>CP125979.1:225055842-227555842 GCA_030063025.1 Avena longiglumis | reverse complement strand
CTTCAATATTACCATTGATAAACGCGGTTTTGATATTCATCTGCCATATCTCATAATCGAAATATGCAGCAATTGCTAACATAATCCTAACTGATTTTAGCATCGCTACAGGAGAGAATGTCTCATCGTAGTCAACTCCTTGAATTTCTCGAAACCCCTTTGCGACAAGTCGAGCTTTATAGACGGTCACATTACCATCAGCATCAGTTTTCCTTTTGAAAATCCATTTATTCTCCATGGCCTTTTGGTCGTGAGGTAAGTCCACCAAGTTCTAAACTTGATTTTCATACATGGATTCCATCTCGGATTTCATGGCTTCTAACCATTTGTTGGAATCCGGGCTCATCATCGCTTCTTCATACGTCGCAAGGTCTTCATTTTCATCAACCATGAAATTCATGACAGGATTTCCGTACAGCTTGGGAGCTGCACGCGTCCTGCTAGACCTGCGAGGTTCGGTAGTACTCTCTTTCAGATTTTCATGATCATTATCATTAGTTCCCTCTTCAACTCGTGAAGCCAACTCTGAAACGACTTCCGGCACTACGCTACTCGCCATACTTTGAAGAGAAGGTTCAATAACCTCTTCGAGTTCTACCTTCCGACTACTCACACCTTTCGTGAGAAACTCTTTCTCTAGAAAGGATCCATTCTTGGCAACAAAAACCTTGCCCTCGGATCTGTGATAGAAGGAATACCCAATAGTTTCCTTAGGGTATCCTATGAAGACACATTTTTCCGCTTTGGGTTCGAGTTTATCCGGTTGAAGTTTCTTCACATAAACATCGCAACCCCAAACTTTTAGAAATGACAGCTTAGGTTTGTTTCCAAACCATAATTCATACGGTGTCTTTTCAACGGATTTAGATGGTGCCTGATTTACAGTGAATGCAACAGTTTCTAGTGCATAACCCCAAAATGACAACGGCAAGTCTGTCAGAGACATCATAGATCGAACCATATCCAATAAAGTATGATTATGACGTTCCGACACACCATTTCGTTGTGGTGTTCCGGCAGGTGTGAGTTGTGAAACAATTCCACACTCTTTCGTGTGAGTGCTAAACTCGTAACTTATATACTCACCTCCACGGTCAGACCCTAGAAATTTGATCTTTCTATTACGATGATTTTCCCCTTCATTCTGAAATTGCTTGAACTTTTCAAAGGTTTCAGACTTGTGTTTCATCAAGTAGATATAACCGTATCTACTCAAATCATCCGTGAAAGTAAAAAAATAATGATATACACCTCGCGCCGACACACTCATTGGACCACATACATCAGAATGTATGATTTCCAATAAATATGTCGCCCGTTCCATTGAACCGGAAAACGGCGTTCTAGTCATCTTGCCCATAAGGCATGGCTCACATGTATCAAATGATTCAAAATCAAGTGATTCCAAAAGTCCATCCGAATGGAGCTTCTTCATGCGTTTAACGCCAATATGACCTAGACGGCAGTGCCACATATATGGGGATATATCATCATTAAGTTTAATCCTTTTAGCATCAACATTATGAATATGTGTAACATTATTATCGAGATTCAATAGAAATAAAGCATTCATAATCGGTGCACGATAATAAAATATTTCATTCATATAAATAGAACAACCATTGTTCTAGGATTTAAATGAATAACCACTTCGCATCAAACATGATCCAGATACAATGTTCATGCTCAGTGCTGGCACCAGATAAAAATTATTCAAGTTTATTACTACTCCTGACGGCAAGTGGAGAGGTAGCGTTCCAACAGCGATCACATCAATGCTTGATCCATTGTCGGCACGCATCTTGACGTCACCCCTTGCTAGAGGTCGCTTGTTCCGCGGCCCCTGATTCGAGTTACAAATATTAGCAACTAAACCGGTATCAAATACCCAAGTGCTACTGTGAGCACTAGTCAAGTACACATCAATAACATGTATATCATATATACCTTTTTTTTTGTCTTGACGGCCTTCTTGTCTGCCAAATACGTGGGGCGCTTGCGCCCAAAGGGCTACCCCCTTACAATAGTAGCACTTTCAGACGATTAGGCCAACTTGGGGTTTCTTTTCAGGCGCGGCAACCGGCTTGCCGCCCTTACTTCCCTTACATTTTCCCTTCTTGTCTTTCTTGAAACCATTGTTCTTATTGATCATCAACACTTGATGTTCCTTTTTGATCTCCACTTCTGTAGTTTTAAGCATTGACAGAAGCTCGAGGAGGGACTTCTTCATGCCTTGCATATTATAGTTCATCACGAAGCTCTTATAGCTAGGTGGCAGAGACTGCAGAACACGATGGATGCCTAAGTTAATGGGAATCGATATTCCCAAGGACACAAGCTTATCGGTGTAACCCGACATCTTGAGTACATGCTCACTAACGGAGCTGTGTTCTTCCATCATGCAGCTAAAGAACTTTTCTGAAGCATTGTAGCTCTCTACAGCAGCATGTGTGTCGAAAATCATTTTCAACTCACCCATTGTATCAAATGCATTGCCATTTTTGAAACGCTTTCGAAGTTCCGGATCTAGCCCATATAATATGTCGCAATGAACTAAGTTGTGGTCCTCCTGACGAGTCTGATAGACATTCTTCTCCTCGTCAGGGGCATCCTCAAAAGGTGGGGGGCCTAGCGGCGCTTCTAACACATATTGCTTTTGTGCAGTAGAGAGGAGAATCCTCAAATTCATGTCCCATTCGGTAAAGTTGCTACCGTTCGTTGCAAGTTTCTCTTCTCCATGAACACATTGAAATTAAAAGCAGGTGGTGCCATCTACAATAGAATTTGTAAAGTTTAGACTAAGTTTATGATAGATTGAGTTCAACTAATCCACATTACGAATGAACTCCCACTTAAAAACGACACCCCTCGTGCCTTTTTGGTGATTACATGAACCAAATCCACTACACCAAGTCCGATCATCACGTGAGTCGGTGTAGCTTCAGAGGCGAGCATCAAATGGGCATCATATCTACTATATGACTCATGCTTAACCTTTCGGTCCGTGTTTCGAGGCCATGTCTGTACATTCTAGGCTCGTCAAGTTAGAACCTTAGTATTTGCGTGTGTAACTGTCTTACACCCGAAATATGGTCGTGGATCCAAGAACACCCGATCATCACGTGATGTCTTGGAGAGACGAAAACGTAATCGGTTCATACTAAAGGAAGAACACATTCTTATCTTGATATTTAAATGAGGGATCGTCTTATTATGCTAATAAAGCGCTAAACAAGCAATATAAGATGCTATCAAACATCACATGTTTATTAGTGAAATGATATGGTTCCCGCATATGATCTCTATCATGTGCATCGTGGTATGATCACTATCATACCTTTATGTGTAAGATCAAAGTCTATGGAACTTACAAGTTATGTGTGTTGTAAGAGTATCATATCATACTTCTGCTTACAATAACACCATATCATAACACTAGCCCAGCAACAATCTAAACTAGACGCCTCTAATTTATCCATTGCAAGTTTTACGTGGCTTAGGGCTTTCGAAGATAGAACTGTTCTTACCTACGAACATGAACCACAACAAGGATAACCAAATTTTTGACAACTCATTGCAAAATGGATATTGACTATAGTAGGAGAGACATATACCCTCTAGCCACTTATGCAAACTAGTTGCATGTCAAGCGTGGAACAGGTCTCATGTGGGAGGACATGTAAAGTTTGTCCGGGCCGCTTCATCCCACTATGCCACCAATATCCAAAATTACAACTAAGAAGCAATAACATGATCATCATCGCCCACATACTCATATGTGCACTACCCGTGTAAAGCATCTACGCATAGATCCGGCTCTGATACCACTGTAGGGTTCGCAACATAGGAAACAAAAAAATTCCTACGATGGGAACTAAGTACCAAGTTCTATATACTAGATACAAACAACGGGCGGATGTATATCCGTAGAGAACATACCCTTGAAGACCGAGAAAGCTTAACGAGTTGAACTCGTGGTTGATGTAGATGATCTTTTGCTGATCTCAAGATCGAGAGGAAGTCCTAGCGCCGCAAAGCAGCAGCGCATCCGTGCTCGCACACACGTACAACACACCGAGCAACCTCTGCCTCCTTGCTCTAGCAATGCAGTGGAAGCACAACCCTTTCTTGTCGAATAGCCACCGAGAACATGTATCTCGCTAGCCCGAGACCATGGGGGATAAATTCTAGAGGGGGAAAGAGATCCTTCACGAGGAGGTGTAAGTGAGAGAGAGAGGGAGAGGGGTGCCTTTTATAGGAGGAGGGGGGCACCCAAGGGGGTGGACACCGGCCATGGGGGCTTCCCCCTCCCCTCCTTCATTCATGTGGGTGGACACTCCACTCAGAAAAACCTCTTCAATTTTCTCCACTCAAAATTGCTATTAAATTTCCACCAAATTTAATGCAAACTCTCATTAAATAAAACTCTTTTATTTATTCAGAATTTTGTCAATTACTTTAATGACAAACATTCACATATAACCCCTTTCTAGAATTCCATTTCACACGCAAAAACACTTTCTGCAATTTGACCCGAAAACCTGTTCCGGTATCTAGTGAAATAAATTCATGCGCTTGTTATTCTTTCCGGCATGAAAATTTTGCTCCAATTGGATGTCAGTGTCCCTTAAGTGTGTCACCCTACGGTTCGCGAATAATGCGGACATGATCGAGACCCTTCTCCGATCAATAATCAGAAGCGGGACCTGGAGATCCATACTGACTCCCACACATTCAACGATGACTTTCCTGTGATCGTCGGAACCTTTTATGCTAGTATCTCAATCCCTTTGTTTCACAATATATTACATGTCCGAGATTCGATCATCGATATCTCCATACCTAGTTTGATCTCGTTACCGACATGCATTCTTTTCTTGTTCCCGTGATATAACATTCTAGTGATCAAATCACTTGCTTGCAAGCTAACCAATGTGATATCACCAAGAGGGCCCAGAGTATATCTATCCGTCATAGGGATGAACAAATTCCACTCTTGATCCATGAGCCTCAACATAACACTTTAGTAGTTTTGAATCCATCTTTATAATCACCCAGTTACAGTGTGACGTTTGATGTCATCAAGAAACTCTTCTGGTGTTAGTGATTGACATGATCTCATGGTCTAAGGATTAGGATCACTTCGTAAGTTGTTTATAGCAATATAAACTCAATTACTTTGATCGTAATGCTATACTTTGGATGAATGTTCATTACATCATTACACTAATGTTGTGATCTCGTTATTAACAACATCCAATGTCTATGATCAGGAAACTGTGATCATCTTGTTAATCAACGAGCTAGTTTATGAGAGAGGCATAACTAGGAACTTTCTGTTTGTTTATTAAGCACACATGTATTAACGTTTCCGTATTAATACAATTATATAATGCAAAATAAACATCTATCATATACTTGGAATACACATAATAAACACTTTATTATTGCCTCTCAGGGCATATTACCTTCATGTGTATGTGGTGGTGGTGTAACAAGCTTACTTATAACATACGGTGAATCAAGAGCAGCAGAGGTGTTTAGGACAATACCTCTTCTTGTAGTGGATGGTAAAATAGGAACCCTTCCATCAAGAGATTTCCCCATGATGAAAGGAGTAGTAGTGAACAATAGTAGATCCACGTGAACTTACAAATAAAGCTATGCTTCCCCAGCAACAGCGCCAGAAAATATTCTTGATGACCCACAAGTGTAGGGGATCGCAACAGTCTCCGCGGGTAGTATTACCCAATTTATTTATTCGACACAAGGGAAGCCAAAGAATACTTGCAAGCCTTAACAACTGAGTTGTCAATTCAGCTGCACCTAGAAATAGTTCTTGCTCATAGAAGTTTATCAGTAGCAACAGTTTGTAGTAGCAATAGCAAAGCAACAAAGAAGAAAACAGAGCAATAGTAATAAAGAATAAATGGGATTCGAAAAGTCGGTAGGCATAGGGATGGATGGATGGGCGTTGCATGGATGAGTCTAAACATTTAACTTCAAGATCTAGGGCATTGCAGATAAATAAGAATAAGCATCCAAGTACTAAACAATCTTAGGCATGTGCTCCCTATATAGTCATACATGCTCGCAATGAGAACTTGCACAACATCTTCTGTCCAGTCAGCCCGTGGCAGCAGGGCCTCTAGGGAACTACTAGAAATTAAGGTGCTCCTTTTAATAGAGCACCGAAGCAAAGCATTAACACTCCATGAACACATGTGATCCTCACACCACAGCCATCCTCTCCAGTTGTCCCAATTTCTGTCACTTCGAGGCCTTTGGATCCGGACAATGATATGTGTACACAACTTGCAGATAAGATCACAAACAATACTATCATAATGATTCAATAATAAGTTCATATATGAGATCATGGCACTCAGGCCCTAGTGACAAGCATTAAGCACAACAAGTTGCAACAAAGTCAAATATCACTAATAGAGATACTAGGCACTATGCCCTAACAATCTTATTCGATTACATGATAGAACTCATCCAATCTCTACCATCCCCATAGTCTACAGTGGGGGATTACTCACTCATGGATGAGGGAAACATTTATGGTTGATGGAGAGGTATTGGTGATGGCGATGGCAATGATCCTCCCCAAATTCCCCGTCCCGGCAGGGTGCCAGAACGGATTTTCTGGTTTCAAATCTTGTCTCTGGTGGTGGCGGCGTAGCAGAACTCTTTTCTGGAAAACGTTGAACCCCCCTCAGTTTTTAGGTCAAGGGGTAACTTATAGGCGCAGAGGGAGCCCGAGGGGGTGCATGGGGTGGCAGCACCCCTAGGCGCGGGAAGGGCCCAACCGCGCCTGGCAGGGGTGTGGGCCCCCCAGGTCTCCACTCCATTTTGTCTTCTGGCTCCGTGGATCTTCTGGTAAAATATAATTTTTGGCTTATTTTCCAGGATTTTTCCCGACAGTTGATTTTCTGCACAAAAACTAGACACCAAGGTAATTCTACTAAAAACAGCGTCAGTCTGTGTTAGTTGTATCCAAATCACACAAGTTTAGAGGAGAAACAATAGAAAAAGTGTTCCGGAAAGTATCAAGGACATGGACCAGGAGTATCACCCTGATGATGAGGACCGTGACTTCATTGATGATGAAGAAGCCACCGGTTCTGATGAGTAGTAGTAGCACTTGAGAACTATCATAGGTGAGAGTTGTATCCGGTCCCACTGTATCGTAGCTTTCCAGAATGGTTCTTAAAACCATCTGTTTATGGTGATGTGTTGTTTGGAATGTGTTGCTTGTATGGTGTGACTTTGAGATGAATGAGAATGAGTTGTTGGCTTTCAAACCTTAGCCTTACTCAAAAGTTTAAAAGCTTTTAAACCAAACCCATAAACCTTAGAAAAATTTCCCTCTTGTCTCATGATCTATCTCAATCTTCAGATGCCTAGCGGAGGGAGCAGCTCATCTCAAGACCCGATGGTCCAAATCTTAGAAATGTTAGTATCTGACCAAGAAGCCGGTAGGACCGAGCGTCAAGCCAATCTGGCCACTCTTCAACAAAATCGCTCAGCTATCCCAGGACAACCAAGGCCCTGGAAATCAGGATCATCATGGATCCAAACTTAAGAACTTTCAGAATACCAATACCCCTATATTTAGTAAGTCAGAAGAGCCTTGAGATGTCGATGACTGGCTGCAGACTATGGAAAACAAATTGGAAGTAGCCGGAGTAGAGGAGGCCGAGAAAGTACTATTTTCCACCCACTATCTGGCTGGATATGCAAGAGCATGGTGGAATAGCACCCGTACTATGAATGGAGGAAAAATGATGACTTGGGATGAATTCAAACTCAAGTTCAGCCAAACCCATGTGCCACCGGGTTTGATTCTGTGGATGAGGGACGAATTCAAGGAGCTGAAGCAGGGAAGGATGACTGTGGTAGAGTACCGCGACGGATTTCTGTCTCTGTCTAGGTATGCCCCTGATGAGATTGGTACTGAAGTCAAGAAGAAGGAGAGATTTCTGAATAGTTTGCATGATGAGATATTCCGTTTGCATGGTGTTAGTCAATATTCCGTTTGCTGATCTGGAAGCTTTAGTGGACTCAGCAATCCAGATGGAAGGAAAGATCAACCAAGCTACTGAAAACCGTAAGCGTCGTATGATGCATCAACCAGGACCCCCATACCCCAAAGTACCTCCCCAATTCGTCTGCTGTATTTGCACCAAGGAACCCTGGGCCACCTATGTCAAATTGAATTTCGAAGTTACCTATAGTATAGGATTTTGAAATAAAGGAAAAAACCTATGTTTTAAAATGTGGGCTCGCGCGGGAACGTTACTGGGCTGGCCCAACTACGCGGAGCAAGCGCAGTGGGCTGCACCAGGGTTGGTCCCACGCGTCAGCGGCTAATCCAACGCGAAGCGGTATCCTTCAATCTGGATCGCACGATTAGAGCATGATTGACGGCTCCGCGTCGTCGTATCCGTCGCACAACACACACGAGATTCGAACCCTAGCTCTATGGCGGGGGTCGTCGGAGCTTACCAGGGCTCCAGCTAGGTCCGGCACGATGGGCGAACGAGCTTGTCGACGATGGCGGTTTGAACGGTGGTCGCGGCGGCTCCTGGGGCGACTCCTAGCGATGTCTTCCTTCCATCACTGCAGTGGCGGGCTCCACTGAAATTCCGGCAGTGTGGTGCTCGCCTTGCTCCGGGGACGGTGAAGGGTTTCGCAGCATAGTAAATCAAAAAAATTCTACGAATGCGAACGGGAAAGCCAAGATCTAATCTAGGAGATGCAAACAACGAGGGGGAAATAGATGAGATCTTCATACCCTTGAAGATTCGCACAGCGGAACGTTCGACGGAACGTGGGTGATGTAGTCGTACTCGCTTCTCCTCCTCACGATCCGATCCGATCTAACACCGCAAGTGGCGATGCCTCCGAGATATGCACACGTGCGGCACCTCAACACCTCCTCCTTCCTCGGTCCAGCAAGTATGGTGGAGAGACGGATTGGATCTACAATGCGACGGCGCGGTGCAAGTGGTGGAGAGTTTCTGCAGCAGGGCATCGCCTACACGCAGTCGGGAGGGAGAGAGAGAGAGGAGGGCAGCAGGGCGGCTAGGGCTTGAGGAGGAGGTGTGGGAGGGGTGCGCCCCCAGCCCTCTTTATATAGAGGGGTGGGCGGCCAGCCCTTGCCCCTCCCCCAAGCCCTAGGGCCGGCGGCCAAGGAGGGAGGAGTGGGGGACAAGTCCCCCACCCCTTCTAGAAGCTCCCCTAGGGTTTGCCCTAGGTTTGGCCGGCTGGGCCCTATGGGGCCTTGTGCCCCTGGCCCAATGCGGCCAGGGCACTCCCTCATAGGCCCATGCCCCCTCCCGGCAGGTGGGGCCACGTTGGTCCCCCTCCGGAAGGTTCTAGAAGCTTCCGGTACAATACCGATTAACCCGAAACAATTCCGAACTCCAAAAACTGCATTGCCTTATATGAATCTTATTCTCCGGACCATTCCGGAACCTCTCGTGATGTCCCGGATCCCATCCGAGACTCCGAAAAAAACTCATAAACCAATTATCCAATCTATCCTAGCGTCGAGACACGTTAAGTGTGTGACCCTTCGGGTTCGAGAATATGCAGACATGATCTTCTATCAATAATCAACAGCGGGGTCTGGAAACCCATATTGACTCCCACACATTCATCGATGATAATATCGGATGAACCACGATGCCAGGATTCAATAAATCCCATATATATTCCCTTCGTCTCGCGATATTTTACATGCCCAAGATTTGATCGTCGGTACCGTCATACCTAGTTCAATCTCGTTCACAACAAGTACTTTACTCGTTCTTGAAGGGTTTCGCGGCATAGTAAATCAAAATTTTCTACGGATTCGAACAGAGGGAAAGCGAAGATCTAATCTAGGAGATGCAAACAACAAGAGGGATTGGATTAGATCTTCATACCCTTAAAGATTGAGACAAATGAACGCTCGTCTAACGTGGGTGATGTAGTCGTACTCGCTTCTCCTCCTCGTGATCCGATCCGATCTAGCACCACAAGTGGCGGTGCCTCCGTGAGATGCACACGTGCAGCACCTCGACGTCTCCTCCTTCCTTGGACCAGCAAGTATGGTGGAGAGACGGATTGGATCTACAACACGACGGTGTGGTGTATATGGTGGAGAATTTCTGTAGCAGGGCTTCGCCTACAAGCAGTCGGGAGGGAGAGCGGAGGGCAGCAGGGCGGCTAGGGTTGGAGGGGAAGGTGTAGGGGGTTGGTGCGCCCCCACCCCTCTTTATATAGAGGGGGGTCGCAGCCCTAGCACCTCCCCCAAGCCAAGGCCGGCGGCCCCAAGGAGGAAGAGTGGGGGGCAAGGAAACCCCCCCCCCCTTCTAGAAGCTCTATCTAGAGTTTAAACCTCTCTTGGCCGGCTGGGCCCTATGGGGCCTTGTGCCCCTGGCCCAATGCGTCCAGGGCACTCCCTCATAGGCCCATGCCCCCTCCCGGAAGGTGGGGCCACGTTGGTCCCCTTCCGGAATGTTCTAGAAGCTTCCGGTACAATACCGATTAACCCGGAACAATTTCCGAACTCCAAAAACTGCACTGCCTTATATGAATCTTATTCTCCGGACCACTATGGAACCTCTCGTGATGTCCCGGATCCCATCCGAGACTCCGAACAAAATCTCATAAACCAATTATCCAATCTATCCTAGCGTCGAGACACGTTAAGTGTGTGACCCTGCGGGTTCGAGAATATGTAGACATGATCTTCTATCAATAATCAACAGCGGGGTCTGAAAACCCATATTGACTCCCACACATTCATCGATCATCATATCGGATGAACCACGATGCCAGGATTCAATCAATCCCATATATATATTCCCTTCGTCTCGCGATATTTTACTTGCCCGAGATTCGATGCAAGTCATACCTAGTTCAATCTCGTTCACAGCAAGTACTTTACTCGTTCCGTAATCCGATATCACTTTGTGATTAACTCCTTAACCACATGCTTGCAAGAGGTGTTGATATCGATTACCGAGTGGGCCCGAAGTATATCTCTCCGACTTGGGAGGGACAAATCCCATCTCGATACATAGAACCCAACAAATACTTTCCGATCACCTGAGAGACACCTTTATGATCACCCTCTCATAGGATGATGTTTGATGACCTCAAAGCTTTCTTCCGATACCAAGGAGTTGTATTATCTCATGGTCTAAGGAATACAATATTTGACATAAGAAAAGCTTCGCAAAGACGAACACGATGACACGATCTAATTGCTTCGCTTAGTTTAGGTCTGTCCACCATATCATTCCCCAATGATATGATCTCATTATTAATTGACAACTCATGTCCATGGTTGGGAAACCTTAACCATCATTGATCAATGAGCTAGTCCATAGAGGCGTACTAGGGACACGGTGTTGTTCACAAACCACACAAGTATTAAAGTTTCCGCTTAATACAATTCTAGCATGGAATATAAACATTATCATGAACAAGAATTATAATAATAACAGCTTTATTATTGCCTCTAGGGCATAATTCCAATAGTTCTATAATCCGATATCACTTTGTGATTAACTCCTTAACCACATGCTTGCAAGCGGTGTTGATATCGATTACTGAGTGGGCCCGAAGTATATCTCTCCCACTTGGGAGGGACAAATCCCATCTCGATACGTACAACCCAACAGGTACTTTCCGATCACCTGAGAGACACCTTTATGATCACCCTCTCATAGGATGACGTTTGATGACCTCAAAGCTTTCTTCCGATACCAGGGAGTTGTATTATCTCATGGTCTAAGGAATACAATATTTGACATAAGAAAAGCTTCGCAAAGATGAACACGATGACACGATATAATTGCTCCGCTTAGTTTGGGTCTGTCCATCATATCATTCTCCCAATGATATGATCTCATTATTAATCGACAACTCATGTCTATGGTTAGGAAACCTTAACCATCATTAATCAATGAGCTAGTCCATAGAGGCATACTAGGGACACGGTGTTGTTCACAAACCACACAAGTATTAAATTTTCCGCTTAATACAATTCTAGCATGGAATATAAAATTTATCATGAATAAGAATTATAATAATAAGACCTTTATTATTGCCTCTAGGGCATAATTCCAACAGTCTCCCACTTGCACTAGAGTCAATAATCTAGTTTACATCTGGCAACAATCTAACACCCATGGCACTAAGGTGCTGATCATGTTTTGCACGTGGAAGAGGTTTAGTCAATGGATCTGCGACATTCAGATCTGTATGTACTTTGCTAATCTTCAGATCTCCATCTTCTATATAATCTCGGATTATATGAAACTTGCGGTTGATATGCTTGGTCTTTGGATGATATCTTGGTTCCTTAGCGAGTGCTATGGCGCCAGTGTTGTCACACAATATCTCCAGTGGGTCCAAGGCACTTAGAACCACGACAAGCTCAGTGATGAAGTTCCTGATCCAAACTCCTTCACTTGACGCTTCTGCAGCAGCCATGTATTCCGCTTCTACTATAGATCCCGCGATCATGCTTTGCTTGCAGCTTCTCCAGCTCACAGCTCCTCCATTCAAAATATAAACGTATCATGTCTGAGATTTAGAATAATCCTTGTCGGTGTCGAAACTAGCGTCGACGTAACCTTTTACGACGAGCTGTTCATCACCTCCATAGACTAAGAACATTTCTTTAGTCCTATTCAAGTACTTTAGGATGTTCTTCACGGCTGTCCAGTGTTCCACTCCTGGATCACTTTGGTACCTGCTCGTCAAACTAAGAGTATTGGACACATCCGGTCTAGTACACAGCATGGCATACATGATAGAACCTATGGCCGAGGCATAAGGCACTTTTCTCATAGCTTCTCTATCATTTACCGTAGCTGGACACTGAGCCTTGCTCAATATCTTACCTGACAACATAGGCATTGAACCTTTCTTTGCCTTATCCATTCTAAACCTTTTCAGAACTTTGTCTAGGTATATACTCTGGCTTAAATCTATCAGGCGTCTTTGTCTATCTCTATAGATTTTGATGCCCAATATATAAGCAGCTTCACCTAGGTCTTTCATTGAAAAACATTTGTTCAAATAACTCTTCACATCGTTAAGCATGTCAATGTCATTTCCAATAATCAATATGTCATCCACATATAGTAACAGAAATGACACTGAGCTACCACTCACTTTCTTGTAGATACAAGCTTCGTAGCAATTTGGAACAAATCCAAAGCTCTTGATTACTTGATCAAAACGAAGGTTCCAACTCCGAGATGCTTGCTTCAGTCCATAAATGGAACGCTGAAGTTTGCACACCTTATCAGCATCCTTAGGATCGAAAAAACCTTCGGGTTGCATCATATACAACTCTTCATCAATGTTGCCATTGAGGAACGCAGTCTTGACATCCATCTGCCATATTTCATAATCATGAAACGAAACAATTGCTAATAAAATCCGAATGGACTTAAACATCGCTACGGGAGAGAAAGTCTCATCGTAGTCAACACCTTGAACTTGTCGAAAACCTTTCGCGACAAGTCGTGCTTTATAGACGGTAACATTACCATCCGCGTTCGTTTTATTCTTGAAGATCCATTTGCACTAAACGGCCTTTCGGTCGCTAGGAGGGTCCACCAAAGTCCATACTTGGTTTTCGCTCATGGATCGCAATTCGGATTTCATGGCCTCTAGCCATTTCTCAGAGTCTGGGCTCATCATCGCTTCCTCATAGTTCGCAGGCTCATTGTCATCTACTAACAAGACAGTTAAGACAGGGTTGACGTACCACTCAGGAGGGGCACGCGACCTTGTCGACCTGCGACGTTCAGTAGGAGCATCGTCCGAAGTTTCATGATACTTATCATTAGCTTCCTCTATTGTTGGTGCAGGCGGCACTGGAACAATTTCAGGTGCTGCGCTACTCTCCAACTCAAGAGAAGGTTCAACAACCTCATCTAGCTCTACTTTCCTCCCACTCACTTCTTTCGAGAGAAACTCCTTCTCAAGAAAGGATCCGTTCTTTGCGACAAACACTTTGCCTTCGGTTCTTTGATAGAAGGTATACCCAATAGTTTCCTTAGGGTATCCTATGAAGACGCATTTCTCCGCTTTGGGTTCGAGCTTGTCCGACATCAACTTCTTGACGTAAGCTTCGCATCCCCAAACTTTAAGAAACGACATCTTAGGTTTAGCACCAAACCACAGTTCATATGGTGTCGTCTCAATGGATTTAGATGCTGCCCTATTTAAAGTGAATGCAGCGGTTTCTAATGCTAATGCATAACCCCAAAATGATAACGGCAAATCAGTAAGAGACATCATTGATCGGACCATATCTAATAGAGTTCGATTCCGGCGTTCAGACACACCATTGAGCTGTGGTGTTCCGGGTGGCTTGAGTTGCGAAACGATTCCGCTTACTTTAAGATGCGTTAGAAAATCATAACTCAAATATTCACCTCCACGATCATATCATAGAAACTTAATTTTTCTGTTACGATGGTTCTCCACTTCATTCTGAAATTCTTTAAACTTTTCAAATGTTTCAGATTTATGTTTCATTAAATAGATATACCCATATCTACTTAAGTCATCGGTAAAAGTGAGAAAATAGCGATATCCACCGCGCGTCGAAACACTCATCGGTCCGCATACATCTGTATGTATGATTTCCAACAATTCCGTTGCTCGCTCCATCATTACGGAAAACGGGGTTTTGATCATCTTGCCCATGAGGCATGGTTCGCATGTGTCAAATGATTCAAAATCAAGAGACTCCAAAATTCCATCAGAATGGAGTTTCTTCATGCGTTTTACACCAATATGACCTAGACGACAGTGCCACAAATAAGTAGTATTATAACTATCTATTTTGCATCTCTTAGCCTCAATGTTATGGATGTGTGTTTCATCCCTTTCGAGATTCAGAAGAAATAAACCATTCACAGAAGGTGCATGACCATAAAAGATGTTACTCATATAAATAGAACAACCATTATTCTCAGATTTAAATGAATAACCGTGTTGCAATAAACACGATCCAGATATGATGTTCATGCTCAACGCAGGCACATAATAACATTTATTGAGGTTTAAAACTAATCCCGAAGGTAAAACTAAGGAGAGCGTGCCGACGGCCATCACATCAACTCTTGATCCGTTGCCAACGCGCATCGTCACCTCATCCCTCGCAAGCCGCGGTCTATTCCGTAGCTCCTGCTTCGAGTTACAAATATTAGCAACAGAACCAGTATCAAATACCCAGGCACTACAACGAGGGCTAGTAAGGAAAACATCAATAACATGTATATCAAATATACCTTTGATGGTGCCAGCCTTCTTGTTCGCTAAGTACTTGACGATTGCGCCAAAGTGACCCTTGTCCTTGCAATAGAAGCACTCAGTGTCCGGCTTAGGTCCAGACTTGAGCTTCTTCTCAGCAGGGGCAACGCGCTTGCCGCTGCCTTTCTTGAAGGGCTTCTTTGCACCCTTAGCTTTCTTAAAGCTAGGGGCTTGTTGACCATCAACACATGATTATCCTTTTTGATGTCCACCTCCGCAGCTTTCAGCTTAGCGAAGATCTCGGTGATCGTATCAGTGGAACCAATCTGATTATGAGTCACTACAAAACTTTTGTAGCTGGGAGGGAGTGATTGCAGAACCCTGTCAATCTTGAGCTCCTCTGGAATCTTGCAGTCCAGTTGCTCAAGGCGTTGAGTGTAGCCCAGCATCTTTATGGCATGCTCACTCACAGAACTCCCTTCCTCCATCTTGCAGTTAAAGAATTTCTCAGAGATTTCATATCTCTCATAACGGGCCTGAGTCTGAAACATAGTTTTCAGCTCCTCAAGAATCTCAAAGGGCCCGGGATAGTCTGCAAAATGATTTTGAAGGTCCGATTCCATAGCAAACAACATGGTGCTCTTAATCACACCATAATCATCTTTGCACGACTGATAAACAGCTTTCTCATCAGCTGGCGCATCTACAGTAGGGGCGTCACCTAGCGCATTCTCAAGGACATAGTCCTTTTGTTCGCCAGAGAGAATGATTCTCAGATTGCGGAACCAGTTGGTAAAGTTAGACCCATTGTTCTTAAGCTTTTCTTTCTCAGCAAAAACTTTGAAGTTGAAGTTGGACTTAGCCATTTGATCTACAATATTTGCATGTACAAATTAGACTATGTTCATGATAACTAGTTCAACTTAATCAAATTACTAGATGAACTCCCACTAAATTCAACATCCCTCAAGTTGTTTAGTGAACATGATCCAAATTGACCACACCTAATCCGATCTTCACGAGAAGAGATGTGGTTTCAATGGTGGACAACGAAGTGTCGATCATATCATTCATATGACTCATGCTTAACCTTTCGGTTCATGTGTTCCGAGGCCATGTCTGTACATGCTAGGCTCGTCAAGTCAAACCCAAGTATTTCGGCGTGTGCAAAAACTGGCTTACACCCGTTGTATGTGAACGTAGAGTTTATAGCACCCGATCATCACGTGATGCTTGAACACGACGAACTTTCGCAACGGTGCATACATGGGGAGAACACAGTTTTATCTTGATCTTTAAGTGAGGAATCATCTTATAATGCTACCGTCGCGATCTAAGCATAATAAGATACATAAAAGGATAAACATCACATGCATATAACTTTATGTGACATGGTATAGCCAATCTTCGCGCAATGATCTCCATCTTGTGCATGCCGGCATGATCTCCATCACTCCACCATGATTGCCTCCACCACGAATAGCAACAACAACTATTGCTAACTACTTAGCGATAAAGTAAAGCTATTACATGGCGTATAAGAAGTTGACACACAGGTCATACACAATTATAAAGACAACCATATGGCTCCTGCCGGTTGTGTACTCATCGACATGCAAGTCTTGAAACATTACAAAACATGATCATCGCATACAACATACACATCACATCTTGGGCCATACCATATCACAGAAAACACTCCCTGCAAAAACAAGTTAGACGCCTCTACTTTGTTGTTGCATGTTTTACGTGGCTTATGGGAGTAACAAGCTAAGAACGATTCTAACCTACAGAAAGCCACAACGGTGATGTTATGGTTGCCAAACTCAGGTGTAAATCCCATGATAACTATAGTGAGAGAAACTGGCATCCACCAGCCGCATGTGTGGAACAATCCACACGTCAAGTGCGGAGCCGGTCTCGCGAACGAGGTCGCGTAAGGTTGGCCTGGACCGCTTCGATCTCACTATCCCGCGTCATAAGAAGTACACAAACAAGAGGCTTGCAACAGAAAACATCAACGCCCGCAACAACCATGTTGTGTTCTACTCGTGAATCACATCTACGCATAGATCTAGCTCTGATACCACTGAAGGGTTTCGCAGCATAGTAAATCAAAAAAAATTCTACGGATGCGAACGGGAAAGCCAAGATCTAATCTAGGAGATGCAAACAACGAGGGGGAAATAGATGAGATCTTCATACCCTTGAATATTCGCACAGCGGAACGTTCGACGGAACATGGGTGATGTAGTCGTACTCGCTTCTCCTCTTCGCGATTCGATCCGATCTAACACCGCAAGTGGCGATGCCTCCGAGAGATGCACACGTGTGGCACCTCGACGTATCCTCCTTCCTCGGTCCAGCAAGTATGGTGGAGAGAGGGATTGGATCTACAACGCGACGGTGCGGTGCAAGTGGTGGAGAGTTTCTGCAGCAGGGCTTCGCCTACACGCAGTCGGGAGGGAGAGAGAGGAGGGCAGCAGGGCGGCTAGGGCTTGAGGAGGAGGTGAGGGAGGGGTGCGCCCCCAGCCCTCTTTATATAGAGGGTGGCGGCCATCCTTGCCTCCCAAGCCCTAGGGCAGCGACCAAGGAGGGAGGTGGGGCAAGTTCCCCCTTCTAGAAGCTCCCCTAGGGTTTGCCCTAGGTTTGGCCAGCTGGGCCCTATGGGGCCTTGTTCCCCTGGCCCAATGCAGCCAGGGCACTCCCTCATAGGCCCATGCCCCTCCCAGCAGGTGGGTCCACGTTGGTCCCCCTCCAGAAGGTTCTAGAAGCTTCCGGTACAATACCGATTAACCCGAAACAATTCCGAACTCCAAAAACTGCATTGCCTTATATGAATCTTATTCTCCGGACCATTCCGGAACCTCTCGTGATGTCCCGGATCCCATCCGAGACTCCGAACAAAAACTCATAAACCAATTATCCAATCTATCCTAGCGTCGAGACACGTTAAGTGTGTGACCCTTCGGGTTCGAGAATATGCAGACATGATCTTCTATCAATAATCAACAACGGGGTCTGGAAACCCATATTGACTCCCACACATTCATCGATGATCATATCGGATGAACCACGATGCCAGGATTCAATCAATCCCATATATATATATTCCCTTTGTCTCGCGATATTTTACTTGCCCGAGATTTGATCGTCGGTACCGTCTACTTTACTCGTTCCGTAATCTGATATCACTTTGTGATTAACTCCTTAACCACATGCTTGCAAGCGGTGTTGATATCGATTACCGAGTGGGCCCGAAGTATATCTCTCCGACTTGGGAGGGACAAATCCCATCTCGATACATACAACCCAACAGGTACTTTCCGATCACCTGAGAGACACCTTTATGATCACCCTCTCATAGGATGACGTTTGATGACCTCAAAGCTTTCTTCTGATACCAGGGAGTTGTATTATCTCATGGTCTAAGGAATACAATATTTGACATAAGAAAAGCTTCGCAAAGATGAACACGATGACACGATCTAATTGCTCTGCTTAGTTTGGGTATGTCCATCATATCATTCTCCCAATGATATGATCTCATTATTAATCGACAACTCATGTCTATGGTTAGGAAACCTTAACCATCATTAATCAATGAGCTAGTCCATAGAGGCATACTAGGGACACGGTGTTGTTCACAAACCACACAAGTATTAAAGTTTCCTCTTAATACAATTCTAGCATGGAGTATAAACTTTATCATGAACAAGAATTATAATAATAACACCTTTATTATTGCCTCTAGGGCATAATTCCAACAGACAGGTCAGTGGGGTTTCTGGGTGAGAGGGGAGTGGAATGGTGTGCATTTTGAGGCAGGGGAGGGGTCTATTTATACCCCCGCAAAGGGAGCAGGGCGGCATGGTTTGGACTCGTCGGTGACATTGTTACAGGAAGCTATCGGTATGCCTGAGGGCGTAGGTCAACATAGGGATTCATGGCGGTCGTCATGCGCATAGTGGTGGGGCGAGGCGCGATCTCCATCGGTCGGGGGCATCCATGCTCTGCTCCTATACCGCGGGCGTTCCTCATGGAGTACAGTGGTCACGGGGCGCGCAGGGTCAAACGGGCATGTCTGGGAGGTCGTTGGTGTCACGGCGAAAGCATTGACGCAAGGAGAGAGCGAGGTGCGACATGGTTGCGCGGGGCGGCTTAGCGCTCTGGCGCGGTGTTCGACATGGCAGAGAGATAAATGGGTACGGCTGCGCTGGCGTCTCCACGGGCGGTCGTTGGTCGAGGCGTACAAAGGCAGTGGCGGTGAGGTCACGGCTACCTCCTAGACATCATGGGCGAGGGCGGCTCCGTGTAGCAGTGTGTCCGTGTCGGGGTGACATGGTGAGCTCGGGTACAAGTTTGCACTGGTCAAATGGGAGAGTGAGAGGGGCTCCTTTGCACGGGTTGGTACTGAGGTGAGTAAGGGCGAGTAGTGGAGGCTTGGTCGAGTACAAATATGATCACAAGATTGATCACAACAGTGTATAGTTGGTAAACTTGTATTGTGCTCACTAAGTGTTTGATTAAATGGCCGCAAGAACTAAACCTTTGAATTTTCAAATTATTTTTAGTGGGTGTGCTGGTCATAATCTTGGCTGTCTCTGGTTGCTAGGATTGGTCCAGTGGTGAAGGTTTTGATGGTTTTCCGAAAATGGCTATCTTGATGCCTATGCTAGATTCAGTTTTTGAAAGTCTCTCAAATGCATTTGAATTTGTTTTTGTAAGTTTTGAAAACTCACTTGTGTTCATTGTTACTTGGTCTAGCAAGGTGAGTAAAGAAATGGAATTGTTTATGTTTGAACTCAATTGCTAGAGATGCTCAAAGTGAGCTAAGTGTTAACTTTTGCAAAAAACGCCATTAGGTCATATGCTTTATATATTGATTTTATTTTGCTTTGTTTTGGGTTTGATTTGACCTAGATGATATGGTTTTGATAAACCTCATCATTTACAACAAACAATCATGGCATTTCAATCATTCACCAACATTCATAACACACATGCATTAATATAGTGTTTAATATTAAATGCTTTTGTTAACCCTAATTTTGGTTGATTAGAAATTGATATCTTCATTAATATTTTTGAGATGTTACATAAAATACAAAAAAAATTAAAACTAAAAACAAGGTCTCCAGTGACCTCACCAGGATAGCGAATTGCTTCCCCGGAAACGGCGCCAGAAAAAGGGGTGATACCTTCAATCCGGATTCACGGATGCAGTATAGTAACTTTTTCCCTAGTAGACCTAGGTTTAATCTAACCTTGGTAAACAATGCTAAAAGAAATTAAAATAAAGACATGTCTACAAGACTTTGTTTTTCGTTTTACCTTCCTTAACCGGACCAATCTAGTTTATTTTATATCGTGGATTGATTCAATAGATGGAGATAGGCCAGGGTTGAAGATCCACCTGTAGCTGCACATCATATGGGATATAAGATAATAATAGGCACAATCATGTGTAATGTTCCAAAAGATATACTCTTTGTGGGCAGAACATCCTAATATACTAGAGCCTCTGCAAGAAGCAGACATAGAAATAGTCTTTTGATCCAACTGGTTGCACTAGGAAGTACCGGGTACAAACAGTTATTAAGTGATAAACACAGATCAAAGCCTTAAGGAGATATGTTGTTGTTGATCCCGAATGGGTCGCTAAGTGAACACCATACAAACCTTTCTATCACTGGGTTTCCTATGAGATCGCCCCTAGCCAACTATCTCACCTCAAGCCTTGATCGATCTCGAGGGGGTCTTGTGCGGTGACCCAGCATACCACTACATGATGTATTACACTATAGTCGTTGACATAACACCAATGAAACACCGTTCACTAGTATTACATCCCTCAGAGTAGTACAACAGAAACACAGCAGGTCCAAGACATGACTATAGGTTACAACTCAACTCTTTACACAAGATCCAGAGAACACTCTAGGTTAAAGAGAGAGAAAGAAACTTCTTACAAAGAAGAATCAGAAATGAACAACTCAAAACTATCATACTATTAATATAAGTATCTTAACTAATGGTCTGGCATTGCTGCTATTGCAATACGCTACAGGAATAGGTTATATGGCTAGAGATTATATTCCTAACTAATCAGTAGCTTCGTCTTCACTTGAGTTGATGTATATGTTGACTTTCTTGACTTTATTAAAGAGATTTAGCTTTTGATGATGATTCCTGGAGCATATCTTGATGTAGATGTCGTCTTAATGGCTTCAGAATCTAGCAAGGGTTAAGAAGATACGTTGAGTATGAGCGTACTCAGCAAGTTCACTAGAAAAGGAGTGTTTGATGCACTATATCTAAAGCCACAAACCGTAGGTCGTAGGAAATGCAAGTTTTTGTAAATATTTCTTCAAAGGTTGCTTTTATTCTGAAAAACTATGTCCGTCAGCCTTCACGGGTTTACCAGAACTTTCATGGAGTTCCTTTCCCACCGTGTTCGCAGTTCCATCCCGGAATAGGGAGTAACAAGTTACAGTTCTTACACTCTGCAGAGGTGCGTCACTTTACCCATGAGAGACCTTAGGCTTTGTTGCACGGTCGGGATTATTTTCCAGTTCAAACTTCCTTGGTTTGAGGCCCAACCTAAGATCCAAGCCAATCACTGCCCCCTTCGCGACCTCGCATGCCTCCTTGGTGTACACCATGCCCACATATTGAATTACGGCAATGGTTTGTACAGACCGTTAGATGCCAGAACTATCGTGGGACATTGAGGTTTCCCTCCCATATGCTGCATTTCCTCTACGAATTACTAATTAATATGCACGCTACGAGTGATAACAGCCACGACCTGCACATCCGGCTACATGCAAGAGGAAGAAGATACAACTGACTTCTCTGTCCCATTCCAAATCTTATGGTCAACGCGTAATATACGGCACAAGAATCACTAGCGACATTGGTTGTTAAATCCTAGGTGATATAGTCCTGAACAGTGGTATTCCAACTGCCAGATTTAATAGATTTGTTGATCACCCTGGATCAGTAACCAATATTTCACATTATTATCAAAAATAGTGTTTTCTGACCTTTTTCAAATGCAGGTGATGACAACACTGGATTTGCAAAATACTTTACAGAAAATAATCAAAGGACATGAGCAAGTGTGAACTTGCCTTGTGTGATTGCAAGATTATGCACTCACGGTCTTCGAGACAATATAAAAGATCCAATATCTGAAATTAGCATCATTGGTCCGGTAAGTACTAATGTTTAAAGAAGCAAGATGCCATTATGCATAAGTAATGTAATGCACTTAATAAATTCGAATCCCGGGGATAATGTTGATCTAGGGTTTGGAAACTGGAAATGGTTTCTTTGGAATGTGTTGCCTTTTTAGATTAAGTTTCACACTTGTGATTCTTATTAAGGCTTGTGAGTATGTGTGAACAACATGTATTTATACAAAAATAAGATACATGCATATGAAATGCTACTCAAGATTGTTTATACTATAATTGTTTATTTTCAAATTTTACTTTACAAGTAATGTCACTTATAAAGAACTTAAGTGTTATCAATTCTAAGTATACAAGTAAAGCATAATGTAATGTGATTATTATTAATTGTCATTTGTTGTTTGAAGTGGCAAAAAGAATAACATTTGCAGAAAAGACTTCTTTACGATGGTTTAAACCATCCTGATAGCTTTTAGAATATGATTGATAAAAAAGGTGATTGATGTTGCTTATGATTGCTTTAATATCCTGGACTTGAGATGCTTTATAACTTAATTATAACAGACCAAATTAACTATAAAACACATAACAAAGTCTTTAGCATAATATTTCAAGTATTGTAGACTAAAGTTAACTTTAAAGACATAGATAGACTTATGGTGTATTATTTATGATATTTGTGTCTTGTTCACTTTATATTGTTTCCTTAAAGTTACTTAAGAATAGTATTACTTCTATTTGAGTAGTGGTTTCTTAATTTTATAGTGGAATAGAATCATTTATTTTTTATAAGTGAGTGGTTATAATTTGTAATCAATGGAAGTAACATTACTTAACTATTTATGGACTCACTATAGTGTTTTGATTTGTTTATAAACTTGTGATTGAAGTAAGTAAAGAGGTTTTATTTAATCCCAATTATTCTTGAAGATTTTATACTTAATAAAGATATTTTTGGAAAATAAACTACATATATATAGTTGAATGATAATTCAATAAAATTGTATTTAAATGGTGTTAAATCATTTAATAATATTAGTATTTAAGACTAATACTATTTATTAGACTTAATTGGTTAATTTTAGAATTTGAGCAAATTTTATTTACCTTTATAAGAATTATTAACTAAGGAAATAGGTTTAATTCAAGTTGTTAAAGTTTTTAAATTTTTATTTACCTCAAAAGTGGAATATTATATTTTTAAAATGTAGGTATTATTTTTGTGATCATTTTGGTATATTACATTTATTTTTGTGATTTCTAAATAATAAGATATGATTTTTATAAGATTTATTACTTTATAAATACTTAATAAATAATAAATATTTAATTAAGTGAAATAATAATGCATGAATATAGTTTTCAATTATAGTTCTTATTTTTCTAAGATTTTTGGTTTTTTATTTATATTTTTAACATTTACCAATATTAACATATATGAATTTTTAAAGTATTAATACTTATAAAATCTTTATTGAATAATAATTATTTAAATTGTTAACATGATAATTTTTGATAATAGATTTAGGTTGTAGATTTTATTTTTCTAAACATTTTCATATATTACACATATTTTTCTGAATTATAAATCAAAAGTTATTAATTAAACAAGATTTAATTATTTTATTACATTTCAGGAAATATTTATATTTGATATTATAATGTTTTATCTAATTCCTAAACAGAAAAGACGTTTTTTACCTAAGCTAAACCTACCCAAGGTCACTAACCAGTGGGCTAGTGACCACGTCATCTGCCACACGTGCAAAGACTAGGTAAAACCAACTGACTGGGCTGGGCTGACGAGACCATGACGTCATGCTTATGTCAACAATGGGGAACCTACAGACGGTGCTCGAATCCGGCGACAGGACGCACGCGCGCTTGCGGGGTTAGGAGATTCGGACGCGGGAGACTAAGGCGATTCGACTGGTGGCCACGCCGCCCGTATTTGGTCACCAGAGCACTAGCTCCGACAAGCTTCTTGTCACATCCCAAGATTTTCCATATCTTGTAATGTTAAAAATAAATGAATAAAATAAAACTTTGTTGATTTTCAGAGTGAAAAGAAACTTTTGAATCCAATTGGAAACCTTCAAACCAATTTGGATCAAATAAATCCTAAAGGGATTTAAAAAGATAAACATTTAATAAAGGAAAATAGAAATATTTAAAATTACTATTTTGGATCTTTTTATAAAAGGTTTGGTTTTCAAAGGAAAAGATAGATTTATAAATAAAGATTATTTTATAAAGCCAAATTAAACGTTGACCAAGCTTTTGAATTAAAACATTTTGTTTTGAATAAAATAGCAAAGGTTTATTTAAATAAAATAATAAGGATTTATTATCAAAATTTTATTAAAGTAAAGGCTTTTCCCCATTTTAAATAAACACTAAAACTTATTTATTTGTTTTAAATAAGTTTTCCAAACATTTTATATTCTCAAATAAAACCTACTGAAGTGTTTTGGTTTTATTTTAGATTTCAAAATAAATATTTAAATAAAACAAATCCTATTTGATTTAATAACTAAGGCCCATTCTATTTAATTATTAATGGAAACTAAAATAAAAATGTTATTCTGTTTTAAACAAGATTTCCAAATATCTTTTATTTTCAAATAAAACTTACTGATTTGGTTTTAAAAATATTTAGGTTTCAAAAGAGGTTTTTAAATAAAACAAAACCCTATTTGATTAATAAACCTTGGTCTACTTATTTAATTAATAATGGACCCTATGAATAAAATTATTATTTTGATTTTGAAATTTGGTTTATGTTACTGAACAGAACCAAGTTCAAAGTTGTGAAGTGTGGTGTTTGTTTGAATTAATTTGGTTGATCGAATTGTTTGTTTGAATTTCAAATCAGTAAATAGAAAATGGAAAAAGATAAATCAAACAGACAGAAAAAAATATGAAATGGACCTGACCCAACTGAGACAGCCCAATAAGCCCACTCGCAGCCCACCTCCTCTTATTCCCCGAACCGTTTTTCTTCACCACAGAAGCTACCCGCTAAGTCACAGACTGGTGGACCTTGTCCCCTCACTCCCTCTCTCGCTGCCAGAGGACCCCGCAGACACGCTATCATCTTCCCCACCCCCACGACCTGTTCTTCCTCCCCTCGTCACCGTTGCAAGCTTTGAATTCGCGGCATGAATTAGCCTTAATGCCGCGAGTAAAACCTGCCGTGATCATGCACGATAAATCGTCTTCCTCTCCTCTCTCGTTTCCCCCTGACTCGTCCCTCAAGCACGCCCCTAGGCCGTCGAATTTTACTCGAACACCGCCTCTGTCCAACGACACTCCAGTGAGGAATCCGGCCGAGCCTCTTTGCCCCGCGCCTCCCTGAGCACCCTAGTAGATTCCCCACCTCCTGACGCATCCGTCCGTGCCCCTCGTTCGACCACGCGCGTCCCTGAGCGTCGGCAACGTCTTCCTCGAGCCAGCGTCGCCGTCTGGTTCTTCTCCGACGACTTCTCCCCGGTAAACCAGACCGCCCCTTCACCTCTCGTTCACACACACAACTTTGTTTTGATCCTGCGCGCCTAACCGCGTCATCATTTTGTCTCGAGGTGATCCAAAACACCCTCCCCAACCACGACAGAGTGTGGCCGTCGTCAGACGCAACTCCGACGAGGAATTCCTGCAACCCTAGTGCGCCCCTTGACCAACCGCGAGTACCTTGAGCTTCGCCGTGTTATCCTGAGCCTGGTGAGCATCTCCTTACACTTCCTTGCTTCCTCTAGCGCCAGCTCCGCCGCTAGCCGAGCATCGCCGCCGCTCACCGTCGCTCGGCACCGCCAGTTCTTGGTCGCTGTGTTGTTAGCCGTTAGATGAAGATCGTAGGGACGTGATAGATCACTTAACCTGAACCGTTATGCTTGATCTGCACCTCTCAACCTAAGTTAAATCCAACGCACCGCGTTGCCGATACGGCCGAACCGGTATCGACCAATGAAACAGCGACGCGTGGCCAGTATTAGATCTAAAAGCAGATTTGAATCTGATTGAATTCTAAAATTCAAACCCTTGTATCTTTGGATCTACACGTCCAAAAAATACAAATTTTATGTCGTTGGATTCAGGAGATCAATACCTAGCCAACCATGCCCTTAGTTTATCAAATAATATATGTTAGCTTGTTTGAATTTGCAGAAACATTTGTATGCTTGTTAAGGATGTAAAAATTGTTTAAAAATTAATTTGGGGTTAAAATCTTTTGCAATTGGATTGATTTGAACCTACTAACATTAATAAACACTTTGTGGACTCAAAAATGTATTTGGTGAAATAAAAATAAGATTCTTTGATTTAAAACCATTTCTAGTCAAATAGAAATGTGGTTTATTTATTAAAATTGGTTTTGGAAGAAAACATGTGGAAAATGTTTTGTTTTAAACTCTCTGACCCTAAACACCAATTTTTGTGGTTTGAAAACATATTTTGAGAACCCTATGGATAAATGACTTAGTAAAAATATTTCTACACCACATAAAATGATACTTTGTTTTGAAAATGGATTTTGAAGTGAGACCTTTTGCAAATGACTTTGCCACTTTACAAAATGACCATTAGGTGTTTAAAAATGTTTATAACCCATTAGGAACCACTTTTTCAAACAAAACAAAGCTTGGCATGCTTGCATGCATTACTTTGATTCTATGATTTTATGTGTGTTGTTTTGCTTGATTGGTAGATTGAACTTGTGCCTTGCTTGATTGATTTGTAGTGACTTGAAGAGTGTGATTGTTGCAAGGACAAGGATTGTACCTATACCCTCTACCAAAAAGGCAAGTGATGCTTCATACTTTTGTCCCATTACTTTCACTATGCATTAGTGATTTTTCTAAGTAAAACTTGCATGAATTTTGCTAAGTATGAACCTTGCTATAGTAAAACCTAGTAGATGAATCCTTAGTAGGATTTTCCTAAGTTAATATTCCTACTAATATCAAGCTTAGCCTAGCTAATAGAAAACATGGGTGGAAAATATATTCACACTATGGAAAAATCTCTAAGTCTGAGGACTTATGTTTTTGTTTAATAAAACAACTAAGTTAAGGAATCACCTGGGTGGAATGGAAGGATTGGTTTATGTTGAGTGGTTACACAAGGCCATGGACTTGGCTTGTGTATCTCACTTGTGGTATGCCACCCAGGAACAAAGAGATTTGAGATGTCAAATGTTGAGAAGCTTCAAGTGCAACCACTTGGCAATATGGGCTCTGCCATGATCATATAGGTTGCAAGAACTTAGCCATATGGACAGTGGGTGGTAGTGTTTGATAGGTTGGAACGCATCCATTTTTGGTCTAAGGGAAGGCTTCTGAAAGATCTTGTCTTGGGAAACCAAGTCTTGTGGGGAAAGTGCACCACCTCTGCAGAGTGTAAAACCTAAGTACTTAGCCATGTCCCTGGTAAAGGACAATTTGAGCATCAAGACATGGAAGCAATCAAGAATCTCATCATTCAAATTTTTAAGTTAAAACTTGTGGATTGAACAAGGGTTGTTTGAAATCTTCAATCTTTGATTGAGAGATGCCTTGTAAAGGATCTTCAAATCTTTGATTGAGAAAAAAATGTTTTTGCCAAGAAAAACTTAGTATTTTCAAATGTTAAGGAAAAATCTATTTTGAGCAATGCAAGCCTCAACACCACTTAGCCAAATGCATATAGATGATAGACTCTACTATACTACCATAGTATCACTTGCCAATACAATTCAAATGTATTGACCTTTGTGGCTGTAACCTGTAATGTTGCAGGTTTGATTGTTTGGAGAAGATTGATTGATTGATTAGGATTACAAAGTCTACAACCAACATCTGCATGTGGCACTTTGAAGATGAAGGACCCATGACTATAGTTATTCCGCTGCAATGTAAAGTAATAGCCAAATGAGCTATGTAATGATGTAATAAAATTATGTTATTCCTGGTTATAAAGTTATATTATGACCTTTGTTTCTTGATATTACATCTAAACTGTGGATGCTAGCTATTGATCCAGGGACTAGCATTGTAAACACAGGGATCTCTACCTTATTAAAGGTTGGGACCTCTACAGATGTTATCAGAGCATTGTGTTGCCTGTAGGATTTTTAAACCCTAGGATTGGACAAAAACCCTTAGAAAAATAGGAGTTGTATTTGTTCCAAAACTTATTTACAAAAACACTTGTAAACTCTTTCCTCAACCATTTTGGTTTCAACTCTACTTCTCTTCTATTTCAACTTGATGGAAAAATCAACCCCATGGACAAAGACTACACCATGTGCAAAGGACTACTTCAACTCTAATGACTTCAACATCTTCAACTCTAATGACTTCAACATCTTCATCATATTCACCAAGGACTTCCAACTTGGATACCACTAAGGACTACAAGTGAGACAAGGAAATCTTGCTCAAGATTTAGAGACTGAGGGAATGCAAAAGTTAGAAGGAGCCTACATCATTTGAAGTATTGCAACCAAGAGTTTTTCCCAAGGAAACCATGATCTCATACAAGAAGAATCAAGAAGGAAGGAAAGATCACAAGTGAACCATATAGATGGACCACTATAATTTAGTTAAGTCAAACACACCAACTTATGTGGTGTAACAAAAATATTTTTTTGCCTAAAAATGTGCTTGAACTTTGTTGATTGAGTGAAATGTTTGTTTGTGATTGCTTGCACGTTGCTTGTGTGAATTGTGGTGTGTGTGATTAGAATTGGTTCCTTAGAAATATTTTGCCCATTCTAATCCCAATCCAACCCAAACAGATGACTACTCCAAGAGACTTCAACATCAAGGTTGATGACACCAATAACAACCAAGAGGACAACATGAGAGAAATTATAGCAACTCAAAACCAGTTGAGCCAAGAGACAACTCAGCTTTTAGCCAACAACAATGGTCTAGACCCAGCCATACAAAGGATTTTGAAACTTCAATACCAATTATTGCAAGGATTGGTTACTCAAATGATCAACATGAGAGAAAACTTTTCCCAAGGAGATAATGACAACAAGGATGACAAAGAAGCCAATCTAGAAGGAATCCAAGCTAGCAATAATTTTAGAGACAAGGATCATACATCCAAGGCACATGAAGATCAATGCCCCAAGAAGAGAGAAAGATCTCCCACCTATGAAGAACATGAACTAGAAGAACTCCTAGCTTTGGAGAGACCCAAAAAGAAGAAGAAAGACAAAAGCCAGTTGCAATGTTACAATTGCAAAGAGATGGAACACTATGCCAGTGAATGCCCAGAAAAGAAGAAGAGCCAAGAAGACAAACAAAAGCTAGTGAAACCCAAGATGAGGAAGGATATTAGCCAAGTGATGTGCAAACACTGCAAGGAGTTAGGACATTATGCATCATATTGTCCAGAGAAGCCACCTCAAGGCCTCAAACTTATAACATGTTTGAAATGCAAGGAACTAGGCCACTATGCAAGCAATTGTCCAGAAAAGATGAAGAACAAGTTAAACAAGTCTATGAAGGATCTCAACCTCGGTCCATGAGTCAAGTATGGAAACAAAGGACACAATGCAAATGTTGCATGGAGAAGTTTTCCCCAGGATCCCAAGAAGGACAATATGTAATTTTTATTTGAAAATTTTTAAGGGTGGTAGTACCCTAGTTGTTTTGAACCTGCTTGTAACCCTAGCCTCCCCAAATCTCGGGACGAGATTTATTTTAAGGGTGGTAGCCTGTCACATCCCAAGATTTTCCAAATCCTGTAATGTGAAAAATAAATGAATAAAATAAAACTTTGTTGATTTTCAGAGTGAAAAGAAACTTTTGAATCCAATTGGAAACCTTCAAACCAATTTGGATCAAATAAATCCTAAAGGGATTTAAAAAGATAAACATTTAATAAACGAAAATAGAAATATTTAAAATTACTATTTTGGATCTTTTTATAAAAGGTTTGGTTTTCAAAGGAAAAGATAAATTTATAAATAAAGATTATTTTATAAAGCCACCAAGCTTTTGAATTAAAACATTTTGTTTTGAATAAAATAGCAAAGGTTTATTTAAATAAAATAATAAGGATTTATTATCCAAATTTTATTAAAGTAAAGGCTTTTCCCCATTTTAAATAAACACTAAAACTTATTTCTTTGTTTTAAATAAGTTTTCCAAACATTTTATATTCTCAAATAAAACCTACTGAAGTGTTTTGGTTTTATTTTAGATTTCAAAATAAATATTTAAATAAAACAAATCCTATTTGATTTAATAACTAAGGCCCATTCTATTTAATTATTAATGGAAACTAAAATAAAAATGTTATTCTGTTTTAAACAAGATTTCCAAATATATTTTATTTTCAAATAAAACTTACTGATTTGGTTTTAAAAATATTTAGGTTTCAAAAGAGGTTTTTAAGTAAAACAAAACCCTATTTGATTAATAAACCTTGGTCTACTTATTTAATTAATAATGGACCCTATGAATAAAATTATTATTTTGATTTTCAAATTTGGTTTATGTTACTGAACAGAACCAAGTTCAAAGTTGTGAAGTGTGGTGTTTGTTTGAATCAATTTGGTTGATCGAATTGTTTGTTTGAATTTCAAATCAGTAAATAGAAAATGGAAAAAGATAAATCAAACAGACAAAAAATATGAAATGGACCTGACCCAACTGAGACAGCCCAATAAGCCCACTCGCAGCCCACCTCCTCTTATTCCCCGAACCGTTTTTCTTCACCGCAGAAGCTACCCGCTAAGTCACAGAATGGTGGACCTTGTCCCCTCACTCCCTCTCTCGCTGCCAGAGGACCCCGCAGACACGCTGTCATCTTCCCCACCCCCACGACCTGTTCTTCCTCCCCTCGTCACCATTGCAAGCTTTGAATTCGCGGCATGAATTCGCCTTAATGCCGCGAGTAAAACCTGCCGTGATCACGCACGATAAATCGTCTTCCTCTCCTCTCTCGTTTCCCCCTGACTCCTCCCTCAAGCATGCCCCCAGACCGTCGAATTTTACTCGAACACCGCCTCTGTCCGACGACACTCCGGTGAAGAATCCGGCCGAGCCTCTTCGCCCCGCGCCTCCCTGAGCACCCTAGTAGATTCCCCACCTCCTGACGCATCCGTCCGTGCCCCTCGTTCGACCACGCTGCGTCCACAGGCGTCAACGTCTTCCTCGAGCCAGCGCTGCCGTCTGGTTCTTCTCCGACGACGTCTCCCCGGTAAACCAGACCGCCCCTTCACCTCTCGTTCATGCACACAACTTTGTTTTGATCCTGTGCTCCTAACCGCGTCATCATTTTGTCTCGAGGTGATCCACAGCACCCTCCCCAACCACGACAGAGTGTGGCCGTCGTCAGACGCAACTCCGACGAGGAATTCCTGCAATCCTAGTGCGCCCCTTGACCAACCGCGAGTACCTTGAGCTTCGCCGTGTTCTCCTAAGCCTGGTGAGCATCTCCTTACACTTCCTTGCTTCCTCTAGCGCCAGCTCCGCCGCTAGCCGAGCATCGCCGCCGCTCACCGTCGCTCGGCACCGCCAGTTCTTGGTCGCTGTGTTGTTAGCCGTTAGATGAAGATCGTAGGGACGCGATAGATCACTTAACCTGAACCGTTACGCTTGATCTGCACCGCTCAACCTAAGTTAAATCCAACGCACCGCGTTGCCGATCCGGCCGAACCGGTATCGACCAATGAAACAGCGACGCGTGGCCAGTATTAGATATAAAAGCAGATTTGAATCTGATTGAATTCTAAATTTAAAACCCTTGTATCTTTGGATCTACACGTCCAAAAACTACAAATTTTATGTCGTTGGATTCAGGAGAGCAAGACCTAGCCAACCATGCCCTTAGTTTAGCAAATAATATCTGTTAGCTTGTTTGAATTTGCAGAAACATTTGTATGCTTGTTAAGGATGTAAAAATTGTTTAAAAATGAATTTGGGGTTAAAATCTTTTGCAATTGGATTGATTTGAACCTAATAACATTAAGAAACACTTTGTGGACTCAAAAATGTATTTGGTGAAATAAAAATAAGATTCTTTGATTTAAAACCATTTCTAGTCAAATAGAAATGTGGTTTATTTATTAAAATTGGTTTTGGAAGAAAACCTTTGGAAAATGTTTTGTTTTAAACTCTCTAACCCTAAACACCAAGTTTTGTGGTTTGAAAACATATTTTGAGAACCCTATGGATAAATGCCTTAGTAAAAATATTTCTACACCACATAAAATGATACTTTGTTTTGAAAATGGATTTTGAAGTGAAACCTTTTGCAAATGACTTTGCAACTTTACAAAATGACCATTAGGTGTTTAAAAATGTTTATAACCCATTAGGAACCACTTTTTCAAACAAAACAAAGCTTGGCATGCTTGCATGCATTACTTTGATTCTATGATTTTATGTGTGTTGTTTTGCTTGATTGGTAGATTGAACTTGTGCCTTGCTTGATTGATTTGTAGTGACTTGAAGAGTGTGATTGTTGCAAGGACAAGGAGTGAACCTATACCCTCTACCAAAAAGGAAAGTGATGCTTCATACTTTTGTCCCATTACTTTCACTATGCATTAGTCATTTTCTCTAAGTAAAACTTGCATGAATTTTGCTAAGTATGAACCTTGCTATAGGAAAACCTAGTAGATGAATCCTTAGTAGGATTTTCCTAAGTTAAGATTCCTACTACTATCAAGCTTAGCCTAGCTAATAGAAAACATGGGTGAAAAATATATTCACACTATGGAAAAATCTCTAAGTCTGAGGACTTATGTTTTTGTTTAATAAAACAACTAAGTTAAGGAATCACCTGGGTGGAATGGAAGGATTGGTTTATGTTGAGTGGTTACACAAGGCCATGGACTTGGCTTGTGTATCTCACTTGTGGTACGCCACCCAGGAACAAAGAGATTTGAGATGTCTAATGTTGAGAAGCTTCAAGTGCAACCACTTGGCAATATGGGCTCTGCCATGATCATATAGGTTGCAAGAACTTAGCCATATGGACAGTGGGTGGTAGTGTTTGATAGGTTGGAACGCGTCCATTTTTGGTCTAAGGGAAGGCTTCTGAAAGATCTTGTCTTGGGAAACCAAGTCTTGTGGGTAAAGTGCACCACCTCTGCAGAGTGTAAAACCTAAGTACTTAGCCATGTCCCTGGTAAAGGAAAATTTGAGCATCAAGACATGGAAGCAATCAAGAATCTCATCATTCAAATTTTTAAGTTAAAACTTGTGGATTGAACAAGGGTTGTTTGAAATCTTCAATCTTTGATTGAGAGATGCCTTGTAAAGGATCTTCAAATCTTTGATTGAGAAAAAAATGTTTTTGCCAAGCAAAACTTAGTATTTTCAAATGTTAAGGAAAAATCTATTTTGAGCAATGCAAGCCTCAACTCCACTTAGCCAAATGCATATAGATGATAGACTCTACTATACTACCATAGTATCACTTGCCAATACAATTCAAATGTATTGACCTTTGTGGCTGTAACCTGTAATGTTGCAGGTTTGATTGTTTGGAGAAGATTGATTGATTGATTAGGATTACAAAGTCTACAACCAACATCTGCCTGTGGCACTTTGAAGATGAAGGACCCATGACTATAGTTATTCCGCTGCAATGTAAGGTAATAGCCAAATGAGCTATGTAATGATGTAATAAAATTATGTTATTCCTGGTTATAAAGTTATATTATGACCTTTGTTTCTTGATATTACATCTAAACTATGGATGCTAGCTATTGATCCAGGGACTAGCATTGTAAACACAGGGATCTCTACCTTATTAAAGGTTGGGACCTGTACACTTCTGCGGCTGCGGACAGAGGTGCACGACGCAGGCGCGATGGAGGAAGAGAGGAAGGCAACGAAGGGGTGACAGAGCACCACGAGCTCACCATCATGTCGTTGATGGGCTTTAGGCCCCCTTCTTTTCAGCTTCTTGGCCAGCTTCTCCCAGAAGCTACCCTCGACTAGCTTCTCCCAGAATCTCATCTGTCAAAATTGTTTATACTTTTAAATTGACATTGAAACTACTAGTTAAGAAGTTTGAACGAATTTTAAAGATGAGATTCTAGGAGAAGCTGGTCGAGGGTAGCTTTTGGTAGAAGCTGGTCGAGGGTAGCTTTTGGGAGAAGCTGGCCAAGAAGCTGAAAAGAAGGGGGCCTTAGAAGACTCGGGGTAGCCGGAATCGAGGTGGGCAACGGCGGCCGGACTTCGGGAAGACAAGGTCACCACGTCGACTCGAGGCGTCCCACTTCAATTCCTTCAGCAAGGAGGCTCAGGGGAGCACGGCGAAGCCGTGTGCTTGATCAACGGAGCACGGCGGAGCATAGAACGGTGGCAACTCGAAGCTAGGGTTTTGACCAGAGGAGAAATTTGAGAGGAACAGAGAGAGAGCACGCGGGGAATGATCAGTACGAGGATGAGGGCGTCGTCGTGGACTCCTTATCCACTCCGGGGAACGGCGGCGTGCATCTTAACGCGAGCGACGGCGGCGTTGGGCGCCAGCGAGCTGCTTCGGCCGCGGTGCGGGAGGTAGACAATGAGGATTGAGTTGAAAAAACGGTATCTGGTTCGGGCTTCTGTTGGGCCGTGGCGAAGTGAGTGGAGGAGGAAAAGTGTTGTTGTTGTGCGGTGGATAGGTAGAGAGGGAAATGGGCTGCGTCCTGGTTGCAGTTTTTTCCTAACTATTTTCCTTTTCTCTTTTCTGTTTTGTTTTCAGATTTGTGTATTACACATTTGTTTCAAATTTCCTTTATAGAATTTATTTGTTAAATAGTTGCAACAATAATGAATGGTATTAAAGTCATTTTATGAGCTTTTACTAACGAATGTTGTATTTCTTTATTTTTTTTATATAGATCATTCTAATATTTGGTAAGGGACTTTGTTAGTAATTTTATTTCTATAATAAGCCATGGATTTATTTTAGGATATATTTTCTTATTTGTTTATAAAACTTAATTTTAGTTATCTCATAGTTTGGAGGAAAAAATTTATATAATGATCCTATATTATTATTTAATGTAAGATATCCTAAGGAATTCATCTGGTTAATATTGCTCCCATAATTCTGGGGATTAATAATGCATATATATTTTATTATAACTAACAGAAAAGTTAGGGTTTGAATTGTAAATGCTTACCCTAGGGTTTACGGTTCTTAATATATTTATATTCTTTTATTGATGTGATAAATATTAATGGCTAAACACATTGTCTTTATGTTTATGATTTTTAATGATATCACCATTTAAAGTAAAATAGTGGGATTGTTTTCTAGGCTAACTTATGAGAAAGAATTACTAAAGATAGTTCCCAAGAACCTATGAGAATGATGGATGAAAATGACCAAGATGTTCTTAAGTGATTTGCTATAGGAAAATATTCCTATAAAGCATTGTGGAAATAAGATGATTGATCCAATAGATAAAATAGATAATGAGTTTGATTACAGATTTAAGGTTGAATGTTTTACCAAGAATTCATATCTTCCATAATTCACAATTATTGACTTATACTTAAAGAATTCCTTTCCTAGATATACTACTTCTTCCTATCCATCATCATGTGTTAACATGATGAGCTTTACTTCACAAAAATATCCTTTATCCACCTTTTATTCTTCTAAATCCATTTATAAATCCAATGAGCTTGACACTAAAGCTTTTCATAATCTTCTCATATCCATACTTGGTTATATCAACCACTCTACTTCTAATAACCTCCAATCCAACAAGTGGTTACTTCTAACTACTTTCATAATCTTCCTGAATCACCCTTCACTAATGTTTCTTCAATAGATGTATACATGAAATCCTACTTCCCCTCAAGTGCTTAGTATTTCCAAATAGGAAAATACTACTTCTTTAATCCAATGTTGCTCTAACATCATCTTAATAATACTATCTTGTCTCTACTTAACTCCAATATCTAATACTCTAACCTCACATTATATTAATGTGACTTGTCATAGCTAACCTAGAATAACATATCTATACTAGGTTTCAATCATGTTTTATCCACCAATGTCACTTATACATGATATAGGCATTCAATCTTGGTGAGTAAGGCATGATCATTATAATCCTTTGATCCTTTATGGTTTAGGTTTCCATTTGGCTAATCAAGGCCTTTATCAATACAACCTTGCAGTTGTATTGTGATTATCTGCTCAGTACCTCTAACTAAATAGAATATATTACTTATTGACTATATCTGCTTGATCCAATAGGATTATTCCTTGGTAACTATCTTCAATATTCATCCTTGTAATCCTCTTTGTTACCACATATATCTTTATTTTAAATAACTCTTCTATCCATTCAGGAGTGAGTTAACTCCATCAATAATCATATTGATTTAATTCTCTTCCAACACTCCCATCATATAGATGATATTTAAATCTAACATTACCACATATCACTTCTTACTTCTTTCTCTAAAGGTTTTAGAGTGGATGCTATGATAAGGACAAGAGTTGATAGATCAAGAATTGATAGTTTAAGAATTTGTGAATCAATAGTTGATTACTCAACACTGATGAACAACAGATATTGAGATAGGATTCCATAAGGATTGATATGGAAAGAAAGATATATGGTGAATGATCTTGACTTGGTTTCTTTCCTACTCAATCTCACTAAGGAGTTAAGTTTAGGTATTACCATGATACTCATGGTATAAGTAGATGAGATTAAGATAAATAAAGATTTAGTTGTTCCATTCCTAATTTCCTATTACTTAAGTTATGTTTATAACTTGTTATTCATGAGTGTGTAATGAATACTAGGATATGATTACTTAAGGATCAAATATAAACCATTAAGTAATATATTAGGGTTTAACTTTTATTACATTTGATCTACCCTTAGATCAAATCTCCCTTACCAAAAATAAGGTTTTAGAAAGGTCATATTGAAACTTATCGCAGTCAACTTGATGATCTACTTCAATTCCATCAAGTTAAGAGAAGCTTCAATCATTTTGACAAGTTTTGTTCAAAAGCGCAAAAATTGTTCGGATTTTCTATGCATAAATGCAATGCACACATCTGAGTTCAGCTTATTTCTAAGCTCTAATGCTAGGATGTTACATCTTGGGTACCTAGAAGTCCAAAGATCGAGGCAAGAGACAAAGAAACAAAATATACAAATATGTTATTTAAACAATACACAATACTCCCATAGATTAAATGCAAATAATTTTAGCGAGGTTTTTCCACAACTTGCAGCTCATGACTACTCACTCATAACAATAAGATCAAGAATAGAAAACATTGTGCAAAATACTTAGATTGAAATCAAATATTCTTAGAATGGTTGCCGAATCACAAGGAGATCTCAAGTACAAAGTAATGACTATGGATAATGGAGAGGATGGGTATGGAAGAGATGAACTACGGTGTGGAACTCCTTTTGTGGTGTTGTGATGCAATCTGAGAATACTGGCCCTCTGCACAGCAGCTGGGACCTCAAAATATATTGACGCTTTCACAAGAGTGTTAGGGTTTGACGAGACAATGTCACTGCCACATGTATGGGCAGTTCCGGCCCGTACCAGTGGTCGTTATGATATCTGACGCCTAACAATTGCTCCAGGATTGCTTGGTCACGTGGACTTCCTCCAAATCTTCATTTATGACTCCTAATTTTGCATTAAAAGCGTGATTTCCTGCACACCACAATTCAAAGAAAGGTTTTTTATATCTTTGCAATAATTAATCATTAGTAGAAAATCAAGACAAAATATTGTTAATTTCTCAATGAAAAACAATGTTTAACCGCGGAGAAAGATGGTGAATTTTAGAGCCATCACCCAACGTGATCTCAATGTGTCCCATGGGTTGTTTCCAAGACACTAACTTAACCACAATCAATAAATTGATCACCGAAAAGCGTTAGTGAAACGTATCATCTTTTGGAATGCACGTGAGATTTTGAAGATTCCGTTACATATCCGTGTTGGAGATGATTGGTTGGAGTCGTCGAAGGAGTAGAATGATATTTACTCGGTATGGTCTTCTTATAGAGTTGTGGTTCCAAATTATGCAGCTAGATGAACTAGTGGAAGGCAATGATGGAGCCTCATCTTGTGACAATAATTCTAAGACCTCGAGTCGAGTTTGGAAGCATTGCCCGTGTAATTCTAAAGTGTGGGTATTTTGGTGGAGAGTTCTTCATGGAATTTTGTCTGACTATGAAACTCTTTCATGATGGCATGTCATGGATAATATCAATTGTGGAATATGCAAAGCAGAACCTGAAACTTCGACACATGTACTTATTGATTGTAGCCATGCAAAAACAATTGGTCAGAGGAACACTATAAGGAATGTGTTATTCTATGACCTTCTAATAGTGACCCTGGATAAAACCATCATGGAGTTATGTCAATTTCGTATTAAATGGTCATAATCCTTTCGGGAGGGTCAAACCCTTGAAAAATTATGATGATTTTGCTTTAAAAACTTCTTAGTTTTATTATGTGAAATCGTCATGACGTCAAAACTAGGATAAGTTGAAATGACTAATCCTCCACATCAGCAATTCGGCATACATGTAATATCTATGTGTCATTTCTTGACTACATGTGGCATCCATGTGTCAATAGTTGTGCTTAGGTGGCTCAATTTAGAACACTATGTGAACCCAAACCGATGTCGATGATCCATCTCTGACCTGACAGCATGACCCCACCCGACCCGACTTACATGTGAGACCCATCTATGGATTGACAGAAGGACCACACCAAAATGATATTTGGGGCCACTTAGCAGAAACTTTTCTTGTCGAGATTATTGCAAAAATAATGCTTGTCGGGGGATCGAACCCGCGACAAGCATCTCTAGTCAAGCGATATGCACCACTAAACCACCAGAAGCTTCCCGTTGTGGTAGTCACCTTAAACTTTAAAATTACAAATCTGTCTAGGCCTCGGTGGACCATTTTCCTCGAAAGGACGCGTGCTACGGTGTTCGCTTGGGCCATCCTGGGCCAAGGCGCGGGGTAAATTAGGTCCGAGCTAGCTCGGCTAGTCCAGTTAGGATAGATTTTTTTTCATTTTTCATTTTTTTTCATTTTTCATTTTTCATTTTTCATTTTTCATTTTTCATTTTTTCATTTTTCTTTTTTCATAATTCTTCGGTCTCTTTTTCATAAGATGTCTAAAACAATTAATTTTTGTCTCTAGATTTTTATAAAATTCACTAGATCATATTAGGATGTTAAAGAAAATTTTGAGACAATATCATAGTTCAAAATATGATTTGAAATTAGGGGTTTGAATTAAAAATTTGGGGGTTAGGTCTTGTTAAACCCTAATGAATCTCTGATAAAATAGCATATTGTGAACCTAAAAATAATTTTTCCAAAAAATCAAGCTTAAACTCATGCACATATAGTTCAAATCTGGCCCACTTCCTACCCATTTGGCAGAAATTTGACCTTTTCACGAGGGATGGACGAAAAGGTTTAAACTACCCAGTTTGGACAATGTCCATAGAAGGTGGTCTAGTATTTTTTAAAAACGAGGTGGTAACATTTTGCAACTCTAATTTAACTTTAATTTGGTGGTTGCCATAACAATGCGGGAGGCGCGTGTCGAGGGCATATGCGATAGCCGGGAAGGGACCAGAGGCGACGAGGCGGACACCGACCTAGGGACATCGCCGACGGAAACCTCCTGTGGCTACTGCAATCCCTTCTCTTCGGTGACTGAGTCCCCTGCGTCTTCCCCTCTTTCCCCCTCCCTAGGGTTTCCAGTGTAGAACTGATAGTCCTCGTACCGGAAGCTGCACACCCTAGTATAGTTCTTGGATAGTACATGGCTTCCCGTTGCAAAACTAGAAGAATAATTTATTTTCATGATTCTTGTAAAAAATATTAGACAATTCTTGTGATTTTGGAGCTGAAAGAAACTGTTCTGTCTGGAAATATTATTCATGGATGTATCTATTCTTCGCATGTATGTCTGAGGTGTGAATGACGTAGATGTTAATATAACCGGTCATGTTACAAGTCTACGTATGTTTGAACTTAATGTGGCTACTACTAGTACACGTAACTAATGTTTGTTCATGGCATGCATATTACAAATAAATCAGCACAAAGTCACTTGATTATCCTTTATATCTACACAACTTATTGTATGAATTAGCATCAACAAAAGCGTTTAGACTACAAGCTTTTTACTTTATTTTGACCAGTTCTTAGTTTATTCTTGAAGCTTCCTAGGTGAGTTAGCATGAAATCTCCTAGTTGGTGTTGTTTATAGTACTGATTTTCCTCGAGTTGAAACCATATTGGCATAACATTGTATCGGTTTTCATATCCTCATACTAGGATATGCTTATCAGAAGAAGTCCAAAGCGGAAGTTAATTAAGCCACTATTTATCATTAATGTCACGCCCCCTCACCCTCGCTGTCTCTATCACCGTGCTTTGATTCAAGTAAGTATTTGGTCTCTCCCACTACCTCATTTTCCTTGTTAAATCATCCAAGTGAGATGCTAGCTTGAAGTTATAGTTTGATAATCAATTGATGATGATTGGTAGCTCCTGTTTTCGATATGATCTGACATGACATGACTTAGGCTGGGTACATGATCACATGAATGTTTGTTTGTATGTTATAGTACGATCTAGTTAAGTCATCAAGTTTTGGACAATAATACTACAAGAACCACACACACATAACCATCGATCAGCAGTTGGACAACATGGTCAAGGGGTATCCTGTCTTAAGATGATCGAGTAAGCTACTACATCACAATTTAATCGGTACGATCACAAGTGTAAGCAAGGTTTCAACTTGTACTGAAAGACCGATACATGCAGAATAGTTCACACATGATGGTGGATGCATGTATTGTCATATTGTTCTGGTTGGAGAAATCTGTCATGGTTCCTTAAAGAAAGAAATGTCCGTGTGAGCATGTGTGTTCCTCCCTCTTTGTATTCTCTTCCTTTTCTAAATAGAAGTCAAGAGATTCATTATACAACATATTTTCCTCTCGTCGTACTAGTACTACTACTGGTTTATGTATAACCAAATAGGTATAGGACCTGTATAGCTATTTTCATTTCTTAAATTAATTTGGTATCCAAGATCCTCAATTACTTATTTGCATTAAATCATAAGCTTTTCTAACTGTTATATACGTATATTGTGGGAGCGCAGGGCATCAATGAAGATAAAGACTAGATCTTCTACTGTGAAGATGCGGACTAGATCTTCTACTACAACTCCATCCACCACATAAACATGAAGTCAGGTATCTAGTCTTAGTCTTCTCCAACACAAAGTCAAGTATACTTTGATTAGTTTCTACACATTAAACAAGTGCTCCATTTTGAGTGAAGTACAACAGTTTTACTGTATGTGAATACTTGTTGATCTCATTCACATAAGTTACAACACAATAAACAGAAGTTGTTTCAACACAAGCAGCACACAACAAGTGGTACCGGCTGATTCTCAATAAGGCAGAAGAATGATGCGAGGTTTGTTTAGCTGATTGTAAAGGTTCGGACAAGTGGCTCAAGATAGTACATGCTTGCATTTTGCTCACCTAATGGAGATAATTGTTTGTTGTGGGAGATACTTGTAATCTAATAATATTGTCATGTGTGAACCTAGTTGTATGTCGTGGTGTTATGTAATTCAAATGCTCGGTGATGGTTCATTTGTATATTTCTTGGCAAAAAACATTATTTAATATATTGGCTTAATCTGTATAATTGAATTGCTGATTACTGACAAAAAATAGGGCAAGGCCCAAACTCTACTGCATTATAAAAACATAACAACCAAATTATACGAGACCAAATAATATTTCTGTAAAAAGGCCACAGACCATACAGTTTTCGATTAGATAAGTTCTGAATAAGACTGAAAATAAAACAAATAAAATGGACGTGAAAAGGCCAAATACCCAAAAAATTGATCCTAAAAGGGCCACGGCCTATAAGACCAAAAGCTGAATTAATGGGATTGGACCATATAAGCGACCTAACTGGACCAAAATGAATTTGCATTACGACGATCTTATTTCGTTATAGTTTTGCCACGTAGAATCGACCACGTAGGATCTGACTTGGCTTGGCTACATGACTCATGATGATATTGGATCATCATAACGGTTATGACGATTCAATATTGTCATAGACGGTTATGACGATTTTGCAAAGAACATAGCGACGACTAGCTTTCGGCGATCTTATTTTCATCATAAAATCGTTGTAGATATAATGTGACATTTTGTGACGAAAATAGAGGGTCAAAGAAGCCTAGATTCATTGTAGTGGAAAAAGAAAATTTTGCTTACCCAGATTACACCCTTCAGCGTGGACTAAAGACATTCTATGTGATCAGCAGTTCACTTAGAAGGAAAGAGCTATCATCATTATAGTTACATCTGTAAATCAAGAAATAATGTGACCCATATGATATCGGCTATAATTCGATGAAAACGATGGAGTTTGTTAATGAGACTCTACAATCCCTAGAGTTGCCGAGGGAGAGGCCAAAACCCAAATGGACAAAACGGTGTTATCAATCAAATTAAATTCTGATGGTGCTTTCGGTGTTGATAAAGTGGTGGCGGCTACTGGTGGTGTCGTAGCAAGAGACAGGGTGTCCTTCCAAGGCGCTTCTGGCAAGGTTTAAGGGGTATTGAGGACCCACTGATCATCGAAGTTTTGGGCTTACGTGATGCACGAGAGCTTGCTGCTGCAAGGAATTTTGGTCATGTTGTCTTCGAAGTTAATTGTGCTGTTTTGATTCGTCATTGGTCTGATCGAGTTAGAGATCGGTCAGTCATTTAGCCTATACTATATGAGATTAGCAAGCTAGGTTCTAGTATTATATCAATATATGTATCTCAATATTGGTATATAGTTGACTTGACTATAAGACATGAGCCGGGTTTTTGTTATTCGTATCCGTTCTGAATTTAGAAGACATCCGATGCGTACTTGTGTTCGATTAACATCTGCTCTACATTTAAATTTGGTAACATCCGTATTCGCATCCATATTCGTTTTGAAAATATGAAAATCAATATGGGAAGGACACTATCTGATTTGCATCTATCCATTTTCACCCCTATTGGTAACATATATTACATGTGCAATACTTTTTAGTTTTTTAGCATTATAATATTATTTCGCTTCAAAAATATATGCTCATGGATGCTAATTTGAATATCCATAGTCTAGTTTAGCCAAGAGATATGAGTTTCGCCCGTAATTTGCTAGCTAATTTCTCCCTTCCATTCACTACGGAAGGAAGATTAACGCTAAGGGGGACAACCCTCGGCATAGCCCGGATAACCCTCGGGCCTGCTCAACGCCGAGGGTGACCCTCGGCTTACATGGTCCTAAGCATAGCTCAATACCGTCGGTGTTGGTTCGGCCCTCGGCGTAGAGGCTTGTGCCGATGGTTTATGCCGCCAGTCGGCGCAACCCGGCCGTCAGCCCAGGAAGTTAACGGCATGGAGAATATGGCGCCTAGGAGCAACGCCGAGGGGGAACTCTCGGCATAGGTGGCCCCATGGAGCGCGCTAAAGGGCTAGGGTGTAGCAGCAACGCCGAGGGGGAACGCTTGGTGTTGGTGGAGCTATGCCGAGGGGCTTACCCTTAGCGTTGGTGGCCACGTGGAGAATTTTGTTTTTCAAAAGTTACAAATTATTTGAATTGTTTGAACATTTAATTGCATAATAATTTCTTTTAAGTCTAAGAACATTTAATCTCGGGTCAAATTACACACTCAAGGTCACCCATCCTTAGACTACTCTAGTCCTAACATGCCTAACTTCTTCATTCCTGTAACACCCCAAAAATACTAAACTTGGATCATCAAATTCTAATCCTCACATTTAGGGTTAACAAAAACTTTTCTAAATAAAATTATGAATGCATGCATATGTGTATGCATTGATTTTGAATTCTTTTAAACCCACCTTGTTTGTTTGTTTCATTGCTAGTAAAATGTTTCTTAGGTGAAATAAACATCATCTAAAACATTTCCCACACTTTTCCTAAACACAAGTAAATCAAAACACATATATGAAGTGAATGGTCACTTTGACCAATTTAACTCTCATGCCTACTTTGGCTGTCTCAAACTTTCAAAACCTAACAGAAAATTTTCTGGATCTTTGCACCCCTTGAATGTACTCATAACAAGGTATCAAGGCCCACTTTGTGATCATTCAGAAACTTTCAAATGCATAGTTTAAATGACAATTCAAAATTGAATCTTTATCATATGGGAAGATCCCACTTTTTCAAAAACCACTCAAACAAGCTCAACTTTCAAAACCCAAGCATCTGCAGACTCACCAGCACCAATCTAGCAAACCCACCAAAAATCATTTCAAAATTCAAAACTTGATTTCATGCGGTCATTTCATCAAACAGGTTGCAGACACAAATCAAACAAAACATCAAACACTATAGTGCAGTGATTCTTGCCTAACTTGTTCCCTAGTTAGCTCACACACAGCCCAGTAGATCATCTAGAAAGATTAGCCCAACACTAGCACCCATGTGAGCTTGCCATTGCCATTAATGATAAACAGCCGAGCACCTCAATGCCACCCCATAGTCGACAGCAAGCTAGAGGAAGAAATAGCCGTGCCAACCTTGTCTAGGAGGCAGCCCACCGCCACTACCTGTCCCAGCCGCAAGCGTTGCCAAGCCTTGGACCACGCGCACAAGCCGCGCCCAGACCATGCCGAGCATGCGCCAGAGCGCCACCCTCGACCAGCGTCCACAGACCGCGCGCCGCCCTCACCGCGTGCACACACGATCACCACCAACCCAGGAGACCGCCAGACATCCCCGTTTGCCGTCCCATGACGTACAGCCACCGCCCGCCGTCGAAGACGCCGCCTCTGCCGCGCAGAGCACCGCCCGTTCTAGACCAAGCCGCACCGCCCCATGCCTCGAGACCATGTCGTTGATCATCGCCAGGAGACACCGCACCGTCCCTTACCCTTGCCCATGCCTTTAGTCGCCTGTAACCTCGCCCCCGACGAGCTTACTGTGCGCCCCGACGGTCCCCTCGCCCGACTATAAATAGAGTCCACCCCCGCACGATTTCTTCACACCATCTCACTCCCCTCTCCTCACTGACCGTGCCACACCGTTCCCGGAGCAAGGCGAGCACCACCCCGCCGGAATTTCACCGGAGCCCGCCGCCTCTGGAGAAGAAGGGAGCCATCGATTTCGTCCATCCTGTGAGCTGCGACCACCTGAAGTTCGTCGTCGACTTCGCTGCTCGCCTCGCCGACCCTCACCCGTACCCCGGTGAGCCCCCAACACCCCTCACTGGCCGCGCTAGGTTTCGTTCTCGCCGGAGTTGTCTCGCGTCGACGATGACCCCCAGCCGTTGGATTAGAACTAGATCGAATGATCCACGTTGCCCCATACCGCTTTGCCCAGCCCCGTGTCACTGACGAGTGGGGACACCCACTTAAACAGCCCGCGGGAGCAATGCGCTTAGCAGGCCGGCCCAGTACTTTTTCCCGCGCAGCCCAGCAATTCAAATTAAACCTTTTTCTTTTTAAATTCAAACACACTTCTATACCCAACTTCAAAAAGTAACCCAGATCGATTCAGTGCACCAAATTGGATGAAACCAATTTTGTTGGAAAGGTATGTGAATGCTGAATCCAAGACCGTTGGATTCAAGTCATTTGGATCTGTAGATCACCCATAGTAAAAATAACAAGGTAGAAGCTTTTATGCATTCAAACATTTTTCAAATTTAAACCCTAAAGGCTTTTGAGTTGTTTCCAACTCTCAAAAATCACATTTAACCATACCTTTCAGAATATATAAAAATATATAGGTTTACTTGCAGAAATAATGTTCAAGTAATAAAAGAATGCTACATAAGCATTTCTAGCCACTTTAATTAATTAAAATAAAAGGGTAAAACCTTATTAAATTGTGACACCACTTTAAATCACATTCCCATGGACTACAATATGTGGTGATGACATGTGTCAACATGATCCCATATTTGGTTTGGAAAATATTAAATCTTAAGTAGTTTTTCAAAGAGTAGAAATTACTTTTCTAAAAATAAAAAGAATCAAATCAAGCCTTAACCTTGTAAGGTTAGAGATGATGTTATATCATCTATAAGACTCTTGTGTGTGATGATTGCAAGTAGTTAAGTATTGTTTGGTGATTGTGTACCTCGTATTTATTCATAGACGCTAGTACCGATCAAGGCTACGAGGAGGAAGGAGGATACTACGAAGAAGAAGCCGAGGAGAAATTCAACCACTGCTCTGCACAAGGCAAGCTAACACTTGCAAGATACTTTACCTATGCAAGCTAGTAACCCTGCAAGCTAATACTTGAAATTTAGCAAGCTTATATTGACATTGATGCAAGCTAACACTTGCAAGATACCCTACTGATGCAACAAACCCCTACTTGTTACTATGCCTTAAGCATATGTGATCATACCCATTTGATAAACCAATCCTAGTTTTATGTGCAAGCTTCTCACTTTATTTTCTTTATCAAAGCTTACTTAGAGTTTACTTAAGTGATTGGTAGACTTTGGAAAGATGCTGAAGGTTGCATAAAGAGCATAAAATTTGGCCTAAGCTAAAAACCTTGATATCAGCCTAAGATATAAGGTTGGACTTAGTGAAACTCCACTAGTTACCACCCCTCATTAGTACTACCCCCACTTGTAGATGCTAGTGCTAAGCATAAAACTTGATCAACTTTTAGATGGGAATACTTGGTGGAAAAATGGTTATGAAAACCTTGGAATGATGGATCATTCTGTTGAAATGTTTTGGACATGTGTTTCCAAACAATTGATGATTTTGGTGATGAAAATGTTGAGGCATGAGCCTTAGCCCTTTATAAAATTGATGGTTGTCTGGATGCGATACCATTCCAATTTTAGCGTACAACCACAATACCCGAATATTGGGTAGGGCTTGACTGGAAACTTATATGCCTTAGTATTAGTTCCCTCACGGCCAAGGTCTGAGCTGAGGCTAAGATTGTCCACCTGTGCAGTACCCAAGATGACAGCTGGTCATGGTTGGGAGGCCAAACTCACAGGAGAGGTGCTCATACTAGGGCGTGTAATTGAAAGGTTAGGATTGATTATCCGCATACTGAGTATGGTGAGTTCAGGATTTGTTCCTGACGGATGTATCGAATATTGTGGTGAAAGTGTATAATCTCTGCAGAGTGTCAAACTATTCGAATAGCCGCGTCCACGGTTATGGACAGTTGGAGTGGCCATACTGTTCCCCCGTCAGACTTTTCAAAATGACTTGTGAAATGAATTGAGACTTTGACTTGACCACAACAGAGTTGTGACTTGAAATACAATTTCCCACTTAGGATTTATAAAACTATGACTAGCTTCAGAACCTAGTAGAGATAAATCTGGCTTTTGCAAAACAACCCTAGAGCCTAGTGTCCTATTATCCAAAAAACCCCTTTACTTGTTAGTATTAGTTTGCGAGTACTTAAAGAGTACTCATGGCTTTGTCCCTGGCTATTCCCATGGCCAGACTATGAAGAGGAGTACCTGGAGGATGGACCCCAGGAAGGTTACGACAACTAGGATCATCTCCCATCGTCAGCATTGCTGACCCGAAGATGGAGCTTCCACGCCTCGCTATTATTACGTATTCCGCTGCTTGATGTTGTATTAAGAACTGGATCATGAGATCCCTATTTATCTAAGAACTTATGTATCGTTTGTAATGGATGAAGTACTATGGTATCCAATTCTGTTATGTCTCGCAAAAATGGTAATCCTAGGATTGCGATGTATGGCATAACAGGCATCTAGGATTGAAAAATCCGGGTGTTGACAATTCCTTTCATATGAGCTTCTGAGTAATAACCCTATACCTTGTTGATAATACTATACTATCAATCCTATTAGCCATTAGGTCATGATGTCACATTCCTTTATTTTTTAAATTCTAAACAATTATTTAATAAGTAAACAAAAACAATATATTACTAGAAACTAAAAGTATTACGCAATATATAACTAGAAACTAAAAGTATTATGCGGTCTTTCTCCAATAAAACACTATTATGCGGGCCCGACGAACTATCCCATGTAGCTCGTTCTATATATGTGATATATTACTAGAAACTAAAAGTATTATGCAACAAAAAAATCAAATGCACACATATTTAATTCACACACACACACACACACACACACACACACACACACACACACACACACACACACACATATATATATATATATATATAATGGAAATGAAAGGTCTAAAATAATGGAAATGAACAATGCCGAGGGGAATACCCTCGGCGTAGGTGCAGCAATGCCGAGGGGAGTACCCTCGGCGTAGATGGAGCAACGCCGAGAGGATTCCCCTCGGCGTAGGTATTGCTATGTTCACAGGTGCATGCTTGTGGCAAGACGGTCACCCCATCGGCTTTGCTATGCGCCGTTAACGTACAATGTATGTAGATCTACGCTGGCGATAAACCCCTCGGCATTTCCATACGCCGTGAAATGTCCATCCAGTGGTCGCCCCCAGTGCACGAACGTGACGCGTGCTAAACATGTGCCAACGGTGCCCCTCGGCGTTGCTCTATCTATGCCGAGGGTGTTCCTACGCCGACGGTCCCCCTCGACGTTGCTCGTCTATGCCGACGAGTTTTTTGTGGTCGTGGGCACTACGCGAGCTAGCCGAGGGCCTCGACATTTTCCTCTCAGCGTTGAAATTCCCCTCGGCGTCTATGTTTGTTCCCGTAGTGATTTATGCAAAAAAAAAAGTTTTACGCAAAAAAAAAGTGACATCTTGGGCGAGAATATTTAGGTGAGGACATTTTCCGGATTTTATGCAAAAAGAAGTTTTGAAACAAAGTTTGTTAGAAAATCCGGATTTCATTTATATTTTGGTAGGACCTTGTTCTAATATTTAAATTTTGTTATATTTTTTGTTTGAGATCGACTAAAATTTTCCAAGTGTTCGGGTTCCTCGCATTCGCTCAGTATCCGCAAAACAAAAAAAAACAAAATCCAAATGGTTTGATCTACTCTCTCCGTTCACTAATATAAGATAGTTTAGCTTTATTTAAAACACATACACGTACATATATTTTAGAGCGTAGGCTCATTTATTTTATAGTGTATCTACTACCTCCGTACCTGTTTATTAGGCTAACACGAAGTTCAAGAAAAAATTAATCATAAAATTGATCAATAAAACATGAGTTATATGTCACAAAAATTATACAATTGGATTGATATTTAAAAGCTCTTTTCAATAATATAATTTTTGTGACAAATGATTCTTATTTCGTGTTAGTTCAGTAAACCGGTATGAAGAGAGTAGTTCACTTAGTCCTTGTTTGGTAGTAGAGGTTTTGTGGGGATTAGAAGGGATTATCCCCACCAAACCCCAATTTCACACTTATTCTTAAAACAGTGTTTTGTTCTAGTGTATAGAGGGAATTATCCCCACTTTTTCTCAGTTTTCCTCAAATCCCTAGTACATCTTTCTCAATATCCAATATACTACCCCTGCCTAATGGATTGTTGGGAATTGAATTTTTGTGAGGATTTAAGGGGATTGGATGAAGACAGGGGTTTCATCCAATTTTTTTGGAAATTATCCTCTCTAATCCCCACTAAACATCTAGTACCAAACATGGCGTTAAAGATATCTAGAATGGCTTATATCAGTAAATGGAGCGACTAGCTTTTATTGCTGAGAATGTTTAAGAGAAAAAAGTTCTTGGGTACGTTGAGAAGACGTGGATGGTTATAGTGCCTTCGAGACCCAGCTCCTGTTTGCAATTGTAAGTTAGCCCGTTGACCCAGCTGTGGCCTCCCTTTTTCCCCTCTTCGTCTCTCCCCCCTCTCCCTCGTTCTTGAGAGTCCCCTTCAAGTGGCTGGGTCGCCCCGCCGTCCCCTCCGCCGGAGTAGCCGGCTGGAGCTGGACATGGGGTGGCGCCGGAGGTAGTTGTAGGTGTAGTTTTTGTAGGGTTTGGCGGACTGCCGTAGTTTGGCGTCATGCCGGCGGTTGGGGGCGAGATTTTCTGGCCGGGATCTCGTTCTGGCGTGCGCCGTTGCTGTTCTTCTTGGTTCTCCGGTGGTCGGAGGCGGTGAAGGATGAGGCGGCCACCCGCAGCACCGCTAATAAAGGCCACTCTAGGAACCAAGATCTGCATCCGAAGCTTCAAGCCATGGCTGCTTTCCTGGCCGGCCGAGGAGGCGAGGGGGATTGGAGTTGTGGTGAGCTGCTGGATGTTGTTGCTTCTCTCTTGGTCGGCCGTGGCGGCGGGAGAGAGAGGAGTGGTGGCGTCCGGGCTCAGCTTTCGGGGGCGTGGTCTTGGTGTTGTACTTGCTATCAGGAGGATGGGATTCTGGGGTTGAGCTTTCTGCTGATTTCTCGCCATGGTGGTGAGGATCGGCATAAGTTTCTTTCCCCGATCTCCTGTCTTCTTGATTTGTGTCTGCGCTTGCTTGGTGCGGCGGCGCAGCGTCGAGCGGACCACACGGACGTCAGGATGACCTCCGTGATCTTTGGCCGAAAAGGCGTCCCATACTCCTTCTCCACGGTGGTGGAGTCTTCCTTCTCTGCGCCGGAGCTCGCCGTTTCGTCGTCGACAAGTGGTTCGTCCCCGGAGACTTCGAGATGGCCGGTTGCAGCGGTTCTTCGCCGGCAGCGAGTGTTCGAGCATTTCCTCCTCCGTCCTCAGCGTGTGCATCGCCTTGAGGACGCCGGCGATCTATGGCAGAGGCGCCCAAGCACCCGATTGCTTTTTATTTTTAGTGCTAGGGTGTTTTTTGAAATTAGCAGAGCCCTTATCCTTAAGTATAGGTTCTTTGTACGAGTGTGGCTAGGGGCTTCTGCGAAAAATTGTACCTGCCATGTGTTGTTAATCTAGCACCATCGGGGTCCTTCGTGACCCCTTACCCGTTCAAAAAAAAAAAACCCAGCTCAGATCGTGCTCGATCGTGTGTAGGTGGGCGTATACGTGGCGCGTATCTGCTGGAGCAGGGGAGGAACGCAATCTGTTAGCGGAGGAGAAGCTTGACACGTGGCTTACCTGACATCACACATGCACCGCAGTTGCATGCATGCACGCCGCCACGTCTGCGACACGTGCAGCTCCATAGCAGGTCGGCCATGGCAGGTCTGCTACTTATTTATACCTAGCTCGGCTGTCTCTGCAACAAAACAGTCCACCGCTAGCTGGAACTTGCTGATAAGATCGATCGATCGACTACGTACTTCCAGATACACACTGAGAATACAAAACACGATGGCGGCGGCGAGCCAGAGCCAGAGCCACAGCGGGCAGCTGCTGCATCCGCCGCCGGCGACGGCGAGCATGATGGCGCGGGTGGACCGGCTGGACCTGGTGGTGGGGTACCTCGAAGAGATGCGCCACCACGGCGGCACCGGCAGCGCCAGGTCCTCCACCTCGCCCTCGACCCCCACAACGTTCTCTTCGTCGTCCCCGACCACGCCCCGGTCGACCGGCGGCCGGTGCCGGCCGGCAGAGGAGCTCCTGGAGGAGACGAGGGCGAAGGGCAGCCTCGTGGAGCGCATCGCGTTCCTGGAGAACCGCGTGCTCAGGATGGAGGAGGAGCGCATGTCGGCGTCGAGCGTGAGCATGGAGTTGACGCCGGAGCGGACGGGCAGGTTGAGTAGCAGCATGAGCAGCGCCGGCGGGACTGGGAGCGGGAGGAAGAAGGGGCTCAAGAGCCTGGTCAAGTCGTGCGTCAAAGCGGGCGCCAAGCTCAAGACCAAGGACTAGTCTCAGTCGTATACAGATCAAGTAGGAGTATACGTTTTCCTAGCTAGCACGGCAATGCGTTGTGAATTTTACACGTACGAAATATATGTACAGTATGACCCAGGAAACTTAATTTCGGCAGTACTCTACTACTGAATCTTCTTTTAATTTGGTATGTAGTAAGTATGTATGTGTTGATGCACCAGCACCACACGCCAACTCGAGGCATCGAGAGTTCTGTTGAGCGAAGAAAGAACTATACTGTTGAACGGTACCTTCTCAACTATTCTTAGTTACTTGAGTTTACTTCAGATTCGAGGAAGTTAAGTTCATTAATTTGCCCACAATAATTGAGAACAACAAATACAAAAAAAGCAAGGATTAGAAGGAACTTAGATTTTTATTTATGGCTGAAAAATATCCACGAAAATTCACGTCTGATCTCATCCCTTTTGATCTCACCTATATAGTCACCTGCATATGCTCCCTTTATAAAAACAGACCAAAATTGTGTGAAGAACTTCAGAAAAATATTTGCATGAGCATATCCACATTCTATGCGATCTCATGAGTTTCATAACAAAATATTTTTTTGTGGCTATGAAAAAAAAAAAAAAAACATGTGAAGAGTCTTATTTTAGCACTGAAAATTGTCTTCTCTACACCGGCCATGCAAAAATGCAACAATATTTTTTTGGAACTTTTTAAATCATGTGTTTAAAACACATTTCATTTTTTTTAATATTTTTGAATCAATATGTATTTAAACACGTTTCAATTTTATTGTGAACATTGAAGGTTTCCCCAGAGACCGTGATGTTGCATTAATCACTAATCAGAAAACAGAAGTAGTATAGCCGAAAGGCAATTCAGCTCATGGGTGTTAATGAACCCACTCTGTGAAACAGAAGTACGAGTAGTAGAACGGGTAACGAACAACCGGTTTTTTCATGTAGCCAGCCCAGACGCCACTGATTGTAGGAATGAGATCGTCTGACATAGAGGGACGTCGATCCTTCTGGCCCACTCATCGTGCATCGAATGTCAACAATCCGAGTCCTGGAAACATAGCGATGGGAGCCCAAAGCCCATTTTGACTGACGGGAGATGGATGGGAGACACAGAACAACGTGCTACTGCTCAGAAAAAGGCGCGCGAGGCAACGAGCCAGAAACAGATCGCCCAGACCCAGAAGCGCTGCTATGCTCGACAATGTTCTGCGATTCCCTTCAATCTCAGGTAAATCTGATCCGCCTTTTATCGTTTCTCTCTCACCATCTCTCTGTAGTTTGCTGATCTTCCCTAGGTAGATGAGATATATAATCAGATTGAGAACTGCTCTTAATCGGTGCATAATTTCAACTTAGGCCCAAAATAGAAGTTGTAGATCATGGTCATACATTTCCAACGGTACCTCATTTGCATGATTTGAATCAGCGGAGTTACAGATTTTGTCCCAACAAAATTCTGTCTATCAGTCTTTAAATAACCCAAACGAATTTAGCAATTTTGTAACCGTGGTTTTCTCCCAGGTTTGAGAATCTTTGGTGCATAGTCCATGGAAGAAGGTGAGACGGAAGAAGAGATTAACACATCACACCATGTTCCTGATTCCAATCGGTAATTTCTGCAACTCACAATTTGGCATGAGATATATAAGTACTGCTATTGGTTCTAATATTTTCTTTACATATGGACTGCGGAGCTATGCTACCAGGTTTGGTACCCCATGTTGGCATGGAATTTAAAAATTCAAATGAAGCTTGGGCATTTTGGTTGAGCTACAGTGGGCAGCAAGGCTTTGAGGTCAGAAAAAGGTATATAAACAAAAGATCATCGGATGGAAAAGTTACATTATGTAAATTTATTTGTGCAAATAAAGGGTCATCGATCAGAAGACAAAAGGGACCATTTGACAAAGTTCCCTCGAGCTGAAACTAGAACCGGTTGCCAAGTGCACATGAATGTGAATATAGACTGGAAGAAGGAAAATCTCAGTGACTAAGCTGAATGTGGAACTATAGGGGTTCGTAGCATGGAAAACAAAAAATTTCTACCGCATGCACACAAACAAGCCAAGATCTATCTACTAGATTGTAGCAGTCGATAGAAGCACTCACCCTCGAAGATTCCAAAGCGGTTAACAAGAGCGGATTCTCGTGGGTGATGTAGTCGTACACTTGCCGATCTCAAGATCGCGTAGACGATCCTTCCAGCGCTACGTTCTGGCAGCGCTTCCGCAGTCGGTCACACGTTCGGTACTCGATGAAGACCTTCCTCTCCCTTGTTCCAGCAGGCAGCGGAGGTTGTAGTTCTCCCCTCGCGATTCCGGCAGCACGACGGCGTGGTGTCGAAAATAGAGGAAAGATCCCGCAGGGCTTCGCCTAAGCCGGTGCGAGTTATGGTGGATCTAGGGTTTCCCGGTGATCTAGGGTTTAGAAGACCGGGAGGAGGAGGAGGTGTCGGCGGCGGCTAGGGCGATGGCGACGCGGCGGCGCAAGGCGGCGGCTGCTGCGAGCGGTGGCTTGGCGGCGGCGACGCGTGTATGGAGGGGCTAGGGCTTGGTATTTTGGGGCAGCCCTCCCCCTCTATTTATGAGAGGGGGCAGCCTTGGGAGGGGTGGGTTTGAATCCAAACCCAAACCCAAGTTGGATTGAGAGAAGGACTTGTTTCTTCTTTCACTAGGAAACCATTGTTCCAGTTTGACTTTTTAAACTTCCCATTTGACTTTCAATTTCTCTCTTGCAAATGCCCATACCAAGTGACCTAGGATATGATCCAATCATTCCACTTATCCATGACACATTCATGGACCATTCCTCTTTCGGTCTGGTGAACCTTCTAGATCCTTCTAGAACCTCTCTGATGAAAACATCGAAATCTTTCCCGAACTCTGGAATCGAACTTTTCTTATATGAATCTTATTCTCCGGACCATTCCGGATCTCCTCGTGATATCCCGGATCCCATCCGAGACTCCGAACAACATTCGGTATCCCTACTAACATTCCGTATCTACTAAACAACATCGAATCCTTAAGTGTGTCTCCCTACAGTTCGTGAATTATGCGGACATGACCAAGACACTTCTCCGATCAATAACCAATAAAGGAATCTGGAAATTCATATGGCTCCCACATATTTCTACGATTACTTTGCGATCGAATGAACCACTTACATACGATACCAATTTCCCTTTGTCTCACGATAGTTTACTTATCCGAGGTTTTGATCGTCGGTATCTCTGCATACCTAGTTCAACCTCGTTACCGATAAGTACTCTTTTCTCGTTCCCGTGATATGTGATCCCTTGTGAGCCAGTCACATGCTTGCAAGCCAATTGGATGAAATTCCACCGAGAGGGCCCAGAGTATATCTATCCGTCATATGGATGGACAAATCCCACTCTTGATCCATGTCCCTCAACACATACTTTCCGAACACCCAATGCCACCTTTATAGCCACCCAGTTACGGTGTGGTGTTTGATGTCATCAAAGCATCCTTCCGGTGATGGTGATTAGCATGATCTCATGGTCGAAGGAATTAGGTTACTATGTATCAGAAAGCTTATAGCAAATGAACTATTGAAATGACTTGATCTTTATGCTACGCTTATCTATAGGAGTATGTCCATCATACCATTCTCCTAATGGTATGATCTTGTTGTTAATAACATCTCAATGTTCATGATCGAGAAACCACGATCATCTATTAACCAACAAGCTAGTATTATAAAGAGGCTTTACTAGGGACTCTAATTTAGCTTACAAATCACACAAGTATTAATGTTTCCGGTTAATACTGTTATAGCATGAATGTAAACATTTATCATAAACACAAAGATATAATAATAACCACTTTTATTTTTGCCTCTAGGGCATATCTCCAACAGTCTCCCACTTGCACTAGAGTCAACTAATCTAGATTACATGGTAATATACCGAATACCCATGGCGGTTTGGTGCTGGTCATGTTTTGCCCTCGGGAGAGGTTTAGTCAACGGATCCGCCACATTCAGATCTGTGTGTACTTTGCAAATCTTTATGTCACCATCTTGGACATGCTCTCGAATAGCGTGAAAACGTAGCTTGATATGCTTCAGCTTCTTGTGTGACCTTGGTGCTTGCGCATTGGCTATGGCACCCATGTTATCACAGTAGATAGACATTGGGTCCAGCACACTTGGAACCACACCGAGCTCTGTAATGAACCCCTTCATCCATATCGCCTCTTGTGAAGCCTCCGAAGCAGCTATGTATTCCGATTCAGTTTAAGATCTCGCCACAACGCTTTGCTTTGCACTCCTCCAGCTAACTGATTCACCATTCAAAGGAAATATGTATCCAGATTGAGATTTAGAATCGTCCGGATCGGTGTTCCAACTAGCATCGGTGTAACCATTAACAACGAGTTGTTCATCATCTCCATAAGAAAGAACCATATCCTTAGTTCTTATCAAGTACTTAAGGATGTTGAAAGGATACGGATGTCGCCTAGAGGGGGGTGAATAGGAGATTAAAACTTTTCCTAGAGTGGCTCAACAAAGGCGGAATAAAACTAGTGTTTACTTTGTTAAGCACAACCTAGAACAACTAAGGTTCATCTATGTGCACCAATAACTTATGCTAAGCAATACAAGCAACAAAGTGATAGCAAGATATATATTACTTCAAGCACGAAGGCTATCACAATGTAAAGTGCATAAGTAAAGAGCTCGGGTATAGACATAACCGAGGCACACGGGGACAACGATATTTTACCGAGTTCCTCCCAACATGGAGTACGTCTCGTTTGGAGAGGGGGTGGTATCAAATCACCAACGCCACAAAAGGCCTCCCTTATTCTCCGGTGAATCTCACCCCAATGGGATAGATCCACACTTTCACTATCGATGCACTTGTCGGTGGCAACCGGAACCTCTCACAAGGTTGGGGCACTTCTCCACAACTTAATTGGAGGCTCCCAACAAACGCCACCAAGGCCACAACGCCACCAAGGCCACAAAACCGTCTAGGGTTCCAAGAACCCAAGAGGGACAAGCTCCGATGAGTAACTCAAACCAAATCCTCCGAGAAGAACACAAACCGATGCACCAAATGCAAATGGCAAGAACACCACAAAGGTGCTCAAATCCCTCACTCTCAAGTTCCAACAAAGCTACTAAAGCTATTGGGGGAACAAGAGAGGAGGAATCAAAGAGAGACACAAAATCCCCCAAAATCTTGATCCCCAAAGATACACTCACAAAGAGATGAGTCGGTTAGGTCAAAACGTAGATCTAGATCTCCTCTATATTCCTCTCAAATATTGGCATGAATCATTGGAGAGAAATCATAGAATCAAGATCAAGAGGGAATAAGAATATGGGGCTAAGCTTGAGCAAGAAAAGAGAGAAGTCACACTAAAACGATTTAGGAGAAGGCTATTTAAAGAGGGGCCAAAAATCTGGCCGTTGGGGCTATTTTTCGGACCGGTCTGGTACTACCGGAATTAACCGGTAGTACCGCACCAGTGAAAAGCAGCAGACCGCGACAGCACAGGGTGTGTGCCCGGTACATGCCAGCCGCAAGAAGCGCCGCAGCCCACTGCAGTGGAAGGGGCCAAGAGCCAGCGCGTGAAGTGAGGCTAGAGGCGTGCAGCATGATGCGAGGCGGCAGCGCAGCGCGGGTGGCAGCGGGTGCAGCGAGCGGGCCAGCGCGCAGAGCCAGCGCGGGCCCAGCGGTCGAAACGCTGAATCGGGCGCACGCAGCAGCGGCAGCTCAACGCGGGCAGCGAGGTGGGACCAGCAGCAGCGCGCGCGGGAGCATCTAGGTGCGGGGCTGGCGCGCGCGCAGTGGCAACGGGGTCAACGCGAGGCGAGCCAGGCAGGGTGAGCGGCGGGCGAGCGGCGGCGGGAGCGGGGCTAGCCGGGTGCGCAAGGCGAGGCGGGTCAACGCATGCGGCATGAGGGGATGCGGCGTGAGGAGATGGGCTGGCGCTGGGGATTTCTTTTCAGGGCCGACCGGTAGTACCGGCCCACCCGGGCGGTACTACCGGGTCGGCCGGTACTACACAAAAATGGTACTGGGCTAGGCAGTAGATAGATGGTGCTTTCCGGATGCAAAGTGATATCACCGCCCAAGCGGTACTACCGTTTGGCCCAAAAACCTGAAACCCTTTTCTTTTTCAATTAAAATGGCAGATATTCAAATGACCATAACTTTTGAATGGTAGCTCCGACTGACCCGAATCCAATTGTGTTGGAAAGAGGATGACATGGGATACCCTATAAAAAGTGAAAATATTGGTTATCACCAAGTGAGAAAGTATCAAGTAGAATAATTTGAGATACCTCACTTGGTGAGAAATCGAAAAGCCGCATAAATCAAAATCGCAACAAGATACAAACGGAAGATCCGATTTTGATGAACAAGAACTTTTTATGGAGATAAACACAAGCTCTATATCCTCACATGGGTAAGAACAAATAACAACCAAATACGATGATGCAAGTATGCAAAGGTTTGAGCTGTCTCCAAACGATGTGACCGAATTACTCATACTAGAGCCCCTCTTGGTAGTACGGTTATCTATCCTAAACCCTGTCTCACAAACACAATGTGAGACCGGCAAAAGGGAAAACCTATAAAGATTATACCTTTGCCTTGAGCATTCCACTTGATCTCTATGTAGACGGTCTTTCCCTTCTCAAGATGGAACGCCTTTCTTAATTCCTCATCATCGACCCACATATTGAGCTTGCCCAACATCTCTTCTTTGCATTTCATCGAGCTTGAAGCCAACACATGCTCCAAGCAATGCCAATGGACAAATCCTACAAGTATAACTTAATACACACATTAGTCCATAAAGATTGTCATTAATTACCAAAACCACACATGGGGGCCCAACATGTTCTTTCAATCTCCCCCATTTTGGCAATTGATGACAATCCCTTTAAGAGGGTTTATATAAGGAATATTAATGAATAAAATGGTAATACCAATATCAAATACTACAAAAGTATGTGATATTGGTACCACCACCATATATAGAGCAAACTCCCCCACAATCTATGCATGTGTGATGAACTTGAATTTGGAGTTTCCTCTATATATACCACATGCTAAGCAACAACAAGGATGCAAGAGCATGAGAGGCAAATGCTTAAGAACAAACTCAATGCATAAACACATGCTAAGCAACAACAAAGATGCAAGAGCATGAGAGGCAAATGCTTAAGACCAAACTCAATGCATAAACCAACTTCCCTTAAACCCTCTAAAACTTCTCCCCCATTGGCATCGATTGCCGAAATGGGTGACAAGTTTTACAAGGCAAATATAGTAATAATTCCTCCAAAGGTGTGCCTTCGCACATATCCAATGATGAATACTTGGGAGGGAGTAGAAATATATCGAGGATCCGAAGATTGCCAAAATAAAGTCAAATGATGCAAGCAATTTACAAGATCCGACAAACCAAGTGAAAACAACGAATGAGTCCAAATGGAAACAACAAGATGTTATGATATGAGCAAAAGAGTGCTTCAAATAACAAATAGAGAAGCTCCCCAAGATTTGGGCATAATTTTTTTTAAATGCATTGGAATACATAATGCAAAAATATGGAATCCTTGCTCCCCCATAAGAATTTAAAGCACAATAAATGAGAAAGAAGACAAATGAGCATTATTAAATGAATTAGATGAGCTCCCCAAAGATAATGCACCAATTATGATAATTGCATTTGGTAACAAGGTGCATAATCATGGAATCCTCACTCATCCAAGCTCATTTAACAATACAAGGAACGAGATAGCAAATATGAGTGCCCAAAGATGTAAACAAGAGGAACACACACTCATAGGAAATTAAATTTGGGATCCACCGAAGAATCAAAAGGAATAGAAAGGTGGTATCCAAGGATTAAAGATCAACAAAATTTATCTTCTCATATGTGTATATGTCTCTAAGTGGAAAACATCACAAAGACATATGCCAACAAAGAAATATGCACACATAAAGAAGATATACAAGAAGCACATGGAAGGAAAAAATGAAGTCATAACATATACCAATAAGATTTTTGCTTCAAAGCACGGCCAAAGGCTCAAATATATCTTATTGTAGATTAATGAGCTTAAAACACCAACACACTACATATATTACAACTATCATGTCACATCCCAAAATTTTCCAAATTTTGAAATGTGAAAAATAAATAAATAAATAAACAATTGTTGATTTTTAGGGTGAGAAGAAACTTTTTGATTCCAATTGGAAACATCAAAACCTATTTTGATCAAATAAAATCCTAAAAGGATTTAAAAAGATAAAGAATTTATAAATAAAAAATTATAATAGTTGGAATCACTATTTTCAGATCTTTTAATAAAAAGATTTGATTTTCAAAAGCAAAGGTAGAATTATAAATAAGGATTATTTATTAGAGCCAAATTAAATTTTGGCCAAGCTTTTGAAATAAAATATTTCTATTTGAAAAAAGAGTAAAGGTTTATTTAAATAAAATAATGAGGATTTATTAATATCCAATTTTATTAAAGTAAAGGCTTTTCCATTTTTAATAAACACTAAAACTTGTTAATTTATTTTAAATAAGTTTTCCAAGTGTTTTATTTATTCAAATAAAACCTACTGAAATGATTTTGGTATTATTTTAGATTTCAAATAGAGTTTTAAAAATAAATCAAATCCTATTTGAATTAATGACTAAGGTCTATTTATTTAATTATTAATGGATCCTAAAAAGAATAAAAATTATTTTATTTTAGACTTTGGATTATGATGTTAAACAGAATTAAAATCAATACAAAGTTTGGTGGTGGTTTGAATTAATTTTTTGTTTGAATTATTTTTTTGAAAATCATAACAGAAATTTATATTGGAAAAAGAAAAAGCTTTCAGAATAAAAAAAGCGAAACAAACAAACCCAACCCAACAGGCCCAGCAAGCCCACTCGCAGCCCATCTCCCCCCCCCCTCAGCGAAACGTTTTCCACCCAGAGATCAACCCGCTGAGTCACTGAGCAGTGGATCCTGTGCCCCCTCTCTCTCTCACTGTCAGCACGGCCCCACGTTGTCGTTCTCACCCACGACAAAGTCCCCTCGTCGTTTCTGCCATTTACTCCAGCGTTGAATTCGCTTAATTACTCAGGTGACCACGCGTAGATAAACGCCCACGCCTCCTATCTCTTTCCCCTCGCTTGCCTCTCCCTCTCTGCCCCCAGGCTGGGTGAATTTCAAGCTCGACCACCTCTGTCTCCGACAGCGTTCCCGGCCAATTCGGGCGAACCGCATCCGCCCCTCTCCTCACAGAGCACGCAAGCTTGCTCTCTAGTCCCTTGCGCACCTTCCCATGTGCTCCACTCGCCCGCACGTGCCCTGTAGCCTCGGCTTCGTCATCACCTGAGCGTGCGCTGCCGTCTATCTCGTCTCCATCGAGTTTCCCCGGTAAGCTCCGACCACCCCGAGCCCTCCTGATGATGCTCCTGCACTCCCCACGCTCGCCCGCGTCTAACCGTGCCTCTACTTTGCCTCGACACGACCTGCAGCCTCGCCCCCGACAACCTCCAGAGACGCCCGACGCCGACGAGCAATCCCCTCTGTTCCTGAGCACCCCTCGCCAAGCCGACAACACGTTGAGCTTCAGCATCTCCCTGCGAACGCTGTAAGTCACTTCCCCCTCTCCCTCGCTTCCTGCATCGTCGGTAAGCACACCTCCAGAGCATGCTTCGCCGCTCACCGTCGCGCAGCGCCGCCAGTTCCTGGTCATAGCGCCGTAGCCGTTAGATCATCATCCAGCGGATACGATAGAACGTAATCGAAGGGGTACGAGTTGATCTGTGTCGTGCGATTTAAGTGAATCATGCGGTCCAGAGAGGCTGATCCGCACGAAGAGGTACCGACCAATAAGAACGAGCCACGTGGACAAGGTTTTGTTAAAAACAGAAAATAGAATCTGTTTGAATTGCAAACTTGTAAAATTCATAACTTTAATTATACACGTCCAAATTTTGCAAATTTTATATCAATGGATTCAGCAGAACAAGTACTTTGCAACCATGCATTTTGTTTAATGTTTTGCTTCTGGAAAATTGGTTGAATTTGTAGAAACATGTGTAGGCTTATTTTGAATATAAAAATTGTTCTAGATATGTTTTTGAGATGAAATCTGTGCAAAATGGATTGTTGTGAACCTACTAACCATAGGAACCAACTTATGGGTTTAAAAATGTATTTTGTGAAGTTAAAGAGTAAATATTTGAGTTAGCACATTTCTAGTCATATAAAAATATTGTTTTTGGTTTAGAAATGATTTTTGTGTAAAACCTTTGGGAAATGATTTGATTCAAACCTTCTGACCCTAAACACCAAGTTTTGAGAATTAAAATATGTTTGGTGAACCCTTTAAAGAATATTGCTTTGCTAAAAGCATTTTCAACCACATAAAATATGGATTTGATTTAAAAATGGTTTATAGATAAAACCTTTTGCAAATGGTTTTACCACCTTTGTAAATGACCAATGTGAGATTGAAGATGTTTAGAACATAGTAGAAACCACTTTTCCAAATAAAACTATCTTTTGCATGCTTGCATGCATAACCTTGTTTTTATTATTTTATGTGTGAGATATTGGTTGGAATGCTAGTTGAATTTGTGTTTGCTTGACTGAATTGTAGTGGAATTAGAAGAGTGTGATATTTGCAAGATCAAGAAGTGAACCAACATACTCTACTAAAAAGGCAAGTGACACTATCATCCAAGTCCTACTATTTTCATTACACTTAGTGGATTTTTGTAACATGCATGGAAAGGACTACTATATTTTATGCTATGCTAAATACTAATAGGATACCCTTATATCTCCCTTAGTGGAAACATTGTAGTTGTAGTATGCTTAGCCCTACTATATATTTGGGATGGGATACATGTTATAATTATATGAAGAGTGGAAAAGACATATGTTTTATATAATAAAACAAGTACTCAATGAACCACCTGGGTGGACAAGGATACTCAAGATTGGACAAGGTGGCAACAAAAGGAACCATGTTTATATGGCTGTCTCTTTTTGTATGTGCACTAGAAGAAAACCACCCAGGGACTTAGAGATTGAACATGTTTCTCGTACAGTGGCTTCCGTGTACAGCCACATGCTAAATGGGCTCTGTCTTAGTCAACTACATAGTGGAAGACCCATGCATTGGCATCTTCAGGTTAACTAGAATTGTGTAAGGGAAATTTATCCCTACATTGGTGTCTGGTTGACAAGCTAGCATTGTGTATTGGGAGGACTCCTATGGAAAGACTTTGTCACATTCTCGATCTGCCAGTACTCCATTAGGTGAGTACTTATCCAGCGGCCACTGGTGGCATCAAGACGAGATTGTGTCATGTGGGTAAAGTGTACAACTTCTGCAGAAGATCAAATTCTAAGTACTTAGCCGTGTCCCCGGTTATGGACAATACTGAGCAACTAAGGCCTGAAGCTATGGAAGATCTCGACATTCCAATTTCTCAAAGTAAAACTTGATGGTGACAACAAGGGATTTGAAGCACTTGGAGTTTTCCAAGAAGTTCAGAAAGATTTGACAAAAGATCAAAACTATTTTGAAAAGATAGGATAAAACTATATTGATTTCTGCAAAAGAGCCTAAACCCTACTTAGCCAAATATGCATGTAAATGATAGGATCCACTTATTTCTACATAGTAGTGAAACTTGCCAATACAATTCAGATGTATTGACCCTTGTGGCTACAACTTATTATGTTGCAGGTTTGTTTGATGTTAGTGAAGTTTATTGATTAGGATTACAAGTCTACAACCAACATGACTGCCCGTGGAACTTTGAAGATGAAGGACTCCATGCTATAGTTATTTTTGCTGCATTGTAATGAGATAGCCAAATGAGCTATGTAAGATGTAATAAATTATTTTATTCCTGGTTATAAAGTTGTATTATGACCTTTGTTTCTTGATATTACATCTTAACTGTGGATGCTAGCTATTGATCCAGGGACTAGCATTGTAAACACAAGGATCTCTACCTTATTAAAGGTTGGGAACTCTACAGATGGTATCAGAGCGTTGTGTTTCCTGTAGGATTGTAACCCTAGGATTGGACAAAACCCCTTAGAAAAATAGGAGTTGTTATTGTTCCAAAACTTGTTTACAAACAATCTTGTAAACTCTTTCCTCAACCCTTTGGTTTTGATTCTACGCCTCTTCCTTTTCAACTTGATGGACAAAGCCTCCACCATGACCAATGACTTCAACTTTAGTTCCACCAAAGATTTCAACTTAGACATCACTAAAGACTACAAGTGAAAACCAAGAGACATTAGATTGCCTACCAAAAACATTGATATCAAGTTAGAGTATGGATCATATTGACCTATGAGGTATGACTATACTAGGTTGATTATTTCAAGAAAACTTGTTGTTTCCTTCAACTCATGGGTTAAGCTCATAAGTTGTTAAGTGAATAATTGCTTGTTGATTGTTTGATTGTTTGATTGAACTTGATTATTTTGGGTTGTGTGTTAGAACTCCCTTATGCCCATCTATCATTACTTATCCCTATCAAACCAACAGATGCCTCCCCGTCGTGCCAACCCCAACCAAAACAACAACATCACTCCTGAGATGCAGCAGATGATGACAGCTCAGACACAACTGATGCAGGAGATGACCACATTCATACAGAATCAGAACAATAACAACAACAACAACAATCAGAATAATCCTCCAACACTTGATATGCTCACCAAGTTTCTGAAACATAGGCCTGCAAGATTATCTGGAACAACTGATCCAATGGAAGCCAATGATTGGTTACGTTCGGTGAATAAGGACTTAGTGACTGTTGGTTGCACCGATGAAGAAAAAGTAAGGTTTGCAACATTTCTGCTTGAAGGACCAGCATCAACATGGTGGGACAACTTTCAAATCACCACTCCCCTTGAGGATGTGACTTGGGCTCTTTTTGAGGATGGTTTCCGTACAACTCACATCTCACCTGGAGTGATGTACTTGAAGAAAAAGGAGTTTCACAATCTAAAACAGCGTCACCTCAGTGTGGCTGAGTATATTGAAGAATTCAACAATCTGGCACGATATGCACCGGATGAAGTTGATACAGATGCTAAGAGAAAAGAAAAATTTCTTGAAGGACTTAAAGATGAGTTGAACCTGCAGCTAGCTATTGCCTATGTCCCAACTTATCAATCACTTTGTGACAAAGCCACCATTTTGGAAAACAAGATGAATCAAGTTGAGAACAGAAAGAGGAAGCATAAACTCAAGTATCACTCAGGATCATCAAAAAAGAAGCATTCATTCAAAAAGAGCAATGAAGATTCTGAACCACATCAGTATCACCACAACAACAATGGAAGTGATAATAATGGAAATGATACTGACAATGGAGATGACCTTGGTCAGAACCAACATGACACTTTCAGGAAGAAAGACATTAGCCATTGATTGCTATAATCTGTAAGGAACTTGGACACTATGCATCGATCGTCACGAGAAGAAAAAGAAAAAGGATGCTAGAAGAGCCAATGGAAATGACTCCAATGTGACCCAAAAATGACATGTGAACCACATTGACATGGATGGAAACTTTGAAGAGATAGAAGAAGTGGATGTCAGGAACTAGTTAACTCAGAAGAGTCAAATAAGGATTCCTTGTCTGGATATCAAGTGTTGAACCCATAGTCAAGTGAACCATCAATGTAACCCTATGAGACTTTATTTTAAGGGCGGTAGTACCCAAGTTGCCTTGAAGCCAACTTGTAACCTTAGCCTTCCAAAATCTCGGGACGAGATTTCTTTTAAGGGTGGTAGCCTGTCACATCCCAAAATTTTCCAAATTTTGAAATGTGAAAAATAAATAAACAAATAAATAAGTGTTGATTTTTAGGGTGAGAAGAAACTTTTTGATTCCAATTGGAAACATCAAAACCTATTTTGATCAAATAAAATCCTAAAGGGATTTAAAAAGATAAACAATTTATAAATAAAAAATTATAATAGTTGGAATCACTATTTTCAGATCTTTTAATAAAAAGATTTGATTTTCAAAAGCAAAGGTAGAATTATAAATAAGGATTATTTATTAGAGCCAAATTAAATCTTGGCCAAGCTTTTGAAATAAAATATTTCTATTTGATAAAAAGAGTAAAGGTTTATTTAAATAAAATAATGAGGATTTATTAATATCCAATTATATTAAAGTAAAGGCTTTTCCATTTTTAATAAACACTAAAACTTGTTAATTTATTTTAAATAAGTTTTCCAAGTGTTTTATTTATTCAAATAAAACCTACTGAAATGATTTTGGTATTATTTTAGATTTCAAATAGAGTTTTAAAAATAAATCAAATCCTATTTGTGTAGGGTTCGCAGCATAGAAAACAAAAAATTTCCTACGATGTGAACTATATACCAAGATCTATCTACTAGATACAAACAACGGGCGGATGTATATCCGTAGAGAACATACCCTTGAGGACCGACAAAGCTTAACGAGTTCAACTCGTGGTTGATGTAGACGATATCTTGCCGATCTCAAGATCGAGAGGAAGTCCTAGCGCCGCAAATCAGCAGCGCATCCGTGCTCACACACACGTTCGAGGCACCGAGCAACCTCCGCCTCCTCGCTCCAGCGATGCAGCGGAAGCACAACTCTTTCTTGCCGAATAGCCACCGGGAACATGTATCTCTCTAGTCCGAGACCATGGGGGATAAATTCTATCGGGGGAGAGAGATCCTTCACGAGGAGGTGTGAGAGACAAGTGAGGAGGGGGGCTCCTTTTATAGGAGGAGGGGCACCCAAGGGGTGGCCGCCATGGGGCTGCCCTCCTCCTTCATTCATGTGGGTGGACACTCCACTCACAAAATGCCCTTTAAAATCCCTCCACTCAAAAGTCCACTCAAATTCCCATTAAATTTCCACCAAATTTAATGCAAACTCTCATTAAATAAAACTCTTTTATTTTATTCAGAATTTTGTCAATTACTTTAATGACAAACATTCACAATAACCCTTGCTAGAATTCTATTTCACATGCATAACCACTTTATGCAATTTCACCAAAACCTGTTTTTGGATCTAGTGAAATAAATTCTGCTTGTTCATTCTTTCGGCATGAAACATTTGCTCCAATTGGATGTCGGTGTCTCTTAAGTGTGTCACCCTACGGTTCGTGAATAATGCGGACATGATCGAGACCCTCTCGGATCAATAATCGAAGCGGGATCCGGAGACCCATCGACTCCCACACATTCAACGATGACTTTCTTGTGATCGTCGAAACCTTCTACGCTAGTATCTTAATCCCTTTGTTTCACGATATATTACATGTCCGAGATTCGATCATCGGTATCTCCATACCTAGTTTGATCTCGACATGCACTCTTTTCGCTCCTCGTGATATAACATTCTAGTGATCAAATCACTTGCTTGCAAGCTAATCAATGTGATATCACCGAGAGGGCCAGAGTATATCTATCCGTCATCGGATGAATAAATTCCACTCGATCCATGAGCCTCAACATAACACTTTATTAGTTCGAATCCATCTTTATAATCACCACGTTACGGTGTGACGTTTGATGTTATCAAGAAAATCTTCCGGTGTTAGTGATTGACATGATCTCATGGTCTAAGGATTAGGATCACTTCGTAAGTTGTTATAGCAATATAAACTCAATGACTTTGATCGTAATGCTATACTTGGATGAATGTTCATCACACCATTACACTAATGTTGTGATCCCGTTATTAACAACATCCAATGTCCATGATCGAAACCTTGATCATCTTGTTAATCAACGAGCTAGTTTATGAGAGAGGCATAACTAGGAACTTTCGCTTTGTTTAATAAACACACATGTATTAACGTCGTATCAATACAATTATAGCATGCAAAATAAACATCTATCATATACTTGGAATACACATAATAAACACTTTATTATTGCCTCTCGGGGCATATTCCTTGACCTCCCACTTGCACTAGAGACAATAATCTAGTTACATAGTGATAAATCTAACACCCATTGAGTTCTGGTGTTGATCATGTTTTGCTCTAGGGAGAGTTTTAGTCAATGGATCTGCTACATTGAGATCCGTATGTACTTTACAAATCTTTATATCTCCATCCTTGACATGCTCGCGGATGGAGTGAAATCGGCGCTTAATATGCTTGGAATGCTTGTGAGACCTTGGCTCTTTGGCATTGGAAATGGCACCATTGTTGTCACAATAGATCACCATTGGGTCCAACGCGTTTGCCACCACTCCTAGTTCGGATATGAACTCCTTCATCCAAACTGCTTCCTGAGCCGCTTCTGAAGCAGCAACATATTCGTCCTCCGTTGTTGATCCCGCTACCACAGGTTGTTTGGAGCTCCTCCAACTAACCGCTTCGCCATTCATGAGAAATACGTATCCGGATTGAGACTTAGAGTCATCCGGATCGGTGTCAAAGCTAGCGTCGACATAACACTTAGCGACGAGCTCTTCTTCACCTCCGTATACAAGAAACATATCCTTAGTTCTTCGTAAGTACTTAATGATATTCTTGACCGCTATCCAGTGTTCTGAACCTGGATCCGATTGGTACCTACTAGTCAAACTAATAGCATGTGCCACATCCGGTCTTGTACATAGCATGGCGTACATTATAGAGCCTATGGTGAAGCATAGGGACTTTGTCCATTATCTCTTTTCTTCCTGAAGCCGGCCGGACTTTGAGTCTTACTCAATGTCTTGCCTTGCAACATAGGTAAGAACCCCTTCTTACTTCCGTCCATTTTAAACTTCTTTAAAATCTTATCAAGGTATGTACTTTGCGATAGCCCTATTAGGAACCTAGATCTATCTCTATAGATCTTTATGCCTAATATGTATGACGCTTCACCTAGGTCCTTCATTGAAAATTTACTGTTTAGATAACTTTTAACACTGTTTAAAAGATCTATATCATTTCCGATCAATAATATGTCATCCACATATAATATCAGAAATGCCACATTGCTCCCACTCACTTTCTTGTAAATACAAGCTTCTCCATAAGTTTGGACAAATCCAAACTCTTTGATCACCTCATCAAAGCGGAGATTCCAACTTCGTGATGCTTGCTTCAATCCATAGATGGATCGCTGAAGCTTGCACACCTTGTTAGCATCCTTAGGATCAACAAAACCCTTTGGTTGTATTCACGTCGTCGTTCTCACCCGCGACCAAGTCCCCTCGCCGTTTCTGCCATTTACTCCGGCCTTGAATTCGCTTAATTGGCCAGCTTAATTCCTCCGGTGACCACGCGTAGATAAACGCCCACGCCTCCTCTCTCTTTCCCCTCGCTTGCCTCTCCCTCTATGTCCCCAAGCTGGGTGAATTTCGAGCTCGACCACCTCTGTCTCCGACAGCGTTCCCGGCCAATTCCGGCGAACCGCAGCCGCCCCTCTCCTCACAGAGCACGCAAGCTTGCTCTCCAGTACCTTGCGCACGTGCTCGTGTGCTCCACTCGCCCGCGCGTGCCCCGTAGCCTCGGCTTCGTCATCACCTGAGCATGCTCCGTCGTCTGTCTCGTCTCCGTCGAGTTTCCCTGGTAAGATCCGACCACCCCGAGCCCTCCTGATGATGCTCCTGCACTCCCCACGCTCGCCCGCATCTAACTGTGCCTCTACTTTGCCTCGACACGACCTGAAGCCTCGCCCCCGACAACCTCTAGAGACGCCCGACGCCGACGCCGTCTCCGACGAGCAATCCTCTACATTCGAAGCACCTCGCCAAGCCGACAAAGACGTTGAGCTTCAAAGATCTCCTAACGCTGTAAGTCACTTCCCCCTCTCCCTCACTTCCTGCATCGTCGGCAAGCACACCTCCAGAGCGTGCTCCGCCGCTCACCGTCGCGCAGCGCCGCCAGTTCCTGGTCATAGCGCCGAAGCCGTTAGATCATCATCCAGCGGATACGATATAACGTAATCGAAGGGGTACGAGTTGATCTGTGCCGTGCGATTTAAGTGAATCCTGCGGTCCAGAGAGGCTGATCCGCACGAAGCGGTACCGGCTAATAAGAACGAGCTACGTGGACAAGGTTTTGTTAAAAACAGAAAATAGAATCTGTTTGAATTGCAAACTTGTAAAATTCATAACTTTAATTCTACACGTCCAAATTTTGCAAATTTTATATCAATTGATTCAGCAGAACAAGTACTTTGCTACCATGCATTTTTTAATGTTTTGCTTCTGGAAAATTGGTTGAATTTGCAGAAACATGTGTAGGCTTATTTTGAATATAAAAATTGTTCTAGATATGTTTTGAGATGAAATCTTTGCAAAATGGATTGTTGTGAATCTACTGACCATAGGAACCTACTTATGGAATTAGAAGTGTATTTTGTGAAATTAAAGAGTAAATATTTGAGTTAGCACATTTCTAGTCAAATAAAAATATTGTTTTTGGTTTAGAAATGATTTTTGCGTAAAAACCTTTGGGAAATGATTTGATTCAAACCTTCTGACCCTAAACACCAAGTTTTGAGAATTAAAATATGTTTGGTGAACCCTTTAAAGAATATTGCTTTGCTAAAAGCATTTTCAACCACATAAAATATGAATTTGATTTAAAAATGGTTTATAGATAAAACCTTTTGCAAATATGTTTGCTAAAAGCATTTTCAACCACATAAAACCTTTTGATTTAAATATGGATTGTTTTGGGTTGTGTGTTAGAACTCCCTTATGCCCATCTGTCATTACTTATCCCTATCAAACCAACAGATGCCTCCCCGTCGTGCCAACCCCAACCAAAACAACAACATCACTCCTGAGATGCAGCAGATGATGACAGCTCAGACACAACTGATGCAGGAGATGACCACATTCATACAGAATCAGAATAATAACAACAACAATAACAACAACAATCAGAATAACCCTCCAGCACTTGATATGCTCACCAAGTTTCTGAAACTTAGGCCTGCAAGATTCTCTGGAACAACTGATCCAATGGAATCCAATGACTGGTTACGTTCGGTGAATAAGGACTTAGTATCATATCGCACCGATGAAGAAAAAGTAAGGTTTGCAGCATTTCTGCTTGAAGGACCAGCAGCAACATGGTGGGACAACTTTCAAATCACCACTCCCCTTGAGGATGTGACTTGGGCTATTTTTGAGGATGGTTTCCGTACAACTCACATCTCACCTGGAGTGATGTACTTGAAGAAAAAGGAGTTTCACAATCTGAAATAGCGTCACCTCAGTGTGGCTAAGTATATTGAAGAATTCAACAATCTGGCACGATATGCACCGGATGAAGTTGATACAGATGCTAAGAGAAAAGAAAAATTTCTTGAAGGACTTAAAGATGAGTTGAACCTGCAACTAGCTATTGCCTATGTCCCAACTTATCAAACACTCTGTGACAAAGCCACCATTTTGGAAAACAAGATGAATCAAGTTGAGAACAGAAAGAGGAAGCATAAACTCAAGTATCACTCAGGATCATCAAAAAAGAAGCATTCATTCAAAAAGAGCAATGAAGATTCTAAACCACATCAGTATCACCACAACAACAATGGAAGTGATAATAATGGAAATGATACTGACAATGGAGATGACCTTGGTCAGAACCAACATGACACTTTCAGGAAGAAAGACATTAGCTAGTTGCAGTGCTATAACTGTAAGGAACTTGGACACTATGCATCGGACTGTCCTGAGAAGAAAAAGAAAAAGGATGCTAGAAGAGCCAATGGAAATGACTCCAATGTGACCCAAAAAGTACATGTGAACCACATTGACATGGATGGAAACTTTGAAGAGATTGAAGAAGTGGATGTCAGGAACTAGTTAACTCAGAAGAGTCAAATAAGGATTCCTTGTCTGGATATCAAGTGTTGAACCCATAGTCAGGTGAACCATTAATGTAACCCTATGAGACTTTATTTTAAGGGTGGTAGTACCCTAGTTGCCTTGAAGCCAACTTGTAACCTTAGCCTTCCCAAATCTCGGGACGAGATTTCTTTTAAGGTTGGTAGCCTGTCACATCCCAAAATTTTCCAAATAAAAATGCTCAAGGATTTATCTCATTCTAAAATGGTCAAATCAAGAAACAAGGAATGAGACAAAACCAACTCCCAAAAAGAGCAAGGTTCCAACAAGAAACCAAACTCCCCAAACTTCACATGATGGCACAAAATACCAAAACGAAAAGATTGAGGTTCCAAGCACATAAAACCCGATATGGATCAAACAAAGAAGCATAAATATGAATGTTCTAAATAATATAGCAGAGCTCCCCCATGGATAGTGCATTATGTAGGATTTTCCTTTAGAATGCAAAATGCACACAAATGGGATCATCACTACTACCTACATTAACTAAAGCACAAGAGGATATCAATAAAATAAGAAGATCCAAAATAAGCAAGGAAGGCTTGGGAGACAACATAAAACATTTTCTTGGCCAAAAATAGGATAAAATTAAACAAAGGCCAAAGTGAATATGATCAATAAATTCTACCTTAAATTGAGTACTCATTGTCCAAGGACAAGAAATATTGGGAATAATTTGCCCTAGGTAGTTCATACGGATATCCAAGATCATATACACACAACAAGAAGCATATAACTAAATATAAGAATTGAGCATGATACTTCAAACAAGATTCTTGGTAGCTTCCAATAGTCACACAATCACTAGTGATTAGAGTAACTTGAAGCAAATGGTTTTCATGCGAATATATATATCTAAATATGAGGAAACACATACCAAGAACCACTCTAATATACAAGATCCAAAATAATATCAATAAAGCCATTCAAGCAAATTGGAAATTGTATGAGCAAATGTGTCACATAGGTGCTAGATAATTATCAATATCAATTCTAAGTGACACAACCTCGAATATCCACATTTTCTAGGATTTGTAATATGCACTAAGCATATGACTCCCCCGTAATGTGATACTACCATAAAACCAACACGAGGCAAAAGGATACAAATAGAGATAATTAATGGACATTATAAAACTTAAATTTCTCATAAGAATTGTACCACAAAGAGGCTAGACAATAATCCAATATAAATACTAGGTGATATTCCTCATGTACACACAATTTTAAGATTGTGTAATGCCCAAGCATAACACTCCCCCAAAATGGGATAATCCATTAATCTCTCAAAAAGAGCCAAATAAGATACCAAATATAATCAAGAAATCCTCAAACACAAGAAACACACATACATGTTGTGCCACTTAATCATACACACATATGATTGATACCTCGAGATAATTAAGTGGAAAGCACAACTTGTACAAAAGCATGGAAGATACAAAACCAACACATGCACAAGGGGGCGAGTAACTTTCAATGAAATGAGTTAAGCATATGTTACGGCAAGGAGGAACATTGGAAATATAATAGGAGCAATATAATCCACATGACTTGGCTTGACAAATATAATAATGAAGATCCCTCAATTCTTCATGATGTAGCCAAGTCTCCAAATCCCTCAAAAACACACATATTGATCAAGTTTTGGCTTGTTGGTCCCCAACCAAGTTGGGTCCTAAGAAGTTAGTCACAATAGGCTTGTCAACCCAAATGGATCGTTTCTTGACACCACATTGGGCACCAACAAATTTGGCAAACACATTGCCAACCTCATCCTTACAAAGATCTAACATGGTGCCCTTCTTCCTTGCACTTGAAGCAAACAATGTTGGCCGGATTCTTGACTTGATCTTGGCCATTCTTCTTGTTGTCCTTGTGCTTCAACTTGATAGTGGACTTGTTCTTGACACTGGAGTTGAATCCAAGCCCACTCTTGTCATTGGGGGATTTTTGCACACTCAAGATTTTGTTGAGTGTGACCTTCCCTTGATGACCCTTTTTCAAGTCATTCTTCAAAGAAGTGACTTGAGCCTTGAGCTCTTTGATTTCCTCTACATGGTTAGTTTCAACAAAAGTACTAGAGTAAGTAGGTGCTACATTGTTAGAGCAACAAGTCACATAATGTAATTCATCACGAGATATATCATGGTTGTGAGAGGATACTACAAGGACTAGCACATGGCAATATAAAATTTGGAGTAGATGTAGTGCTAATGTCCACATGAGGCCCACTAGATGTTACCTTTGACACGATGGCCTCATGAGCTAACTTTAGCCTACCATGGGAGACTAGAAGATCCTCATGCGAGCTTGAGAGCTTAACATGACTTTCTTCTAATATCCCGTAGTTGCTAGTTAGCAACGCAAGTTGAGCCTTTAGCTCAACATTCTCCTCCAAAATAGATGCTTCACAAGAAATAGAGTTAGTAGCACAAGCATCATCATTATTAGCAAGAGGTGAGGGCAACTTGGCAAGCTCTTTTGAATATGAAGCATTAAGTTGCTCATGCGACTCAGTGAGTTTTATGAGCTCCCTCTTAACGACCCGAGAGCCATTTTCGAAGTGCTTAAAATCCACAACAAGTTTAGCATAAGCAACTTCAAGTTCATCGTTTTTAATCTTGAAGGAGTTAGCCATCGCAAGTTCTCGATCATGGTATTCCTTTACTCTAGATAATTCTAGAGTAAAAGTCTCCTCAAGAGATTCTTTGGTGGTTTGTTCTTCTTCAAGGGAGTCCTTTAGTTGAGCAAGTTCATTAGCATACTCACGCTCAAGTGCAAAATTTTCATCAATTATGTTTTCTTGCTCCTCAATAAGATCATTGCCTTCTATAGCATAATTCAAGATTTCAAGAAGGTTGGAGGAAGCAATTTTATTTTTGTAGAGAGCACTATAGACAACCTCTCCTATTTTCTTAATAGAGATAATATCATACTTACCTCGATAATCATCATTATGATTCTCAACCTCATCATGATTAGATACAATGGGATCCAAAGAGGTAACCTTTGTTCCCTTAGCCATAAGGCATATGTGAGACCCGGAGGAAGGTGACGATGAGATTGCACTTGTAGCTATATTCAAGACCTTGTCTTGGCCCATAGAATCTTCATTTTCCTCTACATGGTTAGCAACACAAGCACTAGAGGAAATAGAAGCATTTTTATCATGGCAAAAAGACAACACAAGCATATCATCATGAGATTCATTCAAGCCATTACTACATGATGTGCAAGGACTATCAACACTAGCATGTAAGGATTTGTGAGTGCTAGAAGTGTTAAAGTCCGAAGATAGATCATTGCAACTAGATAGGGATGAAGGATTACAAATAGTAAGAACACTATCCTCATTGCAATTTCTATCACCACTCACCGTATCATTACCTTGTGAAAAATCACATGTTGGTGAAGTGGTAGACGATGAGAACTCATCTCGACCGAAAGTGGAAGCAACACAATCATCCTTAATAATGTTGGACTTGCTATATTTATCTTGAAGCTTGGTCCATATCTCACGAGCGCTTGAATAAGGCATGATAGAAGAAAGAACTACATTGATCACAACATGCAAAAGAATTTTAGTAGCTAGAGCATCTATATGAGAGTTCAACTTCTCCTCTAAAGATTTGTTTTGGGTATCCACGGGAGAAGAGAAACCCACATATAGATATCCCTCGATAATTGGGTGAATTTCCCGAAATAAATTAAGCATGCAAATTTTCCATACATTATAATTTGTGCCATCGAATGTGAGCGTGTCCTTGTGCACTAATCCCCTAGCCGGCATCTTTACTCTCAAGGAGGTGAAGCCTAAAATGAGAGACCGGGCTCTGATACCAATTGAAAGGATACGAATGTCGCCTAGAGGGGGGGTGAATAGGCGATTAAAACTTTTCCTAGAGTGGCTCAACAAAGGCGGAATAAAACTAGTGTTTACTTTGTTAAGCACAACCTAGAACAACTAAGGTTCACCTATGTGCACCAACAACTTATGCTAAGCAATACAAGCAACAAAGTGATAGCAAGATATATATTACTTCAAGCACGAAGGCTATCACAATGTAAAGTGCATAAGTAAAGAGCTCGGGTATAGAGATAACCGAGGCACACGGGGACAATGATATTTTACCGAGTTCCTCCCAACATGGAGTACGTCTCATTTGGAGAGGGGGTGGTATCAAACCACCAACGCCACAAAAGGCCTCCCTTATTCTCTGGTGAATCTCACTCCAATGGGATCGATCCACACTTCCACTATCGGTGCACTTGTCGGTGGAAACCGGAACCTCTCACAAGGTTGGGGCACTTCTCCACAACTTAATTGGAGGCTCCCAACAAATGCCACCAAGGCCACAAAACCGTCGAGGGTTCCAAGAATCCAAGAGGGACAAGCTCCAATGAGTAACTCAAACCAAATCCTCCGAGGAGAACACAAACCGATGCACCAAATGCAAATGGCAAGAACACCACAAAGGTGCTCAAATCCCTCACTCTCAAGTTCCAACAAAGCTACTAAAGCTATTGGGGGAACAAGAGAGGAGGAATCAAAGAGAGACACAAAATCCCCCAAAATCTAGATCCCCAAAGATACACTCACAAAGAGATGAATCGGTTAGGTCAAAACGTAGATCTAGATCTCCTCTATATTCCTCTCAAATATTGGCATGAATCATTGGAGAGAAATCATAGAATCAAGCTCAAGAGGGAATAAGAATATGGGGCTAAGCTTGAGCAAGAAAAGAGAGAAGTCACAATAAAATGATTTAGGAGAAGGCTATTTAAAGAGGGGCCAAAAATCTGGCCGTTGGGGCTATTACCGGACCGGTCACTACCGAATTAACAGTAATACTGCGCATCCCAGAAAAAGCAGCGGCAGATGCAGCAGCGGCAAGACCGGAAGGCGACAGTGGGCGTGGGACAGCTGCATGCGCCTGATGCAAGACAAAGACTAAGCCAAATGGCGGCCGTTCGCAGACAGCGGCGTGTGGTGAGGCAGCCAGCAGCGGCATCGAGTGAGGCTAGAGGCGTCGTCTGGCGTGATCTGCGAGCGGCGAAGCGGCGGGGCCCATCGAGCGGGTGCAGCGGCTGCCGAGCGGCCGCAGAGCTAACATGCGGGCCAGCGGTCGGCAGCGAGGATCTGGTGCGCCAGCAGCGCAGAGCAGGTCATGGCAGCGAGTGGGACCAGAGCAGCAACGCTGCAGGTAGCCAGTGCGGCGCGGCGGGATCGAGGCGGGATGGCGCGCTGTAACGGGTCAACGCAGGCGAGCCAGGCGAAGCGGCGAGCCAACGAGCTAGGTGTGGCGGAGCGGGCCACAGGTGCACAAGGCGCGGTCAACGCACGTGGCATGAGGGGATGCGGCGTGAGGAGATGGGCTGGCGCTAGGGATTTCTTTTCAGGGCCGACCGGTAGTACCGGCCCACCCGGGCGGTACTACCGGGCCGGCCAGTACTACCCGAAAATGGTACTGGGCTAGGCAGTAGATAGTCTGTGGCGCTCAGATGCAGGCGGTAATACCGTCCCGCCCGGGAGGTACTACCGTTTGGCCCAGAAACCTGAAACCTTTTTCTTTTTCAATTAAAATGGCAGATATTCAAATGACCATAACTTTTGAATGGTAGCTCCGATTGACCCGAATCCAATTGTGTTGGAAATGGAAAATATTGGTTATCACCAAGTGAGAAAGTATCAAGTAGAATAATGTGAGATACCTCACTTGGTGAGAAACCGAAAAGCCGCATAAATCAAAATCGCAACAAGATACAAACGGAAGATCCGATTTTGATGAACAAGAACTTGTTATGGAGATTAACACAAGCTCTATATCCTCACATGGGTAATACCAAATAACAACCAAATACGATGATGCAAGTATGCAAAGGTTTGAGCTCTCTCCGAACGATGTGACCGAATTACTCATGTGAGAGCCCCTCTTGATAGTACGGTTATCTATCCTAAACCCTATCTCACACACACAATGTGAGACCGGCAAAAGGGAAAACCTATCAGGATTATACCTTTGCCTTGAGCATTCCACTTGAGCTCTATGTAGACGGTCTTTCCCTTCTCAAGATGGAACGCCTTTCTTAATTCCTCATCATCGACCCGCATATTGAGCTTGCCCAACATCTCTTCTTTGCATTTCATCGACCTTGAAGCCAACACATGCTCCAAGTGATGCCAATGGACAAATCCTACAAGTATAACTTAATACACACATTAGTCCATAAAGATTGTCATTAATTACCAAAACCACACATGGGGGCCCAACATGTTCTTTCAGATGTTTTTGACCGCTGTCCAATGATCCACTCCTGGATCACTTTGATATCTGCTAGTCAAACTAACAACATATGCAATGACGTGTCTAGTACATAGTATGGCATACATAAGAGATCCTATGGCTGAGGCATAGGGAGTCTTACCCATCCTTTCTCTATCTTCTGTCGTTGCAGGACTTTGAGTTTTACTCAAGGTCGTATTGGGCAACATGGGCAAGAACCCTTTCTTGCTATCTTCCATTCCAAACCTCTTTAGAACTTTGTCCAAATATGTACTTTGTGACAATGATATTAGGCGTCTCGATCTATCTCTATAAATCTTTATGCCTAAAATGTAAGCTGCTTTGCCAAGATCTTTCATTGAAAAACTATTATTCAAATAATCCTTGACACTATTAAGATGGTCTACATCATTCCCAATCAACAATATGTCATCTACATATAGTATTAAGAATGCTACAGAGCTCCCACTCACTTTCTTGTAAATACAAGCTTCTCCATAAGTTTGTATAAAACCAAAGCTTTTGATTACCTTATCAAAACGTTGATTCCAACTTCGAGATGCTTGCTTCAATCCATATATGGACCGTTGAAGTTTGCATACCTTGTTAGCATCTTTAGGATCGACAAAACCTTTGGGTTGCATCATATACAACTCTTCATCAATGTCTCCATTAAGGAATGTTGTTTTAACATCCATCTGCCATATCTCATAATAATAATATGCAGCGATTGCTAACATAATCCTCACAGACTTTAGCTTCGCTACAGGTGAGAAAGTCTCATCGTAGTCAACTCCTTGAATTTTTCGAAACCCTTTTACGACAAGTCGAGCTTTATAGACAGTAACATTACCATCAGCATCTATTTTCTTCTTGAAAATCCATTTGTTCTCGACAGCCTTCTGGACATCCTGTAAGTCCACCAAAGTCCATACTTGGTTTTCGTACATGGATCCAATATCGGATTTCATGGCTTCTTGCCATTTATTGGAATCTAGGCTCATCATCGCTTCCTCATATGTCGCAGGGTCATCGGTGTTGTCCACCAACATGACACTCATAACGGGATCATACCAATCAGGAGTGGTACGAGTTCTCGTTGCCTACGAGGTTTCGTAGTAACTTCAACCGAAGTTTCATGATCAACATCATTAGCTTCCTCTCTTATTGGTGTAGGCGCCACAGGAACTACTTCCGATGCTGCGCTACTCACAAGTTCGAGAGAAGGTTCAACGACCTCGTCGAGTTCTACTTTCCTTCCAGTCACTTCTTTTGAGAGAAACTCCTTCTCTAGAATGGATCCATTCTTGGCAACGAAGATTTTTCCCTCGGATCTATGATAGAAGGTATACCCAATAGTTTCCTTCGGGTATCCTATGAAGACGCATTTTTCCGCTTTGGGTTCAAGCTTGTCGGGCTTTAACTTCTTTACATAAGCTTCGCCACCCCAAACTTTAAGGAACGACAATTTAGATTTCTTCCCAAACCACAATTCATATGGTGTCGTTTCAACGGATTTAGATAGTGCCCTATTTAAAGTGAATGCGGTTGTTTCTAATGCATAACCCCAAAACGATAGCGGTAAATCTGTAAGTGACATCATAGAACGAACCATATCTAAGAGAATTCGATTACGATGTTCGGACACACCATTACACTGTGGTGTTCCCGGCGGTGTCAATTGTGAAAGTATTCCGCATTTCTTCAAATGCTCGCCAAACTCGTAACTTAGATATTCACCTCCACGATCAGATCGTAGAAATTTAATCTTCTTGTTACGTTGATTCTCTACCTCACTTTGAAATTCCTTAAACTTCTCGAAAGTTTCGGACTTATGTTTCATGAAATAGATATACCCATATCTACTCAAGTCATCCGTGAAGGTAAGAACAAAACGATAACCACCACGCGATGCTACACTCATTGGTCCACACACATCGGTATGTATGATTTCCAATAAGTCCGTAGCTCGCTCCATCTTACCAGAATATGGAGTCTTAGTCATTTTATCGAAATCAAGTGATTTAAGAAGTCCATCGGAATGGAGTTTCTTCATACGCTTCACTCCAATATGACCAAGACGACAGTGCCACATATAGGTCGAGTTATCACTCAATTTCAAATGTTTAGCTTCGATGTTATTAATGTGTGTATTTCCACAATCAAGATTTAATAAGAATAGACCATTTATCAAAGGTGCATGTGCATAAAACATATTACTCATATAAATCTAACAACCATTATTCTCGGACTTAAAAAAGTAACCGTCTCGCAATAAACATGATCCCGGATATAATGTTCATGCTCAACGCAAGCACCAAATAACAATTATTTAAGTATAAAACTAATCCCGATGGTATATGAATAGGTAGCGTGCCGACCGCGATCACACCAACCTTTGATCCATTTCCAACGCGCATCGTCACCTCATTCTTCGCTAGATTCCGTCTATTCTACAGCGCCTGTTTCGAGTTACAAATATGAGCAACCGAATCAGTATCAAATACCCAGGCACTACTACAAGTACTAGTGAGATACACATCAATAACATGTATATCGGATATACCTTTCTTCTTGATGTTGCCGTTCTTCAAATCCGCCAAGTACTTAGGGAAATTCCGATTCCAGTGACCTTCTCCCTTGGGTAAAGCACTCGATGTCGGGCTTAGGCTGCCTTGGTCTTCTTCGTCGGCGCGGTAACTTTCTTACCGCCCTTCTTGAAGTTTACCTTTTTCGTAGACTTGCCTTGCTTCTTGAATTTGGTGGTCTTATTGACCAACAACACTTGGTGCTCTTTCTTGATCTCCACTTCTGCAGACTTTAACATGGCAAAGAGTTCGGGCAACGACTTATCCATGTTTTGCATATTGTAGTTCATCACAAAGTTCTTGTAACTTGGTGGTAGTGATTGGAGGACACGGTGAATCCCCAAAGCATTAGGAATCACTATACCTAAGCTTTGAAGCTTGCTTGTGTGCCCAGACATCTTAAGAACGTGCTCACTGAGGGTACCCTCTTCCATCTTGCAGTTAAAGAACTTTTCAGAAGCCTCATAACTCGCAACTGCCTCATGAGCCTCAAATATCATTTTGAGTTCACGGACAATATCATGTGGGTCATGGTTCGCAAACCTTTTCTGAAGCTCTGATTCCAAACCATACAAGATAACACACTGAACTTTGGAGTACTGATTCTTCCGAGCGAGGAAAACATTCTTTACCTCATCGGTAGCATCACCGCAAGGGTCACCAATGTGCATCCAAAGACATAGGTCAAATTACCAGCATTGAGGACAATCCTCAAATTGCGGAACCAATCCGCGAAGTTGCTTCCATTGTTTTTCAACTTTTCTTTCTCTAGGAACGCATTAAAATTGATGGTAGGGGCCACCATTGATCTATAATATTTGCAATAGTTTAGACTAAGTTTATGACAAATTGAGTTCTAATTAACAGTTAAATTAATCTAGGTGAACTCCCACTCAAAACAATATCCCTCACATTGCTTTAGTGATCACACGAACCAAATCCATCACATCAAAACCGATCATCACGAGAGTTGATGTAGCTTCAATGGCGAACAATCAACATGTTCATCATATCTACTATATGACTCATGCTTTACCTTTCGGTGATGCGTGTTCCGAGACCATGTCTGTACATGCTAGGCTTCCGCATGAGCAAATCTGGCTTGCTCACGTTGTATACACTCGCAGAATCTAACACACCCGATCATCACGTGGTGCTTCAAAACACGAGCTTTAACAACAGTGCTTACTAAGGATGAACACTTTATAACTTGAAATTTTGTGCTTGAGGGATCATCTTATAATGCTACCGTCGTGAACTAAACAATACAAGATGCATAAAAGGATTAACATCACATGCAATTCATAATATGTGATATGATATGGCCTTTCTTCTTGTGCTTCCGATCTCCATCTTCAAGCACGAACATGATCTCCATCATCACCGGTATGGCGTCAAGGTCAATGGCGCCTCTTCATGGTTGTCGTCCACCAGCATCAACTATTACAACTACTTTGAATAGACACGCAAGTCTTAACGGAATTAAAATACAACCATATGGCTCTTGCCGGTTGCCAACTTACAATAAGGAACATTGCATACATCATATATAATCACAATCATGGCCATATCACATCACAGCACACCCCTACAAAACAAAGTTAGACGCCTCTAATTTTCTTTGCGTATTTTATGTGGTTTGGGGATTTTAATAAGTGTCGTTCTAACTTACGAACAAGAACCACAACGTTGATGTTTGAACTATCAAGTTCCCATTGTAAATTGAATCTATACTACGATGGGAGAGACAGACACCCGTAAAGCCACTTATGCAATACAAGTTGCATGTTGAGCATGGAGCAAGTCTCATGAGCGATGTCATGTAAGGTTAGCCCGGGCCACTTCATCCCATCATACCGCAAGATGCAAAGTACACAAAAAGCAATTGATAATAAAAGCACCACCGCCCATAATGACCATTGTGTTCTACTCACTACTAGGAAAATGGTCGCCAGGCGCACTGAAGCCCATCCGTGGCGCACAAGAGGCGCCATGCCACTATTGACGCCATCTCGGTGGCGCACCGCCTAGTGCCACGGTTGTGTAGAGATAGGCGTGCGCACCACCCAGTGCGCCTGAAGTTTGGCATGGTGCGCTACCCTTGATCTACGTGGCGCACTACCCGGCGCCACTAAACATCCATGGTGCGCTTTAGGTGTAGTGCGCCACGTAAGGTAGAACATGTGCGCCATGATGTATTTTTGTTTTTTTTTAATTTCCAAGCGATTATATGCAATACAGATTATATACAATATTACAGCAGATATACACACAGATACAAGATATACAATTATATATGTAAATACTCGATATGAAAAACAAGATTGAAACAAATACATATAGATAAGTCTCATACATGAATACATAGTCCAAGTTACATTGTTTTGATCATGTTACAAAGTAGTAGTTGGTGACATGCGAATACATGTGTCGATCGAACAAGTTAGAGCTCTAAGCTCGCTTAGACATCTAAACTAGCTAGCTAGACACAAACGCGGATAAATAACCAAAGAAGATAAGCATGATCACCGCCACACGAAGGTGTAGGTCTTCATCCGGTTCCTTGTCCTAACTCCCGCTAGATAGCGCGTGTATCTATCTTCCGCCTCCGCCATAGTGTTGTACCCTTTGTAGCTATTGCCGAACGGTGCACTGTCTCGGCAGTCTTCCCAATCATCGTAGACTCAGGAACCCGTCCCTTGTACACGACGTACCACGTCATCTACAAGTTGACAATAATAACTAACCGGTGATTGAAAAACATGTATAATTAAAGTCGCATGAAGATACACTTATAGAAAGTACTCTTAAATCAAAAGAGCAAACTCAAAAGCATGCCTCATATATAACTAGCTAGGTCGTTGGACACAGATTGCTTATGACGGGATCATTAGCCAAGTAGGATGCACAATTCACGGACTTGTGCATATCACAAGGCTAACAATCCCGTCATAGCACATTCACTTATATATTGTGCCACGACATTTCAATCATCGGCATATTCTCAAAAAGACAAAAATAACGCGAAAAGCATGCCTCATATATAACTAGCTAGGTCGTTGGACACAGGAATTGCTTATGACGGACCGTGAGCCAAGTAGGATGCACAATTCACGGACTTGTGCATATCAAGGCTCACAATCCCGCCATAGCACATTCACATATATATTGTGCCACGACATTTCAATCATCGGCATATTCTCGAAAAGACAAAAATAACTCGAAAAGCATGCCTCATATATAACTAGCTAGGTCGTTGGACACGGAATTGCTTATGACGGACTGTGAGCCAAGTAGGATGCACAATTCCGGACTTGTGCATATCACAAGGCTCACAATCCCGTCATAGCACATTCACATATATATTGTGCCACGACATTTCAATCATCGGCATATTCTCGAAAAGACAAAAATAACTCAAAAGCATGCCTCATATATAACTAGCTAGGTCGTTGGACAGGAATTGCTTATGACGGAATTTGTCACCAAGTAGGATGCACAATTCCTGGACTTGTGCATATCACAAGTCGACAATCCCGTCATAGCACATTCACATATATATTGTGCCACGACATTTCAATCATCGCATATTCTCGAAAAGACAAAATAACTCACACTTGTCGTCCGAGAACCAAAGAGTAAGCAAAAAACCAAGCATTGATTGATATATAATAATAATAAGCAAAATAAGTAAGCGGTGATTCATAAACCTAATAAGATAAGTACACTTGTCGTCCACACACACACAAAGGTCATCTATAGTTTGCAACTACAACTAGGCCAACATCAAGCCTTGGCTCGGCTTAGGAACGGAGGACGCCCGCCTCGTCATGAACTTCCTATAGTCACCCCGCATCTCTAGGCGATCTTCTATGTCACGGTTATTCGGATATTTCCTCCGTAGAAGATCCCGAAGTCATGACATCACGAAGATGATTGCCCCAAGCTGCTGGATGCGATACATCTCTTGTCTAATATCCGAATCATTGATCTTGGCCTTTGCTTCGCCCATTGCTTGAGATGATCCGCACAGAGAATTCTGCTGGTCAAGTAGGAACGCCTCATGTGATGGAGTGCGAGTAGGCTTCCTTCTTCGCTTTTCCGCCGCTTCACGCAGGGAACTCACATACGTGGTTGAAGACGTGCACCGAACTTGACCTTCTTACGCGTAAGTCGGTGCCTTCCGTCGAGGCAAAGCCGGTGAGAGCATCATCGAACTTCCTTGATCTTGTCGTAGTTTTTCTTCTTTTCTAGACTCCCGAGTCGAATACGTGGCGGGAATGCTTGGCGATAAGGAGATGAGCGTCAGTGTTCATCTCCGCAAAAATTCAAATGGAATGTGTTGGAAAAAGAATGATGATGATCTAATAAAGCCAATCGACTGTGGCGAGCGAATAACGACTTACTTGGGAAAGTAAGGCACGAGAATGTATTCCTTTGTCTTGTTCGCCACGAGGATTCTTTTTAGGTACGAGGCCACGATACGTCGTTCGGCGGGGGAACCCAAGCAGCCGTCACGCATGTAGTAGGGGTCCACTATAGCGATGCCCGGTGTGTTCTCTCTAATGATCTGCGTGGCGGTGAGAGAAAAGGCGGACCATGGTATAGTGCAGCGGTATAGGTGGAACATATTGAAGATGTCCTCGAACCGCAGGAAGAACAGATCCGTGGGGGCGGTGTGAAGCCCAAGCTGGTGGCACCTTAACCACGAATACCGGTGCGAGGGATCTTTCTCCGATAGAAGGCGTCTCTCTATCGTCAAGACGCCGTCATGCACACTCTGCAGCCCGAATCGGCGAAGCTTCCGCAAATTCTTAGGTAGCATGGGCTCACCCGCCACATGAATCCTCCACATAATACCCTCGGTCTTGGTGGCCCGTCCGAAACCTGATCGGATTCGCGGTTGTTGACGCCATACCTGGCTCGAGCTGCTAGATTTTCTTTTCCTACCCTTTTTCCTTTTGGAGAGCGGCAGCACTGCAATCTGAGCACCGCCGCCCTATGTAGTGTGTCGGCTTAGAATAAAGGGCCGGTTGGTTGTATCACCGGCTCAGAAGGCGCAAGTGGAGGCGTCTCCTGAGAACCAAACAGACGCTTGGTGATAGTGGCTTTCTCTGTGGGGCCACTAGCTAGGTCTTCTTCGTTGCCAAACTGAGTGCTGAAGAAGTGATCATTCCAGTCTTCGAAGTCCTCGGCCAGATCCTGCGCCATGTGCATATCATCAACATGATCATCCGACCCACCGCGTGGAGGTGACGGCGAGGGCGGTAAGGGGGCCTTGGTAATTTAACGATTTCTTGTTTTCCATAAGTACCAAATAAGGACCTGTGTAACAGTTGTCCATATGCACAAAAGGAAATGCACTTTCTTATACAACAGTAAAAAAAGGGAACTTGGTTTCATGAAACCTTCAGGTTACACAGGTTCATAGTTAGTGAGTGCAATGTAACCATCGCATATCTTTGTTCTACTACGCAATGTAAACATAGGAGACATGCATTAAAAAACACAAGTTTTACTACTGCATATCTTTGTTCTACTATTGCATTTTCATCTACTCGAACCTAACCTAAACCTAACTGAATCTTGCTACTCGAACCTAACTCGAACCTAACTCGAACCTAACTCGAACCTAACTCGAACGAGGCCTGCAGTCAGTTCCAGACTTGGTCACGACCCATCAATCCAACGCCATGAGAGAGGGAGAGAGGAGAGAGAGAGAGGAAGATAGAGAGAGAGAGAGAGGGAGGTCGGCGGGAGACTCACCGGGAGGAGCGGAGCTGGACGACGCCAGGCGGGCGTGACGACGGCGGTTCCTCCACGACTCCTCCTCCTCGGACGCGACGACTCGGGCTCCTCCTCCACGCCGCTTGGTGGCAGGCTCCTCCTCCTCCACGCAGGTGGCGGTGGCTCCTGACGACGGCAGCGGCAGCGGAGTGCGACGACGGCGACCTCCACCTCCTGAGACGCGGCGGCTGCCCCTCCTCGGACACGGGCCTCCTCCTGAGACGCGGGCCTCCTCCTAAGACGCAGGGAGCCCTCCTCCTCCTCAGACGCGGCGGCGGATCGAGAGCGGCGGCGGCAGATCGTGCTCGATTGGGCTGAGAGATGGAGAGATGGGGATGAGAAGTGAGCGGGGACGGTAAGAAGAAGAGGAGGCACGCGCTGTTATTAAACGGCCTTTAGTCCCGGTTCGTGGCTCCAACCGGGACTAAAGGTCCATTCGTCGGTTGGAGCCACCAACCGGACCTATAGTCCAATTTTCAGCGGTGAAAGAAGCGCATGAGGGCCTTTTCGTCCGGTTGGTGGCTCCAAGGACGTATTCATTTTCAAAATTTTCAGTTATTTTCTCTGCCTTATTTTTTATTTTGGGGTTTAAATTTGTAATGTTTTTAAATGATAATTACTTTGGAATTTAGAAAAACTTTAAACATAAAAGTGTTTGGATTTGAATAAATAATTCAAAACCATTTTCTGCTTTTAAAAACAATTAATGTAACCATTTAAAATATGAACCATTTACAATTAAAAATGAATTAACTTATATTTTTTAATATCAATTTGGAATTTAGAAAACTTTAAACATAAGAAGTGTATGGATTTGAATAAATAATCCAAAACCATTTTCTATTTCTAAAAATAATTAATGTTAGAGAGGCGGCGGGAGGAAGAGGACGGGAGGCGCGTCGGTTGTTCAAAAATACTTTAAAATGTTCCAAAAATACTTTAAAATGTTCCAAAGTGGTGATACATGCCATACAAATTTTGTTTTGTTTTTAAAATACTTTTAAATATTCCAAAATGCCCAAAAGTGGTGATATATGCCATAGAAGTTTTATTTTGATTTTAAAATACTTTTAAATATTCCAAAATGCCCAAAAGTAATAATATTCCAAAATGCCCAAAAATATGATTTAAAGTATAACTAAATTTCATAATAATTTGTCCATGAATATTACAATCTTTTTCGACCACGCTTACAATATTTTTTGAGCTAGCGTTTACAATCTTTTTCCTTCTTTGTCGCGGTTGAATAATTTAGCCCGGCACTTTAATGTTTCTTCTTTCGAGCGGGCTACCTTTTTTGGGTAGGGTTGTCCTTTTCTTCTTGTGATGTATGTTCTTTGCATCGTAGTCGTCGTCATCTTCAATCTTTGGATCGCCCGTCTTGGTGAAGTCTTGCTCATTGGCGACTCCATCCATTCCGATGATGTTCCTTTTTCTCCTCACGACTACACGGCTAGGCTTTGTCGGGTCGGTAATGAAAAACATTGGTCCACTTTGGTAGCCGTACCACGGTTCATTTTTCGCGCCACGTTTGCACCGCGGCCTTGGATTTGGCTGCCGGGTATAACCATGGTTGTGAAATACCGGTCTTCTCTTCGACGTTCTTTGCCCATCGACACGGAACATCGCAACTTTTCTCCACGAGTCGAGCTCCCGGATCTCCTCGATTCTTAGTAGAATCTTTCCTTCACGTTGTCATCGGTGTAGAATTCGGCGTTACGCTGAGTTCGATAATCACACTTGTTGTCCTTTTCCTCCGTGTAGAATGTGTAGCCGTGATATCATACCGATAGGTCACCAGGTTTTGCATCGGTCCTTGCGACAAGGTGAATATGATCTTTTCCGTGTCAGAAGAATGCGAGCGCGGGGGATTATCAAGGAGCGTCTGCCTAAACCAACGCGTGAAATCTGAGTTGTGCTCTTTGATTATTTCTCCCTGCGTCCTCTGTATGCCCGGTCATTGTACTTCTTCTCGATTAACCTTTTGTGCTTATGTATCCAAGGATCGACCAGTTCTAAATGCTGTAGCGCGACGAGGTTTGCTCGATCAAAGTCTGCGCGTCGAAAATCGAAGTCTGCATGCAGTATGCGACGACCCTCTCGGTGACCAGATCCGTCGAGCTTGCCAAGGTGTCTGTTGACGGGAAGACCGACAGGGTTCTCGATGTCTAGATAATTCGTGTAGAAAGAGATGCACTCTTCGGCCAGAAAGCCCTTGGCTATGCTTCCATCCGACGGGACTGTTAACGTATCCTTTGATGTGTCCGTTCATCCTTTCGAACGCCATCATGCCGCGGAGAAACATCGGCCCGAGTTGTACGATGTCCTCCACGACATGGACCATAGATGCACCATAATGTCGAAGAATGCGGGTGGGAAGTAGACCTCAAGCTCACATAGTATCACCACGATCTCCTCCTGTAGCCTTCCGAGCTGATTCAAGCCAATCGACTTCCTAGAGATGACGTCGAAAAACTTGCATAAGCCAAATAACGTTTCACGACGTGCTCGTCCATTATCCCTCTTAGTGCGACCGAAGTACTGCGTCATTAGCACGGCACGTCGTGAGACTTCATGCCATCGAACCTCTGCCGCCTCGTCTAGGTATCTGCTTATCTTGCCAGCGGCCGTAAGGAAATTTGACTCCTAGAAGGCACTTGAAAACTGTTTGATCTCATCACGGCTTAGAGTGAAGCAAGAAGGAGGCGTAATATTCGTTCTTCTTGAACTTTTACCCTTCCTACGACCTTGTGTCGTCTCCGACTCATGATCATCGTCATCTTCACGATCATCGAGAGTAGTGCCCTCCGTGAAGCTCCTTCCGGATACCCAAGCATATCAGGTCGTGCCTTGCTTCGGACCATCTTCGTCCTATCCGGCATGTTGATTATGGTGGCGACCGGACTCGCACACGTTTTTCGTGATATGCATGATGTCGAGGCTATGAGGCGCGGAGAAACTTCCAAGATGGCAACTCCTAGAAACAGACCTTGTTTTCCATACCTTCATCGTGGCTTGTCTTGTTCTTGCCTCTTTCGCTTCTTTCCGTGCTTAGGACAATCTTTCCAGTTTTCAAGAACTCTTCCACTTCTTCGCTGCTCCTACGCTCGGGATTCCTCGGTCTCGATTTGCCATCGAACAGGTCTCCACGTTTTCTCCATGGATCATTCTTGACGAGCCACCTCCGTGCGCCATGAACACGGTTTTCGATGACCTGGATCTTTCTCTAGTTGGAGATAGCTTGTGTTATCCATGCACCTAACGCGTGGAATCCTTGGATAACCTGCCGAGATATACCCGCAACCTGGATAGTCTTGCACCGTAGTGACCAGCGGCTCTCATAGTGAAATAATCTTGTGCGGCGTCGTAAGTATTGGCTCGATTCCCATAACGTGGCTAGCTCCTCTTTCAACAGCCGAGATCTGATTGATGTCGGTGCCAGGTTGTTTCGCCTTGAATTAGCATACTCATTTGTATGTACTTCTTCTTCATGCACAACCATGGAGGGAGGTTGTACATCCATACAAACACAGGCCAAGTGTTGTGCGTCTGCCTGCTACCGAGCGGATTGAGCCATCGGTGCTCGCACCAAGCCCGATGTTCCTCGAATCTCCACCGATTAGGAATTCGAGGTCCAATGCTTTCAGCGGCTAGCATCGAAGGGTCGTCGGCAGCTCATCCTTTTCGGGTCATCATCATCTCCTGGCTTCTTCCTTTCCGCATGCCATCGCATGAGCTTCGCTTCCTTAGGGTCCATGAAATAGCGCTGCGACGAGGGTGATAGGAAAGTACCATACCACTTTTCGAGGTGCTTTCTTCCCTTTCTTGTATCGACTCACGCGCACCGGACATGTGGTTTTCTCCGCGTCCTCGCCCGATAAATGATGCAATCGTTGATGCATACGTGATATCTAACGTGCGGTAGATCGAGAGGATGACGATTTTCTTGGCATCCTCGATACTAGTTGGACATGTGTTCCCCTCCGGGAGACGATCGTGCCAGAATGCCATCATATCGTCGAAGCTTGCGTCGCTCAATTTGTGCTTTGCCTTCATCTCCATAGCCTTGAGCATTACATTCAACGGGTATCATCGGGCTGCATCCTTCATACAATGGAGTAACGCGTCTTTCTCAAGTTGCAAGCTTGGCTTTCTCTAGCGGCAGCCTGGCGTTACTAAATGCGCTTGAAGCAGCTCTTGCACATAAGGGTCCCGCTGACTGACGTTGTTCCATCGTAAATGCGCTCCTCCGGCATCTAGATCATCATCATCCCGATGCGCTTCGTACCTTCACCATCTCCAGAGCCTCTTCATCATCTCGCCCGTTCTCGCCGTGATGATGATCACCGTCTCCATCATCTACGCCATCGCTTATCCAACGAGTGTATCCATCCATGAAACCATGGCGGAGCAGGTGCGCCTGCAGATTCCCGGAATCTGGGTCGATCACCCAGTTGAGTTTGCATCTTCTGCACGGACATCTTATATCTGTCTTGTTATTTCGTATCATGTCGGCCGTCGCACATTTAAAAAATCTAGCCACAATGCCTTCGCTCATTATGCGGACCATTTTTGCCTGCACGATGTACACGGTACAATTTTGAAGTCTATTAGAACCACATAATGAATGCATGCATGCAATGGTCGATAGAAAATTTCGGCATGACCTATCCTAAAATTAGGACCTTTGCGAAATGCCAAAGTCTTGCCAAAATGGAAATGAATCAACATTTTGGCAAAACAAATGGCAACTTGTTCACATACAAACACAAGAGAGAGAGAGACCGATCCATACACACACGAACATATCATTATCCTCTCCATACACACATGCATGAGCATCATCGATACTCTCCATATACACACATATGACCATCGATCCTCTCCACACATACACACATCATGAGCATCGATCATCTACATACATATGAGCACATGCATCATCCATATACACATGAACACATCCTTACATGGACAACTTACGAGATGAGAGACCGATCGCGAGAAAGATGGAAAGGAGAGGTCTTGGCGTCGACCAGGAGACGGATAGATGAGAGACCGGAAACCTCCTCTATTACTTATGTAACATCCAAAGCAAGTTTTACATGCTAAAAATGGTGAATGTGTGGAGAAATTGAGGTGGGAAGGAGAAGATCCCGACTAGATCTAAGGAGGAAGAAGAAGGGAAAGTGAAGTGTGGGGTGGTGGATGTGGTCACACATGTGCACATAAAGTGCTGTCCTAAAAAATCGACACATCCGTGGCGCTGCACGGCCCAGGCGCCACGGGAGTACAAACCTGTGGCGCACTAGGCGAGTGCGCCACAGATGCTCTAGTCCTGTGGCGCACTAGGCGGAGTGCCGCAGTTTGTGGCCGTTTGAGCAGGTGGGCATGCGCTCGATCGTGGCGCACCATGCACACGTCGCCACAGATGACCCTAACAACCGTGGCGCGCAGTGCGCTCTGAAGTTTGGCGTGTGTGAGGCCACAGCCCACACATATCTGTGGCGCACTAGGGTCATGTGCGCCACGGATGTTCTAGTTATTAGTAGGGCACTGCCCACAGGTGAGCCACGCCTGTTTTAGCCGTGGGGCACTTCAACCATGTGAGCCACGGATGTGCTGATTACCTATAGCCGTTTTCCTAGTAGTGACTCGTGCAACAGATCTACATATAAACACGACTCTGATACCACTGTTGGGGTTCATAGCATGGAAAACAAAAAAATTCTACTGCAGGCACACAAACAAGCCAAGATCTATCTACTAGATTATAGCAACGAGTCGATAGAAGCACTCACCCTCGAAGATTCCAAAGCGATTAACGAGAGCAGATTCTCGTGGGTGATGTAGTCGTACACTTGCCGATCTCAAGATCGCGTAGACGATCCTTCCGGCGCTGCATTCCGGCAGCGCTTCCGCAGTCGGTCACACGTTCGATACTCGATGAAGACCTTCCTCTCCCTTGTTCCAGCAGGCAGCGGAGGTTGTAGTTCTCCCCTCGTGATTCCGGCAGCACGGCGGCGTGGTGTCGAAATTAGAGGAAAGATCCCGCAGGGCTTCGCCTAAGCCGGTGCGAGTTATGGTGGATCTAGGGTTTCCCGATGATCCAGGGTTTAGAAGATCGGGAGGAGGAGGAGGTGTCGGCGGCGGCTAGGGCGACTGCGACGGGCCGGCGGCGGGCGGCGGCGGCGCGTGTGTGGAGGGGCTAGGGCTTGGTCTTTTAGGGTGGCCCTCCCCCTCTATTTCTGAGAGGGGGGGCAACCTTGGGAGGGGTGGGTTTGAATCCAAACCCAAACCCAAGTTGGATTGAGAGAAGGACTTGTTTCTTCTTCCACTAGGAAACCATTGTTCCAGTTTGACTTTTCAAACTTCCCGTTTGACTTTCAGTTTAGAGCTTTAATTCTCTCTTGCAAATGCCCATACCAAGTGACCTAGGATATGATCCAATCATTCCACTTATCCATGACACATTCATGGACCATTCCTCTTCCGGTCCGGTGAACCTTCTAGACCCTTCTAGAACCTCTTCGATGAAAACATCGGAATCTTTCCCGAACTCCGGAATCGAACTTTCCTTATATGAATCTTATTATACGGACCATTCCGGATCTCCTCGTGATATCCCGGATGTCATTCGAGACTCTGAACAACATTCAGTATCCCTACTAACATTCCATATCTACTAAACAACATCGAATCCTTAATTGTGTCTCCCTACGGTTCGTGAATTATGCGGACATGACCGAGACACTTCTCCGATCAATAACCAATAGAGGAATCTGGAAATTCATATGGCTCCCACATATTTCTACGATTACTTTGCGATCGAATGAACCACTTACATACGATACCAATTTTCCTTTGTCTCATGATAGTTTACTTATCCGAGGTTTTGATCGTCGGTATCTCTGCATACCTAGTTTAACCTCGTTACCGATAAGTACTCTTTTCTCGTCCCCGTGATATGTGATCGCTTGTGAGCCAGTCACATGCTTGCAAGACAATTGGATGACATTCCACCGAGAGGGCCCAGAGTATATATATCCGTCATATGGATGGACAAATACCACTCTTGATCCATGTGCCTTAACACATACTTTCCGAACACTCAATGCCACCTTTATAGCCACCCAGTTATGGTGTGGTGTTTGATGTCATCAAAGCATCCTTCCGGTGATGGTGATTAGCATGATCTCATGGTCGAAGGAATTAGGTTACTATGTATCAGAAAGCTTATAGCAAATGAACTATTGAAATGACTTAATCTTTATGCTACGCTTATCTATAGGAGTATGTCCATCATACCATTCTCCTAATGATATGATCTTGTTGTTAATAACATCTCAATGTTCATGATCGAGAAACCACGATCATCTATTAACCAACAAGCTACTATTATAAAGAGGCTTTACTAGGGACTCTAATTTAGCTTACAAATCACACAAGTCATTAATGTTTCCGGTTAATACTGTTATAGCATGAATGTAAAAATTTATCATAAACACAAAGATATAATAATAACCACTTTTATTATTGCCTCTAGGGCATATCTCCAACAGGAACATAATCACATACTACACCTGCTAGAAACTTTACACTTACTAGTTTCACAAAGGAAAATTTTAGAGTTACAAGCTTTTGAGATTGAAATGGCAGATGATGAAGGTATTAGGCCAAAAGCCTCACATGAGTTGGCAAGTCGCCAGGTTGGTGGGTGACTCAATCTTAGCTATACCCTCCGTGATCACAAGAATTATTTGCGGACCAAGCGCCAATGAGAAATGGCATATGGCCAAGCAGGTAGCATGCTTAAGTATTTTCAAGACAAGATTTCTGAAAACCCATCATTCCAATATGCACTGCATATTTTGGGCTGATGCTAAAATGAACATGGACTATGCACATTTTGGTGATGTTGTTAGTTTTGATACTACTTTTGAAACAAACAAGGAGAGTAGACCCTTCGGTGTTTTTGTCGGATTCAATCATTTTAGGGAAACTGTAGTTTTTGGTGCAACTCTCATGTATGATGAAACTTTTGAATCCTTCAAGTGGCTGTTTGAGGCCTTTCTAAATCCTCATAAAGGAAAGGTGCCTAAAACATTTTATACAGATCAAGATGCTGCAATGGGGAAGGCGGTTGGAGAAGTGTTGGCAGAAGCATGGCATGGATTATGCACCTTTCACATTATGCAAAATGCTGCCAAGCATCTACATGAAGAGAAGGATGAAGATCAAAAAAAGGAAAAGAAGAAAAAAGAGAAGAAGAAAGAGAAAAATGAAGAGAAGAAAAAAGAGGAGAATGAATAAACAGGTATTCTAGCAGATTTTAGTGTGTGTATGTTTGAGTATGAAGACAAGGCAGAATTTGAACAAAATTTTGAACTCATGAGGACAAAGGTGAGCAAGCAAACTTGGTTGGATAGCATATATAAGTTCAAAGAAAAATGGGCTAAATGTTATATGAAGGATGTATTCACACTAGGAATGAGAAGTACACAATTGAGTGAGAGTCTGAACAATGACTTGAAAATCCATTTCAAATATGAATTCGATATCATACGGTTCTTTAAGCATTTTGAAAGGGTGGTGCAAGGAAAAAGGAATAACGAATTGAATTTAGAATTTGACTCAAGGAAGAAGTTGCCAAAATTATTCATGAGGAGACCACCACCTATGTTGGTGCAAGCTAGCAAGGTATATACACCTGGTATATTTGAAGCTTTCCAACGTGAATATGAATGATCCTTATCATCTTGCACCAAGCAATTGGATGGTTGTAATGAATATCTTGTAGGATATTTTACCTTCGCAGAGGAGTATAAAGTTACAGGTGATCCTTTGAGACAAATAGTTGTATGCAGCTGCCAGCAATATGAGATAATTGGGATATTGTGTGGACATGCTCTTAAAGTTCTTGATTTAATGAACATTAAGTCATTTCCATCATATTATATGTTAAAGCGATGGACACGAGAAGCATGAAGTGGAACTGTACAAGACAAGGAGGGAAGAAATATAATTGAAAACCCACATATGGATGCCATGCTGAGCTATATATGTCCCACAAATTTCATAATTTGACGGATCGAGCATCCAACTTCCAGAATGTGTTGCATTGGTGGATAGCACACTTGACATCCTTGGTAAGAAAATTGAAGAAAAACTCAATTCATTTATAAGCACTGAAGGGTTTCGCGGCATAGTAAATCAAAATTTTCTACGGAGCGAACAGAGGTAAAGCCAAGATCTAATCTAGGAGATGCAAACAACGAGAGAGATTGGATTAGATCTTCATACCCTTGAAGATTACCGCTGAGCGTTCGTCGAGCGTGGGTGATGTAGTCGTGCTCGCTTCTCCTCCTCGATCCGATCCGATCTAGCACCACAAGTGGCGGTGCCTCCGTGAGATGCACGTGCGGCACCTCGGCGTCTCCTCCTTCCTCGGACCAGCGAGTATGGTGGAGATAGATTGGATCTACAACACAACGGCGTGGTGTATATGGTGGAGAATTTCTGCGGGGCTTCACCTACAAACAGTCGGGAGGAGAGAGGAAGATAGCAAGGCTGCTGGGGCTTGGAGGAAGGTGTGTGGGGAGGCGCACCACCTCTATATATAGAGGGGGCCAGCCTGCCCTCCTCCAAGCCTATCTCTAGTTTAAACAATTTAAACTCTCCTTATCTAGAAATCCTATCTCTAGTTTAAGCGATTTAAACTCTCCCTTATCTAGAAATTCTATCCGAGATTTAAACGAGTCAAATCTCTCTAGAATCGGCTGGGCCCTATGGGGCCTTGTGCCCTGTCCCAATGCGGCCAGGACACGCCCTCATAGGCCCATGCCCCTCCCGGAAGGTGGGGCCACGTTGGTCCCCTTCGGAAGGTTCTAGAAGCTTCGGTACAATACCGATTAACTGGGAACAATTAGAACTCCAAAAACACTTTGCCTTATATGAATCTTATTCTCCGGACCATTCGGAACCTCTCGTGATGTCTGGATCCCATCCGAGACTCGAACAAAAATTCATAAACCAATTATCCAATCTATCCTAGCGTCGAGACACGTTAAGTGTGTGACCTGAGTTCGAGAATATGCGGACATGATCTTCTATCAATAATCAACGAAGTGCAGGCACCCATATTGACTCCCACACATTCATCGATGATCATATCGGATGAACCACGATGCCAGGATTCAATCAATCCCATATATATATATATTCCCTTCGTCTCGCGATATTTTACTTGCCCGAGATTCGATCGTCGGTACCGTCATACCTAGTTCTATCTCGTTCACAACAAGTACTTTACTCGTTCCGTAATCCGATATCACTTTGTGATTAACTCCTTAACCACATGCTTGCAAGCGGTGTTGATATCGATTATCGAGTGGGCCCGAAGTATATCTCTCCGACTTGGGAGGGACAAATTCCATCTCGATACATACAACCCAACAGATACTTTCCGATCACCTGAGAGACACCTTTATGATCACCCTCTCATAGGATGACGTTTGATGGCCTCAAAGCTTTCTTCCAGTACCAGGGAGTTGCATTATCTCATGGTCTAAGGAATACAATATTTGACATAGGAAAAGCTTCGGAAAGATGAACACGATGAAACGATCTAATTGCTTCGCTTAGTTTGGAGTGCATCCATATCATTCTCCCAATGATATGATATCATTATCAATTGACAACTCATGTCTATGGTTAGGAAACCTTAACCATCATTGATCAATGGGCTAGTCCTTAGAGGCGTACCAGGGACACGGTGTTGTTCACAAACCACACAAGTATTAAAGTTTCCGTTTAATACAATTCTAGCATGGAATATAAACTTTATCATGAACAAGAATTATAATAATAACATCTTTATTATTGCCTCTAGGGCATAATTCCAACAGTCTCCCACTTGCACTAGAGTCAATAATATAGTTTACATCTGGCAACAATCTCACACCCATGGCACTGAGGTGTTGATCATGTTTTACACGTGGAAGAGGTTTAGTCAGTGGATCTGCGACATTCAGATCCGTATGTACTTTGCTAATCTTCAGATCTCCATCTGCTATATAATCTCGGATTATATGAAACTTGGATTGATATGCTTGGTCTTTGGATGATATCTTGGTTCCTTAGCGAGTGCTATGGCGCCCGGTGTTGTCACACAATATCTCGATGGGTCCAATGCACTTGGAACCACGCCAAGCTTAGTGATGAAGTTTCGATCCGAACTCCTTCACTTGGCAACCTGCTGCAGCCATGTATTCCTCTTCCTTTGTAGATCCCGATCATGCTTTGCTTGCGCTTCTCGACTCCACTCCTCCATTCAAAATATACACGTATCACGTGCGAGATTTAGAATCATCCTTGTCGATTGTCGAAACTAGCATCGACGTAACCTTTTACGACAATTGTTCATCACCCCATAGACTAAGAACATTTCTTTAGTTCTATTTAGGTACTTTAGGATGTTCTTCACGGCTGTCGATGTTCCTCTGGATCACTTTGATATCTGCTCGTCAAACTAAGAGCATTGGACACATCCGGTCTAGTACACACATGGCATACATGATAGAACCTATGGCCGAGGAGGCATAAGGCACTTTGCTCATAGCTTCCTATCATTTACTGGTATGGACCTTTGAGCCTTGCTCAATATCTTACACGACAACATAGGCCTTGAACCTTTCTTTGCCTTATCCATTACGAACCTTTTGAACTTTGTCTAGGTATGTACTACGGCTTAAAGCTATCGAGCGTCTTTGTCTATCTCTATAGATTTTGATGCCCAATATATAAGCGACTTCACCTAGGTCTTTCATTGAAAAACACTTGTTCAAATAACTCTTCACATCGTTAAGCATGTTGATGTCATTTCCGATAATCAATATGTCATCCACATATAGTACGAGAAGCGTCACGAGCTCCCACTCACTTTCTTGTAGATACAAGCTTCGTAGCAATTTGGAACAAATCCAAAGCTCTTGATCACTTGATCAAAGCGAAGGTTCCAACTCCGAGATGCTTGCTTGATCCATAAATGGAGCAATGAAGTTTGCATACTTTACTAGCATCCTTAGGATCGACAAAACCTTGGGTTGCATCATATACAACTCTTCATCAATGTTCCCATTGAGGAAAGCGATCTTGACATCCATCGCCATATGTCATAATCATGAAACGCAGCAATTGCTAATAAAATCCGAATGGACTTAAACATCGCTACGGGATAGAAAGTCCCATCGTAGTCAACACCTTGAACTTGTCGAAAACTTTTCGCGACAAGCCGTGCTTTATAGACGGTAACATTACCATCCGCGTCCGTTTTCTTCTTGAATATCCATTTGCACTCGGTGACCTTCGGTGCTAGGAGGATCCACCAAAGTCCATACTTGGTTTTCGCTCATGGATCCCAATTGGTTCATGGCTTCCAGCCATTTCTCGAGTCTGGGCTCATCATCGCTTCCTCATAGTTCGTAGGTTCTTGTCTTCTACCAACAAGGTCGAAGCAGTTCTTGCGTACCACTCGGGAGGGCACACGACCTTGTCGACTGCGGCGTTCGATGTGACATCGTTGAGCTTCATGATCCTTGTCATTAGCTTCCTCTATTGTTGGTGCGGTGACCTTTGGAACAATTTCGGTCTGCGCTACTCTCCAATTCAAGAGAAGGTTCAATAACCTCGTCTAGCTCTACTTTCCTCCCACTCACTACTTTCGAGAGAAACTCCTTCTCAAGAAAGGAACCGTTCTTCGACAAACACTTTTCCTTGGTTACGTGATAGAAGGTATACCCAATGGTTTCCTTAGGGTATCCTATGAAGCATTTCTCGCTTTGGGTTCGAGCTTGTCGGCATCAACTTCTTGGCGTAAGCCGCATCCCCAAACTTTAAGAAAGCGACTTAGGTTTAGCACCAAACCACAGTTCATACGGTGTCGTCTCAGCAGTTTAGATGGAGCCCTATTTAAAGTGAATGCAGCGGTTTCTAATGCATAACCCCAAAATGATGACGGCAAATCAAGAAGACATCATTGATCGGACCATATCTAATAGGGTTCGATTACGTTCGAACACACCATTGCTTGTGGTGTTACGGGTGGCGTGAGTTGTGAAAGCGATTCCACTTGCTTTAAGATGCGTGAGAAAATCATAACTCAAATATTCACCTCCACGATCGGATCGTAGAAACTTAATCTTTACATTACGATGGTTCTCCACTTCATTCTGAAATTCTTTGAACTTTTCAAGCGTTTGATTTATGTTTCATTAAATAGATATACCCATATCTACTTAAGTCATCGGTAAAAATGAGAAAATAGCGATATCCACGGCGTCGAAACACTCATCGGTCCGCATACATCGGTATGTATGATTTCCAACAAGTCCGTTGCTCGCTCCATCATACCGGAGAACGGGTTTTGATCATGTTGCCCATGAGGCATGGTTCGCATGTGTCAAATGATTCAAAATCAAGAGACTCCAAAGTCCATCGAATGGAGTTTCTTCATCGCTTTACACCAATATGACCTAGCAGCGATGCCACAAATAAGTAGTATTATCACTATCTACTTTGCATCTCTTAGCCTCAATGTTATGGATGTGTGTTTCATCCTTTCGAGATTTAGAAGAAATAAACCATTCACAAGAGGTGCATGACCATAAAAGATGTTACTCATATAAATAGAACAACCATTATTCTCCGATTTAAATGAATAACCGTCTTGCAATAAACATGATCCGGAATAATGTTCATGCCCAACGCAGGCACATAATAACATTTATTAAGGTTTAAAACTAATCCGGAGGTAAAACTAAGGAGAGCGTCTTTGACCATTACATTACATCAACTCTTCCGTTGCCAGCGCGCATCGTCACCTCATCCCTCGCAAGCGCTCGTCTATTCCGTAGCTCTGTTTGAGTTACAAATATTAGCAACCGAACCGTATCAAATACCAGTCACTACAACGAGGGCTAGTAAGGAAAACATCAATAACATGTATATCAAATATACCTTTGATGGTGCCACCTTCTTCGCTAAGTACCGGACAGTTCGCTTCGATGACCCTTGTCCTTGCAATAGAAGCACTCGATGTCGGGCTTAGGACCGACTTGAGCTTCTTCTCGATGAGGGCATTGCGCTTGCCGCCGCCCTTCTTGAAGGGTTTCTTTGCTCCCTTACCTTTCTTAAAGGAGGGCTTGTTGACCATCAACACATGATTATCCTTTTTGATGTCCACCTCCGCAGCCTTCAGCTTAGCGAAGAGCTCGGTGATCGTATCAGTGGAACCAATCTGATTGTGATCTACTACAAAACTTTTGTAGCTAGGAGTGTCAATCTTGAGCTCCTCTGGAATCTTGCAGTCCAGTTGCTCAAGGCGTTGAGTGTAGCCCGACATCTTAATGGCTTTCTCACTAACGGAACTCCCTTCCTCCATTTTGTAGTTAAGGAATTTCTTAGAGATCTCATATCTCTCAGAACGGGCTTGAGTCTGAAACATGTTTTTCAGCTCTTCAAGAATCTCAAAGGGCCCGGGATAGGTTTCAAAACGATTTTGAAGCTACGGTTCCATAGCAAACAACATGGTGCTCTTAATCACACCATAATCATCTTTGCGCGACTGATAGACAGCTTTCTCATCAGCCAAGCGATTCGTGAGGTCACCTAACGCTTTACCAAGGACATAGTCCTTTTATGCATGAACAGAATGATTCTTAGATTGCGGAACCAATTGGTGAAGTTAGACCCATTGTTTCTAAGCTTTTCCTTCTCGCAAAAGCGTTGAAGTTGAAGTTGGATTTGGCCATGTGATCTACGGTATTTTGCAAGTACAATTTAGACTATGTTCATGATAAATAGTTCAACTTAATCAAATTACTAGATGAACTCCCACTAAATTCAACATCCCTCAAGTTGTTTAGTGAACACGATCCAAATTCACCACACCTAATCCGATCATCACGAGAAGAGATGTGGTTTCAATGGTGGACAACAAAGTGTCGATCATATCACTCATATGACTCATGCTTAACCTTTCGGTTCTTGTGTTCCGAGGCCATGTGCGTACATGCTAGGCTCGTCAAGCTAGACCCAAGTATTTGCGTGTGCAAAAGCGGCTTGCACCCGTTGTATGTGAGCGTAGAGTCTATAGCACCCGATCATCACGTGATGCTTGGACATGACGAACTTCATAGCGGTGCATACTTGGGGAGAACAGTTTTATCTTGATCTTTAAGTGAGGAATCATCTTATAATGCTACCGTCGCGATCTAAGCATAATAAGATACATAAAGGATAAACATCACATGCATATAACTTTATGTGACATGGTATAGCCAATCCTCGCAATGATCTCCATCTTGTGCGTTCGGCATGATCTCCATCACTCCACCATGATTGCCTCCACCACGAATAGCAACTACAACTATTGCTAACTACTTAGCGATAAAGTAAAGCTATTACATGTCGTATAAGAAGTTGACTCGCGGTCATACACAATTATAAAGACAACCATATGGCTCCTGCGGTTGTGTACTCATCGACATGCAAGTCGTGAAACATTACAAAACATGATCATCGCATACAATATACACATCACATCTTGGGCCATACCATATCACGAAAAACACTCCTGCAAAAACAAGTTAGGCGCCTCTACTTTGTTGTTGCATGTTTTACGTGGCTTATGGGAGTAGATGCTAAACGATTCTTACCCACGGAAAGCCACAGCGGTGATATTATGGTTGCCAAACTCGGTGTTAATCCCATGACAACTATAGTGAGAGAAAGCGACATCCACCAGCGCATGCGGAAGCCCTACGTCAAGTGCGGGCGGTCTCATGACGGCGTCGCGTAAGGTTGGCCTGGACCGCTTCAATCTCACTATCGCGTCATAAGAAGAACACAAACAAGAGGCTTGCAACAGAAAACATCAACGCGCAACAACCATGTTGCGTTCTACTCGTGAAACACATCTACGCATAGATCTAGCTCGATACCACTTGAAGGGTTTGGCGGCATAGTAAATCAAAATTTTCTACGGAGCGAACAGAGGAAAGCCAAGATCTAATCTAGGAGATGCAAACAACGAGAGATTGGATTAGATCTTCATACCCTTGAAGATTCGCGCAGTGAGCGTTATCGGGCGTGGGTGATGTAGTCGTGCAGCTTCTCCTCCTCGCGATCCGATCCGATCTAGCACCACAAGTGGCGGTGCCTCCGTGAGATGCACACGTGCAGCACCTCGATGTCTCCTCCTTCCTCGGACCAGCGGTATGGTGGAGAGATAGATTGGATCTACAACACGGCGTGGTGTATATGGTGGAGAATTTACTGCAGGGCCGCTACAAGCAGTCGGGAGAGGAAGATAGCAAGGCTGCTAGGGCTTGGAGGAAGGTGCGTGGGGAGGCGCCTCTATATATAGGGGCGGCCAGCCCTGCCCTCCTCCAAGCCTATCTCTAGTTTAAACAATTTAAACTCTCCCTTATCTAGAAATCCTATCTCTAGTTTAAACGATTTAAACTCTCCCTTATCTAGAAATTCTATCCAGATTTAAACAGTCAAATCTCTCTAGAATCGGCTGGGCCCTATGGGGCCTTGTGCCCCTGTCCCAATGCGTCAGGACACTCCCTCATAGGCCCATGCCCCTCCCGGAAGGTGGGGCCACGTTGGTCCCCTTCCGGAAGGTTCTAGAAGCTTCGGTACAATACCGATTAACCGGAACAATTCGAACTCCAAAAACTGCCTTATATGAATCATATTCTCCGGACCATTAGGAACCTCTCGTGATGTCCGGATCCCATCCGAGACTCGAACAAAAATTCATAAACCAATTATCCAATCTATCCTAGCGTCGATACACGTTAAGTGTGTGACCTGCGGTTCGAGAATATGCGAGACATGATCTTCTATCAATAATCAACAAAGTGCAGGCACCCATATTGACTCCACACATTCATCGATGATCATATCGGATGAACCACGATGCCAGGATTCAATCAATCCCATATATATATTCCCTTCGTCTCGCGATATTTTACTTGCGAGATTCGATCGTCGGCCGTCATACCTAGTTCTATCTCGTTCACAACAAGTACTTTACTCGTTCCGTAATCCGATATCACTTTGTGATTAACTCCTTAACCACATGCTTGCAAGCGGTGTTGATATCGATTACAGTGGGCCCAGTATCTCTCCGACTTGGGAGGACAAATTCCATCTCGATACATACAACCCAAGATACTTTCCGATCACACGAGAGACACCTTTATGATCACCCTCTCATAGGATGACGTTTGATGGCCTCAAAGCTTTCTTCAGTGCAGAGTTTCATTATCTCATGGTCTAAGGAATACAATATTTGACATAGGAAAAGCTTCGCAAAGATGAACACGATGAAACGATCTAATTGCTTCGCTTAGTTTGGGTCTGTCCATCATATCATTCTCCCAATGATATGATCTCATTATCAATTGACAACTCATGTTTATGGTTAGGAAACCTTAACCATCATTGATCAATGAGCTAGTCCTTAGAGGCATACCAGGGACACGGTGTTGTTCACAAACCACACAAGTATTAAAGTTTCCGCTTAATACAATTCTAGCATGGAATATAAACTTTATCATGAACAAGAATTATAATAATAACATCTTTATTATTGCCTCTAGGGCATAATTCCAACAAGCACACCATGATATCCATGTACAATTCCCACGGATGCTAGCCCACCAGATGACATGTTGACTAATGCGCGCCTAAAGAAAAAGGAGATTGAAACAAAAACTTCAAAACGGAAAAGAACTTGGCTTGATAAAAAGCACAAGATTAGAAAAAGAGGAAAAATGTATGTTGCTAAATAAACGTACAATTTTGGTGTTACCATTTTGTCCGTTAATTCTCATAACCATTCTAATTTATTTCATCACGGATAGAAGAGGTTGGGGAAGAGGCATGTAGTGGTAGTGCACAAGCACAATCACAAGCAGATGCACAAGTACAAATTATTGACGAGACCAATCTTAGCTTCACTCAGTTATTGACGGTAATGTTGTTCATATAGTTGTAAAACAAATCTAAAGATCATAGTTTTTTGTAAAATCTTACTTGTTTATTTAATTTATAGGGACCAATCACACTTGAAGCTTTTATTGGGCTGTGGTGAAATACTTAGGTTCAATTATGGGTGCCATCCAGTTTAGTTCTGTTCTGGGTGCTATTTAGTTCAGTTCAATTGAATTCTGGATGCCATTTTGTATAATTCAGTTAGCAGCAATAATTGCCATTTTGTGCAACTAGTGCAGTTATTTTCAGTCATAACATCTAATCACAACAACCTCATCTTTCTTGCAATTCCAAAATCAGTTTAACAGTGAGGATGCTTTCTGCACTTTGCATCTCCAAATTCAGTTAACAACAGTACAGGGGCGCTGCACAGTTCAAATGCGACAACTCCAATGCTACCAGGACGAGCTCCTGCTCCTTCTGTTTGAGAACACGACCAGCGTGACTGCAAAGCCTGGGAAAGCAGTCAAGCGCATCGACGAGGACGAGACGGCCGGGAAGACCTGCGTGAACCCGAGCAGCGGCCAACGACTAGGACAGCCTCCAGCTCGCCTTTGCCATCAATGCCACCATCGTCCTCTGAGCCTCGGTATGGACCTCGGCGCAAGCCGAACCTCGCCTGGGCCGCCAGCGTCGCGCCGCGGTGGAAGGTGTAGGGATTCGTAGCATGGAAAACAAAAATTTTCTATCGCATACAAACAAACAAGCCAGGATCTATCTACTAGATTGTAGCAACGAGTTGATAGAATAACTCACCCTCGAAGATTCCAAAGCGTTTAACGAGAGCGGATTCTCGTGGGTGATGTAGTCGTACTCTTCCCGATCTCAAGATCGCGTAGACGATCCTTTCGGCGCTACGTTAAAAGCGCTCCGCAATCGGTCACTGCGTTCGATACTCGGCGAAGACCTTCCTCTCCCTTGTTCCAAAGAAATGGAGGTTGTACCACTCTCCTCGCGATTCCGGCAGCACAACGGTGTGGTACCGGAAGTAGAGGGGAGATCTCGCAGGGCTTCGCCTTAAGCCGGAGCGAGTATGGTGGACTATGAGAGAGCCCTCGACGATCTAGGGTTTAGACACGCCGAGGAGGGAGCAAGACGGTGGCTAGGGTTTAGCTAGGCGGCGGCGGTTTTCCCTAGGGCCGGCGACGGCTATGGAGGCGGCGGCTTGGTGCTAGGGTTTAGTGGTAGGAACTTGTGTGTCTAGGAGGGGAGCCCTGCCCCTCCTTTTATAGGTGGAGGGGGCCGGCCAAGGGGAGGGGAGTCCCTCCCCAACTTGGCTTGGTGGTGCGCCGGCGGTGGGAGGAGGAACTCCTCCCCCAAGTCGGTTTCCACCTCCCTCTCCACTTCCCAAAACTAGCCGTTTGACTTTCAAACTTGGCGTTTGACTTTCAAACTTGGCGTTTGTCTTTTCAAACTAGGATTTGAATAAACCATCTATTTTGTTCAGCGATGACACCGAGTACATGATGCAATCATACCAACTTGATATAACACATTCATGTACCCTTCCCTTCCGGAGTGCCGGACATTCCGGAACCTTCTAGAACATTCCCGATGAAAACACCGGAACCATTCTCCAACTCCGAAACGAGACTTTCCTTATATGAATCTTATTCTCCGGACCATTCCAGATCTCCTCGTGATATCCCGAATCCCATTTGAGACTCCGAACAACATTCGGACTCTTTCTCATCATTCCATAACTACTCAAACAACGTCGAATCCTTAAGTGTGTCTCCCTACGGTTCGTGAATTATGCGGACATGATCGAGACACTTCTCCGATCAATAACCAATAGAGGAATCTGGAAATTCATATGGCTCCCACATATTTCTACGATTACTTTGCGATCGAATGAACCACTTACATACGATACCAATTTCCCTTTGTCTCACGATAGTTTACTTATCCGAGGTTATGATCGTCGGTATCTCTGCATACCTAGTTCAACCTCGTTACAGATAAGTACTCTTTTCTCGTTCCCGTGATATGTGATCCCTTGTGAACCAGTCACATTATTTCAAGCTAATTGGATGACATTCCACCGAGAGGGCCCAGAGTATATCTATCCGTCATATGGATGGACAAATCCCACTCTTGATCCATGTGTCTCAACCAATACTTTCCGAACACTCAATGCCACCTTTATAGCCACCCAGTTACGGTGTGGTGTTTGATGTCATCAAAGCATCCATCCGGTAAAGGTGATATGCATGATCTCATGGTCGTAGGAATTAGGTTACTATGTATCAGAAAGCATATAGCAATTGAACTATTAAAATGACTTGATCTTTGTGCTACGCTTATCTATAGGAGTATGTCCACCATATCATTCTCCTAACGATATGATCTTGTTGTTAAAAACATCTCAATGTTCATGATAGGGAAACCACAATCATCTATTAACCAACAAGCTAGTATTATAAAGAGGCTTTACTAGGGACTCTTATTTTAGTTTACAAATCACACAAGTATTAATGTTTCCTTGTTAATACTATTATAGCATGAATGTAAACATTTATCATAAACACAAAGATATAATAATAACTACATTTATTATTGCCTCTAGGGCATATCTCCAACAGTCTCCCACTTGCACTAGAGTCATCTAATCTAGATTATATGGTAATATACCGAACACCCATGGCAGTTTGGTGCTGGTCATGTTTTGCCCTCGGGCGAGGTTTAGTCAACGGATCCGCCACATTCAGATCTGTGTGTACTTTGCAAATCTCTATGTCCCCATCTTGGACATGTTCTCGAATAGCGTGAAAACGTAGCTTGATGTGCTTCAGCTTCTTGTGTAACCTTGGTTCTTGCGCATTGGCTATGGCGCCCATGTTATCACAGTAGATAGACATTGGGTCCAGCGCACTAGGAACCACACCCAGCTCTGTAATGAACTCTTTCATCCATATCGCTTCTTGTGAAGCCTCCGAAGCAGCCATGTATTCTGATTCATTTGAAGATCTCGCCACAACGCTTTGCTTTGCACTCCTCCAGCTAAGCTTTGCACCATTCAAAATAAATACGTATCCAGTTGTGATTTAGAATCATCGGATCGGTGTTCCAACTAACATCGGTGTAACCATTAACAACGAGCTGTTCATCACCTCCATAAGAAAGAACCATATCCTTAGTTCTTCTCAAGTACTTAAGGATGTTTTGATCATTGTCAATGATCCACTCACGGATCACTTTGATATCTGCTAGTTAAACTAACAACATATGCAATGTCGGGTCTAGTACATAGCATGGCATACATTAGAGATCCTATGGTGAGGCATAGGAGTCTTACTCATCCTTTCTCTATCTTACGCGATGTCGGAATTTGATTTTTACTCAAGGTCGTATTGGGCAACATGGGCAAGAACCCTTTATTGCTATCTTCCATTCCAAACCTCTTTAGAACTTTGTCCAAATATGTACTTTGTGACAATGATATTAGGCGTCTCGATCTATCTCTATAAATCTTTATGCCTAATATGTAAGTGCTTCGCCAAGATCTTTCATTGAAAACTATTATTCAAATATTCCTTGACACTATTAAGAAGGTCTACATCATTCCCAATCAACAATATGTCATCTACATATAGTATTAAGAATGCTACAGAGCTCCCACTCACTTTCTTGTAAATACAAGCTTCTCCATAAGTTTGTATAAAACCAAAACTTTTGATCACCTTATCAAAATGTTGATTCCAACTTCGGGATGCTTGCTTCAATCCATAGATGGACCGTTGAAGTTTGCATACCTTGTTAGCATCTTTAGGATCGACAAAACCTATGGGTTGCATCATATGCAACTCTTCATCAATGTCTCCATTGAGGAATGCTGTTTTGACATCCATCTGCCATATCTCATAATCATAATATGCAGCGATTGCTAACATAATCCTCACAGACTTTAGCTTCGCTACTGGTGAGAAAGTCTCATCGTAGTCAACTCCTTGAATTTGTCGAAACCCCTTTGCGACAAGTCGAGCTTTATAGACGGTAACATTACCATCAGCGTCTGTTTTCTTCTTGAAAATCCATTTGTTCTCGTGACCTTAGGCCATCTGTAAGTCCACCAAAGTCCATACTTGGTTTTCGTACATGGATCCAATCTCGCATTTCATGGCTTCTTGCCATTTATTGGAATCTGGCTCATCATCGCTTCCTCATATGTCTCGGTGTTGTCCACCAACATGACATTCATAACGGGATCATACCAATGCAGGTGGTACGAGTTCTCGTTGACTGCGGCTCAGAGCAACTACAACGAAGTTTCATGATCATCATCATTAGCTTCCTCTCTTATTGGTGCAGCACCACAGAACTTCTTCCGGTCTTTACTCGCTATAATTCGAGAAGGTTCGACAACCTCGTCGAGTTCTACTTTCCTTCCAGTCACTTCTTTTGAGAGAAATTCCTTCTCTAGAAAGGATCCATTCTTGGCAACGAAGATTTTGCCTTCAGATCTATGATAGAAGGTATACCCAATAGTTTCCTTTGGGTATCCTATGAAGACGCATTTTTCCGCTTTGGGTTCAAGCTTGTCCGGTTGTAACTTCTTTACATAGGCTTCGCACCCCCAAACTTTAAGGAACGACAATCTAGGTTTCTTCCCAAACCATAATTCATACGGTGTCATTTCAACGGATTTAGATGGTGCCCTATTTAAAGTGATTGCGGCTGTTTCTAATGCATAACCCCAAAATGATAGCGGTAAATCTGTAAGTGACATCATAGAATGAACCATATCTAAGAGAGTTCGATTACGACGTTCGGACACACCATTACGCTGTGGTGTTCCCGGCGGTGTCAATTGTGAAAGTATTCCGCATTTCTTCAAATGCTCGCCAAACTCGTAACTTAGATATTCACCTCCACGATCAGAACGTAGAAATTTAATCTTCTTGTTACGTTGATTCTCTACCTCACTTTGAAATTCCTTAAACTTCTCGAAAGTTTCGGACTTATGTTTCATGAAATAGATATACCCATATCTACTCAAGTCATCTGTGAAGGTAAGAACATAACGATAACCACCGCGCGATGCTACACTCATTGGACCACACACATCGATATGTATGATTTCCAATAAATCCGTAGCTCGCTCCATCATACCAGAAAATGGAGTCTTAGTCATTTTACCCATCAGACATGCTTCACATCTTTCAAGTGATTCGAAATCAAGTGATTCAAGAAGTCCATCAGAATGGAGTTTCTTCATACGCTTCACTCCAATGTGACCAATACGACAGTGCCACATATAGGTTGAGTTATCGCTCGATTTCAAACGTTTAGCCTCAATGTTATTAATATGTGTATTTCCACTATCGAGATTCAACAAGAATAGACCATCTATCAAAGGTGCATGTGCATAAAACATATTACTCATATAAATCGAACAACCATTATTCTCGGATTTAAACAAGTAACCGTCTCGCAATAAACAAGATCCCGATATAATGTTCATGCTTAACGCAGGCACCAAATAACAATTATTTAAGTATAAAACTAATCCCGATGGTAGATGAAGGGGTAGCGTGCCGACCATGATCACATCAACCTTTGATCCGTTTCCCACGCGCATCGTCACCTCGTTCTTCGCTAGCTTCCGTTTATTCTGCAGCACCTGTTTCGAGTTACAAATATGAGCAACCAAACCAGTATCAAATACCCAGGCACTACTACGAGTACTAGTGAGATACACATCAATAACATGTATATCAGATATACCTTTCTTCTTGATGTTGCCGTTCTTCAAATCCGCCAAGTACTTTGGGCAATTCCGCTTCCAGTGACCTTCTCCCTTGCAGTAAAAGCACTCAGTATCAGGCTTAGGTCCAGCCTTGGTCTTCTTCGTTGGCGTGGTAACTTTCTTACCACCCTTCTTGAAGTGTCCCTTCTGCTTAGACTTGCCTTTCTTGAATTTGGTGGTCTTATTGACCAACAACACTTGGTGCTCTTTCTTGATCTCCACTTCTGCAGATTTCAACATGGCAAAGAGTTCTGGCAACGTCTTGTTCATGTTTTGCATGTTGTAGTTCATCACAAAGTTCTTGTAACTTGGTGGTAGTGAATGGAGGACACGGTAAATCCCCAAAGCATTAGGAATCACTATACCCAAGCTTTGAAGTTTGTTTTGCGTGCCTGGACATCTTAAGCACATGCTCACCTTGTGAGCTTCCTCTCCCATCTTGCAGTTAAAGAACTTTTGAAGCCTCATAGCTTTCAATTGCCGCATGAGTCTCAAAGATCAATTTGAGATCCTCGACAATATCATATGGGTGAATTATCAAACCTTTTCAAGCTCGATTCTAAACCATACAAGATAGCACAATGAGCGTGGAGTCTTGAGTCTTCGAGTGAGGTAAACGTTCTTTACTTCGCCGGCATCAAATTGAGTCATCATTACATCCCAAGATTTTCCAAATCTTGTAATGTGAAAATAAATGAATAAAATAAAACTTTGTTAATTTTCAGAGCCAGAAGAAACTTTTTGAGTTTAAATAGAACCTCAAACCCATTTGAATTAAATAAATCCTAGAGGAATTTAATGAGTTAAACATTTAATTAATGGAAATTAAAAATGTTTTTGAAATTACTATTTTGGAATCATTTAATAAAAGATTTGGTATTCAAAAGGAAAGATTAATTTATAAATAAAGAATATTTTGTAAAGCCAAATTAAGACCTTGGCCAAGCTTTTGAATTAAAACATTTTATTTAAATAAAATTAGCAAAGATTTGTTTAAATAAATTAATAAGGATTTAATATCCAACTTTATTTAAATAAAAGGTTTTACCAATTTAATTGAAACATCAAAAACTTATTAAATTATTTAAAATAAATTTTCTAAATATTTGATATTCACAAATAATACCTACTGTTTTGGTTTTGAAGGTGTTGGAATCCGAATGAAGATTTTATTAAATAAATCAAACCATATTAAATAAATAAAGGACCCTTTTATTTATTTAATAAATGGATCTTAAAATGTTATGTTTATTTGGTTTTGGTTCATGTTACTAAACAGAACTAATTTCAAAGTACAAAGTTGAGTGGTTGTTTGAATCAAATTGAGTTTTGTTTGGTTGTTTGAAATTCAAAACAGAAAACAGATATAGAAAAAGAAAAGGTTACAGAATAAAAAAAATGGATTTGAACCCAGCCCAGCCGGCCAAGCCCAGGAAGCCCACCAACCAGCCCAGCTCCTTTCCCCGAAGAAAAACGATTCACACGCAATAACAGACCCGCACAGAGACTGACTGGTGGACCTCTCTCCCACTCTATTTTCCACTGACCAGCGGACCCCACTTCTCTAGCCCGTCTCCTTCCTCGCGACGACCACGCCGGCCGTTTCTGCCATTGATGCCGCGCGTTAATTCGCAGTAATGCCGCATTGATTCCGCGCAGAGACCTCGCCCTCTTAAGCGCCCACTCTCCCTCTCCATTTCCCCTCAAGCTTCTCCCTCTCTCTGCCCCGAGGCTGCCCAATTCGACTCGAGACACTCCCAGCTCCGACCATCGTCTTCGGCCGATTCCGGCGAAACCACATCACCGAACCTCCACGAGCACGACTTCCCCACTCCCAGACGTTTCTCCCTGTGCCCTTCATTCGACCGCGGGCGCCCCAGAACGTCGGCTACGTCAAGCTTCCGAACGCCGCCGCGTCGGTCTTCAATTCCGGCAAGCACTCAGGTAGATTCCGACCGCCCCGTACCTTATCGTTCATGCACGTGACCTCTCCGTGACCTCTCGCACTTAACCATGCCCCTGTCTTGTCCTAGGACGATCTACAACGTCGCCTTCGACCGTGGACAGAACCACCCGACGCCGTTCTTTACTCCGGCGAGGAATTACTGCAGACCCTGAGCGCCCCGTGACCAACCGACCGCGCCCCGAGCATCACCTCGTCCTCGCGACCACGGTGAGCCTTCTCACCTTGTACTTTGCTTCCTAGAACCGCCGATAGTCAGTGGGACCGTCGCGCCGAGCGCTTTAATTTGGCAAGTGTAAGGACCGTTAGATTTAGGTCCGGCGTTAGGAAAGAAAGTGAGCGAAGGGTATCGAGCAACCAGTGCGATCCCACTTAGATCCAACGATCCAGAGATCAATCCGTCCGAACCGGTATCGGCCTATTAAAACATGACGCGTGGCTACTAGTGTTTAAAAGTAGTTTTGAATCAGATTTAATTGCAAACTTCAAACCCTTGTAACTTTCAAACCACACGTTCAAAAATTACAAATTTTATATCAATGGATTCAGTGGAGCAAGCCCTAGCCAACTGTGGCCTTAGTATAGAAAATAGTATCTGTTAACTTGTTTGAATTTGCAGAAACATTTGTGTACTTGTTTAGAGTAGGAAAATTATTTAAAATTGATTTTAAGATTAAATCTTTTGCAAAATGGTTTGTAGTGACCTTACTGACCCTAGGAACCAACCCATGGTTTTGAAAATGAAATTGGAAAAATTTAGAATGGATTAATTGAATTAGCCTATTTCTAGCTAAATAAAGATAATGGTTTTATTATGAAAAAGGATTTTGGAATAAAAACCTTGGGAAAATATTTGGATTCAAAGCTACTGAACCAAAAAACCAAGACTTGAGAGTTAGAAACTTTTGGTGAGAAACTTAAAGATTTTTGATTTAATAAAACCATTTTCCACCATATAAAATATTGAATGGAATGTTAAAATGGTTTTTGGGCAAAAACCCTCTAACTAATGACTTTACCATTTTGGTAAATGACCAATTTGGACCTTACAAAGTTTAAAAACCTAGTGTAGACCATCCTTGCAATAGAACCATCCTTTGCATACTTATGCATGACTTAATTTCCTTCTTGTCTTGTGTGTGTGATTTTGTTTGAGTAATGGTGGTTGGAATGTTAGTTGATTTGGTGTTTGCTTGATTGACTTGTAGTGAAATTAGCAAAGTGTGAGACTAGCAAGATCAAGGAGTGAACCCTCATTCCCTACCAAAAAGGCAAGTTACACTATCATACAAATGCCCTACTATTTCCATTATACTTAGTGGATTATGAAAACATGCATGAAAAAGATTTCTTTATACTTATGCTATGCTAAATCTTAATAGGATTCCCTATACACTCCTTAGTGAAAATATTGTAGTTGTACATGCTTAGCCATACTTTATTTTGAAAAGAGATACATGTTGAGACTTTACAAAGGTTGAGAAAAGAACTTAGGATTTACATAATAAAACAAGGACCCAATGAACCACCTAGGTGGTGGACACTTTAATTTTTGGAGAGGGTGGCAACAAAAGGAACCATGTCTATGGGATTCACTTTGTGTTGTGCTCCAAAAGAAAACCACCTAGGAAACTTAGAGATTGAACATGTTTCTCCAAATGTGGCTTTCGTGTGCAACCACATGCTATTATGGCTCTGGCTTAGTCAACTACATTAGGAAGACCCATACATTGTCTTTAGTTACCGGACATGGGGATCTGGAATGCTTCATGGGGGCTGAAGACAAGCTAGCAATGATGTATGGGAGAACCTTTTGGAAAGACTTCGTCACTCTCGATCTGCGGTACTCCATCTTGGTGAGCACTAATCCAAGAGGGCCACTGGTGGCAACAAGATGGGATTGTGTCATGTGGGTGAAGTGTACTCCTTCTGCAGAAGTTAATAAACTCTAAGTACTTAGCCGTGTCCCCGGTTATGGACAATACTGAGCAACTAAAGTTTGAACTATGGGAGATCTCGACATTCTAACTTCTAAATAAAAACTTGATGCCCTTGTGTGTCTACCAAGGAATTCAAAGAGATTTGGTTAAGCTTGTTGCACTTGGGGTTACCAAGGTGCTCAAGAGTATGATGTACTTGGGGTTACCAAGGAACTCATGAGTTTGATAAAACTTGTTGCACTTGGGGTTACCAAGGTGCTCAAGGAGTTTTGACAAGGACTTAAACACTTGAGTTTCTACCAAGGAGTTCAAGGAACTTGGAAAAGAAATTTGACAAAGGACTTAAAACCCTTTTTGAAAAGATAGGATAAAATATTGTTTTATGCAAATAAGCCTTAAACTCTACTTAGCCAAATATGCATATAATGATAGGATCCACTCTGATTATACATAGAAGTGAAGCTTGCCAATACAATTCAAAATGTATTGAACCTTGTGGCTGTAACTTGTAATGTTGCAGGTTGATTGTTTTTAAATGAAGATTGTTTGATTGACTAGGACTACAAAGTCTACAACCAACATCTGCCTGTGGCACTTTGAAGATGAAGGACCCATGACTATAGTTATTCCGCTGCAATGTAATGTAATAGCCAAATGAGCTATGTTTGATGTAATAAACTTATGTTATTCCTGGTTATAAATTTATATTATGACCTTTGTATCTTGATATTACATCTTAACTGTGGATGCTAGCTAATGATCCAGGGACTATCATTGTAAAACACAGGAGGAATCTACCTTATTAGGTTGGGACCTCTACAGATGGTATCAGAGCATTGTGTTGTCTGTAGGATTTGTAAACCCTAGGATTGGACAAAACCCTTAGAAAAATAGGAGTTATATTTTGATCCAAAACTTATTCACAAAAACACTTGTAACATCTTCCCTTAACCATTTTGGTTTCAGCTCTACACCTCTTCTACTTCAACTTGATGGAAAAACCTACCCATGGCCAAGGATTACATCATGTGCAAAGGATGACTTCAACTTCTTCAACTCTAATGACTTCAACATCTTCAGCCTCTTCACCAAGGACTTCGAACTTGGATATCACTAAGGACCACAAGTGAAACAAGGAACATCTTACTCAAGATTTAGAGACTGAGGGAATGCAAAATAAGAAGGAACCATCAACAACTTTGAAGTGTTGTAACCAAGAGTTTGTCTCAAGGAAACCATGATTTCATACAAAGGAAGGAAAGATCACAAGTGAACCCTATAGATGAACCACCATATTTTAGCTAAGTCAAAAACACACCAACTTATGTGGTGTAACAAAAATATTTTGTTGCCTAAGTATGTGCTTGAACCTTGTATGAGTGAAAAGTTTGGTTTGTGATTGCATGCACATTGCTTGTGTGAATTGTGATGTGTGTGATTAGAAATATTTCCTTAGAAATATCTTGCCTATTCTAATCTTCCTTCAACCCAAACAGATGACTACTCCAAAGGACTCCAACATCAAGGTTGATGACACCAACACCAACCAAGCTGACAGCATGAAAGAGCTCATAGCAACCCAACATCAGTTGAACCAACTGACAGCTCAGTTCCTAGCCAACAATAGTGATAAAGATCCAACACTACAAAAGTTTTTGGAGGAACAATCCCAACTGATGCTTAAGGTGACTAATCAAATGATTAGCATGGAAGAAAGCTATCCTAGAAGAGTGTATGATAATAAGGATGACAAGAATGTTATTCTAGATGGAGCCCCAGCTTGCATTATTTGTGGAGACAAGGATCATACTTCCAAGGAACATGAGGGACAATGCCCCAATTGTGAAGAAGAACATCCTGTTGGACAATGCCCCACCTCTCAAGCTACTTGTTACCTTTGTGAAGGAAGTGATCATACTCCTGGCCAATGTCCCATCTATGCCATGGTAGAACAAAGGAAACAAGAAGGATCCAAGTCCACCAAAGGAAAAGGACCACTCATACCTCCAAACAAGACAACCCAATTCAAAGGATCAAAGAAAACCAAGAAACCCAAGCAAGACATGAGCCTTGCACAATGTCGTAAATGTAAGGAAATGGGACACTACTCCAGTGGATGCCCAGAGAACAAGAAGAATAAAGAGATTGACCAAGTGTGGTGCAACAACTGCAAAGAGTTGGGCCACTATGTAGCAACTTGTCCACAAGAGCCACGTAAAGAACTCAAGGACATTCATTGCTTCAACTGCAAGAATTCAGGACACTATGCAAGCAACTGTCCAGAAAAGATGAAGAACAAGTTGAACAAGCCTATGGAGAAACTCAACCTTGGCCCATGAATCCATTATGGAAACCAAGGACACATGCAAAGGTTTACCTAGAGAAGCTTTCCCAGGACCCAAGAAGGCCAATATGTAATTTTTGTTTGAAAATTTTTAAGGGTGGTAGAGTGGTTTTGAACTTGCTTGTAACCCTAGCCTCCCCAAATCTCGGGACGAGATTTATTTTAAGGGTGGTAGCCTGTCACATCCCAAGATTTTCCAAATCTTGTAATGTGAAAATAAATGAATAAAATAAAACTTTGTTAATTTTCAGAGCCAGAAGAAACTTTTTGAGTTTAAATAGAACCTCAAACCCATTTGAATTAAATAAATCCTAGAGGAATTTAATGAGTTAAACATTTAATTAATGGAAATTAAAAATGTTTTTGAAATTACTATTTTGGAATCATTTAATAAAAGATTTGGTATTCAAAAGGAAAGATTAATTTATAAATAAAGAATATTTTGTAAAGCCAAATTAAAACCTTGGCCAAGCTTTTGAATTAAAACATTTTATTTAAATAAAATTAGCAAAGATTTGTTTAAATAAATTAATAAGGATTTAATATCCAACTTTATTTAAATAAAATGTTTTACCAATTTAATTGAAACATCAAAAACTTATTAAATTATTTAAAATAAATTTTCTAAATATTTGATATTCACAAATAATACCTACTGTTTTGGTTTTGAAGGTGTTGGAATTCGAATGAAGATTTTATTAAATAAATCAAACCATATTAAATAAATAAAGGACCCTTTTATTTATTTAATAAATGGATCTTAAAATGTTATGTTTATTTGGTTTTGGTTCATGTTACTAAACAGAACTAATTTCAAAGTACAAAGTTGAGTGGTTGTTTGAATCAAATTGAGTTTTGTTTGGTTGTTTGAAATTCAAAGTAAAATGATATAGAAAAAGAAAAGGTTACAGAATAAAAAATGGATTTGAACCCAGCCCAAGCCCGTGAAGCCCACCAACCAGACTCCTTTCCACGAAGAAAACGATTCATACGCAATATGAGACCAGACAGACTGGTGGACCTCTCCCACTCTATTTTCCACTAACCCGGACCCCACTTCTCGCCCGTCTCCTTCCTCGCGGCGACCACGCCCGACCACGCCGTTTGCCGTTGATGCCGCGTTAATTAGCAGATGTCGCAGTGATTCAGCGCAATGACCTCGCCCTCTTAAGCGCCACTCCTCTCCATTTCCCTCAAGCTTCTCCTCTCTCGCCCGAGGCTGCCCAATTCTCGAGACACTCCAGCTCGACCACCGTCTCCGCCGATTCCGCCAAACCACATCACCGAACCTCCCCGAGCACGCAGTGACTTCCCACTCCAGACGTTTCTCCTGTGCCCTTCATTCGACCGGGCGCCCAACGTCGGCTACGTCAGCTTCCGACGCCGCTTGCGTCTTCAATTCGGCAAGCACTCGGTAGATTCCACCGCCTGCACCTTCTCGTCATGCACGTGACCTCTGTGACCTCTCGCACTTAACCATGCCCCTGTCTTGTCCTAGGACGCGATCTAGCGTCGCCGACCGTGGGCGTAACCACCCGACGCCGTTCTTTACTCCGGTGAGGAATTACTGCAGACCCTGAGCGCCCCGTGACCAACCGACCGCGCCCCGAGCATCACCTTGTCCTCGCGACCACGGTGAGCCTTCTCACCTTGTACTTTGCTTCCTAGAACCGCCGATAGCAATGACGGACCGTCGCCCGCCAGCAGCGCCGCCAGAATTTGGCAAGCGTGTTAGTGACCGTTAGATTTAGATCTGACGTTTAGGAAAGAAAGTGAGCGAAGGGGTATCGAGCAACTAGTGCCGTGTGATCCCACTTAGATCCAACGATCCAGAGAGATCAATCCGTCCGAACCGGTATCGGCCTATTAAAACATGACGTGTGGCCAGCTAGTGTTTAAAACAGAGTTTTGAATCAGATTTAATTGCAAACTTCAAACCCTTGTAACTTTCAAACCACACGTTCAAAAATTACAAATTTTATATCAATGGATTCAGTGGAGCAAGCCCTAGCCAACTGTGGCCTTAGTTTAGAAAATAGTATCTGTTAACTTGTTTGAATTTGCAGAAACATTTGTGTACTTGTTTAGAGTAGGAAAATTATTTATAATTGATTTTAAGATTAAATCTTTTGCAAAATGGTTTTTAGTGACCTTACTGACCCTAGGAACCAACCCATGGTTTTGAAAATGAAATTGGAAAAATTTAGAATGGATTAATTGAATTAGCCTATTTCTAGCTAAATAAAGATAATGGTTTTATTATGAAAAAGGATTTTGGAATAAAAACCTTGGGAAAATATTTGGATTCAAAGCTACTGAACCAAAACACCAAGACTTGAGAGTTAGAAACTTTTGGTGAGAAACTTAAAGATTTTTGATTTAATAAAACCATTTTCCACCATATAAAATATTGAATGGAATGTTAAAATGGTTTTTGGGCAAAAACCCTCTAACTAATGACTTTACCATTTTGGTAAATGACCAATTTGGACCTTACAAAGTTTAGAAACCTAGTGTAGACCATCCTTGCAATAGAACCATCCTTTGCATACTTATGCATGACTTAATTTCCTTCTTGTCTTGTGTGTGTGATTTTGTTTGAGTAATGGTGGTTGGAATGTTAGTTGATTTGGTGTTTGCTTGATTGACTTGTAGTGAAATTAGCAAAGTGTGAGACTAGCAAGATCAAGGAGTGAACCCTCATTCCCTACCAAAAAGGCAAGTTACACTATCATACAAATGCCCTACTATTTCCATTATACTTAGTGGATTATGAAAACATGCATGAAAAAGATTTCTTTATACTTATGCTATGCTAAATCTTAATAGGATTCCCTATACACTCCTTAGTGAAAATATTGTAGTTGTACATGCTTAGCCATACTTTATTTTGAAAAGAGATACATGTTGAGACTTTACAAAGGTTGAGAAAAGAACTTAGGATTTACATAATAAAACAAGGACCCAATGAACCACCTAGGTGGTGGACACTTTAATTTTTGGAGGGTGGCAACAAAAGGAACCATGTCTATGGGATTCACTTTGTGTTGTGCTCCAAAAGAAAACCACCTAGGAAACTTAGAGATTGAACATGTTTCTCCAAATGTGGCTTCGTGTGCAACCACATGCTATTATGGCTCGCTTAGTCAACTACATTAGGAAGACCCATACATTGTCTTTAGTTACTGGGACATGGGGATCTGGAATGCTTCATGGGGGCTGAAGACAAGCTAGCAATGATGTATGGGAGAACCTTTTGGAAAGACTTCGTCACACTCTCAGTCTGCCGGTACTCCATCTTGGTGAGCACTAATCCAGTAGGCCACTGGTGGCAACAAGATGGGATTGTGTCATGTGGGTAAAGTGTACTCCTTCTGCAGAAGTTAATAAAACCTAAGTACTTAGCCGTGTCCCCGGTTATGGACAATACTGAGCAACTAAAGTTTGAACTATGGGAGATCTCGACATTCTAACTTCTAAATAAAAACTTGATGCCCTTGTGTGTCTACCAAGGAATTCAAAGAGATTTGGTTAAGCTTGTTGCACTTGGGGTTACCAAGGTGCTCAAGAGTATGATGTACTTGGGGTTACCAAGGAACTCATGAGTTTGATAAAACTTGTTGCACTTGGGGTTACCAAGGTGCTCAAGGAGTTTTGACAAGGACTTAAACACTTGAGTTTCTACCAAGGAGTTCAAGGAACTTGGAAAAGAAATTTGACAAAGGACTTAAAACCCTTTTTGAAAAGATAGGATAAAATATTGTTTTATGCAAATAAGCCTTAAACTCTACTTAGCCAAATATGCATATAATGATAGGATCCACTCTGATTATACATAGAAGTGAAGCTTGCCAATACAATTCAAAATGTATTGACCCTTGTGGCTGTAACTTGTAATGTTGCAGGTTGATTGTTTTTAAATGAAGATTGTTTGATTGACTAGGACTACAAAGTCTACAACCAACATATGCCTGTGGCACTTTGAAGATGAAGGGCCCATGACTATAGTTATTCCGCTGCAATGTAATGTAATAGCCAAATGAGCTATGTTTGATGTAATAAACTTATGTTATTCCTGGTTATAAATTTATATTATGACCTTTGTATCTTGATATTACATCTTAACTGTGGATGCTAGCTAATGATCCAGGGACTAGCATTGTAAAACACAGGAGGAATCTACCTTATTAGGTTGGGACCTCTACAGTCACCCAGATGTGCATCTAGCACATAGGTCAAATTACCAGCTGTGAGGACAATCCTCAAATTGCGGAACCAATCCGCGAAGTTGCTTCCATTGTTTTTCAACTTTTCTTTCTCTAGGAATGCATTAAAATTGATGGTAGGGGCTGCCATTGATCTACAACATATTTGCAATAGTTTAGACTAAGTTTATGACAAATTGAGTTCAAATTAATAATAAAATTAACCTAGGTGAACTCCCACTCAAAACAATATCCCTCACATTGTTTTAGTGATCACACGAACCAAATCCACCACATCAACACCGATCATCACGAGAGTTGACATAGTTTCAATGGCGAACAATCGACATGTTCATCATATCTACTATATGATTCATGCTTTACCTTTCGGTGATCCGTGTTCCGAGACCATGTCTGTACATGCTAGGCTCGTCAAGATCAAACCTTAGTTTCCGCATGAGAAAATCTGGCTTGCTCACGTTGTATACACTTGCGGAATCTAACACACCCGATCATCACGTGGTGCTTCGAAACAACAAGCTTTAGCAACGGTGCTAACTAAGGGTGAACACGTTATGACTTGAAATTCATGCGCATGAGGGATCATCTTATAATGCTACCGTCGTCTACTAAGCAATACAAGATGCATAAAGTATTAACATCACATGCAATTCATAATATGTGATATGATATGGCCTTTCTTCTTTGTGCTTCCGATCTCCATCTTCTAGCACGAACATGATCTCCATCATCACCGGCATTGCATCAAGGTCAATGACGCTTCTCCATGGTTGTCGTCCACCGGCTTCAACTATTACAACTACTTTGAATAGACACGCGAGTCTTAACATAAATTAAAGACAACCATATGGCTCCTGCCGGTTGCCAACTTACAATAAGGAACATTGCATACATCAAATATAATCACAATCATGGCCATATCACATCACAACACACCCCTGCAAAACAAAGTTAGAGCCTCTACTTTCTTTGCATATTTTACGTGGTTTGGGGCTTTCAATAAGTGTCGTTCTAACTTACGAACATGAACCACAACATTGATACTAGTATTGTTAATCACCCGTTGTAAATTGGATCTTAACTATGCTAGGAGAAACAGGCACCATAAAGCCACTTATGCAATACAAGTTGCATGTCAAGCGTGGAGCAAGTCTCATGAACGATGTCATGTAAGGTTAGCCGGGCTTCATCCCAACATCCCAAGATGCAAAGTACACAAGAAGCGATCGACAATAAAGCATCAAAGCCCACAATGACCATTGTGTTCTACTCGTCTGCAATGATCTACATATAGACACGACTGATACCACCGTAGGGATTCGTAGCATGGAAAACAAAAATTTCTATCGCATACAAACAAACAAGCCAGGGATCTATCTACTAGATTGTAGCAACGAGTCGATAGAATAACTCACCTCGAAGATTCCAAAGTGTTTAACGAGAGCGGATTCTCGTGGGTGATGTAGTCGTACTCTTCCCGATCTCAAGATCGCGTGACGATCCTTCCGGTACTGCGTTCGGCGCTCCGATCGGTCACGTTCGATTTCGATGAAGACCTTCCTCTCCCTTGTTCCAAAGACGGTGGAGGTTGTAGCACTCTCCTCACGATTCCCAAGGCTGGCGTGCAGGAAGTAGAGGGAGATCTCGCAGGCTTCGCCTTAAGCCGAGCGAGTATGGTGGACTATGAGAGAGCCCTCGGCGATCTAGGGTTTAGACACGAGGAGGGGCAAGCCCGGCTAGGGTTTAGCTAAGCGGTTTGCCTAGGCGGCGGCGGCTATGGAGGCTTGGTGCTAGGGTTTAGAGGTAGGAACTTGTATGTCTAGGAGGAGCCCGCCTCCTTTTATAGGTGGAGGGGCCAAGGAGGAGTCCCTCCCAAATCGGCAGTGGTCTTGTAGGCGGTGGGAGGAACTCCTCCCCAATTCGGTTTCCACCTCCCTCTCCACTTCCCAAAACTAGCTGTTTGACTTTCAAACTTGGCGTTTGACTTTTCAAACTAGGATTTGAATAAACCCTCTATTTTGTTCAGCGATGATACCGAGTACATGATGCAATCATACCAACTTGATATAACACATTCATGTACCCTTCCCTTCCGGAGTCTTGGGACATTAGAACCTTCTAGAACATTCCCGATGAAAACACCGGAACCATTCTCCAACTCCGAAACGAGACTTTCCTTATATGAATCTTATTCTCCGGACCATTCCGGATCTCCTCGTGATATCCCGAATCCCATTCGAGACTCCGAACAACATTCGGACTCTTTCTCATCATTCCATAACTACTCAAACAACGTCGAATCCTTAAGTGTGTCTCTACGGTTCGTGAATTATGCGGACATGATCGAGACACTTCTCCGATCAATAACCAATAGAGGAATGGAAATTCATATGGCTCCCACATATTTCTCGATTACTTTGCGATCGAATGAACCACTTACATACGATACCAATTTCCCTTTGTCTCACGATAATTTACTTATCCGAGGTTATGATCGTCGGTATCTCGCATACCTAGTTCAACCTCGTTCGATAAGTACTCTTTTCTCGTTCGTGATATGTGATCCCTTGTGGACCAGTCACATGCTTGCAAGCTAATTGGATGACATTCCACCGAGGGCCCAGTATATCTATCCGTCATATGGATGGACAAATCCCTCTTGATCCATGTGTCTCAACCAATACTTTCCGAACACTCAATGCCACCTTTATAGCCACCCAGTTACGGTGTGGTGTTTGATGTTATCAAAGCATCCATCCGGTAAAGGTGATATGCATGATCTCATGGTCGAAGGAATTAGGTTACTATGTATCAGAAAGCATATAGCAATTGAACTATTAAAATGACTTGATCTTTATGCTACGCTTATCTATAGGAGTATGTCCACCATATCATTCTCCTAACGATATGATCTTGTTGTTAATAACATCTCAATGTTCATGATAGGGAAACCACAATCATCTATTAACCAACAAGCTAGTATTATAAAGAGGCTTTACTAGGGACTCTTATTTTAGTTTACAAATCACACAAGTATTAATGTTTCCTTGTTAATACTATTATAGCATGAATGTAAACATTTATCATAAACACAAAGATATAATAATAACTACATTTATTATTGCCTCTAGGACATATCTCCAACAGAAGGACAGGGCCGGCCCATAAGGGGGGCAACGGGGCGACCGCCCAAGGGCCCTGGGAGGTAGGGGCCCTGGCCCAGGTAGTAGTTCAATATACTAGATCCACATAAACAAGAGGAAAAAAGGTCCAATCTCACAAACATAACTAGTACTAGCAGGCCAACATGGGGGCCAACATGGGATTGATTTTGTTAAAATATCTTCTTCCTAATTGATGGATACACTATAATTAATTCCAAGATCGTTCTCAAGACTGACACGCATCGTTCCTCCAAATTCTCCAATCGCATTGAACAACGGCGTCGTCTCAATCGCGCCTTCTAATTCTGAGGTTGCTCATTGCCGCAGCCACCAATGGAGATCAACGGCGTCTCCTCCCCCAAATCTAAACGTTGGAGGCATCCGAGATGGTACGTCTCCCTTCCTCCGCTAATCTCATTTTTCGGTTGATTCACTGTTAAATAGCCCGGATCTCCCGCTGACTGCTCCACCCACATCCCCAATTCCACTCTTCTAAGGTCTGTTCTTCAAGCTTCGTTGGATCCGAAGTCTGATAGAGCGTTGAGCAGATTAGGAGAAGAAGAAGAGAAGGGGCGGGAGTGAGGTAACGATCTTGTCCTGAATCTTGGACCAAGAATTGCCATCCGTTCGTTGATCTGCCTAGGACCATTGATTCAACATCAATTTATATGCCCATATCCAGGTGCTCTCGTCCCTTATATTTATTTTGCAGATGAATTGTGCCAATGCCACTTAGAAGAGCAACGTAGAAGATTGACCTTTTGTAGGATAATATTATTTTCTTACTATTATAATGTAGTTCTCTAGACCATTACAAAGAAATAATTTTTAGAGTGGGTTTTGAAGTTAGAATACCATCCATGTATGATATGTATTTACTGGATTGCTTTGGAAATACGATGCATTTTAAATTTGTGTTTATAAACAAGGGGCCTTTTTGTTGTCTCGCCCAGGGCACTGAATATGTATGGACCGGCCCTGTGGAAGGAGCCAGGAGGAGGGGGCGCCGCCGACGCCGCCGATATATCTTTCCCCTTCGTTGAGCTGGGCTGGGCCGACTCACGTTCAGTTTTCGAAGGATTCGTTGTGCTACCGTAAATGAGAAACGAACGGACAAAATTCATTTACGTCTCTCTGCAGTATTTTCAATTACATAGAGGATCTCGTTCCCTGATTGTAGCCGTGATTCAAGATTGCCGGTGGGGCCATTATGATGGTTTCTACATGGTTTTCTGTGAGAGACATAAATAACTCCTGGCGGCTAAGGTTTCGTAATAAACCTGAGTTCGGTCAATATCAGCATTTGTTTGAATTTTACATAATTATTAAACAGGGACACGATTTAAATACTTATCAAGACATACTCCATCACGACTATTTTTAAATTTTTTGATCTTGCGGAAACAGTCCATCACGACTTGGATCCAAAGAAGCGAGGCGAGTCCAGACAAATCGATTTTCGTACTGTAGAAAAATTGTGGAATCTGCCCTGGACTATTCCTTCAATCAATCCAAAGAAGCCGATTTTGGACGACGAAATCCACCACGACGCGGCCAATCAGGAACCACCACTCCATCACCCACTACTGGCTGACTAATCGAGGCCGGCTGTCGCTAACGCCATTGCCGTCCTTCCTTCCCTCCTCAACTGATCCACTCTCGGGTGGCTGGCTACAGACCAAGTGTCCCCGAACCGAACGGAACCAAGACAGACCAATGTGTTGAGCATCTCCGCCTCACACAAATCCCGGACAATCTCGAGTACCACCAGTAGCAAGTAGCGCCGGCGGATACCATGGGAGAAGCGGCGGCGGCTGCCGTGGAGGATATCCACAAGGGGGTGGTGGTGCCGGCGCCGCGGCCGAGCAAGGGGGTGGCCTCCTGGGCGGTGGACCTGCTCGAGCGCCTCGTCGTCCGCCTCGGACACGACAAGACCAAGCCGCTCCACTGGCTCTCCGGCAACTTCGCCCCCGTCCGCGACGAGACCCCGCCCGCCGCCGGCCTCCCCGTCCGAGGACACCTCCCGGTCAGCACCCCTCTCTTCTTCTTCCCCTTCTTCTTGTCCGGCCGGCCTTGGCAATCAAAATCCCTTCTTTCAGATGGACAAAAATCTCTTGTGTCAGCGCAAAAAAAAATCTTATGTCAGATTTTTTTTTTTCATCTTTAGCTCCACTGTACGATGAAATCTTGTGGATCTTAGAATCGATTCAAGCCCAAATCCTCAGGATCTGTGCTAGTACACCGTTAGTCAACTGTGAAACATTCGTATCCATTCATAGATTTATTAATTAACAAACATTCAGGACCTTTTGTAGTAGTCAATACTCCCAGCAAGAGAATTAAATGTTTGGCACCTGGTAATTAAATGACTCCCAGCAAACAGTTGAACCAAAATGCTCGAGTCGAGTTTGTCCTGACTCCTGAGCACGTTTTTACTTCTTCCTTGTACGCCAAAAGCCTTGGTTCTGTTCACAGCACAAAACCAATTAGTACCCATCTTTCTTGGTGTATTACTTCTCATCATGTATCCTGTTCACTGAGGTTGATTTTCCCTTTGCATCTCTGGAATCAGTGAAAAATGGCCACCATTATAAGGATTAACACAATCTTCGCCGAGACCCGTGTATCTCACTCAAGTTGCAGCTTGTTGACCTCATATTATTGGGTGGATAACAAAGCATATGTTGGGTAATGCCAAATGGATGGGCCATTGTGAACAATGAAATACACACTTGCTAACGTTCTGTCCACGAGTATGTCTACAGTTGATTATTGTGGCTAACATATATCTTTTACTCTAAACTTATTAGTTACTCTATCCTTATCTTCACTGGTTGTTAGACTGTCTGGTAGGCCAGGATCTGACCTTTTGATCAAAACTTCTTCCAGAAGCAAATTACATTTCTTTCCAGCAAACTAGAAAAAGAAACCATATTTGATACCACATGCCGTAACAACAATATCAATGCTATTTTGCTGAAAAACGAAATAAACTCTTCTGGTTGTTCAACTGTTTTGAAAGAACTTACCCTTTCTTATAAAGTCAGCAGCTCACTATATTAAAACCTTTCCCTTTTTTGGTGTCTACAGGAGTGCTTGAATGGAGAGTTTGTCAGGGTGGGGCCTAATCCGAAGTTTGTCCCTGTTGCAGGGTACCACTGGTATTGACTCTTTTTACTTGTTTAACTAATTTTCCTTCGTCTTACAGATATTATACTGGCCATGCACCAGTTCCCAGCATAAGCGTAAACATCACTTTGTGGTCCTAATGTCATAGATACAGCCTGTTATTTTCAACAGTGTGACTACAATTATCCATATATGCTTTGATGCAAACATAAGTGTGCACACAGTTTAATTGTCGTAGTAGTAAATAGTAAATGTTTCTTTTGTAACACAAGTGTTCATTGTCACATCTTTAGCTTCCATTAACTGGGTGTCACATTTCTAATATATGTTTTATTTTTTGCAGGTTTGATGGAGATGGGTATGTTAATACGATCTCTTCTGTTTAATACGATCTCTTCTGTTTAATACGATCTCATTTGATGGAGATGTGTCACATTTGCAGTTTAATATGATCTCTTCTGTATGAAGTACTGCAGATCTTAGCTGTAGCGTTACATTAATTTTCTCATGTTTTCAGTCTAGTTTTCCATACTATACCACTTATGTTAGTGTTACATGGCCACATTTGCCATGCAACAGAAGAAGATTTTTGTATAAACTTCAGTGTTTTCTAAATTTCATTGTTTTGAGATGAAGTTTGCAATTCAAAGCTCCTATTTCGAATTTGTGCTTCACGGTTACATCAGCTTCTACATTGTTCCTCACAGAATGATCCATGCAATGCGTATTAAAGATGGGAAAGCTACATATGTATCACGATACGTGAAGACGTCTCGCCTCAAGCAAGAAGAGTATTTTGGTGGAGCAAAGTTTATGAAAGTAAGTTTACTTGTTTGATTAAAAAAGCTAACTGCATCCTGTTTTCTCTTATTCATTCTTGCGTTCTTTGCTCTGTTAATTAAGATTCTAATATATAGTTATATACCATACATGCGTTTAACTTAATCCACCATTTTTGTGTGGTGAAGTTCTCTATTCGGCTTAGTTCTTAATGGCATAACTAATCTAATGCCCACTATAAGTTTCTTCAGTATATTTTTGGTGCCTGCATATCTTCCTGTGCTCAAACATTGGTATACAATACAGTGGCGTATCTAGGATGAAAATAGAGGGTGGGCTCAAAATAATTGATCATAGAGTCAAAATGAGACAGGGTACTAAACATACATCAAAATTAAACGACATCTCCCTACCAAAAAAATCGTCAGCGAACAAACACAGGTATACAATGTTCCATTCTAAAATAAAAGGTATACACTGTTCAGGAAATTCACTTCAGAAATGATAACTAATCAGTTAGTTCTGGGGAGGACAACTATGAATTCCAGTAGGCACTAATGGCCGTTGTGCAGCTGTACTGGCTCCATGTCTCTATGCCACTTCAATGGCGTACGAATCAACCACCTCTAATATATTTTTGCTGAGAAAAAAATGAGAAATTAGCAACTACTTTCTGATCCTCGTATGTTCACTTATGGGCCTTTAAAACATTTGGCAACGACAATTGAAGGCCCAAGCTGAGTGGAGGTTACGCGAGACGCTTCGTTCCCATGATAGATGATCTCGTTTCTAGCTACTGCGGCTGCTGCTCCAAAATCTATGGCTTCGATAGCTCAAAATCCATTTAATCTTGTTTTGTTGGAGGGTAGGCTTGAGCCCAACGAAGCTTAGCCGGTAAATTCGCCACTGATACGATATGTATATTCTTTTCTCAGTTTGCCACCTTTGTTGGTTTTCAACTTGCAGTGGTGGCGCCAGGGGATTCTTGTGTAGTCAATTGACTATATACGTGAGAAAAATCACAAGAAAAACTTGTAGAATAATTGACCTGGCACCGCCACTGTTAACTTGTAAAAGTCATAATTAGTAGGGTGTGTCATCTTAGTTTCTTGGCTGCTGCGTTGACTGTATGTTAAGACTTTGGACCATAGTTTATTCTGGCTAATGGCATCAATACAGGGTAATGTCATGAATGGTATCTAGCCATCTAGGTCATACCATCTGATATTTCAAGGCTAGCATTGCTACTATGTATTAATTTTGTAAACCCTTACTCTCCTCACTCCTGGTGGGTTTAGTGATGGCCCTATGCAGAATCGCTTGTGCATACTTAGTGATTTTTTCCCTCAATATTTACAGATTGGAGATCTAAAGGGATTTTTTGGATTGTTTATGGTTCAAATGCAAGAGCTCAGGAAAAAACTTAAAGTCCTGGATGCTACTTATGGAATTGGAACAGGTACCTCTTTACCTTGTGGAGTCACTGAATGATGTATATCTCCATATTTTTCATGGCCATTTGATTTTAGTGGCAATTTGTTGACCTGTTCCTTTTTTCCAGCAAATACTGCATTTGTATACCATCATGGCAAACTCATGGCCCTGTCAGAAGCAGACAAGCCCTGTAAGTTCTCAGTCTGTTAGCACATTTTTTTCCCTATATGCATGTTGGCAGTACATGTACTGCTTGTGAATCATTATGTTCTGATGTAACTTGTTATCGTGCACAAATCCCACATCCATCACAATAACTATGCAACTATGGAATATGAGTTTTTGTTCTCGTTTTCAGACGTTGTTAAGGTCCTTGAAGATGGAGACCTGCAAACTCTTGGGTTGTTGGATTATGACAAAAGGTTAAAACATTCATTCACTGCTCATCCAAAGGTTGATCCATTTACAGGTAGATTACACGAAATATCGACAATTGGACTATTTCTTACTCTTCCCTTTTGGACAATTGGGTTAAATATTGTAATTATCCTTCTTTCAGATGAAATGTTCACCTTTGGGTACTCACATGAACCTCCTTATTGTACATACCGGGTCATCACCAAGGAGGGAGTTATGCTTGATCCTGTGCCAATAACAATACCAGAATCTGTAATGATGCATGACTTTGCCATCACAGAGAATTATTCCATATTCATGGACCTGCCTTTGTTGTTTCGACCAAAGGTACGTGATGCTCTATGTGCACTAGCAGTCGACAAGGAATTTCATCAATGATAAATATCTTCTGTACATTTCTTTCATGCACCAGTTTCTTCTCCTAGTCAACATTTGTTTCACAGTAGCATGGGATAGCATAGCAGCTGATTAATGGTTAAAATTCCTTTTCACAATCTGCTCTTACTGTTCTGCATTTTTGTATAAAGGAAATGGTGAAGAATGGTGAATTTATCTACAAGTTTGATCCTACAAAGAAAGCTCGTTTTGGTATACTCCAACGCTATGAGAAGGACGAAAAAAGCATCAGATGGTTTGAACTCCCCAATTGCTTCATATTCCACAATGGTATGCCAGCTGTAACATTGTGCTTGAACTCTGAATGCAAAATCTTCTTATACCACCTTTTATGAATTCAACATAGTCAGGGAATAAGGTAACACGTGAATGTAGGGCAATGCTCTCTGGCACTGTAGCAGAAGTAAGAACTAAAACTGAAATCAACATGTTTCAACAGGATGACTTTTTTCCAAAATGGGGTAAATTCCGCGGCCTCTGCATCAATCAATGCACACAGCCTTTATTAAAACCTAGGTGTCAAGTAATAAGTTTACACATCAAGAGTCGGGCAAAGTTTATACATCAACAGGATGACTTAAGTGCAATAACAGTTCCTTGAAGAGTGATTTGTGCACAAAAACCAGAAATAAATAATGTGGAAAAGTAAATTAATTTTGGGGAAGATCTAATGATTAAAATTCCACTTGAAAACAGTCAGATGCCATATGTATAAGATAGCCAAAGCCAGTGCCATTTTTTGCTAACTTTGTTAGAGCATGTAGTTCCGAACTTCCGATCGATGCATTTGGGAAGTTCATGTTAATCCTAGTGAACTGATCAAAGGAAGCATCTCTCTCTTGTCACAGCTAATGCTTGGGAAGAGGGCGACGAAGTTGTTCTCATTACCTGCCGCCTCGAGAACCCAGATTTGGACATGGTGAACGGTCACCAGGATGAAAAGCTTGAGAACTTTGGGAACGAGCTGTATGTATACCTGCAATATCAACCTTTGTTTTAATTCCATGCAATCATCCAATGATTGGCCTAACGTTATATGTTGTAGGTATGAAATGCGATTCAACATGAAAACCGGTGCTGCTTCACAGAAGCAACTTTCGGTGTCTGCTGTGGACTTTCCTCGAATTAACGAGAGCTATACCGGCAGGTACTTCTACTGGAACTTTCGTCTTCAACATAAGCTTCCTTTCTTCTGTGTGATGGTCATATAACAACGCAATATCAACTCATGAGGAAACTTGAATTTATATTCTTTCTGGAATTGCCATACATGCATTTTCTGACCTGTTACTATGTTGATGGAATGTAGAAAGCAGCGGTACGTGTACTGCACAATCCTCGACAGCATCGCGAAGGTGACTGGCATCATAAAGTTCGACCTGCATGCCGAGCCTGAAGGCGGCAAGAAGCAGCTCGAAGCGGGGGGGAACGTGTGCGGCATATATGACCTAGGGCCTAGCAGGTATGGGTCTGAGGCGGTGTTCGTCCCCAAGGAGCCCGGTGTGGCTGGGGAAGAAGACGACGGGTACCTGATCTTCTTCGTGCATGATGAGAACACAGGGTACTCCTTCCCCTTCCCTGCATCATCACTCAGGGCAAATGCTCCAGATACTTATTAGCTTGAGAAATGTGAAATTGTTAACAATTTTTTTTTGTGGATGCAGGAAATCTGAGGTGAATGTGATCGATGCGAAGACCATGTCTGCTGATCCAGTGGCAGTCGTCGAGCTGCCGAACCGGGTTCCTTATGGATTCCACGCTTTCTTTGTCAACGAGGTACTCCTAAAATGTTTTTCATCTTGTTTTCTGATTATGGTTAGAGATATACAGATATAGTTCATTTTGTGGTAAAATTTTGTGCTAAAATTTTGAACCAGAAATCACAAAAAGAACCCGGAGAAGTATGCAATTGATTGTTGGTTGGTTTATTAAGTTGAGGAACAAAATCTGGTTTGTGTTTTGACAGGAACAACTGGGACGACAAGTAGAGGAGTGAGCCAGGATGTGCATGTCATGTTCTACACGCTGGAGAAATAGTGGCCTAAATATTTGTACATATATAAAAAGGAGGTAATTAGTATATATACCACCAATTATTTGTAAAATGAATTAATTGCTAGTTCATATGTACATGGAACGAGAATACGAGATACATGCATGTACTAGTGAATTTTACAAACAGACGTTACATGCTCCATATATTGGATTACTTATTACTACTACTACTAGTGCTAGACGTGATTTCATGAGATTAGAAGGCGAGTACTCTTATAAGGCTCTTTTGCCAACAAATGGCCGGCGGTCGCTAGCTGCTTGGTCTGCTAAGGCCTGGCCGGCGTCGACGTGCGACGTCTTCTCCCCGGCCAACTCTGCCACTCGCCGCTTCCCTTCCTCCACGTAGTCCGGTGGTGTGGCTGCTGCCTTCCTCGCCGCTTTCGCCAGGCCTGACAGCAGCGCCACCGCCCCGACTGCCATGGCACCGGACGCCGCCATACCCATACCTTCTGAAACGACCAGCAGGGCCGCTGGGACGAGCACCGGGCTGAAGAGGAGCAGCACTGGCATGGCCACGGCGACCCCTACGACAGAGGCGACCAGGGTGGCGCCCGAGAGGAAGAGTAGGCTCGCCGCGAGCATCAGGAGTGTTGCCATAGCAAGCGTCCGTGACGGCGATGCCCGCTGCTGCCGGCCGTGGTCATGGTGGTCCGCCATGGCCGGCAGGTTCTAGCCAGCTAGCTCTGTGGTCTCTTTGCATCGAAGAATCTAGTTGATGCTTTTGGTTTGTGGCGCCATTTTTATATGGAGCTGAACCGCTGAGGGCAGCGTACACGTGGAGGCCACCGTGGCGCCATGTGTCACGCTTGCTAGCTCGTGTGGAGCCACCAACCCTATCTACAAATTTAGGGCTTGTTTGATTCATAGGATAGGAAAAGTATAGGAATAGGAAAACCATAGGATTGATATGTCATGCCAATGTGAATCCTATAGGAAGAGGGATCTTGTTTGATGTGGCAAAGGGATTTTTCTATGAGGTGTGACCTAATGTTGTTTTTCTATAGGAATTGCACTACAAGATTCCTATAGGATTAATTCCTATAGGATATGTTCCTATGAATCAAACACTAACATAGGAAAAATTTCCATAGGATTCAAATCCTACACAATTTCTATGCAATTCCTATAAATCAAACAAGCCCTTAGCTGGTACTCTTACTCTGTTTTAAAATATAAGATGTTTTAGGTTTGTGTAGAAAAGTTATCTAGATTTTTTTTAGTTTATAGATTTACGTCAAACTTACATTTGATTAACAAAACTAAAACATCTTATATTTCGAAACTAAAAGGAGTATAAACTAACATCTCTGTTTTTTTTGCTCGGTAGACAGCAGATGGCATATCCGGTAAATAAACTAATCAATGATCATGATGAACGAATATTTTGCATATCCATATGACGCAAGCTACAATTGAGTAAATTTCATGATGTTGATTTCACCGCGGGATCCTGCAGAAGGAGCTGAAAGTTTTCATCACATCCTTGACCACGTGTGGCAGCGAGATGTACTCGATGCAGTAGCCTTCCAGCTCGGCGCAGCCATGGCGCCCCGCCAGCTCCAGGGTGGCTAGTGCGTTCCCCGGCGTGATGTTCTCCGCCAGCAGGTTCTCGCACAGCCACCTCATCCTCTCAAGACGGAACCGGCACGCCGCGGCCAGCATCTCTCCGACCACCATCGTTAAAGGGTCTTTCCCGGCATCAAAGGGGACTATTGCTGCTAGGTCATCGATACGAGGCAGCTCGTCGGTGTAGATGAAGTGGAGCATCGCCTTGAAGGTTGAAGCTTTCATGCCGTCGTCGACCCTGACGTGGTCGGTGCCGGTTGCCGATTCCACCAGCTCCTGTAATGCGGGGGACCGTGTGGCGACCACGAGCCCGTGCGCGTGGATCTCGCTCTCCTCCACCAGGAACTTCACGTCCCACCCCTTCTCACTCGCCAGCAGCTCCTCAAGATGCGAGGCCAGTTTCGACGACGGCGGCACAGGCACGGGGCTCACGGCTATGGCAACCGTGTTGCCAGTGCAGGACTCCGTGGTTACCTCGAGCCGGCAGTGCACGGTGAGAGAGCCGTCATGTGCCACGAAGCGTGAGTTGGCGGATGCCATGGTGGTGAAGGTCGGAAGCCCACGGTCGACTGGGTCTGCTTTGGTATAGACGTTTGTAAAAGTTCGGCCGATTGATTTTCCGTGGCGGTCATCGAGTCTGAAGAACGCCGACACCTTGACATCGGTAGCAGGGGTTTTCAGCAACGCGAGGAAGATGGCAATGTAGCCCTGTCCTCCTCTTCTTCTCCGGATAGGTACACATCTATGGCCCACTCGTGACCCCCTACTTGGAAACTGCCAGATCGGATGAATTGCCCAGAAGCACCGTGTGTCTTCCTTATGACGCTCAAGCATTCGATCCTGAACTCGTGTGTGCCGGACGTCACCTCCGATGGGTTATACCGGGAGACACTCGCCGTCTCTATGCTGCTGTTGTTGCCGGAGGAGGAAGAAGAAGATGGAGATCTGTTGCGGGCCACCGCTCGCTTTGCTACTTTCTTGGTTATCTCGTTTATGAAAGAGGGACATGTCTTGTCGAGTTCTTTGTACTCCTCGGTGCCTTCCATGGCCTCGTAAACGTCGGGGCCGGACGCCATGTACTCGACGCAGGAGGCCTCAAGCCGATGGCAGCTATGCCGGTTGTGCACCAGCATCAGTGTCGCCATGACATTGCTCGAGTCAATGTTCTCCGATAGTATGTTCTCGCACATGAGCCTCAGCCTCTCAAGGCCGTACAAATCCGCGGCCACGAGCAGGTCGCGCGCCATGGCTACTCGGCATGCCCCTGTTTTGGGCTTAGGTAGCTCGTCGGCGTAGATGAAGTGGAGCATGGCCCTGAAAGTCCTGGTGCTCATGTCGACCACCTTTATGCACCGCATGGTCTTCTCCTTCATGTCCGCCCGGAACTCCGCGGCAAAGACCGGGGACCGCATGGCGAGCACGAGCCGGTGCGCCTGGATCTTGGTCTCGTCGACCGAGAAGGTGACGTCCGGCCACCACTTCTCCTCTCGGAGCCTGCGGATGTCCCTGCCCAGGCTCGGCGGCGGAGGCAGGGCGACGAGGTAACTCCTGGTGGTGGCTCCATAGGCTGACTCCTCCCGGTAGACGTCGACGGTGCAGTGCACGGTGAGGCGGTCGGCGTCAGCATCGACGTAGCGCGCCTCGTTTTCCCGGAAGGCGTCGGGGACGGTGAGCTCCCATGCTACCGGGGTCCTGGACCAGGTCGGGAAGACGTTGGGCTCCTCGCTGCGCCACTCGGCAGCGGGCCACCGGCCGGTGCCGCTGGGGTCGTCGATCCGTACGCTGGCCGTGGCGACGACGGCCTCGTCGGTCTCGTTACGGGACAGCTCCAGAGAGATGGACTCGAGGGTGACGCCTTTTGCTGCTTGTGCCATGTTTTGGTGGAAGCGGCAGACGATCGTCCAGAGGAAGCCGCCGGCGTCGAAGGTGCGGGACCGGACGGTGCCGTCGGCGCCGCCGAGATGAAGTCGTGTGGTGTAGCCGAGGATGTCGAGCTGGTGCGTGCCGCTGAAGACCGCCGTCCTGTGCGTGGAAGCCGTCTTATTCTGCGCCGCCGCCGTCGCCATTGGTGGCCTCGTCCGGATTATTGATCTTGATAGATCGATTGGATATAACAGACGCCCTGGTCAATCACGTCCAGATTTCTTCCAAAACAAAATGCACACCTGCCCCAAGGCCCAGTTGGGAGCCCAAGAGAAGCCCAAACCCAGCAGGAAGCGTCTCGCCTACTTAAGCAACACAAATTCCCCATGGTTGCAACCTCAGCAGATTACAACATAGTTCCATCTTTTCCTTTCACATAACTCTCAGACCACTCCACTCGACAACCGTCTCACCTCACATCTTCTCTCCGGAAAACTTACATGGTCGGCGAGACAAAAGCAAGAGCTAGCTGCAGGAGGTAGTCGGCGCTGCAATGACAATGCCATGGCCTTTATGGCGTCGACCCATGTTATCCCACGATCAGTGGTCGTCCTACAGAAGATATATATTGTTAGCATGCTTGCTAAAGTTTTATTTATAGTACAGATTAGGCCAGTTAGCAAGGCCAGATACGTTTAATTATTCTTAGTATGTGGATGTTTTTTTATTTTTATAGTCATTATTTCGAGTGTGTTTGACCGGATCTATGTAACGAGCGTTCGACTCATCAATGTCCATTGTTATGGACTTGGGTTTTGGAGAAGGACGGGACGCTGAAGATCGCGGAACGGCTAACAGACTTGCAACACGAGGACACACGGTTTACCCAGGTTCAGACCACTCAGAGGAAAAACCCTACTTCTGCTTGTGTGCTCTTTGTTAATGGCGATGCCGAAGATTACAGGGGTGCGCAGATGAGATCTGGCGAGTTGTGTGCTAGGTAATGAGGTGATATCCTCATCGCTGTGCCCTCCTGGTCTTTATATGGGAAGGCTAGGTCTTGGGATAGGCCGAGTCGGTTATAGATCATGATTTTATCCTTTGAATTTCTATCTAAAGCTGGCCGTGTTTTCTAAGAAGTCGCATCTTTCATGGGCCTGGGTCACCCAAATCGGCCTTCCCGGGCTTTGTCATCAAGAGTGGATAATCGCATGGGCTTCTGCCAAGCCGGACTAGGTAGGCTAACATCAGTCATGCATAGGGCATACTCATGTTAGTAGCCCCTGAGTGTTCAGTCAAATCATATATTCGATTGGAGACTCTTAAGTCCTTCGAGTGTTTTTCATCCGAACAAGTTTCGGGTTAATGTGTTGGTTCATAGGGATTGTTGATACGCGTGCCTGAATCTTCCGACGGATCAGGGTCAGTTAACTACCTTTGGACAAAACAACGCTATCTACTCAAACTCGAGTCCTCGGACTCCAATCCGTAAAATTGCTGGCATAATTCGACTCGGGACGCGGAGGTCTTACAGGAACGCGTCTGTCGGGATTTTTCATTGTCCCCACTGACACGGAATATTACTATAGAGCGTAGTCGGGTGCATTGCTAGACCATCAGATTGTATCTGTAGGTCTTATCTTTGCGTCGTAGTGTCAACACCCGGATTTTTAATCCCAGATGCCTGTTATGCCATACATCGCAATCCCAGTATTACCATTTTTGCGAGACATAACAGATTTGGATACCACAGTACATCATCCATTACAAACCATACATAAGGTCTTACACAAATAAGGATCTCATGATACAGTTCTTAATACAACTCAAGCAGCGGAATACGTAATAATAACGGTAGCGTAGGCGAAGCTCCATCTTCGGGGTCACAGGCAATGCTGACGATGGGAGATGATCCTAGTTGTCGTAACCTTCCTGGGGTCCATCCTCCTGGTACTCCTCTTCATATTCTGGCCACGGGAATAGCCAGGGACAAAGCCATGAGTACTCTTTAAGTACTCGCAAACTAATACTAACAAGTCAAGGGGGGTTTTTGTAATAGGACACTAAGCTCCATGGTTGTTTTGCAAAAAGCCAGATTTACCTCTACTAAGTTCAGAAGCAAGAAAAGCTAGTTTAAATTTTATAACACCTAAGGGGGAACTTGTATTTCATATCACAACTCTATTGTGGTCAAGTCAAAATCTCGATCCATTTCACAAGTCATTTTGAAAACATCTGACGGGGGAACAATATGGCCACTTCAACTGTCCATAACCACGGATGCGACTATTCAAATAGTTTGACACTCTGCAGAGATTGTACACTTTCACCACAACATTCGATACATTCGTCAGGAACAAATCCTGAATTCACCATACTCAGTATGCGTATAATCAATCCTAACCTTTCAATTACACGCCCTAGTATAAGCACCTCTCCTGTGAGTTTGGCCTCCCAACCATGACCAACTGTCATCTTGGGTACTGCACAGGTGGACAATCTTCACAAGGTAACCTCAGCTCAAACCTTGACCGTGAGGGAACCAATACTAAGGTATATAAGTTTCCAGTCAAGCCCTACCCAATCTTCGGGTATTGTGGTTGTACGATAAAATTGGAATGGTATCGCATCCAGACAACCATCAGTTTTATAAAGGGCTAAGGCTCATGCCTTAACATTTTCATCATCAAAATCATCTGGTGTTCGGAAACACATGTCAAAATATCTCAATAGAATGGTCCATCATTCCAAGGTTTTCATAACCATTTTTCACCAAGTATTCCCATCTAAAGTTGATCAAGTTTTATGCTTAGCACTAGCATCTACAAATGGGAGTGAATACTAATGAGGAGTGGTAAACTAGTGGCGTTTAACTAAGTTCAATCTCATGCCTTGGGATGACATCAGGATTATCTAGCTTAGGCCAAATTTTATGCTCTTTATGCAACCTTCAATTATCTTTCTAGAATCTACAATTCACTTAAGTAAGCTCTAAGTAATAGCTTTGATAAAGAAATAAAGTATAAACTTGCAAGTAAAACTAGGATTGTGTATCATCAAATGTGTCTAACCAAGCATGCTTAGTGCATTGCATAGGTTATCTAACTTTCATAATTGCAAGTGTTAGCTTGCTCAATCAACTAGTAGTATTAGGCTTGCATCAGTATCAGTATAAGCTTGCTAAGTTAATAGCTTGCAAGTATTGGCTTGCATAGGTCAACTTGATTAGTAAGGCTTGCTAAACTAGAGTATCTTGCAAGTGTTAGCTTGCCTTGTGCAGAGCAGTGGTTGAAGTTCTCCTCGGCTTCTTCCTCGTAGTATCCTCCTTCCTCCTCGTATCCTTGGTCGGTACTAACGTCTATGAATAAATACGAGGTACACAATCACCAAACAATACTTAACTACTTTCAATCATCACACACAAGGATTCTATAGATGATATAGCATCATCACTAATATTACAAGATTAAAGCATTTGTTTTATTTATTTTATTTTTAGAAAAGTAATTTCTACTCATTGAAAAACTACTTAAGATTTAATATTCTCCAACTCAAACATGGGATCATGTTGACACATGTCATCACCACATATTTCAGTACATGGGAATGTGATTTAAAGTGGTGTCACAATTTAATAAGGTTTAACCTTTTTATTTTAAATAAATAAAGTGACTAGAAATACCTATGTGACATTCTTTTATTACTTGAACATTATTTCTGTAAGTAAACCCATATGTTTTTATATATTCTGAAAGGTATGATCAAATGAGATTTTTGAGAGTTGGAATCAACTCAAAAGCTATTATAGTTTAAATTTGAAAAATATTTGAATGCAGAAAAGCTTCTGCCTTGTTATTTTTACCAAGGTTGATCTACAGATCCAAATGATTTGAATCCAACGGGCTTGGATTAAACATTTCAATATCTTTCTAATAAAATTGGTTTCATTCAATTTGGTTCACTGAATCGAGCTGGGTTGATTTTTGAAACTAGGTACAGAACTGAGTTTGAATATAAATAGGAAAAGCTAAATTCAAACGAGTGGGCTGCGCGGGAAAGGTTAACGGGCTGGCCCAGTGTCACTCCGCAGCGCGGGGCGCAACTGACAGGGTGGGTCTACTGGTCAGCGACTCTTAACACGCGAAGCGGTACGGGGCGATATGGTGCGTTGGATTAGAATGAAGATCGACGACTGAGGGTCGTCGTCGACGATGAACTAGTCACCGGCGAGCTCGAACCCTAGCGGCTCAGTGGGGGTCGTGGGAGGCTCACCGGGGCTCAGGCGAAGGTCGGCGACGCGGGCAAACGACGAAGTCGACGACAGCGAACTCAGGGGTGGTCGCGGCAGCTCCTAGGGTGGACGAAATTGACGGCGCCCTTCTTCTCTAGAGGCGGCCTGCTCCGGCGCAATTCCGGTGATGCGCTGCTCGTCTTGCTCCGGGAATGAGGTGGGACGATCAGTGAGGTGAGGGGAGTGAGATGGTGTGAAGAATTCGAGCGGGGGAGGCCTCTATTTATAGTGGCGAGAGGGGACCGACGGGCGCAAGCTGAGCTCGTCGTAGTCGACGGCACAGAGGGCTATCGGGGCGATGCTGTGCTCCCTGGCGAAGCTCAACGACGTGGTGGCGAGGCGTGGGGCGGTGCTGATCGGTCAGAACGCTGCGGTGCTCTGTGTGTGCCCGACGGGAGTTTTAATGGCGCATAGCGTGCGTGGTCCGCGCGGCAGCGAACAGGCGTGTCTGCGGGTTGCTGGGACGGTGGTGATCACACGTACACGCTGCGAGGGCGGCGCGCGGTCTATGGGTGCTGGTCGAGCGTGGCGCACGGGGCGCGCTCTCGGCATGCTTGCAGAGAAGGTTGACATGGCTCGGGCGTGTGGTCCAGTGGCTGGTATTGCTCGCGGCTGGTACAGGGAGTGGCAGTGGGGTGCTAGCTTGCTCCGAGACACGGTTGGTGAGGCTAGTGCTGCTCAAATCTTGCTGTCGACTATGGGGTGACAATGGTGCACTCGGTCTGCTCACCATTGATGACAATGGCCAGCTTACAGTAGTGCTAGTGATTAGTTAAGGTTGTTAGATGTGGCATCCCGCAAAAACCACTACTAGAAAATCGCGTTGTTTTCGTGCATTGCATCGTCATCATCATGCATTTGTTTGTCTGAAACTATTTTCAATAAGCAGATTTTTGTTTTCTAAAAATACCTCTTCTCTTATTTCAAAACAAGTCTTATAATTATCTGTTAAATTAATTATCTAAAAATTATTTGCTAAAAAGATTTAAAACAAAACAACACCATAAATATTTTACAAAATAATAAAACCCAAACCTAGACCAACCTTTTCCTACCTACATCTAATCCTACCCATCCCCTCCACATCACCCCCACCAACCAGTGCTCGCCACCTCACCGTTCCCTCCACCTCATCACTCCTCACCGCCACCTCACTAATCCCAGCCTCCACCCCACCCCCTGGTCAACACCCTTGTGGCCCCACTCCCCACTTCCCCCAACCGACCAGGCCCACCTGGGCGGGGCCCCCACCGCCACCTGGCCAACCCTCCTCTCTCTCTCTTCCCCCTGGTCCCACTCCCTCCCTCACGCACCAGCACACACGCGACGCGCCCACCCGCTCTCGCTCCACCCCGCTCCCCACGCAGCCGAGCCACGCGCCCCACCTCCTTCTCTCTCTGTCTCCGCGGGCCCACCCCCACCTCGTCTCCCCCCCGTAACCTCCCTCTTCCTCCCCCGCCGCCGGCCTCTCCTCCCCGTGCCAAGCGCTCCCCGAGCGGGCCCTCTACTCCCCCTCGCCGGCGACCACGATCCTCTCCTCTCTGCTCGCCTCCATGGCCGCCGGGGCCGCCCCTTCTCCCGGTCCCGCCGCCTTCCTCCGCGTGCTCGCCGGCCGAGCCACCCTCTGCACCTCCAGCCACCGCCGGCTCGGGTCTCGCCTGGCCTCGCCTCACCCGCCTGCCTCCTCCCACCGCCTCCTGCTCCGCCCTCCTCCCCGCCTCCCTCCGTCAGCCATCTCCCGGCCTCGCCCCCAGACCTCCCCAGCCGGCTCCCTCCTCTCCTTTCTCTTCCCCTTGAAACCCGCCTCGGCCTCTCCTTCCTCGGTTCCACAACCTCCGTCGCCCTCCTCCTCGGCCGCGGCTCCGCCGCCGCCCGTCCCTCGTCCCTGCGAGCTCCCCCGAGCCGTCCTCGAGCCCCTGCTCCGAGCCCGGCCCCGCAGCACCGACCCGTTCACAAGCAGCGGCCCCTGCCTCGACCTCACGGACGCGGCCCCCTCCCAGCACCGCATCAACCTCGGCTCCGTCAGCGATGCCCTATTCGCAGTGTGCATATACTAGCAACTGCCATGGGGTGTTGGATGTACCAGTGTTTCCAGAGTAGAGTACGAGTGAGCTTGTGTGGCCGTGAGATGGCAAGGCATGAACCAGGATTATTGTGTGCTGTCTGCATTTAACCAAAGGACATCGGGCGACAAGATCTTCTCGCCGACAAGACCAATATTAGAGCCTCGAGAGCCCTAGCATGGGTCCGAAGCCCGAACCTGAACCCCTCCGAGCCTCCAAGATCTCCTTTCCGAAACCGAAGACGCATCGACGCCAAACCAAGTACATCATCGACAAGGACTCTGATGGCCAACACCGACAAGATCTTTGACATGCGTCGCCATACTCGAAGCCCACTTCGCGGACCCGGCGACCACACATGCGACAAGACCTTCGTCCCGGATGCGAAGTCGAGAACCCGAACGCCAAGATCGCCGATGCGGATACGCCAAGTTCGTCTACCCCGGACACCGTGCGACAAGATCTACTTCACGGATCCGAAGACCCTAAATCCAGGAGTCCGAACCTCGTTTCCCGTAGAACCGATCCCCGTCGAACCCTGTCGAACCCCGAACCCCCTGGAACCCAAGATCGGCCGAACCCAGATGTGTGACCCTTACCCGAGAACCCTATTTTACAAATTGTCAACTATATAAATTGATGCATATTAAATTATTCATACTCGCATGCATGTTTAGTGGTTTGGGGGCACTATGCCGATTCACCTTAATTAAATATGGGGCCCATATGCGGGCAAATCTAGTCTTATATTGGCCCCATTTAAATTTGTGTAGCGAACCGGTGATATATTTTTCCTTGTTAAAACAACATTTAAATTGCGGGGTAGCTAAACAACATGAACCACCTAATTAATTGTCGGGACCCCCGGTTCCGCTTAATATGATCTAATTGCATCGCATCTTTGCCATGCCATACATCATACATGCATCATGCCCGGTCTTCTGCCTTAATCTTAAATAGTGCATCCGGTGTTTCTTCTAGTGTTTTGCTTCTTCGCGGATTATGCCGATGAGTTGATGCGAGTATCGACCCGATCTTTGGTTGAATCTTCGGCAATGTTTTCAGGCGAGCACCTCCCCCCTTTCTACCTATCTTACTTTTATAGTATTTATTCCCCCCTTTTGATCTATTGCTATCTGTGTTGCGATGCTCTAGTTGTCGTACCCATGATATCCTTTGCAGCCTTATATTGCCTTGGACACCTCCTATTACCTGTTGTTTGATAGATAGTTGGACCTGCGCGTCGTAGTCGCTTGCTCAAGTGCTGTTGTGTGTCGTCAAGTACCACGGTTGTTGGAGTCTTGCCGCATGTTTAATGTTGGAGATGATCATGGCTTTAATTATCGTTTAATTCAATTATCGTTTAATAACTAAAATTGAAGTAGGTAAATGCAGAGGCACCGGTGGGTGATAGATAATATTTGGTTTCCGACCACCTTTGGTGTCCGTGGGACCCCGAGTTCTTGACACTGTTAGAGATCGAGCGCTAACCACATGTGGGATGTATGGGCAACCCATCGATTTAGTACCTGATTTCAAAATCTTGTCTTTGGGGCCACAAGTAGTTTGGGGCTTTATTACTATCCTGTACTTATGCCATGCTTTTGCTTTATTTAAATTGTGTGGTCTCGCACCTTTGTCATTTAGGAAAGCGGAGTGTTTTGCGGTATCGACAAGCCCAGTTTGGGTTCCCGTCGTTCTGACCATTGGCGCAAACCCGAGTCCGTCTCGAGCCGGCCGACCGTTCTTGGGTAGACTTAGTGGGTGGCCCCGTGCTTGCTTTGGTGCAGGAAGCGTCATGACTTAGGCCTCGCCGACATACCGATGGGTGTATGTTAATTGATCCGCAAAAGGGTCAAGTGCGTGTGAAACTTTGGTGCACCCTCGGTTAAATCTTTTCGAGAAGCCGTGTCCGCGGTTATGGACGACTTGGAGCACAGTGCTTGATCATAGACAACTATAACTAAAGTTTACTGTTATAATTTGACTTGTATCCGATATGACTAGTAATCAGCTTCACTACAACGGAATGGCCAAATAAAAGTACCAACAACTGCTGGGTTTTGGGGTTATCTCATGCTAATTGTATCTGACTAGTAAGTGTTGCAACTACAACGGAATGGTTAACTAAAAGTGCCCACTGCTTATTATATCAGGATGACTATCTATACCTGACTAGTAATTGCTGCAATGATAACCGAATAAGTAAAACTGCCAACTGTGTGAGTTCCTCGGTTGACTTCCTCGTTTGGTCTCGAGGGGGAAACACCAGGATGGGTTTGTTTGATGGTCGTATCAGGATGGTTCCGAATAGGTCTTTCTTACCCCTCTCTGATAGCCGCTAGTTGTATCGAGTCTCTATAGGTTGTCTAGTGCATGCTGCGCTGCCGCTCAGTCCACCATACCTATGTAGGCGAGGACCGCCGAATTCTAGCCTCGCAGTGTCTTGGCCTCGATCGACCGCTCTCTTTTTCCTTTGCCCTTTGTCGGCACCCTTTTGTTTAAGCAGGTTTTGTCGGCGTCGTTAGCAGGGTTACCCTTCCGGCTTGGCACAGGCGGGGTTATGGACGCCATTGGTTATTCTTCAGGGCTCTTAGCCCCATTTGCATCTTGTCCGTAGTCGGACGCTCCATCTTTTCAAGGTGATTTGGATCTTTGTACCATATATCTGTATTCTTGACTCATGGAGTCGTGTTGTATATATATATATATGTTCTGTGGGTCCTATCGAGGACTGTTGTGTAATGTTATTACTTCGTTTTCCACCGCACGCAAGTGCCTGGTGGGCACCTTTGAATCGTTTCTATGCGGGTTTGGCGGGAAGCGCTGAAACTTGCATAGGGCCGATTCTGAGGGTGTTACATTAGATGATCTACTAAGGCTAGTGGTGTCCAGAGGGAACAAGTTAGGCCCAAAACACTGCTTAACATAGTGTTTTGATTTTGTTTGATTTGTATCTGCAAGCTGTTTGATGAAATGGACGCATGAACTCAAGTTTTGAATTTTGAAATTATTTTTGGTGGGTGTGCTAGGCATGTGCTGGTGAGTCTGTAGATGCTTGGGTTTTGAAAGTTGAGTTGGTTTGAGGGTTTTTTAAAAAAGTGGGATCTTCTCATATGAAATAGATTCAATTTTAAACTGTCATTTAAACTATGCATTTGAATGTTTCTGGATGATCACAAAGTGGGCCTTGGTACTTTGTTATGAGTAATATCAAGGGGTGCAAAGATCTATACATGTTTATGTTAAGTTATGAAAGTTAGAGATAGCCAAAGTAGGCATGGGAGTTAAATTGGCAAAAGTGACCATTCACTTAATTTGATGGTTTTGATTTGTTTGTCTTTGGAAAAAGTTTGGGGATTGTTTAGATGATGTTTATTTCACCTAAGAATCATTTTACAAGCAAAGAAACACATAATGATGGCACTTCAAAAGAATCCAAATTTTAATACACACACATATGAATGCTTTCATATTTTTAATTTGAAAAGTTTTTGTTAATCCTAAATTTGGTGATTAGAGTTTGATGATTCTAGTTTAATATTTTTGGGATGTTACACGTAGACACAACATCCGAAAGTTTATCACCGCGGCGGCATTTCGGGTGACTAAGGAGACGTTATCTCTTATCATTATTTTGGGCAGAGCTGCCGATGGTAAGTTATGTTTTACTGTAATCGTGAAGGATACGAAGGATCTCAATCAGTTGATTCATAACGTGCGCGACCAGTGCTCCCTATGGGAGTAGCCCCCGAGTGTCTATTTGAGTCATAGGCTCAAGCAGAGACTTATAGTTATCAATCGTGTGATATAATGATTCAGGATTGCTTCGTATGACCAATGCTTTTCAAATGCGCTGACAGTGCTTCCTATGGAAGTAGCACCCGAGTCCGTAATGGAGTCGCAGACTCGAAAGAGGATTCGAAGCTTTTGTGAATTTCTTTGACTGACCCAAGGAACTTACCAAATTTTTAGGTGCACGACCGACGCTCCTGATAGAAGTAGCCCCCGAATAGTTAGTTGAATCGCAAACTGGAGTAAGTACTTTTTGTCTTAAGTCAAAATATTAGAGCCGGCCCTTGCTTTTGCTGACGTTGTTGCTGACACCTGATGAGATCAATCGAACAACAGCCTTCTTGAGCAGCATGGCCACGCCGGCCGCGTCCAGCGTGCCCTCCTCCTTCCTCATCAGCTCATCCTAGTCAAAGTACCACCCCATGAACATGAAGTCGTAACGCGTCATGGACGCAAGCGCCTCGTTTGAGTTTCTCCAGCTCCTCCTTGGCGTTCGACTTCCTCGGTGCATTCAGCTCCATCTGCCGCCTCGCTGCCCGTCAGGTTCGTCGCCGCTGTGTCCGCGTCTAGCACATCCTCGATCCTCGACATCATGCCATATGCCAGGCTCTTCGGCTCGCGCGAGTAGCTCTGAAGGAGAGTGTATCCAACACCATGTGATCACGAAATTGTCCATGTAACCCTGCAGTCCAACATGCATCTCCAATATTAATCATTCATTGAACTCGTGTCGCATCCACGAAGTTCCAGAGATCAGTCTCTGTGGTACTATGTAGAAGAGCATGGCGTTGAGCTTGCGCAGCGTGGGGATGTTGATCTGCAGGTCGTGGCGTTGCGCCGTCGACATGATTTGCCAAATGAAGGAATACTGGATACGGTTACTTGCACAATTCAATGCAGACGAAAGAGAAGAAAAAAGCACGATCGAGATTGTTACTACGTACCTCCATGGTGGTGCCGTTCTCGGCGGTGAGCACAAAATCGACGATATGGTTGGTGACGGACAGCAGCCAGCCGACCTTCTTCCATCGATCCTTGGTGTCCGGCGCCATGGGCTCTAGCTTGTGGTGCTCGCCGACGAACAGGGCCAAGTTAGTGACAGTGTTGGACAACGCCAGCACGGACGACACGCCTTTCCCGCTTACCTGGATCATGGCTGCCATTCATGGTCACGGACCATGGCTCCGACATTACTCCCGTGGTTCGGCCACTGCCGGCGGCGGCGCTCCTGCCCTAGGTCCTCTGTTTTTCCTCTGCCGCACAAGGGGAACAAGTTGATGGGATGATCGATCGTGGTTCAGTTCAGCTAGGTATGATTTTCCCAAAGGGTACGTGGCTACGAATTTAGTAGTGTATTTTAGAGTTAAGAAAAGGAATAGATATGTAAAAGAAGAAATATGGAAAATCAGAAAGGAATGAATTTAATGTGTCACAAATTATAAAGATCTAAGTAAAGTATGGAAAATTATATAGGTGCTAAGTAAAACATATGTAAAATCTCCCCTAAAAAAATGGACAACACTCTGCGTCCCCCGGACGATGTGAAATTTTCATCGTCCTCCTTCCCCTGGCGACACGTGTCCACTGAAATCGTTCCAAATCCCGCTTTTGCTGCAAAACACATATTTTTGCTGCATACGTCCCCGCTTTTGCTTCCGAAGCAAAAAAAACGGTTCGTTTTAGAAATAGAATGTCTCGCCGGAGACCTTGCCGGAGACCTCGCCGGAGACCATGTAGCAAAAAATTTGTGCTAATGTAGCAAAATGGACATCGCCGGAGACATCGCCAGAAAAACTCTTGCCAGAGCCATTGTAGCAAAAACTTTGCGCAAATGTAGCAAAACCACAAAACGATGGTAGCAAACAAAATGTGCTGATGTAGCAAAAAACGACTTCGCCGGAGACTCGCCGGAGACTTTTGCCAAAAGACCTCGCCGGAAAACATTGTAGCAAACGTTTTATATAAATGTAGCAAATGTACAAAACTTATGTAGCAAAACAATTTTGCCATTGTAGCAAAACGCCCCCTTTTTGCTGCAAAAAAGCCCCCCGCCGCCATGATTGTGCCAACCCCTTTGCAACACCGCGGGAGCAATATGGGCTGCCGTAGGGAGCAGCAACTATGTTCCATTGCAGCACCGCCATCTCGCCCCGTGGGTCGTCGGGGCGGAGGTCGTCGGGTGGAGGTGGGCAGAGGTCGCCGGAGACAGAGACGAAGGTCGCCCGGGCAGCGGTCGCCGGAGATGGAGGCTACGTTCGCCGAGGCGAAGGTTGCGGAGACGGAGCCTGAGGTCGCCGGGGTGGAGGTGGGCAGAGGTCGCCGGAGACAGAGACGGAGGTTGCCGGGGCAGAGGTCACCGGAGATGGAGGCGTACAAGGAAGAGGCGGCGGCGGTGGTCGCCGGCGCCTGAACGGCAACCGTGGTCGCTGGCGATGGTGGCGGAGAGGAGAGGAGGCCGGGCGAGGCCGAGGGAGAGGAAGGAGGCGAGGCGAGGCCGGTGGGGATGGCGGTGGTTGCGCCGGCGAGGTGTCGGGGTGGAGTCATTGGCGGGCGCCCTCGATTTGATCCCCGTCCATAAAAGAGATAAGGAAACTGCTATCGGGGTGGGTCCCACAGAGGGCGACGCACGTACATGGTATCCCAACCCGGACGATCATCGTCCGGGGGAAGGGGATCATTTTCCTAAAAAAATCTGCAAATAGACCGTGGAATACGAAACAAACCATACGTAGCGCAAATGCTGCTGGGTGATGCAGACCAACACTCCTTAATTCGGAACTTGAAGCTCAGCCTTAAAGATTAATTAAAGAATAATCTATAGGTGTGAGCTAACACCATTGGTATGCATGCAGGTCTGTACCTTCCTCTTCTCCCAGTTGACCTACTCCAGAGATTGGCCTGGACTTGCAGGCTGCCACGAGGACAACGTTGCAGCGTGTATGTGCTGTTGGCAACAATGTGAGCTATGTAGAACCGGAGCCGCCACGATCTTTTTTTAACCGAGGGCGGTCCCGAAGGACCTAGAATGCTGCATTAGTCCAAGCGGTGGAGATACAGAATACAAAGGGGCCCTTCATGAAATTAAAAATTACACACAAGCCTCTGCATTTTGCACAGAGGACCCTAGATCTAAATCCACAGATGATCCAGTCCTTGCTATCCTTTGCTTCCGATGGGTTTGTCCGAACTCTGGATGCTGCCTCCTTCACCGGGGATCGAGCCACTTAGGAAGGGGGCAGCGTGGGACATGGGACGCCGTCGTCGAGCCACCAAAACCTGGCCTCCGATGGAGGTTGTAGATGCGCCTTGTTGGCGCTGCGAGCCGCCGCCTCTATGGAAGAACTAGCCATAACAGTAGAAGGACCCCACAACCGGCCTAGATCAGGACGAAAGACTTCAAGACCCTGCACCCCCACCTCCACGGCCAGCCAGGGGCAGCAGAGCCGATACATCGGCGACGCGTTCTTGCCATTCCCTACCTTCGTGCACGGGTGAATTTGATTGCTCTTATGACTTCATCTGTCAAAAAGGGATCGTAGCAGCCCACTGCAGTTCTACCCTTCGTCTTGGCAAGGTTTGGCCTTGCAGTACTATTACAGTACATCCGTTTCTATGTTGTTATTCTGACGTGAGCTGTAACACCCTTGAATCGGTCATATACAAACTTCAGCGAGTCATGGCAAACCCGCATAGAAACAATTCGATGATGCTCACTAAGAACTCGTGTGCGGGTAGAAAACGAAGTAATACCATTACACAATATTCCACGATGGAACTCACAAGAACATATTTATACAACAACGATTCAGTGAGCCAAGAATACATATATACATTACAAAGATCCAAATCACATTGAAAATGATAGAACATCCGAGTACGAATAAGATAAAATTGGACTAAGAGTCCTGAAAAATAACCAATGGTGTTCATAACCCTGCCCAGGTCAAGCCGGAAGGATAACCTTGCTAACATCGTCGAACTCATACCTGTCAATTGAAAGGGGTGCCGACAAAGGGCAAAAGAAAAAGGGAGCGGTCAGTACTAAGACCAGTACATGACGAGCCTTAGAATTTGGCGGCTCCGGCCTACAAAGGTATGGTGAGCTAGCGGAAGCAAAACATGCACTAAACAACCTATAGAGACACGATACAACTGTCAGCTATTAAAAAGGAGTAAGAGAGACCTATTTAGGACCAATCCTGATACTAACATCCAACATAACCCATTCTGAAATTTTCCCCTCGAAAGCAAACGCGGAAGTCCTTCCGAGGCAAACTCACACAGTTGATAGTTTTATTCATTCATTCCATGGTTCCCCAACTTGCTAGTCATGTCAGATTCAAGTCACATTTATAGTACTACTTTAGTATAAGTTGTCTATGATTGAGAAACTGTGCTCCAAGTCTTCCATAACCATGGACACGACTTTTTTGAAAAGATTTACCCTCTAGGGGTGCAAAAATAGCAACACACGCATAACTAACCTCGGAAGAAGCAAATGAATAAAAAGCAACGAGGCATCACAATAGAACCATTTCAAGAAACCAGATAATGTTTTAGGGGTCACCCATAAGGGCTACTCGTACGAGGTATATCTAAGTCTCATATGGACCTAGAGGTTACGTGCACCTATCACGCGAGAAGAGACCATAGACAATATATTCCCGTGATAGAGTGTCGCACCTACACAACAGTAATAAACGCTCATCAAGCAACATGTAATAAACATCTCATATATGGCATACATAGAATATGTACAGTAGGTAACATATAAAGCCCGAACTAGTTGTGGCGCCTAAACATTCTTCAGAATTAAGTTCAAGCGCAGGGGATCCCAGAAAGGCTCTGATATGTGGATAGTGCGATAGTCAAGGAACAACTTTCAAGTACTTAGGGTCTTAGGTGGACACAAGTGGGCAGGATAAAAGTCAGATCTCATCTATTACCCACCGGTGCCTCTTTATTAATTATATATACTCCTAATATTTAATTATCAAGTTGTAAGTAGAATCATGATTATCTCCACCATTAAGCATGTGACAACCCCTAACCACTATGAAAATCGACAACTCGAACCGACACCTGAGCAAGCAACTATGACTCTCAAGGCCAGGCATCTACCAAAACAATGGGAAATATGAAGTGGATAAGGCAATATAGGCTGCAAGAAGTATAAATGGTACGAAATATAAAGCATCGCAACACAGATAACAATAGAGACAAGTAAAAACATAAAGAAAAAATAGGTAGAAGGGGAAGAATGCTCGCCTGGAAACCATTGCCGAAGATACACTCGAGAACTTGTCAAAGAACACATCATCTCATCGTCCTATCTGGGAAGAATCAAAGCACTAGAAAGAACACTGGATGCGATATTTAATACTACAGGAAAAAGATCCGGCATGATTGTGATATGCATGCATGGCATGGCAAGTTAAAGATGCAAACTATGTTATACATATGTTATGAGCATGCCATAGTGATGCTATAACATTGGTGAGGCATTGCCAACATTAAACAAATAGAACACCATTTTATTTGTGAATTTTTATACACATAAATGTTGCTGGTTATTCTAAAAATAGATGATGCATGATGCAATTGATGTTATGGTATCATATTCGAATTCGTATTGTTTTGATGATCGATTTAGACATATTATTTGTTAAATTCCAGTTTACGAATTAAAATATATTATTTGTTTCATTTTTAAATAGAGTAAGAAAAATGTTTAATGGTTCAACTATTTAGGATAATCCAAATTGAAAACAAGTTTATATATGAATTTTTAAAACCAATTCAAACAGTTTTGGTTTTGATAGTTTTTCAATTTGAATTATAATCTGATTTTTATACCTATTTGAATCCAAAAGAGGGTCTTAGCAAAAGATTCAGCGTTCACGGGCCTGTTTTTGTATTTAATCATATAAGTACAGGGTCATGCTTGCAAGCATGCTATCTCAACTGAAAACACTAAATATGATCATTAGTTTCAGAGAACAACTCAGAGATCAAAATGGATAGCAAAATTTGGGGAATTTAATCCTTGGTCTTGTTGGGGTTGTGATGCAGAAAACAAAAATTTTCTTATGTCGGATCGCCCTACTGACGAAGATCTATCTACTAGTAATGCTGTAAAGACCGAGAGGTTTTAGATACATATCCTTATAGTTCAAAAGAGGTTAACATTCCGAGAGGAACATGGTTGAAGTAGTCGTACTGATAGCCGACCTCAAGGTCGCGAAGCTCCTCGTAGGTCACCCCTTGCTCCATCACCGTTCAGCAGTCCGGCTCACGACATCCAAAATGCCCCAAGTGTTGCACCTCGTGGCTTCGTACACATACATTGTACGACGAGAACCTCTGCTCCCTTGATCCCTGCCAGGAGTGCGGAAATATATGTTCGGCTCTTGGAATCCCCGCAGCGCAACGGCGTGCTGCAGGTGCGTCGTCTCTTGCGCGAACAGCCCTAGGCCGTGCCAACGCGTTGAGAGAACTAGAGAGAGAGATTGGAGAGGAGGAGTTCCCAACTCATGGGATCTGTTGTTTGGTGTGTTCCTCCAAGGGGAGAGGGGCCTCTTTATATAGGGGAGGAGGGCGTAGGATTGCCCCTCTCCCAAGCCAACCAGGCGGCGACCAAGGGGCGAGAGGCGGTGGCCAAGGGAGGAGGGCAGCCATAGGGCTCCCCCAAACCCTAACCCTAGCCGCTGGCCAAGGGAGGGGCAGCCCTAGGCACCCACCAAACCCTAGGTGCATGGGATAGGTACCTCTCTCTTGGTTTTTCCCTCATGGGCCCTTTTCCCTAGGAAACTTGGCCCATTAGTGGAATAACCTTTTAAATTAGATTTAAATATTATATTTAATATTAATTACATTAATTAATATGTAAATACATATTACAAAATCCGATTTGAACCAAAAAATCTTTCGGTTCCCCTTCTATATCCTCCGGACAACTTGAGAATTTCCCAAAACAATTTTGGTCCTCTCACGAAACTTTTCTGGTTTCCTTTCTTTCTCCGAACAACTTCGGATCTCTCTTCGCGGAAACTTCTATGATTCCAACTTACGGATGATCTCCAGCTTATTGTACCCTTAAGTGGATCCCCTCACGGCTCAGGAATGGCACAAACATGATCTGTATCAATCATTAACAGCAAGACTAGGATGCCCATGATGACCCTTGTACATTCCAGATGACGATGTTGTTTGAACCGTAAACGTTGATCCCAATTCCCTTTGTTTATTTGATGCTACTTGTTCGAGATCGGATCGTTAGGTATCTCCATACCTTGTTCAATCTTGTTACCGACGAGTATTGTTTACTTGTTACCATGATATTACATCCCCGTGACCTACTCACATGTTGCAATATTATGGATGTAATCTCACCAAGTCGGCATAACTGTAACTTACCTGTCACTGTGTGAACAAATCCCGGTCTTGCACTACTAGGGAAAACCTTACCGCTGGCGCACAAAAAAGGCTTACCGCCGACGAATTTCTATTCGCCGGTACCTTGCCGGCGGTAATGTGTTATCCCCGGCACAACCCAGTTCGTCGGCGGTATCTAAAGATACCCCGGGGAATAAGGCAAGTTCGCCAGCGCTAGTATAGATTTACCCCTGGCGCACAGGCCATGTTCGCCGGCGGTATTGTGTGTATAGGAGTTTTTTTAAAAAAGTAGCAGGCTCTGCTTATTTTATTTAAAATGAACAGTTATTATAACACATCAACACAGAGATCACCAGATCCATTTTATGTTGATACTCCTGGATTTGTTGCTTTCCTGAGTCTATTTACCCTTTACAAGATCAATGCTTTAAGCTTCCTAAACACGACTTCCAAGCAAGTATCATAAGTATCTAAGCCTGCCGCAGCAGCATCAACGCACCTCGTCGGCAACTCCCTTCTTTCCCGTCATCGGCATGGTCACTCTAAAGTTGCAGAACAGATAGAAACTTGCCATCAGTATCTATGCATCACTATAAGCAAGGGTAATTCTCCTCTTACAAATTAGTACTGCTAGCTTCACTAGAAAATCTAATGAAATAATAATAACTAGGAGGATATGCGCGTTTCACCGCGCCACCTGCCTGATGTTGTTGCAGCTGGTGGTACCCATTTGTCGATGCGTTGTTTGGTTGTAATTCGTTGTTAGCAGTTGGTTCTAACAAAGTTGGCTGAAAAATGGTGGTGGTTGCTGGTTGCGCAGCTGCATGCATTATTTATGCCCGCATGTTGGTAGAGCGGAACATTTGAAGAAGACAGGGAGAAACGCAACATCCTCCGAAGAGGCACTTTGAACCTGGATCCCCCTGCCTTTTGAGTATTTTCAACAACCCGAAATGGACACACATGAGGTGCATTAGTAGACACAAGGAATAGCTTCAAAAGCCATATTTGTTTTCTGAATTGAATACCGGCTCCTAAATAGTACTAATATATATATCAGCCCAGTGCCAAACTGGAAGAAGATTTGAACTCAAAGGCTACTATTTACATTTACAGTAATTATTTTTTTCCAACAAAAATTGAAGTAAATAATAACCAAGTGCATAATATATGAGCCAGAGGCCATTGCTATCCTGATAAGCTTGTCAAATGAATGAAAATGATAAAGAACACAACCTTAATCCAAGTATATAGCAGTACAACAGCACAAAAAACGACACACCAAGAAGCAACAAGAATTGGCCATGACACTAAAATACATAACATGAAAACTGTAGGCGCATCTATCTTTCTTTCCTTGGATGGTGCGGCACCGATTAGCTATAGACTGAATGGCCGTTGTCACAATTTTTCAGGCATTACCTTTGAACACATTCATCATTGAATACCGGTGCATCGGATGCATGTCCTTAGTGTCATCAATAACAATTAAGTACCTGCTAAGAACCGACACTATAATTAATACTCAACTTTTGAATGATGATGCCTGGTGTTTGGTAACTGCCTATATACACAACAAATGCTCTATTTATCCAAAGACCCCATCTCAAGTGGAGATTAAAACAGATGATTCACGCAGAAAGAAGTTCTGCAAGGGTCTCCGACTCGTGAAGAACAAAATCTACAAATTAAGGGGGTGTACTTTTGTTGGCAACGGTGGCACCATGGCTCGCCTCTAGGTGACAACTGACCTGATTAGTCACACAAGGGGTTTACTTGAACAATACCTATTCTATCATGTATATGTATGTCATGTGAGGATGGCAAAAATCACTTATTCAGTTCCCCTAAATGCTAGATTTTGGCAAGCTTTCGGAGGCACAAAGCTAGTGGCTGTTGAGATTTTGGCGAGCTTTCAGAGTTCAAACTATGATTCTGATGTGCTTTTATGGAAATTGCATATTTTCAGTGGTCAATTTTATATCTAGTCTATGCTGAAAAAGTTGAACTCGATGCAAAAAAATATTATTATATTCACAATAACTTTATAGCTGGTGTTACATACAACTGATAGCGGTCCCTAGTTGTAGGAAATCAAATCTAATTTTCAGTAATTTGCCAAGTTATATTCATGACAACCTACTTCATAAAGCATACAATGGCATGAGCAGTGTAGCAAACGTCTTGGAGCACAACAGGAATGGAAGACGACACATAGAAGGAGGTACTGACCAAGGAACTCGAGGAGGGTGACCCATAGACGGCATCGATCTCCCTGTACAAGCCTTCCATGGCGGCGGCTGTGCCGGGGTCGGGGACCTTGGTTACCGGGGATGGCCAGGCGCGGCCGTCGATGCGCCGGACGCCGTGGCCGAGCAGCACCGCCACGTTGTCGTTGTCGAGCCGTGGAGACGGAGGAGGGGTACATGGGCGACGGGAGGCGGATCCAGGGGACCTGTCTTCGGACAGTGAAGAGCAGCGGTCGTCGGGGACGGGGGCGGCCTCGCCGGCCCGACGACCCTCCTTGGGGTGAGGGTTGCGTTCGGTATCCCCGGGCCCCACGCAGGAAAGCTCCGCTTGGAGGCGCTCGGCCAGCGCAGACTCTGGGCGAGGGGAGGCGGAGCTCCGCGTCCAGGGGCAGGGGTGGACGGCCGGTAGGAGGGGAGATCGAGAGCGGCGGCGAGTAGGTTTGGGGAGGTGTGGCTTCGGGGAGAGAAGGGGACGCATGACCCCCATCGATTCCCCGATCTGGATGGAGAGGAGGGGAGAGGGCTCGGACGGATGGCGGTCGGCGGCGGGTCGACGCTGAGCGGCGGTCCGCGGCGGCAAGTGCTAGGGGTTGCCGGGTGGAGATCGAGTTGCGCAGGGAGAGATAAGGATCGTGTCTGTGTGTGAGTGGCTGAGTGCGTCCGTCTGTTTTTTAGCGGAAAAAGTTTGTTCGTCTGTTGGTCGCGACGAACAGACCGGGCAGGTTCCAAATAGCGCCGGCGCAAAGACATTTTTTTCGCCAATATAGCGCCTGCGTGCTACTCCCTCCGTTTACAAATATAAGACGTTTTAGGTATGTGAAGGAGATGTATTTAGACATCTTTTAGTGTATAGGTTCAAATGAATCTAGACACTAAAAGGTGTCTAGATATATCTTATTCACAAATTTAAAATATCTTATATTTTCGAACGGAGGGGGTACATGTCTGTTTGCCGGCGGTACCTACTGCGCATATGGCTGTCATGGTAAATAGTTATCCCCAGTGAATTAAGAGGTGGTTCGCCGGCAATAGTATACATAGCACCGGCTGGTCCTCTTGCGTTCGCCGGCGGTAGCGCGCGGCGGTCCTGGAAGGACTTACCGCCGGCGAATCCGGGCCTACTTTGCCGGCGCTAAGGAATATGGCTATAAGGTTTTCTCTACTAGTGTTGATTCATAGGCCTCAACCTATACCTCTGGAATACCCAACATAAACCTTTATAATCACCATTTCACTGAGTCATGTTTGATGTAGTTAAAGCATCCTTGGAAAACAGTGATTAATATGATCTCACGGTTTAAGGAGAAGGAGACTTTGTTTCTGACTATTGCAACGATGAGCTTCGTGACTTGATCGTGTTGCAATCTTTGAGAAATGTCCATCACATCATTCACCAATGATATCATCTCGTTGTCAACTAGCTCTGTCACTCATGATCTCGTTGTCAACTAGCTATGTCACTCATGATCATCTATTGCCGAACTAACTAGTATCAATTGAGGCCACCAGGGACTTATGTTTCATATCACACTTTTATCAATGTTTCCACTTGATACAGTTATAACACAATATGAAACTATTACGAACTTATTGGGATATGACAATAATAAACCTTTTATTATTTTTCTCTAGGGCATATCCCCTCCAGTCTCCCAGTTGCACTAGACTACAAATAATCTAGCTTGCATTTACTAATCATAAACCATATCTCGTATATGTTTATTGATCATGCACGCTCATGGGAAACGTCATGTCCCTGTTCTATGTTACCAGATCAACATATCGTTTGCAAATCATTAATGTCCTCCTAATTTTGACATTCCCTCCATTATCTCATAATGGGTTGAAGTATTCGTTTTGGTGATAGAGTGAGACTTTATTTCTATTGTTTACAATGACGATCATTGAGTCAATTTAACTTTTACTATTGTCATCTAAACTCTAGAAACACACTTAGCAGAAGTCGAACTTGTTTAGCCAAAATATACTTTTATGTTTATGTAGATCCTAGTGCATAACATGCAACTATGTGCCTAACTTCGCTTCTTGCCATTTAAGAAAAAACTCAACTATGGTTAAGTGATTAACTCAGGAATCAACTCAAGACATGTTCTTCCAACTAGATCCTTTAGGTCATATTACATCGAGTATACAATGTGGTTATATGGAAGAAACTATGACTGAGGCATAGGAGATGCAACACATCTCTTTCTTTCTTTTAACCATAGTTGTAATACTTACTCTAACTCAATGCTTCATACAAGTAAGAACCACTTTATTATCTTGTTCCATGCTGAACTCCTTTAGAATCTTAACTAGGACACTTTGAACATCTTCAGAATCAAGCCTAGGAAGCATTCAACAATAATGTTTATTAAGCTTACCAATCTATCTCGATAGATTCCACTATTTAATAACTTTTTCAACTTCATCCACATTTACGAGCTTAAATATTATTAATAACAATCACATCATTCATCTATGTCATCCACATAGTTCACAATGATAACACGCTCCCACTAGAATATGGCATCCATACATGAGATCCAGGGATTTCACTTAGCTCCCACTCAAAATATGTCTCCTACATATTGAGTCTTAGCCAAGCCTTTAAAGCTCCCACTCAAATGCAAGTCCTCTCAGCAATCTTGGACATTCCAAAATTATTTGATCATAATCAAATTGAGAATTTTAGCCGTGAGTTCCCAATATCCATATATTGCTGGTGTAAATCCAATAGACTCAAGCATCACTACATTTGTAGTCAACTCCTTGAATTTGTCTAAACATAATTTGTGACAAATCGAGCTTTATGTCTTTCATTAAGTTTCATATATTTCTTATGACTTTGTATCCATTTATAAATATCAAGTAAACATCTTTACTTAATAATATCAAGTAAAATATTACTTTTCAATCTTAAATGTAACTTAATATAGGATTTATGACTCCTAGTCATCTCTCGCATTTAGGTCCATCACACTTCTTTGTATTTTGTAGGTATATCTTGTTCAAAACATGACAAGTGAATCAATAATATAATTCCACAAACTTGCAGAATATATTCTTGAATCCTACTATCTTTTGTAAAAGTATTCGCTGAAACTTTATGATCACTATCATTAGTTTATCCTCTATTTGTAGAGTTCGGTTTCACGAAACAAATTTCGCTGCGCCACTCAATAATTAGGAGGTAAGGTCAAATACCTTGTTTAGATCTTTTACTTTATTCCACTGTATCTTCATCAAGACACATCAAACCTTAGGACAACAGCATGCTTGCCCTTTGTGGAACATGTAATTATAAGAATATGCTACAAAGAATTGTTTATTCGCCACAATTTCGAACCATCGAAACCTCTAGAAACTTGAACATGCCATAACCCTTATGGTGTTGTTTCCACGAATATTTAGATCTTCCTTTTATTTCAAACGAGTGTTTTCTTATTTCTATCTTTAACTCTAAATGATAACCATAACCCTGATAAGAGAATATTAGACCACATGTATCTAATACAATATGATTATGATGTTTAGACATATCAACACTTTGACTCTGTCCAATTATCATAATTTGTGAATCATTTGAACAATTAAAATCCTTTCAAACTCTTGTTTCATTAAGTAAATACACATATTCACTTAATTCCACAATGAAATAATGATTTCCACTATTTGTTGAAAATGTGATACATCACTATGTATAAAACTCAACATTCTTCGCATATCACCATTTTACCGGAAGGCGGAGTTTTAGCCATCTTGCCAAACTAGGCATGGTTTTGCAAAGTCACTAGATCAAATATCTAAGACCCCGATTTTCATCTAAGTGAAAAACATGCAATAACCATCACGACTTAAATAGTGTCATTTCATTATTAACCTTTGGATATCTTTTAGCATTCTAATCCTTTATACATGCTTAACCTATGATCATTAACATAGTGATGAGAATAACTCATTTATAATCATTATGTGACCATAAAGGTATTACTCATAAGAACAGTACAATTGGATTCTAACTTATTCATATGAATAACCATCTTGCAAAAAGCAAGACACACAAACAAGAATTATAAAATTATATTAAAGTCCACTAATCCAACTGATAAACTTTGAGGGAAGGAGTGATGTCAGCTATCAACTAGTTTGCTTGCCGTCATCAAGCCACATTGCCTGAATTCGAGCAATTATCAAGCAGACCATCCCGTTTTCCCAAAAACAGGACAAGTATCCAATACTCTGTAAACTGCAACGAGTTTTGCATAAATTACATTTATAACTTTGTATATTTGACATATACCATTTTCATCCATGTCATCCATTATAATCAAGTCCCTCTGAGATTTCTCAACTCTAATGCAAGACTGCTAAGTGATTCTCCAAATATTCCGTTTTCATCCATCATGGAGGAAATATCATCCAACGGCTCATACTTTATGTCCCTGATTTTGTAATATATAAAATTGTAGTCCAACTCTCCATCGAATGGAGAATGGCCCCTTTTGGATGATTATACAAACTTGGTGGAGTCATCGGATTATCCTAATGGTTATTGTATCAAGAAGATAAGATTAGCTTATTACGAGGATATCCCTCAAGCATGGGTATTAATCTATGAAGTTGGACCCTTTTGCTAAGTTACATTTCTAGCAAGACATTTCTCATGGTCACAAAGGACCTCAATTATATAGGCCATGATCTACTAAGATATTTAAACACAGACATTTATACTTAGTTCATAATATGAGTTTAATTCATAATAGAGTTCCCACTAAAATAGTCATCCCTTGAATGATTTTAGTGATCAAATGATCCCAATTCACTATGCAACCCCCGATCGTCATGGCCGGTAACATATCTTCAAAGGTAGACATTCTTCAATGTCAATCAAATCATCCATGTGACTCATGCTCGACCTTTTGGTCTCTTGTGTTCCGAGGCCATGTCTACACATGCTAGGCTCGCCAATTCAAACTCGTGTGTATTGCAGTATAACCCTTGCACCCACTGTATGCGAACATAGATATGTCTAGCCCCCGATCGTCATGGCCGACTTTATAACAAATAACTTTCTTGGTGGTGCACACACAAGGGGAACACTATCATTGGAATTAGGGAAAACACAATATTATGAGGCCATGTCTGCACATGCTAGGCTCGCCAATTCAATATTAGTTTTCATAGGGATCATCTTATCTATGATACCGTTGAGTATTTAATACTAGCAAACAATAAGATGCAAAACAAGTATCAACATCACATGTATATTGTGATATTATATGGTCCTTCTTGCGCCTTGATCTCCATCGAGTGCTCCGGCATGATCTCCATCGTGCCACTAGTTTTGACACCAAGTTCTTGGTGCCACCAGTAGGTCGTCCATCAAAACGATGACTATTACTACACAACTTAGTAACATAAAAGTAAACTACTTTACCTTCTTAACGACCATGACCATATCAAATCACATGCCTCTCCTGCAAAATAAAGTTAGACGCCTCTACTTTATCTATTGCAAGTTTTACGTGGTTGTTAGAGCTTTCACAATAGAACTCTTTCTAATCTACGAACTTTCCAACCACAACATGGATCCATACGGTTGTCTCTACTACACCCCTTTCGGGACCCTCCGTTGTAAATTCTATATCAACTATTGTAAGAGAGACAGACACCCGCTAGCCTCTTATACGGAACAAGCCATATGTCGAGCGTAGAACCAGTCTCGCGTAAGAGTATGCGTAAGGTCGGTCTAGGCCGCTTTATCAAACAATCCTGCGATATAAACAAGTACACGTGGGAAGGTAACAACTATAGGATCAATGCCCGCACAACACATATGCATACTGGACGTACACCACTACTACACATAGATCGGCTCTGATACCACTATTGGGGTTCTGGTGCAGAAAACGAAAATTTTCTTACGTTGGATCACCCTACTACCCAAGATCTATCTACTAGTAATGAAGTAACGACCGAGAGGTTTCAGATACTTACTCTTGTAGTCCGAAAGTAGTTAATGTTCTAAGGGGAACATGGTTGAACTAGTCGTGCTCGTAGACGACCTCAAGGTCGCGAAGCTCCTCGCAGTTCACCCCTTGCTCCATCACCATGCAGCAGTCCAGTCATGACATCCAAAGTGCCCCAAGTGTTGCTCCTCGTGGCTTCATACACATACAGTGTATGATGAGAACCTCCGCTCCCTTGATCCCTATCGGGAGTGCGGATCTTGGAATCCCCACAGTGCAACGACATGCTTCAGGTGTGTCGTCTCTTGCGTGAATATCCCTGGGCCATGCCAACGCGTTGAGACAACTAGAGAGATAGATTGGAGAGGAGGTGGAGATCCCAACTCATGGGATATGTTGTTTGATGTGTTCCTCTAAGGGGAGAGGGGGCCTCTTTATATAGGGGAGGAGGGGGCAGGCTTGCCCCTCCCCCAAGCTAACCAGGCGGCGGCCAAGGGGGGAGAGGCGGTGACCAAGAGAGGGGGCATCCCTAGGGCTCCCCCAAACCCTAACCCTAGCTGCCGGCCAAGGGAGGGGGCAGCCCTAGGCGCCCATCAAACCCTAGGCACATGGGCTAAGTCCCTCTCTCTTTCCCTCATGGGCCCTTTTCCCTAGGAAACTTAGCCTATTAGTGGAATAACCTTTCAAATTAGATTTAAATATTATATTTAATATTAATTACAATAATTAATACATAAGTACATATTACAAAATCTGATTTGACCCGAAACACCTTTCGGTTCCCCTTCTATATCCTCCGAATAGATTAGGAACTTCTCGGAACAATTCCGGTCCTCTCACTGAACTTTTATGGTTTCCTTTCTTTCTACGAAAGACTTAAGATCTCTCTCCGTGGAATAATTCTGACTTTCTCTTTCTCTTCTATGATTCCAACTTACGGATGATCTCCAGCTCATCGTACCCTTAACTGGATCCCCTCACGGCTCGGGAATGGCATATACATGATATGTATCAATGATCAACAACGGGACCGGGATGCCCATGATGACCCCTGTACATTCCAGATGATGATGTCGTTCGAACCGTAAGCGTTGAGTCCAATTCCCTTTATTTATTCTATACTACTTGTCCGTGATCCGATTGTTAGGTATCTCCATACCTTGTTCAATCTTGTTACCGATAAGTACTATTTACTTGTTACCGTGATATTACATCTCCGTGACCTAGTCACATGTTGCAACATTATGGATGTAATCTCACCAAGTTGGCCTAATTGTATCTTACCCATCACCGAGTGAAAAAAATCCCGGTCTTAATTCATAGGACTCAACCTATAACTCTGGAATACCCAACATACACCTTTATAATCACCATTTCACCGAGTCATGTTTGATGTAGTTAAAGCAGCCTTAGGAAACAGTGATTAATATGATCTCACGGTCTAAGGAGAAGGAGACTTTGTTTCTAACTATTTCAACAATGAACTTCATGACTTGACCGTGTCGCAATCTTTGAGGAATGTCCATCACATCATTCACCAATGATATGATCTCGTTGTCAACTAGCTCTGTCACTCATGATCAAGAAACCTTGATCATCTATTGCTGAACGAACTAGTATCAATAGAGGCTATCAGGGACTGATGTTTCATATCACACTTGTATCAATGTTTCCACTTGATACAGTTATAGCACAATATGAAACTATTACGAACTTATTGGGATTTGACAATAATAAACCTTTTATTATTTTCCTCTAGGGCATATTCCCTTCAGGTCTTCCAATTAAACTCGCAAGGGATTAACCACTAGGCTATGCATGGATTGATATATAGTATCTAGCATGGCTCCTTTTATGTGGATCAAAGTTGAATTTATGCTCATATCATATTCTAGTTGTAATGCACCAAGTAATAGGTTATTGATAGGAATAAGTATCATGGTAATTTTTTGCTTGATCAATAGAAATGAATAGTTTTGAATGTCTACATCGAGATTCCAAAGATCATGGATCTATCAAATATATGGATTTTATTACAATACTAGTTAAGTGCTCGTGCGTTGCAACGGGGCCATATATTCTAATGGTTAACCACCAATGTAATATGTAGTTATAGGATGCTCATCGAGCATTAGTGTAGCCATGCATTTGTGCTTCTTTGATTTTGCGATGATCACGTTCATAATTTTTAATTTTGTTACAAGAAGCCAGACTCCAGATTTGTGGATTGCGTACCGAGGATCCCCCGTCGGTGGCGGGTTGACTTCCAGATAGGTGGTGGCTGCCATGACTGTGGCCTGCGGTTTCTTGGACATGTTGTTTCCCTACGAGTCCATCGACATGAAGGACATGTCGAGTGCCTTGGTGTCCTCGCGTCTTGCGGTAGGGTCCATGCTCTCCAGACGAGAGCTGTGCTTATGGCCATCGTAGCCTTTCGAGGAGGATCCGAGACGGAGGAGAGTGCGACCTGTCGCATGCTTGATTCGTCGGCTGCTCGCCTACGTTGTTCGAGATCCTTATGTTGCTCGACCTGCCGATTATGATCCTTTATGAGGAGTCAGTGGTAACCCATCAGCATGTCGCGAGAGGCATCCATTGGTAAAGGATTGGTACCTCGCACGGCCTACCGGACTCTTTCCCACTTAACATCATTGAGATGGATCTCTTGACGATTGCGGTTGCCATCATTAGCAGCCTCGTGTGGCCCGTTCCCGTTGGGATTGGCCGAGGGTGGACCGCCGACTCCGTTTCCGACGTTGGCAGCCTGCGGATTGAGGGGGAGCCGTTGGTTCGGCTTCGTTGTCAACGTTACCATCATGGATGGTCGCACACATGTAGCGATGGGGGAGATCATTGCTCCCATAGCTCTCAGATCTGGAACCGTAGGTTCCTTCCTCCGTAGGAGGGTCACAGAGGTTAAAGTTGCAACTGCTGCTATCATCCGAATCACTTGTCTGCGACGATGTGCTCAGGACATCGATTGGAGGAACCCACGAAGCAGGCGTGATTTCTGGAGGTACCACCCACTATGGGAGGCAGATGGTGCCGATCTTTCCTACCTGGAAGCATAGGCTCCCAAGCATCATCTCGACTCCGTCTCCCACAGAATCGAAATCTTGGCGGGTTGCGGGCGAGTGGACGATGAAGTCAATGGTGCCGAAGATCGCGGTGGATGGGGTCATCACAATCGCACAATCAGCGTCCCCAGTTCCCACAGATGGCGCCAATTGACGAGGGTTCGACTCTTCAATACCCATTGTTATGAACTTGGGTTTGGATAAGGAGGGGAAGCTGAAGATCATGGAACGGCTAACGGATTCACAACACGGGGACACGAGGTTTACCCAGGTTCAAGCCCCGGAGGGAAAACCCTACTCCTGTTTGTCTGTTCTTGATTGATGGCGATGCCGATGATTACAAGGGTGCGCAGATGAAATCTGGCGTGATGTTTGTTCTAGGGTTATGAGGTGCCCTCCTCGCCGTGCCCTCCTGGGCTTTATATGGGGAGACCAGGTCTCGGGGTAGGTCGAGTCGGTTACAGATTAGGGTTTACCCCTTAAACTATTGGAGATATGCCCTAGAGGCAATAATAAAAGTAGTTATTATTATTATATCTTTGTGTTTATGATAAATGTTTACATTCATCCTATAATTGTATTAATCGGAAACATTAATACTTGTGTTATTTGTAAACTTGTTAGAGTCCCTAGTATAGCCTCTTTATAATACTGGCTTATTGGTTGATAGATGATCATGGTTTCCTGATCATAAACATTGAGATGTTATTAACAACAAGATCATATCATTAGGAGAATGATGTGATGGACATACTCCTATAGATAAGCGTAGCATTAAGATCAAGTCATTTCAATAGTTCGTTTGCTATAAGCTTTCAGATACATACTAACCTAATTCCTTCGACCATGAGATCATGCTAATCAGCATCACCGGATAAATGCTTTGATGACATAAAACACCACTTTGTAACTAGGTGGTTATAAAGGTGGCATTGAATGTTCGGAAAGTATGTGTTGAGGCACATGGATTAAGAGTGGGATTTGTCCATCCATATGACATATAGATATACTCTAGGCTCTCTCGGTGGAATGACATGCAATTAGCTTGCAAGCATGTGACTGGCTCACAAGGGATCACATATCACAGGAACGAGTAAATAGTACTTATCGGTAACGAGGTTTAACTCGGTATGTAGAGATAGCGACGATCAGACCTCGAATAAGTAAAATAACGCGAGGCAAAGGGAAATTGGTATTGTATGTAAATGATTCATTCGATCGCAAAGTAATCGTAGAAATATGTGGAAGCCATATGAATTTCCAGATTCCTCTATTGGTTATTGATCGGAGAAGAGTCTCGGCCATGTCTGCATAGTTCACGAACCGTAGGGAGACACACTTAAGGATTCAATGTTGTTTAGTAGATATGGAATGTGAGTAAGAAGACCGAATGTTGTTTGGAGTCTCGGATGGGATCCGGGATATCACGAGGAGATCCGAAGAATAAGATTCATATAAGGAAAGTCCAATTCCGGAGTTCGGGAATGATTCCGGTGTTTTCACCGAAATGATCTAGAATGGTCTAGAAGGTTCACCGAACCGGAAGGGGAAGGGCACATGAATGTGTCATGCCAAAGTGGAATGGTTGCATCATGTCCTAGGTCAAAGGGCTGTGCAAATAAAAGCCATTGTGTTCTACTCGTGCAATAGATCTACGCATAGACACGGCTTTGATACCATTGTATGGGTTCGTAGCATGGAAAACAAAAATTTTCTATCGCATGAACACACAAAAGCCAAGATCTAATCTACGAGATTGGTGCAACGAGTTTATAGAGTACTAACCCTCGTAGATCCAAAGCGTTTAACGAGATCGGATTCTCGTGGTTGATGTAGTCGTTCACTTGCCAATCTCAAGATAGTGTAGACGATCCTTCCGGCGCCATGTTCCGGCAGCGCTTCCACAGTCGGTCACACGTTCAATACTCGATGAAGACCTTCATCTCCCTTGTTTCAGCATGCAGTGGAGGTTGTAGATCTCCTCGCGATTCCAGCAGCATGACGGTGTGATGGTGGAGGTGGAGGAGTAGATCCTGCAGGGCTTCACCTAAGCCAGAGCAGGTATGGTGGAGGAGAGAGGGCCTCGGCAGCTAGGGTGTAGGCACCAAGGAGAGGGAGGTGCCGACGGCTAGGGTATATTCCACAACGACTTGGAGAGGGGCGGCGGCCTAGGTTAAGGGGTGAGAGGGGGTGGCACCCCCTCCCCTCCTTATATAGGTGGAGGGGAGGCGGCCAGGGTGGTCGAGTCCTCCCCCAACTCCCCTTGTGGCCTGCGGCTTGGGGAGGGAGAGGGAAACCTCTTCCCTCTAGGTTTCCTCTCCTCCCACCACTAGGCTTTGATTTTTCAATTTGTGATTTGATTTTTTCAAACAATTGTTTGATCTAATCAAACTAGAGTTTGATCTCTCATCCTATTTCCTCTCCCAGTTAGTCTAGGGTATTATGCAACCATTCCACATTGGTATGGCACATTCCAAGTACCCATATTCGGCGTGGTGGACCTTCTAGAACATTCTAGAAGCTTGTGGTTGAAACACCAAAAACATTTCCAAACTACGGAAATTGACTTTCCTTATATGAATCTTATTCTCTGGACCATTCCGGATGTCCTCGAGATGTCCTGGATCCAATCCGAGACCCCGAACAACATTCGGTCTCCAACTCATATTCCATATCTAGTAAACAACATCGAATCCTTAAGTGTGTCTCCCTACGGTTCGTGAACTATGCAGACATGATCGAGACATATCTCCGATCAATAACCATTAGAGGAATCTGGAAATCCATTATGGCTCCCACATATTTTTACGATTACATTGTGATCGAATGAACCACTTACATACGATACCGATTCCCTTTGTCGCGCGATATTTTACTTATCCGAGGTTTGATCGTTGGTATCTCTTATACCTAGTTCAACCTCATTACCGATAAGTACTCTTTACTCATTCCATGATATGCCATCCCTTGTGACCTAGTCACATGCTTGCAAGCCAATTGGATGACATTCCACCGAGAGGGTCCAGAGTATATATATCTGTCATATGGATGGACAAATCCCACTCTTGATCCATGTGCCTCAACACATACTTTCAAAATACCTAATGCCACCTTTATAACCAACCAGTTACGGAAGTGGTGTTTGATGTCATCGAAGTATTCATCCGGTGATGGTGATTAATATTATCTCATGGTCGAAGGATTAGGTTACTATGTATTTGAAAGCTTATAGCAAACAAACTCTAAATGACTTTATCTTATGCTATGCTAACTATAGGAGTGTGTCCATCACATCATTCTCCTAATGACATGATCTTGTTACCAATAACATCTAATGTCCATGATCAGGAAACCATGATCATCTATTAATCAATAAGCTAGTTCAACAAGAGGCTTACTAGGAACTCTTCTATGTTTACAAAACACACTAGTATTAATGTTTCCGGTTAATATAATTATAGCATGTTATGCAAACATTTGTCATAAACACAAAAATATAATAATAACCATTTTATTATTGTCTCTTGGGCATATCTCCAACAACTTCTTAGTTACAATGTACATCTCCAATCTTTACTCTCAATCTACTATATACCTCTCTACTCCATGCTGAGAAAACACATTCTGTTTCCCAACTGATCACACATGAATCTATCCTCGCCTGGTCTCATCGTTTTATTTTGAAATTTTTAGGTCAAAGATGAAAGGTAATTGCCATGCAATTTTCATAATATTTGCATCTAGACCTACGAGTCAAAACACCATGGCCAACACAAGATATCTATTGTCTTCTCACTCGTAAGGGTGTAGAGTGCACGTGCAATTAACATATAATCTTATAAATTTGTATGCTCATTCTAGTTAGAAAAAAAATCCTAAACAAATCAACAAAGAGGTTTAATAAAATATAATAATATACACTAAACGAAATATTCAAGTAAAATTTCTAAAATCCAGGTGAACCAACAATATTCAAAACATATCTTAAAAACTATATACCGATACTCTTGACCAAATATTATTCTCCATATTCAAAACATATCATAAAAACTATATACCGATACTCTTGACCAAATCTTATTCTCCATACCCCGCCCAGACTCTTGGGTGGCATTGATCCCTGTCCTGAGCTGTATCCAAAAAAATTAGATGTATACATTTTTTTAGCTGTAACTAATGTCGCCAAAGAGGGTTTTTAGGTAAAAATGCAACTTGGCCTGTCTTCAAACTGGGAAGCAATTGTAAGTTATCAATACCACTGTAAAAGGATCATGATTGTAATATGTTTCTGAATTCAATGAACTTTCCCCCTTGTTAGTTTTAGCATTAAGGAAGAGGAGGCTTAATTTAATTCATCTCTTCATGGCGAAAAATGGACATCACGGAAAACAGGTTATTTAATTCTAAGGTCTATTTACATATTTCTGAAAGTGATGTGCATACAAATATCGAAGATCTTGTAGGTTTAGAAGACACACCTTGTGGTACATAATTCCTATAAATGTGACATGTAAAACGGCTTGTGCACAACTGCATATACACCTTGAGTAGTAAAAAGTGATGGTTCCTTTTCCTGAATTGAAGGACACAATGAGGAAAAAATATGAATGTCCCAGTAGATGAATAAACACAAAATTAGCCTTTTAGGTAAAGTTGTATTCTTGTAGAGAATTTGCTCATTGCCACTCAGAGTTATATATCATGAATCTTGGAGAACATCAGTGCATTGCTATATTTGAAAAGAAAAGAAAGAACACCACATGTTTTCTGCTGGAAAAAAATTGTGCCACTAATATTATAACACGAGAAATAGCATCTGCAAGGTAAGTAGCAGAGAGTAACATGAGCTAACTTCACTTCCCTCTCACACATTATTAAATAATACTGAAATATAAGTGGTACTTGTCTCACGAGAGAAAACATGAACATCCATAATTAAGCCTTGTAATGAAGCGACTGACGTCTGAAAATACAAACTCTAGGTAGCATCAATACAAACTAATGGAAGCATGAACCTGTGGTTCCATACTTGCACTTTTTGGAAGCAGCTACTGATAGAGCCCATCTCTCCTGTCTAGCTCTCCATGATTGGTATTTTTTTTCATACTTTGAACTGTATTTTGGTTTCAGGGTTCTGAAAAATACTGCATCAAAACTAATTTTTAATTCTATCAATGGAGGTCTTTTCATATGGCAGAACGGGCGGTGTTATTACAGAAATGCATATGTACATTTCATATCAATAATTCAATAATAACTACACATGCCTCACCAAACCAAGTAAGCTTGGGGGTTTCTTTTAGCAGAAACAATTTGCTGGTACCATTTCATACAACTAGGCATGCTACTGAATATGATAAATTCCATTGTACGTAATCAGCACGATAAATATCAGCAGTCAATTTCTGACGGTTACTTAACCTAGCAAAGTAGAAATTTACCTCAACAAAAGCTTTTTAGTAATTGTTAGTCAGAGAAGAAGTCATCGTCAGAAGTAAGATCTACACCAGCCCCTTCCAGTGGATGTGAAATTTGCAACACATCTAATCATGGATTAGATGGATAATTCTCTATATCAAAGAACTCTCCCTGGGAAATTTCCAGAGATTGTCGTTGAACTGGTAATGGAGCATCCTAGCAGCGCTTCGCGATGCACTAATGAAATAGCAGACATGTGTGACTGTAGGTTATAACAAAGTGGAAACTGGATTATTTACATATGAGCATACAATTGCACAACACCAATAATCACATTTCTAATAAATATGTTCAATAAGATTAACCAATTTGCAGAAACGATTAGTACAAAAATTATAGATACAATGAACAATTGTTGTACTGATCTGACCATCTCAAAAGTTGTAAAATGAATGCATGGTTGCATAAATATGGAAAAATATGTTTAGTAAGAGATGATGTGAACATAGAACATAGTTTATATAGAAGAGACAACGTGATGTGGACAACTTTGAAATCAGGCTGAGTATATAAAACATAAAACATTCAAAAGTACGACACGGACTGAATGCCTGGACCATATAATTTACCAATACAATCATCAACATTGTACCAGAGAGCCATCGGATGTTGTATATATCATACAATTTTATCATGCACGGAGAATTAATACCATGAATAAGCGAATTCTAGAACTGCTACGTTATTCATTTTCGTTACAGGACACCATTAAAATAGATATCTATTCAAAATGCTGGAACATTCAAATATGCAATCAGGGCTTGTCCCAGCGCAGATTTTCAGTAAACAATAGTAAGTGCTTAAATTGATACCCTTTAAGAATTAAGGATATAAATATTTAGCTTGCGATGTCATATATTTTTAGAGCAAGAAAACCCTCGAACCCACACATACGCACAACGAGATCAGGTACCAACAACTTTATATTATATTAACACATTGGTATTATACCTCAGTATTATCTGCTTGGGGGAGTGTACATCCCGACATTTGCAGGGGACGGTACAAGATCCTATGAGAATACAAGCAACAAAAATTTATCCAAGTCAAAACACAAAAGAGGGGTCGCTTAAGATTGTATGTCCTTTTTACAGGAAATGTAAAGGTACGATTTTTGCACCTCGTCGATGTATGGAATATCAAAACTTGGTCCCAAAAAATGGAAGTTCGAAGGAACAACAAATTACTAAAGAAGTAAAAAATATGTATGAAGGCTATGAAGAGAACACATCTCACGCGCCACCCTAGTAGAAAACAAGCCTTTGGTTTGGAGCTGCCCTGGCCTCTAGTCCCGGTCAGGTCTGGAACCGGGACTAGTGTGATCACTAGTCCCGGTTCGTCCCCTTTGCAACGGTTAGGAGGCAGCAATTGCCTAGTCCCGGTTTATTGGAGACCTCTACTCCCGGTTGGTAATACCAGCCGGGACGATGAATGGCGACTCTCCCACCCACCCCACCCTAAACCCTAGCCACCTTTGTTGCCGGTGATCTTCCTCTGATTGCCGGCAATCAACCCTCCCCTCCCACCCTTTCTCTCTGGAGTTCTTCCCTCTGCAAGGTGATATCCCTTTTCTCAACTTTCTTTGATCATGGCATGTCTGGATCCGGCTTGGCGATGGAGGGTCACTTATTCCACTTCCAAGGATTTGGATCGGGGTCGTCAGAAACAGTACGATGGTGAGATTCACCTTTGGCCTAGGCACAATTGGTTGGCCCTGATCAATGCAAAAGGAGGTGGCCTCATTGGTAAGAAGATACCCTTAAATGATCTACCTAGAATCAGATCCATTCTATCTTTCACTGGGTTTAAGGTCACTGTTCTTTCTTGCATTCTTTCACCTGAGGTATGTGACCGCAGTCCTGTTGTTGATCTGATTGATCCGATCATAGATCCGATAATTTCGGCTCATTCGTTAAATATGGATCTTTCTTCGGGGCTTGCTTTCAAAAATGATGTCAAGAGGAAATTCAGATCAACTGTTCATCCGTTGGGCAAAGCACATCATTTTCTGATGGTAGTTTCCTTTGGCCGATCCAAATTTAAACTTGATGATAAATCTGCTGCTTTGGCATTGGAATCATGCATTGGAGGTACTGCATAGGATCTCTCGGTTATCAAACTTGCAGACAGGGTTTTCAGGTTTTCAGTTTCTTCAAAATATGTTGGGTTTTTGGTCTATGGTCTTCAACAATATTCATGCATGGATTTTAAATGCTTCTTTCATCTTTGGAGTAATGGAGGTCCCCTTTGGAATAAATAATTTAATGCTTGGCAGAAGGAGTGTAATGAAGAGTGGACACTTATTAGCCCCAACAAAAAAAGAACTGATCGTGCTTTGAATGCTCTAAGAAAGAGGCCTGCAAGTTCATGCTTTAGAAAGGATAAATCTGTTTCTAAGAAATTATCTTTTGCTGCTTTTGAAAAGTATGATGCTTGTGAAGGTTATGAATGCCCAGTCTCAAAAGATCAGGCAGAAGTTTACCTCGAAGCCGGCTATGATTGTCCTCAACTTAGGAGAAAGGCTGGAGTAATTATGCCTCCATCTGTCTTTGCTGTTACACAAAATATTCAGTTTGGCACGTTTACTGATGAAACTCAACCTTCTCATGGGAAGGATTCAAATAGCAAAGTGCAAGATGAGGAGGACCCTGACTTTGGGAAAATGATTGATGATATGGTCTACAGGGTCTTTAAGTGTGGTAAATGTTTAAGTATGGGACATGTTACTAATCAATGCTCAAATCAAATTAGATATCGGGCCTGCTTTCATTATGGTCATATCAGGAAAGAGTGTCTGAAGCTGAAGAGCCAAGCTAGGATGCGGTGGATCCCTAAGGGAAACAGAGTTGGCATTGTAACCGGAGAAGCCATGTTGGACAATACGTGTCGTAAAGACGACACCGACCAGGTTTTGGACAAGAGCAAACAGTTCTTTGTCGATTCGTCTGCCTTCTCCCCCTCCTACACAACTCCGAACCCTACCGCAAAATCGCCGCATACGCCTACCTTGCCGACAATGGCTAACTATCCGCTTGATCCAACGAGGTGGATCCCTGAAGGCCATCAAATCATCGATGGTGGACCCACAATACTGCCCAAGACCTTCTACATGTCGTCAGTGTTGCCGCGGCGACGCCATGAACACGTTGTTACTGCTGAGCTCATGCCACCCCATCCACCTCATCTTGAACCTTACTGGAGGCAACAGGTCAGGAACTTTATTGTGCATCATCTGCATCGTGAGGTGGATGCTATTCATCCCTGTCTCTTTGGTATCGAATTTTTCTTCCTGCATAGTGCTGCAGCTACAGCTGCTCTTGTGAATCACATTCCTTATCAGTTACAGAACGGTATCTTTGTACATTTTGTGCGTCATGATGATAGAGAAAATCATAGAGCAGAATTGGGTTTTTCTACTGGCTGGTTGATGTTCCCGGGACTTCCATTAGACTATAGGAATGACTATGATATAAACAATGCTATTGCTACTTTTGGTAAATGTTTGCACTGGCATCAAGATCAGGATGTGATTGAGAATATGTGGCTTCAGCAACCTGGTTTTATTGATGTGGTTAAACAAGCTTGGGGCAGCCAGTTAAGGAGGGTCCTATTACCAACATGATTACAACAAAGTTCAAAAATACAAGATATGCTCTAAAAAAGTGGGGGAAAAGGCTGTCTCACATCAAAGCTCTGATAGAAAAATGTAATAAGGTAATTCTAATGCTTGATGATATTGAAGACAAGAGAGTTCTCAGCAGACCGGAATTTAATTTCAGAAATATTGTAAAGTTACACCTAAAAATATTACTAAACATTCAGTCAACCTACTGGAAGAATAGATGCACCATAAGATGGGTAAAGTTTGGAGGAGAAAATTCAAAAAAAATTCATGCTAAGGCCACCGAAAGGTACAGGTGCAATGTGATTAATGATATAAAAGATGAACATGGCAATTAATCACAATGACAAAGCTGATGCATTATGGAGATGTTATAAGAACCGAATGGGGGTTTCTACTGGTGTTGAAAATAGAGCAGATCTATCAGACTTGATTCAAGAAGTGGATAATCTGCATTGTTTGTCAGCAGAATTCAGTAATTCAGAAATTGAGGATGTAGTAAAATTTATGAAAACTGACAAGGCACCAGGCCCTGATGGATTCAATGGAGCTTTTGTTAAAAAGTGTTGGCATATTATTAAAGATGATTTTATCAAACTATGTCATGATTTCCATAAGGGCCTCACACCACTTGAGAGCATAAATGGTTCCTATATCACTCTGGTTCCAAAAAAAAATAGCCATGAGACAGTTAATGATTTTAGACCCATTTCTCTCACAAATACCTGTTTAAAATTTCTCACTAAGGTAGCTGCCAACAGACTTCAAAAGGAGATAAAGAGATGTATTCATAACAACCAATATGGATTTATTAAGTGCAGAACAATACAAGATTGTCTTGGTTGGACTTTTGAATACTTGCATCAATGCCATGTTTCTAAGAGGAGAACAGTAATTATCAAGCTAGATTTTGAAAAGGCTTTTGACACTATTGAACATGAAGCAATTATCAGGATTCTGAGGTGTAAAGGATTTGATGAAGTATTTATTGGCTGGGTAAAAGAAATTCTCTCTTCTTGTACATCCTCTATATTACTGAATGGAGTTCCAGGAAGAAACTTTTGTTGTAAGCGTGGGGTTAGACAGGGTGACCCCCTTTCTCCTTTACTGTATGTACTAGGAGGGGACCTATTACAAAGTTTCATAAATAAGGCTTATAGAGATGGAAGACTGAGAACTCCTATAGCAAACTGAGGAACTTATGACTTCCCTATTGTCCAATATGCTGATGATACCATCATTGTCATGCAAGCAGATTCTGATCAGTTACTTATACTTAAAGAAATATTGGATGAGTATTACTCCTTCACGGGACTAAAAGTCAACTTTCATAAATCTGCTCTGATTCCAATCAATATGAATGAAGATGATGCTGGTTTGCTTGCTTTGGAAATTGGCTGTATTATGGCTACACTACCATTTCCGTACCTTGGTTTGCCTATGGGGATTACAAAACCAACTATTAAAGATATGTCACCTTTAGTTGATATAGTGGAAAGAAGGCTCTCTGCTACTGCCTCCTTCCTTTCTTATGGAGATAGATTGGTCCTTGTAAACTCTGTGATTTCCTCAATGCCTCTACACTACCTTTGTTCTCTTGAAATTCCAAAAGGAGTCATTGAAGTAATAAATAGAGCAAGAAGACATTGTTTATGGAGGAAAAAGAAAGAATATGGGAGGATAAACTCCCTTGCCTCATGGGACATGATTTGCAAGCCAAAAGTGAAAGGTGGTTTAGGCATAATAAATCTGGAAATTGGGGTACGGGTTCAGGTCCAGAAATGTTAAAAGATGCAAAGAAAAGGTTCTCAGGCCCATGTTTTGTTGAGATAGTCATCTTAGCATGCTGGAATATTTGGAGGCAAAGAAACAATAAGATTTTTAAAGGGATGAAGCCAACATTCAAAGCATGGAAGGCTAGATTTGTCCAAGATGTTTCCTTGCTTAAACATAGAATTAAAAGTTCTAAAGTTGCAGTACTGCCAAATTGGATTGACAATCTGTTGTAATTTTGCTTTTTTCTAAGTAGTTCTGTAGTTTTTTCCTTTTCCTTTTCTCAGTTTGTACATAATTTTGAACCTCTAGTTAATTTTGAATAAAGGGCTGTGGGGGTCTCCCCTACAGTAGATAAGCTTCAAAAAATACCAGCCGGGACTATAGGTCTCGCGCCAACGACTGGGATCCAAGAGAACATATAGTCCCTGGTGGTATTACAGGCCAGGACTAGTGCTCTGATCTAGTCCTGGTTTGTAGAACAACCCAGGACTAATGTTTCCCCTATATATTCCCTGCTTCGACCCTGCACAAACCCATGGCCATTTTCTCCAAACTAGTTCAAGTTCATCCCTATTTTTTGTCCAAAGTTTGTCAAGATTTGGTGGCATCCATCAATCCAAGCTTCTAAAAGGTTAGCAACTTCCATCTTTCATCTCTCATTGTTAGTTTAGCTCAATGCTATAGAAGTAGAGAAGGATTTCATGCTTAGAAGTAGAGGGAATTTTAGATGTGTAATTTTAAGAAAATTTTGATTATGCAAAAAGTTACTGAAATTCAAGATGTGTATTTTTAGAGTTTCGGAGCTCAGAATTGAATAAGGTTTGCACTGCTAGATCAATAATTAAAAACTCAACATTTTTATGTTAACAATTTTGTCCAATTTAAAAATTGTTGCATGTAAAATTATATATATATATGCAGTACACACTACATTTTTAGATTTGAAAAAGTAAATGTAGTAAAAATGATCCAAACTTTTTATATGATAAAATTTTTAATTATAATGCGGATGAGCCGGGAATGGATGTACAACGCTCTCTGAATGTCTGACGCGTTCATTAAAAGCGTGCATTTTTTCCTCGATTTGGCTGAGGCAAATAAGCGGAATGGTTTTATGGGTTGTCCGTGCCGTGTCTGTCGGAATGAGAAGGATTACTCTTCCTCAAAAACCATTCACATCCACTTGATTCAGTCAGGTTTCATGCCGGCTATAATTGTTGGACAAAGGACGGAGAAAGAGGGGTTATGATGGAAGAGAACGAAGAAGAAGAGAACGATGACAACTATCCAAAGTTCCCTGAATATAGTGGTACTGTAATAGAAGACAATGAACAACAAGAAGGTGAAGAACAGGCATTAGAGGAGACCACTGATGATCTTCGTCAGGACATTCTTGATGCACAGAGCAAATGCGAAAATGAAAACGAGAAGAAGAAGTTGGAGAGAATGTTAGAGGATCACAAAATATTGTTGTACCCAAATTGTGAAGATGACAACATAAAGCTCGGTACCACACTGGAATTACTGCAATGGAAGGCAGAGAATGATTTATCTGACAAGGGATTTGAGTAGCTACTGGAAATTTGGAAGAAAAAGCTTCCAAAGGATAAAAAATTTCCTATTAGTACATACGAGGCAAAGAAGGTTGTCTGCCCTCTAGGACTAGAGGTGCAGAAGATACATGCATGTATTAATGACTGCATTCTCTATTGTGATGAGGAGTACAATAATTTGGATGCATGCCCGGTATGCGGTGAATTGCGTTATAAGATCAGACGAGATGATCCTGGTGATGTTGAGGGCGAGCAGCACCCCAGGAAGAGGACAAGACATTGTGGGAGCGGAGGACAAGACAGATATGTCTGAAGATTATGATAAGTTTCATAAAATTCCGCCATTTGCAGTGAAGGATGACCCAAGCATCACGTTAATTGATGAAGATGCTCCATGGTTAAGGCCACACGGTCATAAGAAAGCCATATGATGTTTTCTGAATTTTCCTTTGGCAGTAATATGTACCTGTAGATCATGTATTATGACCTATAGTTCAAACCGGTCCCACTTCCTACCAATTCGGAAGATATTTGTATTTTTGTCCAGGGGTGGACAGAAAGGTTTGAGATCTCTCGGTTGGGACATTGTTCATGTAATGTGCTCTAGTAATTTTGGAAAATGTGGTGGCAGCATTTTGAATGAGCATTTTGGTGGTTGCTTCACAAAAAACCCGTTTTGGGCGCTCGAAAAATAGTAAATGGCTTTTTCGTGCGACGAAAAGGAAAACTTTCTCCCCCAACATTGTTTGGCATACCATGATGCACATGCATGCACAATATGGGCACAGTATCAAAAACTATGCCCTGATTATATCCATAACATTGGTCATTTGACCCGAAAGCCGAGAAACCTCGAACATGATAGGTCATTTTGTGAAGTTTTTTTTGAGACATAATCAATTTACCAAGTTTGGCATTTTTACTTGCAACTATGTCATATCATATGACACCACGCAAAGGATTTACATTATTCAAACATTTTTTGAATTTCTTATGACTGTTTTAAAATTTTCCTATTTCAAACTATAGTCAAATCGGTGGGCATGGAGATAGGTGATGAGAATCGCTAAAAAATGCATTGGATCTATGAATAAACATCATATTGTGAGTCTAAATATGATTTTTTTCAGAAAATCATGAGCATTAGATCATATACCTGTAGTTCAAACCGGTCCCACATCCTACCGGTTCGGCAGATATTTGTCTTTTTAACCAGGGGTGGACGAAAAGGTTTGAGATCTCCCGGTTGGGAGATTATCCATTCAAGGTGGTCTAGTATTTTTGGGAAAATATGGTGGAAGCATTTTGAATGAGCATTTTGGTGGTTGCTTCACAAAAAAAAACGTTTTGGGCGCTCGAAAAATAGAAAATGCCTTTTTCTTACGACGAAAAGGAAAACTTCCTCCTGCAACATTGTTTTCCATACCATGATGCATATGCATTCACAATATGGTCACATTATAATAAACTATGCACTGACTCTATCCATAATAATGGTTATTTGATCCGGAAGCCAGAAAACCTCGAACATGATAGGTCATTTTGTGAAGGGTTTTTTGAGACATAATGAATTTACCAAGTTTGGTATTTTACTTGCAACTATGACACATAATATGACATCATACGAAGGATTTACATTGTTCGGACCTTTTTTGAATTTCTTATGCCCGCTTTAAAATTTTCCTATTTCAAATTATAGTCAAAACAACAGGCATGGAGATAGGTGATGAGCATCGCTATAACTTGCATTGGATCTATGAAGAAATATCATATTGTGAGTCTAAATTTGTTTTTTAGAAAATCATGAGCATTAGATCATGTACCTGTAGTTCAAACTAGTCCCACTTCCTGCCGGTTCGGCAGATATTTGTCTTTTTGACCATGGGTGGATGGAAAGGTTTGAGATCTCCCGGTTGGTACATTGTCCATGCAAGGTGGTCTAGTATTTTTGGAAATGTGCTGGCAGCATTTTGAATGAGCATTTTGGTGATTGCTTCACAAAAAAACCCGTTTTGGGCTCTCAAAAAATGGAAAATGGCCTTTTCGTGCGACAAAAAGGAAAACTTCCTCCTACAACATTGTTAGCCATACCATGATGCACATGCACGCACAATATGGGCACACTATCACAAACTATGCCCTGATTCTAACCATAACCTTTAGTCCCGGTTTTAGACACCAACCGGAACTTTAGGGGTTGCGGCAGGCTAGGGCCGGCGCGCATGTTTAATCCCGATTGAGGTCTCCAACCGGGACTAAAGATGAACCTTTAGTCTCGGTTGGAGACAACAACCGGGAGTAAACATGAGTGGCTACACTATGCCAGTGAGTGGCGACACTATTTCGTTCAGTGGCGACACTATACTAGTGAGTGGCGACACTATTTCGGTGGGTGGCGGTGATGACCCACAAGTATAGGGGGTGTATCATAGTACTTTCAATAAATAGGAGTGTAACATCCCAAAAATATTAAACTAGAATCATCAAACTCTAATCATCAAATTTAGGGTTAACTAAAACTTTTCTAAAATAAAATGAGAAAGCATTCATGTGTGTATGCATCCCATTTTGAATTCTTTTGAATTGCCTTGTTTATGTTTTTCTTTGCTTGTAAAAGGATTCTTAGGTGAAATAAACATCATCTAAACAATCCCCACACTTTTCCCAATGGCAAATAAATCAAAACAAACAAAATGAGTGAATGGTCACTTTGGCCAAATTAACTCCCATGCCTACTTTGGCCGTCTCTAACTTTCAGAACTTAACAGAAACTTGTTTGGATCTTTGCACCCCTTGATAGTACTCATAACAAAGTATCAAGGCCCACTTTGTGATCATCCAGAAACATTCAAATGCATAGTTTAAAGGGCAGTTTAAAATTGAATCTATATCATATGGGAAGATCCCACTTTTTCAAAAACCACTCAAACAAGCTCAACTTTCAAAACCCAAGAATCTGGAGACTCACCAGCACCTACCTAGCACAGCCACCAAAAATCTTTTCAAAATTCAAAACTTAAATTCTTGCGGCCATTTCATCAAACACATTGCAGATGCAAATCAAATAAAATCCAAACACTATTTGGAGCAGTGATTTGAGCCTAACTTGTTCCCTCTCTGGTTGCAACTAGGCTTTAGTAGATTATCTAGCTCATTTGTAAACGTCTAGCACCACTATAAGCTTGGAAATGTCATCAGTGGTGAACAGCCAAAGCCACCCATGCCACCCCAGTGTAGACAGCAAGCTAGGAGAGGAACTAGCCGTGCCAACCTTGTCTGGGAGATCACCCATGCCTCACCGCCCCCTCTAGACCAGCCCTGCCTCGAAGACATCGACCAGAACACCCAGGAACGCCGTGCCCGTGCCTCTGTCAACCATGCCGAGCGTGCGCCAGAGCGCCACCCTCGACACACGCCCACAGACCGCGCGCCGCCCTCGCCGCGTGCATACACGATCATCACCGTCCTAGGAGATCGCCACACATCCGCGTTCGCCGCCCCATGCCCCGTAGCCACCGCTCGCCGTCAAGTTCGCCGCCTCTGCCTCATAGAGCATCGTGCGTTCCCGACCTTTTGCCACCGCCCCTACACGCGCATTAAAGCCATAGAGCATCGCCAGGAGACCACCGATCGATCACCACCGCTAGCCATGCCTCTAGCAGCCCGTAGCCATGTCGCCACAGTCGCCTGCCCATTCCGTTCGGTCTTGTCGTCGCGACTATAAATAGAGGCCTTCCCCGCTCAAACTCTTCACACCATCTCACTCCCCTCTCCTCACTGATCGTTCCACCCCGTTCCCGGAGCAAGGCGAGTAGCGCATCGCCGGAATTTGGCCGGAGCAGGCCGCCTCTGGAGAAGAAGGGCGCCGTCGATTTCATCCGCCCCAGGAGAAGCTGCCGGTACCAGGATGTTCGCCGTCGTCGACTTCGTTGTTCGCCCGTGTCGCCGACCCTCGCCTGAGCCCCGGTGAGCCCCCCGACGACCCCCACTACGCCGCTAGGGTTCGAGCTCGCCGATGACTAGTTCATCGTCGACAACGACCCTCATCCGTTGATCTTACTTCTAATCCAACGCACCACATTGCCCCGTACCGCTTCGCACCCCCTGTCTCACTAACGCGTGGGGACAGCAACTTAACCAGCCCGCGTAAGCGCTGTGCTTAGCAGGCCGGCCCAGTATCGTTTCCCGCGCAGCCCACTCGTTTGAATTCAACCTTTTCCCTTTAAGTTCAAACCTAGTTCTGTACCTATATTCAAAAATCAACCCAACTCGATTCAGTGCACCAAATTGAATGAAACAAATTTTTTTAGAAAGATATTGAAATGCTGAATCCAAGCCCGTTGGATTCAAATCATTTGGATCTGTAGATCACCCTTGGTAAAAATAACAAGGCAAAACCTTTTCTGCACTCAAACATTTTTCAAATTTAAACCATAAAGCTTTTGAGTTGATTCCAACTCTCAAAAATCACATTTGATCATACCTTTTAGAATATATAAAAACATTTGGGTTTACTTATAGAAATAATGTTCAAGTAATAAAAGAATGCCACATAAGCATTTCTAGCCACTTTATTTAATTAAAATAAAAGGTTAAACCTTATTAAATTGTGACACCACTTTAAATCACATTCCCATGCACTAAAATATGTGGTGATGACATGTGTCAACATGATCCCATGTTTGGTTTGGACAATATTAAATCTTAAGTAGTTTTTGAATGAGTAGAAATTACTTTTCTAAAAATAAAAGAAATTAAACCAAGCTTTAATCTTGTAATGTTAGTGATGATGCTAGATCATCTATAGGACCCTTTTGTGTGATGATTGAAAGTAGTTAAGTATTGTTTGGTGATTGTGTACCTCGTATTTATTCATAGACGCCAGTACCGACCAAGGATACGAGGAGGAAGGAGGATACTACGAAGAAGAAGCCGAGGAGAACTTCAACCACTGCTCTGCACAAGGCAAGCCTAATACTACTAGTTGAATTGAGCAAGCCAATACTTGCAAGCTAACACTTGCAATTTAGCAAGCTTATACTGATATTGATGCAAGCCAATACTTGCTTGTTACCATGCCAATTATATGCCTTAAGCATATATGATCATAACCACTTGATAAACCAATCCTAGTTTTACTTACAAGTTTTATACTTTATTTCTTTATCAAAGCTAGTACTTAGATCTTACTTAAGTGAATGGTAGATTCTAGAGAGATAATTGAAGGTTGCATAAAGAGCATAAAATTTGGCCTAAGCTAGATAATCTTTATGTCATCCTAAGGCATGAGATTGAACTTAGTTAAACTCCACTAGTTTACCACCCCTAATTAGTACTTACCCCCACTTGTAGATGCTAGTGCTAAGCATAAAACTTGATCAACTTAGATGGGAATACTTGGTGGAAAAATGATTATGAAAACCTTGGAATGATGGATCATTCTATTGAGATGTTTTGGACATGTGTTTCCGAACACCACATGATTTATGGTGATGAAAATTTTGTGGCATGAGCCTTAGCCCTTTAAAAACCTGATGGTTGTCTGGATGCGATACCATTCCAATTTTACTGTACAACCACAATACCCGAGAATTGGGTAGGCCTTGACTGGAAACTTACATACCTTAGTATTAGTTCCCTCACGGCCAAGGTTTGAGCTGAGGCTACCTTGTGAAGATTTTCCACCTATGCAGTACCCAAGATGACAGTTGGTCATGGTTGGGAGTCCAAACTCACAGGAGAGGTGCTTATACTAGGGCGTGTAATTGAAAGGTTAGGATTGATTATCCACATACTGAGTATGGTGAATTCAGGATTTGTTCCTGACGGATGTATCGAATGTTGTGGTGAAAGTGTACAATCTCTACAGAGTGTTAAACTATTTGAATAGCCGCGTCCGCGGTTATGGACAGTTGGAGTGGCCATACTGTTCCCCTGTCAGATGTTTTCAAAAAGACTTGTGAAATGAATTGAGACTTTGACTTGACCACAACAGAGTTGTGGCGTGAGATGCAAGTTCCCACTTAGGTGTTATAAAACTTCAACTAGCATTAGTTGCCTCTAAACTTAGTAGATGTAAATCTGGCTTTTTGCAAAACAACCCTAGAGCTTAGTGTCCTAATACAAAACCCCATCACTTGTTAGTATTAGTTTGCGAGTACTTAAAGAGTACTCATGGCTTTGTCCCTAGCTATTCCCATGGCCAGACTATGAAGACGAGTACCAGGAGGATGGACCCCAGGAAGGTGACGACAACTAGGATCATCTCCCATCGTCAGTATTGCCTGTGACTCCGAAGATGGAGCCTCGCCTACGCTACCGTTATTATTACGTATTTCCGCTGATTGAGTTGTATTAAGAACTGGATCATGAGATCCTTATTTGTGTAAGACCTTATGTATGGTTTGTAATGGATGATGTACTATGGTATCCAAGTCAGTTATGTCTCGCAATAATGGTAATCCTAGGATTGTGATGTATGGCATAACAGGCATCTGAGATTAAAAATCCGGGTGTTGAGAAGTTGGTATCAGAGCCATCCTGACCATAGGAGACCCTAGTTAGACTGGACGTTTGGAATCAAAAACTTAGTTTCAAAACCAAAGAAAGCAAATATTTAAAAAAACTTATTCCCATTCTTATCACCTTGATTCTTTCATGAAAATTCATGTTCCTCAAAAACTCTTGCAAAATACATAAAATTTGACACGCTTGATCACTCTACTAACTTACTCATCTTATATTCTTTTAGATGGACGTGAAGTACAACAAGTTTTATCAGTTGGGGAATGGAGGAGACCTTATCTTTGAGAGGGATTTGGACCAGCTTTCGGAACTTCTGGAGCGTCCGCACCCCGAGTTCTTCGGAGCTCAGCTCAATGATCAAGGAGGAGAAGATCTGCAGTGGCTAATTGTTGCAAGTCTCCGAGGAAAGATTGAACCTCCCACTGCTGAGGGAATTCAGTTTACCTTAAGAGAGAACAACTGGCTCGATGGACTTGCCAGGTCCATGCAGGAAGATATTGCCCGCTATGTGGGCAGAGTATCAACCAGATCAAGGGTACCCGCTTTGAGTTTTGTCCAAGGCGTGATGCTATGGGACAGCCACTGGAATCCCCATACCACCACGAGCTGAAGACTCAGTTGGACCACCTCAGCTTCATGATGTACGATCATCAGCAGGAGTTGGATAATTGCCGTGACTACTCCAACCACAAGTCCGCCATTATCAAGACGAAGGATCAGACCATCGCCATGTTAGCAAAGGATCGCAAGTCTCGCCGCCATCAGCTCGACAAGAAGGAGCGCATCATTTCCCGTCTTCGCCACCGTATCTCGTCTTTGGAGGAGACCATCCACAAGAGAGACATGCAGTTGGAAGAAAGGGAGAATGCCGGAGAGGATCTTCGTGGAGACCCCTACTCCTATCTCAGCGATGATGATGATTTTCTGGAGGATCATGCTATGGATTTCTTCACCGATGAGGAGGATTTCGCCTTCATCAATGACGACGATGATGATGAGGATGACGACTACACCGACTCTAGTAGCACTTGAGCACTAGCGTAGTGAGTAGTATTCGGTCCCACTGTATCGTAGTTTCCAGAATGGTTCCTAAAACCATCTGTTTACCTTGTTGTGGTGTGTGTTTGTATCGTGTGCTATGAATGAATGAATGAAAAGCAAGTTGCTAGAAAAATCCGAGTCAAACTTTAACAACTTTTCAAAATCCCAAAACTTTAGAAGTTTCCCTCTTTTCTCATGATCTATCTCAATCTTTAGATGCCACGCGGAGGAAGTGGTTCATCCCCGGACCCGATGTTGCAGATCCTGCAAATGTTGGTTTCTGACCGCGAAGCTGAAAGAGCAGAACGTCAAGCCAACCTAGCCACCTGTGGCATCCCGCAAAACCACTACTAGAAAATCGCGTTGTTTTTGTGCATTGCATCATCATGACCGCATGCTCATGTCATCATGCCACCTTGCATTTGAGCATCGTCATCATCTTGCATTTGTTTGCATAAAACTATTTGCGGAAAAACCTAATTTGTTTTCCAAACGCCCCATCTTAATTCAAACGCAAAACCCGGGTCTCCGGATTATTTTGTTTTGGCTGCTATCGGTTTGCAAACGGACCGTTTAAAACAAATAAAATGTTTAATTATTTTTAGTGGGGGCAGTCGAACGGGCCGACCCGACCCGAACGACCACCCCCAGAACCAAAAACGGTCCACCTAATCAGCCCCCTCTAAATCCTAAAGCTACCAGTTCTAGTCTACCCACACCCCCTCCACCTCACCCCAACCAACCCCCTCTCGACACCTCACCTCACCCTTCCCCCTAGCCAATCAAACCCTGCCACCTAATCCTACCCTTTTCCCCACCTCTCTCTCTCCCCACTCTCCCTGACCCACCCACACCACACAAACGCGCTCAGCACACAATCACACACCCACGCGGTCAACTCCCCTCTGTCCCCCGGGCCCCACGCCCCTGGGCCCGCCACCTGTCCCACCCCACGCGCCCCTACCCGCACGCAACCGCACACACGCACCCGTCCTGGCCCCGACCCCCACCTCCTCTCGCGCTCGCCCCCTCCCCTGTTCTCTTCCCCCTCCATCCTCTCTGCACCCCGCCGGCAGCCCCGCCCGCGCATCGCCTCGCCGTCGCCTCACCCTCTCCTGGAGGCGCGCCGCCTTCCCGCATCCTCCCGCTTGGCCGACCCTTCCCTCGTCCGCCGGCCTCCCACCTCCAGCGTGGCCGCCGTCGCCGCCTGCACCTCGACCTCCCGCCGGCTCGAGCCGCCCCGCCCTCGTCATGGCTCCCTCTCCACCGTGACGCCCGCCGCCTGCCCGCCTCCGCCCGCCTCCTCCTCCGCCCCGGACCTCCGCCCGCCACCTCCCCGGCGCGCCGTCCCGCAGAGCTCCTGCCGCTGCCCTCGTCGCCTCCGCAGGCCGCGCCGCGCCACCTTGCCGACCGCCTGGCCTCCTCCGTGCGCCTGCCCGCAGCCGCAGCAGCAGCACCGCCTCCGCCACCCAGGCCTCGCCGGGCTCGCCTGCCCTCCTCCGCTGCTGCCGCTTCGCCACGCCCGCGTCGACAACCGCCACCTCGACCTCCTTCCCCACCGCCTGCTCGCCCGCCTTGCCCGCGATCGCCACTTCCCGAGCCTCGCCTTCCTGTCCAGCAGCCACGCCTGGACCCACCTGCCCGCGGGACCCACCCCGTCGTCGCCGATGCCATCCGCCTCCACCGTGCAGGTTCCCTGTGTAGTACCAAGATGGTGCTAAGTTGTTGGGTGCGGAGACAACAAGATCGACACCCACCAAAACAAACCCCAGGAACCACGACAAGTGCCGCCGAGACCCCGGTTGCGCCGCCACAGATCCGATGACCGAATGTCTTCTACACGGTAGCCAAGACCACCAAGGCGGAACCAAGATCGACACCGGCAATCAAACCCCGAAACCCCAAGTTCACCCCTCGCCAAGATCTTCATCGAAACCCGGTGATCTCCTACATGGACCTGAGAACGAACCCGAAGGCCACCGACGGCGAACCCTGAGGCCCTCGACGCGATGATGCCTGCTTCCAAGATCTCCGGCATGGATCGAAAAGTTCCCCGAAGACCGATCCCGATGTACCGGAGACCGGACCCTCGACACGCCAAGATCTACCCTCGGACGCCAAGACCCGAACCGGGAGGACGCAAAGATCGCCACGAGAACGACAAGCACTTCACCCCGAAGCCAAGACCGACCCGACTTGAGGACCCGACAAGATCTGCGCAACGACAAGATCGGCACCGACCAGGGCGGACCCGCTACGCCCCGACGCCGAACCAAGTCCTGCTTCCGGAGCGTCAAGACCTACCTCCGATATCCGAGAACGCTTCCGTCGAACCCCGAACCCCAGATCCGTCGAGCCCTGTCGGACCCCCGAACCCCGGAACCCCAAGATCGTCGAGACCCCTAATGTGTGAACCTTTTCCCGAGCCACTATTTTATAAATGCTAAACATAAAACCTGTTGCATATTAACCATTCATCTCGCATGCATATTTGTGTGGTTTGGGGGCCTTATGCCGATTCACCTTATAATTAAATATGGGGCCCATATGCGGGCAAATCTAGTCTCATATCGGCCTCATTTAAACTTGTGTAGCAAAACCGGTGCCCTCTTTTGTCTTGCTAATACAACATTTAATTTGCGGGGATCTAAACAACTTGAACCATCTAATTAAATTGTCGGGACCCTGGTTCCGCTTAATATGACCTAATTGCATCTCACCTTGCCATGCCATACATCATACATGCATCATGCCGATCTTTTGCCGTAGTATTAAATATTGCATCCGGTGTTTATTCTAGTGTTTTGCTTCTTCGCGGATAAGGCCGTTGAGTTGATGTGAGCTTCGACCCGATCTTCGGTTGAACCTTCGGCAATGTTTTCAGGCGAGCATATCCCCCTTTCTACCTATCTTACTTTTATAGTATTTATTCCCTCCTGTTGATCTATTGCTATCTGTGTTGCGATGCTCTAGTTTTCGTACCCGTGATATCCCTTGCAGCCTTATATTGCCATGGCCACCTCCTATTACCTGTTGTTTGGTAGATAGCTGGACTTGCGCGTCGTAGTCGCTTGCTCAAGTGCTGTTGCGTGTCGTCAAGTGCCACAGTTGTTGATGTATTGCCGCATGTTGATGTTGGAGATGATCATAGCTTTACTTATCGTTCACTTTAATTTCTGTTTAATAACTAAAATTGAAGTAAGCAGAGGCATCGGTGGGTGATAGATAATATTTGGTTTCCGAACGCCCACTTGTGTCCCGTAGGACCCCGAGTACTTGATACCTGTTCCTTGATTTATCGCGCTATCCACATCCGGGAGGTATATGGGACCCCCCTGAGCCAGAGCTTGATTCAGTCTTATTTCTTGGGGCCACAAACTAGTTTGAGGTTTTATTTACGATCCTGTACTTATGCCATGCTTTACTGCTTTATTTAAATTGTGCGATGGATAGCACACTGTACTGTTTAGGTAAGCGGAGTGTTTTCGCGGTATCGACACCCCGAGTTTTCGGGTTCCCAGTCGCTTACAGCCATTGTCGCAAACCTTGAGTCCGTCTCGGAGCTTGCTTACTTCATTGCGGGTCTACTCAATGGGGTGGCCCCCTGAGATATTTCTGAATCCTGTGATTGCTTAGTCGTGAAAGCCTCGTTGGGTTTTGATTTGGTTTTTCCGAGGTTGATCGAGCGTGTGTTGCTATTGGTGCACCCCGGCCGGGTAAAACTTTCTGAAAGACGTGTCCGCGGTTATGGACGACATGGAGCACAGTATCTCGACCATAGACAAGCATAACTAAAGTTTATTGCTGTAAATTTGACTTTATAATGACTAGTAATCAGCTTCACTATAATGGAATGTCTAAATAACACTGCCCACAATTGCTTGTCTGGATTGTCGCTTGCGACCATTGTACCTGACTAGTAAGTATTGCAACTACAACGGAATGGCTAAATAAAAGTACCAACAACTCCTGGGTTTTGGGTTATCTTGTGCTAATTGTATTTGACTAGTAAGTGTTGCCACTATAACGGAATGGTAAACTAAAAGTGCCCACTGCTTATTTTATCAGGATGATAATCTAAACCTGACTAGTAATTGCTTCAACGATAACTGAATAAGTAAAAATGCCAACTGTGTGAGTTCCTCGGTTGACTTCCTCGTTTGGTCTCGAGGGGGAACGCCGGGATGGGTTTGTTTGATGGTAGTATCCTGTTGGTTCCGAATAGGTCTTTCTTACCCCTCTCTGATAGCCGCCAGTTGTATCGAGTATCTATAGGTTGTCTAGTGCATGCTGCCGCTGCCGCTTCAGTCCACCATACCTATGTAGGCGAGGACCGCCGAATTCTAGTCTCGCTGCATCTTGGCCTCGATCGACGCCCTCTTTTCCTTTGCCCTTTGTCGGCACCTTTTGTTTAAGCAGGTTTGAGATCGACGTCGTTAGGTGGTTACCCTTCCGCTTGGCCTAGGCAGGTTATGGACGCCATTGGTTATTCTTCGGGCTCTTAGCCCCATTTGCATCTTGTCCGTAATCGACGCTATCGCTTTTCCAGGTGATTTGGATCTTTGTATATTAAATCTGTATTCTTGACTCATGGAGTCGCTGTTATATATATCTGTTCTGTGGGTCCCATCGAGGACTGTTGTGTAATGTTATTACTTCGTTTTCCACCCGCACGAAAGTGCCTGGTGGGCACCTTTGAATCGTTTCTATGCGGGTTTGGCGGGTTTCGCTAAAACTTGCATAGGTCCGATTCTGAGGGTGTTGCACCACCCTTCAACAGATAGCTCCGCTAGCCCACGACAATCAATGCCACGGAAACCAGGACAACCATGGATCTAAGCTTAAGAATTTCCATAACACCAACCCACCTGTTTTCACTAAGTTGGAAGAGCCCTTAGACGCCGATGATTGGCTGCAAAGCATGGAAAACAACCTATACGTAGCCGGAGTGGAAGCCAACGAGAAAGTTCTGTTCGCCACCCATTATCTAGCCGGAGATGCCAGAGCATGGTGGAACAGTGTTCGTGCAATGACCGGAGGACAGATGATGACCTGGGAGGAATTCAAGGTCAAGTTCAGCAGAACCCATGTGCCACCAGGTTTGATCAAGAGGATGAGAGATGAGTTCAGAGAACTGAAGCAAGGAAGGATGACCATAGTGGAATACCGTGACAAATTCTTGTCATTAGCTAGGTATGCCCCGAATGAGATCGACACCGAAGCCAAGAAGAAAGAAAGATTCCTGAATGGTCTGCACGATGAGATGCAGACAATGTTAGTCAATACCCCCTCTGCTGATATTGAAGCCCTTGTCGACTCTGCCATACAGATGGAAGGAAAGATCAACCAAGCCAATGAGAACCGCAAGCGTTGCATGATGCATCAACCAGGAACCCATCAGACCCCAAAGTATCACCCTAACCCATCTCCAGGATTTGCCCCGAGAACCAACAGAACCCCTATGAACCGTCTGACCTATCCCAACCGTGGAAACCCTAGGCCCGGAGGAAATCACAACAACCCCGGCAACTCTAACAATTTCAACCGTGCCCACCTAAGTTCAACAACAAAAATGCTACCGCCAACACCAACACTTCCCCGAGGACTGGAAGCAATGCTGTGCCTGTTGCAGCAAAGGACAAGTCGCAAGTAACTTGTTATGACTGTGGAAATAAGGGTCACTACTCCAACGAGTGCCCCAACAATAAGAATGCCGCAGCCCCCAATACAAATGCCCCAGCTCAGCAATAGCGTCGTGTTCAGCCAGGAAGAAGGTTTGCCCCAGGGAATTCACTCAACCGCAACAGCCGTCTTTTTCTCATGCATGCTGAAGAAGCTCAGGAAGCGCCAGACGTCGTGCTAGGTATGTTTTCAGTTAATTCAGTACTTGCAAGAGTGTTGTTTGATTCTGGTGCATCGCATTCATTTGTCACCGAAGTATTTGCCTGCACTAGTAAGATTCAACCAACAAAACTGAAGCATGTTATGATCGTCCAAATTCCCGTTTCAACCACCAAGGCTAGGCAAATTTGCAAAGCCGTCCCTATCTGAATCCATGACATAGATTTTTATGCTAACCTGATAGTACTCAGAACTAAGGTTTGGAAGTAGTACTAGGAATGGATTGGATGTCCAAACATAAAGGATTGATTCACTGTGCCAAGAAAGCCATCACCATGACCAGTGCAGCCGGAATATCAGTCGAGCATATATCTGAAACCTTACCTCGTCAATTCAAGTGCAACAAGAGTATAGCCCAACTACCATTGACCAAGTCCGGATAGTCTGTGAATACCCCGATGTATTTCCAGATGTTTTGCCCGGTATGCCCCCAGATCGGGATATCGAGTTTATCATCGAACTAATCCCCAGAACAGGACCCATAGCCCAGAGACCATATAGTATGAATCCGTCTGAACTAGCAGAACTGAAGAAGCAATTGGATGCCATGCTAGAAATTGGATTGATTCAACCAAGTGCGTCACCATGGAGATCACCTGTTTTGTTTGTGGACAAGAAAGATGGAGGTAACCGTTTGTGTATGGATTATCGGAAGTTGAATGATGTCACTATCAAGAACAAATACCCATTGCCCAAGATAGAAGATTTGTTTGATCAGTTGACCGGTGCCAAAGTGTTTTCTAAGATTGATCTTAGGAATGGCTATCATGAACTCAAAATTCGTGCAGAGGATATTCCAAAGACTGCCTTTACCACCAGATATGGATTATATGAGTATACCGTTATGTCTTTTGGATTAACCAATGCCCCCGCTTATTTCATGAACCTCATGAATAAGATTTTTATGGACTTCCTGGATAAGTTTGTCGTTGTTTTCATCGGCGACATTTTGATTTATTCCAAATCGAAAGAAGAACATGAGCTACACCTAAGGACCATTCTTGGAACCCTTAGAGAGCATCAGCTGTATGCCAAGTTTAGCAAATGTGAATTCTGGTTACAGGATGTAGGATTCCTTGGTCACATTGTATCAGCCGGAGGAATTGCCGTTGATCCTGCAAAGGTGAAAGATGTCGAAGATTGGCAAGCCCCAACCACTCAAACCCAAGTTCGTGCATTTCTCGGATTGGCGGGATACTACCGCAAGTTCGTAGAAGGATTCTCGAGTATCGCCAGACCCATGACCCAATTGCTGAAGAAGGACAAGAAGTTTGAATGGACCGACAAATGTGAAGCGAGTTTTCAAGAACTCAAGAGGAGATTGATTTCAGCCCCAATCTTAATCATGCCGGATATCACGAAGCCCTTCGACGTGTATTGCGCATCCAAGACCGGTCTCGGATGTGTGCTAATGCAAGAAGGCAAAGTTATATCTTATCTATCTCGAAAACTGAAACAACATGAGAAAAATTACCCAACCCATGACCTCGAACTCGCAGCCGTAGTTCTAGCCCTGAAGACATGGATGCATTACCTGATGGGAAATCGTTGTGAGATTTATTCGGATCACAAGAGCCTGAAGTATATATTCACCCAGAAGGAGTTGAATATGAGGCAGAGAAGATGGATTGAGTTAATCAAGGATTATAATCTGGACATTCACTATCACCCTGGTAAAGCCAACGTGGTAGCAGATGCCCTTAGCAGATTGCCGTGCCGCTTGAACTCCATGATTTTGAAGGAGCAACCAAGTTTGCACAAAGATATGGAAGATTTTCGAATGAAATTATTAAGTGAAGGATTTTTGGCTAGCATAGAACTTCAACCCACTTTGATCAGCCAGATCAAAGAGGCGCAGAAAGGAAATGCTAGTATTGACGGAATCAAGCGTCGTATCGGTACAGGCAAAGTACCCGGATTCACCGAAGACGAAGGAGTTCTGTGGTACAAAGGACGCCTTTGTGTACCAGCAGATTCTGAGTTGAAAGAAGTTATTCTCAAGGAAGCTCATGATACCCTTTATTCTATCCACCCCGGAGGAACTAAGATGTATCAAGATTTGAAAGAGCAATTTTGGTGGCATAAGATGAAGAGAGAAATCGAAAGCTATATCGCCAAGTGTGATATATGTCAGCGAGTCAAGGCAGGACATCAAAGACCCGCTGGATTATTGCAACCCTTGCAGATTACAGAATGGAAATGGGATTCCGTTGGAATGGACTTTATCACCGTATTGCCTACTTCTAGTAGGGGAAATGACTCTATCTGGGTCATAGTGGACAGATTGTCCAAAGTTGCCCATTTCTTACCCGTCAAGACCACATATCAGAGTTCGAAGCTAGCGGAGTTATACATCGCTAGAATAGTTAGTTTGCATGGAGTCCCCAAGAATATCGTATTAGATCGAGGAACTCAGTTTACCTCGAGATTCTGGAAGAAAGTCCAAGAAGGTTTATGAACCCGACTAGATTTCAGCACCGCTTATCACCCTCAGACCGATGGACAAACGGAGCGAGTAAATCAAATACTTGAAGATATGCTGAGAGCCTGTGTGTTAGAATATGGATCTAAGTGGGAAGACTGTCTGCCGTTCGCAGAATTCTTGTACAACAACAATTATCAAGCTAGTTTGCAAATGGCCCCATTTGAATTTATGTATGGAAGGAAGTGTCGCACCCCTTTGAACTGGTCGGAAGTAGGAGAGAGTCAGATTTTTGGACCTGATATCCTACGAGAAGCAGAAGAGAAGGTTCACAAGATTCGTGAGGACCTCAAGACAGCCTAGTCAAGACAGAAGAGTTACGCCGACAAGAGACGTCGAGACCTCGCCTTCAACATAGGATATTTTGTATATCTGAAAGTGTCGCCATTGAAGGGAATGCAGCGTTTCCAACTCAAAGGAAAGTTAGCCCCCAGATATATCGGACCTTTCAAAATTCTGAACCATCGAGGAGTAGTGTCGTATCAATTGGAACTACCCGAAGAGATGTCAGACGTGCACAATGTGTTCCATATCTCATTACTTCGCAAGTGCCTCGAAGTTCCGGAGAAGACAAAAGTGTTCAAGAATATCGATCACCAGACCATAGAGATCAACGATGACCTGACCTATCCCGAAGTACCCATCCGTATTTTGGAAGAAGCTTTCCGAATCACCAGAACCCGAAGCATCAAGTTTCTGAAAATTCAGTGGAGCAACCACACAGAAGAGGAAGCTACATGGGAGCGCGAAGATCACATCAGGATGGAGTTTCCCGATCTCTTCAAATCCTAGGTAATATTTTCGTCCTTTTTCAAATCTCGGGACAAGATTTTGTTTAAGGGGGAAGGTTTGTAACATCCTAAAAATATTAAACTAGAATCATCAAACTCTAATCATCAAATTTAGGGTTAACTAAAACTTTTCTAAAATAAAATGAGAAAGCATTCATGTGTGTATGCATCCCATTTTGAATTCTTTTGAATTGCCTTGTTTATGTGTTTCTTTTCTTGTAAAAGGATTCTTAGGTGAAATAAACATCATCTAAACAATCCCCACACTTTTCCCAAAGGCAAATAAATCAAAACAAACAAAATGAGTGAATGGTCACTTTGGCCAAATTAACTCCCATGCCTACTTTGGCTGTCTCTAACTTTCAGAACTTAATAGAAACTTGTTTGGATCTTTGCACCCCTTGATAGTACTCATAAAAAAGTATCAAGGTCCACTTTGTGATCATCCAGAAACATTCAAATGGATTGTTTAAAGGAATGTTTAAAATTGAATCTATATCATATGGGAAGATCCCACTTTTTCAAAAACCACTCAAACAAGCTCAACTTTCAAAACCCAAGCATCTGCAGACTCACCAGCACCTACCTAGCACACCCACCAAAAATCTTTTCAAAATTCAAAACTTGAATTCTTGCGGCCATTTCATCAAACACCTTGCAGATGCAAATCAAATAAAATCCAAACACTATTTGGAGCAGTGATTTGAGCCTAACTTGTTCCCTGTCTGGTTGCAACTAGGCTTTAGTAGATCATCTAGCTCATTTGTAAACGTCTAGCACCACTATAAGCTTGGCAATGTCATCAATGGTGAACAGCCGAAGCCACCCATGCCACCCCAGTGTAGACAACAAGCTAGGAGAGGAACTAGCCGTGCCAACCTTATCTGGGAGATCACCCATGCCTCACCGCCCCCTCTAGACCAGCCCTGCCTCGAAGACATCAACCAGAACGCCCAGGAACGCCACGCCCGTGCCTCTGTCAACCATGCCGAGCGTGCGCCAGAGCGCCACCCTCGACACACGCGCACAGACCATGCGCCGCCCTCGCCGCGTGCATACACGATCATCACCATCCCAGGAGACCGCCAGACATCCGCGTTCGTCGCCCCATGCCCCGTAGCCACCGCTCGCCGTCAAGTTCGACGCCTTTGCCTCGCAGAGCATCGTGCGTTCCCGACCGTTTGCCACCGCCCCTACACGCGCATTAAAACCATAGAGCATCTCCAGGAGACCACTGATCGATCGCCACCACTAGCCATGCCTCTAGCAGCCCGTAGCCATGTCGCCACCGTCGCCTGCCCATTCTGTTCGGTCTTGTCATCGCGACTATAAATAGAGGCCTCCCCCGCTCAAACTATTCACACCATCTCACTCCCCTCTCCTCACTGATCTTTCCACCCCGTTCCCGGAGCAAGGAGAGCAGCGCATCGCCGGAATTTGGCCAAAGCAGGCCGCCTCTGGAGAAGAAGGGCGCCGTCAATTTCGTCCACCCTAGGAGAAGCTGCCGGTACCAGGAGGTTCGCCGTCGTAGACTTCGTCATTCGCCCGCCTCGCCGACCCTCGCCTGAGCCTCGGTGAGCCCCCCGACGACCCCCACTACGCCTCTAGGGTTCGAGCTCGCCGGTGACTAGTTCATCGTCGACGACGACCCTCAGCCGTTGATCTTACTTCTAATCCAACGCACCACGTTGCCCCGTACCGCTTCGCACCCCCTTTCTCAATGACGCGTGGGGACGACAACTTAACCAGCCCGTGTAAGCACTGTGCTTAGCAGGCCGGCCCAGTATCGTTTCCCACGCAGCCCACTCGTTTGAATTCAACCTTTTCCATTTAAGTTTAAACCTAGTTCTGTACCTATATTTAAAAATCAACCCAGCTTGATTCAGTGCACCAAATTGAATGAAACCAATTTTTTTATAAAGATATTGAAATTCTGAATCCAAGCCCGTTGGATTCAAATCATTTGGATCTATAGATCACCCTTGGTAAAAATAACAAGGCAGAACCTTTTCTGCATTCAAACATTTTTCAAATTTAAACCATAAACGCTTTTGAGTTGATTCCAACTCTCAAAAATCACATTTGATCATACCTTTTAGAATATATAAAAACATTTGGGTTTACTTACAGAAATAATGTTCAAGTAATAAAAGAATGCCACATAGGCATTTCTAGCCACTTTATTTAAGTAAAATAAAAGGTTTAACCTTATTAAATTGTGACACCACTTTAAATCACATTCCTATGGACTAAAATATGTGGTGATGACATGTGTCAACATGATCCCATGTTTGGTTTGGAGAATATTAAATCTTAAGTAGTTTTTCAATGAGTAGAAATTACTTTTCTAAAAATAAAAGAAATTAAACTAAGCTTTAATCTTGTAATGTTAGTGATGATGCTAGATCATCTATAGGACCCTTTTGTGTGATGATTGAAAGTAGTTAAGTATTGTTTGGTGATTGTGTACCTCGTATTTATTCATAGACGCTAGTACCGACCAAGGATACGAGGAGGAAGGAGGATACTACCACTACTAGGAAACTAGCTATAGATAGACATACCTTCTGTGGCGCATGGTCCTGACCATGCGCCACAAAAGTTACCCAGTGGCGCATCCGACATGCGCCACAGAACCACTAAACTTCTGTGGCGCACCTTCCAGAGCAATGCGCCACAGAAGTTTGGTGGGACCCACACCAGCCGTTGGACCATGATTCTTCTGCGACGCATTACTCTATATGCACCACAGAAGTTTGGTGGGACCCACAGCAGGCGGGGTCTGACCGTGCTCTGACCAAACTTCTGTGGCGCATACAAGGAGATGCGCCACAGAAGATATAAACTGCTGTGGCGCATACAAGGAGATGCGCCACCGAAGTTTATATCTTCTGTGGTGCATTGTTGCCTGTGCGCCACAGAAGTTATGCGCCACAGAAGTTTATATCTTGTGTGGTGCATTGTTGCCTGTGCGCCACAGAAGAACAAACTTCTGTGGCGCATGTGTGTAGTATGCGCCACAGAAAGATTCGTGCTTCTCAGATTATTTTCCTCTTGTGCTTTTCCCGACTAAACAAGTAGCAGTGGAATAGGTAGAATATACTAGAAAATCTAGTAGATAGACATGTGCAGTGGCATACATCGTTGCAAAATGCACATGCGAGTAGCCTTGAACAGCAAAACAACAATGCCCTACATCATTGCAAATACACAAACTACAACATTGCAAATCCCTTCAAAGAGCTGGTGGGGGCGATGGCGGTGGAAGATGCCAAACCTCCCATTCACGCTGCCGCACTGCTGGACGTGGTCCTCCATGGACACGTTGGGGTCGAGCACCGGCCGCCACCCGATTGGTTCCGCCATGCGCGCCCTCTCCTCCGGAGACACGAGCACGGCGTACAACCTCATGGCCTTGTTGTAGAGGGCCTCGTGCCACAGTCTGGCCTCCTCCTCGATTAGGTTGACCTCTGAATCCCGCGGAGGCTGACTCTGAGCACTGCCCTTCGACCTCGCCCCTCCACTGCGAGTAGGCTGCAGGGAACGCGAGCGGGCTGTGCTCTCCAGCGAGTCTTCCGACGAGTTGTGGGAAGAAGACATGAAGGCAGGTATGTTGCTTTGGACAGGGAGTGTGGCATATATATAGAGGGGTGTCATTAAAGAGCTCTATCTGCCACCTTTATTTGGTGAAGATCTGTGCCTCAGTGTTCTGTGGCGCATGGGTCAGACATGCGCCACAGAATTTAACCTTTTGTGGCGCATAACCACAGTATGCGCCACAAAATGCTGAGTGCCGGGCCCACAGGTTCTGTGGCACATTCGTTGGCCATGCGCCATAGAACATTGAGTCAGGGCCAACTTGGCCCACTGCACCCTATGGCCAAGGTTCTGTGGCGCATACAGGCCGTATGCGCCACAGAAGATTGAACTTCTGTGGCGCATACGGCCTGTATGCGCCACAGAACCCTTCGACCAGATCTGCACAAAGGTGGCATCTTTGCTTCCTCCTCTCTCCCACCATCCATTTCACATCCTTCTCCCCCCTCCTCCCAGCTCGTCTTCCTCCTCTCTCCCACCCCATTGTGTCTATACTTTTCTACATTTTATTGTATTTAAACCTACTATAGTTGATAGATTGGCTAGGGAAAGTCTTTCTCCAACTAGTTGATCTAAAACACACCTACTTTTCTCCTCCACATCTCTATTTGTGTACTATATCTCTCTATAGATCTATTGATCCACACTCTCTCACATCGCGCTCTCGAGTCGGTATTCTATCTACCCGGTGAGTAATTGGCCATGAATATGCATGTTTTGTAGGTGTAAAGCTTGTCGCGCGGGCGGTGTGTATATGCGATGCATGCATGGCGCGAAGATGATGTTTGTGCATGAAGCTTGTGTGGTGCATGAATGCTTGTATGGGAAGAAGATTCTTGTTTTTGCTTGTCTCTGTCCCGGTGTGGTGCATGGTTGTTTGCCGAAATGTTGATTCATTTCCATTTCGGCAAATTTTTGCACCACCCATATGTCCTACTTTTAGGAAAGGTCATGCCGAATTTTTCCGGCAACGACCATGCATGTGTGTTTTGTGTGTGTACATTTCTAATTAACCTACTCTCTGTCTTTTTCTCTATATGTGCATACCGCGCAGGCTACCATGGTCGTCAGCATGAGCGAAGGTCGAGTTACTAGGTATAATAAAGACGCCAAGGCGGACATGATTCGGAACAACAAGACCCAGATAAGATGTCCATGTCGAACATGCAAACTCCAGCGCTGGATCGACCCTGATTCTGGACAATTGGAGGATCACCTGCTCATGCGCGGTTTCATGCGTGACAACTTCGATGAGGAGCTGGCAGTAAATGGTGTTGGTCATCATGAAGACTTGGGCGAGCGAGAAGACGAAGAGTCTCCCGACGGGCATGGTAATGATGACGAAGGATATACCGGCGATGGGCATGATCATCATGACGAAGAAGGAGATGTCGACGGGCATGACCATCATGAAGAAGGAGAAGAAGCGAACACACAGACGCTGCTAACTTCGGTGTTAAGGGATCCTCATGTTCAGGAACTGCTTCTCAAGGAGACGAGCAACGGCAAAGCTGCAGCCAGAGAGAAAGCCAAGCTGGCGCAAATGGAGTTAGATGGGATGACTCCATTATATCCTGGGTGTCAGCCCGAGGATACACGCCTGAGTGTAACGCTCAAGGCTCTAGAGATGAAGGCGGAACACAAATGGACCGACGTGAGCTTCAATGCTAACATGGAATTCTGGCACGATCTTCTTCCTAACGGGAACACATTGCCAACAAGTATAGAGGAGGCCAAGAAAATCGTGTGCCCTCTCGACCTACCGCACGTTAAATACCACGCAATGATTGCGCACTTTATCATAACGAGTATGCGGAGAGAACCACATGTCCGGTGTGCGGCCATGGACGGTACAAGAGAGGGAACAAGAAAGTTCCTCGAAAAGTGGTATGGTACTTTCCTATCACTCCCCGTCTACAGAGATATTTCATAGATCCTAAGGAAGCAAAGCTAATGCAATGGCACGCGGAAAGGGAGAAACCCGAAGATGATCCAGAGAAGGGCAAGATCCTAACACACCCTTCAGACGCTAGCCAGTGGAATGCATTGGACATCGAGTTCGAAGAGTTCGGGGGCGATGCAAGGAACGTCAGGCTGGGTATGAGCACTGATGGACTCAATCCTTTTGGAACCAGAGTAGCACGCATAGCACCTGGCCCGTGTTTTTATGGCCGTACAACATCCCCCCGTGGCTCTGCACAAAGCAAAGGTACGTACACATGAGCATTCTTATTCAGGGGCCGAAATAGCCAGGTGTCGATATGCATTTTTATCTCGGGCTGTTGAAAGAGGAGTTAGCCACGTTGTGGGAGACACCAGCTCATACGTGGGACGCCTACACTAAAGAATATTTCCCTCTGAGAGCCGCGTTGCTCACGACAGTGTAGGACTATCCTGGTTACGCATATGTATCGGCCTAGGTGAACCACGGACACAATGCATGTGTCAAGTGCATGGATAAGACCCCGCATCTCCAACTACCCAAGGATCCCGGGTCTTTGAAAACCGTGTTCCAAGGGACTCGAAAGTGTCTTCGCATGGATCACCCGTGGAGAAAATGCGATGACCTGTTCAATCGTAAAGACGAGCTCGAAAGAGCCCCGCGTACAAGGAGCGGCGAAGAAATCGAGGAGCTTCTGAATAATTGGGATGAGTGCCTAGCGCCAGGGAAGAAGCGACCAAGGACAAAGCCGCTTCTAGGTGTATGGAAAGCGAGGTCTGTTTTCTGGGACCTGCCGTACTGGAAGGTCCTCCACACGCCCCATAGCCTCGATGTAATGCACATCACGAAGAACGTTACCGAGAGTCTGCTTGGCACTCTCCTCAACATGCCAGAGAGGACCAAGGATGTGCCGAAAGCAAGAAATGACCTGAAATTGCTTGGCATCAAGAAGTAGCTTCAGTACCCTGATAGTGATGATGATGACGATCAAACGGAAGGGACTCAGGGTCGCCGCAAAAGGGTTAAGAAGAATGAGGTGGTTGTGCTTCGCGCTGACTGCTTCACTCTGTGTCAGGAGGAGATCGAGCAGTTTTTCAGGTGCCTCCTAGGAGTCAAAGTTCCTCACGGTTACTCAGGCAAGATAAGCAGGTATCTCGACGTAGCAAAGAAGAGGTTCAGCGGTATGAAGTCCCACGACTGTCACGTGATGATGACACAAATACTTCCAGTTGCCATACGAGGGATAATGGACGAGCACGTCCGTGAGACGCTGTTTGGCTTGTGCAACATTTTCGACGTCATCTCTAGGAAGTCGATCGGCATGAAGCAGCTCGACAGGCTACAGGAAGATATCGTGGTGATACTATGCGAGCTCGAGATTTACTTTCCGCCCGCATTCTTCGACATCATGGTGCATATACTTGTCCATGTCGTGGATAACATCATCCAGCTCGGGCCGACATTCCTGCATAACATGATGCCGTTTAAAAGGTTGAACGGTGTAATCAAAGGGTTCGTTCGCAACAGGTCCCGTCCAGATGGAAGCATAGCCAAGGGCTTTCTGATCTACGAGTGCATCTCTTTCTGCCAGAACTATCTAACCACCGAGAACGAGGATGTTGGAATACCCACCAAGAAGCACCTCGGCAGGCTCGTTGGGTATGGTCACCGCGAGGGTGTAACACCCTCAGAATCGGCCCTATGCAAGTTTCAGCGAAATTCGCCAAACCCGCATAGAAACGATTCGAAGGTGCCCACCAGGCACTTTCGTGCGGGTGGAAAAACAAAGTAATAACATTACACAACAGTCCTCGATGGGACCCACAGAACAGATATATACAACAGCGACTCAAAAAGTCAAGAATACAGAAATACGGTACAAAGATCCAAATCACCTTGGAAACGGTAGAGCGTCCGACTACGGACAAGAAGCAAATGGGGCTAAGAGCCCTGAAGAATAACCAATGGCGTCCATAACCCTGCCCAAAAGGCGGAGGAAGGGTAACCTCGCTAACGTCGGCCGATCTCAAAACCTGCTTAAACAAAAGGGTGCCGACAAAGGGCAAAGGAAAAAGAAGGAGCCAAGATCGAGGCCAAGACACGGCGAGGCTAGAATTCGGCGGTCCTCGCCACATAGGTATGGTGGATCAAGCGGCAAAGATGCACTAAACAACCTATAGAGACTCGATACAACTGGCGGTTGTCAGAGATGGGGTAAGAATGACCTAACCGGATCCAACCTGAAGCTATCGCCAACCAAACCCATCCTGGCGTTTCCCCCTCGCGACCAAACGAGGAAGTCAACCGAGGAACTCACACAGTTGGCAGTTTTATTTATTCAGTTATCGTTACAGCATTTACTAGTCAGGTTTAATTAATCATCCTGATAAAATAAACAGTGGGTCATTTTAGTTATCCATTCCGTTATAGTTGTAACTCTTACTAATCAGGTGCAGATAGCATGAGATAAACCCAAAACCCAGCAGTTGTTGGTACTTTTATTCAGCCAATCCGTTGTAGTTGCAATACTTACTAGTCAGATACATTTGTCGCGAGCGACAACCAAACAAGCAATGGTGGGCAGTATTAATTAGCCATTCCGTTATAGTGAAGCTGATTACTAGTCATTATAAGTCAAATTAATAGCAGTAAACTTTAGTTATGCTTGTCTATGATCGAGATACTGTGCTCCAAGTCGTCCATAACCGCGGACACGGCTTTCAGAAAGATTTAACCCGGCCGGGGTGCACAAATAGCAACACACACGATCAACCTCGGAAAAACCAAATCAAAACCCAACGAGGTCTCACGACAGAGCAATCACAAGATTCAGAAATATTTCAGGGGGCCACCCCTTAAGTAGAACCCGCAACGGAGTAAGCAAGCTCCGAGACGGCCTCAAGGTTTGGGTGGACGGCTGTGAACGACTGGGAACCCGAAAGTGTGGCTGGGCTTGTCGACACCGCGGAATCGTGTCCCGCTCCTAAACAGTACAGTGTGCAGTACCTCGCATAATCGTAAATAAAGCAGTAAAGCATGGCATAAGTACAGGATCGTAAATAAAACCTCAAACTAGTTTGTGGCCCCAAGAAATAAGACGGAATCAAGCTCTGGCTAAGGGGGGCCCATACTCCCCATATGTGGATAGCGCGATAAATCAAGGAACAGGTATCAAGTACTCGGGGTCTTACGGGACACAAGTGGGCGTTCGGAAACCAAGTATTATCTATCACCCACCGATGCCTCTGCTTATTCAATTTTAGTTGTTAAACAGAAATTAAAGTGAATGATAAGTAAAACTAGAATCATCTCCAACATCAACATGCGGCAAAACATCAGCAACTGTGGCACTTGACGACACGCATAGCGACAATATATGGCAAGTTGACGCGCAAGACCAACTAGCTACCAAACAACAGGCAATAGGGTGTGTCCAAGGCAATATATGGTTGCAAGGGATATCAAGGGTACGGAATCTAAAGCATCGCAACACGGATAGCAATAGATCAACAGGAGGGAAGTAAATACTATAAAAGTAAGATAGGTAGAAAGGGGAGATGCTACTTTGAAAACATTGTCGAAGGTTCAACCGAAGATCGGGGCGAAGCTCACATCAACTCAACGGCCTTATCCGCGAAGAAGCAAAACACTAGAAGAAACACCGGATGCAATATTTAATACAACGGCGGAAGATCGGCATGATGCATGTATGATTCATGACATGGCAGAGGTGCGATGCAACTAGGTCAATATTAAGCGGAACCGGGGTCCCGACAATATTAGATGGTTCAAGTTGTTTAGCTACCCCGCAATTTAAATGTTGTTTCAACAAGGCAAGATAAGATACCGGTTCGCTACACATGTTTAAATGAGGCCAATATGAGACTAGATTTGCCCGCATATGGGCCCCATGTTTAATTATTAGGTGAATCGGCATAAGGCCCCCAAACCACGTGATATGCATGCGAGATGAATGATTTGATGTGCAACAATTATATTATGTTATGAAATTAGGGTTTCGGGAAGAGGTTCACACGTTGAGGGGTCTCGACGATCTTGGGGGTTCCGAGGTTCGGGGTTCGGGGTCCAGGGTTCGACGGATCTGGCATTCAGGGGAAGTTCTCGGCTTCGCATCCCCGAGGTAGTACTTGTCGTTCCGGGGGCTCGACGCATTCTTGGCGTCCGAGGAGAAGATCATGTCGCATCCGACCTTGGTCTGGTTCTCCGGGCTCCCATGTAGGGGATCTTGTCGTCGCGTCGCAGAACTCGGGTTCAGGGTCTTGACGGGGTTCGGGCGCCCCGGGATCGGTCTTGGCTTCGGGGTGGCGAACTTGGTATCCGGGCGGAGTGCTCGTCGTATCCGTGAAGAAGAGCATGTCGATCCCACGGGGCTCGGCCTTCGGGGCGATCTTGGCGGTCATCGGGTCCGATTGTAGATCTCGGCGTCCGACGGTAGGTCTTGGATACCGGTGTCATCGAGTTCCATCCCGCATGGTCGTCGAAACTCACATCAACGCAGATCTTGGCGACAAAAGGCGTCGGGGCTCGCGACGGTCTTGTGCTTTGGGAGTGAGAACGAGGTTGCGGTCTGCCGCCGGCATCGTCGCGGACGTGCGCCCGGGCCGCCGCGGGCGAGAAACGAGACAAGGGCGGGCGGATCCTTCACGGGCCTGGGCTCTGGCGGACGACGATGTGGGACCTCGGGGCAGGGAAGAAGCGAGGTGGTGGGGCGACGGATGCGGCGTCGGGCGGTTTGAGCGGAGGACGCGGCAGGCGTCGGCGGAGCTCGCCGGGGATGCGCGCAGACGGCGGAAGGAGGGGCTCGCCGGCGAAGGGGACGACGACCGGCGGGACGCGGTTGCGGGCTCGGGTCGGGCGGCTCGAGGTGAGCGCGCTGGGGCGGAGCGGGGCGCGACGCGCGGCGGCTCCGGCGAGGACGCGGCTAGGGGATGAAGATGAACAGGGCGCGGGGTTGCGTGGGTAGTGCGTGTGTGGGGTCTCCGGGTGGGGCAGGGGGCTGGACAGGCTGGCGCGTGCGATGGTGGGAGGTGGAGTGTGCTGTGGTTGTGTGGAGTGGGGGCCAGGGTGGGGCCCGGCGGTCAGTGGGTTGGGGCTGGGGTGCTGGCGTGTGCGCGTTGAGTGCGGCAGTGGCGTGGGTGTGAGCTGTGAGAGAGGGAGAGAGAAAAGAGAGGGAGAGTTGGGGAGTGATGTGGCATAGCTCTGAGTGGTAGGAGGGGTGGGCAAGGGTGATGTGGCGTGTCCTGATAGGTGGGAGTGAGGTGGAGGGGAGGAGAGGGTAGATTTCTGGGTAGACTTAGGATTAGGGGTAGGGCTGGCAGGGGGAACCGTTTTAGTTTTCCTGGGGCGGTCGTTCGGGTCGGTTGGCCCGTTCTACTGCTCCGGCCAAAATAAATAAATATTTTATTCGATTTAAACGGGCCGTCTGCAAACCGATAGCGGCCAAAACAAAATATTCCGGGGACCCGGTTTTGGCGTTTGAATAAGATGGGGCGTTTTAGAAAACAACACAGGCTTTGCAAACATAGTTTTGGCAAACTATGCATGATGACGACGATGCAATGCACAAATTCAACGCGATTTTCTAGTAGTGGTTTTGCGGGATGCCACAGAGGGCCACCGCTCACTGCATGTCGGCATTGCTAATCGACGCGCCGACTTTTCCAGGGCACACCGAGTCGCACTACAACACATTGAATTGGTCAGCCCTTGGGTGGAAGAGCACAAAAGCTTGATCGAGCAGGAGTACGTGGACCGGGCCCGCCCGAGGAAGAAAGGAGACGTAACAAGATAACACAACTCCACCTTCACGGGTTGGTTCAAGGAAAGGCTGCTGGACAATCCCCCGCAGACACCTTCTACGGAAGATCAACAACTCATATTCTCCTTGTCACAGGGCCCAGCGCATAACGTAAAGACCTATCAGTCATACGACATCAACGGTTACAGATTCTACACCGAGGAAAAGGACATGAATAGCGAATATCAAAACTCAGGAGTTACTATGATTTCCTTCGCCGATGACGAGACTACTGTCATGGAAAGATTCTACGGAAGGATCGAGGAGATATGGGAGCTCGAAAGGTTGTACCGATGTTCGATGTTAGATGGGCTAAGAACGTCGAAAAATAAGGCCGATATTTCACCACCTACGTTATACCAGATGCCAAGTCAGCAAAGAAGGCCTCCACGAAAAATGAGCCATGGATACTCGCTAGCCAAGTTGATCAATGTTTCTTTATTACCGACCCGTCAAAGCCCAGTCGTGTTGTAGTGAGGAGGGGCAAGAGGAGCATCATCGGAATGGAAGGATCCGCCAACGAGCAAGACTTCGACAAGAATGGCGATCCGAAGATCGAAGAGGAGTTCGACAAGTACTTCAACATGCCTACTACTACTACAGTAAGAAGAAAGACCACACTACCTACTAAAGGTTGTCCGTTCACGAGAAGAAATCTCATAGTGCCCGGGCTAAAGTATTCAACCGCGAAGAAAAAAGGCAAGAAGATTGTGAAGAGAGGCTAGCTAGCTCGAAATATCGCACGACGATGTGTGACCTTTTTTGTGAATTAGTTAGAGATTAATTAAACATATATCGTGATATTCGTGTGCGTATAAATTCACATGTATAAATATAATTCGGGGAGAGTTTTTGAATAAATATACATATGTGTATGTGCTTGGTTTAAATATATTTGTATTATACAATTTTTAAATAACATATGTGCTTTGTTTAAATATATTTGTATCATATAATTTTTAAATAAAGAAAAAAATTGATGCAGCCAGGATTCGAATCTGGCTGCCACAAGCTCATGTCCAACTACATGCCTCACAACCATTGAGCTAGTGTTTGTTTCGTGTCAAACTACACCCGCGGGCCGGTTTTGACTAAGTTCCCAAGCTTCTGTGGCGCATATCACTTGAATGCCCCACAGAAGCTTGTCACTTAGCCAAATAACCGCGCGCGGCCGCACAACCTTTCCCCTATCTTTTCCCCTTTTCCCCCTGCACGCCCGAAGCGAACCGTAGCCTAGACGAACCGCCGCCACCACTCGCCCGCACCTCCGCCGCCGCACACCTCCGTCGCTCGCCTGCCGCTCACTCGCACGCCTCCGCGCCTCCGTCGCTCGCCCGCGCCTCCGCCTTCGCTCGCCTGCCGCTCACCCGCACGCCTCCGTCGCTCGCCCTAGCGCCTGCACACCGGAGGTGGAGGAGGATCCCGTGGTGGAGGTCGAGGAGGAGCCCCTGTCGCCGTAGCCCATGGAGGAGGAGAGCCGCACCCGCCTCCCCTGCCACCGGAGCCCGTGGAGGAGGAGCCTGTAGGCCACCAGTAGGAGGAGAAGGGCAGTGCACCGCCACCATCAGCCGGCGCGAACTCACCATCCATTGGCATCCACTTGCTACCGTCCATCGGTGCCACCTAGCTAATGATCTGAACGACGCTGATCGATTAGGGTTCTTGTAGTTTGTTCTTGTAGGTAATGATCTGAACCACCATTCATTATCAAAGCAGCAACAACAACAGAAATTTAGGTAGCTTGAGAGTCGTATTATCACTTGCTGACAAAGGATTTTTGAATTAGGTAGCTTGAGAGTCGTCTTGTACTGCCTGCCAGTATTGTTGTTGGGGATTGCTCTAGAAAGTTGGTAGACAACAAGAATATATACCATAAAAAGTTGGACTTGCTTCTGAATCTTCAATATCAGCATCTTGAAACTAAACCAGGATTTTTAACTCATCATTTCTTAAGGAAAAAACATTCAGTAGGGCTGGTTACTTTGTGAAATGCCCTGTAAGTTTACCAATTAATTTATGTGCATTAACAGTCCATTTTTAATTACATGTTCTATCCTAGGGTATAGTGAGTCAGCAAGTGCCAGAGTACTCAATGTCAGCATCCATGTTATGTGAAAATGCTGCCAAAGGATTGTTGAAAAACTCTCCTTTCTGGAGATTGTGCATCCACCATATCATTTTCAGGTTCTCATCATTCCACTAATTTTAAAAACAATACAAATTCATGTAAGAGGTGATTCTAGGACTGGTCCATGCCTCCATACTCTAGCATGCAACTCTGGTAGGTAGCAACTCTGGGATGGTTCTGTGTTCATGCCAACGTAGTAGTATTTCATGCCAACGTAGTAGTATTTCAAAGATACCACTCTCGAGAAAATCTGTCCATGCAACCATTGACACATCTGTAAACTGGCCAAAGAACAGAGCTAAGATTGCTACTGCTAAGATTACTGAAAATCAATTATGCTTGCTGCTGTCATCTCTCATTCTGAATATGAATATGGTAGTTGTTGTCAAATACTCGTTATCTTTCAGATGGGTTCATAGCAGTAGTGTTGTGAGCTTGTCTTTTGAGAGTGTTTGCCAAAGTTCATTCAGTGGAAAATTTGAACATTTAAGTTCAGTTCTAATTTTTTCAAATCTCAGTTAGTTCACTCTGTGCAAAGTTTGAATTTTTTAGTTCAAGTTTTGTGAAATGGTGCTGAAATGGTTCTGTGAAATGGTGCTGAAATGGTTCAAGTTCTGTGAAATGTTGTTGAAATGGTGCTGAAATAGTTCAAGTTCAAGTTCACTTTGTACTTTACCTCTATTGTGTAATCTGTCACTTTCTTGCAAAGAACTATTCATATAAGTGATGCATGTGGGCTGTTGTTTATTTATATGAAATGGTTCTGTGAATTTTGTACTTTACCTCTATATGATGCTGTTGTTTATTTATATGAAATGGTTATGCTGCTGTTTAACTGAATCATTTAACCCGAGTGCTAAATAGTGCTTGGAGGCCGGTTTGCTCCATCGAACCCCCGTTTCCTGTCCGTCGGATCAAGTCCAGGCAGTCCCGATCGCCTCCCTCCTCGCGTTCCCATCCCAACAGCCACTAATCCCTTCGCTCCACTGAGCCTACCACCAACCACTCCAATGGAACCGCACAGGGTCACGCCGCCGCCGATCCTCCCGTCTCGCCCCCATACCAGCCAACCTACCGCCTCCATCTAGCTGCAGATCTGCGTAGCGAGTCTCCCGACCGCCGAAAGGAGCGCCCGCCTCATCTCGGTCGGAAGACGGCCAATTCGAGGCCCGCCCTCATCCAGTTCGTACTCTCCTCCAGCAAGAGATCTAGCGGCTGCGCTCGCCTCATCGTCAGGGGCCTTCACGACATCCATGAAGAGCGCCAGCGAGCTAGGCGGCATGGCGGCCGTCGCAATGCGCCATGGCGGACGGACGTGCCGGGGCATGGTGGTTAGGTCGTCTCCAACGCCGCCGTTCCCCGGCGTGATGGAGCCAAGATGAGAGGGACGACGGACCGCATAGCCGCATGCCGTGGTGCCGGATTCGGCCACCGCCAAGCCACTTATGTTCACAAATTCTTTACCTGCAGGTTGGACAGAGTGGTGATAGAGCTCTGCCGCTTGTCGCGGTGGTGATGAGAGGGACGAAGGCTGGGGACCAGACCACTACCATATCTAGGAACGGGAGGGGTTCTGCCGCACTGGGGAAGAGCTAAAGAGGAGAAGAGGAAGGGGCCAGTCGTCGTGCTCGGGCTCGTCGTGGTGGAGAAGGAGATGCGAACGAGAGGGGTAGGGGCGACGCTGCACTTGAGAGTGAGACTCAGTGCAGAACTGCAGATGGAGCCACACGGGGCTATGGAGAGGGGGCGACATGAGAAATTGGCTAGCTGTTGGGGAAGAAGAGGACACTGGGTTTGATCCTTCTGATATATTATTGCTAGCGTGTTTTACAGTTTACTGCTAATTACTTCGGTCATGTTTCCACGATCGATGCTATACGCGCAAGTGCCACTTTATTCTGTATCTTGCACACACATCCAGCTGCAAGTATCACTTAATACTCAAGATAATGCATAGCATTCGCCTGACTGGAGAGTGAATATCTTGTATTTAGTTGTCACATGTTTGTATTTTCATAGGCATAGTGAGTCTTTTCACTATATGCATGGAAGAATATAGATGAATTGTTTTGTTAAGAGTATTTCTATGGAAAAAGTGAGTTGATCTGCATAAAGAACCGAAGACATCTAAATGGTGCCCATGCTACTATATGTTTAGAATCCTACAAATTGTCTTCAGCTGTACGTTCCACATGTGAGCTAAGTTGTACTTTGCACATTGGTAAATTGTTCTCTCAGGCATTGTTAAGTTGTATTTTTAAGCATTAATTTGTTGCTTGACATGTGTACTAAGTTGTATACCCATTATGATTGGTTTATCTAAAAGTTGGTTTTTTATCATGGTTGTTTTTTTATCATGGTTAAGTTGGTCCTAAATTCAGCTAAGTTGTTTTTTTTTCAATTTATTTTTAGTTGTTTTGTATTTATAATTTAGCACCAACATGCTAATTTCTATACATATTGAATTAAGTTGTTTTGTTCAACCGGCTTGAGTTGTGTACTTAATATACCTAAGTTGTGTACAAGTAAGTCCCCCATGAGCTGGATAAATGAAATGTTGCTCCTCTAAAAAGTTGTTTCTCTATAAAGATGAATTAAGTTGTTTTGTTCAACCGACTTGAGTTGTGTACTTAATATACCTAAGTTGTGTACAAGTAAGTCCCCCATGAGCTGTATAAATGAAATGCTGCTCCTCTATAAAATTGTTTCTTTATCATAGTTTTGTTGTACATACATACGCTAGAGGCTTTTCTGTGTAGACAATCTTGCAAGTGATTTCCTTGTTGGCTCGTATAACTAAGTTCATCGCGATACTTTAGTTGAGTTTCCACGGTTGTTTATACATGTTTAAGTTGTCTTCTCAAATTAGTTAAGTTGCTTCAATATATAACTAAGTTGATTAGCCACACGAGCTTACTTGCATCCTGGGGGGAATTGTTCTGCTTTGATTTACTGTATTTTTTTTTCCAAAGTAGGTTGTATTGTCACCATAGTTAAGTTGCTTTCAGCATATAACTAAGCTGATTTTAGCCAAATTATCCAAACTTGCATTCTAATTTTTTGCGGGGGTGTTGTTTTGCTCTGATTTCACTATCCCTTTTTCTAAATTAAGTTATCTTATCATCGTAGTTAAGTTTGTTTCAACATAGATCTAAATTCATTTGCTATATTATCCTAAGTTGTATTCTGGGTTTTTAAGGGGATTATTTTGCTTTGATTCTTGTCTCCATTTCGCAATTAAATTGTCTTGTCAACGTAGTTAAGTTGCTTTCATCGTAGAACTAAATTCATTTTCTATACTAGCCTAAGTTGCATTCTATTTTTAGAGGATTATTTTGCTTTGATTCTTGTCTTCTATTCCCATTTAAGTTGTTTTGCCAATGTAGTTAAGTTGCTTTCATCATAGAACTAAGTTGATTACCCTGATTAGTCTCAGCTGGACAAAAATGATCTAATGTCAATAGCGGTAAGTTGCTTATGCCATGATATTAAGTTGAATGTACCATGTACCATTTAATTAAGTTGATTACATATCAATTCATTACCCTCCTATAAAAAACAACTCCATATTAAGTTGGTTCTCCACACAACCATGGTTTTATAGTCTTAAGTTGCCTTCTCTGATCCAACTTTCATAACTAAGTTGATTTTATCATCATCTAAGTAACTCGATTGTGTATATTTTCTGTCGGTATATGTCAAGTTGCTTATATCAGAATGCCCAAGTTGTATGTTGAAGTTAACTAAGTTGATTACACAACAACATGCTTATGTTGGATTTTAATTCCACGGTCGTCCATGAAGACAGTGCACAGCCGTGACCAGCAGTGATTGTCTCCTAAGACGGTGCACCGCTGCTGCCTCCCACTGGTGATTGCCTCCAAAGATGACACACCGCTGCCAGCGACGGCTAGCCATCGGCGTCTCCCTCCTCTAGGCAATCCGTATTAAAATCACAGAAGGTAAAATACAATGTTTTGGACGTCATCATGTTTATACTTTGCTCACTATCCCTTTTTCTAAATTAAGTTCTCTTATCATCGTAGTTAAGTTTGTTTCAACATAGATCTAAATTCATTTGCTATATTAGCCTAAGTTGTATTTTGGGTATTTTAAGGGGATTGTTTTGCTTTGATTCTTGTCTCCATTTCGCAATTAAATTGTCTTGTCAACATAGTTAAGTTGCTTTCATCATAGAACTAAATTCATTTTCTATACTAGCACAACAACATGCTTAAGTTGGATTTTAATTCCACGGTCGTCCATGAAGACAGTGCACAACCGTGACCAGCAGTGATTGTCTTCTAAGACGGTGCACCGCTACTGTCTCCCACCGGTGATTGCCTCCAAAGATGACACACCGCTGCCATCGGTGCCTAGCCATCGGCGTCTCCCTCCTCTAGGCAATCCGTATTAAAATCACAGAAGGTAAAATACAATGTTTTGGATGTCATCGTGTTTATACTTTGCTCATATCCAGACTGTAAGTTTGTGCTTCTGCATATAATTTTTTGTCTCAGTCTTGGTCGGCCATTGGTGAATTTGTGAACTATATGTGTCATCACTAAATGGATGATGGAAAACCAGATTAATGAGGAGAGCAGGCCACGGCTGGTTCAACCGGGTAAGTTTGAACTAGTGTGCAAATAGCTGGTTTAAAGTCTGAGCTTTAGTATCCATGCGTATGTATCGATCTGAATGTCTGACCATCCTAGCTTTGCTCTGTTTTGTTATGTCGATTGGCAGTGACGTGGAAGGGTGCCCCTTTCGTGATGGCAGCGATGTGCCGTCCCCTGATAATATCGCCAATGGCCGAAGCTGAGCGTCTTCAGAGAGGATGGTCATTGTCTCGGCTATTCTTCGGAGACATTGCTCTGTTTTGTTATGTCCAGTGGCCTGAGGCAACGCGAAAGGGCACCTCTTCCACGATGATCAGCGGTCGCAGCGCATTGCCACTGCCTGGTATGATTTCTCGTGGCTAGAGCTGGGTGTGTCCAGAGACGGTGGCCATCGTCTCGGTCATGTACTTAGATCTGGACGTCTTCAAATTTTCTAAGTTGTACTGTTGAAATCGGAACCGTATAAAGCTATGATATCTTTCAAAAAACGTACAACATGGTTGAGGCGTGCTTTCCTTTTCTAGGCGAGGGCTGGATTGGACTAGCCAGCCCCCGGAGGCTCGCTAGCCATGTCCATCATTTAATATGATCTGGTTATGATCTGTGGTGCTGTTGATTATGTATATTCATTTGAATCTGTGAATGAGATGGTGCTGCAGAGGTTAGTTTATTTTGTGAATGAGATGGTGTTGGATGGTGTCAATGGGGTTGTAATTGGGGATGAGGTGTTTTTTCTTGCAGGGATTTCAATTGAGTTGCCCGTTTCTCCCGAAGTGTTGATTCACTTCCGTTTCGGTTGAGAAATGGGCACTCACTCGTAGGTCCAAAAATTAGCAAAGGTCATGCCGAATTTTTCGATCGATATTTGTGCTAACTTTTTGCCTCTTTTTTTAGTAATAAAGCGCAAACATGTCGACTAACGACGAGGCCGGTCCTTCTAAACAAATGAGCGTCGAGGATCTAGCCCGAGAGGCCAACAAATCGTTCTGGGGGGCATCCAAGAGCATGAGGAGGCGGAGGAGATGATAATGACACCACCACCGACGATCGTCGTCGGAGGTGGTGGGGGCGAGGAAGATCCAGATTACGAGGGGGACGACGACGACTACGATGGAACTAGTGAAGGCGGGGAGGAGGGTAACACCACCACGGATGGTGGCGAGCGCACAGATGGTGGTAGCGGCAACCCGGCCACCATACAGAAGAAGAAGGATATTAAGGATCGGAAGCCGCAAGTGCTCGCCAACGTCTGTGATGAGTTCACCGAGGTCACAGAAGGTGGGTAACCCATTGCGCCTTCATCGATTTCCTGCGGGTACGACATGCAACTCGGGTGCATCATCCGGGAAAGCATGTCTATCAACACGAAGTACATCCGAAGTAATCATGCTTTGGTCGAGAACCTCCTTAAGAAGCTTCACAAGCGATACACATTCCCACAGAAGTTCAGAAACCTAGAGAGTAATAAGAACCCGGTGAACAAACTAGCACTGACAAAGATGAGCAACGCCTTGAGAAGCTGGAAAACCCGGGTAAAGAACAACATTGACCAAGGTGAAAGCTGGGAGATTATAAGTAGGAAAAATCTGATGCTCGACGAAGAAGAGTTCAAGATATTTAAGGCGGACTTAGATACCGCTGCCTCTAAAGCATGGACTGAGTGGGGAAAGACTATGCGAGAGAAGAACATAGGTAACCACCGGCTTGGAAGCGGCGGATACAAAGGGAAACAGCCCATTTGGGACAAGGAGGACGCCGCGTTCGAACGCCTGGGTAAAGAGAACCCATAGCATAAAATTGCAGACCTGCAGATCCGACAATTTGTTCGGGCCCGCTACTACCTGGACCCTGTTACAGGGGAGTTCGTCACCGACGACCCGGATGTGAAGGCCTTTGAGCATGAGCTGGTAATTAATTTACCGTGGATCTCTCATTAAAATAATTAAGCCAAGAATCTAAATGCATGCATGGGTTCACCTCTCCTTATATCTCTGCAGGAGAAGGAATTGAACGCTAGCGAGGACTTGTCGTCCCAATATTCGGCGGCGGAGCCATGGGACACTGTTTTTAACAGGGCGACGGACACTTACAAAAAGAGGGAGAAGAAGTTGCCGCCAAAATCAGCTGGCCGTGTGTCCGGCTTCGGTACAAGCATGAAGTTTACCAAGTACTACAAAGAGGACGCAAAGAAGAGGAGGGAGAGGAAGAACCAATCGGCGGCTAAAGATAAAGCCGAGGTTGAAGAGCTTAAGTTGAAGGTGAAGACACTAGAGGAAAAAGTGGACGATAAAGCAATGGACAAGTTATTGGAGGAGAAGCTTCGCGCGATCATCCCCCCTTGGTTGATGGAGGGGCTAGCTGTTTGGAATGCGGGAGGTCGACAAGGGCTGATAAACGTGCCCAGCTTTAGCGGCAGCAACTCGAGCATCAACGTTAACGCGTCACCGGACTTGGTGACCCCGCCGGCCACCATCGCCGCGGCACAGCCGCAAGAGCTTGTTGTCGCACAGATGCCCCTACTGCTCCCGCCAAAAATACCAGTATCGCACAGCCGGCGGTGGCACCAGTACTGCGGGAGAATGCTGATGATAGGCCGGAAGCAGGGATCGTCTGTGTGTCAACATTAGCCGAGCTCAACGCCCTCACCAAGGTAACTAATATCATAATCCGCTTCATCTTATTTATGCGCCTTTGGTGATTCCCACCTCGATCATGATGCCCAAAACATATGTGTCGATATTCAGGACGCTGCTTGCGTACTACTCCACAAAGTTGCCGACGACGAGTTGAAGGATGTTGCCAAGGGCAATATCATACAACCGGTGAACCGCACGATGCACAACAATGCAATGGACGATGCTGTGATGAGGGTCCAGATTGCTCGTGTGTTGCCAGGATGCGACGACATGGACCCCCCTTTCAACCTTAGGGAGCCGACGAGCACAAGACCCTTGCAGAATGCAACGGCTGGCCCTTGACATGGCCGAGGAGTCAGATTCGTCTTATGGGGCACCTAAGCGCCACCTCGATCATTCGGCCACCACCTCGGATGCCACCTGTCACCGGCGCCACCTCGATCATCCGACCACCACCTAGGAAGCCACCTGTCATCGTCGTCACCACCAGTCGCCACCAAAAACTGTTGGGAGCGTGTGGGCCGCCCCAAGGCGATGCCGCCGTCGCAACGCAACCACCGTCGCCCTCGCCACCACCATCACCACATGGCGGCAACAACGAAGATGATGAAGAATTTTTCAACATCGACGACTACATCCACACCGGCGCCAGCATAGGATTGTACATGCCTGCTGTGGATGAAGAACCCTTCATCGCTCGTGAGGGTCAAGGTGGGCGTCCCACTACATGCATGCAACGCCTGGTCTTCGTAGGTTTATCTCAAGAGACGCCTCCGGCCGCCGATCAACAGGAGAAACCAGTTGGATTCGTCTTTAGCCCTGGCACACTCCAAAAGGCGGCCGTTGAGCACTTAGCATCCCCAGTGGAGGAGCTTGCTCAGAAGATGAAGAAGCACATGAAGAGAGGTAATAAAGCTGAGAGACAACCTCCTCCGAAGAGGATGATCCGGGCTAAGGATGACGTCGTACCAGCCCGCGAGGATGGCTTGCCCATGATACATATAGCCGGTGAAGCGATACTGACTCCGGATCTGCTTCGCCTTGCTGGTGGACATATGATCTCTTTGAGTGATAGTCTCAAGACACTAGAGGGCATTCTTCTTAAAGACAAAGATCCAAATTAACCGGTTTTCACTGTCAAGGTGCCATCGGACGTGGACTTCGTCCATGAAGCCCCCGCGGACGTGTTCTTCATATCGTACGAGGACGTCTTCAAGCTGTTTCTCTCGAAACGGCTGGACTATAACATGGTCTGCCTATTCGCGCTCAATATGGCGATGAAGACTAAGAGAGAGCAGACCCCCTACATCGCGATAGTGGATCCCTACTACATGCGTGATAGCCAGTTGAGGGAAGGATCTGAGACGCGTGCCAAGGCGACGGCGTATCTCGAGAAGTTCATGGTGGACCACAAGAGGACGAACACTCTTTTTTTGCCTTTCTTTCCCGAGTAAGTACACACACCCCCTAGCATTGTTAACTTAGGCTTTCTTATATCTTTCTTCCTTTGCCCTTTTCCAACATCCCGTTTCAATCGTGTTGTGCAGAGACAAATACTGCACACTCATCATCATTTGCACAAAGTACTCGATAGCATCGTATTTCGACTCGGCGAGTGAGAAGAAGGACTACACCAGAATAAGGGGTGTTTTGAATGACGCTCTCAAGGGCTACGCTAAAAAGGGATGCCCCTTCATCAACAAGGGGGAATGTATCAAGGATGACAAGCACGTGTTCAAGGATGTGCTCGAGTTCCCCTGCATCAAGGATCCGGCTACTGGTGGCGCCAAGGAGGCCTTCTACGCCATGCATCACCTTAAAGGGTTTGTACGGGATTGCCAGAACCTAACTCTGCCATCTAGTTTGCGAGCATGGGCCGAAAATTTGGCGCGAAGGGACGATGATGATCTTAGAGAAGACTTACATCACATCCAGGTTAAGTTGTCGGAAATCATCGTGGAAGATGTCAACACGAGGGGAGGGGTCCTAAACACAATAGAGGGTTGACTAATAGGGAGATTAAAAATATTCTTCATCAACAGGGTGACAACAGGACGTGGATGACAAAGGATGGCTATCTACCATTCCCGAAGCCGAGCGTTAGCAGTTCTCAACATTGATCGATGTGTGCGCCTAGAATTATCATAGATGTCTGTGTGTAGTGTTGCGTCACAAACTATATACTACCATGGTCGTATGTTGTAAAATTCACTATTGTGGTCGTTGTCGTCGAAGTTCTATGATTATGATCGATGTGCTATCTTCTATGTTTACTGATCTTTTGCTTTAGTTTATGTGAATATATATGCATGCGAACCAATTTAGTTCTTTCTGTTGCATGATTTACTAATATGCCTTATCTATAGAGATGACGAAGTGGTACGTGGTGTACAAGGGTTGGGTTCCAGGAGTCTACGATGAGTGGGAGGACTGTCAGAAATAGGTGAACAAGTTTAGCGGCAACAACTACAAAGGATACGCGACTCGAGAGGAGGCGGTAGCCAAGTGGAGGAACCACCTATGGAAGGAGAACCGGATGAAGATATTGCTAGTGCTCTTGCTCTTGCTCACCGTCGTCATAGTTGTATTCTGTTTGATTCTAGTGTAGGCGAGATGAACACTTCATTTGTAATGTGATGAGATGGTGAACTTTGTAACAAACACTTGTAACAAACCACTTCATTTGACTTGTATTGTAATGTAATGATCACTTGTCTATCTCGTTCGGGCTCTAAGTAGTGTGATGGCACTATATTCATGTTTGTATTATATTTGTTTTCATATACTAAGTCAAATATACTGTTTCTGTATAATACTGTATAATACCTACATAATATTGTATATTTGGACAAGTTTCAATTTTTTTAATACCTGATACTCAAACCTGTGGCGCATCGTTTTAACCTTCTGTGGCGCATAGTGTTTGAGTGGCACATTGTCCATAATGCGCCACTGAACAGAGTCCTGTGGCGCATAAACCGAAATGCGCCACAGAAGTATCATGACTTCTGTGGTGCATTTCCAAATGCGCCACAAAAGTTTTCATCAGTGGCGACGTAATAGTGGCGTCCCAGCCATGCGCCACAGAAGGTCAATATTGATGCACCACTGATGAAGGATTTCCTAGTAGTGTACGAAGAATAAGCCGAGGAGAACTTCAACCACTGCTCTGCACAAGGCAAGCCTAATACTACTAGTTGAATTGAGCAAGCCAATACTTGCAATCTAACACTTGCAATTTAGCAAGCTTATACTGATATTGATGCAAGCCAATACTTGCTTGTTACCATGCCAACTATATGCCTTAAGCATATATGATCATAACCACTTGATAAACCAATCCTAGTTTTACTTACAAGCTTTATACTTTATTTCTTTATCAAAGCTAGTACTTAGATCTTACTTAAGTGAATGGTAGATTCTAGAGAGATAATTGAAGGTTGCATAAAGAGCATAAAATTTGGCCTAAGCTAGATAATCTTTATGTCATCCTAAGGCATGAGATTGAACTTAGTTAAACTCCACTAGTTTACCACCCCTAATTAGTACTTACCCCCACTTGTAGATGCTAGTGCTAAGCATAAAACTTGATCAACTTAGATGGGAATACTTGGTGGAAAAATGATTATGAAAACCTTGGAATGATGGATCATTCTATTGAGATGTTTTGGACATGTGTTTCCGAACACCACATGATTTATGGTGATGAAAATGTCGAGGCATGAGCCTTAGCCCTTTATAAAACTGATGGTTGTATGGATGCGATACCATTCCAATTTTACTGTACAACCACAATACCCGAGAATTGGGTAGGGCTTGACTGGAAACTTATATACCTTAGTATTAGTTCCCTCATGGCCAAGTTCTGAGTTGAGGCTACCTTGTGAAGATTGTCCACCTGTGCAGTACCCAAGATGACAGTTGGTCATGGTTGGGAGTCCAAACTCACAGGAGAGGTGCTTATACTAGGGCGTGTAATTGAAAGGTTAGGATTGATTATCCGCATACTGAGTATGGTGAATTCAGGATTTGTTCCCGACGGATGTATCGAATGTTGTGGTGAAAGTGTACAATCTCTGCAAAGTGTCAAACTATTCGAATAGACGCGTCCGCGGTTATGGAAAGTTGGAGTGGCCATACTGTTCCCCCGTCAGATGTTTTCAAAAAGACTTGTGAAATGAATTGAGACTTTGACTTGACCACAACAGAGTTGTGGCGTGAGATGCAAGTTCCCACTTAGGTGTTATAAAACTTCAACTAGCATTAGTTGCCTCTAAACTTAGTAGATGTAAATCTGTCTTTTTGCAAAACAACCCTAGAGCTTAGTGTCCTAATACAAAAACCCCTTCACTTGTTAGTATTAGTTTGTGAGTACTTAAAGAGTACTCATGGCTTTGTCCCTAGCTATTCCCATGGCCAGACTATGAAGAGGAGTACCAGGAGGATGGAACCCAAGAAGGTTACGACAAATAGGATCATCTCCCATCGTCAGCATTGCCTGTGACTCCGAAGATGGATCTTCGCCTACGCTACCGTTATTATTACGTATTTCCGCTGCTTGAGTTGTACTAAGAACTCGATCATGAGATCCTTATTTGTGTAAGACCTTATGTATGGTTTGTAATGGATGATGTACTGTGGTATCCAATTATGTTATGTCTCACAAAAATGGTAATACTGGGATTGCGATGTATGGCATAACAGGCATCTGGGATTAAAAATCCGGGTGTTGGTAGAGTGTCGATCCCAATGAGGAGCAGAAGGTGCTGAACAGTGGTATTGTAAGACCCCACCTTTATAAAGGTAAAGGTCCCTGTGATTGCAATGCTAGTCCCTGGATCAATAGCTAGCATCCACAGTTTAAGATGTAATATCAAGAAACAAATGTCATAATACAACTTTATAACTAGGAATAAAATAATTCATTACATCTTACATAGCTTATTTGGCTATCTCATTACAATGCAGTAGAAATAACTATATAGCATGGAGTCCTTCATCTTCAAAGTGTCACAGGCAATCATGTTGGTTGTAGACTTGTAATCCTATTCAACACACTTCACTAACATCAAACAAACCTGCAACATAATAAGTTACAGCCACAAGGGTCAATACATTTGAATTGTAGAATAGTGGTATCTATCATCTATATGCATTTGGCTAGGTGGAGCTTAGGATTCCTTTGCTCAAAATAGGTTTTCCTTAAAAGTTGAAAACACTAAGTTTTTGTTTGTCAAAAATTACCCAAGGCATCTACCAATCAAAGATTGAAGATCCTTAACCCTTGTTCAACCACAAGATTTTAGCTTAGAAATTGGGATGAGGAGATCCTTGATAGCTTCCATGTCTTGATGCTCAAATTGTCCATTGCCGAGGACACGACTAAGTACTTAGATTTTACTCTCTCAAGAGGTGGTGCACTTTCCCCACAAGACTCGACATGAATCGAGACAAGATCTTTCAGAAGCCTTCCCTTAGACCAAAATGGACACGTTCCAAACCTATCACCCCCTACCACCAACTATCCATATGGCTAAGTTATTAAAACCTATATGATCCAGGCAGAGCCCATAATGCCATGTGGCTGCACTTGAAGCTTCTCAACATTTGACATCTCAAATATCTTTGTTCCTGGGTGGCTTTCCACAAGTGAGATACACTAGGGTAGGCCATAAATATGGGGCCCTGTGTAACCACTCAACATAACCCATTCACACCATTCCACCAAGGTGATTCATTCACATAGTTGTTTTATTAAACAAAACACAAGTCATAGACTTAGAAATATTTCATAGCATGAATATAATATACCCTTGTTTTCTACTAGCTAAGCTAAGCATGATAGTAGTAGGAATCTTAACTTAGGGAATATTCTACTAAGGCATCATCTACTAGGATTTCCCAAGGCATAGCATACTTAGTAAAAATTCCATGCAAGTCCTACTCAAAATATCACTAATGCATGGTGAAAATAATAGGACAAAGTATGAAGCACCACTTGACTTTTTAGTAGAGAATATAGGTTCACTCCTTGATCTTGCAATAGTCACACTCTTCAAATTTCACTACAATTCAATCAAGGCACAAATTCAAACTAGCATTCAAACAATTCATCACATAAAATAGTAAAAACAAAACAATGCATGCAAGCATGCAAAAGATTGTTTTATTTGGAAAAGTGGTTTCTAATAGGCTATAAACATTTTAAAACACATTGGTCACTATACAAGTGGTAAAACCATTTGAAATTAAGTTAGTGAAAATGGGCCATTTAAATCATTTTTATTTTGCTAGAAATGATTTAAACCAAAGTAATAATTTCTAGTTTTGACAAATATATTTTTAAACACAAATATTAATGTTTATGGTCAAAGTGTTTTAAAACAAATCCATTTACAAAAGGTTTCACCTAAAAATCATTTTTAAATCAAAGCATCATTTTATTTTACTAGTAATGCCTTTAATCAAAGTAATAATTTTCTAGGGTTCATCAAATATATTTTTAAATTCAAAACTTAGTGTTTAGGGTCAGAGAGTTTAATTCAACTCATTTGCACAAGGTTTTACTCAAAAACTATTTTTAAAACATAATCAATAATTTTGTTCTACTAGTAATGCTTTTATTCAAGGAATAATTCCTTAGTGTCACAAAATATATTTTTAAGTCCAACAGTTGGGTTTTATGGTCAGTAGGTTCAAAACAAACCATTTACAAAAGATTTTACCCAAAAATAATTTTTAGAATAAATTTTATACACAAAATAAGCCTAAACATGTTTCTGAAAAAACAACTAATTTTCCAGAAGCAAAACACTAAACAAAGGGCATGGTTGGAAAGTTTGCATTTTTCTGATTCCATTGATATAAAATTTGCAAAATTTGGACGTGCGGATCTAAAGTTATGGATTTTACAAAATCTAGCATCTAATAGAAATATTTCTGTTTTTAAAACAAAACCTGTGCCACGCGTCACTTTCTCACTGGCGCGTACCGGTTCTCATGGATCGTGCAACGAGGGGCGTTGGATCTAACTAGTATCATGCGACACAGATCAAGCGTACCGATTTGTTTAAGTGGATCTATCTACGCCATGCGATCGAGATCTAACGGTTGATGAGCAAGTGACCATTGCATGGCGGCGCTAGCGACGGTGGCGCGGCGGCGACGGTGGCGCTGCGGCGACGCTCTGCTAACGGTGTTCTGGTGAAAACAGGAAGCGAGAGAGGGAGGGGTGATGCTCACTGGGTTCGCCCGATCGTTGCGATGCTCAACGTGGTCGTAGCTGGCTAAGGGGCGCACGTACGCGACGGGAATTCCTCGCCGGAGATGCTCCTAGCGTCGGCACGTTCGGGAGTCGTCGGAGGCGAGGCTGTAGGTCACACGCGAGTGATTGACGAGCACCTGGATATTCATAAGACATAGGTGAACAAAATGGCATGAGTCACTGGTTGAGGCGCGCACGGAGTCGAGTTCTAGGGCTCACCGGAGTTGCAGGGTCGTCGGTGTCACATGGGTGAAGACGTTGACGATGTTCTGGAATGCGCGCGAGCGAGAGGGAGGTTCTTGCGGATTTGTAAGGAGATGGAGAGTGTGCTCGTGGAAACCAGGGGCGGTAGGGGTGACTGGGGTAGTCGGAATTGTCGGAAGAGCTCGCCGGAGTCAGTGGCGTTGCCACGAGAAATTCATGCAGCCTTGTGGCGATTACGTGTGGGAGAATGAGGGGAAAGGGTGAGGAGAGACGGGCGTGATCGCTGGTGGTTTAATCGTGGCATTAAGACAAATTGAAGGGGAGAAATCAGCGACAGAAACGGGCGAGTGAAGGGGGAAGAATGGGTCACGCGGACACGATGAGCTGAGTTGGCAGGTGGGTCCCTTTCGTCAGTGGGTTGAGGGGTATGTCCGCGGGTGAGAAAGAACGAGGCGGAGGGGTTTCCTGGGTGGGCTCCTGCTGGGCTAGTTGGGCCTGCTTTGCTGGGCTGGTTCTTTTCCCTTTTTTATTATGTTTCTTTTTCTTTTTCTTTTCTGATTTTCTGTTTTGGTTTTATTGAAATGATTTCAAACCCTCTTTTTAATTAAAAATTTCCAAACTTTCAATATATTTTAATATTGTTTATTAATATATTCTAAAGTCCATTTTAGAATAATTTCTTATATTCCCTTAGGCTTTATTATTTATTTTAAATATACATTTTGTCTTTATTTTAAATAACATCCAAATATGGTTCCAATCCATAATTATTTTATTCTTTTTAAGTCAATTAGATAACTTTTTAATCCACTTTGATAATTTCATTTATTTTCCCCATGATTTATTGAATCATTTTATTAGGGATTTTGTCTTCATTTAAATAATTTGAATATGGTTTAGTCCCACATACTTTTATTTGAATATTCTTTATCCCTTTGTTTTACTTGGATTATCTTTATTCCATTTTCTCATGGATTTAATTCAAGATTTAAATTGTCTTTTCTAAATAATTTTATTGGGATTTATTATTTATATAGGCAAATTGTCTTTATTTAAATAAGATTGAATATGGTTTAAAGCCCATATAGTTTTATTAAATAATATTTTATTTATTTTTATTATTTAATATCTTCCATTTGTTTATGTATTTGGCCAAGATTTAATTTGGCTTTTAAATATTACTTATTTATTTATTTATTTATTTATCTTATAAAATCCATATCTTTCTATTTATAGTTCCAAAATTGATGATTCCAATTTGTAGAATTTTATTATTATCTGTTTATCCTTTTAAATCCTTTTAGGATTATTTTGTTTACAATTTGGTATGGATTTTAGCTAGGAGCTTTTATTAGCTTTGGAAATTATTTCCTTTTATCTCATTAAATTCATAAGTTTTTATCCATGGCTCCAAATTAAGTGAAATCAATTTCTATGGTTTTATAGCATTTTTATTGATTTATCATTTTTACCATTTATAAATGTTTGTTGCGGACCATAGTCTTAGAGGGAGATCTTGGAAATGATTTTCTTCCATTAAGATTTGGAGTTTTGGTTTAACTTTTCAAAGTGTTTAAATTTCAAGATACATTCACTGATGAATGCATTTCACTTGATTGAAATTTTGTTGGATTCCATTTTATTAAAATTTGTTCAAAAGGGTTTTGATGTTTCCATTTAGAAACAAAAAGTTTCTTTTCACCCTAAATTTCAACCATTATTTATTTTGTTTATTTATTTTTCACATTTCAAAATTTGGAAAATTTTGGGATGTGACAGGTATGGAGCAGGAAATCCCTATGAATACTTAGCAAGAGGATTTTTAGTGGTTTTCTGATAAGGTAACAAAACAAAGAGCAAGTAATAAAGACGACGAACAAATGGAGCAAGTGGCCCAATCCTTTCTTAACAAAGGCCAAGCCGGTGGAAATACTTATAAGTACCAAACGTTCTCGAGGACACATGTGAATTATATCAAGTTCTTTCGCTTCAAATAGCTGAGTACTCTTCTCTGGTGTTTGTAAGTGTTGTGTGGGTGAACCTGTGCTAACATACCGACCTTACTTGGACTAATATATACTTGTGATTAAACCCCCTGCACACATCCGTAACTATAGGAAAGTAATTAAGATATAAACCTAACCACAACCTTAAACTCTGAGATCTTACACTCCCTTGTGCAAAGGTGTCCTAACGGGGGTTCAGGTTTCTATCACTCCGGCAACCCCAAAATTAGTAGCCAAATACACAATGCATCCCCCTAGGCCCATAAATGGTGAAGTGTCATGTAGTCAACGTTCACATGACACCACCAGAAGAATAGCACCACAACTTAAATACTAAACCATTAAATAATAACTCATCATAGATTCACAACTAACAACATGACTTCTCCCATGTCCTCAAGAACACAAGGAACTACTCACAAGACATCATGTGGATAAAGATCAAAGATGATATGGTAATGGATAACAATCTGAACATAAACAATAATCCAATGGTTCCACTCACAAGCATCAACTACAATAGTAATTAACACCGGGAAGGTTTCCCCTAATGAACTAAGCAATATCCAACACAATTTTTACAGCGGGACGGAGTGGTGATGATGGTGCTGATGGAGATGATGGTGTGGATGATGATGATGATGATCCCGATGAACCTAGCTTGATGATGGTGTTGATGGCGATGATCTACCCTCTCCGGGAAGGAATTCCCCCGGCAGAAATATGTCTACCGGCGAGATCTTTATCTCTTGGTGTTTTCATCCCCTAGAGGCGGCGAAAATCTATCTATCGTTGCTCCCCTCGTGTTAGGGTTCCGTACGGAAGATATAGGCGAAGGGGCGGAGTCGGAGGCCGAGCAGGTGGGCCAAACCCACCCTAGGCGCTGGGTCAGGTCGGCCCGTGCCTAGGGGTGTGTGGGACCCCTGAGGCCCCCCTTTGCTCTTCCTTCTGGCTTCTTTCGTCTTCTGGTAAAATAATATGTTTCCATATTTTTCTGGTATTTTTCTAATCTTCGCGAAATTGCACCGAAACACCGTCTTTTCCATCAGAATCCAGACTCCGGCAGTCCATCCTACAGGAATCATCCAACATGCATAAAGAGATGAAAGGCCATAAGTAATACCTCATAATAATACAAATATCAATGAATAGAGGTAAATTATGATATAGAATGGTGATGCAAATTGGGCGTATCAACTCCCCCAAGCTTAGACTTCGGTTGTCCCCAAGCGAATACTGAGCTCAGTAAACATGTCCACAGGTTTATGGAGTTAAGTGTCTATAAAAGAATACGAACAAGAAGCATCACACTTACCATTGCACAACTCATAGAAGAAAGCAAATCACCATTATATAACTTAGCTTGCAACCAAGTACAACATTCACAAATAGAGATGCATAAAGATAAATCATAATTGGAGTTGGCAAACTTGTTCTTGGTCAGAGAACACCTGGCAAATAGTTTCACAAAAGATATTTGTAGAAGTTTCAAAACAGGAGCACTCTTTGCTCAAAAAGGTTTTTCACAAGTGAAGGCTTTCAAAGTAATACTCAATAGATAAGAGTTTTGTGAAAACAAGGGAGATAAATAACATGATTGAATAAATCACCATATGAATGTTTGAAACACAACAACTCAAAAGCTTGCTGGAGATAGAGAGGAAGTAGGTTTACTGACTCAACTGGTAACTGGTAGAAAGGTCCCTTCGTAGAGGGTAGCAGGGATTACAAGTCATAAAGAGCTTCCAAAAGATTATGGTACTTACTAGATTTGAGCCCTCATTGCCCCTATCATAAGCATCTTTAGATGATTAAGGTTAAAGTGAAGATGGAGTATATGCTTGATGAAATATAAGTTGGCAATCTCATGTCCCTTGAATATGAGGGACGCACCTCATGCATACTCAACTTTGGGTCCAGGTAAGTTCTTGTCATTGTAAGTATTTTCATATCATTGAGAACCGCCAACGGGATACCCCTTGCACATTGTATAGGAGCTTTCCCATAACTAAAATGAAAAGGCAAGCAGACAATGAGCATCTCAGCAATCTTTTTATTTACTATGCATATAGCTTTTTTATTAAGGATGCTTCATAAATGACTCACTATGGTGATGCTGCAAGTTTCCACCATGATTAAGCATGGCTTAGGCTAGCGGCCTAGGCGTTTCTCTAACACAGAATACAAACTCCATGGACTTACAAGTCCCCTATTTATTTCACACCGTTGACATCCATAGACAAAAGAGCATGATATCAACTATGTACGACAAGGTACAAGTGCAATGTTGAAAACGTTCCCCGTGACAGCACGGTTCTGCTAATCCCAACGTATATATGCAAGCATATACAACTTCGATGTCCACAATGGTTCAAGTTTATTAGGGGCAAATAAATAAAGTGTGCCATCAAGTTCGTGAGAGCTTTACTAACTAGTTTTCACATAACAAAATACTTTTTAATTCGAAAGGTAGATGAAGCTTGAGAATTTACTAGGAATAGCAATAGCTATTAGGTAGATATGGTGGACACAAGTGGCAAAAGTTTTTGGTTCAAAGGGTTTTGGAAACATGAGAAGTATGCCTTCTCAAAACAGGTTTTTGGCTAGCAAGGCTGGGTAGCAAGCAAGAGAGTTGAAAGAAGCAAGAAAACATACAAGTAATAAAGCCAAACATGCAATCTTCCTTGAAGACACAAAATAATCTTAAATAAAGAATACTAAGCTTATGATCCAACAAGAAAGAAAACAAATGATACCAAATACCTGTAAGCTTTTTCTTTATTTTCTTTAAAACTAATGCCACTAACCAGAACTCGGTTTGCCAAAACCAATTTAGATCCACTTGATGATCCCAAAGTGGTGCCAATACTGAACAACAAGATCCATCATATAATAGAGATTGCAAACAAAAATAAGAAGTGCAAAAAGTAAACGATGAGACTTCTCATTAATATTCCAATAAAGGCACTCACACCAAGGGATACATGGATAATCAACTAAAGGAGAGATACTTACACATGCAGACCAAACTATAAGATAACCTCTCTACCACAGATATGAATCCAATAAAAAGGTAAAGTATGAAAGATAATGGTGGTGATACCACGGCACTCCCCCAAGCTTGGAACAAGCCAAGGGTATGCCAAACGTGATGACGAATTACTCCTTTGGTGGTGGTGGTCTCTTTTCATCATCAAACTTCCAAGGCAATGGTTCCCCATCCAAAAAGGATGTCTTTGTTTCTGCAATCCTGAAACTAGCAGCAGAGCTAATGCGATCAAATCTAGCTTCATACTCACAGTTTTGATTTTGTATGTCATAGAGCTGTGTGTGCAATTTATTGGTGGTTTGATGGAGTGAGAAGATCTCTTCTCGGAGCTCAGCAACTTCTCCCTCATGCTTGGTGATGAGTTATGAATTTATCTTGTGAATAACATCCACTTCGCGTTCTGCCATATTCTTGTACTTGAAAACTTCTTGTTCCAATGCTTCCATCATATCTTCCAGGTTGCCTTCTCCTTTAGGGCCTTGAACTTATTTCATCTGTACCTTCCCTTCTTTGAGGATCAACTCTTTGGGGTGAATCCTCAACTCATACATGTATGGGTTGAGGGCATCCACAGAGGAATCCTCAGTGGGTGATCCAGAGGAAGACACTAAGGCTCCAAATCTGAGAATTTTCCTGACAAAAACAGATTGAAAATGAAAACACGATGAGAACACGATGCAAGAACCTCGGGGAACCTGGGGGGTTATATATTATGAAGATTCAATGCATAAGGAAAATTTTGACACGGAAACAAAGCGGAGACGGAGTTCGAGGGAGGCAAACCCCCTCCAGGCGCGGCCAGGCTGGGCCCGCGCCTAGGGTGGGTTTGTCCACCCTGGGGTCCGTTTCCTCTTTAGTTTTGTCCCGTATATTAAAAACATCAAAAATATAAAAAGATTGGAGTTTCACGAACCTTCTGTTTTCACCACTTTTACCTATTCAAAGACGAACTCTGCAGATCCTTTCCTCTTTCTCCTGAGAATTTCCTTCATACAAAACCTTTGCACAAACTCAATGACAACATTAGTGTAAGAAAAAACAATAAACCTTTGGTACACACTTCAAATGAAAACCCATCAAAACAAAAGCTTCTGTAAGAGGCAAATGCAAATGATGGCAGAAATCTGTCAAAACAGACCAGCAGGTAAAGATTGATTTTTTTCAAAGACCTTCTGTTGCTCAAATCAAAAAGTGCAGAACTGATGAAAGTTGGGTAGCAACTTGGAGAACAAGCTCAGAAAAATGTAGCTCCATCCTAAGTACTGAACTTCCTCACGAATTTTTACAATGCAGCACAAAAATCTGTCCCAGGACAGCCACTTTTCACAATTCCTCTACTTCACAAAAGTAGTTGAACTTGACACAAAAACCAAAACAAGAAGGATAAGGAACGGTTATTACAGAGGTAGTAACTTCCAAGACTCAACAAAAACTCTTGGTTTATCTCCCAACAAGTACTTTTCTCTAATGCCTTTAAGTTAGGCTTGAAACTTCCAAAGATGCTCACATAGGATATATATATTTGAAGTGAAAGAGAGCATCAAGAAGAAAATAACCAACACACTTGAGTCTAACCCATTTACTATGCATGTGGGTATCATGAGAAAACGAAGTATTGAAACAAAAGGCCACAAGCATAGGAAGACAAAACAAATGCAACTTCAAAGCTTTCAACATAAAACGGGGAAACTTAACATCATTGAGATGCATAAAACCATGTTTCCCTCTCTCAAAATAACTTTCAGTAGCACTTTGAATAAACTTGACAATATAACTGTCACTAGAAACAACTTTATCATAGAATAAGAATACTTACAGTTATAAAAAAGAGGTCCAAGGTCTTAGACTGGATCAATAGAAGCAAGTTGTTCCATCCTGAAATCTTTAATAGGCCAGCTATTTTCACAAGGAGCTTTAGCAAATTTGGAAAAGTTAAACTCATAAGAATCTCCATCAAACTTAGTTAAAGAGTTTTCCTTCTTACAATCAATAATAGCTCCACAAGTGTTCAAGAAAGGTCTACCAAAAATGATAGGACAAGTTTTGCTAGCTGCTGAATTAAGCACTAGAAAATCAGCAGGATATTTAATCTTACCACAGAGAACCTCCACATCTCTTACAATGACAATGGGGCAAATAGTATCTTTGTTAGCAAGGTGAATAACCACATCAATGTCCTCAAGCTCACAAGGACCAATCTCATGCATAATTTCCCTGTAAAGCTCATAAGGAATAGCACTAGAACTAGCACCAATATCACATAAACCATAGCAGCAATGATCACCAATTTTCACAGAAAGCACAGGAACACTAGCTTTTCTAGCCTTACCAGGATGAGAAATAATATTAGAAGCGTCTTCACAGAAGACAATGTGCTCATCCTCTATATTTCTAGTGACAATGTCTTTCACAATAGCTACCACAGGTTCATCACTCAAATGCTTACCAGGCTCCACAGTTTTCATTGTACCTTTGTTATTTGCACTAATAATCATAGAATACTCCTTTACCTTAGCTGGGAAAGGCATTTTCTCAACATGAGGTTCAGGCACAATATGATCAGTAGTACAAATTTGAGTACTTCTAATAGGAACATGACTAACAACATCTTTATAAGGAGCATGGTACTTATTCCACTTCTTCTTGGGAATTTCAATGTAAGAGGCAAAGGCCTTAAAATAGTTGGCAATACTTTGGGAGTCAAGACCAAACTTATTTCCAATATCACGGAAGTTATCAGTACCCATAAAATATTTAATGCATTCATAATCATAGTTTATACCTGACTTTCTTCCTTTGTCATTTTCCCAAGCCTCAGTGTTATCTTGAATACGGTCTAAGAGATCCCATTTAGCTTCTTCCTTCATACTTGTGAATTATCCAGCATAAGAAGCATCTAGTAAATCTTTATCACGAAGAGAAAGCCTAGAATAAAAGTATTGAGACTAATGTTGTTAGGGAGTTCATGAATAGGACATTTAAGTATTAGCAGCTTCAATCTCCCCCAAGCTTGAGCTGTACTTTCTCCATCAAGAGGCCAAAAGTTATATATAAGACTTCTATCCTTTCGGATTTCACTGGGAGGATAAAATTTAAAGTAAAAAAGAGATGCCATCTCCTCCCATTCCATGGATTGTCCATTCTTTAGCAGCTTATACCATGCCTCAGCTCTCACTTTCAAGGATATGGAGAGTAACTTCTTCTTCACCTGTTCAGTTGTGATACCTGCACACTTAAACAACCCGCATAATTCATGGATATAAAGCAAGTGATCACCAGGATGGACAGTTCTATCCCCAAAATAATAATTATCCATGACACGATTAACAATACTCGTAGGAATCTTAAAAGGATCTATCTCAACAGGTGGTGGTTCATCTACTACCATAGAAGTGGTAGTAGTTTTCCCACACAGAAAACCAAGTGGGTTATTCATATCGGAAACAAAGTAACAAGCAGTAACAAAAGCAATACTCACAGTGAAAGTTTCCCTTACCAGTTCCACTCTTTAATATCGCTTCACTCCCCGACAACGGTGCTAGAAAATAGTCTTGATGACCCACAAGTATAGGGGTGTATCGTAGTAGTTTCGATAAATAGGAGTGTCGATCCCAACGAGGAGCAGAAGGTGCTGAACAGTGGTATGGAGCAGGAAATCCCTGTGAATACGTAGCAAATGGATTTTTAGTGGTTTTATGATAAGGCAACAAAGCAAAGAGCAAGTTATAAAGACAACGAACAAACGGAGAAAGTGGCCCAATCCTTTCTTAGCAAAGAAGCCGGTGAAAATACTTATAAGGACCAAACGTTCTCGAGGACACATGAGAATTCTATCAAGTGCTTTCGCTTCAAATAGCTGAGTACTCTTCTCTGGTGTTTTTAAGTGTTGTGTGGGTGAACCTGTGCTAACATACCGACCTTACTTGGACTAATACATACTTGTGATTAAACCCCCTGCAAACATCCGTAACTACTCCCTCCGGCCCATATTAATTGACTTTGATTTGTCAAATTTTGGATGAACCTATATACTAAATAGTGTATAGATTCATCCAAATTTTGACAAATCCAAGTCAATTAATATGGGTCGGAGGGAGTACAGGAAAGTAATTAAGATATAAATCTAACCACAGCCTTAAACTCTGAGATCCTATGCTCCCTTGTGCAAAGGTGTCCTAATAGGGGTTCAGGTTTCTGTCAGTCTGGCAACCCCAAAATTAGTAGCCAAATACACAATGCATCCCCCTAGGCCCATAAATGGTGAAGTGTTATGTAGTCGACGTTCACATGACACCACTAGAAGAATAGCACCACAACTTAAATACTAAACCATTAAATAATAACTAATCATAGATTCACTACTAACAACATGACTTCTCCCATGTCCTCAAGAACACAACGAACTACTCACAAGACATCATATGGATGAAGATCAAAGATGATATGGTAATGGATAACAATCTGAACATAAACAATAATCCAATGGTTCCACTCACAAGCATCAACTACAATAGTAATTAACACCGGGAAGGTTTGTCCTAATGAACTAAGGAATATCCAACACAATTGTTACAGCTGGACGGAGTGGTGATGATGGTGCTGATCGAGATGATGGTGTGGATAATCATGATGATGATCCCGATGAAGCCTAGCTTGATGATGGTGTTGATGGCGACGATCTCCCCTCTCCGGGAAGGAATTCCCCCGACAGTAATCTGTCTTCCGGAGAGATCTTTCTCTCTCCGTGTTTTCCGCCCCCAGAGGCGGCGGAAATCTATCTGTGCTCGCTCCCCTCGTGTTAGGGTTCCGTAGGGAAGATATAGGTGAAGATGCAGAGTCGGAGGCCGAGCAGGTGGGCCAAACCGACCCTAGGCGCGGGGTCAGGCGGGCCCGCGCCTAGGGGGGGGGTGTGGGCCCCCTGAGGCCCCCCTTTGCTCCTCCTTCTGGCTTCTTTTGTCTTCTGGTGTAACACCGTGGTTCTGAAAAGACCGTGGCTTCTATGTGACATGACAATCCCTGGATCGGTTCATTGGCCCACAATAGAATAAGATGAATAACATAGCAAAATATCCGTGTATCATGAATAACGAGATCCAGAGTACCATTATTACAATAAAAGCTTAGCTCAAAGCTAGCTCAAATTATTCAGGTAGCAACATAAATAAAGTAAATCCTCCATTCTTCAAATTTCCCACAAGTGAACAAGTGCCGAGTGGAGTACCGTGGCCTATATCGATTACTCAGAATCGGAATAACCTGCAACATGAAACGTAGCAGCCCCGAAGGGTCAATACATGGAATGTATGGCAAGTAGAGCTAGTAAAGGAGACAATAGTGCTAACATCTACATGCATATTTGGCAAGTGGAGCTATGTCTGGCTTGCATTTGCAAATACATTTGTCCTACTTTCATAAACAGTTTTGATTTTCTTTGAAAAGATCCCCAATTAACTTAACCCAATAATATTAAAACAATTATGAAATTGGAATGAGCGAGAAACATGTCATGGAATCAATATCAAGCAACTCAGTTGTCCATAACCGGGGACACGACTAATCGATTAGATTATACACCCTGCAGAGGTTAGTACACTTTACCCATGTGACTTGGCCAGCCCAGCTCGTACCATCACTCTCATTTTGGATGATGATAGGGAGAAGTCCAAGAAGAGACTGTTCGGGAAGTAGCTCCTCAATCCCGACGCGCACCGGTCCAACCTACCAAAATTCTACATCTCTGGATACACGGGTTCGAGTTACCACAACCTACTAAGTCCAACCAACCTCCCATTCCATTATTGGCACATGGTTGTACACGTAAGCTACACAATAAAGAAGACAATCAATTTCTCTCGATACCTGGGTGCCTTTCCGCAATGAAACCACCAAAAATTATCAATACCATCACACCCAGGAGATTTATTGATTAAGTTGTTTTAGTTTTCATAAACCAATACTTTTAGAAACAAGTCTCAATGATGTAACCCAGCCCTCGTTCAACATAGCATGGCTAAGCACATCTACCAACGGTGGTTCATCTACAAGGAAGGTCCTACCACATAATAGGACATAGCATAGCGATAGTATCATCCTACACATGCATCTACAAAATACACGACAATGCATTGAAAATAGTAGGATGATATAATGAACAAAGTAGCATCTACTTGCCTTGGTTGTAGCGGTCGGAAGAACAATCCACACACGAGCAAGCGTTGCACTCGTCACAATCTACACGACACAATTGTAATCATAAACAAACAATCCACAAGCATATGCAACAAATATGATGCATGAAGGTATGCAAGGCAAGTGAATTGGTGCTACAGCTGCACCACATAATCCTATTCCATAATACTACTGATTGCATGCATGGAAAATAGTTTTAGTGCAAGGAAAACTATTTCGCGAAAAGTAATGCTCAAAACTAGAGCTAGAACTCAAATAAATCACTACCGGTAGTATACTGTTTGTAAAATCTTGGGAAAATACTACTGTATAGGCATTGCTATTTAGGAACAGTACCAATTGGAATTACTCAAAAAGGAATTATAAAACTCCCTGAGTAATTAAAATACTACAGAAAGCCATTAAATAGTTTCTGCAAAAGTTTTTACTGTAAGCCTAACTTTTTAATTCATTTTGAGATTCCCCTTGTTCTACTGAATCCAGGGACATATTATTTGCAATTTTTGGAGTTACAGAACTTAACTTATGAATTTATTAACCTAAAAGACCAATAAAACTAATTAAATTATTATAGTAAACACGTACTGTAAAAGTTAAAACCAACTTGATATTATTATTCTATTCAATTTTCTGGATCTATTGATATATTATACGCTATTTTGGACCTACCAATATTTTATTATGAATTTTGCAAGTTTACTCGATTTTCTGAAATTTTAATTCAATTTTAAAACACAGGGAATATTCCCTGGAAATATTCCTCGCCGACCGGGCTGCGACTAAGCAGTGCATCGCAGCAATGACGAGGCGCAGTGCTGCCACGTCACCGGCCGATACCGATTCGGCCGCATTCTAATCGCGTGCGTCGAATAGCAATCGGACGGCCGGGGAAGCTCGGTCCTTACCTAGGCGGCGAGCGGCGGCTGTTGGCGGCGGTGGGCACAGACGGTGGCGGAGGCGAGTGCTCCGGTGGTCCTCGGCGTCGGGGAAGGGGTCAACGGCGTGCGGAAATCGACGGGGGTGCTCCTGGTGTCCTCGGATTCCGCCCCTCCTCGCTCCTACGGTCTCAGCAGCTCGCTCCCTCCTCGGCTCCGGCGGAACGACGGCGAGGAATCGCCGGCGTTTGACTGCATCACGGAGAAAATGAACGGTATGAGGTGATTCAGTCCGGGGAGAGGAACGCGTTGGAGGAAAGCAAGGGGCAAGGGGCGGTCCAGAACCCCGAGGTCGTCGTCGTCCCGAAGCGGCGGCGACGAGATTCCGGCGTGCTACGTGGGGCGGCTAGGGCTCAGGGGTTGCGAAAAGAGCATGAAAAGTGGAGGGGGGTATTTATGAGGAAAGATAAACGTGCGCAAGGGGCACGGGGTCGAACGGATTCGCGTCAGATCGACAGAAAATCTCGGGCGGTTCCCAGTTCGTCGCGGTCTCCAGCTCCAGGAGGAAGATGACAGGCGGGCCCGGGCGTCAGTGGCTGCGGAGGTGGAGGCACGCTGATGCCGCTGGCGCTTGTCGGGCTGCTTACAGCGCTGTCATGGCCGGGAGGGTGCGCAGCAGATAGGCTAGGCGGGGCAGGTGGGCTGGGCCGGGGCTCGCCGGGTAGTTTAGGTTAGTTAGTTTTTTTTGTTCTTTTGCTTTTATCCTTTTCTGTTTTAGTAAATATTTTGTATCTTTTTATTTATAACTCCAAATGGAGTGATTTTAGTCTTCAATATTTTTTTCAAAAAAAAACTGAGGACCAACATAGGATCATAATTGCAATCTTTTTACTATTTTGCAAGTAGTGGATTTATAAATCCTTGCATAATCATTGTAGGTGCATTTTGGTGATTCAAAAATAGGGCTCCAATAAAGTGTTTTGCAACTCAAACTTTCATGAATGTAATGCAATGCTTATGAATGACATGCAAACCAAATCTAAAATTTGGGATGTGACAAGACTAACCCCCTTAAGATGAATCTCGTCCTCGAGATTCGGCGCGGGTAGCAAATAGGTGTGGGTAGTCCTCTCGGATGTCATCCTCACGCTCCCAAGTGGCTTCCTCTTCGGTGTGGTGGCTCCACTGCACCTTGCAAAACCTGATCGCATTGGTACGGGTAGTCCTCTCCGCTGTCTCCAGAATCTTGACCGGTTTCTCCTCATAGGTCAAGTCGTTATCAAGCCGAACCTCCTCTAGTGGCACGGTGTCTCTCAATGGTGTAGCCACCATTTCCGGATGGCACTTCTTCAGCTGGGATACGTGGAACACATTGTGAACAGCGGACAGAGCTTCTGGCAACTCCAACTGGTAAGAAACTTCCCCTTTGCGTGCTAAGACCCGATACGGTCCAATAAACCGAGGTGCCAGCTTACCCTTAATTCCAAATCTCTTGACTCCACGAAGTGGCGACACTCTGAGGTATGCTCTATTACCTATCTCATACACCACTTCCTTGCGCTTGGCGTCAGCGTAGCTCTTCTGCCTTGATTGTGCTACCTTCAGTCTGTCCCTAATCAAGGCGACCTTCTCCTCAGCATCCTTGATCAAATCCGGCCCAAACAACTGGCGTTCCCCTACTCCATCCCATAGCAATGGCGTCCGGCACCGTTTCCCATATAGCACATCGAACGGTGACATCTTGATGCTGGTTTGATAGCTGTTGTTGTAGTAAAACTCCGCATACGGCAAATTCTCATCCCAACTAGAGCCATGAGCCAAGGCGCAAGCTCTCAGCATGTCCTCCAAAATATGATTCACCCTCTCGGTCTGTCCATCGGTCTGTGGGTGAAACGATGTGCTAAACTCCAATCTAGTACCAAGTGACTCATGCAGCTGGCGCCAGAAGTGCGAGGTAAATTGGGTGCCTCTATCAGATACAATACTCTTGGGAACTCCGTGTAGGCACACAATCCTGTCCATATAAATCTTGGCCAACTTTGCACTCGTATAGGTCGTCTTTACCGGTATAAATTGGGCTACCTTAGTCAAATGGTCGACCACTACCCAAATGGAGTCATATCCTGACCTGGTCCTGGGCAATCCTGTGATAAAGTCCATTCCCACTCTATCCCACTTCCAATCCGGCACAGGCAATGGCTGTAGCAGTCCTGCTGGCTTCTGGTGTTCCGCCTTCACTCGGCTGCACACATCACATAGGGCAATATGCTTGGCGATATCTCCCTTCATGTTGTTCCACCAAAATCTGCTCTTCAAATCCATATACATCTTTGTGTTGCCCGGATGTATGGAGTATGGCGAGTTATGAGCCTCCTGCAGAATCAACTCCCTTATCTCCGGGTCGCTGGGCACACACAAACGATCTCCATACCACAAGGTACCATGCTCATCCTCGCGAATATCCTTTTCCCGATTCTCCTTCATCTTTTCCTTTATCTCCTCTATTTCCTTGTCTCCTACCTGAGCCTTCATGATCCTGTCCTGTAACGTTGGTTGGACTTCCATTGTTGCCAAGTATCCTTCAGATACTACCTCCAGTCCAAGGTCCTTGAATTGCTTGCACAAATCCTCAGGCAATTCACCAATTGTCAATCCATTGGCATACACCTTCCGGCTCAGAGCATCTGCTACTACGTTGGCTTTCCCTGGGTGGTATTGTAGATTCATATCATAGTCCTTGATAAGTTCCAACCATCTCCTTTGCCTCATGTTCAGTTCCTTCTGTGTAAATATGTACTTCAGGCTCTTGTGATCGGTGTACACATCACAGTGTTTTCCCATTAAGTAATGCCTCCATACCTTGAGCGCATGAACCACTGAAGCTAACTCCAAGTCGTGCGTGGGGTAATTCCGCTTATGGTGCTTGAGTTGTCGCGAGGCATATGACACTACTCTTCCATCTTGCATTAGCACACTTCCAAGTCCCTGTCGAGAAGCATCACAGTACACTTGGAAATCCTTCTGAAGGTCTGGTAAACACAGAACAGGCGCGGTCACTAGTCGACGCTTCAGTTCCTGAAAGCTGGCTTCACATACGTCTGACCATTCAAACTTCCTCTCCTTCTTCAGAAGTTCAGTCATCGGCTTTGCAATCTTGGAAAAAATTTCAATGAATCTCCTGTAATATCCAGCAAGTCCCAAAAAGCTTCGAATCTCTCCCGCATTCTTGGGTGCTTCCCACTCAGTTACTGCAGTCACTTTGCTTGGATCAACAACAATTCCTTCTCCTGACACTACGTGTCCAAGAAACCCAACAGTGTTAAGCCAGAATTCACACTTGCTAAATTTGGCATACAGCTTGTGTTCCCTCAGCTTCTCCATAATCAGTCACAGATGTTTCTCATGCTCAGCATCATCCTTGGAATATATCAGTATGTCATCAATAAACACCACCACGAACTTGTCCAAGTACTCCATAAATACCTTGTTCATCATGGTCATGAAGTATGCCGGGGCATTCGTTAGTCCAAAAGACATAACTGTATACTCATATAAACCATACCTAGTGGTGAAGGCGGTTTTTGGTACGTCCTTCTCCCGGATCTTCAATTGAAAGTAGCCTGATCGCAGATCAATCTTGCTGAACACCTTCGCTCCTTCCAGTTGATCAAACAAATCATTTATGTTCGGCAGAGGGTACTTGTTCTTGATGGTTACCTCATTTAGCTAGCAATAATCCACCAGTAATCTCTTGCTGCTATCTTTCTTCTCCACAAACAGAACAGGTGCTCCCCATGACGACGAACTAGGCTGAATGAATCCCTTTTCCAGCAGCTCTTTCAACTGCTTCTTCAATTCCTTCAGCTCATCCACATCCATCTTATATGTTTTCTTTGCTATTGGTCCTGTTCCCGGCATCAGGTCGATAAGAAACTCTACATCCCTATCAGGTGGCATCCCTGGCATCTCTTCCGGAAACACGTCGGGGTAATCCCTAATCACAGGCACAGTATCCATGCCAACCCCTTAAGAGAATTCAACTTACACCTTCTCGGTCGTGCAGCCGACTTGAATCTAATCCTCTTACCATCCGGGGTTTTGAGTGAAACAGCTCGCTGTGCACAATCTATGTGTCCCCCATGCATAGACATCCAATCCATACCCAGAATAACGTCTAATCCCTGTGATTCCAACACTACTAGATGTGCAATGAAGTTGTGTGCTCCAATCCTCACAGTTAAGTCGCGGCCTCCCGCGCTAGCTATCATATCTCCTCCAGGTGAACTCACTCTAATAGACCTTTTCATAGACTCAGTAGGTAACTTATACTTATCCACAAATGCCCTTGATATGAATGAATGTGATGCACCAGTATCGAAAAGTATAAGTGCAGGGTGAGTGTTGATTGGAAACTTACCAATCACAAGGTCAGGCTCATCTGGAATCTCCTCCACATTCATGTGGTTCACTGTGGCCTTCTCGCTGTTGGTTGGCTTCAGTCCTTTCCTCTCCGGACAGTTGTCAGCATAGTGTCCCTTCTGTTTACACTTGAAACATGTCACCTCACTCAGATCCTTCTTCACAAAGTTGCTATCACGGTTGCGGTCATGTCCACCGTGTCCTCCAGAGTGGTGAGAGTGTCCTCCCTTGTGGCTATGGTGGCTGCTCCTATGGTTGTCATGACGATGCCCATCGCCTCCATGGTGGTGGCGGTCATGGCTCCCATGGTCACTTCCTCCATGCTTGGAGTATCCATCATATGAAGTGCGAGACTTGTGGTGTGAACCAGAGTGGTGATTGTTGCTCTTTCTCTTGCGGTTCTCAACCTGCTTGTGCTTCACTTCCAAGATCCTGGCCTTGTCCATAAGCTCCTGAAAAGTGGGGCAGTAAACTACCAGTAGCTGTACTGAAACCTCATCACTAAGGCCATCCAGGAATCTCTCCCTCCTTTTTGCATCAGTGTCAACATCCTCAGGTGCATAACGGGACATGTTGTTGAACTCCTCAATGTACTCGGCCACGGTGCGATTGGTTTGGCGCAAGTTGCGGAAATCCTTCCTCTTCAGGCTCAGAACTGCTGAAGACACGTGGTTGGTCCTGAAACCTTCCTCAAACATTGCCCAAGTCACAGTATTCAGCGGGTGGGTGATCTGAAAAGTGTCCCACCAAGAAGCGGCTGGTCCCTCCAGTAGGTGAGCGGCAAACCTCACCTTCTCAGCTTCAGTGCATCCAACAGTTACTAGATCCTTGTTGACTGAACGCAACCAGTCGAGAGCAACCATTGGTTCCGTTGCAGTAGAGAACTTAGCTGGCCTTAACCTCAGAAATCTGGTGAGAGCATCTCCCTGAGGCTGATTGTTTCCGTTGTTGTTGTTGTTGTTGTTGTTGTTGTTGTTCTGATTTGCCATGAACTGAGTCATCACTTGGGTCAGCTATGCCTGAGCTGCCATGAGCTGCTCCAACTCAGTGGGGTGACGGCGGGGAGGCATCTACGGTTCAGCACAGGTAAGTTTAGAAAGAATCAACTACGGCAATAGGATTCTACCCATGCATATGATCAAACAACAACAAACAATAGCAGACAATCACAAGCAAGCAACACATCAACAAACAAGTGATCCAGCAACATCCCAGGGGTTATCCTAGCAGTATATACCTACTGAAATAGTTTTACAAGAGTTGGCAATGGTTAACCAAACAGTTGATCAACTAAACAACAAAGACAGCAATCTGCCAGAACAGTCCAGCAGCGTTCACGAATTTTTCCGCCTGACTTAAACTCGTTAGAAAATTTAGCTATTTTTTTCACATATAGTACAGAGAGTTTCGCATCAGCCCAATGTTTTTCATATTTTTCCGAGTTACCAGAAAAATATGAAAAATCGCGCAGTACTGCTGTATCAGCAGAAAAACTGCAGCGAAAATAACACAGATAGTAACCAAAATTGCCATAACTCTTTCATAAAATTCGCACAAATAATTCCTGGGATATTGGAGTACACAAATAAGCAACTAAACACTCTTAAACTAACACAAACTAAGCTACACAACGATCGAGACTAATCATAACGAATTTGCCTAACATGGACTAATTGGTGGACTTCTATCTACTTCTTGAAGAGGTTGCGATAGGTCCTTGCTGTCATGCGTTGGCGCTTCGGTTCGCGGTACAACCATGGCGGTGGGGTGTACACCTCTCCTGAATCATCACTTGAGATCTCAAACTCCACCTCTTCTGGATCCTCCTCTTCTTCTTCTTCACTCTCAGCTGCAACTGCAACAGCTTCATCTCCTCCACCATCATCGTCTCCATCATCATCATCCTCGTCCTCATCATCATCATCGTCTCCACTATCATCATCATCATCATCATATCCACTGTTGCCATCATCTCCATTGTCATCATCATAGGGTGGATTCAGCTATGCTTGGAGAGCGGCAATCTGGGCTGTCATAGTTTCAATAGTTTGATCCCTTTCCTGGACGGTCCCTTGCAACTGTTGTATGTTCTGGGTGTTCTCTTGCACAGTACCATGAAGATGAGATATGGTTGCATCTCTGGCTATCAGGGCATTCTCCAGAACTCCCACAGCTTCATGCAGGGTGTCAATCTTCTGTCCTTGGACCACCATACCATTGCTAGCAAAATCTGCAATCTCCTTTATCATCATCACTTTCTCAGCTAGAGCTCCATTCTCCCTTTCCATGTCCTCTATGTGCCTCCGACGGGCATATGTTCTGCCGCCTGGTAACTAATGTGCCCATCTTCATCACGCCTCCCATAGTCACGGTAGGGTGAATCTGCTGGCGTAAGTGTCGGACTTGATGGCACCAAGGCGACAGGCTTCATGTATGGCCAAGTTGATTCCAAGTCCCCAGTTGCAGTATGTCTTGGTGTAGATCAAGTGCACGGGGTTTGGCAAGGCGGCATCTCTGAATATGAAGGTAGTGATCTCCCATGCATCCTCACCATATCCATAGGTGTACATCCTTCTTCCCTTGAACATGGGCAGTGGCAATCCCAATGACTGCGAGAGCTGAGCCAACTGCCTTGCAAAGGGCCTTGGTGACTCCATGGTGGCATACTCAGTCCTGACTTCTCCCATCTATCAAGTAAAAGAGGAAAGTGGAGAATAGCATATGGTAAGAATTTACGAGGGTGAAAGGCATAAGATGAAAGACAGAGTTAATATAGGCTTTAATAATTCTATGGCTTCCTAATCCAATCCTAGGTCACGATCCTATAGTCGACACACGGGCTCTGATACCATCTTGTAACACCGCGGTTCTGAAAAGACCGTGGCTTCTATGTGACATGCCAATCCCTGGATCGGTTCATTGGACCACAATATAATAAGATGAATAACATAGCAAAATATCCGTGTATCATGAATAACGAGATCCAGAGTACCATTATTACAATAAAAGCTTAGCTCAAAGCTAGCTCAAATTATTCAGGTAGCAACATAAATAAAGTAAATCCTCCATTCTTCAAATTGCCCACAAGTGAACAAGTTCCGAGTGGAGTACCGTGTCCTATATCGATTACTCAGAATCGGAATAACCTGCAACATGAAACGTAGCAGCCCCGAAGGGTCAATACATGGAATGTATGGCAAGTAGAGCTAGTAAAGGAGACAATAGTGCTAACATCTACATGCATATTTGGCAAGTGGAGATGTGTCTGGCTTTCATTTGCAAATACATTTGTCCTACTTTCATAAACAGTTTTGATTTTCTTTGTCCCCAATTAAGTTAACCCAACAATATTAAAACAATTATGAAATTGGAATGAGCGAGAAACATGTCATGGAATCAATATCAAGCAACTCAGTTGTCCATAACCGGGGACACGGCTAATCGATTAGATTATACACCCTGCAGAGGTTAGTACACTTTACCCATGTGACTTGGCCAGCCCAGCTCGTACCATCACTCTCATTTTGGGTGATGATAGGGAGAAGTCCAAGAAGAGACTGTTCGGGAAGTAGCTCCTCAATCCCGACGTGCACCGGTCCAACCTACCAAAATTCTACATCTCTGGATACGCGGGTTCGAGTTACCACAACCTACTAAGTCCAACCAACCGCCCATTCCATTATTGGCACATGGTTGTACACATAAGCTACACAATAAAGAAGCCAATCAATTTCTCTCGATACCTGGGTGCCTTTCCGTAATGAAACCACCAAAAATTATCAATACCATCACATCCAGGAGATTCATTGATTAAGTTGTTTTAGTTTTCATAAACCAATACTTTTAGAAACAAGTCTCAATGATGTAACTCAGCCCTCGTTCAACATAGCATGGCTAAGCACATCTACCAACGGTGGTTCATCTACAAGGAAGGTCCTACCACATAATAGGACATAGCATAGCGATAGTATCATCCTACACATGCATCTACAAAATAGACGACAATGCATTGAAAATAGTAGGACGATATCATGAACAAAGTAGCATCTACTTGCCTTGGTTGTAGCGGTCGGAAGAACAATCCACACACGAGCAAGCGTTGCACTCGTCACAATCTACACGACACAATTGCAATCATAAACAAACAATCCACAAGCATATGCAAAAAATATGATGCATGAAGGTATGCAAGGCAAGTGAATTAGTGCTACAGCTGCACCACATAATCCTATTCCATAATACTACTGATTGCATGCATGGAAAATAGTTTTAGTGCAAGGAAAACTATTTCGCGAAAAGTAATGCTCAAAACTAGAGCTAGAACTCAAATAAATCACTACCGGTAGTATACTGTTTGTAAAATCTTGGGAAAATACTACTGTATAGGCATTGCTATTTAGGAACAGTACCAATTGGAATTACTCAAAAAGGAATTATAAAACTCCCTGAGTAATTAAAATACTACAGAAAGCCATTAAATAGTTTCTGCAAAAGTTTTTACTGTAAGCCTAACTTTTTAATTCATTTTGAGATTCCCCTTGTTCTACTGAATCCAGGGACATATTATTTGCAATTTTTGGAGTTACAGAACTTAACTTATGAATTTATTAACCTAAAAGACCAATAAAACTAATTAAATTATTACAGTAAACACGTACTGTAAAAGTTAAAACCAACTTGATATTATTATTCTATTCAATTTTCTAGATCTATTGATATATTATACGCTATTTTGGACCTACCAATATTTTATTATGAATTTTGCAAGTTTACTCGATTTTCTGAAATTTTAATTCAATTTTAAAACACAGGGAATATTCCCTGGAAATATTCCTGCTGACTGGGCTGCTGACTAAGCAGGCACGTGGAAATGACGCAGCGCGCTGACGAGGCGTGTGCCACGCGGCGCGTCGGTACCGGCCGATACCGATTCGGCCGCGTTCTAATCGCGTGCGTCGAATAGCAATCGGACGGCCGGGGAAGCTCGGTCCTTACCTAGGCGGCGAGCGGCGGCTGTTGGCGGCGGTGGGCGCAGACGGTGGCGGCGGCGAGTTCTCCGGTGGTCCTCGGCGTCGGGGAAGGGGTCCACGGCATGCGGAAATCGACGGGGGTGCTCCTGGTGTCCTCGGATTCCGCCCCTCCTCGCTCCTACGGTCTCAGCAGCTCGCTCCCTCCTCGGCTCCGACGGAACGACAGCAAGGAATCACCGGCGTTTGACTGCGTCACGGAGAAAATAAACGGTATGAGGTGATTCAGTCCGGGGAGAGGAACGCGTTGGAGGAAAGCAAGGGGCAAGGGGCGGTCCAGAACCCCGAGGTCGTCGTCGTCCCGAAGCGGCGGCGACGAGATTCCGGCGTGTTGCGCGGGGCGGCTAGGGCTCAGGGGTTGCGAAAAGAGCACGGAAAGCGGAGGGGGGTATTTATGAGGAAAGATAAACGTGCGCACGGGGCACGGGGTCGAACGGATTCGCGTCGGATCGGCAGAAAATCTCAGGCGGTTCCCAGTTCGTCGCGGTCTCCAGCTCCAGGAGGAAGATGACAGGCGGGCCTGGGCGTCAGTGGCTGCGGAGGTGGAGGCGGGCTGCGCTGCCGTCAGGCTGGGCCGGCTCGCTGCTTGCTTCAAGGCTGCCGTCATGAGGAGGGTGGCGAGATAGGTTAGGCGGGGCAGGTGGGATGGGCCGGAGCTCGCCGGATAGTTTAGGTTAGTTAGTTTTTTTTGTTCTTTTGCTTTTAAACTTTTCTGTTTTAGTAAATCTTTTGTATCTTTTTATTTATAACTCCAAATGGAGTGATTTTAGTCTTCAATTTTTTTTCAAAGAAAACTGAGGACCAACATAGGATCATAATTGCAATCTTTTTACTATTTTGCAAGTAGTGGATTTATAAATCCTTGCATAATCATTTGTAGGTGCATTTTGGTGATTCAAAAATAGGGCTCCAATAAAGTGTTTTGCAACTCAAACTTTCATGAATGTAATGCAATGCTTATAAATGACATGCAAACCAAATCTAAAATTTGGGATGTGACATCTGGTAAAATAATATGCTTCCATATTTTTCTGGTATTTTTCTGATCTTCACGAAATTGCACCGAAACGCCGTCTTTTCCATCAGAATCCAGACTCCGACAGTCCATCCTCCAGGAATCATCCAACATGCATAAACAGATGAAAGGCCATAAGTAATACCTCATACTAAGAAAAATATCAATGAATAGAGGTAAATTATTATATAGAATGGTGATGCAATTGGGAGTATCAGGTGACACTATGAAAGGGGTGAGTGTCGATATTATGTCGTGAGTGTCGACACTATGTCGTGCTGCTTAATCTATAAATAGGAATCCTTGTGAAGTTATCAACTACAAACAAGATGGTGTGCGAGAGAAGGGACAACACTACGACCAGCTTGAGTGATATGCCGACAGCGCCTAGTCCCCCGGCATATCCCTTAAGCTAGACATAGAGGCACTCCCTAATATGTGAAATTAGTTAGCTCCTAGGCGTATTGATCTAGTTAGGGAAGTTATAAACTACAAGATGGTGTGCGGGAGCGGGGACAACACTACGGCCAGCTTGAGTGAGATGCCGGTGGAGCCTAGTCCTCCGGCATCTCCCTTAAGCTAGCCATAGAGGCACTCCCTAATATGTGAAATTAGTTAGCTCCCAGGCACAAGAATAGAACAACATCTTCATAGTTTGGTAAAGTCGTAGTAGGGAACGATCCATTAGTCCCGGTTTCCTAACTGGGACTATGGAATCGGGACTAAAGGCCCCCCTTTAGTCCTAGTCTAGATGATGGTTGTGATAATACAACACATTTTAGCTATATAAATTGTGTCATTTGCCTATCATATCATGCTCCATCTAACTATTGCTATGCCTGATATGCATGATTACTTGTATTCATTCATTTTCATATGAGCTATGCACATTTAGTAGTTTAGGTAGAATTTTATCTCTCTTCCTTGTCTTTGACATGTGTGTAGGTGTTGATGATGATTATGGATCAAACAAAGGCAAAAGGAACAAAGAGAGCATAATATGGAGGAGCTGTAGGGACCAGACTTAGCCATTTGAGAGGTTGGAAAAGTGAATTTTTCTAACTTCTCAAAATAAAGATCCAAGACCATTGGGTTGTAACCCTCGACGATACGAATCCAACAAGCCCAAGAACACCCAAAACAGAGTTCGTATAAAAAATGGCGACCAAAATAACGAAAACACCCGAAGGTTTAACAACCAACTATACGGCGGAAGCAGAAATTCCGGCCGTATAGCTCCCGCCGTATAGTTGAGAAAAAGGTTGCAAACGACGGTATTTCACCCTCTAAAAGCACCAGAACCTTCCCTAAGTCATATGACGGTATTGGGGGAACCCTAGGGCACCCCAAGGCCTATATAAAGGAGGGAGGAGTCAAACAAGAGAGGAGGAAGCCACCACCAACCATATACAAGATCTAGATCCCATCTACGCCTCCACGGTGGTGCCCTGCCACCGTGCCGCCTCTATAGCCTCTACATCTTCACCAAGATCCAGATCTCCATCAACACCATCAAGCCATCCAAGCAAGAAGATGAGCAGAAGGAGGACGCCACCATCACCACGCCGACGCCACCATCACCACGCCGTCATCACCATCTCCATCACCGCTTGGTCTCCGTGATGGGTTGTAACATGACTTGAACCCCCTTTTATTAATGTGATGATGATTTGAGTAATTAAAGTGTGGTGTGTTCTTTTAATATGTTTGTGATTTCTCTTTACATTGTTCTGTTCATGATATTATTATAGTGAATGGATACGTCCAATCCATTGTTGAGGAATTTACTAGGGATTCACGAAGTGTCATAAAACTTATCATTAGTATCTTCTCTTTCATGGGTACAATTAATAGGCTATTTTCTATAAGTGATTTGCAGAGGCAATAGAAGCTTTGGATGCACCACCCAGAGTTCCCCAAGACCACTCATGATATAGATAGGTATAGTGTTGCGAATTGCTTGTTAACCTCAAAGTGACAGACGTGATAACTTCTGACTAGCACACTACTTGCTTAGGAGTACGGTTGTCCATAGAACTTAATATCTTTTCTCTAGTTTACCTTGATTGGTCTTGTTACCTTAATACACTATTCTCTTACGATACGACCCATGTCCGAGGAGGGTGTGGACAATTGAGTTGTCTAGTTGCCACTTACCAACGGTGGGAGACAACAATATTTGAGGGACCGCCACAAGTATAGTTTATAGCTATTCCATAAGAACTTATCATGCACACTTTTATACACAACATTACTGGAGAAATCATAGCATTAATTTTTCATCTCATTGCATTCACCTCTTTCTAGTTTTACTTTTGTTCTAGTTTTCTTCCAGTCATAGTATATTTGTTACAAATCTTCTTAAATTCATTTATACTAGAAAATTATAGAATAGACTATTTCCAAACCACGGTTTGGGTGCGAACGTGGCCGCATTGACAACATGGCTGCGGGGTCGTGTTCGCCGAGCTCCCATCGGGATAAACTCTTTAAATATTTGCTGCTACAAGTACTGCAATAACCCTATTGTTGGTCCAGGAACCCAGTCATCAAATTGGCGCCATTGCCGGGGAGCAAAAGCATCCGGTTATCTACTCACACATAGTTTATTTCCATTTGTTGCTATTATCTTACTGCTTTCTTTAATATTGAAAACAATAAAAAAATTACAAAACCAAAAATTTATAAAAACTGTTGCTACTAATCATGTCTTCCGAGATAAATTTTGTGTAACAGATAATACAAGCATTGGAGGAGATAAAGGAATCAAGTTCATCAAGCCTGGTTGCTAGACATGAGCTGATAAAGAAATTGCTGGACCAATTAGAAAGGCATTCATTATGGTTGCATGCTAGTGATGGATCTTATTGCAGAATTTGTATAACAGATGACTACCTTAATTTTCAATGTAAGTGTTCCAACAATCCTACTCTAGGAAATTATAATAGAGATAAATCATATGCTAGTTTGGAAGTATCAGAATACATTGTTTTCAAAGGTGCATCTGAAATGGTATTTACACTAGGAAGTATTGATGTTTAAAGTGAAGCACTTGATGGAGTTTTTAATTTAGTATACCTCATATTCCTCTTTTTCGACAATAATTAAGTAATAATGCATTGGTATTATATTATTTGAAGCGGTCTAAATCCGCCATGGAGAAAGATAACCTTTTGCAGTACTCACTAAAGAGCGGAGAGGAAAAGGAGCACACGGAAGAGGAGGAAGAACATATTGATCACCCGCTCACACCTTCGACTCCTACTTTTGATTCTATCATTGCTATTAAAACACTAGTCGATGAAAAGGAGGAACAAAAAGGTGAGGTTGACAAAGAGAGTCACACTACAATTTTTTTGTGATGCCTCTCACTCTAGTAGTGTTTTTTATGATGCTAAAATTGTTGATAATGTTCTACGGAGGCCTTTTTCCTAGACACTCATATGGAGAGCATTAATAATAATGAACTAGAGATAGAACCTTGCTATGCTAACATGCATGGTGCTGAACTCCCTGCCATGAAGGAAGAGTACTATGAAGTGTTCCCCTACATAGGTAACCAAGATAAAGATTTAAGAATTTTATATGAATCTCAAATCCTCTCATTGCAGCTATACACAGAGGCATGTTCACCAAGCTTGGTGCATCAACACTCGCTTGAAAGCGAGAACGTGTTCATCTAGATGATACCGATGCACCATAAGCGGGTATGACTCCGACCGAACTCTACTCTAAGATTCTCCAAACTGGTATGTATAACCACACCTCGAGTCAATATCCCTTGGGATCCAGGTGGGTAATGTATGGAGCATCCTAGCCTGACTTTATGGATTTAAAGAGAGCGCTTCCCGGGAGGCAACCCGGAAGTTATTAGGTATCTTTCTTAGTTTTGTGTCTTGAGTCTAGTTGTATTCATGTTGCATTGGCACTTTCATTCTTCGCATGTCTTGCTGTTAGAGTAATCTTGTGGTAGTTTTCAAAAGGTAGAATTTATTGTCACTATATTATGTGTTGCATAAACTTGGTAAAAAAGAAGATAAAATTAGTTTCAGGTGAATCCTTCAATTATATGTATTTGTTGGTCGAAAATTTAATCTATCATTTTTCTGTTAAAACTGGTGTTTGCTAAGTTTCAGGTTAAGATTTTTTTTTGAAGACACAGGTAAATTTTGGCGACTCCAGAAGGTTTAATGACCAACTATATGGCAGGAATAAAAATTCTGGCCGTATAGTTGCAGTCGTATAGTTATAAATATGTTAGTCAAATTTCTTTTCCAGGATACAGAAGGTTTAACGACCAACTATACGGCGGGACCTTTTGGTCTGGCCGTATAGTTTCCGCGGGACCTTTTTGATCCGGCTGCATAGTTGTCGCCATATAGATATCGACACCCGCTTTGAATTCTTATTCCAGGTTACTAAACATTTGACGACCAACTATACAGCGAGAAATATTTTTCCGACTGTATAGTTCCGGTCATATAGTTGGTGCGACCATAAAATCACTATTGGAAGGTAACCCAGGTATTAAAATTTCGATATACTTTCTCCCTACTTCCTCTAAAACCTCAAAACTCCACATGGTATCTTCTCCCTTGATCGAAGGGAGCCAGATATCTGCAAGCAATAAAAGTTCTACCTCAAAAACTTCCTAGACTGTAATTCTCTATAGAAGTTCATGTTTCCTTTTTTACTTACCTTTTATCGGTGGGGTAAAAGAACTATGTTGTATACAAAACTGATGCATTTTATTTTGTCTGTTATTTTCGCAAGGACTTAAACCTTGTGTAATGACGTGTATGGTAGTGCCAACCGTGCAAACACTCGCATGAGCCACTTGGTTGCTTCAATTCAACATGCCTACCTATTAATGTCTGTTAAAACTTTCCAACTCGAACCTCTTTTAATAAGCACATAGGGGCTGCACACTCGTGTCTCGTATCTTGTTTCACTTGCACCTCATGACAATCTAGGAGAGGCATCTTCTAGAACTAGTTTGTTGACTTAAGCGTGGTGCTTAGGTTGATGAACCGACTCAGTGAGACTTGTATTTTTATCACTTGTGAGCTAAACCCGTTTCTTCGAAAACACAAAAATATTTCATTTTCTTTTTTACTCCCTCCGTTTCATAATATAAGATGTTTTAGCTTTGTGAAGAAAATGTATCTAGACTAGTTTTAGTATATAGGTCCACTCATGTTTGGAGTGAATCTACACACTAAAACAAGTCTAGATTCATTTTCTTTACAAACCTAAAACATCTTATATTTTGAAACGGAGGGAGTAGTTTCTAAGCAGGTTCTCAGGAAAGGCACACCGGGCCATATCAAGAAACACATATTGAAGCAAAGGTTCTTAGTCCATCGAAATAGAGGTTACTAGTACCCCGACGATAAAACGTGCCACCCTTGCTTTAACTTAAGCTTGGGGAGGTAACCACTTCTTATACTCTCTTTTGATAACTGCATTTTATTTTTTGTTTTCATGATCTTCTCAAGTCGGTATTTGAAAAGTTCTTAGCTTGGGGAGGTTATTTTTCATGCGTAGAGTCTTGTACAATGTTCTTTATCTTAAAAAGTTTTCATGCTATTGTGTATCCCTCTGTTCTTGAATGCTTGCTTAGGTGAGTTTTTGTTCATATTTATATAAGGGATATACTTGATCATGTTAGGACCCATAGGAGACAAGCCATAGCTTTGATGCACCTTGTCCAACTTTTATCTAGCTTGTGAAAAATATTGTGATCCTCTAAATATACATTGCCATTTTCTCTACATTTTGAAAAGAAAAATATATAATAAAGAAGTTCTTTGAAACTTGCTAGTTGTCACTATTCATAATTGTCTTAAAGTGAATGGTTATGGAGTAGCACGACCCCATAGTGTTATAAATGATGGTCTTAATAGATGCTTACTAAGTGAGTTGTCAAATAAGAAATGATGTTTCAAAGTTTTGAGATTACATATGCCAAAATTTTGTCTTGGAAATCAAAGTGAGATATTGCTTACATAGTCTGGATATTGCTTACTAAGTGAATAATACTCTAACCGCTATGAGAAATCATTATACCTAAAAGGGAAACCTTGGTAATGGTCACGAGTGTCCTTCCTAGCCTACACAGTCTAGATTAAACATATATCATTCTTTTGGCATGATCTCGTTACTAAGAAATATATTTTCTATGAGATCAACCATGAAATTTTGCACTTGAGGGACTTTAATAGATGGCATGAGTGGAAAGCATTGTAAAACTCTATCTATATTTATGATTGACAACTAACCGTGTTCAGCTTTGCCTTATACAAATAAAAATACAAAAATACAATAAAGTGCGTATAGAAGGATCACAAGTTCTACTTGCAAGCTAGATTTAACTTTGACATGGGGCGCAAAAGTTTTTGACTAATCTCTAGTGGTTTGGAATAATATAACTAAGTTATATTGCCTTGTATGATTATGTGTACTCTTGCTTTGAGCTTGCAGGAAAAACAATAATATGGTGCATTGATTTTCAATGATAAGCAAGATCACATCAATTAAGTTATCAATCCCTTTTTGCTCGAGGACGAGCAAGATATAGCTTGGGGAAGATGATGGCTGTGATAATACAACAATCTTTAGCTATATAAATTGTGTCATTTTCCTATCATATCATGCTCCATCTAACTATTGCTATGCCTGATATGCATGATTACTTGTATTCATTCATTTTCATATGAGCTATGCACATTTAGTAGTTTAGGTAGAATTTTATCTCTCTTCCTTGTCTTTGACATGTGTGTATGTGTTGATGATGATTACGGATCAAACAAGGGCAAAATGAACAAAGAGAGCATAATACGGAGGAGCTGCAGGGACCAGACTTAGCCATTTGAGAGGTTGGAAAATTCAATTTTCCAACTTCTGAAAATAAATATGCAAGACCATGGGGTTGTAGCCCTCGACGAGACGAATCCAACGAGCCCAAGAACACCCAAAACGGAGTTCATATGAAGAAATGGCGACCAAAATACCGAAGACACGCGAAGGTTTAACGACCAACTATACGGCGGGAGCAGAAATTCCGGCCGTATAGCCCCCACTGTATAGTTGCATAAAAGGTCGCAAACCATGGGATTTCACCCTACAGAAGCTCCAGAACCTTCCCTAAGTCATATGATAGTATTGGGGGAACCCTAGGGCACCCCCAAGGCCTATATAAAGGAGGGAGGAGTCAAAGAAGAGAGGAGGAAGCCACCACCAACCATATATAAGATCTAGATCCCATCTACCACCTCCACGGCGGTGCCCTGTCGCCTCCATAGCCTCTACAGCTCCACCAAGATCTAGATCTCCATCAACACCATCAAGCCATCCAAGCAATAATAGGAGGAGAAGGAGGACGCCGCCATCACCACGCCGCCGCCACCATCACTCCGCCGTCATCACCATCTCTATCGCTGCTACTCCTTCATCCTTCCCCATCATGGTCTCCGTGATGGGTTGTAACATGGCTTGAACCCCCTTTTATTAATGTTATGATGATTTGAGTAATTCATGTGTGGTGTGTTCTTGTTAATGAATATGTTTGTGCTTTCTCTTTACATTGTTCTATTCACTATATTATTCTAGTAATTGGAGATGTCCAATCCATTGTTGAGGAATTTACTAGGGATTCATGGAGTATCACAAAACTTATCATTAGTCTCTGCTCTTCCATGGGTACAACTAATAGGCTATTTTCTATAAGTGATTGATGATGGCTCGGTTGATGTAGAGTGTGTTGGGAACCCCAAGAGCAAGGTATGATGAGGACAACAACAAGTTTTCCCTCAGTTATAGAACCAAGGTTATCGAACCAGTAGGAGAAAGAAACCACTTCCGAAGGTGTTGCTAGCAATGTGGAACCTGCACACAACACAACCAAAATACTCTGCCCCAACTTACCAGTGAGGTTGTCAAGCTCACTGGTTTTGCTGAAAACAAAGGATTAAACATATAGTGTGAAAGAAAGTAATTTCTTGTGGTAATTGCAGAAAGTAAACAATAAACAGTAGATGGAATATCAATGGGAAGGAATGGACTAGGGTCCATAGTTCACTAGAGGTGTTTTCTCCATGAGATAAATAACATGCTGAGTGAACAAATTACAGCGGGGCAATTGAAAAATAGAGAATGCATAACAATGCATGTACATGACATGATGATCACTATGAGATTCACTTGGGCATTACAACATGATACATAGACCGAATCCAAATGCATCTATGATTAATAATCCACCTTCGGTATATCATCTGAACAACCCTCGGGTATTAAGTTGCAAGCAACAGATAATTGCATGAAGCAAAGTGTGTAATGTAAACAATACAATTGCCCTTGGACAAAGGATTGTTGTTTTATCCCTAGTAGAAACAACACATCTACAATCTTAGAAGTTTCTGTGACTCTCCCAGATTACTAGAGGCATGAACCTACTATCGAGCATAAATACTCCCTCTTGGAGTCACAAGCAAATACTTAGCCAAAGTAACTACTAGCAATGGAGACCATGCAAGATCACAAATAACATAGACATGATGAACAATAATCAATCTGACATAATACTCAATATCCATCGGATCCCCGCAAACACAACATATAGCATTACAATAAGATGATCTTGTAGGGGTTCGTAGCATGGAAAACAAAAATTTTCTATCGCATACAAAAAAACAAGCCAAGATCTATCTACTAGATTGTAGCAACGAGTCGATGGAATAACTTACCCTCGAAGATTCCAAAGCGGTTAACGAGAGCAGATTCTCGTGGGTGATGTAGTCGTACTCTTTTCGATCTCAAGATCGTGTAGACGATCCTTCCGGCGCATGCTCGCAGCGCTTCCGCAATCGGTCACATGTTCGATTGACGAAGACCTTCCTCTCCTTGTTCCAGAAAATGGAGGTTGTAGAACTCTCCTCGCGATTCCGGCAGCATAACGGCGTGGTACCGGAAGTAGAGGTGAGATCTCGCAGGGCTTCGCCTTAAGCCGGAGCGAGTATGGTGGAGTATGAGAGAGAGCTATTAGTGGTCTAGGGATTAGACACACCAATTAGAAGGATCTAAACCGCAAGCTAGAGCAATTAGAAGCTCTAAACCAAAACGGCTCTAAACCGGAGATTAGAGGATAGGAACTTGTGTGTCTAGAGGAGGAGGCCCTGCCCCTCCTTTTATAGGTGGGAGGGGCGGCCAAGGGGAGGGGAGTCCCTCCCCAAGTCGGCCTTGGTTGGCGCCGGCTTGAGGACTCCTCCCAAGTCGGTTCCAACCACCTCTTGCTTGTTTCCCACAGTTCGTTTCCAGCTCGCTTTTCCACAGCTTTCTGTTTTAGCGCTTGACTTTCAAACTGGCAGTTTGACTTTTCAGTTTTGGAACATCAAGAACACTTTAGTACATGATGCAATCATTCAATATGTAATGACACATTCATGTACACTCCCCCCCGGAGTGCCGGACAATCCGGAACCTTCTAGAACATTCCCGATGAAAACACCGGAATCATTCCCGAACTCCGAAACGGGACTTTCCTTATATGAATCTTATTCTTCGGACCATTCTGGATCACCTCGTGATATCCCGGATCCCATCCGAGACTCCAAACAACATTCGGTCTCTTTCTCATAATACCATAACTACTCAAAACAACATCGAATCCTTAAGTGTGTCTCCCTACGGTTAGTGAATTATGCGGACATGATCGAGACACTTCTCCGAACAATAACCAATAGAGGAATCTGGAAATTCATATGGCTCCCACATATTTCTACGATTACTTTGCGATCGAATGAACCACTTACATACGATACCAATTTCCCTTTGTCTCACGATAGTTTACTTATCCGAGGTTATGATCGTCGGTATCTCTGCATACCTAGTTCAACCTCGCATCGATAAGTACTCTTTTTCGCCCCGTGATATGTGATCCCTTGTGATCCAGTCACATGCTTGCAAGCTAATTGGATGACATTCCACCGAGAGGGCCTAGAGTATATCTATCCGTCATATGGATGGACAAATCCCACTCTTGATCCATGTGTTTCAACCAATACTTTCCAAACACTCAATGCCACCTTTATAGCCACCCAGTTACGGTGTGGTGTTTGATGTCATCAAAGCATCCATCCGGTAAAGCTGATATGCATGATCTCATGGTCGAAGGAAATTAGGTTACTATGTATCAGAAAGCATATAGCAATTGAACTATTGAAATGACTTGATCTTTATGCTACGCTTATCTATAGGAGTATGTCCATCACATCATTCTCCTAATAATATGATCCTGTTGTTAATAACATCTCTATGTTCATGATCAGGAAACCATGATCATATATTAACCAACAAGCTAGTTTAACAAGAGGCTTTACTAGGGACTCTTATTTTAGTTTACAAATCACACAAGTATTAATGTTTCCGGTTAATACAATTATAGCATGGTATATAAACATTTATCATAAGTGTGAAGATATGATAATAACCACTTTATTATTGCCTCTTGGGCATATCTCCAACAGTCTCCCACTTGCACTAGAGTCAATAATCTAGTTTCAAACCTTTGTGTATTCAACACCTATGGCTTTCCGGTGTTGTATGTACACGATTGCTAGTGGTCAACTGATCTCCGGATCTGACACTTCCAGGTCCGTGTGTAATTGCATGTCTTTGCGTCTCTACGCATCACTCATTCTCTAATGAGATGGCTTTGTATAAATTTGGTCTTTCGGTGTGACCTTTAGCTGTCACATCCCAAGATTTTCCAAATCTTGTAACCTTTAGCTGTCACTTCCAGAAGAAACTTTTTGAATTCAATTGGAACTTCAAACCCATTTGAATTACAATAAACCTAAAGAGATTTAAAAAGATAAACATTTAATAAAAAGAAAAATAAAACATTTGGAAATACTATTTTGAAACAATTAAATGAAAAGAATTGTTTCCATATGAAATAGAAGTTTTACAAATAAGGATCATTTTACAAAGCCAATTAAAACCTTGGCCAAACTTTTGGATTAAAACATTTTAATTTAAATAAAATAGCAAAGGTTTAAATAAAAAAAAATAAAGGATTGCTTAAATAAAATAATAAGGAATTAAATTTTATTATGAAAGGTTTTACCATTTTAATTAAAACATCAAGACTTATTGAATTGTTTAAATAGGTTTTCCAAGTATTTTATATTCTCTAATAAAACCTACTAAAGTGTTTTGGCTTTGTTTTAGATTTAAAAATAAATATCTCAATAAAACAAATCCTATTGGATTTATTAATGAAAGTCTATTGTAATAATTAATAATGGACACTAAAATAAAAGGATATTTTGTTTTAAAAACAATTTCCAAAATATTATATATATTTCCCAAATTAAACCTACTAATTTGATTTTGAAAATATTTAGGTTTCAAATAAAGATTTTATTAATAAAATCAAACCCTATTTGATTTAATAACCAGGGCCATTTTATTTAATTATTATTGGACCCTAAAGCAAAATAATATTTTGTTTTAAACAAGTATCCAAGTATTATTTACTTCCAAATGATACCTACTGATTTGATTTTGAAAATATTTGGATTTCACATAAAGATTTTATTAATAAAACAACAAAAACTTTATTTAATCAATAAACCATGGCCTACTTAATTAATTAAGGATGGAACCTAAAAAGATTAAAGTGTTATTTAGGATTTTTGGTTCAGAATACTAAACAGAACCAAATTTGTAGTTACAATGTTTGGTGAAGATTTGAAATGTTTTGAATGGTTGAGAATTGTTTGAAATAACAAATCAGGAAATAGAAACAGAAAAAGAAAAGAGTTAGATAGAAAAATGAACAGCCCAACAACCGCCCAACTCAAATTAACTAAACCCAACAGCCCACCTCCCTATTCCCGAACTGCTTTTACGCACCTCAAAAGAAACCACACCGAGGTGACATGTGGACCCTCCTTTCCTCTTTTTCCCATCGACACAACGACCCCACGCCATCTGCTCATCCTCTCCACCCCGCCGACCGCTTCCTCCTGCTCCTGGCAGTAATTCGCCGTCCTCGACTTAATGCCCGATTAAACCTCGCAGTGATCACTCGAGTTAAATCCTCTTCCTCCTCTCTAATTCCCCCAAACCCCACGCATCGAGAGCCACCAGTTGCCGCCAATCTTCACCGCACCGCCGCTGCCTCCGACGAGTTCACGGCCAAATTCGCGGCATCTCCTCGCCTTGCCTTCCCGAGCAAAGGTAGATTCGCTGCACCTGTGAGCACCGCTCAGAACCTCGCTTCCCGCGGCACCTCTGAACCTCGCCAACGACAACCTCCAGTGCGCCGCCGTCTGCCATTGCTCCGTCGAGCATTTCAGGTGAACTCAGACTACCCCGACCCCTTCCGTTCACGCACTCATCCTTGCCATGATCTTGCGCAGCTAACCCCGTACTCCGTTTGTCTTCTCGTGGATCACAGCTTCATCTTCGACCTCAACCGAGCACGTCCGCCGCCAGAATCAACTCCGGCGAAGAATTCTGCCCATTCCCGTGCGCCCCTCGACGGACCAGTCCCACGTTGAGCATCAGCGTCGCTCCACGAACCCGGTGAGAATCCTCCCCCTCTTCCTCGCTTCCTGCCTCGCCAACGCCGCCGCCGTCTACCCGTCGCCGCCACGCACAGCCACGCAGCACCGCCGGTTAATGGCCATCTGTTTAGGTCTGTTAGATCTAGATCAGACGAACAAGATTAGGTCACTTAAACGCCGAAGAGGTATGCGCTCAGAGCCGCATGATTAGATTTAATCCAACGCACCAGAGCGTGATCCGCAGCGAACCGGTATCGCCCAGTAGAAAAACGACGCGTGTCCAGTGTTGAGATAAAACAGGTTTTTGAATCAGATTTATTTGAAAACTTCAAACCTTTGTAACTTTCAAACCACACGTCCAAATTTTACAAATTTTATATCAATGAGTTCAGGAGAACAAGCCCTAGCCAACCATGCCCTTAGTTTGGCAAATAGTAGCTGTTAGCTTGTTTGAATTTACAGATTCATTTGTATGCTTGTTTAGAGAATAAAAATTGTTTAAAATTGAATTTAAGGGTAAAACCTTTTGCAAATTGGTTTGTTATGACCTTACTGACCCTAGGAACCAATCCATGGTTTGGAAAATAAATTTGGAAAAGTTTGATTGGATTAATTAGTTTAGTCCATTTCTAGCCAAATAAAATTGTGATTTTATTATGGAAATGTTTAGGGGAAGAAAACCTTGAGTAGATGGTTTGGACCAAACCTACTGACCCAAAAACACCAAGTTTTGCAATAGCAACTCATTTGGTGAACCCTATGGGCTAATGCCTTAGTAAAAATATTTCTACACCCCATAAAATAACACTTTGTTTTGAAAATGGTTTAAAAAGTGAAACCTTTTGCAAATGACTTGGACACTTTAGGAAATGACCATTAGATGTACCCAAATGACTATGACCCACTAGGGACCACCTTTTCAAACAAAACAAAGCTTGGCATGCTTGCATGCATTTCTTTGACTTTGTTATTTATGTGTGTTGTTTTGCTTGATTGGTAGATTGAGTTTGTGCCTTGCTTGATGGATTGTAGTGACTTGAAGAGTGTGATTGTTGCAAAGATCAAGAAGTGAACCTATACTCTACCAAAAAGGCAAGTGATGCTTCATACTTTCTATCCCATTACTTTCATTATGCATTAGTGATTTTGTTAAGTAAAACTTGCATGGATTTTGCTAAGTATAGATCTTGCTATAGGAAAACCTAGTAGATGAATCCTTAGTAGGATTTTCCTAAGTTAGAGATTCCTACTACTACCAAGCTTAGCCTAGCTAATAGAAAATATGGGTGGAATATATATTCACACTATGGAAAAATATTCTAAGTCTGAGGACTTAAGTTTTGTTTAATAAAACAACTAAATTAATGAATCACCTGGGTGGAATGGGCTTGCTTGGTGGAGAATGGTTGAGTGGTTCACAATGCCATAGGCTTGGATTGTGTATCTCACTTGTGGAATGCCACCCAGGAAACAAAGGGATTTGAGATGTCAAATGTTGAGAAGCTTCAAGTGCAACCACTTGGCAATATGGGCTCTGCCATAATCATATAGGTTGCAAGAACTTAGCCAAATGGACAGTGGGTGGTAGTGTTTGATAGCTTGGAGCGCGTCCATCTTGGTCTAAGGGAAGGCTTCTGAAAGATTTTGTCTTGGGAAACCAAGTCTTGTGGGTAAAGTGCACCACCTCTGCAGAGTGTAAAATCTAAGTACTTAGCCATGTCCCTGGTAAAGGACAATTTGAGCATCAAGACATGGAAGCAATCAAGAATCTCATCATTCCAATTTCAAAATTAAAATCTTGTGGTTTGAACAAGGGTTGTTTGAATTCTTCAATCATTGATGGAGAGATGGCTTGGTACAAGGATCTTGAAATCTTTGATTGAGGAAATGATTTTGTCAAGCAAAAACTTAGTATTTTCAAAATGATAAGAAAAATCTATTTTGAGCAATGCAAGCCTCAACTCCACTTAGCCAAATGCATATAGATGATAGACTTCACTATACTACCATAGTATCACTTGCCAATACAATTCAAATGTATTGATCCTTGTGGCTGTAACTTGTATGTTGCAGGTTTGATTGATTTTAGTGAAGATTGTTTGATTAGGATTACAAAGTCTACAACCAACATCTGCCTGTGGAACTTTGAAGATGAAGGACCCATGACTATATTTATTCTGCTGCAATGTAATGTAATAGCCTAATGGGCTATGTTTGATGTAATAAAATTATGTTATTCCTGGTTATAAAGTTATATTATGACCCTTGTTTCTTGATATTACATCTAAACTGTGGATGCTAGCTATTGATCCAGGGACTAGCATTGTAAAACACAGGAGGAATCTACCTTATTAGGTTGAGACCTCTACATTAGCTCTTTGGGGTTAAAACATGTTGATAATATTGTCGCACAATATATCTTCATAGTATTATCCCACTTGAACTACACCTAGTTTGATAACAAACTATTTGACTCAAATGCCCTCTTTTGCTGCTAAAATAGCAGTCATATACTTAGCCTTTTGTTGTAGTATCTGTCACAATGTCTTAACTTTGGAACTCATCCAAATCCATTATGGAACTCACTTTCCATTATATTTTGCCACCCTTAGTTTAGATTGAGATAAACTTAATTTGTACTTTGTGACAAAGCTAGTATCAATGTAGTACTTTTACAATGAACTAACCATCTATTTGTCACTTCTACAAATAATATACTCTTAGTTCTTCCAAAAGATCATAAGAATATCCTTACTATTGTCCAATGATCATCTTACGAATCATTCTGGTATTTGCTCACAACATTTAGAGCATAGGACATATCTCGGATTTGTACATATCACAGATGATTGATATAAATACTCTTTGTGATTTCATACATCAAGTATCAATCTATACTTGATTATTTGTTTCACTTTACCAAATGTCAATACACTTGAATATATCATCAACATTGAACTCTTTCAATCCTTTCTGTGCGACAAGAACCTTTTCTTGTAGTTTCTATATTGAACTCATTCAATATCTCGTCTATGTACTTCTGGCACAACCATATCAGCGTCTATTGATGCCAAATATTTGGGTTTTGCCTAAGTCTTTCATCGGGATGAAATTCTTAATATGTGTTAATAAAAGATACATTATTTCCAATCAACAATATGTCTTCCACATAATGTATTAGAAACATGTCTTAGCACTCCCACTTAATTTCTTGCAAATGCAAGCATCTTCATTGTCTCTAATGAACTTTTAAACTCCTTTAAAAGTTTCATCATAGTGAAGATTCCAACTCCGTGATGCTCACTTCAACCATTGAAGTTTGCATATGCTTTTAGCATCCTTTGAAATAACAAAACCCTATGGACCGTGTTATGCACATGTCCTAGGTAACGATTCTATTAGAAGAACTTGTTTTGTTTATTCAACTACCATATAACAAATTATATGTAGTGGTTACTACATTAATCCGTCTAGACTAAATATCACTATGAAAGATCAAATCTTGTCATAGTCAACCTTTGAACATTTTGTGAACTCTTTCCCAACATGTAGACTATTTCATAGATGTAAAACATCCATGTCTATTTCTTTATAGATCCAAACACAACTGTAAGGTCTTACACCTTTCTCGAGGGTCCTTCAAGTTCAAAACTTGATTTCTCGTGTATGGAACTATCACGGATTTTATGTCTTCAAGCCATTTGACGGAGTCAGGTCCCATCATCGCTTCTTTGCATGTACTCGGTTCATTATTCTCAAATAATGATTCAACCCTCAAATCTTGGCATTTGATTGTTTACCCGATCTACTTGTTTCAATAGGAACTTAGATCTCCGTGACCACAACCTATGAGGCACGTGAGCCATGAGCATTGTTGCTGCCTCCGGAACACTTTTCGGCGCTACGCAACTCTGCACATATAGCTAAGGTTCTTTTAACCTTATCAAAGTTCTATTGTCCTCCCACTTTACTTTTCACGAAAAATTCCTTCCAAAAGAAATTTGACGTTCTAAGCGACAAACACTTTTGTCTCTGGTGTTATGGAGGAATACTTAATAACATACAAAGACAGGTTCATCCGACTTTGGTTGCAAACATCTTTCTTATGCAAAGCATACCAATGTTTAAGAAAGGACAACTTGGGTTTTATCCCAAACCATAACTTTATATGGTGTCATTTCAACGGATTATGATGGAGCTCTTTTCAGTGGAAAAACGGTAATCTCTAAAGCTTTTAATCTTTAAAATATAATGGCAGTTTTATGAATTATACCTTTGATCTTACCATGTCAAACAAGGTTTAATTACATATCTCGAACGCTCCATACTCTTATGGTGTTTCGGGAAATGCAAATCCACGGAACGATTCCTTAAATCTTAGGTATTATGCTAAACTTGTAACTCAAATATCTTCCTTTATGATCCTATCATAAACTATTTATATTCTTGTTACAATGATTTTTCACTTCATCTTGAAAATCTTTGAACTTTTCAAATATTTCACTCTTCATCCTTATTAAGTAAATATTCATATATTCACTCAAATTTTCGGAGAAAGCATATGAAGTTGAAATCCATCGCTCTTGACTACACATAACAAGCCAAGATCTATCTACTAGATTGTAGCAACGAGCCGATGGAATAACTTACCCTCGAAGATTCCAAAGCGGTTAACGAGAGCAGATTCTCGTGGGTGATGTAGTCGTACTCTTTTCGATCTCAAGATCGTGTAGACGATCCTTCCGCCATGCTCGGCTAAGCGCTTCAAATCGGTCACACGTTCAGATTGACGAAGACCTTCCTCTCCTTGTTCCAAAGAAAATGGAGGTTGTAGCACTCTCCTCGCGATTCCGGCAGCATAACGGCGTGGTACCGGAAGTAGAGGTGAGATCTCGCAGGGCTTCGCCTTAAGCCGGAGCGAGTATGGTGGAGTATGAGAGGGAGCTATTAGTGGTCTAGGGATTAGACACACCAATTAGAAGGCTCTAAACCGCAAGCTATAGCAATTAGAAGCTCTAAACCAAAACGGCTCTAAACCGGAGATTAGAGGATAGGAACTTGTGTGTCTAGAGGAGGAGGCCCTGCCCCTCCTTTTATAGGTGGGAGGGGCGGCCAAGGGGAGGGGAGTCCCTCCCCAAGTCGGCCTTGGTTGGCGCGCCGGCTTGGAGGGACTCCTCCCCCAAGTCGGTTCCAACCACCTCTTGCTTGTTTCCCACAGTTTCCTGTTTCCCACAGTTTCCTGTTTTCCACAGTTTCCTGTTTTAGCCGTTTGACTTTCAAACTGGCAATTTGACTTTTCAGTTTTGGAACAGCAAGAACACTTTAGTACATGATGAAATCATTGAATATGTAATGACACATTCATGTAAACTCCCCCCGGAGTGCCGGACAATCCGGAACCTTCTAGAACATTCCCGATGAAAACACCGGAATCATTCCCGAACTCCGAAACGGGACTTTCCTTATATGAATCTTATTCTTCGGACCATTCCGGATCACCTCGTGATATCCCGGATCCCATCCGAGACTCCGAACAACATTCGGTCTCTTTCTCATAATACCATAACTACTCAAAACAACGTCGAATCCTTAAGTGTGTCTCCCTACGGTTCGTGAATTATGCGGACATGATCGAGACACTTCTCCGAACAATAACCAATGGAGGAATCTGGAAATTCATATGGCTCCCACATATTTCTACGATTACTTTGCGATCGAATGAACCACTTACATACGATACCAATTTCCCTTTGTCTCATGATAGTTTACTTATCCGAGGTTATGATCGTCGGTATCTCTGCATACCTAGTTCAACCTCGTCGATAAGTACTCTTTTCTCGCTCCCGTGATATGTGATCCCTTGTGAGCCACCACATGCTTGCAAGCTAATTGGATGACATTCCACCGAGAGGGCCCAGTATATCTATCCGTCATATGGATGGACAAATCCCACTCTTGATCCATGTGTTTCAACCAATCCTTTCCGAACACTCAATGCCACCTTTATAGCCACCCGCCACGGTGTGGTGTTTGATGTCATCAAAGCATCCATCCGGTAAAGGTGATATGCATGATCTCATGGTCGAAGGAATTAGGTTACTATGTATCAGAAAGCATATATCAATTGAACTATTGAAATGACTTGATCTTTATGCTACGCTTATCTATAGGAGTATGTCCATCACATCATTCTCCTAATGATATGATCCTGTTGTTAATAACATCTCTATGTTCATGATCAGGAAACCATGATCATATATTAACCAACAAGCTAGTTTAACAAGAGGCTTTACTAGGGACTCTTATTTTAGTTTACAAATCACACAAGTATTAATGTTTCCGGTTAATACAATTATAGCATGGTATATAAACATTTATCATAAGTGTGAAGATATGATAATAACCACTTTATTATTGCCTCTTGGGCATATCTCCAACAGATCTTGATCATGATAGGCAGCTCACAAGATCTAAACATGATGGCACAAAATAGGAGAAACAACCATCTAGATACTGCTATGGACCCGTAGTCCAAGGATGAACTACTCACACATCACTCCGGAGGCAGGCATGGTGATGAAGAAGGCCTCCGGGATGATCTCCCCTCTCCGGCAGGGTGCCGGGAAGAGCTTCAGAACCCTACCGATCTAGGGACGACGGTGGCGGCAGCTATGGACTTTTTCATGGAATTATGATCTTGTCCTTAGGGTTTTTGTCTCCGGGGGTTTATATAGGCGAAGGGGCGAGGTTGGTGGAGCACCAGGGGGACCACACTCTAGGGCGGTGTGCCCTCCTGGCCGCTCTGGGGTGCGTCTCCCCCTCTCCTTTGGGCTCCATGTCTAATGAGCTCAGATCACTATAGAGCTTCATTGGGAAACCCCAAGAGGAAGGTGTGATGAGCATGACAGTAAGTTTTCCCTCAGTTATGAAACCAAGGTTATCGAACCAGTAGGAGGAAGAAACAATTCCAAGGTGTTGCTAGCAACCTAGAATCCTGCACAACACAAACTCAAGACTTTGCCCCAACTTAAAGTGAGGTTGTCAATCTCACTGGTTTCCTAAAAATAAAGGATTAAATGTATAGTGTGGAAGGTAATGGTTGCTTGTAGAGAGTAAACAGTAACAATAGATGATGTATCAATGGTAAAGAGGACCGGGGTCCATAGTTCAATAGAGGTGTTCTCCTTAAGAAAGATAACATAACATGCTGGGTGAACAAATTACAGCGGGGCAATTGACAGGACTGAGCAAGACATAACAATGAAAATACTAGACATCATGACTCCTATGAAAAATCATTGGGAATTACAACAATGTACATAGACCGCCATCCAACTGCATCTATGACTAGTAATCCACCTTCAGGTTATCATCCAAACCCCCTCCAGTATTAAGTTGCAAGCAACAGATAACTGCATTAAGAAATGTGTGTAAAGTAAACAGTACAATTGTTCCATGAACAAAAATTGTTGTTTTCTCTCTAGTGGCAACAACACAGTTACAACCTTAGAGATTTCTGTCACTTCGCCATATTACTAGCGGCATGAACCCACTATCGAGCATAAATAGTCCCTCTTGGAGTCACTAGCATTTATTTGGCCAAGATAGGTACTAGCAACGGAGAGCATGCGATGCGTGCACCCAGTGTTGACGTGGGAAACTTCGTTGGAACCCCAAGAGCAAGTTGTAGTACCCCGGGTAAAACCACTACTAGAAAATCGTTGTTGTTTTTATTATGTGCATCATCATGACATCAACATGCATCTGTTTGCCTAAAACTATTTTCCAAAAGCCTATTTTGTTTTCTAGATGTTCTCCTCTTTGTTCAAATCCAAACCCCAGATCTGTCCAGATCTTTTATTTGTCTAAAATAATTGTACAAATGTTTTGTTTTAAAATAAAGAAAAATAATAAATAATAAATCTATTTTGTTCCGCGGGATACTGCCACCGGCCAGGCCTAAAAGGCCCAGTTGGCAGCAGCCTAGCACCCCGGCTAATCCTGAACCTAGATTTAATCTATCTAAACTCTAGCCCCACCTAAACCCTAACCCTAAATCTCCCCACCTAGCCTCACTCAGCCGCCGCCACCCCTGTGCAAACCCACCACCACCCTCACCTTGCTGCCACACCCAGAACCCACCACTGTGACCACGCGACACCACGTGCAGCCAGCCACATACACACGCAAGCCCGCACGTGATGACATCGTCCACCCCGTAGCAACCTGGCCATACCCCGCGTACAGCGTACGCAGCCAACCCCTCTCCCTATCACCTGGCCCCACCATTCTCGTGAACCCGACCCCGCTGGCCCCTCTCCTCCTGCACGCGACCCTTCCTCACGATGCGACCCAGATCCCCGCGATCCCCATCTCCTCATCTGCTTCCCTCGAGCATCTCTCGCGTGCCGCCGCCCGGCTCTCCGCTTCCCTGCCGCCAAGCTCTCTCACCTCCCTGGCGTCGCCCCTGACCCCGGCCCTTCCGCCGCCGCCACCACTGCAACCTCTCCTCTCCTCCCTCTCGACGGACCCCGCTGCCAGGTCTCTGTCGTCGCCGGGCGTCCCTTCCTCCTCTAGCTTCCTTCCTCCCCGCCGCCGCTTGCAAGAACCTTCCCCGACGCCATCCTCGCCCGCCTCTCCGTCAGCGGCCATGGTCGCCGTCTCCCCTTTGCAGCGGCTCGCCGCGACCCTCCTCTCACCACCGGCGCCTCCGCTTGTCAGCCATCGCCAGCCCCCGCTCTCCCTCGCTTTGTCCTCGACCCCGTGAGCTCCTGTGTAACTACCTCGGTGAACTACGCTCCTAGATACAAGCCTGGATGAGAGATAGCGGTTGAAATAGTACGGCGGGGCCCCAAAAGCCACTCACTGGTAGTCCTTTCAGACGTCCCAACCGCTAACCTCTCAACGGGACTCAGACGGGCGGCGAGTCGGCAGCGAAGGATCAACTACGACACAAGTGGGTATGTACGCAAGCCACCATACAAGAGTACATCGAGCCACACCATCTAGAAAGAAAGGAATATACCAACGCATACCAACGGCAAGATTCAAATGACCTAGATACATCTATAATTTAGGATAACTCCTCATACAAAGACACATCGAGTATCATGCGAAGGCAAACAAGATCCGAGTACGGATAAGAAGCAAATAGGCATAAGATGCCAGAGAAAATAAGCACATCCCAACTACAGGTCTCACGGATCCCCGTGCCCGGAATCTCTACACCGAACGATCGTTGCCCACATCATCGGCTTCCTCCACCCAGTATCCGTCCTGAGAAGGTACCTGTTCATCTGAATCAAGAATTTATCGTGTGAGACCCTAAGGGTACTCAGCAAGACTTAATGCCTCTAAAGGGGACACAACCTGGGGTGACGCAATTGCAGCAAAAGATAAACCCTAGCAATTCTACAGATAAGCGCTAACCATCCGCCTAACCAATGATAGACGGATGTCCGTGAATTTAAATACAACAGTTATAATGGTAATTTCATCCGATCCATCCTCCTCCCTGCTTACCAACAAGGAAGCGGACGAACAACCCCCCCATCCGTTGGCAATTTTATTAACCATTCCATGAGTATTGCACTATTTACTAGTCAAGTTGTTTTAGTCAAATTAGAAGCGGTACTTTAGTTATGCTTGTCTATGATCAAGAAACTGTGCTCCAAGTCGTCCATAACCGCGGACACGGCTTTCAGAAAGTTTTACCCGGCCGGGGTGCACCAATAGCAACACACACTCGATCAACCTCGGAAAAACCAAATCAAAACCCAACGAGGCCTTCACGACAAAGCAATCACAAGATTCAGAAATATTTCAGGGGGCCACCCCTTAAGTAGAATCCGCAACGGAGTAGACAAGCTCCGAGACGGCCTCAAGGTCTGGGTAGACGGTCAGGAGCGATCGGGAACCCCAAACGGGCTTGTCGACACCGTAAACGTGTCCCGATCTTAAACAAGACAAAGTATCTCGCACAATCGTAATTAAAGCGGTAAACATGGCATAAGTACAGATCGTAAATAAAACCTCAAACTAGTTTGTGGCCCCAAGAAATAAGACGGAATCAAGCTCCTGTGGGGGTCCCATATACCTCCGGATGTGGATAGCGCGATAAATCAAGGAACAGGAATCAAGTACTGGGTCTTACGGACACAAGTGAGCAGGAAAACCAAATAGCAGATATTGCTCACCGTGCCACTTTCTTTAGTTATCCCGTAACTACTCGTTAAGTTGTTTAAGTACCTCGTTATTCATCGACTCACAAACCCTACACATGCTGTTCTACGACTCGCATGGCTCAAACAACTCCTATAGTAGTGGCTCATGGGATGGAGGAAACAAGCTTGGTGGGGTGTAAAAGTAAAGGCTATGCATACTTGGGATTCATTTTAATGCAATCGCGACTCAATGATGCAAGAATAAGATAGAGGCAATAGGTACTGTATGTATGCAAGCATGTGGTAGTGCTTGCCTGGTGTCTCTGTTGAAGCAAAGGACGGTTCTGGGTAGTGCTCCTGGTTCTCTTGATACAACCCCTGCTCAGTGTCTATCCGAGAAAAACCAAACAAACAAGGCCAACATAAATATAGAGCACGAGCATATGAATAAGATGCGTCAAACAAACAATCATGCCATGATGAATGATGCACAATTTACATGGCAAGGAAGGTAGCATGGCATGGTGAGGTGTGAAGAACAAGAAAGTAACATTTAATGGGTTTTAGAACCACATTTTGTTGTCATAACATTTGTTGTTTGCAATATATTTATATGATGCATGATGCAATTGGAGTCAAGGATAGCATAAACAGAAAGGTCTCGTCGAGCTGATCATTTTAGACTACTCATTTGCTTAATTTGGATTTCCCAATCAACAGTTATTTAATTTTTAAATTATAGTGGCAATTGAAGTAATTAACACAAACTTGGAATTTAACTTGTGCAAAACACTAAACAGATGGCATATTTGTAATCCTCTCATTTTTCTGAACCAAAAGCATATATCATTTGCCTAATTTGGATAAAGCATGCAAAAGTTATTTAAAATCTGAAATCAATTTGAAATTTGAATTTATTTAATCAGATTTGAATTTGAAAACAGCCCTGAAACGTTTTACACCTGGCCATTTAGCCCGAGCCGCAGACAGTGGGCTGGGTCATCTCTGGCCCAGGCAGCGTCTCGAGCCAAGATTGGACCGGGGTTGATTTCACGAACATCGTGGACCCTTTTGCAAAGTTGCAAGACGCCGATGGGTCACGAAGGACCGCGGGTTGAGGATCTAAACAGCAAGGGTTTTTCGCAGCGCCACGCGGGCTAGGGCGTGATCGCGGTTGGTTCACGCTTCGGGAGCCTTTTGTAAAATTGCACGGTCGCGGTGGGGCCTCGAGGATCTGGGCGATGCGTAAAAGAAACAGGGGGTTTACGCAAAAGTCTGGCGCATCGCTTTCTTCTCCTTTCTCGAACGCTGCGTTCGACGGCGCAGCGCGCGGGCGCAGCGGGATCGAACCGGGCTTATGGGCGCTGCGGCGTGACGCGGAGGCCGCTACTAGGGCTAGGTGCTAGGAAGGGTGGTGGCGTCTAGCTAAGGTGTGGTAGCGATCGAACAGCGACGCCGACGACAACCACCGCGCACGGAGGGTGTTCGACGGCAGACTCGTGCAACCAGGAAGCGACGCCGACGGACCGTGTCTGGGGTTCAGGCGCATCGCGATCGTGACGGGCGTGGTCGGTTCGACGGGCGAGGCGATCCACGGCGGCCGGGCGCTCCGTCGATCTAGGGCTTGGCGGCGCTGCTCGTCCTGGCGTTCTGGCGCCTCCTCCTCGGGCACGGTCAGGCGACGCAGCGAGCTCCAAGAACGCCTTGACACCAGCAGCTCGCCTGGCTGGATCGACGGGCCGTGGTATCAAGTGGCGGCGGCGAAGGGGAGAAACGGGGGAGAGGCAGGGGGTCGGGACGGATCTGGGGGGTTCTGGTGAGGCAGAGAGGGAGGTGGGCGAGATAAGAACGCCTGTGGTTGCGTGGGGAAGGGTAGGCTGGGTGTGGCTTTGGTCACCTCCCAACAAGACGTGATCGCATGGGGGGCCAGGGCACAGGGCGAGAGGGAGCTAGGTGGTGGCGGTGGGCAGTGGCAGGGGAAGAGGGGGAGGAAAAGAGGAGAGGTAAAGAGAGACGGGCCACTCGGGCTAGGGCTAGGAGGGATGGGGCAGGCATGGGGTGTCCTTGTCGGGTGTGGGGGCAGCATGGTGGGTCCCTGGTCGAGTGGGGCCTGCAGGTAGCTGGGTAGGCGCATGGTTGGTGGTAGCTAGGGTTTAGAGAGAGAGAGAGGTAGATTAGGGTGGAGTTTAGTTAGATGTAGGAGTAGGGATTAGTTTAGGGAAGAGGGGGTAGATAAGGTGTTGTTTGAGTGGAGAGAAAAGAGAGGAAGAGGGTATGGTGGCCATGCTAGGTAGAAGAGAAAAGGAGGGTAGGTTTAGTTTGGGGTTTGTTTAGAGGGAAGAGTAGTTAGGAATTATTTTGGGTATATGTAAAATAGTGTTTAGTTTTAGAATAGTTATAAAATAGGGTTTAGGTTTTTGGTTTTTAGGATAGATTGAATTAGGGTCTTATGCTTGTAAGGACAAGAAGGTGGAGGGTACTAATCTAGGTCAAGCCAACTATAAGCATGCACTAACAAGAAAACAAGAAAAGAGGGGGAAAGGAGAGAGATGGCCAAGGTTGGTGATGTGGTTTTTGGGTTCATGCATGATCCAACATAAATCAAGCAAGAACAAAAGAAGGGGGAAGAGCTAGGGTCTTGCACTAACCAAACAAAAAGAAGCAAGGTGGAAGGATCCATTTAGAAAACCAACAAAAACCAAATCCAGGAAGAGGGGTACTTGCATGGCCCATGCAAGACAATTAATGCCAAGTGGATATATTGTGAAAACAACATGATTCCATGTGGCTTTACTCCTTGCATGCACAAAAGGTGGCAAAGGCCAAGCAATTAGATTATGAGAGGATCACCCAACAACATGGGCTAGAGAAACTCAATAAAAGCCAAGCCCATATTATTGGATGGTGGAATTATAAGGTGGTGAAAGATAAGGTGGTGGAGTCAAAAGAGAGATGCCCCCAACTCAACTTGGGCATTTAACAATTTAGTAAGAACCAAATACAATATCAAGAAGCAACTACAATTAATAATGCACATGAGATAAGAACCAAACAAGAAAAAGGTTTTATATGATGCTCCAATGCAAGGGGACATGATGACATGAGCATGATATGATGATGATGCAACAATTATATGTTGGAAGTGGCCCATTTTATTATTAAACTTAGTAGCATTACAGGGGTTAGACAACTGGGATGCTACAACTCTCCCCCACTAAACAGGAATCTCGCCCCGAGATTCTAGGAAGAAGAAGAAGAAGACACAAAGAGAGAAGGATGGTTGGCACGGAGTTCATCTTCACGCTCCCAAGTTGCTTCATCAACAGAATGGTGTGACCACTGCACCTTGCAGAATTTGATGGACTTGTTGCGAGTCCTTCGTTCTGCGGTCTCGAGAATTTTGGTGGGGTGTTCCTGATAAGAGAGATCTTCTTGGAGGTCTATTAGCTCATGATCCACGGTTTTGCCGGGGTCTTTGAAGCACTTCTTGAGCTGCGAGATGTGAAAAACATCATGGACTTTGAGTTTTTCCGGAAGCTCAAGTGCATAAGCAACTTCTCCTCTTCTATCACGTATCTTGAAAGGACCGATGTATCTAGGAGCCAACTTTCCTTTGATACCGAAGCGGTGTGTTCCTCTCATGGGAGTGACACGAAGGTAGACGAGATCACCAGGGGCATATACCATATCTGTGTGCTTCCTGTCATAGTTGCTCTTCTGACGACTTTGAGCAATCTTCAGGTTCTCCAGAATGATATGCACCTTCTCCTCTGCCTGAGTCACTATGTCAGGGCCAAACCAGATTCTTTCTCCCACTGACCAACCAATCGGAGTTCTGCACTTCCGACCATAGAGAGCCTCGAATGGTGCCATCTTCAGACTCTTCTGGAAGCTGTTGTTGTAGGAGAATTCAGCATATGGAAGGTATTCCTCCCACTTCATGCCAAACGAGATGACGCAAGCTCTAAGCATGTCCTCGAGAATCTGATTGATCCTCTCCACTTGTCCTTGAGACTGAGGGTGGTAAGCAGTGCTGAAGTTCAACTTCGTTCCCAAAGCTTTTTGGAAACTCTCCCAGAACTTTGAGGTGAAGATGCTCCCACGATCTGAACTGATTTCCAGTGGAACCCCATACAAAGAGACAATCCTGTTGATATAGAGCTCACCAACCAAGTCCGTAAATTGTTTCTTTGACTGGGAAGAAGTGTGCCACTTTGGAAAGCCTGTCGATGACAACAAAAATTGCATTGTTGCCCTTCTGCGACCTAGGAAAGCCCGTGATGAAGTCCATCTCAACTTTCTCCCATTTCCATTCTGGAGGTTGCAATGGCTGTAGAAGACCAAATGGTTTCTGATGAACAGCCTTGACTCTGCGGCAGACATCACATTCTGAGACGTACTTGGCACAATACCTTTTCAACCCAGGCCACCAAGATTGTGTTTTCAAGTCCATGTACATCTTTGTGCCGCCAGATGGATAGAAAGGACCGAATCATGTGCCTCCTTGAGCAATTGATCTCTCGACCGGGTAGTTTGGAACAAACATCCGGTGATCAAAGAAGAGCGTCTCGATCATCAACATGGAAGGATTCATACTTCGGAGTGCCAAGCTTAGCGATGAGCTTCTTGGTGTGCGGATCACCACGTTGACGAGACCGAATCTGTTCTTCCAAGAGAGGAGTAGCCAGAAGGTTCAGGAGATGCCCTTGTTCCACAATCTCCAGGTTGAGCTGACGGAATTCCTCGCACAAGAGAGGCTGCTGCTCTTCCACCATGAGGTTGTTGACATAAGCTTTACGACTAAGCGCATCTGCCATGACGTTTGCTTTGCCTGGAGTGTAGTTGATGGTCACATCGTAGTCATTGATGGCTTCAATCCATCTCCTTTGCCGAAGATTGAGATCCGGTTGGGTGAAGATATACTTCAAACTCTTGTGGTCCGAGAAGATCTCACAACGGTTACCCAGCAAGTAGTGCCTCCACAGCTTCAAGGCAAAGACCACTGCTGCAAGCTCAAGGTCATGCGTGGGATAGTTGACCTCATGCGTCTTCAACTGACGAGAGGCATAAGCAACCACCTGTCTCTCTTGCATAAGGACCGCACCCAATCCTTGCAAAGAGGCATCGCAGAAGATCTGGAAAGGCTTGGATGTATCCGGAGGAACCAAGACTGGTGTGGAAGTGAGCTTCGCTTTGAGTGTCTCAAAACTCTCTTGGCAAGCAGGTGTCCACAGGTACTTCTTGCCTTTCTTGAGGAGGTCGGTAAGAGGCTTTGCTATCTTCGAGAAGTTCTGCACAAAACGACGACAATAGCTAGCCAAGCCGAGAAAACTCCGCACTTCCTTGACATTAGCAGGAGGAAGCCATTCAACTATTGTCTTCACGGTTTCCGGGTTGACTGCAATGCCCTTGGCAGAGATAACATGGCCCAGATAGGTTACTTGTGCAACCAACTCGCACTTTGAGAACTTGGCATACAAGCGGTTCTCACGAAGTTTGTTCAGACACACCTCGGATGCTCTTCATGCTCCTCCTTGACTTGGAATAGACGAGAATATCATCCAGATATACCACCACAAACTTGTCAAGATACTCCATGAAAACGGAGTTCATCAGCTCGAGAAGGTAGCAGTGCGTTGGTGAGACCGAAAGACATGACCGTGTACTCATACAGGCCATAGCGAGTGGTGAAAGTCTTGGGCACATCCTCTTTGCGAATTTTGATTTGGTGATAACCACCTCAAATCCAGCTTAGAGAACACCACAGCTCCCCGCTAGGGTCAACAGATCATTTATCCGAGGAGAGGATATTTGTTCTTGATGGTTTTGGCATTTAGAGCCCGGTAGTCAACACAGAGCCTATCGGTTCTGCCACGCTTCTTCACGAAGATTGTTGGACTACCCCAAGAAGAAGTGCTATTGAATGAAACCCAACTTCTCTTGTTCATCAAGTTGTCGCTTGAGTTCAGACTCAGAAGGACCCATTTTGTATGGCCTCTTGGAGATAGGAGCCGTTACAGGTTCAAGCTCGATCAAGAATTCAACTTCGCGATCCGGCGGCATACCGCAACTCTTCGTGAAAACATCCGGAAACTCACGCACCATCGGTACCTTCCGAATAGCTTCCATGGCATCATCATTCAGAAAGCCAAGGAATAGAGCTGGACATCCGGAGTCGACTTGGAGAGAAGACTATGTGGCCTTCGTGGATCTTCGAGACACCGGCGCTCAAAGACAATCAATCACAGCTGCATTTGCTGTCAACCAATCCATGCCGAGGATGACATCAATGTCAGAGTTGCCCAGAACAATCAAAGAAGCCAAGAATGAAGAGCCCCCAATCTCAACTTGATTTCCATGACTGATAAGCTCGGCCCGCATGTTTGAACCAGGTGATTGTACCACCAACCGCTTAGAGAGAGGAACCAGGACTAACTCATTCTCTCCTGCAAACTTCTGTGACACGAAAGAATGCGATGCACCAGAATCAAAGAGAACTCGTGCAGGGACTGAGTTAACGGATAGCATACCCATGACAACTCCAGGTGCGAGCTCAGCTTGAGAGGCGTTGACGCAGTTAGCTCGAACAACCGCGGACCCGGGCTTAGTGTTGATGTTGAGAGCCCGAGGCGGTGGTGCGCGAACCGAGGGAGAGCTTGTTGCAGATCTTGGCGGGGGTTGAGGGAGAGCTTTGTTCTTCATTGGACAGTTCCAGTGGGAATGTCCAGGACCTCCACAAGTGAAGCAGGCACCAGCTGGACGTGGAGTAGAGAAGCCAGGGACTCCGCCAGGCGCTCCAGGGTAAGGGTTGTTGTAGCCCCTGGGAGCCGCAGTGGTGAAGTTTGATGGCCTTGGCGTGAAGCTCGCAGATCTTGGTGGGAGCCGGAGCGACGGTGGGTGTTAGGAACCCGACACGCCGCTTAAGGAGTTGCCATTGCCGAACTTGATGCATCCCTGCTATGTTTCTTGGACTCTCGAACATCCGCCTACTAGCCTCCTCTTGTAGTGCCATATCAGCCTGTGAAGGTTGCCGGTCTTGCATGCGTGAGTGCATACTTGATCGACGTTGAGCCCTTGCTCGAATCGCTCGCTTTTCTTGTCATCGACCTCATCACCACCATAGCGAGACAAGTTCATGAAATTCCTGATGTAGGTGTTGACGTTATCATTGCCCTGCTTCAAGTTGAGGAAAGCATCCTTCATCCGTTCCATCACAATCTCTGAGAGAAACTGCTCCTTGAAAGCTGTGGTGAACCTCTCCCAAGTAGGCTGGGGCCCAGTGCAGCTAGCCTTCAAATAGTTTTCCCACCATAGAGCCGCATCTCCCTTGAGCAAGTGAGTAGCACACTTTACCCATTCCTGTTCTGGCACATCAGCAGTCTCTAGCAGCCTTGAGATCTCGCGGAGCCAATCATCAGCATCAAGAGGACGGTCAGACACGTCAAACTGCCGAGGACTGAACTTGAGGAAGCTCTTGATGTCACCACGCTTGGGAGGTGGAGGAAGTGGAGTGAACTCGTTCCTTCGGACGCTCTCCTCAAAGCGCAGCTGGTTCTCTTGCATGGCTGCCAGAGCATTTGCAATGCTTGACAAATACGAGCCCAGCCTGGAGGAATGTCCTCCTCATCCGTGGGGAGCCATCCTGTCATTGATGTAAAACTCAAGTCAAGACTATAATGGAAGATGATAATAATCCAAAATAGTACCAAGATGGAATTAACCAAGATTAAAGGATACAATTTATCGAGATGATATGAAAATATCAACAAAGTTCATAGCACCTCAAAGATATTAAGCATATCGCACGATCGAAAAGGAGTGGTACACAAACATATCAAAGAAAAATTTTCCACAAATTTCGCATTAAAATACCAATAGATGCTAAAATTACTTAACGAATCAAGATTAGTGACTCTACCGATCCAATATACAAAAGCAAATGATACAAGTAGTGGTATGGTCGCGACTCCATCCCGCACTCAAATCATTACTCCGACATGAACAAGTTGAACACATATCCTAACCCCTTCTTCTCACATTTAAACCTAAAGATTGGTACTACGGAAACGAACACCCCAAACAAGATAGCGTCGGATACAAAAGGAGGATAGATTATCCGGTTTACAAAAAGCCCTGGTATGGAATGTACCAACAGCGATTGATAACCAAAGGCGATAAGATAACAACTTGGATGCAACAGATAGACAAGGACTACACACACACACACAAACATCCTATGGTACTACGGAAACCCGAACACGTGAATCCTAGTTTGAACTTTGAGAAGAGAATTGAAAACGTTGCACTTCCTTACCGTAAAAGGGTGGGTGGGAGGGTAAGAAGAAAAGTGGAAGCAGTCCTACTCTCGCTTTTGTTTTTCCCTATATACATAACTACTAAAATATTTGCTAGATCGACAACGACTGCTTGGCTGAAACTCGAAGGTCGGATGGCTCGATACCAATTGTAACTACCTCGGTGAACTACGCCCTAGATACAAGCTGGATGAGAGATAGCGGTTGAAATAGTAATGGCGGCCCCAAAAGCCACTCACCGGTAGTCCTTTCAGACGTCCCAACCGCTAACCTCTCAACGGGACCTCAGACGGGCGAAAGCGAAGGGATCAACTACGACACAAGTGGGTATGTACGCAAGCCACCATACAAGAGTACATCAGAGCCACACCATCTAGAAAGAAAGGAATATACCAACGCCATACCAAGAAGATTCAAATGACCTAGATACATCTATAATTTAGGATAACTCCTCATACAAAGACACATCGAGTATCATGAAGGGCAAACAAGATCCGAGTACGGATAAGAAGCAAATAGGCATAAGATGCCGAGAAAATAAGCACATCCCAACTACAGGTCTCACGGATCCCGTCGGAATCTCTACACCGAACGATCGTTGCCCACATCATCGGCTTCCACCCAGTATCCGTCCTGAGAAGGTACCTGCTCATCTGAATCAAGAATTATCGTGTGAGACCCTAAGGGTACTCAGCAAGACTTAATGCCTCTAAAGGGGACACAACCTGGGGTGACGCAATTGCAGCAAAAGATAAACCCTAGCAATTCTACAGATAAGCGCTAACCATCCGCCTAACCAATGATAGACGGATGTCCGTGAATTTAAATACAACAGTTATAATGGTAATTTCATCCGATCCATCCTCCTCCCTGCTTACCAACAAGGAAGCGGACGAACAACCCCCATCCGTTGGCAATTTTATTAACCATTCCATGAGTATTGCACTATTTACTAGTCAAGTTGTTTTAGTCAAATTAGAAGCGGTACTTTAGTTATGCTTGTCTATGATCAAGAAACTGTGCTCCAAGTCGTCCATAACCATGACACGGCTTTAGAAGTTTTACCCGCCGGGTGCACCAATAGCAACACACACTCGATCAACCTCGGAAAAACCAAATCAAAACCCAACGAGGCCTTCACGACAAAGCAATCACAAGATTCAGAAATATTTCAGGGGGCCACCCCTTAAGTAGAATCCGCAACGGAGTAGACAAGCTCCGAGACGGCCTCAAGGTCCGGTAGATCAGTGGAGCGACTGGGAACCCCAAACGGTGCTTGTCGACACCGCGTAAACGTGTCCCGATCTTAAACAGTACAGGTGCTATCTGTCGCACAATCGTAATTAAAGCGGTAAAACATGGCATAAGTACAGGATCGTAAATAAAACCTCAAACTAGTTTGTGGCCCCAAGAAATAAGACGGAATCAAGCTCGCCTGTGGGGGTCCCATATACCTCCGGATGTGGATAGCGATAAATCAAGGAACAGGAATCAAGTACTCGGGGTCTTACGGGACACAAGTGAGCAGGAAAAACCAAATAGCAGATATTGCTCACCGGTGCCACTTTCTTTAGTTATCCCAGAACTACTCAGGTTAAGTTGTTTAAGTACCTCGTTATTCATCAGACTCTCACAAACCCTACACATGCTGTTCTACGACTCGCATGGCTCAAACAACTCCTATAGTAGTGGCTCTTGGGATGGAGGGAAACAAGCTTGGTGGGGTTTAAAAGTAAAGGCTATGCATACTTGGGATTCATTTTAATGCAATCGCGACTCAATGATGCAAGAATAAGATAGAGGCAATAGGTACTGTATGTATGCAAGCATGTGGTAGTGCTTGCCTGGTGTCTCTGTTGAAGCAAAGGACGGTTCTGGGTAGTGCTCCTGGTTCTCTTGATACAACCCCTGCTCAGTGTCTATCCGAGAAAAACCAAACAAACAAGGCCAACATAAATATAGAGCACGAGCATATGAATAAGATGCGTCAAACAAACAATCATGCCATGATGAATGATGCACAATTTACATGGCAAGGAAGGTAGCATGGCATGGTGAGGTGTGAAGAACAAGAAAGTAACATTTAATGGGTTTTAGAACCACATTTTGTTGTCATAACATTTGTTGTTTGCAATATATTTATATGATGCATGATGCAATTGGAGTCAAGGATAGCATAAACAGAAAGGTCTCGTCGAGCTGATCATTTTAGACTACTCATTTGCTTAATTTGGATTTCCCAATCAACAGTTATTTAATTTTTAAATTATAGTGGCAATTGAAGTAATTAACACAAACTTGGAATTTAACTTGTGCAAAACACTAAACAGATGGCATATTTGTAATCCTCTCATTTTTCTGAACCAAAAGCATATATCATTTGCCTAATTTGGATAAAGCATGCAAAAGTTATTTAAAATCTGAAATCAATTTGAAATTTGAATTTATTTAATCAGATTTGAATTTGAAAACAGCTCAAACGCTTTTACACCTGGCCACGCCTAGCCCGAGCCGCAGTGGGCCTGGGTCATCTTCGGCCCATGTGGCAGCGTCTGAGCCAGTATTGGACCGCGGGTTGATTTCACGGAACATCAGGACCCTTTTTGCAAAGTTGCAACAGACGCTGACAGCGGGGTCACGAAGGACCGCGGGTTGAGGATCTAAACAGGCAAGGGGTTTTCTGCAAAGCGCTCACGCGGGCTAGGGCGTGGACTGCGGGTTGGTTCACGCTTCTGCGGGGAGCCTTTTTGTAAAAATTGCACGGTCGCTGGCGGGTGGGGCCTCGAGGACTGCGGGCGGATGCAGAAAAGAAACAGGGGGGGTTTACGCAAAGTTCAGACTGCTTTCTCCTTTCTCTCGAACTGCTCGCGTCGACGCCAGGCGCGCTGGCGCAGCGGGATCGAACCGGCTTTGGGCGCTGCGGCGACGGAGGCCGCTACCGGCTAGGCTAGGTGCTAGGAAGGGTGGTGGCGTCTAGCTAAGGTGTGGTAGCGATCGAACAGCGACGCCGACGACAACCACCGCAAGACGGAGGGTGTTCGACGGCGAGACTCGTGCAACCAGAAGCGAACGCCGACGGACCGTGTCTGGGGTTCAGGGCGATCGCGATCGTGACGGCGTGGTCGGTTCAAGACGGGCGAGGGCGATCCACGGCGGCCGGGCGCCGTCGATCTAGGGCTTGGCGGCGCTGCCCGTCTGGCGTTCTGGCGCCTCCTCCTCGCCGCACGTTCAGGCGACGCAGCGAGCTCCAGAACGCCCTGACACCTCGCAGCTTCGCCGGCTGGATCGACGGGCCGTATATCGGGCGGTGGCCGGGCGCGGCGGGAGAAACGGGAGAGGCAGGGGGTTCCGGACGGATCTGGGGGTTCTGTGAGGCAGAGAGGGAGGTGGGCGAGATAAGAACGCCAGGGGGGCACGGTGGTTGCGTGGGGGAAGGGTAGCTGCGGGGGTGTGGCTTTGGTCACCTCCCAGCGCACGTGATCGCATGGGGGGGGCCAGGGGCACGGCAGGGTGGCGAGAGGGAGCTAGGTGGCTGGCAGGTGGGCCGGGGCGCTGGCAGGGCCTGGGAAGAGGGGGAGGAAAAGAGGAGAGGTAAAGAGAGAAGGGCCACTCGGGCTAGGGCTAGGAGGGATGGGGCAGGCATGGGGTGTCCTTGTCGGGTGTGGGGGCAGCATGGTGGGTCCCTGGTCGAGTGGGGCCTGCAGGTAGCTGGGTAGGCGCATGGTTGGTGGTAGCTAGGGTTTAGAGAGAGAGAGAGGTAGATTAGGGTGGAGTTTAGTTAGATGTAGGAGTAGGGATTAGTTTAGGGAAGAGGGGGTAGATAAGGTGTTGTTTGAGTGGAGAGAAAAGAGAGGAAGAGGGGTATGGTGGCCATGCTAGGTAGAAGAGAAAAGGGGAGGGTAGGTTTAGTTTGGGGTTTTGTTTAGAGGGAAGAGTAGTTAGGAATTATTTTGGGTATATGTAAAATAGTGTTTAGTTTTAGAATAGTTATAAAATAGGGTTTAGGTTTTTGGTTTTTAGGATAGATTGAATTAGGGTCTTATGCTTGTAAGGACAAGAAGGTGGAGGGTACTAATCTAGGTCAAGCCAACTATAAGCATGCACTAACAAGAAAACAAGAAAAGAGGGGGAAAGGAGAGAGATGGCCAAGGTTGGTGATGTGGTTTTTGGGTTCATGCATGATCCAACATAAATCAAGCAAGAACAAAAGAAGGGGGAAGAGCTAGGGTCTTGCACTAACCAAACAAAAAGAAGCAAGGTGGAAGGATCCATTTAGAAAACCAACAAAAACCAAATCCAGGAAGAGGGGTACTTGCATGGCCCATGCAAGACAATTAATGCCAAGTGGATATATTGTGAAAACAACATGATTCCATGTGGCTTTACTCCTTGCATGCACAAAAGGTGGCAAAGGCCAAGCAATTAGATTATGAGAGGATCACCCAACAACATGGGCTAGAGAAACTCAATAAAAGCCAAGCCCATATTATTGGATGGTGGAATTATAAGGTGGTGAAAGATAAGGTGGTGGAGTCAAGAGAGAGATGCCCCCAACTCAACTTGGGCATTTAACAATTTAGTAAGAACCAAATACAATATCAAGAAGCAACTACAATTAATAATGCACATGAGATAAGAACCAAACAAGAAAAAGGTTTTATATGATGCTCCAATGCAAGGGGACATGATGACATGAGCATGATATGATGATGATGCAACAATTATATGTTGGAAGTGGCCCATTTTATTATTAAACTTAGTAGCATTACAGGGGTTAGACAACTGGGATGCTACATCCTGCTACCGGCACCCTCACCCTGTCTTCTTCCCGTCGCCCTCTGTACACTCCTCGTCTGAGGCCTCCGGTAGGACGCGTCCTCTGCTCCCCGGTCATGCTCGTCTCCACCGTCAGTCCCTGTGTTCGGCTCAGTCTCCACCCCCAGGTCCATCTCCGATGCAAGCCGTGAGCTTTTTCTGCCAGTTACATGTTGATCCAAGCACGGTTGTGTGCCTCTGTTGTGCTGATGTTGTTGTTTGGGTAATTTTGTGGAAGTGACCGCGAGGTAAGATAAAGACGGGAGTGCTGTTTATGGTAAGATGAGCCTTGTCCGGTCCGGCCCTCCGAAGTCGCAAGATCTTCCCAGAACAAATCGACACCCGACCCTCTACAAGAGACCGCAAAACCTCGAGACCTTCTTCACGGAACATCAAGACCCCGGATCCGAAGATCAAGCCCCGACGCCCCGATCTTAGGGATCCAAAGACCGACCCGGAGTTCGAAGACCAAACCCGAAACCTCGGCAAACCCCAAAATCGCCGATACCCGATGTGTGACCCCTATTCCAGACCTCTATTTTTATAATATATGACATATACTTGATGCATAACAATCATTCATACTCGCATACATGTTGTGGTTTTGGGGGCATTATTTCGATTCACCTCATAATTAAATATGGAGGCCATATGTGGGCTAATCTAGTTTAATATTGACTCCATTTAAATTTGTGTAGTGAACCGACAATATATTTTTCCTTGTTAAGACAACATTTAAATTGCGGGGTATCTAAACAACATGAACTTAATAATTAATTGTCGGGACTCCGGTTCTGTTTAATGTGGCCTAGTTGCATCGCATATTTGCCATGTCATACATCATAGATGCATCATGCCCGGTTTTCTGCCGTAGTAATAAATAGTGCATTCGTTGTTTCTGCTAGTGTTTTGCTTCTTCGCGGAGTAGGCCGATGAGTTGATGCGAGTGTCGACCCGATCTCCGGCTGAACCTTCGGCAATGTTTTCAGGCGAGCATTCTCCCCCTTTCTACCTATTTTACTTTATAGTTTTATTTCCTCCTATTGATATATTGCTATCTGTGTTGCGATGCTCTAGTTTTCGTACCCGTGATATCCCTTGCAGCCTCTATATTGCCATGGACACATCCTATTGCCTGTTGATTGATAGACAGTCGGCCTTGCGAGTCGTAGTTGCTTACTCAGGTGTTGCTTCGCATCGTCGATGTTCCATCGTTGTTGGGTGGTTGACACATGCTTAATGGTGGAGAGGATCAAGACTTTAATTATTGTTTAATAACTAAAATTGAAAGTAGGTAAATAATGCAGAGGCACCGGTGCGTAATAGACAATATTTGGTTTTTAACCGCTCACTAGTGTCCCGTAGGACCCCGAGTTCTTGACACCTGTTCCGAGATCGAGCGCGCTAACCACAGGTGGGGTGTGTGGGCACCCCCATCGATTAGTACCTGATTTAAAAGTACTGTATCGGGGTCCACAAAGTAGTTTGGGGCTTTATTACTATCATGTACTTATGCCATGATTATGCCATGCTTTACTGCTTTATTTACTATTGCGCGTGGAGCGCCTGTACTGTTTTGGAACCCCGTGCCACGTTTTCGCGGTATCGACAAGCCCAGTCACACTTTTGGGTTCCCAGTCATTTACAGCCGTCGTCACAAACCTCTGGGTCCGTCTCGGAGACCGGCCGACTTCGTTACGTGTAGCTTAGTGGGTGGCCCCCATGTGCTTGCTTTGGGTCTGGGAAACGTCGTGTCCGAAGCCCCGTCGACATACCGTTGGGTGTATGTTTTGTGATCTTGTACCTACCTGATCTGACAACAAGGGTGTAGATGCGTGTGGAAACTTTGGTGCTCCCCTGCAGGGTTAAATCTTTTCGAGAAGACGTTTCTGCGGTTATGGACGACTTAGAGCACAGTTCTCAATCATAGACAACTATAACTCAAGTTTACTGTTATAATTTTACTTTTATCTCATATGACTAGTAAGTTGGATAACCACCATGGAAGAATGAATAAAATTGCCAACCATGTGAGTTTCCTCAGCTTGACTTCCTCGTTTGGTCTCGAGGGGGAAATACCAGGATGGGTATGATTGGTGGTAGTAACAGGTTGGTTCCGAATAGGTCTTTCTCATCTCTCTCTGATAGAAGACAAATGCATTGAGTCTCTATAGGTTGTTTAGCGCATGCTCCGCTGCCGCTTCAGTCCACCGTACTTATGTAGGCGAGGACCACTAAATTCTAGTCTCGCCGTGTACTGGCCTCAGTACTAACCGCTCTCTTTTTCCTTTGCCCTTTGTCGGCACCCCTTTTGTTTAGCAGGTTTTGGGATCGACGTCGTTAGCAGGGTTACCCTTCCGGCTTGGCCTGGGCAGGGTTATGGACGCTATTGGTTATTCTGCAGGGCTCTTAGCCCAATTTGCATCTTGTCCGTACTCGGACGCTGGATCTTTGTATTGTATATCTATATTCTTGACTCTTTGAGTCATTGTTGTATATATTTGTTCCGTGGGTTCAATCGTGGACTATTGTGTAATGATATTAATTTGTTTTCCACCCTAACGCAAGTGCCTGGTGGGCACCTTTGAATCATTTCTATGCGGGTTTGGCGGGAAACACTAAAACTTGCATAGGGCCGATCCGAGGGTGTTACACAAGGTGTGACGAGCATAGCAGCAAGATTCCCTCAGTAGAGACCGAGGTTATTGAACCTGAAGGAGGAAGGAAATGTCTCAAAGGTGTTGCAAGCAACATGGAAACCTGCACAACACAAACTCAAGACTTTGTCCCAACGAATCAGTGAGCTTGTCAAGCTCACCGGTTTGCTGTAACAAAGGATTAAACGTATGGTGTGGAAGGTAATGGTTTGCAGCAAGTAAACAAGTAACAGTGGAAGATGTATCAATGGTAAAGATTGGACCGAGGTCCATAGTAAACTAGAGGTACTCTCCTTAGATAAACAATATGGCATGAAAGGTAAACAAATTACAGAAGGGCAATTGAAACGAACTGACCAAGGCATAACAATGCCATTACTAGTCAGAAAGATCATATGAGATTCGATTGGGAAATACAACAAGATACATAGAATGCCATCCAACTGCATCTATGACTAGAAGTCCACCTTCAGGTTATCATCTGAACCCCTCCAGTATTAAGTTGCAAGAAACAGACAACTGCTTTAAGCAAAGTGTGTAAGGTAAACAGTCCACATGTTCCATGAACAAGAGACCGTTGTTTTCTCCCTAGTAGCAGCAACACATCTACAACCAAAGAGATTTCTGTCACTTCCCTTGGAAACTAGAGGCATGAACCCACTATCAAGCATAAATACCCTCCTCTTGGAGTCACTAGCAACTACTTGGCCAAGATAGCTACTAACAACGGAGAGCATGCAAGATCACAAACAACACAGACATGATAGAATCATAAAGACAAAACCATTAACCAAACCAACATAATAATCTCAATATCCATCGGATCCCCGCAAACACAACATGCATGATTACAAATAGATTAGATCTTGATCATGAACGGAGCTCACAAGATCTATACATGAAAGCACAAGGAAGGAGATACAACCATCTAGCTACTACATGGACCCATAGTCCAACGTGGAACTACTCACGCATCATACCGGAGAGAAGGCCTCCGGGATTATCTCCCCTCTGGAAGGGTGCCGAGAAGAACTTCAGATCCCCCGATCTAGGGACGATGGTGGCGGCGGCTATAGACAGTTTCGTGGAGATTTGATCGGGTGCTTAGGGTTTCTGCATTAGGGGCTTCTTATAGGCGAAGGGGGAGGCCGAGGAGGCGACTAGGGGAGTCAAACCCTACCCAGCCGCGGGCCCACCCCTGGCCGCGCCTAGGGGGTTGGCCGCCCTAGCACACTTCTCCGTTTGCTCTCTGGACTTGTTGTTCCCCACGGAAAGTAATTGACTTTTACGTTTGTCCCGTCCAATTCCGAGAATATTTATTTACTAGCTTTTCTAAAACCAAAAACAACAGAAAACATGCAACTGGCACTATGGCAACTTGTTAATAGGTTAGTACCAGAAAACATGTAAAAAGCACCTCAAAGTGTAGACAAAGCAAAGCAAAGTAGATACTAACAAGCATGGAACATAAAAAATTATAGATACATTTCCGACGTATCAAGCATCCCCAAGTTTAACTCCTGCTCGTCCTCGAGTAGGTAACTGATAAAAGAATAATTTTTGAGGTGACATGCACCCTCACAATAAATATCCCACCATTTGCAAGCATTGAAAGCTGGGATCAAAGAACTCTAAACATGTGCATCAAATATGGAGTTCTAACAATAGGACATAATAACTATGCATGCAACATGACAAGCTACAAACAAAGATCATGAATAACATGCATTGAAAAATGTTTGTTTGTTTCACATACAGAAAACATAGCATAGTGGCAATCAGCTTGTCCCTCATAGAGTAGCAATATAGATGCTTAGGACACCTTCAAAGTTCACAAGGGTGACTAGGAACAAATAGCACAAGAACAAGTAATATCACAATATGCATCAATCAATAAGCTTTGGAACACTGCACACAGAATGACAACTATGATCTCTTAATGGTGCCTAAAGGTAGAAGTTGGAGACTCAATAGTGGTGGAAGAAAGGCCTTTTTGTAAAGGAAGCAGGGATTTCAAGTTTCAAAAAGAGCTTCCAAAAATTATGGTACTTGTTAGATTTCAGCCCTCATTGCCCCTATCATAAGCATCTTGAAGTGATTAAGGTTAAAGTGACAAAGATGGAGTATACGCTTGACGAAGTATAAGTTGGAAATCTCAAGTCCCTTGAATACGAGGGCCACACCTCATGCATACTCAACTTCAATCACGGGTAAGTTCTTGTCATTGTAAGTATTTGCATATCATTGAGAACCGTCAACGGGGTACCCCTTGCACATGGTATAGGAGCTTTCCCATAACCAAAATGACAAGGCAAGCAGACAATGAGCATCTCAGCGATCTATTTATTATTATATGCATAGCTTTTTATTGAGGATGCTTCATAGTTAGCTCACTACGGTGATGCTGCAAGTTTTCACCATGATTAGGCATGGCTTAGGCTAGCGGCCCAGGCGTTTCTCTAACACATGATACAAACTCCATGGACTTACAAGTTCCCTCTTTATTTCACACCGGTTACATCCATAGACAAAAGAGCATGATATCAACTGAGTACAAAGTACAAGTGCAATGTTGAAAACGTTCCCCGTGATAGCACGGTTCTATTAATTCCAACGTATAAGTGCAAGCATATACAACATAGATGTCACAATGGTTCAAGTTTATTAGGGGCAAAGAATATAAAGTGTGCCATCAAGTTCGTGAGGGATTTAATCACTAAGTTTTCACATAACAAAATAGTTTTTAATTGGAAGATAGCTGAAAACAAGAATATACTTGGAATGGTGTAACACACCATGCATAGGAGTTTATAGTGGAAACTTTGGAATAACTTGGTTTCTTGGGAGTTGGAAGCATGAGTAGAGCTTACTCATACAAGTGGAGGCTACCAGAAGACTAGGAGCAACCAACTAAGATAGCATAATGGCCATAATCATGCAGAGCAACAAAGCATTACTAATCAAAGCATAGAGTGGTACTACAAGTCAAGGACTAAATGATCATAGAGGCTATGGTGACTTATCATAGTCATAACATGGTGTGAGCATGTGCCAAGTCAACCCAAGCAAAGCATCAAAGTTGAATACCACAATATTATGCTTTTGCATGGTAAAACAACACATAATTTCTTCAACGCACACTAAGCAATCACGATTGTTTGGAACAAGACATGCTACAACAATAATCACTAATCATAAGGTCAAAACAACACCTAGCATGTCATGCTAAAGTCTAAGTCACAATCAATGAAAGCTCCTCTTGCACTTCAAGCAAGAACTTACTACTCCTTTCCAACACCAAGCAACTTAATTGCAAAACAACACAGCGAGAACGGGGGTCCAAACTACTTTATTCAAGCAAACTAAACAACCTAAGCAAAGAAAATGAAAACTAAAACGCTCCAAGAACAACACAATTGTGCATGAAACAATAAAAACGAAGTGTCTAGACAGACCTGAGCTTTTTATTGATGAAGAAGGGGATGCCTTGGGCATCCCCAAGATTTGACACTTGTACCTCTTGAATTTTTCTTGGTGTGACACCATGGTGGAATCTCCAAGCTTAAGCTTTTTTCCATTCTTCATCTCATTACATCATTCTCTCTCTACATCTGAAAATTTTCCTTCATACAAAACTTCACACAATCTTCATTAGCAACATTAGTTTATTCAAAAGATATTAGACCTCTGGCAAAGCTTTGGAACAGAAAGGCTTTTCACTAAAAACACAAGCTACTATAGCAAATCCTTCAAAAATCTCAATTTACCAAAAAGAACTCAAAAAGGAATCAATAAGAAGCAAATGCAAATAATGGCAGAAAACTGTCAAAACAGACCAGCAGGCAGAAACTGATTTTTTCGAACATCTTCTGTTGCTCAAATCACAAAGTGTTGAACTAATGAAAGTTAGATAACATACTGGCGGATTTATTCGTAAATTTGTATATCCATCCGAGTTACATAGACTGCTCATAATTCTTTTTGGTGGAGGACAGAAATCTGTTTCGGGACATCAACTCCCCAAATCTTACTTCCCTCGCATTAGAGGTCATTCTTGGCACGAAAAGCAAACAAAAAGGATAAGGAGAGGTCATTACTAAAGTAATAACTTCCAAGACTCAAGGAAACTCTTGGGTTATCTTCCAACAAGTACTTTTCTTTAACGCCTTTAAGTTAGGCACAAGAAGCAAGAAGAATCAAGTATTTTCAAATAAAGAAGCATTAACATTAAATTTCTTTCAATGGAGGAGCAAAAAGAAACTTCTCTCTCCTCATAGGGAAGTGTTCAATACCTTTATTGAATGGAAAATGATATTTAATGGTGCCTTATTTCATATCAATGATGGCACCAACTGTTCTAAGAAAAGGTCTTCCCAAAGTAATAGGACAAGAAGCATTGTATTCAACATCCAAAACATAGAAATCAACAGGGACATAAGCATTGTTAACCATAATGAGAACATCATTAATACTCCCATGAGTTTCTTCTTAGTATTATCATTGAGTGGGACATCTATATAACAATCTTCCAATGGTGGCAAATCAAGCATTTCATAAATCTTCCTAGGCATAATAGAAACACTAGAACCAAGATCACATGAAGCTTTTAGATCAAAGTCATTCACTTGCATATTAATAATGGGTTCCCAACTATCTTCTACTTTCCTAGGAATAGAAGCTTTGTGTTTTAGCTTCTCTTCCTCAATCTTAACAAGAGCATCTGTAATGTGTTTGGTAAAGGCAACATGCATATCACTAGCATCAGGACTTCTATCAAGCTTTTGTAGGAACATAATCACTTTAGAAATATTGCAACCATCAATATCAAAATCAAACTTAGCATCACTAGTAGTAGGGTCAATAGGCTTAGGAATAGTAGGAGGAATATGGACTACTTGTGGTTTAGTGGTGATGGTGGACACACTATTGTTTCTATCAATTTCAGCTTCCCTTTCCCACTTAGCATGAAGTTGAGCTAACAACCTAACATTTTCATCAATAGTAACTTGTATGGCATGAGCAGTATCAAAGGTATTTTCCATAGTTTTAGGTTTAGCAGCCATTTTATTAACCAAAGAAGACTGAGCTTCAGACAAAGAGGATATATTTTTCTCAACAGTTAAAAGCTTTCCTCTATAGTCTTATTGAAAGTGGTTTGTTTATTAATAAATTCCTTGAGCATGACTTCAAGTTCAGAGGGGGCACTTCTAGCATTATTGTAAGAGCTTCCATAGGAATTGCCATTATTAGGAGGATAAGGCCTATAATTGTTGTTGCTACCAAAAATATTCCTATAGGCATTGTTATTGAAATTATTATTTCTAATGAAGTTCACATCAACTTGCTCTTCTTGAGCAACCAAAGAGCCTAAGGGAACACTATTAGGATCTAGGGGAGCTTTCCCATTAACAAGCATAGCCATAATAACATCAATCTTTTCACTCAAAGAGGAAGTTTCCTCAACAGAATTTACCTTCTTACCATGTGGAGCTCTCTCAACATGCCATCCAGAGTACTTAACCATCATGTTATCAAGGAGCCTTGTTGCAGCACCCAGAGTGAGGCCCATAAAAGTACCTCTAGCAGCTGAATCCAACAGATTTCTTGAGGATAAGTTCAAACCTGCAGAAAAATTCTGGATAATCATCCAAGAAGTGAGTCCATGAGTAGGGCAATTCTTAACCAAAGACTTCATTCCTTCCCAAGCTGGAGCAACATGTTCACTATCAAGTTGTTTAAATTTCATAATGTCACTTCTCATAGATATAATCTTAGCAGGAGGATAGTACTTTCCAATAAGAGCATCTTTGCACTTAGTCCAAGAATCAATACTATTTTTAGGCAAAGATAGCAACCATTCTTTAGTTTTTTCTCTCAAGGAGAAAGGAAAAAAGCTTGAGCTTAATAATATTTCCATATACATCCTTATATTTTTGCATCTCACAAAGTTCGACAAATCTATTGAGATGGGCAGCAGGATCATTAGAACCAGCACCAGAAAATTGCTCTCTCATCAGAAGATTCAACAAAGCAGGCTTAATTTCATAAAAGGTAGCATCAGGAGAAGGTGGATCAATAGGTGTGCTAAGGACATCATTGTTGTTGGTGCTAGTGAAGCCACACGACTTGGTATTCTCAGCAGAGTTCATTTTGGCAAAGGTGGGCAAGCCAAAAACAGCAGCAACAGCTAGAGCAGGAACTAATTTTTTTTGTTTTTGAATAAACAAAGCAAACCAAACTAGACTAATTTTTTGGGGTTTTTAAAAGAGGCAAAAAAAACCAAGCAAAAGAAACAAAGCAAACTAAAAACAAAGTAAAGATAAAGGAATTGAAGGACTCCCCTTGTGAAGAAGTCCTTAGCCTCCCCGACAACGACGCCAGAAATATTGATGCGTGCACCCAGTGTCGACGTGGGACACTTCATTGGAACCCCAAGAGCAAGGTGTTATGAGCACAGCAGCAAGTTTCCCTTAGTAGATACCGAGGTTATCGAACCTGAAGGAGGAAGGAAACGTCTCAAAGGTGTTGCAAGCAACATGGAAACCTGCACAACACAAACTCAAGACTTTGTCCCAACGAATCAGTGAGCTTTTCAAGCTCACCGGTTTGCTGTAACAAAGGATTAACCGTATGGTGTGGAAGGTAATGGTTTGCAGCAAGTAAACAAGTAACGGTGGAAGATGTATCAATGGTAAAGATTGGACCAGGGTCCATAGTTCACTAGAGGTGCTCTCCTTAGATAAACAACATGGCATGAAGGGTAAACAAATTACTGCAGGGCAATTGAAAGGAACTGACCAAGGAATAAAAATGCAATTACTAGTCAAAAAGATCCTATGAGATTCGATTGGGAAATACAACAAGATACATAGACCGCCATCCAACTACATCTATGACTAGAAGTCCACCTTCAGGTTATCATCCGAACCCCCTCTAGTATTAATTTGCAAGCAACAAACAACTTCTTCAAGCAAAGTGTGTAAGGTAAACAGTCCACATGTTCCATGAACAAGAGAACGTTGTTTTCTCCCTAGTAGCAACATCACATCTAAAACCAAAGAGATTTCTATCACTTCCCTTGGAAACTAGAGGCATGAACCCACTATCGAGCATAAATACCCCCTCTTGGAGGCACTAGCAACTACTTGGCCAAGATAGCTACTAACAACGGAGAGCATGCAAGATCACAAAAAACACATACATGATAGAATCATAAAGACAAAACCATTAATCAAACCAACATAATAATATCAATATCCATCGGATCCCCGCAAACACAACATGCATGATTACAAATAGATTATATCTTGATCATGAACGGAGCTCACAAGATCTATACATGAAAGCACAAGGAAGGAGATAGAACCATCTAGCTACTACATGGACCCATAGTCCAAGGTCTAACTACTCATGCATCATACCAGAGAGAAGGCCTCCGAGATGATCTCCCCTCCGGCAGGGTGCCGGGAAGAACTTCAGATCCCCCCGATATAGGGACAATGGTGGCGGCGGCTACAGACAGTTTAGTGGAGATTTGATCAGGTGCTTAGGGTTTCTGCATTGGGGGCTTCTTATAGGCGAAGGGGGAGGCCGAGGAGGCGACCAGGGGAGTCAAACCCTACCCAGGCGCAGGCCCACCCCTGGTCGCGCCTAGGGGGGTTGGCCGCCCTGGCACGCTTCTCCGTCTCCCCTCTGGACTTCTTGTTCCCCACGAAAAGTAATTGACTTTGACGTTTGTCCCATCCAAATCCGAGAATATTTCTTTACTAGCTTTTCTAAAACCAAAAATAGCAGAAAACATGCAACTGGCACTGTGGCAACTTGTTAATAGGTTAGTACCAGAAAACATGCAAAAAGCACCTCAAAGTGTAGATAAAGCAAAGCAAATTAGATACTAACAAGCATGGAACATAAAAAATTATAGATATGTTTCCGACGTATCAGCATGCAAGATTACAAACAACACAGACATGATAGAACCAATAATAAATAAGAAATGATAGAATTCAATAATCAATCTGACATAGCAATCTCAATATCCATCGGATCCCCGCAAACACAACATGTATGATTAAAAATAGATGATCTTGATCATGAACGAAGGTCACAAGATCTAAACATGATAGCACAAAGGAGGAGAAACAACCATCTAGCTACTGTATGGACCCATAGTCCAGGAGTGAACTACTCACGCATCATACCGGAGGCTGGCATGGTGATGAAGAAGGATTCTGGGATGATCTCTCCCCTCCGGCAGGGTGCTGGGAAGAGCTTCAGATCCCCGTGATATAGGGACGATGGTGGCGGCGGATACAGACTGTTTTGTGGAGATCTGACCGGGTGTTTAGGGTTTTGGCATCAGGGGCTTTTATAGGTGAAGAGGCGAGGCAGGGGGCACCCGAGGCGCCAACACCAGGTGGCGGCGCGCCCTCGGGAGGGGGGGGGCGCCACCCTAGGTGTGGCGGACTCGTGGCCCTCCTTCGGTCACCCTTCGGTCTTTATGTTCTCCTCGGTGAAATATTGACTTTGGCTTTTGTCCCGTCCAATTCCGAGAATATTTCCTTACTAGCTTTTCTGAAACCAAAAACAGCAGAAAACAGGCAACTGGCATTGCGACATATTGCTAATAGGTTAGTCCCAAAAAATGTATAAAAATACCTCAAAGTGTAGACAAAGCATAACAAAGTAGATACTAAACAAGCATGGAACATCCAAAATTATAGATACGTGTACGACGTATGAAGAATCCCCAAGCTTAACTCCTTCTCATCCTCGAGTAGGTAAGTAATAAAAAAGAATAATTTTTGAGGTGACATGCACCATCACAATCTTGATCAAACTATTTGCAAGCATTGAAAGCTGGGATCAAAGTACTCTATGATCATGAAAAGATGAAGTTGTAACAATAGGACATAATAACTATGCTGCAACATGAGAGGATACAAACAAAGATCATGAATAACAATGCATTAAAATACGTTTGTTTGTTTCACATATAGAAAACATAGCATAGTGGTATTCATCTTGTCCCTCATGGAATAGCAAAACATAAATGCAAAGGACACCTTCAAAGTTCATAAGGGTGACTATATACAAATAGTTTAAGAACAAGCAATATCAACATTATGAATCAATCAATAAGTTTTGGGACAATGCACATAGAACTAAGAATGACAACTATGCTCTCCTAGTTGGTGCATAAAGATAGAAGGTGGAGACTCAATATAAAAGTGGAAAGAAGGGCCCTTCATAAAGGGAAGCAGGGAATTCAAGTTTCATAAAGAGCTTCCAAAAATTATGGTACTTGTTAGCTTTCAGCTCTCATTGCCGCTATCATAAGCATCTTGAAGTGATTAATGATAAGTGAACAAAGTATTGAGTATATGCTTGACAAAGTATAAGTTGGCAATCTCATGTCCCTTGAGTATGAGGGTCGTTCCTCATGCTACTCAACTTTAGTTACCGGTAAGTTCTTGTCGTTGTAAGTATATGTGTATCATAGAGAACCGCCAACGGGGTACCCCTTCCCCCATGACATAGGAGCTATCCCATATCAAAATGACAAGGCAACAGACAATGATCATCTCAGCAATCTTCTTATTTACCATGAGAAAATGGTACTTTTTTCTCTTCTTTCCTCTTTTTTTTTCTTTTTCTCTTCTCTTTTTTCTATCTCTCTTTTTTTATAAGAAGAAAGCTTCATAGATTGCTCACTATGGTGATGCTGCAAGTTTCCACCATGATTAGGCATGGCTTAGGCTAGCGGCCCAGGAATTTCTCTAACACATATACATAACTCCATGGACTTACAAGCTCTCCTTTTATTTCACACCGCCGACATCCATAAACAAAAGAGCATGATATTAACTGGGTAGATATTTACAGGTGTTGAAAGCGTTCCCCGTAACAGCACGGTTCTGCTAATTCCCAACTTATAAGTGCAAGCATAAACAACATAGATGACACAATGGTTCAAGTTTATTAGGGGCAAGAAAAATAAAGTGTGCCATCAAGTTTATGAGAGCTTTAATCACTAAGTTTTCACACAAAATACTTTTTAATTGGAAGATAGATGAAAACAAGAATATACTTGGAATGGTGTAACACACCATGCATAGGAATTTATAGTGGACACTTTGGAATAACTTGGCTTATTGGGAGTTGGATGCATGATTAGATCTTACTCAATACAAGTGGAGGCTAGCAAAAGACTGGGAGCGACCAACTAAGAGAGCAATAATGTCCATAATCATGCAGAGCGACAAAACATTATCAATCAAAGAATAAAGTGGTATCACAAGTCAAAAACTAAATGATCATAGAGGCTAGGGTGACTAGTTCATAGTCAAAACATGGTGTGAGCATGTGCCAAGTCAACCCAAACAGAGCATCAAAGGAGAATACCACAATATTATGCTTTTGTATGCTAAAACAGCGCTTGATTCTTTCAAGGCACATTAAGCAATCTCAATTGTTTGGAACAAGTCATGCTACATAAATAATCACTAAGCATAAGGTCAAAACAACATCTAGAATGACATGATAAAGCCTAAGTCACAGTCAAAACAAGCTCCCTGTTGTACCACTATAGGCATGAAACTTTCTACTCTTTTCCAACACCAATCAACTTATTTGAAACAATTCAGCGAAAGCGGGGGTACAACTACTTTATTCAAGAAAACTAAGCAAACTAAAACCAAAAATGAAAACTAAGACGCTCCAAGAACAACACAACAATGCATGAAACAATAAAAACGAAGTGTCTAGAAAGAGACCTGAGATTTTTATTGATGAAATCCCCAAGCTTTGATGCTTATACCTCTTGAATATTTCTTGGGGTGACACGGGGTGGCATCCCGAAGCTTAATATTTTGTCCATTCTTCATCTCATTATATCATTCTTCCCCTACACTTGAAAATTTCCTTCATACAAAAATTCACACAATCTTCATTAGCAACATTAGTGCATTCAAAAGTACTAAACGTTTGGGGTTTAGTTTCAAAACAGCAAAACTTTCATTAAAAGCACAAGCTACTGTATCAATTCCTTCAAAAATCTCAATTCACCAAAGAGAACTCATAAAGAAATCGATAAGAGGCAAATGCAAATAATGGCAGAAATTTGTCAAAACAGACTAGCAGGTAAATACCGATTTTTTCGAAGATCTATTGCTCAAATAAAAAAGTGTTGAACTAACATAAGTTTGATAACGACCTGGGGGATTTATTCAGAAAATTATAGCTCAATCCGACATATAAAAATTATTCACGAATTTTAACAGTGAAGCACAAAAATCTGTTTCGGCACAACAACTTCCCCAAATCTTACTTCTCTCTCATTAGAGGTTATTCTTGGCAAAAAAATCAAACAAAAAGGATAAGGAGAGGTTATTACAGATATCTTCCAAGACTCTAGAAAATTATTGGGTTATCTCCCAAGAAGTACTTTTCTTTAACGTCTTTAAGTTAAGCACAAGAAGCAAGAATCAAGTATTTTCAAATGAAGAAGCATTAACATCAAATTTTGCTTTCAAAGGAGGAGGAAAAGTTAACTTCTCTATCCTCATAGGGAAGTGTTCAATACCTTTCTTGAATGGGAATTAATATTTAATGGTGCCTTCTTTCATATCAATGATTGCACCAACAGTTCTAAGAAAAGTTCTTCCCAAAGTAATAGGACAAGAAGCATTGCATTCAATATTCCAAAACATAGAAATAAACAGGGACATATGCATTGTTAACCATAATAATAACATCATTAACACTCCCCATAAGTTTCTTCTTAGCATCATCATCAAGTGGGACATCTAAATATAAATCTTCCAAAGGTGGCAAATCAAGAATTTCATAAATCTTTCTAGGCATAATAGAGACACTAGAACTAAGGTCACATGAGGCTTTGAGATCAAATTCATTAACTTGCATATTAATGATGGGTTCCCAACTATCTTATACTTTCCTAAGAATAGAATCTTTGTGTTTCAATTTTTCTTCCTTATTTTTAATGAGAGCATTTGTAATGTGTTTGGTGAAAGCCATATTCATATCACTAGCATTAGGAATTCTAGCAAGCTTTTGTAGGAACATAATCACTTCGGAAATATTGCAACCATCAAGATCAAAATCAAACTTAGCATCACAGGTAGTGGCCTTATTGGGTTTCGGCATTGTTGTAGGAGGAATGTGGACTTCTTGTGGTTTGCTAGCATCAATATTGGTGGTGGTAATAGTACAAATACTATTGTTTCTAGCAATTTCTTATTCTCTTTCCCACTTAGCATGCAATTTAGCTAACAGTCTAACATTTTCATCAATAGTAACTTGTATGGCATGAGTAGCAGCAAAGGTACTTTCCAAGGTTTCAGGTCTAGCATCCATTTAATTAATCAAAGAGGATTGTGCTTCAGACAAAGATGAAATATTTTTCTCAACATTCAAAAGATTTTCCTCCACAGTCTTATTGAAAGTAGTTTGTTTACCCATAAAGTCTTTAAGGATGACTTCAAGTCAGAGGCAGCACTTCTATTGTTGTTGTTGTAGGAATTTCCATAAGTATTACCATTATTGGGAGGATATGGCCTATAATTATTATTACCATAAGCATTCCTATAGGCATTGTTGTTGAAATTGTTATTTCTAATGAAGTTCACATCAACTTGCTCTTCTTAAGAAACCAAAGAAGATAAAGGAAAATTATTTGGATCAATATGAGCTTTTCCATTTACAATCATAGCCATGATAACATCAATTTTATCACTCAAGGAGGAGGTTTCTTCAATGGAATTTACCTTCGTACCATGTGGAGCTCTCTTAGTGTGCAATTCAGAATAGTTGGCCATCATATTGTCAAGAAGACGTACTTGTTGCAACACCCAAGGTAATGGTCATAAAGGTACCACCAGCAGCAGAATCCAACAGATTTCTTGAAGAGAAGTTTAACCCTGCATAAAAAGTGTGGATAATCATCCAAGTAGTCAGTCCATGAGTGGGACAATTCTTTACCAAAGATTTCATTCTTTCCCAATCTTGAGCAACATGTTCATTATCAAGTTGTTTAAATTTCATTATTTCACTTCTCATAGATATAATCTTAGCAAGAGGATAGTATTTCCCAATAAAAGCATCTTTGCATTTAATCTAAGAATCAATACTATTTCTAGCCAAGGATAGCAACCATTCTTTAGCTTTTGCTCTCAAGGAGAAAGGAAACAACTTGAGATTAATAATATCTCCATATACATCCTTATACTTTTGCATCTCACAAAGTTCAACAAAGTTATTGAGGCGGGCAGCGGCATCATCAGAACTAGCACCAGAAAATTGCTCTCTCATCACAAGATTCAACAAATCATGCTTAATTTCATAAAAGGTAGCATCAGGAGCAGGTGGAGCAATAGGTGTACTCAGGAAATCATTGTTGTTTGTGCTAGTGAAGTCACACAACTTGGTGTTCTCAGCAGAATTCATTTTTGCAGAAGTGGAGCAAGCCAACAGCAGCAGCAACTATAGTAGGAACTATTTTTTTGTGTTTTTGAAAAGAAAAGGCAAACCAAACGAAACTATTTTTTTTTGTAATTTTTGATAAAAAGGCAAAAAAAACAAAGCAAAATGAACTAATAAAAAAACAAAGTAAAGATAATGGTTGTGAAAGACTCCGCTTGTGAAGCTGTCCTTACTCCCCGGCAATGGCGCCAGAAAAAGTCTTGATAAGCTCAAATCACTGTAGAGCTTCGTTGGGAAACCCCAAGAGCAAGGTGTGATGAGCACAGTAGTAAGTTATCCCTTAGTTATGAAACCAAGGTTATCAAACTAGTAGGAGGAAGGAAACAACTCCAAGGTGTTCCTAGCAACTTGGAATCATGCACAACACAAACTCAAGACTTTGCCCCAACTTATAGTGAGGTTGTCAATCTCACTAGTTTGCTGAAAAAAGGATTAAACGTATAGTGTGGAAGGTAATGGTTGCTGGTAGAGAGTAAACGGTAACAGTAGATGATGTATCAAAGGTAAAGATTGGACCGGGGTCCACAGTTCACTAGAGGTGTTCTTCTTAAGAAAGATAACATAACATGTTGGGTGAACAAATGACAGCGGGGCAATTGATAGGACTGATCAAGGCATAACAATGCAAATACTAGACATCATGACCCGTATGAGATTTTATTGGGAATTACAACAATATACATAGACCGCCATCCAACTGCCACTATGACTAGTAATCCACCTTTAGGTTATCATCCGAACCCCCTCCAGTATTAAGTTGCAAGCAACGGATAACTCTATTAAGCAATGTGTGTAAAGTAAACAATACAATTATTCAAGGAACAAAAGATTGTTGTTCTCTCCCTAGTGGCAACATCACATCTACAACCTTAGAGATTCCTATCACTTCCCCAGATTACTAGAGGCATGAACCTGTAGGGGTTCGTAGCATGGAAAACAAAAAATTCTACCGCATGCAAACAAATAAGCCAAGATCTATCTACTAGATTGTAGCAACGAGTCGATAGAGGAACTCACCCTCGAAGATTCCAAAGCGGTTAACGAGAGCAGATTCCCGTGGGTGATGTAGTCGTACTCTTGCCGATCTCAAGATCGCGTAGACAATCCTTCGTTAAGGCTGGCAGCGCTACGCAATGGGCACACGTCGGTACTCGATAAAGACCTTCCTCTCCTTATTCCAGCAGGTGGAGGTTGTAGCACTCTCCTCGCGACCTGCACGACGCGTGGTGCTCAAGTAGAGGAGATCCCGCAAGGCTTCGCCTTTAAGTCAAAAGTAGTATGGTGGAGTATGAGAGGCCTTGGTGATCTAGGGTTTAGAGTGCACCAAGGGAGGGCTTGACGCGGCTAGGGTTTGGGGAAACCCCAACTCGCCGAGTTGGAGGTGCCCTAGGCGGCGCACAAGGAGGGTGGCCATGGCGGCTTGGGGCTAGGGTTTTGGGTGTGAGGTGGGGCGCCTACCTCCTTATATAGGTGGAGGTGGCGGTTGGGAGGAGGCAGTCCTCCCCAACTTGGCCTCCTTGGCCCGGGTGGAGGAGGGACTTCCTCCCAAGTAGGTTTCCTACTCTCCTCCACCAAGCAAACTTGGCGTTGACTTTTCAAATTGGCGTTGACTTTCAAACTTGGATTTGATTTCTCTGTTATTTTGCCCAGCCAGTGACCTAGTACATGATGCAACCATTCCATATTGTCATGACACATTCATGTACCCTTCCTCCGAGTCTGGGACCTTCGGACCCTTCTAGAACATTCTGGTGAAAACTTGAATCATTCCCAACTCAAACAGGACTTTCCTTATATGAATCTTATTCTCCGGACCATTACGGATCTCCTCGTGATATCCCGGATCCCATCCGAGACTCCGAACAACATTCGGTCTCTTACTCATCATTCCATAACTACTCAACAACATCGAATCCTTAAGTGTGTCTTCCTACGGTTCGTGAATTATGCGGACATGACCGAGACACTTCTCTGATCAATAACCAATACAGTAATCTGGAAATTCATATGGCTCCCACATATTTCTACGATTACTTTGTGATCGAATGAACCACTTACATACTATACCAATTTATTTTGTCTCACTATAGTTTACTTATCCGAGGTTTTGATCATCGGTATCTCTGCATACCAAGTTCAACCTCGTTACTGATAAGTACTCTTTTCTCGTTCCCGTGGTATGTGATCCCTTGTGAGCCAGTCACATGCTTGCAAGCCAATTGGATGACATTCCACCGAGAGGGCCCAGAGTATATCTATCTGTCATATGGATGGACAAATCCACTCTTGATCCATGTGCCTCAACCCATACTTTCCGAACACTCAATGCCACCTTTATAGCCACCCAGTTACGGTGTGGTGTTTGATGTCATCAAAGCATCCTTCCGGTGATGGTGATTAGCATGATCTCATGGTCGAAGGAATTAGGTTACTATGTATCAGAAAGCTTATAGCAATTGAACTATTAAAATGACTTGATCTTTATGCTACGCTTATCTACATGAGTATGTCCATCATACCATTCTCCTAATGATATGATCTTGTTGTTAACAACATCTCAATGTTCATGATATGGAAACCACAATCATCCATTAACCAACAAGCTAGTATTTTGAAGAGGCTTTACTAGGGAATCTAATTTAGTTTACAAATCACACAAGTATTAATGTTTCCTTTTAATACTGTTATAGCATGAATGCAAACATTTATCATAAACATAAAGATATAATAATAACTATATTCATTATTGCCTCTAGGGCATATCTCCAACAGAACCCACTATCGAGCATAAATACTCCCTCTTGGAGTGACTAGCATCTACTTGGCCAAGATAGCTACTAGCAACGGAGAGCATGCAAGATCACAAACAACATAGACATGATAGAATCAATAATCAATAAGATATGATAGAATGAATAATCAATCTGACATAGCAATCTCAATATCCATTAGATCCTCGCAAACACAACATTTATGATTACAAATAGATGATCTTGATCATGAACGGAGCTCACAAGATCTAAACATGATAGAACAAAGGCGGAGAAACAACCATATAGCTACTGTATGGACCCATAGTCCAAGAGTGAACTACTCATGCATCATACCAGAGGCTGGCATGGTGATGAAGAAGGCTTCCGTGATGATCTCTCCCCTTCGGCAGGGTGTCGGGAAGAGCTTCAGATCCCCGTGATATAGGGACGATGGTGGCAGCGGCTACAGAATGTTTTGTGGAGATCTGACCGGGTGTTTAGGGTTTTGTCATCAGGGGGCTTTTATAGGTGAAGAGGCGAGGCAGGGGGCACCCGAGGCGCCCACACCAGGTGGTGGCGCGCCCTCGGGGGGCCGCGCCACCTAGGTGTGGCAGACTCGTGGCCCTCCTTCGGTCACCCTACGGTCTCTATGTTCTCCTCGGTGAAATATTGACTTTGGCTTTTGTTCCGTCCAATTCCGAGAATATTTCCTTACTAGCTTTTCTGAAACCAAAAACAGCAGAAAACAGGCAACTGGCACTACATCTTGTTAATAGGTTAGTCCCATAAAATGTATAAAAATACCTCAAAATGTAGATAAAGCATAGCAAAGTAGATACTAAACAAGCATGCAACATAAAAAATTATAGATACGTTTACGACGTATTAGTGTCGTGTCGGAAAAATAGGAACTTCGGCTTTTGTCCCGTCCAATTCTGAGAATATTTCCTTACTAGCTTTTCTCAAACCAAAAACAGCAGAAAACAGGCAACTGGCACTACGGCATCTTGTTAATATGTTAGTTCTAGAAAATTCATAAAAATGCCCGAGTAGGTAAGTGGTAAAAAGAATAATTTTTGAGGTGACATGCACCATCACAATCTCGATCAAAGTATTGCATAGCATTGATAGATGGGATCAAAGTATTCTAAACATAAGCATGAAAGATATATTTCTAACAATGAGACATAGCAACTATGTTGCAACATGAAAGGAAACACAAACAAAAGATCATGCATAATGCTTTGAAAGACATTTGTTTGTTTCACATATACAAAACATAGCAAGAGCGGTATTCAGCTTGTCCTTAATGGAATGGCAAAACATAAATGCATAGGACACCTTCAAAGTTCATAAAGGTGACTAGATAGAAATAGTTTAAGAAAAATACCATAATTATGAATCAATCAACAAGTTTTGGGATAATGCACATTGAACTTAGAATGACAACTATGCTCTCTTACCTAGTTCATAAAAATAGAAGATGAAGACTAAACAAAAAGTAAAAAAAGGAAGGCCCTTCGCAGAGGGAAGTAGGGATTAAATGTTTTTATAAAGCTTCCAAAAATTATGGTACTTATTAGCTTTGAGCTCTCATTGCCCCTATCATAAGCATCTTAAAGTGATTAAGGTTAAAGTATTGGAAAATATGAGTTATATGCTTGACAAATCACAAGTTGAAAATCTCATTCCCCTTGAGTACGAGTACTGAGACCTCATGCTACTCAACTTTGGTCCCATGCAAGTTCTTGAAATTGTAAGTATATGTGTATCATAGAGAACGGACAATGTGGTACCCCTTGCCCCATGACACAAGAGCTATCCCATATCAAAATGACAAGGCAACAGACCGTGAGCATCTCAGTGATCTTTTTATTTGCTATTTGCATAGTTTTTTTTATTGAGGATGCTTTATAGATTGCCACTATGGTTTTGCTGCAAGTTTCACCAAGATTAGGCATGGCTTAGGATAGCCGCCCAGGTGTTTCTCTAACACATATACAAACTCCATGGACCTGCAAGCTCCCATCTTATTTCACACCGATGACATCCATAAACAAAATAACATGATATCAACTGAATAAATAAGTGCAATGTTGAAAGCGTGCCCCATGACAGCATGGTTTTGCTAAATCCCAACTTATAATTTGCAAGCATATAAGCATCATAAGATAGTCACAATGGTTCAGGTTTATTAAGTGCAAGAAATAAATTGTGCCTTCAAGTTCGTGCGAGCTTTAATCACTAATTTTCTCATAACAAAATTTTTATTTGGAAGATATATAAAAACAAGAATATACTTGGAATGGTGTAACACACCGCGCATAGGAATTTATAGTGGAATCTTTGGAATAACTTGATTTCTTGGGAGTTGGATGCATGAGTAGAGCTCATACTCAGTACATGTGGAGGTTAGCAAAAGACTGGGAGCGACCAACTAAGAGAGCAATAATGGCCATAATCATGCAGAGCGACAAAACATTATTAATCAAAGCATAAAGTGATATCACAAGTCAAAAACTAAATGATCATAGAGGCTAAGGTGACTAATTCATAGTCATAACATGGTGTAAGCATGTGCAAAGTCAGCCCAAATAAAGCATCAAAGGATATTACCACAATATTATGCTTTTGTATGCTAAAACAACGCATGATTCTTTCATGGCACATTAAGCAATCTCAGTGGTTGAAGAAAGTCATACTACAACAATAATCACTAGTTCAAAGCAACATCTAAGATGACATCATAAAGTCTAGGTCACAGTCAAAACAAGCTTGTTTTTGTACCACCATAAGCATGAAACATTCTACTCTTTTCCAACACCAATCAACTTATTTGAAACAACTTACAAATATAATAATCAATAAATACCAGAGAGCATGTATCACCTAACTACAAATAAGAACTAAAATTTTCTAAGCAAAAATAAGAAGAGAACTAAAGCTAAACGCAGTGCTAGTAAAAGAGAACACTCGCAGAACAATAAGAGTGAAAACTAGAGTGTTCTAGGCAATGAAGAACAAGGTGTGACTTCTCCAAAAGAAGTGTGTTGGGATCCAACCAACTTATTACAGCAAACAAAACAAAATAAAACTAAAAACAAAAACAAAGACGCTCCAAGAACAACACATAGTGCATGAAGCAAAAAAAATAGTATCATGAAAGAAAAGCTGAGATTTTTGTTGATGAAGAAGGGGATGCCTTGGGCATCCCCAAGATTTGACGCTTGTACCTATTGAATATTTTTGGGGTGACACGGGTGGAATTCCCAATTTTGAGCTTTTGTTCATACTTCATCTCATCACGTCATTCTCTCCCTACACTTGAAAACTTCCTTCATACAAAACTTCACACAATTTTCATTAGCAACATTAGTGTATGCAAGATAATAAACCTTTGGGTTCAGTTTCAACTCAAGTAAATAATCCATTTAAACATAATATACTATATCAATTCCTTTTAAAAGCTCAAGTGATCAAAATAACTTAAAAAGAAATCGATTAAGAGGCAAATGCAAATAATGGCAGAAATCTGTCAAAACAGACCTGTAGGTAAATACTGTTTTTTTCGAAAATCTTCTGTTTCTCAAATCAAAAAGTGCAAAACTAACTAAAGTTGGGTAATTACCAGGGGCATTCGCACAAAAAATTGCAGATCAATATGACGTTCTGGGATTTTTCATGATTTTTTAGAGCAAAGCACATAAATCTATTTTGGGACAACAATTTCCCGAAATCTTACTTCCCTCTCATTAGAGGCTATTCTTGGCACAAAAACCAAACAAAAAGGATAAGGAGAGGTTATTACAGAGGCAATAATTTCCAAGACTCAATAAAGGAAAAACTTACTGAAATAAAAACTGGGTTATCTCCCAAGAGTGCTTTTCTTTAACGCCTTTCAGCTAGGCTCAGAAAGCAAGAATCAAGTATTTTCGAATGAAGAAGCATTAAGATCAATACCAGAAATATCTTCAACGAGGAAAGGTACCTTATACAAATAATTTCTAGAGGATCCTCTCTCAACACTCTTGGGTTCACTACTTTCATCAAATGGGTTTTCAAGAATAATCTAATCAAAATTATTTTCCAAGGCTTGGTGCACTCCTACAAGTTTAAAAGGTATTGGTATTTTAATTTCCTCCCCATTTTGGGTTTTGTTTATCCAACTTTTATATTGTACCAATAACATCTACACATGAGCCTAGCATATTAAAACGATCAAAGACCTTTCTAGCTTCTATAGCAACATCATTAAATTCTTTAAGCAAAGTTTCTAGGATAAAATCTCTCTTTTCAGTGTCCTAAATATCATGAAGTTTAAGAAACATTAGCTGCATCATGGGGTTAAGGTTGACAAACCTAGCCTCCAACATGTGAACTAAATAAGCCGCAGCGGTTTCATAATTTGGAGCGTGTCCTGCTAAGGATCTATCCTTAATATCTTTATGCTTACTAACATGATTAAAGTATTCTTCAATATTATCTTTCCCAATTATAGAACCACTACCTATTGATAGGTCTTTCAGGGTGAACTTAGGGGTCAACATAATGATCTAAGAACAAGATAACAAAATAACAACAAAAGAAGGAACTAACTTTTTTGTGTTTTCATAAAAAGAAGCAAACCAAACAAAGCAAAACAAAAAAAAAGTAAAGAGATTGGTTGTGAGAGACTCCCCTTGCAGAAATCTTCTTTCTCCCTGGCAACGGCGCTAGAAAAATCTTGATGATGGCTCAATTGATGCAGAGCATATTGGGAACCCCAAGAGCAAGGTATGATGAGCACAACAGCAATTTTTCCATTAGTTATAGAACCAAGGTTATCGAACCAGTAGGAGAAAGAAACCACTTCCGAAGGTGTTGCTAGCAATGTGGAACCTGCACACAACATAACCAAAATAATCTGCCCCAACTTATGAGTGAGGTTGTCAAGCTCACTGGTTTTGCTAAAAACAAAGGATTAAATGTATAGTGTGGAAGAAAGTAATTTCTTGTGGTAATTGCATAAAGTAAACAGTAAACAGTAGATGGAATATCAATGGGAAGGAATGGACCAGGGTCCACAGTTCATTAGAGGTGTTTTCTCTATAAGATAAATAACATGCTCGGTGAACAAAATTATAGCGGGGCAATTGACAAATAGAGAATGCATAACAATGAGTGTTGTAACACCCTCGGATCGGCCCTATGCAAGTTTTAGCGATTCCCGCCAAACCCGCATAGAAACGATTCAAAGGTGCCCACCAGGCACTTTCGTGCGGGTGGAAAACAAAGTAATATCATTATACAATAGTTCACGATGGATCCCACAGAACATATATATACAACAACGACTCCATGAGTCAAGAATACAGATATGCCGTACAAATATCCAAGTCACCTTGAAAACAATACAACGCCCAAGTATGGACAAGATGCAAATTGGGCTAAGAGCCCTGAAGAATAACCAATGGCGTCCATAATCCTGCCTAGGCCAAGCCGGAAGGGTAACCCTGCTAACGACGTCGATCTCAAAACCTGCTAAAACAAAAGGGGTGCCGACAAAGGGAAAAGGAAAAAGAGAGCGGTCAGTACCGAGGCTAGTACACGGCGAGACTAGAATTCGGCGATCCTCTCCTACATAGGTATGGTGGACTGAAGCGGAAGCGAAGCATGCACTAAACAACCTATAGAGACTCGATAAAACTAGCGACTATCAGAGAGGGATGAGAAAGACCTATTCGGAACCAACCTGAAACTATCATCAAGCATACCCATCCTGGTATTTCCCCCTCGAGACCAAACGAGGAAGTCAAACTGAGGAACTCACACAATTGGCAGTTTTATTTATTCAGTTATCATTGCAGCAATTACTAGTCAGGTATAGATAGCAAGAGTCATCCTGATATAATAAGAAGTGGGCAATTTTAGTTAACCATTCCGTTGTAGTTTCAATACTTACTAGTCAGATACAATGGTAACAGGTGACAACCCAAATCCAGCAGCTGTTGGCACTTTTATTTAGCCATTCCATTATAGTGAAGCTGATTACTAGTCATTATAAAGTCAAATTTATATCACTACTTTAGTTATAGTTGTCTATGATTGATATACTGTGCTCTCCATGACCGTGGACACGGCTTTCAGAAAGTTTTACCCTGCAGGGGGGCACAAATAGCAACACACGCACGATCAACCTCAGTAAAACCAAATAAAAACCCAAAGAGGCATCACGACAAAGAAATCGCAAGATTCATATAATATTTCAGGGGGCCACCCCACCAAGCTACCCGCTACGAAGTTGGGCGGCTCCGAGACGGACCCAGAGGTTTGTGACGACGGCTGTAAACGACTGGGAACGCAAAAGTGTGACTAGGCTTGTCGATACCGCGAAAACGTGGAACGGGGTTCCAAAACAGTACATGCGCTCCATGCGCAATAGTAAATAAAGCAGTAAATCATGGCATAAGTACATGCTAGTAATAAATCCCCAAACTACTTTGTGGCCCCAAGAAATAAGATATGACTCAAGCTCATGCTAAGGGGATTCATGGGCCCACATGCGGATAGTGCGAATATTCAAGGAACATGTATCAAGTACTCGGGGTCCTACGGGACACAAGTGGACGGTTAAAAACCAAATAACATCTATTGCCAACCTGTGCCTCTGCATTATTTACTTACTTCAATTTTAGTTATTAAATGGTAATTAAATTCATGATCATATCCAACATTAAAGATGAGGCATTACTCCAACAACTGTGGAACATCGATGATGCGAAACAACACTACGCAAGCGACTGCGACTCGCAAGGCCGACTATCTACCAAACAATAGGTAATATGAGGTGTCCATGGAAATATAGTGGCTGCAAGCTTAAGGGATATCACAGGTATGCAAACTAGAGCATCGCAACACAGATAGCAATAGATCAACAGGAGGAAACAAAAACTATAAAAGTAAGATAGGTAGAAAGGGGGAGAATGCTCGCCTAGAAAATATTGCCGAAGGTTCATAACCGAAGAACTTGTCGAAGCTCACAACATCACATCATCCTATCGGGGAAGAAGCAAAACACTAAAAGAAACAAGCGATGCAGCAATTACAACTAATGCGAAATAATCGGCATGATCATGATATGATGCATGGAATGGTAAGTTAATGATGCAAACTATGTCGAAAAGGTATTAAAGACATAACACATTGATGATATAGCATTCATGAGGCATTATTAATAAGAAACAATTAGTTTCCAATTTTATTTATCATGTTTTCCTTGCATAAACAATACTGAGTATAAAACTGCTCTTAATGCATCATGTAAATGATTTACATGGATATCATGGTTGGAGAGGTCTCATCGCGCTGATCGATTTAGACATATCATTTGTCGAATTCGGAGTTACGGATTTGAAGTTATGCAACATTTAAGAAATGACATTTATTAACAATTAAATTATTTTGAAATTTTAAATTGCTCAAATGATATTGTAAATAGCATAAACAGATTCCTCACATTTTATTTATTCAAAAAACATATATTATTTGTATTATTTGAAATTATACATTTAAAACAATGTTAAAACACAAATAATTAAAATGGGGACAAAAGTCAAAGATTTGACTAGATAGAGTCAAAGCTGGAAAAATTTGAAAATATGGTTGAATTTGTATTTGAAAAACATTCATATTTGCTTTTGAAAGTTTCTGCAAATTCAACACTATTTGAAAGCTATATATGGATTTGTATTTAAACAGATTGAGAATTGATTTGATTTCAGATTTGGAAAAGGGCCAAGTTTTTGTTACATAGGAACAGCCTACCCGCAGGGACAAACGAGTGGGGCCAGGCTCCAGGCGGGTCCACACGCGCGCGGAACAACAGGGCGGTGACAAGTGGCAGGGGATCCCCACGGGTTGAGCTCAGCAAAAGTGGAGGTACCTTTGTATAAAAATGCCATACTGTTTTGGGACGCGGGTTGAGTAGCAGGAAGATGGGGGGCCTTAATACAAAAAATGCTGGATGGTGATGAGCGGAAACAACTGACGAGAATTGGGGTTCGCGAACGAGGCCAGCTGGAGCGATTTTTAGAGGAAGATGGCGAGCAAACGAGGCGGGATTTAGCTGCGCCGAAAATCAAAAGATGTAGAGGGAAATAAGTGCTTCAATCTTTGTCAAGGAACCTTCTCCGGATATGGGGTGTATCACTCGGAAACGTGTCGTGAACAGAGAGGATTTAGGCTTGTTCGAATTGTCAAATAAACTTCAGAGATTGCAGAAATTTTCCTCGAACTTCACCGGTTGATTCCCAAGGATGTAGGTCGCCGATTTGGATGAGGTTTGCTGCGTTGGATAGAAGGATCTACCATTAAGAGAAAACGTGAATACGTGTACGCCAGAGGCGGACCAAGGGTGCCAGAAAATGGACAGAAAACGGAGGTCATCAGCTGTAACTGTTGCGCGGCTGCTGCTGCACTACTCTGGCCGATGCGTGCACGCGCGGCGCGTGCGACGAGCTGTGCTACTGCTGCTGCTAGCGAGGCGCAAGGGAAAACATAGGGAGACTGGGAGGGCTAGGGATGCAGGAAAAGAGCGAAGCTCACCAAGCACGGTGGCATGGCGAGACAGACCGGCGCGGAGCGGCTGCGAGGCAATCGATGGAGTTGACGCTGGTGTTTACCGCGGCGCACGGTAGCAGGTTCGTGGCCTTCTCCTCCTCACTCCCTGTCCCATCTGGCTTCAGCAGCGCCTCATGCAGCTATTAGACACGCTGGCTCGGCGACGGCGGCAGCAGGAAGACTTCGGCCCGGGTAGACGGCGGTGAGGGTTTAGCTGGCCAAGGTGGCGGCGGTGGCTAGGGTTTTGCTAGGATGGGAAGGGGGAGAGGGTGGGGAGAGATGGCGATCTAGGACGGAGGAAAAAGGTGGACGGTGGGAAGATAAGAGTGAGTCTCTCTTTATGCCGAAGGGAGGGCACCCGGAGATATGTAGTTTGGACTAGATGCTTGATCTAGTTAACTAGGTGAGAGAGAGAGGAAGATCCCATGTACCTAGGTGTAGGTAGACGCATACATGCATGATAGATAGATTTTAAAATAAAGAGTTGGTGAAAAGAAAAGTGTAACTAGGGTGGGTTTATAAAAGGTATCTTAGATAGGTGGGTAGGTTTATTAGAACTTATTTGAAGGTATCAAACCAAGTCAAACATCACATAAAAGATGGTGTTGGATATTGCATGTGACATGCAAAAAATTGCACCCATGCATACATGTGTTGATGTAATTGGTGATAGCATATCATGCATGAATGAGGGCTTTGCAAAAACAGAGATGTAGAGTTGGATCCATCAAAACCATATGTGGGTTTGGAGCTAAAACCAAAATAAAATTACAATGGCCCACATATAATAGATGGCGAAGTTGTAGATGGAAACAAGAGAAGGTGACAAAGTCAAGTTAGTAGATGGAAGGGATAATAAGAGACATGCCCTCAACTCAAATTGGGAATCTAGCATATATCAAAACCAACTACATGTTATCAAGAAGCAAAAACAATATATCAAAAGGCAAATACAAGTGATACAATATATAATGCATATGGGCTAAGAACCAAATAGAGGGATTTATATGACGCTCAAATGCAAGGTGGCATGGTGACATGAGCATGATATAATGATGATGCAATGAATGACATGTAGGAAGTAGCAATATATAGACTAGGCAAGTAGCATTGCAACTGTTAGACAATTGGGATGCTAAAACTCGCCCCCACTAAAGAAGAATCTCGCCCCGAGATTCCTAGGAAAGAAATCTGCAAGATCCCATGTAGCTCCTTCAAGGGGATGGTGTGGCGACTGCGCCTTGCCAAACTTGTCGAGAGAACACTCCGACGAACAAAGAACAAAGGTAAAGGTCTCAACAAATAAAGCCACCTCTAACTTCGATAGAAGGAGATAAAAGATGAATTCTAATCCACTTCAATGTACAAGAGCAAATAGGATGAGTAGTCGGCATGGGGGACAATCCATCACGCACCCAAACTATTACTCCGCACATTCAGTAGAAAATCGTGCACCCCATTCTCGGATTTAGACTGAAGATCTTGACAAGCAACGTTTGGAAACAAAGGACTGATGTGGGCTCTTTATCGGATCTGATGGAGATGATGTCGCCATGTTGGGAAACTCTGGGAGATACAAAGAAAAAAATTAGTGAATTTTCGGTCCACTAAAAGATACAATAGAGGAAAAATCCTTAGATAACATGAATACCAGATTTCAAAGCAACGTTACAAGAGGTTGGAAACGAAACCCTGGAGGTACGATAGAAACCCAACCACGAGAAATCCTAGACTCGAAGAAAAGATAAGGGGGGTAGATTCAAAACACGCGAAGGTAAGAGGAGAATAGCATAGGGGTAAGGAGTAAAAATAGACCTAATCAGATCTATCCAAACGATTTTGCAAAAATAGTTTTAACACTCTATGACGACCGTTAGCTAGGTTATCCTACAGGCTGGACCAATGGGGTATCGTAACTGCTGAGCTCTGATACCACTCTGTAACACCCTCGGATTGGCCCTATGCAAGTTTTAGCGATTCCCGCCAAACCCGCATAGAAATGATTCAAAGGTGCCCACCAGGCACTTTCGTGCAGATGGAAAACGAAGTAATATCATTATACAATAGTCCACGATGGAGCCCACCGAACATATATATACAACAACGACTCCATGAGTCAATAATACAGATATGCCGTACAAAGATCCAAATCACCTTGAAAACAATACAACGCCCAAGTATGGACAAGATGCAAATTGGGCTAAGAGCCCTGAAGAATAACCAATGGCGTCCATAACCCTGCCCAGGCCAAGCCGGAAGGGTAACCCTGCTAACGACATCGATCTCAAAACCTGCTAAAACAAAAGGGGTGCCGACAAAGGGCAAAGGAAAAAGAGAGCGGTCAGTACTGAGGCTAGTACACGGCGAGACTAGAATTCGGCGGTCCTCGCCTACATAGGTATGGTGGACTGAAGCGACAGCGAAGCATGCACTATACAACCTATAGAGACTCGATACAACTGACGACTATCAGAGAGGGATGAGAAAGACCTATTCGGAACCAACCCGAAACTATCACCAAAGCATACCCATCCTGGTATTTCCCCCTCGAGACCAAACGAGGAAGTCAAACCAAGGAACTCACATAGTTGGCAGTTTTATTTATTCAGTTATCATTGCAGCAATTACTAGTCAGGTATAGATAGCAAGAGTCATCCTGATATAATAAGCAGTGGGCAATTTTAGTTAACCATTCCGTTGTATTTTCAATACTTACTAGTCAGATACAATGGTAACAGGTGACAACCCAAATCCAGCAGCTGTTGGCACTTTTATTTAGCCATTCCATTATGGTGAAGCTGATTACTAGTCATTATAAAGTCAAATTTATATCACTACTTTAGTTATAGTTGTCTATGATTGATATACTGTGCTCCAAGTCGTCCATGACCGTGGACACGGCTTTCAGAACGTTTTACCCTGTAGGGGGCACAAATAGCAACACACGCACGATCAACCTCGGAAAAACCAAATAAAAACCCAACGAGGCATCACGACAAAGAAATTGCAAGATTCATATAATATTTCAGGGGGGCACCCCACCAAGCTACCCGCTACGAAGTTGGTCGGCTCCGAGACGGACCCAGAGGTTTGTGACGACGGCTATAAACGACTGGGAACTTGAAAGTGTGACTGGGCTTGTCGATACCGCGAAAACGTGGGACGGGGTTCCAAAACAGTACATGCGCTCCACGCGCAATATTAAATAAAGCAGTAAAGCATGTCATAAGTACATGCTAGTAATAAAGCCCCCAAACTACTTTGTGGCCCCAAGAAATAAGATATGACTCAAGCTCATTCTACGGGGATTCATGGGCCCACATGCGGATAGTGCGAATATTCAAGGAATAGGTATCAAGTACTCGGGGTCCTACGGGACACAAGTGGACGGTTAAAAACCAAATAACATCTATTGACAACCTGTGCCTCTGCATTATTTACTTACTTCAATTTTAGTTATTAAATAGTAATTAAATTCATGATCATCTCCAACATTAAAGATGAGGCATTACTCCAACAACTGTGGAACATCGATGATGCGAAACAACACTACGCAATCGACTGCGACTCGCAAGGCCGACTATCTACCAAACAACAGGTAATAGGAGGTGTCCATGGCAATATAGTGGCTGCAAGGGATATCATGGGTACGAAAACTAGAGCATCGCAACACAGATAGCAATAGATCAACAAGAGGAAATAAATACTATAAAAGTAAGATAGGTAGAAAGGGGGAGAATGCTAGCCTGGAAAATATTGTTGAAGGTTCATAACCGAAGAACCTGTCGAAGCTCACAACATCTCATCGTCCTATCCGGGAAGAAGCAAAACACTAAAAGAAACAAGTGATGCAGCAATTACAACTAATGTGAAAGAATCGGCATGATCATGATATGATGCATGACATGGTAAGTTAATGATGCAAACTATGTCAAAAAGGTATTAAAGACATAACACATTGATGATATAGCATTCGTGATGCATTATTAATAAGAAACAATTAGTTTCCAATTTTATTTATCATGTTTTCCTTGCATAAACAATACTGACATAAAACTGCTCTTAATGCATGATGCAAATGATTTACATGGATATCATGGTTGGAGAGGTCTCATCAAAAAACATATATTATTTGCATTATTTGAAATTATACATTTAAAACAATGTTAAAACACAAATAATTAAAATGGGGACAAATGTCAAAGGTTTGACTAAATAGAGTCAAAGCTAGGAAAATTTGAAAATATGGTTGAATTCGTTTTTGAAAAACATTCATATTTGCTTTTGAAAGTTTCTGCAAATTCAACACTATTTGAAAGCTATATATGGATTTGTATTTAAACAGATTGAGAATTAATTTGATTTCAGATTTGAAAAAGGGCCAAGTTTTTGTTACACAGGAACAGCCTACCCGCATGGACAAACGAGTGGGGCCAGGCTCCAGGCGGGTCCACACACGCGCGGAACAACAGGGCGGTGACAAGTGGCAGGGGAGGCCCACGGGTTGAGCTCAGCAGAAGTGGAGGTACCTTTGTATAAACTGGCCATACTGTTCTGGGACGCGGGTTGAGTAGCAGGAAGATGGGGGCCTTAATACAAAAAGTGTTGGATGGTGGTGAGTGGAAACAACTGACGAGAATTGGGGTTCGCGAACGAGGCCAGCTGGAGCGATTTTTAAAGGAAGATGGCGAGCAAACAAGGCGGGATTTAGCTGCGCCGAAAAAACAAAAGATGTAGAGGGCAAGTGCTTCAATCTTCTTCAATGAACCTTCTCCGGATATGGGGTGTATCACTCGGAAACGTGTCGTGAACAGAGAGGATTCAGGATGGTTTGAATTGTCAAATAAACTTCAGAGATTGCAGAAATTTTCCTCGAACTTCGCCGGTTGATTCCGAAGGATGTAGGTCGCCGATTTGGACGAGGTTTGCTGCGTTGGATAGAAGGATCTACCGTTAAGAGAAAACGTGAATACGGGTACGCAGGAGGCGGACCAAGGGTGCTGGAAAATGGACAGAAAACGGAGGTCATCGATTGTAACTGCTGAGCGGCTACTACTGCACTGCTACGGCGGATGCATGCACGCGCGGCGCGTGCGACGAGCTATTCTACTGCTGCTGCTGGCGAGGCGCAAGGGAAAACACAGGGAGACGGGGAGGGCTAGGGATGCAGGAAAAGAGCGAAGCTCACCAAGCACGGTGGCGTGGCGAGACAGACCGGCGCGGAGCGGCCGCGAGGCAGTCGATGGAGTTGACGCTGGTGTTTACCGCGGCGCACGGTGGCAGGTTCGTGGCCTTCTCCTCCTCGCTCCCTGTCCCATCTGGCTTCAGCAGCGCCTCACGCAGCTATTGGACACACCGGCTCGACGACGGCAGCATCAGGAAGACGTCGGCCCGGGTAGACGGCGGAGAGGGTTTGCTGGCCAAGGTGGCGGCGGTGGCTAGGGTTTTGCTAGGAGGGGAAGAGGGAGAGGGTGGGGAGAGATGGAGATCTAGGCCGGAGGAAAAAGGTGGACGGTGGGAAGATAAAAGCGAGTCTTGCTTTATGCCGACGGGAGGGCACGCGCGCGGCATGGTCGCGAGGCGCGCCTGCTATCACGTGATCGAGAGGGAGACGATCCACAGGGTTCTGGTGGTGGGGGTTGTGGCATCGCAGGGGCCCAGGTGCAGGCAGAGGAAAGGAGGGCCAGGTGCAGATAGAGGAAAGGAGTAGGAAGGTGCCAGGGGGAAGACCTTGATGGGTTTTGGTCTAGCCAGGTTAAATGAGAGAGAGGGAGACATGTAGTTTGGACTAGATGCTTGATCTAGTTAACGAGGTGAGAGAGAGAGGAAGATCCCATGTAGCTAGGTGTAGGTAGACGCATACATGCATGATAGATAGATTTTAAAATAAAGAGTTGGTGAAAAGAAAAGTGTAACTAGGGTGGGTTTATAAAAGGTATCTTAGATATATGGGTAGGTTTATTAGAACTTATTTGAAGGTATCAAACCAAGTCAAACATCACATAAAAGATGGTGTTGGATATTGCATGTGACATGCAAAAAATTGCACCCATGCATACATGTGTTGATGTAATTGGTGATAGCATATCATGCATGAATGAGGTCTTTGCAAAAACAAAGATGTAGAGTTGGATCCATCAAAACCATATGTGGGTTTGGAGCTAAAACAAAAATAAAGTTACAATGGCCCACATATAACAGATGGCGAAGTTGTAGATGGAAACAAGAGAAGGTGACAAAGTCAAGTTAGTAGATGGAAGAGATAATAAGAGACATGCCCTCAACTCAAATTGGGCATCTAGCATATATCAAAACCAAATACATGTTATCAAGAAGCAAAAACAATATATCAAAAGGCAAATACAAGTGATACAATATATAATGCATATGGGCTAAGAACCAAATAGAGGGATTTATATAACGCTCAAATGCAAGGTGGCATGGTGACATGAGCATGATATAATGATGATGCAATGAATGACATGTAGGAAGTAGCAATATATAGACTAGGCAAGTAGCATTGCAATTGTTAGACAATTGGGATGCTACACATGTACATGTGTTATCACCGTATTTTGGCCAGAGACGGAGATGGGTCGTGATCAAGATGGGCTTGGAAGATACATATATTCAACGAGTTGTTGGATCGGCCTAGTGTGTGGATTTGGGCTAAATTGCCCGTGTATCTTGTATCATAGTAGGTTTTGTGTTTGTTTAGGTTCCGTTTATGTTTAGGTAAAGATAGAGTTGTAGAGTTATTCCAAAAGTAGAGAGTCTCCGGACTATAAATATGTACCTAGGGTTATTGAAAGAAAACAACAACCACGTTCACAACAAACACAATCTCAAGCATCGCCACCCCTTGTTTCTAGGGTTTCTTTCGGTAGTAAGTGTCTTTGCCTAGATCGCATCTTGCGATCTAGGCAGTATCTACTTATTCATTACCTGGTTTTACTCGTACTGAAGCGTTTTTGATGGCGAGTATTACCATTATCATAGATTGCTTGAGGCTAGCATCGGTGCTTTTTCATTGCTATCGTCGAAGTTATGCTACCTCTAGCTATCTCGCTACCCTTGCACCTTTTCCCGAAGTGCAAGGGTAGCACCTTGCTTGATCTTTATTTAGTCAATTCGATCTGTTATAGTTGTACCTTGTTCGCCAAGGTTTAGTTTAATATCTACGTAGTGAGGCCTTACAAACGGGTTGAACGATCCAGTAATGTATAAAGACGTGGCTTATTTGTTCTAGAGAGGATGTTCCGGTAATTGGCTTTACGTTGGTTATTAGGCCTCCTCTAGGGTTAATATTCTTCATCTTTTATACGTACCAGGCTCAATCATGCGTAGGATGTTCCAATTACGTGGTGAAAACATTAAACTATCGTAGATCGATTTAACTTGTAGTGATCAAGCAAAACCCCATGTTATCATAAATCTAACGCAGAACCATGGGGCAATCGGCTTTAGGAGCCGATTTACGGAAACCGGAGCCGATTACGGCTCGAATTTTACGATACTTGTTTATCATGCAGAAATCAATCGAGCAATCCTTCACCTTCGACCAGGTATAGGTCAGGTGGCACGCCGAACCAAGCCGTGACGTGTCGAGCGTTTGCGGGCCGTCGCCCGAGGGACCAGGGCCCACCAGCAGTCCTGGGAGCCTCCCGGCTCTACGTGTTGCCAGTCGCTGCTCGCCGGTGGGTTTTGGCAGGCAACACATTCTGGCACGCCCGGTGGGACCTTCAACAACGTCTACATCAACACCCGACGCTGCGATGGAGAACAGGCCAGTCACGTACAATGACCTGCCTGATGAGCACAAGACCAAGTACGACGAGATCAAGGCCCTCTTCGAGGAAGACCTCATCAGCTCTTTTGAGAGGACCCGTACGCATGGCATCAGGTGGAAGGGGTTCTCCCCCGAGGGCGCTCTTAATGAGGTGGATCTGTCTGTTCCTTCGGAGGAGCGCACCAGAGCCCTACGACAGGAAGTCAACTACATGGTGGCTCATTCTTTGCACCGCCATTCTGAGAGCCTGGTGAACGCTTTCGAGCGGGTTGCGGTGCGCGTAGTTCAGGAGATCATGAAGCATCGATCTCCGTCGGGACCTACTTTAGGGACTCACCAGGAGAAAGACCGCCCAAACCAGGCCACAGCCCCGCTCGCACTTGCCGCCCAGAGCCGCCAGAGCAGCGGCTACGTCGTCTACAAGGCTAGAGGCGACCCAGCGATTGCCAATTCCTGTTTGAGCCACCTAAGGAGATCCCACACGGATATATATGCGCCACGTGCGGATCGCAACAACGACACGAACCAAACAGATTGCAACCGCAGGAGTTTCGCGCCAGAGTGCTTGGGAGGATCTTGAGGGCGTGTCTGGAGCAGCGATGGCGGGGATAGACGCTGACAAACAGGCGTGGCTAGCCAAGTATGCCACTGGGACAAGTCATGAGAATTTAGCCCCTACGTCTCAAACAGTGGAGCAAATCGACACCATCCTGAGGGACCAGTTCGGCTTTGTGCCGAAGATAAGGACAATCGGCTATGCAAAGCCGTACCCAAACGAGTTTGATCTAATTCCGCTGCCACCCAAGTATAAACTCCCTGAGTTCTCAAGGTTCAGCGGGTCAGAAGGGTCGAGCTCGATCGAGCACATAAGTCGATACCTGGCACAACTAGGCATGATTTCGCATCGATCGATGCGAAGATTCTTTGCGCAATCTCCGACAGACCAGCCTTTGGGTGGTACACCACTACCACCGACTCAATTCATACCGGAAGCAATCGGAAGAGCGGTTCCACATCCAGCACCATTCGTGAGGCTCTCGAGGCTGGCATTGCGCACTGGCACAAAGTGTGCGAGGGAGAAATCGTGAGTACATCCAGCGCCAGATCGTCAAGAACCGATGTTACTCGCTCGTTTAATCGAGAAAGAAGCCGAGCTGGCAAGGTGGGTCTCTCAAAGACCCATCAAGGATCTGGCGTTCCAGGTAGAATACAACTCATTGGCGCACATGGCCCAGAAACTGACGATGTATGAGCAGCGCGACCCTGAGTTGTACCAAGACAAATTCAAACGTCCGATAAGCCTGGTCGATGCAGAAGAAGAAGATCCTACACAGGACCAGGAGGTGGCCATAGCTGAATGGGCTCGGGGGGCAGATCCTGTGGCCTGCAAATGGGTGAAACAGCAAGGGCCCGCGAAAGGGTTCGATTTCGATGTGAGCAAAGCTGAACAGATATTCGACCTACTGCTGAAGGAGAAGCAGCTGAGGTTGCCAGAAGGCCACAAAATCCCTACGGCTCAGGAAAGGAACGGGAGACCATACTGCAAATGGCATCATTCGTTCACTCACACCACCAACGAGTGCAAAGAGCTTCGCCGTCAAATCCAAATGGCTATAGAACAAGGCCGTCTAATCCTTGGGCAGTTCGCCATGAAAGTGGACACAAACCCATTTCCCGGCGTCAACATGGTAGAACTCAGTCGCTCCGCAAGATGTAAGCTGGATTTCTCGTTCGGCGTTAATATGGCAGGGCCGGGGTACCACCATGATACGTACAAGGAGGACAGTGGTCGCTCTCGGGGCAAGGAAAGAAAGGAGACTAGTCCATGCGACCGGCCCAGCCACAGTGACAGGAGGTACTTAACAGAAGAACAAGTGAGGAGAGTGCGATATCAGAAGCCACATTCTACGCATCTCCTAAACAAGTATGAACGCCAGTACGACCAACGTCGCTGGCGCGGCAGAGACGACAAAGGATATGAGCACCTTGCTAGGGGGCCGTCGAAAGAGAAGGAAGGCGTAGACAGGCACTGGGATTGTCCTTTCTTCGTATTGGCGCTGGGAATGAGCCGATTGCCTAATCGACAACGCGGAATGCGGTCAGCAAAAGGAAGACACGAGGCCAGTGTCAGTATTCAAACGTCTAGGGCCTCTTCAGCCCCAGGGCCGCCACAGGGAGTCCACCCGAGCAGAAGACCGCAAGGAGCCAAAGGATGGCAAGGACGGAGACAGGTATCACCGTCCAAGGTGGTGCCCCGATGGACTCAGACACACCCAGAAGCGTAGAGTGCAGCGGCTGCGTAACTTAGAGGAAGCTGAAGCGCAGTATCTCCACGCTTTGAAGAAAGCACGGCCTGATCTGGCCGTCAAAGTGAGGCAGGCTGTGGAAACGGAGGACCACCCTACCAGGAAAGAGTGGCGCCCCAAACCGATAAAAGCCGATGCAAGGACATCGGCTGGCACGAACATGGTGTTCGTACTCCCGTTAGAATTCTGCGCACCAAGAACCGATGAGCTACCCGTGGCACAGTTTGACTGCGGCCCACGGCCGGTTATCTTTGAGAAGCCACGTGAGAAGGGTTACAAACATCTGAAAGCCCTGTACCTGCGAGGTTACATCAATGGGCAACCTGTCAGCAAGATGTTGGTGGACACCGGAGCGGCAGTCAACATCATGCCATACTCCATGCTACGACGTTTGGGACGCTCCACTGCCGATCTGATCAAAACCAACGTCACATTGAGCGACTTCAACGGCCAGTCTTCGGGAACGCAAGGCGTACTGAACGTGGACTTGACAAAGGGTGGAAAACCGCACACGTCATTCTTCGTCGTGGACAGCAAGAGCACTTACACGGTCTTGCTAGGAAGGGATTGATTCACGCTAATTGCTGCATCCCGCCCACAATGCATCGATGTCGATCCAAAGGGATGGAGACGGCGGAGGTCATCCACGCAGATTTATTCCGCCGAGATCTCCATAGCTGGCATGAACGTCGGGAAGCGAAGACCAAGAGCCGATCTCGAATCAATCTAGACGGCGAGCGTATCGAAGCTACAAAACGGGTGAGGCTGGTCTTATCCATCGCCTTACAGAGTAGAAAAGCCCACGATCATCCAGGTACGGCCGATCCTCGTGATCGGCCACAAAAATAAAAAGCGATCATCGACAAGCTCATGTAGTCGTAGCAGAGAGATGCTCTGCCACTATAAAATAATAAGGTGTAAACCGTCCTTGACTGATGCAAGCAAAAAGGGGGCCGATTCAAGCGATCGGCCCAAATTATTTTTGTTGTCCTTACCCACCGTTTGCCCTGTGTTTAGCGTCGATTTGACAGGTGACGGAAAGCTAGGGTACGGGTTCACGTCAGCTGATGAGCTAGAAGAGATCGACATTGGTCCTGGGGATAAGTCACGACCAACATCTTTCGCGGAATGTGCTAGGTCAGGCCGACGCTCGTACACCCCGGAAGCAAACGTCTGGTAAGCCGATATCTCCAATTACTTGAAGGATTCGGCTCGGGGGGCACCTAAACGGATAAGAAACAAAGCCAAAGGAGTTCCACGCTTGGGTCAACATCTTAAGAAATATTTCGTGAGGGATGTTGGACAGTAAAACTAGAGGGGCCGACACATGAAATCGGCTAAGTAAAGATACATTCTGATGGACAGTAAAAATATGGGGGCCGATGCTGAAAATCGGCCGAATAAAAAACAAAATACATAGCCGACGTACGGTCATCGACTCTGAAAGTTCAGCCACATGTTACAAAGAGATGCTAGTTCAGCTGTTGAAGAAATTCTTCGAAGGCATGAAGGGCGTCAGTACGGACACGATCCACCTCGGCGATCTCGGCTTCGTCATCTTCGTCCTTGCCCTTCACCAGCTGCTTGCTCAGGGCACGTATATCTGCCAGATCGGTCTTCAGTTGAACTTTAAGGCTTTCCGCCTCGTGTTGGGAACGGGCTATGGATTCCTCCTTGTCACGGATGAGCTGTTTGGTCACCCGGACCTTCTCCTCAAGATCTTCCAGCTCCCTTTTCAAGGATGCGAGCTCAGCGTTACTGACGGAGGTGTCCGTTTTGGCATCTAGGGACGCCTTCTTCTCGTTGAGCTGCTGACATCTGCCTGCAATATCGGCCTTCAACGGAAGTTGGGCATGGCGCAGGTTGATCCTTTCACGAGCCAACCTCACCCGTGGCCCGAAGAAGGACAAATTTGCAACTGCCCAAAGCTTCACCTGCAAAACTACTGGGAGTTGGCCCTGGAGTTCGGCAAGGGCGCTCTTCACTCCCTCAGAGCCCTCGATCAACTCCTCGATCGGGGAGGACAACAAGGTTTGAAGACGCCGAAATTGAGGTAGAGCGGCTCCGGCTTGTGGCTCAATGGGAGCAACAGAGGGGGTTGGTTCGATGGATTCAGGGTCAAACAACAGCAAACTTGAGGGATCGCAACTCTGGAAGCCAGAAAAGCGTTAGTATCTCGGGCAAACATGTTAGAATGAGCCGAAAAAACCTGAACGTACCTCTCCTAAAGTCAAGGGGGCAGCCGAGGAGGAGACCATCGGCTCATGTGTGATTGCTGGAGGCTGGACGAGATTGGTGGCCGTTTCACTTACACCTTCGGGGATTCCCAGATCCGACGTTGGCACTGCCTCAGCTGTCTCGTCGCCGAAGACGCCAGTCATCTGTACGAAGAGTGTTCTCAGCGGTATAAGTAGCGATAAATTGGCAGACGAGAAGGGAATAAGCAGGAAGAATTGGAGGACGGTGGGGACGGTGGTTATCGAAACCTCCTGGCTCGACGAAGAAGCTTGTTGTCCTTTACGAGCTCTCTTAGGACCTGCAGATGTCCCCGCCTCGGTTGGTGCTCGGGGGGCAGCAGGATCAGGAGCCGACCTTTTCCTGGAGACCGATGATGGTGAATCGGGCTGGTTCGGTGCGTTGGTCCTCTCAGAACCCGTTGGGCCTAGTTCTCCTCGATCAGTCTGGGTGTCCTCACTGGAGGTGTCTTCGACGGAAGCCTGTGAAAGAGGGGAACCAGTAAGCGCAAGTACGTTTACAAAAAAATGATAAGGAGCGACCAAGGCCTGAATTAGCTTACATGCGAGCTGTCTGGAGGGGGGCTCTGGCGCCTCAGGGTCTTCCTAGTAGCCACCTTCCTCACCATCGTCCTGGTCTTAGTCGGGACGCGAGGGGCAGCCGACTTAGAGGCTGCTGGTTTCTTGGAAGCCGATTGTGGGGTTATCGGCTGTTTCTGCATTATGACCTTTTTCAGAGGTGGCGAGTCTTTGCAGAAAAGAACCACAGGAGCTGGCGGGAAGAACTCGAAAGGGGAACCATCGCTGTGAGTAGGTTCAGGGCCATCTTGTTGCTGCAAAGAAAAGGAGTGAGTTAATAAAAGGATCGATTGCAGGCTGCATCGAGAAAATTTGCAAGTAGTAGTACCTGGTCTACGGGGATGTCATAGTCGATCGAGTTGTTTCAAGAACGGTCCCGAGCTCGCCTAAAGACATGAGTTTTCCACATCATCCACCAGTCTTCGAAGCCGTCAGTTGACGAAGAGAAGGTGAGGTCGTTTGGGATAAGGATGGGCAGAGCATCAAAGAAAGAGTAGCACCTCTGACTGGTGAGAGGATCGGGCAGATCGGTTCTACACTCCGTGAGTTGATGAAGAAAGAAGTGGGGAGCTACTTGCCCAAGGCCTAATTGACGCCACTATGATCTGGTAGAATTCGTACAGTTTGATTATCCGGTTGGATGTGCTCATGCCAACTGGAAGGAAACAGGGCGAATGATGGAAAAGAGTTGCCGAAAGTGCTAGTGTCATCGGCAAAATTGTCCACCTGAAGGAGAGTGGATTCTCAAATGTTCGCTTCTTCCATGTAAGGAAGAAGTTGGGGTTGTCTGTGCCTTGGAAAAGATATTGAACCATTTTGACGCCTCTTGAGGGTCGGTTTACTACCGGCAATCGATACAAAGCTTGGCCATAGCTGGTGCATCGGATTTGCCTCCCTTTAACGTCGGGAAAGTGCAACTCGCCGTAAGGGGAAGTCCGGGATGCGGTTTTGGAAGCAATGAGCCCACGGTGGATGAACCACCAAGGTCCACATTGCTCGATTGCTATGCACGAGAACAGTTAATGACATCAACTGGAGGTATCGATAGACCTCTCCAAGGAACAGTTTGTCGATGCCAAGCTGGGTACCTTTGGCCAGTTCGTAGGCTAGGGAAAGATAGTTCTTAGTGGGAGCCAGGGAAGGGCCACAGAAGATAAAATGCTCTAGCCAGAAGTTGAGAAAGGCTGTATGTTCTTTCTCTGAAACAGGGCCCTTGGTTTTCATATGACGTTGGATATAAGCGCCCCAGCTTGTGCAATCTGTTTTGGAAGATAGTTTGTAAGGGACTGTGGTCAGTTTGAAAGCAGAGGGGCTGGGTGATGTAACATCCAGACCAGTAATCATCACCACGTCTAGCAAGGTTGGCGACATAGGGCCATGGCCGAATATAAAACAATTCAGTATGCCGGACTAAGTAGCCGATGGTTTTGAGAAGATTCTCGTGTTTCTCAAGAGGAGACAATGATAGATGCAAGGCATCGGCTATTCCCAAAATTTCCCATTGGGATTGGTAAGCTCTAGCTACTCTACTGAACCAAGAAACCCAAATTTCAGGGGGATTAGGCCAGGCTCGCAAGCAGTCGGCCCAAGAGTTCAGATCTAGATCCTGGCTTACGAAGGGGATTCTATTGGCCTCGCAAGAGATTAGATGGGCAGGACTAGAATCTGTACGAGGGCCAAGACAGAGAGAATTTGGGAGAGAAGGATGCGGCAGCAGAATGTCTGAAACCTAGAAGATTTAATGGCGAAATAAAGGCATTAATTCAAGTGTTCGCCATCAAGTTTTAACATTGTGTTAAAATTACAAGGGGTAAGCGTACCTTCAAACCGGAGACCTCCGGATTGGCGATGGACGATTCTGCCATCTGGTTTGCCGGCAGAGATGGATCTGTGCGGAGTAAGGATTGAGGGTTCTTGTTGCTATGAGCTCGATCTGGTCGGTAGGCAGTTGGGGGTCTAGGCCGCCCTTTTTGAAGAGAGTCGCAGGTTACCGTTTGAAACTTGGAGGTGGCCGTTTAGGCTTGCCTAAATAGGCGGCTGAGTTTGACCTTGTCAACAATTTCGGGAAAGCCGATGTGTATCGGCTCTGTGAGTTGTAGCTTGATTGACTGTGGGAACATGACCAGGTGAAAGCCGATGCGTTGCTATCGGCTCCTGGAAAATCGACTTATTTTATTGACAAGATTGGGGCGGAAGGACAATCTGCAGGAAATGGTTTTTTTCGTTCATCCATTCAAAAGCAGATGGCTTACAAGCGACTAGTAGATTACAAAAGGGGACCTACTACTACTACGGCTACTACTACTAATGCCAAATCTAGGCCGAGGTCGTCGTCGCTGCTGCCGCCGTCGCCTTGAGCGCTATCCTCGGCGCTGCTACCAGCGTCGTCTTCACTGCTGCTGCCGAAGAAGTCAGCAGGGGCCTCTTCGTCCTCGTCGTCGTCGTCCTCGCTGGACCCGGTGCGGAAGTACTTCACCGGTTGATACTCCTCAGAGGAGGTGTCTTCCTCTTCCTCTTCTTCTTCGGAGGAGTCAGCGCCATCCCAGGACATGGCGTTGTCAAGATCGCCCCGCCCAGCCTCCCCATCCGAGGAATTGCAGGTCCTCCTCGCGCCGGTCATGGAGGCGCTGCCTCCGACTGCAGCAAAGTCCCAACCCTCTCGTCCCACCATTGTGGGGCGAGCGTTGTACGCCGCCATCGGCAGGTGTTACGCGTCGGCCTGTCGCTCATCGAGTTGGAGGCGTGGAGGACACACCGAGGAAGCAGAGGAGGCCATGGCGAGAAAGAGGGTTTTTCGGTGAAGGAAGAGGGTTTTCCGCAACCGGAGGAAGATGGGGACTGAACTGTTCAGCTGATTTAAATAAGGGAATAGTGGATGACGGTTCAATGCCATAGCGTTCCCAGATTGCACCGCCAAAATCGTCAAATCATGCAATCGCGCAGAGTTGAGAAGACAGGCATCATGATGAAGGGTAGCGTGACGGTTCTTACGCCACGCTGCTTACACGCGCAGCCCGATAAAAAAAAGAGGAGAAGAAGAGAAAACACAGTAGTGGTTTTGGAATTATCATTGCCAAAACCGGGGGCATGTGTTATCACCGTATTTTGGCGAGACGGAGATGGGCCGTGATCAAGATGGGCTTGGAAGATACATATATTCAACGAGTTGTTGGATCGGCCTAGTGTGTGGATTTGGGCTAAATTGCCCGTGTATCTTGTATCATAGTAGGTTTTGTGTTTGTTTAGGTTCCGCTTATGTTTAGGTAAAGATAGAGTTGTAGAGTTATTCCAAAAGTAGAGAGTCTCCGGACTATAAATATGTACCTAGGGTTATTGAAAGAAACAACAACCACGTTCACAACAAACACAATCTCGGCAAGATCGCCACCCTTGTTTCTAGGGTTTCTTTCGGTAAGTGCCATGCTGCCTAGATCGCATCTTGCAATCTAGGCAGTATCTACTTATTCATTACCTGGTTTTACTCGTACTGAAGCGTTTTTGATGGCGAGTATTACCATTATCATAGATTGCTTGAGGCTAGCATCGGTGCTTTTTCATTGCTATCGTCGAAGTTATGCTACCTCTAGCTATCTCGCTACCCTTGCACCTTTTCCCGAAGTGCAAGGGTAGCACCTTGCTTGATCTTTATTTAGTCGATTCGATCTGTTATAGTTGTACCTTGTTCGCCAAGGTTTAGTTTAATATCTACATAGAGAGGCCTTACAAACGGGTTGAACGATCCAGTAATGCATAAAGACGTGGCTTATTTGTTCTAGAGAGGATGTTCCGGTAATTGGCTTTACGTTGGTTATTAGGCCTCCTCTAGGGTTAATATTCTTCATCTTTTGTACGTACCAGGCTCAATCACGCGTAGGATGTTCCAATTACGTGGTGAAAACATTAAACTATCGTAGATCGATTTAACTTGTAGTGATCAAGCAAAACCCCATGTTATCATAAATCTAACGCAGAACCATGGGGCAATCGGCTTTAGGAGCCGATTTACAGGGAAACCTGGGAGCCGATTACGGCTCGAATTTTACGTATACTTGTTTATCATGCAGGAAATCAATCGGAGCAATCCTTCACCTTCCTGACCAGGTATAGGTCAGGTGGCACGCCGAACCAAGCCAGACGTGTGCGGAGCGTTATGCGCGTCGCCGAGGGACCGTGGCCCACCATTCCTCCGGAGCCTCCCGGCTCTACGTGTTGCCAGTCGCTGCTCGCCGGTGGGTTTTGGCAGGCAACAACATGACATGATGATCACTATGAGATTCACTTGGGCATTACAAGATGATACATAGACTGTAATCCAACTACATCTATGACTAATAAACCACCTCTGGGATATCCTCCGACTAACCCTCGGGTATAAGTTGCAAGCAACGGATAATTGCATTAAGCAAAGTGTGTAATGCAAAAAATACAATTTCCCTTGGACAAAGGATTGTTGTTTTCTCCCTAGTAGCAACAACACATCTAAAATCTTAGAAGTTTCTGTCACTCTCCCAGATTACTAGAGGCATGAACCTACTATCGAGCATAAATACTCCCTCTTGGAGTCACAAGCAAATACTTGGACAAAGTAACTACTAGCAACGGAGAGCATGCAAGATCATAAATAACATAGACATGATAGAACAATAATCAATCTGACATAATACTCAATATCCGTCGGATCCCCACAAACACAACATGTAGCATTACAATAAGATAATCTTGATCATGATAGGCAGCTCACATGAACTAAACATGATGTCACAAAATAGGAGAAACAACCATCTAGCTACTGCTATGGACCCGTAGTCCAAGGATGAACTACTCACACATCACTCCGGAGGCATGCATGGTGATGAAGAAGGCCTCCGGGATGATCTCCCCTCTCCGGCAGGGTACCGGGAAGAACTTCAGATCCTTCCTGATCTAGGGACGATGGTGGCGGTGACTACGGACTTTTTCATGGAATTCTAATCTTGTCCTTAGGGTTTTTGTCTCAAAGGGTTTATATAGGCGAAGAGGCGAGGTCGGTGGAGCACTAGGGGGCCCACATTCTAGGGTGGCGCGCCCCCTTGGCTGAGCCTGGCCCAGGTGTGGCAGCCCTGGAGTGCGTCTCCCCCTCTCCTCCAGTGATGTAGCCCGACCTACGGTCGTTACCACATCATGGTATCCAACTTACGCCAAGTCGTCATGGACTCCAAAGGTGAATCCATTCCTCTATGCGATCCCACTTCCTACCCTATTGAATGGTATGCTACTTCATACTCCGTCTCATATGCATGATAGGTTCACACTGACAAGTACGGAGGCAAGGAAGGAAGCCCGGAACATCTAGCCCGACAAGACGGAGGCTAGGAAGAGGAGACGGAAGAAGCCACGGCTGAACCACCAGAGTCTCCGGCCTACACCGGAGTCTCCGGTCCTGCTACACCGGAGTCTCCGGTCTTGCTACAACGAAGTCTCCGGACCTACCTCCAAACCGACCCCAGCAACCTCCCGAGGACAATCAGTACTCCACTCCAGAGACGACACCGGAGATAGACCGGAATCTCCGGCCTACCACACCGGAGTCTCCGGCCTACAAGATGGGCCTGCGCGACGCCAGTTGGGCCTTCGGCCCATGTACCCCTCTAGCTCGTCCAAACCCTAGTTTTATCCCTAAACTACCCCTGTTTATGTGGCTGCCCTATAAATAGTGCCCCACCCCTTCATGTATCCCTTAGGCATAGATGATAGACTAAAGACAACCCCCATTGTGGAATCTCTAGTTTTGCCTCATCCCCTTTCCCAAGGGGACCGACTATCGTCACCATCCTCGATTGGACTTTGCACTATGCATCCATCGTTGAATAAGGCCTTGGAGTTTGCTGTCTCGTCTCCAAGTTGCCAAGACCCTCCCCAAGGTGTTCTTACCTCTCCGATGTGGATTTGAGGGAGCACGTTGACCAATCTTTCCTTGTGAGGATTCTATCGGACCGGTGGTCGCCGTTCGGGAGCAATCAGCCTTGTATCGTGTGACTTTGCGTGTGTTCATCGTGTTCTTCGCGAGGAGTGTGTTCGCTTCCGCTACCTTCTCCATTTCCCCTCGCTTTCCCATCGATTTTCCATGAGATCCGTGAAGATCGGGCCACCCAAGAGGTTAACCCCTTCATCATCCAGGCTCCATGTCGTATCGGAAAAATAGGAACTTCGGCTTTTGTTTTGTCCAATTCCGAGAATATTTCTTTACTAGGTTTTCTGAAACCAAAAACAACAGAAAACAGGGAACTGGCTCTCGGCACTTGTTAATATGTTAGTTCCAGAAAATTCATAAAAATGCCACAAAGTGTAGACAAAACATAAGATAGTTGGTGCAAAACAAGCATGGATCATAAAAAATTATAGATACGTTTGCAACGTATCAGTGATTTGCGGAGGCAATAACAGCTTAGGATGCACCGCACAGATTTCCCCAAGATCACTCATGATATAGATAGGTATAGTGTTGCGAATTGCTTGTTGACCCCAAAGTGACAGACATGATATTTTGTGACTAGCACACTACTTGTTTAGGAGCATGGTTGTCCATAGAACTTAATGCCTTTTCTCTGATTTACCTTGATTGGTCTTGTTACCTTAATACACTATTGTCTTATGAGATGACCCATGTCCGAAGAGGGTATGGATAATTGAGTTGTCTAGTTGCCACTTACCAACGGTGGGAGATAACATTATTTGAGGGACCGCCAAAAGTATAGTTTATAGCTATTCCATAAGCACTTATCATGCACACCGGTATACACAATATTACTTGGTTAACCATTCCATGATCTCCAGCGTCCCCATCTTATCCAAAACCCAAGTCCATAACAATGGGCATTGACGAGATCGAACCTCGTCAATTGGCGCCGTATGTGGGAACTGGGGACGCTGATTGTGCGATCGTGACGGTCCCATTCGGAGCTATCTACAACTCATCAGTGATGGAGAGTAACCTCCTCTTCGGCACCTTCGACTTCACCGCCCACTCGCCAGCCACCCTGAGGGATTTCGAGTCCGTCGGCGACGGGCTCGAGATGCTGTTCGGGAGCTTCTGCTTCCAGGTGGGGTAGACCTTCACTCTCCGCCTCCCAGAGCAGGTGCCACCACCATCCATCAGGCCCGCTTCATGGGTTCTACCCATCGGCACACTACACACATCGACGTTGACAGACGAGTCATATGACAGTAGCTGCTGCAACTCAGATGTGTGCGGCCCTCCCTCGGATGAAGGAACCTACGGTTCCATATCCGAAAGCTGCGGCAGCAGCGATCCAGTCCGCGGGAATTACCTATGCGCCGTGGTCATCCAGAACGAATCGGAACTGCCACCAGGTTCGAGTGCACCAAATCCACCTCCCAACCCACCCCCAACCCGCAAGCTAGGAATGGGGGAAATTGGGGAGATCCGCCGCTCAGGCCCAACGAAGGCGACGCCAACGCCTATCAGAAGATCAACCTCAACGAGGATGGCTGGCGACAAGCGCGAGAAGCCGTGGCGGGCAACATTATCCTACCTGTGAATGCTTTGCGGGATCTGTTGATGGCATATCACCTCCTCCTCATCGACGATCATAACCGACAAGTGAAGTTGATGGAGGAGCTCAACAAACGCAAGCAGGCGGCTTTAGAGTCTAGCACGCGGCGAGTTGCGCTCTCCGCTACTGGCGGCTCTAGCTTGCACGGCCACAATGCCAACAAGCATCGCTCCTGCATGGAGCACATGGACCCCCACGCGCCTTGAAGTCACCAGGGCCCTCAACAAGTCCTTCATGTCGATGGACGTGAACGGCAACGTCATGCCGAAAACACCGCAGGCTGCGATCATGGCGGCCACCACGTACCTCGCGTCCCATCCACCTCCGGTGGGTGACCCGAAGAGCGCCATGCACAAGTCTGTGCTAGCTGGTCTCAGACTCGTTGGAGCTACGCTCCACTATGAATCTCCTGTGGAACCGATGAAAAAATATGCGGTCAAGTTCACCCGCAGCCCTACACCCTCATCCGATAAGGACGAGCACGATCTGCCTCGACGTCGCAAGATCCCACGGCACCGCAGCAGCGATTATTACGCTCGCAACGATCTCACCCAGCACAAGATTGACAAGGCACTCACTAAACGTGCGTGCTCAACCGAATCTGACAAGGAAGATGATGGAGAGCTGTGCGGAGCCAGATGCTTCAGCAGATCCATTCGGCGAACGAGGATGCCAAAAAATTTCAAGCTCCCTTTGGACACTCCGAAGTTTGACGGCACACAGGACCGAAAGGCCTGGCTCAGTGATCACCTCTCATCCGTCAAGCTGCACGGCAGAAACAGGAACACCGCCCTACAGTGCCTTCAGCTGCAGCTGACATACGCAACTCGGATCTGGCTCAGCAGCCTGTCCTCAGGTTCCATCCGAAGCTGGGAGGAGCTGGCATACAACTTCATCTGCGACTTCAAGGGCACCAGCAAGAGGCCAGCCTCGATCGAGGAACTGCAGGCCTGCACCCAATGTACTGGCGAGTCCATTCGCTCGTACATACTGCGTTGGTCCAACATCAAGAACTCCGCCGCGCACACCTCCGTGGAAAGGACAATCGATGCCTTCAAGGATGGTGTCAAGCGCCCGGACTTCAAGGAAAAACTTGGGCGCGTCAAGCCCAAGACGCTCGACCACCTCATGGACATCGCCAACTGATGGGCAGATGGCGAGGATTCCCTCCGCCGTACGCATTCGGATGATGAGGATAACTATGGTCACAGGCGAGAATGCCGCAGCAAACGAAGATCGCACGTCTACGACGATCGCGATGGAGTCGACATGGTGGCGGCTGGCTAGGCCGATCGACGCAACGACGGCCCGCAGCAGCGGATACCGCGGAGGCAACTACCGTGACGGAGGACGACCCACACAGACGTGGCAACGTCGCAGCCGCGATGATGAACCCTCGGCATACGATAAGTTGTCTCGTCCTTGCACCATCCACTTCTACATCGACAAACAGGATGGCAAAAAAAAGCGATCCACATGCTCAAAGACTGCCGCGAGTTCCAAAAGCTCAGTGAGGTCTTCACCCAAATGCGATGCCAGATCGTGAACCCTGGATTTGGGCCTGCACCTGCATCAGGTGACATCGCCCACAGAGCTCCTCCACCACCATCCGTTGGACCGTCGAATCTAGCGATCGCACCTGTGCCAACCAATGGTACAGGAGGATACCCACCACCCAAGGGAGCCCTGATGATCCAAAAGGGGCGCCCAACAAACAGGGTGCAGAAGAAGATCACCCTCCAAGTCAGCCTGGCGGTCACCTCCCCACCAGCCATCCCTGAGTACCTCAGTGTCTTAGAGTCCTGCATCACGTTCGACCGTTCGGATCACCCACGCTAGACCTCGCCCAGGTCATGCTGCCCTGGTGCTCGAGGCGCAGATCGGAGGGTTCGAAATGAGCCGCGTCTTCATGGACAGTGGAAACGGCATCAATCTTATGTTCGCTAGCACACTCATAGCGATGCGGATCCCGCTATGCAGCCTGGAGCAATCCGACACGACGTTCCACGGCATAGTCCCAGGGAAGGTCATATATCCCCTGGGGAAGATATGGCTCGACGTCATTTTCGGCCAACCTGAAAATTTCAGGCGCGAGCGGCTGGAGTTCGAAGTGGTGGACTGGCCATCATAGTACAATGCCATCCTCGGGCGCGTGGCATTCGCAAGATTCCTGGAAGTATCGCACTACGTGTACCTGCTACTGAAGATGCCAGGACCCAGTGACGTCATCACCGTCCAAGGAAGCTTCACCCGATCTGACCACTGCGATAGAGACTTCAACAAAATCTCCCAGTCGTTCGGTATGTAGGAGGAGGTCACGAGGCTTCGAGAGGTGACAGACAACAGGGCACCCCCAGTCTCCAGGAAAAACGCACCCGATATGTCGTTCGACTCCACGATCAACATGAAAAAGGTGCAGGTGCACCCGATGGATGCCTCCAATACGGCGTTGGTCGCCAACAACCTCAGCCCCGCATAGGAAAGCGTGGTCGTCGAATTCCTCCGTGAGCGCTGGGAAATCTTCGCCTGGTGTCCTGCGGACATGCCAGGAGTTCTTAGGGAATTCGCCGAGCACGCACTCAATGTGTTCCCTGACGCAAAGCCAGTCAAGCAGTCGATCCGATGATGTCCGAGCCAAGAGCTGAAGCCGTTGGAATCAAAGTCCACAAACTACTCGATGCCAACTTCATCCGGGAAATCAAAGAGAGTGAGTGGCTGGCCAATACCGTGCTGGTCCGAAAAAAGGACACGGACATCCTGCGGATGTGTGTAGACTTCACATCGCTCAACAAATACTGTCCCAAGGACCACTTCCCTCTACCACGGATCGATCAGATCATCGATTCGACTGCAGGATGCGAGAAACTCTCCTTCCTCGACGCCTACTCAGGCTACAACCAGATTCGGCTGAAGGTCGAAGACCAGGAGAAAACGTCGTTCATCATGCCGTTTGGAGTATTCTGCTACGACACCATGCCCTTCGGGCTGAAGAACGCAGGTGCCACGTATTAGAGGTGCATGCAGGCGTTCCTGAAAAACCAGATCGGTCGCAACATTCAAGTCTATGTCGATGACATAGTAATCAAGACCAGGGAGGCCAAGACGCTGATCCATGATCTCAAGCTAAACCCAGAAAAGTGCTCCTTCGGCGTCCCATCTGGCTAACTAGTCGGTTACTTCATCTCCCAACGGGGGATCGAGGCGAATCCAAAGAAATCAGGGCCATAGTGGCCATGGAGAAGACGAAGAATCTCAAAGGTGTCCAACAGCTAGCTGGACGGATCGCAGCGCTGAGCAGATTCATTAGCCGCATGGGTGAAAAGGCCCTACCTTTTTACCAGCTACTATGCAAAGCGGACAAATTCGAGTGCACACCCGAAGCCGAGGATGCATTCGAGGACATCAAGCGGCTACTCTCCAGCTCGCCTGTCCTAGTCACACCAAAGGAGCGAGAACCGTTGCTGCTATACATCGCAGCTACGCAGCAGGTGGTAAGCACCGTACTCATGGTCGAACAACCCGAGGATGGCAAGACCCACAGGGTCCAACGCCCAATCTACTACCTCAGCGAGGTACTGAATCCAACAAAGCAGAGGTACCCTCACTACCAGAAGCTCGCCTACGGCGTATTCATGATGGCTCTGTCTTCGAGTCCTACGTCAAGTCTGCGACTCCACTACGGACTCGGGGGCTACTCCCATAGGGAGGATTGGTCAAGCATCTAAAAAAATTGTGTCCTTTGGACCTAAACTAAAAACAACTGAACTAAAGTCTGTCCTCGAGTCGTAGACTCGAACAGACACTCAGGGGCTACTCCCATAGGGAGCGCTAGCCGTGCACCCTATGAATTCTTCGAGTGTGCTCCTTCGGATCAAAACACGACAAAATATTTTTTTCAACTTTGCCCAAACCAACGCTAAGTGAGAAGCAATCTCCTTGCCACCCGAAACACCCCTGCGGTGATACAATTTCGGATGTTGTGTCTAAGATGCAAAGATAAATCCTAGAGATCTCATCTGATGGCTTGGTAACGCACCTGACTGCGCTCTACCAGTAAACTCCCGTGTCAAAAGGCACGATGAAAAATCCTGACGGAAGCGTTAGGTATACCACTTGAAAACCACTAGGGTTCGACTCCTATAAGACCTCAACGGCTTGAGTCGAATTACGCCAGCATTCGTTCTGGATTCGAGTCTAGGGACTCGAGTCTGAAGAAGATCATGTTGCTTTGTCCTATGACAGTTAACTGACCATGATCCTTCAGGAGAGTCAGGCACATGCATCAACAATCCCTATGAACTAAAACATTTTTACTTAAAACAAGTTCAACTGCACCTGAAAAATTGAAGAGTCCTCAGATGAATCTACGATTTGACTGAACACTCCGGGTCTACTGACATGGTTATACCCCATGGGTACACAACATTGATATACCTGGTCCATCCCAAGAGAAGGCTCATGCCAAGATACGTGGCCTGTGGAGATTTCGAGTGTTCTAAGCCCATGATGCCTTCGAATCCTTGGAGAACAAGACTAGAGTAGATAGAACTTCAAAGGGTGCAAACCGTAATCTGTAACTGACTGACCTACGCCTAGGACCTGCGTATCTATATAAAGGCTAGGAGGGAACGGCGAACAGGATCATACTCACCTCACGCCAGATTGCACCTGCGCACCCCTGTAATTCTCGGTTCCGCCGTAATCAAGAGCATACAAGCAGGAGTAGGGTTTTCCCTCCGGGGGCCTGAACCTGGGTAAACCTCGTGTCCCCGTGTTGCTTGTCTGTTAACCGTTTCGCGATCTCTAGCATCCCCATCTTCTCCAAAACCCAAGTCCATACCATTGGGCATTGACGAGATCGAACTTCGTCACACCTCTTTCCAGTTTTACTTTTGTTCTAGTTTTCTTCCAGTCATAGTAGTAGTTGTTACAAATCTTCTTAAATTCATTTATCCTAGCAACTTATAGAATCGACTATTTCCAACCATGGTTTGGGTGCGAACGTGGCCGCATTGACAACGTGGCTGCGGGGTCGTGTTCGCCGAGCTCCCTTTGGGTCAAACTCTTTAAATATTTGCTGCTATAAGTATTGCAATAACCCTGTTGTTGGTGTAGGAACCCAGTTATCACCAGCCAGAAATCGGGACTATAACACTCAAGACATTTATTAATATTAAAAAACTAGGACTAAAGACCTCCTTTAGTCATGCTCATAACTAGCCCTATAGTAAATAGATTCAGGGTCGTCTTCGTATTCATCTTCATCATCATCGTCGTTCCTAGACGCACGCGACTGAATACTCAGCCCGGTCATAGAATATCCCGGGGCACCTGCCACTCCGGCCTCGAATTCATGATGCGTGGGGTAGGGGGCTCCCACATGACGATGCCGCTACGCCCGCGACCTTCACCACCGCCAGCCTTCTTACGGCTCTGTGGCGACTGCGGGCACCACAAGCAAGGATGATATCCCTACGAGATGTGGCATCACACTAATGATAGTCCAGTTCTCCCACCACAGGCGGCGGACGGCTTCATTGTGGTTCACCGGGGAGGGCGGTCACCCTCGTACCTGGCAAGCTCACTTTCCCTCTAGTTAGTGAAGAAGGCATTCCCGCTGCTCCTTCGTGAGCTCGAGGTGCGGAACCTTGAGGCACAGGAGAGACAGGAACCCCTCCAGCGCTCAGCATCCAGTTGGTGGGCAGACGGTAGCCCGGCGAGCATGGGTAGCTGGAGGCGCACAATGCCTCGTTCTCCTCGAGAGCCAGGATTTCCCAGTATATGGTGTCCATTGTTGTGAGATGGGAAGGCGTGGATGTGTGGATGGCCATTACGGTCGGCCTAGATATAGAGGGAAAGGTGTGAGACCCTGGCGCATGGCTCAATAGGGTTGATAGGAAACCCATACCAACAAGTTGCAACTTCTTTTCCGAAAGCCCATCTGAAAAGAACTCTAAGGTTAAGCGCGCTTGGCATAGAGCAATTCTAGGATGGGTGACCGACCGGGAAGTGGATACCGGGTGCGTATGAGTGAGGACAAAGTGCGTAGAAAAGACTAGTGTTGGTCTGTGGGGTTAGTCTAGAGATCCTATTGAACTGCCAAAAGTGATAGCCGTCGGTCCGGAGTGATCGGGGGTGTTACAAAAGGGTGGGAAAAATGGCGGGAAACAAAGAGAAATGGCGGGAAAGATATATTTAGTCCCGGTTAGTGGCTCGAACCGGGACTAAAGGCCCCCGAAATATCTATAGTGCTAGTTACTAGTTTTGGTAGTTAGACTAACTATTTTAGAAAACAAAAAATGGTTTTAGATTAGTCAATAAAATTCAAACACTTGTTATGTTGAAAGTTTATCAAATTCGAAAGTATGCAAAATATATAATTTAATTCAACAAAATATTAGTTGTATAAGAGAGTATGCTAATATATTTATATTACAGATCTTTTTTTTACAAAATTTAATATATAATACATATTTTTCATCATTATAGAATAATAAATATTGATTTTATAATATTAATCAAAATACACCTGTAGTCCCGGCTCAAGCCTCCAACCGGGACTAGAGGGTTTTGGCACGCGAGCGAACGACGCGGCCGAAAAGACCTCTAGTCCCGGTTGGCCACGAGCTGGGACACCCAGAAATTCTCCGACGACACCGCCAGGATGCCGCAGCTGCACCCGCCCATCTCTCGCCGTTCCCGCGCCCGTGGAGCTCGCCGCGCCACGCCACCACCCCTTATCTCTCGTCGTCGCCCGTGTTGTCCCCGCGGTCGCTGCCACGCCCATGCCCGTTTGTCCTGATCGCCGCGCTGCCGCCCCGTGCCGCCCTGTCACCACTGCCATTCCCGCCCCTCCGCCGTCCCCGCGCGTCACCCCTCACCATTCCCGCGCTGCCCGACCCTCACCGTAAGTTCTCCGCCTCTGTTTTTTTATGTTTTTTAGTTTAGTTTAATATATTGTTTTAGTAGGTATATTATTATTTAGTTTTTAGTTAGATATATTATTGTTTAGGTTTTATTTTAGTTAGATGTATTATTATTTTAGTTAGATATATATTTTAGTTAGATATATTAATTATTGTGCTTCGAGGTGCGCTTGCTTTTCCATATCATCTTTGAGGGGAAATGGTCGGCAAGATGTTGAAAGTGCATCTTATAAACTGTAGCAGAAGAATATTCACCTGATTTTGTTAGCTTACTGGCCCATTTGTCATCCTTTTCAGGGTCCAATACAACAGAACTTAATTTATCTTGCAGGCTGGTCATCTGGGCGGCTGCCCCTAGAGAGAGAGGCAAATGAAAAGGTTCAATAACATTTGTCATGGCAATAGCCTGCTTAACTGAACAAGCTTTATCTCTGACAAAGGAGAAAATCTGAGTGAAGGATTTTGCTAATACTATGGTGGACCAATCATCAGTCCAAAATAAGATGGAATCACCTTTGCCCACTGAAGGTTTAGACATCATCCTATAGTTATCAGAGAGCCGCATAATATTCCTCTACCAAAATGAGCCACAAGTAGTGACAGCGTGAGGTACCTCCTCAAAATAATATGCATCCTTAATAAGCTTCACCCATGGCAGATCTGCATTGTTGTAAAAGTGATGCAAATGTTTCATCAGCAAACACTTATTCTGGATTTTGTAACTAATTATTGTTTTAGTTAGATATATTATTGTTTTAGTTAGATATATATTTTAGTTAGATATATTAATTATTGTTTTAGTTAGATATATATTGTTTAGTTTTTATTTTAGTTAGATATATTAATGTTTTAGTTAGATATATATTTTAGATAGATAGATATATTGTTTTATTTAGATATATATTATTTAGTTTTTATTTAATTTAGATATATATTGTTTTAGTTCGATATATTACTGTTTATTTTTTGTTAGATATATATATATTGTTTTAGTTAGATATATATTTTTAGTTTTTATTTTAGTTGGATATATATTGTTACATATTTTTAATATATATTGTTTAGTTTAGCAATATTGTTTAATTTAGGGATTTGTATTAATTTTGTTAGTATAATATTTAGGGATTTGTATATAATTTGTTAGTATATTATTTAGGTATTTGCTAGTATTAGTATATTTTGGTAGTATTTAGGGATTTAGAAATGATTAATACTATATTATTGCTAGTATTTAGGGAATTATTACTAGTATTAAAATACAATTATTTGCTTAGCATTATTTCGATCAAATGCCTACTTTAGGATATTCCTATACCGCATCCTCGTAGTTGACTCAACGACAACGATGGAGTACCGCTCTCTGTCGGACAGGTCCAAGACTGGGCTCTGTCGGGCTGGCACTGGGAGGTGCTATCTTTAGGGACGCGTAGCTTGGTGAAGAATCCGGGTGTCGTTGTTGACCCGGATCTTCTTTGGTGGAGGTCATGCAGTCCAGGAAGGGTGCAGAGGGAGCCGGCCCCCGAGAAGGTGGTAAGGCGTCGTGTCAGGGAGGAGGACCAGCACATCCGTTGCTATATGATGATGTTGGACGCCAGAGTGGTCTCCGATACCTGGTAGGTTCTTCAGGGATCTCACCCTAGCTATACTCCTATGCTGGTTCCGACTATTTGGGTGTTCACATCCCGCAGCTCAGGAACCGGGAGTCGATGTTGAGTTTGAGCGATGTTATTCGTCGAGATGTTGTTATTTATATGATATTAGTACTTTGTTGTTATTCGAGATGTATTAGTATTTTTTTGTTTTTTGAGATGTTATTCGATATGTTATATGATATTAGTACTTTGTTGTGATTCAAGATGTATTAGTACTTTGTTGTTGTGATATATGATACATTGTTAATTTTATTAATCATATGCACATTATGTCATAGCAGTTATTATATGGACTTCAGCGGTAGAGAAGGTGAAGCGCTCCCCTATCAGGGTGAAGTGCTCCCCGATCATGGTGGAGCGCTTGTCGATCAGGGTGGAGCAGAAGATTATGGAGCAGAAGATGACTCACGGTTTCTGAATGAGTCCGGTGATGGAATGGAGATAGAACCTCTAGTTGAAGCGCAGACTAGTTTTTAATTGTGATGACGACTTGGAAAATGATGGACCGGCCTTAACAAAGTCTGGCGAGGTATAATATTAAGCCTCTTGATCACTAGATAGATGCATTAATTGATTTGTATGTATTATTAACGAATGTTTCTTATTTTAGACCTCCACATCGACCAAGTCTGGTAAAAGTAGTAAACGAGGACCAGCCAAAGGGATACATCGTGTTTCCAGGCTCGGCGCCCAGACCACCACCATCTCCTTCGAGTCAGCTGAGTCTGCTGCCTCTAGCAAGTCCAAATGATGAGGAGTGGGACAACCACCATAGCGTGAGTCCGCCGCCGCGTCAGCCGAAGGCAGTCGCTCGGTTGACTAGCAGTACTACTACTCATAGGAAGCATAGTAGGGTAAAAAAACTGGCGCCTCCTCCCAAATTACCTTACGAGATGACTGATGAGGAAACCAACGCAATCAGTGGTGCCGAAGTCAAAGCCTTTTTTGCACCCAAAGAGCCCGAGCCAAAGCAAATATTTGATCCGAAAGCCAAATAGTGGGCTAAGAGTTTTATTGAGCAACCATCGCAATATGAGATAAATAAGGTTGATGACTACCAACGCTGTCCGGTGAAAACTGGTAGTAATAAGACAAGAAGCAGAGAGAAAAGAGAGGTTACCAAACTTGGGGAGCAGGCAAAATAATCGATCTCCCCGCTCAAGGTGTTACCCAATTTTGATCTTGATCAGGGTTTCCTCATCAATCAAGTGGCGGAGTTTGCTATAGGTGATGGAATTAATATTGATCAAGCGCTAGGAGGACATGTCCCCATCCAGAAGGAAATAGAATGGAAATATGAATACGGGAAGCCTCTGGTCAGACCTGATGAGGTCGAGCTTCTACCAACATAAATGCGAAGACTGCATGAGTGGTACGAAAAATTCTCTACATGCAAGGAAGAAGATCAATTATCAACGCTGCTTGTGAGACTTACAAATGAGCATTTCACTAGTAAAGACCAGATTCAAATTTATTTCGAGGAATTCAATATGTTATTCAAACAAGATGCCCTCAACTTGAGGTCTTGTAAGTTCTTCTTGTCTGTAAGTGGTTCATTTATTTTTATGATAAAGTCTCTAACTCAGCTTGTTCATTGCCTGTAATTATCCTCACTACGCTATTATGTAGAATGAAGAGCGAGGGATGTGACCGAAAGCAAATCATTGAAACTGGGTTTATTGATCCACGCCGAGTTAATGAATGATTGCTAAAGCAATACTTCAAGGAGACGGAGCGTAACTTGCTAAGGTTCATAAAGAGGCAACATTACAAAAAGAGAATATTGTTTTCCTACAACTACGACTGAGAATATTATACTTACACATTCACTTTTATAATTGTAAGTTACTGACGTATATATAAACGTACGCAACTCTCACTAGATTCTGCTAACCATCGAAGTTGATGCTGGAAGAGTTGAAATCAAAGACTCACTAAGGAAAGATGAATCGGAGTTCACAATCGTTAAAGATGCGCTCTAGAGGTAATTTCATCTATTATCGCACTATATCGGTCTCTTTCGTTCATATATATCTTGAGATATCAAGTAACTAATAACTCATTTATTCTTTATTTTTTTGCCGGGCAGGGTTTGGCAGGATTTCACCAAGAGTACGGTTGGTGAATTTGAAAATGAGCTTAGTTTTCGTTGGGTCAAGGTAAACAGTATGAGCTAGGTCCGCGCATCTCTTTAATTCTACTTTCAATACCATTATATCATGCTTCATTATTATTTGATTGAATTCTATTCTCCTAAAGTGCGAGAGGCAGCCAGCAGGGAGTAATTTGTGTGGATACTTCGTGTGCGAGTTCATTCCCTCTGAGGTCAGTGAGTGGGATGGAGCGATATTTCTAGATGTACGTGAACAATATATTCGCAATTAGAATTTATTATCATCAGTTATGTTGAGTGTCATTCATAATATTTGTTATGACGATTGATATTCATATTAATCTCCTTTTATGTATTATAGTTGGAAAGATTGCGAGAGGATCTTCAACCAAAGTAGCGCTTGGTAGCAATTCAAGAGAAATTGACGGGATTTTTGGTTGACCATGCCATAGACCCAAATGGAAAATTCTATAGCAAGGGATACTACTGATTTAATGATATCCACATGTAATCGAATACGGGTAGTGATCTCCATGTAATCAAATTGTATATATATATGTAATCAAATTGTATCTATATAACCATGACGATGTTCTGTGTAATGGGATCCTTTGTTGCGCATGTCACTTACGTCAAAACTCTCCCTCCTCAACCGATCCTCCTGCTACGGTAGACCCTCCCTCCCTCTTCCCAAAAAAATCCTGCCGTGGAATGCAAAAAAAATCTGCCGCGACAGATAACAGCTAGTCTCGGCTCGTACTACGAACCAGGACTAAAAGTCCTCCACCCCTGCTGCATGTGCAGCCACGTGCAGAGACTCTACTCCCGATTCGTAACGAACCCAAAACTAAAGGTTAGGACCTCTAGTCCCGATTTCGTAGTCCCAGTTACAAAACCGGGACTAAAGCGTATATGAAATCGGGACTAGAGGCCTCTTTTTCACTAGTGCGAGCTCCTCAAACGCTCTGTCATCAACGACATCTCTATCCCCTTCACATGGCGCAACGCCATATCCTGCACGACCGTTGCTGACAAAGACAAGACCGTCTGTTTACTTATGTTTACTTCAGCTATTCTACATTCCAATACGTCTACCAGACTTTATGTGTGATCCAAGCTAGGCTAACACTTCCTCAAAATTCAGTTTTTCCTTCCAAGGCGACGAAGAGCACACAGGCAAGCGCAGAGGTAATGCCAAAGGGCATGTGGTGGAGCTCCTCACCGTCATCCTCCGTCCCACCATGAGCGGCATCTCTATCCCCGTCCAAGTCACACGTCGGCACATCCTGCACCACCTTTGCTCCCAAAGACAAGACCATCGGTTTACTTATGTTTAATTCATCTACTCCCTCCGTCCTAAAATAGATGTCTTAGATTTGTCAAAATTTAGATAAATCTAGACACTAGTATATAGGTTTATCCAAATTTTGACAAATATAAGACATCTATTTTGGGACAGAGGGAGTATTGTATATTCCAATACGTTTACAAAACTTTATGTGTGATCTAAGCTAGGCTAACACTTTCTCAAAATTCAGTAAACCATTTATTTCATTCGTGAATGTCTGACCAAAAATTAGAACGTATGAATCAACAACTCAAACGGCTTTGTTGTATCAAGAGTTCACAATAAAGTTTATGGTTGTTTCAAATTTTAAAATTGAGAACTACGTGAATAGAGAATTGTGACGAGGATGAATAATGGTTGTCAGTGAAAAAAAATTGGTTCATGGTGACCCTGAACATTGAGCATGCAGTCACCAACAAAACAATTGACCCGATTTAGTCACATGATACGGGTGAGCCCCATGTTTTGATCTGCAACAACATAAATTCACTCCGATATGTAGAAGATTCAAGAAAGATTTGAACAATTCACTCAAGATACATGTATAAATATATAGTTTGATATGCAACAGAAAAATATTCATACCAGATCAGGCTAAGCACTCTGGGCCATCCATGGCAAGGTCGGAGTGGAGCTATCGGAGACGGGTGGTCCAGCATCGACCTCGTCTTGACCCTGGCTCGGTGTGGATGGCCGAGAGATTGTCGACACGGACAAGCTGCTCTAGCTCACGCAGGGCCTCGACCCGGGAGACGACGTAGTACAGGCTGACAGGATGGGCTGGTCTGGTCATGCTGGATCATCCTGCAGTGCTGCTCGACCGTGGTTGAGGGAGATGATGAAGCGGAGCTGAGAGGGGGAGTCGAGCCTCGAATGGATCTGGATCGGGAGGATGCGATTGTGCCGAGTTTCCTATCCCTCACCGGTTTTCATGCGTCGATCCTTTCCTTTCCGGTTTTTCTTGTAAGGATGGGTAGCAGGTGCCTGAGGCGACGTAGGAATAATAGTGGAGTGGGACGACGGACGGGCGAGGTCGTGGGATTGGCGGCCTCGAGCTCCACGACCTCATCCCAGACCTGCATCGATGCCTCCAAGGCCAAGGCCGGAGCCGTACACCATGTCCACCAAGACCCGCAGACACATGGAGGCGTTGTCCGGAGCTAGGCATGCAAGTGGACCGTCCGGTGGACGAGCCGGACAATCCGCCGGAGTGCATGTACGCTTAGAAACAATGCATGTGCGCTTAGAAACGAATTAGTCCTCTATTATCTGTATGTGAAAAATAATTAGGCGGACAGAAAATCATCGCGTGGCGGACGTCCACTTGCATCCCTATCCGGAGCCGTACACTACGGCCTACCGTCCTCCTCAGCCAGCGCCAGGGTGGGCATGGGCTCCCGCCCACTCTTCATCATCATGATAGCATCCGCCTCCGCATCGATAGCTGCAAGCGTCGAGGATGAGCCCGCCACTGCTGCTCCTCGGTTCTGGGAGGTGTCGTTGTCCGCACGGTCACACGAGAGGCACCAATTCGTTGGGATGACGGAGAGTCGGAGACAGTGGAATGGCGGCGGGGACTGGAGGGAGGCATCGCGCGAGGGAGCGGCGGCTAGGCGGTGGATCCCTAGCTTGGGGTACGATGACTCGTTCAGAATTTTGGATTGATTGGTTGACTCCTCGCTTGTGTTAAGCTTCATGCACTAGCCAACGCAACCAAAAGTCCGAACTGATGGAAAGAACTAGTGCAATCCACTTATACACTTTAACACCCCCTCTCACGTGTGACGGGGAGAAGTCAGCACGTACAACCGGAAGAAAGCGACGGCGCGCGAAACTCACGTATGACTCAAGAGGCCTATACGTGGACACAGAGGAAGTCAGGACTCGAACTCGAGACCTTAGGCTCTGATACCATGTTAAGCTTCATGCACTAGCCAACGCAACCAAAAGTCCGAACTGATGGAAAGAACTAGTGCAATCCACTTATACACTTTAACACCCAAGGAAGGTGTTCTGCCGAGTTCAGTTGGTCCTGGCCCAAGCAGGTAGGACGGACGAAGCGCTTTGACGAGGAAGCAATGCGCGATGAAGGAATCCTTCGTCGAGGAACGAAACACTGGGTTGGCAGAAACATAACGTTTGGTTTGTTTTAGATATATATATATATATATATAAAGATAGAGATTAGTTAGATGCCTAAGAACGCTAATTATACTTAAACTTTAAATAATACTATTTTTAGCATAGATAATAAAGATATATTTAAAAAGTAGGAGGGCCATTGCCCCTCCCCTCCTCTTAACTCAGTGAAACATTGGTGAGAAGGATTTGTACTGGAATTTGGAACTTGCGATATGAATATATACGAGAGATAGGACGGCCACCATCTGGGTGGAGCTCCTACTCACAAAATGACCCTTCATTTTTCCATTTAAAATCCTATTCAAAAATCCCATTAAATTTCCACCAAATTTAATGTAATCTCTCTTTAAATAAAACTTTTTTTATTTATTTATTCAGAATTTTTTCAATTACATTAATTAACAAACATTCATATAAACCCATTGCTAGTATTCTATTTTACATGCAGAAATAATTTCAGCAATTTATTCCGAAACAATTCTGGTGTCTAGTGAAATATATTTCTGCGCTTTGTAAATATTTTCGTCTAAAAACTATTTGTTCCAAATGGTGTTGGTGTCTCTTAAGTGTGTCACCCTGCGGTTCGCCGAATAATGCGGACATGATCGAGATCCCTCTCGGATTAATAATCAGAAGCGGGACCTAGAGATCCATACTGACTCCCACACATTCAACGATGACTTATTGTTATCGTGAGAACCTTTTACGCTTGTAACTTAATCCCTTTGTCTCGCGATATATTATATGTCCGAGAATCGATCATCGATATCTTCATACCTAGTTTGATCTAGTTACTGACATATACTCTTTTCTTGTTCCTGTGATATAACATTCTAGTGATCAAATCATTTGCTTGTAAGCTAACTAATGTGATATCACCGAGAGGGCCCAGAGTATATCTCTCCGTCATCGGGATGAACAAATGCCACTCTTGATCCATGAGCCTCTACATAACACCTTCGTAGCACTAAACCCATCTTTATAGTCACCCTGTTACGGCGTGAGGTTTGATGTTATCAAGATACTCTTCTAGTGTTAGTGTTTGATAGGATCTCATGGTCTATAGGATTACTTCGTATGATGTTATAGCAATATAAACACAATGACTTTGATCATAATGTTATACTTCGAATGAATGTTCATGACACTATTTCAATAATGTTGTGACCTCGATATTAACAACATCCAATATCCATGATCAGGAAACCTTGATCATCTTGTTAATCAACGAGCTAGTTTGTAAGAGAGACATAACTAGGAACTTTCCATTTGTTTATTAAACACACATGTATTAACGTTTTCGTATTAATACAATTCTAGCATGCAAAATAAATATCTATCATATACTTGGAATATACATAATAACAATTTTATTATTGCCTCTCGGGGCATATTCCCTTCAGTCTCCCACTTGCACTATAGACAATAATCTAGTTACATAGTGATAAATCTAACACCCATGGAGTTCTGGTGTTGATCATGTTTTGCTCTAGGAAGAGTTTTAGTCAACGGATCTGCTAAATTGAGACCCGTGTGTACTTTACAAATCTTTATATCTCCATCCTTGACATGTTCGCGGATGGAGTGAAACCGGCGCTTAATATGCTTGGAATTATTGTGAGACCTTGGTTCTTTGGCATTGGCCATGGATCCATTGTTGTCACAATAGATCGCCATTGGGTCCAATGCGCTAGGGACCACATCTAGTTCGGTTATGAAATCCTTCATCCTAACTACTTCCTGAGCCACTTCCGAAGTAGCAACATATTCGGCCACCATTGTTGATCCCGCCACCACGGTTCGTGTGGAACTCCTCCAACTAACCGCTCCACCATTCATGAGAAATACGTATCCGGATTGAGACTTAGATTCCTCCAGATCGGTGTCAAAGCTAGCATCGACATAAAACTTCGCGACGAGCTCTTCTTCACCTCCGTACATGAGAAACATTTCCTTAGTTCTTCTTTTGTACTTAAGGATATTCTTAACCGCTATCCAGTGTTCCAATCCTGGATCAGATTTGTATCTACTAGTCAAACTAATAGCATGTGCCACATTCGGTCTTGTACATAGCATGGCATACATTATAGAGCCTATGGCTGATGCATAGGAGACCTTGTCCATTATCTCTCTTTCTTCCGCTGTAGCCGGACTTTGAGTCTTACTCAATGTCTTGCCTTGCAACATAGGTAAGAACCCCTCCTTACTTTCGTCCATTTTTAACTTCTTTAAAATCTTATCAAGATATGTACTTTGTGATAGCCCTATTAGGCGCCTTGATCTATCTCTATAGATCTTTATGCCTAATATGTATGATGCTTCACCTAGGTCCTTTATTGAAAATTTGTTGTTTAGATAAATTTTAACACTATTTAAAAGATCTACATCATTTCCGATCAGTAATATGTCATCCACATATAATATAAAAAATGCCACATCGCTCCCACTCACTTTCTTGTAAATACAAGCCTCTCCATAAGTTTGGACAAATCCATACTCTTTGATCACCTCATCAAAGTGGAGATTCCAACTCTAGGATGCTTGCTTCAGTCCATAGATGGATCGCTGAAGATTTTTTACCTTGTCAGCATCCTTAGGATCGACAAAACCCTTTAATGTTGGCATTGACGAACGCAGTTTTGACATCGATTTTCCATATCTCATAGTCGAAATATGCAGCAATTTCTAACATAATCCTAACTGATTTTAGCATCGCTACAGGAGAGAATGTCATCGTAGTCAACTCCTTGAATTTGTTGAAACCCCTTTGCGACAAGTCGAGCTTTATAGACGATTAAGTTACCATCAGCATTAGTTTTTATTTTGAAAATCCATTTATTCTCCACGGCCTTTCGGTCGTTAGGTAAGTCCACCAAGGTCCAAACCTGGTTTTCGTACATGGATTCCATATCGGATTTAGTGGCTTCTAGCCATTTGTTGGAATCCAGGATCATCATCCCTTCTTCATACATCGTGGGTCATCTATTTCATCGATCATGAAATTCATAACAGGATATTCGTACAGTTCAGGAGCTGCACGTGTCATGCTTGACCTGCGAGGCTTGGTAGTATTATCTTTCGGAGTTTCTTGATCTTTATCATTAGTTCCCTCTTCATTCGGTGAATTCAACTCCGGAATAGCTTCCGGTGTTGCGCTACTCACAAAATTATGAAGAGAAGGTTCAATAACCTCTTCGAGTTCTACCTTCCGACTACACACACCTTTCGCGAGAAACTCTTTCTCTAGAAAGGATCCATTCTTGGCAACGAAAACCTTTCCCTCAGATCTGTGATAGAAGGAATACCCAATAGTTTCCTTAGGGTATCCTATGAAGACGCATTTTCTGCTTTGGGTTCGAGTTTATCAGGCTGAAGTTTCTTCACATAAACATCGCATCCCCAAACTTTAAGAAATGACAGCTTAGGTTTGTTTCCAAACCACAATTCATACGGTGTCTTTTCAATGGATTTAGATGATGCTTGGTGAATGCAGCGATTTCTAGTGCATAACCCCAAAATGACAGTGGCAAGTCAGTCAGAGATATCATATATCGAACCATATCTTGTAAAGTACGATGACGACATTCCGGCACACCATTTTGCTGTGGTGTTCCAGCATGTGTGAGTTGTGAAACTATTCCACACTCTTTCATATGTGTGCTAAACTCGTAACTTAGATACTCACCTCCACGATCAGACCGTTGAAATTTGATCTTTCTATTACGATGATTTTCCACTTCATTCTGAAATTCCTTGAACTTTTCAAAGGTTTCAGACTTGTGTTTTATTAAGTATATATAACCGTATCTACTCAAATTATCCATGAAAGTAACAAAATAACGATATCCACCTTGCGCCGACACACTCATTGGACCACATACATCAGAATGTATGATTTCCAATAAATCTGTCTCCCGTTCCATTGGACCAGAAAACGGCGTTCTAGTCATATTTCCCTAAAGGCATGTCTCACATGTATCAAAATATTCGAAATTAAGTGATTCCAAAAGTCCATCTGAATGGAGGTTATTCATGCGTTTAAAGCCAATATGACCTAGACGGCAGTGCCACATATATGTGGATATATCATCATCAAGTTTAATCCTTTTAGCATCAACATTATGAATATGTGTAACACTATTAACGAGATCCAATAGAAATAAACCATTCATCACAGGTGCATGGCCATAAAATATATTATTCATATAAATCGAACAACCATTGTTTTCGGATTTAAATGAATAACCACTTCGCATCAAACACGATCGGGATACAATGTTCATGCTCAGTGCAGGCACCAAATAACAATTATTTAGGTTTATGAATAATCTCGACGGTAAGTGGAGAGGCAGCGTTCTGACGGCGATCACATCAACACTTGATCCATTGCAGACACACAACTTGACCTCACCCCTTGCTAGCGATCGCTTGTTCCGCAACCCCTGATTTGAGTTACAAATATTAGCAATCGATCCGGTATCAAAGACCCAGGTGCTACTGCGAGTACTAGTCAAGTACACATCAATAACATGTATATCATATATACCTTTGTTTGACTTGCCGACCTTCTTGTCTGCCAAATACTTGTGGCAGTTACGCTTCCAATGGCTAGTACCCTTACAATAATAGCGCTCGGTATCAGACTTAGGGCCAACTCGGGATTTCTTTTCAGGTGTGGCAACTAATTTGCCGCCCTTCTTTCCCTTCTGTTTACCCTTCTTATCTTTCTTGAAACCGGTGGTCTTATTGATCATCAACACTTGATGTTCTTTCTTGATCTCCACCTTTGCAGTCTTAAGCATTGACAGAAGCTTGGGGAGAGACTTATTCATGCCCTGCATGTTATAGTTCATCACGAAGCTCTTATAGCTAGGTGACAGAGATTGGATAACACGATGTATGCCTAAGTCAAGGAATCAATATTACCAAGGACACAAGCTTATCGGTGTACCCAGACATTTTGAATATGTGCTCACTAACAGAGTTGTTCTCTTCCATCATGCAGCTAAAGAACTTTTCAAAACAATTATAACTCTCTATAGTAGCATGGGTGTCGAAAATCATTTTCAACTCACCCATTGTATTAAAGTGCATTGCCGTTTTCAAAATGCTTTCGAAGTTCTGGCTCTAGCCCATACAGTACGCCGCAATGAACTAAGTTGTGGTCCTCCTGATGAGTCTGATAGACGTTCTTTTCCTCGTCAGGGGCATCATCAAGTGGTGGGGGGCCTAGCGGCGCTTCTAGCACATATTGCTTTTGTGCAGCAGAGAGGAGAATCCTCAATTTCATGGCCTAGTCGGTAAAGTTGCTACCATTCGTCGCAAGTTTCTATTTCTCCATGACCACATTGAAATTAAAAGTAGGTGGTGCCATCTACAACAGAATTTGTAAACTTTATACTAAGTTTATGATAGATCGAGTTCAACTAATCCAAATTATGAATGAACTCCCACTCAAAAACGACATCCCTCATGTCTTTTTGGTGATTACGTGAACTAAATCCACTACACTAAGTCCGATCATCACGTGAGTCAGTGTAGCTTCAAAGGCGAGAATCTATATGGGCATCATATCAACATATGAATGCTTAACCTTTCGGTTCGTGTTCCGAGGCCATGTATGTACATGCTAGGCTCTCCAAGTAAGAACCTTAGTATTTAGCGTGTGTAAAATTGTCTTACTCCCAAAATATGATCGTGGATTCAAGAATACCCGATCATCACATGATGTCTTGAAGCGGCTGTCGTGGTGGTGTCACGGCAGATGCCATGGGTAGGCTTAAGTTGGGGGCCGAACGCTTGTGGTAACTGGGGAGGGAGTGCACGGTCTAGCCATGAACAATGAACACGAGGAACTCTTCAAACTTATGATTTTTATTCCTCCTAGATGTTTACAAGTGCTCCTAGAGCTGTTCAAGTATAGCCTCAGGGCACTAGTGCACTACTTGCTCGAACCCCCTAGCTATGGCCCTCCTTATATAGGCGGTGGGGTAGCTAGGTTACAACTTTGGGCCCTAGGGTTTACATTTTGGATTTTTATACTTACAGTGCGGGCCGGGTCATGGGCCAGCCCTTGGCCCTAGAGCCAGTCCACAAAGCTGTAGAGCCAACGGTCTTCCCGTACGTAGGCGCCAGCTCTTCAGCGTCATACGGTGCTTTTTTACGTCAGCCCTTGATTTTGGTGTCACTAGGCTCCTTTTATGTCACTCGACAACGCCCTTCTATTTTGACCATGCTTTACCATGGTCCCTCCTGGATCTTACTCGGAAAGCTTCCACGCATCCTTCTTGACTCGGCCTTCCCTGGTGAGATCCATCCTGGCGTTACCTGCAAGACAAACAACTTTGTCCTATGCGGGCCGACATACTTCTTATTCCGGCCTTACATAGGCTTCGTATCTCGACCGTCATGTACTCGACCTGTGGTTTGTTTGACTCGTCCTAAGCCAAGCTAGGCCATGTTTTACCCCTTATGACCCTACCGGGGGTTATCCCCCCGACATTAGTCCCTGAAGCTGGTGAGGCCTAGCAGTTTTTGTTGTTAGGCGTCTCCAGGTTCCTTTAACATACTTGGAACTTCTCTTTCTACTCTGCATTTCTCATGCATGATGGCCTATTTGGCGTAACCTCGATCTTTGCCAAGTCTATCTTGGACTTTCCGAGTCTCATCTTTGACTCTGCGTGGTCCTCTTAACCTATGCCGAGTCATTTTTGACTTTGCCGAGTCACCTTGGGATTTTTATATTAACCTTAGTCACTGACAGGTTGTAATCATGATTGCTTGCCTTAAATTGTCTCAAATCCTGACTGCACAGTGATGGCGGCGCAGTTACTCCCGTCACTGTGGCAGTCCCATCGCTTAGCGCATCGTGTCTTGCGCAGCGTGACGTGTTGTGGCTTGGCTCGTGTATTATGCATATGTGGCGTCCGCTGATGCGTTTACCCGGCCGCGTACACGGCCACACCACGGCCACACGACACAGAAAGATCCCACACCTGGGGTTTTTACTCCCCTTAAGTAGGGGCGTGGGGAGAACTTAACCGCCCCCGCCGCTTCAGTTTTCCCCAAGCCTTCTTCTTCCTCGCGCCTCCCAATCTGCAACTACCTCTTAGATCTTCTTCCTTCTTGCACCACTGGCCCAACAATTCCCTCTTCCTTCCTTCAATTCCTTGAAGGGTCCTCGACATTCTAGGCCGCTTCCGATGGAGGAAGGACCCGAGCCGCTGGAGATCATGGATGCGCGCGATGGAGGCGAGGAGGTGGAGGAGCACGAGACCACTGGCGAGCGCGGTGCTTGGGAGGGCTCGGAAGTCACCCACCAGGAGATTGAGTGGCTGTGCTCTACTAGGCACATCCCTCTTGAGGTTGATTGTCGCCTTCCCCTCGGTGAGATTGCTCCTTAACCCGAGCACAATGAACGAGTGGTTTTCCTTTCTCACTTCGAGCATGGCTTTGCTCTTCCTGTTAGCAATTTCTTCAAGTCGTTTCTGTCTACTTTCCATTTGCAAACCCATCATCTTCATTCCAATGCCATTGGCTCCATTTCTTACTTCATCTCTGCCAGCGAGGGCTACCTTGGTCTTTGGCTCACTGTTCTTCTTTGGGCCAAGTATTTTAACTTTCGGATTTAGGTTGTTCCTAATCTCGGTGTCCGTTCCTCTGAGAAGAGGCCTACTTGGTGTGGCGCTGCTAGCATTACGCCCAGGAGGGACTCCATTTTTCCTCGCGTCACTGGCACTGATTCTTGCAAGAAGTGGCATAGAACCTTTTTCTCTGTCAAGAATAATGGGTCCAAGGACTACATTTGTCTTCCCCCCTTCAAGGATGAGGTTCCCAGCAAGGACCTTTGGAAGCTTGACTCGCGAGACAAGAATCAAGAGGTGAATGAGGCTTATGGCGTCATCGAGCGGTTGCTTGACCCGAAGGAAGAGTTCCACTTGACGGAGGAGGACCTCATGTGCACCTTTATCTCTCGTCGGGTCAGCACCATCTAGGCCATGTGCCACAAGATCTGATTCATGAATGGCTCCCACGACCCCACTCGGCACTCCACTCTCGAGCTTTCCAACAATTCTGTGGCCCACTGAGTCAGCTCCATTTTCAAGCTGAACTTGGCGGAAAACTGGGCTTGGAGTTGTCCCCCTTTAGCCGAGATAGGCTTGGTCCATGGGTAAGCCTCCGAGTAACCCTGTGCTGCCAATATTTTTTTACCCGGCATCTACTTGTCACCTGTTTTTCGTATTGATTTACTTTTCTTTGCCTTTTGCAGAACCTTGTACACTAGGTTGATGATAGAACCATCCCTCCTGGCCGTTATTTCAAGGATCGATCAAATGATGACGAGGCCGAGTTTGACTTGGATTGCTTTATGCCTATTCCGTATGCTGCCGTTGCTCCGACTCCGAGTAAGAATCTCACCCGAAATCCTTTGCGGGATTGGTCAGATGATGACGATGATGATTGTGAGATTCTAGAGGTACTTGTTCTTTGCCTCAAACTCCTGGCTTATCCCATTGAGCCTTGCATTTACTGCTACAGCTGGCCAGGTACATGAGGATCCTCTGCTCGCTGTTGGCAGTCATGGCAAAGTTCCTGTTGCCAAGTCGAGTAAGTGCCGTGGGGCCTCCTCTAGTACTCATCCCTCCAAGAAGTGTCGGGTTGAAACTGTGGCGGCCCCTGAAGCTATGTCTTTGCAGCCCCTCAAGGCTCCATGCCAGGTCGGTTGACGCGTGTTGTGTGACCCCACCATTTCCAGGTAACTTTTGCTGCCCGTTACCTTATATTTTTCCTTTCTGTGGTTGTTTGATTATAGGTTTATGCTTTTATTTTCAGTTCTGCCTTGTCATCAAACCAGTCAGCTTCCTGCATGGCCTCCTCTATCTCGAAACCAATTTCTCCTCCTCGTGCTGCTCCAGATCCGCAGAGCCCTGTCCGGGTCTCCGCCCCCACGGTTGAGGCTTCCAAGTCTTAACCTAAGACCGACCAGGCGACGCGTTCTTCGGAGGAGACTCGACCTCTTTCTCTAGTTGCTTCTGTTAAGCCGAACTTGGGACTCGGCGCTAGCAGCATCGGCGCCGAGTCCACCTAGAATGTGCCTACAACATATCCCCTAGTTAGTGATCAACCATAGAAGTGAACTCCTACTCCCCAGTCTACTACTGAGCCTGATCACTCGGCTCCATTGTCTCAACAACCCAGTACAAGATCTTCTCCTTCAGCCTCTGCAACCAAAAGCCAGACCCGACCTGCTCCACAAGGCCAGACCCAGACCGCACCTGTCAAGACGTCAGGTCCCAGGAAGCAGACTTTGGTCTTTGCTCCTGGCTCAGCTCCACAGATCAAGCCAACCTCAACAACAAAGACACATGCTTAGGCGGGTCAGTTGGCTGAATCTGCTGCTGTCGGATCTGGCAGCGTTCCTAGGGCTAGCACTTTGCGTGCTAGCGCTGCCGCCACTCGTGCCGGAGTGGGAGCTACCCTGAAAAGGGGGAAATTCCTTACCCTGATGCTTAGCGGGCAAAGCCTTAGCTCCGTTGAGCGCTTTGCCTTGGATTGGAACGCTACATGCGATCAAGAGGCAAGCTCGGGTTCTGGTCAGCAGTTGCAGCTGAGCCCCAATACAGTGTCTGAGATGACCCAGTAGGCCATTGCGCTTATGGCCCAAGCAGATCAGGTGAATGATGTACGCGATTACATTACTCTTTTGTGTTCTAAGTATTTTCATATACATACATATTCCCTAGTCCCCGAGGTTACTGCCGAGTGAGGCACTACTCGGCTGTAAGCTCCTAGCTAAAACATGTCTTTTCCTCTTTCTTGCCAAGATCCTATGGTGAAAATTAGATCCCTAGCCCCCGAGGTTACTGTCGAGTAACACAGTTACTCGGCTGTAAGCTCATAGCCAGATTATACCTCCCTTTTGTTTTTCTTATAGGAAAGATTTTTTCAATCTACTGATCCTTTTCTGTTTATTCCTCTTTTTGCAGCTTATGCATAATGAGCGCAGCAAAATTCATCAGGCCCTGATATTGAAATATCAGAAGCTCGAAGTTTCTCATCAGGACTTGAAGGCTGAGACTCAAGGCCGAGGTACATCCCTTTACTCAGCTTGCTTTTTACTGGCCAATCTTCTTTATCTTGTTATCTTGATTTTCTCTTGTTAATCTATCCACAACTTCTGCATATTCCACCATTGATACGCTGCACAAGCAAAACACTGACACTGAAAGTAATGCTCTTTTCCTTAGGTATTTTGTAGCTGCCCAGCATTAGTGTTTCCTTATTCTTCCATTTTTATCTCGGCTATGCCGAGATACTCTTGGCGGTATTGATGAAACATACTTTCTGAATAAGCAGGTCAGCACCAGGTCGAGCTCCAGAAGGAGCGAGACGAGGTGACTCGGCTTAAACAGCAGATGGCAGATATGGAGCATAGGCACAAGTCCGAGGTGGAGGGTCTACGCCAAGAGCTTGACGAGAAAGATGGACAATACGCTGCTAGAGCTGAGAAGACGAATCAGTTGCTCAAGGAGGCCGAATCAGCAGTGGACTTGTCTCACCAAGACTTACATGCCCTTCAGGCTAAGGCTAAGGTCTGGCAGACCAATCTTGGCATGATTAACTGTTTCATCGGTAGTGAGTTCTTACCCTTTTCGCTCTGCTCTTGTCCTTACTTTTTATCTCTCTTTTCGCTATCTTTTTATGATCCCCTTTCTTCTTGCAGAGAACTTTCCTGAGAGCCATGAAGAAAATGGGATTCAAGTCTGGCGGCCCGGCAGATGGCGAAGTCATCATAGACGAGCATCTGGCTGCCCTCACAGAGCGCGTGACTACTTTGAAGTCATGTGGTGTCGACTTACTTAAGTCGGCAATCCATGCATTCAAGACGCTCTGGCCAGATGAATATTTGCCTGCACTCATTGAACCCCTGGTGGCTAAGCTCTTACTTGCCGAGGAAAGGCTTGATGAATGGCACGAGTCGGCTGGCTGTGCTATAGCAGATAAAGCCTTGTAATTTGTGTTCTCTTGTTATGAAGACATCAATCTTGATGTTCTTCAGCATATGAGGGCCAAAGGCAAGTGGAAACATGATCCAGAGCTCATCAAGAGGCGCCAAGAGCGAGCCTACGCAATGGTGGAGTATGCTCTGGTGCATGCCTGGTGCGACGGGCCAAGGTCCCTCGATGTCGCCGAGCCTGCTACCGAGACTGCCGAAGATGATGAAGGGAATATGCCCTAAGAGGCAATAATAAAGTGTTTATTATGTGTATTCCAAGTATATGATAGATGTTTATTTTGCATGCTATAATTGTATTAATACGGAAACGTTAATACATGTGTGTTTAATAAACAAACAGAAAGTTCCTAGTTATGCCTCTCTCATAAACTAGCTCGTTGATTAACAAGATGATCAAGGTTTCCTGATCATGGACATTGGATGTTGTTAATAATGGGAACACAACATTAGTGTAATGGTGTGATGAACATTCATCCGAAGTATAGCATTACGATCAAAGTCATTGAGTTTATATTGCTATAACAACTTAGGAAGCGATCCTAATCCTTAGACCATGAGATCATGTCAATCACTAACACCGGAAGAATTTCTTGATAACATCAAACGTCACACCGTAACAGGGTGATTATAAAGATGGATTCAGAACTAATAAAGTGTTATGTTGAGGCTCATGGATCGAGAGTGGAATTTGTTCATCCCGATGACGGATAGATATGCTCTGGGCCCTCTCGGTGATATCACATTGATTAGCTTGCAAGCAAGTGATTTGATCACTAGAATGTTATATCACATGAACGAGAAAAGAGTGCATGTCGGTAATGAGATCAAACTAGGTATGGAGATACCGATGATCTAATCTCGGACATGTAATATATCGTGAAACAAAGGGATTAAGATACTAGCGTAAAAGGTTCCGACGATCACAAGAAAGTCATCGTTGAATGTGTGGGAGTCAGTATGGGTCTCCAGATCCCGCTTCTGATTATTGATCCGAGAGGGGTCTCGATCATGTCCGCATTATTCACGAACCGTAGGGTGACACACTTAAGAGACACCGACATCCAATTAGAGCAAATGTTTCATGCCGAAAGAATGAACAAGCGCATGAATTTATTTCACTAGATACCGAAACAGTTTTTCGGGTGAAATTGCATAAAGTGGTTATGCATGTGAAATAGAATTCTAGCAAGGGGTTATTTGTGAATGTTTGTCATTAAAGTAATTGACAAAATTCTGAATAAAATAAAAGAGTTTTATTTAATGAGAGTTTGCATTAAATTTGGTGGAAATTTAATGGGAATTTGAGTGGACTTTTGAGTGGAGGGAATTTAAGATTTGTGAGTGGAGTGTCCACCCACATGAAGAGGGGAGGGCAAGGGGGCAGCCCCCATGCGCCTGCCACCCCCTTGGGGTTCCCCCCTCCTCCTATAAAAGGAGCCCCCATCCTCACTTGTCTCTCACACCTCCTCGTGAAGGATCTCTCTCCCCCTCTAGAATTTATCCCCCATGGTCTCGGACTAGCGAGATACATGTTCCCGGTGGCTATTCGGCAAGAAAGAGTTGTGCTTCCGCTGCATCGCTGGAGCGAGGAGGCGGAGTTTGCTCGGTTCCTCGAACGTGTGTGCGAGCACGGATGCGCCGCTGATTTGCGGCGCTAGGACTTCCTCTCGATCTTGAGATCGGCAAGATATCGTCTACATCAACCACGAGTTGAACTCGTTAAGCTTTGTCGGTCTTCAAGGGTATGTTCTCTACGGATATACATCCACCCGTTGTTTGTATCTAGTAGATAGATCTTGGTATATAGTTCACATCGTAGGAAATTTTTTGTTTTCTATGCTGCGAACCCTACAGATGATGCTGCTAACAGTGAGGCCACCGAGTCAAACATGGCAACCTCAGCTGAAATTCATGACTCGGCAAAACCCGACGATGTGCCAAGCTCCAAGTCTATCGATGCTCCTCTGAGTACAGCTGTCTCTTAGGCTGGTTAAAAAACACTTGAATTTCATGAGATCCCCGGTATGTCGGGTGCAGATGTAAGAAATACTGCAGTTCTTTTGGGTATGTGCTTTAGTGAAGGTTTAAATTTTATTCTGGCTTAAATGCGAATCACTCAAGGGAAAGTCCCCGAGTTTCATTTGCCGTTTTCCCTATCCTTGAATTTGGCTCTTGTCTATCTTTTTTGGCGTTCGACATTAGAGTCTCAAAGTTCTAAGGAATAAGTTAGCGGGTATGAAACTAGGCAACTTGACCTAGGGTCATTCTATATATAGGCCGACATATCCTGCAATGGGTTAGTTATAAATATACATAGGGTCGACTCGCATTTTTTCCTTTGCTTATCTGTTGTTCATGTTTACCCGTCCTTGGCCTTTTTCTCTTGCTTGCCATGATGCCGTGTTTTCGGACAACATTATAGTCGAAGATTTGACCTCATACGTGTATACATTACTAATCCGAGATACGTTTAGGCGACAATGTCAGCCGACATTCAATAAGTAAGAGTAAACATGAGGGGGAGTCCCCGAGTAAGTTTTTCGAGTCATACCATTTTATTATTAGCACATAGCTGTCATAAGCGTCCGACATATGAGAGTTTGAGAGATACGTACACTGCTTTCCCTAGGTATAGAAAGGACGAAGTGATGCCCCATTCCATGGCCTTTTGGTTTCATCACCCGACCTGTCCGCCTTGTTTTTTTGTGCCTCACGAGCATCTATTAGATAATATGAATCATTGTGCAATGCTTTGCTCACAATGAACGGGCCCTCCCATGGGGGTGATAACTTGCGCATCCCATCTGTGCATTGCACTAGTCTGAGCATCAAATCCCCTTCTCGGAAAACACGAGTTTGAACTTTTCGGCTATGATAGCGTCGGAGTTTTTGTTGGTATATGGCGGATCTGGACAGTGCCAGTTCTCGCGCTTCTTCGAGTAAATCAACTCCATATTCGCGAGCCTCTTTTACCTCGGCTTCCGAGTATTGCCTTACTCTTGGCGAGTCATGTTCTATGTCGGCAGGCAAGATTGCTTCTGCCCCATACACAAGGAAGAACGGCGTATAGCCTGTTGACTGATTCAGAGTTGTTCTTAAGCTCCATAGCACTGAGGGTAATTCCTCTATCCAATAACCAGGTGATCTCTGGAGTGATTCCATTAGCCGAGGTTTTATCTCGGATAAAACTAAGCCATTAGCTCGTTCAACTTGTCCATTTGATTCTGGGTGAGCGACTGCCGCTATGTCCAGTCTTATTCGATTTTCCCTGCAGAATCGAGCAAAAGCTCCTTCAGCAATGTTTGTGCCATTGTCTGTGATTACACTATGCGGATGACCATATCTTAAGATTATATCCTTTAGGAATGTGACAGCTGTTTTTCCATCAAGCTTCTTGATGGGCTTCACTTCTATCCATTGTGTTAACTTGTCGACCATCACTAATATGTGGGTGATGCTGCCACGTGCTGGTTTGAATGGTCCTACCATATCCAGGGACCATACCGCAAATGGCCAAGTGATTGGTATAGTCTTTAGCTCTGACGCAGGCAAATGTGATTTTGCTGCATACCGTTGACTCCCGTTGCATTTTCTCAGTAAGTCTTGTGCTTCCACCAGTGCACTTGGCCAATAGAATCCATGTCGGAATGCCTTGGCTACCAATGCTCTTGACGAGGCATGATGCCCACATTCTCCTTGGTGAATATCCAACAGTATCTCTTGTCCTTTCTCTGAGCTAATGCAACGTTGTAACACACTTGTCACACTTCTCTTGTACAGATCCTTGTTAATTATGGTGTATGATTTTTCTCTTCTTTCTGTTTGTCTTGCCAATATCTCATCATCCGATAAAGTTCCATCCCTTAAGTAATCGAATATTGTCTATGCCCAGATTGGTATCACTGGCGCTGGATCTATTTCTCCATCAATTTACATTGGCTCAGCCGACATAGTTTCTGCCGACATAACCCGAGGAGTCCTCGAGTGTGACTCGGCAGTCCCCGGGTTAGGTGGAACAGTCCCCGGGTTACTCGAACCTGCCCCTGCGTCAATGTCCATTGGTATAGCATCCGACTCCTAGCTTGTCGGGATGAGCCTAATTGACTCAGACTCGTGTGATGGCTTGATTGATGGATTTCTGAGATGTTCCAATGCTACTCCTGGCAGGATTGCGTGCCGAGATGAGCCTAATTTGGATAACACATCAGTTGCCTCATTTTCTGCTCTGGGTATGTGATGAAATTCACATCCATCAAAGTATCCCGAAATCTGCTGCACATGGAAATGATACAGTGCCATATTTGCGTCTAGCGCATCCCAGTGCCCAGATACTTGCTGGATAACTAAGTTTGAGTCACCAAAGCACAAGATCCTTTTGATGCCAATTTCTTTGGCCACTTTTATCCCATGAACAAGTGCTTCGTACTCGGCAACATTGTTGGATGCAACAAAGTGGATCTGCAACACATACTTGAGCTGATCCTTCTTAGGTGAAGTAAGAACTATCCCGGCACCCAGACCCATTTTTGTTTTGGATCCATCAAAGTGCATTTTCCAGTAATTCAGGTCTGGCAATGGTGGCTCATATTGCATTTCCATCCAGTCCACGAAAAAATCTGCCAAAACTTGAGATTTAATTGCATCTCACCTATCGTGCTTGATCTACGGCGCTAACTATATGGCCCATTTTTCCACTCGGCCGCTGGCATCTTTACTTCCCAATATGTCCGAGATAGGTACCTCGCATATTACCTGGATTGGGTGTTCTTGAAAATAGTTCTTCAGCTTCTTTGTTGCCATATACACCCCATATGTCATTTTTTGATAGTGGGGGTATTTTTGCTTGGATATGGAGAGCACTTCGCTCAAGTAATAAACTGGTCTTTGGACTGATTTGCCCTATTCTTCGTGATCTACCACTATTACCGCACTGATAACTCTATTTGTTGCTGCGACATAGAGCAACATTGTATCTTTGGATAGTGGTGACTCTAATATTGGTGCTGTTGCCAACATTTTCTTGAGTTCATGGAAAGCGCTATTAGCTTGCTGTGTCCATGTAAATTTATCTGATTTTTTCATCAGCTGATATAATGGTAAGGCTTTCTTGCCTAGCTGACTTACGAACCTGCACCCTGTGAACTTCTCGATATCATTGAGGGTTTTCGGCAATTCCATTCATTCGATGGCCCTGATCTTTGTCGGGTTAGCTTCAATTCCTCGGCTGGACACAAGGAATCCGAGTAATTTGCCCGCCAGGACACCAAAGGTGCAATTTTCCGGGTTAAGTTTCATCCAGAATCTTCTTAAGTTGGCGAATGTTTGACGCAAGTTCTCGATTATAGTATGACTTTGTTTGTTTTTTATTACCACATCATCGACATACACTTGAATGTTTTTGTCATGCTGATATTGCAAACATTTTTGCATGCATCTTTGATATGTTGCACCTACATTTGTTAATCCGAATGACATAGTACGATAGCAATAAGCCCCATACGGGGTGATAAAAGCTGTCTTTATTTGATCACTCAGATTCAGTGGTATCTGATGGAAACCAGAATACGCATCCACAAATGACAACAACTCACACCCGGCAATAGAGTCAATGAATTGATTGATCCGTGGCAGTGGAAATGAATCTTTTGGACACGCCTTGTTAAGGTTCATGTAATCAATGCACATGCGCCACACCACTACCACATTCGGGTCATCCTTTTTCTTCTCGACCAAGACTGGATTTGACCACCAATCTGGGTGCAGTACCTCCATGATAAACCCGGCAGCCAAGAGCCTGGCTATCAAGACATCCATTACTTTCCTCCTATCTTTGGCGAAGCAGCGGAGGGGTTTCTTCACCGGCTTGGTATCTGGCCTTACATGAAGAGAGTGCTCAACCAACTCCCTCGGAACTCCCTGCAAATCCTGTGTGGACCATGCAAAGATACCCTGATTCTCATGGAGGAAGTTGGTGAGCTCGCTTTCCTATTTGTCGGACAACCCGTCGCCAATAGTCACGGTGCGCTCCGGGAAAGCCTCATCAATATGTATCTTTTTTGTCTCCTTGGTAGCTTGGAAGGACACAATGCCATGCGGGTTGGTGAGTGCCGACACAGACATCTGTGTCGCCTTAGCCAATGATGCACCCTCCATCATTTGCTGCTTTTCCTGTGCTATTACTAGTGACTCGGCTAGCGAAGATCCGGCTGAGGCGCATGCGATAGACCGCTTTTAGTCACCCTCAACTGTGATAAATCCACATGGACCTGGCAGCTTCATCTTTAGATAAGCAATGTGAGGAGTGGCCATAAACTTTGCCTTAGCTGGTCTGCTGAGTAACGCATGATATGAGCTGACAAGGTCTACCAACTCAAACTCTATGGCTTCAGTGCGACAATTCTCCATATTGCTGAATAAGACATCAACCCAGATCTTCCCAATTGGCTCACATGACAATACCGGCACAATTCCATGGAACGTTGCCTTAGTCGGCTCCAACATGTTCATGGTGATGCCTAGCTTGAGCATAGTATCCTTGTACAAGATGTTGATGCTACTGCCATGGTCTATCAGTACCTTGGATAACTTCACATTGATATCAGGGCCCATGAAAGTTAGATCTAGTACCAAAGCATACCCTCCTGGTGTTGGCATGATCTTGGGGTGATCCTTTCTGCTCCACGTTATTTCCTCCTTAGACCAATGCATGTATTTTTGTATTGCTGGCATTGTGGCATTTACTTCCATCATCCGTCTCTGCTGACTTTTCATATCGGTTGGCTCTATGACAAAGACGACATAGCTTTGGTGATGCTCTCTGTACTCGTTTCTGGTTCTGTGGCCGACATGAGAACCATCGTTCCTTGGATCATGCACTTGGTGCACATCCTCTCTTCTTTCTTGATTATGGTATCTCGGTTGTTGGTTTTCATACCTCTGCTCAACGCCAATAACTTGATCATTTCCCCCTATAAGTGGTGGTGGGGGAGGTGGTGGTAGCTGCTGAATTGGCGAGTCTACTCTGTCCCCCTTCTGGAACCAGGTACATTGTCGAGTTGTGTGGTTTGCCGGCTTACTCGGACTCGGCGTGTGAAACTTGCATGGCTGATCCAACATCATCTCATAAGTGTACTTTTGCCTTTATTGATATGGCTTTATCTATTCATATGGCCTTTTGCCATCATTTTTTGGTATCCATTGTTGTTGCCCACTTGTCCTTTGACGCTGGCTACTCCCATCATAAGCATGATGTTGACTTATGGCTGCAACCTGAGTCGAACCATACCTGTAATCTGGCCTCTCATCTCGTCGTTTGCTCCTTTACTCGTTTCTCTCATGGCGCCTTTGTGACCCGGGTGCATCATAGATCCGAGTCTCAGTGATCCCGTCTGCTGACATGAGCAGATGCTGAGTCAGATCTCCTAATGCATACGAGTCAACAATTCTTATCATTTCAGCTAAGCTTGCCGGCATATCTCTCTGTAACCTTTGCCATAGCACACTTCCGTGTCTACATCCTTGTGCAACCATGCAATGGCCTAGGATTTGATTACTCCTTCACAAGAATTGCGCATAGTGCACCATCTAGTGAGAAAATCTCTGTCTGTTTCATTTGGCCTTTGTTTGCACATAGCCAGTTGCTGTGGGCGATTCGGCCTCTTATAGGTGCTCGTGAAGTTACTCACAAAAGCTTGTTGGAAATCGATCTAGCTGTTGATACTTCTGGGTGGAAAATTATTCAGCCACACCCTCGCTGGTCCTTCTAGCATCTGCGATACGTACCGCACTGCCCATCTCAGATTACCCTGCGCGATTTTTACTCCAGTTTCGTAATCGATAAGCAAGTCCTCTGGTTTTGTGCTTCCATCATACATTTTTGTTCCTCTTTCCATCTGAAAGTTTGGCACTGGCGGCTCTCTCATGATCCTTGGGCCGAAGTGTGGTGGACCATGCGGTCCATGTGACTCGACAAGCTCTGCCATTTTAATTCGGTCGAGTTTTAGTCTTGCATCGTCTAGTTGGAGGTTTCTGCCTCCTAGCCTTGATCACATCGCTTGATATATGTGATCCAACAATTCATATCCATCATTTACCAGTAACCATCATTGTATTTGTTGGTGTTTGGGTCTGTAGGTTGTTGGACTGATTTTCCCGCACTTTGTTTTTTCCTTTCGGGTTGGGCTGGTGGAGGATTCAGAGCTGGTTTTGTTCCTCCTGCCGAGTGAGCCCCACGCCTAGGCTGAGGTGCGAAGTTCTGGCCTCCATTATCATTTCGCTATCCACCTTGCCTTTCTTGACCAGCGTTTTCTTTGTTATTGTTTCCTTGTCTAACATTTCTTCTTGCGCCTTTGGTATGAACAGGGTTTCCTTGAGCCACTGCTGGGTCATAGGCAAGCATCTGCTTATTTTTTCCCGAGTCCACACTTTTCTCCTTTCTCTGTCTCGGCGCATCCCCTGGTGAGGAGGCTGTATGCCCTGCAGACCTGGCCGGGATTGGGGTTTCCAAGTGAACAAGCTGTGACCTTCCATCTATACTCGTATTTGCCCTATAGTACGCTTCATTCATCTTTCCTGCTGCCCTCACCAACTCGTTCACTCTTTCCTATTGCTTTTTATTTGCCTCACCCGTTAAGTGGTGTAACTCAACCATTGCTGCCTCTGCGGCTCTCAAGTTTGACGTTGCCGTGTTGTATGTTGGCCGAATGGCTGTTTTGTTGCTGCACTCTAGGGTTACTTTTGATGTAGCATCTGCCAGTAATTTACTGAGGTTCCTTCCTCTTATCCTTGTTGCCTCAAGCCGGCTCTTAGCACCCTTGACTCGGTTTGCCGAGTTATATTATCGGATCTTGATATCCATATCTTGCTGCAGCTGGGCTAACTCCTTTGATTTTTCCAACACTCTTTTCCTTGTTTCCTCTAAATCGGCTTGCATACGCGCCGGGTCAGCTGTTGATGTCACTAGCTCTGCTAATTTTTCTATTGCTTCCTGCAACTCCTTGGCTCTTTTACTCCTAGCTATGTTCTCTGGCTTCTCCAGTGGTGCCTTCATGGTTCTCGCAGCCCTCGGCGTTGCGTCTGGGTTTTCTTCCTCGGCATTCTCATTCACTACAAGAGCTACTGGAGGTGCTGGGGAATGCGATGGATCAGGATCAGTCATCATTAGCTCAACGGAGATGGGCTGATGAAGCTTTCCCATGGCGTGAACCGCAGGTGTATCCGGCACCAAGACGATGCGCTCCGGGTATGTGCGTTCTACGCGCATGACGACGTAGACTTGGTGCTCTCCGAACTTGATGAAGCGACCACCCCTAGGGAATAGCTTGGTCCCGAAGCAGCCCGCGTTGTCGCTGACGAAGTTGAGCGCTCCAAACCTCTGGATGAGGCCAGAGTAGACGTGCTCGCCCGTTGTGGCGATGATGTTGCCCATCCGGATGAAAACTCCAGCAAGCGCCTGCTTCTACCCCACGGTGGGCGCGAACTGTCGTGGTGGTGTCACGTCAGATGCCATGGGTAGGCTTAAGTTGGGGGTCGAATGGACACTTGTGGTAATCGGGGAGGGAGCGCACGGTCAAGACGCACAAAATGAACACGAGGAACTCTCCAGACTTATGATTTTTATTCCTCCTAAATGTTTACAAGTGCTCCTATAGCTGTTAAAGTATAGCCTCAGGGCACTAGTTCACTACTTGCTCGAACCCCTAGCTATGCCCCTCCTTATATAGGCGGTTGGGTAGCTAGGTTAAAACTTTGGGCCCTAGGGTTTACTATTTGGATCTTTATCCTTATAGTGTGCGCCGGTTCACGGGCCAGCCCTTGTCCCTGGACCCAGTCCACAAAGCTGTAGAGTCAACAGTCTTCCCGTATGTAGGCGCCATCTCTTCGGCGACATACGATGCTTTTGTACGTCAACCCTTGCTTTTGGTGTCACCCGGCTCCTTTAGGGTCACTCGGCAGCGCCCTTCTATTTTGACCATGCTTTACCATGGTTCCTCCTGGATCATACTCGGAAAGCTGCCACGCGTCATTTTTGACTCGGCCTTCCCTAGTGAGATTCGGCCTGGCGTTACCTGCAAGACAAACAACTTTGTCCTATGCAGGCCGACATACTTCTTATGCCGGCCTTACATAGTCTTCGTATCTCGGCCGTCATGTACCCTGCCTATGGTTTCTGTGACTCGGCCTAAGCCAAGCTGGGCAATATTTTTCCCCTTATGACCCTACCAGGGGTTATCCATTGCAAGTTTACGTGGCTTAGGGCTTTCGAAGATAGAACCATTCTTACCTACGAACATGGAACCACAGCGAGGATAACCAAATTATTAACAACTCTTTGTAAATTAGATATTGACTATAGTAGGAGAGACAGACACCCGCTAGCCACTTATGCAAAACTAGTTACATGTCAAGCGTGGAACAGGTCTCATGTGCGAGGACATGTAAAGTTTGTCCGGGCCGCTTCATCCCACTATGCCACTAATATCCAAAGTACAACCAATAAGAAATAACATGATCATCATTGCCCACATACTCATATGTGTACTACCTGTGCAAAGCATCTACACATAGATCCGGCTATGATACCACTATAGGGTTCGTAGCATAGAAAACAAAAAAATTCCTACGATGGGAACAACTATGTACCAAGATCTATCTACTAGATACAAGAAACGGATGGACATACATCCATAGAGAACATACCCTTGTAGACCGACAAAGTTTAACGAGGTTATACTCGTGGATGATGTAGATGAATGCTTGCCGATCTCAAGATCAAGAAGAAGTCCAGCACCGCAAATCAGCAACACCCCGTGCTCTCACACACATCCAAGCCATCGAGCAACCTCCGCCTCCTCGATCCAGCAATTTAGAGGAAGCAACAACTCTTTCCGAAAATAAAAGCCACCAGGAACATGTACCTCTCTAGTACGAGACCATGGGGGATAAACTGGAGGCGGAGAGAGATCATTCACGAGGAGGTGTGAGTGTGAGAGAGGGAGAGTGGGTCCTGTTATAGGAGGAGGGGGAACCCCAGGGGGTGGTCAGCTCATGGGGGGCTGCCACTCACAAAATAACCCTTCATTTCTCCACTCAAAATCCCACTCAAAAATCCCATTAAATTTCCACCAAATTTCATGTAATCTCTCTTTAAATAAATCTCCTTTTATTTATTTATTCAATTTTTTGTCAATTACATTAATTAATAAACATTCACCTCAAACCCCTTGCTAGTATTCTATTTCACATGCAGAAACAATTTCAGCAATTTCACCCGAAACAATTCCGGTGTCTAGTGAAATAAATTCCTGCGCTTTGTAAATATTTTCATCCCAAAACTATTTGTTTCAAATGGTGTCGATGTCTCTTAAGTGTGTCACCCTACGGTTCGCGAATAATGCGGACATGATCGCGACCCCTCTCGGATCAATAATCATAAGTGGGACCTGGAGATCCATACTGACTCCCACACATTCAACGATGACTTCTTGTGATCGTGAGAACCTTTTACGCTAGTAACTTAATCCCTTTGTCTCACTATATATTACATGTCTAGTTTGATCTTGTTACCAACATATCTAGTTTGATCTTGTTACCGACACATTCAATCATAAGCGGGACCTGGAGATTTGATCATCGGTATCTCCATATCTAGTTTAATCTTGTTACCGACATGTCCTCTTTTCTCGTTCCCGTGATATAACATTCTAGTGATCAAATCACTTGCTTGCAAGCTAACTAATGTGATATCACCAAGAGGGCCCATAGTATATATATATCAATCACCGGGATGGACAATTTCCACTCTTGATCCATGAGCCTCTACATAACACCTTCATAGCACCGAACCCATATTTATAGTTACCCTGTTACGGTGTGACGTTTGATGTTATCAAGATACTCTTCTAGTGTTAGTGATTGACATGATCTCATGGTCTAAGGATTAGGATTGCTTCGTATGATGTTATAACAATATAAACACAATTAATTTGGTCGTAATGCTATACTTCAGATGAATGTTCATCACACCATTGCAACAATGTTATGACCTTGTTATAAACAACATACAATGTCCATGATCAGGAAACCTTGATCATCTTGTTAATCAACGAGCTAGTTTATAAGAGAGGCATAACTAGGAAATTTCCATTTGTTTATTAAACCCACATGTATTAACGTTTCCGGACTAATACAATTATAGCATGCAAAATAAGCATCTATCATATACTTGGAATATACATAATAACAACTTTATTATTGCCTCTCAGGCATATTCCCTTCAAGTACAGAGAGAACCCTAGGGAGGTTTATATAGGGGTACCTCGCTAGGGTTAATAGATATACAACCGAGTCAGTTAAGGACTCGGAGGACTTGACCTAATCCGACTGGGACTAGCTACGCTTTTGGGACCCCATCTTCCAGTCGCCAGGTCCCTCCTTGAATCATGATCCAGTCGCCGTCCTGCAGGCCCACCCGCTAGGAGCTTGATCCAGTAGGACGTCCTATTGGGCATATCCCATCAATAGTCCTGGAGGCCGTCGTTGATTCAGTGCAGGTGTTCTTTGGAAGTTGGTGTATGCGGTTCCATGGACACCCAGTCGAATAGACAATGAACTCCCTCGATAAAGGAAGGGATCTCATGTATCTATCTTTAGTCGCAGCACTAGCGTCCAGTCGAATCGCAGCGTCGGGCGAATGATTCGGTGAGTCGAGTGAACGAAGTTGGACCATCATCTTAGTTAAACTAACCGTTGGTTAATCCAATGGTAATTTTGGCATAATTACCATGAGGTAACGGATCCTCCGAGATTGGCGGGAAGCGACCGCTATATAAGGAGAGTGACGGGGAACGCTGCGAATCTTCTCACATTTCTCTGACCCCGCGCATTCTCAGTCTCCCATCCTCTCCCGATCTAGAATTTCCAGAGCGAGCAAGGGAGTCCAGATATCTACTGATGGCGCCTCCAAAAGACCATTGAGGGAAAATCCAAGTGCACCGTGGCCTCGCTGAAGTCCTTCTAGGAGGCGGGGATTCTCTGTAAGGGAAATGGTGGATCCCCGTGGCCAGGCAAACGGAGCCCAACGCTCGCCCCGGAGAATTCATTTGCTTCTTGAGCCACCTAGAAAGAGGACTCGACTTCCCCATGTCGGTATTCTTCCGGTGATTCTATGCGTATTATGCGATCAAGCCCTGAGATCCGGGGCCGCATAGCATCGAGCAGCTCACCATATTCGTGGCATTCTACGAATGCTACCTGGGGCGTCGCCCCTACTTCCCGCTATGGCTGGACTTGTTCCACGGTCGCGTCAGTCGCGAGGGGTCAGGCGGCCCAATTATGGCGACGGGCGGCCTCACCTTCCAACTAAAGACCAAGGCTTCCTTCCTGGATCCGATGCTCCCAATGACAGCCGCCAGCGAGTGGAAGAAATACTGGTTTTACGTGAGCGAGTCGACTCCGGGTGGTGAGGTGTCGCTCCCAACATACACCGCTGAAAGGAGCAAGCCACGCCGGCTGCTGACGACCAAGATTTCTCACGACCATAGGATGGCCATGGACGAGATGCTGACGCAGATCCGGATGCTCAAGAAGGAGGGTCTGGAGACCATCAATCTTTACAATTGCTGGCTTGGGCGGCGACTGGTGCTGCTGACGAGTCAAGCCCACTGGATGTACCAGTACACCGGAAGGGACGACGGGACGAAGGCGTGCTTGTTGATTTGGAACACCGACGAGTACGTCTCCGCGTTGAAGAAGATCACGGAGGTGGAGTACATCTATTCGAAGTCCGGGCTTGCCCCGTATATCGCCACAGGGAAGCGCCAGGCACCAACAGTAAGTTTCTCTCTTGATTTCGCAGTCGCGGTTCATTGAGGTTTTCCTTGTCTCTGTCAGTTATTTCAGGTCTTAGAGAATTGGCTCCCTCCCGTGGATGATGACTCCTCTAGGGAGTTCGAAGAGGATTCGGCCAAGTCTTAAGAATACGAGGATGAGGTGGTGGAGGTCGCCGCACCCGCGCCCGCGACTCAGAAGACTAGCGGGCAGAAGCAACACGAGCTTGAGGCGAGTCAAAGTCTCGAGGAGCGCGACGAGGATGAGGGCGACGTGTAGGAGCATAGCTCGTGGCGCGTGGCCACGCCTGCAAAGTCCGCGCGGAAGGCGAAGTCGCCCCGAAGAAGAAGGCGCCGAAGGTGGCATCGCCGCTGAGGTCGGCGTCCATTCTTGAGTCGGACGATGAGGCCAACGACGCAGAGTCCAAGGCTTCGACGAAGATTCCGGAAGCGAAGGAATCAAAAGTCGAGGCTTTAGTGGAGGGAGAGATCCCGCTTGTGGCGATCCCGCCACCATTATCGGCAGTCCCGAGGCCAGGGCTTCCCAGGCCACGGAGTCGAGGTCTTCACCGCCGAAGAAGGCCCACGTGTCGCCTGGGCCGGAGGAGCCTGTGGCCGCGGGAACATTGTCGAAGAATCCCACGATGTCGTGGGCCCCGAGCGTGTTTGAGACGAGCCTCACACGCAAGCTGGGCTCAGAGCTGGAGAAGCGGTCGCACATCTGCACCGGTCTGCGCTTCATCCCGGTCGCCAACTCCATGTCGAATCGTCCGAAGTGCTTTTCGGGGTCGTTACTGGGATGGTGATCGTGCCATTTTGCAGGACCGGCATCAAGAAGATTGGTCACCCTTCAGTAGCCAAGGTGTCGCCAGTCGCTGCTGGAGGGAAAGCCAACCCTTCCAAGAAGAGGAAGGGTGACGTAGTTGAGGCGCATGCCGAGGGCGCGAAAAAGAGGAAGGAGGGCGACGTGGATTCCACCGCTGCTACTAAAGGGCCAGTCGACGCGTCGTTTGAAGCGCCAGTCGGAGCGCCCTTGGAGGCTGATGCGATCACGGTATCACAGCTGGGTGAGCCAACCGCGCTAGTTGGGGTGTCGGTGCCCACGAATAGCGCCCCAGCGACAGCAGCTGCTACATTTCCCCGTGTTATGGTGAAGGCTTCCGCTGTGCTAACAGGGACGCAGTCGCGTCAGGTGCCTGAGGTCATGGATGGAGACGCTGGGCAGCGACGCGGGCGGACATCGTTCGTGATGCCGTCGGTGTACGTGATCGAGCTTCACAACATGCTAGGCGCAACCATCAAGGTATGTCCAATGCCCGATGATCTAGTCACTGAATTTTAGCGGCTAGATTCTTATGTCTTTTGTTGTCCAGTTCTTGAGTGGCTAGTCGCTGAATTTCAGCGGCAAGGCACTTAATAACTTTTGCTATCCAGTCCCCGTGTGGATAGTCGCTGAACTTCAGCGGCTAGGCGCTTAGAACTTTTGATGTTTTCTTATGTGTAACTTTTGTTGCAGAGCCTTCAGCAGGAATCATCGAAGCGGCAGGCCATGAAGGAGCGCCGAGAGCGCGACCTGTGAATCGTGCAGGAGGTTAACCAGCAGATGCAGGCAACTACGGGTGAGTATTCGAGCTTTGGGTGATTTTCTTGTCTTGTCTTGCGGGGTCTTATTTAGATTATCCTTTGTAGAGGAACGCTCCGCCGCGATCGCCAAAGCCCGTGAAGGTTACGTTCGAGCCTTCGAGCTGGAAACTGTGAATTCGCCATTGAACTCCGCGGAAGAGAAGATCGCCGCATTGGATAAGGAGCTGGAGACCGCAAAAGCAAAGGTGAATTCATCTAAGGAGAGGGCCAAGGCCGCTGTCCTCGCGGTGGAGGGCGAGCGGAAGGTCTTCGATGCATTGGTTATTGGTCTGCAAGACCAGTTGACGGCCCTACAGGACTTCACCACGGATCAATGCCGTTCTCTTCTTAGTAAGCATTTCTTCGATGTCTTCTTTATAGTGGCAGGCGAGTCCCCGAGCGAGCGGGTTGCCACGCCGACGAGTCCCCGAGCGGGTGAGGCTGAGGGTGCGTGCCCTTGCGATTTTGACTTGGTATCATTGCAGGGGCGATATGCGACGAAGATCCTAAGGTGCATACGTATGACACTAAGAGGTGCGTGACCATGTTGGTGGACTCGGCCACCCTCTCGACGGTGTGCATCTGGGCCATTCTCCAAGGGATCTCGCCCATCAAAGTGATCCCTAGCGGGTTGATGGAGGTGTGGCGCTGCCTCGAAGAGGCGCCGACCATGGTCAACTGGATGGCGCGGTCGGCCTTTCGCTGCGGGGCCGTGACTGCGCTGAGTCTAGGACTCGCGAACTTCCCCGACGACTTCAACCTTGACGATGTCACCAGCGGGTACCCTTCGGTGACTGGCTCGGTGGATATCTCGGAGGTGCTGAAGCTGACCACCAGGGCGGCTCCTTACGCCGAGTGGGTGTTGGCGATGGGCGACTTTCTACCGTACCAGGAGACGGTGGTGGCGCCGAACGATTCCGAACCGTAGCATCGCGACCTAAAGTCGGAGCAGCCCTTTCGGTCGGCCATGGCGAAGAGCCTGACGACCTACCTAGCGAACCCATGGGATCCCTTCATCCGGGTCAGGGGTGGTGGTGGCACATCGTCTTCAAAGCCTGTGGAATAAGCAAATGCCTTGGGGCTTTTGTATTAGCAATAGCAAGTAGATCTTTTGTATGAATCCTTGATCACGAACAAAGTATTTTGTTGCTAAGGGAATGAAAAAATGTTTAATCAATTCAAGTTACTTTGTGATTTTGTTTGTTGTGCAAGTCCCCGAGCACGTCCATCCTTTAATGGGGTTTACCTCACGTGTTTGTAAGTTCGTATGTTTTAGACTATTAGTTAGTTATAATCGACTCACCGTGACTCGTGGAGCCAGTCTCTTGGCGATCCAAAGGGATTCTCTATACTTAGTTAGTTTTATCGGGTGCACGCGGGGTTGGTTAGGCGAGTCCCTAAGAATGGTAGTTAGCCATTCTAGTCGCATGCCCAAGGTAGGTGAGGACATAGTGCATTGTTTGTAACGCGTCGCTCCACCAAGCTCAGAGAGCTAGTCGCATGGAGAGTCTGGGGCACGCTCTCATACTTGGTGTGTTCCCGAGCCACGTGGGTTTATACTTAGGAGAGTCCCCAAGCGTGGTACTTAACCGTTCGAGTCGTTGTGCCGAGGATGTGGAGGACCAGTCGATGTATGAAGCGTCTACGGTTGTCTAGGCCCGATGGGATAGTCGAGCGGGGCGACTCCGATGAAGGCTACGAGTTGGCATTTTTGTGGACGACACAAGGCCCGAATACTTTCGGTGCCATTGTGTCGCACTAGTTAGCCATTCCAGTCGTTTAGCCAAGGGTTGACTTCTATGGGTAGCGTATTGCTGAAATTACGAGTGCGGTTGGCACTAGAATTTGGCGAGTAGGCACAATTTGTGCGAGTTGAGTTTATTATATTGCATGGCAAGGGGAGTACAAGTCAGAGTTTTACGTGTAGGACTTCCTTAGGAGGTTTACATTCCACTGCCGCTTGACGTCAAGTTGACCGTCACCTTGTACGTCGATGAGGTAGTAGGCATCGTTGCCAAGGACTCACCCTATGGATAATGGTCCCTCCTATGGGAGAGAGAGCTTGTGCATGCCCTTCTTGTCCCGGATTAGGCGTAGGACCAGGTCACCTTCCTGTAAGGTGCGAGCCCGGACTTGGCGGCTATGGTAGCGGCGGAGTCCCTGCTGGTAGATGGCGATGCGAGAGAGAGCTAGGTCACGTGCTTCATCGAGATGGTCGACCCCATCTTGGCGTGCGAACTCGTTATCAGCCTCCGCGTATTTGACGACCCGATGCGAGTTGTGTTCCAGGTCAGTTGGCATGACGGCCTCGACGCCGTACACCATGAAGAAGGGTGTAAACCCTATTGACCGGTTGATGGAGGTGCGGATGCCCCATATGATGGAGGGGATCTCTTCGACCCAACATCCTGGAGTTCGCTCGAGGGGAACTTGCAGTCGCGGCTTGTGTCCATGACTGATGCTTTGATTGCGCATTATGCCTGGACATTTGACTCCGGGTGGGCGACTGAGGCAAGGTCGAGCCGTATGTTGTGCTCCTCGCAGAATTGGGCCATGGTGCCCTTTGCGAAGATGGTTCCATTGAACGTGATGATGTTGTGCGGGAATCCATAGCGGTAGATGATCTTGTGGAGGAATTTGGCGGCGGTCTTCCTGTCGCACTTCCGGACTGGCTTGGCCTCGACCCAGTTGGTGAATTTGTCGACTACGACCAGGAGGTGGGTGTAGCCAGAAGGAGCCTTTTTTAAGGGGCTCACCATGTCCATGCCCCACATAGCGAATGGCCAGGTGATGGGGACCGTCTTGAGCACCGAGCTAGGGATGTGCGTCTGGTTGGAGTACTTCTGGCACCCGACGCAACGTTGGACGATGTCGATGGCATCGGCCTACGTGGTGAGCCAGTAGAAGCCAGGTCGCATGGCCTTGGCGACTAGAGACCGGACGCCGGCATGGTGGCCGTAGTCGTCCGCGTTAATGTCCTGGAGGATCTTGCATCCTTCCCCTGATTGGATGCAATGTTGGAACACGCCGGTCATGCTGCACTTATAGATCTTGTCGTTGATGATGATGAAGGATTTGCAGCGTCACACTATGATGCGTGCCTCCGTTTTGTCCGGAGGCAGCGTCTCGCTCTTGAGGTAGGCGAGGTATGGCGTGGTCCACTCGCTGGGTTCTAATACCATAGCGACCATGGCGGGTTCTGGTTGTAGCGGTATCCCGACATCGATCTCCTTCGGTGGGGAGACCGAAGGCTTGTGGATGGTGTCGAGGAAGATGCTCGCGGGTGGATTTTGCTGAGCCGATCTGATGCGGGAGAGGGCATCGGCCCCCTCGTTCTTACGCCTGTCGATCCACTCGATGGAGTAGCCAGCGAAATGCCCCCCTAGCTAGTCCACCGCTTGGCGGTATGCTGCCATGGTGGGGGAGACGGTGTCGCAGGTTCCAGCGACTTGTGCGGCGATGAGGTCAGAGTCGCCGCAGCACCATAGGCGATTGTCGTTCATCTCCTTGGCGTCCCGCATGCCATGGAGGAGGGCCTCGTATTCGGCCATGTTGTTGCTGCAGGGCGTGAAGTCGAGGTATAGCACGTAGTGGAGCTTGTCGCCTTTGAGGGAGGTGAGTATGATCCCGACTCCTACGCCATCCGCGTTCTTGGACCCATCAAAGTGGAGTGACCAGTAGTGGAGGTATGGAAGCTTCTCTGGCTAATGTGCCTCTTCCCAGTAAACGAGGAAGTTTGCTAGGGCATGCGACTTTATCACCTTGCGTGGCTCGTACTTGATGTTGTGGATGCCGATTTCGACGGCCCACTTGGCGACTCACCCAATCGCCTCGCCTTTGCGGATGATGTCCTGCAGTGGCGCGGAGGAGACGACCGTGATGGGGTGCTCTTGGATGTAGTGCGGGAGCCGCCTCTAGGCATAAGACCGCGTATACTAGTTTATGGTACTGCGGGTAGCGCTGCCATGAGTCCATGATGACCTCGCTGATGTAGTAGACCGGGCGCTATACGGGTGCTCCTTTCCCTCTTCTGGTCGCTTGACAACCATCACGGTGCTGATGAATCGCGTGGAGGCCGTGACGTAGACGAGCATCGGCTCCTTGATGATGGGGGCGACGAGTAGGGGTGCAGCGAGTAGCACTTCTTTTAGTGCTTTTAGCGCGTCGTCTGCCTCTTTTTCCCATTGGAATATGGGGTTCTTGAGCGTCAGGTGGTAGAGAGGCATTGCCTTCTTTCCTAGCCTGGGGATGAAGCGACTGAGAGCCGTGAATCGACCGGCCAGATTTTGGATGTCGCGGAGGCACTCGGTTTTCCTGAGTCGTGCGATTGGGTCAATCTTGGTGGGGTTCGCTTCGATGCGCTCTTGGAGACCACGTACCAGAAGAGCTGTCTGGTGGGCATGCCGAAGGTGCACTTCCCTGGGTTGATCTTGATCTCGTACCACCACAGATTTGCGAAGGTTTTGGCTAGGTCGGCGAGTAGGTCGCTCTGGCGATTGGACTTAACCACCACGTCCTCGATGTAGACGTGAATGTTGCGGCCAATTTGGCTCACGAGGCACTCATGCATGCACCGCTGGTAGGTCGCCCGGCATTTTTGAGGCCGAACGTCATGGCGCTATAGAAGTAGGTGTCGAATGGCATTATGAACACCGCTTATCCTCGTCCTCAACCGCCATCTTGATCTGGTTGTAACCAGAGTATGCGTCAAAGAAGCACAACGAATCCGACCCCTGTAACATCCCAGCATTTAGGAACTAACGAAGGGTAGATTTAAGAATTTGGAATGCTGCATGCATTCATCTGTGAAAATGTGGGTAAAATTTTCGCCAAATAAAAAACCTAAAATGATCAAGGTTTCCTTCATACTTTGAGAATATATATAGTCTTGAAGGATGATTGTTATAGACTTTGATATGATCCTTATGGATTTATGTGTATTGGGAATTGAAATTTGAATTTAAATCTTGAGCGTTTGAATTATAATTCAAAAGAATTTTGAATAATGTTTGAATATTTAATTCAATTCAGAGTTAACTAATAATAACTCAAAATTTATATAAAGAGAGTTATTAAGAATAAGAATCTCCATTTTATATTTTCATTCAATAAATAAGTTACAAAAAATTGTAACTTTTGAAAATCCTCCATAATTCTTACAATAAAAAATAAATAAAGAATAATATGTCTTTATTGATAATATTACAATCTTTATTACAAAATAATAAATTAAAAATTACAAAAGGGTAGAACTAAAATTACAAAAGAATAAATAATATTACATATGACTATTCTACAAATAAACCTAAACTAAATTCTTGAATTCCCAAGTCTGGTACCTGCAAAATAAACACAAACAAAAAAATAAAGAAAGATAAGGTTAAAATTATATTACTCTCAGACTTGTAAGTGAAGTGCACTGATCAAGGTTCATCATTGAGTAATCTTATAAAAAAGGGGCAAGTTTCACCAATATGAAAGAATGTATCTTTCATAATTTTAAGCCATAAGTCAAATAACAGCAAGGAGGGGCAAGTTTCACCATCCAGGTAAAAGTAACCAGATGACAGTAACTCTCAAATTCAGAGCATATCCACAAGTTGCACAGCAAGCACACAGGCAGGACACACACCAAATTGCATGGTGTGTGCTATCAGCACCTTAGCAACAGCCCAGCAACACAAAACTTCTCAGCACAACCGTGGAGAAGCACTAGTGCATCTCTTCACTGCTCACACACAAGAACAACTAGCTGAGCCAGAGCCAAATAAACCAGCAACACAATCTCACACCAGATCAAGCCACATATCACTTGATGGTGACATAAGGATGGAAAGGATCAGGTGAATAGCAAGGCCAAGCTCACATGAGCTAGGAGGAGCAGAGTTCCTCAAGGCTAAGCACAAGCATCAAGGGAACACAAGAACATCATCAAGAGAAGAAGGACTGGATCAGACCAGCAACACCACCAGCACATCAAGCCATCACCAGCATAGATTTTGTGGTGAGCATCATAAACAACCATGTGATCTGTTTATCTTATCCAAGCAAAATATATATGTTGATGCATAAGACAACCTCTCAATAATCACCCAAGTGGAGTGAAGCTATCCTAGAGATTTTTAAACATAAAGGCCAAGATCAAACTCTTTTCAAAACACCAAATTCTCATACCAGCCTTACAGAATTGGTGATACCAAAGGCAACCTCTATATTCTGTCATTTGTTCTTACAAAATCTGGGCACATCTCCAGGAAGGAGTAGCACCTCAGATTTTATAAGCCACAAACAAAACCATATATATTAACCAACTAGGATCTAAGATCTGGTAAGCAGTTGATGTCTTAACCAATTTGGAAAATAATAGCAACATAGGAGCTTAGTTCCTAGAGGCTGAGACCAGCATCATTGGCTAGATCAAACAATAAGTTTCCCAACTTATCTATCAACATCTATCAAGTTCCAGAAATGATTATAAGTATAGTTAGTAACAAGATCTACTTATGTACCATCTTAAGAAGGTTTCATAAACACTGACCTTATCACAAAGACAATCAAATAGTCCAATCTACACAAATCATCTATCAAATCATCTCCCTGGAATTAGATACATGGATCATATACTAATTATTTATTCATGATCAAAGAATCATTAGATTCTATTGAATAAAATTCAGACCAAGCATAATCTAGCAAGCCAACAATAACTAAGTCAGTAAATTATCACTGACTAGATCATTGCCAGTATCAAGATACTGACAACAGATAAACACATCAATTCACCAAAGTACCAATCAAAGGCAATACTATGCAACCTTAGCATTTGATCCAACCTTAGTCACAAATCAACAATAGCATCACACAATCAAATGGTGGTGGCCACTAACACTGAGGTGCAGAGCACCCAAATCCCCATTAAACAGCATAACCAGATCATAGGAGCATCTTACAAGCACCAGAGTTGAACCCTAGAAGCAATACAAGCACAAACTATAACTAGCTACTGGATACACAGAAAGGAATCCAAGGTGATAAGATGAACTAGGATCCACGAAGACACAGGGTCCTCGCTAACAAACTGAAGAGGAAGCAGAATGGCCGACGAGCCCGCGGCGACATAGGGAGCACCCCAGAGGGTGCTTCAACCTGCATCAGCCACGGCGCCTGCCACAGCAATACACGGGCACCACACCTCACCAAGGGAGGGTCCGTGGCGGCGGCAGCAGCACTTACCCCAAACCCTAGGGATCGGGAAGGGGCTAGCCTGACCAGGGTAGGACCCCAGGATCAAATTGAACTGCACCAGATAGACGAGCATGGTCGACAACCTCACCCCGCATCAGGACGGCGGCCAGGACGGTCCACGGCAGCGCGAATCGCCGGCGACATCATCGCTGTCCACGGGGTCGAGAGAGAAGAATAATTAAGAAAGGTGAGATCGAGGGAGAGACAGAGAGTGAGTTGGGCCGGGTGGGCCGAAAACCCTTCGGGGGGTTATTTTTACCTTACCCTACTGGGCCACAAGGGCCCAATAAAACCAAACACACAGCGCAAACCATTTAGAGCCTACTTTTAATAAATAGGAAAAGACCAAAATGCCCCTAAATTTAATAAATTCTAGAAAATAAAATAAAAGTCCAAAAATTATAAATAAAATATTTTTGGATTCACAATAATTCAAACTATCCAAATAAATTAAGAAATAAATTTTTTGACATATAAATTTTGTTAAGAATTTTGTAATTTATTTATTCCTTATGGAATTTTACAAAATTATTGAAAGATGATAAAAATAAATAAAAATCACTTTCATTATATATTAATATTGTAGTATTTTAGAAAAATACTAAACAAATCTTTAATAACAATTTTTTATATCTAAGTGATAATTCTTAAAAGAATTATTAAATCAATAAAAGTCAAATAAAAGGAAAATAAATAAAAGAATACAATATTCTATTATAAATATTAAAAAATTAATATTTATAAATCCTTTATTATTAAAAATAATTTTTTTAATAATGGGGAGAAAGCATATCAAGTTAAATGATGCATTACGTTACTTTGCATAATCATTTTGCTTCTTTAAATATTGTCCTTACGGGGTAATAATGATGTTTTTGTAGACATAGAAGCTCAAGGTCCAGTGCAAGCATCAGAATTCACTACCTTGCCATCACAAGGCAAGTTCATCACTTGCTCATATCCTTTGAAGAGTCTTTATCAAAGTATTTGCAAATTGTGTGTAATCATATCTACTCTAAAGAAAGAAAGTTTTATTTTCGCAAATAAAGAAATCTTAGATATCATCCTAAGTGATGATATAATGGAGCAATAGAACTTAGTGTTCTATTTGCAATAATTAGGGACTTAATAAACCTTGACATCAGTGATTCTAGCGCCGTATATTACGCGTTAGCCATGAGATTTGGAATGGGACAGAGAAGTGAGCTATATCTTCTTCCTCTCGCATGAAGCCAAATGTGCAGGTCATGGATGTTATCCTCGTAGCATGCATATTAATTGGTAATTCATAAAGGATATGCAGCATATGGGTGGGAACCCTCATCGTCCCATGATAGTTCTAGCATCTAACAGTTTGTACAAACCATTGCTGTAATTCATTATGTGGGCATGGTGTACACCAAGGAGGCATGTGCAGGTCATGGCTGTTATCCTTGTAGCATGCATATTAATTGGTAATTCATGGAGGATATGCAGCATATGGGTGGGAACCCTCATAATCCCACGATAGTTCTGGCATCTAACGGTTTGTACAAACCATTGCCATAATTCATTATGTGGGCATGGTGTACACTAAGGAGGCATGCGAGGTCGCGAAGGGGACAGTGATTGGCTTGGACCAACTACTGGGACCCACATCATGGAATTGTGGACGGGAAAGTACACCCGGTCGTGCAACAAGGAGTTGATCTCTCATGGGTAAAGTAATGCACCTCTGCATAGTGTAAAAATTTGTAACTTGTTACTCCATGTTCCGGGAAGGAGCTACGAACACGGTAGGGAACTCCATGAAAGTTCTGGTCAACCTGTGAAGGCTGATGGTCATAGATTTTTATAATAAAATCAATCTTTGAAGAAAGATTTACAAAAACTGCATAGTGCCAAGGACTTATAGTCCGAGGTGGTAATTATAGCATCAAACTTCCCACCTTGCATATAATGAACTTATTGGCTAACGCTGTTACTCATCCTTTCCTTTGATCCCTTGCTTAGACTCTGAGGATCTTGAATATGTGCCAATGTATGCAGCTGAATGCCAAGAAGATGTGTTCTACGAGGAGCCTGACCTGTCCAGAGGTGTTGAAGGAGTGGATTACGAAATACGTTATGGTGTCGATGATAATGAGTCCAACTAAGTATTCCTAGTTAGAAGTAACCAAGGGAGCCGAGCAGCACGAACTCTATAGAATAAGCTGCTGAGCTCAACTCCTAGTCGGAGTTGCTACTTTTAAATTCCGCTGAAACACTTTATATTTTGGCTTGTAAGTTGAAACCTTTTGAAGTCTTGAACTTCTGGTATTGTAACAATAATAATGTTTGAATGTTTGTTATATGGACCCGCAATGTTTCTGTTGTACCACTCTGAGGGATGTGATATTTACGGAACGGTGTTTTGTGGATGTCATGTCAACGACTATAGTGTACTACACATGCAGTGGTATGCTGGGTCACTGCAGTTGGTATGAGAGCAAATTGCTTTGACCTTAGGTTGGAAACCTAGTAAAGGGTATTACCTGTAGGAAAGTTTAGCAACACTAAAGAATTCTCTAAAAGTAATATAATGGGTATTCAAATGAGAATATTTCATTATATGTTTTAGTGTGATAATTCTTTGTTATGTTGCAATATATTATTGGTTACTAATCAAAATTATTTTCCTAATATACAGAGTTATGGCACCAAAGTTTCCAAAACAGACTTTGGTAAGGAAAGAGGAGACTCTTGATGATTATCAAGGATCATTCACAGACCAACTTCGTCAACTTTTAAAGATCTTTAGTTGTCGAAATAGAATTTCAGTGAATACTATAACCTACTATGATAGTCGGATGTTATCCAAGTATCGTGTGAGTATCCAACTTCCATAGGAGCTTGGATTATATCACGATCTACCTATACGTGAAGGTAGGAGTCATTTAGCAGCATATCATATTGCTGTTGTGGAGGCGATAGCTAATATCCGGGAGCATAAAGCCAAGGAGTTAGAAGGTAGCACATTCTCTATGATACCTCATGATTCTATAGACTCGGAGCCTATACCAGATCATCTTACTTTGTTTAAGAAGCATCCTAAGTTAGCTTCCAAGTTTATGGATAAATACCGAGCACTCGTTGCGTCTTTTTACAAGACACGTCAAGTGATTGTCGAAGATAAAAAGGACATGTTAGAGGATTTAACTGATCCGGAAAGGAGGAAGCAATTAGCAATCCAGTTGGAAAAGGAAGCAAGCAGTAGTAGTGCAACACCTGTCTTTAAGGATATACCTATAGATCCTGAATCTTTTATACCATATCCTTATTCACCAAGTCCGGAACCTATACATGATCCTACTATGGATATGAGGTATGCATTACCTCAGGGCTCAGAGGATGGTTCGGACTCAGAACATCCTATTGAGAATTCTGATGGTTGGAGAAGGGGATCATATGAAGGATCTCATGTGCATGATGTAATTATGAGTATTCGCTTTATGTTGCAGGACTAGAGGGTCATGGATACGGGTGTAGACATCGAAACTGAGCAGCAGCGGATAGAGAGAGAGGCCAAGGAGAAGGCTGATGCAGATGCCGCAAATCAGGTAGCATTACCACCACCACCAATGAGGCCGTTGATGGAGCAGAATTTTATGAAGTGTATGAAAATGATGCAAGAGACTCAAAACAAGTTCATGGAAGAGTAGTTGGGACGAGCTAATCAGAGGGCACCTGATGGTGGAGGAGTAAGTCTTTCTGACTTCCAGAATGCCAGGCCGTTACCTTTTGCATCAGCCCCTGAACCAATGGATGCAGAAGATTGGCTAGCAGATAAAGAAAGAAAGCTGAAAACTGTAGGTTGCAATGATGAGGAGAAATTGAGATATGCAACTCATCTTATGACTGGACCTGCATCATCATGGTGGGAGAATCAGTTGGCTATGCAACAACCAGGAGGGGAGTTCACCTGTGAGGAGTTCAAGCAGAGATTCCGTGAATATCATGTTATGGAAAGTGTTATGGAGTTGAAGCGGAGAGAATTTGAGGAGCTTCAGCAGGGATATACTAGTGTCATGAAGTACATCCGGGATTTTAGCCAATTGTCTCGCTATGCTGAGGAGGATGTTAACACCGAAGAGAAGCGGAAGAAACGTTTCCTGCGTCGATTAAACCCATTTGTGAAAATGCAGCTAAGGTTAGCTAATAAGTAAACTTATCAAAAGTTGTTGGATGCAGCCATTACTTTTGAAGATGATTATAAGAATGTCCAAGAGGATAGGAGGAAGAGAGCCAAGAAGGAAACCAAGAGAATTCAGGCAAGTAAACCTAAACCCAATCTGTAGTTCAAACTCCGGAACAAGAACTATGGCAACAATAACAATAACAATAAAAAATGCAGTGGTGGAAATCAATCCAATCCTAGAAGGAATGTTATTTGTAACAATTGTGGAATTCCAGGGCATTTCCAGAGAGAATGCAAAAATCCTGCAGTGATCTGTTACGGTTGTGGTCAAAAGGGGCATATCAAGCCCGATTGTCCGAGCAAACCACTAGGATGTTGGCCTACCAAGGGAGGAGGACAAGCCAGTGGAGAAAATGGAAAACCCAATAAAGGAGGAAATAATGGCAAGAACAACAATGGCAAGATGAACATACCTACCGAGAAACTGAACAGTGCACCCCTCGAGGAGGTGGATAATTCGGAGCATGCAGTGATAGGTACGCTCAATATCCTTACCAATCCCGGAAAAGTTCTATTTGATACTGGTGCAACAACTTCATTCATTTCTGAATAATTTTGTGATAAGTTCGGGATTAGAAGGACAACGTTAGAAAGCCCTATGACTGTAGTTACGACAGGGGGAAATGTGATTGTACGCCACATAACACAAGATCAGGTTATCTCGATTTGTGGTTGTACATATTTTGCAGACCTTTATGTGATTCCATTGAAGGGAATTGCAGTAGTGCTGGGAATGTACTGGATGATGGAGCATGGGGCTCAGATAAATTGTGAGGAGAAAACCGTCTCAATCAAAACTCCAAGTGGAGAAAGGATAGTTTATCAAGCAGATAAGCCTAGTCATATTATGGTGGATTTGCAGTTAAACTCGATGAAAGAGGTCAAATTGGAAGATATTCCTATAGTAAATGAATTTCAAGATGTTTTTTCAGCAGAGCTAACAGGAATTCCACCAGACTAGGATATAGAGTTCACTATTGACGTAATTACTGGTATAACACCAACAGCTCAAGCACCATATAAGATGGGACCCAAAGAGTTAAAAGAACTCAAAGAGCAAATTGATGAGTTATCCAGAAAAGGATTTATTCAGGAAAGTGTATCTCCATGGGGAACACCAATAATCTTTGTGGATAAGAGAGATGGTGGAATAAGGATGTGTGGAGACTATAGAAATCTGAACAACGTTACTATCAAGAATAAGTATCCTTTACCACGAATTCAAGACTTGTTTGATCAAGTGAAAGGGGCCGGAGTATTCTCAAAGACCAATTTAAGATCTGGATATCATCAAATAAAAATCGAACCAGAAGATGTTCCAAAGACAACATTTGTCTCAAGATATGGACACCATGACTATCTAGTAGTACCATTTGGTTTGACCAATGCACCAGCAATATTCATGAATCTGATGAACAAGATCTTCATGCCATATTTGGACAAGTTCCTCATAGTATTTATTGAAGCTATTCTGATATATTCCAAGGATAAGGAAGAACATGCTGATCATTTGAGAATAGCATTGCAGACTCTACGGGAACAAAAACTTTATGCTAATTTTAGTAAGTATGAGTTTTGGCTAGACGAGGTAGAATTCCTCGGCCATGTGATCGGTAAAGATAGAATTGCTGTAAATCCATCTAAAGTTCAGTCAGTATTAGAGTGGACTACACCAACCAATGTGAAGCAAATTCGAGGTTTCTTAGGAATGGCCGGTTATTATCGGAGATTCATTGAAGGTGTCTCAAAAATAGCTGGACCAATGACCAAGTTGCTAATAAAGAATACACCATTCAATTGGGACGAAAAGTGTGAAGCAAGTTTTCAGGAGTTGAAGACCAGATTAACCACAACTCCAATCTTAGCAGTTCCTGAAACAGGGGAATACTTACAATATACTATGATGCATCTAAAGAAGGTTTGGGTTGTGTGTTAATGCAATATCAGAAAGTCATTGCTTATGGTTCAAGACAACTTAAACCACATGAAATCAACTATCCAACTCATGATTTAGAGTTAGCACTAGTAGTTTTTGCGCTAAAAGGATGGAGGCATTTTCTTTATGGAGACATATGTGAATTATACACTGACCATAAAAGTCTCAAATATTTTTACACTCAAAAGGAATTGAATATGAGACAGAAGTGTTGGTTGGAACTAATCAAAGATTATGATTTAACAATCAACTATACTCCAGGAAAAGCAAATGTTGTAGCTGATGCTTTAAGGAGAAAGAGTGAAGATATTCAGCCTAGCAATAGGGAGCTACCAAAAGAGTTACAAATGGATTTTGAAAGATTAGAACTTCAATTCCTTAGAACAGAGGTTCTTGGAGGATTAGCTACTATGCATGTAGTTGCAGAGCAGGACAGTGATCTTAAGCAAGATATTTCCAGACATCAAACAAAAGATCCTTTTATTGCTGAGGAAATTCGGAGGATATCTCAAGGGCAAAAATCAGTTTTTCGCCTTGGTGATTATGAGTCTTTATGGTTTCAAGACTGTCTTTGTGTTCCATATGTGACTGTTATTAGAGATGTCATACTCAGAGAAGCACATGAAACACCATATTCTATACATCCAGGAAGTACCAATATGTATATAGATTTGAAATAACTATTCTGGTGTAGAAACATGAAAAGGGACATTGCTAAATATGTATTAGAATTTCATACTTGCGAAAGGGTGAAGGCTGAACATCAAAGTCCAACAGGTCCATTACAACCTTTAGAAATTCCCGAGTGGAAGTGGGAGGAAATAGGTATGGACTTCATCACAGGATTGCCTATGACACCTAAACGGAAGGATATGATATGGGTTATTGTGGACAGACTCACAAAAAGTGCACATTTTATTCCGGTGAATCAGAAAGATAATGCCAAGAAGTTAGTTGAATTATATGTCAAGGAGATAGTAAGTAAGCATGGAGTACCCAAAAAGATCATAACTGATAGGGGATCAGTGTTTACTTCAGCATTTTGGAAGCAACTGCATGAAGCACTTGGTTCAAAGTTAGACTTCAGCACAACCTATCATCCTGAGACATGAGGTTAAACAGAAAGAAGAAATCAAATACTAGAAGACATGTTAAGGGCTTGTGCATTAGATTTTGGAGGTACATGGGAAGATCATCTACCATTGGCATAATTTTCCTACAATAATAGCTATCAGAGCAGTTTGAAGGCAGCTCCATACCAAGTTCTGTATGGAAGGAAGTGTAGATCACCAATATGTTGGTATGATCCTGGTAGCAGCAAAGAATTTGTGCCAGACTATATCAAGGAAAGACAAGATATCATTGATAAGATTAGGGATAGACTGAAAATAGCTCAGAGTAGGCAGAAAAGTTATGCTGATCAAAGTCGAAGATCATGGCATCCAGAAGTGGGAGACATGGTATATTTGAAAGTAAGTCCAATGAAAGGGGTCAAAAGGTTCGGATTTAAAGGAAAATTGAGTCCAAGATACACGGACCATTCAAGATATTGAGTCAGAACAGAACTATAGCTTATGCTTTAGAGTTACCATCAACATTGGCTCAAGTGCACAATGTTTTCCATGTGTCACAACTTCGTAAATGTTTGAAAGTTCCAGATGATGCAATCACACATCAGGAGATAGAACTACAAGCAGACTTGACCTATATTGAAAAGCCCTGTAAGATTTTGGAAGAAAACTCGAAAAGATTGAGGAATTGAGCAATCAAGTACTGCAAAGTATAGTGGGCACATCACCCTGAAAGGGAAGCTACTTGGGAGAAAGAAGAGGATTTAAGAAAAGCCTATCCAGAACTATTCAGGTACACCTCAACAAACTTCGGGACGAAGTTTATGATGGGGATACACCTACTGGGGTATGCTCAGCGGGACATTTCCGACTGGCCCCAGGGCTGGCGAGTGGGCCTGCAGAACGGCGAGTGGATTGAAGCCCAGCAAGGTACCGAGCGACTGGAAGTTGAAGGCCCAGGCGAGTAGATAGGCCCAGTCGGATTGGTTTAAACGACCATCAAGTCAGAATCGGTTGGGATATGTAAACCCTAGGGAAGGCGAGCCTATATAAACCTCCCTATGGGGGGGGAGTAGAGACACGTTCCCTCATACACCTAAGCGACTCGCCGCCTAGCCGCCGAGCTCGCCCATTGTAACACCTCCCTAATACAATCTAGCAGGAGTAGGTCTTTACCCTTCGGGGGGCCGAACCTGGGTAAACCCTGTGTCTTTGCCCTCATCTCGCACCGCAGATGGCTGGCCGCCCTTGCCCCTCGTTCTACTACTCGCTGCCGATTGCAACGTCTGCCGTGACCATTCCCACGACAGTGGCGCCCACCGTGGGGCCTGGCCGGTCTGGCCGGTGTTCTGCGGCGAGATCCAATCTGCCCATCAACGAGACGGTCGCCACCGGTCCCATGATAGCGATCGGCGAGATGCTCCAGATCTTGCCGAGCTACGCCCGGCCGACGCGACCCGTCACGCACAGCGTGATCCTGCCAATCGGCACGATCAGCCTCTTCGTCGGACTCACCGACGTCATCGTCTCGGAGGACTCGGCTCGCATCCGCGAGTCGCCGCCACGCGATCGGCTCTCCGAGAGCCAGGTTCGCACGATCCACCGCCTTGCCTCCGAGTACAACTCGGCCCACAGCAACGTGGCCGGGAATTCAACGGCCGCAGAAGATGCGGCCCTCACCGACGACGCCGATTCGGCGACCCCGGCGTCACTCACCGGATCCATCGCGCGCTTCATCCGGGCTCCATCGCCCAGGTCTCCAACGGGAGACTTGAGGACCCTCCATCCTCGGAATCTTCGACCGACCGGTCGGAGAACTCCGCCGACCGCTGAAGGAGCCGCCACGCCGCGCTTACATGGCCACCGCACCGATCCGCCGGAGGACCCTTTCTCCACCCCAATCCTCCTAACGCCACGCAACGGAGGTCGAGGAACTCCGCTTGAAACTGGCGGAGGCGTACGCAAGGAGCAGGCGCGAAAATTCCGCCTCGGCGGTGTGACGGCAGAGCCGCCACGCTACCACCAGCAGCGGATCAGGTCACGTTTGAACCCCACCGTTCAAGGGCGTGCCCTGAACTTCGACGACAAAAACGACCCGGCTCGCAGAGCCGAGCGCGCGATCTGCGAGAACGCGCCACCAGGAGGAAGCGCCTGGCCCCCGCCAGATCGACGCGGCGGTGCCCCACCACCACCCAACCGCACCCTCCTGTGGACCAGCCGGATAGTCGCTCCTCACGGGAGCGAGACGCAAACGGCCTCCCAGTTTCTCCACCCGATGGACAACCTCGCAGGCCGAGCGGCAGCCGATAGCATCACGGCCACCGCGCGGCGCCTTCCAGATCCAGACGTCAAGGCCACTTGCGATGGGCGTGGAGCAGCAAAGAGCGGGCGCCGACCGCAAGGTCGAGTATACTCGTGTTCCTCGAAGCAGAGCGGCCTCTAGCGGCGCCCAGCGGCAAACACCCTCAACTGCCCGCCACGAGCCACTGCAGCTCCAACACCGACCGAACGCGCACTTCCACCAACGATCCCGCCGGCGACCAACTTGCCGCCGCTAACGGACAACCCATCAACGCCCGCACCCACATCATCAACAACCAAAGGCGGCAAGACGCCAGCCCGACTGCGGCACACCTAACTAATCGCCGCGATGGCGAACCTATGGGGTCGCCACGACTTGGGCCTAAGTGCTTCGGACCAATGATCCGAGGCGAGAAGTACCCGCCAAACTTCAAGGCGCCAAAGGAGATAGAAAAATACGACTCCTAGTACGACCCCGCAGTCTGGCTCGACACATACCTCATGGCAATGGGGATCGCGTCACACCGACCTACTCGCCGCCCGCTACCTCCCAATCGATGATGGAGGGACGTGCGCAAGTGATCAACACTCTCCCGTGATGCGATCGACTCACGGGAGGAAATGCGCGACGCCTTCGCCGTGCACTTCGAGTGCTCCCACACCCGACCCACCACCATTGAGGACCTGGAACGATGCGTCCAGGGACCCCGCGAGTCGACCCGCAACTGGGTCCAACGGTGGCAAGAGCTTTGGTACAACGCGGTCGGCATCCACCCGGACACCGCGATCCATTGCTTCAAGACCTCGTGCCGTTACGAGCCTCTAGTCGCCAAGCTCAAGCGACACTCCCGCACACTCGACAACATCCCCGACCTCCTCGAGATCGCCAAACGGTACGCCGAGGAAGATCCAAACCAGGAAACTGACGACGAGTCAGGAGGGCAACGCCGCACGGGCGGCAACGACAGCGGACGCCGAACCGACCTACGCTACAGCGGCACCCGCCTCACTGGCAAGCGCCGCAGCGACGGGCGAGTCGACTTCGTCGCCAACGCTGGGCACGCACAGCGCGAGCCCAAGAGCTACCGCCGCGACGGAGGGCAACGGCGCGATGGTGGCAATTACAAGAACAAGCCAAGGTTCGATCCCGTGGCCCTCCTTAACCAACCATGTGCATTCCATAGCAGGGAAGGGAAGCCCGCAACACACACCACCGCCGACTGCCACACCCTCAGGGAAATCGAGAAGGCACGGCAAGCGCGGGAGGACACAGACAACGACCCGCCAAATGGCGGAAAATTCGGCAAAGTAGCCGGCTCGCTCCACACCTTCACAGGCTTCAACACGAAGCGCGAAAAGAAGGTCATCGCCCGCGCCGTCGCCGTCCATACGGTGGCCCAAACAGACGTCCCCCAGTTCCTGAACTGGTCGGAACAGCCCATCACCTGGAGCCGGCAAGACCACTCGCCACGCATCGAGTACCCAGGACGAGTCGCCTTGGTGGTCAAGCCCAAGGTTGGCGACTACTGGCTCCCCAAGACACTGATGGACGGCGGCAGCTCCATCAACATCCTCTACCTCGACACCTTCAGGCGGTTGCGGCTCCCGCAGTCGATGATCGAGACAACCCACACCACGTTCCACGGCATCGTCCCCGGTCGGAAGGCGTACCCGATCGGCAAAGTCACGCTGCCCGTCACTTTCGGTACTCCGGCAAACTTCCGCACCGAGCGGATCGTCTTCGAGCTGGTGCCCTTCGACAGCCCTTACCACTGCGTCCTGGGGCGCCAGGCGTTCGCTAAATTCATGGCAGCGCCCCACTACACGTACAACGCGATGAAGCTCCCCGGGCCGTGCGGCGTCATCACAATCAACGGCGACCCCGACATGGCCGCCGAATGCGAGGCCAAAGGAGCCGAACTCGCCGACGCCGTCATCGCGGCAGAGACTAATCACGCCGACGAGCTCGCCAACACGCGAGCGGGTCAACAATGACGACCCCACAATACTCAAGAAGCCCAACTCGAGGGCAAACACCTCAACCTTTGAGGCCACGACGACACCGCACCGTGGAGCTGGTCCCAGCGACTCCAGACGGTGACGATCGGGACAGGCATGAGCCCAGCATAGGAAGGCACGCTCATCGAGTTCCTCCGTGAGAACAGGGACATCTTCGCATGGAAACCCTCCGACATGCCCGGTGTCCCTAGGGAGCTCGCTGAGCACAAATTAAACGCCGACCCCAAAGTGCGACCTGTCAAGCAGTCGCTACGGCCCTTCAATGAAGAACGCCGTCGAGCAATCGCCGAGGAAGTGCAGCATTTACTCGCTGCCGGCTTCATCCGGCCAATCAAATACTCCAAGTGGCTGGCAAACCCAGTCCTAGTCGAGAAGAAAAACGGGACCTGGAGAATGTGTATCGACTACACAAACCTGAACAGCGCCTGCCCAAAGGAGCAGTTCGTCCTCCCGCGGATCGATCAGATAATCGATTCAACCGCGGGTTCGGAGTCGCTATGTTTCCTCGACGCCTACTCCGGGTACAACCAGATCAAAATGGCTGTCGAAGACGAGGAGAAGACGGCGTTCATCACGCCATTCGGAGCCTTCTGCTACACCGCCATGACCTTCGGCCTCAAGAACGCCGGGGAAACCTACCAGCGGTGCATGCAAGAATGCCTCGCGAGCAAAATTGGCCGCAACATCCACGTCTACATCGACGACGTGGTCGTGAAATCCGCTCGCCAAGGCGACCTACTCGCCGACCTGGCAGAAACCTTCGCCAATCTGCGAAGGTACAAGATAAAGCTCAACCCAGGCAAGTGCACCTTCGGTGTACCCGCCGACAACCATCGGGTACGTCTCCAAACGAGGGATCGAGGCGAACCCAACAAAGATCGACATGATCGCCCGGCTCGGCAAACCCGAGTGCCTGCGTGACGTCCAGAAGCTGGCCGGGCAAGTAGCGGCTCTCAGTCGCTTCATCCCCCGCCTGGGCGAAAAGGCGATGCCCCTATACCGCCTGATGCGCAAGAACCCCACCTTCCAGTGGGACAAGGAGGCGGACCACGCGCTCCGCGACCTCAAAAAAGTGCTACTCGCCGCACCATTACTCGCCGCTCCCGCCGACAAAGAACCTATGCTGGTTTACGTCGCGGCATCCGAGCGCGTCGTCAGTGCTGTGATGGTCGTCGAACGACCAGAGGAAGGAAAGGAGCGCCCGGTTCAGCGTCCGGTGTACTACATCAGCGAGGTCCTCACCGAGTCGCGCCAGCGGTACCCACAGTACCAAAAGCTAGTATACGCGGTCTTCAGGGCTCAGCGGCGCCTGCCGCACTACTTCCAGGAGCACCCGGTCACGGTCGTCTCCTCAGCGCCACTGCAAGACATCATCCGCAACCGCGAGGCGACCGGACGGGTCGCCAAGTGGGCCGTCGAGATTGGCGTCCACAACATTAAATACGAGCCAAGAAGGGCGATTAAATCGCAGTAATCGCAGACTTCATCGCCGATCGGGAGGAGGCCCAGCTGAGAAGCCGTACCTCCATTATCGGAGCACGCACTTCGACGGCTCCAAGAACGCGGACGGTGCAGGCGCGGGGATAGTGCTGACTTCGCCAAAAGGCGACAAGCTCCGCTACATCCTCCGCCTCGAATTCACGCCCTGCACCAACAACATGGCTGAATACGAGGCCCTACTACACGGCATGCGAGCCGCAAAGGAGATGAGCGTCAATCGCCTTCGATGCTACGGAGATTCCGACCTCGTCATGGGCAAGTCGCCGGCACCGCGACGCCATCTCCCTACCATGGCGGCGCATCGCCAAGAGGTGGACAAGTTGGGCGGCCACTTCACGGCTACTCGCCGAGTGGATCGACAGCGAAAAACGAGGAGGCCGACGCCTCTCCCGCATCGTGTCGGCTCGACTCGCACCACCCGGCGTGTTCCTCGACACAATCTCCAAACCATCGTCTCCCGAGGGAGATCGACATCGAGTCCCACTCAACCAGAGGCAGCCTTGGTCGCACTCATCGCCGAGCCGACGACCGACCAAGCCCTACATCGCCACCGAAGCCGCACCGCCAGGCAGACGAGATGACGCCGAATGATCGCCGCCGATGCAAGTCTTACACCATCATCGACGGCGAGCTACACAAGCGCAGGCCACCGGCGTGTTCCAACGTTGCGTCCAACCGGCTGAAGGACGCAAAATCCTCCACGACATTCACTCAGGTGACTGCGGCCACCACGCCGCCGCTCGCTCCCTGGTCGCCAAGGCTATGCGACACGGCTTCTACTGGCCCACCGCACACGCCGACGCTGTCGACATCGTCCAGCGATGCACCGGGTGCCGGCACGCCAATCAACGCTGCATCGAGCTCGGCGCTCAAAACAATCCCCATCACTTGGCCATTCGCCGTGTGGGGCATGGACATGGTGGGCCCCTTCAAGAAAGCCCCCTCCGGCTACACCCACTTGCTAGTCGCCGTCGACAAATTCACCAAGTGGGTGGAGGCCAAGCCAGTCCGGAAATGCGACGGAAAGACCGCCACTAAATTCCTACGCGAGCTCATATATCGCCACGGGTTCCCAAATAGTATCATCACGACAACGGCACAAACTTTGCCAAGGGAGTAATGGCGAATTCCGCGAAGAGCACCACATCCGCTCGATCTCGCTGGCCGCCCACCCGAATCCAACGGCCAGCGGAACGAGCCAACCAAAGCATCCTCCACGGCCCAAGCCGACTCAAGTACCACTCGAGCGCACCGCTGGGTGCTGGGTCGAAGAGTTGCCCTCCGTTATCTGGGGAATCCGCACCTCGGTTAACAGATCGACGGGATTCACCCCCTTCTTCATGGTCTACGGCGCCGAAGCAGTCATGCCCACCGACCTCGAACACGACTCGCTGGTCGTCCATTATCGGAAGCGAAACGAGCTGGCCCGCCAAGATGGGCTCGACCAGCTCGACGAAGCACGCGACCGCTCGGTCACGCACCGCCATCTATCAACAAGGACTCCGCTACCACACAGCCGACGGTGAAAACTCGCACTTCCGTGAAGGCGACCTGGTGTTATGCCTCATACAGGACAAGACGGGCATGCCCAAGCTCTCCCCCCCATGGGAGGGCCCATTCGCTATCGGGCGCGTACTCGGCAACGACGCCTACTACCTCATCGACGTCCGCGGGGACGGCGAGCTCGACGTCAAGCGACCATGGAATGTAAACCTCCTCCGGAAGTTCTACTCCTAGAACCCCACACATGTACTCTCCAGTCGCTATGAAATAAAAGAAACTGTTACCGCAAATTGCGCCCACTCTCCATGACTTGTGCCACTCGCACTCGTAATAACGTCGGTACGCTAAAATGCAGAAGTCAACCTTTGGTACAGCGATCGTCACGGCTAAGTAGTGCGGTGTAAGAGCACTGAATCACTTCAGGTCTTGCATCGTCCACAAAAAACGCCAACCCGGAGCCCCATTGGAGTCGCCTAGCTCGACTGGCTTTACGAGCCAAGAAAACTGCCCTCGCTCCTCACAGCGACCTTGGTCCTCCGCATCCTTGGCTTAGCGACTCGAACGGCTAAGTACCACGCTCGGGGACTGAATACCAGTTCGTCGCGATCGGTCAGGGAAAACGCCAAGTAAGAGAGCATGCCCAGACTGCCACGATCGACCCCACGGGCCAGGCAGGAGTGACGCGCTCACGACAACGCGCTAAGTCCTCAACCACCCTCAAGTCGCGCCTAGAACTACCAAGTACCACGCTCGGGGACTCGGCTACCCGACCCCGTCCTCGTACGGAAAAACAGAAAATCTGAGCACTCAAGGAGTCGCTTGCATCGCTCTCCGAGCCCGGGCGATTCGACCAAATCAACAGAACACATGATAACAAAACACACCATATACGAGGTAAACCCCACAAAAGGGCGGACGCGCTCGGGGACTCGTTCAAAATCAATCCAAATCACACAAACGAATAGCAAAATGGATACGACGTCCCATTCAATTGCATACTGCATTGTCTTATGTTACAAAATATGCCGCATGGCAGAACTGCTGCTAACACTTCAAAGGCAAACTACCCTACTCTGCAGGCTTGGATGACGACTCGCCAGCATCACGACGATTACGGATGAACGCGGTGTACGGGTTTGATGGATACGTCGTCAGTTCACCAGCCATCGCCGCGCGAAAAGGCTGCTCGACCTTGAAGTCACGATGCAGCGGCTCGGGGTCGTTCGGCGCGACGACCGTCTCCTGATAGGGAAGGAGATCGCCCATCGCCCGACACGCCCGAGTACTTGGCAGCACGCCTCCTGCAACTTGAGAACCTCGACAGATCCATCGCGCCAGTCGACGATGGATACCCACTCGTCACATCGTCAAGTCTTCGGGAAATGGGCGAGTCCGAGACTTCGATCGCCGACGCCCACGCCGAACGCGTCATGAACTCGACGATCAAGGGCGCCTTCTCCAAATATTCCCACACCGCAACAAGGTCTGGGAATAACCTCGTGGGCGATATTTCTTGAAGGTAGGCGCGATGCACGTTGCCGACGGCGTCGCCGAGTCGACGAGCATGCTTACGCACTCCCTGGCGTCAAGCGAGCTTCTTCTTGGCTACCAATAACGCGACCTGCGAGAAGGAGACAATGATGAGTACCACGGACACCACAAACACTACAACTAACAGAAAGGGAAGATGCACTCACCAAGCAACGGGCGGGCGAGTCCCGTGATGAAGCACTGAAGCGACGTGTGGTCGTCCTGAAGCCCAGCAATGAGGACTTCCGACACCTTGCGGTCTTCCTCCGCGGCCGCAATGGCGGCCTTAGCTCGCCCGTCCGCCGAGCTTGCTTCTTCTCTCAGCGACCCGCTGTTCAGCAGCACCCAGAGCAGATCGCACCGCCACCAACTCACCAGCAGGGACAAGCTCCTGGCGAGCTTCCTCTGCCTTCGCAGCAACAGCCTGAAGCTCCTTGTTCGCCTCTTGGATGGTGGCCAGCTCCTTCTCAGCACGCTGTTTCGCGGCCAATCGGTCCGCCGACTCCAGCTGCAGACCCTGCATATCATCAAAAAAGTCAGTAAAAACGAAATTCCTAAGTGCCCACCCGCTAAATTTAGCGCGTGCGCACTTGGGGACTGGCGATCAAGAAAATTCCTAAGTGCCCACCCGCTAAATTTAGCGCGTGCGCACTCGGGGACTGGCGATCAAGAAAATTCCTAAGTGCCCACCCGCTAAATTTAGCGCGTGCGCACTCGGGGACTGGCGATCAAGAAAATTCCTAAGTGCCCACCCGCTAAAATTTAGCGCGTGCGCACTCGGGGATTGGATGCGAAAGTAAAAGACGAGAAATTATAAGAATCAAGCCGCTGCTAAGCACCGACCTGATTCTCGGGGACTGGAGGTACCTGGATGGCTGCACCAAGCATGCCATGGAGTTGTATTGCGTCCACGGACACAAGCAGCGCCGGCGTGTGCCCGCGACGCTGGTCCACTTCAGCACCGGCGTTCCCTGGATCGAGGCTCGGGGGCGCAGCCCCGCTCGCCGTGGCCTCCTTGGTCACGAAGCGGGGGAAGGTGGCGATCGAGGCACCCGCTCCAAAGGAAGTCGCTTCCTCCGGTCTAGGCAAGGAAATGCCCTCCTTCGTAGACGCGGTTGCTTCCACCGCGGGTCCGGCCGGTGCGACCGCCGTGTCGTCAGAGACAGTGACGATGTCGTCGCCCTTGGCCTTCTTGCTGCCCTCCGCTGAGGCGACGACCTCGTCCGCTTTCCTCTTACGGGAAGGATCCTCCTCGCTAGCGGCGGAGGGTACCTGAGCCACGGTCGGGTGGCCCATCTTTTTCACTCCGGTCCTGCATATCAATCGAATCAATAAAGACAATCGAAGTAGTTATGAAAAATAGGGAAGGGTGAACACACTCACTTGGCGACTGGAATGAAACGTAGCCCTGTACGAAGGCAGGCCGGTTTTTCAGGGCCCGATTGGCGTCGAGCCCGCCAGTTCGACGTCGTGGGGCCCAAGACACGGACGGCTTCTTCATCGTTGAGGCCGCGGGCGCCTGGGACACCTCGGCGGGGCCTCCTCGCAATTGGAGCCGGCGTCGGAGCCTCCTTGCGGGCGAGACCGCCACGCCGGAACCTCCTGCGAGGCGGTCGCCGCAGCCGAGCCTTCCTAGCCCAGACCGCGCGAATGGCGGAGGCATCGAGGCCAGCGCACTTCCACGTCGGGCGGTTCAGCGCGGTTGTCGCTGGGGGCGCGCCGTCACCGGCCGAGCTGGGAGCATCGGAGCTGCTCGTCGAGTGTGGCGGCGAGGCCATCCTTGACGGCTTCGTTTTCCTCTTCGGGGGGGGGCCCTCGCTTCCTTTTCCTTCTTCTTCTTCTTCGAAGGAGTGGCCTGGCGGCGCGAGGTGGTTTCTGGGAGCTCGTCGTCATCCTCATGGCGTTCGAGGATTCTGCCGCCGATTTGCTACCGACGCGTTGGTTTTTCGGACCATGGGCGATTTCCTTCGGACTCGACCTCGTCGTCCTCATTGCCCTCGCGGAGGCGATTCGCACGTCTGGGCGGATGGCCCCGCTCATCATCGAAGGTGGGAGCCACCTTCCACCACTTGGAATAGCTGCAATGAATACAAAACAAAATCAGAATTACCGCGATTGCACACGCGATCATGAGCAAGGTAAAGAAATTACCGTTGAGCCGGACGCCAGCGGTAAAGCGCGACCGCCTCAGGCGTCCGTACACCGCTGGGTGATCTTCTTCAACGCCGAGAGATAATCCTCCAGCTTCCACTGCCGAGGCAGGCCTTCGCCGAGTCTCCCGCCCGTAATCGATACATGTAGTGGTCGCATTGGCGAGTGGAACGAGCCGCCCAAGCCAACAATTGTACAAGTTTATCGTCAAGGCCCTTCTTTTTCGACCACGGATGTCTGGAGCATCTCGTCAACGACCATCCGCTGGTCGCCGGGAGCTTGCCGACTTGGAGATGGCGTGGCTGGAACGATTGGCCGAGTACCGGGATCGCCACCTCGTCCTCTGGGTCGCCTCGGCCACATAGAACCATGACTTCTTCGATCGCCGCTGCCTTGGCGGGTAGCATCGATCGAAGAAAGAAGCCTTGGACTTGAGCTGAACGTCAAGCCGCCAGCTAGCATTGGGTCGCCGCCTCGCGGCTGATCCGTCCATGGAAGATCTCGCCACAAGGGAAAGTAGGGCGGCAGCCAAGTAGCACTCATGAACGCCACGAAGATGGCGAGCTGCTCAATGCTGTGGGGACCCAGATCTGAAGTATGGATCCCGTAGTAGGCGCAGAAACGCCGGAAGAACAAAGACGTGGGAAACCCTAGCCCCCGCTCGAGATGACTGGTGAAACAGACGAATTCCCTCTCTCGCGGGTTTGGGGTCGTTTCTCCGGGATACGCCAACAATGCTCAGGATTCCAGCCTCCTCGAAGAGGCCATTGCTCCTTGTGCACTTGGACCTGCCCCATGGTTCGGTGGAAAGGGCCATGGCCGAGGTTGGTTGGAGATCGGAGGATTTCGGTCGATTGGATCGGAGCAAAGGAAGGAAAATGCGCGCTTTTCGGAAGAAGTGGTGGTCGGTTGGCTCTGCGATTGCCTACCATTCCTCTTATATAGCGGAGTTACCCGCCAAATCGAGGGGCCGTTACGCGCGATGATTACGCTTAAAAGTTACCGCTTGGATTACCCCAACGCTAGTTTGACCACACCGACGGTCCAACTCAGTCATTCGGCTCGCTAGGTCAATCACCACGACGCGTCCGTCGACTCGACTCGCCTAAACGCGACTTGGTTCACGGATTTTCTTCTTCACAGGAGCCCGCACGATTCGATGGATGCCTACTCCGGCCAGATACCGATCGCCAGCCACTTACGCCCAATCGACGACGGCCTCGGGGACTACTGATGGGGATACACCTACTGGGGTATGCTCAGCGGGACGTTTCCGACTGGCCCCAGGGCTGGCGAGTGGGCCTGCAGAACGGCGAGTGGATTGAAGCCCAGCAAGGTACCAAGCGACTGGAAGTTGAAGGCCCAGGCGAGTAGATAGGCCCAGGCGGATTGGTTTAAACGACCATCTGTCAGAATCGGATCGGTTGGGATATGTAAACCCTAGGAAGGTGAGCCTATATAAACCTCCCTATGGGGAGTAGAGACACGTTCCTCATACACCTAAGCGACTAGCCGCCGAGCTCGCCCATTGTAACACCTCCCTAATACAATCTAGCAGGAGTAGGTCTTTACCCTTGGGGCGAACCTGGGTAAACCCTGTGTCTTTGCCCTCATCTCGCACCGCAGATGGCTGGCCGCCCTTGCCCCTCGTTCTACTACTCGCTGCCGATTGCAGCGTCTGCCGTGACCATTCCCACGACAGTTTAAATTAAGGGGGGGGAAGTCTGTAACATCCCAACATTTAGGAACTAACGAATGGTAGATTTAAGAATTTGGAATGTTGCATGCATTCATCTGTGAAAATGTGGGTAAAATTTTTGCCAAATAAAAAACCTAAAGTGATCAAGGTTTCCTTCATACTTTGAGAATAGATATAGTCTTGAAGGATGATTGTTATAGACTTTGATATGATCTTTATGGATTTATGTGTATTGGGAATTGAAATTTGAATTTAAAACTTGAGTGTTTGAATTATAATTCAAAAGAATTTTGAATAATGTTTGAATATTTAATTCAATTAAAAGTTAACCAATTATAACTCAAACTTTATATAAAAAGAGTAATTAAGAATAAGAATCTCCATTTTATATTTTTATTCAATAATAAATAAATAAAGAATAATATGTCTTTATTGATAATAGTACAATCTTTATTACAAAATAATAAAATAAAGATTACAAAAGGGTAGAACTAAAATTACAAAATAATAAAGAATATTACATATGACTATTCTACAAATAAACCTAAATTAATTCTTGAATTCCCAAGTCTGCTAACTGCAAAATAAACACAAACAAAAAAATAAAGAAAGTTAAGGTTAAAATTATATTACTCTCAGACTTGTCAGTGAAGTGCACTGATCAAGGTTCATCATTGAGTAATCTTATAAAAAAGGGGCAAGTTTCACCAATATGAAAGAATGTATCTTTCATAATTTTAAGCCATAAGTCAAATAACAGCAAGGAGGGGCAAGTTTCACCAGCCAGGTAAAAGTAACCAGATAACAATAACTCTCAAATTTACAGCATATCCACAAATTGCACAGCAAGCACACGGGCAGGACACACACCAAATTGCATGGTGTGTGCTGTTAGCACCTTAGCAACAACCCAGCAACACAAAACTGCTCAGAACAGCCGTGGAGAAGCACTAGTGCATCTCTTCACTACTCACACACAAGAACAACTAGCTTAGCGAGAGCTAAATAAACCAGCAACACCATCTCACACCAGATCAAGCCACATATCACCTGATGGTGACATATGGAGGGAAAGGATCATGTGAATAGCAAGGCCAATCTCACATGAGCTAGGATGAGCAGAGTTCCTCAAGGCCAAGCACAAGCATCAAGGGAACACAAGAACAACATCAAGAGAAGAAGGACTGGATCAGACCAGCAACACCACCAGCACATCAAGTCGTGACCAGCATAGAATTTGTGGTGAGCATCATAAACAACCATGTGATCTGTTTATCTTATCCAATCAATATATATATATGCTGATGCATAAGATAACCTCTCAATAATCACCCAAGTGGGGGTGAATCTATCCTAGAGGTTTTTAAACATAAAGGTCAAGATCAAACTCTTTTAGAAGCACCAAATTCTCAGACCAGCCTCACAGAATTGGTGATACCAAAGGCAACCTCTATATTCTATCATTTGTTCTTACAAAATCTGGCACATCTCCAAGAAGGAGTAGCACCTCAGATTTTATAAGACACAAACAAAACCATATAAATTAACCAACTAGGATATGATAGTCTATATGATACTACACAAAATACTAAGATCTGGTAAGCAGTTGATGTCTTAACCAATTTGGAAAATAACAGCAACATAGGAGCTTAGTTCCTAGAGCCTCGGACCAGCATCATTGGCTAGATCAAACAATAAGTTTCCCAACTTATCTATCAACATCTTTCAAGTTCCAGAAATGACTATAAGTATAGTTAGTAACAAGATCTACTTATGTACCATCTTAAGAAGGTTTCATAAACACTGACCTTATCACAAAGACAATTAAATAGTCCAATCTACACAAATAATCTATCAAATCATCTCCCTGGAATTATATACAGGGATCATATCCTAATTATTTATTCATGATCAAAGAATCATTAGATTTTATTGAATAAAATTCAGACCAAGCATAATCTGGCAAGCCAACAATAACTAAGTCAGTAAATTCTCACTGACTAGATCATTGCCAGTATCAAGATACTGACAACAGATAAACACATCAATTCACCAAAGTACCAATCAAAGGCAATAATATGCAACCTTAGCATTTGATCCAACCTTAGTCACAAATCAACAATAGCATCACACAATCAAATGGTGGTGGCCACTAACACTGAGGTGCAGAGCACCCAAATCCCCATTAAACAACATAACCAGATCATAGGAGCATCTTACAAGCACTAGAGTTGAACCCTAGAAGCAATACAAGCACAAACTATAACTGGCTACTAGATACACACAAAGGAATCCAAGGTGATAAGATGAACTAGGATCCACGAAGACATAACTCACCAGGGTCCTCGCTGACAAACTGAAGAGGAAGCAGAATGGCCGACGAGCCCGCGGCGGCACAGGGAGCACCCCAGAGGGTGCTTCAACCTACATCAGCCACGGCGCCTGCCACAGCAGTACACGGGCACCACACCTCACCAAGGGAGGGTCTGTGGCGGCGGCAGCAGCAGTTTCCCCAAACCCTAGGGTTCGGGAAGGGGCTAGCCTGACCAGGGTAGGACCCCAGGATCAAATTGAACTGGACCAGATGGACGAGCATGGTCGACAACCTCACCCCGCACCAGGAAGGCGGCCAGGACGGTCCACGGCAGCGTGAATCGCCGGCGACATCATCGCTGTCCACGGGGTCGAGAGAGAAGAATAATTAAGAAAGGTGAGATCGAGGGAGAGACAGAGAGTGAGTTGGGCCGGGTGGGCCGAAAACTCTTCGGGGGGTTATTTTTACCTTGCCCTACTGGGCCACAAGGGCCTAATAAAACCAAACACACAGCGCAAACCATTTAGAGCCTACTTTTAATAAATAGGAAAAGACCAAAATGCCCCTAAATTTAATAAATTCTAAAAAAGGAATAAAATTCCAAAAATTATAAATAAAATATTTTTGGATTCACAATAATCCAAACTATCCAAATAAATTAAGAAATAAAATTTTTGACATATAAATTTTATTAAGAATTTTGTAATTTATTTATTCCTTATGGAATTTTACAAAATTATTGAAAGATGATAAAAATACATAAAAATCACTTTCATTATATGTTAATATTGTAGTATTTTAGAAAAATACTAAACAAATCTTTAATAACAATTTTTTATATCTAAGTGATAATTCTTAAAAGAATTATTAAATCAATAAAAGTCAAATAAAAGGAAAATAAATAAAAGAATACAATATTCTATTATAAATATTAAAAAATTAATATTTATAAACCCTTTATTATTAAAAATAATTTTATTAATAATGGGGAGAAAGCATATCAAGTTAAATGATGCATTACATTACTTTGCATAATCATTTTGCTTCTTTAAATATTGTCCTTACCGGGCAATAATGATGTTTTTGTAGACATAGAAGCTTAAGGTCCAGTGCAAGCATCAGACTTCACTACCTTGCCATCACAAGGCAAGTTCATCACTTGCTCATATCCTTTGAAGAGTCTTTATCAAAGTATTTGCAAATTGTGTGTTATCATATCTACTCTAAAGAAAGAAAGTATTATTTTCACAAATAAAGAAATCTTACATATCATCCTAAGTGATGATATAATGGAGCAATAGAACTTAGTGTTCTATTTGCAATAATTAGGGACTTAATAACCCCTGACATCAGTGATTCTAGCGCCGTATATTACGCGTTAGCCATGAGATTTGGAATGGGACAGAGAAGTCAGCTGTATCTTCTTCCTCTCGCATGAAGCCAAATGTGCAGGTCATGGATGTTATCGTCGTAGCATGCATATTAATTGGTAATTCATAAAGGATATGCAGCATATGGGTGGGAACCCTCATCGTCCCATGATAGTTCTAGCATCTAACGGTTTGTACAAACCATTGCTGTAATTCATTATGTGGGCATGGTGTACACCAAGGAGGCATGCGAGGTCGCGAAGGGGGCAGTGATTGGCTTGGACCAACTATTGGGACCCACATCATGGAATTGTGGACGGGAAAGTAGGCCCGGTCGTGCAACAAGGAGTTGGTCTCTCATGGGTAAAGTAACGCACCTCTGCAGAGTGTAAAAAATTGTAACTTGTTACTCCCTGTTCCGGGAAGGAGCTACGAACGCGGCAGGAAAGGAACTCCATGAAAGTTCTGGTCAACCTGTGAAGGCTGATGGTCATAGATTTTTATAATTAAATCAATCTTTGAAGAAAGATTTACAAAAACTGCATAGTGCCAAGGACTTATAGTCCGAGGTGGTAGTTAGTGCATCAAACTTCCCACCTTGCATATAATGAACTTGTTGGGTAACGTTGTTACTCATCCTTTCCTTTGATCCCTTGCTTAGACTCTGAGGATCCCGAAGATGTGTTAATGTATGAAGCTGAATGCCAAGAAGATGTGTTCTACGAGGAGCCTGACCTATCCAGAGGTGTTGAAGGAGTGGATTACAAGTCCAACTAAGTATTCCTAGTTAGTAGTAACCAAGGGAGCCGAGCAGCATGAACTCTGTAGAATAAGCTGCTGAGATCAACTCCTAGTCGGAGTTGCTACTTTTAAATTCCGCTAAAACACTTTATATTTTGGCTTGTAAGTTGAAACCTTTTGAAGTCTTGAACTTCTGGTATTGTAACAATAATAATGTGTGAATGTTTGTAATATGGACCCGCAATGTTTCTGCTGTTCCACTCTGAGGGATGTGATATTTACGGAACGGTGTTCTGTGGATGTCATGTCAACGACTATAGTGTACTACACATGCAGTGGTATCTTTGGGTCACCTTGCATGTATCAGAGCAAATTGCTTTGACCTTAGGTTGGAAACCTAGTAAAGGGTATTACCTGTAGGAAAGTTTAGCAATGCTAAAGAATTCTCTAAAAGTAATATAATGGGTATTCAAATGAGAATATTCCGTTATATGTTTTAGTGTGATAATTCTTTGTTATGTTGCAATATATTATTGGTTACTAATCAAAATTATTTTCCTGATATACAGAGTTATGGCACCAAAGTTTCCAAAATAGACTTTGGTAAAGAAAGAGGAGACTCTTGATGATTATCAAGGATCATTCACAGACCAACTTCGTCAACTTTTAAAGATCTTTAGTTGTCCAACTAGAATTTCAGTGAATACTATAACCTACTATGATAGTCAGATTTTATCCAAGTATCGTGTGAGTATCCAACTTCCAGAGGAGCTTGGATTATATCACGATCTACCTATAGGTGAAGGTAGGAGTCATTTAGCAGCATATCATGTTGCTGTTGTGGAGGCGATAGCTAATATCCGGGAGCATAAAGCCAAGGAGTTAGAAAGTAGCACATTCTCTGCGATACCTCATGATTCTATAGACTCGGAGCCTATACCAGATCATCTTACTTTGTTTAAGAAGCATCCTAAGTTAGCTTCCAAGTTTATGGATAAATACCGAGCACTTGTTGCGTCTTTTTACAAGACACGTCAAGTGATTGTCGAAGATAAAAAGGACATGTTAGAGGATTTAACTGATCCGAAAAGGAGGAAGCAGTTAGCAATCCAGTTGGAAAAGGAAGCAAGCAGTAGTAGTGCAACACCTGTCTATAAGGATATACCTCTAGATCCTGAATCTTTTATACCATATCCTTATTCACCAAGTCCGGAACCTATACATGATCCTACTATGGATATGAGGTATGCAGTACCTCAGGGCTCAGAGGATGGTTCTGACTCAGAACATCCTATTGAGAATTCTGATGGTTGGAGAAGGGGATCATATGAAGGATCTCATGAACATCAGATGTCCACAGATGGTTCTGATAGAAATGTTGGACAATCTAGCTGGATGGGTGCAAGGATTAACCCTAGTAACAGTAGTAGAAATGCCATGTCGATAGATAATCAGGATGAAGAAGAAGGTCCTCAGGAGAGAGTGTTTGAATCATCAACATCTTCTCCAAACCCAGGGAATATACATTATCCAGTGTTTAACTATCTTGCCCAAAGGAGCACCTGGGAAGCAGCATGATCTGCGTATCCTGTTGACAACTCAAGGAATGAAGCTTAGGAGATGCAAGCGGGAGATAATGTTGAATATGTTTCTGAAGACTTTTCAGCTGAGCTGGAGGGAGTCAATGCGCTCAGGTTGAGTAATGACTCAAGTCCTGACACTTCAGATACTGAGTATGTTCTTTCTGGAAGGCCATTTGTTCCACAAACTGTAAGACGAACAACACGTCATCACGGTTGGACATCAGACATGTATAATGAGAGTAGTTACTAGTAGAAGTAGGCAACTATGTAGAGGTATCAAGTATCATGTATTATACTCTACGAAATAAGACAGTGAGACAAGTAAGGAAGAGTTATGATTATACCTATATGGTATATGTTGTAATGACTTTGTATTATTATTATATTATGTATAATATGTGAAATGCATATTTGGATTTTCTCTGGATCTTAATTGTGTGACTAGTTCTATGCGTAAAGTCGAGCTCAGAACACATGTGCATGATGTAATTATGAGTATTCGCTTTATGTTCAGGACTAGAGGGTCATGGATACGGATGTAGACATCGAAACTGAGCAGCAGCGGATGGAGAGAGAGGCCAAGGAGAAGGCCGATGCAGATGCCGCAAATCAGGGAGCATTACCACCACCACCAATGAGGCCGTTGATGGAGCAGAATTTTATGCAGTGTATGAAAATGATGCAAGAGACTCAAAAAAAGTTCATGGAAGAGTTGTTGGGACGAGCTAATCAGAGGGCACCTGATGGTGGAGGAGTAAGTCTTTATGACTTCCAAAATGCCAGGCCGTTACCTTTTGCATCAGCCACTGAACCAATGGATGCAGAAGATTGGCTAGCAGATACATAAAGAAAGCGGAAGACTGTAGGTTGCAATGATGAGGAGAAATTGAGATATGCAACTCATCTTCTGACTGGACCTGCAGCATCATGGTGGGAGAATCAGTTGGCTATGCAACAACCAGGAAGGGAGTTCACCTGTGAGGAGTTCAAGCAGAGATTCCGTGAATATCATGTTATGGAAAGTGTTATGGAGTTGAAGCGGAGAGAATTTGAGGAGCTTCAGCAGGGATATACTAGTGTCATGAAGTACATCCGGGATTTTAGCCAATTGTCTCGCTATGCTGAGGAGGATGTTAACACCGAAGAGAAGCGGAAGAAACGTTTCCTGCGTCGATTAAACCCATTTGTGAAAATGCAGCTAAGGTTAGCTAATAAGTAAACTTATCAAAAGTTGTTGGATGCAGCCATTACTTTTGAAGATGATTATAAGAATGTCCAAGAGGATAGGAGGAAGAGAGCCAAGAAGGAAACCAAGAGAATTCAGGCAAGTAAACCTAAACCCAATCTGGAGTTCAAACCTCGGAACAAGAACTATGGCAACAATAACAATAACAAGGGCAGTGGTGGAAATCAATCCAATCCTAGAAGGAATGTTATTTGTAACAATTGTGGAATTCCAGGGCATTTCCAGAGAGAATGCAAAAAGCCTGTAGTGATCTGTTACGGTTGTGGTCAGAAGGGGCATATCAAGCCCGATTGTTTGAGCAAACCACCAGGAGGTTGGCCTACCAAGGGAGGAGAACAAGTCAGTGGAGGAAATGGACAACCCAATAAAGGAGGAAATAATGGCAAGAAAAACAATGGCAAGAGGAACAGACCTAGCGGGAAACTGAAATGTGTAACCCTCGAGGAGGTGGATAATTCGGAGCATGCAGTGATAGGTATGCTCAATATCCTTACCAATCCTGGCAAAGTTCTATTTGATACTGGTGCAACTACTTCATTCATTTCTGAAGAATTTTGTGATAAGTTCGGGATTAGAAGGGCAACGTTAGAAAGCCCTATGACCATAGTTACGTCAGGGAAAATGTGATTTTATGCCACATAAAACAAGATTAGGTTATCTTGATTTGTGGTTGTACATATTTCGCAGACCTTTATGTGATTCCTTTGAAGGGAATTGCAGTAGTGCTGGGAATGGACTGGATGATGGAGCATGGGGCTCAGATAAATTGTGAGGAGAAAAATGTCTCAATCAAAACTCCAAGTGGAGAAAGGATAGTTTATGAAGCAGATAAGCCAGTCATATTATGGTGGATCTGTAGTTAAACTCAATGAAAGAGGTCAAATTGGAAGATATTCCTATAGTAAATGAATTTCAAGATGTTTTTCTAGCAGAGCTACCAGGAATGCCACCAGACCGGCAGATAGAGTTCAGTATTGACCTAATTCCGGTATAGCACCAATAGCTCAAGCACCATATAAGATGGGACCCAAAGAGTTAAAAGAACTCAAAGAGAAAATTGATGAGTTAGCCAGAAAAGGATTTATTCAGGAAAGTGTATCTCCATGGGGAACTCCAATAATCTTTGTGGATAAGAGAGATGGTGGAAGAAGGATGTGTGGAGATTATAGAAATCTGAACAATGTTACTATCAAGAATAAGTATCCTTTACCACGAATTCAATATTTGTTTCATCAAGTGAAAGGAGCCGGAGTATTCTAAAAGATCGATTTAAGATCTGGATATCATCAAATAAAAATCAAACCAGAAAATGTTCCAAAGACAACATTTGTCTCAAGATATGGACACCATGAGTATCTAGTAGTACCATTTGGTTTGACCAATGCACCAGCAATATTCATGAATCTGATGAAGAAGATCTTCATGCCATATTTGGACAAGTTTGTCATAGTATTTATTGATGTTATTCTGATATATTCCAAGGATAAGGAAGAACATGCTGATCATTTGAGAATAACATTGCAGACTCTAAGGGAACACAAACTTTATGCTAAGTTTAGTAAGTGTGAGTTTTGGCTAGATGAGGTAGAATTCCTCGGCCATGTGATCGGTAAAGATGGAATTGCTGTAAATCCATCTAAAGTTCAATCAGTATTAGAGTGGACTGCACCAACCAATGTGAAGCAAATTCGAGGTTTCATAGGAATGGCCGGTTACTATCGGAGATGCATTGAAGGTTTATCCAAAATAGCTGGACCAGTGACCAAGTTGCTAATAAAGAATACACCATTCAATTGGGATGAAAAGTGTGAAGCAAGTTTTCAGGGTTGAAGACCAGATTAACCACAGCTCCAATCTTAGCAGTTCCTAAAATAGGGAAAGACTTATAGTATACTGTGATGCATCTAAAGAAGGTTTGGGTTGTGTGTTAATGCAAGTTCGGAAAGTCATTGCTTATGGTTCAAGACAACTGAAACCACATGAAATCAACTATCCAACTCATGATTTAGAGTTAGCAGCAGTAGTTTTTGCGCTAAAAGGATGGAGGCATTTTCTTTATGGAGCCAGATGTGAATTATACACTGACCATAAAAGTCTCAAATATTTTTTCACTCAAAAGGAATTGAATATGAGACAGAAGCGTTGGTTGGAACTAATCAAAGATTATGATTTAACAATCAACTATACTCGAGGAAAAGCAAATGTTGTAGCTGATGCTTTAAGGAGAAAGAGTGCAGATATTCAGCCTAGCAATAGGGAGCTATGAAAAGAGTTACAAATGGATTTGGAAAGATTAGAACTTCAATTCCTTAGAACAGAGGTTCTTGGAGGATTAGCTACTATGCATGTAGTTGCAGAGCAGGACAGTGATCTTAAGTAAGAGATTTTCAGACATCAAACAGAAGATCCTTTTATTGCTGAGGAAAATCGTAGGATATCTCAAGGGCAAAAATCAGTTTTTCGCCTTGGAGATTATGAGTCTTTATGGTTTCAAGACCGTCTTTGTGTTCCAGATGTGACTGTGATTAGAGATGTCATACTCAGAGAAGCACATGAAACACCATATTCTATACATCCAAGAAGTACCAAGATGTATTTGGATTTGAAAGAACTATTATGGTGGAGTAAAATGAAAAGGGACATTGCTAAATATGTATTAGAATTTCATACTTGCGAAAGGGTGAAGGCTGAACATCAAAGTCCAGCATGACCATTACAACCTTTAGAAATTCCCGAGTGGAAGTGGGAGGAAATAGGTATGGACTTCATCACAGGATTGCTTATGACACCTAAACGGAAGGATATGATATGGGTTATTATGGACAGACTCACAAAAAGTGCACATTTTATTCCGGTGAATCAGAAAGATAATGCCAAGAAGTTAGTTGAAGTATATGTCAAGGAGATAGTAAGTAAGCATGGAGTACCCAAAAAAGATCGTAACTGATAGGGGATCAGTGTTTACTTCAGCATTTTGGAAGCAACTGCATGAAGCACTTGGTTCAAAGTTAGACTTCAGCACAACCTATCATCCTGAGACAGGAGGTCAAACAGAAAGAACAAATCAAATACTAGAAGACATGTTAAGGGCTTGTGCATTAGATTTTGGAGGTACATGGGAAGATCATCTACCATTGGCAGGATTTTCCTAGAATAATAGCTATCAGAGTAGTCTGAAGGCAACTCCATACCAAGTTCTGTATGGAAGGAAGTGTAGATCACCAATATGTTGGTATGAGCCTGGTAGCAGCAAAGAATTTGCGCCAGACTATATCAAGGAAAGACAAGATATCATTGATAAGATCAGGGATAGACTGAAAATAGCTCAGAGTAGGCAGAAAATTTATGCTGATCACAGTTGAAGATCATGTCATCCAGAAGTGGGAGACATGTTATACTTGAAAGTAAGTCCAATGAAAGGGGTCAAAAGGTTCGGAGTTAAAGGAAAATTGAGTCCAAGATACATCGTACCATTCAAGATATTGAGTCAGAACAGAACTATAGCTTATGCTTTAGAGTTACCATCAACATTGGCTCAAGTGCACAATGTTTTCCATGTGTCACAACTTCGTAAATGTCTGAAAGTTCCAGATGATGCAATCACACATCAGGAGATAGAACTACAAGCAGACTTGACCTATATTAAAAAGCCATGTAATATTTTGGAAGAAAACTGGAAAAGATTGAGGAACAAAGCAACCAAGTACTGCAAAGTACATTGGGAACATCACCCTGAAAGGGAAGCTACTTGGGAGAAAGAAGAGGATTTAAGAAAAGCCTATCCAGAACTATTCAGGTACACCTCAACAAACTTCGGGACGTGGTTTAATTTAAGGGGGGGGGGAGTCTGTAACATCCCAGCATTTAGGAACTAACGAAGGGTAGATTTAAGAATTTGGAATGTTGCATGCATTCATCTGTGAAAATGTGGGTAAATTTTTCGCCAAATAAAAAACCTAAAGTGATCAAGGTTTCCTTCATACTTTGAGAATATATATAGTCTTGAAGGATGATTGTTATAGACTTTGATATGATCTTTATGGATTTATGTGTATTGGGAATTGAAATTTGAATTTAAAACTTGAGTGTTTGAATTATAATTCAAAAGAATTTTGAATAATGTTTGAATATTTAATTCAATTAAGAGTTAACCAATAATAACTCAAACTTTATATAAAGAGAGTAATTAAGAATAAGAATCTCCATTTCATATTTTCATTCAATAAAGAAGTTACAAAAAAATGTAACTTATGAAAATCATCCAAAATTCTTACAATAATAAATAAATAAATAAAGAATAATATGTCTTTATTGATAATAGTACAATCTTTATTACAAAATAATAAAATAATGATTACAAAAGGGTAGAACTAAAATTACAAAAGAAAAAAGAATATTACATATGACTATTCTACAAATAAACCTAACTAAATTCTTGAATTCCCAAGTCTGCTACCTGCAAAATAAACACAAACAAAAAAAATAAAGAAAGTTAAGGTTAAAATTATATTACTCTCAGACTTGTCAGTGGAGTGCACTGATCAAGGTTCATCATTGAGTAATCTTATAAAAAGGGGCAAGTTTCACCCATATGAAAGAATGTATCTTTCATAATTTTAAGGCATAAGTCAAATAACAGCTAGGAGGGGAAAGTTTCACCAGCCAGGTAAAAGTATCCAGATAAAAGTAACTCTCAAATTCAGAGCATATCCACAAGTTGCACAGCAAGCACACAGACAGGACACACACCAAATTGCATGGTGTGTGTGTGCTGTTAGCACCTTAGAAACAGCCCAGCAACACAAAACTGCTCAACACAGCCGTGGAGAAGCACTAGTGCATCTCTTCACTACTCACACACAAGAACAACTAGATTATCCAGAGCCAAATAAACCAGTAACACCATCTCACACCAGATCAAGCCACATATCACCTGATGGTGACATATGGAGGGAAAGGATCAGGTGAATAGCAAGGCCGAGCTCACAGGAGCTAGGAGGAGCAGAGTTCCTCAAGGCCAAGCACAAGCATCAAGGGAACACAAACAATATCAAGAGAAGAAGGACTGGATCAAACCAGCAACACCACCAGCACATCAAGCCATCACCAGCATAGATTTTATGGTGAGCATCATAAACAACCATGTGATCTATTTATCTTATCCAAGCAAAATATATATGCTGACGCATAAGACAACCTCTCAATAATCACCCAAGTGGGGTGAAGCTATCCGAGAGGTTTTTAAACATAAAGGTCAAGATCAAACTCTTTTCAAAACACCAAATTGTCAGACCAGCCTCACAGAATTGGTGATACCAAAGGCAACCTCTATATTCTATCATTTGTTCTTACAAAGTCTGGCACATCTCCAAGAAGGAGTAGCACCTCAGATTATATAAGACACAAACAAAACCATATATATTAACCAACTAGGATCTAAGATCTGGTAAGCAGTTGATGTCTTAACCAATTTGGAAAATAACAGCAACATAGGAGCTTAGATCCTAGAGCCTCAGACCAGCATCATTGGCTAGATCAAACAATAAATTTCCCAACTTATCTATCAACATCTATCAAGTTCCAGAAATGACTATAAGTATAGTTAGTAACAAGATCTACTTATGTACCATCTTAAGAAGGTTTCATAAACACTAACCTTATCACAAAGACAATCAAATATTCCAATCTACACAAATCATCTCCCTGGAATTAGATACAGGGATCATATCCTAATTATTTATTCATGATCAAAGAGTCATTAGATTCTATTGAATAAAATTCAGACCAAGCATAATCTGGCAAGCCAACAATAACTAAGTCAGTAAATTCTAACTGACTAGATCATTGCCAGTATCAAGATACTAACAATAGATAAACACATCACTTCACCAAAGTACCAATCAAAGGCAATAATATGCAACCTTAGAATTTGATCCAACCTTAGTCACAAATCAAAAATAGCATCACACAATCAAATGGGGGTGGCCACTAACACTGAGGTGCAGAGCACCCAAATCCCCATTATACAGCATAACCAGGTCATAGGAGCATCTTACAAGCACCAGAGATGAACCCTAGTAGCAATACAAGCACAAACTATAACTGGCTACTAGATACACACAAAGGAATCCAAGGTGATAAGATGAACTAGGATCCACGAAGACATAACTCACTAGGGTCCTCGCTGACGAATTGAAGAGGAAGCAGAATGGCCGACGAGCATGGCGGCAGAGAGGCGCAACCTGCACTAGCCACGACGGCGGCCACAGCAGTACACGGGCACCACACCTCACCAAGGGAGGGTCCGCGGTGGCGGCAACAACACTTTCCCCAAGCCCTAGGGTTCGGGAAGGGGCTAGCCTGTCCAGGGTAGGACACTAGGATCAAATCGAACTGAACCAGATGGACGAGCATGGTCGACAACCTCACCCCGCACCACGGCGGCAGCCAGGACGGTCCACGGCAGCGCGAATCGCCGGCGACATCATCGTTGTCCACGGGGTCGGGAGAGAAGAAGAAGAAAGGTGAGATAGAGGGAGAGACAGAGAGTGAGTTGGGCCAGGTGGGCCGAAAACCCTTCGGGGTGTTATTTTTACCTTACCCTACTAGGCCACGAGGGCCCAATAAAACCAAACACACAACCCAAACCATTTAGAGCCTACTTTTAATAAATAGGAAAAGACCAAAATGCCCCTAAACTTAAATAAATTCTGGAAAATAAAATAAAAGTCCAAAAAGTATAAATAAAATTTTTGACATATAAATTTTATTAAGAATTTTGCAATTTATTTATTCCTTATGGAATTCTACAAAATTATTCAAAGATGATAAAAATAAATAAAAATCACTTTCATTATATATTAATATTTTAGTATTTTAGAAAAATACTAAACAAATCTTTAATAACAATTTTTGATACCTAAGTGATAATTCTTAAAAGAATTATTAAATCAATAAAAGTCAAATAAAAGGAAAATAAATAAAGAATACAATATTATATTATAAATATTAAAAAATTAATATTTATAAATCCTTTATTATTAAAAAGAATTTTATTAATAATGGGGAGAAAGCATATCAAGGTCCATGGCAAGCATCAGACTTCATTACCTTGCCATCACAAGGCAAGTTCATCACTTCCTCATATCCTTTGAAGAGTCTTTATCAAAGTATTTGCAAATTGTGTGTTATCATATCTACTCTAAAGAAAGAAAGTATTATTTTCACAAATAAAGAAATCTTAGATGTGATCCTAAGTGATGATATAATGGAGCAATAGAACTTAGTGTTCTATTTGCAATAATTAGGGACTTCATAACCTCTGACATCTGTGATTTTAGCGCCGTATATTACACGTTAGCCATGAGATGTGGAATGGGACAAAGAAGTCAGCTATATCTTCTTCCTCTCGCATGAATCCGGATGTGCAGGTCGTGGCTGTTATCCTTGTAGCGTTCATATTAATTGGTAATTCGTAGAGGATATGCAGCATATGGGTGGGAACCCTCATCGTCCCACGATAGTTCTGGCATCTAACGGTTTGTACAAACCATTGCCGTAATTCATTATGTGGGCATGGTGTACACCAAGGAGGCATGCGAGGTCGCGAAGGGGGCAGTGATTGGCTTGGACCAACTACTGGGCCCCACATCATGGAATTGTGGACGGGAAACTACGCCCAGTCGTGCAACAAGGAGTTGATCTCTCATGGGTAAAGTAACGCACCTCTGCATAGTGTAAAAATTTGTAACTTGTTACTCCCTGTTTCGGGAAGGATCTACGAACACGGTAGGAAAGGAACTCCATGAAAGTTCTGGTCAACCTGTGAAGGCTGATGGTCATAGATTTTTATAATAAAATCAATCTTTGAAGAAAGATTTACAAAAACTGCATAGTGCCAAGGACTTATAGTCTGAGGTGGTAGTTAGAGCATCAAACTTCCCACCTTGCATATAATGAACTTGTTGGGTAACGTTGTTACTCATCCTTTCCTTTGATCCCTTGCTTAGACTCTGAGGATCTTGAAGATGTGCCAATGTATGCAGATGAATGCCAAGAAGATGTGTTCTTCGAGGAGCCTGACCTGTCCGGATGTGTTGAAGGAGTGGATTACGAAATCTGCTATGGTGTCGATGATAACGAGTCCAACTAAGTATTCCTAGTTAGTAGTAACCAAGGGATCCGAGCAGCATGAACTCAATAGAATAAGCTGCCGAGCTCAACTCCTAGTCGGAGTTGCTACTTTTAAATTCCGCTGAAACACTTTATATTTTGGTTAAGTTGAAACCTTTTGAAGTCTTGAACTTCTGGTATTGTAATAATAATAATGTGTGAATGTTTGTAATATGGACCCGCAATGTTTCTATTGTACCACTCTGAGGGATGTGATATTTACGAAACGGTGTTATGTGGATGTCATGTCAATGACTATAGTGTACTACACATGCATTGGTATGCTGGGTCACCGCAACCCCGCGGTCAAATCTATGATCTGGTCGATATGCGGGAGGACGAACTGCTCCTTTGGGTAGGCGCTGTTGAGGTTGGTGTAGTCGATACACTTTCTCCAGGTCTTGTTCTTCTTCATGACCAGGACTAGGTTTGCCAGCCACTTGGAGTACTTGATGGGCCGGATGAATCCTTCAGCGAGTAGGCGCTGCACTTCTTTGGCGATTGCTCGGCGGCGCTCTTCATTGAAGGGCCGCAGCGACTACTTGAAAGGTCGCGCTTTGGGATCGACATTGAGTTTGTGCTCGGCTAGTTCCCTCGGGACACCTAGCATTTCAGATTGATGTCGCGATTCTCACGGAGGAAATCGACGAGCGTGCTTTACTATGCGGGGCTCATGCCTGCCCCGATGATGACCGTCTGACTGGAGTCGCCCAGGACCAGCTCGACGGTGCAGGTGTGCATTGCGGCTTTAAACGCTGTCGAACCGGCGTTCTCTGCCTTGGGATTCTTCAAGATCATGCGGTCGTCCCTATCGACTCCACTTGCGTACCTGGCGAGCTCCTCGGCATGGTTGGTTTCCGCGGAGATGACATCGTCCGCGAGTTCGGCGCCATTTTCCTCGCACTCCACGGCCATATTGGGGTCTCCATGGATGGTGATGATGCCGCATGGACCTGGGAGCTTCATCATGTTGTACACGTAGTGCGGTGCCACCATGACCTTGGCGAATGCTTGTCGCCCCAAGACGCAGTGGTAGGGGTTGTGGAAGTTCACTAGCTCAAAGACGATCCGCTAGCTGCAGAAGTTAGCGGGTGTGCTGAAGGTGACTGGCAGCGTCATCTTGCCGATCTGGTACGCCTTCCGACCGGGGATGATGTCGTGGAAGGTGGTGAGAGTTGTTTCGATCATCGACTACGGGAGCTGCAGTCATCTGAACGTATCCAGGTAGAGGATGTTGATGGAGCTCCCTCCGTCCATCAATGTCTTCCGGAGCCAGTAGTCACCCACTTTGGGCTTAACTACCAGGGCGACTCGCCCGGGGTACTCGATCCGTGGCGAGTGTTCCTCACGGATCCACGTGATGCGCTGCTCGAACCAGTTGAGGAAGCGTGGAACGTCGACCTGGGACACCGCTTTGATGGCGACTGCATGGGAGAGGACCTTCTTCTCGTTCTTGGTGTCGAGCCCGGTGAAGGTCTGTAGCGAGCCGGCGTCGTTGCCAAAGGCACCGGCATTGCCGTGGTCCCTTGGCGGGTTGTTTTGGGGCCTTCTTGTCTCGCCTTGCCTTCTCTATATCCTTTAGGAAGTGGCAGTCGACGGTGGTGTGGGTGGTGGGTTTCCCCTCCCTGCTATGATAGACACAGGGCTGGTTGAAAAGATCAGTGGGGTCGAATTTCGGCCTCACTCGGTAGTTTCCGCTATCGCAGTAGTTTCCTCCGTGGCAGCGGAAGTTCTTCGGCTCGCGTGGTGCATAGCCGGCGTTGGCGACGGAGTAGACTCACCCTTCACCACGGAACTTGCCGATGAGGTGAGTGTTGCTGTAGCGTAGTTCGCGATGTCTTCCATTGTCATGGCCGCTTAGGAGGCGGTTTCCGCCCGACTCATCGTCTGTCTCTTTGTTCGGGTCTTCATCCGCGTACCGCTTGGCGATCTCGAGGAGGTCGGGGATGTTGTTGAGTGTACGGTAGACCCTCTTGATCTTGGTGACCAGAGGTTCGTATCGACACGAGTTCTTGAAGCGGGTGGATCGCCGTGTCCGGGTGGATGCCGGAGGCGTTGATCCACAGGTCCTGCCATCACTGAACCCAGTGGCGAGTCGACTCGCGCGGTCTATGGATGCATCGCTCTAGGTCATCTATGGTGGTGGCGCAGGTGTAGGAGACCTCGACATGCTTTACAAAGGCCTTGCGCACGCCCCCCATGAGTCGATGTTGTCTCAGGGGGTGTTGATCCATTGACGAGTCTCTCCCTCCATCATCAAGGGGATGCAACGAGCGGTTAGGAGGTCGGTGTGTCCGGCGATTCCCTTTTGCAGGAGGTATGTGTCCAGCCACACGGCTGGGTCTTACGCAGGGTCGTACTTATCAATCTCTTTTGGCGCTTTGAAGTTGGTCAGATACTTTTCGCCTCGGATCATGGGTCCGAAACACTGGGGGTCCACTCGACTGAAGGAGCCCCTTGGCTTGGAGTCATTGCGGTTGGTGAGGGTGTGTCTCAGGTCGTTGGGATGGCGTGCTCTCCAGGTTTAGTTGTTGAAGATGTGTGTCCGTGCGTCGATTGGTTGCCCATTGGCAGCGACCGTGTTGTTCACCGGTCGCGGATCGTTGGTGGAGACCGCTGGATGCGCGACCTGTGGTTGAGGCTGCAGGGGCTCGGGTGGCGGGCAGTTGAGAGTGTTGGTGATCGTTGGGCGGCGCTCATGGCCGCCCTGCTCCCGGAGGAGCGGGAGTACATCCGTCCCCGAGTCGGCTTCCGCGACTTGTTTCTCGACAGCCCTGGCGAGTAGGGCCTGGGCGTACTTGACTTGCAGGTCGCCTTCCCCCGTGATGTTTAGGTTGGGGACTGCGGCCTACCCCGCGATGACATTGTCCATCAGGGTGGAATACAGCGGGAGGCCGTTTACATCGCGCTCTTGCGGAGAGACGAGGACTCTCGGCTGGTTGGGAGGAGGCGTGCGGCTGGGTGGCGGTGGGGGAGCCCCGCTCGCTATGCTCCTGGTGGTGGGCGGGCGCTAAAGCTAGGCGGGGTGTTCTCGCAGAACGCGCGATCGGCCGCGCGAGCAGGGTCATTCTCCTCGTCGAAGTTTAGGGCATGACCCTGAACGCTGGGGTTCAGGCGCGTCCTGATATGGCGCTAGTGGTAGAGCGACAGTTCCTGTGCCGTTGCTTGCTCGAGGTGAAATTTTTCGCGCTCGGCCTGCTCCTTATGTGCTTCTTCCTCTAGCCGTAGGCGTGCTTCCTCGACCTCTGATACGTCGTAAACGTATCTATAATTTTTTATGTTCCATGCTTGTTTAGGATCAAATTTTCTATTCTTTGTCTACACTTTGAGGTATTTTTATACATTTTCTGGGACTAACCTCTTAACAAGATGCCGTAGTGCCAGTTGCCTATTTTCTGCTGTTTGTGGTTTCAGAAAAGCTAGTAAGAAAATATTCTCGGAATTGGACGGGACAAAAGCCAAAGTAAATATTTCACCGAGACGGACACAGAAACCTAAGGGCAGCCGAAGGAGTGCCATAGAGCGGCCACACCCTAGGGCCGCGCGGGCCCACCCTAGGGCGCGCTGCCATATGGTGTGTTCCCCCTGGCCACCTCCCTGCCTTGCCTCTTCACCTATATAATCCCCCCGATGCCAAAATCCTAAGTACCTAATCAGATCTCCACGACACAGTCTGTAGCCACCGCCACCATCGTCCCTAGATTGCATTCTAATCGATGAAGTCGAATTTCTAAATGGTTCACTATTACTTCTTCTGCAGGAGGAGGAAATTGCTAGTCAAGCATCCTAGGGTTCTGTTGCCTGTCAAAACTCACCGGCGGGCAGCGACGAGCAACACGAAGAGCCGGGAGGCTCCCAGAGCGGCTGGTGGGCCCTGGTCCCTCGGTCGGCGTCATAAATCTTCCGCACGCACGCGTCTGTCTTGGTTCGAGGCGTGCCACCTATACCTGGTCGGAAGGTGATGGATTGTTCGATTGGTTTCTGCGGTAAACAAGTATCGTAAAATTGAGCCGTGATCGGCTCGAGTTTCCACAAATCGGCTTTCAGAGCCGATTACCCCCATGGCTTTGCATTGGATCTTATGATAACATGGGGTTTTGCTTAATTACTACAAGCTAAATCGATCTACGATAGTTTGGTGTTTTCACCATGCAACCGGAACGTCCCACGCGTAGTTGAGCCTAATAGATACGAAAAGTAGTAGAAAACCGATCCTAGAGAAGGCCTAAAAACCAACATAACGTCAATTCCCGGAACATCCCCTCTAAGATCAATAAACCATACCTTACGTATTACCGGATCGTTCAACCCGTTTGTGAGGCCAAATCACGTAGATATTAAACTAAACCTTGATGAACAAGGCACAACTATAACAGATCAAATCGACTTAAGCAGAAATCAAGCAAGATGCCACCTTCACACCCGGGAGAAGGTGCAAAGACGGCGAGATAGCTAGAGGTAGCATAAATAAGCAATCATAGTAAAAGTATCGATGCTAGCTCTAACAAATCTGTGGTAAAGGTGTTACTCGCCATCAACAAGGCTTGACGAGTAACACCGGATAACGATATAAGTAAATACTGCCTAGATCGCAAGATGCGATCTAGGCAGCATGGCACTTACTACCGAGAAAACCCTAGAAACAAGGGGTGGCGATGCTTGAGATTGTGTTGGTTGTGAGCGTGATTGTCCTCCTTTTCTCAATAACCCTAGGTACATATTTATAGTCCGGAGACTCTCTACTTTTGGAATAACTCTACAACTCTATCTTTATCTAAACATAAGCGGAACCTAAACAAATACGAATCCTACTAAGATACAAAATACACGGGCAATTCAGCCCAAATCTACGCACTAGGCCGATCCAACAACACGTTGAATATATGTATCTTCTAAGCCCATCTTGATCACGGCCCATCCTTCAGAGGCCAAAATATGGCGATAACACATGCCCCTGGTTTTGGCAATGATAATTCCAAAACCACTCGTGTTTTTCTTCTCTGGGTTTTCCTCTTTTTTTTATCGGGTTCTGTGCGTCGAGCAGCGTGGCGAGTGAGATAAATCACGCCACCCCTTCATCATGATGCCTGTCTTCTCAACTCCTCCATGATTGCATGATTTGTGATTTTGGCGGCGCAATCTGGGAAACTGCTATGGCATTGAACCGTTTCTTCACTATTCCTCTTTATTTAAATCCTCTGAGCAGTTCACAGTCCCCATCTTCCACCCGTAGCAGAAAACCCTCTTTCTCCAGGAAAAACCCTCTTTCTCGCCATGGCCTCCTCTGCTTCCTCCGATCTCTCTCCCACGCCTCCAATAGCCTCGGTGAATGAACCAACTCCAGAGCACCCGAAGCAGTGGCGTACAACACTCTCGCCCCACAATGGTGGGGCGAGAGGGTTGGGACTTTGCAGTCTGGTCGAGGGCGATCGTCCTGACAGATGGCGAAGAACCTTGATTCCTCGCCGACGGGAGCTGAGGCGGACAGCAGCAGACGCCATGTCACGGGATGGCGTCGACTCCTCGAAGAAGAGGAAGAAGAGGAGGAGGAGGACCCTCTCCGAGGAGTACCAGCCGGTGAGGTACTTCCGTGCGGGTTAGAAGACGGCAGCGACGAAGACGAGGGCGAGGAGGCCCTACGGCTTCCTCGATGGCAGCAGACGAAGGCAGCAGTAGGCCGAAGACAATGAGGAAGACGGCGGCGGCAGCGACCTCGGCTTCGATTAGGATTTAGTAGTAATGGCGTAGTAGCGAGGCCCCTTTATGTCGATCATCCTGTAAGCAATGATCTTTTGAATGAACGAAACTGTTTCCCAAATGTTGCTTCCTTTTGCTTCAATTTTGCCGATAACGAAACAAGTCGATGTTCCATAAGCGATGACCTTGTATCGGCTTTCATCATCTTCTGCGCATATAGTTAAACAAGTTAAATTGCACAAAGCCGATGACCACCCGGCTCCTTCTAAAAACGTTTGATAGGGTCAACCTTGATTTGAATCACAACAGCCATTTCTTGATGCAAGCGGTAACTGCGACCCTTTTCAAAATAGGCGACTGTGTCCTTCTTTTTTCAAAGCGGCAATCCAAACCTCCATTGCCCATCGAAAAATGTGCCTGAGCGAACAACTATCGACCAGCGGGGATGATGATGACGGCTGAAATAAGCGAGTTCCGTCTTGGCGCTCTCCATGCCCTCAAGGCATTTCCTTAGTAGCTTGTTGTTTTTTTTATTCGGCCGATTTTCAACGCGTCCCCCATATTTCTTGCCAATCGACTTAGCCGATCTCACGTATCGGCCCCTCAAGTTTTATTGTCCCATATCCCACATGCTTGGAAAATACTTCTTGAGATCTGGCCATTGGCGCCATTGGAAATTTTTCACCGTCAGCATTGCTCAAGCATGTACGCGTTCCCTCTTAAAACTTGGTCGACCTTATGCGGCCCGTGCCAATTTGGAGACCATTTACCATATCTTGCGTCCTTAGTACCCAAGGGCAACCTGACTTCCCATACCAGATCTCAACGTGGAACTCCTTTGGCTTCACCTTCTTGTTGTAGGCACGAGCTACTTTCGCCTTGTTCTCTTTTATTTTCTCAGCGACCACAGCCTAAGCTCAGTCACATCTTCCACGCTGTCACTCATCAAAGTTGCATATTCTTCACCGTTAGCTCATTACGAAAAGTAACACGTCTCGATCCAGCCGTAATTTCCCAAGGCAATACGACTTCTTGCCCATAGACCAGATAGTGCGGAGAGGTTTTATCGCCCCATGGCACGACATGCGATAAGCCCATAAAGCCTCGATAAAACCTCATGCCAACGCCTAGGGTGCTCATCGATTTTCCTCTTGATCAGCTTGATAAGACTACGGTTGGGCGCCTCGGCTTGCCCATTTGCTTGGCGTAATGCGGAGATGACCGTGTCGGTTTAATCCTGTGTCCTCACGAACTTTACGAACTCGTGAGAAACAAAACCGAACCTCCATCGGTTGTGATAGTCTGGGGAATCCCAAACCTATGAATAGCGTGCTCTTTCACGAAATCGATGACATCTTTTGAACTTACCGACTTCATAGGACGGCTTCCACCCACTTGGTAAAATAATGCATGATGGCCAAGATCCACATGTGGCCCTTGCTTGACGGAGGATTGATCTTGCCGATCATGTCCATGCCCCAACCTCGGAATGGCCAAGGCTTGATGATGGGATTCATTCTTGATGCGGTACCATCTGGATTTTTCCAAAATCGACATGCTTGACACCCTTTGTAGTACTTAAACAGTCCTCGAGCATGGTAGGCCAATAAAACCCTGATCTCTGATCAACCACTTCATCTTATGAGCCGATTGGTGAGTCCACAGCGCCTTCGTGTACCTCGTGTAGGAGCTGATTGGCCTCGGCTGTCCCGAGCACTTGAGCAATAGCCCTTCGAGTCTGTAAAACATGTCATCCCCAATAAGCACGTACTTCATGGCTTTGTACCTTATCCGTTTAGGTGCCCCAGCGAATCTTTCAAGTAATTGAAGATATCGGCTCTCGATCGTCTGCTTCTAGGAACTGCACGGACATCGGCTCCTTCTACCATATCCTTGTACCACAAGCTATCTGCGCAAGATCGTTCGCCTCGGTATTCTCGCTCGTGGGATCCAAGTGAAGTTGATGTCTGGGAATTGCGTCATCAGCTTCATGTGCAGCCATAATGGGAAGAGGGACTCGCTCCGCACTTGTAGTCCTCCGTGAGCTGGGAAATCACCAACTTGGAGTCTCCAAAGATTTCCACTGCTTCGCTCGGCCGAGGAGTAACTCCATCCCTTGCGTATTGCCTCGTGCTCGGCTACATTGTTAGTGGGAGAGGTAGACAATCTGATGGAGAAGGAAAATGTTGCCCAGGCGACGAGAAAAATGCCGATGCGCAGCCATCGTCACAAACTGATCCGTCGAAAAACATAGCCCATGCTTTTATGGACGGTGCCGCTATGTTAGTGTTGATCCTCTCGGCAATAAGATCAGCGGCCTTTGTCCCTTAACAGCTTTCGCGGTGATACGGATGTCAAACTCGATAATGCAAACATCCATTTGCCTAATCGGCCTTTTAACATAGGAGCCGATAGCATGTGCTTTATGATGTCCGACTTGCATATGATGATGACCTCTGCGATAGCAAAATGTGGCGCGACTTGGTGCATGTAAAAAACAAGCAGAGGCACAACTTGTCGATATCCGGATATCGCGTCTGCGTCCGGCATCCTACGCTTATGTAGAATACGACTCGCTCTAGCCCATCATGCACTTGTACCACCATCGAGGCGATGGGCGTGTACCAAGCGACAAGTAAATGTAGAACGGTTTACGGCTGGGGTGGAACTAACTGCTGGCGGCTTTGTCGGATATTCTTTGATCTCGTCGAAGGCCCGTTGTTGTTACGCCCCAGTGAATTCCTCGTCGACTTTAATTTTCACGAGCCCCATGAGCGGCTCTATCCTTCTGACAGGTTAGAGATGAATCGCGGCGAAGTTGATCTTGCCAATGAGAGGCTGTAGCTCTTTCTTTGTAGTGGGTGGCTTCATTGTTCGTCTTGCCTCGACTCTTGAGCCGATCTCAATTCGCGTTCATGGACCAAAACCCAAGAAGCGACCGGCCGTCACTCAAGGCACACTTCTTTGGATTCATCCTCGGGCCAAACTTTCTTGTTCGGTCCGGGGCGCGTTGCAGATCGCCCAAGTGCCCTTGCTTGAAGCAGACTTGACCACCACGTCATCGATGTAGATTTCCACCGGTTTGCGATCAGATCATGGAAGATATAATTCATGGCCCTTTGATACGTGGCGCGGCATTTTTCAGTCAAAGCGTCATGACTACATATTCAAATAACCCCACGGACCACAGGACTCGAATGCGATCTTGTGTATGTCTTGGAGCCATGAAGATCTGGTTGTACCGGCATTGCCGTCCATGAAGCTCAAAATTTTATGACCAGCTGCTGCATTGATCAATGTTTACGCCACCGGCATCGGATATTCATCCTTTGGGGTAGCTCTGTTGAGATCTCGAAAATCTATAGCAACACGCCATTGGCGCCCTTCTTCTCTCTGAGCACGATGCTAGAAATCCATTCGGCATACCCGCATGGTGCGATCAACAGCGTCGGCATTTTCTCGACCTCTTTCTTGACTTCTTCCAAAATTTGCCTTCATTTGTCGTGCTCATTGTTGAAATGGCGAAATCCCTTTTGAGCGGGGCCGATGCTCGATGATGCTCTGTCAACCGAGCATCTCTGTGTAGTCCCATGCGAAGCAGTCTGGATATTGTTTCAACAGGGCTATCATCGGTTCCCGCAGACTTGGTTCTAACTTTCTGTTGATAAATGTTGGTCGTGGCTTATCCCCAGGACCAATGTCGATCTCTTCTAGCTCATCGGTGATGTAAACCCATACCCTAGCTTTCCGTCACTGTCAAATCGGCGCTAAACACAGGGCAAGCGATGGGTGAGGACAACAAGAATAATTTGGGCGATCGCTGAATCGGCCCCCTTCTTCTTGCATCATCAGAATCGGTTTACACCTTATTATTTTACAGTGGCAGAGTGTCCCTCCGCTACGACTACATGAACTACTTGTCGTATGATCGCTGCTTTTTATTTTTGTGGCGATCGCGAGGATCGGCCGTACCTGAGATGATCGTGGGCTTTTCTACTCTGTAAGCGATGGATAAGACCAGCCTCACCCGTTTTTGTAGCTTCAATACGTTCAGCCGTCTAGATTGATTCCGAGATCGGCTCTTGGTCTTCCGCTTCCCGGATGTTCATGCCAGCGGTGGAAACCTCGATAGAATAAATGCGCATGGGCGACCTCCACTTCATCCCGTCCCTTTGTTAAACGCGGTGCATCGTGGATGGAATGCAGCGATTAGCGTGGATCCAATCCCTTCCTAGAAAGGCGGCGTGTACTTTTGCTGTTCACGGAAAAATGGCGTGGGTATGGTTTTCCTTGCGGTCGGATCCACGTTCGAACGCCTTGCGTTTAGAAGACTGCCGTTGAAGTCGCTTAACGTGGCGTTGGTTTTGATCAGGTCGCGATGGGCGTCCCAAGCGTCGTAGCATGGAGTATGGCATGATATTGGCCGCTCGGTGTCCACCAACATCTTCTTGTGGGTTGTCCATTGATGTAGCCCATGCAGTCTGAGCTTTCGGATGTTTGTAACCCTTCTCACGTGGCTTCTCAAAGATAACGGCCGTGGGCGCGATCAAGTTGTGCCACGAGTAACTCATCGGTTCTTGGCGCGCGAGAATTCGGAGAACACGAACACCATGTTTGTGCCGGCCGATGCACGTGCATCGGCTTTTATTAACAGGCGCCACTCTTTCCTTGTCGCGCGTCTCCGTAGTCTGCCTTACTTTGCCGGCGGATCAGGCGTGCTTTCTTTAGCGTGGAATCTGCGCTTGACTTCTTCTAAGTTCTGCAGCCGCTGTACTCTCGCTTACGGGTGTGTCGAGTCCATCGGGCACCACCTTGGGCGGTGAAACCTGTCTTCTTCTTTGTCATCCTGGGCCTCTCAAGGCCCTTCGCTCAGCGGACTCCTTAGGGCGGCTCACGAGGTTGGAGAGGTCCTAGGCGTTCGAACAACGTCTTGGCCTCGTGCCCTTCTTTTGTTGTCCACATTACAGGCGGTTGTCGGCTGTAGGCAATCGGCTCATTCCACGTCCAGCAATGCTTGAAAAAGGCAATCCCAATGTTTGTCTGCGCCTTCCTTCTCTTTCGGTCCCCTAGCAAGGTGCTCATATCTTCGTCGTCTACATCGTCTTTGGCGGCGTTGGTCATCTTGGCGCCCATACTTATTAAGGAGATCGTGGAATGTGGCTTACGATATCGCACTCTCCTCACTTGTTCCTCTGTTAAGTATCGCCCGTTATTGGTGGGCGGTTGCGTGGACCAGCCTTCTCTCTTTCTTCGCCCCGAGAGTGATCGCCTCCTACCTTGTACGTGTCATGGTGGTACCCAGACACCGCCATGTTGACACCGACGAAAAGTCCGATTGGCGTCTCGCGGGCATCGCAGTTCTACCATGTTGACACCGGAGCGGGTTCGTGTCCACTTTCATGGCGAATCGGCGAGGATCAGACGGCCTTGCTCTATAGCCATCTGGATTTGGCGGCGAAGCTCCTTGCACTCGTTGGTGGGGTGAGTGACCGAATGATGCCACTTGCAGTCTGGTCTCCGTTCATCTCACGGGCCGTAGGGATTTTGTGGCCTTGGGCAACCTCAATCGCTTCTCCTTCAGCGATAGATCGAATATCTGCTCAGCTTTGCTCACATCAGTCGAACCCTCTCGCAGGCCCTTCTTTGTTTCACCCATTTACAGGCACAGGATCGCCCCGAGCCCATTCAGCCACGGCCACCTCCTGGTCTGCGTGGGATCTTCCTCTTCTGCATCGACCAGGCTTATCGGACGTCTGAATTTGTCTTGGTACAACTTCGGTGGCGCTGCTCATACATCGTCGGTTCGAGCCATGCGCCAATGAGTTGTATTCTACCGGAATGCCACGTCCTTGATGGGTCTTTGAGGCACATCTTGCCAGCGATTGCTTCCTTCTCGGTTAAGCAGCCGAGTAACATCTGTTCTTGATGGTCCTAAAGCTGGATGTATTCGACTCTGTTTCTCCCATACATCGTACTTGCGCCCGGTCCGCAATGCCAGCCTCGGTAGCCTCCGAATGGTATTGGATGTGGAACTGTTCTTCTAGTTGCTTCCAGTCTGAATTGAATCGGTGGCGGAGGTGTACCACCCAAAGGCTGGTCTGTTAGAGATTGTGCAAAAAATCTCACGCATTTGATCCGATGCGAAATCATACCTAGCTGTGCGGTATCGGCTACGTGCTCGATCGAGCTTGACCCCTCGACCGCTGAATCTTGAGAACTCGGGGAGCTTATATTTGGGCGGTAGTGGAATCAGGTCAAACTTCGTTGAAGTACGGCTTTGAGTAGCCGATTGTGCGCCTTTTTTTAAGCACGTTTAACCGATCTCTCAAGATGGCAGTGATTTGGTCCACTGTTTGAGCTGCAGGGGCTAGACTCTCATGGCTTGTTCCAGTGGCATACTTGGCTAGCCACGCCGGTTTGTCAGCGTCCATCCCAGACATCTTTGCTCCAGGAACGCCTGCTCCTGAAGATCCTGCAGTAGGAACCCCTGCCGCGGACACTCCTGCGGTTGCGATCTGGCTGGTGCGCGCCAAGTTGTTGCAGTTCGGCACGTAGGCACATATGTACCCATGCGGGATCTCCTTGGGTGGCTCGAACAGGAATTGGCAATCACCTGGATCGCCTCCGGCCTTGTAGACAATGTATGCCGCTGATCCTGGCGGCTCTGGAGCCGCGAGTGTGAATGGCAGTTGCGGCCTGGTGTGGAGCGGTCTTTCTCCTTGGTGGGTTCCTAAAGTGGGCCCCGACGGAGAATCTTGATGTTTCATGATTTCTGGACCACGCGAACCGCGACCCGCTCAGCGTTCACGGGCTCTCGAGTGGCGGTGTAGAGAATGAGCCACCATGTAGTTGACCTCTGTCGTAGAGCCACAGGCGTTCCTCCGAAGGCAGACAGATCCACTTCATCGAGAGCACCCTCGGGAGAATCCCTTCCACCGATGCCAGCGTCGGGTCCTCTCGAAAGAGCCGGTGAGGTCGGCTTCGAAGAGCTCTTTGATCTCGTCATACTTCGCTTTGTGCTCCGCAGGAAGCTCGTCGTACGTGACCGGCCTGTTCTCCATCGTAGCGTCGGACATTGATGTAGACGTTGTTGAAGGTCCCACCGGCGTGCGAAATGTGTTGCTGTCAAAACTCACCGGCGCAGCGACGAGCAACACGAAGAGCGGGAGGCTCCCAGGCGGCTGGTGGGCCCTGGTCCCTCGGTCGACGCCGCAAATCTTCCGACGCACGCCGCGTCTGTCTTGGTTCGGCGTGCCACGACCTATACCTGGTCGAAGGTGATGGATTGTTCGATTGGTTTCTGCACGGTAAACAAGTATACATAAAATTCGAGCCGTGATCGGCTCCTGAGTTTCCACAAAATCGGCTTTGAGCCGATTACCTATGGCTTTGCATTGGATCTTATGATAACATGGGGTTTTGCTTAATTACTACAAGCTAAATCGATCTCGATAGTTTGGTGTTTTCACTGCATAGCCGGAACGTCCCACGCGTAGTTGAGCCTAATAGATCTGAAAGTAGTAGAAAACCGATCCTAGAAGGCCTAAAACCAACATAACGTCAATTCCCGGAACATCCCCTCTAAGATCAATAAACCATACCTTACGTATTACCGGATCGTTCAACCCGTTTGTGAGGCCAAATCACGTAGATATTAAACTAAACCTTGATGAACAAGGCACAACTATAATAGATCAAATCGACTTAGCGAAATCAAGCAAGATGCCACCTTTACACCCCGGAGAAGGTGCAAAGACGGCGAGATAGCCAGAGGTAGCATAAATAAGCAATCATAGTAAAAGTATCGATGCTAGCTCTAACAAATCTGTGGTAAAGGTGTTACTCGCCATCCACAAGGCTTGAGACGAGTAACACCGGATAACGATAAGTAAATCTGCCTAGATCGCAAGATGCGATCTAGGCGACATGGCACTACCGATAAAAACCCTAGAAACAAGGGGTGGCGATGCGCCGAGATTGTGTTGGTTGTGAACGTGATTGTCCTCCTTTTCTCAATAACCCTAGGTACATATTTATAGTCCGGAGACTCTCTACTTTTGGAATAACTCTACAACTCTATCTTTATCTAAACATAAACGGAACCTAAACAAATACGAATCCTACTAAGATACAAAATACACGGGCAATTCAGCCCAAATCTACGCACTAGGCCGATCCAACAACACGTTGAATATATGTATCTTCTAAGCCCATCTTGATCACGGCCCATCCCCTTCGTAGGCCAAAATATGGCGATAACAGGTTCCTCATCCCAGGGGTCAACGGCAGCCACCCGGTGGGATAACCCTTTTAACAGGGCGATGAACCGGGCCAAGAAAATCACGCCGGTTATGAAGAAGCCGTCGTCAGCTAGCTATTTGGCTGGCTTCGGGGGTAAGAATTGGGTGGATCATTTTGGTCCATCGCCGAAGACGCGTGTGGCGCCGTCAGGAAGGAGCGAGGAGGAAAACCACGAGGTTCAAGAACTTAAGAAACAAGTGGCGCGGATCCCGCAGATCGTCCAAGACAACCTAGCAGTCACCCTCACGTCCATCATGCCTACCTTGCTAGAGTCAATAGCGAACTGGAGTGCAGGTGGTCTACAAGGGCTGTGCCCGATTCCAAGCATGGTCAGAAGCCACTCGAACAACGCGGCGCCAACGAATCTGGAGAATTATGTGTTCGTGACTCCGCTCGCTAGCACGGCGGTGCTGGAAGTGTTGGTGACTTCCCCTGCCATCATCGTGGCGCCGAACATGTTGGTGACTGCCCCTGCCATCGCCGCGGTGCCGGACATGTTGGTGACTCCCCATGCCATTACCGCGGCGGCACCGGAGCTCCATGCACCCGGTAGGGAGAATACACCGGCAGCCAGCACCACGCCATCAAGAAGCCCCTCCATCTCTTGCACGCCCATCGTCGTATGCGGTGCCTCCACATTAGCCGATCACGACGCCATCACAGTAAACAAATTACTTTACCGCCTTTCATGTCATCTATTACTCTTATGGCATCTCTCTGACGCCGTACATGTTTTCCACAGATGGGATTTACTTGCACTCTCTTATGCTACGTGAACAACAAGATGAGGGATGTTGCCAAGGGTACCATCGTTCAACCCTTGCAGCGCATGTTCCACTCAAGGACGATGCTAGATAGCGTGCACAGGGTTAATATTAGTCGGGTGCTAAGGGGTTGCGATGACCTGGAACCTCCCATTCAACCCCCAGGAGCGGATGAAGAAGAGCCGGCTATCCTCAGAAGTTGCTTCGACTTATTCTTGCAATGGCCAAAGAGCATGATCCGTTTGGGGACGGCGGGGACCATCACGCCACAAACAATAACACCTCCTGTCGTGCCAGCGACAAGCGGTGGCAAGGCCCCCTTACCGCCCTTGTCGTCACCTCCACGTGGTGGGTCAGATGATCATGTTGATGATATGCACATGGTGCAGGATCCGGCCGAGGACGACGAAGACTTCGATGATCAGTTCTTCAGCACTCAGTTTAGCAACGAAGACCCAGCTAGTGGCCCCACAAAGAAACCCAATATCACCAAGCGTCTGTTTGGTTCTCAGGAGAAGCTTCCAGCTTGCGCCTTCACCGAGCCCGCTGATACAACCAATCGGCCCTTTATTCTAAGACCTTACACACTACATAGGGCAGCCGGTGCTCAGATTGCGGTGCCTGCCCGCTCTCCAAAAGGAAAAAAGGCCAGGAAAATAAAATCTCGCAGCTCGAGCCAGCCGGTGGCGTCAACTGCGAATCCGATTAGGTTTCGGGATGGGCCACCAAGACCCAAGGGTATTATGTAGAGGATTCATGTGGCGGGTGAGCCCATGCTACCTAAGAATTTGCGGAGGCTCGCCAGTTCGGAACTGAAGAGTGTGCATGACGGTGTGCTGATAGTAGAGAGACGCCTTGTGGCGGAGAAAGATCCCTTGCACCCGGTATTCTTGGTTAAGGTGCCAATAGGCTTGGGCTTCATTGACAATGCCCCTGTGAATCTGTTCTTCCTGCGGTTTGACGATATCTTCAATATGTTCCACCTGTACCCGCTGCACTATACCATGGTCCGCCTGTTTTCTCTTAGCGTGGCCATGTAGATCATTAGGGAGAACACACCGGGCATCGCTATAGTGGACCCCTACTACGTGATGGCTGCTTGGGAAGCGCCGTTGAACGATGTTTCGTGGCCTCATACCTAAAAAGAATCTTCAGGGCGAACAAGACAAAGGAATACATTCTCGTGCCTTACTTTCCTGAGTAAGTCATTATTCACTCGCCACCATCGATTGGCTTTATTAGATTATCATCATTCTTTTTCCAACACATTCCATTTTATTTTATTTTGCGTAGAGATGAACACTACACACTCATCTCCTTATCGTTGAAGCATTCGCACACAACGTTTTTCGACTCGGGGAGTCTAGAAAAGAAGAAAAACTACGACAAGATCCAGGAAGTTCTAGATGATGCTCTCACTAGCTATGCCTCGACGGAAGGCACCACCTTCGTGCATAAGAAGGTCAAGTTCGGCAGGCACGTCTTCAACCACGTAATGGAGTTGCCCTGTGTGAAGCAGCCGGAAGGCAGTAATAAGGAATCTTACTACGCACTCCATCACATCAGGGCGTTCCTAGTAGACTAGTATAATTCTATGCTGCCAGATCATCTCAAACAGTGGGCCGAAGCCAAGGCCAAGATCACTGATTCAGATATTAGACAAGAGATGTATCGCATCCAGCAGTAGTTTGGGGCAATCATCTTTCGTGATGTCATGACTTCGGGGGGGTCTTCTACGGAGGAAATCTCCCGAATAACCATGACATAGACGATCGCCTAGAGATACAGGGTGACTATAGGAAGTTCATGACGAGACAAGGCGTCCTCCCGTTCCCTAGGCTGAGCCAGAAGTCTTGATGTTGTCCTAGTTCTAGTTCCAAACTATAGACGACCATTGTGTGTGTGGACAAGTGTACATGCTACTACTTACCTTGTTAGGTTTATGAATCATCGCTTACTTCTTTTGCTTATTATTACATATGAATCAGTGCTTGGTTTTTTTCTTACTCTTTGGTCCTTTGCTCAATTTGGTCCTTCTTTTTTCCTTACTTTAGTCTTTATATGTGAATGCCGATGATTGAAATGCCGTGGCACACTATATATATGTGAATGTGCTATGACGGGATCATTAGCCTTGTGCTATGCACAAGTCCAGGTCTTGTGCATCCTACTTGGCTAACGGTTCCGTCGTAGCATATTCATGTGTCCAACGACCTAGTTATATATATATATATGAGGCATTCTTTTTGAGTTACTTTGGTATTTTTCGAGAATAATGCCGATGATTGAAATTTCGTGGCACACTATATATGTGAATATGCTATGACGGGATTGTAAGCCTTGTGCTACGCACAAGTCCAGATGTTGTGCATCCTACTTAGCTTACAGTTCCATCATAGCATATTCATGTGTCCAACGACCTAGTTATATATGAGACATTCTTTTTGAGTTACTTTGGTCTTTTTCAAGAATGCCGATGGTTGAAATGTCGTGGCACACTATATATGTGAATGTGTTACGACGGGATAGTACGCCTTGTGCTATGCACAAGTACAGGTGTTGTGCATCCTACTTGGCGTACTGTTTCGTTGTAGCATATTCCTATGTCCAACGACCTAGTTATATATTAGGCATGCTTTTTGAGTTACTTTGGTCTTTTTGAGTTGGGAGTACTTTCTATAAGTGTATCTTCATATGCGAATTTAATTATACATGTTTTTTATATCACCGGTTAATTATTATTGCCAACTTGTAGATGACGTGGTACGTCGTGTACAAGGGACGGGTTCCCGGAGTCTACGATGATTGGGAAGACTGCCAGAGATAGGTGCACCATTTCAGCTGCAATAGCTACAAAGGGTACAACACTATGGCGAGGCGGAAGCTAGATACACGCGCTATCTAGCAGGATTTAGCACGAGGAACCAGATGAAGACCTACACCTTCGTCGCGGTGATGCTTATCGTCTTTGGTTGTTTATCCTGCGCTTGTTTCTAGCTAGTTTAGATGTCTAGGTGAGCTTCCGAGCTCTAACTTGTTCGAGACGCATGTATTTGCATGTCAGCAACTACTTTGTAACTTTATCGAAACAATGTAACTTATACTATGTATTCATGCATGGGACTTATCTATATGTATTTGTTTCAATCTTGTTTTGCAAATTGTGTATTTATATATAACTGTATATATTATATATGTGTGTGTATATCTGCCTATAATATTGTATACAATCTGTATTGTATATCATCTGGCTCAGAAATTAAAAAAACAAACAAAAAGATGCCCGTGGCGCACATGGCATGGCTTTAGTGGCACAATGCAACTAAAGTGCACATGCCAGCAATCAGTGGCGCACTGGCATGTGCACCACAGGAAACAATACCCGCAGTGCACCTGCCGTGGCGCACTGGGAGGTGCGCTACTACTATCTCGAGATACCCGTAGCACACCAGGCAGTGCGCTATGGGTAAGAGATAGCAGCAGCGTGAGGCTAGTGGCGCACCACTAGTGCACCACGAATGCCCTTTTTTAGGTGCGCCACGAACGGCCCTTTTCCTAGTAGTGGATATTGGTCTTGAGCTATTGTATCTGACCAAGCATCTTTCCACAAAAGGACAGTGCTTCCATCTACAATATTGCAAGAAGTAATACCTCTGTAAGTAGGTGAAAGGTCCATGATATCTTTCCACCAGAAGGAACCACAGGGACCAGCTGCATGAGGTACTTTATCTTCATAATATGCCTTCCATATTAAACGAACCTAGGAAAAATCATGCTTGTTATAGAATTTGTGTAAGAACTTTAGTAAAAAAGCTTCATTCTGAATTTTTAGATTCAAGACCCCAACTCCGCCTTTATTTTTTGGTCTGCAAACTCTTTCCCAGTCTATAAGTGAGTTACATTTCTCTCCATCCTCTGACTTATTTGCCCATAAACAGTGTCTTCTAATTTTTCCAAATGTTCAATGATTTTGGGGTTAAGTTTCAGAGTGCACATAGCATAAGTGGTGATAGAAGTCAAGAGCGAGTTTATGATAGTGACCCTGCCAGTGTAGGACATCATCACGTAATTGGCTGTGAGACTCCGCTTAATTCTGTCAACTAAGGGATGAGATCATGCATTGTTGGTTTAGTGGTACCAAGTGGCAAACCCTGATATGTGAAAGGCATATGTCCAATGGAACAACCTATTGTAGCTACAAAACTATTTGCACAGTCTTCAGAGACATTGATTGGAACAAGTTGTGATTTATGATAGTTAATATGTAATCCCACAGATGTTGCATAAGTATCTAATATGTTCTTCAGAGCTATGACCTGATCAATTTTTAATGGCATTATGATGATGGTATCATCTTCATATTGAATAATAGGATAGTCCATTCCAAAATCTGGGGAAAAGGGTGCAATAATGATTTGCTCTCTGAATGGTTTATTTATTGCAACTTGCAGAAGTTTAGCCACAAGAACAAAGATGAGGGGAGAGGGGGTCACCTTGTCTAACCCCTCTTTTGTAGTGAAACTGCCTACCTGGGACCCGATTTAACAGAATTTAAGACATACCAGACTCAAAGAGAGTCTCAATCCATGTTATCCATTTCCTGTCAAATCCCATTTTCTTCATTATTTTGATCATAGAGTGATCAATAGTATCAAATGCTTCAATACCACTAGTGGGGGACCTTAGTCATAGCGGGCCATCCCTCTAGTGGGGGCGGGAAGATTCTGATGGGCTGAATTTAGCGATGACCTGGGCTGCTGATAGTGATGTTGATACTCTGCTTCTCCTGTGTTGCATGTTGTCTGAAGGACTACAGTAATAGTTACCTGAACCTTGCTGTTAATACTATTTACAGGAAACTGTACTACTATTAATATAGTTTTTCATGTTGTTACTACTGTTTACAAGGGATTTTGGGTTGTTTGAATGAAAATAAGTAGGGGAATTGGAAGTTGTGTCCTTGATCTATGAGGAGAAGATGATCCTGGAGCTTTTGGATAGGAGAAGGAGGGACGGCGGTGGTGGAGAAGCTAGCACCGGCAGCGGCGACTAGATAGGAAGAGTGCAGCTTCTGATACCATGTTGGAAACATAATGTGTTGGGAGAACGATGCGTACCCGTCCGGGGGCATCGGTTGCATGTTAAATAGGTAGGGAAAATCCCCCTATATGGAAATACAAGGATAATACAAAGATGACGTATATGGGTGGAGTACTACTCCATACCGTATGTATACTGAAACCAATTCTAACATGTTGGAAACATAATGTGTTGGGAGAATGACGCGTACCCATCTGGGGGCATCGGTTTCATGTTAAATAGGTAGGGAAAAGCCCCCTACATGGCAATACAAGGATAGTACAAAGATGTATACATATATGGGTGGAGTACTACTCCATACCGTATGTATACTGAAACCAATTGTAATATTCCACCTTAATCTAAAGCATGAAAAGATTTAGATTACGTTTAAATTCATCTAACTTCTTAGAGCATAAAGTTTTGGTAAAACCATCAGCAATTTGATCCTTGCTAAAAATGAACCTGACATCAAGATGTTTGGTTGCAACTCGTTCCTAAACAAAGAAGAAGTCAATCTCAATGTGTTTTGTGCGAGCGTGAAAAACTAGATTAGCTGAGATAAAAGTGGCACCAAGATTGTGACACCATAGACATGGTTTTTCTCAAAGTGTAATACCCAATTCTCTGACAGGACCCTCAACCCAAATTAACTCTGTAGTGGCATTTGCTAAGGCCTTATACTCATCTTAAGTACTAGAACGAGACACAATAGGTTGTTTCCTTGCACTCCATGGTATACGATTAGAACCAAAGAAAATAGAAAAACCTCATGTAGAGTGTTTGTCATCTAAATCTTTAGCCTAGTCAGCATCTAAGTAAGAACTAAGAAGTGTAGGTGGAGACTTAAAAAAGTGAGTCCTACAGTATGTGTGCCATGAATATACCTCAATATTCGCTTAACTGATGTCCAATGAGTAGTGGTAGGAGCATGAACATATTGACAAACCTTATTAACTGAAAATCATAAGTCGGGTCGTGTCAAGTCAAGTATTAGAGAGCACCTACAACACTCCTGTAACGAGTGTTGTGTTCGGGACCAAGAGGTGTGCCCTCATGCCATGATAAGGTGTCACTAGTAGACAAAGGTGTAGGGACGATTGTGCAATCTTGCATACCAACACGTTTCAAAAGATCTGTAGCATATTTTCCTGATTCAGAAGTAGACCATTTTGTTGATTGTGAACCTCAAGACCCAAAAAATAGTGGAAATACCTAAGATCATTCAACACAAATTCATGACTTCAACTCTTGAGAAGGGTTGTGATAGCAACATCAGAAGAACTTGTAACAATGATATCATCAACATAAATGAGCAAGAATATATGAACACATGAGTGATCAAACAAAAATGAAGATGTATCTGCATTAGAAGATATCAAACCAAGAGTGTGGAGTTTAGCACCGAGACGAGAATACCACACTCTTGGTGCCTCTTTCAATCCATAAAGGGTTTTGTCAAGTTTGCAAATATAATTTGGAGTAGCGGAAGACTCAAAACCAGGTGGTTGTTTCATGTAGACCTCCTCTTACAGAATGGAATGTAAGAACACATTCTTGACATCTAGCTTCCTCAAACTCCAACCTTTTGAAACATATATAGATAGAACAAGCCTGGTTGTAGCAACCTTAATAATAAGACTAAAAGTATCCTCATAATCTATCATGTACCTTTGCTTAAACCCTTTTGCAACAAGAAGAGCTTTATACTTGTCAATTGTACCATAAACATTTTTCTTGATATGATAACCCATTTGCAATAAATAACATTTTTGTTTGATCTTGGTGGAACAAGATGCCATGTACTGTTAGTCATAAGAGTATCATACTCATCCTGCATAGCATCCTTCCAATTTTTGTCATTCATTGCCTCTTGTAAGTTTGCTGGTTCTCCTGTAGAGGTCAACAATTCCCAACAAATAGTGCCATCATTATGGATCTTTGGATTTTATACCTTTTTGCATACATGCGAGCGGTGCAGCTGGAGGGCTTGCATCAGTTTCCTCCATTGCAGAAAATCCTGGCTGGGAGCTGCTCTCGATGTCTCCTGGTGCAGTGTTACTCACTGTAGGAACGGCAGAGCCAGAAGATGAGGGCGACGCGTTGTCGCTGTCGTTGCCGGGTGCAAGAGGCGGAGACCGAGGCGCAAACAACTTGGCACCATTATTTCATAGAGATGTGCCCATCTCCCCCTGGAGCGTGTATCGACGCAGGGGAGAGAGGCTAACCTTGTCTAACCCCTCTCTTGTAGTGAAACTACCTACCTGGGACCCCAAAGAGCATCTCAATCCATGTTATCCATTTCCTGTAAAATCCCATTTGCTTCATTATTTTGATCATAAAAGAGTGATCAATAGTATCGAATGCTTCACTCCCACTAGTGGTGGGGGCTTAGTCGTAGTTGGCCGTCCCACTAGTGGGGGCAAGGGAAAATTCTGGGTGGGCTAAATTTAGGGATGACCTAGGCTGCCGGTAGCAATGTGTATACTCTGCTTCTCCTATGCTGCCTGTTGTCTGAAGGACTACAATAATAGTTACCTTAACCTTGTTGTTACTATTGTTACAAGAAACTGTACCCAAGATTTGAAAAGAGGTAGAATGAAAACAGAGCAATATTATTTGGAATAGTGGGAAGAACATATCAGACCTAGCTACAATAGAATATACCCATATTTCTCTAACAAATTAGGGGAAAAAGTACATGAGGCAATGAAATGTTTTTTGAGAAAAGTCACCAAGATGGATTTTGAGCAAACCTGGAACCTTTTGGAGGCTGCTGCAGATATTAGAACAAGAGGATTTGTAGCAAAGGGACTAGTAAAAAAACAAGGTTGATTCCCAAAAGGTTTAAATTGTCTTTGTGGTCATGTCCACCTTTGTAAATATGTAACTGGATCCCTTTTATTTAATGGTATGAGAAGACAAGCCTTTCCTACTGTCAATTTGGTCAAAAAGGTTTAAATTGGCATTTTACTAGATATAGATATGTTAAATAAAATATGACACTTGGGATAAATCCAACACAAGTTTGGTGTTTCAAGAATAGTGCCCCTCTAGAGAACAGGAAGTGAACTAAAGAAAGATAGAGACATATGGATGATAGCAAATATTAAATGAGCAAAAGAGCAAGATAGGGATCCACATGGACATCGGGTGGAAGAATGAAGTTAGAGAGAGGTAGATAGGAACAAATGGTCACATAGCTTCAACAATAAGGAAACTAGAGAAAGGATGCCCACCAAGCCAATTTGGGCATTTAGCAAGATAAGATCTTAGGAGTGCAAACATAAACTGGAAGACATTATGGTTCCACACATGCCACCAACTAGAGCTTAAAATAGAGGGAGGCCAAAATAGAGAGAGAAAGAATACCAATATCAAATATACTTATGAAGAACCAGTGCAATGGAATAGTTATAATATAATAAATTGAATGATGATCCATGCAATGTGGCATGATGAACATGATGATGCAGCAAAATAAAATAACAAGTAATTTACTAGTTAGAGTTTTCCCGGGTGCTACTTAAGCGTAAGCCAGTATTTGAGTAGTGGCTCGTGCGAAGGTGAATATGGATTTAGATGGACGTATCTCGCCGACCAACCGTACTATGACCGTTGAGGTTCAATGGGGAAGAATCTTGGTCGGCTCTCTAGCTGGCGAGCACTCTGATCTTCTAATGCATCAGCCTTGATCGCTTCGTGGTCATCAACCCAAAGCCTCGGACACCGACCGTGGTTGCCGGAACGCATGGTTATCGAGGCTTATCACCGCTATCGCCACCACTAGAATGGAGCGGTTGCATACAAACACAAATAATACCTATGGGTATACGGCCTCGTATTTGTGTTCCCCGGAAGCACAGATTAGGTTCCACTTAAATCGGGGGGGGGGGGGGGGTGTGAATATTAGGTTCTTTGCTAAACTGGACGTATGCGGTGACCCAGCATACCACTACATGATGTTGTACACTATAGTCGTTGACATAACACAAACGAAACACCGTTCACTAGTATTACATCCCTCAGAGTGGTACAACATAAACACAACAGGTCCAAGACATGACTATAGGTTACAACTTGACTCTTTACAAAATATCAAGAGAACACTATAGGTTATAGAGAGAGAAATAAACTCCTTTCAAAGAAGAACCATAAATAATGATTCACATCTATCATACTAATAAGTCTAGTATCTAAACTATTTGGCTTGCAATTGCTGCTATTGCATTGCTCTACAGAAGTAGGTTCTATGGCTAGACATTGTACTCCTATCTACTCAACAACTCCGTCTTCACTTCAGTTGATGTATATGTTGATCTCCTCGACTTCTTTGAAGAACTTGAGCCTTTGGTGATGATTCCTTTGAGCTGAAGTTGATGTATACGTTGTTTGTATTGGCTTCAAAATCTAGCAAGGGTTAAGGAGATATGTTCGTACTTAACAAGCTCACTAAAAAGGATTGTTTGATGCACTAGCTACATCCATAGACCATAAGTCATAGGCTATACAGGTTTTTTGAAAACATTTCTTCAAAGGTTGCTTTTATTCTAAAAAGCTATGTCCGTCAGCCTTCAAACATTTACGAGAAATTTCATGGAGTTCCTTTCCTGCCATGTTCGTAGCTCCTTCCCGGAATAGAGAGTAACAAGTTACAGTTCTTACACTCTACAGTGGTGCGTTACTTTTCTCATGAGAGATCAAATCTTTGTTGCACAACCGGGCAACTTATTCCCGTCCATAATTCTGTGATGTGGGGCGCAGTAGATGATCCAATCCAATCACTGCCCTCTCCATGACCCCATATGTCTACGTGATCCTTTGGGGCTGACTACATCTCCGTTAAGCCCCCTTTTGAGCAAGATGCAACCCTAATGAGTTCTCGAAGACTCTATGAGCTAGTGATGCCCCTGGAAATCTCCATATAGGTCCGACTATACCTCCGGCAGCCACTCATAGATAATCTAGACACCAAAATCATGGGGCCTAAGGGTGCCCACCCATATCTTGAATCCTCTCAAGGAATTACAGCGTCACGTTAAGGTCGTCTTGCCTACCTACAAAAGGAAGAAGATACAGCTGACTTCTCTGTCCCATTCCAAATCTCTTGGTTAACACGGGATATACAAAGCAAGAATCACTAGCGACATTGGTTGTTAAGTCCTAGGTATTATGTTCCTTTACCACCGGAACTTTTATATTGGGTTATTACCTCTTGGTGGATAACCTGTTGGGGATATACTTTCCGGGTATACCCATAGGACTCACTGACTAGGGTGTCCCACCAATGGGGTAGAGCTTTGCATCACGGGCGGCCCAATCAGAGAAAGAGGAGGAGCCAGTTCCGACTACGACAAGGCCTAAAAGAGTTACCGACTTAGTCCTATAGTATTACTTGTAGTCCAAGTTGTATCTAGTTACTGACTCTGTAACGTAGCTAGATAGGTCGATCCTGTAACCCTAGGTACCGGTGACTATATAAACTGGCCCTATGGGAGCCTTTAGGGCACAACCAATCTTACTACCACAACCACAACTCGCACAGGCGAACCTCTCTTGTAATCTGCTGTAGCATCCGGCTTACACCGATATATTACTGGGTAGCTAGCAGGAGTAGGATCCAATCACCGCAGTCGGATCTGAACCTGGGTAAACTTGTGATCACCGCTCCTAGAATATCCGACGTCTCACACCCTAGCTTTCCAACGCCACTAGGACCCCCTATGGAATGGAATACTGGAAACAATTTGGCGACATTTGGGCGCCACCACCGGGGTGTGACCTTGACCTTTTCGCTCGGCAAATCCGCAATGACGCGAGAATGAAACTATATCGCATGGGGGGCGTGGGGTCACGCCGGTGATGTCCTTCTCTCGCCCTTCTCGACGATTCCGACGCTTTCAAAACCGTGACGACCTACACGATCATGTCTATCGGTTAGATTGATATTTACCTCGGTTTCGCTGAACCCGCCCAACCCACCCTTGAGGTGATGACCATGGAGGAAGAAAAATACGGATCTACTTTGTCCGGAGAAGCGGAAGAGTTCAAGATCCCGGAGAAAATCGAACCCACCCAGCCCACTCCCGTAGTGGAAGAAGAGGTGGAAGAAAAATCCGGATATGATCTCCCTGACAAGATCGGATACACGGACGAAGAATACATCCGCTACGGATCCGGCCCTGCCGATGTCGTAGCAGAAAAAGAACTCTTCAGGAGTAAGATAACATAGATGATGAGACGCCCCTACATCGATTACGAAGCAATCGCCAACATCAAGGAGAACTTCGAGGTGGTAGAGGTGGAAACAAAGTTGTACCAGTAACTCAAGAACATGAACAAGAAGAAGCATTGTTTCCTGTACCACATAAGCTCTAGATCCGACTCTGTCGATGATGGATCCGACAATGGTTCAGTCCTAGATGCAATCTGTAGGGGTCCCAATCTTAGATAAGATAGAGTCCTCCTGTGTTTTACAATGCTAGTCCCTGGATCAATAGCTAGCATCCACAGTTTAGATGTAATATCAAGAAACAAGGGTCATAATATAACTTTATAACCAGAAATAACATAATTTTATTACATCAAACATAGCTCATTAGGCTATTACATTACATTGCAGCGGAATAACTATAGTCATGGGGTCCTTCATCTTCAAAGTGACACAGGCAGATGTTGGTTGTAGACTTTGTAATCCTAAACAAGCAATCTTCTCTAAACAATCAAACCTGCAACATACAAGTTACAGCCACAAAGGGTCAATACATTTGAATTGTATTGGCAAGTGATACTATGGTAGTATAGTGGAGTCTATCATCTATATGCATTTGGCTAAGTGGAGTTGAGGCTTGCATTGCTCAAAATAGATTTTTCTTATCATTTTGAAAATACTAAGTTTTTGCTTGACAAAATCATTTCCTCAATCAAAGATTTCAAGATCCTTGTACCAAGCCATCTCTCCATCAATGATTGAAGAATTCAAACAACCCTTGTTCAAACCACAAGATTTTAATTTAGAAATTGGAATGATGAGATTCTTGATTGCTTCCATGTCTTGATGCTCAAATTGTCCTTTACAGGACATGGCTAAGTACTTAGATTTTACACTCTGCAGAGGTGGTGCACTTTACCCACAAGACTTGGTTTCCCAAGACAAAATCTTTGAAAGCCTTCCCTTAGACCAAAATGGACGTTCCAACCTATCAAACACTACCACCCACTGTCCATTTGGCTAAGTTCTTGCAACCTATATGATCATGGCAGAGCCCATATTGCCAAGTGGTTGCACTTGAAGCTTCTCAACATTTGACATCTCAAATCCTTTGTGCCAGGTGGCATACCACAAGTGAGATACACAAGGTTCACGGCCTTGTGTAACCACTCAACCATTCTCCACCAAGCAAGCGCATTCCACCGGTGTGATTCATTAACTTAGTTGTTTTATTAAACAAAACTTAAGTCCTCGGACTTAGAATATTTTTCCATAGTGTGAATATATATTCCACCCATGTTTTCTATTAGCTAGGCTAAGCTTGGTAGTAGTAGGAATCTCTAACTTAGGAAAATCCTACTAAGGATTCATCTACTAGATTTTCCTATAGCAAGATCTATACTTAGCAAAATCCATGCAAGTTTACTTAGCAAAATCACTAATGCATAGAAAAGTAATGGGACAAAAGTATGAAGCATCACTTGCCTTTTGGTATAGTATAGGTTCACTTCTTGATCTTTGCAACAATCACACTCTTCAAGTCACTACAAATCAATCAAGCAAGGCACAAACTCAATCTACCAATCAAGCAAAACAACACATAAATAACAAAATCAAAGAAATGCATGCAAGTATGCCAAGCTTTGTTTTGTTTGAAAAAGTGGTCCCTAGTGGGTCATAGTCAGTTGGATACATCTAATGGTCATTTCCTAAAGTGGCCAAGTCATTTGCAAAAGGTTTCACTTTTAAACCATTTTCAAAACAAAGTGTTATTTTATGTGGTGTAGAAATATTTTACTAAGGCATTAGCCCATAGGGTTCACCAAATGAGTTGCTATTGCAAAACTTGGTGTTTTTGGGTCAGTAGGTTTGGTCCAAACCATCTACTCAAAGTTTTCTTCCCTTAAACATTTCCATAATAAAATCACAATTTTATTTGGCTAGAAATGGACTAAACTAATTAATCCAATCCAAACTTTTCCAAATTTATTTTCCAAACCATGGGTTGGTTCCTAGGGTCAGTAAGATCATAACAAACCAATTTGCAAAGGTTTTATCCTTAAATTCAATTTTAAACAATTTTTATACTATAAACAAGCATACAAATGAATCTGTAAATTCAAACAAGCTAACAGCTACTATTTGCCAAACTAAGGGCATGGTTGGCTAGGGCTTGTTCTCCTGAATTCATTGATATAAAATTTGCCAAATTTGGACGTGTGGATCAAAAGATATAAGGGTTTGAAAATGGCATCAAATTCTGATTTCAATTTCTGTTTTTAAACAGACAAGTGACACGCGGCACACTCTGATTGGGCGATACCGATTCGCTGCGGATCACGCTCTGGTGCGTTGGATTAAGTCTAATCGTGCGGTCCAGAGGACATACCTCTTCGTTTTTAAGTGATTCTGTCCAGTGCGTCCGATCTAGATCTAACGGCTGTGGGTTGCTCGACCATAGACGGGCGGCGCTGCGGCGGCTGCTGGCGGCGGAGCGATCGGTCAACGACGGAGGCGACGCTACAGGGGGTGAGGGAGAAGAAGGAGTAGCTCACCGGGTTCGCTGACGCTCGCTGATGCTCAACGTGGTACGGGTGGTTGAAGGCGCCTTGGGTTGGCGGGATTGCTCGCGGAGTTGGTCTTGCGACGGGCTCGTCAAGTCGAGAAGGCGCTAGGATTCACCCGGAGACAAACGAGGCACACGGTCAGGAGCGCAAGGACACGAAGAAGGCGTGTGCGTGAACGAGAGGGGTCGGGGTGGTCTGGAATTACCGGAGGAGCTCGTCGGAGGCGAGACAGACGGCGGCGCTCAGAAGTTTGTCGTAGCCGAGGCTCTGGGGCGCCCGCGGTCAAATGGGTGGTATGGGGAGGAAGGTCTGGGAGTGGGGAGGCTGCCAGGGTGCTCGGGGAGGCTCGGGGTGGTGTGGGCTGGTCGGATTTTGGCGAGGAAGGTCGTCGGAGACAGGGAAGTGTCTGGCAAAATTCTTGACTGGGCGCGCTTGAGGGAGGGGTCTGAGGGAAACGAGAGAGGGGAGGCTGGCGCTTTAAGGTGTGTGATCACTGCGAGTAAAGGTCGTCGCGTTAAGGCGTAATCAAGCCGAGAATTTATGTCTGCAACGGCGAGGAGAGGGAAAGAACCAGTCCGCGGGGTGGGGAAGAAGAGCAGTAGGTGTGGGGTCCGCTGGTCAGTGGGGAAAAGAGTGGGGGAGAGGTCCACCAGTCGGTGTCTGCGTGGGTTGCTTCTGGGGTGAGAAAAGTAACGCTTCGGGGGAGGGGAATCTGGGCTGTGGGACTGTTGGGCTGGGCCTTGTTGGGCTGGTCTGTTTCCTCTCTTTTTTTCTGTCTATTTGTTTTATTCTTTTCTATTTTATTTTCTGATTTGATTATTCAAACACATGATTCAATCAACCAAATAAATTCAAACCAACATCACACTTCACAACTTTTGAACTTGATTCTGTTCAGTAACAAATACCAAAATTCTAAAATAAAATAATATTTTAATTCATTTTAGGATCCATTCATTAATTAAATAAAATGTACTTTTAGTTATTTATTTTTAATAGGGTTTGATTTATTTGATAAAATCACCATTTTAAATCCAATATTTTTCAGAACAAATCAGTAGGTTTATTTGGAAAATATATAATATTTTTGGAAATTTGTTTTAAAACAAAATATCCTTTTATTTTAGTGTCCATTATTAATTAATATAATAGACTTTCATTATTATTTCAAATAGGATTTATTTATTTGAGATATTTATTTTGAAAAATAAATCCAAAACACTTTAGTAGGTTTTATTAGAGAATATAAATTACTTGGAAAACCTATTTTAAACAATTTAATAAGTCTTGATGTTTTAATTAAAATAGTAAAACCTTTCATAATAAATTTTGATATTAATTCCTTATTACTTTATTTTAAATAAACCTTTGTTATTTTTATTCAAAACTAAATGTTTTAATTCCCAAAGTTTGGTCAAGGTTTAATTTGCCTTTAATAAATAATCTTTATTTAGAAAACTTCTATTTCATTTGAAAACAAACCTTTTCATTTAATTGTTTCAAAATAGTATTTCCAAATGTTTTTATTTTCCTTTTATTAAATGTTTATCTTTTTAAATCTCCTTAGGTTTATTTTAATTCAAATGGGTTTGAAGTTCCAATTGAATTCAAAAGTTTCTTCGGCTCGAAAATCAAACAAAGTTTTATTTTATTCATTTATTTTCACATTACAAGATTTGGAAAATCTTGGGATGTGACATTTCACCTTAAAATAAATCTCGTCCCGAGATTTGGGTAGGCTGGGGTTACAAGCAAGTTCAAAACAACTAGGGTACTACCACCCTTAAAATTTTTCAAACAAAAATTACACATTGTCCTTCTTGGGATCCTAGGGAAATTTCTCTAAGCAAACTTTGGTATGGTTTCCTTGGTTTCCATTCTTGACTCATGGGCCAAGGTTGAGATCCTTCATAGACTTGTTTAACTTGTTCTTCATCTTTTCTGGACAATTGCTTGCATAGTGGTCTAGTTCCTTGCATTTGAAACACATCACTTGGCTGATATCTTTCTTTTCCTTTGGTATCATTACCTTTTGTTTGTTTCTTTGGTTCTTCTTCTTTTCTGGGCATTCATTGGCATAGTGTCCCATCTCTTTGCAAGTGTAACATTGCTTTTGAGTAATAACCTTCTTGTTTGGGTTGGGGCATTTCTTCTTCTTCTTGGGTCTTTCCAAAGCTAGGAGTTCTTCTAGTTCATGTTCTTCATTGGTGGGAGATCTTTCTCTCTTCTTGAGGCATTGATCTTCATGTTCCTTGGATGCATGATCCTTGTCTCTAAAATTATAGCTAGCTTGGGTTCCTTCTAGAATAATATCCTTGTCATCCTTGTTGTCATTAACTCCTTGGGAAAAGTTTTCTCTCATGTTGATCATTTGAGTAACTAATCCTTGCAACAATTGGGATTGAAGTTTCAAAATCCTTTGTATGGCTGGGTCTAATCCATTGTTGTTGGCTAAAAGCTGAGTTGTCATTTGGATCAACTGGTTTTGGTTTGCTATTAGTTCCTTCATGCTGTCAACTTGGTTGTCATCAACCTTGATGTTGGAGCCTCTTGGAGAAGTCATCTGTTTGGGTTGAAGGGAGATTAGAGTAGGCAAGATATTTCTAAGGAATTATTTCTAATCACACACATCACAATTCACACAAGCAATATGCATGCAATCACAAACCAAACATTCACAAACAACCTTGCACTCAAACAACAGGGTTCAAGCACATACTTAGGCAACAAAATACTTTTGTTACACCACATAAGTTGGTGGTTCTGTTTAGCTAAAACATGGTGGTCTATCTATATGGTTCACTTGTGTTCTTTCCTTCCTTCTTGGTTGATCCTTCTTGCATGAGATCATAGCTTCCTTGAGAAAAACTCTTGGTCACAATTCTTCAAAGTTGTTGATGGTTTCTTCTTATTTTGCATTCCCTCAGTCTCTAATTCTTAAGTAAGATTTCTTTGTCTCACTTGTGATCCTTTGTAGTTTCCATGTTGGAAGTCTTTGGTGAACATGCTGAAGATATTGAAGTCATTAGAGTTGAAGATGTTGAAGTCATCCTTTGCACATGGTGTAATCTTTGGTCATGGGGTAGGTTTTTCCATCAAGTTTGAAATAGAAAAGATGTAGAGTTGAATTCAAAATGATTTGAGGAAAGAGTTTACAAGTGTTTGTAAATAAGTTTTGGATCAAAACATAACTCCTATTCTTCTAAGGGTTTTTGTCCAATCCTAGGGTTTACAAATCCTACAGGCAACACAATGCTCTGATACCATCTGTAGGGGTCCCAATCTTAGATAAGATAGAGTCCTCCTGTGTTTTACAATGCTAGTCCCTGGATCAATATCTAGCATCCACAGTTTAGATGTAATATCAATAAACAAGGGTCATAATATAACTTTATAACCAGAAATAACATAATTTTATTACATCAAACATAGATCATTAGGCTATTACATTACATTGCAGCGGAATAACTATAGTCATGGGGTCCTTCATCTTCAAAGTGACACAGGCAGATGTTGGTTGTAGACTTTGTAATCCTAAACAATCAATCTTCTCTAAACAATCAAACCTGCAACATACAAGTTACAGCCACAAAGGGTCAATACATTTGAATTGTATTGGCAAGTGATACTATGGTAGTATAGTGGAGTCTATCATCTATATGCATTTGGCTAAGTGGAGTTGAGGCTTGCATTGCTCAAAATAGATTTTTCTTATCATTTTGAAAATACTAAGTTTTTGCTTGACAAAATCATTTCCTCAATCAAAGATTTCAAGATCCTTGTACCAAGCCATCTCTCCATCAATGATTGAAGAATTCAAACAACCCTTGTTCAAACCACAAGATTTTAATTTAGAAATTGGAATGATGAGATTCTTGATTGCTTCCATGTCTTGATGCTCAAATTGTCCTTTACCGGGGACATGGCTAAGTACTTAGATTTTACACTCTGCAGAGGTGGTGCACTTTACCCACAAGACTTGGTTTCCCAAGACAAAATCTTTCAGAAGCCTTCCCTTAGACCAAAATGGACGTTCCAACCTATCAAACACTACCACCCTTGTCCATTTGGCTAAGTTCTTGCAACCTATATGATCATGGCAGAGCCCATATTGCCAAGTGGTTGCACTTGAAGCTTCTCAACATTTGACATCTCAAATCCCTTTGTGCCTGGGTGGCATACCACAAGTGAGATACACAAGGTTCCTGGCCTTGTGTAACCACTCAACCATTCTCCACCAAGCAAGCCCATTCCACCCAGGTGATTCATTAACTTAGTTGTTTTATTAAACAAAACTTAAGTCCTCAGACTTAGAATATTTTTCCATAGTGTGAATATATATTCCACCCATGTTTTCTATTAGCTAGGCTAAGCTTGGTAGTAGTAGGAATCTCTAACTTAGGAAAATCCTACTAAGGATTCATCTACTAGATTTTCCTATAGCAAGATCTATACTTAGCAAAATCCATGCAAGTTTACTTAGCAAAATCACTAATGCATAGAAAAAGTAATGGGACAAAAAGTATGAAGCATCACTTGCCTTTTTGGTATAGTATAGGTTCACTTCTTGATCTTTGCAACAATCACACTCTTCAAGTCACTACAAATCAATCAAGCAAGGCACAAACTCAATCTACCAATCAAGCAAAACAACACACATAAATAACAAAATCAAAGAAATGCATGCAAGTATGCCAAGCTTTGTTTTGTTTGAAAAAGTGGTCCCTAGTGGGTCATAGTCAGTTGGATACATCTAATGGTCATTTCCTAAAGTGGCCAAGTCATTTGCAAAAGGTTTCACTTTTAAACCATTTTCAAAACAAAGTGTTATTTTATGTGGTGTAGAAATATTTTTACTAAGGCATTAGCCCATAGGGTTCACCAAATGAGTTGCTATTGCAAAACTTGGTGTTTTTGGGTCAGTAGGTTTGGTCCAAACCATCTACTCAAAGTTTTCTTCCCTTAAACATTTCCATAATAAAATCACAATTTTATTTGGCTAGAAATGGACTAAACTAATTAATCCAATCCAAACTTTTCCAAATTTATTTTCCAAACCATGGGTTGGTTCCTAGGGTCAGTAAGATCATAACAAACCAATTTGCAAAGGTTTTATCCTTAAATTCAATTTTAAACAATTTTTATACTATAAACAAGCATACAAATGAATCTGTAAATTCAAACAAGCTAACAGCTACTATTTGCCAAACTAAGGGCATGGTTGGCTAGGGCTTGTTCTCCTGAATTCATTGATATAAAATTTGCCAAATTTGGACGTGTGGATCAAAAGATATAAGGGTTTGAAAATGGCATCAAATTCTGATTTCAATTTCTGTTTTTAAACAGACAAGTGACACGCGGCACACTCTGATTGGGCGATACCGATTCGCTGCGGATCACGCTCTGGTGCGTTGGATTAAGTCTAATCGTGCGGTCCAGAGGACATACCTCTTCGTTTTTAAGTGATTACATCGGTCGTCCGATCTAGATCTAACGGTGTGGGTTGCTCGACCATAGACGCAGGCGGCGCTACTTTGGCGGCGTGAGCGATCGGTCAACGACGAGGCGACGCTTCAGGGGTGAGGAGAAGAAGGAGCTCACCGGGTTCGTGGCGCTCGCGATGCTCAACGTGGTACGGTGGTTGAAGGCGCCTTTGGGTTGCGGGATTGCTCGCCGGAGTTGGTATCTTGGCGACGGGCGGCTCGTCAAGTCGAAGACGAAGCTAGGAATCACCGAGACAAACGAGGCACACGGTCGGGCGCAAGGACACGAAGGCGTGTGCGTGAGCGAGAGGGTCGGGTGGTGGAATTACGAGGAGCTCGTCGGAGGCGCAGACGGCGGCCTTCGAAGTTTGTTGTAGCCGAGGCTCTGGGGCGCCCGCGGTCAAATGGGTGGTATGGGGAGGAAGGTCTGGGAGTGGGGAGGCTGCCAGGGTGCTCGGGGAGGCTCGGGGTGGTGTGGGCTGGTCGGATTTTGGCGAGGAAGGTCGTCGGAGACAGGGAAGTGTCTGGCAAAATTCTTAGGCCTGGAGGCGCGCTTGAGGGAGGGGTCTGAGGGAAACGAGAGAGGGGAGGCTGGCGCTTTAAGGTGTGTGATCACTGCGAGTAAAGGTCGTCGCGTTAAGGCGTAATCAAGCCGAGAATTTAATGTCTGCAACGGCGAGGAAAGGGAAAGAACCAGTCCGCGGGGTGGGGAAGAAGAGCAGTAGGTGTGGGGTCCGCTGGTCAGTGGGGAAAAGAGTGGGGAGAGGTCCACTTCGGTGTCTGCGTGGGTTGCTACAGGGTGAGAAAATGGCAGCTTGGGGAGGGAATCTGGGACTGTTGGGCTGGGCCTTGTTGGGCTGGTCTGTTTCCTCTCTTTTTTTTGTCTATTTGTTTTATTCTTTTCTATTTTATTTTCTGATTTGATTATTCAAACACATGCTTCAATCAACCAAATAAATTCAAACCAACATCACACTTCACAACTTTTGAACTTGATTACATTCATAACAAATACCAAAATTCTAAAATAAAATAATATTTTAATTCATTTTAGGATCCATTCATTAATTAAATAAAATGTACTTTTAGTTATTTATTTTAATAGGGTTTGATTTATTTGATAAAATCACCATTTTAAATCCAATATTTTTCAGAACAAATCAGTAGGTTTATTTGGAAAATATATAATATTTTTGGAAATTTGTTTTAAAACAAAATATCCTTTTATTTTAGTGTCCATTATTAATTAATATAATAGACTTTCATTATTATTTCAAATAGGATTTATTTATTTGAGATATTTATTTTGAAAAATAAATCCAAAACACTTTAGTAGGTTTTATTAGAGAATATAAATTACTTGGAAAACCTATTTTAAGCAATTTAATAAGTCTTGATGTTTTAATTAAAATAGTAAAACCTTTCATAATAAATTTTGATATTAATTCCTTATTACTTTATTTTAAATAAACCTTTGTTATTTTTATTCAAAACTAAATGTTTTAATTCCCAAAGTTTGGTCAAGGTTTAATTTGCCTTTAATAAATAATATTTATTTAGAAAACTTCTATTTCATTTGAAAACAAACCTTTTCATTTAATTGTTTCAAAATAGTATTTCCAAATGTTTTTATTTTCCTTTTATTAAATGTTTATCTTTTTAAATCTCCTTAGGTTTATTTTAATTCAAATGGGTTTGAAGTTCCAATTGAATTCAAAAAGTTTCTTCTGGCTCTGAAAATCAAACAAAGTTTTATTTTATTCATTTATTTTCACATTACAAGATTTGGAAAATCTTGGGATGTGACACAATCGAAGAAAACGCCGACTTACCTGGCTCCCCTCAAGAGTCAATAACGTCGTAGGAACTTTGAGACTTCGACAAGGAGATGGAGGAGTACGAACAAGAACACGCCTCCAAGCCAACGCAAGGTGAGCCAGAAAATTCACCTAGTCCATATGATAGCATGGATGAAAGCTACACCTCGCAGGATGATATGGATATCGGAGAGTGCTCCGATGTCCACAAGCCAACCACTACGGAAAGTACTGACAGAAGTTTATCCCCTGGTACCGGACCAAAAGCTGTCTTTGCCACTGGTACACACGTTAAGGCTACTAGGCGGTCAAATAAGAAGAACAACAAGAACAAGAATCCGACATCGGCAGAGCCGGACGTCGAGGAAACCAATGAAGAAAAAGTTGATGAAGAGATCGAGATGGAGAATAAGGATGGCGATCCGATTAATACCACGCCGATCGAGCCTCCTGTGGATTGATACATCATCACCAAGGGTGCACGTGAAATTTACGGAGATGCTCTCACGATTCCAATATCAAGAACTTCGGATCTTACTCCGGAGGTGCTGGAGAAAAGGGTTAAGGACCTAGAAAAGCACAATCTGTTTCTGCTCGAAGAGGCCGCGTGCATCGTCGAACTTAGGCAGCAGTTAGACAGTGATCCGGCCAAATATCAGTCAGATTTCAAGCGACATCCAAACAAAACAAGGGGAGGTACGTTTCTTGCCAGCAAGAACCCGGATATCCACAAAGATCTATTCGACGGAGAAACAGGAGAGAAGATCCGAGTCTACAGCACGCCGTTGGAAAACGTTGCTGCAGCTCAAGCCATCCTCGCCAATAATCTGTTTCCCCAGTAGGTCCAGTAGTGCGTCGCGTTGCAGGACAAAGGATTAAACCAGCAGAAAATGGCCGCATCATTCAGTGGAAAGATGGCCTCAAAGTTGGAATTTTTCCACACTGGCGCTGACCAAAGCACTGACGGAAGGCTCCACAGTGATACGGATCAACACTATCATCCCCGTGGAGAATAAGAGAATTCAAGAACCCGCTCAAACGACCACTCTCTTCGGCCGGCGCGTGACTGTGTAAGAGTTATTTTGGCTGCGTCTAAAGATGCCATCAGGGCAATGGTTCGTCATCAGGACCATCGTCGGCAAAACAACCGCTATAGAGAAGACCCGGAAAAACGTCACCGGCGAGAAGAAAAAGATCGGCTAAGGATGCCACCACCGAGCCGTCCGGCTGGTAACACCGGACGAAGAGATGATCCGGATCGTCCTGAATCAAGTAGGGACAGATCCCGAAGAAACCGACATCGGAGTCAGCATAATGAGGCTCCACCACCACCACCACGTAATCCAGCCAGAAATAATCCACCAGGGCCACCATAGCCTCCTGGCAGCGACCATGAGGGATCCCGATATAGCCATGGAAGCCGCAGGGGTGGAGGCGGGAATAGCGAGAGGAGAAGCAGAAATCCGACTTCGACACGCAGAAGCCGTGAGCCTCCAAGGCGCAGATCTCTCCCGCCAAACGACGCTCGCCATCACATAGAATCAAACATAGAGGCGCGATGGTACGAGGAAGAAGATGTGTACGTGGGACCCAAATGCTTTGGTCCAGGCATACGTCGGACCAAATTTCCGGGTGAATTTGGTATTTCCAAACACATTCAACCCTATGACGGCATGACTCGGCCAGATACCTGGCTCCAGGATTTTTTCCAGGCTTGCTGCATCGCCAAAGCAGGAAACAACCTAGCCGCAGTCCGATATCTCCCGCTTATGCTGAGGAAGACGGCTCGATTGTGGCTCAATGAACTGCTAGAGAATTCAATTCATAACTGGTATGATATGCAAAGTGCGTTCTTTTCAAACTTCGAGGGAACATACAAGACCCCATGCACAGTCGGAGACTTGAAGCATTGCACACAAAAACCCGGAGAAACCTGCCGGGATTACCTCGGACGCTGGATTGACACGAAGAACTCCTACAAAGGAGTAAATGAGCAAACTGAGATAGAAGCTTTCATTGCAGGCGTCCCAGTCCGAATTTTGCATCACAGACTGAAGCGTGACCATGTCACGGATTTGGGAGAGATGATAGAGATGCAAATATGCTGATGCCAACAATGATTCAGAAGGGATGCTAAGCATTCTGGCCAATACCAATGCAGCCAAACATCCAAAACAACAAGCTCAGAAGTGCAAGAACACCTCGGACGAAAAACCGGCTCCGGATAACGCAGCTGTTAACGCAACGTTCAGATCTGGCGGACGAAGGAGGGCGCAGAGGCGGCTGGGAGGCCGTGGAACTTCCCGAATCCAGGACAGAGGAGACCAGCAACCCGGAAGAACCTATACTTGGGCCGACATTGCCAATAATCCTTGTGTCCACCACTTGGATAGTAACGAAGGATCTACCCACACAAATGTCGTGTGTCGTTTCAATGACGACATCAAGAAAGAAGAATCCACTGGCTATAGAGCCAAGCTACAAAAAGGAAACAAAATTTCCAAGAAAGGCAAGGATCCCAAGGAAGATTCCGACATGGAAGAAGCAGATGCCGCATAGCCTAAGTCGGATGGAAAAAAGGAATTTCCGACTAAGAAAGATGCATACGTTTGCTTCCTTGGATCCTAGTCGGCTAAAGACAAGAAGACAGTTCTTCGTGGACGGTGGGAGCAGCAATAACATACTATACATCGAGACGCTCCACCACATGAAGGTACATGAGAGCCAGTTGAGTTACAACAGTGTAACTTTCAATGGAATTGTACCAGGGAGACAGGAGGATTCTCTTGGTGAGATTACTCTGGACGTGACATTCGGAACCTGAGATAATTATCGGACCGAGCCACTCTCGTTTGAGGTGGTACCGTTCAAATGTGCTTACCATGCCATCTTCGGGCGTCCGGCTTACTGGGCATTCATGGCTCGTCCCTATTACATCTACAATATGACCAAACTTCCGGTTCCAAAGGGCGTAATCACCATCCGGGGAAATCCGAGGAAGGCAAAAGAGTGCGACGAAGGATCTATTTCCTTTGCCGAAGCCATGCTGCACGCCCAAGAGTACTCGGGATCAAGAAAACCTTCAATCCGTCCGAGATGCCCACTACGAGGAACGAGGTGCTGAAGCCAAGGTTGCAGTTCAAGGTGTCAGAAGAGAAGAAGAAAACATCGCTGAAGGAAGATGATCCCTCCAAGAAGACGAACATAGGGGTAGTCTTAGACCTTTCATAGGAAAGCGCGCTCGTCGAGTTCCTCAAAGCTAATAGTGACATCTTCGCATGGCATCCTTCTGACATGACCGGAGTAGCTAGGGAACTTGCCGAGCACTCTCTTAATGTATACCCTGACACTAAACCCGTCAAACAGTCTTTATGATGGTTTGGTGATGAAAATCTTAAAGCGATAGCCAAGGAATTAGCCCAACTAGAGTTAGCTAGATTCATAACAGAGGTCATCCATACAGATTGGGTGGAAAATCCTGTACTTGTCCCTAAAAAGGACACCATTGATTTAAGGATGTGTGTTGATTATACCGCTTTGAACAAGGCATGCCCAAAAGACCCGTTCCCTTTGCCAAGAATCGATCAAGTTGTCGACTCAACGGCAGGGTCAAAATTATTCTGTTTTCTTGACACATATTCCGAATATCACCAAATACCAATGAAAGAATCAGATCAAATCAAGACGTCTTTCGTCACTCCTTTCGGAACCTTCTGCTACAAAACTATGTCTTTTGGCTTAAAGACAGCAGGAGCTACATATCAACGTACTATGCAACATTGTCTGAACGATCAAATCAGACGTAACGTCCATGTATACGTAGATGACATAGCAGTTATGTCCAAAAAATAAGGGAACTTTAAATTCTGACTCGGAGGAAACATTTGCTAGTCTACGAAAATTCAATATGATGCTAAATCCGAAGAAGTGTTTCTTTGGAATTCCAACCGAAAAATTGTTAGATTTCATCATCTCTGAGCGAGGCATAGAGGTGAACCGGGAAAAAATCAAGGCTATACTCAACATTACTAGGCCGACTCGCCTGAAGGACGTGCAACGTCTCACTGGTTGTATTCCAGCAGTGAGTCAGTTCGTCAGCCGGCTCGGTGAAATAGTCACACCTCTATACAAACTCTTGAATAAAACCGACAAGTTTTTCTAGACCCAGGGAGCCGAAACTGCCCTGCAAAGTTTGAAAGGCCTACTTTCAAACCCACCAGTTCTCGCAGCGCCAGAACCTCAGGAGCCTATGTTACTCTACATTGCAACGACCAACAAGGTCATAAGTGTGGTAATAGTAGTGGAGCGCGAGGAAGAAGGCCACGAGCATAAGGTGCAGTGACCAACCTATTACCTGAGTGAGGTCCTGAAAGATTCGAAACAACGGTATCCACACCATCAAAAGCTAGCCTATGGAGTGTTCTTTGCATCCAGAAAGCTATGCCGCTATTTTCAAGAGAACAAGATCACAGTGGTGAGCACCGCTCCCCTGCGAGATATAATCAATAATCGCGACGCAACATGATGTGTCGCTAAGTGGGGAATAGAGCTTGCATCTTTCGAGATTGAGTACAACCGCGTACAGCAATCAAGTCCCAAATACTTGCCAACTTTGCTGTTGATTGGACAGAGATGGCAAAAAACACAAGTCCTCCAGACTCAGAATTTTGGACCCTTCACTTCGACGGATCAAAAGCAGGAGGAGGCTCGGGGGCTGGCGTGGTGCTCTAATCACCCACAAGGAGATACGTTGTTCTCTGTGTTGCAAATACACTTTAAGGCAACCAATAATATTTCCGAGTATATGAAGCATTGCTGCATGGAATATGCATGGCCAAAAACATTGGCATAACAAGACTCATGTGTTACGGAGACTCGGATTTAGTTGCTCAGCAAGTATCCGATATCTGCAACGCAAACAAGCACATAGCAGCATACAAAGCTATTGTGGATGGACTATCTAATCGTTCGAGGGTTTTGAGGTTCAACACATCCCTCGAGCAGAAAATGAGGAAGCATATGCTCTATCAAGGATAGGCTCTGCACGGAAACAAGTACCGGATGGCGCTTTTTAGAGCATTTAAGGGTCCCCTCCATAGTCGGAGTTGATGAGGACTATCCAATGAAATCTGACTCACCTTTAATAGCAGTTATGGCTATAATTCCTAGCTGGACAAAACCATATATGGATTTCCTGATAGATGGAAAATTACCTGAAGACGAAGTCTTGAGCCGGCAGATCGTCCGATGAGCAAAAGCCTATACTATAATAAATGGTGAGCTCTATAAGCGGAGTGTTTCTGGTGTTTTCCAGCGATGTATTTCTTCGGAAGAAGGAGTGGAAATCTTGCGAGAAATCCACGAAGGCGAGTGTGGTCACCATGCTGCAGCCAGATCCTTAGTGGCAAAAACTTTTCGAACGGATTCTTTCGGCTTACAGCTAAGGCGGGTGCCGACAAACTGGTCAAAACATGCAGAGGCTGCTAAATGTACGCCCATCAGGCACACGTTCCGGCTGAACAGTTGCGAACAATCCCTATTACATGGCCATTTGCGGTCAAAGGGCTTGATATGGTAGGGCCGTTTCGTATGGCAAAATGTGGATTTACTCACCTACTAGTGATGGTGGATAAATTTACAAAGTGGATTGAGGCTAAACCCATAACAATTTGTGATGGAGCCACAACCAGAAAGTTCGTTGAGGACGTGATCATCCGATTCAGATATCCGCATAGTATAATTACTAACAACAGGAGCAATTTTTCCATGGGAGAACTTGCCTAATTCGGCGAAGAACAAGGGATCCGACTCGATATTGCATCAGTCGAACATCCACAAGCTAATTGACAAGTCGAAAGAACTAACGGTCTTATTTTACAAGGAATGCGACCTCGTCTCGAGGCACCACTTCGTCGGGCCGTGGGGGCTTGGGAAGAAGAATTACCGTCTTTGATATGGAGCTTACATACAACTCCTAACAGATCAACTGGATATACTCCTTTCTTCTTGGTCTATGGTGCAGAAGCAGTTCTTCCAAGCGATCTAATTCATCAGTCTCCATGAGTCAAAGCGTATATCGAAGAAGATGCAAAAGTTTCTCGACAAGATGATCTCGATATAACCGAAGAAGTACGCGTTGTTGCTAAGTAGAGATCTACAGCCTATCAGCAGAAGTTACACAAGTATCATAGTCAGAGAGTTCAAAACCGTTCTTTCAGAAAAGGCGATTTGGTTCTCTGACTTGTGCAAAAAAAGCACAAACTTTCCCCAATTTGGGAAGAACGTTTTATGATTAGCAGAGTTCTGCACAATGGGTTGTATTATTTAACCGATATGAGACCAGTCAAGGAAAGACCAGATACTCGAAAGAGAAAGAGAGCTGGCGGTAGCACAGACCTGGATGAAATATACCATCCATGGAATATTGCAAAGCTACGTCCCTTCTATTCTTAGTTATATTTCCTTGTAATCATACATGTACATGTTCAAAGTGAAATAAAGTATTGGTTTCCTCATATGTTATTTTTGAGAAGTTTTTTGCCATCTTATTTCCAAAAGAGCATGTCATTTTCAAAAATTCCAAAATTCTTGAAAGTACTTTATGCTCATGTTTGTTCTAGTTACGATTTTTGAATATATAAAAACTATTACCTTAGGGTAAAAAATTCAATTTATTGTCTATACTTTGGTTTTTTGTCTGATTACTTAGACGCGGGTATTTTCTGAGTAATGAATTGTTGGTACTGGAAGCCGGCTTTGTTTTCGAGTTTAAACTGGTTTAGCAATTGAGATCCATTGCTCTACAAAGTTTCCGTGCTAAAGGTTGGCCAGCTCATAAAATGGACGAGGCGGATATCCAGATAAAACGATAAGTATAGGCATAAACCAAAAAGTGCTTCAGAAATTTTTCAAGCACAGATAAAATATAATCATAAGTGCTATGATAGTAGGAGCTTCAGTTTTTACAGACCATCACCAATCAAAATATTGTTCTCATCATTACATTGCCCAAAGTTCAGAATAATGAATAAAAAATGTTTATGCTACAGATTCAGGTGGTGGTGATGAAGAAGGTGGATCGCTGGAGTTGACAACATTGTCACCCTGAATCTTAGACTCGGAAGCTGCCTCAACAAGGCTGTCTTCTGTCTCTTGAGGCGAGGGAGGCGCGGCGACGGATCCTGTCGAGGGAATGACCACGGCAGATGCTGCAATCGGCAGCGAGTAGTAGAACGAGGGGCAAGGGCGGCCAGCCATCTGCGGTGCGAGATGAGGGCGGAGACTCAGGGTTTTACCAGTTCGGCCCGGAGGTAAAGACCTACTCTGCTAGATTGTATTATGGAGGTGAGTACAATGGGAACTCGGCGACTAGGCAGCGAGTTGCTTGGGTGAATGAGGAACGTATCTCTACTCGTCCCTTAGGGAGGTTTATATAGGCTCACCTCCCTAGGGTTTACATATCTCAACCGATTGATTACTGACTTTGCCAACACGCTAAGTCAAACCGTGGGCCTATCTACCTTTGGGCCTTTGACCTCCGATCGCTTTGGTGCCTTGATGGGCTTGATCCACTCGCCGTTCTGCAGCCCACTGCCAGCCCTTGGGCGTCGGAAGCGTCGGCGAGGATACCCGGTAGGCATATCCCCATCGGTAGTCCCCGAGGCCGTCGTTGATTAGGCGCGGTGGCTGCTTGATCGGAGTATCTGACTTCAAGTTGGCATCCAGTCGAATCGTCGGCGGGCTCCTGCACGAAGGGAAAAAATCCAGCGAACCGAGTCGCGTCTTGGGTGAGTCGAACCAACGGGTCGCGGCCTCAGCGAGTAACTCAGCGAGCCGGGTGGCAGGAGGCGGACCGTCGGGCGTGGTCAAACTAGCCGTTAAGGTAACCGCGGTAACTTCGGCGTAATCATCGCGATGTAACGCCCCCTAATTTGGCGGGTAGCTCGCTATATAAGAGGGATGGTAGGCTATCAGAAAGCCAACCGCCCATCATTTCCTCCGAGTGCACACATCTCCCGTCCGCTGATCCCGCGAACTGATCGACCCGCAATCTTCCGCCCCCAAAGCGAATCCTCAGCCATGGCCCTCTCCACTGAACCTTGGGGAAGATCCAAGTGCACCAGATGGCCCGGCCTCCTTGAGGCGGAATCTGTGGCGGCTGTTGGCGAATCCCGCAGCCGGGAAACGACCCAGCGAGAGAGTTTATCTGTTCACTAGTCACCTCGGCGGGTTTAGGGTTTCCCACTTCTCTGTTCTTCGCCTGCTACTATGGGATCCAGCCCTCGGATCTGGGTCCCCATAGTATCGGCAGCTCGCCATCTTCGTGGCGTTCTGCGAGTGCTACTTGTGCCGGCCCTACTTTCCCTTGGCAAGATCTGTTCCATGGACGGATCAGCCCGCGAGGCGGGCCCAATGCTAGCCGCAGGGGCTTAACTTTCAGCTCAAATCCAAAGCCTCCTTCTTGACCGATGCTGCCGCCAAAGCGGCGGCGAAAAGTCTTGGTTTTACGTGACCGAGGCGACCCGAAGGGCGGCGATCCCGCAGATACTCGGCCAACCGCGAGCCGCGCAACCTCCAGGCCGTCAAGCTCCCGATGACCAGCGAATGGTCGTCGGAAATGCTCAGACCATTCGCGTCCGAAGAAGAAAGGGCTCAGACGGTGAACCTATACAAGCTGGCTTGGCGGCGGCTCCGCTCGCCGCGAAAGCATTATATGTACCATACACGGCGAAGACTCGAAGGCCAGCCTCGCCGAGTGGAAGCTGGAGGACTACCTCCGGTGAAGAGGATCACCAGGCGGCATACGGACGCCAGGCAGGGATTTCTCCATACACCCAAGCGTCCTCCAACGGTAATTATCTTTTCGTATTCGCGATGTATGCGATCGCGGTAACCTTAACCGTTTCATGTTTTCACGCAGCTATTCCAAGTGGTGAAGGGTGGCTACCACCCGACGACGAAACTCGGGCCATCTGCCCAAGATACGAGCGTCGCCACCGCCAAGGGTAACACGACGACGAGGACGAGTCCGAAGAAGAGATTGCCCCATCGCTCGAAGACCGGGCAACGCGTCAACGCGAACTCGAGGCAAGCGAGCCTCGGCGCCATGACGACGAAGAACTCCCGGAGACCACCTCGCTCCGTCAGGCCACCCCCGCGAAGAAGAAGAAAGAGGCGAGGGCTCCCTTGAAGAGGAAGACGAAGCCGCCGAAGATGGCTTCACCTCCGCGTTCAGCGAGCAGCTCCGACGCCCACAGCTCGGCCGGTGACGAGGCGGCCCTACCAACAACCGCGCTAGATGCGCCATCCACGGAGGCACCGCTAGCCTCAATGCCTCCGCCATTCGCGCCGGTCTCCGGGCTAGGGAAAGCTCCAACCGAGGCGACTTCACCTCGCAAGGAAGTCCCGAGCGCAGCGGTCTCGCCTCGCAAGGAAGCTCCGGCCGCGGCAGCCCCTCCTCGCAGAGAGGTTTCCGCCGAAGGCGCCCCGGAGGTACCAACCGCTACCTCGACATCAAAGAAGCCATCCGTATCCTGGGCCCCTGGCGTCCTGGAACTGGGGCTCAGTCGCCGGTTGGGCCCCGAGCTGGAGAAACCAGCCGGCCTTCGTACGGGGCTGCGTTTCATTCCAGTTGCCAAGTAAGCGCGCTCGGCCTTCACCTTTCTCTCTTACCCTTTTTACTCTTTTTACTGAGTTGTCTCGATGCGTAGGACCGGAGTGAAGAAGATGGGCCACCCGACGGTGGCCAAGGTGCCCTCCGCGGCTAGCGGGGAGGACCTTTCCCGCAAGAGGAAGGTGGACGAGGTCGCCGCCTCCACGGAAGGCAGCAAGAAGGCCAAAGCGGCGACATCGTCGATGTCTCGACGACGGCTGACGCATGCCGCTAGGCCGCTGGAAGCGACGCGTCCGAAGGGGGGGGTTTCGTTGCCAGACCGAGGAGGCGAGTTCCCTTGGAGGCGTCGATCGCTACCTTCCCCGCTTCATGACCAAGGCAGCCACGGCGAGTGCGGCGCGCGAGCCTACTCCGAGATCGCCGGGCCGAGGTTGACCAACGTCGCGGACACACCGGCGTTGCTTGCGTCGTGGATGCGCGCAACTGCTCAACATGCTTGGCGCGGCCATCCGGTACCTCCGGTCCCGAGGATCAGGTCGTTGTTTTGCGGCTGGTTCTTTAATTTTCTGATTTGCGTTGAGTCCGGTCCCGAGTGCGTACTCGCTAAATTTTAGCGGGTGGGCACTTAGGATTTATTCAACGCCATTCCCGAAAGTGCGCTTTTCGCTAAATTTTAGCGGTGGGCACTTTAGGAATTTTTCAACCGCCAGTCCCGAAGTGCTTTTCGCTAAATTTTAGCGGGTGGGCACTTTAGGAATTTTTTCAACCGACAGTCCCCGTGTGCTAACTTTGACGATGTGCAGGGTCTGCAGCTGGAGTCGGCCGAGCGATTGGCTGCGAAGCAGCGTGCTGAGGAGGGGTTGGCTGCTCTTCAAGAGGTTAACAAGGACCTTGAGCTGTTGCAAGCCTTGAGGCGGCTCGCCAAGAACTTGTACCAGCTGGCGAGCTGACGGCGGCGAGGTCTGCATTAGGCACGGCCGAGCAAAGGATCGCCGACCTCGAGCGCGAACTGCGGGAGGCGAAAGAGGAAGCAAGCTCAGCGAATGGGCGAGCTAAGGCCGCCGTGGCGGCCGCGGAAGAAGACCGGAAGGTGTCGGAGGCCCTCATTGTTGGGCTTCAAGACGACCATTCGTCGCTTCAAAATTTTATCACGGAACTCGCTCGCCCGTTGCTTGGTAAGTGCACCTTCCCAGTCTTGCAATCATATTGTTTGTTGTTTCCGTAGTGCTCACAACTGTTTCCATCTCGCAGGCCGTGTGATTGGTAGCCATGAGGAAGCGTCTTCTCTTGATGCGAGAGAGTGCGTGAGCATGCTTGTCGACTCGGCGACACTGTCGGCGACGTGCATCCGCGCCTATCTTCAAGAGATGTCGCCCACGGAGGTTATTCCCAGTGACCTTGTTGAGGTGTGGGAGTACTTGGAGAAGGCGCCCGCGGTCGTGGAGTTCATGACGCGGTCGGCGTTTCGGCGTGGAGCGTCGACAGCTCTGAGCCTTGGACTCGCCCACTTCCCCGAAGACTTCGACCTCGACGATGTGGAGTGGGTATCCTCGTCTGGCGGTGGACCTGTCGGAGGTCCTCAAGCTGCAGGAGCGAGCTGCCGCTTACTCGGAGCGTGTCTGGGCGATGGGCGACCTTCTTCCTTATCAGGAAACGGTCGTCGCGCCGAACGACCCCGAGCCGGCGCATCGCGATTTCAAGGTCGAGCAGCCCTTCCGCGCGGCGATGGCGGGCGAGCTGACGACGTATCCATCGAACCCGTATACTCCGTTCATTCGGAAGCGGCGGGATACGGGTGCATCATCGTCGAAGCCTGCAGAGTAGTGTGGTATGCCTAGATAAGTTAGTAGCAATTCTGCCGAACAGGCATAGTTTGTAATGTAAGACAATGCGATGTGCGATTGAATCAGATGTTGTGTTTATTTTGCTAAATCATGTTTTGGATTGATTTTGGATGAGTCCCCGAGCGCGTCCGCCCTTTTGTGGGGTTCACCTTATGTATGATGTGTGTTGTTATCATGTGTTTTGTTAATTTAGTCGACTCGCCCGGGCTCGGAGAGCCAGTCGCATGGCGACTCCTTGAGTGCTCTACTTTACCGTTTTCCGTCTGTGACGGGGCGGTGGCCGAGTCCCCGGCGTGGTACTTGGTAGTTCAAGGCGCAACTCGAGGGTGGTTGAGGACTGGCGCGTTGTGTGGCGCGTCGCTCTGCTGGCCCGGTGGGTCGATCGTGGCGAGTCTGGGCACGCTCTCTTACTTGGCGTTTTCACGACCGATCGGGACTGGTATGCAGTCCCCGGCGTGGTACTTAGTCGTTCGAGTCGCTAGGCGAGGATGCGGAGGACCAGTCGCTGTGGGAAGCGAGGATGTCTTGGTTCGTAAAACCAGTCGAGCTGGGCGACTCGATGGGGCTCCGGGTTGGCGTTTTCGTGGGCGATGCAAGACCTGAAATGAGTCGGTGCTCTTACATCACTACTTAGCCGTGCGTGCGCTGTACCAAGGGTTGACTTCGTATTTTAGCATGACGCTGTTAATTACGAAGTGCGAGTGGCACAAGGTATGGAGAGTAGGCAATTTTGCGGAACCGTTTCTTTTATTCATAGCATTGGAGAGTACATATGTGGGGTTCTAGGTATAGAACTTCCGGAGGAGGTTTACATTCAGGGCCGCAGCGTCGAGTTCACCGTCCCATGGACGTCGACGAGGTAGTAGGCGTCGTTGCGAGTCTGGCGCCCGATGTGACACGGCCTTCCCATGGAGGGAGAGCTTGTGCATGCCCTTCTTGTCCTGTATGAGGCGTAACACCAAGTCACCTTCACGGAAGGTGCGGGTTTTCACCCGTCTGCTGTGATAGCGACGAGCCCTTGCCGATAGATAGCGGTGCGCGATCGGGCGGTCGCGTGCTTCGTCGAGTTGGTCGAGCCCGTCTTGGCGGGCTAGTTTCTTGACCTCCGTGTAGTGGACGACCGTGGCGAGTCGTGTTCGAGGTCGGTGGGCATGACCGCTTCAGCCGTGGACCATGAAGAAGGGGTGAATCCCGTCGACCTGTTGACCGAGTGCGGATTCCCGGATGACGGAGGAAGCTCTTGACCCAGCATCAGCGGGCGCTCGAGTGGTACTTGGAGTCGCGGCTTCAGGCCGTGGAGGATGCTGGTTGGCTCGTTCCGCTGGCCGTTGGATTCGGGTGTCATCGACGCGAGGTCGAGCCGGATGTGGTGCTCCTCACAGAACTCGGCCATTGCTCCCTTGGCGAAGTTTGTGCCGTTGTCCGTGATGATGCTGTTAGGGAAACCGTAGCGGTATATGAGCTCGCGTAGGAACTTGGTGGCGGTCTTCCCGTCGCACTTCCGGACCGGCTTGGCCTCTACCCACTTGGTGAATTTGTCCACGGCGACCAGCAGGTGGGTGTAGCCGGAGGGGGCCTTCTTGAAGGGGCCCACCATATCCATGCCCACACGCGAACGGCGGTGATGGGGATGGTTTTGCGCCGAACTTGGAGCGTGCGTGGTTGGCGTGCCGGCACCGGCGCATCGCTGGACGATGTCGACAGCGTCGGCGTGTGCGGTGGGCCAGTAGAAGCCGTGTCGCATAGCCTTGGCGACTAGGGAGCGCGCGGCAGCGTGGTGGCCGCAGTCGCCTGAATGGATGTCGTGTAAGATTTTGCGTCCTTGCTGGTTGGACGCAGCGTTGGAACACGCCGGTGACTGCGCTTGTGTAGTTCGCCGTCGATGATGGTGTAGGACTTGCATCGGCGAACAATCATTCGGCGCTTGTCTCTGCAAGGGCAGGTTACTGTCTCGGTAGGCAATGTAGGGCTTGGTCGATCGTGCGGCTCGGTGGAAGTGCGACCAAGGTTGCCTGGTTGGGCGGGACTCAATGTCGATCTCCTTCGGAGGAGGCGGCGTGAAGATGGTGTCTAGGAACACGCCCGGGTGGTGTGGATCGAGCTGACCCGATGCGAGAGAGGCGTCGGCCTCCTCGTTTTCCGCTGTCGATCCACTCGCGGAATACGAATAGCCGGTGAAGTGGCCGCCCAGCTTGTCCACCTCTTGGCGATGCGCCGCCATGGTAGGGAGGCGTCGCGGTGCGGCGACTTGTCCCGACGAGGTCGGAATCGCCGTAGCATCGAAGGCGATTGACACTCATCTCCTTTGCAGCTCGCATGCCGTGGAGTAGGGCCTCGTGTCGCCATGTTGTTGGTGCAGGCGTGAAATCGAGGCGGAGGATGTAGCGGAGCTTGTCGCCTTTGGCGAAGTCGGCACTATCCGCTCCTCGCCGTCCGCGTTTTGGACCCGTCGAAGTGTAGGCTCGATGGTGAAGGTGCGGCGGCTTCTCGCTGCTGGGCCTCCTCCCGGTCGGCGAAATCGGCGGTGCCTGCGACTTGATCGCCTCCGTGGCTCGTACTTAACGTTGTGGGCCGATCTCGACGGCCCTTGGCGACCGCCCGTCGCCTCGCGATTCGCGGATGATGTCTTGTAGTGGAGCGGAGGAGACGATCGTGATGGGATGCTCACGGAAATGTCTGGCGGCGTCCGAGCCACGAACCGCGTATACCAGCTTTTGGTACTGTGGGTATCGCTGGCGCGACTCGGTGAGGACCTCGCTGATGTAGTAGACCGGCCGCTGGACTGGGCGCTCCTTTCCTTCCTCAGTCGTTCGGCGACCATCACGGCCGACGGCGCTCGGACGCCGGACGTAAACCAGCATGGGCTCTTTGTCGATGGGTGCGGCGAGTAGTGGTGCGGCGAGTAGCACCTTTTTGAGGTCGCGGAGCGCGTCGTCCGCTTCCTTGTCCCACTGAAAGGTGGGATTCTTGCGCATCAGGCGGTATAGGGGCATCGCCTTTTCGCCCAGGCGGGGGATGAAGCGACTGAGAGCCGCTACACGCCCGGCCAGCCACGGACGTCGCGAGCACTCGGGTTTGCCGGCCAGGCGATCGTGTCGATCTTTGTTGGGTTTGCCTCGATTCCTCGTTTGGAGACGACGTACCCTAGCAATTGCCCGGCGGGTACACCGAAGGTGCACTTGCCTGGGTTGAGCTTTATCTTGTACCTCCGCAGGTTGGCGAAGGTCTCCGCTAGATCGGCGAGTAGATCGCCTTGGCGAGCGGATTTTACAACCACGTCGTCGATGTAGCGTGGATGTTGCGCCAATTTGGCTCGCGAGGCATTCTTGCATGCACCGCTGGTAGGTCGCCCCGGCGTTCTTGAGGCCGAAGGTCATGGCGGTGTAGCAGAAGGCTCCGAATGGCGTGATGAACGCCGTCTTCTCTTCGTCCTCGACAGCCATTTTGATCTGGTTATACCGAGTAGGCGTCGAGAAACATAGCGACTCGAGCCCGCGGTGGAGTCGATGATTTGATCGATCCGGAGGAATGACGCTCCTTTGGGCGGTACTGTTCAGGTTTGTGTAGTCGATACACATTCTCCAGGTCCCGTTTTTCTTTTCGACCAGGACTGGGTTTGCCAGCCACTTGGAGTATTTGATTGGCCGAATGAAGCCGGCAGCGAGCAGGCGCTGCACTTCTTCGGCAATTGCTCGACTGCTTGACTGGTCGCACTTTGGGGTCGGCGTTTAGTTTGTGCTCAGCGAGCTCCCTAGGGACACCAGGCATGTCGGAGGGTTTCCATGCGAAGATGTCCCTATTCTCACGAAGGAACTCGATGAGCGCGCCTTCCTATGCTGGGCTCATGCCTGTCCCGATCGTCACCGTCTGGCTGGGGTCGCCTGGGACCAGCTCGACGGTGCGGGTGTGCGTCGTGGCCTCAAAGGTTGAGGTGTTTGCGCCCTCTGAATTGGGCTTCTTGAGTATTGTGGGGTCGTCGTTGTTGACCCCGCTCGCGTATTTGGCGAGCTCATCGGCGTGACTAGCTTCCGCCGCGATCACGGCGTCGGCGAGTGCGGCTCCTTTGGCCTCGCATTCGGCGGCCATGTCAGGGTCGCCGTTGATGGTGATGACGCCGCACGGCCCGGGGAGCTTCATCGCGTTGTACGCGTAGTGGGGTGCCGCCATGAATTTGGCGAACGCCTGGCGCCCCAGGACGCAATGGTAGGGGCTGTCGAAGGGCACCAGCTCGAAGACGATCCGCTCGGTGCGGAAGTTCGCCGGAGTGCCGAAGGTGACGGGTAGCGTGACCTTGCCGATCGGGTACGCCTTCCGACCGGGGACGATGCCGTGGAACGTGGTGTGGGTTGTCTCGATCATCATTGCGGGAGCCGATCGCTCAAGGTGTCGAGGTAGAGGATGTTGATGGAGCTACCGCCGTCCATCAGGGTCTTGGGGAGCCAGTAGTCGCCGACCTTGGGCTTGACCACCAGGGCGACTCGTCCTGGGTACTCGATGCGTGGCGAGTGGTCTTGCCGGCTCCAGGTGATGGGCTGTTCCGACCAGTTCAGGAACTGGGGGACGTCCGTCAGGGCCACCGCGTTGACGGCGACGGCGCGGGCGATGACCTTCTTCTCGCCGTGTTGAAGCCGGTGAAGGTGTGGAGCGAGCCGGCCACTTTGCCGAATTTTCCGCCATTTTGCGGGTCGTTGTCGGTGTCCTCCCGCGCGTGCCGTGCCTTCTCGATCTCCCTGAGGGTGTGGCAGTCGGCGGTGGTGTGCGTGGCGGGCTTTCCTTCCCTGCTGTGAAACGCACACGGTTGGTTAAGGAGGGCCGCGGGATCGAACCTTGGCTTGTTCTTGTAGTTGCCGCCGTCGCGTCGTTGTCCTCCGTCGCGGCGGTAGCTCTTGGGCTCGCGTTGTGCGTGCCCAGCGTTGGCGACGAAGTCGACTCGCCCGTCGTTGCGGCGCTTGCCTGTGAGGCGGGTGCCGCTGTAGCGTAGGTCGACTCGACGACCGCCGTCGTTGCCGCCCGTGCGGCGTTGCCCTCCTGACTCATCGTCGATGTCTTGGTTGGGGTCTTCCTCGGCGTACCGCTTGGCGATCTCGAGGAGGTCGGGGATGTTGTCGAGTGTTTTGGCGTGTCGCTTGAGCTTGGCGACTAAAGGCTCGTAGCGGCACGATGTCTTGAAGCAATGGATCGCGGTGTCCGGGTGGATGCCGACCGCGTTGTACCAGAGCTCCTGCCACCGTTGAACCCAGTTGCGGGTCGACTCGCGGGGTCCCTGAACGCAGCGTTCCAGGTCCTCGATGGTGGTGGCGCGAGTGTAGGAGCACTCGAAGTGCCTGACGAAGGCGTCTCGCATTTCCTCCCAGGAGTCGATACTGTCCTGGGGGAGCGTGTTGATCCATTGCCTGCACGTCCCCTCCATCATCAGTGGGAGGTAACGGGCGGTAGTAGGTCGATGTGTGCGATCCCCATTGCCATGAGGTATGTGTCGAGCCAGACTGCGGGGTCATACGAGGAGTCGTATTTTTCGATCTCCTTTGGCGCCTTGAAGTTTGGCGGGTACTTTTCGCCGCGGATCATTGGTCCGAAGCACTTGGGCCCCAATCGACTGAGCGACCCCATGGGCTCGCCGTCGCGGCGAGTATTTAGGGTGTGCCGCAAGTCGTCGGGCTGGCGTGCGCGCCAGTTTTGGTTGTTGATGATGTGAGTGCGGGCGTCGACGGGTTCTCCGTTGGCGGCGACGAAGTTGGTCGCCGGCCTGGGATCGTTGGTAGAGAGTGCCGCATTCGCGGGTCGTCGTTGGAGCTGCAGTGGCTCCGGCGGCGGGCAATTGAGGGTGTTTGCCACCGCTGGACGGCGCCGAGGCCGCCACTGCTTCGGAGGAGCGAGTACACTCGCCCTCGGCGCTACCTTTGTTCCACGGCCTTGCGAGTAGGGCCTGACGTATTGGATTGTAAGGCGCCGCGTCGCCCGTGATCTTTGTCGGCCGCGGCTCGGCCTGCCACGAGGTTGTCCATCGGGGTGGAGAACAGTGGAAGGCCGTTCGCGTCGCGCTCCCGTGAGGAGACGACTATCCGCGGCTGGTCCCTGGGAGGGGTGCGGTTAGGTGGTGGCGGGGCACCCATCGCCGTAGATCCTGGCGGGGGTCGAGCGCTTCCGCCTGGTGGCGCGTTCTCGCAGATCGCGCGTTCGGCTATGCGCGCCGGATCGTTCTCATCGTCGAAATTCAGGGCGCGGCCCTGAACGGTGGGGTTCAGGCGCGTCCTGATCCGCTGCTGGTGGTAGCGTGACAGTTCTTGCGCTGTCACCTGCTCGAGGCGAAATTTTTCGCGCTCGGCGTGCTCCTTGCGTACTGCCTCCGCCAGTTTCAGGCGGAGTTCCTCGACCTCCGTTGCCGTAGCGTTGGGAGGGATCGGGGTGGAGAAAGGTCCTCGGCGGATCGGCGCGGTGGCCATGTAGGTCATGGCGTGGCGACGGTCCCGTCGTGGAGGTCGGCGGAGTTTTCCGACCGAGTCGTCAAGATCCCGAGGATGGAAGGGTCCTCGAAGTCTCCCGCGTTGGAGACCTGAGTGATGGAGCCCGCGGACGAGGCCGCGGTGATAGATCCGGCGAGTGACGCCGGGGGCGCCGAATCGGCGTCGTCGGTGAGGGCCGCGTCTCCTGCGACCGCTGGGTTCTCGTCGCTGTGGGCGAGTCGTACTCGAGGCGGCGGTGGATCGTGCGGATCTGGCTCTCGGAGAGCCGATCGCGTGGTGGCGACTCGCGGATGCGAGCCGAGTCCTCCGAGGTGATGGCGTCGGTGAAGCCGACGAAGAGGCTGATCGTGCCGACTGGCAGGATCACGCGTTGTGCGTGTGGTCGCGCCGCGGGGCGTAGCTGCTCGGCAAGATCCGGAGCATCTCGCCGATCGCTATCATGCGGCGGTGGCGACCGTCCGTCGTTGATGGGCAGATTGGATCTCGCCCAGAACACCGGCGACCGGCCGGCCCCACGGTGGGCGCCAGCCGAGGGAATGACCACGGCAGATGCTGCAATCGGCAGCAGTAGTAGAAACGAGGGCAAGGCGGCCAGCCATCTGCGGTGCGAGATGAGGCGGAGACTCGAGGTTTTACCTGTGTTCGGCCCCGGAGGTAAAGACCTACTCTGCTAGATTGTATTATGGAGGTGAGTACAATGGGCGAACTCGGCGACTAGGCAGCGAGTTGCTTGGGTGAATGAGGGAACGTATCTCTACTCGTCCCTTAGGGAGGTTTATATAGGCTCACCTCCCCTAGGGTTTACATATCTCAACCGATTGATTCTGACTTTGCCAACACGCTAAGTCAAACCATTGGGCCTATCTACTACTTTGGGCCTTTGACCTCCAGTCGCCTGGTGCCTTGATGGGCTTCGATCCACTCGCCGTTCTGCAGGCCCACTCGCCAGCCCTTGGGCCAGTCGGAAACGTCCCGCTGAGGATACCCCAGTAGGCATATCCCCATCAGATCCGAAGAATGACGTCGTATAGTTGGCCATCTCCGCCACATGACAATCATAACCTACACAGGAATCTTAGATTGCCTTGATGTCCTGCGGGTTACCGTCATCGTCCTCCTCGGCGATACCTTTGCTGACATGCCAGATTTCCATCTCACTGCTATGGCTCATCACCATGGTAAGAGAAGTCTGGGCAGCAGTCTGAGCATAGGAGATCTTCCATTCCATGATAAGCTTCGGAATTTCCTTGGCCTTGTCCCTCACCTCTTGCACTAACATCTTGTGCAACTCAGAAAGTTTGACCGACTCGCCAGCCTCTTCAAGAGTTTGGCAAAAGTCGAACAACACATCTCCGACGATCTTGATGCGCTCGAGGAGAGGTTTAGAGGTAGGAGAGTCGGAATGATTCAGAGGGGCTGGGAAAAACCAAAAATTCAAAATTTGACTCAAAAAAGAAAAGTCGAAAAACTAATCGAACAAAGTAAGTCAGAAATCTTACATAGCACAGAGTAATCCCACTGGGCATACTCCTCGCGGAGACTGTTTAGTTCATTCTCTATGGCCTAGGCTAGATCCCTCAGGCTATCGAAGTCCTTCTGAAGATTATCCAACTTTTTATCTTGGAGGGACAACAGCTTCTCGAGCCTCATGGTCTCATGGTTGCTTGACTCTAGGACAGCAGCCACGGATTTCTCCGATTCAATGGTTAGCTTCTCAAGCTTGTCCTGGAGCTCAGCATTTTCCAGTTCCAAGACCTTGTAGTTCTCGGATTTGTCCACCATCTTGATGGACTCGCACAATAGTTCTGCTAAGCGAAAAATATCAGTCGGACGGAACAAGTTTGACTATGACAATAGCTAATTGACAAAGAGGAAGCCGAAAAAGTTTACCTTCTGCTTCAGCTTTTTCACTTTGCAAGTTTGAATTCTCAAGGCGCAAGGATTTTATCTCCTTGCGTTTATTAAAAATGTTCTTGAGCAATTCCTGGTTGGAAGATGCAATTTTCTGTAAGTTTAGAGACGGAATACCATCAAACGGCTATTAAGACTCGGGCTGCAAATTTAACTAAGTAAAAATACAGCACGAGTCGTGGGGGCTATACTATATCATTCTTTTGCAACCTAAAAGCGTCAACTCGGATCCAACGATGTTTATCCTACTTTATGCTTGGGGGCTAGAGGATATGATAGTAAAATAAATGCAAATAAGAACCGGAAACATACAATGTTTTCCAAGTGAAACTTCTCAAATCCGAGTTTAGTGTTGTGAAACACTTTCTCGGCAAGGGAGAGGGAGAGAACATCCGTCACTGGGAGTTCTCCAGACTCTATCTTAGCATCCCGGACCAAAATTTGGTCCAGGAAGCTAACCAACTTGACGTCCTCCTACTCCTGGCTTGCTGCCTCTGCGGTTAAGGTTTGCTTCTCAAGGATGGACTGAGCCAGCCTGAGGATCTCTTCCTTCTTCCTCTTTAGGCAAGAGACAGCAGATCCGACCACTTTATCCAACGTTCCTATAGAAATTACCATGGGATAATTACCCTTGACGCGTTCACCCTTGTTAGTTGCTTGGCCACCAAAGGTGACCAAGGTTTTCGAGATGTTACCAACACCATGAGAGGCGGAAGCCTCTGGTGCTGATGGAGTACTGGATAGAGTCGGTGGAGGCATCGCAAGGGAGATAACAAGTTTCTGCTGACGCAGCGGAAGCTTGCCCGGCTTGCTGTCCGGCTTGGTCTTACTCTTCAAAACTGCTTTAGCTCTAAAGCATGAAAATCCGAATATCAGGTGTTCTCTGGAGATAAAGAAAGGTACAAGGTACTGAAAACAAAAGACAAGGTTCTTACTTTTTAACTACTGGCAGCACTTGGCTACCAGCAGTGATAACAATTTCTTTCGCCTTACGTTTCTTGGAGGCGGAGGAGGTAACTTCTTGCACCTCATCATCCTCCGTCGCCTTCGGATCGTCTGAGAGATAGCCCTCTAGTGGATCTAGCTCAGACTCGGGGAGTTTCTCGAGCTGACTAAGTCATCGATGAAAATAGTCGGAGAAAGAACAGAAAAGACAGACAAAATGCGAAAGCAGAGTCGAAATATTTACCGGAGTCAGAGGACGGTTGGACATGAACAACTTCATGGAAACATCCGGAACTTTTTGTTCCACTCTTTCCTTGATCAAATATTGCATAAGGACCTTGTAGTCCTTCGCCGGAATCCGGCTCGAACTGACCCGCATCTTGTCCTTCTTGTCGCTGGTGATCTGGTGCATGAGGCGGTCTCCATGGTGCTGCAGAGGATGAATCCGGCGCTCTAGCCAGCAGTGGATCAAGTCGGATTCACGGAGCCCCATGTTCTTCATCAGAAACTCAATCCGCCTTTTGGCTAGGATCAAGATATCCGACACCTCTGGCGCCTCCGTGTCCCATGACCTTTGGTGGGGAGCGGTGCCATCGGCGAATGCCAGAAGACCTTCCGCCTTTCCAGGAGCCGGAATATCCTTATGATAAAGAAGGTTCCAGCCCAGGTGTTTGACGGATTCACTAGCGTAAATCCTAGGATAAACACGGTTTCTACTAAGGACTAAGCTAAGGGTGCAGGTGGAGTAAGGCACACCGGCGCTAATAGAGTTCTTCCGGGTACCATAGTAGTACCGGAAAAGGGTGAGACTTGGCCTGATGCCAAGAAACCCCTCGCACAGAGCTGCGTGAGTGCTAAGCTCGAGTAGAGAGTTGGGAGGGAGGTTATGGAGCTGCACACTGTAATGATTGAGGACCTCGACGAAGAAGTCCGACGGTGGCAGGCTGAGGCCACGGTCGATGTGCGTGTGATGGATAACGCGTGGTTAATGTGGAGCCTGTTGGGAACCCCAAGAGCAAGGTGTGAAACATCATAGTAGAAAGTCTTCCCTCAGTAAGAAACCAAGGTTATCGAACCAGTAGGAGGAAGGAAACATCACACAGGTGTTGCAAGCAATGCGGAGACCTGCACGACACAAACTCAAGACTGTGCCCCAACTAAGAGTGAGGTTGTCAATCTCACCGGTTGCTGTAACAAAGGATTAACTGTATGGTGTGGAAGGTGATGGTGGTTTGCAGCAAGTAAACAATGGAAGATGTATCAATGGTAAATATTGGACCGGGGTCCATAGTTCACTAGAGGTGCTCTCCTTAGATAAACAACATGGCATGAAGGGTAAACAAATTACAGTAGGGCAATTGATAGGATCTGAGCAAGGTGTCGTGGTATTGCCGACGAGTACGCGATGGAGGGGTCCTCAAAGTGCGTGTTTAGAGACGTGGGGTAAGGCGGACGGTTGATTGGTACGAGGTAACACAGCTTACCCAGGTTCAGATCCCACAACAGTGGCGGAATCCTACTCCTGCTATAAATCACTATAAGGGCAATACGCCGAGTTACAGGGATTGGTTCGCTGTGCGAGGTGACTAGAAAGTCTAAGTTATCGTGCCCTAAAGGCTCCCATAGGCCCGACTTATATAGTCGCCAGGTCCTAGGGTTACAGGGAAAAGTCCTAGCCGGATAGGTTACAGAGTCCTACACTGTCTATTACTAGTCTTGTGTATCTTGCACTCCAAGTCTCCGGGTACGTTGGTGACTCCACCGTAGCCTTCCTTTATCTGGCATGGGCCTCCCTTCTGAATACATCTAACTGGGCCACCCAGCAGGCCATAGGCCATGCTACCGACTATGGGACACCCGGGTTATCCAGATAAGTGACATGTTATGAGGATACCCATATAGCATATCCCCAACAGTAGCCCCCGGAGAACTCCGAGGTCTTGCACCGTCTTGCCTCTTCAAATGAATGCTCCATCTAGTTGGATGTCGGCAAATTGTCAAGCAATATCTTGTAGTCCTCCCAAAGAACCCTGCAAAACTTTCTCCGTCTGAAACTTGTAAGCCGAAAAAATGTTGAGTCTTCCATTGTACTCTTCCATAGTCGGATTGAATCCGTCTATGTCGGAATCTTCGACGTGACGGCTCATCTACCCATGTCAGCTAGGACGACGTAGGCTTAGGTCAGCGATGCCTCGTAACTCACACATGCAGAGAACGCAATCATGTCCGATTTTCCCGCGCGAGCGATACGAACCGTTGGCGGCGACGCTTGGAGACGTGGCGAAATTTCTGTGCACGTCCGTGAACACGTCGTCTACGCGGCACCCGTCCGATCAAGCTGCACGAATCTTGACGCCGAGGATGATAAATAGTAACCGTGGGGAATTTTCCACTTTTTACCTCATTCTCCTCGCATCATCTTCTTCCTCCAGCCGCGCGTCTCCTCGAGTTCTCCGCGATAAACCTCGAAAAAACCCTAGCTCCCATCTGCACCAGTCGCACCCAACCCTCACCCCATGGCTAGCAGCAGCACCTCCCCATCAATGGCAGCGTCGAGCCGCGGCGAAGCCGGCGAGCTCCATCATTGTGCCCCCAGAGGGCTTGGTCATCCCCGCATCGGTGGTGATCGAGTCCACCGGCGGCGACCAAAATTTGGCGGCGCTAGAGCCATTGGAGGAGGAGCCAGATTCGCACAAGGGCGACTGGCGCGTCTCGGACATCACCGACCGCGATATCCAAGAGATGGTCACCGAAGGCTACCTCCCATGACAGAGGGCTTGCTGTGGCGGCGCCCGGCAGGTAACACCTTCTCCCAAGACGGAGAAAAGGTGTACCTAAAAGCTCGGTGCTGCATGCGTTTCCCTGCCTATCTCCCACTTCTTCCTCTCCGTCTTAAACCACTATAGGGTCCAGCCCCATAACCTCTCCCCCAATAGTATCTTAGTCCTTAGCAACTTCGCGGCACTTTGTGTAACTACCTCGGTGAATTACGCTCCTAGATACAAGCCTGGACGAGTGGTAGTGGTTGAAATAGTACGGTGGGGCCCCAAAAGCCACTCACTGGTAGTCCTTTCAGACGTCCCAACCACTACCCTCTCAACGGGACCTGTACGGGCGGCGTAATCGGCAGGCGAAGGGATCAACTACGTACACAAGTGGGTATGTACGCAAGCCACCATACAAGAGTACATCAGAGCCATACCATCTAGAAAGAAAGGAATATAGCAGCCATACGGCAAGATTCAAATGACCTAGATAGATCTATATTTTAGGATACTTCCTCATACAACACATCGAGTATCATGCGGAAGCGGCAAACAAAATCCGAGTACGGATAAGAAGCAAATCGGCATAAGATGCCATAGAAAATAAGCACATCCCAACTACAGGTCTCACGGATCCCCGTTCCCGGAATCTCTACACCGAACGATCGTTGCCCATGTCCTCGGCTTCTTCCACCCAGTATCCGTCCTGTGAGGGTACCTGTCCATCTGAACCAAATAATTTATCGTGTGAGACCCTAAGGGTACTCAGCAAGTCTTAATGCCTCTAAAGGGGACACAACCTGGGGTGACGCAATTGCAGCGAAAGTTAAACCCTAGCAGTTTTACAGATAAACGCTAACCATCCGCCTAACCAATGATAGACGGATGTCCGTGAATTAAGAACAACAGTTATAATGGTAATCTCATCAGATCCATCCTCCTCCTTGCTTACCAACAAGGAAGCGGACGAACAACCCCCCGTCCGTTGGCAGTTTTATTAACCATTCCATGAGTGTTGCACTATTTACTAGTCAAATTACTTAGTCAGATTAAAGCGGTACTTTAGTTATGCTTGTCTATGATCGAGAGACTGTGCTCCAAGTCATCCATATCCGCGGACACGGCTTTCAGAAAGTTTTACGCGGCCGGGGTGCACCAATAGCAACACACGCTCGATCAACCTCGGAAAAACCAAATCAAAACCCAACGAGGCTTTCACGACTGAACAATCACAGGATTCAGAAATATTTCAGGGGGCCACCCCTTGGAGTACACCCAAGCGGAGTAGGCTAGCTCGAGACGGACTCAAGGTTTGCGACAATGGTCTGTGGCGAAGCAGATCCCCAATCGGGACTGTCGATACAGCGTAATCACTCCGACCAAACCTAAGGATGCAGTGTGCTCCTCGCACAATTTAAATACATAAGTAGCATGGCATAGGTACAGGATCGTAAATAAAACCTCAAACTAGTTTGTGGCCCCAAGAAATAAGACTGAATCAAGCTCTGGCTCAGGGGGGTCCCATATACCTCCCGGATGTGGATAGCGCGATAAATCAAGGAACAGGAATCAAGTACTCGGGGTCTTACGGGACACAAGTGAGCAGGAAAAACCAAATAGCAGCTGTTGCTCACCGGTGCCACTTTCATTAGTTATCCCATACTACTCAGGTTAAGTTGTTTAGGTACCTCGTTATCCATCAGACGCTCACATACCCTACACATGCTGTTCTACGACTCGCATGGCTCAAACAACTCCTGTAGTAATGGCTCATGGGATGGAGGAACAAGCTTGGTGGGGTTTAAAAGTAAAGGCTATGCATACTTGGGATTCAATTTAATGCAATCGCGACTCGATGATGCAAGAATAAGATAGAGGCAATAGGTATTGTATGTATGCAAGCATGTGGAAGTGCTTGCCTGATAACTCAGTTGAAGCGAGGGACGGATCTGGGTAGTGCTCCTGGTTCTCTTGATATAACCCCTGCTCAGTGTCTATCCGAGAAAAACCAAACAAACAAGGCCAACATGAATATAGAGCACAAGCATATGAATAAGATGCGTCAAGCAAACAATCATGCCATGATGAATGATGCACAATTTGCATGGCATTAAAGTAGCATGGCATGGGTGAGAGGTGATGGACAAGAAATAACATTTTAATGGGGTTTTTGGATCACCTTTGTTGCCATAATAGTTGCTGTTCCCTATATTTTTATATGATGCATGCTGCAATTGAAGTCATGGGTAGCATAAACAGAAAGGTCTCGTCGAGCTGATCATTTTAGACATATCATTTGTTAAATTTGGAATTATAAAATAAAAGTTATTAATTATTTAAGTTCTAGTGGCAATTGTGGTAATTTAATTCAACTTGGAATTTTAAATGTGCAAAAGGCAAATTGAATGTCATGTTTGAAATCCTGGCATTTTTCTGATCTCCAAACATATATCATTTGTGTTATTTGGAATTACAATAGAAAAGTTATTTAAAATCCGATTTGAATTTGAATTTGAAATGATTTAAACAAGATTTGAATTTTTAAACAGTCTCTGGGACGTTTTATACCCAGCCTACTCTAGCCCGGGTCGCAGACATGTGGGTCCAGGGTTTTTACTGACCCACACGCCCGTCGAGAGAGTGAGGACATGGGTTGATTCACGAAAAACCCGTGAGCCTTTTTATAAAAACGCCAAGACACTGACAGCGGGGCTTCGGGGACCGCGGGTTGACAAAAAGGTTTGGGAGGGGGTTTTGTGCAAAGCGGGCCTGGGTACTGTTTTTCTTCCACTGGGCTGAACAGGAGTGGCGTGGGCCTTCATGGCGCTTGGCAGAGGGGTTGAACCTTGAACCTTTGGCTCGCCGAGGGCTGAGCCGCGGTGGTTGTGTGGCTGATGTCGAGGGCGCAGGGACTAGTTAGGTCGCTGGCGCGAGAACGCTGTGAACGTCGCCGCCCACCGCGCCCGAGAGGCTGTTCGACGGAAGGTTCGCGCGTCCGAAACGACAGAGCGGGAGGATGTCTGGAGGCGTGGCTGCTCACCGCGGTGTGTTGGTGTAGTCGAGACGGCGGATGCGACGATCGCTTGGCGCGGCTCATGATCGGGCGCTAGGGTTTGCGTCTGGCGGCGTCGGCTCGGCGTGCTGGTCTCCTCCCTCGCTGCTGGAGTGCAGGCGTCGGACGAGCTCCAGGCCTTCCTCGACACCCGCAACACCTCGCCCTCCTCCTGGATGCTGCGCTCGCGAGAGAGCCTGCGGCGTGGCCGGCGTCGGGGTGTTTCGAAGGTGGAGAAAGAGGGGCAGAGGGGAAGCGGCGGGGGCCTGGCGGATCTGGGGACGGCTGTGAGGCGGGGGAGAGGATAAGAAAAGAGGGGGCAGGTGGGGTTGCGTGGGGGAGGGGAAGGTGGCCTCGGTGCCACCTTTTTCCTCCTCACGTGCATGGCACGGACAGGCAGGCACGGCAGGGGCGGCGTGAGCACGAGAGGGAGGCTGGCAGGTGGGGCTGCAGCTGGCCAGGTCGTGGGGCTCGGTGTGGGCAGCTGGGCAGAGATCAGAGGGGAAAAGGAAGAGGGGAAACGGCCGGCTCGGGCTAGGGTTTGCCTTAGATGGGGTAGCTAGGTGGGGCCAGGGAAGAGTCCCAAGCTAGTGTAGGGAGAGGGGGTGGCGAGCTGGGGCAGGGTATGGGGTGAGCAAGGTTGAACTAGAGAAGGAGAGCATGTTAGCTAGATTAGATAGTTTAGGTGCCTCTTAGTGTTTAACTAGGATGGAGCTAGGTTATGGGGAGGTGGCATGGGTAGGTTTTTGGGTTTAGCTAAGAGGGGGGGTATGGATAGAGGGAGGTGGTACTTACTAGATCATGCATGCTTGGACAAGATCACACAAAAACAAAACAAGGGAAAAGAGAGAGAGAGAGAGAGAGAGAGAGAGAGAGAGAGGGAGAGATGATTAAGTGGTGGTAGGATTTAAACAAGATCCACATGGTTCCCACCAAGAGAAAAAGATAGAGCTAGAGAGGATCACCCAAAAACCAAAACAACCCAAAGACAAACACAAGATGGCACTTGCATGGCTCATGCAAAAATATATAATGCCATGTTTATTCTTGTGAAGACAATAATATCTACATGGCATTATCCATATGCATTCCCAGAAGTGGAAGCAAGCCAAGCAAGGAAAAAGAGGAAGGTTCCAGATGGAGTAGATGGATATGATCACATGTGATGATAATTGGGCCTTGCTAGTGTGTATATGCCACTAGGTATTTTAATAAGCCCACCAAATATCTCCACATGATGATAACCCCTCAAGCACACATATGGAAGCTAGGGAGAAAAGGTTCCACTCACAAGGCATGCAAAGGTGGCCATGTGGCTCTCATGCATCAATAAGGTGAAAACAAAATGATGCCAAGATGAGAACATGTGGAAAGAAAGGATCCATCCCAACCCACATGAGCTAGAAATAAACCTCTAAATGCCAAGCTCATATTAAGTTGGATGGTGGAATTACAAGGTGGTGAAAGAAAGGTGGTGGAGTTTAAAGAGATATGCCCCAACTCAACTTGGGCATTTAACAATATATTAAGAACCAAATACAATATCAAGAGACAACTACAATTAATCATGCACATGAGATAAGAACCAAACAAGAAAGGGTTTTATATGATGCTCAAATGCAAGGTGACATGATGACATGAGCATGATATGATGATGATGCAACAATTATATGTTGGAAGTGGCCCTTTTATTATCATAACATGTAGCATTACAGGTGTTAGACAACTGGGATGCTACAACTCTCCCCCACTAAACAGGAATCTCGCCCCGAGATTCTAGGAAGAAGAAGAAGATACAAAAAGAGAAGGATGGTTGGCACGGAGTTCATCTTCACGCTCCCATGTGGCTTCATCAATGAATGGTGTGACCATCGCACCTTGCGAACTTGATGGACTTGTTGCGAGTCCTTCGCTCTGGTCTCAAGGATTTTGGTGGGGTGTTCTTGATAAGACAAGTCTTCTTGGAGATCGATTAGCTCATGATCCACGGTCTGCGGGATCTTTGAAGCACTTCTTGAGTGAGAGATGTGGAAAACATCATGGACTTTGAGTTTTTCCGGAGCTCCGGTGCATAAGCAACTTCTCCTCTTCTACCACGTATCTTGAAAGGACCGATGTATCTAGGAGCCAACTTTCCTTTGATACCAAGCGGTGTGTTCCTCTCATGGGAGTGACACGAAGGTGAGCAGATCTCGAGGGCATATACCATATCCGTGTGCTTCCTGTCATAGTTGCTCTTCTGACGACTTTGAGCAATCTTCAGGTTCTCCAAAATGATATGCACCTTCTCCTCTGCCTGAGTTACAATGTCAGGGCCAAACCAGATTCTTTCTCCTGCACCTGACCAACCAATCGGAGTTCTGCACTTGCGACCATAGAGAGCCTCGAATGGTGCCATCTTCAGACTCTTTTGGAAGCTGTTGTTGTAGGAGAATTCAGCATAAGGAAGACATTCCTCCCACTTCATGCCAAACGAGATGACGCAAGCCCGAAGCATATCCTCCAGAATCTGATTGATCCTCTCCACTTGTCCTTGCGACTGAGGGTGGTAAGCGATCTTTGAAGTTCAACTTTGTTCCCAATGCTTTTTGGAAACTCTCCCAGAACTTTGAGGTGAAGATGCTCCCACGGTCTGAACTGATTTCAAGTGGAACCCCATACAGAGAGACAATTCTGTTGATATAGAGCTCAGCCAACTGAATTCCAGAAATTGTTTCTTTGACTGGGAAGAAATGAGCCACTTTAGAAAGCCTGTCGATGACAACAAAAATTGCATTGTTGCCCTTCTGCGACCTTGGAAAGCAAGTGATGAAGTCCATCTCTACTTTCTCCCATTTCCATTCCGGAGGTTTGAATGGATGTAGAAGACCAAATGGTTTCTGATGGACAGCCTTCACTCTGCGGCAGACATCACATTCTGAGACATACTTGGCACGATACCGTTTCAACCCAGGCCACCAGTATTGTGTTTTCAAGTCCATGTACATCTTTGTGCTGCCAGGATGGATAGAAAGAACCGAATCATGCGCCTCCTTGAGAACTTGGTCTCTCAGACCTGGGTAGTTCGGAACAAACATCCGATGTTCAAAGAAGAGCGTGCCTTGATCATCAACGTGGAAGGACTCATACTTCGGAAGGTCAAGCTTAGAGATGAGCTTTTTGGTGTGCGGATCACCAAGCTGACGAGAGCGAATATGTTCTTCCAAGAGAGGAGTAGCCAGAAGGTTCAGGAGATGCCCTTGTTCCACAATTTCCAGGTTGGTGGCCGAATTCCTCGCACAAGAGAGGCTGCTGCTCTTCTACCATGAGGTTGTTGACATAAGCTTTATGGCTAAGCGCATCTGCCATGACGTTTGCTTTGCCCGGGGTGTAGTTGATGGTCACATCAAAGTCATTGATTGCTTCAATCCATCTCCTCTGCCGAAGGTTGAGATCAGGCTGAGTGAAGATATACTTCAAACTCTTGTGGTCCGAGAAGATCTCACAACGGTTACCAAGCAAGTAGTGCCTCCATAGCTTCAAAGCAAAGACAACTGCTGCTAGCTCGAGGTCATGTGTGGGATAGTTGATCTCATGCGTATTCAACTGACGAGAGGCATAAGCAACCACCTGTTTCTCTTGCATAAGGACCGCACCCAATCCTTGCAAAGAGGCGTCGCAGAATATCTGGAAAGTCTTAGATGTATCTGGAGGAACCAAGACTGGTGTGGAAGTGAGCTTCTCTTTGAGTGTCTAAAAACTTTCTTGACAAGCAGGAGTCCACAGGTACTTCTTGCCTTTCTTGAGGAGATCGGTAAGAGGCTTTGCTATCTTCGAGAAGTTCTGAACAAAGCGACGGCAATAGCTAGCCAAGCCGAGAAAACTCCGCACTTCCTTGACATTAGCAGGAGGAAGGCATTCGACTATTGTCTTCGCGGTTTCCGGGTTGACTGCAATGCCCTTGGCAGAGATAACATGACCCAGGTATGTTACTTCAGGCAGCCAAAACTCACACTTAGAGAACTTTGCATACAAGCGGTTCTCACGGAGCTTGTTTAAGACACACCGCAGGTGCTCTTCATGCTCCTCTTTAGACTTGGAATAGACCAGAATGTCATCCAGATATACCACAACAAACTTATCCAGGTACTCCATGAAAACGGAGTTCATCAGCCTCGATAAGGTAGCAGGTGCGTTGGTGAGACCGAAAGACATGACCGTGTACTCATACAGGCCATAGCGGGTGGTGAAAGCTGTTTTGGGCACATCTTCTTTGCGAATTTTGATTTGGTGATAACCACTTCTCAAGTCCAGCTTAGAGAACACCACAGCTCTGCCGGTGATCAAAAGATCATTTATCCGAGGGAGAGGATATTTGTTCTTGATGGTTTTAGCATTGAGAGCCCGGTAGTCAACACATAGCCTATCGGTTCTGTCACGCTTCTTCACAAAGATTGTTGGGCTACCCCAAGAAGAAGTGCTGTGTTGAATGAAACCCAACTTCTCTTGTTCATCAAGTTGTCGTTTGAGTTCAGCCAACTCAGAAGGACCCATTTTATATGGTCGCTTGGAGATAGGAGCCGTTCCAGGTTCAAGCTCAATCACGAATTCAACCTCGCGATCCGGAGGCATACCCGGCAACTCTTCAGGAAAGACATCTGGGAACTCACAGACCACCGGTACACTCTGAATAGCTTCCATACCATCATTATTCAGAGCCGCCAAGGAAAAGAGCTGGACAGTAGGAGTCAGACTTGGAGAAAAGACTATATGGCCTTCAGGAATCTTCAGAGACACTGAGCGTTCAGCACAATCAATCACAGCTGCATTTGCTGTCAACCAATCCATGCCCAAGATGACATCAATATCAGAATCGCCCAGAACAATCAAAGAAGCCAAGAATGAAGAACCACCAATCTCAATCTGGTTGCCATGACTGATTTTAGAAGCTGCCATTGTTGCTCCAGGAGAAAGAACCATTAACCGCTTGGGAAGAGGATCTGACGCTAACCCATTCTCACTTGCAAACTTTATAGAAACAAAAGAATGCGATGCACCAGAATCAAAGAGAACTCGTGCAGGGACTGAGTTAACGGATAGCATACCCATCACAACTCCAGGTGCATGCTCAGCTTGAGCGGCGTTGACGCAGTTGGCACGAACAACCGCAGACCCGGGCTTGGTGTTGATGTTGAGAGCCCGAGGCGGTGGTGCACGAACCGAAGGAGAGCTTGCTGCAGATCTTGGCGGGGGTGGAGGGAGAGCTTTGTTCTTCACCGGGCAGTTCCAGTTTTGATGTCCAGGATCTCCACACACAAGCGAGCACCGGTGGGCGTGGAGCGAGTAGCGAGGACTCCGCCAGCTCGGGTAGTGGGTGTTGGCGTTATCATTTCCACGCTTCAAGTTGAGGAAAGCCTCCTTCATCCTTTCCATCACAATCTCTGAGAAAACGCTCTTTGAACGCTCCAGTGAACCTTTCCCAAGTTGGCTGGAACCCAGTGCAGCTTGCCTTCAAGTAGTTTTCCCACCAAAGAGCTGCATCTCCCTTGAGAAGGTGAGTAGCACACTTGACCCACTCCTGTTCCGGAACATCAGCAGTCTCGAGCAGCCTTGAGATCTCACGCAGCCAATCATCCGCGTCAAGAGGTCGGTCAGAAACATCAAACTGACGAGGGTTGAATTTGAGGAAGCTCTTGATGTCTCCACGCTTGGGAGGTGGAGGTAGTGGAGCAAACTCGTTTCTTCTGACACTCTCCTCAAAGCGCTGCTGGTTCTCTTTCATAGCTGCCAAAGCATTAGTGATGTTTGACAGCGCTGAGCCCAGTTCCGGAGGTATGTCCTCTTCGGTACGGCGTGGTGGAGCCATCCTGTCATTGATATAAAACTCAAGTCAGTACTATAATGGAGAATGATAATAATCCAAAATAGTACCAAGATGGAATTAACCAAGATTAAAGGATACAATTTACTGAGATGATATTAAAATATCAACAAAGTTCATAGCACCTAAAAGATATTAATCATATCGCACACGACTGAAAAGGAGTGTGGTACACGAATATATCAAAGAAAAATTTTCCACAAATTTCGGCATTAGAATACCAATGGATGCGCAAAATTACTTAACGAATCAAGATTAGTGACTCTACCGATTCAATATACAAAAGCGAATGACAAGAGTAGTGGTATGGTCGCGACTCCATCCCGCACTCAAATCATTACTCCGCACATGAACAAGTGGAACACATATCCTAACCCCTTCTTCTCACGACGAAGCCTAAAGATTGGTAACTACGGAAACGAACACCCCAAACAAGATAGCATCGGATACACAGAGGAAGATAGATTGCGTCGGTTTGCAAAAGCCTGTCGGTATGGAATGTACCAACAGTTGATAACCAAAGGTAGATAAGATAACAACTTGGATGCAACAGATAGACAAGGGATTACACACACACACACAACCTATGGTACTACGGAAACCCAGAACACGTGAATCCTAGTTTGAATTTTGAGAAGAGGATTGAAAACGTTGCACTTCCTTACCAGAAAAGGGTGGGTGGGAGGGTAAGAAGAAAAGTGGAAGCAGTCCTACTCTCGCGTTTGTTTTTCCCTAATATACATAACTACCAAAATATTTGCTAGACTGACAACGACCGTTTGGCTGAAACCCTGAAGGTCGGGATGGCTCTGATACCAATTGTAACTACCTCGGTGAATTACGCTCCTAGATACAAGCCTGGACGAGTGGTAGTGGTTGAAATAGTACGGTGGGGCCCCAAAGCCACTCACGGTAGTCCTTTAGACGTCCCAACCACTACCCTCTCAACGGGACTGTCGAGGCGTGTCGGCGGCGAAGGATCAACTACGTACACAAGTGGGTATGTACGCAAGCCACCATACAAGAGTACATCAGAGCCATACCATCTAGAAAGAAAGGAAATATGGCAACGCCATACGGCAAGATTCAAATGACCTAGATAGATCTATATTTTAGGATACTTCCTCATACAACACATCGTAGTATCATGCGGAAGCGGCAAACAAAATCCGAGTACGGATAAGAAGCAAATCGGCATAAGATGCCATAGAAAATAAGCACATCCCAACTACAGGTCTCACGGATCCCCGTTCCCGGAATCTCTACACCGAACGATCGTTGCCCATGTCCTCGGCTTCTTCCACCCAAAGATCCGTCTGTGAGGGTACTGTCCATCCATGAACCAAATAATTTATCGTGTGAGACCCTAAGGGTACTCAAGTCTTAATGCCTCTAAAGGGACACAACACAGGGTGACGCAATTGCAGCGAAAGTTAAACCCTAGCAGTTTTACAGATAAACGCTAACCATCCGCCTAACCAATGATAGACGGATGTCCGTGAATTAAGAACAACAGTTATAATGGTAATCTCATCAGATCCATCCTCCTCCTTGCTTACCAACAAGGAAGCGGACGAACAACCCCCTGTCCGTTGGCAGTTTTATTAACCATTCCATGAGTGTTGCACTATTTACTAGTCAAATTACTTAGTCAGATTAAAGCGGTACTTTAGTTATGCTTGTCTATGATCGAGAAACTGTGCTCCAAGTCGTCCATATCCGCGGACACGGCTTTGAAAGTTTTACCGGGTGCACCAATAGCAACACACGCCGATCAACCTCGGAAAAACCAAATCAAAACCCAACGAGGCTTTCACATGAACAATCACAGATTCAAATATTTCAGGGGCCACCCTTGGAGTACACCATAGCGGAGTAGGCTAGCTCGAGACGGACTCAAGGTTTGCGACAATGGTCATGGCAGCAGATCCCCAATCGGGACGCCGATACAGCGTAATCACTCCTTGACCTAAGCGATGCAGTGTGCTCCTCGCACAATTTAAATACATAAGTAGCATGGCATAGGTACAGGATCGTAAATAAAACCTCAAACTAGTTTGTGGGCCCAAGAAATAAGACTGAATCAAGCTCTGGCTCAGGGGGGTCCCATATACCTCCCGGATGTGGATAGCGCGATAAATCAAGGAACAGGAATCAAGTACTCGGGGTCTTACGGGACACAAGTGAGCAGGAAAAACCAAATAGCAGCTGTTGCTCACCGGTGCCACTTTCATTAGTTATCCCATACTACTCAGGTTAAGTTGTTTAGGTACCTCGTTATCCATCAGACGCTCACATACCCTACACATGCTGTTCTACGACTCGCATGGCTCAAACAACTCCTGTAGTAATGGCTCATGGGATGGAGGAACAAGCTTGGTGGGGTTTAAAAGTAAAGGTTATGCATACTTGGGATTCAATTTAATGCAATCGCGACTCGATGATGCAAGAATAAGATAGAGGCAATAGGTACTGTATGTATGCAAGCACGTGGAAGTGCTTGCCTGATAACTCAGTTGAAGCGAGGGACGGATCTGGGTAGTGCTCCTGGTTCTCTTGATATAACCCACCTTTCTGTCTATCCGAGAAAAACCAAACAAACAAGGCCAACATGAATATAGAGCACAAGCATATGAATAAGATGCGTCAAGCAAACAATCATGCCATGATGAATGATGCACAATTTGCATGGCATTAAAGTAGCATGGCATGGGTGAGAGGTGATGGACAAGAAATAACATTTTAATGGGGTTTTTGGATCACCTTTGTTGCCATAATAGTTGCTGTTCCCTATATTTTTATATGATGCATGCTGCAATTGAAGTCATGGGTAGCATAAACAGAAAGGTCTCGTCGAGCTGATCATTTTAGACATATCATTTGTTAAATTTGGAATTATAAAATAAAAGTTATTAATTATTTAAGTTCTAGTGGCAATTGTGGTAATTTAATTCAACTTGGAATTTTAAATGTGCAAAAGGCAAATTGAATGTCATGTTTGAAATCCTGGCATTTTTCTGATCTCCAAACATATATCATTTGTGTTATTTGGAATTACAATAGAAAAGTTATTTAAAATCCGATTTGAATTTGAATTTGAAATGATTTAAACAAGATTTGAATTTTTAAACAGTCTCTGGGACGTTTTATACCCAGCCTACTCTAGCCCGGGTCGCAGACATGTGGGGCCAGGGTTTTTACTGACCCACACGCCAGCGTCTGAGAGAGTGAGGGACCGCGGGTTGATTCCCAGAAACCCCGTGAGCCTTTTTATAAAAACGCCAAGACACTGACAGCGGGGCTTCGGGGACCGCGGGTTGACAAAAAGGTTTGGGAGGGGGTTTTGTGCAAAGCGGGCCTGGGTACTGTTTTTCTTCCACTGGGCTGAACAGAGCGCGCGCGATGGACGCCTTCATGCTGCAAGGCAGAAGGGTTCGAACGCGGAACCTCTGGCTCGCGCCGAGGGCCTGAGCCGCTGCGGTGGTTGTGTGGCTGATGTCAGGGGAGCGCACGGGGACTAGTTAGGTCGCTGCGCGACGCAGCGACGCGTGAACGTCGTCGTCCACCGCGCACTGAGGCTGTTCGACGGAAGGTTCGCCGCGTCCAGGAAACGACAGAGCGGGGGAGGATGTCTGGGAGGCGTGGCTGCTCACCGCGGTTGTGTTGGTGTAGTCGAGACGGGCCGGGATGCAGACGATCGCCGGCGCGGCTCGCGGACTGGGGCGCTAGGGTTTGCGTCTGGCGGCGTCGGCTCCGGCGGTGCTGGTCTCCTCCTCCTCGCTGCTGGGTACGGGGGCGTCGCGGACGAGCTCCAGGCCTTCCTCGACACCCGCAACACCTCGCCCTCCTCCTGGATGCTGCGCTCGCGAGAGAGCCTGCGGCGTGGCCGGCGTCGGGGTGTTTCGAAGGTGGAGAAAGAGGGGGCAGAGGGGAAGCGAGGCAGGGCCCCTGGGCGGATCTGGGGACGGCTGTGAGGCGGGGGAGAGGATAAGAAGAGAGGGGGCAGGTGGGGTTGCGTGGGGGAGGGGAAGGTGGCCTCGGTGCCACCTTTTTCCTCCTCACGTGTAGGGTTCGCAGCATAGAAAACAAAAAATTTCCTACGATGTGAACTATATACCAAGATCTATATATACTAGATACAAACAACGGGCGGATGTATATCCGTAGAGAACATACCCTTGAAGACCGACAAAGCTTAACGAGTTCAACTCGTGGTTGATGTAGACGATCTCTTGCCGATCTCAAGATCGAGAGGAAGTCCTAGCGCCGCAAATTAGCAACGCATCCGTGCTCGCACACACGTTCGAGGCACCGAGCAACCTCCGCCTCCTCGCTCCAGCGATGCAGCGGAAGCACAACTCTTTCTTGCCGAATAGCCACCGGGAACATGTATCTCGCTAGTCCGAGACCATGGGGGATAAATTCTAGAGGGGGAGAGAGATCCTTCACGAGGAGGTGTGGTGTGAGAGGAGGAGGGGGCCTTTTATAGGGAGAGGGGGCACCCAAGGGGCATGGCGCAGACATGGGGCTCCACCCACCTCTTCCACATTCATGTGGGTGGAGCTCCCACTCAAAATGAAAAGCCTCCACTCCCATTAAAAAGCCTCCACTCAAAAATCCACTCACATGCATTAAATTTCCACCAAATTTAATGCAAGCTCTCATTTAAATAAAACTCTTTTATTTATTTATTCAGAATTTTGTTAATTACTTTAATTAACAAACATTCACATAAAACCCTTGCTAGTATTCCATTTCACATGCAGAACCAGTTTCAATTTCAACAAACAGTTTAGGTGTCTAGTGAAATAAATTCCTGCTTTCCTTTTATTTTCGGCATGAAACTTTTGCTCCAATTGGATGTCGGTGTCTCTTAAGTGTGTCACCCTACGGTTCGAGAATAATGTGGACATGATCGAGACCCTCTCGATCAATAATCGAAGAGGATCGGAGACCCATCTTGACTCGCACATTCAACGATGACTTTCTTGTGATCCGGAACCTTTTACGCTAGTATCTTAATCCCTTTGTTTCACGATATATTACATGTCCGAGATACGATCATCGGTATCTCCATACCTAGTTTGATCTCGCATCGACATGCACTCTTTTCTCGTTCCCGTGATATAACATTCTAGTGATCAAATCACTTGCTTGCAAGCTAATCAATGTGATATCACCAAGAGGGCCCAGAGTATATCTATCCGTCATCGGGATGAACAAATTCCACTCTTGATCCATGAGCCTCAACATAACACTTTATTAGTTCTGAATCCATCTTTATAATCACCCTGTTACGTGTGACGTTTGATGTTATCAAGAAACTCTTCCGGTGTTAGTGATTGACATGATCTCATGGTCTAAGGATTAGGATCACTTCGTAAGTTGTTATAGCAATATAAACTCAATGACTTTGATCGTAATGCTATACTTCGGATGAGTGTTCATCACATCATTACACTAATGTTGTGATCCCGTTATTAACAACATCCAATGTCCATGATCAGGAAACCTTGATCATATTGTTAATCAACGAGCTAGTTTATGAGAGAGGCATAACTAGGAACTTTCTGTTTGTTTATTAAACACACATGTATTAACGTTTCCGTATTAATACAATTATAGCATGCAAAATAAACATCTATCATATACTTGGAATACACATAATAAACACTTTATTATTGCCTCTCAGGGCATATTCCCTTCAGTCTCCCACTTGCACTAGAGACAATAATCTAGTTACATAGTGATAAATCTAACACCCATTGAGTTCGGTGTTGATCATGTTTTCTCTAGGAGAGTTTTAGTCAACGGATCTGCTACATTGAGATCCGTATGTACTTCTAAATCTTTATATCTCCATCCTTGACATGCTCGCGGATGGAGTGAAACCGGCGCTTAATATGCTTGGAATGCTTGTGAGACCTTGGCTCTTTGGCATTGGCAATGGCACCATTGTTGTCACAATAGATCACCATTGGGTCCAACGCGTTTGCCACAACTCCTAGTTCGGATATGAACTCCTTCATCCAAACTGCTTCCTGAGCTGCTTCTGAAGCAGCAACATATTCGGCCTCCGTTGTTGATCCCGCTACCACAGGTTGTTTGGAATCCTCCAACTAACCGCTCCGCCATTCATGAGAAATACGTATCCGGATTGAGACTTAGAGTCATCCGGATCGGTGTCAAAGCTAGCATCGACATAACACTTAGCGACGAGCTCTTCTTCACCTCCGTATACAAGAAACATATCCTTAGTTCTTCGTAAGTACTTAAGGATATTCTTGACCGCTATCCAGTGTTCCGAACCTGGATCCGATTGGTACCTACTAGTCAAACTAATAGCGTGTGCCACATCCGGTCTTGTACATAGCATGGCGTACATTATAGAGCCTATGGCTGAAGCATAGGGAACTTTGTCCATTATCTCTCTTTCTTCCTTGGCCGGACTTTGAGTCTTACTCAATGTCTTGCCTTGCAACATAGGTAAGAACCCCTTCTTACTTCCGTCCATTTTAAACTTCTTTAAAATCTTATCAAGGTATGTACTTTGCGATAGCCCTATTAGGCGCCTAGATATATCTCTATAGATCTTTATGCCTAATACGTATGACGCTTCACCTAGGTCCTTCATTGAAAATTTGCTGTTTAGATAACTTTTAACACTATTTAAAAGTTCTATATCATTTCCGATCAATAATATGTCATCCACATATAATATCAGAAATGCCACATTGCTCCCACTCACTTTCTTGTAAATACAAGCTTCTCCATAAGTTTGGACAAATCCAAACTCTTTGATCACCTCATCAAAGCGGAGATTCCAACTTCGCGATGCTTGCTTCAATCCATAGATGGATCGCTGAAGCTTGCACACCTTGTTAGCATCCTTAGGATCAACAAAACCCTTTGGTTGTATCATATACAACTCTTCTTCAATATTACCATTGAAACGCGGTTTTGACATCCATCGCCATATTTCATAATCGAAATATGCAGCAATTGCTAACATAATCCTAACTGACTTTAGCATCGCTACGGAGAGAAAGTCTCATCGTAGTCAACTCCTTGAATTTGTCGAAACCCTTTGCGACAAGTCGAGCTTTATAGATGGTCACATTACCATCGGCATCGCTTTCCTTTTGAAAATCCATTTGTTCTCCACGGCCTTTCGGTGGAGGTAATTCCACCAAGTTCCAAACTTGATTTTCATACATGGATTCCATCTCGGATTTCATGGCTTCTAACCATTTGTTGGAATCGGGCTCATCATCGCTTCTTCATACGTCGCAGGTCATTATTTTCATCAACCATGAAATTTATGACAGATTTCCGTCTTTCGGGGAGCTGCACGCGTCCTGCTTTACCTGCGAGGTTCGGTAGTACTCTCTTTCGGAGTTTCATGATCATTATCATTAGTTCCTCTTCAACAGGTGGAGCCAACTCCGAACAACTTCCTGCGCTACTCGCCATACTTTGAAGAGAAGGTTCCACAACCTCTTCGAGTTCTACCTTCCGACTATTCACACCTTTCGCGAGAAACTCTTTCTCTAGAAAGGATCCATTCTTGGCAACAAAAACCTTGCCCTCGGATCTGTGATAGAAGGAATACCCAATAGTTTCTTTAGGGTATCCTATGAAGACGCATTTTTCCGCTTTGGGTTCGAGTTTATCCGGTTGAAGTTTCTTCACATAAACATCGCAACCCCAAACTTTAAGAAATGACAGCTTAGGTTTGTTTCCAAACCACAATTCATACGGTGTCTTTTCAACGGATTTAGATGGTGCCCGATTTAAAGTGAATGCAGCAGTTTCTAGTGCATAACCCCAAAATGACAACGGCAAGTCTGTCAGAGACATCATAGATCGAACCATATCTAATAAAGTACGATTACGACGTTCCGACACACCATTTCGCTGTGGTGTTCCGGCAGGTGTGAGTTGTGAAACAATTCCACACTCTTTCATGTGAGTGCTAAACTCGTAACTTAGATACTCACCTCCACGGTCGGACCGTAGAAATTTGATCTTTCTATTACGATGATTTTCCACTTCATTCTGAAATTCCTTGAACTTTTCAAAGGTTTTAGACTTTTGTTTCATCAAGTAGATATAACCGTATCTACTCAAATCATCCGTGAAAGTAACAAAATAACGATATCCACCTCGCGCTGGCACACTCATTGGACCACATACATCAGAATGTATGATTTCCAATAAATCTGTCGCCCGTTCCATTGAACCGGAAAACGGCGTTCTAGTCATCTTGCCCATAAGGCATGGCTCACATGTATCAAATGATTCATAATCAAGTGATTCCAAAAGTCCATCCGAATGGAGCTTCTTCATGCGTTTAATGCCAATATGACCTAGACGGCAGTGCCACATATATGCGGATATATCATCATTAAGTTTAATCCTTTTAGCATCAACATTATGAATATGTGTAACATTATCATTGAGATCTAACAGAAATAAACCATTCATCATTGGTGCATGACCATAAAATATTTCATTCATATAAATGGAACAACCATTGTTCTCAGATTTAAATGAATAACCACTTTGCATCAAACATGATCCAGATACAATGTTCATGCTCAGTGCAGGCACCAGATAACATTTATTCAAGTTTATGACTAATCCCGACGGTAAGTGGAGAGGCAGCGTTCCGACGGCGATTACATCAACGTTTGATCCATTGCCGACACGCATCTTGACCTCACCCCTTGCTAGCGGTCGCTTGTTCCGCAGCCCCTGATTCGAGTTACAAATATTAGCAACTGAACCGGTATCAAATACCCAGGTGCTACTGCGAGCACTAGTCAAGTACACATCAATAACATGTATATCATATATACCTTTGTTTGCCTTGCCGGCCTTCTTGTCTGCCAGATACTTGGGGCAGTTGCGCTTCCAGTGGCCAGTCCCCTTACAATAGTAGCACTCGGAATCAGACTTAGGTCCAACTCGGGGTTTCTTTTCAGGCACGGCAACAGGCTTGCCGCCCTTACTTCCCTTCCATTTTCCCTTCTTGTCTTTCTTGAAACCAGTGTTCCTATTGATCATCAACACTTGATGTTCCTTTTTGATCTCCACTTCTGCAGTTTTAAGCATTGACAGAAGCTCGGGGAGAGACTTCTTCATGCCTTGCATATTATAGTTCATCACGAAGCTCTTATAGCTAGGTGGCAGAGACTGCAGAACACGATGGATGCCTAAGTCAATGGGAATCGATATTCCCAAGGACACAAGCTTATCGGCGTAACCCGACATCTTGAGTACATGCTCACTAACGGAGCTGTGCTCTTCCATCATGCAGCTAAAGAACTTTTCTGAAGCATTGTAGCTCTCTACAGCAGCATGTGTGTCGAAAATCATTTTCAACTCACCCATTGTATCAAATGCATTGCCGTTTTCGAAACGCTTTCGAAGTTCCGGCTCTAGCCCATACAATATGCCGCAATGAACTAAGTTGTGGTCCTCCTGACGAGTCTGATAGACATTCTTCTCCTCGTCAGGGGCATCATCAAAGGTGGGGGCCTAACGCTTCTAGCACATATTGCTTTTGTGCAGAGAGGAGAATCCTCAAATTCATGGCCCATTCAGTAAAGTTGCTACCGTTCGTTGCTAGTTTGTCTTTCTCCATGAACGCATTGAAATTAAAAGCAGGTGGTGCCATCTACAACAGAATTTGTAAAGTTTAGACTAAGTGTATGATAGATCGAGTTCAACTAATCTATATTACGAATGAACTCCCACTCAAAAGCGACATCCCTCGTGTCCTTTTGGTGATTACATGAACCAAATCCACTACACCAAGTCCGATCATCACGTGAGTCGGTATAGCTTCAAAGGCGAGCATCAAATGGGCATCATATCAACTATATGACTCATGCTTAACCTTTCGGTCTGTGTTCCGAGGCCATGTCGTACATGCTAGGCTCGCCAAGTTAGAACCTTAGTATTTGCGTGTGTAAGCTTTTACACCGAAATATGGTCGTGGATCCAAGAACACCCGATCATCACGTGATGTCTTGGAGCGGAAAAACATAATCGGTGCATACTAAAGGAAGAACACATTCTTATCTTGATATTTAAATGAGGGATCATCTTATTATGCTTAACAAAGCGCTAAACAAGCAATATAAGATGTAATCAAACATCATATGTTTATTAGTGAAATTATATGGTTCCCGCAGATGATCTCTATCATGTGCATCGTGGTATGATCACTATCATACCTATATGTGTAAATCCAAGGTCTATGGATTTTACACGCTATGTGTGTTGTAAGAGTATCATCTCATACTTCTACTTACAACACTACCATATCATAACACTAGCCCAGCAACAATCTAAACTAGACGCCTCTAATTTATCCATTGCAAGTTTTACATGGCTTAGGGCTTTCGAGATAGAACCGTTCTTACCTACGAACATGAACCAACGAGGATAATCAAATTGTTGACAACTCGCTTGCAAAATAGATATTGCCTATAGTAGGAGAAAGCAGACACCGCTAGCCACTTATGCAAACTAGTTGCATGTCAAGCGTGGAACAGGTCTCATGTGCGAGGACATGTAAAGTTTGTCCGGGACGCTTCATCCCACTATGCCAGCAATATCCAAAATTACAACAAAGGAGCAACAACATGATCATCATCGCCCACATACTCATATGTGTACTACCCGTGTAAAGTATCTACGCATAGATCCGGCTCACGATACCCTTTGTAGGGTTCGCAGCATAGAAAACAAAAAATTTCCTACGATGTGAACTATATACCAAGATCTATATATACTAGATACAAACAACAGGCGGATGTATATCCGTAGAGAACATACCCTTGAAGACCGACAAAGCTTAACGAGTTCAACTCGTGGTTGATGTAGACGATCTCTTGCCGATCTCAAGATCGAGAGGAAGTCCTAGCGCCGCAAATTAGCAACGCATCCGTGCTCGCACACACGTTCGAGGCACCGAGCAACCTCCGCCTCCTCGCTCCAGCGATGCAGCGGAAGAACAACTCTTTCTTGCCGAATAGCCACCGGGAACATGTATCTCGCTAGTCCGAGACCATGGGGGATAAATTCTAGAGGGGGAGAGAGATCCTTCACGAGGAGGTGTGGTGTGAGAGGAGGAGAGGGGGGCCTTTTATAGGTGAGAGGGGGGGCACCCAAGGGGCATGGCGCCCAGCCATGGGGATGCCCCCACCTCTTCCACATTAATGTGGGTGGAGCTCCCACTCAAAATGAAAATCCTCCACTCCCATTAAAAAGCCTCCACTCAAAAATCCACTCACATGCATTAAATTTCCACCAAATTTAATGCAAGCTCTCATTTAAATAAAACTCTTTTATTTATTTATTCAGAATTTTGTTAATTACTTTAATTAACAAACATTCACATAAAACCCTTGCTAGTATTCCATTTCACATGCGACCAGTTTCAGCAATTTCAACCAAAAAGCTTTCGGTGTCTAGTGAAATAAATTCCTGCGCTTTCCTTTTCTTTTCGGCATGAAACTTTTGCTCCAATTGGATGTCGGTGTCTCTTAAGTGTGTCACCCTACGGTTCGCGAATAATGTGGACATGATCGAGACCCCTCTCAGATCAATAATCAGAAGCGGGATCTGGAGACCCATACTGACTCCCACACATTCAACGATGACTTTCTTGTGATCGTCGGAACCTTTTACGCTAGTATCTTAATCCCTTTGTTTCACGATATATTACATGTCCGAGATACGATCATCGGTATCTCCATACCTAGTTTGATCTCGTTACCGACATGCACTCTTTTCTCGTTCCCGTGATATAACATTCTAGTGATCAAATCACTTGCTTGCAAGCTAATCAATGTGATATCACCGAGAGGGCCCAGAGTATATCTATCCGTCATCGGGATGAACAAATTCCACTCTTGATCCATGAGCCTCAACATAACACTTTATTAGTTCTGAATCCATCTTTATAATCACCCTGTTACATGTGACGTTTGATGTTATCAAGAAACTCTTCCGGTGTTAGTGATTGACATGATCTCATGGTCTAAGGATTAGGATCACTTCGTAAGTTGTTATAGCAATATAAACTCAATGACTTTGATCGTAATGCTATACTTCGGATGAGTGTTCATCACATCATTACACTAATGTTGTGATCCCGTTATTAACAACATCCAATGTCCATGATCAGGAAACCTTGATCATCTTGTTAATCAACGAGCTAGTTTATGAGAGAGGCATAACTAGGAACTTTCTTTTTGTTTATTAAACACACATGTATTAACGTTTCCGTATTAATACAATTATAGCATGCAAAATAAACATCTATCATATACTTGGAATACACATAATAAACACTTTATTATTGCCTCTCAGGGCATATTCCCTTCATCACGTGCATGGCACGACCAGGCAGGCACGGCAGGGGTGGCGTGAGCACGAGAGGGAGGCTGGCAGGTGGGGCTGCAGCTGGCCAGGTCGTGGGGCTCGGTGTGGGCAGCTGGGCAGAGATCAGAGGGGAAAAGGAAGAGGGGAAACGGCCGGCTCGGGCTAGGGTTTGCCTTAGATGGGGTAGCTAGGTGGGGCCAGGGAAGAGGCCCAAGCTAGTGTAGGGAGAGGGGGTGGCGAGCTGGGGCAGGGTATGGGGTGAGCAAGGTTGAGCTAGAGAAGGAGAGCATGTTAGCTAGATTAGATAGTTTAGGTGCCTCTTAGTGTTTAACTAGGATGGAGCTAGGTTATGGGGAGGTGGCATGGGTAGGTTTTTGGGTTTAGCTAAGAGGGGGGGTATGGATAGAGGGAGGTGGTACTTACTAGATCATGCATGCTTGGACAAGATCACACAAAAACAAAACAAGGGAAAAGAGAGAGAGAGGGAGAGATGATTAAGTGGTGGTAGGATTTAAACAAGATCCACATGGTTCCCACCAAGATAAAAAGATAGAGCTAGAGAGGATCACCCAAGAACCAAAACAACCCAAAGACAAACACAAGATGGCACTTGCATGGCTCATGCAAAAATATATAATGCCATGTTTATTCTTGTGAAGACAATAATATCTACATGGCATTATCCATATGCATTCCCAGAAGTGGAAGCAAGCCAAGCAAGGAAAAAGAGGAAGGTTCCAGATGGAGTAGATGGATATGATCACATGTGATGATAATTGGGCCTTGCTAGTGTGTATATGCCACTAGGTATTTTAATAAGCCCACCAAATATCTCCACATGATGATAACCCCTCAAGCACACATATGGAAGCTAGGGAGAAAAGGTTCCACTCACAAGGCATGCAAAGGTGGCCATGTGGCTCTCATGCATCAATAAGGTGAAAACAAAATGATGCCAAGATGAGAACATGTGGAAAAGAAAAGGATCCATCCCAACCCACATGAGCTAGAAATAAACCTCTAAATGCCAAGCTCATATTAAGTTGGATGGTGGAATTACAAGGTGGTGAAAGAAAGGTGGTGGAGTTTAAAAGAGATATGCCCCCAACTCAACTTGGGCATTTAACAATATATTAAGAACCAAATACAATATCAAAAGGCAACTACAATTAATCATGCACATGAGATAAGAACCAAACAAGAAAGGGTTTTATATGATGCTCAAATGCAAGGTGGTATGATGACATGAGCATGATATGATGATGCTGCAACAATTATATGTTGGAAGTGGCCCTTTTTATTATCATAACATGTAGCATTACAGGTGTTAGACAACTGGGATGCTACACTTTGCGAGGGATATCTAGGGATAAGGCCTAGGTTAGACCTTTTTGTGTACTTCTTCACCGTCAAATGTGAAGCCGGACATAGTAAGGAGGAGCTTAGGACCTGCGGCACCATAAGATTCAAGATTCGACCTGGCCGGCGGTTCCCCGATATCGTCGGCCATGAGTCCTGCAAGAATTGGCAGCAGACGTACTTTTACGGCCCCGACATTCCTCTGGCGGGCCGAGAAGTAACGTACCCGGACTTCGTGGATGGTGCCGCCACTGAAGTTTCCACATGGAGATCCCAAGCCTCCCTTCCCTCCGACCTCGACGCTTCTCGCGCTATAAGGCGGATCGAATGGTTTGTAGAGACGGGTTTGACCGGCTTGGACCTAGCCATGTGCTGGTTCATCAGGCGAATCCAACCTTTGCAGCACCGCGCGAAGTACATGCACGAGTATACCAGCGACATAAGCGATAGTCTCCGCATCTCCGTGGACAACTTCTCGAGCGACTCTGTCAAGCTCCGCCTTAAGGACATTGTCAAGGTGAAGGATAAGAGGCGTGGCTTCACCATCACCTATGACATGTTCATAGACGGCAAGTGCCCAAAGGTAGGTTTTTATTTTCCATACATGACATATACTCCAGTTCTTCCGTCTTGCAAATGTCATTTTGTCTAACACCGTGACTTCTTACTTAATAGCTTAGCGATCTAGAGGAGGGCAACCTGGCTGCTCAAATCTATGATCCAAAGATGAAGGAAGTCACGGTCGTGTCCGATGACGAGGTCCCGTTGGCGCGAAAGAGGATGAGCTCCACCTCTAACTCTGCCGACGGAGGCAAGAAGAAGAAGACGGAGGGTGGAGCCTCCAAAAAGACTACCGCCGCCCTATCGGCGGAAAAGAGAAGAACCACCGGGATTTTTGCCAAAGCACCCCCATTAGTGTAAGCTTCTCATTCTCTGACATTGTCTATGTATCTATTCTGTTCCTGTACTTATACATTTTGCACATTTCAGGAAGAAAGCCACGACCAGCCTCAAGAAGACCTCCAAAACATCAGGGGCTTATCGAAATATCAAATCCATGCTGCATCGCGACGCCTCCCTCTCCATCGCCCCTGCTACTCCTGCCGTCAAGCCCTCATCTGCCCCGACAAGCTCACAAGCTAAGGAGGCATCAGGCCCTTCCGCCATGGAAGTGGCCTCTGGCGCCTCTACCGAACTTGCTGTTGTCGGCGAGCAGGCAATGCAGGAGAGCACCGCTCAAAAAATGGCTGAAGCTTCGGCTAAGGATGCCATCGGTGGCGGCAAGGCGGTGGTGGAAGCTGGTACTTCTGCCGAAGGCGGTGCCCTTGCTCTCCAGAAACCCTTTGAGTTCCTAAATATAGTCTACCTGGCGCTTACACCGAGTAGCACATATGTGGTTCCTGGAGCAGCACCGACATATCTGACATGCGGTCTTGAGGAGCTCCTCCGACAAGCAGAAATATTGTGAGGAAATAGCATTTCCTTTGGCAAGCTGCTAGCCGAGAGCGCTACAAACCTCAAGATCATCGCACTTGTAAGTTTACTTTTCCTTTTGCATTTCATATGAGTATCCCACTGTAGCCCCCGAGGATGTAGATGAAAAACCATAGGTTTTGCATCTATATGCTCTAAGAGTAACTAAGTTAGAAAAAACTCTCACTGTAGCCCCCAAGCATTTAGATGGAATAAATTATTCCGACTAGATGCTTTAAGAGTAGCATACGCAGTGTTTATAATTTTCAGTACTATAGCCCCCAAGCTTCTAGTTGAGAACTGAATTAGTTCCGACTAGATGCTTAAAGAAAAGCTAAGCATATTGCTAAGTTAAAAACTCTCGCTGTAGCCCCCAAGGGTCTAGGTGGAAATTTTCCAAGTAGATGCTCCAAGTAGAATAAACAACATTTTAACTCTATTCCTTTTTTCCACAGAACGAGAATGCTCAGAGGGGCATGGCCAATGATAAGTACCAGAAGATGCGCGCAGATCTTGAAGCCGGAAAGGGTAAAACTGCCATCTTGAAGGAACAGATCATCAAAAACAAGAGTCTGCTTTCTTTTTGCGCATTCCGTCTTGGTCTTGTGCCTTCATTCTCCGAGTACTTACCGTGTACTTTGTTTTCTCCGACCTTGCAGAACATGTTGCCAAGGCCAAGGATATTGTCGAGCAGTCCAAGCACATCCAGTAGTTGGACAGCGAGAACAAGATACTTAAGGAGGAGAGGGAAGAAATGCTGAAAATGCATGAGGATTCCATGAAGGCCCTGCAGGACTCCGCCTCCGCGGATATCAATTGCTTGAAGGAGGAGCTTGCGATCTTAAAAGATCAAAAGCAAGCTGCTGATGAGCAAAACCAACGTCACAACGAGGCGTACAAGCTCCTCCGGCAAGAGAAAGAATCCCTGGCGGACACCCTTTCGCAGGCTAAGGCCAACATCTTTAGTAAGTTTCCTCCGCCTTGTATTTATGTAGTCTGGATACTTGAATTTATTGAACTCATGTGCTCCTTGTCAGAACTTGCAGCTCCTATGGGTTTAACCCCATCGCCTCCTTCGGACAAGGAATGCATGATTCTGGCCGACAACTTTATCAACACCGCCATCACCCAAGCCAAAGAGATTGCCAAGCCCCTTCAGATACACATCAAGGCCTCGGACTCCATGGCGAAGTACTCGGAGATTCTGAGCCGAGCCCCCGAGTATGTCACAAGCTGGAAAGCTTCATGTGCACGGGCTGGCGCAAGGATGGCGCTGTCAATGGTGAAGGCACACTACGAAGGTGCCGACATCGACACGGTGACCTCTGGTATCCCTGACGTCGACGATGACGACAAAGAGATTGATCATGAAGCCATCCTGTTGTCCCTCGCGGGCTATGACACCAGAGTTGTCGAGTTGGTGGACATCGACTTCTTCGTGCCCATGAACACCATCGACATCGTCAACCAAGATTCCTCCGAGTCCCACCACAGTGCTGATGTTGAGGGTGATTCTCCGGCTCGTGACGATGCTGCTTCCAAGTCTCCTGCGCCAAAGGAATGAAAAACAACTTTGTAATATTTCTTTCACCTTTGGTGTATGCAGGGAAAAAACTTGATGATGTAACTTAAGGCGGAAAACAATGGTTGTTATTTCCTGCTACTTAAGAACTAGTTTCCAGCATGTATATATTTTTTAAGCAAGTGTTGTCTTATCCATTACTTTGGTTCTTATGCTTGACTTTTCGTGAGTCAGAAGACTCGTTGTCGTAACCATGCGCTCAGGTGATGATGCCCAATGGCACCGTCAATAATCTGAGCACAAAATCGCCGAAAATAAGTGCCAAAAGTCACTACTCCAGAATCCACATAAAAACGACAAAGAACGTGTAGACTAGAAAACTTAAGCTAATGCCTGTAGGCGTAATTTTCACAAGTGCAAACGCAAGACTTGTGCATAAAGGTTTTACATGATCCAAAAATGAACACTAAAGGAGGTAAAAGACTCAGAAATATGAGTGAACCAGAGAGCTTTATTTGATTGATCATATAAGAGATACACAATTAGATAAAAAATGCTAAGTGTAAAAAAGACGTAGCTGTGCTATGTTCCATGGCCGATCAAGCTCCGGGTAGTCATCATCCGGGTCACGTCGCTTACGCTTTTGATCCACGTTGGGTCTACCCTTTAGTTCACGATTGTCAACAAGGTAGTAAGACCCATTGAGCAGCGCCTTGCTTATGATGAACGGTCCTTCCCATGGCGGGGATAATTTGTGTGACTTCTTCTTCTTAAGTCGGAGCACCAAATCCCCCTCTTTAAACGAGCGATGCCAAACGCGAAGACTATGGTAGCAGCGTAGCTTCTGCTGGTAGATGGCGGATCTTTGGCATGCCAAAACGCGCTCCTCCTCGAGAAGGTCCACATCTAGGCGTCTGGATTCTTCAGCGTCATCTTCGTCGTAGGCGGCAACTCTTGGTGCATCATGAAGGATGTCGGAAGGCAGGATTGCTTCTGCTCCAAATACCATGAAATAAGGGGTGTAGTCGGTGGATCTGTTGGGTGTAGTTTGCAAACTCCACAACACAGATGGAAATTCTTCCGCCCAGGCTCCAGCTGCTCTATGTAGCGGTGCCTCAAGAAGTGGTTTGATTTCCTGCAGAATTAATCCATTGGCTCGCTCAACCTGACCATTGGATTGTGGGTGTGCCACAGATGCAAGGTCAAGTCGGGTGCCTTTCTCCCAGCAATAAGCCTCCACTTCTCCGAGTGATAAATTTTTGTCGTTGTCGGTGATAATGCTGTGTGGGAGACCAAATCTCACCACTAGATCTTGGACGAACCTGAGGGCAGTTTACCCATTAAGCTTTCCAATGGGTCTAGCTTCTATCCATTTAGTGAATTTGTCAACTTCTACAAGCAGATACGTAAACCCACAAGGTGTCGTCTATAACGGTCACACCATGTCCAGCCCCCAGACTGCAAACGGCCAAGTTATTGGTATTGTTTGCGGTTCTTCAGCAGGAACATGTGGTTGTCTGGCATAATATTGGCATCCCATGCATGTCTCAACCAGCTTGTCGGCGTCCGCCTTCACGGTCATCCAGTAGAATCCTTGCCGGAAGGCTTTCACGACCAACGATCGAGGAGCGGCGTGATGCCCGCAATCTCCGAGATGGATTTCGCGTAGGATTTCCATACCTTCTAGATGGGAAACACACTTTAGGTATACACCAGTAGTGCTTCTTTTGTAGATTTGCCCATTAATTATGGTATAACCCTTTGCTCGTCGTACTATTTGCCGTCTTTCGACTTTGTCGTCGGGCAAAGTTCCGTGTTCGAGGTATTCCATGAACGGTTTTGTCCAAGCCGGAGGGACCTTAGTTACCATGTTGACGAAAGAGTTAGCTCTATCCGGGTTGTCGATGTCGGCTCCCTTCACGGATGGTGTGCGCAGGTGCTCTAGGAAAACTCCTGGCGGAATTTGCTTGTGCCCTGATCCAAGCTTAGACAGCAGATCAGCCGCCTCGTTTTGTTCCCTAGGTACATACTTGACTTCGTATCCCAAGAAGCTCTTGGCTATCTCGTCCACTTTGTCTCGATATGCCGCCATCATAGGGTTCCGTGCATTCCAGGTGCCAACCACTTGCTGGGCAACCAAGTCGGAATCTCCACAGCAAACTATGCGCTTGATGCCAATATCCTTGGCTACACGCAGTCCGTGAATGAGTGCTTCATACTCTGCCATGTTGTTTGTAGCCTCGAAGTGGATCTGCAGAACGTAGTGTAGCTTGTCTCCTGTTGGTGACTGTAGCAATACACCAGCCCTCGAGCCGTTGAGCAGTTTGATCCGTCAAAGTGCATCACCCAGTACTCTAGTTCTGGCAACGGAGTAGCATCTGGCATCTCCGTCCAATCTGCAACAAAATCCGCCAAGGCTTGTGACTTGATAGCGTCGCGTCTCTTGTAAGTGATATCGAAGGTGGTGAGTTCAATGCCCCACTTCGCGACCCTTCCGTTGACATCACTGTTATTGATAATGTCGGACAGTGGAGTCTTGCTCACCACTTTGATTGGGTTCTCCTGAAAGTAATGCCTCAGCTTCCGAGAAGCAAGGAATACTCCATAAGCTGTCTATTGGTAGTGCGGGTAACGCTGCTTCGACTCCGTCAAGACCTCGCTCACATAGTAAACTGTTCGTTGAACTCCGTGCTCATAGCCTGGTTCCTTTCGCTCTACCACGACGACGATGCTGATAACCCGGTTGGTTGCCGCCATGTAAATTAACAGGGGCTCTCCAGGCTCGGGTGCTGCAAGGATGGGCGTTGAGGAAAGAATCTCCTTGAGCTGCTTCAATGCTGCATCTGCTTCGTCTTTCCATGTGAATTTGTCCGCCTTCTTCAGCAACTTGTAGAGCGGCAGGGCCTTCTCTCCAAGTCGACTGACGAACCGACTAACTGCTGCAACACAACCTGTTAGTCATTGAATGTCCTTTAGGCATGTCGGACGGTTTATGTTTAATATGGCCTTGATTTTCTCCGGGTTGACCTCGATTCCACGTTGTGAAACGATGAAGCCCAACAATTTGCCGGCTGGAACCCCGAAGACGCGCTTTTAGGGTTAAGCATCATGTTGTATTTCCGGAGATTATCAAAGGTTTCTTTTAAGTCGGAGATTAAGTCATTTGACTTTTTAGACATCACCGCGATGTCGTCCACATAGGCGTGAATGTTCCGACCAATTTGGTCGTGGAGGCAACGTTGCATTTTCCGCTGGTAAGTAGCACCTGCGTTTTTTTAGCCCAAAGGGCATTGTGACATAGCAAAATGTGCCGTATGGAGTAGTGAACGAAGTGGCCAATTGGTCCGACTTCCTCATCTTGATCTGGTGGTATCCTAAGTATGCATAGAGAAAACACAAAAGCTCCGAGCCAGCCGTCGAGTCAATGACTTGGTCAATGCAAGGCAAATCAAACGGATCTTTGGGACATGCTTTGTTCAAGCCGGTGTAATCAACGCACATTCTTAATTCGTTGGTTTCCTTTTTTGGGACAAGTACAGGATTGGCCACCCATTGGGTGTGAAGGACTTCAGGATAAATCTAGCCTTAAGTAACCTAGCTATCTCTTTGCCAATGGCGCGTCTCTTCTCATCTCCAAAGCGTCGTGGAGGTTGTTTCACTGGTTTACATTTTGGATCAATGTTTAAGCTATGGTCGGCAACTTCCCTAGGTACACCTTTCATGTCGGCAGGTTGCCAGACAAAGATGTCCCTATTCTCACGGAGGAACTCGACGAGCGCACTTTCCTATTTAGGATCCAGGTTCGTCCCAATGGCGATGACCTTGGAGGCATCGCCTACCACAAGTTCCACCGGCTTGGTCTCGATGGCAGCCTTGAACGTAGGAGCGGAGTCGGAGATCTGCTTCTTCGCCGCGGGCATCTCTGAGTCATCGACCTTGCTCTGGATCTCCTTGTATTCTTTGTTGTAGAGGACAACTTCTGCAACGGCTGCTTCATTGATCTCGCAGTCCCTTGCCTTGGTAAAGATTCCGGATACGGTGATGATGCCGTTTGGTCTGGGTATCTTGAGTTTTCTATAGACGAAGCATGGCTAGGCCATGAACGTGTGGAATATGTCGCGGCCGAATATGACATGGTACACTCTCTTGAAGGGTACCACCTCGAAGGTCATGCGCTCTTGGCGGTAATTATTAACATCGCCAAAAGCAACCTGAAGTGTAATGCATCCAAGGGACCGAGCCTCCCGACCAGGAACTATGACGTGGAACATGGTGTTGGTCCGCCTTAGGTTTGCTTCCGTCAAGTTCATCTTCTGCAGTGTATCCAGGTACATGATGTTGATGCTGCTTCCACTATCCACCATACACTTGGTGAACTCCACGTCGTCAATCAAGGGGTTGATGACCATGGCGTACTGGTTCTCCGTGGGCACAAGGTCTGGGTGGTCCGTCCTGTCCCAAGTTATTGGAACCTCCGACCAGTGCAGGTACTAGGGAACTGGGGGGAGAGTGGCCATCAGGATACTCATAGAGGTCTTCTGTTGTCGGACGGTGGGGGTGCCAAGGAAAGTGTGGTAGACTGGGCCTTCTTTGCGAAGGGGTTCTTGCCCTTATCGTCGCTCTTGGCGGCGTGCTTGGGGTCAACGTCCTCGTCCATGTCACTTGAATCCTTGGACTCCTCCTCCTTATTCTTCCCCTTGCCCTTGCCTCGTGGTCTGTTCTTCCGACTTCGCTTGTAGCCGGACTCCGGGTCTTCCTTGAGGTCGTTGACGAACTTGCAGTGTCGATTGGTATGGGTGGCCTTGATGTTGGCGTCGAGGTGTACGAGGCATGGAATATCGCGGTACTCCTCGTAGGTTTGGGGAACGCGGAGCGGCGCCGAGGTGGTTTCACTTCCTCGTTGCTGCCCACGACCAGCTTCCCTTCCTCGGCACGTTGTCCGCCTTCTCCTCGTCCTGCAAAAGTCATAGCGACCATGTCGGTAGATTGCTTTTATTCTGGAGCGGTTTTCCGCTTTGTACTGTTGTTCCTCCGAGCTTGAGTTGGAACGACCATTGCCGGCAAGGAGCCACGAGCATCGTCGTCGGCAGCTGCGAACTCACTAGCCTACTGAATCATCTGGTTCAATTCAAGATGGTGATTGTCCTGCAAGCGCTTCAGCTTATGTCGGAGCAGCGTGCCCCTTTCCAACCCATCGATGAAGGCGGCCATGGCGGTCTGAGTGTGCACTCCTGCGCAGGAATTTTTCATATCCAGCCAGCGGCAGAGGTAGGCGCGAGATGTCTCATATTTCTCTTGCACGCACCGCTGTAGATCGCCCATAGTGCAGGGACGCTTGTATGTACCCTCAAAGTTCTTGGTGAACGCTTCTTGCATGTCCAGCCAGTTGTAGATAGATTTCTTCGGCAAGTCGTCGATCCATTGATGGGTCGTGCCTGCCAACATTAATGGGAGGTACTTGACGGTGACGTTGGGGTTGCCTCCGGCAATCTCCACCGCGTTGTCATAGTCCCGCAACCATGTGGCTGGTTTGGCGGTGCCGTCATAGGGCTTGATGGTCTTGTCAATCCGAAAACCTTTGGGGTAAGTTGCAGACCGTATTGCAGGTCCAAAGCAACGTGGTCCCAGGTATGGTCCTTCCAGGGCCTCGTGGATCTTATCGATCCGCGAACATGCAACGTAGGGCTCCGGGTTCTTCTTCTTTTTGTCAACAGGGGATGGGCTACGTGAACGACGCGGGCCCCCTCCGCCATGGTGACTGCTTGGTGGTTATGGAGGCGGAGGTGGCGGTGGGTTAGCCTTCTTGCTGTTACCCTCCTGCGACGCCTCATGCCTGTCACGGTTGCTTGTCGGACGCGGAGGGTCGTGGCGTGACCTGCTCTTGTGTCCTTGGTTGCGCTCTCCGTCATGTCGGGTCTGCTCCGTGTTGTTGCGGATGATGATGCCGCACTGCTTTGGTGGGGGCATATCCGTACGATGGTGAGCCTTGTAATCTTCATGATGTCGGGGGGACCGGGGCGGTGGCGATGGGCGACGATATCAGGCCTTTTCTTCGTGGTCGGAGGATATGGGAATGGCATCCTTCCTGTTGCGCGCATCCCTCCGTCTTCGTTCTGATGAACCCGTTTGGGACCCGACATCAAGAGGACATCTCTCCCTTGGCAGCTTGTACTGGCTAGATTGGCAGAGCGCTGGGTCAGACTCAAGCCTCTGAGAGATGGCCTTTTCCTGCTGCTTCACCTCCTTGGCCACTAGGTCATAGACCTGTTCCATTGCCTCAGGCGATCTATCCTGCTCCAGAAGGGTCTTGGCGACGGTGAGGTTAAGGAGTGGGTGCGCATCACCTCGTTGCCTTCACTGTCAATGTATGGTTTGGCCTGTGCCGGCTTCGAGGGAGCCCATCCTAGGTTGCGCCGTACACCAGGATCGTTGATGACGCGAGCTGGAGCTTTCTTAGCCTTCTGCTGCTGTAGTAAAGTCTTGTACTCGGCCTCCATTGCTCTAGCTTTCTCTATGCACTTCTGCGCGTTGACCAGATCTCGATCTAGTTTAGTGCCTTGCTCCGCGATGGCTTGCGCTTCCTCCAGCAGCTGCTGGCGCTTCTCGTCAAGCTGGGTCACGTTCCGGATATGAGCAACGGTTAGTGGCTCGACGAGGAGATTGTCGTACATCACTCTATCAGCTAGAGTAACCTGGGCTACTGCAGACGTAGATGCCGGAGGCGGCAAGTTTGCGGTGTTGTTGTTCCTCGGGCCGGTGCCGATTTCCTGCGGTGCTGCACTGGGTTAGGCGGAGGGGGCATGACCTTTGTGCGATCATCGTCGGCAGCAATAAGTAGCCCCTTCCCCTTTTCCAGCGCTGTAGGTGGAGCTCATCCGGGTTGATCTTCATCCATCGCCGTCCCAATGGTGACAAACACCCCTCGGGACGTGACGGCGTTGTTGGCTTGCTCGTCACGTGAGTATTCCTCCTCCATCTCCTGCATAGCGGAGTCTAGCTCTTCTGGACTGAAGTCTATCTCCTCTGAATCTGCACTGAAATCAGCATAAAGCGCGTCAATGATAGAGTCGGAGGGTGCCAAGACTTCCTCGATGACGGGCGGTGGAGGTGCAACGGCCTAGACGATGACTGGAGGTGGTGGTGCTGTTGCGACGATGGCGGCGGGAGGCGGTGGCGGCGGCTACTGAATCGGAGGTTCTCCGTCTCTGAGCGCAAGCTCCATCTGGGCTGCTGCGTCAGCTTCCGCGTAGCTGTTGACGGTGCTCACCATCTCTTCGAGGGTAAGACGTCCTGTTGCCTGATGTCGTCTTAGAGAATGTCGGAGAAGCGTGCCATGATCCAGTCCTTCCACGAAGTTATACAAAGCGTTATCATCGGGGTAGTGGGCCAGATCGGCTCGTATACAGAGCCACCTGGCCAGGTAATTGAAGGGAATATGCCCTGAGAGGCAATAATAAAGTGTTTATTATGTGTATTCCAAGTATATGATAGATGTTTATTTTGCATGCTATAATTGTATTAATACGGAAACGTTAATACATGTGTGTTTAATAAACAAACAGAAAGTTCCTAGTTATGCCTCTCTCATAAACTAGCTCGTTGATTAACAAGATGATCAAGGTTTCCTGATCATGGACATTGGATGTTGTTAATAACGGGATCACAACATTAGTGTAATGGTGTGATGAACATTCATCCGAAGTATAGCATTACGATCAAAGTCATTGAGTTTATATTGCTATAACAACTTACGAAGTGATCCTAATCCTTAGACCATGAGATCATGTCAATCACTAACACCGGAAGAGTTTCTTGATAACATCAAACGTCACACCGTAACAGGGTGATTATAAAGATGGATTCAGAACTAATAAAGTGTTATGTTGAGGCTCATGGATCGAGAGTGGAATTTGTTCATCCCGATGACGGATAGATATCCTCTGGGCCCTCTCGGTGATATCACATTGATTAGCTTGCAAGCAAGTGATTTGATCACTAGAATGTTATATCACAGGAACGAGAAAAGAGTGCATGTCGGTAACGAGATCAAACTAAGTATGGAGATACCGATGATCGAATCTCGGACATGTAATATATCGTGAAACAAAGGGATTAAGATACTAGCGTAAAAGGTTCCGGCGATCACAAGAAAGTCATCGTTGAATGTGTGGGAGTCGATGGGTCTCGGATCCGACTTCGATTATTGATCCGAGAGGGTCTCGATCATGTACGCATTATTCACGAACCGTAGGGTGACACACTTAAGAGACACCGACATCCAATTGGAGCAAATGTTTCATGCCGAAAGAATGAACAAGCGCAGGAATTTATTTCACTAGATACCGAAACAGGTTTTCGGGTGAAATTGCATAAAGTGGTTATGCATGTGAAATAGAATTCTAGCAAGGGGTTATTTGTGAATGTTTGTCATTAAAGTAATTGACAAAATTCTGAATAAAATAAAAGAGTTTTATTTAATGAGAGTTTGCATTAAATTTGGTGGAAATTTATTGGGAATTTGAGTGGACTTTTGAGTGGAGGGAATTTAAAGGGCATTTTGTGAGTGGAGTGTCCACCCACATGAATGAAGGAGGGGAGGGGGCAGCCCCCATGGCCAGCGGCCACCCCCTTGGGTGCCCCCCTCCTCCTATAAAAGGAGCCCCCCTCCTCACTTGTCTCTCACACCTCCTCGTGAAGGATCTCTCTCCCCCTCTAGAATTTATCCCCATGGTCTCGGACTAGCGAGATACATGTTCCCGGTGGCTATTCGGCAAGAAAGAGTTGTGCTTCCGCTGCATCGCTGGAGCGAGGAGGCGGAGGTTGCTCGGTGCCTCGAACGTGTGTGCGAGCATGGATGCGCTGCTGATTTGCGGCGCTAGGACTTCCTCTCGATCTTGAGATCGGCAAGAGATCGTCTACATCAACCACGAGTTGAACTCGTTAAGCTTTGTCGGTATTCAAGGGTATGTTCTCTACGGATATACATCTGCCCGTTGTTGTATCTAGTAGATAGATCTTGGTATATAGTTCACATCGTAGGAAAATTTTTGTTTTCTATGCTGCGAACCCTACAGTAATCGCGGGGGTTTTCGCCCTCTCTCTGAACGCAGCGCGCCAGATCAAAGATGGTAACTAGGCCGACAAAATTGGATCTCTGTAGTGATCTTCCACCTTTATATCCTACACAGGGGCGGTTTGGGTGGGCCTTGAATTTTTTCGATCTTTGCCGGCAAGGTCCGAGGAGAGATCTGACACAGATCCTTCCGCGGACGTATCCTGCCCGTACGCGGTCCGTGCGGGACTTGGTGTTTTCTGATCTTTGCCGGCAAACTCCAAAGAGAGAACCGACACCGATCCTTCCGCGAATGTATCCAGCCCGTAGGCAGTCCGTGCGGGTCTTGATGCTCCTCCGACTCCCAGGGAACTAGTGCCCGAGTCGGTTTCGCCGATGAAGAGGTGGATGTCTCCAATAGGAACGATCGAACACCGCGTAGGGTTCGTCTTCGCCGGGATCCAGAACTTGTCAGGAGGGAAGATCGGAACGTTGTCGAATAAGAGAACACAACCGATGGCTACGGTTTCGTCGATTCCCGCGAAGATCTTGGTCCTCGCCCGCTGAAGATCCTGAAGCGCCTCTTGCCCCACGGTGGGCGCCAACTTTCGTGGTATTGCCGACGAGTACGCCATGGAGGGGTCCTCACAGTGCGTGTTTAGAGACGTGGGGTAAGGCGGACGGTTGATGGGTATGAGGTAACACAGCTTACCCAGGTTCAGATCCCACAACGGTGGCGGAATCCTACTCCTGCTATAAATCACTATAAGGGCAATACGCCGAGTTACAGGGATTGGTTCGCTATGCGAGGTGACTAGAAAGTCTAAGTTATCGTTCCCTAAAGGCTCCCATAGGCCAGAATTATATAGTCGCCAGGTCCTAGGGTTATAGGGAAAAGTCCTAGACGGACAGGTTATAGAGTCCTACACCGTCTATTACTAGTCTTGTGTATGTTGCACTCCAAGGCTCCGGGTACGTTGGTGACTCCACTGTAGCCTTCCTTTATCCGGCATGGGCCTCCCTTCTGGATCCATCTAACTGGGCCGCCAAACAGTCCATAGGCCACGCTACCGACTATGGGGTCACCCAGGTTATCCGGATAAGTGACATGTTATGAGGATACCCATATAGCATATCGCCAACACAAGGCATAACAATGCAATACCAGACAAAAAGATCCTATGAGATTCGATTGCGTAATACACCAATATACATAGACCGCCATCCAATTGTATCTATGACTAGTAGTCCACCTTTGGGTTATCATCCGAACCCCCTCCAGTATTAAGTTGCAAGCAACAGACAACTGCTTTAAGCAAAGTGTGTAAGGTAAACAATCCACTTGTTTTCTCCCTAGTAGCAACATCACATCTACAACCGAAGAGATTTCTGCCTTTTCCCATGGAAACTAGAGGCATGAACCCACTATCGAGCATAAATACCCCCTCTTGGAGTCACTAGCAACTACTTGGCCAAGATAGCTACTAACAACGAAGAGCATGCAAGATCACAAACAACACAGACATGATAGAATCAAATAGACAAAACCATGAATCAATCTGACATAGTAATCTCAATATCCATCGGATCCCCGCAAACACAACATGCATCAGTACAAATAGATTAGATCTTGATCATGAACGGAGCTCACAAGATCTACACATGAAAGCACAAGGAGGAGATACAAACATCTAGATACTACATGGATCCATAGTCCAAGGTGGAACTACTCACACATCATACCGGAGAAGAAGGCCTCCAGGTTGATCTCCCCTCTAGTAGGGTGCCATGAAGAACTTTAGATCCCCCCGATCTAGGGACGATGGTGGCAGCGGCTACAGATGGTTTCGTGGAGTTTTGATCGGGTGCCTACGGTTTCTGCACCGAGGGCTTCTTATAGGCGAGGAGGCGAGGCAGGGGGTGTCCAGGGGACCCACACCCTGCCTAGGCGCGGGCCAGGCTTGGCCACGCCTGGGGGGGTGTGGCCACCCCGTGGCGCCCCTCCGTCTCGTCTTCTGGATTCGTGTCGCCCACGGTAAAATATTGACTTTGGCTTTTGTCCCGTCCAATTCCGAGAATATTGATTTTCTGCCTTTCTGGAACCAAAAACAGAAGAAAACAGGCAACTAGCATTGTGGTAACTTGTTAATAGGGTAGTTCCAGAAAAGATATAAAAACACCTCAAAGTGTAGACAAAGCAAAGCAAACTAGATACTAAACATGGATGGAACATCAAAAATTATATATACGTTTCCGACGTATCAAGCATCCCCAAGCTTAACTCCTGCTCGTCCTCGAGTAGGTAAGTGATAAAAGAATAATTTTTGAGGTGACATGCACCATCAAAACCAAGATCAAACCATTTGAAAGCATTGAAAGCTAGGATCAAAGAACTCTAAACATGTGCATGAAAGATGGAGTTATAACAATAAGATAAATTAACTATGCATGCAACATGAAGGCTACAAACAAAGATCATGAATAACATGCATTGAAAAACATTTGTTTGTTTCACATATAGAAAACATGGCATAGTGGCAATCAGCTTGTCCCTCATAGAGTAGCAAATAGATGCATAGGACACCTTCAAAGTTCACAAGGGTGACTAGAAACAAATATCACAAGAACAAGTAATATCACAATATGCATCAATCAATAAGTTTTGGGACACTGCACATAGAACTAAGAATGGCAATTATGCTCTCTTACTAGTGCCTAAAGGTAGAAGGTGGAGACTCAATATAGTAGTGGAAGAAAGTCCCTTCATAAGAGAAGCAGGGATTTCAAGTTTCAAAAAGAGCTTCAAAAATTATGGTACTCATTAGCTTTCAGCCCTCATTGCCCCTATCATAAGCATCTTGAAGTGATTAAGGTTAAAGTGAACAAACTATGGAGTATATGCTTGCCAAAGTATAAGTTGGCAATCTCATGTCCCTTGAATATGAGGGCCACACCTCATCCTACTCAAATTCAGTCACCTGTAAGTTCTTGTCATTGTAAGTACATGCGTATCATAGAGAACCGCCAACGGGGTACCCCTTTCACATGGTACAGGAACTATCCCATAACCAAAATGATATGGCAAGTAGACAATGAGCATCTCAGCGATCTTTTTATTTACTATGTGCATAGCTTTTTATTGAGGATGCTTCATAGATAGCTCACTATGGTGATGCTGCAAGTTTCCACCATGATTAGGCATGGCTTAGGCTAGCGGTCCAGGCGTTTCTTTAACACAAAATACATACTCCATGGACTTACAAGTTCCCTCTTTATTTCACACCGGTGACATCCATAGACAAAGAGCATGATATCAATTGAGTACAAAGTACAAGTGCAATGTTGAAAGCGTTCCCCATGACAGCATGGTTCTGCTAATTCCAACATATAAGTGCAAACATATACAAAATAGAAGACACAATGGTTCAAGTTTATTAGGGGAAAAGAATATAAAGTGTGCCATCAAGTTTGTGAGGGCTTTAATCACTAAGTTTTCGTATAACAAAATACTTTTAATTGGAAGATAGATGAAAACAAGAATATACTTGGAATGGTGTAACACACCATGCATAGGAGTTTATAGTGGACACTTTGGAATAACTGGGTTTCTTGGGAGTTGGAAGCATGAGTAGAGCTTACTCATACAAATGGAGGCTAGCGAAAGACTGGGAGCAACCAACTAAGAGATAAATAATGGCCATAATCATGCACAGCGATAAAACATTACTAATCAAAGCATAGAGTGGTACTACAAGTCTAGGACTAAATGATCATAGAGGCTAAGGTGACTTGTCATAGTTATAACATGGTGTGAGCATGTGCCAAGTCAACCCAAACAAAGCATCAAAGCAGAATACCACAATACTATGCTTTTGTATGCTAAAACAACGCATAATTTCTTTAAGGCACACTAAGCAATCCAAATTGTTTGGAACAAGAAATGGTACAACAATAATCACTAAGCATAAGGTCAAAACAACACCTATCATGTCATGCTAAAGTCTAAGTCACAGTCAATGCAAGCTCCTCTTGCACTTTCAAGCAGGAACTTCCTACTCCTTTCCAACACCAATCGACTTATTTGAAACAACACAGAGAGAATGGGGGTCCAAACTACTTTATTCAATCAAACTAAACAAACTAAGCAAAGCAAATGAAAACTAAGATGCTCCAAGAACAACACAATTATGCATGAAACAATAAAAACGAAGTGTCTAGATAGACCTAAGTTTTTTATTGATGAAGAAGGAGATGCCTTAGGCATCCGCAAGCTTTAACGCTTGTACCTCTTGGATATTTCTTGGGGTGACACCGGGGTGGAATCCCCAAGCTTGAGCTTTTGTCCATTCTTCATCTCATTACATCATTCTCTCTCTACACCTGGAATTTTTTCCTCCATACAAAATTTCACACAATCTTCATTAGCAATATTAGTGTATTCAAAAGATAATAGACCTTTAAGCAAAGCTTTGGAACAGCAAGACTTTTCACTAAAAACACAAGCTACTGTAGAAACTCCTTCAAAAATCTCAATTCCCCAAAAGAGAACTCAAATAGGAATCAATAAGAAGCAAATGCAAATAATGGCAGAAATCTGTCAAACAGACTAGCAGGTAGAAACCGATTTGTTCGAAATTCTTCTGTTGCTCACATCAAAAAGTGTTGAACTAACGAAAGTTAGGTAACATACTGGGGGATTTATTCATATAATATCATCTCAATCCGAGTTACAGAGACTCCTCACGAATTTTTATGCTGGAGGACAGAAATATGTTTCGGGACAGCAACTCCCCAAATTTTACTTCCCTCTCATTAGAGGTCATTCTTGGGACAAAAAGCAAACAAAAAGGATAAGGAGAGGTTATTACTGAAGTAATAACTTCCAAGACTCAAGGAAACTCTTGGGTTATCTCCCAACAAGTACTTTTCTTTAACGCCTTTAAGTTAAGCATGATAGTTTGAGAAGATGCTCACATAAAAAATATGAATTGAAGTAAAAGAGAGAATCAAGGAGAAAATATGAAACACATTTAAGTCCAACCCACTTCCTATGCATAGTAATCTTGTAAGAAAACAAGTCATGAAAGCACAAAGCAACAAGCATAGGAAAGCAAAACAAGTGCAACTTCAAGATTTTCAACATAAAGAGGGGAAACTTTATATTACTGAGATAAATAAGACCATGTTCCCTCTCTTATAATAACTTTCAGTAGCATCATGAATAAAATTAACAATATAACTATCACATAAAACATTCTTATCATGAACCACATGCATAAAATGATTATTACTCTCCACATAAGTAGTGGGAGCAAATTCAACAAAATAGCTATCATTATTATTCTCATCACCATAATCATCAAATATAGGAGTCATATTGTAATCACAATAAATTTTCTCCTCAATAGTAGGTGGAATAAAAATATCAATATCATCATTGTAATCATCATAAATTGGAGGTAAAGTATCATCATAGGCAATAGAATTTTCATAATTGGTACCAAAGAGGTTTTCAATATCAAAAGTAGTGTGCTTTTCCCCAATCATGATCACTACTATAGGTAACAGACATAGGAACATCATCACAAGTTTTACCCATAGTAGATATTTCAAAAGAATCCACAGGAGCATCATCCTCCTCTTTTTCATATAATGAGCTTCCTGTTTTAGCAATTTCTTCTTCCATAGGCTCCTGCAAGGCATTAGTCTCTTCCATTTGTGGAAAGCATCTATTAAAATATTCAAGAATATAGCCATTTTCTGCCTTGTAATTATCAAAGAAGAATTTAAGTATCTCAAAAACCTTATGTTCATAAGGTGCATCATCAGTATTTTCAAGCAAACTGGCAAGTTCAAATGCACCCTTGGAGGCAATAAATTCTTCAAATTGTTCCACATCATAAAAGTCATAATTTCCTTTAACATAAGAAGATATGGTAACATTATCATTATACTCACATTGAAAAGGCAGGTGTTTATACCTCCTACAGCAACAAGATTTATCAAAGCAATAGGTAACATTATAAGTAGAGCACACCTCTAGCAATAGTATTCAACTTATCAATTTGTTCCCATAAGTGTTTCTCTTTTCGTGACAAATGGTGTTCCTTATAATAATACTTTTGTTCTTCTGTGAACCCACCTTGCCAATAAGAACTAGTTTCAAAGAAACCATCCATTGATAGAAAGCATGACCAAGCAAGGAAATAACAGACCACCAACTAGAGTAGGAACTAATTTTTTTGTGTTTTTTATAAGAGAAAGCAAACCAAACTAAACTAATTTTTTTGGAGTTTTTGAAAAGAGGCAAACAAAACCAAGCAAAACAAACTAAGCAAAGTAAAAACAAATTAAAGAGAAAGGAAGTGGAGGACTCCCCTTGTGAAGACGTCCTTAGCCTCCCCGGCAACGGTGCCAGAAAACTTGATGGCTAACGCGTGGTTGACGTGGAGCCTGTTGGGAACCCCAAGAGCAAGGTGTGAAGCAGCACAGAAGCAAGTCTTCCCTCAGTAAGAAACTGAGGTTATCGAACCAGTAGGAGGAAGGAAACGTCACACAGGTGTTGCAAGGAACACAGAGACCTGCACAACACAAACTCAAGACTTTGCCCCAACTAAAAGTGAGCTTGTCAATCTCATCGGTTGCTATAACAAAGGATTAATTGTATGGTGTGGAAGGTGATGGTGGTTTGCAGGGGGTAAACAATGGAAGATGTATCAATGGTAAATATTGGACCGGGGTCCATAGTTCACTAGAGGTGCTCTCCTTAGATAAACAACATGGCATGAAGGGTAAACAAATTACAGTAGGGCAATTGACAGGAACTGAGCAAGGCATAACAATGCAATACCAGACAAAAAGATCCTATGAGATTCGATTGAGCAATAAAACAATATACATAGACCGCCATCCAACTGCATCTATGACTAGTAGTCCACATTTGGGTTATCATCCGAACCCCCTCCAGTATTAAGTTGCAAGCAACAGACAATTGCAATAAGCAAAGTGTGTAAGGTAAACAATCCACTTGTTCCATGAACAAGATACCTTTGTTTTCTCCCTAGTAGCAACAGCACATCTACAACCGTAGAGATTTCGGTCACTTCCCTTGGAAACTAGAGGCATGAACCCACTATCAATCATAAATACCCCTCTTGGAGTCACTACCAACTACTTGGCCAAGATAGCTACTAACAATGGAGAGCATACAAGATCAAAAACAACACAGACATGATATAATCAAATAGACAAAACCATTAATCAATCTAACATAGTAATCTCAATATCCATCGGATCCCCGCAAACATAACATGCAGGATTACAAATAGATTAGATCTTGATCATGAACGGACCTCACAAGATCTATACATGAAAGCACAAGGAGGAGATACAACCATCTAGCTAATACATGGACCCATAGTCCAAGGTGGAACTACTCACGCATCATACCAGGGAAGAAGGCCTCCGGGATGATGTCCCCTCCGGCAGGGTGCCGGAAAGAATTTCAGATCCCCCGATCTAGGGATGATGGTGGCGGCGGCTACATACGGTTTCATGGAGTTTTGATCGGGTGCCTAGGGTTTCTGCATCCAGGGATTCTTATAGGCGACGAGGCGAGGCAGGGGGTTCCCGGGGGGCCCACACCCTATGGCGCCCCTCTGTCTCGTCTTCTGGATTCGTGTCGCCCACGGTAAAATATTGACTTTGGCTTTTGTCCCGTCCAATTCCGAGAATATTGATTTTCTGCCTTTTTGGAACCAAAAAGAGAAGAAAACAGGCAACTGGCACTGTGGCAACTTCTTAATAGGTAAGTTCCAGAAAATATATAAAAACACCTCAAACTGTAGACAAAGCAAAGAAAAGTAGATACTAAACAAGCATCGAACATCAAAAATTATAGATATGTTTTCGACGTATCAGTGTACCGAACAACACCCACTCGCCGTCGCGCGGGGCGGGAACAACATGCCCTGAGGCGCTCCGCCACATGCCGGCGACGATGAATCCTTCGTCCTCCATGACCTGGAGTTCGCCGTCGTCCATGACGCTGGGGACCCAGAGGCCCCGCATCTTCTTCTCATCCGCCGCCGACGAACCCATCGCCGCTCCTGAGCCTGAGGCAGACGCCATTGATCTTGGAGAAGAAGGACTGGCGGGGGAGAGAGATTTTTTTCTTGATATGTGTAGATAGGAATGGCTACAGAGCACTCGAGGAGTACGAGGAAACAATGAATGAACCGGTGGAGCGATAAATCTCTGAGAAGGGTTTTCTTCTCTCTTTTATTTACCTCTGCGCCAAGATTCGTGCGCTGATTGTAAGATCTCACCAAATAAGGTAGAGATCCCTGTGATTGCAATGATAGTCCCTAGATCGAAATGCTAGCATCCACAGTTTAAGATGAAGTAAACAGATACAAAGTTCATTATTACATCATCATTCCAGAGATAAACATAGTCTTTACAACTCAATAGCCCAAGGCTAATACATAGAGTTCATAACATAAAGTAAATAACTAGAAGTCTTCATCTTCATGTGCCACAGGCAAGCATGTTGAGTGTAGACTCATAACCCTAGTCTCCATCAGAGTAACCTGCAACATTATAAGTTACAGCCACAGAGGGTCAATACATTTGGAATTGTATTGGCAAGTGATACCATAGTAGAATAGTAGCATCTAACATCTATATGAATTTGGCAAAGTGTAGCTCAGGCTTGCTTTGCTCAAAATAGGTTTTTCTTATCAGTTGAAAAACACTAAGTTTTTGTTTGATAAAACACCCAAGGAACCACCAATAGACCTTGGTAAACCTTTACCCTTGTTCAACCACAAGTTTTTAACTTAGAAATTGGGATGAGGAGATCCTTGATTGCTTCAATGTCTTTGATGCTCAAATTGTCCATTGTCGGGGACACGGCTAAGTACTTAGGTTTAACCCTCTCAAGAGGTGGTGCACTTTTCCCACAAGACTCGACATGCATCGAGATGAGACTTTTCAGAAGCATTTCCTTAGACCACCAAGGACGCGCTCCATCCTATCACCCTACCACCAACTGTCCATCTGGCTAAGTTCTTGCAACCTATCTGATCAAGGCAGATCCCATATGACATGTGGTTGCACTAGAAGCTTCTCAATACTAAACATCTCAAATCCCTATGTTCCTGGCTGGCAATCCACAAGTGTGATACACAAGGTAAACCATAGACATGGGCCTTGTGTAACAACTCAACATAAACCAGCCATACCATTCCACCCAGGTGATTCATTCACATAGTTGTTTTATTAATCAAAAACACAAGTCATAGACTTAGCAAAATTCCATAGCATGAATAATCCACCCTTGTTTTCTACTAGCTAGGCTAAGGATGATATCATAACAAGTTTTTCTTATCTTAGGGAAAAATCTACTAAGACTACAACTACTAGGATTTCCCAAGCATAGCATAGTATATACTTAGCAAAAATCTCCATGCAAGTCCTACTCAAAATATCACTAATTCATAGTCAAAATAGTAGGACAAAATTATGAAGCATCACTTGCCTTGGTATCTAGGAGAGTAGCAACAGTCGTCACAATCACCACTATCACCAAAATCTACACATAAAATCATAACACCATATTCACATTCAATAATTCAAACAAAAATACATATGAATGCATGAAAATGCAATGGAATTATTTTCTACACTAAACAAGTCAAACCAAATAGTGTTGAACACAAAGTAAACTTTCTAAGGTTCAAATAAAACAAGTTTTACTCTAAAATAATTTTCTAAACATTTTATATAGCCAAAATAAGACTATAATTGGTTCTGCAAATAATCCTATTTTTTCAAAAGAAAAATACTAATTCAAGGACACATAAGTGTAGGGCTTGATTTTCCAAATCCATTGATATATTATTTGCAAATTTTGGACAAACAGAACTAAAGTTATGAATTTTACAAGTTAAATCAACTAATAGATTCAAAAACAAATTTTAAATCAAACAGCCAGACACGCGGCATGCATTCCTATTGGCTAGTACCACTTCGCATGGATCACGTTTCCGCATTGTTGGATCATGTCAGATCCAAAGTACCAGATCTAAACAAAACAGTTCACTAAATGATCTAATCTACAGCGCACGATTTTGATCTAATGGCTCTGGATCAAGCGACCATACGCGAGCGGCACTGATGGCTACTGCGGTGGCGATGGCACTGCCGGTGACGTTCCAGCGAGTCCAGAGGGGGTTGGGGGTGCTGCTATGGTTTACCGGCATCGCGTGGATGCGAGGGTGCTCAAGGTGGTCTTGGTTTGGACAGGGCCGTGCTACATCGTCCGTGGGAGCTCGTCGGAGACCTCACTGGCATCGGGTGTGTGTTGGCGGAGACGACCGCGACGACCTAGGTCACCATAGGGCAAGCGAGTGGCATCAGTGACTGCGCAAAGACACGGCGCACATAGTGGTTTGAACTAGAAGGCAAGGGGCATGCAGATTTTACCAGATTCGCTCGCCGGAGTTGGTTGGTGCTTCAGGTGCTCGCGGAGGTTGACGGGGACGGCGACCTGGGGCAATATAGGACGAACCAGAGGCATTCTTAGACACGCAAGATAGAAAGGAACAAGTTTGCGTGAACGAGGGACAGAGGCGAGCACGGTACTCACTGGAATAGCTCGCCAGAGACGGGCAGTACTACAGCGGTGCAAGCTCGATTGTGGGCAGCCTGGTGGCGATTAGATGGTGGTGAGTGAGGGGAAATGACTGATACGTCGTAAACGTATCTATAATTTTTTATGTTCCATGCTTGTTTAGTATCCACTTTTCTATGTTTGTCTACACTTTGAAGTATTTTATACACTTTCTGGAACTAACCTATTGACAAGATGCCATAGTGTCAGTTGCATGTTTTCTGCTGTTTTTGGTTTCAGAAAGCTAAAAAATGAATATTCTCGGAATTGGACGGGACAAAAGCCATAGTTCATATTTTTCCCTGAACGATACGAAAAATCAAAGACGAAATGGAGGAGGAAAACAGGGTGGCCACACCCTAGGTGGGTGCGGGGCCCACCCTAGCCGCACCCACAGGGGGTGTGCGACCCCTGGACCTCCACCGACCTTTCCTCCTTCGCCTATAAGAAGCCCCCGACTCAGAAACCCTAAATGATCGACCATAAAGCCACGAAAATTTCCGCTGTGCTGCCGCCACCGAAGGGGAGATTCGAGGGACAGAAATTCTCTGTTTCGGCACCCTATCGGGACGGGGAAGTGCCCCCAGAGCCATCTCCATTGATCTCCACCACCATCTTCATCACCATTGCTGATTCCAATGATGAGGAGGGAGTAGTTCTTCCTAGAGGCTAAGGGCTCTACCGGTAGCTATGTGTTCATCTTTCTCTCTATGCATCATCTTGTTATGGTCATGAGCTTTGTAATATAGTAGATCTACCTTGCTACTCAAGTGCTTCAATAGATCTCTGCTCTCCCCATGTGTGTGAAAGTGACAGTGTTCACGTCATGGTGGCACTTAGGTTTGAGTCTACATAAATACTCATCGTGCTTTAATAGATCTATTCTTTTCCCCATGTGTGTGATAGTGATAGCGTGCGCGCCGTGTGTGGCACTTATGCTAGATTACATATATATTCATGAGTTATATTTTGATTTGGTTGTATCTATGAAATTGTGGTGTTTGTTGGAACCATCTAGCATTGAAGGTGACAGTGTGGGGTTATCTAGATTGGGGAAGGCCCTACCATGGATTAGAGTGTCCAACCGGAGAGTAGTTAAGAGTAGTATCATGAAGAGAGGATATTTATATGAGAGAGTGTTCACTAGTGAAAGTATGATCCCTAGGCCTTGTTTCTAAGTATTGAAACACCGTTTGCATCTAGATCTGTTGCATGTTTGCTTGCTTCCATATTTTTGCATTTAGTCCTTACCTCATCGTCAAGCTATTTTCTGGCACCATTACCACTTGTCTTTCACTATCTCTTCACCGAACTAGTGCACCTATACACCTGACAAGAGTATTGGGTGTGTTGGGGGCACAAGAGACTTCTTGTATCTTGATTGCAGGGTTTCTTGAGAGGGGATACCTTTGACCACTTCCTCCCTGAGTTCGATAAACCTTGGTAATCCAGTTAAGGGAAACTTGCTGCTGTTCTACAAACCTCTACACTTGGAGGTCTAACAACTGTCTACAAGAATAGAAGTGTGTAGACATCAAGCTATTTTCTGGCGCCGTTGCCGGGGAGGTAAGGTAAAAGTTACTCACATCTTCCGGTGTGAGTGCTCGAAGTTATTTCCTTTAGATTCTGCAATTTTCTCTTTTTTTTTCTTGTTTTCACTAGTTAGGCTTAATGGAAAATAACAACAAAATTAGAGAGCTCTATAGCTTTTATCTTGAGTTGGGACATGGAATGTTTGAAGAGAAAATTAAAAAACCTATGGAACTTTATTTGCATGCTAATAGCAATGTTATTAGTATGAATTTTTTGAACACCATTTTTGCTAATGCTATGGAAAAGTCTAAGCTTGGGGAAGCTAGTTTTGATGAAAATGATCTTTTTAGTTCCCTAGCTTTGGAGGATAGCTATTCTATTGCTTATGATGATACTAAACCTCCAATATATGATGATTACAATGATGAACATGATATTTTCAGTCCACCTACTATTAAGGAGAAAGTTAATTGTGATTACAATATGCCTCCTGTCTTTGATGATTATGGTGATGAGAATAATAATGATAGCTATTTTGTTGAATATTCTCCCACTATGATCAATAAGAATGACTATGCTTATGTGGAGAGTAATAATTATCATATGCATGTGGCTCGTGATAAGAATGTTTTATGTGATAGTTATATTGTTAATTTTATTCATGATGCTACTGAATGTTATTATGAGAGAAGGAAACATGGTTTTATACATCTCAACAATATTAAGTTTCCCCTCTTCATTTTGAAATTTTTGAAGTTGCACTTGTTTTGCTTTCCTATGCTTGTTTCTTTGTGCTTTCATCACTTGTTTATTTACAAGATAATTTTTCATAGAAAGTGGGTTAGACTTAAATGTGTTTTTGAATTTGCTTCTTGATGCTCTCTTTTACTTCAATTCATATTTCTTATGTGAGCTTCTTCTCAAACTATAATGCCTAACTTAAAGGCGTTAAAGAAAAGTACTTGTTGGGAGATAACCCAAGAGTTTTCTTGAGTCTTGGAAGTTATTACTTTAGTAATGACCTCTTATTATCCTTTTTGTTTGCTTTTTGTGCCAAGAATGACCTCTAATGAGAGGGAAGTAAGATTTGGGGAGTTGCTGTCCCAAAACAGATTTTTGTGCTCCATCGTAAAAATTCATGAGGAGTCTATGTAGGTCTGATTGAGCTGATAATTTACGAATAAATCTCCCAGTATATTAGCTAACTTTTGTTATTACAAAACTTTTTGATTTGAGGAACATAAGGTCTTCGAACAAATTGGTTTCTACCTGCTGGTCTGTTTTGACAGCTTTCTGCCATTATTTGCATTTGCTTCTTATTGATTCCTTTTTTGGTTCTTTTTGGGAAATTGAGATTTTTGAGGGAATTGCTACAGTAGCTTGTGTTTTTAGTGAAAGTTTTTCTGTTCTAAAGCTAAACCCAAAGGTCTATTAACTTTTGAATACACTAATGTTGCTAATGAAGATTGTGTGAAGTTTTGTATGAAGGAAAATTTTCAGGTGTAAGGAAAGAATGATGTAATGAGATGAAGAATGGAAAAAATCTCAAGCTTGGGGATGCCACCCCGGTGTCACCCCAAGAAATATCCAAGAGGTACAAGCGTCAAAGCTTTGGGATGCCCAAGGCATCCCCTTCTTCATCAATAAAAAGCCCAGGTCTTTCTAGACACTTCATTTTTATTGTTTCATGCACAAGTTGTGTTGTTCTTGGAGCATCTTAGTTTTCGTTTTTGGTTTTCGTTTGCTTAGTTTGCTTCAGTAAGTTGGTTGGATCACAAACCACTTCTTGTGGAGAGAGACACACTCGCTTTCATTGCCTAGAACACTCTAGTTTTCATTCTTATTGTCTTGTGAGTGTTCTCTTTTGCTAGCACTGTGTTTAGCCTTAGTTTTATTGTGCTTTTAGCTTAGAACTTTTTAGTTCTTCTTTGTGGATTTGTGAGACAAGCTCAATGATATTTATTGATTATTATCTTTGTGAGTTGTTTCAAATAAGTTGATTGGTGTTGGAAAAGAGTAGAAAGTTTCTTGCTTGAGTAGTACAAAGGGAGATTGTTTTGACTGTGACTTAGACTTTATCATGACATGTTAGATGTTGATTTCACCTTATGCTTAGTGATTATTGTTGTAGCCTGACTTGTTCCAAACAATTAGGATTGCTTAATGTGCCTTGAAGGAATCATGTGTTGTTTTAGCATACAAAAGCATAGTATTGTGGTATTCTCCTTTGATGCTTTGTTTGGGTTGACTTGGCACATGCTCACACCATGTTATGACTATGAACAAGTCACCATAGCCTCTATGATCATTTAGTCCTTGACATTTAGTACCACTCTATGCTTTGATTAGTAATGTTTTGTCGCTCTGCATGATTATGGCCATTACTGCTCTCTTAGTTGGTCGCTCCCAGTATTTTGCTAGTCTCCACTTGTATGAGTAAGTTCTACTCATGCTTCCAACTCCCAAGAAAAAAGTTATTCCAAAGTGTCCACTATAAATTCCTATGCATGGTGTGTTACACCATTCCAATTATATTCTTGTTTTCAGCTATCTTCCAATTAAAAAGTATTTTGTTATGTGAAAACTTAGTGATTAAATCTCTCACGAACTTGATGGCACACTTTATATTCCTTGAACTAATAAACTTGAACCATTCTGTCATCTATGTTGTATATGCTTGCACTTATACGTTGGAATTAGCAGAACCATGCTGTCATGGTGAACATTTTCAACATTGCACTTGTATTTTGTACACAATTGATATCATGCTCTTTTGTCTATGGATGTCACCGGTGTGAAATAAAGAGGGAGCTTGTAAGTCCATGGAGTTATGTTTTGTGTTAGATAAACGCCTGGGACGCTAGCCTAAGTCATGCCTAATCATGGTGGAAACTTGTAGCATCACCATAATGAGCATTCTGAGAAGCATCCTCGATAAAAAAGCTATGCACATAGTAAATAAAAAGATCGTTGAGATGCTCATTGTCTACTTTCCTTGTCATTTTGGTTATGGGATAGCTCCTGTACCATGTGCAAGGGGTACCCCGTTGGCGGTTCTCTATGATACACATGTACTTACTATGACAAGAACTTAAAGGTGACTGAAGTTGAGTAGCATGAGGTGTGGCCCTCGTATTCAAGGGAGATAAGATTGCCAACTTATATTTTGTCAAGCATATACTCCATAGTTTTTTCACTTTAACCTTAATCACTTCAAGATGCTTATGATAGGGGCAATGAGGGCTGAAAGCTAACAAGTACCATAATTTTTGGAAGCTCTTTTTGAAACTTGAAATCCCTGCTTCCCTTTATGAAGGGCCTTTCTTCCACCATTATATTGAGTATCCACCTTCTACCTTTAGGAACCAGTTAAGAGAGCATAGTTGCCATTCTTAGTTCTATGTGCATTGTCCCAAAAATTATTGATTGATGCATATTGTTGATATTTCTTGTTCTTGTGCTATTTGTATCTAGTCACTCTTATGAACTTTGAAGGTGTCCTATGCATCTATTTGCTACTCTATGAGGGACAAGCTGAATGCCACTATGCCATGTTTTTTTGTATGTGAAACAAACAAACGTTTTTAAATACATTTTATTCATGATCTTTGTTTGTAACCTTTCATGTTGCATGCATAGTAACTTTGTCTTACTGTTAGAACTCCATCTTTCATGCTCATTATTAGAATTCTTTGATCCCAGCTTTAAATGCTTGCAAATGGTTTGATCATGATTGTGATGGTGCATGTCACCTAAAAAATTATTCGTTTTATCACTTACCTACTCGAGGACGAGCAGGAGTTAAACTTGGGGATGCTTGATACGTCGTAAACGTATCTATAATTTTTGATGTTCCATGCTTATTTATTATCCACATTTGTATGTTTTGTCTACACTTTGAGGTATTTTTATACACTTTATGGAACTAACCTATTGACAAGATGCCATAGTGCCAGTTTCCTGTTTTCTGCTGTTTTTGGTTTCAGAAAGCCAAAAAATGAATATTCTCAGAATTGGACGGGACAAAAGCCAAAGTTCATATTTTTCCCTGAAGGATACGGAAAATCAAAGACGAAACGGAGGAGGACAACAGGGTGGCCACACCCTAGGTGGGCACGGGTCCCACCCTGGCCGCGCCCACAGGGGGTGTGGGCCCCCTGGATTTCCATCGACCTTGCCTCCTTCGCCAATAAGAAGCCCTCGAATCAGAAACCCTAAACGATCGACCAGAAAGCCACGAATAGTTCCACTGCGCCGCCGCCACCGAAGGGGATATTCGGGGGACAGAACGTCTATGTTCCGGCACCCTCCGGGACGGGGAAGTGCCCCCGGAGCCATCTCCATCGATCTCCACCACCATCTTCATCACCATTGTTGATTCCCATGATGAGGAGGGATTAGTTATTCCTCGAGGCTAAGGGATCTACCGGTAGCTATGTGTTCATCTCTCTCTATGCATGATCTTGTTGTGGTCATGAGCTTTGTAATCTAGTAGATCTACCTTGCTACTCAAGTGCTTCAATAGATCCCTGCTCTCCCCATGTGTGTGAAAGTGACAGCGTGCATGCCATGGTTGCACATAGGTTTGAGTCTGCATAAATATGCATCGTGCTTTAATAGATCTATGCTTTTCCCCACGTGTGTGACAGTGAAAGCATGCGCGTCGCGTGTGGCACTTAAGCTAGATTACATATATATTCATGAGTTATATTGAGTTGGTTGTATCTATGAAATTGTGGTGTTTCTTGGAACCATCTAGCACTCAAGGTGACAGTGTGGGGTTATCTAGATTGGGGAAGGGCCTACCGTGGATTAGAGTGTCCAACCGGAGAGTATTTAACAGTAGTATCATAAAGAGAGGATATTTATATGAGAGAGTGTTCACTAGTGAAAGTATGATCCCTAGGCCTTGTTTCTAAGCATTGAAACACCGTTTGCATCTAGATCTGTTGCATGTTTGCTTGATTCCATATTTTTGCATTTAGTCCTTACCTCACCGTCAAGCTATTTTCTGGTACCATTACCACTTGTATTTCACTATCCCTTCGCCGAACTAGTGCACATATACACCTGACAAATGTATTGGGTGTGTTGGGGACACAAGAGACTTCTTGTATCTTGATTGCAGGGTCGCTTGAGAGGGGATACCTTTGACCACTTCTTCCCTGAGTTCGATAAACCTTGGGTAATTCACTTAAGGGAAACTTGCTGCTTTTCTACAAACCTCTTCACTTGGAGGCCCAACAACCGTCTACAAGAATAGAAGTGTGTAGACATCAATGACCGCGAGGCAGAGGGGGTTAAGTAGCAGGCATCGGGGGCGGGGATTACGCACGGGGTCAATGAAATTTACTCGGATTGATTTGCGGCAGTGAAGGGAAGAAACAGCAACGACGACATGGTCTGCGGGTGCGGGGTTTGGGGACGAAGGGGTGATTTGGCATTGGGCTCAGTCGTAGTGAGTGCGAGGTCTGGTTCGCATGGATGAGATATGGATCAGAGGGAGAAAACCCCGGGTGAGTTTGTTGGGCCAGATGTGGTGCTGGGCTGAATAGGCAGCACATGCTTTTATTTTTATCCTTCTCATTTTTCTTTTATGTTTTGATTTTTAGGAAAGGTTTTGAAACCCTAATTAAAATTTGTTTGAATTCAAACTTCTCCAAATTTTTATACTGTGATCCTAGCATCCAAGTGTATGTCAAACACATCTAACCACTCAAAAACACTTTGGTCTTTTGAAAATAAAAATAAAACCATGCCTCATATGTATATAACAAAAAGGGCATAAATATGGTTTTATTTGGTTCAAACTTTGAAAATTTTATGCAAGCTCTAAATGCTATGATGATATGAATGCAATACATGATTTTTCTTTTGATGAAATTTGGGATGTTACATTGATGCGCGCGATTTATGCCACGCATATAGGAGAGAGGTGGGTAACTTCCGTGCAACTCCTCCGCCCCCTCGATTCTCGCGTGGGCATTGAAATGGTGGTCTATTCCATAAGGAGCGGACCCACCAACAGTTGTGCTGATGGGACTCCTGTTAGTGACAGGACCTGGTCTGAAAAGCTGTCAGCCCGCATGGCGCTGTAAAATCCGACTCATGTTTTAAACTAAGCAAGGAAAAGAGTGAAGTCAGAACGAAACATATCCGACTCAACTGATTCCGAATCCTACACTACTAAATGAAGTGTTCGGGAACCCTTCAAGATTCAGAAGACAAAGAAACCATCAAGCTAGAAAATTTATCTGACTTTGGATCTTGGAGACTTCCGGGGGCTACTATTGGGAATATACTTTTCGGGTATACCCACAGGACTCGCTGACCAGGGTGGCCCACCAATGGGTTAGAGGTTTGCTTCACGGGCGGCCCAGTCAGAGAAAGAGGAGGAGCCAGTTCCAGCTACGACAAGGCCCAGAAGAGTTACCGACTTAGGAATGTAGTATTACTTGTAGTCCAAGCTGTATCTAGTTAACGACTCTGTAACATAGCCGGATAGGTCTCTCCTGTAACCGTAGGTCCCGGTGACTATATAAACTGGCCCTATGGGAGCATTTACGGCACAACCAATCTTACTACCACAACCACAACTCGCACAGGCGAACCTCTCTTGTAATCCGCTGTAACATCCAGCTTACGCCGATATATTACTAGGTTGCTAGCAGGAGTAGGATCCGATCACCGCAATCGGATCTGAACCTAGGTAAGCTTGTGCTCACCGCTCCTGGAACATCCTACGTCTCACACCCCATCTTTCCAACACCACTAGGACCCCCTATGGCGTACTTGTCGATAATCCGACGACATAACCCATAATCACTTTATTATGAAAATAGTGTTTTCTTACCTTTTTGAAATGTAGGTGATGACAACACTGAATTTGCAAAATATTTGATAGAAAATAATCAAAGGACATGAGCAAGTATGAACTTTCCTTTTGTGATTGCAATATTATGCACTCACGGTCTTCAAGACAATAGAAGATCCAATATGTGAAATCAGCATCATTGGTCCGATAAGGACTATTGTTTAAAGAATCAATATGTAGTTATGCATAAGTAATGTTATGCATTTTGTGAGAGTCTGGAAATGAATCTCTAATGCTTTAAGTGAAGTAGACTTTGGTGATTCCTTTAAGATTTGGTTCATTTTTAAATTTTACTTCATAGGCATTACATTTATCAGGAACTTAAGTCTTAACATTTAAGATGTAAAAGTAGAGTAAAAAAGCAATCTAGGGTTGATGTTAATTTCCATCTGGTAATATGATGAAAATCTAGGTGTTGAGTTGTTAAGATTTGAAGGAACTATTATAGAATTGTTGTATGAAGTGCCAAAAAGACTAACCTACGAAGAAAAGGTTTCTTTGATAAGGTTTAAACAATCTTTATAGTAAATCGAGTGTGACCGATTTTTTTTGTGTTTGCTCGATTAGTTTGGACTTGAGATGCTTTATGTTTTAATTTAAACATACCAAAGTAAACTATATAAGAAATATAAATAGTCTTTATACATGATGTTTATAAGCTTTGAGACTAAATTTAACTATAAAATTAGAAGTGAATCTTAAGGTTTAATGTTTTTAGAACATTATCAACTTTTAGGGTTTTAAAATAATAATATAGTTCTTAATTTACAATCCTTCATTTTCAGTTTGAATGAATGATGGGTTTGAGATTGGATGTGTTATTAGGAACCTAATATGCAATTATTAAGAGCATAATAGATGATCTTAGTAATTTGTTAGGATTTGATATTATGTTAATAATGATTAAAAGATAATTAATATTCACAATATTATATGTGATTGATACAATTATTAATTTAAAAGTGGTTGGTTTTAATTTTATTTTATGGATTTAAAAGGGTTTTATAAATTTAATGATTATACTTAAGCCTTGATTATCAATCCAGGTTATGGTCTTGATATGAGTATTTAAATATAAAAGATTTAAGGTTTCAAAAGGAGTATTATAAACATAATAGTTTACATTTAAGTTTTATTTCAATTATGGATTTAGACTTAGTAATTACACTTATAGTATTTAGTGTTTTATAAAGAGATGTGATTATTTCTTATGTAGGAATTTTTTTAAAGAATTAACAAAATAGTTATCTCATTATAATAAAATAGGTAAGAGATAAGGATTTATTACTTTCAAATCTTAAAAACCTTTCTAATGGTATATTTAATATTTTTCTGTTACAATATATTTCTTCAAGATCAATGGTTTTTATTTATTTTTAAATAGTATTCTTATGTTTATAAAATTATATAAAGGATTAAATGTATTTGAATACTTTCTTCAAATTTTATTTCTAAAGAATTAAGTTAGTATATTTATAAAATAGTCAATTTATTTTTATACACAAAAATGATTTTTATTGACTTTTAGGACTTCTCCTAGTTTTATGACATTTTACTTAGGGTTTAAGTAGCCTTAATATTTAATTGTATTTTATTTGACTTAAACAAGTAATATTATATTTTTCTTAGGTAAAAATTATTGTTGTGATCATTTTGATACATCATATATATTTTTAGGATTTTTCTATATATTTCTAGATTATAATTTAGATTCAGGGGTATTTTAGTCTGTTACTTAAATTATTTAGATTTCTTTTGAATTTCTGGGCCAAGCCCTTTGGGCTGACCCAGCTCGACTCGGCCAAACTGGGCTGGTCGAACCCATTCCCCTAAGGAGTACTGGACCGTATAGGCCTAGTACACGCCTCGCTCACTCCCTCTCGCTAGCGTCTCTCCTCTGACTCGCCCCACCGCGGCGTCATGCTATCACCGTCGTTGGAGCGTGATTCCGGTCCCCATGGCCCTCACCAGCCCTCACTGTGGTGTGTGATGGTGTTGTCGAGGCCGCTCCATCGATTGGTCCTATTCGATTTGACTCTAGGCCTCTCTCCCGGCCAGGCTGCCTCCACACCGAACCCTAGGGTTTGGTGTTCGCCGACGATATGGTAGTCCCTCGCCCTTGTGGTCCTACGTGGTGGCTCTGGTGTCCCTGTGGTGCCGCTGGGTGTAACATCCCAAAAATAATAAACTTGGATCATTAAACTCTAATCATCAAAATTAGGGTTAACAAATTTTTTTCTAAAATAAAAGTATGAAAGCATGCATGGTGTATGCATTTCATTTGGAATTCTTTTGAACCACCTTGTTTGTGTGTTCCTTTGCTTGTAAATGGATTCTTAGGTGAAATAAACATCATCTAAACAATTCCCAAACTTTTCTCAAAGACAAATAAATCAAAACAAAGCTAAATGAGTGAATGGTCATTTTGACCAATTTAACTCCCATGCCTACTTTGGCTGTCCCAAACTTTTAGAACTTAACAGAAAATTTTCTGGATCTTTACACCCCTTGATTGTACTCATAACAAGGTATCAAGGCCCACTTTGTGATCATCCAGAGACTTTCAAATGCATAGTTTAAATGACAATTCAAAATTGAATCTTTATCATATGAGAAGATCCCACTTTTCAAAAACCACTCAAACAAGCTCAACTTTCAAAACCCAAGCATCTGCAGACTCACCAGCACCAACCTAGCACACCCACCAAAAATCTTTTCAAAATTCAAAACTTGAATTCTTGCAGCCATTTCATCAAACACATTGTAGACACAAATCATCAAAATCTTAAACACTATTGTGAGCAGTGATTGAAGCCTAACTTGTTCCCTCTCTAGCTCACAACCATCTTAGTAGATCATCTAGCAAGTTAAACCACGCACTAGCCTCACTGTAAGCTGGGCAATGACATCAATGGTGAACAGCCGAAGCTCACCATGCCACCCTAGTGGTGACAGCAAGCTAGGAGGAGATTTAGCCGTGCCAACCTTATCTAGGAGACAGACCACCGTCCACCGCCACTCCCTGTCCAGCGCTCGAACGTTGCCAGCCACTGGACAACACGAACGAACCACGCCAAGCTCGCCAGCAACCATGCCAAGCATTCACCAGAGCGCCACCCTCGACCGAAGCCCACAGACTGCACGCCGCCCTCGCCGCGTGCATACATGATAGCCACCGACCCAGGAGACCGCCAGACATCCCCGTTCGCCGCCCCATGCCGCACAACCACCGCTCGCCGTCGAAGACGCCGCCTCTGCCGCGCAGAGCATCGCACGTTCCAGACCAAACCGCACTGCCCCTACGCGCGCATTAAAGCCGTAGAGCATCGCCAGGAGACCACCAAGCGATCGCCACCTCCGGCCATGCCTCTAGCAGCCCGTAGCCATGTCGCCACCGTCGCCTGCCCATCCCGTTCGGTCTCGTTGTCGCGACTATAAATAGAGGCCACCCCCAGCTGAATTGAGCACACCATCTCACTCCCCTCTTCTCACTGATCATGCCACCCCGTTCCCGGAGCAAGGCGAGCAGCACTTCGCCGTAATTTCATCGGAGTCCGCCGCTGCTGGAGAAGAAGGGGGCCAGCGATTGGAGCCGCCCCAGGAGAAGCTATCGGTACCAGGAGGTTTGCCATCGTCGACTTCGTCGTTCGCCCATCTCGCCGACCCTCCCCTGAACCCCGGTGAGCCCCCAACGACCCCCACTGGCCGCTCTAGGTTTCTGTCTCGCCGGCGTTGCCCAACGTCGACGATGACCCTCAGCCGTTGGATTAGAACCAGATCGAACGCCCCACATCGCCCCATACCGCTTCGCACCCCCTCGTCTCACTGACGCGTGGGGACAGCCACTTACGCAGCCCGCGGCAGCGCTGTGCTTAGCAGGCCGGCCTGTTAACCTTTCCCACGGAGCCCAGTTATTTGAATTAAACCTTTTCCATTTTATTTCAAACACACTTCTGTACCCAGTTTAAAAAATCAACCCACATCGATTAAGTGCACCAAATTGAATGAAACTAATTTTTTTAGAAAGGTCTGGGAATGCTGAATCCAAGCCTGTTGGATTCAAGTCATTTGGATTTGTAGATCACCCTTGGCAAAAATAACAAGGCAGAAGCTTTTCTGCATTCAAACATTTTTCAAATTTAAACCATAATAGCTTTTGAGTTGATTCCAACTCTCAAAAATCACATTTAACCATAGCTTTCAGAATATATAAAAATATATAGGTTTACTTACAGAAATAATGTTCAAGTAATAAAAGAATGCCCCATAGGCATTTCTAGCCACTTTAATTAATTAAAATAAAAGGGTAAAACCTTATTAAATTGTGACACCACTTTAAATCACATTCCCATGAACTAAAATATGTGGTGATGACATGTGTCAACATGATCCCATGTTTGGTTTGGAGAATATTAAATCTTAAGTAGTTTTTCAATGAGTAGAAATTACTTTTCTAAAACTAAAAGGAATTAAACCAAGCTTTAACCTTGTAATGTTAGTGATGATGCTGGATCATCTATAGGACCCTTTTGTGTGATGATTGCAAGTAGTTAAGTATTGTTTGGTGATTGTGTATATCGTATTTATTTATAGACGCTAGTACCGACCAAGGATACGAGGAGGAAGGAGGATACTACGAAGAAGAAGCCGAGGAGAACTTCAACCACTACTCTGCACAAGGCAAGCTAACACTTGCAATTTAGCAAGCTTATACTGATATTGTGCAAGCCAATACTTGCAAGCCTTACTAATCAAGTTGACCTATGCAAGATACTACTTGCTTGCTACCATGCCACTATATGCCTTAAAGCATATATTATCATAACCACTTGATAAACCAATCCTAGTTTTATTTGCAAGTTTATTACTTTATTTCTTTATCAAAGCTCTTACTTAGAGTTTACTGGAATAAATGGTAGATACTAGAAGGATACTTGAAGGTTTCATAAAGAGCATAAAATTTGGCCTAAGCTAGATAATCTTGATGTCCTCCTAAGGCATGAGATTAAACTTAGTCACACCCCACTAGTGTACCACCCCTCATTAGTACTCACCCCCACTTGTAGATGCTAGTGCTAAGCATAAAACTTGACCAACTTTAGATGGGAATACTTGGTGAAAATGTTTATGAAAACCTTAGAATGATGGATCATTCTACTGAGATGTTTTGACATGTGTTTCCGAACACCAGATGATTATGGTGATGAAAATGTTGAGGCATGAGCCTTAGCCATTTATAAAACTGATGGTTGTCTGGATGCGATACCATTCCAAATTTTATCGTACAACCACAATACCCGAAGATTGGGTAGGGCTTGACTGGAAACTTATGTACCTTAGTATTAGTTCCCTCACGGCCAAGGTCCGGTGAGGCTACCTTGTGAAGATTGTCCAATTGCAGCACTCCAAGATGACAGTTGGTCATGGTTGGAAGGCCAAACTCACAGGAGAGGTGCTTATACTAGGGCGTGTAATTGAAAGGTTAGGATTGATTATCCGCATACTGAGTATGGTGAATTCAGGATTTGTTCCTAACGAATGTATCGAATGTTGTGGTGAAAGTGTACAATCTCTGTAGAGTGTCAAACTATTTGAATAGTCGCATCCGTGGTTATGGACAGTTGGAGTGGCCATACTATTCCCCCGTCAGATGTTTTCAAAATGACTTGTGAAATGGATCGAGATTTTGACTTGACCACAATAGAGTTGTGATATGAAATACAAGTTCCCCCTTAGGTGTTATAAAATTTAAACTAGCTTTTCTTGCTTCTGAACTTAGTAGAGGTAAATCTGGCTTTTTGCAAAACAACCATGGAGCTTAGTGTCCTATTACAAAAACCCCCCTTCACTTGTTAGTATTAGTTTGCGAGTACTTAAAGGGTACTCATGGCTTTGTCCATGGCTATTCCCGTGGCCAGACTATGAAGAGGAGTACCTGGAAGATGCACCCCATGAAGGTTACGACAACTAGGATCATCTCCCATCGTCAGCATTGCATGTGACCCCGAGGATGGAGCTTCGCCTACGCTACCATTATTATTACGTATTCCGCTGCTTGAGTTGTATTAAGAACTGGATCATGAGATCCCTATTTGTGTAAGACCTTATGTATGGTTTGTAATGGATGATGTACTGTGGTATCCAACTATGTTATGTCTCGCAAAAATGGTAATTCTGGGATTGCGATGTATGGCATAACAGGCATCTGGGATTAAAAATCCGGGTGTTGACACTGGGGTTTCTCATGTTGTTGTGGTCGCCGTGTCCATAGCCTGGCAAGGGTTGAAGCGCCTTCGGGTGCTCCTCGTGCCGCCATGGATCTCATCGTTGGCCACCATCTTTCTCTTCTATAATCTAGCGAGGACCTCGATTAAGTCTTTCTCCTCGCTCCTCTCTGCACTCCCTCTATGCACCCACAGAGAAGAACTAGGGTACTTCCCCCTACTGTGTGTAGTTGTAGATGATTAATTATTGCATGCTTACCTTCTGTGGTTAGTCTTATGGAATGATTATCTACCCTATTGTGGAATTGTTGACAGTGGTTACCGTCACTGTTAGTTTAATGATTGAACCTCTCTTATTGCCAATGTTAGGTTGATGCCTTTCTGGTCATGTTGTGATTAGAAACATAGCCTATGACTATGGTGGATGTGTTTCAGGTTTGAGGTTCATAGTTAATCCCCTATGTAAATATCTCTGATGAATCTTGATGAACTTGAGTGGAGATATATATAGATGTATCATTCCTAAACCGTTATGTTTAGGAAGATGATTAATAACTTCTTTTTCTAAAGTTTGTTGGACTGTGAACTTTATGTTTGGGTTACCTAATTAGACTAGGTCTTGTGACACCCTCTCTGAGTGGCACACAAGATCTGGCCTTCTTCCAGTTTCTTCCTAAACTGTGCTCTGGATTGGCTTATATTTTAGCTTGAAGAACTTCTATTCAATATAGTGTTTTACTTGTTTACAATACTGGCCTATGATATTGGTTTGGGGCACTTTAGGTAAAAACATATGTTTATTACAGGCTATCTCTCTTCCCATGTGTTCCATATATTAGTTAAGTAAATGATTCCTAATTACTATATTAGGAAGATGATTGAATAACCTTTTGATAGAATTTGGTCATGAAATCCCTTTGTAGAATTTGCTTAGTTAGAATGAATCTTTGTGACACCTTCCTTGGAATGGTGCACAAGATTGCATTCTGATACTGGGCTATTGTCTATATGTGTTCTCAAGTGGCTTGGTGTTAATAAGGGCTGAAAACTTCTGCTGGATATATTAGCCTATGATGCCCATTGATTTTATTTGGCCTGTGATGCTGGTCCGAGGAAACCCTAGGTAAAACAATTGTTTTTATCTGCTGCCTCCATTCTTCAGTAATCTATGATGGATCATCTCCAAGTATAATTACTATAGTGCTTGGGAATTAATTTGATAGTCCCTTGGAATGACCATATAATATATCCTTACTGTTTGACATGCATTCTTATGATGAAATGATTTCTGAGGTGCTACTATTTAAAAGATGTGCCCAAAAATATTGATTTAAGGCTTCTTGTATATATTTTTTGTAAAAATAGGGATTATTATCCAAGATCAGTGATGCACAAGCTGAGATCTTGGTGTAGTTTGCAAAGATTGAGTACTAGCTTTGTTTATTTTCTTCTATGATGGATACACCTCACTTAGGTGTTTTCTAAGAAGATTACCTATGAAACAACACATGATCTGATAATTTGGATAAGATTTATCATGTGATGGTTTTGTATGGACTCACCACACAGCTTATTGGTTGGTGATGTAGTTGTGCTGGTTGATCTTGGTGGCTTGATCTTGGTGGCTTGATCACTCCATGGATCTTGTTCTGCACCTCCTGGTACTGGTCCTGCTCCTCCTAGCTCATGTGATCTGGTACAGTCCTGCTCCTAATTGCTCCTGTAGATGGCTGCTTGACCTTGCTTTCCTCATATTCCACCCCCTACATTAGGTGACCATCTTGGATGATTTCTTGATGGATTGTTTTGATGAATGGTTGCTTGATCTATTGGATATCTAGCAAGTGTTAGTGTTGTGTGTGTTCTTGAGATAGAATAATGGCTGTGACTGGGGTTGTGTAGTGTGAGCAAAAACAGGTTTTTTTGTGGCGAGTGTGGCTTTATCGCACTCTCTCTCTCTCTCTCTCTCTCTCTCTCTCTCTCTGCTGGTCGACAGCACACTGCATGCAGTTTGGGGTGTAAGCTGCTTTACTATTTAGGCCCATTTGGATCATATCAAGTGAATTTGTTTTAACTTCTTATCCTTTTACCAGTTACTGTCCTGGTGAAACTTGCCCCTTTAATTGAGCTAGTGATGTTGATCTGAAGCTATTTGCTTAAAAGAACAGATATTATGCAATTTGTGAAATTTGCCCCTTTAACTTACTCAATGAGGTAACGAGAACAGTGCACTACAAACTGTTCTCTACTGAGAGTAAAACTAACCAACTAACAACTTATTTATTTTTTAGTTGATTTTTTTATGTTGCAGGAACAAGGATCTGGATGCTCAAGATTTAGTATAGAAGTAGATAGGTAGTCTAGGTTTTTTATTGTAATCATATATTTATTATTTTCTAAAGAATCTGTAATATTAATATTCTTATACTTTAATAAAGTTTCATTCTTTGTAATTTGTTCCCTGTAATATTCTTATTTGATGTATTTATCTCACTTTGTAATATTGTTATGTAATAAAGAAAAGAAATAAGAATTCATTTCTTATTTAAATTACTTAGTTTTCTTATCTTAAATTCTTATTATTGTTTGATATATCTTTAATATAATCAAAAATATTACTAAATCATTTTGGAAAACAATTTAATATTAATTGTTTTATAAACGGTTTAAATTTTAATTTTGAATTCAAATTATTCCCCAAAACTCATTAATTTCTAAAGGTCATGTCAAAATTTATAGCAATCTCTATGAAGAGCTTTTTCTACTTCTAGATAGTGAAAGAAACTATGATCTCTTTAGATTTTTAAACATTTATTATTGCATTAATTTATTATTTTATAATTCAATACATATCCTTTAGATATCTATTTTTGAATTGTCTTCCCATCAAGCACAGAAGTATAGTAGATGTCATGTCGAATTTCATGCCACCTGCCCTAATGTTTCCATCAGAATTAGGGAGATCCCGACACCTCTATAACTTCTTTAGTTTTTCTTATGGATGAATGCAATGCACAAACATGTGTCCTGTCTATTTTGAGGTGCTAATCCTAGAATGTTACAACGTAGGCAATGTAAACTCATCTTGCCTTCTTTCGGTTTCAATCAGAATCGGTACCGATAGTTTCCAAACACTGCGGAGGACGGAGTGACGAACCAAAATTTGGGGCGATGAAAACCACTACAAGCAAAATAATAGTATAGATTAGGTATTACACAATGTCTTGGCAAGTGTCTGATAAACCCTTTGGGACGGACGATAACCACACTGTCGTTTTACCATGTATTCTAACATAACTCGCGATAAAATGGCTACTAATATTCTGAGCTTCCCTCACATGCATGAGTAATGCAGGTTTGCCCATCCTTCTGTAGGTTCATGGTAAGGTCCAAACGCTTTAATTCACTCAATAACACACATACAAGAGATTATTCGAGAATTCAGTAGTTGGATACAAGAACAAGAATGAAGGGAATAGGTATCCAGAGCCTAGGTGGGGGAGAGAGAGAGAGAGATAGAGAGAGAGAGAGAGAGAGAGAGAGAGAGAGAGAGAGAGAGAGAGAGAGAGAGAGAGAGAGAGAGAGAGAGAGAGAGAGAGAGGCATATGTGCCTTTCTTATCCTTCTGGATACCTTGGTTGATGCCTGGTCGGTTGTATATGTAGCCTGGAGCTCTTGGAGGTTAAGGGTATGCTTGGTTTGAGCCTCAACAAGCCCCACCAAAATTTTGGCATGACCAAAGCTAGGGCACGCCCAAAGTTTTGGTAAGTTGTTGTTGTTTAGTATTTGTAGCCATTGTACCAACCAAAAGTTTGTCAAAGTAGACCGCTGTTTGATTTGGACTTGACCAAGTATGACTTGATATATTATCCTTCAGAATATTTAAACACTTAATTAATGTCCTCCAACTAATAATATATGGATCAAAATTAAGATGTGGTTTTCTCAAGATAAATAATGGTGCACTGCTCTCTCAAAAAAATACTGGTGCACTCAACAAGGAAAATAAATATCACTATATAAAAAAAATAGGGAGTGAGTGCTGCAACAGAAAGCATCTAACCAATCGGATCTGCTCATCTGCATGCATTCGATGTTCAGCTAAGGGCCAATCGATTAGATAATACAAAGATAAAGATGAAGAAACCGAAACTACTGCGTGCATGCAAACAACAAAAGAGAAAATTGCATGTGACCGACCGAGATGGAGACGGCAAGTTACATGGTGCGCAGGGGGAGACTATGAACGTGTTTGGTTCAGAAAACGGTAACGTAAACGTCAACCTAATCAGATTAATCTATATCGTTAACAGAATCGGTAAAAACAGAAAACTGTTTGGCTCAATATAGGTATCGGTATCTGTTTAGAGATCCCAAGCTTTTCAAATTTGCAGAGATGATGCAGCAAAAAAACGCCCTAAATCATCTATCCAAAAATCTGGAAACTAGTCACAAATCGATGTAATCTGGACAGATCAGCGAAAAAATCCTGCGCTGGTGTTGCTCCTTGTCGGACTAGTGTGGACAGAAAAGATTGGATGTAGGGGATTAGGGGATCAGGGGAGGATGAGATCAGGGAGGGGATTGGGGTGTAAGACGATGCCGGATTCGGCCGCTGACGGGCGATTGCTGCCGGACTTGACGGAGCTGCCGAGGGGCGATGGCTGATGGACCTGGCGGAGCCGCCGACCGGCCGGGAGTGAAAGGTCTCAACTCGCGAGCAGAGATACCGCTGGTAACAAGAGATACCGCTGGTAACAATTTGTTTCCGCTAGGGATAGGACGGTAACAAAATTACACTGCGGTAGGGATCGATTATGGACGTGTTTGTTTCGTTGCTTTGTAACGTAACCTGAAAGCAGCGTTAATAGGTCCCGTTAAATCTTTTTTGTTTTTGTGGGTCCGTTATCTGATAACAGGGCTATCTGATACCGTGTAATACAAATCTGATACCGGCCAGAAACCTGTGTTATCGTATAACGATACAGCGCTTGGTCACGGGTCGCGAAATACAGTCCGCCCGCTCGCCTGATGGCCTATTTCTACCTGGTCGTGACTCGTGAGCTGTTTTTTCTTTCGAGATTCTCGTGAGCTGTTTACATTACATAACTGAACCAAACAAAAGTGCAATTTGTTCATTACACCGGTGATACACCCTATGATCTTATTGCATTTACATTATCGTTACCATTTCTACACCGGTGATACACCGGTGGTACCTGTTTACGTGGAAAGCCAAACAAACACGTTTAAGGGTAGAGCGATATTAGGCGTCCCCAGGGGATCAAAGCAAACTATCCCCCGCCTCGATTACCGTCGGATCCTGCAGCATGTACGTTTTAGATCACGTTGACTGGTCGTCTGGATTAACTCACCGCATCTTAGAAATTCTCCACGATGCCCCCAACTGCTTATCGCTTCCTACGGATGCCTGCGTCGCTCCTCATGGCAGGACCACCCATCGCCGCTGCACCGCCTCGCTTCATCACCACCGCAGCATCTCCATCACAGAACTACTTGCCATAGGTAGCAGAGCGGCGGGATAAGGGTAGCAGCGTTAGGTAGCAGAGCATCGCGACGTGGGTAGCAGACCCGCCGGCCATGGGTAGCAGCACCGTCGACCACTCACAGCAGCGCCGCCTGCCATAGTAGCAGAGTTGCGCTCCGTAGGTAGCAGGTCCGCCTGCCGTATGTAGCAGAGTTGTGCGCCGCCGCCTCCCGCTCGCAGCAGCGTCGCCGACCATAGGTAGCAGTGTCGCCCATTGTAGATAGCAGAGTCGCATGCCGTATGTAGCAAGTCCAATGTCCATAGGTAGCAGAGTCGCGCGTCGTGAGCAGCCGCCGGCCGGGCGTAGCAGAGCCGCGTGCCGTAGGTCATTGGTCGTGCGTAGATCGTGCGTAGCAGAACCACGCGCCGTTGGTAGCAGCGCCTCCGTCCATTCGTAGCAGAGCTGGAGGCCATCCATAGCAGAGCCTGCGGCGGCCGTAGCAGAGTAGACAACCGATAGCAATGTTAGTGGCTATTCCTAGCCGTGTGTGGACAAGCAGCGCGCCCTGCAGCACGACGGTGTGTGGCGCGCGGGGCGTGGCCGAGCGGTGGCCCGAGGTCTCCATGGCCATAGCTGCAGCCCGAGCTCCATGGCAATGGTGCTGGGGAGATTCTATGTGGGCACGAGCATGGAGCAAGGGAAAAAGAGAAATAGGTGGGAGGCGACGCGGGGCACATGCAGCAGGCGGCCGTGGGTGAAGGGGGCATCGCTGGAGAAGTTGCTCGGTGGGGAGGCCTGCTCGGTGGGGAGGCCGCGCGTATCGCCATAGATGGAGGTGCTCTTATGGGAAGGTCGAAGGGGAACGAGGGGAGCGAGGACAAAAGCAAGGTGGAGATAAGATCGTACTGGTGTACCTTCACACGTCGCTCTCTTCAGGGACACGCGTCACAGCAAGCGGGGGGGCACAAGTCGGGAGCGAGAGCGACCCAGGGGATCGAACGGAACGATCCCGCGAGGGAACAGTATCCTTTTCCTTAAGGGTATGAGATTCCACCGCAATCCAGTACCGGTGCAAAACAGCCAAACCAAACACATTCATGTAAAAAGTGGATCGTTATATGTGGGGAATCTTGGTGCACCAAGTGGATCGAAGCTCACAAGCGATGCCTCTGGGCCGAGGGTTTCATGGTCTGATATTTCATGGATATTGCACATCTCGCATTTAGGGCCCGTAGAGGAAGGTCTATAGTTGGCGCTTAGAGCATCTCCACTCGGCTACCTAGGACGCCGATCTGGACGCCGAAAATGGGCCCAGTTGCGTACTAGGAACTTGTTTTCGTCCGAATTCAGGCGAACTTTGGTCCGGGCTTCGCAGGCCGTACCAAAGTTCCCGGGACGCTGGACGCAGCAAAAATGGGCGTGGGCTAGCTCTGTCGGCGAGAGAAGGCCGAACTCCCGCCATTTCGCCGAGCTCGCGCCCTTTTCTTTCTCCCCCTCCCGCCTTTCTTCCCCATTCCCCCTACTCCCGCCACTTCGCCGAGCTCCCTCCCGCCATGCCGCCCAAAGGTTTCTTCAAACCCAAATCAAACCTTGGTGAGGCTTTGAGGGAGAAAAAGGCGAGGAAGCCGAGAGCGGCGGCGACAAAGACGGAGGGCATGTCTTGCGCTGAGTGGGCGGCCAAGGAGCACACCAAGAAGATCGCGTCGGACGACCGAAGGGTAGAAAGGAGAGAGCGAAGCTCCGTCAAGAACAAGAGGCGGCGGCGGTGGAAGAGCAGGCGACCATGAGGGCGAAACATGCGGCGGCGACGAGGTCGGCGATGATGGCAACGCAGTATCCCCCCACTGGGGAAGCCAGGCAAGCGTCGGCTCGCCGGCCGGATTCTCGCCGATCTCTTCGGCCGGCTTCCAAGAGATCCAGACGAACGCTCGACAGAGATACTCCTCGTCCTCGAGTTCGACAGTGGGTTCAACCCGAGTGTGGTCTTCCCCTGCCCGGCGCCGCGCCCTCCTTCGGCCTTCAACGTCGACATCAACATCCCCTTCTCCAACTCTCCGGCGTACGAAGGCCCCGCGTTGCGCTGCGGCCCACTGCCTTTCGGCGGAAACTAGGTGCAAGCAACCTATGGCAAGGCCGACGCGCGCAACATGTTTGGCAGAATGCTGGTTGGCCTTCCGGCCGACATGTCGGCCGAGACATACATGGAGGACATGATCGCCCAAGGCTCGGCCGCCAAACCCTCCTTCTGCACGGAAGAACAGTCCCGGGATGATGCCGAACACGACATCGAGTCTCAGGATTTCGCCGACCTCGACGCCGAGGAGATGCAGGCCGAGCCAACGCATGCAGAGGACGCCGAGGGTGCTATCGTGCTTTTGGCGAAGGGCGAGAAGGGGAAAAATAAGCCGGGCACTTCAGCGTTGGAGGCGCGGATCAAGTGGACCGTGCCCGAGGACACCTGTCTCGCCGAAGCCTGGAAAACGGTGAGCATGGATCCCATCACCGGTGCCAACCAGAATTCCGACAACTATTGGAGGCGCGTGAAGCTAGCGTTCGACGAGCGTAGAATTTGTGACCCGAAGTATAGCAAAATTCATATGGAGCGAGGGGAGAAGGCTATTACCAACCATTGGGCGATCATCCAGCATGAATGCACCAAGTGGCACAACCACGTGGAAGAGGTGGAACGCACACAAGCCATCGGGGAAAACATGGACAACAAGGTATTCGCGAACACTAGCCGAAGTTATGACATGCTTAAACAAAACTTGACACACTTTCCCTTTCATTTTGCAGCTTCGTCGTGCACTCGCTTTGTATCGAGAGGACATGAAGGCGGAATTAAAGTTCCACCATGTGTTCCAGGAGATCGAGAACTGCGAAAAATGGTGGGACACTCGCATGAAACTCTCCAAGACTAAGGACGGCGTGTACAACCCGGAGGCCCCTCCCGCTGCTGCCGGCGAAGGAAGGTCGGAGATCGGCCAGAAGAAGGCGAAGATGCTCAAAGCCGCCGGACCTCCCGCCGAGCGTCTCCAGGCTTGAATCGATAAATGCATCGGCTACACGAGGGCGCATGCCGAGAAGAGGGACGAGAAGAGCGACGACAGGTGGAAGCAGCTAATCGAGACCCAAGGGTAAAAGGTGGTCCTCCTCAAGGCCAACTACGCCGCCAAGAAGAGGAACACAGATCTCAAGTTCTTGATGGGCGGCAAGGACACGTCGACGATGAGTTCGCCGGTTCAGGACTGGTACATGGCGCAATGCCAGACCATTCTCTAGGCCGAGATCATGCTTGCCTCTGCGCCGAACGACGCCACCGCTACACTGAGTTTCGCTTCCACCTCCTCCAACCAGTCGGCGTCCGCCGGCGAGATGCCCGACCCCGCCGCATCGACCATGCCGTAGGAGCCCATCTCCATCGACGACCGAGAGATGGCCGAGCCTTTTTACCATGTTCTGTAATAATCTGTCGTCGAACTTGTAGGCATTAATTCTGTCGAACACCTTTTGGCCGAACTCTCGCCGGCGGGAACGATAAAAATTCGAATATATCACCATTTTCTATTCGCCTGGGAACTCGTTCTGGAAACGCGAGGAGACCGAAAATGAGTTTCGTCCGGCCAAAAAAGTCCGGATTTCGACCTAGGTTCATCCACAACGAGTGGAAATGCTGTTAACTGGTCCAATCAACCCCTAATCCTGGAGATGGAGTGCTCTGAGATAACAAACGTACCGCAAGGAGATGACATAGATCAAGGAGGTGACATAGATCGGTGTTTTCATAGACCATGATTGAAGATATAATGAGCTGTTAGAAACATCTCCTACTACATGTACATGGGCATGTCGCTGGTGCCACCACATGGGCCTGGCCTGTATCTAGGGTCTGTTTGGATCACAGCTAAAACCAACCATATCAAAATATTGGCCAGCCCATATGATTTGGTAGTCGTTTGGAACAATTCGACAACTGCCATTCCTTTCTAAGCAATGGTGCTTATTTTTCTAAGCAATGCAATTCCTTTCACGTCTGTCACATGGCTTAGTTATTCCGACATTTGAAAAGGAAAATGATACGAAAGTCTAGTCTAGTTGACCGTTAGCCTTTGTATGATTAGTAGTAATCACCAAAATAGTCTCACTACTATCTATACACCCATATTAATTGATTTTGATTTGTCAAAATTTAGAAAACCTATTTACTAAATAGTGTCTAGATGCATTCAAATATAGACAAATGTGAGTCAATTAATATGGGTCAAAGAAAATAGTAAATTAGAAAAGGACTATTATATGTATGTCAAAAACTTTCCTCCGTCCCGTCTCTTTCATTTTACTCCTCAGATTCTGGAAAATTAACCTGCAATGCATGCAATAGTTGAGAGATGCCGAGCCCATTGTTCGCTAGTCCACGCAAGTCCATCGTTCCCAAGCGAGGATGCAAACCCACAACCCAGTTACTTTGCTCTGCCCACCGGCAGTCAGGTTAACTCCAACGGACTTTATAGCATAAAACTATCACTTTACAACCTAAATTTATCACATGATACCACTTTATATTTGCGGGACAAAGACCTATTAGATATGTTTTATACAAATAACACTAAACACAAATTGAACACGAATTAACACCGTTTCTGACTGGTGGGACCCATTTTTCATGGCCATTTGATGATGTGGCATGGGGCCTACTTGTCAGCACAACTAATAAAAATTTAAAATTCTATTTTTCCCAATCTCTCTCTCACCGGTTGACTGTGGCCGCATCCTCTCGGCGAACTCGTTGCAGCCTCCCGGCGAACTCGCCACGGCTCATTGTGCCCCCGGGCATAATGCAAGCAGCGGCGCCCGGCGGTAATGGCAGCGCGGCGGGGGAGATGGTTACCGGACGCCTCGACACTAGCCGGACCGCGCGTCAGCTGCGCCTCGTCTCTCAGCTCATCCCCTCCAAAGAGATTGGGCCGGGAAGCCCAGAAACTGTGATGTCTTCCTCGTCTTTTCCAAGTCCGGCCGAGCACCGCAGCGGTCGATTCGCCCTCCTTTCTGCTCGAATTTGTCACCTTCCGCTCCCCTGAGTGACTAGGATGCATCTAGAGTCATGCCTGAGCATCCGCTACTCGTCAAGCCTTCTGGACGTGCCGTGTCGTTTTTGCCTCGGACATCATCGGCGGGGGCATCGATGAGGTGCTTCCTCGCTGTCTACGGACACATCGTGGAGCATCTCGTCGTGTACAAGAACCTCAACGATATCCTCAAGCTCTTCCATACTGACGACGCGGACGACCGTGGATCCAGCTCGCGGCAGCGAGGCGGCGGTGCAGGCTCCTACATGGGCCAGGGCCGGGCGGGGGGAGGAGAAGAGGGTCCTGATGGAGCAACATGAGCGATAGTGAGCGGCGGCAACGGCGAGCGGCTACAGTGCATGGACACGCGTGGGACAGAGCGGCGACACGGGTGAACCTGGAAAATCCCGGGGGCACAGGGAGACTGGGAGTGAGGTCAACGGGGCTAGGAGAAATTAGAAAAAAGGATTTTTAAATTTTTTATTAGTTGTGCTGACAAGTGGGTCCCATGCCACGTCATCAAATGGCCATGACAAATGGGTCCCACCAGTCAGAAATGGTGTCAATTCGTGTTCAATTTGTGTTTAGTGTTATTTGTATAAAACATACCCAAATGTGGTGGTTTTTTGTCCCGCAAACGTAAAGTGGTACCATTCGGTAAATTTAGGTTGTAAAGTGGTAGTTTTATGCTATAAACTCACTCCAACGCCTCCCACCCACACACACCCCACCCCCAAACGGACTTCGTGCGTCCAATTTCGTCCTCCCAGACCGAGGTTAAGGCCCAACGCGCACCCGCAAATCGAAATCCAGCCCCGGTCTAGTCCGTTTTGGCGCATACCAGGCCGAAACCTAGAGTTGGTTTGCGGGGGCTCGGACTGCCATGTGTCCGGGCCTTGTCCTGCACTTCCACGCCCCTGGCCCTTTCGTCAGACATAAACCTGTGTCCCTCCATCCCTGCTTTCCAACCTTTCCTTCTCTCGCCCACCCCGCTGCCGCCGCCACCGCGACACCCTCTCTCCCGGAAGGCTGCCGCCAGATCCGGTTGCCTCCTCCTCCATAGGCCTGTTTGTTGGTGAAGCCTCCAGTACACGAAGATCTTGCCGGCTCCATCGTCGAGCTCGGCCTTCTTCTAGGACGTGCTCCACCTGTTTAACCATTTGTCCTCGCGTATAGGTACTGCATTCTGCTGCCTTCGCCTAGTCCGCGTCCTAGTCCTTGTCCTCGTCCTAGTCTTTGTCCTCGTCCTTGCGGACTTGAGCTCATCCGTCTCATCGTGCAGACCATGGATGACAGTGGGGACGAGTTCTTCAATAAATATGTCATGTCGTACTCCGACGAGTCCGACGAAGACATTGAATTTTGGGCCACCATGGCCATCCTCCTCCATCAGCACACTGAGGAGACGAAGTAGACCTACCGTGGTTCGGTCCCGGGCCGTTCGGCGGTGCTGGAACATGGCCGAGTCGCTGGACACAAGATGCTGTTTCGGGAATACTTCCACCGCACCAAGCCTTTGTACCCTCCTGCATTGTTTGGCGGCGCTTTTGGATGTCAAGTAAGGTGTTCATGCATATTCTTCACGAAGTGAGGGATCACGACGACTACTTCTCTTTGAAAAAAGATGCAACCAGTAAGCTCGGCTTCACCTCCTACAAAAAAATGCACCACAACTATTTGCATGCTTGCTTATGGAGTAGCTGCTGATTGTGTTAATGAGTACTTGCGCATGAGCGAGTCCACTTGTCTGGAAGCAATGTACAAGTTCTGCAAAGCTATGGTGTCCGTTTTTTGTGAAAAATTCGACTTTTGGCTTTCAACGAAACCAGAGGGTTTCCAGGAATGATTGGAAGTATAGATTGTATGCACTGGGAGTGGAAGAACTATCTGTTTGCCTGGCAAGGGCAATATAAAGGACATGTAAAAGGGTGCACAGTCTTACTTGAAGCCGTTGTGTCCCATGATCTTTGGATCCGGCGCTCGTTCTTTGGCATGGCTGGTTCCCACAATGACATTGGTGTTATTTAGAGGTACAATGTGTTTTATAGACTTGCATAAGGCACTTCTCCCCATGTGAACTTGTTATCGCCATATTTTGGCCAAAGAAGGAGATGGGCCGTGATCAAGATGGGCTTGGAAGATACATATATTCAACGTGCTGTTGGATCAGCCTAGTGCGTGGATTTGGGCTAAATTGCCCGTGTATCTTGTATCATAGTAGGTTTCGTTTCAGTTTAGGTTTCGTTTCAGTTTAGGTAAAGATAGAGTTGTAGAGTTATTCCAAAAGTAGAGAGTCTCCGGACTATAAATATGTACCTAAGGTTATCGAGAAAGGAGGACAATCACGTTCACAACAAACACAATCTCGGCGCATCGCCACCCCTTGTTTCTAGGGTTTCTTTCGGGTAAGTGTCATGCTGCCTAGATCGCATCTTGCGATCTAGGCAGTATTTTTACTTATGCGTTATTTAGTGTTACTCGTACTGAAGCCTTGTTGATGGCGAGTAACACTACTATCATGGATTTGTTGAGGCTAGCATCGGTGCTTTTCGTTATAATTGTTTGATTTATGCTGCCTCTAGTTACCTCGCTACCTTTGCACCTTTTCCCAAGTGCGAGGGTAGCATCTTGCTTGATCTTTATTTAGTTGTTTCGATCTGTTATGGTTGTGCCTTGCTCACCAAGGTTTAGTTTGATATCCACGTAGTCAGGCCTTACAAACGGGTTGAACGATCCAGTAGTACGTAAGGACGTGGCTTACTTGTTCTAGAGAAGTTGTTCCGGTAATTGGCTTTACGTCGGTTATTAGGCCTCCTCTAGGGTTAGTCTTCTTCATCTTTTGTATATACCAGGCTCAATTACGTGTAGGACGTTCCAGCTACGTGGTGAAAACGTTAAACTGTCGTAGATCGATTTAACTTGTAATGATAAAGCAAAACCCCATGTTATCGTAAATCTAATGCAGAACCATGGGTTAATCGGCTCTAGGAGCCGATTCACGGGGAAACCTGGGATCCGGTCACGGCTCGAATTTTACGTATACTTGTTTACCATGCAGGAAATCAATCGGAGCAATCATTCACCTTCCTGACCAGGTATAGGTCAGGTGGCACGCCCTGGAACCAAGCCAGGACGTGTGCCGGAGTTTTGCGGGCCGTTGCCCGAGGGACCAGGGCCCACCAGCAGTTCTGGGAGCCTCCCGGCTCTTCGTGTTGCTCGTCGCTGCTCGCCGGTGAGTTTTGGCAGGCAACACATTCTGGCACGCCCGGTGGGACATTCAACAACGTCTACGTCAACATCCGACGCTGCGATGGAGAACAGACCAGTCACGTACGACGAGCTGCCTGAGGAGCACAAGGCGAAGTATGACGAGATCAGGAATCTCTTCGAAGCCGATCTCATCGGCTCTTTTGAGAGGACCCGTAAGCATGGCATCAAGTGGAGGGGGTTCTCCCCCGAGGGTGCTCTTGATGAGGTGGATCTGTCTGTTCCTTCGGAGGAGCGCACCAGAGCTCTACGACAGGAAGTCAACTACATGGTGGCGCATTCTCTGCACCGCCATTCGAGAGCCTGAACGCTGAGCGGTCGCGTTCGCGTGGTTCAGAGATCATGAAACATCGTACTCCGTCGGGCCTACTTTAGGGACTCACCAGGAGAAAGACCGCCTGCACTGTGCCACAGCTGCCATTCACACTGCGAGCTCCGGAGCCGCCAGAGCAGCGTCACGTCGTCTACAAGACTGGAGGCGACCCAGCGATTGCCGCCTGTTTGAGCCACCTAAGGAAATCCCACACGGATATATATGCACCTACGCGGGATCGCAACAACCCGCCACCAGACCACCAGATTGCAACCGCAGGAGTTTCTGGCGGGGTTCTGGGGCAGGAGCTCCGAGCAAAGGCGTTCTGGAGCAGCGATGTCCGGATGGACGCCGACAAACAGCGTATAGCCAAGTATGCCACCGAATAAGTCATGAGAATCTAGCCCCGCAGCTCAAACAGTGGAGCAAATCCGTACCATCTTGAGAGACCAGTTCGCCGTGTCAAGAGAAGGACAATCGGCTATTCAAAGCCGTACCAACGAAGTTTGATCTGATTCCGCCGCCACCCAAGTATCGGCTCCCCGAGTTCTCAAGGTTTAGCGGTCGAAGGGTCGAGCTCAATCGAGCACGTAAGCGATACCGCACAGCTAGGCATGATTTCGCATCGGATCGATGCGCGCGTAAGGTTTTTGCGCAATCACAGCGGGACCAGCTTTTGGTGGTACACCTTGCCACCGATTCGATTCAGACTGGAAGCAATCGGAAGAGCAGTTCCACATCCAATATCATTCAGAGGCTACCGAGGCTGGCATTGCACTGGCACTGGCGTAAGCGGGAGAAACAGTCAAGTACATCCAGCTTCGGACCGTCAAGAACCGATGTTACTCGGCTCGTTTAATCGAGAAGGAAGCAATCGAGTTGAAAGGTCTCGGCACCCATCAAGGATCCGGCTTTCAAGTAGAGTATAACTCATTGGCGACATGGCCCGTAAACCGACGATGTATGAACAGCCACCCCGAGTTATACCAAGACAAGTTCAAGCGTCCGATAGGCCTGGTCGTCTGAGAAGAAGATGATCCTACATGTGACCAGGAGGTGGCCGTGGCTGAATGGGCTGGGGCGATCGTATCCTGCAAATGGGTGAAACAAAGGGCTCAAAGGGTTCGACTGATGTGAGCAAAGCCGAGCAGATATTCGATTCTCGCTGAAGAGAAGCGGTGAGGTTACCCAAGGCCATAAAATCCCACGGCTCGAAATGAACGGAGACCATACGCAAGTGGCATCACTGCTCACCCACACCACCATTGATTGCAAGAGCTACGCCGCCAAATCCAAATGGCGATAGAACAAGGCCGTCGATCCTTGGGCAGTTCGCCATGAAAGTGGACACAAACCCATTTCTGGCGTCAACATGGTAGAACTCGATCGCTCATGAGGCGCCAATCGGATTTTTCGCTCGGTGTTAATATGGCAGGTCTGGTACCACCATGACACGTACAAGGAGGAAGGTGGTCGCCTCGGTCAAAGAAAGAAAGGAGGCTGGTCCGCGACCGCCCAGCCACAATGACAAAGCGGTTTAACAGAGGAACAGTGAGGAGAGTGCGGTATCGAAGCCACATTCCACGCATCTCCTTAACAAGTATGAGCGTCAAGATGACCAACGGCGCCGTAGCGATGGAGACGATGAGGATATGAGCACCTCTCTAGGGGACCGTCGGGAGAAAAGGAAGGCGCAGACAAACATTGGGGTTGTCCTTCTTCAAGTATTGCTGGACGCAGAATGAGCCGATTACCTACGATCGACAAGCGCCGGAATGCGACAGCGAAGGAGGACAAGAGGCCATCGGTGTTCAAACGTCTAGGGCCTCTCCCACCTCGAGCCACATAGGAGTCCGCCGAGCAAAGGGCCTCGAGAAGCCAAGGGATGACAAAGAAGAAGACATATCACCGTCAAGGTGGTGTCCCGACGGACTCGGATACCCAAAAGCGTAGAGTGCAGCGGTTGTGTAACTTGGAGGAAGGCAAGCGCAGATTCCACGCTTTAAGAAAGCGCCCGATCCGCGTCAAAATTAGGCAGACCTTGGAAACGGAAGACCGTCCGACAAGGAAAGAGTGGCGCCAAACCACTAAAAGCCGTACGGACATCGGCCGCACAAATATGGTGTTCATACTTCCGCCGTAATTTCGCGCGCCAAGAACCAATGAGCTACCAAAGGGCACAGTTCGATCGCGCCCACGGCCGTTATCTTTGAGAAGCCACGTGAGAAGGGTTACAAACATCCGAAAGCCCTGCACTCACGAGGTTACATCAATGGGCAACCTGTCAACAAGATGTTGGTGGACACCGAGCGGCAACAATATCATGCCATACTCCATGCTACGACGCTTTGGGACGCCCACCGCAGATCCGATCAAAACCAACGCCACGTTAAGCGACTTCAACGGTCGGACTGGAAACACAAGGCGTCGAACGTGGATCGGCGATGGCAGGAAAACCATACCCACGTCATTTTTCGTCGTGGACAGCAAAAGCACCTACGCTGTCTTGCTAGGGAGAGATTGGATTCACGCGAACTGCTGCATTCCGTCCACAATGCACCAGTGCCTAATACAATGGGATGGAGATGAAGTGGAAGTCATCCATGCAGATGATTCTATCGAGATCTCCATAGCTGGCATGAACGTCTGGGAAGCAGAAGACCAAGAGCCGATCTCTGGGATCAGTCTAGACGGCTGTGAGCGCATTGAAGCTACAAAAAACGGGGTGAGGCTGGTCTTATCCACTGGCCTGACAGAGTAGCAAGGTCCACGATCATCCGTGGTACGGCCGATCCCTGCGATCGGCCACAAAAAATAAAAGGCACCAATCATACGACAAGCGGATCACGTAGTCGTAGCAGGGAGATGCCCTGCCATTGTAAAACAATAAGGTGTAAACCATCCCTGACTAATGCAATCAAAAAGGGGGCCGATTCAGGCAATCGGCCCAAATTATTTTTGTTACCCTCACCTACCGCTTTGCCTGTGTTTAGCATCGATTTGACAGTGACGGAAAGCTAGGGTATGGGTTTACATCCGATGAACTAGAAGAGATCGACATTGGTCCCGGGATAAGCCACGACCAACATTTATCGACAAAAGTTAGATCCGAGTCTGCGGGTCCGATGATAGCCTGTTGAAAAATATCCATCGCACCGGGACTACGAAATGCTCGGGTTAGACAGAGCATCATTGAGCATCGACTACCGCTAAAGGGATTTCGCCGTTCAAAGAAGCGCCTGACAGATGAAGGCCGAAATTCTGGAGGAAGTCAAGAAGGAGGTCGAGAAAATGTTGACAGCCAAGTTAATCAGGCCATGCAGGTATGCTGAGTGGATTTCTAGTATCGTACCTGTAGAGAAAAAGGATGGCCGTTGGCGTGTTGCCATAGATTTTCGGGATCTCAACAGAGCTACCCCAAAGGATGAGTATCCGATGCCAGTGGCAGAGACGTTAATCAACGCAGCGGCTGGTCATAAGATCTTGAGCTTCATGGATGGCAATGCCGGTTACAACCAAATTTTTATGGCTCCGGAAGACATACACAAGACGGCGTTCAGGGTCCCAGGTTCAGTGGGGTTGTTCGAGTATGTAGTCATGACGTTCGGACTGAAGAATGCCGGCGCCACGTACCAAAGAGCCATGAATTACATTTTCCATGATCTGATCGGCAAGTTGGTGGAAATTTACATCGATGACGTGGTGGTCAAGTCTGCTTCAGTGCAAGGACACTTGGACGATCTGCAACGCGTCCTGGACCGAACAAGAAAATTCGGGCTACGGATGAATCCAAAGAAGTGTGCCTTCGGGGTGACGGCCGGTCAGTTCTTGGGTTTTTTGGTACATGAACGAGGAATTGAGATCGGCCTGAAAAGTCAGGAGGCAGTTCGAACAATGAAGCCACCTACCACAAAGAAAGAACTGCAATCTCTCATCGGCAAGATCAACTTCGTCAGAAGATTCATCTCTAATCTGTCAGGAAGAATAGAACCGTTCATGGGACTGGTGAAAATTAAATCTGACGAGGAATTCCGCTGGGGGGCAGAACAACAACGAGCCTTCAACGAGATCAAAGAATATCTGACAAAGCCGCCAGTATTGGTTCCACCCCAGCCGGACAGACCGTTCTACATTTACTTGTCAGTAGCCGACACGTCCATCGCCTCGGTGGTGGTGCAAGTTTATGATGGGCTGGAGCGAGTCGTATTTTACATAAGCAGAAGGATGCTGGACGCAGAGACAAGGTATCCTGATATCGATAAGTTGTGCCTCTCGCTTTTCACCCGCACGCTGCGCCACATTTTGCTATCGCGGAGATCATCATCATATGCAAATCGACGTCATAAAGCACATGTTGTCGGCTCCTATGTTAAAAGGCCGACCGGGCAAATGGATGTTTGCATTATCGAGTTTGACATCCGTATCAACCCGAAAGCGATCAAGGACGGCATTGGCCGACCTTATCGCTGAAAGGATCAACACTAACATAGCAGCACTGTCTATAAGAGCGTGGGCTATGTTTTTCGATGGATCGGTTTGTGACGATGGTTGCGGCATCGGCATTTTACTCGTGTCGCCTCGGGGGGCAACATTTTCCTTCTCCATCAGATTGTCTACCTCCCGCACCAACAATGTCGCTGAGTACGAGGCGATACTCAAGGGAATGGAGTTACTCCTCGAAGCCGGAGCAGAAGCAGTGGAAATTTTTGGAGACTCCAAGTTGGTGATTTCCCAACTCACGGAGGAGTACAAGTGTGAGAGCGAGTCCCTCTTCCCAATATGGTTTGACCGCTGAGCTGATGGCGTTCGGTCAGACATAAACTTCACTGATCCCGCGGGTCGCAGAATGCAGAGGCAAATGATCTTGCACAATGGCTTGTGCTACAAGGATGTAGCAGGAGCCGATGTTCGTGCATGCCTCGAAGTCGACGATCGAGAGCCGATATCTTCAATTACTTGAAGGATTCGCTCGGGGCACCTAAACGGATAAGGTACAAGGCCATGAAGTATGTGCTTATTGGGGATGACATGTTTTACAGGACTCGAAGGGTTATTACTCAAATGTCAGGGACAGCCGAGGCCAATCGGCTCCTACACGAGGTACACGGCGCCTGGAACTCACCAATCGGCTCACAAGATGAAATGGTTGATCAGGCGATCAGGGTTTTATTGGCCCACCATGCTTGAGGACTGCTTCAAGTACTACAAAGGGTGTCAAGCATGTCAGAAATTTGGGAAAATTCAGATGGTACCCGCGTCAGCAATGAACCCCATCATCAAGCCTTGGCCATTCCGAGGTTGGGGCATGGATATGATCGGCAAAATCAATCCTCCATCAAGCAAAGGCCACATGTGGATTTTGGCCATCACTGATTATTTCACTAAATGGGTGGAGGCTGTCCCGATGAAATCAGTAAACTCAAAGGATGTTATCAACTTTGTGAAAGAACATGTCATCCATAGATTCGGGATTCCCCAAACTATCACGACCGATGGAGGTTCGGTCTTTATTTCTCAAGAGTTTAGAAAGTTCTGCGAGGACACGGGGATTAAGCTGATCAGATCATCTCCATACTATGCTCAGGCGAATGGGCAAGCTGAAGCATCCAACCAGAGCCTCATCAAGCTGATCAAGAGAAAAGTCGATGAGCACCCTAGGCGTTGGCACGAGGTTTTGTCAGAGGCATTATGGGCTTATCGCATGTCATGCCATGGGGCGATTAAAACCTCGCCATACCATCTAGTATATGGACAAGAAGCCGTATTGCCCTGGGAAATTACGGCTGGATCGAGACGTGTCACCTTTCAGGACAATCTAACAACTGAAGAATATGCAACCCTGATGAGTGACAGTGTTGAGGATTTAACTGAACTCAGGCTATGGTCGCTTGAGAAAATCAAAGAGAACAAGGCAAAGGTAGCTCGTGCATACAACAAGAAAGTGAGGCCAAAGGAGTTCCACGTTGGTGATCTGGTATGGGAAGCTGTGTTGCCATTAGGGACTAAGGATCCAACATATGGTAAATGGTCTCCAAATTGGCACGGGCCGTACAGGGTCGATCAAGTTTTAAGAGGAAACGCATACATGCTTGAGGAGCTAGACGGCGTGAAATTCCCGGTGGCGGTCAACGGTCAACATCTCAAAAAATATTTCCCAAGCATGTGGGATGATGGAGAGTAAAACATGGGGGCCGATACATGAAATCGGCCAGGTAAAAAAGCACGTGAGATGTTGGACAGTAAAAATGCAGGGGCCGATACTGAAAAATCGGCCGAATAAAAGCAAAAATAAGCCGATGCACGGTCATCGACTCTAGAGGTTCACACATGTTACAAACAGGTGCCAGTTTACACATACGAGCTACTGAAGAAATGCTTCAAAGGCGTGGAGCGCGTCAGCACGGACACGATATGCTTCGAAGGCGTGGAGCGCGTCAGCACGGACACGATCCACCTCGGCGATCTCAGCTTCGTCATCTTCATCCTTGCCCGTCACTAGCTGTTTGTTCAGGGCACGTATGTCGATGGGCAATTAGAGATCTGGGTCGCCTTTTTTCGAAGAAGGTCGCAGGTTACCGTTTGAAGAAAAAAGTGGCTGTTTAAGTTTGCCTAAGTATGCGACCGAGTTTTGACCTTGTCAACGTTTTGGGGAAAACCAATGTACATCGGCTCTTTGAGCTGTGGCTTGGTTGACTGTATGAACGTAACAAGGTGAAAGCCGATACGTTGCTATCGGCTTCTGAAGCATCGACCTATTGTGGCTATCGGCAAAATTAGGGGCGAACAAGGCAATCTTTTGGGAAACAGATCTTCATTCATTCAAAAGATGATCGCTTACAAAAGGATGATTGATTACAAAAGGGAGCTTACTACTACTACTACTGCTACTGGTTCCTAATCTAAAGGCCGAGATCGCCGCTACCGCTGCCGCCGCCGCCTTGTTCGTCTTTCGCCGCCGCTGCTTGCCTTCGCTGCTGCCGCTGAAGAAGCCGGGGCCTCCTCGCCTCGTCGTCATCTTCGTGTCCTCGCTGGAAGCGCTGGCCGGCGGTACTGCCGGAGGTGTCCTCCTCCGATTCCTCCTCGTCGGAGGACTCGGCGAATCCCAAGACCAGGCGTCGTCGCTGCTCCGCCTCCGGTTCCCCATCAACGAGGAATCAGAGGCTCTCCTCGCCGGTCAGGACGCATCGCCCTCCGACCAGGGCGAATCTCATCCCTTTCGTCCCACCATCGGGGCGAAGTATCAGACGCCGCCGCGTCTTGTGGTGCTCTGGCGTCGGCTCTCGGTCACTGATGCTGTTGGAAGACTGGGAGGAACGGGCGGAAGAGGAAGAGGCCATGGCGGAGGAGGAGGGTTTTTTGGCGGAGGAAGAGGGTTTTCTGGCTACTGGAGGAAGATGGGGACTGCGAACTGCTCAGACGAATTTAAATAAGGGGAATAGTGGAGTGACGGTTCAATGCCATAGCGGTTTCCCAGAATGTGCTGCCAAAATCGTCAAATCATGCACTGCGAAGGAGTTGAGAAGACAGGGCATCATGATGAAGGGGTGGCGTGACGATCCTGTTCTGCAACGCATTCTGTCAACGCGCAACCCGATACAAAAAAAAGAGGGGGAAGAAAAAAAATATCAGCAGAGTGGTTTTGGAATTATTATTGCCAAAACCAGGGGGCATGTGTTATCGCCATATTTTGGCCAAAGAAGGAGATGGGCCGTGATCAAGATGGGCTTGGAAGATACATATATTCAACGTGTTGTTGGATCAGCCTAGTGCGTGGATTTGGGCTAAATTGCCCGTGTATCTTGTATCATAGTAGGTTTCGTTTCAGTTTAGGTTTCGTTTCAGTTTAGGTAAAGATAGAGTTGTAGAGTTATTCCAAAAGTAGAGAGTCTCCGGACTATAAATATGTACCTAAGGTTATCGAGAAAGGAGGACAATCACGTTCACAACAAACACAATCTCGGCGCATCGCCACCCCTTGTTTCTAGGGTTTCTTTCGGGTAAGTGTCATGCTGCCTAGATCGCATCTTGCGATCTAGGCAGTATTTTTACTTATGCATTATTTAGTGTTACTCGTACTGAAGCCTTGTTGATGGCGAGTAACACTACTATCATGGATTTGTTGAGGCTAGCATCGGTGCTTTTCATTATAATTGTTTTATTTATGCTGCCTCTAGTTACCTCGCTACCTTTGCACCTTTTCCCAAGTGCGAGGGTAGCATCTTGCTTGATCTTTATTTAGTTGTTTCGATCTGTTATGGTTGTGCCTTGCTCACCAAGGTTTAGTTTGATATCCACGTAGTAAGGCCTTACAAACGGGTTGAACGATCTAGTAGTACGTAAGGACGTGGCTTACTTGTTCTAGAGAAGTTGTTCCGATAATTGGCTTTACGTCGGTTATTAGGCCTCCTCTAGGGTTAGTATTCTTCATCTTTTGTATATACCAGGCTCAATTACGTGTAGGACGTTCCAGCTACGTGGTGAAAACGTTAAACTGTCGTAGATCAATTTAACTTGTAATGATAAAGCAAAACCCCATATTATCGTAAATCTAATGCAGAACCATGGGTTAATCGGCTCTAGGAGCCGATTCACGGGGAAACCTGGGAGCCGGTCACGGCTCGAATTTTACGTATACTTGCTTACCATGCCGGAAATCAATCGGATCAATCCTTCACCTTCCTGACCAGGTATAGGTCAGGTGGCACGCCCTGGAACCAAGCCAGGACGTGTGCCGGAGTTTTGCGGGCCGTTGCCCGAGGGACCAGGGCCCACCAGCAGTTCTGGGAGCCTCCCGGATCTTCGTGTTGCTCGTCGCTGCTCGCCGGTGAGTTTTGGCAGGCAACAGAACTATCAAGTGCGAGGCCCCTCCTACAACAAGGCATATTACCTAGAAGATGGTGGTATCTATCCTACTTAGTCTACCTTGGTGAAGACCATATGCAACCCCACCGAAGAGAGGCACAAGAGGTTTGCCAAGGAGCAGGAGGCCGCTAGAAAGGATGTGGAGCAAGCCTTTGGTGTACTCTAGTCCCAGTGGACTATAGTGCAGCACCCTGCTAGAACTTGAAACAAAGAGACAATATGGGAAGTGATGATGACATGTGTGATCATGCACAACATGATCGTCGAAGATGAGCGTGATGGAAGTATCTATGACCAAGACTGGGAATTTCAAGGAGAATCGGTTGAACCAGCGCCAGGTTTGTCACCTACTTTTGCGGAATTCCTGCAGCTGCATCATGAGATTCGAGATTGAGCTACCCATAACCAACTCCAAAATGATTTGGTTGACCATATATGGGAATTTGTGGAAAACCAACTGTCGGTCGTGCGGCCGAATAACTAGCTTCTATCACCTTTTATTTTAAGTTTAATTCATGTAATTTGATTGTGTAAACTTGATTTGGATCACGCACCTATCAATTTTAATTTAAATTATAGACCTATTTTGGTTTCTTATGTATTTCTATATGTATGAAACTATCTATTTCATACCCCACTAAAAAGGCCGGATAAATGTTGAGGTGCCACCGTTGGGTGCACCGTCCATTCCAGGCTGGATGCCGTCCTGAGGCCTGTCCACCTGCCCTGCAGCCGGACCAAATCGGTCAAAAGGCCTGTCCGAAATGCGGGGGGCCGTTGAAGTTGGCCTCAGATGCCCGAGGAGACTAGGCCTTGCAGTGTCCACTGAATCGGCCATGCGTGGTGGTCTTCTCTTCTTTCAAACCATTGTGAGCAATATCGTCAGTCTGATGTGGCGATGCTAGCACGACTATCTGCCTAGATCAGCGATGTGCCACCGCTGATATGCTTGAAGTTATTTCAAATCTCTGTCATACCGACAGTCTACCATTGCGGCGATTCAATTATCCTTTAGAGGTAGTTTTAGAATTGGTGCCCTAGAGGCATGTCTTCATAAGTATTCTTGTAGGAACTGATTGTACTCGTCATCAAATATATGATTTGATAGTGGAACTTTGTATTTAATTTAGTTTACGCGAGTTTTGTCGGATCATGATCCTTTACTTTTATCTTTTGGATCACCTCCACGGAAGTCTACGAATGAGTTTAAATTTGAACTCGGATGGATGATCCGTGATGGTTTTTACGAGATGATTAAGCTATTTGGGAGAAACCGGTCGGTGGCAAAACGCCTATCCTACGATGGAATAACAAAATGCATGCTTTACGCAAGTTCCTTCGTGGCTGGACCAGGCACACAGCTAGGATCCTAAAAAACGAAAAAATACGCCTAACATCTATAATTGATGACTTAGAGGCTTCCGTGGAGGTCAGGCCATTAACTGCATAAGAAATTGAGCTTAAAAGCCAATCGAATGCAGAGATAGCCCAACTCTGCGCGAGGAGGAACTCAAATGGTACCAACGCTCTAAAGCAAAATTCATTCTGGAAGGAGATGCGAATACAAGGTACTTTCATGCTGTTGCCAATGGCAAGCATAAAAAAAACTTATTCACTCTCTGATTCAGGATGAAGGTATGATTGAGGGGTAGGAGAAACTGAAGTCATATATATCACAGCTTATTATAAATCCTTGTTTGGGGCTCCAGCGGAAAATCCATTCTTTCTATATGAGTTCCAAACGACCGATATCCCCAGGTTTCTGATGAAGAAAACAACTTTCTAACTGCCTCATATACCGATGAAGAGGTCAAGAAAGCGGTTTTTCAAATGGAACAAAACAAAGCGCCAGGGCCTGATGGCTTCCCAGCGGAATCTTACCAAAAATTCTGGGACGTTATCAAAGGAGGACCTGATGAATTTGTTTGGTTTCTTACAGGTCAGTCAATTAGACCTCTTTAGACTAAACTTTCGCAATATAATTTTACTGCCTAAGGTTAACAATGCAGAATGTATTCAACGGTATCGTTCAATCTGCTTGCTTAACGTTTGCTTTAAGATTTTTACTAAAGTTGCCACGATTAGACTAAACTCAGTTGCTGACCATGTTGTTAGCCTGTCTCAAACTGCGTTCATGCAAGAAAGAAATATCCTAGATGGTGTTGTAATTCTGCATGAAACAATCCATAAACTATACTCAAAAAAATTAAATGGTGTACTGGTCAAGATTGAATTTGAGAAGGCATATGACAAAGTTAATTAGTCTTTTGTCCAGCAAACACTTCGCATGAAAGGTTTTTCTGAGGAGTGACGCGCTCTTATTCAGTCGTTTGTGTCTGGGGGTAGTTTTGCTATTAAAGTAAATGAGGATACTGGCAAATACTTCCAGACCAAAAAAGGACTGAGACAAGGGGATCCATTATCGCCTTTACTATTTAATATAGTGGAAGATATGTTGGCTATCCTTATTGAGAGAGCAAAGGCAAAGGCTGATGGTCAAATTGAAGGATTAGTTCCACATTTTATTGATTGTGGACTCTCTATTCTTCAATACGCTCATGACACAATCCTATTTATGAAACATGTGGAGAAGGCTAAGAATCTGAAATTAATTTTATCAGCATTCGAGCAGCTATCTGGGCTTAAAATAAACTTTCATAAGAGTGATTTGTATTGTTTTGGCGAGGCCCATCTATATGCTGAACTTTTCGGCTGTGGTCAGGGGCATTTTCCAATCAACTATTTGGGAATACCGATTCATTATCGGTGTCTCACAATTGCTGAATGGAAACTTGTTGAACAAAGGCTACAAAAAAGTCTTAATAGTTGGAAAGGTAAATTGTTATCCCTTGGTGAAAGATTAGTACTCATAAACTTAGTACTTACTAATATGATACTGTATATGATCTCGTTTTTCCAATAACCAAAAGGGGTCTTGAACAAAGTGGATTATTTCCGTTCAAGATTCTTTTGGCAAGGGGATAGTGAGAAAAAGAAGTATTGACTAGCCAGATGGAATGTGGTTTGCCGCCCGAAGGAGTTTGGTGGACTGGGCATACACGATTTGCAAGTCAAAAACACCGCGCTCCTGGGAAAATGGCTTTTTAAACTACTTATAAAAGATGGTGTTTGGCAAACCATGTTATGGAGGAAATATGTGCGGTCCAAAGCCGTGTCTCAAGTGGTTTGGAAACCCGGTGATTCATATTTTTGGGCGGATCTTATGGCCACCAAAAAACATTTTTTTTGTGCTTTCGGGATTAAGAATGGATCATAGATTAGGTTTTGGGAAGATAAGTGGCTTGGCCAAACTACTCTTCGCGAACAATATCCAGCTCTATATTCGATTGTCAGACACAAAGGGTATACAATTTCCAAAGTGATGGAAGACTATCCTCCAAATGTGTCTTTCAGAAGAAGTCTCACTAGGCCTCGACTTGTATCTTGGAACAATCTACTATTACGATTATCCACGATACAATTGACAGACGGTGTTGATGTGTTTAAATGGAAATTACTAGAAAGTGGTAAATTTTCTATTGGCTCACTATATAGAGCTTTGGTCCAACCTGATATCCCAATCGATGATAATAGTAAAATTTGAAAAATGAAAGTACCCCTTAAGACGAAGATATTTGCATGGTATCTACGGAAAGGGATAATTCTAATAAAAGATAATCTTGCAAAGTGGAATTGGCATGGAAGTACATAATGTGTTTTTTGTCATCATGATAAGACAATTCGACATTTATTCTTCCATTGCAAATTTGCTCGCTCTATATGGTCATTCATCTAAATAGCTTCTGGTTTATCTCCTCCACGTTCTGTAACCAATGTTTTTGGCAATTGGTTGCATCAAATTGTTGATAAGTACAGAACTTTGTTTAGGGTAGGAGCGCTTGCCGTTATATGGTCGCTATGGCTTTGTAGAAATGACATGATTTTTAATAACATTGTGTCTTCTCCTCTACAGGTTATCTATCGAGCCACAGCTATTCTCCGATCATGGACTATTCTCCAACGCATGGAGTTTCGCGACTTATTTCTGAAGGGATGTACGCGATTGGAGGACACGGCAAGGGATATTTTCTCGCATCATGGGTGGCCGCGTGATTTGAGGATTGATCTACCTTAGATTCAAGACAATTTTTTCGTCTGTGCATTTTTGTAATGCATGTCTTCTTTTTGTCCCTAGTTCTATCGTTCGTATGGCTGTGTGCATCTTGGTTATGCAGAGGCCGGATGTAAATATTAAACATTTTATGTTAATAAATATGCCCATTTCCAAAAAAAAATCGTTTCAGGTTGTGTTAGACACACAGTGCTGAGACTAGTGTGTAAGGCGCACTATGTTTGGATTTTAACTCTTTTGTAGTTGTATCGCCTTGATATGGTGCTTGAGAAACTAAAAAGCATGTGTTTGAATTTTTTCGGCATGTACATTGTGTATTCTTGGATTTATGTTCCTGAAGAATGTGATTTATTTTCAAGTGCTATCTCAGATGGAAAAAATAAATTAAAGAAGCTTTTTGCTGGACAAGAAGAGGAAGTAGCAGCAGGGAGAATCAGTGACTTGAGCTTTGTCCTCCCATCCCCAAAAGCCTGAAGGTACACTGAGCTGATGCAGCAAGAAAGAAGAATCAAACCTAGTATTGACGTTGGCTTCATCATTGAGGACTACTTTACTAAATATCAAGTGGTGGCATGGATCAGAGCACCAAATCTGGAAGAAAATCATCTCTACTCTAATTTAATCAATTGCTGGCTCTAATATAGACCGGAACGCCGTCACTCACATGGACTGCAGCATTTTTGCATCGTGTGATGTGGCCACCTTAAAGCCGTACTTTTTTATCATTAGGCAGGTGTACTCACCAATCCAACAACCTTAGACAACATGTTAAGCAATTTGCAACTTGGTTGCTGCCTTTACCACCCAAATGCCAATGTTCCTCCAGCTACCACTCCAGTTAGTACGGTATAAAGTTTTAGAAATCACAACCAAATTTTTAGTCGGTAAGATTCGGCACCAGAGTATCATACGTACGGTAGTGGCATCAAAGGTTGTAAAACTGTCACTAAAAAAGCGGTGCAGTTTGCTGCCTTTGTTACCGTTACTTTCATTTTTTTCATCTCGATATCATAGGAAAACTCTATTAGGTACGATAGTTCTCGTAAAGTGTCAAGATACAACTGTATACTCTACCATGTACTCCCTCCGTTTAGAAATATAAGATGTTTTAGTTTTGTGAAGAAGATATATCTAGACACTAAGGTGTCTAGATTCGTTTGAACCTATACACTAAAAGATGTCTAGATACATCTACTTTATAAACCTAAAACATCTTATATTTCTAAACGGAGAGAGTATGAGACACAACTATGAAGAAAATATACCGCCATACATAGGCTCTACCAGAGGATACGAGGACTTAGTTCTAGATAAAATATAGGTTATGTCATTAATTAGTAAGAAATTTTGAAATGTTGGGCAGGTAACATCATTGCTATTTTGTTAAATAGGGTATTTAACATGAAGAAGCTGGCTGACCGTGCTGTACGGCACACTAATGACATGTCCTAGGCCGGTAGGCTATCCTCGTACCCAAGTTAAACTATGAAGGACAATACACATGGATGTGCTTATTGCAGACTCGTCTGGGAAAATAGTATGTATCCGAGGGGCCATTTATTAACCTACTCGATGATAAAAAAATTGTTTAATGGTAGCTTGTGTTGTCATAAGCACATGGGCACATCTGCCCTTTAGCTTGCAAACCAAAACAAACAAAGAAAACAATATAAAACAATAGCTGGATCCCTATGGGGGAAAATCGCTTCTAGCTACATTAGTCTTATTGTCAAACTCCAGAAGATAAGAAGCCATTAGCAGCCTAGCACTCTATCAAGCTTCATTTCCATTTTTATTTCTTCTCCATCCGGTTGGCCAGAAGAAGGATGGTTTGATAGATTGAGAGACCCGAGAAGAAGAAGGGGAGGATGGGGAGTGGGAAGATCGCAATCGAGCGGATCGAGAACACGATAAACCGTCGGGTGACCTTCTCGAAGAGGCGTGGTGGGATGATGAAGAAGGCCCGAGAGCTGGCCATCCTCTGTGACGCCGATCTCGTGCTCATCGTCTTCTCCAGCACCGGTCGTCTCTACGACTATGCAAGCTCGAGGTTTATTAGTCAACTCTAGCTCTCCCTCCCGTACCTTGTAATTCGTTGATTGGTGTGCTTTCTTAGTTAATTACATCATTTTTTGTTAGCACTCTTTAAGTACTATAAAGTTGGATTTTTTTTTTGAAATGGAGACTTAGCCCCGGTCTCTGCATCGGTAGATGCATACGACCTTTTTATTAAATTTATTATAGTTAAAGTATTACAAAGGATTACATCATGGATCGCACATGGTTGATACATGTACCAACCATCTAAATAGAAAGGAGGATATAAAGTGGCTCTGCATCAATATGATAACCTATAATCAAAACGCCAGTTGCACCGGCTGTATAAATCTCGTGCCACCGACTCTAGTCGGCTGCATCTAGCATCCGTAGCCTCGCGCTGCTCCATAGATTGCAGGAAGGACCATGAACGGATCCAATGAGTAGCCTGTGGGATAACCTGCATGAAAGAAGTATGTTTTTGCTTTGTTAAAGATATAATCATTTCATATGTTCCATATGGCCCAAAGAAGAGCACATACTCCAACTCGGATTTGTACTTTATCTTTCTCAGGCACCCCCCTTAACCAATTACCAAATAAATTATTAATACTAGTGGGAGGGGATAAATTAAAAGCCATATGTACAATACCCATACTACTTTTGCAAGGGGACAAGATAAAAACAAGTGTTGTATTGATTCATCCTGAGAACAAAAACAACATTTCTTACATCCTTGCCAATTTCTTTTTATCAAGTTGTCTTTCGTTCCCTTCCCTTATCTTTGAGAGTCCACCGCCGCTGTCCGGGTCCGTCCGCCTTCCTCTCCGCCGGAATAGCCGGCCGGAGTTGGACTGGACGGGACGCCGGAGTAGATAGATGTAGGATCTTTGGTTGTTTGCCGGATGTGGGCTTCTTGCCCAGTAGATGGAGACGCGAGGAGGGTTTGTGCAGCCAGACTCGATTCAATCTAGGGATCTTCTTCATTGCCATGGAGCTCCTCTGGCCGGAGGACGTGGCGGAGAGAAGAGCCACCGTCTACCCCCAATAAAGCTGCTCGCGGTGTTCTCCTGAGGCGTGTGATGGTGCTTCCCCCGGCCGGCCATGGTGGCGAGGGGAGGAGGCACATCCTCGAGTGCTGCGGTGCTATGGAGCCATTCCCGGCCGGCCGAGGCGGCGGGGGGGAGTGGATTCCTGAAGCCGCATCCTCTGCTTCAGCGAGTTCTCCATTTTGGCCTCCTGTTCCTCTCTCGTCCGGCCTTGGTGGCGAGGAGGAGAGGCTCGGGAGGGCGCGTGTGCGGTCTCGTTGCGTTATCCTAGCGGCGGTGCAGGCACGCCGCTGGAGTGGTTGACCTCGTCGTTTCTTGGGGCTCCGTGGGGAAGTTCCTCATCACCGATCGTCGACCGCCGCTTGTTCAATAAGCCTACTTCTGGGCTTCTTTCTGGGGCCATTCTTTCTTGCCTGTCTCCTCCCACCCGTGGCAGGAGTGGGAAATCGGACGGCAGGCCGGCTATCTTTTCTGGCACAGGTAAGGAGCCCCCTGCTGCAGGATCCTTCTGCTCCTCAGATCTTCTTCTTCCTCCAGCAGGCGCAGTGGTTGCGAATTTTGGAGGTGTCGATTGGGTTAGCAGTAGTGTCTTGCAGCAGTGGAGTTGGGAAGCAATTTTCTTGAGCACCACCTCGGCGGCGGGTGATAGCCGTCCGACATCCAAGACCAGAACATGGTCTATCCAGAAGCCGGCGAAGGGTCCCGGCAATTGTCAAACCTCCTCGGTGAGGCCCCTCTCGAGGTCGGCGGCCGCGTTTCTCGTCTGCACGGAAGCAAGTGGTTTCGTCCCCGCTTCCGAGCCTGATGGCGGCGCGTCTGACTTCCGGCTCGGCGGTGGAGAAAGAGAAGGACTGAATTGTAATCTTTCATCTTTCAGTGAGGTCTTTTCTGCATTTAATAGGGACCTATGGTTTTTAGCATACTTTATGAGGTCCTTTGTAATCAGTTGTACATCCACCGTTTGGTTTTAATGCAATGCTTCCTGTCCCTTCGGGGACCTCCTTGTTCAAAAAAAAAAGTTGTCTTTCGTGAGAATTACTTTTCGCTGTAAGAACCACATAAAAATTCTTATTTTAAGTGGTACTTTTATTTTCCATATGTATTTTCGCAAGTATCTAGTATGATCATTCATGTGGTCAAGGTATAGCGATTTTACTGTGAAAGAACCAGAGATTGTTAGCTTCCAAACAAATACATCTGGTTGTTCGGTCAAGTTGATGGTCATCAAACGATGCACTAGATGAAGCCATATTGCCCCTCTATTGCCTGTTAGCGCTTGTCTAAAACCAATATTTAATGGCGTGTGTGCTAAGACATTTGCTACAGTGACATGTTTTCGCTGCACAATATTATATAAGATAGTATATTGATGAGATAATGGTGTATTGCCCAGCCATGTATCTTTCCAGAACCGAGTTTGCTCACGGTTTCCAATTTTGAAAGCGCCCCGGTCAAAAAATTCATCTTTAACTTTCATAAGACCTTTTCAAAAAGGGGAGTCTAAGGGTTTTTCCTTGACTTGAGGCAGCGAACTAGTGTGGAGGTATTTATTGAGTATGAGCTCTTGCCATACCCCTTGTTCATTTAATATCTTAGACAACCATTTACTTATCAGGCATTTGTTTTTAATGTCAAGTACCTCCACCCCGAGTCCCCCTTGGTCTTTAGGTCGGCATATGATGTTCCACCGAGTTAGTCTATACTTTCTCTTATGTCCATCACTTTGCCAAAAAAAACTCGAGCGAAAATAATCCAATCTTTTTTGTACCCCTTTAGGTATTTCAAAGAAAGATAACATGAACATCGGAAGGCTAGTTAATACTGAATTAATTAGCACAAGTCGATCCCCATAAGACAAAAGCTTGCCAACCCAACTCGCAAGTTTTCGTTCGAAACGATCTTCAACGGGTTTCCATTCACCATTTTTGAGCTTGCGAAAATGGATAGGGATTCCCAAATATCTGAACGGGAATGACCCAGCCTCGCACCCAAACAAGTTAATATATTGCTCCTGATCTTCTTTAGCCCTACCAAAACAAAATAGTTCACTCTTGTGGAAGTTTATCTTAAGACCTGATAGCTGTTCGAAGATGCATAGGACGAGCTTCATGTTAAGAGCTTTTTCCAAATTGTGTTCCATAAAAATTATAGTATCGTCACAGCGTAGTATGGATATCCCTCCTTCAACTAAATGAGGAATAAGACCCTCGACCCGACCATCCTCTTTCGCTCGAGCGATCAAAATTGCTAACATATCCGCCACAAGGTTAAAAAGCATAGGAGATAGGGGATCTCCTTGTCTTAAACCTTTGAAAGTTTGGAAATAATGACCTATGTCATCGTTTACTTTAATTCCAACACTTCCGCGACTAACAAACTCATCTATCCAACGACACCATTTAGAATCGAAACCTTTCATACGCATTACTTGTTGCAAGAACGACCATTTCACTTTATCATATGCCTTTTCAAAATCTATTTTCAATAAGACCCCATCCATTTTCTTCCTATGAAGTTCATGGATTGTCTCATGCAGAATTAACACCCCTTCTAGAATATGGCGCCCTGGCATGAATGTTGTTTGGGTTGGTTTAATAACTTTTTGAGCCACATCGGTGATCCTATTTGTTCCTACCTTTGTAAAAATTTTGAAGCTCACATTAAGCAAACAAATCGGCCTATATTGCTGAATCTGCACTGCGTTCTCCTTTTTAGGTAGTAGGATCACAGTACCATAGTTTAACCGAAACAAAGGTAATTCACCTTTATGAAAATTCTGAAACAGATTCATCAGATCGTATTTAATTATCTCCCAAAACGTTTGGTAAAATTCAGCGGGAAACCCATCTGGCCCCGGAGCTTTATTCTTTTCCATTTGCATAATTGCATCATACACCTCTTTTTCTGTAAAGTCGGCTGTAAGAATAATATTTTCCTCTTCAGAAAGTTGTGGAATGTCTCTAATTTCCGATTCAATTAAAGAAAAGCTATTCTGGGCCGATGCCCCAAACAACTTTTTATAAAACTCCGTAATGTAGTTTTTGATGTTTTCTTGACCTAAATTGTCCCTTCATCTTGTTCAAGTTGAAAAATCTTTTTTCTTCGATGCTTGCCATTTGCAATCAGATGAAAGTACTTAGTGTTATTTCCTCCTTCTTGAATGTGTTTTACTTTTGCACGCTGTGCCCATTTGGTTTCTTCATCACGTCAGAGTTTGGCGATTTTATCATTAGCCTCTCTAAGTTCCTCTCTCTCGGAGATACTAAGAGGCGCGGTTTCCGCTTTAATGTCAAGTGATTCAATGACATTCAAAAGCTTTTCCTTTTCAATCTTATACATGCTACTTAAATTTCTTGCCCAACCCCTAAGAAAATTCCGAAGGTGGCGGACCTTATTCTGCCAGAGCTCCATTGGGTTTTTTCCTTAAAAAATGACAGCCCACTCTCTCGCTATAATCTCATAAAATCCCTCTTGGCGCAGCCACCCTAGTTCAAAAGAAAATTGAGATTTATTGCCACGGTGAGCTTGTTCGCCGGAGTCAATAAGAAGATATTTGGGTGATTTGTTATTAATCAGCGGCATGAAGGCAATTATAGAGCGCTACCAGCAGGAAAAAGAGGAGAATCGTGGGGTATTGAACCCAACATCAGAGGCAAAGGTATATGTGCATATATTGGCAGGAGCTGGCTAGCTAATTTACTCACTATACTTTTTCGCAGAGAAGGAAAAATGAACGTGTTCAAAGAAATATCAACTAAACTAAATGCATATATGTAGTAGCTCATTATTTCTGTGTTGAGACAACTAATCATTCAGTTGCATAGTGAAGTAATCACACTTTGCTAATTATTTTGTTGGATTCTATGAGAACAACGAGGGGCCTCTTAGCATTAAGAAAAATGCAGTTCACCAAAGCAGTAAGATATAATCGATACTTTGGATGAAATAGTGTAGAAATGTCGTTAATAATATATTTATAGTAAAGTTGTGTGCGGTGGATTAGAAATACGTGTAGCACAGGGGGCCTTTGATCCTGCCAACTGCAGTACCCTGTGATAGAACTCACACATTTCTCTCTTATTAAGCATCTTTTTCTTTAGTATCTTGGTAGATTTTGAATCTATCTCTTCTAAAGAATACTCACGACCATCACATGAATTAATCCATGGCAGGATATATCTCTTCTAAAGAATTGTCTGGCTGGATGCATCATGGTAGCTAGAAGGTACACGGACCTCCCTTTGCCTGAGTTGTACGATAAGAGTAGTAGAGAGCGAGGGATGTAGAGGAGAGATTCCGCCGAGCCACGGTCGGGAGCAGTAGTTCTCCCCTTGACTAGGTATCCTGGCAAGGCCCCCACCATTGTACACACTTCATCCTGTCCGGCAAGCAATACAATTAGACATGCATGAAGTATGACTGTGAGGCTCCCCTGAACCTGCGTAAAATCCTTATGCGTTCTTGTGTTCTTGGCGAGAAGGAGAAACCTTGGATGTGCTTGCCACCCTACAACCAAATAAATAAAGGTGTTGTGCGATATCCCTGATGTCCACGTTTCCACACACGACATTTGACACGCCAGTTAGTGGGGTGCAGCCGTCCCTGCGATTTCCTTGATGCCTTCATGAACTCCAGCATGATCGCGAGAAGACATGGACTATCAGCTGCGTAGGGGATGCCCTGGTGATAGATCTCCCCTAGTAGCGCTGCGGCGACCGGTGCGAATGTCTTTTGTGAATTGCCCACCCACGACTTGCGCATCTAGGGACCAGGATGACCGCGGGAGAACAAGGGTGACCAACGCATGTCGCCAGAGAACCTATGGTGGCGGGAAGGAGAACCCGCTCCGCGCCCGCCCGTCAACTCCCTCCCTCGTGCCCTGGCATGCTCTTGGTAGGCGAGGGGGCACTCTCTGCAGCCGCACCGTACAACTAGGGTGGCCTTGTCAGCGAGCACCCCGCCGCTCCCAGGCATCTCCATCACTACCGCGGTTGCGGTGTTCCTGAAGTTTCCTCCGCCGAGAGATGATTGGTCTGCTCGGTTGGCTGATCTTGTTGCGTACACGCCACTCGAAAGGATGAGCTTATCATCGACGCGATCCTCACAACACCTACCACAGGCACCGTCAATGCTTCCGATGTCCTTCCACCATGCAAGGCAGCCGCGGCAGGAAACCGGACGGACGCCGGCAAGACCTTTGGCCGCTCCACCCACGGCATGAGGCTATAGAGGAGGTTCATACGTGCACCTACTTGCACCACATGAAGAGCAAGATCTGTGTCACCATTGGGTAACGCCACGCGTTGCGTCTAGTCAAGATCATCAGGAAGGCGACATGCGCCAGGAGGACGAAGACGCTCAACCAATCCACATGGTGAGGCATCGCCGCAAACCAGCTCTCCTTGGAGGTGAGAGCCGTGGAGCTGATCCTGAGAAGGAACATCATCCCCACTAGGGCCAACCTCCGGTGTGCCCCTCGTCAACTTCGACCTCCACAGAGTCCATGAGAACATCATCCGACGAGAGGAACGAACGTCCATGTGAAGGAGCCAAGAGGGCATGGGCAATCATGGGATGGATCGCCACTGTGAGCGAGCTGGCCCCTAGCGCTCCGTCGTCCTAGCAGCCACGCTCCCAATTGCCATGCCGGCATGAGAGCCAACACTCTCCGCTCTTCGAATGAAGGGGAAAATCCGTAGGCATGGCCGAGGCCACCTAAGATGGAGCAATGGCACAAAAATGGACCACTTCCACGAGCTCACATCAAGTGAGAGCCTACTACCAAAAGGGTTATGAGTGGTGTGAGATATTAAGGTCTACATTACCGCCGAATCCAGACCGACGGGAGTTCCTTAATTCCACCGGTGGAATTTCCTGGGATGGACTCTCACGGCTAGGGGACATCCATGGAAGAAGAAGGCATCTAATTGCACCTGGCTAGGGGCTGATTAAGGCTAGATCAAGAGTCTAAATCTATGCGCTACACCATGAGGGGTTTCTTGGGATGGACTCTCACGGAAGGGTGTCCCAGGGAGCATAGTAGGCGAGGGAATGTATCTGGTGCAGACCAGCGTGTAATGTCTTCCGTGACTTCCCCCACCCATGACTTGTGCAAGTACTAGCGAGGATATCTTTTGTGAATTCACCAACCCACGAATTGCGCGTCCAGGCACCGGGATGACCGCGGGAGAACAAGAGAGAGCGATGCATGCTGCCAGAGAAGTTACTATTGCAGGAAGAAAAACCTGCTCCATGCCAGCCCGTCGACTCCCTCCCTCGTGCCCTGACATGCTCTTGGCAGGCAAGTGAGCACTCTCCACAGCGGCACCGTACAACTGGGGTGGCCTTGCCAGCGAGCACTTGGCCGCTCCCAGGCATCTCCATCATGGCCGAGGCACTCGCAGCGGTTGTGGCACTCCTAAAGTTTCCTCCACTGGTGGACATGTCCTGGAGAGATGATTGGTTCGCTCCGTTGACTGAGCTCGTTGCGTATGCACGCCACTTGGAAGGACGAAATTCTCATCAACGTGAGACTCATGACAATAATCCTATACCTACGGACCGAACTTACAAAATTGACTTACGGACTAAACGTGGACTGATTTGGTTGGTTTAGTATTTGGGTTGGTTGTTTTTCTAGCGAATCAGTACAAAGGGCTCCTCACCACGTCAGCCCGTAAGGCCCTTCCGTAAGCAAACTGTCTGTATATGTAGCATTACTGCACTCATGATGCCTACCCCAAGCAGCGTCAAGGCAGCCCGTGTCCTTCCTCCATGCAAGACAGTCATGGGAGGAAAACCGACGGGCGCTAGCAAGACCTTTGGCCCCTCCACCCACAGCATGATGCCATATAGGAGATTTATATGCGTACCTTCTTGCGCCGCATGCAGAGAAAGATTCATGTCACCATTTGGCGGCACCACGCGTGGCGTCTAGTCAAGATCATCAGGAAGGCGACATGTGCCTGGAGGACAAAGGCGCTCGACCTCTCCGCATGGTGAGGCGTAGACACCACCCGACATGGATTGGAGGTGAGAGCCAAGGAGCTGACACCGGTAAGGAACATTAGCCCCACCAGGTCCCGCCTTCGGCGTGCCCTTTATCAACTTTGGGCTCCACGGGGTACATGAGAACATCATCTTACGCGAGGGACGAACGGCCACACGAAGGAGCCAAGAGGGCATCGAAAATCGTGGGATGGCTCGCCACTGTGAGCAAGCTGGCCCCTAGCGCTCTGTCTTCCTTGCATCTATGCTCCTAGCCACTGTGTCGGCACGAGAGCCAACACTGTCCACTCTTTGAAGGAATGGAAAATCCGCAGGCATGGCCGTGCCCACCTAAGATGGAGCACTGGCACGAGAACGACCACTGCCGCAAGCTCATAGCAAGTGAGAGCCTACTACCAAAAGGGTTGTGAGCGGTGTGAGATGTTAAGGTCTGCATCACCGCCGGCTCTAGACTGACGGGAGTTCCATAATTCCACCCGAGGGGTTTCTCGGGATGGACTCTCACGGCTGGGTGACATCCATGGAAGAAGAAGGTATCCAATTTCTCCTGGCTAGGGGATGATTAAGGCTAGATCAAAAGCCCAAATCTATACGCTACACCATGAGGGGTTTCTCATGATGGACTCTCACATAAGAGTGTCTCGGGGAGCTTAGTAGGCGAGGGAGTGTATCCGGAGCAGGCCCCCGTGTGATGACCTACAAGAGCATAGGTTCGTTAGAGCATGTTTTCGTGGAAGTATTAATTCTAGTTTTTATATTAATCCCAATAAGGAGCCTAGGTAAGTGTATTTATGCGGCGTTTCTATCGCACCTGAGGTGTAATTTTGTCTTGATGAATTGACTGCAAGTGTTGAAAGTGGGATAGGTGGGAGTGAATAATAGAGGAAACTTGAGTAAAGAAGGTGCAAGAAGTAAATAACACATAAGTGAAAGCGAGAAAATTGTTTCAGGGTTCCTGCAGATGAGAAGATAGGCACGGAGAGGAACTGTTCATAGTAATAGTGAATGTGCCAGGTAAATAAAATGGGATAAGTGATTGTGATACTTATTATTTATATGTGAGTAGGAAAGAAACCCGTATACCGACTAGGAGTCCTCTTGGTAAATTTTTCCAAGTCCCAATGATCCATCTATCTGTTACCACAATAATAGTCAGCACATTAATTAAGGTCTTTCGACCAGATTAAGCCTTTAATCTTGATACTTCCTTGTTATCCTAGAGTAGTACTAGCTCCTCATTGATATTGACCGTGTCACTCGGGGGTCGCCGATTCGTTAGTAATCAAGTTCATACCTATGAGATCTCGGGATCATGTTATCTGGGCCCTTAAATTGGACAACAAGCATTAGGCAAACATAGATATTAATTCTCATAATATAATAATCACAACAATGGTCACAAATTTATGGAAGCAAAGGAGGAACAACACATCTTACCAATTCCCTACATCTCCCACGCCTATGGAAATTTACTCAGACATGAGAGCAAGATAGATCAAAGACATAATAGTAATATTGCAAATATAGATCATCTCAACTTTACAGTAGCAAGCAACAATACCGTTTGAGGATCAAATCAAATGCAAACCAAAGTAGATCAATGTATTGAACCCTAATCTTACATGCCAATCTCTCTCTCTCAGTACAGGTGGGGATGATGGTGGAGTGAATGGTTGAGAGGCTAGGGATCATCGAAGGATGAGACGATGTTCTTCTCCTTCTTCAAATCTGATTTCCCCTCTTCTGTAACTATTTGTGGCAGGTGTGTTCATTTTTTCGCCACCTTCCTTTACGAAATTGCTTGTATTGATATAACAAAGGCGAAGGAATATATTACGAGCGGACGGTACAGGCGCGTCCCGACCATACCAGTGGTCTTTATGGCCCCTAAATGCCTCTAATGAGAGGCGCTTTAATTGGGGATTTGTTTCTTCAAATGTACTTAGCCCATAAATGCGCTCAGGTCTTCCAAAAGTGTTCATTACCTGAAAACCAACACAAGGAACCAAGTTTTCGCTAATTTGTGATGTTAACATTAGTTGAAAGGTAAAATCCAGCGAAATCCTGCAAAAACCAAAGGAAAATCATCAATAAAAAGTTTTGAAATTTAGAGCTATCAACCTCCCCAAGATTAGCTGTTACTCGCCCTTGATTGATAAAGCTATAATAAATAATAGCGAGAAATTGAATCAAGCGGGAAAACACACAGGTTCGAAGTTGTATCATATTCCATCGTCACAAATCCTGCAAACCTTAAACATGAGCATAATATATATGAACAATTTGACTTAAGTTCGCTTCCTAACCGCAAGTAACTCGCTAGCTAATAATTCATAATCTCAAAAGAGACTGTCAAAAATTTGGTTAGGCTTGCGAATCAATTATTTTCAGAGCCTCTCTTTTATGAGAGTAAAAATACTTTTAAGCAAGGATGCTTCAGTGAAATTAAGGATGGACAAGTAGATGTCAAAAGAAGGATAAACTTAGAGCTTTTCATTAACACCCACTTCGAAAATCGTGGCTATCCAACACCCCATCTCTTCCTCATTTTTCAAGAACTCTAAGTTTTTTAAGTGGTGAGGTGATGCCAATACTCTCATAAGGATCAAATATTTTTAGCTCATATCTTGATGGTTGTTCTCTTTTTTCTCAAGTACTTGGGACCATGGAACTAAAATTTTGCCCACGCAATAATGCTAAAAATGTCTAACCAACTCATAATCAAAATCTAAGAAGAACTCAAGATCATTCTTAGGCCATAGGAGTTGTTAGTTTCATGAAGTGTTGGTACTCTCATAAATATTTTCAAGTAAAGTACCTCTTTTCAGTTGAGCAAAAAAAGTATGGTAACTCCCTCAATCACCATAAAATGTTTGTTCAATCAAATAATTTTTTTCAAAAGGTGTCATCAAGTCAAACCATTAGGATGCGGGGTTGAGTACTACTAAGATTAAACCCTTAAGACAAAAACATGGCACCAAAGTTGTCAAGAAGACACTTTCTCTTGTTCTTAAAAGATTGGATTTAATCCAACAAGGTTGTTTTTATAACCGAGCGTAATTGTCATAAGTCGAAACCAAAGTAGTGATATTAGCCTTGAGATTAAGTCCTAAAAGATAACAGGCTAAGCGTGGAGTGGAATTCAAGTACGCAACAGAACAAACACAGTATGTTCATGAATAAGCTTACATAAGCAGGGAAAATAGGAATGTGGTACCTCCTCTTGCTTGCTCATCTCTCACCTGGGTCAACTCCTCGCGTTATTATCCATCGCTAAGTCACTTAAAGTGAATAAGATGCAAAAAAATAAAAGAGAGCCAAGAGAACTTCGCACAAAACAAGATAAAAGGTAGTCTATTTTTTGGGGGGGTTTTCTTTTATCAATGCAAACTGAAGGTAAACGTGCACTAGTAGAAAAACAAATAAATCAAAAATAAGAAAAAAAATATGAATGCAAATGGTGGGGAGTAGTTCAACTCCCCAAGCTTAGGCTCTTGGCCTATGTTGGATCAATTGTCGCCGCCATCGTTGGGCGACGACTGCTGGTATGGAAAGTATGGGTAGTGGTTTGGGAGTTCGGTCATGAATGAGGTGAAGTCTTGGGTGAGTTTGACGATGTTGGCATTCCCATCGTGCAACATATTTTCCATGTTGTCGATGCGATGCACCACCTAGTCAAAGTCACTTCTCGGGACATAGTTGAATCCCGGCTGAGCTGGAGGCATACCTTGCTGTTGTATTGGGGAAAAGGTTGTTGATGATGCTGCTGCTGACCATAGTCATCCTAGCCCATGGCGTTCCAGTCTTTCCACCACCATGCTCTTGCTGTTGTTGGCTGCTGCCTACGTTCTCCCAGTTGGGGTTCCCTCCCAGGGGCACAACCCTCCCCGAAGAGACCATTGCTTCCTGGAACTCCTCCTCATTGAGGACCCAACTCTATTTACCTGGCGAACCAAAAGCTTGGACAAATGGAAGAAAAACTTGGTGGAGATCACCATTAGGCTCAAAATAAAATTGATAAGCATGAAGGGGGCGTAGAGGTTTATAGACCCCATGAATTTGGTGCTAGCCATGTGAATGTCATCTAGAACCTTGCTACCAGCCACAAGTCTCTCATGGGGCATGACAAACTCGCTTGTGTAGGCGATATGAGTGATCAAGCCTCCATAGTAGATGTCACCCGAGGGAGCCGACCTTTGGCGGTGGAAATATTGGATGAGCAAAGCACCCAAGTTTACCTTATGCTATATATTAGGCTGGAGAGCCATATAAATTACACCTATCTCGGGGCCTACCATCACCCTGTTATCTCCCATCCCAAAAATAGAATTTACAAAGGTGGCAAAGTAGCGCGGATAGTGGGATTTTGGTTAGTTGCGATCTTCCTCCGCAAAGAATCGGTGTTCCCGTGGACATAAATCTACTCCCAAGCATACGTTGCCTCTAGGAGGACGTCATCAGTGGTATCAAACTCTCCCTTGTAAGAGAACCCATAACAATCGCAAAAGTGATAGAAAGTGAAGTTGTGGGATTTCCCATTGAGAACGAAACTTACAGTGCAATGATTCTCATGGGTCTCAAGGTCATCGTGGAATGATGACATGAACTTGTACGTGGCGAGCATGAATGTATCGGTGGAGAGGTAGGAGAAGGGGACCATGCCGGTGTTCCCGGTCATCCTATTGAAGTCATCTAGCAGGCCCTGGTGGGAGAGGAAGTCAGGGCTAACCCACTTATTGGGTATAACCTTGCGTTCTCTCACCCTCTCGTAGTCCTTGTTCAGGGCTGCCCTCCAGTTGTCCTCCTTTGAGCTCCTATTCTTTGACCCCAGCGGGTTGGCGGTGCCTGAGGTCCCCAACTTTATTGAGCCCTTGCCGGAGCGGAAACTTTCCCAATATTCATTGTGTGATGTGAAGATTCCCCCACTCAAATGCAAGAAATCGGTGAAGAATCAAAGGTTCTAGAGGATTAGGGTTTGTGTTTGAGAGAGAAAGAGAGAAAAAGAATGAGAGAGGAAGAAGAAATAGGATTGATGTGAGCCAACCGCCGTCATCTTTACCTGGCGATGTAGTCGGTACGGGTGGGAAGTACGGGTGCTTCCCGCCTGTATCGATGGACATCACCGTTGCATCAAAATTATGGTTTCACGATCAAACCTGGAGGGTCTCGTACGGGTGGACGGTCTGTACCAGTGGTCGTTAAATCGTCAGTAAAGCTGGAGCAAAACAATGAAATTTGGTATGGGTGGATGGTACAGGCACCTCTGACCGTACCAGTGCTCATTATGGTCACCGTCTCGAAAAGAAACCTGGCGACGTATTTGCTTCATCGGTACTGGCCCTTCGGTCGTACCGGTGCTTGTTACGAGATCTGAACCGTATTTCCTTTCTTTTTTTCAAAAACTTCCTTTCCAACTCTCCTTTAAACTTCACAATAGTATAATTTCTCTGCAAATTTATGACTTCAAAAAATTTATTAGAACAAAAAAAGGAATTTATTAAACTTTACTACTAAGAATGGGTTGACTCCCATTAAGTATTTTATTAAAGGGATTTGGCTTAGGCTAACCAAGCTCCAAGTTTTTAGCACTTACCTCAAGATGCCCTTCATTGAGGGGACTTACCACTTGAATATACTTAGGAGGTCGTATATATTTCCCATATTGCTCATGTTTCTTTGAAAACTAACAAACAATTTGATCATCATAAATATTAAAGACAGTCGTCCCACTAGAGTAGTCCACATTATCTCCTGTAGTGCTAAGAAAAGGTTTTCCAAGGATGATTGAAAGTTTGTCATCTTCAGGAACATCAAAATATCCTTCTTCTCGAGAGACCAGCCGATCAAGGAATACTCTTCATGCTACTTCCTCTTCAATTGTTTTCAAACTATGGCCAGATTTGTGGGCCTACAAATTCTTCGATATGAGATCATTAATGTAAAGTATGATGTAGATATGGTCATGACATTGGTCGTTCTGCTTGAAATACAAGAATGTTCACACTCATTGACAACTAAGCTTAAATTTGTTTAGATTTTACCACTTACTTTTAGGTTAAAATTCTACACGTACAGGGGGAGTACATTTTACATCAAGGACCTAAAAATAGCCATTTGCAAGGTAGTTGAAGTAGGAGAATACTCTCCAAGGTTTAATTTCTAAAATAAGTAATAAGGCATGACACTAACACATGCACCTAAGTCACAAAGAGCATTAATGATATTTTTTTTCCAATTGCGCAAGAGATAGTTGGTATACATGGGTCCTACAGTCTTAGTTACCTTTTTTATATTAAAAATATCTCGCATAATTTTTTGATAAGTAGGAACTTGAATTGCATCAGCTAGAGGAAGTTTTAAGCAAAGATTTCCCAGAGCTTCGGCAAAAGAATCATAAATAACCTTATCCTGTTCATACCGAACACAGTTAGGATAAGGATCTTTCTTCCTTGTTGGTGTTACCTTCTCTTTTACCTTTGCTACTAGTTCAACATATTTTTTTAGTTTTCTTCTTTGATGTAGGCCTTTGCTTGTTGGCTTGTTATTAACTTGGGGTGATAACCTGCTTTCTTGTTTCTTTCAAAGCTTGGTTTCTTCTCTTGGATCAACCGTCTTAGCGTCTGAATCATATTGCTTGTATTTATCTCCTGCTTCTTCCTCTTCTTTGTCTTTATTAGAAGTATTATGATCTCTTCTTCGATATTTGTAATCAATATCATTTTGTGTATCGACAAGGTCCTCTTCTTCTCGACTCATTTCTTGAGCCTCTCTTGCTTTCCGGGCTTGTCCTTCTTGATACCAGGATGGCCCCTGAGGTTCATGTGTCTCTGTACCACGTCTAGTGACAATGTTAGTAGAAACAGTGTTGCGATTATAATTATTTTGATTCAAAATCAAAGCTTGAGTTTTAGCTATCTGAACACATTGAGTTTTAACCATACTCAAATATTTATCAAATTCCTAGTGGTATGTCCTAGATCATCAAACATTTTGGTTAAATTTCTTATATTTTCTCTTGAGTCATTAGTTGTTTATAATATTTCACACGGAACTAATTCTGTTTATGTCTAAAATTTTGCATTACAAGATTCATTTCATCTTCTATAACAAAAGTTTGAAGAACATCCACTTTATTTTCTTTAACAAGGTCCGCTCCTATTCCTTCTTCTTCCATGGACTTTTTAACTTCAGGCATAAGTTCCTGGGGTATATGAAACATTCGTTTTCGTGGTTTAACATCCTCAATAGGGTTGTATTGTTCATCGTTGAAGGATCTTACCTCGAAAAGCTTAATGCATTGTGGTAGCATCAAGTTGCTAACAGCTCCTCCTGCAGTTAAGTGATCAACCATTTCGTTTGAATCTTCATTAAGCCCATTATAAAAGTATTGGATAAGTAAATTATCCTTAAAACCATGATTTTGGACTTTCATTATCATTCCATAAAATATATTCCATGCTTGATAAAAAAATTCCTAAATTCCTTGAAGAATGTTTGTAATGATGTGTTTCATCTGCATGATTTTAGTAAAAGAGAAATATTTATGAATAAACTCTAGGAGACAATCTTCCCAGCTCTTTATAGTGTGATTGGGCAAGGATTGTAACCAACTAAAAACATTATCTTTTAAAGACCAGCAGAAAAGTTTAAGGAGTACAAACTCCATTGGTAGACTGGTTGGTTTAAGAGTCGCACAAAAGTCATAGACCTTCGTCAAATGGTCACTTGGATCTTCATCTTATTTTCATGCGAAAATAATTTATTTCATCATATATATTAGCTCAGGATATATTTCAAATTATATGCTTTCAAGATTAGGATAAATAATAGGCATTTTCTTAGGTGCCTAGATGGATTCCCATATTCTCCCAATGGTTGCTCAGGAGCTAAGACCTCCTGGGTGATGGTCAAATCTGCCATCATAGGAATCAAACTGTTCACATCTATAGTACGTGAGTTATAAAATCTTTCAATAAATTCTAGGTGTCTTTTAGTTGGAATACGGTCAATATATGGAGGTAAATATGTTTTTCCTGAACGAGTAGTACCTCTATCGTCAACGGGGATCATGGATGGTTTCAACACTTACGAATATGAAGAAACAAACACTTAGCACTTAGCTCCCCGGCAACGGCGCCAGAAAATAGCTTGATGACATGCAAGAGCACATGTTCGTCAGAGCATGTTTTCGTGGAAGTATTAATTTCAGTTTTTTATATCGATCCCAATAAGGAACCAAGGTAAGTGTCTTTATGTGGCGTTTCTATCGCACCCAAGGTGTCATGTTGTCTTGAATGAATTGATTGCAAGTGTTGAAAGTGGATTGGTATGAGTGAGTAATAGAGGAAACTTGAGTAACGGAAGATGCAAGAAGTAAATAACATATAAGTAAAATCGAGAAAAGTGTTCGCAGTTCCTACAGATGAGAAGTTAGGCGTGGAGAGAAACAATTCATGGTAATAGTGAATGTGCCAAGTGAATGAAATGGGACAAGTGATTGTGATACTTCGTATCATATTTGAGTAGGAAAGCAACCCGTATACCGACTAGGACTCCTCTTGGTAAGTTCTTCCCAGTCCCAATGATCCATATGTTTATTACCACAATAATGGCCAGCAGAATAATTAAGGTCTTTCGACCAGATCAAGACTTTAATCTTGATGGTTCCTTGTTATCCTCGAGTAGTGATTTGTTAGTAAATAAGTTCATACCTATGAGATATTGGGATCGTGTTATCAGATCCCTTAAATTGGACAACAAGCATTAGGCAAACATAGATATTCATTCTCACATATAATAATCACGAAAAAAATCACAAATGGATGGAAGCAAAGGAGGCACAACACATCTTACCAATTCCATACATCTCCCATGCCTATGGGGATTTACTCAGACATGAGAGGAATATAGATCAAAGGCATAATAATATTGCAAATATAAATCATCTCAACTTACCGTAGCAAGCCACAATACCGTTTGAAGATCAAATAAAATGCAAACCAAAGTAGACCAAAGTATTGATACCTAATCTTATAAGGGCCAATCTCTCTCTCTCTCTCTCCCTCAGTACAAGTGGGGATGATGGTGCGGAGTGAATGGTTGAGTGGCTATGGATCGTCTAAGAATGAGACGATGTTGTTCTCTTTATTTAGATCTAATCTCCCCTCTTTTAGAACTATTTGTGGTGGCTGTGTTGGTTTTTTCATCCCCCTCCTTCACAAAATTTGCTTGTATTGATATAACAAAGGCGAATGAGTGTAGTATGGGCGGACGGTATGGGCGCGTCCCGAACATACCAGTGGTCGTTATGGCCCTCGAATGCCTCTAATGAGAGGGGATTCAATTGGGGATTTGTTTCTTGAAATCTAATTAGCCCACAAATTCTCTCATATCTTCCAAAAGCATTCATTACCTAAAAACCAACACAGGGAACCAAGGTTTCGCTAATTTGCAATGTTAACATTAGTTGAAAGGTGAAATCCAATGAAACCCGGCAAAAACCAAAGGAAAATCATCAATAAAAAAGTGTTGAAATTAGATCTATCAGCGTGTAATGTCTTCCATGAATTTCCCCACCCACAAATTTCACAACGACCATCAAGAATGTTTTCCGTGAATTCCCCCACCCACGACTTGCGCGTCGAGGAACCAGGACGACCGCAGGAGAACAAGAGAGAATGATGCATGCTGTCAGACAAGTTATGGTGGTTGGAAGGAGAATATGCTCTGCGCCATCCCGTTGACTCCCTCATGCCCTGACACACTCCTGGCAGGCGAGTGAGCACTCTACACAGCGGCACCGTACAACTAGGGTGGCCTCCCTAATGAGCACACGACCTCTCCCAGGCATCTCCGTCATGGCCGAGGTATTCGCAACGGTTGTGACACTCCTGAAGTTTCCTTTGCCGGTGGACATGTCCTGGAGAGATGATTGGTCCGCATGCCACTTGATAGGACGAGCCTCACAATGCCTACCCCAAGCAACATCAAGGCAGCCGGTGTCCTTCCTCCATGCAAGCCAGTCGCGGGAGGAAACCTGACGGGCGCACCTTCTTGCATTGCATGCATTGCATGCATAGAAAGATCTGTGTCACCATTGGGCGGCGCTACGAGTGGAGTAAAGTCAAGATCATCAGGAAGGTGACACACGCTAGGAGGATGAAGGTTCTCTACCTCTCTGCATGGTCAGGCGTCGGCGCCACCCGGCGTAGCTTGGAGGAGAGAGCCGAGGAGCTGACACCGGCAAGGAACATCAGCCCCACTAGGTCCCACCTCTGGCGTTCCCCTTCTCAACTTTGGGATCCACAAGGTCCATGAGAACTTCGTCCGAAGCGAGCAATAAATATCCACGCAAAGGATCCTATAGGGCATCAACAATCGTGGGATGGCTCGCTGTTGTGAGCGAGCTGGCCCCTAGTGCTTTGTCGTGGTAGCAGCCATGCTCCCAGCCACCGCATCGGCACGAGCGTCAACACTCTATGCTCTTTGAAGGAAGTGGAAATCTGCAGGAATGACCGAGCCCACCTAAGGTGGATCACTAGCACGGAAATGGACCACTGCTGTGAGCTCATAGCAAGTGAGAGCCTGCAACTAGAAGGACTATGAGCCGTGTGAGCTTTTAAGGTCTACATCACCGCCGGCTCCAGACCGACGGGAGTTTCCTAAGCCACTGCGACAGACATGGAAGAAGAAGGCATCCAATTCCACCCGGTTGGGGGCTGATTATGACCATATAAAAAGTCTAAATCTACGTGCTACACCATGAGGGGTTTACCGGGATGACTCTCACAAAGGGTGTCCGGGAGAGTGTAGTTGTCGGGGTCCTAGAAATTAGGGTGCCATGCCCCGACGGTCAACGGGCCCGCCACCAGAGCGACAACACCCTCTAGAAGATGAGACGCCAGGAGTGGTGCCTCTAGAGGGAACACCCAGGGTAGTATCTCATAAGTCTCATTCCTTGGGTCAGCCCGACCCTTCTTCGGTAGAGCACTACACAAGAAGGACCCTCACGTATCTCCATGTCTCACCCTGGGCATCGAATACCTTGGAGCATGCCTTAGGGTCACACCCGTAATCTCGCGGCAAATGCAGCAAGAACAACAAAACCCAACAAGTGGTGTCGCGGCTTTGCGGGCCAGACGGACCGCCTCGGTAAAGAGAAGCCGGTCCGACACCTTTGGTGAAAATGCAAGGGGCACAACCTCAGCACTGACAGCGCTCTCCTTTTCCATTTTGGTGCTAGGAAGGGAGCAGGTGGCACCAAGTAGCGACAAGTGATGCTGACGAAGTAAGCTTTATGAAGGAACGGAGATCCCCTAGTGAGTAGGACTGAGTCCATGCAAAGTAGTCTTGTAGATTGGGACTTCGAAGAGCGGCTATGTAGTGACCCTTCCCGCCCAAGATTTGGGCGAAGAGGCTCGACGCAACTATATAAGGAGGCCTTCTCCTATCTTAGAGGGGATCAATCCTTGCGATCTAAAACCCTATACATTCATCCACCATTGTACACTCGCGAGACACCGCGGGCCATACAACAATGTAGGAGTAGGGATTTTACCTCCTCGCGATGGTCCTGAACCTGGGTAAATAACCCCATGTCCCATATCTGTGGTGTGTGTACTCTGCCATCATTGCCGTCATTGAGAAGCTTCGAGCGTGTGATTCAGCCCCCTCACGAACTCAAGGTTAGTCGGACCCCTTGTTCCTTCATGGGAACATTCTTGGACATTTGGCGCTCTAGGTAGGGGGCTGAGGAGCATCTCCAAGACCTTCACCAACCTCATTGACATGTCAGCTCGCAATGAGACTCAGGCAGAGCACATCCTCCACTGCGCATCAAGAAATGCCCATACGGAGCCTGCTCCCTGACCCACCGCCACAGAGCATACCCCATGGATGGAGGATGAGAAGGGCTCCTCCTTCTTCCCATTGAGGGAGCACCATTTCGCCGCACGCGGCAACACATCGCTCTCCCGCACCGCATCCTCTCGCGACAAGACCGACCGGCCCATGTCGTAGGCCGCCAAGCACATGGTACAAAAGTTGTTGCACCATTCACTGGTTGAATCTAGCTAGGAGAAGTGGTGTGTGCACCTGGACGAGCTCCTCAACATCTCCACCCTCACCCAGGTGGGTCAGGGGTCTCAGGTCAAGGACAAGGCGGCGGGGCAGTGGGCTCACTCCTGGCCCCGGGCTTTGACGACGCCTCCAAGCCCGATGATGCTGCTCCACCACCGGGAAATAGCTTCCAGATCATCTTGCCTTCTGAGGCTACTCGCGTGGTCACCGTGCTCCCTCGCGGGCGGGAAGATCGCATTGTCAAGGATATTGCAACAGCAGGACATCAGAATTGCACGGCCCTTGCCAACGGCAAAGTGGTGCAAGGCAACAACTGCCTCTCCTTCACCGGGGAGCTCCACCGTGTGGTGTGGTCGCACAAGTTCCGCCCAGAGATACCGTCGCGCTACGACAGGATCGCCAACTCGTGCGAGTTCCCATAGGTCTACACCACATACATCCAGGCTGTGGGAGGCGATGACCACGTCATAGAAAATTGGTTCCCCTAAGCCTAAAGGACATGACACGAACTTGGCTGATGAAGCTCCCCGAGGTATCCATCGGCTCTTGGTCGGCCCTCTACTCGCTCTTCATCGCCAACTTCAAGGGGACTTACGTGTATTCTATCGCCTACTACGATCGCTGCCAGGTGCGCCAAGAGCCCAGCAAGACCCTCTTCAAGTTCCTACAGCGGTCTAGCCAGGTCCGCAACAATATTCCCAAGATCTCAGACTCCAATGTCATCACCGCCTTCTACGAGGTAGTCAAGAACGTCAGGATGAGGGGAAAATCGGCATATGGGGTGAAAACCTCACCATGGCGGCTGAGATTTTCTTCATGGTGGAGAAGTACGCCAAGGACGAGGTAAGCCACATGTTCAGCCTCACCGAGGCGGGGACTAAACCCAAATCTTCAAATTCCTCCAAGAGAAAGAGCATGGATCCCAAGCGGAATCACGCTGCTATCCTCGTCACGGAGGCTGAGCGAAAGAGCCCTCACGAGGGAGACGGAGGAACATGAAGACTGCTTGTAGTGCATCTTCCACAAGAAGCATGGACATCCCACCGAAGACTTCTACCAGCACAGTTGCAAAAGGAAGGGGACAGGGAGGCGAATGAAGCAACGGGCGCGGAGGTCACCAATGAGGGGGGGGGGGTGATGGAACAACAACCATGGAGGCCATGGTGCCCATCAGTAGGGTCATCAGGCCAATGATATCCAGTAGCACCTCCGCACCTCGGAGAAGGGCCAGGCTAAGGACAACACCAGGAGCTACCAGGAGTCAAAAAGAGCAATTTCCTGCATCATCCACGGTTCCCAAACCCCGGCATCCAACATGCACTTCAAGCAGCTAACTCGCAAAGTCGCCGCCGCCCGGCTTGGAACTCCGTCCCCAAAGCTCAAGTGATCATAGTGGACCATCACTTTCTATGCCAGCAACCATCCCACTTCCACCAGGGCCGTGGGAACTCTACCCATGATCTGCACCCCCACCATCAACAACATCGCAATTGTCAAGATGCTTATCGATGGTGGTGTCAGCCTGAATATGATCTCCACAGAAACGTTCGCCAAGATGCAAGTGTCATACAATTGACCGATTCCAAGCATGCCATTCTCCAGGGTAACCAATGGCACCACCATAACATACCCATTCGACAGGTACGCATCACCTTCACGTTTGGGGATCGCAACAACTACTAAACCGACCTCATAAACTTTTATGTGGCGCACATTGGTCTCCCTTACAACTTCATCCTGGGCTACCCTGCTCTGGCCATGTTCAGGCAGCCACCCATCAAGCCTACATCATCGTATGGATGCTAGAAGGCAATGGCAAGTTCATCACCATCCGCTGCGACAAGAAGGAGGCTCTATGCTTCCTTGAGCATTCCTACAAGACCGCTACTACCACCTACCGGAGGACGTGGATGCCCTTGACTACATCGGGGATACCGCAAGGAAGAAGCAAATTATGGCTCAGGAAAACTCCCTGGCAAAGAGAGACTCCACTACCTTGTACCCTTCTAGCGAGGGTCAGGTCACCACTGGCGCCTAGAACAATGGGAGCATGTCAGTGCCGCCCCAACTCACCCTCACCGGCACTGGAGAGGATCATGAGGGTGGCGCTGACCCAGGGGCTCCCAAATTCTCCGTGGACTGCACCCAGTGCGTGTACAACATCAATTTCCTCCCCAACAACAGCTAAAGGCCACCAGACTAGAAACAACGCTAGGTGTCAGGAAGGTGGACAAACCTCTCCGAGCGACGTGTCTAGCCACCCAAAATTTTGAAGGTGATTCTCGATCTCCCATCCTTTACATCCTTATCTCTTGTAAGACCCAATGCAGACCACAACGACATTGTAATAAGCTTGAACCTCTCTGGTGCTTTATTGGATCTTGTGGCTTGCGCCAATTCTGCAATTTGCCCATTTTTCTGGGAAAACATTTTTAATCACACATGGTAGAAATTCTCCTACATATGTCGCATGAGCGGGGGGCTAGGAACGGTGTCCATCGTCGGGTCACTCCCCGTCAACACCAAGGCCTAAAGTGTCAAGATCTGAACTTTTGGACTAGCTCTAGCGATAAGCCACCTCACCCATAGTTCTTGGTACTTGAGACCCTCACGAGACACATGTACGAAATCTAAGCGATGCATGTTTTTACCTATGGCCTTTTCCTCGAGAGGCTCACGGGGAGGCTCATGAGGGCATCCCCCTCCAATGGCCCAAATTCCTGCTAGAACTATGGCCGCCTCCTTGAGGGGCTAACAAGATAAGCATTTGCCCTATGGCCTTCTCCTCGAGAGGCTTACGGGGCGGCTCGAGAGGGCATTCCCCTCTAGTGGCCCAAATTCCTGCTAGACCTAAGGTCTCCTCCTAGAGGGGCCAACAAGATAAGCCTTTAACAGATGGTCTTCTCCTCGAGAGGCTTATGGGCTTACGGGGCGGCTCGAGAGGGCATCCCCCTCTAGTGGCCCAATTCTTGCAAGACCTATGGTCTCCTCCTCGAGGGGCCAACGGAATAAGAATTTTCCCTATGGATTTCTCCTCGAGAGGCTTACTAGGCGGCTCGTGAGGGCATCCCCCTCCAGTGCCCAAAATTATTGCTAGACCTATAGTATCCTCCTAGAGGGACCAACATGATAAGCATTTTCCCTACAATCTTCTCTTCCAAAGGCTTACGAGGCATCTCGTAACGACACCCTCCTTTCAGCAGCCTAAGCACTAGTTATACTTGTGGCCCCTTTCCTAAAGATCCTACATGACAAATGTTAACCTCGCATGTCCCTCCTCAAAAGGCCCATGGGCAACTGGTGGAGTCACTCCCTGTCGGCGAGCGGAAAATCATTGGAAAACCTGCAATTCCACTCTCAAAAGACCCAGTAGACAAGCAGATGCCCCCCGAGAACATGGAGAAGGGGCTCACGAGGGTAGCACCTATCAACAGCCGAGGCATGTGCACATGCGTAGATCCCCCTCTAGGCTTCGAAGGGAACGAGGCGGTCCGACCTTTCGGGCTCCTATACCACGGGGGTTGGCGACGTGTCCCTTCAAAATGGCTTGCAAGGGAGCTAACCGCTCTCGGTACCAGCAGGCAAACATTATTGCACCATTCCCTAGGAGCCCGCTTCATGCCAGGGAGCTGCCCGAGCGAAAGTACATAATGATCACCGCCACACGGGACCCGCGACGTGGCTCTTGATAGTCATCGCGCCCTAGAAAGGTCCCATATGCAATACACCTATGGTTGTCTTCTCAAGGAAGCTAATAGGATAGGTGTGGGTACTACAGTCCCCCGAGAGAAAGCCTACGGGGCGGGACGCGTGATGCTGATGTTCGGATCCCCCAAGAGGCCTACAGGAAAAACAAGAGCCCCATGAAATGGAGGCACAAGATAGCCAGCGAGTGAATGTACCTCCTCAGGTGGCCTAGGCATACTATGGTCGCGACTATCTCTAGGCAACTGGGTTCGGAGTCATCAATGCTCCGCTCTTCCCTGCTTCCCGGGTACTGCCAAAAGAGCGACCTAAGGAGAGCAGGTACAAAGGGGCCTGACGAGGCGTATTGCCCGGGCCAACCATGTAGGTGGCTCTCGTTGGCCATCCCTAGCCAATGGTGGAGGCAACCTCACTCAGGGGCTGGTACCTCAACAAAGTACATAGAAATAAAGACAACTAGCATAGGAGTCTGCTAAAAGATGTTCATTACATTCACGCCTCCAAAGAAAAAAGGCTAAAGGACAGTGACACATCTACACCTACAAAGACCTGCGGCCCCATAGGAGCTACGTCAGCCCCAACATAAGAGCCATCCGATACACCAGAGACGACATGGGTAGCCGACACAGCTTGTCAAGGGATCGCACACCAACATCGAGAATTCCCTCTCTCTGAGGTAGCGAAGCCACAACACTGAGTCACGTGTGATGTTGTGGTCATAGATTAAGCCCTCCCAGCCAGAGGTGAGGAACATCTCACCCAGTGTCGGGTTCTCTTTCTAGCTTTCACCACCGCTGGAATGCTTCAAGAGAACGCTCCTCAATATGTGACCCCAGGCTCCTAGAGCAAAGCACCGAGGAAGCTTCACCCTAGTGGAGCAGTCCTCACCCCAAAGGATGATGACAAAATCGGTAACCTGGACGGGCCCGAGTTTATACTCAATCTTGATCGCAACCGGCAGGGGAGAATGGGGGAGATGTGCGGGCTCTGGGCCACATCTCGACTTTCCGATGCGCCCACCACGATGCCCCCTCGAGCTGCTGTGAGGGCGAACACGGTCGTGCTTTGCCGGCACCTCCCCCTCGGCCGCCACAACAGCGCCAGAATAGGAGGCGACAGCCAGAGCGGCGCCATGGCCGCCACACCTCCCGTGACCACTAACGTGTGGTCTCCCATGTCCGTGCTTCATTGGTGGGGTCACCTTAACTTCCACCATCGCGGACTTACCCTTCTTATTGGCAGAAAGCCGTTTGGGGGTCATAGGAAACACGGGGCATTGGCTCTGTGAAACAGTAAGAAAAGGATGGATGGGAAGAAGATATGGTGTCAAGAAGAAGGTAGCATGCTCATGTCCCGATTTAACAAGCCAATATAGGAGGACGCATTACTACACGGGACACGTAGCATTAACCGCTGGCCCCTACATGCCATCACATTGTGGGAGCAACTTCCACGGCAGGGAAAGCGTTACCGCAACCGACGGAGGAGGGCTCACGGCTGCTTCGTGTGCACAGTAGGGGTGAGCGTGGTGATGGTCTCATGTTGACCAAGAGGGCGTCGGGGCCCATCGACCTTTTTGGCCTCTTGCCCCTTCATGTCCATCAAGGGACACATGTGCCGCAACCACCCATCGGCTACTATTGGGGTCCTCGCAACCGGGGTGCCACACCCCAATGGTCGACGGGCTCGCCACATGAGCGATGACACCTTATGGAGGCTGTAACACCAGGAGTGGTGCCTCACAAGGGAACGCCCGGGGGTAGTCTCTCATGAGACTCATTCCTCGGGTCCGACCGACCCCGCTTCGATAGAGCACCATGCGAGAAGGAGCCTCGCGTGGCTCCCTGGCTCACCCCGGCCTCGGATACCTTCGAGCGTGCCTAAGGGGCACACGCCCATAATCTCGTGGAAAAAGCGGCATGGACGACGAAAAAGAAAAGTGGTGCTGCGGCTTTGCAGGCCACACTGACCACCTCGGTAAAGATAAGTCGGTTCGACCCCTTTAGTGAAAAACTAAGGTGGATGACCTGAGCACTGGCAGTGCTCTCCTTTTCCGTTTTGGTGCTAGCAAGGGAGCAGGTGGTGCCAAGTAGCAACAAGCGACGCTGATGGAGTCTGCTTTATGAAGGAACGGAGAGCCCCTGGTGAGCAGGACTGAGTCCAGACAAAGTAGTCTTGTAGATCGGGACTTCGAGGAGCCGCTATGTGGTGACCCTTCCCGCCCAAGATTTGGGGGAAGAGGCCCGACGCTGCTATCTAAGGAGGCCTTGTCCTACCTTAGAGGGAATCGATCCCTGCGATCTAAAACCCTAGACATTCATCCACCATTATACCCTCGTGAGACACCGCGAGCATTACAACAAAGCAAGAGTACGGAACGAGGGTCCTGAACCTGGGTAAAAAAACCATGTGTCCCCTCTCTGTCATTTTTTCCATACAATCCCCATGACATAGGGATCGGGTTCCACTATCATCAGATAATGAAACAAACAACCACACGAGGTATCTTTTTTTCTTTGACCCATCTAGAGGGTCTATTAGTGTTTGAAACCTTGTTACAAACCATCAAACAAACGGAAAAAGAACGATAGGGAAGCTGGAGACGCGGGAAGGACCCAGAAATTTTTGCCTAGCAGCATCACATCCTTCTTCTTTTTCCCCTTCCCCTCTCCAAGTCAGGCGCATCATGTGTGTGATCCTGAGGAATCACCGAAAGCACCAAGAAAGGTACGTGAGCCGCATCCATCGCCACAGCATCAGATAACGCATTCTGCTGCAAAACATCAGCCCCAGCATGCAGCATCCCCTGCTCATTCTCCCCATGTAAACCTGCCCAATATCGAATGAAAACACATGCATATATAACCAAATCAACTGGAGAGTTAATAAGTTTTTTTTCAAATAGGCCCTGTTCCTATGCTTCCAAATAGCCCAGCAAATTGCTGCCAACGCCGTAATCTGCACATTTCTACTAACTCCCAGAAACTTAGGAGCCCACCATAAGTACTGAGAAAAGGATCCAGGCCTATTCTCATCACCAATTTATTTAACAACCACACCCCACACATACTTAGAAGCCACACATGAAAAGAACAGGTTCCCAATGGTTTCCTCCTCTCGACAAAATCTGCAAGTGGAGTCCTCTTCCCAGTTTTTCTTTTTCATATTGTCTTTAGTGAGAATAGCATTATGCCAAATCAACCACAACCAGATTTTAATCTTCAAAGGGATTTTTGCTTTCCATAGATGCTTAAAGCTTCTATCAATCCCAACATTGGATAAATGAGAATACATGGATCTAACTGAGAATCTACCAGATTTAGCCCACAACCAGATAGGTTTATCCTTCTCCTGATTCAAAATCACACCACTTACCAGACTTCTTAACTGATTATAATGACCCATACCATCAGCATTCAACCATCTCAAAAGAACATCTCCACCCTCTCTCAGCCATGCTAGCAACAATAATCATTTGATTCTGACAAATATCAAACAAATCAGGAAACTTAACTTTCAGAGGAATATCTAAGCACCATGCATCATGCCGTCATGTGCGTACTCCACCATCATTACCGTCATTGAGAATCTCCGAGCACGTGATTCATCCCCCTCATGAACTCAGGGTTAGTCGGACCCCGTGTTCCTTTAAGGGGAACATTCTCAAACAGTAGTAGAAGAGGGAGTGTATCTGACACATACCTGCGTGTAAATCACTGTACTGCATCCTACCCTGGTGCAAGGATTAATCGTCAAGAGAAAGAAAAAACCCATGCCTAACCCTAAGTTCAATTTCTCATGCGCTCTCATTTGCTGTCTTTCCTAGGATCTAAAATTAAGGCATTATAAGCGCCCTGGCCGCGAGATGGACGCTAGAGAAAGTGTCGTCCCTAGGAGAGACATATCCTCTCTGGAGTCCTCTTTGCTTGGGTGCGATTATCTGAGGGTGAATGAACCGAGAGATACAGGTCATCCCGTAGAGACACATGGATATGCTCCAACATTACATGGTCAGGGTGATCACGTGCTCAAAAGATTCCTTGAAAACATGGAGAGCGCATACCTACAAAGCATCTGAGGTATTACCCAAAGAAGGAAAATAATTGTGCCACATAAGTACCAAAGCAGAACTTTACAGTTCCAATTAATATCCGCGAGAACTAATACTTGTGACTCGTTACACACATGTGAGGCTGGATATTCATGTGGGAGGCGGTTTCGTGCCATCCGAGTTGGTCCCTTCAGCGGGGGCCAGATCGGGCTTCACATGGAGAATGACTTCCTCGACAATAGGCACCATCGTACTCTGGCTTTGGCCAGCGCAGACGGCTCCATCGTCCTAAATATTTTGGTAGCCGGGATCAGGGAATCTAGGCAGTGGAGATCCATGAGGAAGAACTGGGCTATCACCCTGGAGACCTGCTCGACCTCTTGGTCCAAGAACACCTGCAATGACTGTGGCATGCCCTAGATTTGCGTCGCCAGGCGAATCATGAATGATGTGAGATTCTAGGCATATTTTTCCATGGGGTTTTCTTTCTCAATGGCAATGATTCCAAAAATGGGTTAATAACCGCCGATATGTGATTAACGATGAGCCAAAGGCAGAGAGTGTCCTCCTGAAACAATCCCTCAAGTGTGGTCAAGGACTTTTGGGCAGTCTCCAGTATACCGGCCTGCACGTTAAACTCGGTCCAGCGGGCTCATCCAGCTGGAGGCGCTCGACCGATCCGAGTCTGGTAAGGTGGACCGCGACTAGCCTGGGCTCGGCACGGTCTGGCTCGTCTTTTTTTCCAAATTAGCAAACATGGCTGATTTCAGAGGCCTGCTAGGCACACATCTTCCTCATCGATCACATCCTATCTTCTTCCTCAGCTCCTTGTACCGCCTCCACCTTCTATCTTCTTCCTCAGCTCCTTGTACCGCCTCCACCTTGTATTGCCGCAGCCATCACCGCCCTGCCACACTGACCCACCATGCCATCCCGTACTGTCGCTGATGCCTTGCCACCCCACCTTGTACTGTCGCCGTCGTCGCCGCCCAGTACTATCGCCGCCTTGCGATGCTACCCTGGAAGATGGCCCATCCGTTAGTGTTTGTCACTACTTGGCTCGCGAGCCAGACTGAGCTAGACCCAGTTTGGGAAAGCTCGGGCTGATCTCCATGTGGAGGATCGCCGGCATCTTAGAACTAGCTCGGGATCGACCAAAAAAGATCGAGCTTTTCTCTGGCTCGGTCCGAGCCGGACCGAGTCATCCCGCGTCTAGGTATGGTCTCTAGGGACTAGAGCGCGCCCTGACGCTCTCGATGTGCCTCGGAATTCACCCCTCCAATCGGAGCAGATCCTCTTGGAGGGATTTCAGCTCCTTATGGAGCCGCAAGTTATGTTGGGAAGCCATCTTAGAGCATTAGAGCATGTCCAACAGGTCTCTTAAATTTTTGTCGCGTAAAACTCGAGTACACGGTCCTGTACTCGATTTTACTCTGAAATTCCCCACTGATTTCATCGCCCGTCTAGCAGACCCCGTATCCGAGCCCTGTATATTTAAAATATAAATTTTGCGCGAGATAAAAGCAAATTGTTCATAGATAGGCTTCGATTTATCATAGATACAGGCAAAATTGCGCGATCTAGCGGTAGATCGCGACTTATTAAGCTAACCCTAATCTAATACTGCACAAAATAACCTCGTCGGAGACCTCCTTGTCGGCGAGGTTGTCGTTGCCGCGGCGGCAGTACGCCTAGTCATCATCGATGACGATGACGGCGACGGCGGCAGCCTCCGCCTTCTTCATCTCCTCGACGGCGGCGATGGCGAGCGCCTCCTCCTCCTTATCCGCGGCCGCCTGCCGACGGCCTCCGCTGAGGCCTCGACATCAAGGAAGAGGGCTCCTCCTCCGCCTCCTCCGCCGCGCCGCCGCGTGCCGCCCGCCGCGGGCGCCGAGCCCTCCTCCCGATTGGGAGCGTGCGAGCGCCACGCCGCGAGATTGGCGCGATCCATCTCCCATTGTGCCCGCACTTCGAATTTGTCGCCGGTCATCGGCGGCAGCGGGTCGATGTTGAAGTAGAATCGGGCGCGAAGTCGACAGCGATCATGCATCGCCCCCACCACCCGACCCATTTCCAGACGGCCGCCGCCCAGATAGCTTGCGAGAGGACCCACGCTCGAGCGTGAGCTCTCGCGGCGCTGGCTGGGAGGAGGAGCTCGTGGCTTGGCGACAATGAGATCATAGCGGCGGCGTGGATTCGTGAACGGAGCGGCTGGAATTGCTCGCCGGAGTTGGGCGGAGCTAGGGTTGCGAGTGAGGGGTTGGACCCTCACTCGCACCCTCACCCTGTACTTATACGGGGCCGGGTGGGTGATTTGCCCTGCCCCATATCCGAGCGATACAGGCCGGCCTGTTTACGGGGCGTGCTAGGCGGGCCAAAACACCGGCACCCCGTATCTCGCCGGAAATTTACGGGGTGCCGGCTGTTTACGGGGCCTGTTAGACTTGCTCTTTTTTTTGGAATGAGCGCATTTATTAACCAAATGTTTAATTCTTACACCCGGCCTCTGCATAACTAAGATGCACACAGCCACACGAACGACAGACTAAGACAAAAAGTAGATAAGCATCACAAAAAGGCACTAAAAAATAAAAAGTCTAGAATCTAAGATAGATCAATCCTCAGATCACGCGGCCATCCATGTCGTGAGAAAATATTCCTCGCCGTGTCCTCCAATCGCGTACATCCGTCCAGAAATAAGTCGCGAAACTCCATGCGTTGGAGAATATTCCATGATCGAAGGATAGCCGTGGCTCGATAAATAACCTGCAGAGGAGAAGACACAATATTATTAAAAAATTTGTCATTTCTACAAAGCCATAGCGACCATATAATGGCAAGCGCTCCCACCCTAAACAAGGTTCTGTACTTATCAACAATTCCATGCAACCAATTACCAAAAACATTGGTTACTGAACATGGAGGAGATAAGCCAGAAGATATTTGGATGAATGACCATATAGAACGAGCAAATTTGCACTGAAAGAATAAATGGTGAATTGTCTCATCTTGATGACAAAAAACACATTGTGTACTTCCATGCCAATTCCTCTTTACAAGATTATCTTTTGTTAGAATTACCCCTTTCCGTAGATACCATGCAAATATCTTCGTCTTAAGGGGTATTTTTATTTTCCAAATTTTACTATTATTATCGACTAGGAAATCAGGTTGGAACAAAGCTTTATATAGTGAGCCAACAGAAAATTTACCACTTTCCAGTAATTTCCATTTGAACACGTCAACACCGTCCGACAATTGTATCCTGGATAACCGTAAAATAGATTGTTCCAAGATAACAGTCTAGGTCCGATGAGACTTCTTCTGAAAAACACATTAGGAGGATAGTCCTCCATCACGGTGGAGATCGTATCCCCTTTGTGTCTAATAATTGAATATAGAGCTGGGTACTGTTCGCGAAGAGTAGTTTGGCCTAGCCACTTATCTTTCCAAAACCTAATTTGTGATCCATCCTTAATCTCAAAAGCACCAAAACGAAAGAAATGTTTCTTGGTGGCCATAAGACCTGCCCAAAAATGTGAATCTCCGGGTTTCCAAACCACTTGAGACACAGCTTTGGAGCCCACATATTTCCTCCATAACATGGTTTGCCAAACGCCTTCCTTAGTAAGTAGTTTAAAAAGCCATTTGCCTAGAAGCGCGGTGTTTTTGACTTGCAAATCGTGTATGCCCAGTCCACCAAACTCCTTCGGCCGACAAACCACATTCCATCTGGCCAGTCGATATTTCTTTTTCTCACTATCCCCTTGCCAAAAGAATCTTGAACAGAAATAATCCAATTTGTTCAAAACCCCTTTTGGCATTTGGAAAAACGAGATCATATACAGTACCATATTAGTAAGTACTGAATTTATAAGTACTAGTCTTCCCCCAAGGGATAACAATTTTCCTCTCCAACTATTAAGACGTTTTTGTAGCCTTTTCTCAACAAGTTTCCATTCAGCAATTGTGAGACGCCGATAATGAATCGGTATTCCCAAATAATTGATTGGAAACAGACCCAGACCACAGCCGAAAAGTTCAGCATATAGGTGGGCCTCGTTTTGGGCCTCGCCAAAACAATACAAATCACTCTTATGGAAATTTATTTTAAGCCCAGATAGCAGCTCGAATGCTGATAATATTAATTTCAGATTCTTAGCTTTCTCCAGATCATGTTCCATAAAAAGAATTGTATCATCAGCGTATTGAAGAATAGAAAGTCCACCATCAAAGAGATGTGGAACTACACCTTCAATTTGACCATCAGCCTTTGCTCTCTCAATAAGGATAGCCAACATATCAGCCCAAGATATGTTAAATAGTAAAGGCGATAATGGATCCCCTTGTCTCGATCCTTTCTTGGTCCGAAAGTATTTTCCAAAGATTCGTTTACTTTAATGGCAACACTACCTCCGGACACAAACGATCGAATCAGAGCACGCCACTCCTCAGAAAAACCTTTCATACGGAGTGTTTGCTGGAGGAAAGACCAGTTAACTTTGTCATATGCCTTCTCAAAGTCAATCTTGAACATTACACCATTTAATTTTTTTGAGTGTAGTTCATGGATTGTTTCATGCAAAATTACAACCCCATCTAGGATATTTCTTCCTTGCATGAACGCAGTTTGAGACGGGCTAACAACATTGTCAGCAACCGAATTTAGTCTAATTGTAGCAACTTTAGTGAAAATTTTAAAGCTAACGTTAAGCAAGCAGATTGGACGGTACTGTTGTATACGTTGTGCATTATTAACCTTAGGCAGTAAAATTATGTTACCAAAGTTGAGTCTAAAGAGATCCAATTGTCCAACTTGTAAAAACCCAAACAAATTCATCAGGTCCGCCTTGATAACGTCCCAGAATTTTTGGTAAAATTCCGCTGGGAATCCATCAGGTCCTGGTGCTTTGTTATGTTCCATTTGGAAAACCGCTTTCTTGACCTCTTCCTCGGTATATGAGGCAGTTAGAAATCTATTTTCTTCATCAGAAATCTGGGGGATATCGGACGTTTGGGACTCATCCATAGAGAAAGAATTTTCCACTGGGGCCCCAAACAAGGATTTATAATACGTAGTGATATATGACTTCAGATGCTCCTGTCCCTCAATCATACCTTCGTCCTGAATCAGAGAGTGAATAAGTTTCTTCTTATGCCTGCCATTGACAACTGCATGGAAGTATCTAGTATTCGGATCTCCTTCCAGTATGAATTTAGCTTTAGAGCGTTGGTACCATTTGAGTTCCTCCTCGCGCAGAAGTCGGGCTATCTCTGCATTCGATTGGCTTTTAAGCTCAATTTCTTGTGCAGTTAATGGCCTTACCTCCGCGGAAGCCTCTAAGTCATCTATTATAAGTGTTAGGCGTAATTTTTCCTTTTTTAGGATACCCGCTGTGTGCCTGGCCCAACCCCGAAGGAACTTGCGTAAAGTACGCATTTTGTTATTCCATCGTAGGATAGGCGTTTGGCCACCTACCGGTTTCTCCCAAATAGCCTTAACCATCTCGTAAAAACCATCACGGATCATCCAACCGAGTTCAAATTTAAACTCATTCGTAGACTTTCGTGGCGGTGATCCAAAAGAAAGAAGTAAAGGGGCATGATCCGACAAAGCCTCAATACGCTCTAGAGCACGAACAGTTACCATATGGAACTTTTGTTCCCAATCAGTATCCATAAGCACTCTATCTAGTTTTTCGTATGTTGGCTCCGGAAGACTATTAGCCCATGTAAATTGCCTTCCTAACATTGTAACATCTCTCAAGTCCAGACTGTCAATGACAGCATTGAACAGAAAAGGCCAATGTTCATCGAACCGACCCCGACTTTTCTCGTGAGGAAATCTGAGCAAATTAAAATCCTCAAATATAAGAATAGGATATGGATTGTCCTTTGCCAAATTCACAAGCTCACGTAAAATGTCAGCCTTATAAACATCCTGAGCGGCCCCATATACGGCGACTAAAGACCATGTGAAATTGTCAGCCTTATTACGGATATGGATTTTTATAAAAAAATCTCCCACTGAACTAGCTAAAACTTCCATAGTCTCACCTCGAACGTCTAACAGGATCCCCCCGGATCGTCCACGCGGCGGACGTGATATCCACGTAAAGTCCACTCCACTAGAAAGGCGATTGAGTAGAGCTTGCGAAAAATCCCGTCTACCAGTCTCAGAAATACCCAGAAAATCCAAATTATAATCTCTTACACAGTCAGCAAAGAATAAATGTTTAGCCAAGTCCCGAAGACCTCAGTTTTTTGAAAACATTCCATTCATTGAGAAACTATAGGAGATTTGGATACACAGGATCTCTTTCGCAACCGCTGGCTCTTCGATTTTCGACCAGAAGCTTTCAGCTCATACATAGAAGCAAGCCCAGTCTCATCAAAGTCCACTTCCGACACTTCACCGACTAAGTGAGAAAGGAGTTGACCATCTACTGTGGCATGCAACTCCTCCTCCTCCTCAGTTAGTGAAGCATCAGGAAAAGCACTGACCTTAGGAGTAACCGTTAGACGGTCAACCTCCATGTGTCTCAAAACATTAGAAGAAAAAGATACATCCTGTACAGAGCTACCCAAACTAATGCCAACGTTGGCTAGTTTAGAAGAAATAACAGGAGTAGAAAATGACAAAAAAGATTTCGAATTACTCTTTATAACTGGCGAATCCAAGTTCCTCTCCGCCTTACGCCGCATGGCCTTGAGCATGGAGTCCTCATCAGCCACGGACGCCCCAGAGGCATCGAATCCATGACGCATGCTCCACCTGAATGGAGTACCACTCCCCTGCACAAGAGAAGCGTCACCTGGAGAAGGAAGCCATGCTGGAGACCGAGGCACCCCAGACCCCTCCTGGGTCTGGTCGTCCCCATCGACCACCGAGGTCACCTGCCCCACCAACGGGGGCGAGACGTCCCGAGTGTCCAACCCCACCTGGGTCGGACCAAGCGAAGCCATATCCTGAAGCTGGTCACGAACGTCGCGGTCAGCCGACCCCTCCTGGGCCAGCTTCCGCAAACACACCGAAGGAACAACCTCCTCAAGTACAGGAGTGGAAATAGGAATAGATCTGCCCAAAATATGCGTTCTGGACCTCGCTGGTGCTGAGCAAGCTCGCAGCACCGGAATGGAAGAAGAACGAAGAGCCTCCTGTAACTGAGTCGGTGAAACGCGAGGTGCTGAAGTAGAACCCTTCCCACGAAGAGGGGAATCCAAAGGAAGAGCATCCAGTAGTTGTCGTCCTCGCGGAGTCACCGGATTAGCATTAAAGGGGTGAAGAACGCCCTCACCACTGACCGGAAGATGCAGCGGAAGTACCTGCCTTACCGAGGAAGATCCAGTACCCCCCCTTCCTGAGTGGCAGTAGAAGCCTCAGAAGTATCCATAGCATCCTCAAACTGCTTCCCATTGGCATCATCATCCGCGTCATCATCTCCTTTTCTCCACAAGAAAGGAACAAACTCTGGTTCTGGAAGATAACCCTCAGGTTCAATCCGGAAACGAAAATCAAATACCTTGTGTTTAACCACAGCATCTGACACAATAAAGTGACCAAGGGCGTCCTTCTCCTTGAGAAAGATCTTCGTATCAAACATCTCCACGAGTATACGGACTACCCCCCGCTTCCGCAAACTGAATAAATCCACATCAAGAGTGTTCCCCATGAGTCCTCCAACAACCCACAAGCCCTGAAAGGATCGCAGAATATGGGGTACCCCTTCCACATGTAACCAAACCTGCTGCATCTCAAGCTTATGCGGCACCTCCTCCATCCTGTATAGCGAGAAGGTCAGCTGAGCGGTACTGAGCGGAACGGTCATCAGGATTCCATCCACCCTGTCCAAATCCTCAAACGTCGGAAAGATCACCAAGAAGGCAGAATCACCATGAGGCACCGCCTCCCACTTCCACTGAACATGCACCTGACATCGCCTGGCAATCTGCCTCTGAACAACCTCTGCTAAAACCATCGGTCCAGCAACACGTACCAGAGCAACCGGGGTCTGACTGCGCTCAAGATGATCCCGAGTCACTGCATCCGGAATCTGGGTGAACAAGGTCTGGTCGCTGCCAATACCAGCCATATACGGAGTCAAGTTAGACTTGCTCTTAGTGTCCCGCTTCATTTTATTGTTCGCCTGAAATAGCATCGGGACACCTTCAAGGGCTTTGGCACGATATACATGCAGGGTCTCCATCACCTCGTCGTGCTCACGATCTTTCAAGGCAAGATCATCTTGGTCTGCACTCTCCCACATGGCTTGCTCCTCTGTCAGGTGAAGCTCCCTAGAGGCAAGGATGCACTCGTCTTCATCAACACGGACCTCGCAACTCGCAAGCCAGCAATGCACCGACCCAGTCGTGAAATTCCCGCTGCAGAAGAAAGAAATCCTAGCCGGAAAGGGAGAAGAAATACTCAACTAAGTGGTCAATTTTCGAGGAGCTGCCAAGTGCGCCTGCCTCCATCGACACCACGGGTGCATTAGCAGGACTTGAATACAAGGTCTCACTCATAGGAATAATGGGAGGCGAGTGCTGCATTCGCTTGCGAGAAAGCCACTCTTCCAACGCCTTTGGAGAGAGTGCGTTAGAATGGTTGCCAAGGGCACCGTCCCGGTCGATGAAGCTCCTTGCACCGTGGGCTAGACCATAATGGGCATCCAAGCATATGGATCCACTATCCCCCATGACAGCTAGGATCCCTCCACCTCCTCTACGCCTGCCAAGGCGGAAAGTGAGACAAGCATTCACCAAGGATACCTGTAAACCTGGCTGGGCGCGCCCCGTCAAGAGTATACCAAGAGATGAATCCCTAGCCCTAGGGGCTAGGACGCTCCAGTCGAGACCAGTGCTACGGGAAGGAAGGATCTTCTCCATGCCCGAATTCATGAAGACGGCAAAAGAAGGGTGAACATTCTTGGGCGGTACCTCGGGAGTGCTTCCACAAGGGAAGCATATCCGTCCTAGGTATTCCTGTGACACCCCCGGGATCAGGGCTAAACAAATCCCAGACCTCCATCTGAAATAAGCTTAACCTTGAGCTCGGGAAATATCCAATGAAGAATCGGTAACACAGTAGTGAACCTACGACACAAAATTTATTACAGCAAGCTCATAACTGAGCAGAGAACCAAATTATTACAAGCAGATGTCACTGACCACAAACATCAAACAACAGAAGGCAAATTATGCTATTAAGTATAGCAAACTTAACAAATGGCCTAAGAGGCCTGAAGCATAAAGATGACGTTCCAGCCCATAGATTCCAGGCTGCCGGCCGAGAACCCCAAGCTACTCGTCGATGTCGATGTAGTACCACACTGATCTTCAGGGAACACTTACTCTGCCAAAAGTATCAACAAAGCAAGGGTGAGTACATGGTATACTCCGCAAGACTTCTGGCTAGTGGGGTTGTTTTGCATAAAGCCATCTTTGTTTATAAAACAAGAGAGAGAGAGAGAAGAAGCTCGTCTAATCAGAGTATTGTAAAAGGGGATAAGAGAGCGACATATCCAAAGTATTGATCATCATCTTTTGATATCCACCGAATCATCATCATCTCCTGACTAGGATCACCCCCTCGTACCCATGAGGAAGCATCCTTAAGCATACATTGATCTACCAAGTTTTATGATGAGGTTCAAGTTCTCTATGATCTTAGAATCTGGTCACTAAGCGTTCATATCCATGAACACGGCTATTCGAAAATATTTAACCATGCAGGGGTGTACAACTTTACCCACACGTACCAACCGACTCTTAATGCCAAGCTATTAGCCCTCTTCCTTGGAAGGCTGGCAGAGGGTGGTTGGCCACGACCTTTACCTTGCTTTCGCCGAGATCATGAGTCACGCAATAAGTATGGTTCCGCCGTAATGGGTCAAATCCCGAAGCCGGTACTTAAAGATGTGAGGCGAGGTTGGTTAACAAGGGCTCCATCGACCCGAAGCAACCTGGTCCACGCTTACCTACCTATTATGAATGCACCAACTTCACCCGGAAAATCTTTTAAAAGATTTTCTATGCATATGTCAAATGGAATGCCCGAACTATGTGACTCACGGAATCTACTAGGCAAGTTAATCAGGCGAAGGGTTCCCAAGCCCCGTATGGCTATACGCTCATCTCGGTTCCAAAGTGTAACACCCTCAGAATCGGCCCTACGCAAGTTTTAGCGAAACCCGCCAAACCCGCATAGAAACGATTCAAAGGTGCCCACCAGGCACTTTCGTGCGGGTGGAAAACGAAGTAATAACATTACACAACAGTCCTCGATGGGACCCATAGAACAGATATATATACAACAACGACTCCATGAGTCAAGAATACAGATATAATATACAAAGATCCAAATCACCTTGAAAACGATAGAGCGTCCAGCTACGGACAAGATGCAAATGGGGCTAAGAGCCCTGAAGAATAACCAATGGCGTCCATAACCCTGCCCAGGCCAAGCCGGAAGGGTAACCCTGCTAACGACGTCGATCTCAAAACCTTCTAAACAAAGGGGTGCCGACAAAGGGCAAATGAAAAAGAGGAGCGTCAGTACTGAGGCCAGTACACGGCGAGGCTAGAATTCGGCGGTCCTCGCCTACATAGGTATGGTGGACTGAGTGTAACACCCTCAGAATCGGGACCTATGCAAGTTTAGGCAAAATTCACCAAACCCGCATAGAAACGATTCAAAGGTGCCCACCAGGCACTTTCGTGCGGGTGGAAAACGAAGTAATAACATTACACAACAGTCCTCGGTGGGACCCACAGAACAGATATAAATATAAGCGACTCCATGAGTCAAGAATTACATATATAGTATACAAAGATCCAAATCACCTTGAAAACGATAGAGCGTCCAGCTACGGACAAGATGCAAATGGGGCTAAGAGCCCTGGAGAATAACCAATGGCGTCCATAACCCTGCCCAGGCCAAGCCGGAAGGGTAACCCTGCTAACGACGTCGATCTCAAAACCTGCTTAAACAAAAGGGGTGCCGACAAAGGGCAAAGGAAAAAGAAGGAGCGTCGATCGAGGCCGATTACAGCGAGGCTAGAATTGGCGTCCTCGCCTACATAGGTATGGTGGATAAGCGGCAGCGACATGCACTAAACAACCTATAGAGACTCGATACAATGGCGGATATCGAGAGAGGATAAGGATGACCTAACGGATCCAACAAGCTAACACCAAACAAACCCATCCTGGTGTTTCCCCCTCGAGACCAAACGAGGAAGTCAACCGAGGAACTCACACAGTTGGCAGTTTTATTTATTCCGTTATAGTTGTGGCACTTTACTAGTCAGGTTTAGATAATCGTCCTGATAAAGTAAGCAGTGGGCACTTTTAGTTAACCATTCCGTTATAGTGGCAGCACTTACTAGTCAGATACAATTAGCATGAGATAACCCTTAAACCCAGCAGTTGTTGGTACTTTTATTCAGCCAATTCGTTGTAGTTGCAATACTTACTAGTCAGATACATTTGTCGCAAGCGACAACCAAACAAGCAATTGTGGGCAGTATTAATTAGCCATTCCATTATAGTGAAGCTGATTACTAGTCATTATAAGTCAAATTATAGCAGTAAACTTTAGTTATGCTTGTCTATGATCGAGATACTGTGCTCCAAGTCGTCCATATCCGCGGACACGGCTTTCAGAAAGTTTTACCCGGCCGGGGTGCACCAATAGCAACACACGCTCGATCAACCTCGGAAAAACCAAATCAAAACCCAACGAGGCTTTCACGACTGAACAATCACAGGATTCAGAAATATTTGAGGCCACCCTTTGAGTAGAACCATAGCGGAGTAGGCAAGCTCGAGACGGCCTCAAGGTTGCGCCAATGGCTGCGATTGGGAACCCGAAAGTGTGGCTGGGCTTGTCGATACAGCGTAAACTCCGCATACCTAAGCGATGCAGTGTGCTCCTCGCACAATCGTAAATAAAGCGATAAAACATGGCATAAGTACGGATCGTAATAAAACCTCAAACTAGTTTGTGGCCCCAAGAAATAAGAATGAATCAAGCTCTCGGGGTCCCATATACCTCCCGGATGTGGATAGCGCAAAATCAAGGAACAGTGTATCAAGTACTCGGGGTCTTACGGGACACAAGTGGGCGTTCGAAACCAAATATTATCTATCACCCACCGATGCCTGCTTATTCAATTTTAGTTGTTAAGCAGTAAAGTGACGATAAGTAAAACTAGAATCATCTCCAACATCAACATGCGGCAATACATCAAGCTGTGGCTTATGGCGACACACATCGACTTGAGCAAGCAACTACGACGCGAAGTCCAACTATCTACCAAACAACGGTAATAGGATGTGTCCAAGGCAATATAGGGCTGCGGTATATCACGAATGTACGAAACTAAAGCATCGCAACACATATAGCAATAGATCAACGGAGGAAGTAAATACTATAAAAGTAAGATAGGTAGAAAGAGGAGATGCTTTGAAAACATTGTCGAAGGTTCAACCGAAGATCGGGGCGTAGCTCACATCAACTCAACGGCCTTATCCGCGAAGAAGCAAAACACTAGAAGAAACACCGAATGCAATATTTAATACAACGGCAGAAGATCGGCATGATGCATGCATGATGGATGGCATGGCAAGGATGCGATGCAATTAGGTCAAATTAAGCGGAACCGGGGTCCCGACAATTAATTAGATGGTTCAAGTCATTTAGAACCCCCGCAATTTAAATGTTGTTTTAGCAAGGCACGATAAGATACCGGTTCGCTACACAAGTTTAAATGAGGCCAATATGAGACTAGATTTGCCCGCATATGGGCCCCATATTTAATTATTAGGTGAATCGGCATAAGGCCCCCCAAACCACAGATATGCATGCGAGTATGACAATTCAATATGCAATCAAGTTGTTATTATGTTATAAAATAGGGTTCCGGGAAAAGGGTTCACACATTAGGGGTCTCGGCGATCTTGGGGTTCCGGGGTTCGGGGTCGACAGGGTCCAGGGTCCGGCGGATCTGGGGTTCGGGGTTCGACGGAAGCGTGCCCGGATATCGGGGGTCGTAGATCTGGGCGCATCCGGGGGTCTCGGCGTCCGGGGAGCAGAACTTGGATCGGTGTCGGGGCGCATCGGCTTCTTCCGGGTCGGTACCGTTCTTGTCGTCGCGGCGATCTCGTCGGGTCCCACGGGTTGATCTTGCCGTTACGAGGATCTTGTCGGGTCCGCGGATCGGCCGCTCTTGTCGTTCGGAAGTAGAACTTGTCGTCCTTGTGGCGGTCTTGGCGTCTTTCCGGTTTCGGGCCTTGGCGCTCTAGATCGGTTCTCTAGGTCTCGGCGTTCGGCTCCTTGGAGGAGGTCGGGCGTTCGGGCAGAAGAACTTGAGGCGCCGCTTCACCAAGTCTGGCAAGAGTTCTCGACATTCCATGTAGAAGACCTTCGGGTACTAGAACCTTGTTTGTCGAGGTGGATATTGTCGTGGCACTCGGGACTGCACCGGAGATCTTGTCGGTGGATCTTCGAGTAGTGCCATACTCATCTTCGGAACCTCTTCATTGGAGATGAGCACTGCACTTGCAACCCACACCTAAGCTGCAGGAGGCCATGGTAGAAGCAGTGCCCATCCATCCGACAGGAGACAAGCCAGAGGAGGCGCGCTTGGGGCAGAGCCGGCGACGGGCAACGGCCGGAGGCGGGGTCCGGGCAACGGCGGAGCGACCACGGAGACGGCGGCAGCGGGCGAAGGCGGTTGGCGCGCAGGAGGGAGGCAGCGCGTCGGGGTCGGCGGTGGTGGATGCTGTGAACAGCGGGTCGCACGCTCCGTGGCCAGGGGTGTAGCAGCGAGGTCGGGGCCGACGCAGTTGGTGGAGGCGAGAACGGCGGTTGCAGGGGTCGGGAGGCCTTGGGTTGGGGAACCGAGAGGCGGCGGGCGGTTGAGGCGAGGACAGGAGGAGGAGGTCCACTGGCGGCGGCAGCAGCGAGGTTGCCGGAGGAGAGGCGAAGCCGCCAGGCGGCCAGAGCGGAGGCGCGCGAGCGGGCCAGGGAGGAAGGCAGCGTCAGCGTCGGTGGCTCAGCTGTGTGTGGGAGGCGGCCTTCTGCTTGAGGAGGTGCGTCTTGGGAGGAGAGAGCCAGGGAGAAGAAAGAGAGGGACGGGGGGGGCGCGCGTGGGAGGTGGGTCCAGCAGGGGTCAGGGGTGTGGGGGCAGGGGCAGCGGTTGGGCTGGGTGTTTGGGTTGAGTGGGGGTGAGCATGCCAGGTGGGCCGGGTGGGGAAGCGGGGTCCAGGCGGCAGGGGCACGGGGTGCATGCAGCGTGTGTGTGTTTTGGGGGTGGGGCGCTCTGAGAGGAGAGAGGAGGGAGGAGGGAGAGAGAGGCAGTGAGGTGGCGAGATGCTATTGGGCAGGGTGAGGTGGAGAGGAGAGTTGGGTAGATTTCTGGGTAGGTTTAGGAATAAAGGGTGGCTGGATGGGTGAGGTGGCAAGTGGGTAGGAAAAGGGTGAGAGGGTGAGGTGGCGGTCTGCGGTTGGTGGGTAGGATAGAATTTGGTGGGACTAGGATTTAGGTGGGGCTGATTGGGGTGGGCCGTTTTAAAATCTGGCTGTCGTTGGTCGGGTTGGCCCGCTCACGCCCTCTTCAAATAATTAAAACTTTTATTTGATTTAATTGGGCCGTTGCAACCCGATAGCAACAAAACAAAATTATTCCGGAGACCCGGTGTTTGACATTTGAATAGAGATGGGGCGTCTGGAAAACAAAACGGGGTTTGCAAAATAGTTTTATGCAAACTATGCACGATGATGACGATGCAATGCACAAATTCAACGCGATTTTCTAGTAGTGGTTTTGCGGGATGCCACAATTCGACACCACTAACAAGGGATCTCGCCCTCGAGATCCGCCTCATGGTACCGGAAGGAAGGTCGGCGTTCTGCGTCTTCTCGCTTCGTGTAGATCCTCGCGACACCACTAACGAGGGTTCCTTCTTCATCTTGAAATTGGCGACACCACCAACAAAGGGTCGTTATTCCTGATCGTCGAGAGAGCACTCCGGAGAACCAAAGGACGAAGATAGAGGCATCAAACGATAAGGTCACCTCTAACTTCCATGGACGGAGTAAAACTGCTGGATCCACTGATTCGACGTACAAGAGCGAATGATAAGAGCAGTGGTAGGGTAGCTACTCCATCCCACACTCAGACCATTTCTCTGCACGCGAATAGATGGATTTTGCAACCAACTCACGGAATTAGACTGAAGATCGCGACAAGCGAGGTTCGGAAGTTGCGTCGGAAACACCAGAAGAGACAACAGAGATCGTATGAAAGACACAATGATTAGGTTCCGCGATGGTTCCATTGGCATGAACAACACATGCTCACGGTCGACTCCAACTTCACCAAAGCTCGTCCTTCTCATATGTTTTTCAACGACACTGATATCCGGCAAGGAACACATATGGATAAAGAGCTCAAGATTAAAAGATTGGAGGAAGGTTCAACAGACAAGTTGCAGATTGATGATCGTAGCACCTCCGTTACAAAAGGGAGAAAGCGAAACCCTAAAGGTACGACGGAAACCCAACCACGAGAATTCCTGGACTCGAAGAGAGAGAAGAGAGCAGATCCAAAACACGTAGAGGTAAGAGAGGAATAGCAGAGGGGTAAGGAGTAAAATCAGACCTAATCAGAACTATCCAACCGATTTTGAAAAATAGTTTTGACACTCTACTTCGGCCGTTAGCTAGGTTATCCTACAGGCTGGACTTGTGGGGTATCGCAACTGCTGAGCTCTGATACCACTCTGTAACACCCTCAGAATCGGGACCTATGCAAGTTTAGGCAAAATTCACCAAACCCGCATAGAAACAATTCAAAGGTGCCCACCAGGCACTTTCGTGCGGGTGGAAAACGAAGTAATAACATTACACAACAGTCCTCGGTGGGACCCACAGAACAGATATAAATATAAGCGACTCCATGAGTCAAGAATTACAGATATAGTATACAAAGATCCAAATCACCTTGAAAACGATAGAGCGTCCAGCTACGGACAAGATGCAAATGGGGCTAAGAGCCCTGGAGAATAACCAATGGCGTCCATAACCACCTGAGCCAAGCGGAAGGGTAACCCTGCTAACGCCGTCGATCTCAAACCTGCTTAAACAAAAGGGGTGCCGACAAAGGGCAAAGGAAAAAGAAGGAGCGTCAGTACTGAGGCCAGTACACGGCGAGGCTAGAATTCGGCGGTCCTCGCCTACATAGGTATGGTGGACTGAAGCGGCAGCGGCAGCATGCACTAAACAACCTATAGAGACTCGATACAACTGGCGGATATCAGAGAGGGATAAGGATGACCTAACCGGATCCAACCTGAAGCTAACACCAGACAAACCCATCCTGGTGTTTCCCCCTCGAGACCAAACGAGGAAGTCAACCGAGGAACTCACACAGTTGGCAGTTTTATTTATTCCGTTATAGTTGTGGCACTTTACTAGTCAGGTTTAGATAATCGTCCTGATAAAGTAAGCAGTGGGCACTTTTAGTTAACCATTCCGTTATAGTGGCAGCACTTACTAGTCAGATACAATTAGCATGAGATAACCCTTAAACCCAGCAGTTGTTGGTACTTTTATTCAGCCAATTCGTTGTAGTTGCAATACTTACTAGTCAGATACATTTGCATGGCGACAACCAAACAAGCAATTGTGGGCGTATTAATTAGCCATTCCATTATAGTGAAGCTGATTACTAGTCATTATAAGTCAAATTATAGCGAACTTTAGTTATGCTTGTCTATGATCGAGATATCTGCTCCAAGTCGTCCATATCCATGGACACGGCTTTGAAAGTTTTACCCGGCGGGTGCACCAATAGCAACACACGCCGATCAACCTCGGAAAAACCAAATCAAAACCCAACGAGGCTTTCACTTGAACAATCGCAGGATTCAGAAATATTTGAGGCCACCCTTTGAGTAGAACCCTAACGGAGTAGGCAAGCTCGAGACGGCCTCAAGGTTGCGCAATGGCTGTATCGGGAACCCGAAAGTGTGGCTGGGCTTGTCGACAGCGTAAACACTCCGCATACCTAAACAGTACAGTGTGCTCCTCGCACAATCGTAAATAAAGCAGTAAAACATGGCATAAGTACAGGATCGTAATAAAACCTCAAACTAGTTTGTGGCCCCAAGAAATAAGAATGAATCAAGCTCTGGCTCAGGGGGGTCCCATATACCTCCCGGATGTGGATAGCGCGCAAATCAAGGAACAGTATCAAGTACTCGGGGTCTTACGGGACACAAGTGGGCGTTCGAAACCAAATATTATCTATCACCCACGATGCCTCCTTATTCAATTTTAGTTGTTAAACAGTAAAGTGACGATAAGTAAAACTAGAATCATCTCCAACATCAACATGCGGCAATACATCAAGAATCGTGGCTTATGGCGACACATCAAGACTTGAGCAAGCAACTACGACGCGCAAGTCCAACTATCTACCAAACAACAGGTAATAGGATGTGTCCAAGGCAATATAGGGCACGGTATATCACAATGCGAAACTAAAGCATCGCAACACATATAGCAATAGATCAACAGGAGGGAAGTAAATACTATAAAAGTAAGATAGGTAGAAAGAGGGAGATGCTCGCCTGAAAACATTGTCGAAGGTTCAACCGAAGATCGGGGCGTAGCTCACATCAACTCAACGGCCTTATCCGCGAAGAAGCAAAACACTAGAAGAAACACCGAATGCAATATTTAATACAACGGCAGAAGATCGGCATGATGCATGCATGATGGATGGCATGGCAAGGATGCGATGCAATTAGGTCAAATTAAGCGGAACCGGGGTCCCGACAATTAATTAGATGGTTCAAGTCATTTAGAACCCCCGCAATTTAAATGTTGTTTTAGCAAGGCACGATAAGATACCGGTTCGCTACACAAGTTTAAATGAGGCCAATATGAGACTAGATTTGCCCGCATATGGGCCCCATATTTAATTATTAGGTGAATCGGCATAAGGCCCCCCAAACCACAGATATGCATGCGAGTATGACAATTCAATATGCAATCAAGTTGTTATTATGTTATAAAATAGGGTTCCGGGAAAAGGGTTCACACATTAGGGGTCTCGGCGATCTTGGGGTTCCGGGGTTCGGGGTCGACAGGGTCCAGGGTCCGGCGGATCTGGGGTTCGGGGTTCGACGGAAGCGTGCCCGGATATCGGGGGTCGTAGATCTGGGCGCATCCGGGGGTCTCGGCGTCCGGGGAGCAGAACTTGGATCGGTGTCGGGGCGCATCGGCTTCTTCCGGGTCGGTACCGTTCTTGTCGTCGCGGCGATCTCGTCGGGTCCCACGGGTTGATCTTGCCGTTACGAGGATCTTGTCGGGTCCGCGGATCGGCCGCTCTTGTCGTTCGGAAGTAGAACTTGTCGTCCTTGTGGCGGTCTTGGCGTCTTTCCGGTTTCGGGCCTTGGCGCTCTAGATCGGTTCTCTGGGTCTCGGCGTTCGGCTCCTTGGAGGAGGTCGGGCGTTCGGCAGAAGAACTTGAGGCGCCGCTTCACCAAGTCTGGCAAGAGTTCTCGACATTCCATGTAGAAGACCTTCGGGTATTAGAACCTTGTTTGTCGAGGTGGATATTGTCGTGGCACTCGGGACTGCACCGGAGATCTTGTCGGTGGATCTTCGAGTAGTGCCATACTCATCTTCGGAACCTCTTCATTGGAGATGAGCACTGCACTTGCAACCCACACCTAAGCTGCAGGAGGCCATGGTAGAAGCAGTGCCCATCCATCCGACAGGAGACAAGCCAGAGGAGGCGCGCTTGGGGCAGAGCCGGCGAGGGGCGGCGCAGAACGGCGGCCGGGGAGCGGGGTCCGGGCCGGCAACGCGGACCAATGACGGCGAACGGCGGGGCGACGCGGTTAGGCGCGATGGGGAGGCAGGCCGGGGTCGGTCATGGGCGGTGGTGGATCTGCGAACGGCGGGTCGCACGCAGCTCGGGCGAGGCAGCGAGGTCGGGGGCGGGCGACGCAGTTGGTGGAGGCGGGCACCGGCGGCAGGGGTCGAGGCGCGGGTTGGGGAACCGAGAGGCGGCGGCGGTTGAGGCGAGGACGCGGAGGGAGGAGGTCCACGCCAGGCGGAAGGCGAAGGCGGCCAGCAGCTGGAGCAACAGCAGCCTTGAGGAGCCGGGCAGGGAAGGCTGGGCGCTGTCAGCGTCTGGGCGCTGGCACATGGTGGCCTGGCTTGACGGGGAGGGCGACGCTGCGCGGGGAGGTTGCGTGCGGGAGGAGAGAGCCAGGGAGAAGAAAGAGAGGGACGGGGGGCGCGCGTGGGAGGTGGGTCCCGCGCGGGGCCGGGTCAGAGGTGTGGACCGGGGCAGGGACGCGGTTGGGGGGCTGGGGGTGTTTGGGTTGAGTGGGGGTGAGCATGCCAGGTGGGCCGGGTGGGGAAGCGGGGTCCAGGCGGCAGGGGCACGGGGTGCATGCAGCGTGTGTGTGTTTTGGGGGTGGGGCGCGCTGAGAGGAGAGAGGAGGGAGGAGGGAGAGAGAGACAGTGAGGTGGCGAGATGCTATTGGGCAGGGTGAGGTGGAGAGGAGAGTTGGGTAGATTTCTGGGTAGGTTTAGGAATAAAGGGTGGCTGGATGGGTGAGGTGGCAAGTGGGTAGGAAAAGGGTGAGAGGGTGAGGTGGCGGTCTGCGGTTGGTGGGTAGGATAGAATTTGGTGGGACTAGGATTTAGGTGGGGCTGATTGGGGTGGGCCGTTTTAAAATCTGGGGCGGTCGTTCGGGTCGGGTTGGCCCGTTCGACTGCCCCTACTGAAATAATTAAAACTTTTATTTGATTTAGTTGGGCCGTTGCAACCCGATAGCAACAAAACAAAATTATTCCGGAGACCCGGTGTTTGACATTTGAATAGAGATGGGGCGTCTGGAAAACAAAACGGGGTTTGCAAAATAGTTTTATGCAAACTATGCACGATGATGACGATGCAATGCACAAATTCAACGCGATTTTCTAGTAGTGGTTTTGCGGGATGCCACACTGAGCGGCAGCGCAGCATGCACTAAACAACCTATAGAGACTCGATACAACCGGCGGCTATCAGAGAGGGGCAAGAAAGACCTATCCGGATCCAACCTGATACTACCACCAAACATACCCATCCTGGTGTTTCCCCCTCGAGACCAGACGAGGAAGTCAACCGAGGAACTCACACCATTGGCAGTTTTATTTATTCAGTTGACGTTGCAGCAATTACTAGTCAGGTATAGAGAGTCATCCTGATATAATAAGCAGTGGGCACTTTTATTTAACCATTCCATTGTAGTTGCACACTTACTAGTCAGATACAATTAGCATGAGATATCCCCAAACCCAGCAGTTGTTGGTACTTTTATTTAGCCATTCCGTTGTAGTTGCAATACTTACTAGTCAGGTACAATGGTCGCAAGCGACAACCCAAACAAGCAATTGTTGGCAGTTTTATTTAGCCATTCCATTATAGTGAAACTGATTACTAGTCATTATAAAGTCAAAATTTATAGCACTACTTTAGTTATAGTTGTCTATGATCGAGATATTGTGCTCCAAGTCGTCCATAACCGCGGACACGGCTTTCAGAAAGTTTTACCCTGCAGGGGTGCACAAATAGCAAGACACACTCGATCAACCTCGGAAAAACCAAATCAAAACCCAATGAGGCCTTCACGACAAAGCAATCACAGGATTCAGAAATATTTCAGGGGGCCACCCCATTGAGTAGACCCGCAACGAAGTTAGCTGACTCCGAGGCGGACTCAAGGTTTGCGACAATGGCTATAAACGACTGGGAACCCAAAACTGGGCTTGTCGATACCGCGAAAACACTCCGCTTACCTAAACAGTACAGGTGCTATCCATCACACAATTTAAATAAAGCAGTAAAGCATGGCATAAGTACAGGATCGTAAATAAAACCTCAAACCAGTTTGTGGCCCCAAGAAATAAGAATGAATCAAGCTCTGGCTCAGGGGGGTCCCATAATCCTCCCGGATGTGGATAGCGCGAATATTCAAGGAACAGGTATCAAGTACTCGGGGTCCTACGGGACACAAGTGGACGGTTAACAACCAAATAACATCTATTGCCCACATGTGCCTCTGCTTACTTACTTCAATTTTAGTTGTTAAACAGTAATTAAAGTTATGAAAAGTAAAGCCATGATCATCTCCAACATCAACATGCGGCAATACTCCAACAACTGTGGTACTGGACGACACGCAACAGCACTTGAGCAAGCGACTACGACGCGCAGGTCCAACTATCTACCAATCAACAGGTAATAGGATGTGTCCAAGGCAATATAAGGCTGCAAGGGACATCACGTGTACGAAAACTAGAGCATCGTAACACAGATAGCAATAGAACAACAGGAGGGAATAAATACTATAAAAGTAAGATAGGTAGAAAGGGGGGATGCTCGCCTGAAAACATTGTCGAAGGTTCATCCGAAGATCGGGTCGACACTCGCAACAACTCAACGGCCTTATCCGCGAAGAAGCAAATCACTAGAATAAACACCGGATGCAATATTTAATACTACGGCAAAAGATCGGGCATGATGCATGTATGATGCATGGCATGGCAAAGGTGCAATGCGATTAAGTCATATTAGCGGAACCGGGGTCCCGACATTTAATTAAATGGTTCAAGTTATTTAGAACCCCCGCAAATTAAATGTTGCATTATCAAGACAAAAGATATCACCGGTTCGCTACACAAATTTAAATGAGGCCAATATAAGGCTAGATTTGCCCGCATATGGACCCCATATTTAATTAGAGGTGAATCGGCATAAGGCCCCCAAACCACACAATATGCATGCGAGATGAACAATTAATATGCGACAAGTTGTATTATATTATAAAATAGGGTTTCGGGAAGGGGTTCACACATTAGAGTTTGGCAGATCTTGGGGTTCCGGGGTTCGGGGTTCGGTCTCAGGGTTCAGGGTTCGACGGGATCGTTCTCGGACTCCGGGATCGTTCTCGGATGGCAGAGTAGATCTTGGGGTTCGGGTAGACGAACTTGGCGTGGCGTCGGGGCGCATCGGACTCGCCTTGGTCGTTGCCGATCTTATCGTCGATGGCGGACTGGGGTCTTCGGATCCGTGAAGTAGATCTTGTCGCACGGTGTCCGGGGTAGATGATCTTGGCGTATCCGCATCGGCGCTCTTGACGTTCAGGTTCTCGTCTTCGCATCCGGGAAAAGAGGACTTGTCGCACATGTGATCTTCGGGTCCGGGGTCTCAGGTTCGCGGAACGGTCTCGCGATCCGAGCGGGAGTACTTGTCGGTCCTAGGTTCCATGTCGGCATCCTCGGTGTCTCGCGGTGAAGCGCTTGCCGTGCTTGTGGCGAGTTTGGCGGTTATCGGGTTCGGCGCCGATGGTCGTTGGCGAACTTGAGGGACATCCAGACGGCCCATAGGGACACAAGCCGATCCCCATGGCACACATACACGAGCACACACAGACGCACACACGGGAGGCAGAGGGCCCACAGGGTGACGGTGGCGGGGGCGTCGCGGCGGAGGCAGGTGGCCGGGCGAGACGAGGGCGGCAGCGGCGGCGGACGACGGCGGCTCGGGCGGAGGCGAGCTCGGTGGAGAGCCGACGTGGTGGGGGGTCGGGCGAGGCGAAGCGGAAGGCTGCTTTCGGCCGAAGGCGAAGCGATGAGGCCGGCGGAGGAGGAGGTCAGCGGCGCTGGCGGGGGGCAACGGCGGAGGAAGGCGGGAGGCGCGGCATGGCGATGACGAAGTGAGGAGGGCGCAGCTGAGCGGCGGGCGGAGAAGCGGGCAGTGGGGAGGGGGAAGGAGCCGAGCGGCAGATGGAGAGGCGGAGGGTCCGTGGCGGGCGGCCGGAGGAGGCCTGACGAGGCGAGGGCGGCTCAAGGCGAGGCGGTGGCGATGGAGGCTGCGGGCGATGGAGGGAGGCGGCTGGTGGCGGTGGCCGGAGAGGCCGAGGGGAGGATGCGGGCGGTCGCCGGTGAGGAGGCGCTGGGAAGAAGCAGGCGAGGCGGGTGGTCACAGGCCACGGGAGGAGGAGGGCCGGGACGCTGTGGAGCGGTGGCGGGAGGAGAGGGAGGAGGCCGGTGGGGGAAGGAGACGGGCAGGCTTAGGGGTGGAGAGAGAGGAAGGTAGGCCTGGGCGGTTGGTGGGGAGAGGGGAAGAGGTGAGAGAGGTGTGGGGCGCCGGTGTGGGGAGAGGGGAGTGGGGGCGTGGGGTGGGACTGGTGGAGGAAGAGAGGTCAGTGGTGGGCTGGCTCGGTGGGGCCGGGTAGAGGGGGGTAGGGAGGCTGTGGGTGAGAGAGGGAGAGGGGAGGGAGAGGGAGATTGGTGAGGTGGCAGGGTGGGTAGGGATTGGGGGAGAGGGTGAGGTGGCGAGCTGTGAGTGGTGGGTAGAATAGGATTGGGTAGGTATAGGTTTTAGAGTTTAGGTTTTATTAGTTTTGTAAATATGTGTTTGTTTTGTTTTGTTTATTTTAAAACAAGGCTACTTTGCAATTAGTTTATAGGTAAATAAAATATCCGATACGATCGGGGTTTTGCATTTGAAATAAAGGGGGGTATTTGTACAAAGCAAAACTAGGCTTTTCGAAATAGTTCAGACAAACAATGCATGATGATGACGATGCAATGCACAAAAACAACGCGATTTTCTAGTAGTGGTTTTGCGGGATGCCACACAAAGGCAAGAACTCAGTTCCTAGTAGTGGCGAGCATGGGACTAGAAAAACCACATCCCACCGTGGCCTCCCATACAAGCCTTAGCATATTTAATCTCATCTCACAGATCTCATATTATCACGTCCTCCTTTCATACTAGATTATCTGCATCTGATACATCATCTGGATGAACCAGACTCAACAGCTATGCATGGCTAAGAAGGACACAGATATAAGCTCTAGCAGTGCACACAAGCCAAACCTAGTTATGCTAGGAGCAGTGGATCAGGTAATATAATCTCAAAGGAAGTAATGCAATAGATAGTATACTTTATCTATCGATAAAAGACCACAGTAGAACCGTATGCATCATGGCAGGAATTGAAATGCTTTCGAAAACATAGGATTATATCATGGTGGGGCTATGCTTGCCTTTGCCAGTTGATGACAGATAAGCAGATCTTCGGGAGCCTTGAACTTGACTTGGTTACAGTTGGTCAAGTATTGTTCGTCTATCTTCGATGGTCTTGATCTCGTTCTTCGATCTCGATCTCGACATGGTATTCTACTGGAAAGAACCAAATACCGGAAAGAAAGGGGAAACAATCAACACATGGCATCAATGCAATGCTCAAGCAAGGATGATGATATGACAAGTTGAATTGCATTGAAATGTAACCCTAAGGCATGCTCGACAACTTAATCGGGGTTCCAAGGGGTGAAAACCCTAACTCGAGAAAAACTCCGGAATCACCTATTAGGCTTACTAGGGTGTTCTAATTAAACTTGTTATTTAAGTTGTTGAACAATGCATGATTATAGCTTATATATCTAGGTTTCATTTTTCTGATTAATTTGATATATTATACACATTTTTCTGATTTATAAATAATTAGATATTGAATTTACAAGTTTTATTCAAATTCTGAAATTATTAAATCAATTATTAAAAGCTTATTAAACTTTTTACACCCAGACACAGTCTACCCTCAGAGACTGACCGGTGGGGCCAAGGCCACATTGGCATCCACGCAAGCAAAGCGAGGTCAGGGCATTTTCATCGTGGTTCGCTCTAGCCCAGGTCGACGGTGGGCTCGTCCACGCGGCAAGCCACGCAGAGCCACGCGGACATCGCCGAGCGGCCGGGATGCGGATCGCGTTGACGGCGAACTGGGAAGCGCGAATGGGCGGGTTCAAACGAGCTCACCGAGAGGGACCTAACCCTGGCGGCGCTACCAACTATTGGTCGCGGGCAAAATACGACGAGTCAGCGGTCTGACGGCCGTGGCCGATGCGGGCGTGAAACAAGACGGGATGGGAGAGACAGAGGGGTCCAGGAGATGCAGGAGCTCACCACAAGCGTGATAGGAGGGTCAGCGTGGCCGGGGACGGTCGAGGTCGATGGCTATGGCAGCGGGAAGGCTTGTCGGAGATGGGGAAGAAGCGGTTGAGATGGCCGATTGCGGGCACCCCGCATCGATTCCTTCCAGGAGGATGACGAGGGGAGCATGCTGATTCTCCAGGGCATCTCAGCGTCGCTCGGGGTGGCCGGAAATGTCGACGATGACGGCGGCTACGACGGGTAGGGTTTGGCCAGAGAGGAAACGCGCCAGAGAGAGAGGGCTCGGGGGATACTGAGAGGATAGGGGAGAGGAAGGGCGTGCTCGAGTCCTTATCCTCGTCCAGCGGGCGGCGGGAGACGGCGGGCATCGCGGCGTGGCCGGCGCCATCGGGCGGCAGAGGCGGCGACAACCAGCTTCTTGCGGGATTAGGAAGACAACAGGGAGTGGCGCCGAAGTGGTACTGGGCTGGATGGGCCGCGCGTGGGCTGTCTGCTGGGCCGTAGCTGCTCCGCGTGAGTGGCGAATAGAGGAAAGAGAAGGGAAAGAGCGAGCGGGGCTGGGCCTGGCTGGCTGCTGGCTCTAGTTTTTCTTTGCAGAAACTTTTCTATTTCTGTTTTTCAATTTGTTCTTGAATTTCATTTTGTAATCTGTTTTGAACATTTTCAAAATACAAGAGGATTTGTAAATATTTAAAATAACAAGGAGACCCTTGATAACCATTTGGGTTTCAATAATTTTTGGGTTTTCAAAATTCAAACCATTTGAATGCTTCAAAGAGAGGGTGAAGATTAGGGTTTTTAGGGTTTTCATTATTTCTTTTTGCATGCATTTTTGGGATATGATGCTCATGCTATGAACAATCAAACCCTAATATGTAACTATCTAAAGGTGGGGTGTTACAGCTCTATCCCTCTTATGAGAATCTCGACCCGAGATTCCAAAGGTAGGAAGAGAGACAGAGAGAGAAAGAAATAGGGTCACTCTAAAGATAAGAGGGGAGAACACTAAACAACACATGGAGTGTCTCATGGTCAACTCATGGATGGAGTGTTTAGAAACAACTCTGAGGTGACGACATGAAACACATCAAGGTAACAAAGGAAACAAGAGGAGAAGGTTTCAAGTTGTTAGACTACTGGTCTTCATAAGGATTGAGACCATGGAACTTTAGAAGAGTTTAAGCTTCTGAAAAGAAAGGCTTCAACAGAGAGAACATAACCATAGACTTCGATATGAACCTCTACTAAATGGCTTAAGTAGATATCTCAGGTTGCAGAGATTGGAATCAACAAACCAAGTTGTTGAACTACTTTTGACACAGAAGGTTCACTCTTTCATTCAATAGAAGGCCAAGACAGAAAGGTGTTTTGGTGTAGAGGACTCGTAAGAGTCTCAGGATACATGTATCAAAAGAAACTATTGATTACCAAAATCATAGTCACTCTCAAAAATATGGTTGATAAAATGAAGGAAACTCTTTATTCATCCAGGTATACCAAAATCTTTGCCAAAGATTAGGGTATCACTTTACACCACCAAGATGAATAGTTTAGAAGATTCCTGATGACACGGGAAGAAAGAAACTTCATTCTCAGACTTCAATTAGTTGGCATAACAAGATGGTTGCCATCATAAAAGGGTCTGGAGCATCAACCGAGAGACATTTAGCAAAACTACTTTAAATGTTCTCCTTGATGTTCGAGAAATCAGACACCAAGTAAAGGTCAGACTTTGGAGACAAAGGAAACCATAAGAACAACTCCTATAGTGGATCATAGAAGAAGCCTCATGAAGAGTGGTTATTATTGCTGAATCAAAAGAATATGACAAGAGGTCTTTCTAGCTAAGTGTGTCAACCATTACATCAATCTTGCCGGATTTACAAAGTGACCTAGGTCAAAACCTTGAGGAACACCAACCATCATTGCTGCTTGAGATTCAGCTTTGGTTAGGTGGTATGATACTTCAGACTCAGCATGTCCAAATAGAAAGTTTGCAACATTTACCACAAAGGTAAAGTTACTAGATTCTCAAGATAGGAACTACAGTGTCAAGCTCCAAAATATAAGCTAGAGTGCTATACCCATGTATTGGCAACTTGTCGAGAGACAACTGCACACACATAAGGTACTGACAATCAAACACACGTGTGTCATTAAGGAATGGAAATAATTCTACTCGAATCTATGGCGACATATTTCTACATTTGCACATGAATCGGAGAAGGTTACTTCTAACATACAGAACTCATACTTCGAGATGACTCGAAGATGGTTCTCGAAAGTTTCCTACATTGATGCCAAATGTCCCATATGAACCAAATCTATTATGGAGAAGATGAGGATGTCATTGATGGGATCAACAACAAACTTATCAAGACACTCCAAAAAGATGGAATCACATGTTGCTTGAACAAGGCAAAAGTATTTGTCAGATCAAAGGACATGAAGATGTACTCAAGTGAAACATCATGGGAAGAAACATTATCAAGATAGTCCTTGGAACTGAGTTTTATTTGACGATAACCCAAATCAAATCAAAGATAGGGGAAGATAACATGTCCACAAAGGAAATGCTAACTTTCTTCAACACGAACAAAACTAAACATCCCTTTTATAAAGAACATAGTCGGATATAAATTTTTTCTTAAAACTCTCCAAGTTGTTGTTTAAGCTCAACCAACTAGTTCAGGGGTATCCAGTGCGGTTCCTTGGATAAAAGAGCAGTTCAGAGAACTTGCTTGCTCAAGAACTTGACAACACGGTCATGTGGCAACATGGCGATAATTATAGTAGACATCTATAATATCATAAACCACCGATATGTCACTTAGTTCGAGAGGAAACTTGCTTTGTAAGGCAAGGATACATAGTCTTAGAGCTTCGGCATAAACCTAACTATTTGACCGAAGAGAGTGTACCGGAATAGCGGACTTGGTAGCATAGTCAAAATTCACTTAGTGGTAGGGTTAACCAATCATGCTAAGAATGACACAAATGTCCTTGAAGTTCAAAACAATAATAATTTCTAAGAATCTCAGATGGCCACATCATTACACACACGCATCACTCACGAGCGCGAAAGCTCGAGGAAGGGTGGGTAAATATGTGTAAGAGCATCACTTCATTAAGGGTCATGAAACTTAACACGACCTCTTAGTATAAAAGAGTGTGATACTTTAAGTTAGATCAGACAGAAGCTAATCAATGCCTCGTAATCTGTGGATTACAACACTTTGACCTGGTCCTAGATTTGAAGAGGTACTGGAGCTTGTTTCTCCTAGACATTCTGAAATGGTTTGTCTGGACGGACCACAAGAGTATCTTACATCGGAAGACACCGATGCACGTTACTACTTGGCTACCAACTGGTAGACAATGGTCGGAAAACAACAAGGGGAAAAGAACATGCTCAGGATAGAATCCCGAGATGTGGATGCATAAGTCAACAATCTTCCGAAAACCAATGCAGAGAAGGAAATGTGTGGCAGAGTCACGAGCATAGATGCGAGACTCAAGAGGAGTACTCTTGTCGTGATCTATTTGGTTCCATTAAAAAACATCTGCCATAGCGTGTGGTAGGGGAAGTCCTTAGTTGTCACAATTCAATCGTGACAAAAACCATAAGCTTGAAGGCTAGAATTGTAATACCAGCCATCCTGAGTAATGTGGGAACAATAACGACAGGGGAAAAAGGAATGGATCTTGGTTTAAAGGTCAGCTTCATGTACAAGATTCACAACACCAGAATCCAACACAATCAGGGATCTTAGGTTCAATTCCAAGGGTTAAAATCCAAAGAAAGGAGTAACTACTACTTGAGTGACATAGTGTACACTACAAGATAGCATTCACGAGGTAACTTCCAAGAGAAGAAACAACTTCTGAAGTACCCAAACAAACAAAAAGGAGGCACACGAGGCGAAAGGAAACCTCGAAACTTAGAACAGAATATTGTGGAACCAACAATATAATATTGTGGATCCAAAGGTAGAGACATAATGATAGGAAGGAATCTCTCAGATGAACAATAGCAAAGGGAAACAAGGAATTCACAACACACACAACTCTAGAGAACTCAACACTAGGTCAACTGGCTTAGAAACGACAATGCCCAGAAGGCACCTAAGCTTTGAAAGACTAGAAGAGATATCAAAACTTTTCCAAAATCAACACCAGATAAGATGACCCAGAGTAAGAGAAAAACTGGTTAAGGAGAAAAGAAGCATACTAGAGTTTTCCCAAATACTTTTCAGCTTTTAAAATAGTTTTCACAAACACTAGACTCAACATCGACCAATAGCAAGGTTTTCCTACGGTTGGTACTGCTTTGATACCAAGAACTGTGACACCCCCGGGATCAGGGCTAAACAAATCCCAGACCTCCGTCTGAAATAAGCTTAACCTTGAGCTCGGAAAATATCCAGTGAAGAATCGGTAACACAGCAGTGACCCTACGACACAAAATTTATTACAGCAAGCTCATAACTGAGTAGAGAACCAAATTATTACAAGCAGAGGTCACTGACCACAAAAATCAAACAACAGAAGGCAAATTATGCTATTAAGTATAGAAAACTTAACAAATGTCCTAAGAGGCCTGAAGCATAATGATGACGTCCCAGCCCATAGATTCCAGGCTGCCGGACGAGAACCCCAAGCTACTCGTCGATGTCGATGTAGTACCACACTGATCTTCAGGGAACACTTACTCTGCCAAAAGTATCAACAAAGCAAGGGTGATTACATGGTGTACTCCTCAAGACTTCTGGCTAGTGGGGTTGTTTTGCATAAAGCCATCTTTGTTTATAAAACAAGAGAGAGAGAAGAAACTCGTCTAATCAGATTATTGTAAAAGGGGATAAGAGAGCGACATATCCAAAGTATTGATCATCATCTTTTGATATCCACCGAATCATCATCATCTCCTGACTAGGATCACCCCCTCGTACCCATGAGGAAGCATCCTTAAGCATACATTTATCTACCAAGTTTTATGATTAGGTTCAAGTTCTCTATGATCTTAGAATCTGGTCACCAAGCATTCATAACCGTGAACACGGCTTTTCGAAAAGATTTAACCCTGCAGGGGTGTACAACTTTACCCACACGTACCAACCGAATTTCAGTGCCAAGCTATTAGCCCTCTTCCTTGGAAGGCTGGCAGAGGGTGGTTGGCCACGACCTTTACCTTGCTTTCGCCGAGACCATGAGTCACGCAATAAGTATGGTTCCGCCGTAATGGGTCAAATCCCGAAGCCGGTACTTAAAGATGTGAGGCGAGGTTGGTTAACAAGGGCTCCATCGACCCCAAGCAACCCGGTCCACGCTTACCTACCTGTTATGAATGCACCAACTTCACCCGGAAAATCTTTCAAAAGATTTTCTATGCATATGTCGAATGGAACGCCCGAACTATGTGACTCATGGAATCTACTAGGCAAGTTAATCAGGCGAAGGGTTCCCAAGCCCCGTATGGCTATATGCTCATCTCTGTTCCAAAGGCAAGAACTCAGTTCCTAGTAGTGAGCATGGGACTAGAAAAACCACATCCCACCGTGGCCTCCCATACAAGCCTTAGCATATTTAATATCATCTCACAGATCTCATATTATCACATTCTCCTTTCATACTAGATTATCTGCATCTGATACATCATCTGGATGAACCAGACTCAACAGCTATGCATGGCTAAGAAGGACACAGATATAAGCTCTAGCAGTGCACACAAGCCAAACCTAGTTATGCTAGGAGCAGTGGATCAGGTAATATAATCTCAAAGGAAGTAATGCAATAGATAGGATACTTTATCTATCGATAAAAGACCACAGTAGAATCGTATGCATCATGGCAGGAATTGCAATGCTTTCGAAAACATAGGATTATATCATGGTAGGGCTATGCTTGCCTTTGCCAGTTGATGACAGATAAGCAAATCTTCGGGATCCTTGAACTTGACTTGGTTATAGTTGGTCAAGTATTGTTCGTTGATCTTCGATGGTCTTGATCTCGGTCTTCGATCTCGATCTCGACATCGTATTCTACCGGAAAGAACCAAATACCGGAAAGAAAGGGGAAACAATCAACACATGGCATCGATGTAATGCTCAAGCAAGGATGATGATATGGCAAGTTGAATTGCATTGAAATGTAACCCTAAGGCATGCTCGACAACTTAATCGGGGTTCCGAGGGGTGAAAACCCTAACTCGGGAAAAACTCTGGAATCACCTATTAGGGTTACTAGGGTGTTCTAATTAAACTTGTTATTTAAATTGTTGAACAATGCATGATTATAGCTTATATAGCTAGGTTTCATTTTTCTGAACAATTTGATATATTATACTCATTTTCTGATTTATAAATAATTATATATTGAATTTAGAAGTTTTATTCAAATTCTGAAATTATTAAATCAATTATTAAAAGCTTATTAAACTTTTTACACCCAGACACAGTCTACCCTCAGAGGCTGACCGGTGGGGCCGAGGCCACATTGGTATCGACGCAAGCAAAGTGAGGTCAGGGCGTTTTTCATTGTGACTGGCTCTAGCCGGAGAGGCTGACGGGTGGGCCTAGTCCACGCGGGCAAGCCACGCAGGCGCCACATGGACATCGCTGGGGAGCGGCCAGACGGCGGCGCGGTACGACGGTTGACGGCGAACTGGGAAGCGCGAAGGGGCGGGTTCGAACGAGCTCACCGAGAGGGACCTACCCCTGGTGGTGCCGCCAACTATTGGTCGCCGAAGCAACTATTAATGCGGGCGTGAAACAAGACGAGATGGGAGAGACAGAGGGGTCCAGGAGATGCAGGAGCTCACCACGAGCGTGATAGGAGGGTCAGCGTGGCCGGGGAAGGTCGAGGTCGATGGTTATGGCAGCGGGGAGGCTTGTCGAAGACGGGGAAAGAAGCGGTCGGGACGGCGATTGCGGGCACCCCGCATCGATTCCTTCCAGGAGGATGACGAGGGGAGCACGCTGATTCTCCAGGGCATCTCAGCGTCGCTCGGGGTGGCCGGAAACGTCGACGACGACGGCGGCTGCGACGGGTAGGGTTTGGCCAGAGAGGAAACGCGCCAGAGAGAGAGGGATCGGGGGATACTGATAGGATAGGGGAGAGGAAAGGCATGCTCGAGTCCTTATCCTCGTCCAGAGGGCGGCAACGGGCATCGCGGCGCGGCCGGCGCCATCGGGCGGCAGAGGCGGCGACAGCCAGCTGCTTGTGGGAGGAGGAAGACGACAGGGAGTGGTGCCAAAGCGGTACTGGGCTGGATGTGCGCGTGGGCTGTCTGCTGGTCCGCAGCTGCTGCGAGTGAGCGGCGAATAGAGGAAATAGAAGGGAAAGAGCGAGCTGGGCTAGGCTTGGCTGGCTGCTGGCTCTAGTTTTTCTTTGCAGAAACTTTTCTATTTCTGTCTTCAATTTGTTCTTTTGAATTTCATTTTGTAATCTGTTTTGAACATTTTCAAAATACAAGAGGATTTGTAAATATTTAAAATAACAAGGAGACCCTTGATAACCATTTGGGTTTCAATAATTTTTGGGTTTTCAAAATTCAAACCATTTGAATGCTTCAAAGAGAGGGGGAAAATTAGGGTTTTTAGGGTTTTCATTATTTATTTTTGGATGCATTTTTAGGATATGATGCTCATGCTATGCACAATCAAACCCTAATATGTAACTATCTAAAGGTGGGGTATTACAATTCCTTCCCGAGAAGCCAGGGCAGAAGAAGCAAAAAGAGATAAAGGGAGAAGAGTTGATACCTGCGATAAAGTCCGGACACATCCCTTTTACATTTTTTGTCGAAGATGATGAATATGGGGACTTGATGCAAGGGAGGCATGGACAATGCAACTGCAGCACCAGCCAATGCATCCTCCACATGGGATTCTTCAAGGCACAGTTATATCCGACTCAGCGGCGCCATGTCATCAACATCTTCATCAAAACTATCGTGGCCTTGGCAATAAGGCAGAGGAGGCGTGACGGTCCTTCCCAGGGTTCTAGACAATCCGTCTCATTATCCCCATCAATATCGATCACCGGGCACCATCGGAACACGCTTTTCGGTGGTGCTACTCGTGGGAAGCCTCGACAACATCACCACCAGGGCGGATCCGTAGGAAGGGGCAGCCACAACCGCATCGGTGCCGCCCTAAGCCCTTGAACTTCACGCTTGGGAATGGTGTGTACGAATATAGACCTATTGAGGTTAGTGTAGAGAGTGATGTGCCTGCCTCACACACCTACTAGTATCTTACAGGCCAAACAATATCAGAATCATCTACGAGTGCATGTTGGAGGACAAGTTGCTTCCCGGAAGAGTGCTTAACCATGTGGGATCCTAAGATCACCACCACATGGCTCAGTTGGGAAAGGAGGATGAAGTACGCTCCTAGTATATGGCCAGGAAATAGAGAGACAACCGGGTATCATGCCCGTTTCTAATAAGCAGCCAAAGATTGGGATGTATGACGACTCCTTGGATGAAGAAGCGGCATTGAGGTGGGACCCCCACATTCGTGTCTCCTGTTGTCTACCAGCAGCTTGGTCAGCTCCATCTAGTGGTGTGCTTCCTGCTAGGCCTCATAGTCGTGGGACTCCTTGGAACACGTCGTTGCTCGACTCTTCTCGTCTCGATCCATGGACTTTGCTCCTGACGAGCGCATGCCATCACAATTCCTCTGTGACTCCTCCTGACACTTGTGGGAGGCCCTATTTTTTTAGGGGCATTGGATTGCGGCTGAGGACGGACGGGATGGCCGCAAGTAGGGAAGAAAAGGTGAACAGTGCATGAAGAGACGACAGTGAAGGAAGTAGGCTAGTGCACATGAGTTCCGTACTTATGAGGAACCAACCTCAAAATTGTTGTTCCGCCTCTGCCCCTATTTATCTCTGAATGATTAATGCGATGAAGATCAAGGTAACTCCATGACCTCTAGCACTTACTAAGAAGAAAGAAGAGAATGGCAACATCCCATTGCATCAGGTGACAGGTGTCTCTTGCGACTAGGAAGCGGAGTCAAGGATGTGATGGTATGCTCCGCGTGCCCCAAGCATAATGATGGCGGGCTAACTCAGAGGACCATACCTTTTTGGGGATAGCCCCCACAACAACAACTCAACCAGATATCCAGGGGTTTCTTTCATCTCCGAGGAAACTAGGGTTACCCGAATTGACTAAGTATGGGCAGAGCATCCGACCCGCCAAGAAGGATGGTAGGGTCACCGCCAAGGCACCTGAGAAGGTTCCCGCGTGGACCCATGGGGGAAAATCCCAAGATCAAGGAAGGTAATGTCTGCAATGACGTATCCCCAAGAGACTTTGGAAGGGAAAGTCAGCCCTGAAGTGTCCCCAAGAGACCCGGGAAGGTAGACGTCGCGAGGGAAGCAGTGTGGCCAGGACTAGCCCAGGAGTTGTTTGTGGCATGGGACTCCCCAGACATGCCTTCACATGGTCATTACCCTTCTAGTGAATGGAGAAGAACGATGCATAGTGAATGACTTAGTTGTGTCCAACCATTGTTAGGGGAGTCACTAGCTCAGCCGGTTAAGGTGCCCCCCTCTAGCCTGGCACAACGAATAGATCCAAGACCCGGGATCAAATTTTAGGATAAAGGATGAGATTTGGGAACCAGGAGGTAGCCGAGTGCGAATACCAAGACTGAAGGGGTGAGGGCCCCTAAGGCAATGGCCCCGATCATCAGGTTTTCTAGTAGCCCGAGTAGGGGATATAGGAATCCAAAGCCATTTTGGTATCTCTCCTTGAGTTATAAAAGCGGGACCCTAGCCTAGGGAGAAGAAAAGATTGAACATGGCATGCATTACATCTAGAGAGGATAGAACATATAGAGAGCTCCCTTTGCCTTAGTTGTATGGAAAGAGGTGCAAAGAGGGAGAGAGGTAGAGGAGAGATACTAGCGAGCCATAGTCAAGAGGTTCTCCCCTTTCCTAGGTCGGAAAGGGGTCCTCCCCCAGTATCACCATTGTACACACTTCATCCTCTCCGGTGAGCAATACAATCAGGCATGCAGGACATATGGCTATTAGCCTCCGGGCGGCCTGAACCTAGGTAAATCCTTATGTATTCTTGTGTTCTTGGCGAGGCGGAGAAACCTTAGATGTGCTGGCCACCTCACTGCTGAACAAATAAAATAGGTATGCAATATCCCTGATGTTTGTGTACCCGCACACGATAGACAATTTTCTCCTGCATTCAATGTTATCTAGGTAAGACTATGAGAAAATGGTAGTTGGTGGGGGTATGGCTCGTGTACTCTAGGGACCAGCCGATATCAATATATATAGGTGGTATAGCAGTACAAATACAACACTCATTATATGGTGGTTTATACACAATACCAACCATATATTATATCTACACATATTGCTTAACGCCCTCCCTTAATCTCAACCATTCTGAAGGTTGAGATTGCGCCTACAAATAGTAAATAGAGGAACTGGCAGTGGCTTGGTGAAGATGTCAGCTAGCTGATCCTTGGAGGAAATAAATCTGATCTCAAGTAGTTTCTGTGCAAATCATTCATGAACAAAGTGAAACTCAATCTCGATATGTTTAGTACAAGCGTGAAACACCGGGTTGGAAGAGAGATATGTATCTCCAATATTATCACACCATAGTATAGGTGGACTGTTCTGAACAACTCCAAGCTCACCAGGGAGGTCTTGTACCCAAATAAACTCAGCTGTAGCATTTGCAAGTGCCTTGTACTCAGATTCTATACAAGAGCGAGACACTTTTTACTGCAAAGGATAAATCAGGTCATGTCATAGTAAGATACTATAGGCCTCCAACAATGCTGCGATAGCGGGTGGACTCCTCAACAGAAAGAACAGTACCATCAGTGACTAAGAGCTTATTAGTGGCAGCCATGGGAGTAGTCATAGGATCACACTGCTGAAGCCCAGCTCGCTGCAGTAGATCGGACGCATACTTGCATTGACTGGGAAGGAGACCACCCTGACTCTAAGTGTGTACCTCAATAATAAGAAAGTAATGTAGCTGGCCAAGGTCCTTGAGGGCAATGGAGGATCCACGCTGATGAACAAGGTGATCAGCAGCAGCAGACGTCGAGCTCACCACAATGATATCATCAACATAAACTAGAAGATAAATGGTGACATTTGGATGTTGCAGAATAAACAACGAACTAGGTATGGCGTGCCAGGCCCTAGGAGCTTGCTTTAGCCCATATAGTGTTTTATCAAGCTTGCACAAGTAACCTTCCTGACTGGGATCCTCAAACCCGTGTGGTTGGCGCATGTAAACCTACACCTCAAGAACTCCATGTAAAAATGCATTTTAAATATCCAACTGAAGAAGATGCCACATGTGAGTGAGAGCCATAGACAACATCAAACGGATAGTAGTGGGTTTGACCACGAGAATGAAGGTATACTCATAATCAAGTCCATACTGTTGCTTGAAACCTTTGGCCACAAGATGAGCCTTATATCTATCAATAGACCCATCATCTTTTCTTTTAATCTTGAATACCCATTTGCAATCAATAATATTCACTCCTGAGCGTGGCGGGACCAATCACCATGTCTAATTCTTCCGAAGGGCTATAAACTCAGCGTCCATTGTAGTACGCTAGTGAGGAGATGAAAGTGCCAAACAAAAAATAGTAGGTTCTTTATTCACGAGAGTAGGATCAGTAGTCTTGGAAGTGTTCCGAGCGATCCTCCCGTTAGTACGGGTATTTTACTAGCATATCCCCCGCTGTAGGCGTGTAGTCATCCGTGTGTGCACCGATGACTAGGCGATCCTAGCATCAGGTGGTGTTGGAGGAGTAGAGGGCGATGTAGCAGTATCGATCACTGTTTTTGTCAATGCTGCGGAGCTAGGCTAGCGGGCCACACACTGTTGGAGCAGGGTGCGCTGCCAAGTCGGAGTCGCTCATTGCTGGGTCGGGTGATCTTGGGCCAGGGAGAGGGGCTCGCTAGACTGGGAGGAGTCACCAGCGCCGGGGCAAGTCATAGTTGCATGATCTATGCCATGTAGAGGACCATATCCAGTACGATCGACATGAGGAGACTCAGGTACATCGTCTAGTAGTTTTAGACGTTCTCCTTGCCCTTGTCCTGCACCATGGTTAGCTAGCAATAAAGGAGTATATGCAGCATCAAAAAATTGGTCAGAAAATAATGGGGAGGGTGATGATGATTGTGCAGTGGAGGATGACGAAGTGTCAGAGAAAGGAAAGATAGTCTCATCAAACATAACATCGCGAGAAATATATACTCGGTTAGTAGAATATGCAGGAATTTGTTTCCTTTGTGTAAAGATTTGTATCCTAGGAAGACACATTTCTTGGAACGGAATTCGAGTTTTCGATTATTGCATGGTTGAAGATGTGGCCAACAAGCACATCCAAAAACCTTTAAAAAGGAACAATCAGGAGTTTCACGAGTGGGTGATCAATTTATGAGGAAACAAGCAGTAGAGGATGCATCGCTCCAAAAACAAAAAGGGACACGCGCATGAGCTAGAAGTGTAATTCATGTCTCAACAATATGACGGTGTTTGCATTCACCAATGCCATTTTATTGATGAGTATGAGGACATGAAACACGATGTGATATACCAATGTCAGCAAAAAAATTGTTTAGTTTAAGGTACTCCCCCCCCCCCCAGTCAATTTGGACATGTATAATTTTCTAGTTGACTAAGTGCTCAACATGTTGTTGAAATTGAAGAAACCCATGAAAAACATCACATTTGTGCTTCAAAAGATACGACCATGTAAAACGACTATAACCATCAATAAAACTCACATAAACTGATGACCACTAACTGATGTTTGGGCAGAACCCCTACATCAGAATATGTAATCCTAAGAGGGGCGGTAGTAACACGAGTAGAAAATCGAAAAGGCAACTGATGACTCTTGCCTTGCTGATAGGACTCACAAACTATTAACTGATACTAATGGAAGCTCATAATGGTGTAAAATATGCTGAACTATTGGAGTGGCTAGATGTCCTAGACGCAAATGCCATTGATCATGCGACACCTTGAGGCTGTTGAAGACTTACTTCACACATGACACATCAAGAGAGTAAAAACTTCCATGACATCCCCCTCAAAGAAGAACCTTCCTGGAATCCTGGTCCTTAATATGAAAGTACCAATGATGAAATCCAAAAAAGATGTTATTATTAGTGGTGAATTTTTTAACTGAGAGGAGATTACAAGTAATAGTGGGTACATGGCAGATATTTTTGAGATGTAATGATTGTGATGGTGTAGAAATTATAAGCGTGTTAAACCCACATCATTGACCAACATGTGTAATGCGCATACATGTACCATTGGCGGTTTGGACCATGTCCTTGCCATGGTATTGCTTCTTCGAGGTCGTTGGTGAAGTGTTCTGTTGCTGTCGTGTCCGTGTACCATGTAGGATCAACTGGATATGCTGATGTAGAACCAGTGTGCATGGAGGAGATAGCAACCAGCTGACGCGCCATATTACGACAATCATTGCCGACACTGAGATACTCACGCTCGTACCGTTTGAAGCAGTAGGACACGACATGATCGACTTTGGAGCATATATGGAAGACGGGGCGGCCTCCACCCGATCCGCTAGTAGGTCGTTGTCCCTACTATCGCCCGCCCGACGAAGGTGGCGTCCACTGCTACGGAGGAGTCCACTGCCCACCACTGCCCGAGGTATAGCCCTGCGGGGAATGTGCACCACTAGGTGGAGCGGTGTAGGGGGCGTGGTGGCTAGAATGAGGGCTCCGAGAGCGCGCGAGGTGTAGTTCACTACATGTATGTTGACACCGAGCTCGACGCATCACGCCTCAGCATGCTGCTCAGTGTTCATAAGAGAGACATATACGTTGCGTATCGGCGACCGAGAGAGTAGAGACGCGATCAACCAGCGCATCATAGTCTCTATCCAGGCCGACGAGAATAAAAGTATTGAACTCTTCAGGGCGTAGTGGTTACACGATTGTAGCGAGGACATCGCCAGTGACTTCATCCTGTTGAAGAAGGAGATGGCACTAGGGTAATCGTGCTTCTTGACCATGGATAGCGTAGTGCAAACTTGCATAATAGGCCTTATCGACCGCGACATAAAGCTCGCCTCCAAACTTTCCCATGCCTCCTGTGAGGTTTGGTTCCCCATAACCAGGCCAAGAACCCCCTCCGTGAGCGAGGAGACGATGGAGGAGAGGATCTCCTGGTCCTGTTGATGCCAGGAGGAGAACTTGGGGTTGGAGATCATTGAGGCAGCGGCATCACCGGTAGCTGGCACCTCAGCCACTTCCGACGGGTACGATAGAGTGTCGTCGATGAAGCCGTAGATCAGATTGCTCCGGAGGATCAGATCAACCTGGGTTCTCTAGTAGAGGTAGTTTTCTGCTGTAAGGCGGATGGTGATATGGCTGTGTGGACGTTGTTCGGGCCGCAAGGGATGCGCGACACCATGGCCGGCCCCTGCTCACCGATGAACTGGCGAAAACTGACGAACCATATGAGATAGTGGAGATGCCGGAGGTTTCCATCGTCGACAGGAGTCGAGGTATAGGAGGCGGCGGCCCACGGTGATCTGCTCGGGCGGTGTAGGAGGAAGTGGCAGCTAGGGTTAGAAAACCTGCGCTCATGATACCATATGAGAAAATGATAGTTTCTAGGGGTATGGCTCATGTCCTCTAGGGACGGGCCGGCATCAATATATATAGGTGGTATAGGACTACAAATACAACACTCAGTATATGGTGGTTTATACACAATACCAACCGTATATTGTATCTACACATATTGTTTAACAAAGACCATAACATGTTATACAATAGATTATTTGTAAGTGTTAGATCCAACAATAATGGCTGCATGCATGTATAAACAAGTGGTGATTAAAATTTATTAAGATAGACTATTGTAGAATAATATGGAACAATGCACATGGCCAATAGGGCCGGCTGCTCTCATATATATATAGACACAATTACAGGTACAACCCTGAAATACACGGGGACCTATACCTATGCAATATATATCTCAACCCCCCCCCCCCCCCCCCCCGCGGTCAAAGGGTCAGCACCGACACATAGACTGGAGTGAAACACAGGAAAACTCGTCGACGGCAATCCCATCGTCATGATGTCTGCAAACTGCTGAGAAGTCAGCACATGAAGAACTCGAACGTGACCGAGGGCAACCTGCTCACGGACAAAGTGGATATCCAGCTCAATATTCTAGGTGCGTCGATGATGCACGAGGTTGGTGGAGAGGTAGACAGCCGATACGTTATCACAAAATACCACCGTGGCCTTGTAGAAAGGACAAGAAAGCTCGGAGAGAAGCTGACGAAGCCACGTGCACTCAGCCACGGCGTTATCCACGGCGCGGTACTCTGCCTCGGCGCTGGAACAAGACACGGTGGGTTGCCTCTTGCAGGACCAAGAGACGAGCGACGCGCCGAGGTAGACGTAGTAGCCCGAGGTGGAGCGCCGCGTGTCGGGGTAGCCAGCCCAGTCCTCATCCGAGTAGGCGACGATGTCGGTCGAGGACGAGGCGGGCGAGGCGTGCAGCGAGAGGCCGAAGTCTATGGTGCCGCGGACATAGCGGAGCATCCGCTTCACCGCTGACCAGTGAGCGTCCCGGGGAGCATGCATATGCAAGCACACCTGCTGCATGGCATACTGCAGCTCCGGACGTGTCAGCGTCAAGTACTGCAGGGCACCGAAGATGGAGCTGTAGAACGGCGTTGTCGGAGGCCAGCGACCCATCACTAGCCGAGAGCTTGGCCTTCGTGTCGACAGGAGTGGGTGCGGGGTGGCAATTAAGCATCCCTGCGCGCTCAAGAAGCTCATGAGCATACTTCCGCTGATGAAGAAAGAACCCGTCCACACGCCGGACAACCTCGATGCCGAGGAAGTAGTGGATCGGGCCGATATCCTTCAAGGCGAACTCAGTACGAAGGCAGTCGGTGAGCTGTCGAAGGAGACCATCAGTGCATGCTGTCAGGATGATGTCGTCGACATATAAGAGCAGGTAGGCAGTGTTGGTGCCTTGTCAATAGACAAAGAGCGACGCATCGGAGTGCGTGGAGCGGAAGCCGAGCTGATGGAGGAACGCGGTGATGCGCTGGTACCGGGCGTGGGGCGCCTGCTTCAGTCCATACAAGGACCGAGAGAGCAAGCACATGTGATACGGGCGCTCGGTGTCGACGAAGCCGATGGGCTGCTGGCAGTACATCTACTCGGAGATATGACCATGAACGAAGGCGTTGGAGACGTCCATCTGGTGCACCGGCCACACGCGAGAGGCGGCGAGGTGCAGAATGGTGCGGATCGTGTCCGGCTTGACAACCGGGGCAAACGTATCCGTGAAGTCGACGCCGGCGTGTTGGCGAAATCCGCGGACCACCCAACGTGCTTTGTAGCGTTCCAGCTTGCCATCCGGGCCGAGATTGTGCTTGAAGAACCACTTGCTGGTGATGACGTTGGCGCAAGGAGGACGAGGGACCAGCTCCCAGGTCCGATTGCACTGCAGCGCATTGTACTCCTCCTGCATGGCGGCGTGCCACTATGGGTCGTGCAAGGCGGCTCGGGCAGAGGTGGGCACCGGCAATGGCTCGGACGTAGACGCCGTGTAGACATACTGGTCGGCGGGGTAGCGCGTGGATGGCCGACGTATGCCCGCACGCGCGCCGGTCAGCACACCCGTAGGGGAAGCAGTGGCCGTGGCTGGGGCAGCGACGGGAGAGGACGACGAAGCGGGCGATGATGGGTCCGGCGAAAAGAGGCCACACTGGTCGGGAAGCGACCGGGCGCATCGCTGGCGGTGACAATGTGGCGCTGGGCGTAGGGCGAGCGGCGAGGGCGGAGCCTCAAGCCGGCGAGCCAGGAGGCGACGCGGGAACGGGCGCCAAGGGACCAGGCGGGATGAAGCCAGGAGGGGCCGCCGCGGTCACCCATCGGCGCGGAGGGCCGACGGGCGCCGGGGTCGTCGTCGAGGGTACCTGCTGAAACGGAAACACCAAATCGTCGAAGTAAATGTGCCGTGAGGTGAAGACACGATGCGAGACTGGGTCATAGCAGGGGTAGCCCTTGGTGTTGGCTGGGTAGCCGAGGAACACACAAGGGAGAGAGCGCGGCGCGAGCTTGTACGCGGCGATAGCGGCGGTGCTAGCGTAGCAGCGGCATACGAAGATGCAAAGGTCATTGTAGGAGGGCGGCACACCGAAGAGGAGCTGGTGCAACATGTATTGCCAACGCACGCGGCAGGGGTGGATGTTGACGAGAAGAGTCGCCGTGGCGAGGGCATCCGGCCAGAACCGTGGGGGCATGTAGGCATGGAACAAAAGGGTACGCACGCAGTCGTTGAGAGTATGAAGGATGCATTCAATACGACCATTTTGTTGGGAAGTGTATGGACACGTGAGCCGAAAGATGGCGTCATGGGAGGCGAGAAGGGTGCAGATGGTGATGTTGTCGAACTCTTTGCCATTATCAGTTTGTAAGGCGTGGATGGGGCGGCCGAATTGAGTGGAGACGTATGCAAAAAAGGCCGTGAGAGTGGCAGGACGTCGGATTTTCGGCGAAGAGGAAAAGTCCACACAAAATGGTATAAACAGAATTACTCAGAACCGGCGAGGTCCAAACATCATTATGAATAAGCTCCGAAAGGAAAAGACACGATTGTGGAGGAAAAGTGAAACGGAAGACGAACATGTTTGCCTAGACGATATGCTTCACAAGAATGAGCATCCGTTTTATTACAAGTAAAATCAAATCCTTACAGTATTTGACGCAGGGCGGTGGAGCTATGATGGCCGAGGCAAGCGTGCCATAGGTCGACACCGGCGGAGAGGGCGAGTGGAATGCTGGCGGTGGTGGAGGACGACCAAACAGGTACAAATCGTCGGGGTTGTCACTGCGGTGGAGAAGCATCCGAGTATGACCATCCTTAACAGAAAAACCAGAGGCATCAAATTCCACAGAAACATTATTATCGCGAGCAAGAGAACGAACAGAAACAAGATTTTGGATTAACTGAGGAGAAACAATGACATTATTGAGAAAAAGAGGGGTGGAGGTGGAGGGAAAATAGGCGGAGCCAGTGTGAGTAATAGGAAGAGCATGACCGTTGCCGACGATTATGCGGGAGGAAGTGGAGGCGGGAGTGGAATTAGAGAGGTTACCAGGGTGGGCGGCCATGTGCGCAAAGGCGCCGGTGTCCATGAACCAGTCCCCGCCACCGCCATACGCGCCCGCCATGGAGGTGGACTGGAGGGCGGTCAGCAAGGCGGGGTCCCACTGGGCCGTGCTTGGGGGCGCGGCGTAGGAGGCGATAGGAGCAGGGGCGCGGCGGCGGGCTGGGGCGCCGCGGCGTAGAGCGCTTGGTGCAGGGCCGAGCGCTACCCCGTGGTGCCCGGGTATGAGGCGCACGACACGGGCATGGTGTAGGCATGGACGACCCCGGTCCAGGGGTTATGACCGGCGATCGATGGCGGCGTGGGGACGATCTGCTGCGGTGGACGAGGCGTGGTGGCGGTGTCACCGGCATGGCCACCACCGTTGCCGCCACCATTGCGACATCGACGACCGTTACGTCCTCTGTTGCGTCCTCCGTTGCCACCACTGTTGCCACCACCGTGGGGAGGTGGTATGGGCGCGAGCGGTAGGGGCGAGTAGAAGCCCGGGAGCAGACTCGGGGCACGCGGGGCAGGGGCTGGGGCGCGTGGCGCGGGGGCAGGTCCACCCCGGGAGTAGTTGGAGACGAAGGCGGTGTGGGCCGCCCGGGCCCGAAGGTGCATGATCCGGCGCTGCTTGCGACGGAGATAGGCCACGGCCTGCTCGAATGTCGGCGTGGTGAGGAGCGTGAGGTTGGAGGCGGCGTTGCTAAGGTCCTCGCGGAGGCCGGCCGACAGCGTGGAGAGCATGATCTTGTCATCGATCGGGAAATCCAAGTCGTGAAGCTCTTCGGAGAGGCTCTTGAGACAGAGGCAGTAGTCGTCGAGGGAGAGGTCGTTCTGGTGGGTGCCGAAGAACTCCTTTTGGAGGAACGTGGCGCGCTGGATCTTGTTGTCGGTGAAGAGGCCGGTGATCTTGGTCCAGACGGTGTGCGCGGAGTCGCCGTCGCAGACGACGGTGCGGAAAATCTCGTTGGAGATGGTCTAGAAAAACCAGCGGATGATGGTCGCATCGATGGCCAACCAATCTGGGTCGTGCAGCATGGCGAGGAGGTCGATGGTGCCGTCAACATGATCGAGGAGATCATACTCGCGGAAGAGGAGGCCGAAGTACGTCTTCCACGGGAAGAAGTTTGCAGCGGTGTGAGAGAGCTTCACCGGAACGCGCTCGAGGATGGGAACGTCGCGGATGACGGCGACGGAGGGGCCGGTGAAGGGGTTGCTGCTCCCAAAGACGGTGTCGCTGAAGGGGTTCCCGGAGTACGGGGAGTTGAGATCAGCCATGACGGCGTCGGGGGCGGAAGTTGTAGTGGTGGGGAGAGGTGGAAGCGGGGCCGGTGGCACACTGGGATGCGGCGGCTGGAGAGGAGAGGGAGGAGGCCGGCGGCGCTCGGGGAGGCGACGGCTAGGGTTTGGGGAGGAGGGGCCGGCGGCGCCAGGGAGGAGGCGGCGGCTAGGGTAGGAGCACCGAAGGGACCTCCCATGTAGAATAATATGGACAATGCACATGCCCAATAGGACCGACTTCTCTCATATATATATATATATATATATATATATATATATATATATATATATATATATATATATATATATATATATATATATATGACACACAATTATAGGTACAACCCTGAAATATACGGATACCTATATCTATACAATATATATCTCAACAACTATGACTCCAGCAAAGTGCAAGTTCTTTGTCTGGCTGCTTCTGCAAAACAAGCTGTGGTGTGTGCACCGGCTGATGCGGCGAGAATGGCCAAACTGCTATTTCTTCCCTCTCTGCATCCGCCAACTTGAGACTGCACGCCATCTCTTCTTCGACTGTCCGTTTGCCAGGCTGCTGTGGGCGGCCGTTGCGGCTTGGCCACATTGTAGTGGGCTGGCCCCGATTCACTGGGCAAGTACAGCTTCAGTTCCGGAGGCCTGGGAAGCCATGATCCAAGCGTCACCATCTGCCCACCGCGATGGTGTCAAATCTATCATCATCCTCACCACCTGGGTGCTTTGGCAGGAGAGAAACAACCGGGTGTTCAAGGAGAAGCATACCTCAATCCGCAGGCTTCTGCAGCTCGTCAGCGACGACGCAAATGAATGGGCGCTAGCAGGTGCTAAAAGCTGAAGAAGATGATCTGGGAGCCACCTTGAGCTCCGGTTCTAGCTAGCTTAGAATGAGTAGAATGTTTTTTCCCATTATTTTTGTTTCCTTTCCGGTTACTCCTTGCCCCTGGCACCTTTTGTAAATACTCTACCTACTAATGCAAAAACCAAGGCCAGCAGTTGCTGGATCTTTCAAAAAAAAAAAAAAGATAGACTATGACTAGAAGACATCATCTCGTACCACTGTGAGAATTGTATTATTTTTTATGTGATTAGCTATCGTTTCTCTCTCTTTTACAACAACGATCATCCTATGTGGTACTTTCAATATATCACCATTTCCCTTAAGATCTCTAATCTAGTGTGCTTGTAAATATTATCATATTTCATGTTCTATTTGTTGTGCAGTTATGGCAGAGGGAGGTTACAACCTTGAGGCAGCAAGTGCAGAAATTACAACACAATAATAGGTAATATTAATATTCTTTAGTATTCCCTCGATCAAAGTCTGTAAAACCCCCTCTAGTTTGAGATTAAATTTGACCATAATTTTGACTAAAAGTATGTATTATCTGCCATGAAAATTGTACAATCCAAGGTGTATGTTTTACTGTGTATATAACTCATATTTTATTTGTTAAACTCATGGCTAGGATTGATCTCAAAATTCGAGAAGGCCTTATAAACCTGGACCGAGGGAGTATCCTCTGTGCATAGAAATAAAATGCTAGTTAGTAGAGCTATCCAAAACTTCTTGTTTTAGTTGTAACATATGAAAATCAATTGGATTGAAATAGTCTATGATGTATACCAAGATATTTGAACTTCAGACTAGGCTGGTGAAAACCGATGTATCCAGTAGCACTTTTTGTTTGGGACGAATGAAGAAACTATGTATCTAGTAGCTAGTTACTACACTGATAAGCCATGTGGTCTCTTATGGATATACAGGCAACTATTGGGAGAGGATCTGGCTCAACTATTCGTGATGTGCAGTTTCTCCAGAACCAACTTGAGATTAGTTTGCATTCAGTAAGAAAGATGAAGGTACCCTTTTATCTCCCCATCTTATCATCTATTTTAACTGCATTTAAATATGCATGATACATACTTTATGTGTAACTGATTTCCTTAGGAGAAACTTCTGGCTAAGGAGATCCAAGAACTCAACCAAAAGTTTCACTACATTGCGTTCATCTTATTGTTGCTGTTGAGGGTGTTGAAGCAGCTCAAGTGTCGGTCCTTGCATAAGTCTATGTTATTAACGACTAGGGGTGACTTCTTTTGGGCTTCTAGACAGGCTTCTAGGTTGTAGACAGCCAAAGCCCAAAAAGCCTCTCCGTCAAGCCGCTTATTCCGACCGGCTCACCATCGCGTGCAATTCCATAAACTGCTCGGAGGCAGTTTCCCGAGCTTCTGGGTTCTTAAACCGAACCGGTACGTAAACTGGTCCCTCTTCTCCATTCTATTTACAGGAGATTGCCCCTCCACAAGAGATAACGATTTGTGTGTAAAAGAAAAAAACCAAACTCGCATGGCAGAACTGCATCTCGTCGCCGCTCCAGCTCCGCCGCTTCCCTGCCGCTGCTCCACTGCTCCGCTGCCCCTCCGTCGCTCCCTTGCTTCCGGTCGCGGCCAGCCTCTACACCTGCAGCAACCAGCAGGGCCTGTCGCCAACGACGAGCTCTTCGATCGCCCGACAGTACTAGCTCGAATCCTCCCAGTTTCTCACCTCTGTTTGAAGTAGTTTGTTCGATCGTGGACTAGAAGAGCCCGTATTGTTTAATTTTCTTATCTGGATCGATTACTAGCAGTTTGTTGTACTAGGCAATACAAAACATTTACAGCTCGTAGTTGCTCACAGCTACCGCATTGAAATGTACTGCTAGATTCCTAGTACCAGATTCAGTATTCTGTAGATGTGAATGGTTGTTTATTATAAATTATTTGTTCATTTATAGCTCATTTTTTGACTAAAAACTACTGTACCGATCCATATTAGTTGACTTTGATTTATCTAAATATGAATATATTTAGTCAAGTTTTAGTGCTAGATACACTTGTATCTAGACAAATGTGAGTCAACTAATATGGCTCCGAGGAGTAGTAATGTAGTATAATATGAAATCACCACTTATTTAGGACACAAATTTAATTTAGGGACATTGCAGACATTTCACAACTTAACGTATCAAATAAGCCAAATTTTCAGAAGCCCAAAAGAAGTCTTCCATACACTTTCCAGTAGCTTCTTCCCACCACGGTTTCTACCCACCGTTTCTCATAAGTTGGCTTATGCATAAGCAGAAGCTCAAAAGAAGTCACCCTAGGTATGTTATGAGATGCGATGAAATTTTCTTTTGTACGTAGGGATTTATTATTGAGAAGGAAAATCTAAAACTTGGCAAGGAGTTGAGCAATGCTCATGAGCACAACATGGAACTGCAAAACAAGGTAAGAAATGTCCTAGATGTTAGAGCTAGACCTTTCTCAGTAGATGCACTATGGGATTAGATCTAGGAGAACTGAGAGAGAGAGAGACTACTGCCTGCTTGACAAGGTGAACCCGAGGGATTCCTGAGCCGGGAGCTAGACCCGCCGTCGTTGGCCATGGAAGAAGGGGCGACGGCGTGAGCGTGGGTGGTTGAGAGCGGTGGCGGCGGAGCTTCCCGTCGGCCTAGTGCGAACCCTAATCGGTGGGTTTGTTTGTGGGGGCTGCGCCACGGTGAACCTCGCACTGCAGCGTCCGCCCCACCTATTTATATACGCTTGCAGGGGGCCCACAACCATGGATAGGGTTGGGCGCCCCGATTAGGGCGTGAGGACTCCGTTGGGCCCGAACGTGGGAGAGATCTATCCAACATTCTCCCCCTAGATCTCGACTTTACTTTTTAACTTTGTTCTTTACTTATCTCATCACAGAATGGGACATAGAGCATGTTTCATCGTCTCAGCTCAATTGCCGATAGAATCAGACAGCCACTATATACCTTCATGTTCTGAAACAAATTACATTTTTGGGCCTCTATAGTCCAGAGTCATAGGCTTGCCGTTAAACCCATGCTGCTATGTGTTCCTTGAACACATTGGGTGGTAAGCCTTTCGTTAGCGATCCGCAAGCATATCCTTTGTCCTTATATGCTCGAGACTTATAGTTTGATCTGAACTTTGTCCTTCACAACATAATACTTTATATCTATAGACTTTGAAGCATTACTCGACTTGTTGTTGTGAGCATAGAATCTGCGGGCTCGTTGTCACAAGACATCTTTAGTGGCTCACGATGCATCAACCACTTTCAAGTCGGGTAAGAATTTCTTTAACCATAACGCTGTCCCATGGCCTCATAACATGCTATGAATTACGCATACATTGTAGATGATGCAACTATCGATCGTTTACGCTTCCACGAAATATCACCTCCGAGAGTAAAGACATACCGTCGTGGACTTTCGGTCGATTTATCTCCAAGAAAATCTGCATCTGAATACCCTTTTATCTCTAGGGAATCGATCTTCAGTATGTTAGCATGAGGCCTTTTGTGCCTTGCACATAGCGCAAAGCTTTCTTTACCATCTTCCAAAGGTTGCTCTATGCCCGATTCTCTTGATATCTACCGAGTACCCGGTGATAAATGCTAAGTCGTATGAGTGCACACTTGTGCATACCGTAAGCTTCCAACGTAGAAGCATATGGTAATCGACTTCATTTGATCGATCTCATATTGATTCTTTGGACATTGGGATTTCCCAAACTGTCGCCCTTGACTATGGGAGCGGTGTTGAGTTACTCGCATGCATATTGTATTTCTTTAAAATCTTTTCACAATACGCTTTCTGACAGCCCTAACACTCCATCCTTTCATCTCGGTGAATTTCTATGCCCAAAACATAAGATGCTTCACCAAGGTCTTTCATGTCAAAGTTTGATGACAAGAATTTCTTTGTTTCTAGTAGTAGACTAACATCACTGCTAGCAAGCACAATGTCATCCACATATAGAATTAGGAAAATATATTTCCCACTTTTGAACTTTGCATAAATGCAATTGTCCTCAACATTTTCTTTGAATCCAAATCGTTTAATGGTATCATTAAACTTTAAATACCACTGCCTAGAGGCTTGCTTTAACCCATAAATGGATTTCTTTAGGCGGCATCCCATATGTTCCTTCCCCTCAATGAAAAAACCCTTGGGTTGTTTCATGTAAACATTCTCTTCTAAATCTCCATTTAGAAATGCCGTCTTGACATCCATTTGATGTAACTCTAAATCAAAATGTGCAACTAGTGCCATGATGATTCTGAAGGAGTCCTTACATGAGACCGGAGAAAAAGTCTCATTGTAATCTACACCTTCTCTTTGCGTAAAGCCTTTTGCCACGAGTCTAGCTTTGTACTTTTCTACATTCCCATTGAAGTCATACTTTGTTTTGTAGACCCACTTGCATCCTACTGTTTTGGCTCCTTTGGGAATTTCCTCTAAGTCCCAAACATTGTTGGAACTCATCGACTTCATTTCGTCTTCCATTGCCTCCACCCACTTGGCTGAGTGAGGGCTACTCATGGCTTCTTCATATGTGGTAGGATCGCCCTCCATATGAACTACATTGTAAACTTTGTAGATGTCTTTGAAATGGCTGGTCGTTCTCTTTTAGACCGTCTGAGTTCATCGACTCTTGCTCATTTCTTGCCCGGGTTCAGCACATTTATTTAGGTGGTCATATGGCTCCTTCGTGCTCAACGGTGGGTTCGTGGCTCTGATGGACAGTTCGAACTTTCGCCATTGTTGTCACGTGTGGAGTCACAACAGTCTGGCACCACAACCTCGGGGGTTGTAGATGGTGGCAATCAGTAGCGAAAAATGGCTCTGAATCATCGGATTAGGTGCATGCACCCTCTTCTCCTCAAGATCAATTTTCCTAGCTACCGTGCTCCTCATCAATTCGTCCTCCAAGAAGATGCATGTCTCGCTTTCTACAAACTTTGTGTATCTCGGGACAAGAGAAACGATAGCCTTTGGACTTATCTGGATAGCCAATAAAATGGCAAGATACTGTTTTGGGGTCTAACTTTGCAATGTTTGGATTGAAAACTTTTGCCTCAGCTGGGCTCCCCCAGACCCTCAAGTGGTGCAGAGGGACTCGTCGTCCACAATTCATACGGTGTTTTGGGCACCGACTTACTTGGAACTCTGTTGAGAATATGAATGGCGGTTTTAAGCGCCTCCATCCACAATCCCAATGGGAGGGTGGAATAGCTCATCATGCTGCGCACCATATCCATAAGGGTACGGTTGCGCCTTTCACTACTCTGCTTTTCGAGGTTCGCCCGGCATTGAATACTGGGCGACTATTCCATTTTCTTGCAGGAACCGTGCAAAGGGTCCTGGTACTTGACCATATGGAGTGTGCCGACCGTAGTACTCCCACCCACGATCGGACCGAACTATTTTGAGTCTTTTATCGTCTGATTTTCTACTTGACTTTGAAAATTTTAAATTTATCCAACGCCGATCTTTCTTTGATTGGATAAATATAACCATACCGGAGTGGTCATCCGTGAATGTTATGAATGAATCATAGCCATCCACACTTTTCACCGGAACGGTCCACAAATATCCGTGTGGATTATTTCTAGTGTAGCTATGCTTCGGTTTGCACCCTTTTAACTGCTTGACATACTTTCCTTTAGTGCGATCTATGCATTGTTCTATGTCGGAGAACTCTAACGGAGGAAGAATGTCATTTTTAACGAGGTTTTCAATTCTTCCCCTCGAAATATGGCCTAGTCTGGTGCCATAGTCTCGAGGAGTCAAGAGTTCGCTTTTCTTTTTGTTCTTTGTTCGACAAGGAACTTTTCATTCACATCACACACGTAAAGAACTTTCTCATGCAGGATAACAAATATAACTTATCAAATAATGTAGCGACACCCACACATTTGTCTTTCAACGGATGGCACACTTGCCATTACCAAAATAACATTCAGAAGAGTCTTTATCCAAACAGAAACACTTATTAAATTCCTATGTAATGAAGGAACGAAAAGCACATCTTTCAAAGCAAAGAGCCATCACCAGCTCCGTGGGGACGCCACCAATGGCCTCCACCGCTTCTATTCCTTTCTCCACTTCAATGTGTCTTTCTCTTCTTGGCGTGGTCCTTGTCGAATGGAACCTCAGAAAGAGTTGGCAACGTGAGCAGTTGCTCGAATCAATCCACCAAGTGGATCTAGTAAACTTTTCATACAAAGATTCATTAACCAACGAAACAATATCTTTACCATTTTGGCCATGATGTACTTTAGCCAAATCGGCGGTCTTTCTTGAAGTGCCGGTTTCTGCATGATGGCATGACCCTTCTCCCTGTGTGTGGACCGTGCCGGTCTTGGTGTTGCATGGGACCCTTGCCATGGGGCTTGGAGGGTGAGCCACCATGGTGGTCTCCTATGAAGCCTCTCTTCCTGTTGTCCTTCACGAAGTTCAGAGAACCGCCGTGAAGGGCTTTCAGCCTTTCTTCTTCCTGGGAGCACATCCCAATGGTCTTTTCTATGTCCCACTTTTCAGGGGACATGTTATAGTTTATCACGAAGTTTTCAAAGGGCTGTGGAAGTGAGGCCATCACAAGATGCACCAGAAGTGCTGGCTTTAACTCGAGGTCCTCGTCCATTGGCTTGAGCTTTGCAGCCATGTTCGACATCCTCAAGATGTGCTCTCTGATCCCGTGGGGTCCTCCCGTATACTTTTCAGTAACCAGCTGCTTTAACAGCTGGGTCGCATACATCTTTGAAGAGCCAGTAAACTGGCTCTTTATCTTGGCGAGATACTCGCCCACGGTAGCACACTCTCCAATTGAGCCCACGATAGCGTTCTCAATTGTGTTCTTTACGAACGCCAGACACTTTTTGTTGGCGTTCACCCATTTCTGGTTATCGATAGAGTAAGCCAGCTCCAATGGAGCATGGTCCCTCTTCCTTCTCTCAAAGTCAGCACTTTCTCACCGCCTCCGACTGGTCGGGCTGGCTTGACGGGTTGCTTGGTGTCAACCACCCAATCCACCTCGGCGCATGAACGCCAAGTCAACTTTCTTCCTCCATTCGAGTAATTGTCCCCCGAGGAGCGGGACGTCCTTCAGACATGCCATGAGGTTGAGACCTCCTGAAAATCACAAAAGATGTGAGATCACCAAGTAAAACAATTGTATGCGTTAATTCAACGTTGGTATAAATTAAGCATGCAATCGTTTCGTACTATTTAAAATTACATCACCGTTGGGCAGAAATAAATTTAAAAGCACCTTTTATACTAAATTGGAAAAGATTATGGTCATGATTATTAATAACGTTGGTCAATTAATAGCATGAGTCATAATCACTTTAATCACATCTTTATATCAAGATTTAATCAACTTTATTGCATTTTGTGCAATTTTAAACCATACATTTGCAATGTAAAAACACTATTTTCAGCGGAAACTTTCATTAAAAGACTCATACTTTGCAGAAAAACGGTCTTTATAACATTCTCTAGTCACAATATACTCAAAAGTAGAAGGACTAGAGAAAACTATGCAAAAAATTTGCTTAAAACTAAGCAAAACAATTAATAAACCACTCTGTAAAATAAAAAACAGAAAAAAAACTGTTTAACTGGGCCTAAACCTTGGCTGGCACGCAGCATTCACGTTGCCGCTAGTCGCCTTGCCGCAAGGCGTCAGACAAGGCTCAAGGCACGCTGCCCAGCAGCTGCCAGACCGCCCAGCCCGCTGGCCGCCACCGCCGCCGCTTGATCTCGGCCGTCCGTGAGCTAGGGTTTAGATCCAAGGGTCCAGCGCGCAGTTCGGAGGAATAAAAACCACCCCCCACCTGAGCCTCCTGTAACCCTAATCCATTTTCCCCCTCTTTGCCATCCGCGTGGCCACCGCGGCGGCGCCGCGTCTCGCGCGCGGCCGCCCCGCGTTGTCACCGCGTGGCTTGCTGGCCTCCCCTTAGCGCGTGGTCACGGGCGGCGCTGCTGCCCCGCCGGCTGCCGCGTGGCCACCGCCACCTTTCCCGCCCTGGCGATGTGACCGCGGCGGCGCTGCCGCGTTTGCACGTTAGCTGATTGCCGGGCGTGCACGCTGCCGGGCGGTGATGGCGATGAGGTGGCCGCGCGCCGCTCCTCGAGCTCCCTCCCAAAGAAGAAGAGGCGGCGGCGGGCGCCCGCTGGCCCCTCCTCGAGCTTCCCTCTACCCCACTCTCTGACCACTTTACCCACCCCTCGAGCGACGAGAGAGAGAGGATGCAGCGACGAGCGGGAGCTGCCTTTCGCCTCCTTGGCGGCGTGCGTCCACCCGAGGGGGCACGCCGCCAAGCGACGCAGAGTGGTGCCTCTTGCCGGCACGCGTCGGCGGCCGGTGATTCTTTTTCCCCTCTTTTCCTCTGGGGTTTTCGGGGTTTGGGGTTTCTTTTGATTTGGGATCTGCGGGATCTTTCTGTCTGTGTCGATTTGGGATTGTGCAAGGGAAGAACAAGGGTTACAACTTGGGATTTGCTTTGCCCCCGAAGGGGTGTGTCCTTCTTCCCTATGCCTCGGCTTGCCGATGCGCATAGGGATCGAGGGGGACGGCGCGGCCAGAGGGGCAAGGCGCACTTTTGGCTCTAGTGTTTTCTTTCACTTTTACTTTTCTACCGAAAATAGAAACTAGCATCTAAGATGCTCTGATACCATTGTTAGAGCTAGACCTTTCTCAGTAGATGCACTATGGGATTAGAGGAGAGAGAAGAGAGAGAGAGAGAGACCTGCCTGGCTTGACAAGAAAGGGGAACCCGAGGAGGAGCGGGAGGAGCCAGACCCGCCGCCGGCCATGGAAGAAGAAAGAAGCGGCGTGCGTGAGTGGTTGAGGCGGTGGCGGGGCGAGCTTCCGTCGGCTAGGTCGGAGCTAGACCAGTTTTGTGGTTTGTGGGCTGTGGCGCACGGGTGAAACGGTGCACTGCAAAGGCCCCCTATTATATATAGTGCGTGGCCCAACCATGGGATATGGTTGGGTGGGCCCCGGCGATGGCGGCGTGAGGACTCCGTTGCTAGTCTTAACGTGGGAGAGATCTATCCAACACTAGATACCCTACTAGTGAAATGCTACTCCCTGGTGATTATGGCATATTTTGTTTCGTTATACAAGCCTCTGACCAACAGTTACTTTTTAAATACGCAACTATCATAATAAAACAATTTTGAAAATGAACCTAATGACAAAAAAATCATGTCATATAAGACATTATTCATTGAGCAATTGTTGATCAAAGATTCGTCTAAATGAAAAAAATTCGACTTCTTACCTACGCTTGGAGTTTGTAATATCTAGTGGCTATGACTGCATGCATTAGTCGACGCCGAGGCTAGGATCTTCCCTCCTTTAAAAAAAAGCAGTAGTGACTTCATTAGCGTTTACCCTAACACATGTAAGCCAATGCATTCAGTCTAGTTCCTCAATCTAGAAGTCTCTGAAATTTTGAAAAAAAAAATCATGGCATAGCTGTATGTCTTGCCATTTTGTAGACACCAACATGATTTTTAAGTTGAAACTTTGACCAATCTAATTGGTAAAAAAATCACAATAGAGATCAAAAGAATATTTGGTTAGTCAAATCATAAAAATGACCAACAATTACGATGAGAGGGCATACAATTTTAAACACTACAGGACGCGCGCGCTACGCCGAGGGCAAAAAGCCGTCGGCGTAGGCTAAAATGCCCTCGGCGTATGCTACGCCGACGGCTGCCCTCGGCGTAGCCTCCTAAGAAAGGGCTCCTCGGAGCACATAGAGCCGTCTTGCCATGCGTATATACTCGCCGAGGGCAATGCCGTCATGAGCGGCCGGCATAGCTTGTCGACATGTTGCAAAAATATTTTAAAAAAAGAATTAAATTTTTTATTTTCTTTTTTTTTCTTAATTTTTGAATCTTTGAATTATTTGACTCGTTAATCTCTCACTTTGAATATTTTTAACACTAATTACACTTAATATTTAATTAAATTGCAGTCTTGGTCGAATTTCCCGGAAGGTCACCCATCCTAATACTACTCCAGCTCCAGCACGCTTAACTTCCTCGTTCCTTCGTAACTGCTTCCGAAAGTAATTCATACATTGTTGTCAATACTATGATATCAATCCTATTAACCCTTATATCAACATGTCACATGTTTGTATTTTTTGAAATTACAAACAATTATTTAAATAAACATTAATGAATAAGTAAAAATATTATTGAATTCAAATAAAAATATAATAATTTTACTTTTTTGTATTTTTCTATTTAATATGGAATAATTAATATCTTTAAATCTATAAATCAGAATTTAACAAATAATATGTCTAAATTGATCAGAAAAATGAGAGGAATCCAAATATGATATCCATATCAACTAATCACAAACCCTCCGTTTATGAATTATCTATTTGGTGGTTGCTTTAGAAAATTCCCTTTTTGCGCTCGGATAATGAAAAATGGCTTTTTGATGCGATGAAAAGGAAAACTTGCATTGAATCTTTGATAAATAGCATATTGTGAACCTAAAAATGATTTTTGTAAAAAAACATGAGCATCGTATCATGTACATGTAGTTCATATCTGACCCACTTCCTACCGATTCGGCAGGAATTTGTCTTTTTCACCAAAGGTGGATGGAAAGGTTTCGGAACCCCCTGTTGGTACATTGTCCATATAAGGTGGTATAGTATTTTAGTAAAATGTGGTGGTAGCATTTTGAATTAGCCATTTGGTGGTTGCTTCACAAAATCGTCCGTTTTTTATGCTCGGAAAATGGAAAATGGCTTTTTGGTACGACGAAAAGGAAAACTTCCTCCTGCAACATTGTTCGCCATCCCATGATGCATGTGTATGCACAATATGGGCACATTATCACAAACTATGCCTTGATTCTAGCCATAACATTGGTCATTTGACCCGAAAGCCAAGAAACCTCGAATGAGATAGGTCATTTTGTGAAGGTTTTTTTGACACATAATCAATATATCAAGTTTAATATTTTTACTTATAACCATGTCACATAATATGACCCCACGCGAAGGTTTCGCATTGTTTCGATCGTTTTTGAAATTTTTATGCCCGTTTTAAACTATCGTCAAACTTTGTCGAACGACGGGCATGAAGATGCTTAGCTCGGGGCCGAGCCTCGCTAAACTTGCATTAGATCTTTGATAAAATAGCATATTGTGAACCTAAAAATGATTTTTGTAAAAAATATATGAGCATCGGATCATGTACCTGTAGTTCATATCTAACCCACTTCCTACCGATTCGGCAGGAATTTGTCTTTTTCATCAGAGGTGGACGGAAAGGTTTCGGATTCCCCTGTTGGGACATTGTCTATATAGGTTGGTATAGTATTTTTGTAAAATGTGGTGGTACCATTTTGAATTAGCCATTTGGTGGTTGCTTCACAAAATCGTCCGTTTTTTATGCTCGGAAAATGGGAAATGGTTTTTTGGTGCGACGAAAAGGAAAACTTCCTCCTGCAACATTGTTCGCCATCCCATGATGCATGTGTATGCACAATATGAGCACATTATCACAAACTATGCCTTGATTCTAGCCATAACATTGGTCATTTGACCCGAAAGCCAAGAAACCTCGAATGAGATAGGTCATTTTGTGAAGGTTTCTTTGAGACATAATCAATATACCAAGTTTGATATTTTTCATTCTAACTATGTCACATAATATAACACCACGCGAAGGTTTCGCATTGTTTCGATCATTTTTGAATTTTTTATGCCCGTTTTAAACTATCGTCAAACTTTGTCGAACGACGGGCATGAAAGATTCTTAGCTCGGGGCCGAGCCTCGCTAAACTTGCATTGGATCTTTGATAAAATAGCATATTGTGAACCTAAAAATGATTTTTGTAAAAAAACATGAGCATCGGATCATGTACCTGTAGTTCATATCTGACCCACTTCCTACCGATTCGGTAGGAATTTGTCTTTTTCATCAGAGGTGGACGGAAAGGTTTCGGATTCCCCTATTGGGACATTGTCTATATAAGGTGGTATAGTATTTTTGTAAAATGTGGTGGTACCATTTTGAATTATCCATTTGGTGGTTGCTTTACAAAATCGTCCGTTTTTTGTGCTCGGAAAATGGGAAATAGCTTTTTGGTGCGACGAAAAGGAAAACTTCCTCCTGCAACATTGTTTGCTATCCCATGATGCATGTGTATGCACAATATGGACACATTATCACAAACTATGCCTTGATTCTAGCCATAACATTGGTCATTTGACCCGAAAGCCAAGAAACCTCGAATGAGATAGGTTATTTTGTGAATGTTTCTTTGAGACATAATCAATATACCAAGTTTGATATTTTTCCTTCTAACTATGTCACATAATATAACACCACGCGAAGGTTTCGCATTGTTTCGATCATTTTTGAATTTTTTATGCCCGTTTTAAACTATATATAATGTCTTATGTTTTAATTAATTTTTATTTACAAATGTGTAATATTTGAGTGTAGATAGATAGGTCTTATTTTTCTGCAAATTTTGATATATTATTTGTATTTTTCCGAATTAGAATGATTTAGTTATGATTTTTCAAAGTTTAATGAGATAAAATAAAAAATAGCTACGCCGAGGGCAGCCGTCGGCGTAGCATAGGATATGCCGAGGGCAATTCTACGCCGACGGCTGCTTGGCGGAGCTGGCCTAGACGATGGCTACGCCGACGGCCCCGATATTTGGCCGTCGGCGTAGCGACCGGCCGTCGGCGTAGCTTCCCATTCCTGTAGTGAAACTTTACTATGGACAAACAACGAAAACAATGTCCGCAACTCATGAGTAATGCAAAAGAGAATGCATGTGTGCTCAGCCAATATGGTTGCAAGCATAGAAGAGAACTTATGTTTGACAAATGAATTTTCATGTGATAATTATTTAGATTTCCCGAGCCGTCAGATCGAATGAGCAGCATGCTGGTGGAAGCAGCTCAAAAGCTAGAGTACGGGAACAAAATATTGACCTGAATTGTGCCAGCATGAACATGAGGATGAATAACAGCTACTATCTCGTCCACTAGCTGGGTAAGTATTCATGTCCAAAAAAAATGTCCAATTGCATTGTTAAAAAGATCCACTTGCTCAGTCGCATGTCAATCAAGTTACAATTAATTACACATGCTATTTATCAACCAAAATTTATTGATTTGCATGAAATAACCCCGTTGTATTTCAGTGCTTGGACGATGACATCGAAGGTCATCAATTGTTGTGCATACAGTGCAATTTGCCTGAGGAGTCAACAACCATGTATCCATGGCGTGCACATCAAAACTAAACTAAACGAAGCATAACACACCCCGAACCTTATACATTTCTTAGTGTTGAAGACACATATAGAGCTGCAAATGTATTTATGTGGATCTAACTCGATCTACAAGGAGACGAGAAGTTCATATAGGCAATTAACTAATATGTGTACGCTTATGTTTTTGGGTACTCAAAGTGTCAATCATTTAACATATTGATCACAACCATTGACGACTTGAACAACACATACCGTGGTATATATGTGTAACACCCTCAGAATCGGCCCTATGCAAGTTTCAGCGCTTCCCGCCAAACCCGCATAGAAACGATTCAAAGGTGCCCACCAGGCACTTGCGTGCGGGTGGAAAACGAAGTAATAACATTACACAACAGTCCTCGATGGGACCCACAGAACAGATATATATATATATATACAACACGACTCCATGAGTCAAGAATACAGATATACAGAACAAAGATCCAAATCACCTTAAAAATGATAAAGCGTTCAGCTACGGACAAGAGGCAACTGGGGCCAAGAGCCCTAAAGAATAACCAATGGCGTCCATAACCCTGCCCAGGCCAAGCCGGAAGGGTAACCCTGCTAACGACGTCGATCTCAAAACCTGCTTAAACAAAAGGGGTGCCGATGAAGGGCAAAGGAAAAAGAGAGAGCGGTCAGTACTGAGGCCAGTACACGGCGAGGCTAGAATTCGGCGGTCCTCGCCTACATAGGTATGGTGGACTGAAGCGGCAGCGCAACATGCACCAAACAACCTATAGAGACTCGATACAACTAGCGGCTATCAGAGAGGGGTAAGAAAGACCTATTCGAAACCAACCTGATACTACCACCAAACATACCCATCCTGGAATTTCCCCCTCGATACCAAACGAGGAAGTCAACCGAGGAACTCACACCGTTGGAAGTTTTATTTATTCAGTTATCGTTGCAGCAATTACTAGTCAGGTATAGATAGTCATCCTGATATAATAAGCAGTGGGAAGTTTTAGTTAATCATTCCGTTGTAGTTGCAACACTTACTAGCCAGATACAATTAGCATGAGATAACCCCAAAACCCAGCAGTTGTTGGTACTTTTATTTAGCCATTCCGTTGCAGTGAAGCTGATTACTAGTCATATCGGATACAAGTCAAATTATAGCAGTAAACTTTAGTTATAGTTGTCTATGATCGAGACCTGTGCTCCAAGTCGTCCATAACCGCGGACACGGCTTCTCGAAAAGATTTAACCCTGCAGGGGTGCACCAAAGTATCCACACGCACTTCGACCCTTTTTGCCAGATCAGTTAACATACACCCATCGGTATGTCGGCGGGGCCTAAGTCATGACGTTTCCCAGACCCAAAGCAAGTACATGGGGGCCACCCCACTAAGTCTACCCGCAACGAAGTCGGCCGGGCTCCGAGACGGACTCAGGGTTTGTGGAGCCGGTCAGAACGATCGGGAACCCGAAACTCTCGGGCTTGTCGATACAGCGAAAACGGGTCACGATCCTAAACAGTACAGGTGCAGTATATCGCACAATTTAAATAAAGCAGTAAAGCATGGCATAAGTACAGAATAGTAATAAAGCCCCAAACTACTTGTGGCCCCCAGTACAGTACTTTGAAATCAGGTACTAAATCGATGGGGTGCCCATACATCCCACATGTGGTTAGCGCGCTCGATCTCGAAACAGGTGTCAAGAACTCGGGGTCCTACGGGACACAAGTGGACGGTTAACAACCAAATAACATCTATTGCCCACCTGTGCCTCTTCATTACCTACTTCAATTTTAGTTATTAAACGATAAGTAAAGCCATGATCATCTCCAACATTAAACATGCGGCATTACTCCAACAACTGTGGTACTTGACGACACGCAACATCACTTGAGCAAGCGACTACGACGCGCAAGTCCAACTATCTACCAATCAACAGGTAATAGGATGTGTCCAAGGCAATATGAGGCTGCAAGGGATATCACGGGTACGAAAACTAGAGCATCGCAACACACATAGCAGTAGATCAACAGGAGGAAATAAAGACTATAAAAGTAAGATAGGTAGAAAGGGGGAGATGCTCGCCTGAAAACATTGCTGAAGGTTCATCCAAAGGTCGGGGCGAAGCTCACATCAACTCAATGGCCTTATCCGCGAAGAAGCAAAACACTAGAATAAACACCGGATGCACTATTTAATACTATGACAGAAGATCGGGCATGATGCATGTATGATGCATGACATGGCAAAGGTACGGTGCAATTAGGCAAGATTAAGCGGAACCGGGGTCCCGATAAATATTTAGGTGGTTCATGTTATTTAGCTACCCCGCAATTTAAATGTTGTCTTAACAAGGCAAAAGATAGCACCGGTTCGCTACACAAATTTAAATGGGACCAATATAAGACTAGATTTGCCCGCATATGGATCCCATATTTAATTATATGGTGAATCGGCATAAGGCCCCCAAACCACACACATATGTATGCGACATGAATGATTTAATGCAACAAGTTTATATCATATATTATAAAAATACGGGGCTTGGAAAGGGCATCACACATCTGGGTTCGGCAGATCTTAGGGTTCCGGGGGGTTCAATGGGGATCGGTCTTAGGGTTCGACGGGAGAATGGCTCGACGAGATCGGTCTCGGACAACGGAAGTCGATCTTGTCGCATCCGAGAAGAAGAACTTGGCTGGCGTCGGGGGCACATCGGATCCGCCCTGGTCGGTGCCGATCTTGGCGTCACGAAGATCTTGTCGGGTCCTCGTATCGGGTCGGTCTTGGCATTCGGGGTGAAGAACTTGGCGTCCGCGAGGAAGTACTTGGCGAATCCGTGTCGACGACCTTGGCGTCCGGGTTCTCGGGCATCAGATCCGGGAAGAAGTACTTGTCGCATCTGTGTTCTTTGGGTCAAAGAATTTGGCATGCCCGGGTTCGGTCTCGACGGAGTCTCGGCCATCGGATCCGCGGATTCCGGGAAGAAGATCTTGGTGACATACTTCCATGTTGCTGTTCTTTTCGACGGGATCGGGGCTTTGGATTCGGGCCTTGGCGTCCATGAAGGGGACCTTGGTGCTCCGTGGGATCGGGTTCCATTTGGAGAACTTAGGGTTCCGACTCCATGTCACAGATCGGCCATCTGTCACACCATCAAACCCTGATGAGCTAGACTGTTGCAGATGAGGAGGCTAAACACAGGGCGCCGAAACGCAACAACTGGGGCAGAAGCATCTCTCAAACACTGCAGGCACGAGAACAGAGCCACACACAAAAAAAACAGGCACAGGACATGAGAGCTTCCCAGGTGCAGGAAAATCATGTGCTCGAGTGGCACTCGTTGCGGCCGTGTCCAGGCCGGCTGTGGGGGCGTCGATGCACTGCAGGAGGTGGAGGCCAGGGACCGGGGATGGAGAGGCAGGATGCAGCGACAAGGCGCAGGGGCAGGCACAACATGGTGCAAAGTAGGTCTACGAGCCTGTGGCTTGGCCGGAGGCGCGGCTGGGTCGCATGGCGGCGCTCAGAGGGCGGAGGAGCCTGGGAGGCGGCGAGGAGGCGGGAAGCTTGGTCGGAGCCCGAGAGGCCGAGGAGGGCGGTGGAGGCGAGCCCACATGCGCGGCCGGGCGAGCAGGAGACGCGGGCTCGGCCACGACGGCGAGGGGGCGGTCGGAGGAGCTCGGGAGGGCACGGGGTCGCGACGACCGGAGGCGGTGACCCGGAGGCGACGCCGCGGCGACAAGGGAACGCGCGGCAGCGGTTGCTCGACGGTGGCCGCGGTTCTGCAGGAGGGGCGGTGAGGAGAGGCCGGGCCGGTGACGCAGGAAGATGGGGACCAGGCGGTGGAGGCTCGAGCGGCTTCGTGAGATGGGGAGAGACGAGGATGGGTCGCGGGTTGCAGGAAGGTGGGGATCAAGGAGTGGATGTCGGGGTGGGGACAGGGGAATCCCGATGCAGGGAGAGGCGGCGGGTGGTGGGGCAGAGGGAGAAGAGAGCCAGGGGAGAGCGGGGTCGGGTTAGGTGGTGGGGGTCGGGCCAGGTGGCGGCGGCAGTGGGGATTAGGTAGGGTGGGGTTTGACCAGGTGGGGAGGCTGAGGTGGCGGGCTGGGATAGGATAGGGGGAAGGGAGTGGTGAGGTGGCGGCAGGCTATTGGGTGGGGTGAGGTGGAGGCAGAGTGGGTAGGATAGGACTGGGTAGAAAAAGGTTTAGATAGTTTGGGTTTTGTACTGGGGGTGGCCGACTGGGTCGGAGCGGCCCGGTAAGGCTGCCCCTAAAAATAAAATAAATATTTTAATATTTAAAATGGGGCTTTTGAAATCCATTGGTAGACGAAACAAAATAATCCGGAGACCCGAGTTTTGTGTTTGAATAAAGACGGAGCGTTTAGAAAACAAAAACAGGTTTTTTTTGAAAATAGTTTTATGCAAACAAATGCAAGATGATGGCGATGCTCAAATGCAATGGCATGATGACATGAGCATGCGGTCATGATGATGCAATGCAAAAAAACAACGCGATTTTCTAGTAGTGGTTTTGCGGGCGCCACAATATGCAAAATTTATACGTGATGGTTATATTTTGAAGAAGCTCCTTGAGGATCAACCATGCATGTCCATCAGCTTACACAGTTTTTTTTGCACATATTCCAGTTATATTGTAGCTGGTATTTAATAGGAAGATAATGCAAAGAAAATGAAGTAATGCTACTAGCACACTTGGGAGGAACCAAAACAAATCTTCTCCGATATTTGTGAGCTAACCTTTAAATTACAAGTAATATACAGGGCGTGACGTCTACCGGATTCCAAAACTTTGTACCCTCCGTACAAGAGATTCCATTTGCAAATTCTAGTGAGTGCCATTCTTAATACTAACCGGGTATATTCACAAAGCGGAGTTGTCGGATGGACCGAGCTGACTGAAGCCTAACCCAGGATGGATCAACTCGCCCTGACGCATATTGGACCTATACGACTCGCCAACTGGAGGCCCAAGATAGTGAATGCAATACGTAGCCCATTAAAACACTTGTAAACCCTAACTGGCTAGTGGCTACATATATAAAGCCATCGGAGGCACCCCTTTGCGCGATCGCTCTCTCACATCATATTAGACATAGTATCTCCCTCCGCATATGGCGTCTTCATGTAAACCAATCTATGATCATATATACTGGATTGACAGCAGGATGTAGCGATCCTCCACCGAGGGGATGTGAACCTGGGTACATCGTGTGCCAATCTCGTTTCCAGATTCTCCTATATCGTCTTGCCTTGTCTACGTAAGCTACTCCTGTAACATCTGTCGTATCAATACCATGACAGTTGCCATCCACCGTGGGGCAAACGGTGCTTTCAGGTGATGATCCGGTTGAGATTCCTTACCCTCACCGGCGGCCAGATCGCATCTGGCGCGATGTCCAAGAAGTGCTATCCGATGAATCGGGGTCAGAAGTGGATGGATCTGATCCGGCTGCCTCCCCCCTCGCGGCCGACGCATGCAGTCGATTCGGAAGATTTCAGACGCCATGCTATATCCGTTCCATATGATATGCCTGAGGACGACCTACACAGCAGGAAATTTACTCGCGGGCGACGAAGGAAACCAGTCGGTATAAGAAAAAAATCATACATGGCGATGACTGACTCAAATCTCAAGAAGCCATGTCCGCCACCAGCCAGTGGAAAACTTCCATCAGGCAAAACATACACGCTCAATCGTTTGCGACCTTGACTAATGGGATTTTTCTATTCAGTCTGATCTTTTTTATGCACTGGTTACAATGCGAATCAACTGCAGTTTTTTTTTTGTTCTAATACTATCTTTTATTTTTGGAATACATGCGCATCACCGCTAAATTGGTCGTGGTCGCGCTGATTGCCAAATGCGTGTTTGCATCGGTATCGGGACTCGTGATCGCCTTGAGCCGGCCCCGCTGCGCTCAGAGCCTATCCCTGGACTTGATGACCTCGACGGCGTTTGGCAGCGCGTGTACATATCACCACGATTTCAACGATGGGTACAAAACGCGGAGGCTCAACGTCAACATTGTCACTGTGGAGCACCCTCTCTCCACTCAAGATTATTCTGATTATTATCCTATCTTCTAATTTTTTTTGTATGCAAAGCACAATAAGAACCAAGTTGCAACGTGAGATCCTCGGAGGAAAACATCGGCATCCGAGGTGCGGTCAACTTGTCGTCTCTACTCATCACAACAGACCGACTCCGACCTCCTCACGATCTCGACAAATAATCTGAGGCCTCCGCTGAGTGGACTACGTGTCCATCATGTGTACCCCCGTCCGACGCATCGACTACACTCTGCCGCGTCAACTTCATGTTTATGGACTCGCCATCGTGGATTCGTCATGCTCGGGGACTCTCTCGCCGTGGTCACGGACTCTCCCTCGTGGACTGGCCATGTTCGGCGATTTGTCCATCGTCGACTCTCCATGCTACCGGCTAAACGCCGCTCGACTTCGCCATACCGTGACCTCCGTCCGCCGCGTCGACACCATGTCTGCCGCATCGCCTTCGTCATAGCGCGACCTCCGTCTACCGCGTCGACCACATGTTCGCCGCGTCGACTTCGCCATAGCGCGACCTCCGTCCGACGGGTCGACCGCGTGTCTGCCACGTCAACTTTTCCATAGCGCAACCGCCGTCTGCCGCGTTGACCCCGTGTCTGCTGCGCTGACTTTGCCATAGCGTGACCTCCGTCCACCGCATCGACCCCGTGTCCTCCGCGCCGATTTCTCCGTAGCGCGACCTCCGTCCGCCACGTTTACCCCGTGTCCGTCGCGTCGACTTCTCCATAGTGCGACCTCTGTTCGCCGCATCGACCCTGTGTCTGCCGCGTCCACTTCGCCATAGCACGACCTCCGTCCGCCGCGTTGACCCGTATTCGCCGCTTCGATTTCGCCATGGCAAGACCTCCGTCCGCCGCGTCGACTCCGTGTCCTCTGCGTCTACTCTGCCAAAGCACGCCTATACTTCCGCCACGTCGACCCCGTGTCCGCTGCATCAACTTCGACATAGCGTGGCCTCTGTCTGCTGTGTTGACCCCGTGTCCGCTGCGTGGACTTTGCTATAGCGCGACCTCCGTCCGCCACGTCGAACCCATGTCTGGCCCCGTCGACTTCGCCATAGCACGACCTTCGTCCGACGACTCCGCCAAAGCACACCTATACTTCCGCTACGTCGAATGCATACGCCACACTTGCTAAGGGCCCCTCATCATCCGAACCGCCAGAGAGGGTCGCATGCCACACTGCATGGACTCACCACTGGGCGTCTCTTCTCTGCAAAAAGTAGCCCACGAAATACCGCTGCAAACGAGGAGTTAGAGGAAAGTACCACACCACCTTCCTAGGAGCTTTCTTGGTCCCTCTCTTGTATCGAGAGGTCTTGCACACCGGACACATGGTCTTCTCCGCGTCCTCGCCCCGGTAGATGATGCAATCATTTATGCAGACGTGGTATTTCACGTACGGTAGATTGAGAGGGCACACGACTTTCTTCGCCTCAGCGATACTAGTCGGACATGTGTGCCCCTTCTTGGGAAGAATATCGTGCCAGAATACAATGTTGTCGTCGAAACATTCGTCGGTCATTTTGTGTTTCGCCTTCATCTCCAGAGCCCTAAGCGTTACATTTAGACGGGTATCCCCGTCGTTGCATCCGTCAAACAATGGAGTGAACGCGTCTTTCTCCATTTGCTCCAGTTTAACCTTCTCTCTACCGGCGGCTCTGGCGTTACTCGTCTCCTTGAGAAGCAGATCTTGGACATGAGGGTCTCGCAACCAGCTCGAATCATGGTCGGCACCACCTTGATCATCTTCGTGTCCATGCCCGACGCCACCTTGATCATCTTCGTGTCCATGCCCGACGCCACCTTGATCATCTTCGTGTCCATGTCCAGTGCCACCACCCTGATCTTCGTGATCGTGACTGGCGTCTTGATCTTCGTGATCATCACTGGCATCTTGATCTTCACCATTATTGACATCCTCATCATCATATTCGTCATCACGTATCCATCGAGTGTAGCCATCCATGAAACTACGTCGAAGCAGGTGCGACTCCAGCATTCCGGAATCATGCCTTATCAGATACATCAGCTTGCAGTCCCGACATGGACATCTTATCTCTGTCTTGTTTGCACGTTCCATGTCGGCCCTCGCGCATGTCATCCACCTATCCACGCGGGCTTTGTTGATCAGTGGTCGGACCATGGCCGCCTGCGTGGTACAAAGAGCAAGAGAATAATTAGAGCATATATGGACGTGGATCGCCGGAAAAATTCGGCATGACCTCCCCTAAAAAGAGGACATCCGCGAGTGCCAGAAATTCGCCGGAAAAGAAATAAATCAACATTCCGGAGAAACATTGGCATCTCAAATGAAATCCCTGCACAAAAAGTAGCACCACAACACAATCATATAGTCGGTGTCTCCGACAACGCGCATACATGCAAGAAACGCCTTCACGCTTCCTCCAACAACGACTTGCGAAAGAGAGCCGGAGGAGAAGTAAATGGACATGTTGTAGATCTAGAGGAGCAAGATACTTCACTTACATATGGGTGTCAACCAATGGATGTTGAGCAAGCTTCTATGGTGAATCAATGGGGGAAATGAGGTGGGAAGGAGGAGGGGGGCGACCAGATTTGTCTTGGTGGAGGAGGAAGAAGTGACACTAGTGAGTGGGGTGGTAGTTGCCTCCATGTGCAAAAAGCTGGAAAAAAGTGGTGCCAGGTTATGCGAGGCGCATATTGCACAATATGCGCCTCCTATAATTCAAACTATAGGAGGCGCATATAGCAATATGCGCCTCGCATATGCGGCCACCTACCACCGCCCGGGCCCGCAGGAGTTACTTGAGGCGCATATGACCATATGCGCCTCGCATATTATCAAATATAGGAGGCGCATATAGCCATATGCGCCTCGCATATTCGTGCACCTACCAACACGCGGGCCCACACAGATTATGCGAGGCGCATTCTGTCCATATGCGCCTCGCCTATCTGATATATAGGAGGCGCATATGACTAGAATGCGCCTCGCATAGTATGGGGCTGCTAGATTCTGTCCGTACAGGGATTATAGGAGGCGCATTCTTATCATATGCGCCTCGTCTATTTTTATACTAGAAGCGCATGGAGAAGGAGTGTGCCTCGCCTATTTTATAGGAGGAGCATATGGTCTAAATGTGCCTCGCATAAGCATGTCTCCTATAGCCTTTTCTCTAGTAGTGTCAGGAGCACCCCTTTGGGGGATCACTCTCACATCATATTAGACATAGTCTCTCCCTCCGCCTACGGCGACTTCATGTAAACCAATCTTTAATCATATATTGGATTGACAGCAGGATGTAGCGATCCTCCACCCGGGGGACGTGAACCTGGGTATATCGTATGCCAATCTCGTTTCTGAATTCTTTTGCATCGTCTTGACTCCTCTATGTAAGCTATCCCATGTAGCATCTGCCGTGTCAATACGACGATACTGCGGGAATACATAAACAAAGTTGTGTAATATGATTTGTCGAGGAAAGACATGTGAGTCAACATGCACTTTGCCTCCTAATTTGCTAGTTGCATAATAAAATAGCTCACATGCAAGTTGCACATATATTTGGAGTACTAGTCTACTTTTCTTCTCTTCATTTTATTCACATATATAGGGGCCGATAGTACATGTTCACACAACCATACATATATACTGATGTTCACACAACCATCTAGCTAGTTAGCGGATGATCTAGTGTGTTGGTGACAGGAATAGAGTGAAAGACACTGTGATTAGGAGGATTGAGAACATGGGGAAGGGGTAGGCCACCTTCTGCAAGCGGCGTCCCGCCGAAGAAAGCAGGAGAGCTGGCGATCCTCTGCGATGTCCAGGTCGCTTGACATCATCTTCTCCTCCAATGGACGTCTCTACGAGTATGCCAGTTCAATGACCACCGACACCTCCATCGCCATGGCTTCCATCATTCGCAAGTACACAACTGCAAACGACCACCAGCAAGTAGCAACTGTTGAATCCAGTGCCACGACTCATACTCCCTCCGTTCCAAAATATAAGACGTTTTAGGTTTGTGAAGAAAATGAATCTAGACTTTTTTTAGTGTGTAGATTAATTCAAAAGTTGAATGAACTACATACTAAAATAAGTCTAGATTCGTTTTCTTCACAAACCTAAAACGTCTTATATTTTGAAACGGAGGGAGTAGTATGCATGCATTGCCTTGCAACCTAGCTTGCTAACTAACTAATCCCAACTGTTCCAAATACACAACGTTTTGGACTTAAAGATAAGTTTTTAATTCTTTTTTTTGAGAGCCTCAACGCTGAGTTACAAGGGTAGTATTACAAACAATTTTTTAATTCTTTTCAATATGAAACTTTGCCCATTATTTTTCCAGACAAGAAAAACGGTAGAATTATAAAATATTTTTCATGACAGATGTATCTATACTATTTTGACCATTCTCACTGATATTATTACGTAATGTTGATTCTTTTTTAGAGGAAGTAGTATTAGTAGTTCCGTCCTAATTCTAAATTTATTTAATTATCTCACCAACATTTAATCATAGTGTATATATATATATATATATATATATATATATATATATATATACTTTTAGTGCTACATCGCTGGTCAACTAATTAACATATTATATATCCTTAATATTTGGTAGGCACACGGAAATGTTTTTTTACTTGACAACAATTGTAAAATTAAATTTGATAGCCTTTTTAAAGAAATTGTCGCGCCTGAAAATTTATAGTGGCAAAAATTATTGTTCAGCTAATAAAAACAAATTCTTTCTTTCTAGTTTTTGGAGGGAGAAGTAAGGATTACATCATGAAATGCAGATGCTTGAAGAACGTCATCGGTATATAAGTTCTAATTTCACTTTCTATGTTAGCCTTCTCGATTAAATCAGTTTGAAACAAGACATGGAAACATTCAAGTGACCACCCATTGCTTAGCTTTCATGAACCTCAGATTAACCAACTAAGGAACAAAAGACTTGTGTTCATTGGAAAATCAACTATGAAAGAGGTAAGAGCATCTCTAGCAGATCCTGGATTTCCTCACTATGGAAAACGCGCATCAGGTTCCCAAAAAACTGTTTTGCGGTACCGCGCATGCTGGGATAGAACAGATGCCAGAAACTCATACTAGAAACTTTTCCAATACGTGTTTTCAGGATTCATTCTGCCTAGACTGGATTTTTTTACTGTGTTTAGCTTATATTCGTGATTTGGATAAAAATCTCAATAAAAAAACTTATTAATGGTTTAGCATCACACTTACAACACTTATCCAAATTACAATAATAGTTCAAATCCAAATAATTAAACAAAAAATGAATGCAATTGTTCAAATCATACATGAAAACAAATGGAATTAAATGAATAAATTTGGAGACTATCTCCCACCATACAGTTGCCATTGATACTCAGTGAAATCATTATGAAGTTGGGTATGTATACCCTTGTCTTCAGTCTGGCGGTATGTCTCAAGAAAAGCCTGGATCCAGTTGGGGTTTCTTTGAGGTTTCACACGGCTACCAATGTTTTCAAATAAAATTTCCAACTCCATATATCTCATCCACGATGTTCATCTTATGCATAATCACACATCTCTTCATGATATTTGGGAGAGATTTCTTATCCCAATATTTGGCATGACCTTGAGAAATAGCAAACCAAGCTTCTTGTAACACACCGAAAGGTATCTCAATGTATCTTTTCCTTGCTTTTTGATCTTGGGAAAGTACACAGTCCTTCTTGTTTTGGTCGTTTGGACGGTCTTCAAAAATGTTGACCTAGAAGGATAGATGCAATCATATAGATAATACCCCATGATATAGTTATACCGATTGATGGTGTAGCTGCAATCCAAAGCATCTCCATTAGAAATCCAAGCACACTAGATATCGTTGAGAGTCCCCGCAAACCAAGAAAGAAATGCCAAATCCAGAAGTCCTAGGATACCACTTCTTCAAGCAGAATAGTTGGATTATGATGATGACCAGTGTAATGACCATGCCAAGCTGCAAGGCAGTTCTTCCAGCTCTAGTGCATGAAATCCACAACCCCAAGCATGCCTGGCCATCCTCTTGCTTCCTATTACTTCATTCACTGCCATCAACCGCATTGTATCCTCCTCACTGGGAGCTGGAAGGTACATGGGACCAAAAACCTAGATCATCACCTTGAGACCTGCCTCACACACTCGGGCATGGTCCTCTCCAATTTAAATATACTAATCAGTATAGTCAGTCGGAATGCCCTATGAAATCAATCTCATTGCAACCGATATCTTTTGATATACGCTATATCTAATAAGACCGTCACAGTTTATCCGCCAAGTGGAAAAAAGGGATCTTGTCTCGCAAGCTTTAGCAATGCGCACAAATATCTCTTCCCATATTCAATTATGCCTATGAAAGAGTGAGCTAGGCAGGTGAAAACCTCAGTAAGGAATGCAAAGTTCAAAAATCATCTGATAGCCCAGTACTCGATCCCGAGGAAAGCAAAGTCCAAAAACCATCAGGACTCGACGCTTCCTTTTATTGCGGTGCTCGAGTTCCTTTGCGGGGCCAACACGATGAGATTCTCGACATCATGGTGAAAAGGACGATTCCTTAAGCAAAAACTACACAGAAAGTCCCAAGGAGATACTCATCTACCCTAGTGTTTCTTTGTTCAAACTAATCCATGGGCAAATAAATGAGTGCACAGAGCACATGAAGAAAGAAATGGATAATTTACCTTGAGGCCAGAGATGGGTCAAATTGTGTCTGGAGGTGTGCACTTCTATAGAGGCGATCTCCTCGATTGAGGCATGAGAGCATCATCGACGAAGAAGGCTCCAACATAGATACTCATGAATGGATGGCCTGCGATGCCTCCTATGCAGCTCCCCGTAAAACCCATGGAGTCGGCGACTCAGATGAGATGGGAGCGGAAGGAAATACAGGGAAAGGAGAGATGGATGGTGGGAAACCTTTTGAGATCAAATCTATGGCAGCAGATGACAGGTGGAGACAAGGGTGGGGAAAAAGTTGAAATGTCAGTCGCGCCAATATTTTAGAATGGTATGGGAGTTGGATTTCTTTGTACAAAACCTTGAGATATTGCACGTGGGAGGTCTAGTACCCCGCTCCCATGAAAATATTTTCTATGCTAGGATCTTTTCCACGATCTGAGATTTTCGTTTTTTCACCATCGAAACTAGAAAATAGCGGTTATTATGTACGCCGAGGTATTTGCGGGATCCGCTAGAGATGCTCTTACACCGTATCAGAGAGAAGAAGGTAGCACAGGTTTCTGGGACATTATGTTCTTACTCTTAATAATCATACCATTTCCACCATAATTATTATGCTAATAACTTTGTGAGTCCTAAATGTTGTAGGAACAAATTCTACTACTAAATCAGAAGATTGGCCAATATTTCTGTCACTACCGTGTGCATCTTCAAACTCGCACCAATTATATATAATAAAATTTGCGTTGATACATTTTTGATGGAAATGGACTCTTATGACTTAAAAGGTTTAAGTATTACACCTAGCCTCGACATAACCCGCAAACATATCGAACATAAACAAGAATATAAAAAGGCGAAAAACATGATATCAATGGGTACTACATGTAGCTTAAGGGGATGGATGGAAGATTCTAAGATCATGATGCCACCCATTCCATTAAAAATTTCCATCGACGTATCCTCCAAGCGTGTAGAGACCTCCGTAAACAACTCGTGAAGCTGCACACGATGTATGGACGGCCATGAACGAAGTGTATCAGTGTATTGGTAAATAACCTATATAAGAGTAGACAATTTATCATTAAAAACCTTGTCATTTCTACATTTATTTGGAAAGGAGCATATATTAGTATCTTTAAGATACCAATTACACCCAGCCTCTGCAACAACACGTTATCCTATTGGCATTACGGATCCACACAGCCAAAAAAAGAAGAAGAATTATAAAACAAAGGTCCGCTACAATGATCAAATCCTTAATAGCAGCGACACTAACACCACCGGAACAACACCATAAGTCCAACCTCTCCAATAGAGATACCTTCAAGAAATAAATAGAGCACAATAACCATTGTTGCCCGATCAAAGATCATAGGTTTTCACCCTGTAGAAATTCCTCGCTCACGAGACAATGCATTCAACAAGGCCATTGCGAGGCACAACCAATTAAGGTCAGACCTTGGATTTTGACCCTGCAAGGTAAGACTGTGAACTCCTATGATGATGCCCCCACTTTTCGATGCCGCTGCTGCAAGTCACAAATCGCCAAGCCAATTCCACATCGCCACTAGAACTTGACCCACCATTTGTAGTTCTCAAATCCCGGCTTCCATGCCATTCTCCACGCACTGACTTCACCATGGAAATAAAGACATGTTCTGTGATGGCAACAGACTGCAGAGCTTCACCTCTCTCCCTCTGAAACCAAACAGCCAGAAAAAACATGGTTGCTCATGACTGAATCCCATCTGATCCGGCAATATCCAGGCATGAATCACCCATGGGAGTTCGCTTGCGAAGCCTTCTGAAACTCGATATTACGGCCCATTCTCTGAAGATAGGAAAATATCAGAACATCATCATGACATGAGAGGGATCCTAGGACCACCGCCTTTATTCAAGCCGAGCCCCCACGCAACCAACCATCCCCATCGCCCGGCCCACCGGCAGGCCGGCAAAATGATGACGACCCTGGCTGCCATGCCCTAGGCGTTGAGCAACACCATGGGGGAGGAGATCGGGTCGCCTGGTCCGCCGCCACCACGCCTCCGTGCTAGATCGGGACCAGCACCACCTCAAACTGCCACCGACGGCTGAACACTACCAAGGGGATCACCACAGAGCCGCCATCTGCCATGCCACAACAACTCTAGGCGTCGCAACACCGCTGGGGAAGCCTTGTCACCGTGATACCCGATGTGAATCACACACGTCCTCCAGGGGTAAGCTTCCCTCGTTGTAATCCCGCCCGAGTGGAGATGACCCACCCCCCAACTCCTGGCAACAAGCAGGCTTTGCCCGAGCAAAGCCCTAGTGGCGGCAGGAGAGGAGAGTAAGAAGAGTTGGAGGGGCTCTCCCATGCCAGCTAAGTGTTCCTTGAACATATTGTGTGTTAAGCCTTTCGGAAGAGGATGCGCAAGCATATCCTTTGTCTTTATATGCTCGAGACTTATAGTGTGATCCTGGATTTTCTTATGCAACATAATACTTTATCTCTATTGGTTTCGTAGCATTACTCGACATATTGTTGTTAGTATAGAATACTACGGGCTGGTTGTCGCAGTACATATTTAGTGGTTTATCAATGCAATCTACCACTTTCAAGTCGGATATAAATTTGTTTAACCATATTGCATGCCCCATGACCTCATAATATGCTATAAATTCTGCATACATTGTGGATGATACGACTATTTACTGTTTGGAGCTTCTCCATGAAATAGCCCCACCCGCGAGAGTGAATACATATCCTGACATGGATTTTATATCATCTTCATCTCCCGTAAAAATCTGCATTTGAATACCCTCTTATTTATAGGAAATCACATCTTCTATATGTTGGTATGAGGTCATTTGTGCCTTATGCATAACACAATGCTTTCTTTACCATCTTCTAGTGCTCTATGCCTGCATTTTTGATACCTACCGACTAACCCGGTGATAAAAGCTAAGTCAGGGCGAGTGCACACTTGTGCATACTGTATCGATTTTATTTGATCGATCTCATATAGGTTCTTGGGGCATTGAAATTTCCCAAAACTGATGCCCTTGACTATAGGAGTAGGTGTGGCATTACTCGCATGTATATTGTATTTCTTTAGAACCCTTTCTAAATATGACTTTTGCGATTGTCCTAGAACCCCATTTTCCCTATCTTGGTGAATTTCTATGCCCAAAACATATGATGCTTCACCAATCTTTTATATCAAAATTTGAGGACAAGAACTTCTTTGTTTCTAGTAGTAGACTAACATCACTGCTAGCAAGAAAGATATCATCCACATACATAATTAGGAAAATATAGTTCCCGCTTTTAAACTTTGCATAAACGCAGTTGTCGTCAATGTTCTCTTTAAACCCAAATCTCTTAATTGTCTCATTAAACTTTAGATACTGTTGTCTAGAGGCTTTCTTTAATCCATAAATGTATTTCTTTAGGCGGCATCCCATATTTTCCTTGCCTTCCATGATAAAACCCTTCGGTTGTTTCATATAGACACTTTCTTCTAAATCCTCGTTTAGAAATGCCTTCTTTACATCCATATAATGTAGCTCTAAATCAAAATATGTCACAAGTGCCATTATGATTCTGAAGGAATCGTTACATGAGATTGGACAAAATGTCTCATTGTAATCTACCCACTCTCTTTATGTAAATCCTTTTTCCACAAGTCGTGATTTGTACTTTTCTACATTCCCACTAGAGTCATATTTAGTTTTGTAGACCCATTTACAACCTACTATTTTGGCTCCTTTAGAAATTTCTTCTAAATTCCAAACTTTGTTGGAAATCATCGATTTCATCTCGTCTTCCATGGCCTCCAGCCATTTTTGATGAGTGAGGACTTCTCATGGCTTCTTCATATGAGGTGGGATCACCCTCCATATGAGCTCTTTTTGTATTATAAAATTTCTAATTAGTAGGAATGGCTGATGTTTTAACTCTTTGAGACCTTCTAGGGGCCTCATTTACTGGCACATTCTGTGTCTCAACATGTGGCACATCTTCTAGAGGTGGATGTTGCTGCTCCCTTTCATTCTCTATAGTGAGTTCAATCGGCTCCTGACGGACAGGTTCCGGATCTTCACTCATTGTTGCCATGGGTGGAGTTGCAATAGGTGCTTGCACCACAACCTCAGGGATTGTTGGTGCATGAACAACATGTAGTGAAAAGAATGGCTCCTGAGTCATCGAATTAGGTGCATGCACCCTCTTCTCCTCAAGATCAATTTTCCAAACTACCATGCTCCCCCTCATCATTTCGTCCTCTAATAAGACTACATGTCTTGTTTCTACAAACTTTGTGTATCTGTCTAGACAGTAGAAACAAAAACCTTTTGATATTTCAGGATAGCCAATAAAATGGCAACTGAATTTTTTGGAATCTAGCTTCGCAATATTTGGATTAAACACTTTGTCCTCAGCTGGACTCCCTCCCACACTCGTAAGTGATGTAGAGAGGGTACTCTTTCTGTCCACAACTCGTACAACATTTTGCGCACCAACTTGCTTGGTACTCTATTGAGAATGGGAATGGTGGTTTTTAGCACCTCCATCCACAGTATGAATGGCAAGGTGGAGTAAATCATTATATTGCGCACCATATCCATAAGTGTACGATTACACCTTTCAACTACTCCATTCTGCTAAGGCCATAATTTCGACCTCAGCTAAATGATAGTGCCATAATTTCGACGATGAATCATGAGTTCTCTTTGTTTTCTTTTGATCTTTCTCCGACACAGAAACATGTTCATTCACATTACACACAGAATATTTTTTTCACGTAGGGATAACAAATAAAGCTTATTATGAAGGAAAACAACACCCACACAATCATTATTAAACCATATGGCACACTTTCCATGTCCAAAATGATATTCATAATAATCTTTGTTCAAACATAAAACACTAATTCAAATTTCTATGTAATGATGGAACATAAAAAACAAATCTAAGGAGGATCATGAATCCATCAGCTAGCTCAAAGGAGATGTCGCTGACAGCTTCAACGTATGCCTGGACTCCATTTACAACTTTAATGCATCTTTCGCTTCTTTGCATAGTTCACGTCAAATGGAATCCCTTAAATGAATTTGCAACAAGAATAGTTACACCTGAGTCAATCTACCAGGTAGATTTTGAAAACTGTTTATATAAGGTTTCATTTACAAAGGAAACAGTGCTGTAACCATTCTTTGCCATTATTGACTTTAGCCAAATAGGGCAATCTTTCATGGAATGCCCGATCTTCTTGTAGTGGATACATGTATCTTTGTCCACTGGGAAAGACCTTTGCTGATGCTGATGCTAATGCTCATGTTGCATGGAGCTTTTCCATGTGGCTTTGAAGGGGAACTTTGGTTGCTTTGATTGTGGTTCCTTTTCTTGTTGTCCTTCACATAGTTCAGAGAACCACCATGTGAGGTTTTAATTCTATCCTCTTCTTGTACGCATATGGCTATTGTCTTTTCTATGTCCCACCGCTCTGGCTGCATGTTGTAGTTGAAAACAAAGATGTCAAACTCTTTTGGCAATGAAGCCATAACCAGATGAACAATGAGTGCAGGATTGAGCTCCAAATCGGCATCCATGGGTTTTAGCTTAGCTGCCATGTTGCCCATCCTGAGGATGTACTCTGTTATGATATGTCCACCTCAAGTGTACTTTTTTTTCACTATCTAGGTGATGACCCACAAGTATAGGAGGTGTATCATAGAACTTTCGATAAATAGGAGTATCAATCCAAACGAGGAGCAGAAGGTGTTGACTAGTGGTTTGGAGCAGGAAATCTTTATAAATACTTAACAAACAGATTTTTAGGGGTTATTGATAAAGCAAAGAAACAAAGTTCAAGTAAATAAAGACATCAAATAATTGCAGCAAGTGGCCCAATCCTTTCTTTGCCAAGGACAAGCCGATGATAATACTTATGAGGATCAAACGTTCTCAAGGACACATGAGAATAATGTCAAGTGCTTTCGTTTTATATAGTTGATTAAACTTCTTTGGTTTGATAAGTGTTGTGTGGGTGAACCTGTGCTAATGTACGGACCTTACTTGGACTAATACATACTTTTGATGAAACTCCTTGCAAGCATTCCCAACTACAAGAAAGTAATTAAGATAAAAACCTAACCACAACCTTAAACTTTGAGATCCTACACTCCCTTGTGCAAATGTTTCCTAACAGGGGTTCAGGTTTCTGTCACTCCGACAACCCCATGATTAGTATCCAAATACACAATGCATTCCCCTAGGCCCATAAATGGTGAATTATCATGTAGTCGACGTTCACATGACACCACTAGAAGAATAGCACTACAACTTAAATACTAAACCATTGAATAATACCTCAACACAATTCCACTACTAACAACCTGACTTCTCCCATGTCCTCAAGAACTAAACGAACTACTCACGAGACATCATATGGATAAAGATTAGAGATGATATGATGATGAATAACAATCTGAAATGTCGTCGGATTGTCGAAAAGTACGCCATAAGGGGTCCTAGTGGCGTAGGAAGGATGGGGTGTGAGACGTCGGATGTTCCAGGAGCGGTGAGCACAATTTTACCCAGGTTCAGATCCGACCGCGGTGATCGGATCCTACTCCTGCTAGAAACCCGGTAATATATCGGTGTAAGCCGGATGTTACAGCGGATTACAAGAGAGGTTCGCCTGTGCGAGTTGGTTGTGGTTGTGTATTGAGTTGTGCCCTAAAGGCTCCCATATGTACGGTTTATATAGTCACCGGGGCCTAGGGTTACAGGAGAGACCTATCCGGCTACGTTACAGAGTAGGTAACTACGTACAACTTATACTACAAGTAATACTACATGCCTAAGTCGGTAACTCTTCTGGGCCTTGTCGTAGCCGGAACTGGCTCCTCCTCTTTCTCTGACTGGGCCGCCCGTGAAGCAAAGCTCTAACCCATTAGTGGGCCACCCTGGTCAGCGAGTCCTGTGGGTATACTCGGAAAGTATATCCCCAACAGTATCCCCCGGAAGTCTCCAAGATCCAAAGTCGGATAAATCGTCTAGCTTGATGGTTTCTTCGTCTTGAGAATCTTGAAGGGTTCCCGAAAACTTCGTTCATTAATGTAGGATTCCGAGTCAATCGAGTCGGATATATTTTGTCTGACCTTAGTATTTTCCCTGATTGGTTTGAAACATAAGCCGGATTTTTCATCGGCGTGCGGGCTAACAACTTTTCAGACCAGGTCCTGTCACTGACAGGATTTCCATCAGCACGACCATTGGTGGGTCTGTTCCTTACGGAACAGAACGTCGTTTCAATGCCTGCACGAAAATCGAGGGGGCTGAAGAGTCGCGAGGAAGCTAACTCCCCCTCTCCTATACGTGTGGCGCTAATCACGCATGTCATCGCACGAATTTTGACGTAGAGACAAATAAAGAGGGTAGAAAACCCTTTCTCTCATATTCATATTTCCATCGCTTCATTCATTGCCTCCTCATACTCCTCGAGCGCTCTGCACCAGTTCCCATCTATGCACCGTGAGAAAAAATCTCTCCTTCCCCACCAGTCCTTTTTCCTCCAATATCCATGGCTTTTGCCTCGACCTCAGGAGCGGCGACGGGTTGGTCGGCGGCGGAAGAAAGGAAGATGTGAGGTCATTGGATTTCCAGTGCCATGGACAACATGGAACTCCAAGTCATGGAGGACGAAGGATTCATCGTCGTCGGTGCGTGGCGGAGCGCCTCAGGGCACGCCATTCCCGCCTCGTGTAGGGATTCGTAGCATGGAATACAAAAATTTTCTATCGCATACAAACAAACAAGCCAAGATCTATCTACTAGATTGTAGCAACGAGTAGATGGAATAACTCACCCTCGAAGATTCCAAAGTGTTTAACGAGAGCGGATTCTCGTGGGTGATGTAGTCGTACTCTTCCCGATCTCAAGATCGCGTAGACGATCCTTCCGGCGCTGCGTTCCGGCAGCGCTCCTGCAGTCGGTCACACGTTCGGTACTCGACGAAGACCTTCCTCTCCCTTGTTCTAGAAGGCAGCGGAGGTCGTAGCACTCTCCTCGCGATTTCGGCAGCACAACGGCGCGGTACCGGAAGTAGAGGGGAGATCTCGCAGGGCTTCGCCTTAAGCCGGAGCGAGTATGGTGGAGTATGAGAGAGTCCCTCGACTATCTAGGGTTTAGACACGCCGAGGAGGGGGCAAGCCGGCGGCTAGGGTTTAGCTAGGCGGCGGCGGCGGTTTTCCCTAGGGCCGGGGGCGGTTTTCCCTAGGGCCGGCAGAGGCTATGGAGGCGGCGGCGGCTTGGTACTAGGGTTTAGAGGTAGGAACTTGTGTGTCTAGGAGGGGAGCCCTGCCCCTCCTTATATAGGTGGAGGGGGCCGGCCAAGGGGAGGGGAGTCCCTCCCCAACTCGGCTTGGTGGTGCGCCGGCGGTGGGAGGAGGAACTCCTCCCCCCAAGTCGGTTTCCACCTCCCTCTCCACTTCCCAAAACTAGCCGTTTGACTTTCAAACTAGGCGTTTGACTTTTAAAACTAGGATTTGATTAATCCCTCTATTTTGTTCAGCGATGACACCGAGTACATAATGCAATCATACCAACTTGATGTAACACATTCATGTACCCTTCCCCTCCGGAACCTTCTAGAACATTCCCGATGAAAACACCGGAACCATTCTCCAACTCCGAAACGGGACTTTCCTTATATGAATCTTATTCTCCGGACCATTCCGGATCTCCTCGTGATATCCCGAATCCCATTCGAGACTCCAAACAACATTCAGACTCTTTCTCATCATTCCATAACTACTCAAACAACGTCGAATCCTTAAGTGTGTCTCCCTACGGTTTGTGAATTATGCGGACATGATCGAGACACTTCTCCGAACAATAACCAATAGAGGAATCTGGAAATTCATATGGCTCCCACATATTTCTACGATTACTTTGCGATCGAATAAACCACTTACATACGATATCAATTTCCCTTTTTCTCACGATATTTTACTTATCGAAGGTTATGATCATCGGTATCTCTGCATACCTAGTTCAACGTCGTTACAGATAAGTACTCTTTTCTCGTTCCCGTGATATGTGATCCCTTGTGAGCCAGTCAGATGCTTGCAAGATAATTAGATGACATTTCACCGAGAGGGCCCAGAGTATATCTATCCGTTATATGGATGGACAAATCCCACTCTTGATCCATGTGTTTCAACCAATACTTTCCGAACACTCAATGCCACCTTTATAGCCACCTAGTTACGGTGTGGTGTTTGATGTCATCAAAGCATCCATCCGGTAAAGGTGATATGCATGATCTCATGGTCGAAGGAATTAGATTACTATGTATCAGAAAGCATATAGCAATTGAACTATTAAAATGACTTGATCTTTATGCTACGCTTATCTATAGGAGTATGTCCACCATATCATTCTCCTAACGATATGATCTTGTTGTTAATAACATATCAATGTTCATGATAGGGAAACCACAATCATCTATTAACCAGCAAGCTAGTATTATATAGAGGCTTTACTAGGGACTTCAAATTAAGTTTACAAATCACACAAGTATTAATGTTTCCTTGTTAATACTATTATAGCATGAATGTAAACATTTATCATAAACAAAAAGATATAATAATAACTACATTTATTATTTCCTCTAGGGCATATCTCCAACAGTCTCCAACTTGCACTAGAGTCATCCAATCTAGATTACATGGTAATATACCGAACACCCATGGCAGTTTGGTGCTGGTCATGTTTTGTCCTCGGGAGAGGTTTAGTCAACGGATCCGCCACATTCAGATCTGTGTGTACTTTGCAAATCTTTATATCCCCATCTTGGATATGTTTTCGAATAGCGTGAAAACGTAGCTTGATGTGCTTCAGCTTCTTGTGTGACCTTGGTTCTTGCGCATTGGCTATGGGCCCATGTTATCACAGTAGATAGACATTGGGTCCAACGCACTAGGAACCACACCCAGCTCTGTAATGAACTCTTTCATCCATATCGCTTCTTGTGAAGCCTCCGAAGCAGCCATGTATTCCGATTCAGTTGAAGATCTTGCCACAACGCTTTGCTTTGCACTCCTCCAGCTAACTGCTGCACCATTCAAAATAAATACGTATCTAGATTGTGATTTAGAATCATCCGGATCGGTGTTCCGACTAGCATCGGTGTAACCATTAACAACGAGCTGTTCATCACCTCCATAAGAAAGAACCATATCCTTAGTTCTTCTCAAGTACTTTAGTATGTTTTTGACCGCTGTCCAATGATCCACTCCTGGATCACTTTGATATCTTCTAGTTAAACTAACAGCATATGCAATGTTGGGTCTAGTACATAGCATGGAATACATTAGAGCTCCTATGGCTGAGGCATAGGGAGTCTTACTCATCCTTTCTCTATATTCTGCCGATGTCGGACTTTGAGTTTTACTCAAGGTCGTATTGGGCAACATGGTCAAGAACCCTTTCTTGCTTTCTTCCATTCCAAATCTCTTTAGAACTTTGTCCAAATATATACTATGTGACAATGATATTTGGCGTTTTGATCTATCTCTATAAATCTTTATGCCTAATATGTAAGCTGCTTCGCCAAGATCCTTCATTGAAAAACTATTATTCAAATATTCCTTGACACTATTAAGAAGGTCTACATCATTCCCAATCAACAATATGCCATCTACATATAGTATTAAGAATGCTACAGAGCTCCCACTCACTTTCTTGTAAATACAAGCTTCTCCATAAGTTTGTATAAAACCAAAACTTTTGATCACCTTATCAAAACGTTGATTCCAACTTCGGGATGCTTGCTTCAAACCATAGATGGAACGTTGAAGTTTGCATACCTTGTTAGCATCTTTAGGATCGACAAAACCTTTGGGTTGCATCATATACAACTCTTCATCAATGTCTCCATTGAGGAATGCTGTTTTGACATCCATCTGCCATATCTCATAATCATAATATGCAGCGATCGCTAACATAATCCTCATAGACTTTATCTTCGCTACTGGTGAGAAATTCTCATCGTAGTCAACTCCTTGAATTTGTCGAAACTCCTTTGCGACAAGTCGAGCTTTATAGACAGTAACATTACCATCAGCATCTGTTTTCTTCTTGAAAATCCATTTGTTCTCGACAGCCTTCCGGCCATCCGGTAAGTCCACCAAAGTCCATACTTGGTTTTCGTACATGGATCCAATCTCGGATTTCATGGCTTCTTGCCATTTATTGGAATCTGGGTTCATCATCGCTTCCTCATATGTCTCAGGGTCATCGGTGTTGTCCACCAACATGACACTCATAACGGGATCATACCAATCTGGAGTGGTACGAGTTCTCGTTGACCTGCGAGGGTCTGTAGCATCTTCAACCGAAGTTTCATGATCATCATCATTAGCTTCCTCTCTTATTGGTGCAGGCACCACAGGAACTTATTACGGTGCTGCGCTACTCGCAATTTCGAGAGAAGGTTCGACAACCTCGTCGAGTTCTACTTTCCTTCCAGTCACTTCTTTCGAGAGAAATTCCTTCTCTAGAAAGGATCCATTCTTGGCAACGAAGATTTTGCCTTCGGATCTATGATAGAAGGTATACCCAATAGTTTCCTTCGGGTATCCTATGAAGACGCATTTTTCCGCTTTGGGTTCAAGCTTGTCCGGCTGTAACTTCTTTACATAGGCTTCGCAACCCCAAACTTTAAGGATCGACAATCTAGGTTTCTTCCCAAACCATAATTCATACGGTGTCGTTTCAACGGATTTATATGGTGCCCTATTTAAAGTGAATGCGGCTGTTTCTAATGCATAACCCCAAAATGATAGCGGAATTTGTAAGTGACATCATAGAACAAACCATATCTAAGAGAGTTCGATTACGATGTTCGGACACACCATTACGCTGTGGTGTTCCCGACGGTGTCAATTGTGAAAGTATTCCGCATTTCTTCAAATGCTCGCCAAACTCGTAACTTAGATATTCACCTCCACGATTAGAACGTAGAAATTTAATCTTCTTGTTACGTTGATTCTCAACCTCACTTTGAAATTTCTTAAACTTCTCGAAAGTTTCGGACTTATGTTTCATGAAATAGATATACCCATATCTACTCAAGTCATCCGTGAAGGTAAGAACATAACGATAACCATCAGCGATGCTACACTCATTGGACCACACACATCGGTATGTATGATTTCCAATAAGTCCGTAGCTCGCTCCATCATACCAGAAAATGGAGTCTTAGTCATTTTACCCATCAGACATGCTTCGCATCTATCAAGTGATTCGAAATCAAGTGATTCAAGAAGTCCATCGGAATGGAGTTTCTTCATACGCTTCACTCCAATGTGACCTAGATGACAGTGCCACATATAGGTCGAGTTATCGCTCGATTTCAAACGTTTAGCCTCAATGTTATTAATATGTGCATTTCCACTATCGAGATTCAATAAGAATAGACATCCTATCAAAGGTGCATGTGCATAAAACATATTACTCATATAAATCGAACAACCATTATTCTCGGATTTAAACAAGTAACCGTCTCGCAATAAACAAGATCCCGATATAATGTTCATGCTTAATGCAGGCACCAAATAACAATTATTTAAGTATAAAACTAATCCCGATGGTAGATGAAGGGGTAGCGTGCCGACCGTGATCACATCAACCTTTGATCCGTTTCCCACGCGCATCGTCACCTTGTTCTTCGCTAGCTTCCGTTTATTCTGCGGCTTTTGTTTGAGTTACAATTATGAGCAACGAACCAAGATCAAATACCAGCACTACTACGTAGTACTAGTGAGATACACATCAATAACATGTATATCGATATACCTTTCTTCTTGATGTTGCCGTTCTTCAAATCCGCCAAGTACTTTGGGCAATTCCGCTTCAAAGGACCTTCTCCCTTGCGAAAAGCACTCAAGATCGTGCTTAGGTCCAGCCTTGGTCTTCTTCGTCGGCGTGGTAACTTTCTTACCACCCTTCTTGAAGTGTCCCTTCTGCTTAGACTTGCCTTTCTTGAATTTGGTGGTCTTATTGACCAACAATACTTGGTGCTCTTTCTTGATCTCCACTTCGCAGATTTCAACATGGCAAAGAGTTCGCAACGCCTTGTTCATGTTCGCATGTTGTAGTTCATCACAAAGTTCTTGTAACTTGGTGGTAGTGATTGGAGGACGGTAAATCCCCAAAGCATTAGGAATCACTATACCTAAGCTTTGAAGTTTGTTTATGCGCCTGGACATCTTAAGCACATGCTCACCGACGAGCCTCTTCCATCTTGCAGTTAAAGAACTTTTCAGAAGGATCATAGCTTTCAATTGCCGCATGAGTCTCAAAGATCAATTTGAGATCCTCGACAATATCATATGGGTCTGAATTCTCAAACCTTTTCTGAAGCTCCGATTCTAAACCATACAAGATAGCACACTGAACTATGGAGTACTGAGTCTTCCGAGTGAGGTAAACATTCTTTACTTCATCGGCAGCATCAGCTGCAGGTGGGTCACCCAGCGGTGCATCCAGCACATAGGTCATACTACCAGTTGTGAGGACAATCCTCAAATTGCGGAACCAATCCGCGAAGTTGCTTCCATTGTTTTTCAACTTTTCTTTCTCTAGGAACGCATTAAAATTGATGGTAGTGGCTGCCATTGATCTACAACATATTTGCAATAGTTTAGACTAAGTTTATGACAAATTGAGTTCAAATTAATAATAAAATTAATCTAGGTGAACTCCCACTCAAAACAATATCCCTCACATTGTTTTAGTGATCACACGAACCAAATCCACCACATCAACACCGATCATCACGAGAGTTGATATAGTTTCAATGGCGAACAATCGACATGTTCATCATATCTACTATATGATTCATGCTTTACCTTTCGGTGATCCGTGTTCCGAGACCATGTCTGTACATGCTAGGGTCGTCAAGATCAAGCCTTAGTTTCCGCACGAGCAAATCTGGCTTGCTCACGTTGTATACACTTGCGGAATCTAACACACCCGATCATCACGTGGTGCTTCGAAACAACAAGCTTTAGCAACGGTGCTAACTAAGGGTGAACACTTTATGACTTGAAATTTATGTGCATGAGGGATCATCTTATAATGCTACCATCGTCTACTAAGAAATACAAGATGCATAAAGGATTAACATCACATGCAGTTCATAATATGTGATATGATATGGCCTTTCTTCTTTGTGCTTCCGATCTCCATCTTCTAGCACTAACATGATCTCCATCATCACCGGCATTGCATCAAGGTCAATGACGCTTCTCCATGGTTGTCGTCCACCGGCTTCAACTATTACAACTACTTTGAATAGACACGCGGGTCTTAACATAAATTAAAGAAAACCATATGGTTTCCCGCCGGTAACTTACAATAAGGAACATTGCATACATCAAATATAATCACAATCATGGCCATATCACATCACAGCACACCCCTGCAAAACAAAGTTAGACGCCTCTACTTTCTTTGCATGTTTTACGTGGTTTGGGGCTTTCAATAAGTGTCGTTCTAACTTACGAACATGAACCACAACATTGATACTAGTATTGTTAATCACCCGTTGTAAATTGGATCTTAACTATGCTAGGAGAAACAGGCACCCGCAAAGCCACTTATGCAATACAAGTTGCATGTCAAGCATGGAGCAAGTCTCATGAACAATGTCATGTAAGGTTAGCCCGGGCCGCTTCATCCCAACATACCGCCAGATGCAAAGTACACAAGAAGAAATCGACAATAAAAGCATCAACGCCCATAATGACCATTGTGTTCTACTCGTGCAACAGATCTACATATAGACACGGCTCTGATACCACTGTAGGGATTCGTAGCATGGAAAACAAAAAATTTCTATCGCATACAAACAAACAAGCCAAGATCTATCTACTAGATTGTAGCAACGAGTCGATGGAATAACTCACCCTCGACGATTCCAAAGTGTTTAACGAGAGCGGATTCTCATGGGTGATGTAGTCGTACTCTTCCCGATCTCAAGATCGCGTAGACGATCCTTCCGGCCAAGGCTCCGGCAGCGCTCCCAATCGGTCACACGCTCGGTACTGATTTAAGACCTTCCTCTCCCTTGTTCCAAAGAAAGCGGAGGTTGTAGCACTCTCCTCATGATTCCTAAAGACAACGCGGCATGGTACAAGTAGAGGGAGATCTCGCAGGCTTCGCCTTTTGGAGCGAGTATGGTGGAGTATGAGAGAGTCCCTCGACGATCTAGGGTTTATACACGCCGAGGAGGGGGCAAGACGGCGGCTAGGGTTTAGCTAGGCGGCGGCGGCGGTTTGCCCTAGGGCCGGCGGCGGCTATGGAGGCGGCGGCGGCTTGGTACTAGGGTTTAGAGGTAGGAACTTGTATGTCTAGGAGGGGAGCCCTGCCTCCTTATATAGGTGGAGGGGCGGCCAAGGGAGGAGTCCTCCCCAACTCGGCTTGGAAAAGGCCCGGCGGAGGAGGAACTCCTCCCCCAAGTCGGTTTCCACCTCCCTCTCCACTTCCCAAAACTAGCCGTTTGACTTTCAAACTAGGCGTTTGACTTTTCAAACTAGGATTTGATTAATCCCTCTATTTTGTTCAGCGATGACACCGAGTACATAATGCAATCATACCAACTTGATATAACACATTCATGTACCCTTCCCCTCCGGAGTGCCGGACATTCCGAAACCTTCTAGAACATTCCCGATGAAAACACCGGAACCATTCTCCAACTCCGAAACGAGACTTTACTTATATGAATATTATTATCCGGACCATTCCGGATCTCCTCGTGATATCCCGAATCCCATTCGAGACTCCGAACAACATTCAGACTCTTTCTCATCATTCCAGAACTACTCAAACAATGTCGAATCCTTAAGTGTGTCTCCCTACGGTTCGTGAATTATGCGGACATGATCGAGACACTTCTCCGAACAATAACCAATGGAGGAATCTGGAAATTCATATGGCTCCCACATATTTCTACGATTACTTTGCGATCGAATGAACCACTTACATACGATATCAATTTCCCTTTGTCTCATGATAGTTTACTTATCCGAGGTTATGATCGTCGGTATCTCTGCATACCTAGTTCAACCTCGTTACCGATAAGTACTCTTTTCTCGTTCCCGTGATATGTGATCCCTTGTGATCCAGTCACATGCTTGCAAGCTAATTGGATGACATTTCACCGAGAGGGCCCAAGTATATCTATCCGTTATATGGATGGACAAATCCCACTCTTGATCCATGTGTTTCAACCAATACTTTCCGAACACTCAATGCCACCTTTATAGCCACCCAGTTACGGTGTGGTGTTTGATGTCATCAAAGCATCCATCCGGTAAAGGTGATATGCATGATCTCATGGTCGAAGGAATTAGATTACTATGTATCAGAAAGCATATAGCAATTGAACTATTAAAATGACTTGATCTTTATGCTACGCTTATCTATAGGAGTATGTCCACCATATCATTCTCCTAACGATATGATCTTGTTGTTAATAACATCTCAATGTTCATGATAGGGAAACCATAATCATCTATTAACCAGCAAGCTAGTATTATATAGAGGCTTTACTAGGGACTTCAAATTAAGTTTACAAATCACACAAGTATTAATGTTTCCTTGTTAATACTATTATAGCATGCATGTAAACATTTATCATAAACACAAAGATATAATAATAACTACATTTATTATTGCCTCTAGGGCATATCTCCAACACCTCGCTCGACGGCGAGAGGGTGCTATTCGGCACTCACGTCGACCATGGCCTCAACTTGCCACCATCGGACTTCCTCGTCGAGGTCCTCAACTACTACAGTGTGCAACTGCATAATCTTCCTCCCAACTCCCTGCTTGAGCTTAGCACTCATGCAGCTTTGTGTGAGGGGTTTCTTGGCATTAGGCCAAGTCTCACCCTTTTCTGGTACTACTATGGTACTTGGAAGAATTCCATCAGCGCCGGTGTGCCTGATGTCACCGGCACTCTTAGCTTAGTCCTTAGGAGAAACCGAGTCTATCCTAGGATTAATGCTAGTGAGTCCGTCAAACACTAGGCCGGAACTTTCTTTTATCACAAGGATATTCCGGCTCCTGGAAAGGCGGAAGGTATTCCGGCGTTTGTCGACAGCGCCGCTCCCCACCAAAATTCATGGGATTCAGAGGCGTCGGAGCTTTCGGATATTTTGATCCTTTCCAAGAGGCGGATCGAGTTTTTGATGAAGCATGAGGGCCTCCGTGGATCCGACTTGATCCACTGCTGGTTGGAGCGCCGGATTCAGCCTCTCCAGCACCATGGAGATCGCCTCATGCACCAGATCACGAGTGAAAAGAAGGACAAGATGCGGGTCAGTTCAAGCCGGATTGCAGGAGAAGGATTACAAGACCCTCATGTAGGGGTTCGTAGCATGGAAAACAAAAAATTTCTACCGCATGCAAACAAACAAGCCAAGATCTATCTACTAGATTGTAGGAACAAGTCGATAGAGGAACTCACCCTCGAAGATTCCAAAGCGTTTTACGAGAGCAGATTCTCGTGGGTGATGTAGTCGTACTCTTGCCGATCTCGAGATCGCGTAGACGATCCTTCCCAAGGCCTGCTTAAAGCAGCTCGCAGTCGGTCACAAGTTCGGTACTCAATGAAGACCTTCCTCTCCCTTGTTCCAGCAGGCAGGGGAGGTTGTAGCACCCTCCTCGTGATTCCGGCAGCATGACGGCGTGGTGTCGAAAGTAGAGGGGAGATCTCGCAGGGCTTCGCCTTAAGCCGAAGAGAGTATGGTGGACTATGAGAGAGGCCTTGGTGATCTAGGGTTTATAGGGCACCAAGGGGGGAGTGTAGCCGGCGGCTAGGGTTTGGGAAACACCCCAACTCTCCGAGTTGGAGGTGCCCTAGGCGGCGACACAAGGAGGTGGTGGCGTCGGCGACTTGGAGGAGAGGGCTAGGGTTTTAGGTGTGAGGGGTAGGGGCGCCCTACCCCTCCTTATATAGGTGGAGGGTGGCCGGTTGGGAGGAGGGAGTCCTCCCCCAACTTGGCCTCCTTGGCCGGCGGGTGGAGGGAGGGGAACTCCTCCCCAAGTAGGTTTCCTACTCTCCCTCCACCAAGCAAACTTGCCGTTTGACTTATTGAAATTGGCGTTTGACTTTCAAACTAGGATTTGATTTCTCCCTTTATTTTGCCCAGCCAAGTGACCTAGTACATGATGCAACCATTCCATACTGTTATGACACATTCATGTACCCTTCCCCTCCGGAGTGTCGGACCTTCCGGACCCTTCTAGAACATTCCCGATGAAAACACCAGAATTATTCCCCAACTCCGAAACAGGACTTTCCTTATATGAATCTTATTCTCCGGACCATTCCGGATGTCCTCGTGATATCCCGGATTCCATCCGAGACTCCGAACAACATTCGGTCTCTTTCTCATCATTCCATAACTACTCAACAACATCGAATCCTTAAGTGTGTCCCCCTACGGTTCGTGAATTATGCGGACATGATCGAGACACTTCTCCAATCAATAACCAATAGAGGAATCTAGAAATTCATATGGCTCCCACATATTTCTACGATTATTTTGCGATCGAATGAACCACTTACATACGATACCAATTTCCTTTTATCTCACGATAGTTTACTCATCCGAGGTTTTGATCGTCAGTATCTCTACATACCTAGTTCAACCTTGTTACTGATAAGTACTCTTTTCTTGTTCCCGTGATATGTGATCCCTTGTGAGCCAGTCACATGCTTGCAAGATAATTGGATGACATTCCACCGAGAGGGACCAGAGTATATCTATCTGTCATATGGATGGACAAATCCCACTCTTGATCCATGTGTCTCAACCCATACTTCCCGAACACTCAATGCCATCTTTATAGCCACCTAGTTACGGTGTGGTGTTTGATGTCATAAAAGCATCCTTCCGGTGATGGTGATAAGCATGATCTCATGGTCGAATGAATTAGGTTACTATGTATCAGAAATCTTATAGCAATTGAACTAATAAAATGACTTGATCTTTATGCTACGCTTATCTATAGGAGTATGTCCATCATACCATTCTCATAATGACATGATCTTGTTGTTAACAACATCTCAATGTTCATGATAGGGAAACCACAATCATATATTAACCAACAAGCTAGTATTATGAATAGGCTTTACTAGGGACTCTAATTTAGTTTACAAATCACACAAGTATTAATGTTTCCTGGTTAATACTATTATAGCATGAATGTAAACATTTATCATAAACACAAAGATATAATAATAACTACATTTATTATTGCCTCTAGGGCATATCTCCAACAGTCTCCCGCTTGCACTAGAGTCAACTAATCTAGACTACATGGTAATACACCGAACACCCATGGCAGTTTGGTGTTGGTCATGTTTTGCCCTCGGGAGAGGTTTAGTCAACGGATCCGCCACATTCAGATCTGTGTGTACTTTGCAAATCTTTATGTCACAATCTTGGACATGTTCTCGAATAGCGTGAAAACGTAGCTTGATGTGCTTCAGCTTCTTGTGTGACCTTGGTTCTTGCGCATTGGCTATGGCGCCCATGTTATCACAGTAGATAGACATTGGGTTCAACGCACTTGGAACCACACCGAGCTCTGTAATGAACTCCTTCATCCATATCGCTTCTTGTGAAGCCTCCGAAGAAGCTATGTATTCCGATTCAGTTGAAGATCTCGCCACAACGCTTTGCTTTGCACTCCTCCAGCTAACTGCTGCACCATTCAAAGTAAATACGTATATAGATTGAGATTTAGAATCATCCGGATCGGTGTTCCAACTAGCATCGGTGTAACCATTCACAACGAGCTGTTCATCACCTCCATAAGAAAGAACCATATCCTTAGTTATTCTCAAGTACTTAAGGATGTTTTTGACCGCTGTCCAATGATCCACTCCTGGATCACTTTGATATCTGCTAGTCAAACTAACAGCATATGCATACATTAGAGATCCTATGGCTGAGGCATAGGGAGTCTTACTCATCCTTTCTCTATCTTCTGCCGTTGCTGGACTTTGAGTTTTACTCAAGGTCATATTGGGCAACATGGGCAAGAACCTTTTCTTGCTATCTTCCATTCAAAACCTCTTTAGAACTTTGTCCAAATATGTACTTTGTGACAATGATATTAGGCGTCTCGATCTATCTCTATAAATCTTTATGTCTAATATGTAAGCTGCTTTGCCAAGATCTTTCATTGAAAAACTATTATTCAAATATTCTTTGACACTATTAAGAAGGTCTACATCATTCTAATCAACAATATGTCATCTACACATAGTATTAAGAATGCTACAGATCTCCCACTCACTTTCTTGTAAGTACAAGCTTCTCCATAAGTTTGTATAAAACCAAAACTTTTGATTACTTTATCAAAACGTTGATTCCAACTTCGGGATGCTTGCTTCAATCCATATATGGACCGTTGAAGTTTGCATACCTTGTTAGTTTCTTTAGGATCGACAAAACCTTTGGGTTGCATCATATACAACTCTTCATCAATGTCTGCATTGAGGAACGCCGTTTTGACATCCATCTGCCATATCTCATAATTGTAATATGCAGCGATTGCTAACATAATCCTCACATACTTTAGCTTCGCTACTGGTGAGAAAGTCTCATCGTGGTCAAGTCCTTGAATTTGTCGAAACCCTTTTGCGACAAGTCGAGCTTTATAGACAGTAACATTGCCATCAGCATCTGTTTTCTTCTTGAAAATCCATTTGTTCTCGACAGCCTTCTAGCCATCCGGTAAGTCCACCAAAGTCCATACTTGGTTTTCGTACATGGATCCAATCTCGGATTTCATGGATTCTTGCCATTTATTGGAATCTGGGCTCATCATCGCTTCCTCATATGTCGCAGGGTCATCGGTGTTGTCCACCAACATGACACTCATAACGGGATCATACCAATCAGGAGTAGTACGAGTTCTCATTGACCTGCGAGGTTCTGTAGAAACTTCAACCGAAGTTTCATGATCATCATCATTAGCTTCCTCTCTTATTGGTGTAGGCGCCACAGGAACCACTTCCGGTGCTGTGCTACTCGCAAGTTCGAGAGAAGGTTCAACAACCTCGTCGAGTTCTACTTTCCTTCCTATCACTTCTTTCGAGAGAAATTCCTTCTCTAGAAAGGATCCATTCTTGGCAACGAAAATTTTGCCCTCGGATCTATGATAGAAGGTATACCCAATAGTTTCCTTCGGCTATCCTATGAAGACGCATTTTTCCGCTTTGGGTTCAAGCTTGTCCGGCTATAAATTCTTTACATAAGCTTCGCAACTCCAAACTTTAAGGAATGATAATTTAGGTTTCTTCCCAAACCATAATTCATACGGTGTCGTTTCAACGGATTTATATGGTGCCCTATTTAAAGTGAATGCGGTTGTTTCTAATGCATAACCCCAAAACGATAGCGGTAAATATGTAAGTGACATCATAGAACGAACCATATCTAAGAGAGTTCGATTACGACGTTCGGACACACCATTACGCTGTGGTGTTCCCGGCGGTGTCAATTGTGAAAGTATTCCGCATTTCTTCAAATGCTCGCCAAACTCGTAACTTAGATATTCACCTCCACGATCAGATCGTAGAAATTTAATCTTCTTGTTATGTTGATTCTCCACCTCACTTTGAAATTCCTTTAACTTCTCAAAAGTTTCGGACTTATGTTTCATGAAATAGATATACCCATATCTACTCAAGTCATCCGTGAAGGTAAGAACATAACGATAACCACCGCGCGATGCTACACTCATTTGGCCACACACATCGGTATGTATGATTTCCAATAAGTCCGTAGCTCGCTCCATCATACCAGAAAATGGAGTCTTAGTCATTTTACCCATCAGACATGCTTCGCATCTTTCAAGTGATTTGAAATCAAGTGATTCAAGAAGTCCATCAGAATGGAGTTTCTTCATACGCTTCACTCCAATATGACCAAGACGACAGTGCCACATATAGGTCGAGTTATCGCTCAATTTCAAACGTTTAGCTTCAATGTTATTAATATGTGTATTTCCACTATCGAGATTCAATAAGAATAGACCATCTATCAAAGGTGCATGTGCATAAAACATATTACTCATATAAATCGAACAACCATTATTCTCGGACTTAAACAAGTAACCGTCTCGCAACAAACATGATCCAGATATAATGTTCATGCTCAACGCAGGCACCAAATAACAATTATTTAAGTATAAAACTAATCCCCATGGTAGATGAAGAGGTAGCGTGCCGACCGCGATCACATCAACCTTTGATCCATTTCTAACGCGCATCGTCACCTTGTTCTTCGCTAGCTTCTGTTTATTCCGCAGCACCTGTTTCGAGTTACAAATATGAGCAACCGAACTAGTATCAAATACCCAGGCACTACTACGAGTACTAGTGAGATACACATCAATAACATGTATATCAGATATACCTTTCTTCTTGATGTTGCCGTTCTTCAAGTCCACCAAGTACTTTGGGCAATTCCGCTTCCAGTAACCTTCTCCCTTGCAGTAAAAGTACTCAGTATTAGGCTTAGGCCCAACCTTGGTCTTCTTCGTCGGTGCGGCAACTTTCTTACCGCCCTTCTTGAAGTTTCCCTTTTGCTTAGACTTTCCTTTCTTGAATTTGGTGGTCTTATTGACCAACAACACTTGATGCTCTTTCTTGATCTCCACTTCTACAGATTTCAACATGGAGAAGAGTTCTGGCAACGTCTTGTTCATGTTTTGCATATTGTAGTTCATCACAAAGTTCTTGTAACTTGGTGGCAGTGATTGGAGGACACGGTAAATCCCCAAGCATTAGGAATCACTATACCCAAGATTTGGATTTTGTTTGCATGCCCAGACATCTTAAGCACGTGCTCACTGACGGAGCTGCCCTCTTCCATTTTGCAGTTAAAGAACTTTTCAGAAGCCTCATAACTCTCAACTGCCGCATGAGCCTCAAATATCATTTTGAGTTCACGGACAATATCATGTGGGTGATGGTTCTCAAACCTTTTCTGAAGCTCCGATTCCAAACCATACAAGATAGCACACTGAACTGTGGAGTACTGGTTCTTCCGAGTGAGGTAAACATTCTTTACTTCATCGGTAGCATCAGCTGTAGGCGGGTCAACCAGCGGTGCAACCAGCACATATGTCAAATTACCAGCATTGAGGAGAATCCTCAAATTGCGGAACCAATCCACGAAGTTGCTTCCATTGTTTTCCAACTTTTCTTTCTCTAGGAACGCATTAAAATTGATGGTAGGGGCCGCCATTGATCTACAACATATTTGCAATAGTTTAGACTAAGTTTATGACAAATTGAGTTCTAATTAATAGTTAAATTAATCTAGGTGAACTCCCACTGAAAACAATATCCCTCACATTGTTTTAGTGATCACACGAACCAAATCCACCACATCAAAACCGATCATCATGAGAGTTGATGTAGCTTCAATGGCTAACAATCAACATGTTCAGCATATCTACTATATGACTCATGCTTTACCTTTCGGTGATCTGTGTTCCGAGACCATGTCTGTACATGCTAGGCTCGTCAAGATCAAACCTTAGCTTCTGCTTGAGAAAATCTGGCTTTCTCACGTTGTATACACTCGCAGAATCTAACACACCCGATCATCACGTGGTGCTTCGAAACAACGAGCTTTAGCAACGGTGCTTACTAAGTATGAACACTTTAAAACTTGAAATTTGTGTGCTTGAGGGATCATCTTATAATGCTACCGTCGATAACTAAGCAATACAAGATGCATAAAGGATTAACATCACATGCAATTCATAATATGTGATATGATATGGCCTTTCTTCTTGTGCTTCCGATCTCCATCTTCACGCACGAACATGATCTCCATCTTCAAGCACGAACATGATCTCCATCATCACCGGTATGGCGTCAAGGTCAATGGCGTCATTTCATGGTTGTCGTCCAAGCTTCAACTATTACAACTACTTTGAATAGACACGCGGGTCTTAACAGAATTTAAAGACAACCATATGGCTCCTGCCGGTTGCCAACTTACAATAAGGAACATTGCATACATCAAATATAATCACAATCATGGCCATATCACATCACAGCACACCCCTGCAAAACAAAGTTAGACGCCTCTAATTTTCTTTGCATATTTTACGTGGTTTGGGGCTTTCAATAAGTGTCGCTCTAACTTACGAACAAGAACCACAACGTTGATGTTTGAACTATCAAGTGCCCGTTGTAAATTGGATCTATACTAAAATGGGAGAGACAGACACCCGCAAAGCCACTTATGCAATAAAAGTTGCATGTTGAGCGTGGAGCAAGTCTCATGAACGATGTCATGTAAGGTTAGCCCGGGCCTCTTCATCCCATCATACCGCAAGATGCAAAGTACACAAGAAGCAATTGATAATAAAATCACCACCGCCCACAAGGACCATTGTGTTCTACTCGTGCAACAGATCTACATATAGACACGACTCTGATACCACTGTAGGGGTTCGTAGCATGGAAAACAAAAAATTTCTACCGCATGCAAACAAACAAGCCAAGATCTATCTACTAGATTGTACCAACGAGTCGATAGAGGAACTCACCCTCGAAGATTCCAAAGCGGTTAACGAGAGTAGATTCTCGTGGGTGATGAAGTTGTACTCTTGCTGATCTCAAGATCGCGTAGACGATCCTTCCGGCACTATGTTCCGGCAGCGCTTCCGCAGTCGGTCACACGTTCGGTACTCTATGAAGACCTTCCTCTCCCTTGTTCCAGCAGGCAGCGGGGTTGTAGCACTCTCCTCGCGATTCCGGCAGCACGACGGCGTGGTGTCGAAAGTAGAGGGGAGATCTCGCAGGGCTTCGCCTTAAGCCGGAGCGAGTATGGTGGACTATGAGAGAGGCCTTGTGATCTAGGGTTTAGAGGGCACCAAGGGGGGAGTGTAGCCGGCGGCTAGAGTTTGGGGAACACCCCAACTCGCCGAGTTGGAGGTGCCCTAGGCGGCGGCACAAGGAGGTGGTGGCGTCGGCGACTTGGAGGAGAGGGCTAGGGTTTTAGGTGTGAGGGGTAGGGGGCGCCCTACCCCTCCTTATATAGGTGGAGGGTGTCTGGTTGGGAGGTTGGAGTCCTCCCCCAACTCGGCCTCCTTGGCCTGCGGGTGGAGGGAGGGGAACTCCTCCCCAAGTAGGTTTCCTACTCTCCCTCCACCAAGCAAACTTGCAGTTTGACTTTTTCAAATTGGCGTTTGACTTTCAAACTAGGATTTGATTTCTACCTTTATTTTGCCCAGCCAAGTGACCTAGTACATGATGCAACCATTCCATACTGTCATGACACATTCATGTACCCTTCCCCTCCGGAGTGCCGGACCTTCCGGACCCTTCTAGAACATTCCTAATGAAAAGACCGGAATTATTCCCCAACTCCGAAACAAGACTTTCCTTATATGAATCTTATTCTCCAGACCATTCTGGATCTCCTCGTGATATCCCGGATCCCATCCGAGACTCCGAACAACATTTGGTCTCTTTATCATCATTCCATAACTACTTAACAACATCGAATCCTTAAGTGTGTCTCCCTACGGTTCGTGAATTATGCGGACATGATCGAGACACTTCTCCGATCAATAACCAATAGAGGAATCTGGAAATTCATATGGCTCCCACATATTTCTACGATTACTTTGCGATCGAATGAAACACTTACATACGATACCAATTTCCTTTTGTCTCACGATAGTTTACTCATCCAAGGTTTTGATCGTCAGTATCTCTGCATACATAGTTCAACCTCGTTACTGATAAGTACTCTTTTCTTGTTCCCGTGATATGTGATCCCTTGTGAGCCAGTCACATGCTTGTAAGATAATTGGATGACATTCCACCGATAGGGCCTAGAGTATATCTATCCGTCATATGGATGGACAAATCCCACTCTTGATCCATGTGTCTCAACCCATACTTTCCGAACACTTAATGCCATCTTTATAGCCACCCAGTTACGGTGTGGTGTTTGATGTCATCAAAGCATCCTTCCGGTGATGGTGATAAGCATGATCTCATGGTCGAAGGAATTAGGTTACTATGTATCAGAAAGCTTATAGCAATTGAACTAATAAAATGACTTGATCTTTATGCTACGCTTATCTATAGGAGTATGTCCATCATACCATTCTCCTAATGACATGATCTTGTTGTTAACATCTCAATGTTCATGATAGGGAAACCACAATCATCTATTAAACAACAAGCTAGTATTATGAAGAGGCTTTACTAGGGACTCTAATTTAGTTTACAAATCACACAAGTATTAATGTTTCCTGGTTAATACCGTTATAGCATGAATGTAAATATTTATCATAAACACAAAGATATAATAATAAATACATTTATTATTGCCTCTAGGGCATATCTCCAACACCTCATGCAATATTTGATCAAGGAAAGAGTGGAAAGAAAAGTTCCAGAAGTTTCCATGAAGATGTATACGACCAACCATCCTCTGAATCCGGTAAATATTTCGACTCTGCTTTTATGTTTCGTCGGTCTTTTCTGTTCTTTCTCTAACTCTATTTTCATCGATGCTTTTCAACTTTGTCAGCTCGATAAACTCTCCGAGTCTGAGCTAGCTCCACTATAGGGCTATGCTTCAGACGATCTGGAGGCGACGGAGGATGATGAGGTGCAGGAAGTTGCCGCCCTGCCTCCAAGAAGCACAAGATGACAGAAGTTGTTGTTGCTGCTGGTGTTACCAGTAGTTGCTGCCAAGTGTTACCAGTAGTTAAAAAGTAAGCACCCTATCTTTAACTTTTAGTACTTTTGTACCTTTATTTCTTTCCAGAGCACACCTGATATTTAGGATTTTCGTGTTCTAGAGCTAAATCAGTTTTGAAGAGCAAGACCAAGCCGGACAACAAGCCAGGCAAGTAGATGCGTCAGCAAAAGCTTGTTATCTCCCCTACTGTGCCGCCATCGAATCCATCCAGTACTCCATTAGCACAGGGAGCTTCTGCCTCCCCTAATGCTGGCAAAATCTCGAAAGCCCTGGTCACCGTTGATGACCAGGCAACTAACAAGGGTGAACCCGTCAAGGGTAATGATCCTATGGTAATATCTATAGGAACAATGGATAAAATGGCCGGCTCCACTGTCTCTGGCTTGAATAGGAAAGAGAAAGAAGAGATCCTCAGACTGGCTTAATCCATTCTTGAGAAGCAAACCTTGACTCCAGAGGCAGCGAGCCAAGAGGGGTAGGACATCAAGATGGTTAGCCTCCTAGACTAAATTTTGGTCTGGGATGCTAAAGTCGCATCTGGCGAACTTCTAGCGATGGATGTTCCTTCCCTCACCCTTACCAAGAAGGTGTTTCACAGCGCCAAACTCGGATTTGAAAAGATGCACCTGGAACACATTGTAAGTTTCCGATTCTTATTTGCATTTATATTCATATCCTCTATCCCCAAGCATAAAGTCGTATAAACATCATTGGATCTGAGTTGATAATTTTAGGTTGCAATAAGAACGGTGTAGTGTAGCCCCCAAGGCTCGTGCTGTAATTTTACTTAGCTAAATTTGCAGCTCGAGTCTTAGTAGCCGTCTAACTGTATTCCGTCTCTAAACTTACAAAAAATTGCAACTTACAACTAGGAATTGCTCAAGAATATTAGCAATAAGCGCAAAGAAATCAAGGCTTTGCGCTTTGAGAATTCTAAGTTCAAAGTTGAGAAAGATGAAGGAGAAGGTAATCTTTTCCGACTTCTTCTTTGTCAATTATCTTTTTTGTCATAGCCAAACTTTATTTTGTCCGACTGATATTTTGTCTTTGAAGAACTGTTGTGTCAGTCTAGCAAGATGGTGGAGCAAGACGAGAACTTCAAGGTCTTGGAGATAGAGAATGCTGAACTCCGGGACAAGCTTGAGAAACTAACATTAGAATCGGAGAAATCTGTAGTTGCAGTCCTGGAGTCAAGAAATAACGAGACCGTGAGGATCGAGAAGCTCCTAGCCCTCCAAGACAAAGAACTAGATGATCTGAAGAAGGACTTCGATATTTGAAGGGATCTTGCCTAGGCCACAGCGAGTGAACTAAGCAGCCTCCGCAAGGAGCATGCTCAATGGAATCACTCTATGCTAGGTAAGATTTCCGAATCTTTTCTTTTGTTATTGATTTTTCGACTTTTGTTTCAGCCAAATTTTGACTTTTTGGTTATTTCCTAGCCCCCCTAAATCTTTTCGACTCTGCTACCTCTGAACCTCAACTTGAGCGCATTAAGCTCGTCGGAGATATCTTGTACGACTTCTGCCAAACTCTAGAAGAGGCCGGCGAGTCCGTCAAGCTTTTCGACTTGCATGCAATGTCATTGCACGAGGTGAGGGACAAGGTTAAGGAGATTCTAAAGTTTATCAAAGACTGGAAGATCTCTTACGCTCGGACTTCTGCCCAGACAGCTATGACCATGGTGATGAGCCACCACAACGAGATGGAAATCTGGCACGTCACCAAGGGCATTGCCGAGGGGGATGATGAGGGTAACCCGCAAGACATCAAGTCCATCCAAGAGTCTTGTGCAGGTTATGCTTGTCGTGTGGCAGAGATGACCAACTATACGACACCATTTTTCGAATCCGTCGCCGCGCCTCCCACGCCCCAAGAGCCAGAAGCCAGCAATGCTTCCGAGTCTGAGATTGAGGGCGACCATGCTGTTGACTCCAGTGCTCCACCTGCTTCATCACCACCACCTGATTCTACAACATAGATAGTTTTTATGCATTATTCTAAACTCATGGCAATGTAATTATGAAAACAATATTTTATTTGTGCTGGTCTTGTAAAAACTAATGCTTTTACTATCGTAGCACTTTTGCTTATATATTTTTTATGCATGTGCTTGAAAACTTCTGAAGCACTTTGTGTTTTTATGCCTATACTTGTCGTTTTATCTGGCTCTCTGCCTCGTCCCTTTCATGGGTTGGCCAACCTTTAGGGAGGAAACTTTGCCGAGGAACGGAGCGCAATTGCTAAACCAGTTTAAACTCGGAAACAAAGCTAGCTTCCAGTACCAACAACTCATTACTCGGAAAATGCCCGCGTCTAAGCAATCAGATAAAAAACCAAAGTATAGACAATAAATTAAACTTTGTACCCTAAGGTAACATTTTTATATGTTCAAAAATCATAACCAGAACGAACATGAGCATAAATTACTTTCAAGCATTCTGGGATTTTTGAAAAAATTACATGTTCTTTTGGTAATAAGATGGTTAAAACTTCTCAAAGATAATATATGAGGAAACCAACACTTTATTTCACTTTCAACATGTACATATATGATTACAAGGAAATATAACTAAGAATAGAAGGGAAGTAGCTATGCAATATTCCATGGACGGTCTATTTCATCCGGGTATGTGCTGCCACCAGCTCTTTTTCTCTTCCGAGTATCAGTTCTTTCCTTGACTGGTCTCATGTCGGTTAAATAATACGACCCGTTATGCAGAACTCTGCTAACCATAAAAGGTCCTTCCCAAATTGGGGAAAGTTTGTTCTTTCTCTTTTGCACGAGTCGGAGAACCAAATCGTCTTTTCTGAAAGAACGGTTTTGCACTCTCTGACTATGATACTTACGCAACTTTTGCTGATAGGCTATAGATCTCTTCTCAGCAACGACGTGTACTTCTTCGATTATATTGAGATCATTTGGTCGAGAAACTTCTGCATCCACTTCGATATACGCTTTGAATCGTAGAGACTGATGAACCTGATCACTTGGAAGAACTTCTTCTGCACCATAGACTAAGAAGAAAGTTGTACGTAAGCTTCATATCAGAGACAGTAATTCTTCCGCCCAAGCCCCCGCAGCCCGACGTAGCGGTGCCTTGAGACGAGGTCGGATTCCTTGTAGAATAAGGCCTTTAGTTTTTTCGACTAGTCCATTAGCTTATGGATGTGCGACTGATGCAATATCTAGTCGGATCCCGTGTTCTTTGCAAAATTCGGCAAGTTCACCCATGGAAAAGTTGTTCCCATTGTCAGTAATTATACTGTGCGGATATTCGAATCTGATGATTACGTCCTCGACGAAATTTTTGGCTGTGGCTCCATCGCAACTTGTTACGGCTTTAGTGTCACATCCCAAGATTTTCCAAATCTTGTTATGTGAAAAATAAATGAATAAAATAAAACCTTGTTGATTTTTAGGGTGAGAAGAAACTTTTTGATTCCAATTGGAAACCTTCAAACCTATTTGATCAAACAAATCCTAAAGGGATTTGAAAAGATAAACAATTAATAAAGAAAATATTAAATATGTGAAATTACTATTTTTGGATCTTTTAATAAAAAGATTTGTTTTCAAATGAAAAGGTAGAAATATAAATAAGGACTATTTTTTTAGTGCCAAATTAAACCTTGGCCAAGTTTTTGAAATAAAATATTTTGTTTTGATTAAAAAGAGTAAAGGATTATTTAAATAAAATAATGAGGATTTATTAATATCCAATTTTATTAAAATAAAGGTATTACCATTTTAGTTAAACATCAAAACTTGTTAAATTATTTTAAACAAGTTTCCCAAGTATTTTATATTTTCAAATAAAACGTACTGATTTGGTTTTGATAATATTGAGATTTCAAATGGAGATTTTATAAATCAAAACCTATTTGAATTAATAATTAAGGTCTATTTTATTTAGTTATTAAATAGATCCTAAAAAGAATAAAAATAATATTTTATTTTGGACTTTGGTTTTGGGTTGTTAAACAGAACTAAACTCAATACAAATTGTGGTGGAAGTTTGATTGATTTGAATGTTTGAATTGTTTGATTGAATTTCAAAACAGAAAATCAAATGGAAAAAGGAAAAAGATTCAGTACAAAAAAAGAGAAACAAAACGACCCAACTGGCCAGCCCAGCACTCCAGCCCAACTAAACCCCCCATGCGCGAATCGTTTTCCATCGAAAAACCCAACCGCGCAGTCGAAGACAGATGGACCCCGTGCCTCTTCTTCCTCTCTAGCTGATAAACGAACCCCACTGCCACACAGTCATCTTCAACCCCGCACCGGCCGTTTCCTCCTCCCTCAACGTCGCTCGGCCGCGATTGAATTCGATTAAATTCGCGTTGATGACAGGCTTAATTCTCCCAGAGACCACGCACCCATAAACACCTCCCTCTTTCCTCCATTTCCCCTCAGAAACCACTGCAAAGAGCGCCCCCGGGCTGTCGTTATTTTCATTTGCACCGCCGCTGCTTCGGTGACCTTCTCCGAGCAATTTCGGCGCTGTCCAGCCTCCCCTCCCCGCCCTCTGCACACGAGCGTGCTCACCACCCCCTCACGAACCTGCCGGTACCTCCCACTCGCCCGCGCGTGACCCAGGAGATCGCCTCGGTCTGCCTCTGAGCATCGCCGTCCTCTGCCGAATCTCCGGTGAGTCTTAGCCCTCAACCTCGTGCGCGCCTCGAGTTGTGACTTACGCCATTTGGTTCACATGTTTCCTGTGCATCTCCAGGTGCCTTCCAATAACCCGCGCGTGGCCTACAAGCTCGTCTCGTACTTCAACAGAGGGCACCCATCGTCAGGAGCTACTCCGGCGAGCAATCCCTGACATCACCGTGCGCCCCTTGGATTATTACGACCACGTCGAGCTTCTCTGCACCCTTGCAAACATGGTGAGCATCTCCCCTTCCTCCCTCGCTTCCTGTAGCATCGACTCCGCCGCCGTCTGACCGCTCCTCCACCACCAGCCGCCGCCAGCGCCGCCCGTCTCTGGCAAGTGTGCTAGGTGCCGTGCGATTAGGATCCAGCGGCTAGGATAGAAGCTAGACGAAGGGGTAAGTAGCACCTGCGCGCCGTGCGATATGAATTAAATCCAACGGCCTGTGTCGCTTGATCCACGCGAAACGTTTTTGACGAATAGGAATAAGACGTGTGGCCAGACTCTGGTTTTAAAACCAGATTGAATCTATTAGATATGTGATTTTGTAAATTCCATAACTTTAAATCTACACGTCCAAATTTTGCAAACTTTATATCATTGGATTCAGAAAAACAAGCCCTAGCCAACCATGCCATTTGTTTAGTAAAAAGCTTCTGGTAAAATGTTTGTTTTTGCAGAAACTTGTGTATGCTTATTTAGGATATAAAAATTATTCTAAACTGATTTTGGGGATAAAATCTTTGGCAAATGGTTTGTTTTGAACCTACTGACCCTAGGAAACAAATTGTGGTTTCAAAAATGTATTTGGAGAAGCAAAAGAATGAATCTTGGATTTAAACCATTTCTAGTAAAATAAAAATATGGTTTAATTGTTAAAAATGGTTTTAGATGAAAACCTTTGAGAAATGTTTTGGAATAAACTCTCTGACCCCAAACACCAAGTTTTGTGACTTGAAAATGTATTTGGTAAACCCTATAAAAATTATTACTTTGCTAAAGGCAATTTCAATCACATGAAATAATGATTTGGTTTAAAAATGGTTTAGAGGTAGAATCTTTTGCAAATGGTTTTGCCACTTTACAAAATGACCAAATGGTGTTACCAAATGTTCATAACTTACTAGAAACCACTTTTACAAATAAAACGACCCTTTTTCATGCTTGCATGTTTTGTTTTGTTTATTATTTTATGTGATGTTTTGCTTGAATGGCAGATTGAAATATTATTTGCTTGATTGAATTGTAGTGACTTTAAGTGTGTGAACATTGAAAAGATCAAGGGTGAACTTATACTCTCTACCAAAAAGGCAAGTGATGCTTCATACTTTTGTCCCATTACTTTCACTATGCATTAGTGATTTTTCTAAGTAAAACTTGCATGGAATTTTTGCTAATTATAAACCATGCTATGGGAAAACCTAGTAGATGAATCCTTAGTAAAATTTCCTAGGTTAATATTCCTACTACTATCATGCTTAGCTTAGCTAATAGAAAACAAGGGTGGAATATATATTCACACTATGGAAAAATTTCTAAGTCTGAGGACTTTGTGTTTTGTTTAATAAAACAACTAAGTGAATGAATCACCTGGGTGGAATGGAAGGAATGGTTTGTGTTGAGTGGTTCACAAGGCCCATTTTTATGGTTTACCTTGTGTATATCACTTATGGATGGCCACCCAGGAACAAAGAGATTTGAGATGTCAAATGTTGAGAAGCTTCAAGTGCAACCACATGGCATTATGGGCTCTGCCTGGATCATATAGGTTGCAATAACTTAGCCAAATGGACAGTTGGTGGTAGGGGAATGATAGTTTGGAACGCGTCCATTCTGGTCTAAGGGAAGGCTTCTGAAAGATCTTGTCTTGGTGAAACCAAGTCTTGTGGGGAAAGTGCACCACCTCTGCAGAGTGTAAAATCTAAGTACTTAGCCATGTCCCTGGTAAAGGACAATTTGAGCATCAAGACATGGAAGCTAAGAATCTCATCATCCAAATTTCTAACTTAAAAACTTGTGGATTAAACAAGGGTTAAAGGATCTTCAATCTTTGATTGGTAGATGCCTTGGGTGACTTTGTCAAGCAAAAACTTAGTGTTTTCAAATGATAAGGAAAAATATATTTTTGAGCAATGCAAGCCCCAACTCCACTTTGCCAAATGCATATAGATGATAGACTCCACTATAATATCATAATATCACTTGCCAATACAATTCAAATGTATTGACTCTTTGTGGCTGTAACTTGTTATGTTGCAGGTTTGTTTGATATTAGTAAAGTTTATGATTAGGATTACAAGTCTACAACCAACATTACTGCCTGTGGCACTTTGAAGATGAAGGACCCCATGTCTATAGATATTCTGCTGCAATGTAATGTAATAGCCAAATGAGATATGTAAGATGGAATAAAATTATGTTATTCCTGGTTATAAAGTTGTATTATGACCTTTGTTTCTTGATATTACATCTTAATTGTGGATGCTAGCTATTGATCCAGAGACTAGCAATGTAAACACAGGGATCTCTACCTTATTAAAGGTTGGGACCTCTTACAGATGGTATCAGAGCATTGTGTTGCCTGTAGGATTTTTAGACCTAGGATTGGACAAAACCCCTTAGAAAATAGGAGTTGCATTTGTTCCAAACTTATTTTACAAACGATCTTGTAAAATCTTTCCTCAACCATTTTGGTTTTGATTCTACATCTCTTCTATTTCAACTTGGTGGATAAAGCCTACCCCATGGCCAAAGACTTCACCATATGCAAAGGACTTCATCAACTCTAATGACTTCAACATCTTCAACTCTAATGACTTCAACATCTTCAACATTTTCACCAAGGACTTCAACCTTAGATATTACTAAGGACTACAAGTGAGATAAGGAATAGTACTCTAGACTTGAAGACTAAGGAAACACAACTTAGAAGGAGCCATCAACACCTTTGAAGTTTTTGTGACCAAGAATTTTTCCCAAGGAAACCATGATCTCATGCAAGATGAAACAACCAAAAAGAGGAAGGAAAGATTTCAAGTGAACCATATAGATGGACCACCATATTTAGTTTAAGTCAAACCCACCAACTTATGTGGTGTAACAAAAAATATTTTTGGTTGCCTAAAAATATGCTTGAAACTTGTTGTTTGAGTAGAATGTTTGTTTGTGATTGCTTGCACATTGCTTGTGTGAAATTGTGATGTGTGTAATTAGAATTATTCCCTTAGAAATATTTTGCCTATTAATAATCCCAATCCAACCCAAACAGATGACCTCTCCAAGAGACTCCAACAACCAAGAGGTCAACATGAGAGACCAACTACTAGCAAACCAAACCCAGTTGAGCCAAGTGACAACTCAACTTTTATCCAACAACAATGGATTAGACCCAGCTATACAAAGGATTTTGAAACTTCAATCCCAATTGTTGCAAGGGATGGCCACTCAAATGATCAACATTGGAGACAACTCTTCCAAAGGATTTTATGACAACAAGGATGACAAAGATGTTATTTTAGAAGGAACCAAAGCTTGCAATATTTGTGGAGACAAGGATCACACTTCCAAGGAACATGGGGATCAATGCCCAATTGTGAAGAGGAACATCCAGTTGGCCAATTCACCACATCTCAAGCTACTTGCTTCCTATGTGAGGGAAATAATCATGTCCCTATTCAATGCCCCATCTATTCCATAATTGAACAAAGGAAACAAGGTGGAGTGCAACAAATGATTGCAGACTATCAAGAGAGAGCCAAGTCTACCAAGAAGGATGAAGACAAAGGAAAATCTCAACTTGTACCTCCATGCAATACAACCCAATTTAAAGGACCAAAGAAGAAGCATATGAATTATCCAAGGAGCAATAGAAGGTCAAAGAAACCAGTAGACATTCCTACCTATGAGATAGCATATGAAGAACATGAACTAGAGGCACTCCTAGCTTTGGAGAAACCCAAGAAAAAGAAGGACAAAAGCCATGTGCAAGCAACTGTCCAGAAAAGATGAAGCACAAGATAAACAAGCCTATGAAGGATCTCAGCCTTGACACATGTTTCAAATGCAAGGAGCTAGGCCACTATGCAAACCTCTGTACAGAAAAGTTACATCAAGATCCCAAGCAATCCAAAATGTAATCTAGTTGGAAAATTTTTAAGGGTGGTAGTACCCTAGTTGTTTTGAGCCTACTTGTAAACCCTAGCCTCCCCAAATCTCGGGACGAGATTTATTTTAAGGGTGGTAGCCTGTCACATCCCAAGATTTTCCAAATATTGTTATGTGAAAAATAAATGAATAAAATAAAACCTTGTTGATTTTCAGGGTGAGAAGAAACTTTTTGATTCCAATTGGAAACCTTCAAACCTATTTGATCAAACAAATCCTAAAGGGATTTGAAAAGATAAACAATTAATAAAGAAAATATTAAATATGTGAAATTACTATTTTTGGACCTTTTAATAAAAAGATTTGTTTTCAAATGAAAAGGTAGAAATATAAATAAGGACTATTTTTTTAGAGCCAAATTAAACCTTGGCCAAGTTTTTGAAATAAAATATTTTGTTTTGATTAAAAGAGTAAAGGCTTATTTAAATAAAATAATGAGGATTTATTAATATCCAATTTTATTAAAATAAAGGTTTTACCATTTTAATTAAACATCAAAACATGTTAAATTATTTTAAACAAGTTTTCCAAGTATTTTATATTTTCAAATAAAACCTACTGATTTGGTTTTGATAATATTTAGATTTCAAATGGAGATTTTATAAATCAAAACCTATTGATCCAGGGACTAGCAATGTAAACACAGGGATCTCTACCTTATTAAAGGTTGGGACCTCTTATAGATGGTATCAGAGCATTGTGTTGCCTGTAGGATTTGTAGACCTAGGATTGGACAAAACCCCTTAGAAAATAGGGATCTCTACCTTATTTTCATTTGCACCGCCGCTGCTCCGGCGACCTTCTCCGAGCAATTCCGGCGCTGTCCAGCCTCCCCTCCCCTCCCTCTGCACACGAGCGTGCTCACCACCCCCTCACGAACCTGCCGGTACCTCCCACTCGCCCGCGCGTGACCCAGGAGCTCTCCTCGGTCTGCCTCTGAGCATCGCCGTCCTCTGCCGAATCTCCGGTGAGTCTTAGCCCTCAACCTCGTGCGCACCTCGAGTTGTGACTTACGCCATTTGGTTCGCCTGTTTCCTGTGCATCTCCAGGTGCCTTCCAATAACCCGCGTGTGGCCTACAAGCTCGTCTCGGACTTCAAAAGAGAGCACCCGTCGTCAGGAGCTACTCCGGCGAGCAATCCCGGACATCACCGTGCTCCCCTTGGTTTATTACGACCACGTCGACCTTCTCTGCACCCTTGCGAACACGGTGAGCATCTCCCCTTCCTCCCTCGCTTCCTGTAGCGTCGACTCCGCCGCCGTCTGACCGCTCCGCCACCACCAGCCGCCGCCAGCGCCGCCCGTCTCTGGCAAGTGTGCTAGGTGCCGTGCGATTAGGATCCTGCGGCTAGGATAGAAGCTAGACGAAGGGGTAAGTAGCACCTGCGCGCCGTGCGATATGACTTAAATCCAACGGCCTGCATCGCTTGATCCACGCGAAACATTTTCGACGAATAGGAATAAGACGCGTGGCCAGACTCTGGTTTTAAAAACAGATTGAATCTATTAGATATGTGATTTTGTAAATTCCATAACTTTAAATCTACATGTCCAAATTTTGCAAACTTTATATCATTGGATTCAGCAAAACAAGCCCTAGCCAACCATGCCATTTTTTTAGTAAAAATATTCTGGTAAAATGTTTGTTTTTGCAGAAACTTGTGTATGCTTGTTTAGGATATATATATTATTCTAAAATGATTTTGGGGATAAAATCTTTGGCAAATGGTTTTTTTTGAACCTACTGACCCTAGGAAACAAATTGTGGTTTCAAAAATGTATTTGGAGAAGCAAAAGAATGAATCTTGGATTTAAACCATTTCTAGTCAAATAAAAATATGGTTTAATTGTTAAAAATGGTTTTAGATGAAAACCTTTGAGAAATGTTTTGGAATAAACTCCCTGACCCCAAACACCAAGTTTTGTGACTTGAAAATGTATTTGGTAAACCCTATAAAAATTATTACTTTGCTAAAGGCAATTTCAATCACATGAAATAATGATTTGGTTTAAAAATGGTTTAGAGGTAGAATCTTTTGCAAATGGTTTTGCCACTTTAAAAAATGACCAAATGGTGTTACCAAATGTTCATAACTTACTAGAAACCACTTTTACAAATAAAACAACCCTTTTTCATGCTTGCATGTTTTGTTTTGTTTATTATTTTATGTGATGTTTTTCTTGAATGGTAGATTGAAATATTGTTTGCTTGATTGAATTGTAGTGACTTGAAGTGTGTGAACATTGCAAAGATCAAGGGTGAACTTATACTCTCTACCAAAAAGGCAAGTGATGCTTCATACTTTTGTCCCATTACTTTCACTATGCATTAGTGATTTTCTAATTAAAACTTGCATGGAATTTTTGCTAAGTATAAACCATGCTATGGGAAAACCTAGTAGATGAAATCTTAGTAAAATTTCCTAGGTTAAGATTCCTACTACTATCATGCTTAGCTTAGCTAATAGAAAAAAAGGGTGAAATATATATACACACTATGGAAAAATTTCTAAGTCTGAGGACTTGTGTTTTGTTTAATAAAACAACTAAGTGAATGAATCACCTGGGTGGAATGGAAGGAAAGGTTTGTGTTGAGTGGTTCACAAGGCCTAGTTTTATGGTTTACCTTGTGTATCTCACTTGTGGATGGCCACCCAGGAACAAAGAGATTTGAGATGTCAAATGTTGAGAAGCTTCAAGTGCAACCACATGGCATTATGGGCTCTTCCTGGATCATATAGGTTGCAATAACTTAGCCAAATGGACAGTTGGTGGTAGGGGAATGATAGTTTGGAACGCGTTCATTCTGGTCTAAGGGAAGGCTTCTGAAAGATCTTGTCTTGGTGAAACCAAGTCTTGTGGGGAAAGTGCACCACCTCTGTAGAGTGTAAAATCTAAGTACTTAGCCATGTCCCTGGTAAAGGACAATTTGAGCATCAATACATGGAAGCTATCAAGAATCTCATCATCCAAATTTCTAACTTAAAAACTAGTGGATTGAACAAGGGTTAAAGGATCTTCAATCTTTGATTGGTAGATGCCTTGGGTGACTTTGTCAAGCAAAAACTTAGTGTTTTCAAATGATAAGGAAAAATATATTTTTGAGCAATGCAAGACCCAACTCCACTTTGCCAAATGCATATAGATGATAGACTGCACTATACTATCATAGTATCACTTTCCAATACAATTCAAATGTATTGACCCTTTGTGGCTGTAACTTGTTATGTTGCAGGTTTGTTTGATATTAGTAAATTTTATGATTAGGATTACAAGTCTACAACCAACATGTCTGCCTGTGGCACTTTGAAGATGAAGGACCCCATGTCTATAGATATTCTGCTGCAATGTAATGTAATAGCCAAATGAGCTATGTAAGATGTAATAAAATTATGTTATTCCTGGTTATAAAGTTGTATTATGACCTTTTTCTTGATATTACATCTTAACTGTGGATGCTAGCTATTGATCTAGGGACTAGCATTGTAAACACAAGGATCTCTACCTTATTAAAGGATCTGGCTACAACGTGATGACCACACTCGCCTTCGTGGATTTCTCTTAAAAATTTCACTCCTTCTTTCGAAAAAATACATCTTTGAAACACACCATAACACTCCGTTTATAGAGCTCACCATTTACTATAGTGTAGGCTTTTGCTCGTGGGACAATCTGCCGGCTCATGACTTCGTCTTCAGGTAATTTTCCGTCTATCAGGAAATCCAGATAGGATTTTGTTCAGCTGGGAATTACATCCAGAAATGCTATTAAAGGTGAGTCGGATATCGTCGGATATTCCTCATCAACTCCGACTATGGAGGGGACCCTTAAATGCTCTAAAAGAGAGCCATCTGGTACTTGTTTCCTCATTCTCTTCTCGAGGGATGTGTTGAACCTTAAAACCCTCGAATGATTTGGATAGTTCATCCACAACAGCTTTGTATGCTGCCATGTGTTTGTTTGCGTTGCAGATATCGGATACTTGCTGAGCAACTAAATCCAAATCTCCATAACATATGAGTCTTGATATGCCAATGTTTTTGGCCATGCGTATCCCATGCAGCAGTGCTTCATACTCGGCAATATTATTGGTTGCCGTGAAGTGTATTTGCAATACATAGAAAAGCTTATATCCTTGGGGTGACTTGAGCACCACGGCATCCCCGAGCCTCCTCGTACTTTTGATCCGTCGAAGTGAAGGGTCCAAAATTCCGAGTCTGGAGGGCCTGTGTTTTCTGCTGTTTCTGTCCAATCAACAACAAAGTCAGCAAGAATTTGGGACTTGATTGCCGTACGTGGTTTGTACTCAATGTCAAAAGATGCAATCTCTATTCCCTACTTTGCTACACGTCCTTTGGCGTCATGGTTATTGATTATATCTCGCAGGGGAGCGCCGCTCACCACTGTGATCTTGTGCTCTTGAAAATAGTGGCATAGCTTTCTGGCTGCAAAGAACACTCCATAGCCTAGCTATTGATGGTGTGGATACCGTTGTTTTGATTATGTCAGGACCTCACTCAGATAATAAGTTGGCCGCTGCACCTTATGATCATGGCCTTCTTCCTCGCGCTCGACTACTGTTACCACACTTATATCTTTGTGGGTCGTTGCAATGTAGAGTAACATAGGCTCCTGAGGTTCCGGCTCTACGAGAACTGGTGGGTTTGAAAGTAGATATTTCAAACTTTGCAGGGAAGTTTTGGCTTCCTGAGTCGAGACAAATTTGTCGGTTTTCTTCAAGAGTTTGTATAAAGGTGCGGCTCTTTCGTCGAGTCGGCTGACGAACCGACTCACCGCTATAATGCAACCAGTAAGACGTTGTACGTCCTTCAGGCGACTCGGCCTGGTGATGTTTAGGATAGCCTTGATTTTGTCTCGGTTCACTTCTATGCCTCGCTCAGAGACGATGAAACCTAACAATTTTCCGGCTGAAATTCCAAAGAAACACTTCTTCGGATTTAGCATCATATTGAATTTTCGTAGACTAGCAAACGTTTCATCCAAGTCGGAAATTAAAGTTTCCTTATTTTTGGACATAACTGCTATGTCGTCTACGTATATATAGACATTGTGTTTGATTTGGTCGTTAAGACAACGTTGCATAGTACGTTGATATGTTGCTCCTGTGTTTTTTAAGCCAAAAGTCATAGTTTTATAGCAGAAGGTTCCAAAAGGAGTGACGAAAGATGTCTTAATTTGATCCGACTTTTTCATCGATATTTGGTGATATCCGAAATATGCGTCGAGAAAACAGAGTAGTTTTGACCCTGCTGTTGAGTCGATAACTTGATCGATTCTTGGCAAGGGAAATAGATCTTTTGGGCATGCCTTGTTCAAAGCGGTATAATCAACACACATCCTTAAATCAATGGTTTCCTTTTTAGGGACGAATACAGGATTTGCCACCGAATCTGTATGGATGACCTCTATAATAAAATCCGCTAATTCTAGGCAGGCTAATTCCTTGGCTATTGCTTTGCGCTTTTCATCACCAAACCGTCGTAAGGAATATTTGACGGGTTTAGTGTCAGGATACACATTAAGAGAGTGCTCGGCAAGTTCTCTAGGTACTCCGGTCATGTCAGATGGCTGCCATGCGAAGATATCACTATTAGCTTTGAGGAACTCGACGAGCGCGCTTTTCTATGCGTGGCCTAAGCCTACCCCTATTTTCGTCGTCTTGGAGGGATCATCTTCCTTCAGCGTTTTCTTCGTCTCTTCCGATGCCTTGAACTGCAAACTTGGCTTCTGCACCTTGTTCTTCATAGCGGGCATCTTGGACGGATTGATGGTTGTCTTGATCTCCTGGTACTCCTGGGCGTGCAACACGGATTCGGCGAAGGCAACATATCCTTCGTCGCACTCTCGCGCCTTCCTCGGATTTCCCCGTATGGTGATTACGCCCTTTGGACCTAGAAGTTTAATCATGTTGTAGATGTAACAGGGATGGGCCATGAACGCCCAGTAAGCTGGACGTTCGAAGATGGCGTGGTAAGCACTTTTTAATGGTACCACCTCGAAGGAGAGTGGCTCGGTCCGGTAATTGTCCCGGGTTCTGAATGTCACGTCCAGAGTAATCTCACCCAGAGAATCTGCCTGTCTTCCTGGTACAATGCCATGAAAAGTTACACTGCTGTAACTCAACTGACTCTCATGTAGCTTCATGTGATGGGGTGTCTCGATGTAGAGGTTTTTGGTGCTGCTTCCACCATCCATGAGTGTTTTAGAGAACTCATAGCGATAAATAAGAGGATTGACGACCAGAGGGTATTTCCCTCGACGATGTGTTTTCCTCGGGTGATCTAAACGATCAAAGGTGATGGTTACCTCCGACCAGTCCAGGAACTGTGGGATAGTCGGAACCGTGACATTGAGCTCACGAAGAACCGCCTTTTTGTCCTTAGCGGGTTGTGATCCAAGGAAGCAGACGTATGCGTGTTTCTTAGTCGGAAAAGTTTTCTTTCTATCCGACTTGGGCTCTGCAGCAGCTTCTGCTTCTTCCATGTCGGAATCTTCCTTGGGCTCCTTTCCTTTCTCGAAATTTTTCTTCCCTTTTCATCAGTTGGCTCTATAGACAGCGGACTAGTCTTTCTTGATGTCGTCATTGAAACGACACTCGGCATTTGTGTGGGTAGATCCTCCATTACTATACAAGTGGCGGACACAGGGATTCTTGGCAATGTCGGCCCATGTATAGGTTCTTCCGGGTTGATGATCTCCTTTTCCCTGGATTCGAGAAGTTCCTCGGCCTCTACCCCGGCCGCCTCCGCGCCCTTCGCGATCTCCGGATCCGAACGTTGCGTTGACAGCTGCGTTGTCCGGAGCCGGCTTTTCGTCCGAGGTGTTCTTGCGCTTCTGAGTTTGTTTTGCTGTTTGGCCACATTGGGATTGGCCAGAATATTTATCATCCCTTCTAAATCATCATCGGCGTCAACATATTTGCTTGCCGTCTCTATCATTTCTCCCAAATCTGTGACGTGGTCACGGTTTAGTCTGTGATGTAAAAGTCCGACTAGGAGTCCTGCAATAAAAGCTTCTATCGCAGTTTGCTCATTTACTCCTTCGCAGGAGTTTTTCGTGTCGATCCAGCGTTCGAGGTAATCCTGGCAGGTTTCTCCGGGTCTTTGGGTGCAATGCTGCAAGTCTCCGACTATGCAGTGCCTTATTTATGTTCCCTCTAAGTTTGAAAAGAATGCACTTTGCATAGCATACCAGTTGTGAATTGAATTCTCTAGAAGTTCATTGATCCATGATCGAGCCGTCTTCCTCAGCATGAGCGGGAGATATCGGACTACAACCAGGCTATTTCCTCCTTTGGCGATGCAGCAGGCCTGGAAGAAATCCTGAAGCCAGTATCTGGCCGAGCTGCAACGTCGTAGGGCTGAATGTGTTTGGCAATACCAAAGTCAACCGGAAATTTGGTCTGACGTATGCATGGTCCAAAGCACTTAGGTCCCACATACACGTCTTCTTCCTCATATCGCCGTGCCTCTATTTTTGATTCAATGCGATGGCAAGCATTGTTTGGCGAGAGAGATCTGCGCCTTGGAGGTTCGCGGCTTCTGTGCGGTGGAGTCAGATTTCTGCTTCTCCTCTCACCATTGCCGCCTCCGCCCCCGCAGCTTCCATGGCTATGACGTGATCCTTCATGGTCGCTGCTGAGGGGCGATGGTGGCCCTGGTGGATTATTTTTGGCTAGGTTACGTGGTGGTGGCGGTGGAGCCTCATTATGCTGACTCCGATGCCTGTTTCTTCTAGCACCATACCTACTTGATTCAAGACGTTCCGGATCATCTCTTCGTCTGGCATTACCAGCCGAACGGCTCGGTGGTGGCATCCTTAGCCGATCTTGCTCCTCTCGCCGACATAGTGTTTCTAGGTATTCTCTATTGCGGTTGTTTTGCCGACGATGGTCCTGATGAGGACCCATTGCCCTGATGGCGTCTTCGGACGCAGCCAGAATAAATCTTTCCCAGTCACGCACCAGCCGACGAGAGTGGACGTTTGAGCCGGTTCTTGAATTCTCTTCTTCTCTACGAGGACGATAGCGTTGAGTCGTATCCCTGCGAAGCCTTGCGTCAATGCTTTGGTCAGCGCAAGTGTGGCAAAACTCGGACTTTGAGGCTAGATTGCCACTAAATGACGCGGCCGTTTTCTGCTGCTTTAACCCTTTGTCCAGCAACGCGACGCACTGCTGGACCTGCTGCGGAGACGGATTATTGGCGAGGATGGCTCGAGCTGCATCAGTGTTTTCCAGCGGCGTTCTATAGACTCGGATCTTCTCTCCATCTTTTCCGTTGAATAGATCTTTGTGGATATCCGGATTCTTGTTAGCAACAAACGGACCTCCCTTTTTTTGTTTGGATGTCGCTTGAAATCTGACTGATATTTGGCACGGTCACTGTCTAACTGCTGCCTCATCTTGACGAGGCATGTGGCCTCTTCAAGTAGAAACAAGCGGTGCTTTCCCAGGTCCTTAGCCTTTTCTCCAGCGCCTCCGGTGTAAGATCTGAAGCCGTTGGGATTGAAATCGTGAGAGAATCTCCGTAAATTTCACGTGCACCTTGGTAACAACGTGTCCATCCACAGGAGGGTCGATCGGGGTGGTATTAATCGGATCTCCGTCCTGATTCCCCATCTCGATCTCTTCATCAACTTTTTCTTCGTTGGTTTCCTCGACGTCCGGCTCTGCCGGTGTGGGATTTTTGTTGTTCTTCTTCTTCTTTGACCGCCCAGTAGCCTTAATGTGCGTACCAGTGGCAAAGTTGGCTTTTGGTCCAGTACCGGGGGATAAACTTCCGTCGGTACTTTCCGTCATGGTTGGCTTGTGGACCTCGGAGGAATCTCCGGTGTCCATATCATCCAGCGAGGTGTAGTTTTCATCCATGATATCATATGGACTAGGAGGATTTTCTGGCTCACCTTGCGTTTGCTTGGAGACGTGCTCTTGTTCAAACTCCTGCATCTCTTTGTCAAAGTCTCGAAGTTCCTGCGACGTGATTGACTCTTGAGGAGAGCTAGGTGAGTCGGCGTTTTCTTCGATTGCGTCTAGAACCGAATCGCTACCAGCTCCAGCATCGACAGAGTCAGATCCAGTACTTATATGGTACACGAAATAGTGCTTATTCTTGTTCATGAACTTGAAGTAGTGGCATAGCTAGGTTTCCGCCTCCTCCATCCCAAAGTTCTCCGTGATGTTGGTGATTGCTTCGTAATCGATGTATGAGCGCTTCATCATATCCTTTATCTTGTGCTTAAAGGGTAGTTTTTCTTCTACGATGTCCGGTATAACAGAGCCGTAGAGGATATATTCCTCATCCGTGTATCCGATCTCATTAGGGAGATTAGATCCGGATTTTTCTTCCACCTCTTCTTCCACTACAGGAGTGGGCTAGGTGGGTTTGATTTTTTCTGGGACCTTGAACTCTTCCTCCTTTGCGGATAAAGTAGATCAGGATTTTTCTTCCGCCATGGTCATCACCTGAAGGGTGGGTTGGGCGGATTCAGCGAAACCGAGATAGATATCGATCTTGCTAATTGACATGATCGTGTAGGTCGTCACGGGTTTCGAAGCCAGAATCCAAGTCTCGTCGAGAAGGACGAGAGGGACATCACTGGCGTAAACCATGTGACCCATGGCGATTATCTCGCCGATTCCTGCACGCACAGATTCCACCTGGAACGATGCTCCAAAGGTCACCTGCCCCACGGTGGGCGCCAACTATTGTCGGATTGTCGACAAGTACGCCATAGGGGGTCCTAGTAGCGTTGGAAGGATTCGGTGTGAGACGTCGGATGTTCCAGGAGAGGTGAGCACAAGTTTACCCAGGTTCAGATCCGACTACGGTGATCGGATCCTACTCCTGCTAGCAACCCAGTAATATATCGGTGTAAGCCGGATGTTATAGCAGATTACAAGAGAGGATCGCCTGTGCGAGTTGGTTGTGGTTATGTATTGAGTTGCGCCCTAAAGGCTCCCATAGGTACGGTTTATATAGTCACCGGGGCCTAGGGTTATAGGAGAGACCTATCCGGCTACGTTACAGAGTCGGTAACTACATATAGCTTGGACTACAAGTAATACTATAGGCCTAAGTCGGTAACTCTTCTGGACCTTGTCGTAGCCGGAACTGGCTCCTGCTCTTTCTCTGACTGGGCCGCCCGTGAAGCAAAGCTCTAACCCGTTAGTGGGCCACCCTGGTCAGCGAGTCCTATGGGTATACCCGGAAAGTATATCCCCAACTTGAACATAAACAATAATTCAATGGTTTCGCTCATAAGCATCAACTACAAAAGTAATCAACACCGGGAAAGTTTCCTCTGCAAGATTCAACACAATTGTTACAGCGGGATGGAGTGGTGATGATGGTGCTGGTGGAGATGGTGGTGTGGATGATGATGATGGTGATCCTGATGAAGTCTAGCTTGATGATGGTTTTGATGGCGACGATCTCCCCTCTCCGGGAAGGAATATCGCCGGCAGAAATTTGTCTGCCGAAGAGATCTTTCTCTCTCTGTAGTTTCCGTCCAACAGAAGCAGAGGAATCTTTCTGTGGTCGCTCCCCAAACTTTAGAGTTTCAGGAGGAAGATATAGGCGGAAGGGCGGAGCGGGAGGTGGGCCAGGGTGGCCACACCCCCTGGTGGCGTGGCCCAGGGTGGACTGCGCCTAGGGGTTGTGGGACCCCTGTGGCCCAACTCCGCCTCCCCTTCTGGCTTCCTTCGTCTTCTGGAAAAATATAATTTTCCATATATTTTCTGGCTTTTTCTGATCTTCACGAAAATTGCATCTAGACACCGCTTTTTTCCATTAGAATCCTGACTCCAGCAGTTCATCCTCCAAGAATCATCCAATATGCAAAAATAGATGAAATAACATAAGTATCACCTCTTAATAAGGAATATATCAATGAATAGAAGCAAATTGTGATATAGAATAGAGATGAAAATTAGACGTGTCAACTCCCCCAAGCTTAGACCTCGCTTGTCCCCAAGCGAAAACTGAGCTCAGTAAACATGTCCACAGGTTTATGGAGTGAAGTTTCGATAAAAATAATATGGACAAGAAGCATCACACTTACCAATACACAACTCATAATATAAAGAAACTCACCATTATATAACTTAACTTGCACCAAGTATGGGATCCACAATAAAGATGCATAAAGATAAATGATAATTGGGAATGGCAAACTTTGTTCTTGGTCAGAGAATATTTGACAAACATTTTTCAAGCAAAGATTTTGTAACAAAGTTTGGAACAGGAGTCCCTTTTTCTCATACATAAAAGGCTTTTCACAATGATGGCTTTCAAAGCAATACTTATTCAGATAAGAATCTTGTGCAAAACAAGGAAGATAAGGTAAATAATTGAATAAATCACCATATGAATGATTGAAACACAACAACTCAATTGCTTGTTGGAGGTATAGAGGAAATGGCTTACTGACTCAACTAAGAAGTAAAAGAAAGGACCTTCGGAAAGGGAAGTAGGGATTTCAAGTTCATAAAGAGCTTCCAAAAGATTATGGTACTTACTAGCTTTGAGCTCTCATTGCCCATATCATAAGCATCTTGAGGTGATTAAGGTTAAAGTGAACAAAGATGGAGTATATGCTTGACAAAATATAAGTTGGAAATCTCATGTCCCTTGAGTACGAGGGCCGCTCCTCAAGCTATTCAACTTTAGTTACCAGTAAGTTCTTGTCATAGTAAGTACATGTGTATCATAGAGAATCGCCAACGGGGTACCCCCTGCACATGATACAGGAGCTATCCCATATCAAAATGAAAAGGCAAGCAGACAATGAGCATCTCAGCAATCTTCTTATTTACCATGTGAAATGGTGCTTTTTATCTCTTTCCGCTTTTCTATATATCTCTCTTTTTTATATAAGAAGAATGCTTCATAGATTGCTAACTATGGTTATGCTGCAAGTTTCCACCATGATTAGGCATGGCTTAGGCTAGCAGCCCAGGCGTTTCTCAAACACACATACATAACTCCATGGACTTACAAGCTCCCCTTTTATTTCACACCGACGACATCGACAAACAAAAGAGCATGATATCAACTAGGTAGATATTTATAGGTGTTGAAAGCGTTCCCCGTGACAGCACGGTTCTGCTAATCCCAACTTATAGGTGCAAGCTTATACAACATAGATGACACAATGGTTCAAGTTTATTAGGGGCAAGAAAATAAGGTGCGCCATCAAGTTCATGAGAGATTTACTAACTAGTTTTCACATCACAAAAGAATTTTTTATTTGAAAGATAGATGAAGCTTGAGAATTTACTTGGAATAACAATAATGCTAATAGGTAGATATGGTGGACTCAGATGGCATAGATTTTGGTTTAAAGTATTGGATGCATAAGAAGTATTCACTCCCAGTACAGGTTTTTGGATAGCAAGGCTAGGTAGCAAGCAAAAGAGTTGAAGGAAACAAACAAACATACAAGTAATAAAGTTAAACATGTAATCTTCCTTGGAAACACAAAAGATCTTAACTAAAGAATACTATGCTTATGAGCCAATCAAGAAAGAAGGAAAATGATATAAAATACCTGTAAGTGCTTTTCTCTTTTCCTTTCAAACCTCAAAAAGTGTTGCTACTGACCAGAGCTCGGTTTGACAAAACCAATTTAGATTTACTTGATGCTCCCAAAGTGATACCAATACTAATAAACAAGATCAATCACATAATATAGATTGCAAATTAAAATAATAAGTGTAAAAAGTAAAAGATGAAATTTCTCATTAATATTCCATAAAGGCACTCACACCAAGGGATACATAGATAACCAACTAAAGGAGAGATTTCCACAATGCAAACCATCATATATGATACCTTCTCTATTCAATATATGAATCTACTAAAAAGGTAAAAATATGAAAGATAATGATGTGATACCGCGACACTCCCCCAATATTGGAACAAACCAAGGGGATGCGAAAACCTGATGAAGAATTACTCCTTCGGTGGTGGTGATGTTCCCTTGTCATCGTCATACTTCCAAGGTAAAGGCTCCCCATCCCAAAGGATGTCTTGATTTCAAATATCCTGAAACTAGCAGCAAAACTTATGCGTTTAATCCTAGCCTCATACTCACAGTTTTGATTTTGTATGTCGTAGAGGTGTGCTTGTAATTGGTTAGTGGTCTGATGCAGTGAGAGAATTTCATATCGAAGCTCGGTAGTCTCCCTCTTGTGCTCGGCGATGAGTTCTGAACGTATCTTATGGATGACGTCCACTTCGCGTTCTGCTATCTTCTTGTACCTAAAAACTTCCTTCTCCAATGCTTTCATCCTATCTTCTAGACTGCCTTCTCCTTTAGGGCATTGAAATTCTTTTATCTGTACCATCCCATCCTTGAGTAACAACTCCTTGGGGTGAACCTTCAACTTATAAATGTACGGGTTGATGACGTCCGCAGAGGAATCCTCCATGGGTGATCTAGATGAAGACATTGTGGCTCCAAAACTGAGAATCTGCCTGATAGAAACAGATTGAAACAAAAACACGACGAGAACACGATATAAGAACCTCGGGGGATCCGAGGGGTTATATATTACAAAGTTTTACAACATATGGAAGGTACTGTGCGAAAACGGGACGAAGACGGACTCCAGGAGGCTCACACCACCTGGTGGCGCAGCCAGGTGAGGCCCGTGCCACTGGTGGGTGTGGCCCACCCATGCTCCATTTCCTCCTCTTTTTCGTCTCGTAACCTTCCATATGGGATAAAAACAACAAAAATATAAAGAGATAATTTTTACGCGAACCTTGTGTTTTCAGCACTTTTACCTATTCAAAGACGGACTCTGCAAATTCTGGAGTTTGGTCTCTAATGAATTCTTCCGGAGTCACCATTTGAATAATATCAACATCTTTATTATAAGAATCTCCAGAAATATAATGTTTGAGCCTTTGACCATTCACCACCTGTGTAGTGTTGTCTCTCAAAAGGTCCTTCCCATTTTGAGGGTAGTTTTCCTGCAAAAAATCTGTGACGAGACCTATACAATAGAACTTTCTCACTGACATGGAACTCCCTTTTGAGAATTCTCCTATCATGCCATCTTTTTACTTTTTCTTTTAAGAGTCTAGCATTTTCATAAGCTTCACTTCTCCACTCATCTAAGGTACTTAAGTTAAGCAATCTATTCTCACCAGCAAGTTTAAAATATCTATTAAGTTCTTTCACTGCCCAGTAAGCTTTGTGTTCTAATTCTAAAATCAAGTGACAAGCTTTACCATAAACCATTTTGTAAGGAGACATTCCCATAGGATTTTTATAAGAAGTTCTATAAGCCCACAAAGCGTCATTCAACTTTTTAGCCCAATTTTTTCTGGATCTATTAACAGTATTTTGCAAGATAGATTTAATTTCTGTATTTGAATGTTCTACTTGCCCACTGGTTTGAGGGTGATAGGATAAATAAATTCTATGTTTAGCATCATACTTAGCAAGAGTCTTCCTAAAACCACCATGAATAAAATGAGAACCTACATTAGTCATGAGATATCTAGGCACACCAAACCTAGGAAAAATAACATCTTTAAGCATTTTTAAAGAGGTTTTACCATCATCACTATTTGTAGGTATGGATTCCACCCACTTTGTAACATAATCAAAACAACAAGAATATGAGTATACCATTTTGAAGGAGGAAAGGGACCCATAAAGTCAAATCCCCATCAATCAAAGGTTCAATAACAAGAGAATAATTCATAGGCATTGCATTGTGTCTAGAAATGTTACCCACTCTTTGACATTCATCACATGATAAAATAAACTTCCTTGCATCCTTGAAGAGAGTAGGCTAATAAAAACCTGATTGTAAAACTTTTTGTGTGGTTCTATCTCTAGCATGATGTCCTCCATAAACACTGCCATGACATTTTCTCAATATCTCCTGTTATTTATATTCTGGAACACACCTCCTCATAATACCATCTACTCCTTCTTTATATAAATGTGGGTCATCCCAAAAGTAATGCCTCGGATCATAAAAGAATTTTCTTCTTTGCTGGGCTATAAAGTTTGGAGGAAAATGTAACACCCCAAAAATATTAATGAGGATCATTCACTAATTATTCAAGATTAGGGTTAACAAAATATTTTATTAATTAAATTCAAATATTATGCTTGTGTGTATGAATGCTTGCAATGCCATGTTTGATCATTGTAAATGATGAGAAATGGTTTAAAGATCAAAACCATATCATCTAGGTCACTATCAAACCAGATCAAAACAAAAGAAAATTAAAATATGAAGCCTAAGACCTACTGGTCATTTATGTACAAGTTAACCACTAGATCACTTTGAGCATCTCTAGCAACTAATCTTAAACATAAACTATTCCATTTCTTTTCTCCCCTTGCTAGACCTAGTGATACTAAACCCAGTGGAGATTTCCAACTTTGTAGAAACATTTTCAAACTCTTTTGAGAGGCAATTCAAATTTGAATCTATCTTATGTATCAAGATAGCCATTTTTGGAAAACCACTCAAAACTTCACCACTTAGCAAAACATTGCACCCAGAGACTACCAAGATTAGTAACAGAACACCCACCAAAAATCACTGGAAAAGGTGATGGCTTAGTTCTTGCGGCCATTTGATCGAGCACTTGGTGATCACAGTACAAACTCAACAACTATTCACTATTTTGATCAATCCTTTGCTCACCATTGTGACCTCACCGAGCTCACACGTCGTGCCCTCAACTCACCTAGTGCTAGCCTGTGCAATGGAGCCCCTATCACACGCTGTTTGACCCATGCAAAATGGTACCCGAGATCCCCTTGCCACCCTGACATGGAAACAATGCCACAGACCGTGCTGCCCCGACCAAAGACAACTCGAGGAGACGCCAGCAAAACCATGCCCATTTAACACCGACCCATGCCGGTCTCCGTGCGAGAGCGCCGAGAAATCCTGAGCGCACACGCCGCGCCTCTCCCTCACCTTGCGCCACTACGTCCGCCACGACTCCAGCAAGCTCCCAGACATGATCGTTTGACCATGCGATCGTCGTGATCACCGTATGCTGTGACGAATGCCGCTGGTATAGTCACAAAGCACGGATTTTCCACAACGATTTAGACCGCGCCTCGTCATGCCACTGTGCGTATGATGTTCGCCCTGAAGCACCTGTCGACCTATGCCCTTGGCCATGTCTATAGATCACTGTAACTGCATCGTCAGCGAGCCCGAGGCATGTCGACGTGCCCCCTTCGCTGTAGTATAAATAGAGCCCTTCCCCGACCCCAAAACGCACACGCTTCCATTCCTGTCTCACCCAGGAACCTCTCTGACCCAACCCTAGAGAAAGGCGAGCACCACCGCGCCGGAATTTCACTAGACTTCGCCGCTACAGAGGATGGAAGGAGCCGAAGCTAGGAGCCACCCCAGGAGCTTCCGCGACCACCATTCGAACCGCTATTGTCAACTCGTTAGTTCGCCCCCATCGCCTGACCTAGCTGGAGCCCTGGTAAGCCCCCGACAACCCCTGCGTAGCGCTAGGGTTCTGACTCGCGCGTGCCCTACAACGGAGATGACGATGCTCAGCCGTTGACCGCGCTCTAATCGTAAGGCCTAGATTCGCAGATACTACTTCTCTTTTGCTTAGTCGCTGACAGGTAGGACCATCCCCGAAGTAGCCCGCTGCGCGCGCATTGTGTAGTTAGGCCAGCCCATTAGCGTTCCCGCACGCAGCCCGTCAGTTCAAACTTAGTTTTATCTTTTATTTGAAAATCCCATTCTATAGTGAACTGTAAAAAGAAATTTAGATAGATTCACTGCATCAAATTGAATGATTCCAATTTTGTTTGAAAGTAGATGAAAATCTCTAATCACTCCCCTTGGATTCAAATAGTTTTAAACTATGGATCACCCATGGTAAAAATAACAAGACAATAGCTTTTAGCACTTCAAACATTTTTCTAAAATCAACCATAAGTGTTTATGAGTTAATTTCAACTCTCAAAAATCACACTGGAGAAGACCTTTCTGAATATATAAAAATCTACATACTTCCATAAAATAGTCCTGGACCAAAATTAAAGAATGGATTTCTAGTCATTTTTAGCCACTTAAATATTATTAAATAATGGTGTTAAGCTTTATAAATAAGGCCAACCACTTTAAATCCCATTCTCAAGTATTAGAATATGTGGTGATGACATGTGTCAATATGATCCCATATTTGAATTAGAGAATATTAAATCTTAAGTAACTTTTCAATGAGTAGAAATTACTTTACTAAAAAAATAATAAGATAAATAAAATCATATCACCCTTTCTTGTAATGATAGAGATGATGCTAGATCATCTAGTGTGACCCTTGTGTGATAAATAGAAGTAGTTAAGTATTGATTGGTGATTGAGTACCTCGTATTTATTTATAGATGCTTGTATCTATTCGGGCTACGATGAGGAGGAATTCTACGAAGACGAGGACGAGAACTTCGACCACCTTACCAATCAAGGCGAACAACCTTATGCATGCTATTTTATGCAAGCCCCACTTGAAAGCCTTTGTGATACCCATTTTTATTATACCAAATCCCAGTTTTACTTGCAAGCTTTACTTTTCGCAAAGTTGTTCCATAGTTAAATAATTGATCTTTAGTGGAAATTTAGGAGAGTTCCATCAAGTTTAGAAACCCTAGTTGATACCCCTCATATAGTGACACCCCTAGTTGTTAGATGCTAGTGCTAAAATAAACTTGATCACTAGATGGGAACAAATGATTATGAAATCCTTGGAATGATGAGTCATTCTTTCGGCGGGATCACCCCCGGGTAGGCTAACCGGACAAGATACAAGGGCGATACAACTTGACAGCCGGCTGGGGCAGCCGGATGTAAAAACTCAAACATAGATCAGAATGAAGGCCAGACGAATACCAAACTGGCAAACCAGTCAGCCGGATAAAAATCATTCCTAAAGGCACCTAGCCGGCTGGATCATGCCAGCCAGATAGAGCGAGACAAGTCAAGAACGAGCCGACAGAACCATCAGCCGGATGAGACGACCAATGTCAGATGTCTAGCCGGATGGGACTGACCACCCGGCCAAGACGGATTAGCCGGATAGGGCGGCCTAGCTGTGGCATCCCGCAAAACCACTACTAGAAAATCGCGGTGTTTTTATGCATTGCATCGTCATCATCATGCATTGTTTGTCTGAACTATGTCGAAAAGCCTAGTTTTGCTTTGTACAAATACCCCTCTTTATTTTCAAATACAAAACCCCGATCGCATCGGAGATTTTATTTACCTAAAAACTGTTTGCAAAGTGGCCTTGTTTTAAAATAGACAAGACAAAACAAACACACATTTTAAATCAGCCCCCTCTAAATCCTATCCCCACCCAAATCTATCCTACCCACCAACCGCAGGCCGCCACCTCACCCTCTCACCCAATCTCTACCCCCTGCCACCTCACCGATCCACCAGCCTCCCCCCTCTCTTTTCCACCCACAGCCTCTTACCCACTCTCTCTACCAACCGGGCCCCACCCGCGTCCCCAACCGTCTAGCCCACCAACCCCTGGCCCCACCCGCGCCCTGGCCACCCCAACACTCACCCAGCCACCACCCCACCCACGCACCATCCTCCCTGGTCCCTGGGCCCGACCCCACCCAGTCCCCACCTGCCAGCCGGCCCCAGCCAGCACACACACCACCTCACAGGGCCCCACCCTACCGACACCTCCTCTCTGTTCCTCCCCGCCGCTTCCCCACCCAGGCCAGAACTGCCGAGCCCGCCCGACCAGCCGCCGCCTCCTCAGCCCGGCCACCCCTTCCTCCCCTCTAGCAACCGACTCGCGCCCGTCTGTCCGCCGCCATGTCGAGCTCGCAACTCAAGGCCCCAAGCTTCGCTGCTCGTGCTCGCCTGACGACCCCGTGTCCCAGCCACCTGACGCCTCGCCTCCCGCTCACGGCGTCTGCCACCGCGTCTCCCTCCTCCCGCTGCAATCCCCGCCGCCCATCCTCCCCAGAGTACCGTCGCCGCCAGCGACCCATCGCCAGGAGCTCGCCTCCCCAAGCCTGCCCGCCCCTCCGACCGTCGCGTTCTAGCGTCGCCCGCGGCCGCGTCCTCGACCTCCCCGCCTCCGGCCAGGGCCCCACCTCCTCGCCCACGACCCGCACCGCCTCCGGCCGACCCCGGGCCCCTTCCCCGGTCCCCTCCACCGCCGCGTCTCGCCCGTCCCGCCGAGCTCAGCCGCGTCTCGCCCGTCCCGCCGAGCTCAACTGCCCACAATTGCTTGCTTGAGTTGTCGCTTGCGACCATTGTACCTGACTAATAAGTATTGCCACTACAACGGAATGGCTAAATAAAAGTACCAACAACTGCTGGGTTTTGGGTTATCTCATGCTAAATGTATTTGACTAGTAAGTGTCGCAACTATAACGGAATGATTAACTAAAAGTGCCCACTGCTTATTTTATCAGGACGACTATCTTTACCTGACTAGTAATTGCTGCAACGATAACTGAATAAGTAAAACTGCCAACTGTGTGAGTTCCTCGGTGGACTTCCTCGTTTGGTCTCGAGGGGGAAATACCAGGATGGGTTTGTTTGGTGTTAGATTCAGGTTGGTTCCGATTAGGTCTCTCTTACCCCTCTCTGATCGCCGCCAGTTGTATCGAGTCTCTATAGGTTGTTTAGTGCATGCTGCCGTTGCCACTTCATTCCACCATACCTATGTAGGCGAGGACCACCGAATTCTAGCCTCGCCGTGTACTGGCCTCAGTACTGACCGCTCTCTCTTTTTCCTTTGCCCTTTGTCGGCACCCCTTTTGTTTAAGCAGGTTTTGAGATCGACGTCGTTAGCAGGGTTACCCTTCCGGCTTGGCCTGGGCAGGGTTATGGACGCCATTGGTTATTCTTCAGGGCTCTTAGCCCCATTTGCATCTTGTCCGTAGTCGGACGCTCCATCTTTTCAAGGTGATTTGGATCTTTGTACCGTATATCTGTATTCTTGACTCATGGAGTCGCTGTTATATATATCTGTTCTGTGGGTCCCATCGAGGACTGTTGTGTAATGTTATTACTTCGTTTTCCACCCGCACGAAAGTGCCTGGTGGGCACCTTTGAATCGTTTCTATGCGGTTTTGGCGGGTTTCGCTCAAACTTGCATAGGGTCGATTCTGAGGGTGTTACAGAGTGGTATCAGAGCTCAGCAGTTACGATACCCCACAAGTCCAGCCTGTAGGATAACCTAGCTAACGGCCGAAGTAGAGTGTCAAAACTATTTTGAAAAATCGGTTGGATAGTTCTGACTAGTTCTGATTTTACTCCTTACCCCTTTGCTATTCCTCTCCTATCTCTACGTGTTTTGAATCCGCTCTCTTCTCTCTCTTCGAGTCCAGGATTTCTCGTGGTTGGGTTTCCGTCGTACCTTCAGGGTTTCGCTTTCTCCCTTTTGTAACGGAGGTGCTACGATCATCAATCTGCAACTTGTCTGTTGTACCCTTCATCCAATCTTTTGTTCTTGAGCTTTTGATCCATATGTGTTCCTTGCTGGATATCCGTGTCGTTGAAAAACATATGAGAAGGACGAGCATTGGTGAAGTTGGAGTATACCTTGAGCATGTGTTGTTCATGCCAATGGAACCATCGCGGAACCTAATCATTGTGTCTTTCATACGAGTTCTGTTGCATCTTCCGGTGTTTTCCGATGTGATGACCTCATCTACCTCAGATCCAACGCAGAGCTGGCATCATCCCTTTGTTCCGTATACCGCTTGTGAAGATCTTCATTCTAAAATCTCGAGAGTTGAGTTGCCTGATTTTTCCTATTCATGAGTTGATAGTTTGGGTACGGGATGGATTGATCACCCTACCCGACTCTTACTATTCGCTCTGTACATCGAACTGGTGGATCAATGTAACTTTTCCTCTTCTAATGGAAGCTGGAGGTGGCTTTATTTGTTGATGCCTCTATCTTCGACCTTTTGTTTCCGGAGTGTTCTCTCGACGATCACGGACAACGACCTCTTGTTAGTGGTGTCGCGAGGATCTACACGAAGCGAGAAGATGCAGAACACCGATCTCCCTTCCGGTACCATGAGGCGGATCTCGAGGGCGAGATCCATTGTTAGTGGTGTCGAATTGTGGCATCCCGCAAAACCACTACTAGAAAATCGCGGTGTTTTTGTGCATTGCATCGTCATCATCATGCATTGTTTGTCTGAACTATGTCGAAAAGCCTAGTTTTGCTTTGTACAAATACCCCTCTTTATTTTCAAATACAAAACCCCGATCGCATCGGAGATTTTATTTACCTAAAAACTATTTGCAAAGTGGACTTGTTTTAAAATAGACAAGACAAAACAAACACACATTTTAAATCAGCCCCCTCTAAATCCTATCCCCACCCAAATCTATCCTACCCACCAACCGCAGGCCGCCACCTCACCCTCTCACCCAATCTCTACCCCCCTGCCACCTCGATCCACCACCTCCCCTCTCTTTTCCACCCACAGCCTCTTACCCACTCTCTCTACCAACCGGGCCCCACCCGCGTCCCCAACCGTCTAGCCCACCAACCCCTGGCCCCACCCGCGCCCTGGCCACCCCAACACTCACCCAGCCACCACCCCACCCACGCACCATCCTCCCTTGTCGCTGGGCCCGACCCCACCCAGTCCCCACCTGCCAGCCGGCCCCAGCCAGCACACACACCCACTCCGCGTGGTCCCACCCCTACCGACACCTCCCTCTCTGTTCCTCCCCGCTCCCACCCACGCCCGAACTGCCCAGCCCGCCGCCGACCAGCCGTCGCCCTCCCTCAGCCCGGCCACCCCTTCCTCCCCTCTAGCAACCGACTCGCGCCGGACCGCTGTCCGTCGCCCATGATCGAGCCCGCGCCCCGCGTTCCCATGCTGCCCGGCTGCCTCGCCCGGCTCGCCGCCCCAGACGACCCCGTGTCCCCGGCCACCCCGACGCTCCTCGCCTCCGCGCTCGCCGGCGTCTGCCACCGCGTCTCCCTCCTCCCGCTGCAATCCCCGCCGCCCATCCTCCCCAGAGTACCTTCGCCGCCAGCGACCCGTCGCCAGGAGCTCGCCTCCCAAGCCTGCCCGCCCCTCCGCGTTCCAGCGTCGCTGCGGCAGCGTCTCGACCTCCCGCCTCGGCCAGGGCCCTCCCTCGCCCATGACCTGCGCCTCGGCCCGACCGCCCCTTCGCTCCCCTCCACCGCGTCTCTCCCGTCCCTGAGCTCAGCCGTCCTCGCCGCCCGTCGCCAGTCGTCCCTCTCTGCGCCTCCGCTGGACCCCGCCTCTCGGCGTCCTCCTTCCCTCCCGTCCTCGCGCCCTCTGCTGCCGCTGAGTGCCACCGCCGCGCCGTCCTCCGGCGAAAGCGCCTGGCCGTCTTCGGATGCGTGCTCCGACCGGCGTGCCAAGTCTCGCCGCAGATCTGGCGACCACAGGGTCCCTGCCGGCCTCGGTACGTCTTGGTGCTCGCCCAGATGACCGCCGGTGACCTCTGTCACATCTTCCTCCTGGGTGCTACCTGCCGCCTTGTACCAGGTTGTCCCAGCAGCTACACCCTCCTGCTCTTGCCCCGGACACGGCGATGCCTCCCAAGATCTTCGACACGGAACTTCGAGTACTTGTTCGCCGGCTCACAGGAACCCAGTCCCGGACCCGAAGACGCATCGACGCCAAACCAAGTGCATCATCGACAACCGAAGCCGGAATACCTTGATCCCAACACGGGACGCAGAGCGCTTCGACACGGACCCAAAAACCGAACCCGGCACGCCAAGTTCTCCCTCTCGGATCCGAAGGCGCCGAGACCCGGGACACCAAGATCTCCGCCGTGAAACGACAAGCCCGACGACACGACCCGACGACCGCGGATGCGACAAGATCGTCTCTCGGACGCCAAGTTCTGCAACCCAAACGCCAAGACCGACCCGATACACGGACCCGACCAGGTCTTCTCGACAACAAGATCGACCGCTTGGAACCAAGATCTCCGGCACGTCACGACAAGTTCTCCCTCTCATATCTGAACTTCGTCGAACCCTGGACCCTGAGACCGACCCCGAACCCCATCGAGCCCCAAGATCGCCGAACCCTAATGTGTGACCCTTTATCCCAGCCCTATTTTAAAAATGCTAAATATAAAACCTGTTGCATATGAATCATTCATCTCGCATGCATATCATTGGTTTGGGGGCCTTAGGCCGATTCACTTTAATTAAATATGGGGCCCATATGCGGGCAAATCTAGCCTTATATTGGCCTCATTTAAATTTGTGTAGCGAACCCGGTGCTATCTTCTGCCATGTTAAGACAACATTTAATTTGCGGGGTAGATAAATACCTCGAACCGTTTAATTAATTGTCGGGACCCCGGTTCCGCTTAATATGACCTAATTGCATCGCACCTTTGCCATGCCATGCTTCATATCATAAGCATGCCGATCTTTTGTCGTAGTATTAAATATTGCATCAGGTGTTTATTCTAGCGTTTTGCTTCTTCGCGGATAAGGCCGTTGAGTTGATGTGAGCTTCGCCCCGATCTTCGGATGTACCTTCGACAATGTTTTCAGGCGAGCATCTCCCCCTTTCGACCTATCTTACTTTTCTAGTATTTATTCCCTCCTGTGGATCTATTGCTATCTGTGTTGCGATGCTCTATTTTCGTACCCGTGATATCCCTTGCAGCCTTATATTGCCTTCGACACCTCCTATTACCTGTTGTGTGGTAGTTAGTTGGACCTGCGCGTCGTAGTCGCTTGCTCAAGTGCTGTTGCGTGTTGTCAAGTGCCACAGTTGTTGGAGAATTGCCGCATGTTTGTTGTTGGAGATGATCATGGTCTTACTTACCGTTCACTTTAATTCCTGTTTAACAACTAAAATTGAAGTAAGTAAGCAGAGGCATCCGTGGGTGATAGATAATATTTGGTTTCCGACCGCCCACTTGTGTCCCGTAGGACCCCGAGTACTTGATACCTGTTCCTTGATTTATCGCGCTATCCACATCCGGGAGGATTATGGGACCCCCCTGAGCCAGAGCATGATTCATTCTTATTTCTTGGGGCCACAAACTAGTTTGAGGTTTTATTTACTATCCTGTACTTATGCCATGCTTTACTGCTTTATTTACGATTGTGCGAGGCACACCTTCTTGTTAGGTAAGCGGAGTGTTTTCGCGGTATCGACAAGCCCAGTTTTGGGTTCCCAGTCGTTTACAGCCATTGTCGCAAACCTTGAGTCCGTCTCGGAGTCAGCTAGCTTCGTTGCTAGTCTACTCAATGGGGTGACCCCCTGAAATATTTCTGAATCCTGTGATTGCTTTGTCGTGAAGGCCTCGTTGGGTTTTGATTTGGTTTTTCCGAGGTTGATCGAGCGTGTGTTGCTATTGGTGCACCCCGGCCGGGTAAAACTTTCTGAAAGCCGTGTCCGCGGTTATGGACGACTTGGAGCACAGTATCTCGATCATAGACAACTATAACTAAAGTAGTGCTATAAATTTGACTTTATAATGACTAGTAATCAGCTTCACTATAATGGAATGAATAAATAAAACTGCCACAATTGCTTGCTTGAGTTGTCGCTTGCGACCATTGTACCTGACTAATAAGTATTGCAACTACAACGGAATGGCTAAATAAAAGTACCAACAACTGCTGGGTTTTGGGTTATCTCATGCTAAATGTATTTGACTAGTAAGTGTCTAACTATAACGGAATGATTAACTAAAAGTGCCTTGCTTATTTTATCGGGCGACTATCTTTACGACTAGTAATTGCTGCGATAAGCTGAATAAGTAAAACCGCCAACTGTGAGTTCCTCGGTGGACTTCCTCGTTTGGTCTCGAGGGGAAATACCGGATGGCTTTGTTTGGTGTTAGATTCAGGTTGGTTCGATTAGGTCTCTCTTACCCCTCTCGATCGCCGCCAGGTTGTATCGAGTCTCTATAGGTTGTTTAGTGCATCTTTGCCGCTTGATCCACCATACCTATGTAGGCGAGGACCGCCAATTCTAGCCTCGCGTGTCTTGGCCTCAAGATCTTGACCGCTCTCTTTTTCCTTTGCCCTTTGACGGCACCCCTTTTGTTTAAGCAGGTTTTGAGATCGACGTCGTTAGCAGGGTTACCCTTCCGGCTTGGCCTGGGAAGGGTTATGGACGCCATTGGTTATTCTTCAGGGCTCTTAGCCCCATTTGCATCTTGTCCGTAGTCGGACGCTCCATTTTTTCAAGGTGATTTGGATCTTTGTACCGTATATCTGTATTCTTGACTCATGGAGTCATGTATATATCTGCTCTGTGGGTCCCATCGAGGACTGTTGTGTAATGTTATTACTTCGTTTTCCACCCGCACGAAAGTGCCTGGTGGGCACCTTTGAATCGTTTCTATGCGGGTTTGGCGGGTTTCGCTCAAACTTGCATATTGTCGATTCTGAGGGTGTTACACTAGCCGACCACTCAAGACAGACAAGGTACAAGATGAAGCAGAGCACAGTACGTGTTATGTCCAGGACGGCAGACATGACAGAAAGGAGACTCAGACACTCGGCCCATACCGACGACTTTACCGATGATGAATGTAATAGTGGATAGTAGGTGGTAGTGTGCGTAACTACCCGCACGACAGCCACTGTAGACTACGTGGCTCGGCATGGGCTTGACTGTGGGTACACACCCGCCATGCCGACCACTGTAGATGACCTAGTCGGCTGGGGCCGCCTGTGGGACCCGCCAGTCGGCCGGGCCATTGCCCATGCCGCCTCGGCCTTTATAAGGGGCGGCAAGGGCAACATTGCAAGGGTTGGTCTCTCATTCTCTACTAGCTAGGACAGATACAGCTCGAGGAGCCCCTGTAGTTCATTCTGTTCATCTAGTTAGTCAGATTGACAGGAGTAGGGGTGTTACCTCACAACGAGGGCCCTGAACATGGGTACTTCTTGTGTTTCCGATGCTTGCTTGTGCCCAATCCTGCCTGCAAACGCTGTCGCTCGCTCCCTCACCACGAACTAGCCTGCTCAGGCACTGCCGTTCCATAACAACGACAGCTGGCGCCCACCATCGGGCCGGAATGGCGGCGACCGGAGTGACATTCCGCACGGGACCCCGCACTTCCTCCGACGAGCGCGTGGCTTGCAGCCTCGTGCTCACGCTGGGAAAATTCGACTGCGTTATCGATAACGCTCGCTGCTTCACCGGTTACAGCTTTCCAGTAGGCGGCTCCGACCTGCCCGTCTATGTCGCCACCATGCCGGAGGGTTTCCCTCTGGAGATCATCTCCTTCGCTGAGTCGTTTCCCTCAGCCGGCAGTGCACTCGTCGCACCCCGCACCATGGAGGTGATGATGGCTGGCTCTAGTAACGGCCGCCGTCCCCATATCGAGCGCGGCAGCGACTTGGGCACCCCGTCCACTCCCCTGCGTGAGAAAGGCGTAGTGGATGAGGTAATCGAGGAACTCCTCGAGCCGGTCAACCCCGGGGAAAACCCGGAGGAGTCAATGGCCAAGATCGAGGCGGCGCGAGAGCCTCTGCTTCAGCAAGCTCAGGGCTTGGCCTCCACCAAGTACCGGATGGAGATAAACATCCGCGAGTATCAGCGCGCCCACGGCCTCACCCCGGCTAATCAAGATCCTAGCCGGCTAGGATCCGTGCAGCGGCGCGGAGGAGAGCTAGGCGACCGTTTTGAGCAAGATGTCGAGTCGGGCTCCCGCACGTACTTCCCACCGCCCATGTATGACACCGCGGTCAAGAACGTCCGGGCGGCGCGAGACGTTGCGGAGGACTTACCCCACCTAGAGGCGGAGGAAATGTTGTGCCAGTTCCAGCGGGTACAGCACCTGCTGCCCGTGGATGACGAGCAGGCAGAGGCCGCTCGGATCGCATTTGAGGCGGGAGCGAGCTCTAGAGGGAACCGCCCGGGTGGAAGCAGCCGGCTAGGACCTCGCCAGACCGAGTGCTCCATGTCTCTAGCGCAGCAACCCCCGCGCTCCAAGCGTTGCTAGTCCGGCAGCAGCCAACCCCGCGGCGACCAAGGTGCCACGAGCCATCTAGCCCCGGCTGGCCAGAACCCCCATCCACCCCCTCCTCCATCCCGCCTTGTTGGTCGGGTGGGAGTGCCCAACCCGGCTGAGACGGATGCGCATGACCGAATGGACCTCCTGACGCAAGCTCGCCTCACGGAGGAGGAAGACGCAATCGGCCCAGTGTGCTTCAAGCCACGCATCTGGAAGGAGCCCTTCCCCGACAAGTTCTCCCTGCCACGGGACACCCCCAAGTATGATAGCAGCATGAAGTGGGAGGACTGGCTGACCGACTACGTCGCCGCAGTTGGAATCACCCACGACAACAAGCGTGTGGTGGTTCACTACATCCCCCTCATGCTGACCGGCAAGGAAAGAACTTGGCTCAACAACCTCGCACCCAACAGCCTCAACGCCTGACCCAACTTCGAGAAGGTCTTCATCCGGATCTTCAACGGCACCTACAAGCTCCCGGGCAGACCCCACGATCTTTCTCTATGTGTCCAGGGAGACCGCGAGTCAGATTGCGCGTATCTCGCCTGCTGGACCGAGCTGCGCAACACCTGCGAATGGGTGGTGGAGAATCAGGCAATCAGTTTCTTCATCGAGGGATGCCGAGAAGGCATGATGCTGCGCCATCGGCTGCTGTGTGACGAGCCCAAGACCATGGCGGAGCTGATGACCGTCGCTGACTAGTACGCCACCGCGGATGCGGCAATGAATAAGCCCCTCCGAGTAAATGCGAAAGGACGGCCGGTTCCCACCAAGCCGGCTCGAGAGAAGCATGCCGGGCAAGGCGGAGATGCCGGGTCATCCAGGTGCCACGGCGGCGACAACCTCTACCAGGGCAAGCGTCCAGTTGAACAACAAAGACCGCGCTACCATCAGAGGTAGGTCAATGCGGTGCAAGGCGCGCCAGCTCACAATGAGAAGAGGCAGAGGAATGCCTTCACCTTCGAGCAGATGTTCGACGGGCCGTGCAAGTACCATAGCGGCGCCAAGCTGGCTACGCACACCACTCGACAGTGCAGCTGGAGACGGTAGATCAAGGAGCAGGCTGGCTTGCCTCCTCTCCCCCCACCCCCTCTCAGAGGACCCCCACCACTGGCTAGGGCAGTCGGCAACAACCGCGGAAATGGGGCATACCCTCACCAGCATGAGAACTACCACATCTTCGAGGCCGAGCCGATTGACAATCGCGGGCGGAAGCAGCGCACCGTGGAGGTGATCGCTGTTGTCCCCCCGGTCCCCCTTCACCTCAATTGGTCCGAGATTCCTATCAACTGGAGTCAGGCGGATCAGCCGGATCTGCTCCCGAATCACGAGGTCTACGCGATGGTGCTAGACCCTCTTCTCATCTCCGACGTGCGCACCTGTCGATTCTCGTGCGTGCTGGTAGACGGTGGGAGCAGCCTCAACCTGCTCTACAGGTCTTCCATGGAGAATCTAGGCATCCGGGAGTGCGACCTGTAGCCCTCGACCACTGTGTTCCACGGCATCGAGCCTGGGCCACCGTGCGTCGCGTTGGGCAAGATCCGGCTGGATGTCATATTTGGCTCGGAGGAGAACTTCTGTCACGAGCCAATCTGGTTCGAGGTGGTCAACCTCTCCAGCACCTACCATGTCCTCCTTTTGCGCCCTTCCCTCGCAAAGTTCATGATGGTCCCCTACTATGCATACCTCAAGATGAAGTTGCCGGGGCCAAATGCTGTTATCTCCGTGGCCAGCTGCTATAGGCGGTCCATGGCGTGCACGGAGGAAGGAGCGACGAGAGCGGAGGCCCTGCTCATCACCGAAGAGAAGCGCGAGATGATGCGCAGCGTTGCCATGCTGCAGCAAGAGGTGCCGGCTGGCTTGAAGCCGGCTGGGGACATGGCGTTCCAGCCATCCAAGGACACCAGGAAGATCCCGCTTGACCCGGCTGACCCCTCCAAGTGCGCCACCATTGGTGCCGGCTTGGAAAGCAAATAGGAAGGCACGCTTGTCGACTTCCTCCGTGAGAATTGGGACATCTCGCCGGGTGTGCCGAGGGAGTTCGCCGAGCACTCGCTTCATGTTCGTCCTGATGCAAAGCCGGTCAAGCAGCCCCTCCGTAGCTTCACGGAGGAAAAGAGGAAGGTCATCGGCGACGAGATCGCCCAGCTACTTGTTGTCGGCTTCATCATGGAAGTGGACCACCCGGACTGGCTGGCCAACCCAATCCTGGTGCTGAAGAAGAATAAGACCTGGCATATCTGTATCGATTACACGAGCCTGAACAAGGCTTGTCTGAAAGACCCTTTTGCCCTGCGCCGTATTGATCAAGTGATTGACTCTATGGCCGGCTGCGATCTGCTCTCCTTCCTTGATTGTTATTCCGGCTATAATCAGATCCGGCTGAATCTGGCTGATCAATTGAAAACATCGTTCATCACCCCGTACTGGGCTTACTGCTATGTAACCATGCCATTCAGCCTGAAGAATGCAGGTGCTACCTATCAGCGTTGCATACAGAAATGCTTGCACTCGCAGATCGGCCGGAATATGCACACATACATGGACGATGTTGTCATCAAGACAAAGGAGAAGAAGACCCTGCTGGAGGACCTAGGCGAGACATTCGCGAACCTCCGCCGGTACCAGATGAAGCTGAACCCGGAGAAGTGCGTGTTCGGCGTGCCAACCGGACAGCTCCTCGATTTCCTCGTGTCGAGCCGGGGAATCGAGGCTAATCTGGAGAAGATCGCCGCCCATCGAGAGGATGGGGCCGCCCAAGATCTTGCTTGGCATCCAGAAGTTCACCGACTATTTGGCTTCCCTCAGCCGATTCATCAGCCGGCTTGGGGAGAAGGCCCTGCCATTGTACCAGCTGATGAAGAAGACATACAAGTTCACCTGGACTGTGCAGGCGGATGTTGTGTTCCATGACCTCACGCGCATGCTATCCACAACACCGGTTCTCGCCACGCCGGCTGAGAAGGAGACGATGTTGCTCTATATAGCTGCCACCAACCGGGTCATCAGCGTCGTCCTGTCGGTGGAGCATCACGAGGAATGAAAGGCCCAGCCGGTTCAACAACCTGTCTACTACCTCAGCGAGGTGCTCTCCCTCTCCAAGCGGAACTACCCCCACTATCAGAAGATGTGCTACGACGTGTACCTGGCTTGCAAGAAGCTCAAGCACTACTTCCAGGAGCATCCGCTCACCATGGTTTACACTGCGCTGTTGGGTGAGATCTTCGGCAACAAGGATGCCACGGGCCGGGTAGCCAAGTGGGCCATCGAGCTGGCCGCCTACTGCATCCGGTACGAACCCGGATCACCATCAAGTCTCAGGCGGTGGCTGACTTCCTCGCCGACTGGATGGAAAACTAGTACATACCACCGGGTCCTGACTCCGAGTACTGGAAGCTGCACTTCGATGGCTCGAAGTTGTGCGGGGGCTTGGGAGCTGGCATTGTGCACACCTCGCCCAAGGCAGACCGGTTGGAGTACGTGCTGCAGATCCACTTCACCGCGTCAAACAACGTCGCCGAGTACGAGGCTCTCTCGCACGGGATCCGGCTCGCAAAAGACATAGGCATCCGCCGGATCGTTTGCTTTGGCAATTCAGATCTGGTGGTGCAGCAAGTATCCGGCGACTGGGATGCTCGGCACGCTAACATGGCCCTGTACTGGTTCCATGTATAGCTACTCAGTGCTGGCTTCAAGGTATGCGAATTCCATCACGTCCCCCGTGCCAACAATGAGGCGGCCAACGCACTCGCGCGAGTCGGATCCACCAGAGCGGCCATCCTGCCAGGAGTATCCTTGGAGCACCTTCGCAAGCCCAGCATCACCCCTCTCCAGAATCCGAGTCCATCATTTGGGTAGCGGACCAGGGGGCTGCCGGCTCGAAAGAGCCAAGCCCTGCTGTTGTGCCCTCCGGCTTGAAAGACCCGGGGGCTGCCTCCTCCTCAGGCAAGCTGTCATCAAGCAAGGCAAAAGTCTCGGGGGCTTCCGACTCAGGCATCCCAACCGGCCAACCCATGTATGAGCTCCATATCATGCCGGCTAGTGTCTTCACCATCTGTGAAGTTCCATCCTGGTCCCATCCCTTCATGAACTACCTCCTAAGCGGCGAGCTCCCGGCTGACGAGGTGGAGGCAAGGCAGATCCGGCACCACGTGCACACGTACACCATCATCAACAAGGAACTGTACAAGCGCTGGGCCGCAAGCGTCTTCCAGCGGTGCTCGATGTGGCTACCAGCTGCTGAAGGAAATCCATTAGGTAGAATGCAGTCACCATGCCTCATCTCACGCCCTGGTGTCAAAGGCGATGCCCCACAGATTCTACTAGCCCACTGCCTCGAGGGATGCAGACCAGCTGGTTCGCGCATGCAATGGGTGCCAGCGATTTGGCCGGCTAAGACACATGCCGACTTCCGCGCTCAATACCATGCCGATCACATTGCTCTTTGCGGTTTGGGGGCTATAAATGGTCGGCCCCTTCAAGCGAGCTCGATCCGGCATGACCCACCTGCTGGTGGCGGTGGACAAGTTTGCCAAATGGATCTAGGTGAAGCCGATCCGGAAGCTGGACGACGCCACTGTCGTCACCTTCATTCGCGACATCATCATCCGGTTCGGCTACCCCCATAGCATCATCACCGACAACGGCACGAACTTCGTCAAGGGGGCCTTCGCTTGGTTCTTCCACAACAAGGGGATCCGGCTGGACCTTGCATCCGTCATGCACCCGCAGTCCAACTGGCAGGTGGAAAGAGCCAACGGCCTGGTGCTAGCTGGAATGAAGCGCCGGCTGATCGAGCCACCAGAGCGATCACCCGGCTGTTGGATCGAGGAACTCCTAGCTGTGCTGTGGAGTCTCCGCACCACTCCAAACAGATCAACCAACTTCACCCCGTTCTTCCTCACCTACGGCTCGGAAGCGGTCCTCACGGCGGACATCGAGTTCGCCTCACCCCGCAAGCTCCTTTACATGGAGAAGGAGAACTAGGAGGCGACGGAGGACAGCGTGGACCTCCTCGAGGAGGCCCGCAAGCTGGCCCTCTCCAGATCATCCATCTACCAACAAGGGTTGCGCCGATATCACTCCAACCGCATCCGGCCAATCACGTTTCGAGAAGGCGACCTGGTGCTCCGGCTAATACAAGACACGAAGGGCATGCACAAGCTATCCCCCGTGGGATGGCCCCTTCATCATCAGCAAGGCGCTACACAACAACTCCTACTACCTCATCGATGCGTAGCAGCCGCGCAAGAACAAGATGGACAAGTCAGATGAGGAGACAGAGCAGACGTGGAATGCAGACCTGCTCCGACTGTTTTACACTTAGTCGCAAAAATTAGTGTATGTATCCAAAACCCTGAATGAATGAAAGATGTGGAACCCCGGATGACGCTTGGGGGGCTCCTTGCCAGACATTCTATTGTTATTCGTTTTCTACTAAACCCTACAACGTTTTTTCCGGCTTCCGTCAACCCCCAACCGTGGGGGCTCGCCGGTTGGCCCGCCCTGCCAATTTTGTAAGCCGACTGAATAGTGTGCAACAATGCCAGATGCCCACTCTTCGTCTCAGATACAGACCGCAACCCAGCTGTCCGGCTAGCAAGAGCAAAAGCCTGAGGGCATCTCACGCAAAAAACAGTGAAAGATGTGACAGATCAGACATTCCGGCCATGTACCTAGTTGGTATTTTCTGGCTACTAAGCCTCTAGTACCGTGCGGAAATGTATTGTTAGATCCATACGGTTCTGGCTCCAGACCGCAATCCGGCTATCCGGTAAGGTGCATCGTAAAAATCATTGCGCACGAGTATTCAGAAAAGCACGAGCTAGTTTTTGAAAAAGAGAAATTCTGGTCGGATAGTAAATAACGTACAACACAACAATATATTGATAATAAATCATTTTCGTGTGTTTCTTTTTTGCACGAACCTCACCGACCGAAAATCAAAGACAAAGAAGATTCGAAGCACCTATCTACGGTAGCCATGTAACACCCCAATTTTACCTAATGTATAATTAGGGTTTTGATTGTGCATTCATGAGCATCATCCTTTAAATTGTGCATTGAAGAAAATAAATCAACCCCTAAACCCTAGTTCTACCCTCTCTTTGAAATGCATTCAAAAGGTTTTGTATTTTTAAAAGTGCCAAAATATTGGAGCCCAAATGGACTAAAAGGGCCCCACACTATTTTATTTAGCTTTATAAAACCTCTGGTAATTTTTGAAATGGATCAAAACAGTTTGAAATTGAAATTACAAAGAGAAAAGCAAAAGAGAAATAGAAAAACAGTTGCTGGGTAAAAAATAAGGAACACTAGCTACCTGGGCCGAGCCCATCTCTCCCTCTCCCTCTTTCCTGCACGCGCGCAGCAGCTAGCGCAGCCTGCAGCCGAAGCGTGGCCCGCTACCGGCCCATACCCCTTTGATCTCCCCTGCCGTCGTCTTCCTCCAAACAGGCAGGGAGCTGCCTGTCGCCGGCACCGCCGTCGATCCCCGCAGCCTTCCCCTAGCCATCCGATGAGCTCCGAGGTGGGGATAAGACCGCCATGGTGCCCTGGCCTCGACCCTATCTCTTTCCCCCTCTCCAGCGACCTCTATCTTCTTTCCCCCTCTCCATGCGAGACCGAAACCCTAACCCCATCGGAACCCGTCGTTTGCCACCGTCTCGAGTCGCCCCGAGCCAAGCCAAGGTGCCTGCGAGCTCCGCCATGTTGTGCAGCGTCTCCTCGCCGAAGGAATCGAGCAGGGGAGCCCCTAGTCTTCGCCCATGACTCCGTCTTCCCCGACTCCGACCGTGCTCACCGTCGCCGATTCCGGCCGCGTCCGACCTCGCCCGGCCTCGCCGACCCCTCCTCTGCGCTCACGGTGACCTGGTGGTCCTCTAGGACCCCACCAATCCTTCCTTCTCTCTCTAGTTTGAGCTCACACCGTCCTTTGCCGTCTGCCACCGTCGGGCACTGTCACCACCACCCCTCCGGTGAACATTTAGCAGCGGCGCCGCCACTAATAGGTAGCCTGTGATGACCTTGTTCTAGTGCGCTAGGTCTCGCAGCCCCGCGCGCGCTCCTCCGCCATCCCCATGCGTCGCCTGGGAGCTCACCGTCGGGTGACGTCAGGCTCACGTCACCGTGACACCAGCCGCGGGTCAGCACCTGGTCAAACCACCTCGGGCCCCACCTATCTGTGTCTGGGGCTAGCACAGCCCTATGTGTAAAAAGGTTTAGGGCGTGTGCTGATGTCAGCCTTGCGCAATAAATTAGTTAATAAAAGGTTTTAAATAAATCCAGAAAATGAATAAAGTTTGTAAATTCAATAACTAATTATTTATAAGTTAGAAAATTATGAATAATATATCAAAATGTTCAAAAAAATGAGCTCTATCTAATTACAATATAATCATGCATTGATCAACAACTAAAACGACAAGTTTAATTAGAAGAACAAACCAACCCCTTTCATATACATCCTGAGTTTCCCCGAGTTAGGGTTTTCACCCCTTGGAACCCCGATTAAACTGTCGAGCATGCCTTAGGGTTACGTTTCAATGCAAATTAACTTGTCATATCATCATACTTGCTTGAGCATTGCATCAATGCCATGTGTTGATTGTTTCCTCTTTATTTCCGGTGTTTCGTTCTTCGCGGTAGAAAACGATATCGAGATCGAGATCGAAGCCTGAGGACAACACCATCGAAGACCGACAAACAAAACTTGACCAACTATAATCAAGTCAAGTACAAGGCATGATCTTTTATCAATAGATAGAGTATCCTATATGTTGCATTACTCCCTTTGAGCTTATATTACCTGATCCACTTCTCCTAGCATAACTAGGTTTGGCTTGTGTGCACTACTAGAGCTATTATCTGTGTCCTGCTTAGCCATGCATAGCTGTTGAGTCTGGTCCATCCAGATGATGTATCAGATGCAGATAATCTAGTATGACAGGAGAAAATGATGAGGTGAGATCAGATGTGATATGAGTTTAAACATGCTAAGGCTTGTATGGGAGGCCACAGTGGGATGTAGTTTTTGTAGTCCCATGCTCGCCACCACTAGGACTCGAGTTCTTGCCTCTTGAACCAAGACGAGCGTACAACCACACGGGGTTTATGGGGACCCCCTAATTGACTAACTTGCCTAGTATATTCCATGAGTCACATAGTTCGGGCGTTCCATTCGACATACGCATTGAAAACATTTTCGAAAGAAGGAGGTGAAGGAGGTGCATTCATAACAGGTAGGTAAGCGTGGACGGGTTTGCTTGGGGTCAATGGAGCCCCTGGTGAACCAACCTCGCCTCACATCTTTAAGTAACGGCTTTGGGATTTGACCCGTTACGTCGGAATCATACTTATTGCGTGAGTCATGGTCTCGGCGAAAGCAAGGTAAAGGTCGTGTCTAACCACCCTCTGCCGGCCTTACAAGGAAAAGGGCTAATCTTAAGTGGCATTAAGAGAAGGTTAGTATGTGTGGGTAAAGTGGTACACCCCTGCAGGGTAATAATCTTTCGGAAAGCCGTGTCCATGGTTATGGACGACTTGGGAACGGACGTGATGATCATAGAGAACATGAACCTAATCGTAAAACTTGGCATATCAACATGTTCTTAAGGATGCTTCCTCATGGGTACAAGGGGGTGATCCTAGCTGGTAGATGATGATGATTTGGTGGATATCAAAGATGATGATCTATGTTTCAGAGATGTCGTTCTCTTATCCCCTTTTAAAATACTCTAACTAGACGAGCTACTTCTCCCTCTTGTTTTATAAACAAAGATGGCTTTATGCAAAACAACTCCACCAGCCATAAGTCTTGCGGAGTACACCCTGTACTCACCCTTGCTTTGTTGATACTTTTGGCAGAGTAAGTGTTCCCTGAAGATCAGTTTGGTACTACATCGACACCGACGAGTAGCTTGGGGTTCCCGGCCGGCAGCCTGGAATCTATGGGCTGGGATGTCATCATTATGCTTCAGGCCTCTTAGTCCATTTGTTAAGTTTGCTATACTTAATAGCATAATTTGCCTTCCGTTGTTTGATGTTTGTGGTCAGTGACCTCTGCTTGTAATAATTTGGTTCTTTGCTTAGTTATGATCTTGCTGTAATAAATTTTGTGTCGTAGGGTCACTATTGTGTTATCGGTTCTTCACTGGATATCCTCGAGCGCAAGGTTAATCTTATGTCAGACAGAGGTCTGGGATTTGTTTAGCCCTGATCCCGAGGGTGTCACAAGCCACTCCGAATCTTGGGGCTACACCCAGTGGGTGCGCTGGCGTGCACCCACTGGAAGCATGCGGCGCCCGGCTGAAGGGTGCACCAGCCGGATCGAGAAAGACGAAGACAGATAAAAGCAAGCCTCTCTTGCCTGGCTAACACTGCTAGTTGGGCATGTCAGGCAGATCTAGCCAGTCAATGAAAGAAGAGAAAGTTGGAAAGATGGGAGGAAATAAAGAAAGAGAGAAAAAGAGATAGATGGAAAGGAGAAAGAAAGAAAGAGATAAGATAAGGAAAGTAACATAGAAAAAGGCCCAAGGCACGGCTGGATATGTATAGCCGGACTACGGTGCAGTTTCCCCGATTTGGCTAAGCAAGTGGCACTTGAAAAGGCGAGGTGAAAGACAAGAGTTTTCTGAAGATTCGAAACACCTGGCTACTCCAGCTATTCTGAATCTTGGGGGCTACACCCAGTGGGTGCACTGGCATGCCCCCACCAGAAGAATGTAGTGCCCGGCTAGCAGATGTGCCAACTGGCCAGAACAAGTCGTCACACCGTCGCCAGGTCAGAAGAAGTAGCGGAACGCAAGTGAAAAGGCTCACGAAAAGCGCAAGTCGAAAAGCAAGATAATTCCAGCTGGAATGCACCAGTTGGATAAATTAGTCAGACAAGGCACAAACATAATGGGTGCGCGAAGTTAAACACAGCTAGATGGTTAATTAAACGGCGAGGGACGAAGCCCCCGCAGATCCAAAGTGTTCTGTTACAAGTACCAAAAGCGGAAACTATCTACAACTAAGCCCGGCATCCCGAGGTCTTCTTCTTCTTTAGGCAGCCGGGCCCTTGTCATGGGGAGGAGCCGAGCCGGCCCCGCCTGGCTGGGAGGACGCCTCCGCGCCACCATCCTGCCCCGCGTTCCCCTTGATCTCCGTCAGCACCTCGTCAATGTCGGCGTAGCCGGCAATCATGATGGCGGCGGAGCGAAGCCCAAGGTTGGCATGGCGCACGATGGGAAGATCCGTGCCATCTCGAAAGTCGTCCACCAGCTTGTCGAGCCGAGCATCCTTGTACCAGGAAAGCATCAGGGCCAGGGCCATCTTGGAGCCGACACGAGCCGTGAGGTCGCGCAGCCGGTCGATGGCGTTTCCGACAGAAGCTCCCCGGGGAAGATGAGGTCGTGGATGGAGGCACCGGCCTTGCGGAGATTGGCGGCATCCTCTCCGAGCTGCGCTATCAGGTCCCGGACAACATACTTCTCACCCGGCGCAACCTGCTGCACCCCGGTCGTTGGCAAGGGCATCTACTTGGGGGTAGAAGGCTTGTGATCAGAGGGGGCAAGTCAAAAAGGCAATCCGGCAAGAGGGCAATCGGACGTAATGAAAAGAAAAGGCAATCGATCTTACCCTTGGCAACGTGGCCAATGTTCATCAGCTCCCCATCCAAGAACTCGGAGTGCTACTTCAATCGGGTGACCTCCTTATCCAGAAGGTCAAAAGCAGTGGCCTGGCTGGCGAGGGTGTCGTCGCGCTCCTCGAGGGTGGCCTCTAGCTGGTTCACCCGGGAGTGCCACTCCTTATTATGCAGCCGGAGGGCGGAGTTGTCTTATCTGAGGCGCCCATTAGAGCGCTTCAGTTGGTCAATCTTGCGCTGGGCACAGACGAGAATGGCTGCGGCGAAGAAGAAGAAAAATGCAAGTGGGAATGTAGCCGGACACCAAAAAAATAGAGAAGGGGCAAGATGGGAGACTAACTCTGTGTGGTCCCCCGAGCTGTCTCCAATTGCGTCGCGACGACCTCATTGGCGCCGGCCAGCGTCTCCTGCAGCTGCCGGCACTCCTTGAGCCTGACCTCGAGGTTCACCTCGAGGGTTTGCAAAGAGGACCCCGCCTCCGCGGGGATCGGCGCCAAGGGTCCAGCTAGGGCGGCCGGGGCATCACGGTCGGACGCCAGCCACTACGCCGTCTCCTCCTCATCGAAGTCGACGTCCTCCACCACCACCATCTCCTTTCCAGCGCATGAGCCTAACGCACCAGCTGATGAGCCCCCACCCGGGCTGGAAGTCGCGTCAGGATGACTCGTCGCGTGCACCAGCACGGCGGGAGTCGGCTCGGGCGTGGCCATTGACACTGGCGGGGGAATGATATCGGTTGTGGGAGGCGGAGCGGCCGTCGAGGGGGGATCCGGCTGTGGCGGAGGGTAGCGAGGCGGAGAGGCAGAAGGCGCGCTGCGGGCCGGGCTCGCAGCAAAAGAGAGAAGAGACCGAATAGCAAGGTCAAGACAAAGGCAAGACCAAAATCAAGTGCAAGAAAAAGGCAAGTGCAAGAAAACTTACTCCTGCACCAAGGGTGCGGATCTCTTCCTGCCACCTGTAGCCCGCCCAGGGCATGGAGGAACCCCCATCCGGCTACGCTTCGCGGCCGGATCTTCGGGGGCGGTAGCGTTGCTCGAGGACCCCTCGCAGGCACGTTTCCTTTCCAGCTCGGGCGGCACGGTGCCATCGCTCTCCTCTGGGAAGGGTCCATGCGGGTCCTCCACCGCCTCGTTGTTCCGGCTGGGAAGAAGCTCTCTTCGCCATCTGAGCCCTCGCTACTGGTCCGGCACGACCGCGACTCGGGTAAGTTAGCAGTAAAGACCTGGAGGGGCTCCTCACCGTCTTCCCAGATGATGCAGGGAACGATCTTCAAGAAAAGAAGCAAGTCAGAACCGGATACATTGGAGATGCCGGACAGAGCAAGAACAAGGGAGAAAAAAAAAGAAGGGGAAGTAAGTCGCACTCACCCAGGGGGAGCAGTTCTCGTGCGTGTAAGGAGCCAGACCAAAGCTCCAGTCAACCTTGATCTTCTCCTTGGTGATCATCCACACCCATTCGTAGAGGTTGGCAAAGGGTGGATCGCGGCGCGAGAGCCGGGTCGGGTCGAGGCGCTCGGAGTAGTAATACATCTTGTGTGCTCGCTGCCGGAGGGGTATCATCAGCCAGCTGGCCCAGCTAAGAGTCACGTCAACGACAGTCAAGCCGGCCGTGACCAGCCCCCTCATCCGGTGCAGCAGCGCATCCGACTCCGTCTTGGAGCCGAATATCTTCTCCTCCCAATGGGCCTGGCTGGACTCTGCATCCTGGAAGCCCGGAAGGTTGAGGAGGTCGTCGGAGCCCAAGTTCTGCATGTAAAAGTACGTCTACTGCCACATCTTAACCGTGTCATGCATCTTGAACTTGGGATAGCCGGTTTGGGCACGATGGTAGATGGAGGAGCCACCGGAGGGCACGAGCGACCCCTTGGCTTATTAGACCTACGGCCGAATAAGGAAGAGCCGGCAGAAGATCCCGAGATCCGGCTGGATCTCGAGGTAGCATTTGCAGAATGCTACAAAGTGGGTCAGAATGCCGATTGCATTCAGGCCAAGATGGTGGAGGCGGAGAATGGAGTGGGGAAGGAAGGAAACAATGAAGGTGCTGGCTAGGAAGTCCAGGCCACGCACCAGATGGGCGATAAAGATGACGTGCTCGTCGGTTTGCGGAGCCGGTGATACTTCACCGGTCCGGGCAATGCGCACCCCGACCTCGCCAGCGGTCGACCGGAGGAGCGACCGCCGGTACTTTTCAACTTGCGCTCCGTGACAGAGGAGCCGCGGCTTTCAGCCATGTCGACGGTGGCGGAGCACGGCGCAGAATAAGGAAGAGGCGGAGAAGGCAAAGGGCGTTTCAACTTGCCAGCCGGCAGGGGCAGCCGGATGTAAAAACTCAAAGATACATCAGAAAGAAGGCCACACGAATACCAAACTAGCAAACCAGTTAGCCATATAAAAATCATTCCCAAAGGCACCTAGCCGGCTGGATCATGCCAGCCGGATAGAGCGAGACAAGTCAAGAACGAGCTGGCAGAACCATCAGCCGGATGAGACGACCAAGGTCAGATGTCTAGCCGGATGGGACCGACCACCCGGCCAAGACGGATCAGCCGGATAGGGCGGCCTAGCCGGCCACTCAAGACAGACAAGGTACAAGATGACACAGAGCACAGTACGCGGTACGCCCAGGACGGTGGACAAGACAGAAAGGAGACTCATACACTCGGACCATACCGATGACTTTACTGATGACGATTGTAAAAGTGGACAGTAGATGGTACTATGCATAACTACCTGCACGACAGCCACTGTATACTGCGTGGCTCTTCATGGGCTTGACTGTGGGTACACACCCGCCATGTCGGCCACTATAGATGACCTAGTCGGCTGGGGCCCGCCTGTCGGACCCGCCAGTCGGCCGGGCTGTTGCCCATGCCGCCTCGACCTATATAAGGGGCGGCAAGGGCAACATTGCAAGGTTGGTCTCTCATTCTCTTCTACCTAGGACAGATACAGCTCGAGGATCCCCTGTAGTTCATTGTGTTCATCCAGATAGTCAGATTGGCAGGAGTAGGGGTGTTACCTCCCCACGAGGGCCCCGAACATGGGTACTTCTTGTGTCTTTAACGCTTGCTTGTTCCCAATCCCGCCTGCGGACACCGTCGCTCGCTCCCCTGCTCGCTCCCTCACCACGAACTAGCCTTCTCAGGCACTGTCGTTTCCATAACAACGACACATTCTATTGAAATGTTTTGACACGTGTTGTTGAGACAATGACTTGAAGATGATGGTGAAGGAAGTATGTGACTTGACATTTATAAAAAAATGATGGCTGGGTTCATATGCGATACCATTCCAACGTGTACCGTACAACCACAATACCCAAATTTGGGTAGGGCTCGACTAGAAATTTATATGTCTTAGTATGGGTTCCCTCGCGGAATGAGGTGAGCTGAGGCTACCTTGTGAATGTGACTGTCCACCTATGAGTGCCCAAAATGACAGATAGTCATGGTTGGGAGGCCAAACTCATAGGGGAGGTGCCTATACTAGGGTGTGTAATTGAAAGGTTAGGATTGATTATCCGCATACCAAGTATGATGATTCAGTATTGTTCCTGACAGATGTATCAAATGTTGTGGTGAAATTATACCACTTCTGTAGAGTGTCAAACTATTCGAATAGCCGCGTCCGCGGTTATGGATAGTTGGATAGCCATACTGTTCCGTTGTCAGATGTTTTCCAAAATGACCCGTGACTTGAATGATTACTTTGACATGACCCCACAAGTTGTGAGATGAAGCTATCTTCCCACCTAAGTAACTTAGACAACTAAAGTTAGGTTTTTACAACTATATACTGGTTGAAATAAAATTGGCTTGTGGAAAACAAACCTAGAGCTTAAGATTCCTGTTGGGGATATACTTTTCGGGTATACCCACAGGACTTGCTGACCAGGGTGGCCCAGTAACGGGTTAGATCTTTGCTTCACGGGCGGCCCAGTCATAGAAAGAGGAGGAGCCAGTTTTGGCTACGACAAGGCCCATAAGAGTTATCGACTTAGGCCTGTAGTATTACTTGTAGTCCAAGCTATACATAGTTACCGACTTTGTAACGTAGCCAGATAGGTCGCTCCTGTAACCCTAGGCCCCGGTGACTATATAAACCGGCCCTATGGGAGACTTTAGCGCTCAACTCGATACACAACCACAACCAACTCGCACATGCGAACCTCTCTTGTAATCCGCTGTAACATCCGGCTTACGCCTATATATTACTGGGTTGCTAGCAGGAGTAGGATCCGATCACCGCAGTCGGATCTGAACCTGGGTAAACTTGTGCTCACCGCTCCTGGAACATCCACGTCTCACACCCCATCCTTCCAATGCCACTAGGACCCCATATGGTGTACTTGTCGACAATCCGACAACAGTTGGCTCCCATCATGGGGTAGGTGACCTCTGGAGCATCATTCCAGGCGGAATCTGCGCGTGCAGGAATCGACAAAACAATTGTCATGGGTCGCGTGGTCTACGCCAGTTATGTCCCTATGATCCTCCTCGATGAGAATTGGATTTCGTCTTCGAAACCCGTGATGACCTACATGATCATGTCAATCAGAGAGATCGATATCTATCTCGGTTTCGCTGAACCCGCCCAACCCATCCTTGAGGTGATGACAATGGCGGAAGAAAAATATGGATCTACTTTGTCCGCAGAAGGGGAAGAGTTCAGGGTCCCGGAGAAAGTCAAACCCACCCAGCCCACACCCATTACGGAAGAAGAGATGGAAGAAGAATCTAGATCTAATCTCTCCAGCGAGACCAGATACACAGATGAGGAGTACATCCGCTATGGATCTAGCTATGCTGATGTCGAAGCAGAAACCAAGTTATACAAATACCTCAAGAACATGAACAAGAAGAAGCATTGTTTTGTGTACCACATAAGCACTGGATCCGACTATGTCGAGGCTGGAGCTGGTTACGACTCGGTCGTAGATGTAATCAAATAAAACACTGACTCACCTGGCTCCCCTCAGGATTCAATCACGTCGTAGGAACTTTGAGTCTTCGAAAAAGATATGGAGGAGTATGAACAAGAGCACGTCTCCAAGCAAACGCAAGGTGAGCCGGAAACTCCTCCTAGTCCATATGATAGCATGAATGAAAGCTACACCTCACAGGATGACATGGACACCGGAGATTCCACTGAGGTACACAAGCCAACCATGACGGAAAGTACCGACAAAAGTTTATCCCCTGGTACTGGACCAAAAGCCGTCTTTGCCACTAGTACGCACGTTAAAGCTACTGAGCGGTCAAAGAAGAAGAAGAAGAAGAACAAGAATCCTACACCGGCAAAGCAGGACATCGAGGAAACAAACAAAGAAAAAGTTGATGAAGAGATCGAGATGGAGAATCAGGACAGAGATCCGATTAATACCACCCTGATCGATCCTCCTGTGGATGGACACGTTGTCACCTAGGGTGCACGTGAAATTTATGGAGATGCTCTCACAATTCCAATCCCAACGGCTTCGGATATTAGACCGGAGGCGCTGGAGAAAAGGGCCGAGGACCTGGAAAAGCACTGCTTGTTTCTACTCGAAGAGGTCGCGCGCCTCGTCAAGATGAGGCAGTAGTTAGACAGTGATCCTGCCAGATATCAATCAGATTTCAAGCGACATCCAAACAAAACAAGGGGAGGTCCGTTTCTTCCTAACAAGAACCCTGATATCCACAAGGATCTATTCGACGAAAAATATGGAGAGAAGATCCGAGTCTACAACACGCCGGTGGAAAATGCTGCTGCAGCTCGAGCCATCCTCGCCAACAATCCGTCCCCGCAGCAGGTCCGGTAGTGCGTCGCGTTGCTGGACAAAGGATTAAAGAAGCAAAAGACGGTTGCGTCGTTTAGTGGCAAGCTGGCCTCAAAGTCTGAGTTTTGCCACACTGGCGCTGACCAAAGCGCTGACGTAAGGCTTCATAGGGATACGACTCAACGTTATCGTCCCCATGGAGAAGAAGAGAATTTAAGAACAGGCTCAAACGGCCACTCTTGCAGGCCAGCACGTGACTGGGCAAGAATTTTTCCGGCTGCGTCCGAAGATGCCATCAGGGCAATGGTTCCTCATTAGGACCATCGTCGGCAAAACAACCGCTATAGAGAAGACCTGGAAACACGCCGCTAGTGAGAAGAGCAAGATCGACTAAGGATGCTACCACCAAGCCATCCGGCTGGCAACGCCGGATGAAGAGATGATCCGGATCGTCTTGAATCAAGTAGGGATGGTGCCCGAAGAAACAGGCATCAGAGTCAGCATAATGAGGCTCCACCGCCACCACCAAGAAACCCAACTAGAAACAATCCACCAGGGCCACGATCGCCTCCCAGCAGCGACCATGAAGGATCACGTCGTAGCCATGGGAGCCGCAGGGGCGGAGGCGACAATGGTGAGAGGAGAAGCAGAAATCCGACTCCATCGCACTGAAGCCGTGAGCCTCCAAGGCGCAGATCTCTCTCGCCAAACGACGCTCGCCATCGCATCGAATAAAACATACAAGTGCGATGGGACGAGTAAGAAGATGTGTACGTGGGACCCAAGTGCTTTGGACCACGCATACGTCAGACCAAATTTCCGGTTGACTTTGGCATTGCCAAACATATTCAACCCTATGACGGTGCAGCTCGACCAGATACTTGGCTCCAGGATTTTTTCCAGTCTTGCTGCATCACAAAAGCAGGAAACAACCTGGTTGCAGTCCGATATCTCCCACTCATGCTGAGGAAGATGGCTCGATCATGGCTCAATGAACTGCCAGAGAATTCAATTCATAACTGGTATGATATGCAAAGTGCATTCTTTTCAAACTTTGAGGGAACATATAGGAGGCCCTGCATAGTCGGAGACTTGCAGAGTTGCTCCCATATACCCGGAGAAACCTACCGGGATTACCTCAGACACTGGATCGAAACTAAGAACTCCTACGAAGAAGTAAATGAGCAAACTGCGATAGAAGCTTTTATTGCATGACTTCTAGTCGGACTTTTTACGTCACAGGCTGAAGCGTGACCATGTCACATATTTGGGAGAAATGATAGAGACGACAAAAAAATATGCTAACGCCGATGATGATTCAGAAGGTCTCCTAAATATTCTGGCCAATCCCAATGCGGACAAACAGCCAAAACAAACTCAGAAGTGCAAGAACACCTCGGACGAAAAGCCAGCTCCAGACAATGCAACTATCAACGCAACGTTTGGATCCGGAGGACGAGGAGGGCGCGGAGGCAGTCGGGGTAGAGGCCAAGGAACTTCCCGAATCCAGGGCAGAGGAGACTAGCAACCCGGAAGAACCTACACCTAGACCGACATTGCCAACAATCCCTGTGTCCACCACTTGAATAGTAACAAAGGATCTATCCACATAAATGCCGAGTGTCGTTTCAACGACGACATCAAGAAAGACAAATCTGCTGGCTAGAGAGCCAAGCGACAAAAAGGAAAGAAAAATTCCGAGAAAGGAAAGGAGCCCAAGGAAGATTCCGACATGGAAGAAGCAGAAGCCGCTACAGAGCCCAAGCCGGATGGAAATAAAAAAAATTCGACAAAGAAAGACGCATACGTCTTCTTCCTTGGATCCAAACCAGCTAAGGACAAAAAGGCGGTTCTTCGTGAGCTCAATGCCATGGTTCCGGCTGTCCCACAATTCCTGGACTGGTCAGATGTGACCACAATTTTAATCGTTCTGATCACCCGAGGAAAACACATCGTCGGGGAAAGTACCCTCTAGTTTTCAATCCTCTTATTGATGTCTATGAGTTCTCAAAAACACTCATGGACGGTGGGAGCAGCATTAACATCCTCTACATTGAGACGCTCCACCACATGAAGCTACACGAGAGCCAGCTGAGTTACAATAGTGTAACTTTCAATGGCATTGTACCAGGGAGACATGCGGATTCTCTGGGCAAGATTACTCTGTATGTGACATTCGGAACCCGAGACAATTACCGGACCGAGCCACTCTCTTTTGAGGTGGTACCGTTCAAAAGTGCTTACCATGCCATCTTCGGGCATCCGGCTTACTGGGCATTCATGGCCCGTCCCACTTACATCTGCAACATGATTAAACTTTCAGGTCCAAAGGGCGTAATCACCGTACGAGGAAATCCGAGGAAGGCGCGAGAGTGCGACGAAGGATCTGCTGGCTTTGCCGAAGCCATGCTACACGCCCAGAAGTACCAGGAGATCAAGAAGACCATCAATCCATCCGAGATGCCCGCTATGAAGAACGAGGTGCTGAAGCCAAGTTTGCAGTTTAAGGCGTTAGAAGAGACGAAGAAAACATCGCTGAAGGAAGATGATCCATCCAAGACGATGAACATAGGGGTAGGCTTAGGCCATGCATAGGAAAGCGCGCTCGTCGAGTTCCTCAAAGCTAATAGTGATATCTTCGCAATGGAGCCATCTGACATGACTGGAGTACCTAGGGAACTTGCCGAGCACTCTCTTAATGTGTACCCAGATGCTAAACCCGTCGAACATTCCTTACGAAGGTTTGGTGATGAAAAGCACAAAGCAATACCCAAGGAATTAGCCCGCCTAGAGTTAGCGGATTTCATAACAGAGGTCATCCATACAGATTGGGTGGAAAATCCTGTACTCGTCCCTACAAAAGACACCATTGATTTAAGGATGTGTGCTGATTATACCACTTTGAACAAGGCATGCCCAAAAGATCCGTTTCCTTTGCCAAGAATCGATCAAGTTATCGACCCAACGGCAGGGTCGTAATTACTCTATTTTCTCAACGCATATTCTGTATATCACCAAATACCGATGAAAAAGTCGGATCAAATTAAGATGTCTTTCTTCACTCGGTTCGGAACCTTCTGCTATAAAACTATGCCTTTTGGCTTAAAGAACGCAAGAGCAACATATCAACATACCATGCAACGTTGTCTCAACGACCAAATCGGATGCAACATCCATGTATACGTAGACGACATAGCAGTTATGTCCAAAAAGAAGGAAACTTTAATTTCCGACTTGGATGAAACGTTTGCTAGTCTATAAAAATTCAATATGATGCTAAATCCGAAGAAGTGTTTCTTTGCAATTCCAGCCGGAATTTTTTTAGATTTTGTCGTCTCTGAGCGAGGCATAGAGGTGAACCGAGACAAAATCAAGGCTATCTTAAACATTACCAGGATGACTCGCCTGAAGGACGTACAACGCCTCAATGGTTGCATTGCAGCGGTGAGTCAGTTCGTCAGCCGGCTCGGTGAAAGAGCCGCACCTTTGTACAAACTCTTGAAGAAAACCGACAAATTCGTCTGGACCCAAGAAGCCGAAACTTCCCTGCAAAGTTTGAAAGATTTACTTTCAAACTCACCAGTTCTCGCAACGCCAGAACCTCAGGAACCTATGTTACTTTACATTCAAGCGACCAACAAGGTCATAAGTGTGGTAACTGTAGTTGAACGCGAGGAAGAAGGCCACGAGCATAAGGTACAATGGCCAACTTATTATCTAAGTGAGGTCCTGACAGAATCAAAGCAACGGTATCCACACCATTAAAAGCTAGCCTATGGAGTGTTCTTCGCATCCAGAAAGCTACGCCACTACTTTCAAGAGCACAAGATCACAGTGGTGAGCACCGCTCCCCTGTGAGATATAATCAATAACCACGATGCCACGGGACATGTCGCAAAGTGGGGAATAGAGCTTGCAGCTTTCGACATTGAGTACAAACTGTAGGGGTTCGTAGCATGGAAAACAAAATTTTCTACCGCATGCAAACAAACAAGCCAAGATCTATCTACTATATTGTAGCAACGAGTCGATAGAGGAACTCACCCTCGAAGATTCCAAAGCGGTTAACGAGAGCAGATTCTCGTGGGTGATGTAGTCGTACACTTGCCGATCTCAAGATCGCGTAGACGATCCTTCCGGTGCTGCGTTCCGGCAGCGCTCCCGCAGTCGGTCACACGTTCGGTACTCGACAAAGACCTTCCTCTCCCTTGTTCCAGCAGTCAGCGGAGGTTGTAGCACTCTCCTCGCGATTCAAGCGGCCTGGCGTGTACCGGAAGTAGAGGGGAGATCTCGCAGGGCTTCGCCTTAAGCCGGAGCGAGTATGGTGGAGTATGAGAGAGCTATTAGTGGTCTAGGGTTTAGACACACCAATTAGAAGGCTCTAAACCGAAGGCTAGGGCAATTAGAAGCTCTAAACCAAAACGGCTCTAAACCGGAGGCTTTGGCTAGGGTTTAGATTAGAGGATAGGAACTTGTGTGTCTAGAGGAGGAGGCCCTGCCCTTCCTTTTATGGGTGGAGAGGGCCGGCGGCCAAGGGGAGGGAGAGGAGTCCCTCCCCAACTCGGCCTAGGTGGTGCGCCGGCTTGGAGAGGAGGGACTCCTCCCCCAAGTCGGTTTCAACCTCCTCTTGCTTGTTTCCCTCAGTTTCCTGTTTTAGCCGTTTTACTTTCAAACTGGCCATTTGACTTTTCAGTTTTAGGATTCAATTTAATCCTTTATTTGGAACAGCGAGAACACTTAGTACATGATGCAATCATTCCAATATGCAATTACAAATTCATGTACCCCTTCCCCGAGTCTGGGACATTAGGAACCTTCTAGAACATTCCCTATGAAAACACGGAATCATTCCCGAACTCAAAGCAGGACTTTCCTTATATGAATCTTATTCTCCGGACCATTCCGGATCACCTCGTGATATCCCGGATCCCATCCGAGACGCCGAACAACATTCGGTCTCTTTCTCATAATACCATAACTACTCAAACAACGTCGAATCCTTAAGTGTGTCTCCCTACGGTTCGTGAATTATGCGGACATGATCGAGACACTTCTCCGAACAATAACCAATAGAGGAATCTAGAAATTCATATGGCTCCCACATATTTCTATGATTACTTTGCGATCGAATGAACCACTTACATACGATACCAATTTCCCATTGTCTCACGATAGTTTACTTATCGGAGGTTATGATCGTCGGTATCTCTGCATACCTAGTTCAACCTCGTTACCGATAAGTACTCTTTTCTCGTTCCCGTGATATGTGATCCCTTGTGAGCCAGTCACATGCTTGCAAGCTAATTGGATGACATTCCACCGAGAGGGCCCAGAGTATATCTATCCGTCATATGGATGGACAAATCCAACTCTTGATCCATGTGCCTCAACACATACTTTCTGAACACTCAATGCCACCTTTATAGCCACCCAGTTACGGCGTGGTGTTTGATGTCATCAAAGCATCCTTCCGGTGATGGTGATTAACATGATCTCATGGTCGAAGGAATTAGGTTACTATGTATTAGAAAGCTTATAGCAACTGAACTATATTAAATGACTTGATCTTTATGCTACGCTTAACTATAGGAGTATGTCCATCACATCATTCTCCTAATGATATGACCCTGTTGTTAATAACATCTCTGTGTTCATGATCAGGAAACCATGATCATATATTAACCAACAAGCTATTTTAACAAGAGGCTTTACTAGGGACTCTTATTTTATTTTACAAATCACACAAGTATTAATGTTTCCTGTTAATACAATTATAGCATGGTATGTAAACATTTATCATAAGTGTGAAGATATGATAATAACCACTTTATTATTGCCTCTTGGGCATATCTCCAACAGTCTCACACTTGCACTAGAGTCAATAATCTAGTTTCAAACCTTTGTGTATATAACACCTATGGCTTTCCGGTGTTGTATGTACACGATTGCTAGTGGTCAACTGATCTCCGGATTTGACACTTCCAGGTCCGTGTGTAATTGCATGTCTTTGCGTCTCTACGCATCACTCATTCTCTAATGAGATGGCTTTGTATAAATTTGGTCTTTCGGTGTGACCTTTAGTTCTTTGGGGTTAAAACATGTTGATAATATTGTCGCACAATATATCTTCATAGTATTATCCCTCATGAACTACACCTAGTTTGATAACAAACTACTTGACACAAATGCCCTCTTTTGCTGCTATAATAGCAGTCATATACTTAGCCTTTTGTTGTAGTATCTGTCACAATGTATTAACTTTGGAACTCATCCAAATCCATTATGGAACTCACTTTCCATTATATTGTGCCACCCTTAGTTTAGATTGAGATAAACTTAATTTGTACTTTGTGACAAAGCTTGTATCAATGTAGTACTTTTACAATGAACTAACCATCTATTTGTCACTTCTACAAATAATATACTCTTAGTTCTTCCAAAAGATCATAAGAATATCCTTACTATTGTCCAATGATCATCTTACGAATCATTCTGGTATATGCTCACAACATTTAGAGCATAGGACATATCTGGATTTGTACATATCACAGTATGATTGATATAAATACTCTTTGTGATTTCATACATCAAGTATCAATCTATACTTGATTATTTGTTTCACTTTACCAAATGTCAATACACTTGAATATATCATTAACATTGAACTCTTTAAATCCTTTCTGTGCGACAAGAACCTTTTCTTGTAGTTTCTATATTGAACTCATTCAATATCTCGTCTATGTACTTCTGGCACAACCATATTAGCGTCTATTGATGCCAAATATTTGGGTTTTGCCTAAGTCTTTCATCGGGATGAAATTCTTAATATGTGTTAATAAAAGATACATTATTTCCAATCAACAATATGACTTCCACATAATGTATTAGAAACATGTCTTAGCGCTCCCACTTAATTTCTTGCAAATGCAAGCATCTTCATTGTCTCTAATGAACTTTTAAACTCCTTTAACAGTTTCATCATAGTGAAGATTCCAACTCCGCGATGCTCACTTCAACCATTGAAGTTTGCATATGCTTTTATCATCCTATGAATTAACAAAACCCTATGGACCGTGTTATGCACATGTCCTAGGTAACGATTCTATTAGAAGAACTTGTTTTGTTTATTCAACTATCATATAACAAAATTATATGTAGTGGTTGCTACATTAATCCGTCTAGACTAAATATCACTATGAAAGATCAAATCTTGTCATAGTCAACCTTTGAACACTATTGTGAACTCTTTCCCAATATGTCGATTATGGATGTGAGACATCCATGTCTATTTCTTTATAGATCCAGACACAACTGTAAGGTCTTACACCTTTCTCGAGGGTCCTTCAAGTTCAAAACTTGATTTCTCATGAATGGAAATATCACGGATTTTTATGGCTTCAGGCCATTTGACGGAGTCAGGGCCCATCATCACTTCTTTGCATGTAGTCGGTTCATTATTCTCAAATAATGATTCAACCCTCAAATCTTGGTATTTGATTGTTCATCCGACCTACTTGTTTCAATAGGAACTTGGATCTCCGTGACCACAACCTTTGAGGTACGTGAGCCATGAGCTTTATTCTTGCCCTGGAACACTTTTCGGCTGCGCAACTCTGCACATACTGACTAAGGTTCTTTTAACCTTATCAAAGTTCTATTGTCCTCCCACTTAACTTTTCACGAAAATTCCTTCTCAAAGAAACTTGACGTTTTAAGTGACAAACACTTTTGTCTCCGATGTTATGGAGGATTACTTACATTATTGAAATAACATGCAAAGACAGTTCATCCGACTTTGGTTGCAAACATCTTTCTTATGCATAGCATACCAATGTTTAAGAAAGGACAACTTGGGTTTTATCCCAAACCATAACTTTATATGGTGTCATTTCAACGGATTATGATGGAGCTCTTTTCAGTGGAAAAACGGTAATCTCTAAAGCTTTTAATATTTAAAATATAATGGCAGTTTTATGAATTATACCTTTGATCTTACCATGTCAAACAAGGTTTAATTACATATCTCGAACGTTCCATACTCTTATGGTGTTTCGGAAATGCAAATCCACGGAACGATTCCTTAAATCTTAGGTATTATGCTAAACTTGTAACTTAAATATTTTCCTTTATGATCTTATCATAAACTATTCATATTCTTGTTACAATGATTTTGCACTTCATCTTGAAAGTCTTTGAACTTTTCAAGTGTTTTATACTTTATCCTTATTAAGTAAATACTCATATATTCACTCGAATTTTCGGAGAAAGCATATGAAGTTGAAATCCATCGCTTTTGACTACACATAATGGATTTTGTACAACAATATGTACAAGTTCCAATAAGCTAGTCATTCGTTCCCTTTTGGCCTATGAACGAAGTTTTAATTATCTCTAGGAAAGTTTCACAAGCGTCATTTGATCAAAAATTAGAAGACTCCAAAATTCCATCCACATGGAGTTTCTTCATGTTTTCTTTCCATTATAATTTAAACCGCGATGTCACTTCCTAAGTGATCTTTCAATCAATTTGTCTTTCGACATTTTTAGCACTAGTTTTATGGATGTGATTTCTCCAACGAGATTTGTGAATCATCCATCTTTTATGGATTACGGTAATTTATTTGAACAACCCTTTTGTTCTCATAATACCTGATAAAACAAATCTTGAAGGCAAGCTTTGATGTTTAACGAGCAACACAATAACCCTTTATTTGTTCTCGATGAACATCATCACATATTCTTTTGCTAGTTACTTAGGCCATTGTAGTTCATGAATTGTGTTGTTTCGTATGACGATTCACACCAACAAATTCAGTATCAAATACTTAATAACCACATTGTTTAATAAGCAAAGAATATAGCCATAACATGTATGTCATCTATATACTTAAACTGAACAATTCTAGTCTTTTCTTTTCTGCCATATATTTATGAGATTCTCTTTCAATATTTCCTTTTACTTTGAAAGAATCTATCAATATCAATAGTGGAGTCATACATATGACACATAATCCAAAGCGTGTATAATTAAATACCAATGTCTTTGGACTTGCACTTTGAAGTAGATCACCTATCATCAAATGTTTGGTGTTCTTTCAAATTCCTTTCTTTAGTAATCTCTTGGTGTAGTAAACATCTTACCTACATCAAATATTCACCCTCATCATGGATTTATCCATGATCAAGCTACTTTTAGCTTGTAACGGTGAATCGCAAGTATAATGTTGCTCTCCAAAACCTTTTAGAGGATTAGAACAACTAGTGTCTCTAACCTTTTGCAAATTCTCATCAAATATGAGAACATGACTTTTGCCATATTATACTCTATCATGTTGTAACCAATACTGCTTCGATATCACAATATCTTCCACACATCATGGTTTCTGAAACAACTCTTTCAGATCCTAGATAACCTTGATATTAAGAGAATCCTTTGAATATCAAGAATCATGGAGACAAACATGATACTTATATACTAACACTTGGAATTGTTACTCTTGATTTAATACTAATTATTAAACTTCATGGAGTAAGGAACTTCTTGAAAGTTTGCAATAGGACTTTTAAACTTTAGATTAACACTTAAAACAATACGATACCAGTTCGTAAAGTATCTAACCAGAATTCTATAGTTCTATCATCTCAATTATAACTAAGCGTAAGGTGGTAAACGGATGCCAATGACTACAACAACTATGCAAATTCACTTTGATTTAGTCTATGATAAATTGAGTTCTAATTAATAATTAAATTAATCTTAGTGAACTCCCACTCAAAACAATATCCCTCACATTGTTTTAGTGATCACACGAACCAAATTCACCACATCAAAACCGATCATCACGAGAGTTGATATAGCTTCAATGGCGAACAATCAACATGTTCATCATATCTACTATATGACTCATGCTCTACCTTTCGGTAATCCATGTTCCTGAGGCCATGTCTGTACATGCTAGGCTTGTCAAGATCAAACCTTAGTTTCTGCATGAGCAAATCTGGATTGCTCACGTTGTATACACTTGTAGAATCTAACACACCCGATCATCACGTGGTGCTTCGAAACAACAAGCTTTAGCAACGGTGCTAACTAAGGGTGAACACTTTATGAATTGAAATTCATGTGCATGAGGGATCATCTTATAATGCTACCGTCGTCTACTAAGCAATACAAGATGCATAAAGGATTAACATCACATGCAATTCATAATATGTGATATGATATGGCCTTTCTTCTTTGTGCTTCCGATCTCCATCTTCAAGCATGGACATGATCTCCATCATCACCGACATTGCATCAAGGTCAATGATGCTTCTCCATGGTTGTATTCCACCGGCTTCAACTATTACAACGACTTTGAATAGACACGCGGGTCTTAACAGAAATTAAAGACAACCATATGGCTCCTGCCGGTTGCCTACTTACAATAAGGAACATTGCATACATCATATATAATCACAATCATGGCCATATCACATCATAGCACACCCCTGCAAAACAAAGTTAGACGCCTCTAATTTTCTTTGCATCTTTTACGTGGTTTGGGGCTTTCAATAAGTGTCGTTCTAACTTACGAACAAGAACCACAACATTGATACTAGTATTGTCAATCACCCGTTGTAAATTGGATCTTAACTATGCTAGGAGAAACAGGCACCCGCAAAGCCACTTATGCAATAAAAGTTGCATGTCAAGCGTGGAGCAAGTCTCATGAACGATGTCATGTAAAGTTAGCCCGGGCCGCTTCATCCCAACATACCGCAAGATGCAAAGTACACAAGAAGCAATCGACAATAAAAGCATCAACGCCCACAATGACCATTGTGTTCTACTCGTGCAAACAGATCTACATATAGACACGGCTCTGATACCACTGTAGGGGTTCGTAGCATGGAAAACAAAATTTTCTACCGCATGCAAACAAACAAGCCAAGATCTATCTACTAGATTGTAGCAACGAGTCGATAGAGGAACTCACCCTCAAAGATTCCAAAGCGGTTAACGAGAGCAGATTCTCGTGGGTGATGTAGTCGTACACTTGCCGATCTCAAGATCGCGTAGACGATCCTTCCGGCGCCGTGTTCGGCGGTGCTCCATGATCGGTCACACGTTCGGTACTTTCGACGAAGACCTTCCTCTCCCTTGTTCCAGCAGGCGGAGGTTGTAGCACTCTCTCGCGATTCCAAAGACAACGGCGTACCGGAAGTAGAGGGGAGATCTCCCAGGGCTTCGCCTTAAGCCGGAGCGAGTATGGTGGAGTATGAGAGAGCTATTAGTGGTCTAGGGTTTAGACACACCAATTAGAAGGCTATAAACCGAAGGCTAGGGCAATTAGAAGCTCTAAACCAAAACGGCTCTAAACCGGAGGCTTTGGCTAGGGTTTAGATTAGAGGATAGGAACTTGTGTGTCTAGAGGAGGAGGCCCTGCCCCTCCTTTTATGGGTGGAGAGGGCCGGCGGCCAAGGGAGAGGAGTCCTCCCAACTCGGTCTAGGTGGTGCCGGCTTGGAGAGGAGGGACTCCTCCCAAGTCGGTTTCAACCTCCTTGCTTGTTTCCCTCACTTTTCTGTTTTAGCCGTTTGACTTTCAAACTGGCCATTTGACTTTTCAGTTTTAGGATTCAATTTAATCCTTTATTTGGAACAGCGAGAACACTTAGTACATGATGCAATCATTCCAATATGCAATGACACATTCATGTACCCTTCCCCGGGAGTGCTGGACATTCGGAACCTTCTAGAACATTCCCGATGAAAACACGGAATCATTCCCGAACTCAAACGGACTTTCCTTATATGAATCTTATTCTCCGGACCATTCCGGATCACCTCGTGATATCCGGATCCCATCCGAGACTCAACAACATTCGGTCTCTTTCTCATAATACCATAACTACTCAAACAACGTCGAATCCTTAAGTGTCTCCCTACGGTTCGTGAATTATGCGGACATGATCGAGACACTTCTCCGAACAATAACCAATAGAGGAATCTGGAAATTCATATGGCTCCCACATATTTCTACGATTACTTTGCGATCGAATGAACCACTTACATACGATACCAATTTCCCTTTGTCTCACGATAGTTTACTTATCCGAGGTTATGATCGTCGGTATCTCTGCATACCTAGTTCAACCTCGTTACCGATAAGTACTCTTTTCTCGTTCCCGTGATATGTGATCCCTTGTGAGCCAGTCACATGCTTGCAAGCTAATTGGATGACATTCCACCGAGAGGGCCCAGAGTATATCTATCCGTCATATGGATGGACAAATCCCACTCTTGATCCATGTGCCTCAACACATACTTTATGAACACTCAATGCCACCTTTATAGCCACCCAGTTACGGTGTGGTGTTTGATGTCATCAAAGCATCCTTCCGATGATGGTGATTAACATGATCTCATGGTCGAAGGAATTAGGTTACTATGTATCAGAAAGCTTATAGCAAATGAACTATATTAAATGACTTGATCTTTATGCTACGCTTAACTATAGGAGTATGTCCATCACATCATTCTCCTAATGATATGACCCTGTTGTTAATAACATCTCTGTGTTCATGATCAGGAAACCATGATCATATATTAACCAACAAGCTAGTTTAACAAGAGGCTTTACTAGGGACTCTTATTTTAGTTTACAAATCACACAAGTATTAATGTTTCCTGTTAATACAATTATAGCATGGTATGTAAACATTTATCATAAGTGTGAAGATATGATAATAACCACTTTATTATTGCCTCTTGGGCATATCTCAAACACAAACCACGTACAACAATCAATTCCCAAATTCTAGCTGACTTTGTTGTCTATTGGACAGAAAAGGCAGAAAACATAGGACCTCCAGACTCGGAATTTTGGACCCTTCACTTTGATGGATCAAAAGAACGAGGAGGCTCGGGGGCTGGCGTGGTACTCAAATCACCCCAAGGAGATAAGTTGTTCTATGTGTTGCAAATACACTTCACGACAACCAATAATATTGCCGAGTATGAAGCACTACTACATGGAATACGCATGGCCAAAAACCTTGGCATATCAAGACTCATGTGTTACGGAGATTCAGATTTAGTTGCTCAGCAAGTATCCGATATCAGCAACACAAACAAACACATGGCAACATACAAATCTGTTGTGGATGAACTATCCAAATCATTCAAGGGTTTTGAGGTTCAACACATCCCTCGAGCAGAAAATGAGGAAGCAGATGCACTATCAATAATAGGCTCTGCGTGGAAACAAGTACCGGATGGAGATTTTCTAGAGCATTTAAGGGTCCCCTCCATAGTCGGAGTTGATGAGGACTATCCGACGAAATTCGACTCACCTTTAATAGAAGTTCTGGCTGTAATTCCCAGATGGACAAAACCCTATTTGGATTTCCTGATAGACGGAAAACTACCCAAAGACGAAGTCTTGAGCCGGCAGATTGTCCGACGAGCAAAAGCCTACACTATAATAAACGGTGAGCTCTACAAACAGAGTGTTTCTGGCGTGTTTCAGAGATGTATTTCTTCGGAAGAACGAGTGGAAATCTTAAGAGAAATCCACGAAGGCCAGTGTGGTCACCACGCTGCAGCCAGATCCTTAGTGGAAAAATCTTTTAGACATGGATTCTTTTGGCTTATAGTTAAGGCCGATGCTGATAAACTGGTCAAAACGTGCAAAGGCTGCCAAAAGTACGCTCATCAGGCACATGTTCCAGCTGAACAACTGCGAACAATCCCTACTACATGGCCGTTCACGGTCTAGGGGCTTGATATGGTAGGGCCGTTTCACACCGCAAAATGTGGATTTACTCACCTACTAGTGATGGTGGATAAATTTACAAAATGGATTGAGGCTAAACCCGTAACAAGGTGCGATGGAGCCACAACCAGAACATTCGTCGAGGACGTAATCATCAGATTCGGATATCCGCATAGTATAATTACTGACAATGGAAGGAACTTTTCCATGGGTGAACTTGCCAAATTCTGCAACGAACAAGGGATCCGACTTGATATTGCATCAGTCGCACATCCACAAGCCAATGGAAAAGTCGAAAGAACTAATGGACTTATTATACAAGGAATCCGACCTCGCCTCGAGGCACCGCTTCGTCGGGCCGCGGGGGCTTGGGTAGAAGAATTACCGTATGTGATATGGAGCTTATGTACAACTCCTGTACTCCTAAAAGGTCAACCGGCTATACTCCTTTCTTCTTGGTCTATGGTGCAGAAGAAGTTCTTCGAAGTGATTTGATTCATCAGGCCCCATGAGTCAAGGCGTATATCGAAGAAGATGCGGAATTTTATCGGTAAGATGATCTCGATATAATCAAAGAAGTATGCGTCGTTGCTGAGCAAAGATCTACAACCTATCAGCAGAAGTTGCGCAAGTATCATAGTCAGAGAGTGCAAAACCGTTCTTTCAGAAAAGGCGATTTGGTTCTCCGACTTATGCAAAAGAGAAAGCACAAACTTTCCCCAATTTGGTAAGGACCTTTTATGGTTAGCAGAGTTCTGCATAATGGGTCATATTATTTAACCGACATGAGACCAGTCAAGGAAAGACTTAATACTCAGGAAAGAAAGAGAGCTGGTGGCAGCACAGACCCGGATGAAATAGACCGTCCATGGAATATTGCACAGCTACGTCCCTTCTATTCTTAGTTATATTTCCTTGTAATCATATATGTACATGTTCAAAGTGAAATAAAGTATTGGTTTTCTCATATTATTATCTTTAAGATGTTTTTTGCCATCTTATTTCCAAAACAGCATGTAATTTTTTCAAAAATCCCAGAATGCTTGAAAGTAATTTATGCTCGTGTTCGTTCTGGTTATGATTTTTGAATATCTAAAAAATGTTACCTTAGGGTACAAAATCTAATTTACTGTCTAGGTTGCTTTGATTCTTTATCCGATTGCTTATACGCGAGTATTTTCCAAGTAATGAGTTGTTGGTACTAGAAGTTGGCTTTGTTATAGCAATTATGCTTCGTTGCTCGGCAAAGTTTCCGTGCTAAAAGTTGGCTGACCCATGAAAGCGACGAGGCAGAGAGCCAGATAAACCGACAAGTATAGGCATAAAAAATGCATAGTGCTTCAGAAATTTTTTCAAGCAAAAGCACAAAAATATATAAGAAAAATTGCTAAGATAGTACAAGCATTAGTTTTTACAGGACCAACACAAAAAATTTAAAATTGTACCCATCATTACATTGCCATAAGTTGAAGATAATGCATAGAAATTGTTTATGCTGCAGGCGATTGTGATGAAGCAGGTGGAGCACTAGAATCAACAGAAGTGTCGCCCTCAATCTCAGACTCGGAAGCATTGCTGGCTTCTGGCTCTTGGGGCGAGGGGGGATCGGCCACATATTCGAAGAATGGCGTCTTGTAGTTGGTCATATCCGCCACCCGACAAGCTTAACCTGCACAAGACTCTTGGATGGCCTTGATGTCTTGCAGGTTACCCTCATCATCCTCCTTGGAAATGCCCTTGGTGACGTGCCAGATTTCCATCTCGCTATGATGGCTCATCACCATGGTCAGAGATGTTTGCGTAGCAGTCCGAGCGTAGGAGATATTCCAGTCTTCGATCAATTTAGGTATCTCCTTGACCTTGTCCCTCAGCTCGTGCACTGACATTGTGTGCAAGTAGGAAATCTTGACGGCTTCGCTAGCCTCTTCTAGAGTTCGGCGGAAGTCATACAAGACATCTCCGACGAGCTTAATGCGCTCAAGGCGAGGTTCAGATGTAGGAGAGTCGGAAAGATCCATGTGGGCTAGAAAAGAACCAAAAAGTCAAAATTCGGCTGATAAGAAAGTCGAAAAATCAAACAACAAAAGTAAAAGATTCAGAAATCTTACCTAGCACAAAGTGATTCCATTGCGCATGGTCCTTGCGGAGACTGTTCAATTTACTAGCTAAGGCCTGGGCAAGATCCCTCTGAATATCAAAATCCTTCTTGAGATCGGATAATTCTTTATCTCGGAGGGCTAGGAGCTTCTCGAGCCTCATGGTATCGTTATTGCTTGACTCCAGGAATGCGGCTACGGATTTCTCTGATTCCAAAGTTAGCTTCTCAAGCTTGTCCCGGAGTTCAACATTTTATATCTTCACGACCTTGAAGTTTTTGGCTTTCTCCACCATCTTGCTAGACTGACATAACAGTTCTGCAAAGACAAAATATCAGTCAGACAAAACAAAAGTTTGGCTATGACAAAAAAGATAATTGGCAAAGAAGAAGTCAAAAAAGTTTACCTTCTGCTTCATCTTTTTCAACTTTCAACTTTGAATTCTCAAAGCACAAAGCCTTGATTTCTTTGCGCTTATTACTAATATTTTTGAGCAATTCCTGGTTGGAATATGTAATTTTATGTAAGTTTAGAGACGGAATATCGTCAGACGGCTACTAAGACTCTGGATGCAAATTTATCTAAGTAAAATTACAGCACAAGCCTTGGGGGATACACTACATCGTTCTTTTGCAACCTAAAAGCACCAACTCAGATCCAAGATGTTTATCCTACTTTATGCTTGGGGGCTATAGGATATCATAATAAATGCAAATAAGGATCAGAAACTTACAATGAGTTCCAGGTGCATATTTTCAAATCCGAGTTTGGTGCTGTGAAACACCTTCTCGGTAAGGGTGAGGGAAGGAACATCCGTCGCTGGAAATTCGCCTGATGCGACTTTAGCGTACCGGACCAAAATTTGGTCCAGGAGGCTGACCATCTTGACGTCCTCCTCCTCTTGGCTCGCTGCGTCTGGAGTTAAGGTTTGCTTCTCAAGACTAGATTGAGACAGCCTGATGATCTCTTCCTTTTCTTTCCTCTTAAGGCCAGGGATAGCAGAGCCGGCCATTTTATCCATTTTTCCTGTAGACATTACCATGGGATCATTACCCTTGATGGATTCACCCTTGTTAGTTGCCTGGACATCAAAGGTGACCAGGGCTTTCGAGATTTTGCCAGCATCAGGGGATGCAGAAGATCCCTATGATGATGGAGTACTGGATGGAGTCGATGGTAGCACAGCAGGGGAGATGAGAGGCTTTTGCTAGTGCATCTGCTTGCCCATTTGGCTATCCGGCTTTATCTTGCTCTTCAACGCTGATTTAATTCTAGAACACAAAAATCCTAAATATTAGGTGTGCTCTAGAAAGAAAATAAAGGTACAGGAGTACTGAAAACAAAAGATAGGATGCTTACTTTTTAACTACTTGCAGCACTTGGCTACCAGCAGCAACAACTTCCTTCGCCTTACGTTTCTTGGAGACAGGGACGACAACTTCTTGCACCTCATCATCCTCCATCGACTCTGGGTCGTTTGAAGCATAACTCTCTAGTGGAGCTAGATAGGACTCGGAGAGTTTATCGAGCTGATAAATTCGAAAAGCATCGATGAAAATAGAGTCGGATAAAAAATAGAAAAGAACGACGAAACGCAAAAGCAGAGTCGAAGTATTTACCGGTGTCAGAGGACGGTTGGTCGTATACATCTTCATGGAAACTTCCGAAACTTTCTGTTCCACTCTTTCCTTGATCAAATATTGCATGAGGGTCTTGTAGTCCTTCGGCGCGAGCCGGCTAGAACTGACCCTCATCTTGTCCTTCTTGTAGATCGTGATCTGGTGCATGAGGCGGTCTCAGTGGTGCTGGAGAGGCTGAATCCGGCGCTCCAGCCAGCAGTGGATCAAATCGGATCCATGGAGTCCCTCATGCTTCATCAAATACTCAATCCGCCTCTTGGCGAGGATCAAAATATCCGATAGCTCGGGTGCCTCCGCGTCCCATGAATCTTGGTGGGGAGCGGCGCCGTTGATAAACGCCAGAAGACCTTCCGTCTTTCCAGGAGCCGGAATATCCTTATGATAGAAGAAAGTTCTGGCCCAGCGTTTGACGGACTCACTAGCGTTAATCCTAGGATAGATCCGATTCCTCCTAAGGACTAAGCTAAGAGTGCCAGTGACATAAGGCACACCGACACTGATGGAATTCTTCCGAGTACCATAGTAGTACCGGTAATGGGTGAGACTTGGCCTAATGCCAAGAAACCCCGAGCTCAAAGAGAGACTAGGGAGGAAGATTATGGAGTTGCACACCGTAGAAGTTGAGGACCTCGACGAGGACGTCCGACGGTGGCAGGCTGAGGCCACGGTCGATGTGAGTGTCGAACAACACCGTCTCGCCATCGATCGGCACGGGGACGGCGTGTCCTGAGGCGCTCTGCCATGCACCAGCAATGATGAACCCTTCATCCTCCATGACTTGGAGCTCTATGTTGTCCATGGCGCTGGGGATCCAAAGACCCCGAATCTTCTTATCTTCCGCCGCCGAAGAATCTGTCGCCGCCGCTCCTGAGGTCGAGGCAGAAGCCATGGATCTTGGAGGAGAAAGGGCTGAAGGGGGAAGGAGAGATTTTTTCTCAATGGTGTGTAGATGGGAACAGGTGCGGAGCGCTCGAGGAGTACGAGGAAGCAATGTATGAACCAATGGAAAGGTGAATCTGAGAGAAAAGGTTTCCTCCCCTCTTTATTTACCTCTAGGTTAAGATTCGTGCGATGACACGCAGGATTAGCGCCACGCGTATAGGAGAGGGGGAGTTAGCTTCCTCGTGACTCTTCCGCCCCCTCGATTTTTGCGCAGGCATTGAAACGGCGTTATGTTCCGTAAGGAACGGTCCCACCAACGTTCGTGCTGATGGAGATCCTGTCAGTGACAGGACATGGTCTAAAAAGTTGTCAGTCTGCACGCCGCTGAAAAATCTGGCTTATGTTTCAAACCAAGCAGGGAAAAGACTAAGGTCAAAGCAAGATATATCTGACTCAATTGACTCGGAATCCTACATTAGTGAAAGAAGTTTTGGGGAACCCTTCAATATTCTCAAGACAAAGAAACCATCAAGCTAGATGATTTATCTGACTTCAGATCTTGGAGACTTCCGGGGGCTACTGTTGGGGATATACTTTCCGGGTATACCCACAGAACTCGCTGACCAGGGTGGCCAACCAACTGGTTAGATATTTGCTTCACGGGAGGCCCAGTCAGAGAAAGAGGAGGATGCAGTTCCGGCTATGACAAGGCCCATAAGAGTTACCGACTTAGGCTTATAGTATTACTTGTAGTCCAAGTTGTACATAGTTACCGACTTTGTAACATAGCCGGATAGGTCTCTCCTGTAACCCTAGGCCTCGGTGACTATATAAACCGGCCCTATGGGAGCCTTTAGGGCACAACTCGATACACAACCACAACCAACTCGCACAGGCAAACCTCTCTTGTAATCCGCTGTAACATCCGGCTGACGCCGATATATTACTGGGTTGCTAGCAAGAGTAGGATCCAATCACCGCAGTCGGATCTGAACCTGGGTAAAGTTATGCTCACCGCTCCTGGAACATCCGACGTCTCACACCCCATCCTTCCAATGCCACTAGGACCCCCTATGGCGTACTTGTCAATAATCTAGCGACAATTCCTATTAAAATGGCCTTACGACTTTTGTGAAAGTTTGCGAGTACTTCAAAGTACTCATGGCTTTGTCCCTGGCTATTCCCATGGCCAGACTCTGAAGGATACTACGAGGAAGATGGACAACATGATGCTTACGATAACTAGGATCATCTCCCATTGTCAGCATTTCCTGTGACCCTGAAGATGGAGCCCCGACCATGCTACTACTATTATTATTCCGCTTTTTGATTGTAATCAGACTTGATCATGAGATGATGAACTATGGTACCAATCTGTTATGTCTTGCAAAAATGGTAATACTGGGATTGCGATGTACGGCATAACATGCATCTGGGATTAACAATCTGGGTGTTGACAACAAATATTTGGAAACTATAAAGTTAGCATAATCAGCATACCAAGGACTCTCTCGCGGGCCAACTATTCGCGAGAGAGTCCTTGGCATAGGACCCATTGAAATTATGTGTGATTCTAGTGATTTTGTTGTGGGTATTGTTCTTGGGCAACAAATAGATAAAAAGTTGAATGTTATTCATTATGCTAGTAAGACTCTTCATGCTGCTCAAAAGAATTATGCTACTACTGAAAATGTGTTCTTAGCTGTAATCTTTGCTTGTGATAAGTTTAGACCCTATATTGTTGATTCAAAAGTTACCATTCATACTGATCATGCTGCTATTAGGTACCTTATGACAAAAAAGATGCTAAGCCTATGCTTATTATATGGTTGTTGATTTTACAAGAGTTTTATCTACATATTGTAGATAGAAAAGGTGCTGAAAATCCTATTGCTGATAATTTATCTCGTTTGGAAAACATTTCTTTTGATCCTATGCCTGTTAATGATAGTTTTCCAAACGAACAGTTGGCTACAATAATTCTTTTGAGTAGCATGAAGAGTCTTACTAGAATAATGAATAACATTCAACTTTTTATCTATTTGTTGCCCAAGAACAGTACCCACAACAAAATCACTAGCATCACACATAATTTCAATGGGTAAATTCCAATCAGGTGATTGCACAATAGGAGCAGTAGTTAAAGCTTTCTTCAAAGTTTCAAAAGCTTCCTTACAATTGATACTTCGTAAACGTATCTATAATTTTTGATGTTCCATACTTTTTTAATATCTACTTTTCTTTGTTTTGTCTACACTTTGAGGTATTTTTATATGTTTTCTGAGACTAACCTATTAACAAGATGCCACAGTGCCAGTTGCCTATTTTCTGTTGTTTTTGGTTCCAGAAAAGTTAGAAAATGAATATTCTCGGAATTGGACGGGACAAAATCCAAAGTCAATATATTTACCGTGGGGAACACGGAGCCAGAAGACGAGATGGAGAAGGGCCTCGAGGGGGCCACACCCCTGGCTGTGCGGCCAGGCCTAGCCCTCTCCTGGGGGGTGTAGCCTCCTCAGACACCCCCTCGGCCTCCCTCTTCTCTTATAAGAAGCCACCGATACCTAAACCCTAAGGACCCGATCAATCTTCCACGAAACAGTCAGTAGCGGCCTCCACCATCATCCCTAGATCGGGGGGATCTGAAGCTCTTCTCGGCACCTTGATACGTCGTAAATGTATCTATAATTTTTGATGTTCTATGCTTATTTAGTATCTACTTTGCTTTGATTTGTCTACACTTTGAGGTATTTTTATATGTTTTCTGGGACTAACCTATTAACAAGATGCCACAGTGCCAGTTGCTTGTTTTCTTCTGTTTTGGGTTCCAGAAAAGGCAGAAATTCAATATTCTCAAAATTGGACCGTACAAAAGCCAAAGTCAATATTTTACCGTGGGGAACATGGAGCCAGAATATAAGACGGAGGGGATCCACCAGGGGGCCACACCCCCTGGCCACACGGCCAGGCCTGGCCCGCGCCTAGAGGGGTGCGGCCACCCTGGGTGCCCCCTGCCTCGCCTCTTCGCCTATAACAAGCCCCGATACCAAAACACTAAGTACCCGATCAATATTCCACGAAACAGTCTGTAGCCGCCGCCACCATCGTTCCTAGATCGGGGGGATCTGAAGCTCTTCCTCGCACCTTGTCGGAGGGGAGATCATCCCGAAGGCCTTCTTCATCATCATGCCAGCTTCTGGTATGAAGCGTGAGTAGTTCCACCTTGGACTACGGGTCCATGTAGTAGCTAGATGGTTGTCTCTCCTCCTTTGTGCTACCATGTTTAGATCTTGTGAGCTCCGTTCATGATCAAGATCATCTATTTGTAATCATGCATGTTGTGTTTGCGGGGATCCGATGGATATTGAGATTACTATGTTAGATTGATTAATGGTTCTATCTTATTGATTATATCATGTTTGTGTTATTTGTGACCTTGAATGCTCTCCGTTTCTAGAGCTATCTTGGCCAAGTAGATGCTAGTGACTCCATGATACGTCGGAAACATATCTATAATTTTTGATGCTCCATGCTTGTTTTGTATCATTTGTCTACACTTTGAGGTATTTTTATACACTTTCTGGAACTAACCTATTGCCAAGATGCCACAGTTCCAGTTGCCTGTTTTTCTACTGTTTTTGGTTTTAGAAAGCTAAAAAATGAATATTCTAGATATTGGACGGGACAAAAGCCAAAGTTCATATTTTTCCCTAAGCGATACGGAAAATCTAAGACGAGACGGAGGAGTACACCAGGGTGGTCACACCCTAGGTGGGCGTGTGTCCCACCCTGGGCACACCCAGAGGGGGTGTGGGCCCCCTGACCCTCCACCGACCTGGCCTCCTTCGCCTATAAGAAGCCTCTGACCCAAAAACCCTAGGGAATTGACCAAAAAGCCACGAAAAGTTCCGCAGCGCCGCCACCACCGAAGGGGAGATTCGGGGGACCGAAAGTCTCTATTCCGGCACCCTGTCGGGACGGGGAAGTGCCCCCGGAGCCATCTCCATCGATCTCCACCACCATCTCCATCACTATTGCTGATTCCCACGATGAGGAGGGAGTAGTTCTTCCTCGAGGCTAAGGGCTCTACCGGTAGCTATGTGTTCATATCTCTCTCTTTATGCATGATCTTGTTGTGGTCATGAGCTTTGTAATCAAGTAGATCTACTATGTTACTCAAGTGCTTCAATAGATCTCTGCTCTCCCCATGTGTGTGAAAGTGACAGCGTGCACGCCATGGTGGCACTTAGGCTAGAGTCTACATAAATACTCATCGTGCTTTAATAGATCTATGCTTTTCCCCACATGTGCGAAAGTGACAGCGTGCATGCCGTGTGTGGCACTTAAGCTAGATTATATACATATTTGTCATGAGTATATTTTGAGTTTGTTGTCTCTATGAAATTGTGGTGTTTGTTGGAACCATCTAGCGCTCAAGGTGACAGTGTGGGGTTATCTAGATTGGGAAAGGCGAACTTTAAGGAGTGTTGTTATAGACCTACCATGGATTCGAGTGTCCAACGGGAGAGTAGTTCAGGGTAGTATCGTTAAGAGAAGATATTTATATGAGAGAGTGTTCACTAGTGAAAGTATGATCCCTAGGCCTTGTTTATAAACATTGAAATACCGTTCACTTATAGATCTGTTGCATGTTTGCTGGGGAGGTTTTGGTCCTTTTACTTTACCTCACCGTCAAGCTATTTTCTAGCACCGTTACCACTTGTATTTCACTGTCTCTTCGCCAAACTAGTGCACCTATACACCTGACAAGTGTATTGGGTGTGTTGGGGACACAAGAGACTTCTTGTATCTTGATTGCAGGGTTGCTTGAGAGGGATACCTTTGACCACTTCCTCCCTGAGTTCGATAAACCTTGGGTAATCCACTTAAGGGAAACTTGCTGCTGTTCTACAAACCTCTGCACTTGGAGGCCCAACAACTGTCTACATGAATAGAAGTGACTAGACACCAAGCTATTTTCTGGCGCCGTTGCCCGGGAGGTAAGGTAAAAGGTACTCACATCTTCCGGTGTGAGTGCTCGAAGTTATTTCCTTTAGATTCTGCAATCTTTTCTTTTTGTTTCTTTTTTTCACTAGTTAGTCTTAATGTAAAACAACAACAAAATTAGAGAGATTTATAGAATCTATCTTGAGTTAGGACATGAAGTGTTTGAAGAGAAAATTAAAAAACCTATGGAACTTTATTTTCATTCTAATAGCAGTGTTATTAGTATGAAATCTTTGGAGACCATTATTGCTAATGCTATGGAAACTTCTAAGCTTGGGGAAGCTAGTTTTTATGAAAATGATCTTTTTAGTTCCCCAGCTTTGGAAGATAGCTATTCTATTGCTTATGATGATACCAAACCTCCAATATGATGATTATAATGATGAATATGATATTTTTAGTCCACCTACTATTGAGGAGAAAGTTAATTGTGATCACAATATGCCTCCTATATTTGATGATTATGGTGATGACAATAGTAATGATACCTATTTTATTGAATTTGCTCCTAATACAATTAATAAGAATGCATTTTCTTATGTGGAGAGTAATAATTATTTTATGCATGTGTCTCATGATAAGAATGTTTTATGTGATAGTTATATTGTTAATTTTATTCATGTTGCTATTGAAAGTTATTATGAGAGAGGGAAACATGGTCTTATGTATCTCAACAATATTAAGTTTCCCCTCTTTATGTTGAAAATTTTGAGGTTGCATTTGTTTTGCTTTCTTATGCTTGTTGCTTTGTTCTTTCATGACTTGTTTCTTTACAAGATTCATAAGTATAGGAAGTGGGTTATACTTAAATATGTTTTGAATTTGTTTCTTGATGCTCTCTCACTACTAGGAAAATGGACATTCGTGGCGCACCTGAAAAGGGCATCTATGGCGCACTAGGAGTGCGCCATGGGCCTCGCGCTATGGCTATCTCCTAGCCGTGGCGCAGTTGCTGGTGCGCTACAGTTATCTTGAGATAGGCATGGCGCACTACCAGGTGCACCACAGGTAGGGGTATAGGGTGCGCCACGGATGTGTTTTTCAAAAAAACAAAAGAAATTGCATAAAACACCCTCGTTTTGAATTGCAAAAGAAATCGGGTCCGTGCATCGCCGCCGTCGTTTCACCTCGTCGGAGCATGGTCGTGGTCACGACCTACCACCGCAGGGAGGTGCGAGAGGCCGTGGCCGCTCTAGTCCTCGCCGGTGTCGAGGTGGTAGGAATGGTGTGGTTGGATAAAGGAAGGTAGGAAGAGAGGGAGGTAGGAAGGAAGAAGGTAGGAAGAGATGGAGGAAGATAGGGAGGAAGGGAGGTCGGTGAGGAGAAGGATGCCGTCATCACGCCGTCGTCACTGCAAGGAGAGGAGGAGGCCGCCATCGCGCCGTCACTGCAAGGAGAGGAGAAGGGGGAGGAGGAGAAGGAAAAGGAGAAGGAGAAGGAAGAAGGAGAAGGGAGAAGGAAGAAGGAGAAGGGAGAAGGAAAAGGGAGAGGGAAAAGGGGAAAGGAAAAGGTAGGTGGGTGGGATGGGGATTCAAATTTTGAATCCCACCCAACTTACTCGTAGCGCACTAGGTGGTGGTGCGCTACGGGTAAGTTGCCCTTTATTTTTTTTCTACAGGAAAAAATAGTCTTTTGATCGTAACTTCTTACTCTTTTCGAATTTTGAAAATCTAAATAATCACTAAACGATCGGAGGTGGTTGCGAGCGGATGCGAAATCTCGTTCTCGTTATTTTGGTATATTATACGATTTTTTCGACATCGTATGCAAAAGTTACAACCATATTACCGTGGCATGACTTTTTTTGCAGAAAAAATGGAAACTCATGTTTGTTAATTTTCCTAAAAACTATACCACATTACCTACCTAAATATGAAAGGATTTTATTTTTTGAAGTGTTTATTATTTTCTTTTATTTTTTGCAAAACATAAAAAGGCAGAGTGCCCTACGGCTAAGTTGACCCAGCTGCTGCAGCACACATGCCCGTAGAGCACTAGGTCAAGGTGCGCTACGGCTAAGTGACACATCCGTAGTGCACCTTGACCTAGTGCGCAACGGGTATGTGTGGTGTGGCCACATGTGCCCTGGCCCACACATAGCCGTGGCGCACCACCCCCATGTGCGCCACGCTTACGACAGTTAGCCGTAGGGCACCTGTGGGAAGTGCGCCACACCTATTTTATCTGTGGGGCACCACTAGCAAGTGCGCCACAGAAGTGTGGATTCTCTATAGCCGTTTTCCTAGTAGTGTCTGTTACTTCAATTCATATTTCTTATGTGGCATCTTCTCAAACTATCAAGCCTAACTTAAAGGCGTTAAAGAAAAGTACTTGTTGGGAGATAACCCAAGAGTTTTCTTGAGACTTGGAAGTTATTACTTCTGTAATAACCTCTCCTTATTATTTTTATTTTCTTTTTGTGCCAAGAATAACCTCTAATGAGAGGGAAGCAAGATTTGGGGAGTTGCTGTCCTGAAACAGATTTTTGTCCTCCACCATTAAAATTCGTGAGGAATCTATGTAAGTTGGATTAAGCTGATATTTTTCGAATACATCCCCCAGTATATTAACTAACTTTAGTTAGTTCAAAACTTTTTGATTTGAACAACAGAATGTCTTCGAAAAAATCGGTTTCTACCTACAGGTCTGTTTTGACAGATTTCTGCCATTATTTGCATTTGCTTCTTATTGATTTCTTCTTGGGTTCTTTTTGGGTTCTTTTTGGGAAAATGAGATTTTTGAGGGAATTGCTACAGTAGCTTGTGTTTTTAGTGAAGGTTTTTCTGTTATAAAACTAATACCTAAGGCCTATTATATTTTGAATGCACTAATATTGCTAATGAAGATTGTGTGAAGTTTTGTATGAAGAAAAAATTTCAGGTGTAGAGGAAGAATGATGTAATGAGATGAAGAATGGACAAAAGCGCAAGCTTGGAGATGCCACCCCTTGTCACCCCCAAGAAATATTCAAGAGGTACAAGCTTCAAAGTTTGGGGATGCCCAAGGCATCCCCTTCTTCATCAATAAAAATGTCGGGTCTTTCTAGACACTTCATTTTATTGTTTCATGCACTGTTGTGTTGTTCTTGGAGCGTCTTAGTTTTTGTTTTTGGTTTTTGTTTTCTTAGTTTGCTTGAATAAAGTATTTTTGACCCCCGTTCTCGCTGTGTTGTTGCAAATAAGTTGATTGGTGTTGGAAAGGAGTAGGAAGTTCTTGCTTAGTAGTACAAGAAGGAGCTTGCTTTAACCGCGGCTTAGACTTTATCATGGCATGCTAGATGTTGTTTTGATCTTATGCTTAGTGATTATTGCTATAGCTTGACTTGTTCCAAACAATTAGGATTGCTTAATATGACTTGAAGGAATCATGCGTTGTTTTAGCATACAAAAGCTTAGTATTGTGGTATTCTCCTTTGATGCTTTGTTTGGGTTGACTTGGCACATGCTCACACCATGTTATGACTATGAACCAGTCACCATAGTGTAACATCCCAAAACTTATAAATTGTAAAAGAATGCATTGTATTCATATAAGCATAGCATATTTGTCTTGCACCAAAATTTTCAAACCAAAATTCAAAATAAAACCATTAATATGAATATTTTTATTAAACATATGAAGCTTGGTTTTATTTTTGTTTTCAAAGGGACAAAGTTATTTTGAGTGAATATATGTGTTTGAAACACTTTTTGACACTATAATAGTCCCACAAATTTTTGGTGAAAATTTGAATTGATTTGGATTTGTTTTGAGCTTTCAAACCTCATTTAGAAAATCAAATCAGAAAAAGAAAAGCAAAGGAAGGAAAAAATGGAAACAGACCAGCCATCTGGCTCAGCCCACCCCCATGGCCCAATTCGCAGCCCAGCGAAGCCCACCTGGCTCCCCCGCACCCCCTGCCCCTTCTTTTCTCACCGCACGCACCCCCACCTCGCTGACTTCTGGACCCACTGCCACATCAACTCCATCTTTCTCAATCAGCGCCCGCGGACTTCGCCGTCGCCGCCCGTTACTCTTTGATTGATTCCGAATCAATTCGCGTTACTGTCGCAGTAATCCCGCGCCTGAACCCCCTCTACTTAACCCCCTCCTCCTTTCACTCTTTTCCCCTCACTCACCACCCTCTAAGCGCCACTAGGCTGTCCACACGCGAGCTCGCACCGACGCTGTTCCGACCGTCTCCGGCGAGGAAATACAATAACCCTATCCTTTCCCCTTCACTCTGGTTGACGTTCGTGCACTCATCGTCCTCTTGCACGTCTAACGTCACTGTTATCTTGTATTCCCGTGCCCTGTAGCACCGCCAGCGACGACACCCGAGCGCACCCGACGCTGACCTCACCTCCGGCGAGGAATCCATGACGACTCTGCATGCCCGCACCTCCACTTCGTTGACCATCGTCATCATCTCGTCTCCGCGCTTCAATAACGACCCATGACTTCCCCACTCAACCTCTAGCGCCGCCAGTACACCACCGGCAGGAGCGTCGCTGCCGCTCTGGCCATTCGCGTCGCCCCGCTATGGTCAAAGCAACCAGGGCCGTTAGATCTAGATCTAGAGGGTCAGATTAGACCACTTATCGAATCGGTATTGTTAGATCTGGCCCGTGCGTTTTCATTTGGATCATTTGGTCTAACCGAATCGGTATGGGCCAATCAGACACAACCACGTGTCTGTGTTCTGTTTAAATAAAATCCCGAAAAAGTTTTTGAATGTTTAAACTTGTAAAATTCGTATATTTTGTTCTGTTTATCCAAAAAATGCAAATAAGATGTCATTGGATTCAGAAAAATAAGACCTACATTACTGTGGGCTTAAATTTGTATTTTCCTTATGGAAAATAGGATTATATGCAGAACACTTTATAGGCTTATTTTGACTTTACAAAATGTTTATAAAATTGTTTTGAGGCAAATATAAGTTTGTTCAGACTTTAAATAGATGGTTTTGTGTTCAGTACTGTTTGGTTAGACTTGTTAGTATAGAAAATTCATTTCATTGCATTTGCATGCATTCATATATATTTTTGCTTGATTATTTGAATGTGAATTTGGTGTTATTATTTTATGTGTAGATTTTGGTGCTAGTGGTGATTGTGAGTGTGAGGATTTTTGCTACTCCCCCAACTACTACCAAGGCAAGTGGTGCTTCATGTATATTTTCCCATTATTTTGACTATGCACTAGTGATATTTTGAGTAGGGCTTGCATGGAATTTTTGCTAAGTATATCTATGCTATGCCTTGGGAAATCCTAGTAGTTGTAGTCTTAGTGGAATTTTCTCTAAGTTAAGATACTTGTTATGTTATCATGCTTAGCCTAGATAGTAGCAAACAAGGGTGGAATATATTCATGCTATGGAAATTTTGCTAAGTCCTTGACTTATGTTTTGGTTAATAAAACAACTAAGTGTATGAATCACCTGGGTGGAATGGTATGATGGTTTATGTTGAGTGGTTACACAAGGCCCATGTCTATGGTTTACCTTGTGTATCTCACTTGTGGAAATCCACCCAGGAATAAAGGAATTTTAGAAGCTTCTAGTGCAACCACATGGCATATGGGCTCTGCCTTGATCATATAGGTTGCAATAACTTAGCCAAATGGACAGTTGGTGGTAGGGTGATAGGATGGAACGCGTCCATGGTGGTCTAAGGGAAGGCTTCTGAAAGGTCTCGTCTCAATGCATGTCGAGTCTTGTGGGGAAAGTGTACCACCTCTCGAGAGGGTAAACCCTAAATACTTAGCCGTGTCCCCGGCAACGGACAATTTAAGCATCAAAGACATTGAAGCTATCAAGGATCTCCTCATCCCAATTTCTAAGTTAAAAACTTGTGGTTGAACAAGGGTTAAAGGTTCACCAATGTCTATTGGTGGTTCCTTGGGAGTTTTGGCCAAACAAAAACTTAGTATTTTCAGCTGATAAGAAAAACCTATTTTGAGAAAATCAAGCCTAAGCTACACTTAGCCAATTTCATATGGATGTTAGTTACCACTATTCTACCAAGGTATCACTTGCCAATACTATTCCAAATGTATTGACCCACTATGGATGTAACTTATGATGTTACAGGTTTCTCTGATGGAGATTAGGGTTATGAGTCTACACTCAACATGCTTGCATGTGGCACATGAAGATGAAGACTTATAGTTATTTACCTTATGTTATGAAATCTTGTACTAGCCTGTGGCTATTGAGTTGTAAAAGACTATGTTATCTCTGGAATGACGATGTAATAACGACCTTTGTATCTGTGTACTTCATCTAAACTATGGATGCTAGCATTTGATCCATGGACTAGCATTGCAATCATAGGGACCTTTACCTTATAAAGGTGGGGTCTTACATATGGTATCAAAGCATTGTGTTGCCTGTAGGATTATGACCCTAGGTTGGATTAGACTAAGAAAACCACTAAGGAAAAATGCAACTCTTTGCAAATTACACACTTGTCTTTTTCTTCTCATAAACCTCTTCTAATCTTCTTTCTCAACTCTATTTGTAGATGGCCGCCATCAACGAAGACGTCAAGAAGGGACCACTCATGACCATGACTCTAGAATGTGAGATGGAGCTTCCCAAAGCACTCCAAACCCTTATGATTAGCTTGGGGATACATGGTGAGGCCGTGTACAAAGGATTCCCAGTGATGGATGAAGGAGAATAATATTGGTGGGTGCAACTTCACTTGTACAAAAACAAGGGAGACAACCACAAAGAGTCAGGATTCTACATGGGCACCAACTCAGAAATGTATACGACATTCTTTGACTCTGCAAGAAATGCATCTTGGAATGCTATCAAGGAGCTTGGTGAAAGACTCAAGTATAGAATTCTCAATACCCAAAATGACCTTATGGAGGAGAATAAGTATACCCAAGACTTAGAGACCGCCATAAAACGTCTAAGGGAATATATCATAGACTTAGCATATGAGTGAGAATTGTAATGTACTCCGCTAGTTGGACCACCACACTTGTCATTTTCTTGCAAAAATTTGTCTAAAAATTTGTCTAAGTTATGAATGAACCTTAGTACTTGTGGTAAATTGTGTATGCCATGAATTGTATGTTTTATGGATGATTGTATGCTTTTTACTATGTTTTTACTGTCTTGTTTTTCTCTTACTTGTGTTGTTCTAATATTTCTCTATCTTATATATTAGATGCCTAGCTTTGTGATCATCACTGCTGAGGAGTTCAATGGAACTCGTTTTGGTTCACGTATCGTGCAGTTCACTAGTGTGCTCAACCTCCGACTTACTAGCATTAAGGCACTCCATCTTACCAAGTTTGAGAGGAAGGATCTTTGGGGCTTTAGAGTCACACAGCTGGGATGCCAGACGGAGCCACTCACAGAGGAGATTTCCTTCAAGCGGATGCACGATGACAAAGAGAAGGGTCTAGATGTAGTCATGCGGGAGCTACTCGGACGCCTCTGCGAACGCCACTCCACCGAGGTTAGAGGCCTCTACTTCCAACCATTCGGGAGACGTGACAAGGAGGGAGAGGCATTGGTGTATGAGGGCGCTACTAGAGAGACAATAGAGCCAGTTCGTATATACCTCTAGGACCTAGAGAGTCTTATTAGACACCTCGACATGGATAGGACCAACGTCATGCATAGGAATGACGAGCTGCAGGTTCAGTTGAGGGAGAAGGACAAGCTCTTCATAGAGCAAGACGAGATCATCAAGGAGATGGAGGCCAGATTCAAGCGCCAGGACAAGAAGTTCAAGAATCAGGAGAAGAGAGTTTAGGACAGAAACAATAAGATCAAGGACATGAGGGCTGAGATAGAGGCCAAGGACTTTGAGTTAGAGAATCGGCAGGGAGTGATAGAGAGGCTTCGCTCACAGAAGAGAGCCCTTCGCGTGAAGATTGAGGACTTAACCACTAGCGTGGAGGAGTACAAGTCAGCTATGGAGACAACCGGACTTACTCTTGTGGATGTGGATGTCGACATGGAGGAGTAGTTGATTATTCGGATACCTATTTATCTATCATCCTTTGATTATTGAGTCGCAATGATCATCCAACATGTGGATGGCTTGCTATTATGTTTACTTTTCCAAACTTGTTGTTTACGTTGTTTAAACTCTATGTTTATCTTGTGATTTTTATTTTGTTTGTTTCTTTGTGATGTATTGTGCATAGAATCTATGGGTTATATCTCATTACTTATCCTTATTGAAACCACAGATGCCTCCCCGTCGTGCCAACCCTAACCCAAACAACAACAACAACAATAATGTCAATCCCGATATGCAGCAGTTGATAACAGCTCAAACTCAACTAATGCAGATGATGACCCAGTTCATGGCCAATCAAAATCAGAACAACAACAATAACAACAACAACAACAACAATCCCAAGAACCCACCATACTTTGACATTCTTATAAGGTTTTTGAGGTTGAGGCCGGCCAAGTTCTCGGGAACCACTGATCCCATGGTAGCCAATGACTGGCTATGCTCTGTGAATAAGGATTTGGTCATTGTTGGCTGCACCGATGAGGAAAAGGTCAGATTCGCAGCACATCTGCTCGAAGGACCAGCAGCAACATGGTTGGATAACTTCCAGATCACCACTCCCCTTGAAGATGTGACTTGGGCCATATTTGAGGATGGTTTCTGTACTCTCCACATCTCATCAGGAGTGATGAACTTGAAGAAGAAGGAGTTCCATAATCTGAAATAGCGTCACCGCAGTGTGGCTGAATACATTGAGGAGTTCAACAATCTGGCGTGCTATGCACCGGATGAGGTTGATACTGATGCTAAGAGGAAGGAGAAGTTCCTCGAGGGATTGAATGATGAGATGAACCTGCAGATATCTGTTGCCTATGTCTCAACATATCAATCACTATGTGACAAGGCCACCATCTTGGAAAGCAAGATGAAAAGGTTGAGAATAGGAAGAGGAAGCATCACTTTGACAAACATAGCTCATGATCGTCTCATAAACGTTCCCAAGGTGATAATAGTGGAGGTTCTGGATCCCACAAGAATGGGAAGTATAACAACCACCACAACAGTAATTGTCGCCATGAAAATAAGCACCACCATAGCCATGACAATGATAAGTATAAGAATCACAAGAGTGGACACAGGAGCCACCACAGTGGAAATGGCAATGGGAGTCAGCCTTCTAAAAGAGATATCAGTCAGGTTGAGTGCTTCAAATACAAGAAAACTAGGCACTATGCAAATGAATGCCCAGAAAAGAAAGTTGAAGGAGTCAACAAGCCCAACCCTTTCCAGAAGGGACAAGTGAACCACATCAATGTGGAAGAAAGTTATGAAGAGTCTGATGTTGTGGCCGGTAAGTTCAAGCTTAATTATTTTCCAGCACTTGTTCTTTTTTATACCGGCGCATCGCATTCATTCATATCAAGAGCATTTGTTGATAAAAATGGACTTCCAACTGAAACTATTGGGTGTCCTATTAAACTAAGCTCTCCCGGTGGGGAGATGATATTGAATTTTGGATGTCATGATCTAGTGATAGAATTTGGAAAGTATAAGTTTCCAGTTAGTTTGATAATCCTAGATTCCCAAGGATTGGATGTTATTTTGGGCATGAATTGGATGGCTAAGTATGAAGGAGTACTAGATTGCGCCAATCGTACTATTACACTCACAACCCCGGACAAGAAACGGATTAGGTTCAAGTCTAAGTTTGAGTCTAAAGGGATTAAGCTAAATTCTCTTAAGGGGGTTAGCATTGATAGTGTACCAGTTCTGAAGGAATATCCGGATGTGTTTTGGAAAGAATTACCAGGAATGCCACCGGATAGATATGTGGAGTTTCTGATTGACTTGTTGTTAGGATCTAGACCAATAGCAAAGAGACCCTACAAGATGTCAGTTGATGAGTTAAAAGAACTCCAGAAACAACTTGGAGAACAGTTGTAGAAAGGATTTATTCAACCAAGTTCTTCATCTTGGGGTGCACTAGTTCTGTTTGTTGAGAAGAAGGATAGAAGTCAAAGCTTATTGTAACATCCCAGGATTAGCACCTAGAATTAGAGAGGACACATGTGTGTGCATTGCATTCATGCATTAGAAAATCCGGGGAATTTTTGCGCAAAACTAAAGAAGTTATAGAGGGATCGATATCTCTCTCGTTCTGATGGAAACATCAGAGCAAGTGCGATGGATTTCGACATGACCTCTACTGTAACTTTTGTGTTTGGGGAAGAGAAAAATTCAAAGTTGAATATTCAATTGACAAATTTGAATTCTAAAAGAATTTGAAATAGAATAATAACTGGAAAGTAAATTGTAATAATAAATAAAAGGTGAACTCTTATTTATGATTAAGATACATTATTTACAATTATCTAAGTATACAAGATAATTGAAATTCAAACACAAAAGGAAAAAGATTTACAATAAGAATTGAGTTCATAATTATAAACAAGATATGAATATTACAAGAATTTAGATTACAAATAGAAAGAAAAATTAAGCTTTATTAATATTATATAGTATTACATTGTCTTTACAAATGAATTATAAAACAAATAACTTTATTAAATAAGATACAACCATACAATGTCTTTACATTATTCAAACAGAAAAGAAATTACAATAATAATTAAAAAAAAAGAAAGAAAAACCAAACTAAATCTGGTATCTTCTCATCCTCTTTTATATCTGCAAAACAAAACTAGTAGTAAATAAAAGAGGGGGTTAGTTTGGTTAGTATTGCTCTCAGGTACAAAGTGTGATGCACTGTGATGTTCATCACTGAGTAGTAATTGGGGCCAGAGTAGAATCTGTTTTTATCAGTAAATTTGGCCTTAGACTGTGTGCATCACTGGCCTGAGAGAGGGGCAAGTTTCACCAAGTAGAGGAATATCCAAAACAGGGATAAATATCAGAATGAGCCAAGCTCATCCACACCATCAAGTTTCATTCATGGAAACTTGCACCCAAAGGGACCCACTTGACAGCAGCTCACACACCACATGCAACTGATGTGTTGTAAACACATCAGGGAAGGTACCAACTATAGAAAAGGACACCAGCCGTACTAGTACTGCTACTACATCCTTTCCACACTCACCATCAGACCAACAGCTCCTCTACTAACCATCAATACCAACAATAACATCATTTGTTCTTATCAATTTTCTCTTAAGAAAACATAGATCCATCCACCAGATCATTAGCTCTGGTTGCTTAGATAAGCCATCCAGGAACAGATCAAGATCAAGCCACGGGCTGGGAGGAGCCGATCAAGCAACATGATCACCAAAGGAGAAATTGGTAAACATAGTTGCAAAGGAGGAGGAGGCAAGAAGTACTAGTAGCAGATGATTTAACTCATACTCACAGTAACAACAGTGAGTAAGTATCATGTCCAACTTTAACATCTGTTCTTATCAAAGTAGTCCATACAAACACAAATGGTGTTTTTGAAAAAGGGAGTACTCTCAGTGTTGCATACAAATGATATGCAAAATTCATCACAGAGTAGATTTTGTCAAGACAAACAATAACTGTTCTTGTGATCTACTTGTGCCTCAGACTTTGCATCCTTGGAAAGGAAAAATTGTAGCAGATCATGCTATTTGGATCTACTGTTGTGCACACTCCACATGGGAGGCACCACAACAACAGATATACTAGTAGGAGAAGCTACTAAGTTGTTTAACACAAAACATCAAGTACCAAATCTGTTCTTATTTAAAAATATCAATCCCTCAGCCTTTTGCATCACTGGCCAGAGAATTTCAGGTCATTAGCCACATATAAATCATCATAAGTAAATGGTTCCATTTCCATTTATACAAGTACTGGAGTACAGCAGATCATGCTAGTTAAAATCAGTGTGCACACTCAAATTTGTGGCACCATAGTGACATCTACACTAACATAAGCCGCTCCTTTATTTTGTCACATCATTTTCCTAACAGATGTTCTAGGAATCAGGTATGTAGATTGTTTCATTGTAGAAAAGTTCTATAAAACAGATCCTTTCTTAAAACCTCAAGCAATAATCCATTCATAATTTGCTTCTACAAAGCTTAAGCCTCAAATTTAGATATCATTGGCTAGGGAAAGTCCAAACTTCTAACCAGTAATATTATAGCATGGATATATATATGATCTAGTTCATGTGCATCCTCCAAGGAGGTACCACATAAGCTACAACAGTTGCTTAAAGCCAAGTATTTCATACATGCAGTAGCCAGGAGACCAAAGCGACACCACTAGTCTATATGACAGCAAATCTTACACAGGATAGATTGTTGTTTACTATCTAGAATGAGACATCACAACAACAAGTTAAAATCAGCATCAAGCTAGGATGCTTAAAAGATATATATACCTCTGGTAACATATCTAGTTCATAAAATGATCACCAACAAAGAAGAAATTATAAATAGGACAAATAGATACTATCTATCTTTATAATATACACTCCTAGTATGGATAGGCAGTCGGCATTTAGTTTATTAGCACAAATAGAACTGATACAAGAAATTACAATCAGGTATGAAGGGCAGGATAAGGATTTGATAGTACAAATCACATAGTAATCATTAGATCATCAGAAAAATAAACACTAGCAATTCACCAAAATTCAGTAACTAAAAGCTTGTCAAATTCACTCTGTTTGCATGTCATGTTAGAATGAACATGAGATAATAAAAACCAGCAGAGTCTAGGTTTCCCAAAATTTAACATCAACTCGTGTTTATCGAGTGACACCTAATAACATGTCTTTAAACATGACTAATAGATAACTAATTAGTAGAGACAATTGTTAACCAGGAATTGCCACAACAATGGTTTAGGCTTTAGGAATCTGACTATTGGGCATAGAGTAATTAACTCAATCAGGAGTAGCACATGTCCAAGGGCACTACCTGACCACAAATAATTCCTAGAACTAGTAGATATATTTCTAGACCCAAATAAAATCAGTACCACAGATAAATTCCAAGATTTTCATAACTCTAATGAGAAATGCATCAATAGCAATCAGAGCCAACATCACCTCACTGTCATATTTGACAGTCACAGACATTAAGTGAACAACATTTTTAAGAAAACTCCAGGGTAGTAGCCTGTATTGACTCCTAGGCCAAATAAGAGATTAGGCAGGAGAGGAAGTAATAGAGGAGGAGAGGTTACTTACCCGGAGGTCCTCGCCCAACAAGATGAGGAAACAGAGAGGTCGACAGCAAGGGTAGCGACACGGAGGCATGGTGGGCACCGAGGAGCCTACACCGCGTCGAGCCGTCTCACCATCGGAAGTGGCACGCGATGAACATCACGGCCAAGCAACAGCACCGCCAGAATCGACAGCCGCCGTGCCAGGGCAGAGCTAGGGTTTTAAACCGAGTGTGCACGAGAGACAGAGAGGAACGAATCGAGCAAGGGGAGGTTGTAGATCATAGCACGGCAAACCAAATCCCCATCTTACCGGCGCCAAAGAGGGCAGGAGCAGCCGAAGCCAGACGAAGGAATGACGGTGCCCAGGAGGTCATGGGCGTGCGTGGTGTACTCAGGTGCAAGGAGGAAGAGAGGGCCCTAGGGTGGGATGTGTTAACCCCAAGTCGAACTGGGCCGTCCTGTTGGGCCAAGCCCAACTCAGTCCGTTGGACCAGATATATTTACACCCAATTGGGCCACAACCCAACTAATTGCCACTATTAAATTATTTTCCCATTAAATAAACTCTATAAAATAATTCCAATACATATGAAGTGATATCAAATCCTAAAAATACTTATAACATAAAAAAATTGACATATATATTTATAAATAAGACTATCCAATAAAGAAAATATTAATTATATATTTTTAGCATAATAAAACTTAAATTAAATACGAACAAGACATCAAATAATTAAAAATCATTAAAAATGTACATTTATAATGATTTTTTTAAGAAAAATATTAGCTTGTATTTTAATCTAATAAAATAAAACATATATTTAAAAACACTTACAACTTTATGAAATTTCATAAAATAAGGAAAAATCCTAAAAATGAATAAAAATCATTTTTGTGTATAAAAATAAATATACTATTTTATAAAAATACTAGCCTAAATTTTTTATAAATAAAATATGAAGTAAATATTCAAATATATTTAATCCTTGATGGAATTTTATAAACATAAGAATAATACGTAAAAATAAATAAAAATCATTTTTAAAGTCTTGAAAAAATATATTACACTAGAAAATTATTAAATATAATATTAGAAGGGATTTTAATATTTTAAAGTAATAAATCCTTGCCTATTATCTATTTAAAAAAACATTTCTTAAATAAGAAATAATTATATTTCTTTAGAAATATTAAAACCTTAAAATCCAATTACTAAAGTTCTAAACCATAACTAAGAATTATAATAAAACTTAAGCATAAATCATTAACTTTATAATACTCTTTTAAAACCTAAACCAAAATTCAAAACCACAATCTTTAAGATAATTTTATATATCATTCACTTATATGAAGAGGGAATGATCTTAACAGCTAAATCATAATTAACATGACTTTAAAACTAACACCTTAACAACACCATCCAAATTATACTTTCTTTGATAATTGCATGTTATTTTCATAATAGAAAAACAAATTTAATCTAATCATTCACTTGAATGTAAAGTGAATAATCCAAAACTTTAATCATACTTATCATAAATCCAAAACTTGAGAATAATTAAAACAAATTACACCTTAGGTTTATTTACCCTCTTAAAGTTAACTTTTGTCTCAAAAGCTTATAAACATCATGACTAAAAAACTACTTATATTTTTATAGTTAACTTTGGTCTATTTGAATTAAGACATAAAGTATCTCAAGACCAAACTAATCGAACAAACACCAAGCGAGATCTACCATATTCTATTAACTCTTTAAGATTGTTTAAACCTTGGAAAAGAAATATTGTCTTCAAATGTTATTCTTTTTGCCACTTCAAACAAAAACTCTATAATAGTTCCTCCAACTCTTAACAATTCAACCCAAGGACTTTTACCATAGACACCAAATAAAAATTAATTATAATCACATTACTTTATACTTTACTTGTATATTTTGGATTGTTAACACTTAAGCTCCTTATAAATGCCATTATTTGTAAGTAAAACTTGAAGATAAACCAACTCTTAAAAGAATTACCTGAACTCATTTCACTCAAAGTATTGGGGATTCACTTTGGGAGTTTTCCAAAATACATAGCATTACTTATGCATAAAAGCATATTGCTTCTTTAAACATTAGTCCTTACCGGACAAATGATGCTGATTTTAGATATTGGATCTTATATTGTCTCGAAGACCGTGAGTGCATAATCTTGCAATCACACAAGGCAAGTTCACACTTGCTCATGTCCTTTGATTATTTTCTGTAAAGTATTTTGCAAATCCAGAGTTGTCATCACCTGCATTTGAAAAAGGTCAGAAAACACTATTTTTGATAATAATGTAAACTATTGGTTACTGATCCAGGGTGATCAGCTAATCTATTAAATCTAGCAGTTGTAATACCACTATTCATGACTATATCACCTAGTATTTAATAACCAATGTCGCCAGTGATTCTTGCGTCGTATATTACGCGTTGACCATGAGATTTGGAATGGGACAGAGAAGTCAGCTGTATTTTCTTCCTCTTGCATGTAGCCAGATGTGCAGGTCGTGGCTGTTATCACTCATAGCATGCATATTAATTGGTAATTCACAGAGGATATGCAGCATATGGGTGGGAACCCTCATCGTCCCACGATAGTTCTGGCATCTAACGGTCTGTACAAACCATTGCCGTAATTCAATATGTGGGCATGGTGTACACCAAGGAGGCATGCGAGGTCGTGAAGGGGGCAGTGATTGTCTTGGATCTTAGGTTGGGCCTCAAACCAAAGAAGTTTGAAAGGGAACATACTCCCGGCCATGCAACAAAGCCTAAGGTCTCTCATGGGTAAAGTGACGCACCTCTGCAAAGTGTAAGAACTGTAACTTTTTACTCCCTGTTCCGGAAAGGAGCTACGAACACGGCGGGAAAGGAACTCCAAGAAAGTTCTGGTAAACTCGTGAAGGCTAGCGGACATATATTTTCAGAATAAAAGCAACCTTTGAAGAAATGTTTACGAAAACCTGCATTGACTACGACCTATGGTATGTGGATGTAGATATAGTGCATCAAACACTCATTTTCTATTGAACTTGCTGAGTACGCTCGTACTCAACGTATCTTCTTAACCCTTGCTAGAATCTGAAGCCATTAAGATGACGTCTACATCAAGTTATGCTCCAGGAAGCATCGTCAAAATCTAAATCTCTTCAATAAAGTCAAGAAGGTCAACATATACACCAACTTAAGTGAATATGAAGTTACTGATTAGATAGGAATATAATCTCTAGCCATAGAACCTGTTTCTGTAGGGTATTGCGATAGCAGCAATGCCAGACCATTAGTTAAGATACTAGTCTTAATAGTATGATAGTTTTTGAGTTATTTATTTCTGATTCTTATTTGTAAGAAGTTTCTTTCTCTCTCTTTAACCTAGAGTGTTCTCTGGATCTTGTGTAAAGAGTTGAGTTGTAACCTATAGTCATGTCTTGGACCTGCTGTGTTTTTGTTGTACCACTCTAAGGGATGTAATACTAGTGAACGGTGTTTCATTGGTGTTATGTCAACGACTATAGTGTACTACATCATGCAGTGGTATGCTGGGTCACCGCAGTTGGTATCAGAGCATATGCTTTGACCTTAGGATTAAAACCCTTTTAGGAAGATCTGTAGGTTGGATAGTGACTATAGGAGCCATCTTATCTAAACCAAATATTGTTATGACTTGTGGGAAGTATCCATTTGAGGATAATTTGTCACCAGATACTTAAGTCATTGTTTCTTAGTAGTAATTATTTATCTTTTCTCAGTATAGTGCTATTTAGTGTCTTTTGAAGGATATATAATCCACCAAGATACTGTAGAAAAGATAATTGGTCATAGTGGATTAGGATCAAGTTTAAGACATCAATTGAAGTAGTTTAAATGGTGTAGAGTAACCCTAGAATTCAAGTAGCATAGTGGAATCTTATTGTTAGTTGATAATCAAAGACAACATGATGAATATCATTAGGATACATGATGATGTAATGAGTAGTAATCATGCGAGATTCACTTGAGAATTCTACGTGATGAAGTGAAATTATGTTAAGACTTAATGATAGTGTGATGAGAAACAAAGTCATCAGGGTAAGTTTACTCTTGAATCATGATGTATAGGTAAAACATAATAAGATCATGGTGAGATTGGCTCCAAAATCATGTTGAGGGTATAAATATGACAAGTAGTTAGTGAATCGTTTTGAAGTAGAAGTAAGATAATAATATGGTAGAACTATGATAGAAGTCTCATAGGTATCATAAATTGTGATAACCTTCAATTTCAGGGGTTTAATAGAATCTGATTAGTCATTTGGAGTGATCATATGAGATTAGTTTACTAATAAAGAAAGGTTGGTTATAGTTAATCCTTCCAAGAGGGAGACTAAAGGTTAGTCAAAACCAAATTGAGACCACTTTGTTAAAAATTATCCTGTTGCAATTGAGCAATTTGGGTAAATATTAAGATAAAGAATAGTTTGACCCCTATGTGCTAAGTATCACAATGTAAACCTATACGAGGAGGTGTCATATACTACACAACTAAGCCTGTATTCTAGAGATATTATACTCAACTACTATATTCCAGGCTTAGAATATTGTGTGTTATATGTACCGCATTTGGATTTATTTGTTCTTCTTGGATATTCTTGGTTGACTAGATCTGTACATGAAGTTTGACTTGGTGTGCAAATGCATGTTGCAACATCCAGTTACTACTTTATGTAATAGACCTATATAGGAATGGGAATTCATGTAAGGGAGTGACGAGTTCCGAAGACCATGATGAAGACTTACTTGAAGAATGAAGCCAAGTATAAGGAGTATCAACACAATTTGAAGGATGGATCAAGTTCAGATCATTACTAGACAGTAATAAGAGGAAAGTCTAGTGTAGAAAATACATGGACCAACAAGAAGTAATAAACTTCAAGTTCATTCAAAGTAGGTAATGTTCCTAAGACGTTAATGAAGTAGTTGTACCAAGTTCACGGAAGTATCATGAATAAGTGCAAAGAAGAAGTTTTGGAACCAAAATGGTATTCAAGCTCTGACAATTTAGAGAGAATGCCAATAGTATGATAGAAACCGTAGGGTAATTCATACACTCTAGGATGTTCCGCAACTAGTATTTGTCCGCAACTGATATTTGGTTGACTTAGTCAACCAGATCATCTTAATGTTGCATAAATAGCATAAAACTTGGCCTAAGCTAAGAAAGACATGAAGGAGTATAAACATTAAAGCGATCGTCTTTCGAGACGCCTCGCGAAGTCAGGCCTATCAAAGCGAAAATGTCCCAACATTAAGTAAGACAAATAATAATGGAAGATTTACTTTGGAGATCCACAACTGTGTGGGTATACCGTAGTTCTTTCGTGAGACCTTAATTAGGTTAAGTATAAGATGAACAGAGACCATAAAATCCAATGGTTAGTAAATTGGTAGTTTAGAGACCATTAGTAAACCCTAAGGGGGAGAGTAAACAATAAATGGAAGTATTGTTATCCAACTTTCCAAATAAAGGTTGGAGAAGAAGTACTAAGTTATGACAACATTAGGCCTTATTTTCATAAGATCAAAAGAAAAAATCATTATAAAAGTACTTTCAGAAGTATTTCTAGAGAAAAGACCGGAGCTTAAATTCAAGATAGTAGTGCTTAGACCTTTAGATAGTCAATAAATGGAAGTTGAAGAAGTACTTAAGAAAATAACGAAAGAGTTTCTAAATCTTGATAAGGTAAAAGCTTGAAGTAATAAAATGGAATAGTCTTATTCTAAAAGAAACAACTCTTAAGCTATCATTAAGAGGGAACAAAGCACATCCAATTGGACAAGTATGGAGGAATAAGAAATTCCAATGGGTATGGACTAAATGAGTTCAAATCCAACCTATTGAAGGAATACCCGTATAAACCATACAATGCCAAAGCAAGAATTTAGTCTTTTGGTCACAAGTATTGTCTAATAAAATTTAGAACCCTGTTTTAGTGAGACTTCCTAGACCTTATATAGAATAATAAGGAAGTTTGATGATCAAGTAAAGGAATTGGATTAGGATACCTAATCAGGATAATGAACTAAAGAAGAAACTCCAGTTTAAGGATTTTATAATTAGGACATATTCCTAAAAGATGATAGTGGAAGGAGCTTTGGAATATTGAAGACAACAAGTTGGAGATTGCCAAGAATGATAAAAATTCAAGAAAAAGATTTGGATATGGGATATTACAATTATTCCCATTTGAGGTTACCATGGAATTGAGAAATGCAGTAACCAATACAAGTCAATTCCTTACTCCGAACGTGAGAATTTACGAACTTTGAGGGCGAAGTTTATTTTAAGGGGGGAAGTCTGTAACATCCCAGGATTAGCACCTAGAATTAAAGAGGACACATATGTGTGCATTGCATTCATGCATTAGAAAATCCGGGGAATTTTCGTGCAAAACTAAAGAAGTTATAGAGGGATCGATATCTCTCTTGTTCTGATGGAAACATCAGAGCAAGTGAGATGGATTTCGACATGACCTCTACTGTAAATTTTGTGTTTGGGGAAGAGAAAAATTCAAAGTTGAATATTCAATTGACAAATTTGAATTCTAAAAGAATTTGAAATAGAATAATAACTGGAAAGTAAATTGTATTAATAAATAAAAGGTGAACTATTATTTATGATTAAGATACAGTATTTACCATTATCTAAGTATACAAGATAATTAAAATTCAAAAACAAATGGAAAAAGATTTACAATAAGAATTGAGTTCATAATTATAAACAAGACATGAATATTACAAGAATTTAGATTACAAATAGACAGAAAAATTAAGATTTATTAATATTATATAGTATTACATTGTCTTAACAAACAAATTATAAAACAAATAACGTTATTAAATAAGATACAACCATACAATGTCTTTACATTATTCAAACAGAAAAGAAATTACAATAATAATTAAAAGAAAAAAAAACCTAAACTAATCTCGTATATTCTCATGCTCTTTTATATCTGCAAAATAAAACTAGTAGTAAATAAAAGAGGGGTTAGTTTGGTTAGTATTGGTCTTAGGTACACAGTGTGATGCACTATGATGTTCATCACTGAGTAGTAATTGGGGCCAGAGTAGAATCTGTTTTTATCAGTAAATTTGGCCACAGACTGTGTGCATCGCTGGCCTAAGAGAGGGGCAAGTTTCACCAAGTAGAGGAATATCCAAAACAGGGAGAAATAACAGAATGAGCCGAGCTCATCCACACCATCAAGTTTCATTCATGGAAACTTGCACCCAAAGGGACCCACTTCACAGCAGCTCAAATACCACATGCAACTGATGTGTTGTCAACACATCAGGGAAGATACCAACTATATAAAAGGACACCAGCCGTACCAGTACTGCTACTACATCCTTTCGACACACACCATCAGACCAACAGCTCCTCTACTAACCATGAATACCAACAATAACATCATTTGTTATTATCAATTTTCTCTTAAGAACACATAGATCAATCCACCAGATCATTAGCTCCGGTTGCTTAGATAAGCCATCCAGGAGCATGTAACATCCCAAAAATACTAAACTTGGATCATCAAATTCTAATCCTCACATTTAGGGTTAACAAAAACTTTTCTAAATAAAATTATGAATGCATGCATATGTGTATGCATTGATTTTGAATTATTTTAAACCCACCTTGTTTGTTTGTTTCATTGCTTGTAAAATGTTTCTTAGGTGAAATAAACATCATCTAAAACATTTCCCACACTTTTCTTGAAGACAAGTAAATCAAAACACATATATGAAGTAAATGGTCACTTTGACCAATTTAACTCCCATGTCTACTTTGGCTGTCTCAAACTTTCAAAACTAACAGAAACTTTTCTGGATCTTTGCACCCCTTGAATGTACTCATAACAAGGTATCAAGGACCACCTTGTGATCATCCAGAAACTTTCAAATGCATAGTTTAAATGACAATTCAAAATTGAATCTTTATCATATGGGAAGATCCCACTTTTTCAAAAACCACTCAAACAAGCTCAACTTTCAAAACCCAAGCATCTGCAGACTCACCAGCACCAATCTAGCAAACCCACCAAAATTCATTTCAAAATTCGAAACTTGATTTCATGCGGCCATTTTATCAAACAGGTTGCAGACACAAATCAAAAAAACATCAAACACTATAGTGTGCAGTAAAATTGGCCTAACTTGTTCCCTAGTTAGCTCACACACAGCTCAGTAGATCATCTAGGAAGTTTAACTAGGCACTAGCACCACTGTGAGCTTGCCATTGCCATCAATGGTGAACAGCCAAAGCCAACCTTGCCACCCCATTGTGGACAGCAGGCTAGAGGAAGAACTAGCCGTGCCAACCTTGTCTGGGAGGCAGCCCACCGTACACCGCCACTACCTGTCCCGGCCGCGAGCGTTGCCAAGCCCTGGACCACGCGCACAAGCCGCGCCCAGACCATGCCGAGCATGCGCCACCCTCGACCAGCGTCCACAGACCGTGCGCCACACACACGATCACCACCGACCACCAGACATCCCGCCACCCGCCCGCCCGTCAACGCCGCCTACGCCAGTAGCACCGCCCATTCCAGACCAAGCCGTATCGCCCCATACCTCGAGACCATGTCGTTGAGCATCGCCAGGAGACACCGCACCGTCCCCTACCCTTGCCCATGCCTTTAGCCGCCTGTAACCTTGCCCCCGACGAGCTCACCGTGCGCCCCGATGGTCCCCTCGCTCGATTATAAATAGAGGCCACCCCCACACGATTTCTTCACACCATCTCACTCCCCTCTCCTCACTGACCGTGCCACACCGTTCTCAGAGCAAGGCGAGCACCACCTCGCCGGAATTTCACCGGAGCCCGCCGCCTCTAGAGAAGAAGGGAGCCAGCGATTGGAGCCGCCCCAGGAGAAGCCACCAGTACCAGGAGATTCGCCGTCGTCGACTTTATCGTTCGCCCGCCTCGCCGACCCTCGCCCGTACCCCGGAGAGCCCCTAGCACCCCTCACTGGCCGCGCTAGGTTTCGTTCTCGCCGGAGTTGTCTGGCGTCGACGATGACCCCCAGCCGTTGGATTAGAACTAGATCGAACGATCCACGTTGCCCCATACCGCTTCGCCCAGTCCCGTGTCACTGACGAGTGGGGACACCCACTTAAGCAGCCCGCGGGAGCACTGCGCTTAGCAGGCCGGCCCAGTACTTTTTTCCCGCGCAGCCTAGCGATTCAAATTAAACCTTTTTATTTTTAATTTCAAACACACTTCTGTATCCAACTTCAAAAATCATCCCAGATCGATTCAGTGCATCAAATTGGATGAAACCAATTTTGTTGGAAAGGTCTGTGAATGCTGAATCCAATCCCGTTGGATTCAAGTCATTTGGATCTGTAGATCACCCATAGTAAAAATAACAAGGAAGAAGATTTTCTGCATTCAAACATTTTTCAAATTTAAACCATAAAAGCTTTTGAGTTGATTCCAACTCTCAAAAATCACATTTAACTATACCTTTCAGAACATATAAAAATATATAGGTTTACTTGCGGAAATAATGTTCAAGTAATAAAAGAATGCTACATAAGCATTTCTAACCACTATAATTAATTAAAATTAAAAGGGTAAAACCTTATTAACTTGTGACACCACTTTCAATCACATTCCCATGGACTACAATATGTGGTGATGACATGTGTCAACATGATCCCATATTTGGTTTGGAGAATATTAAATCTTAAGTAGTTTTTCAATGAGTAGAAATTATTTTTCTAAAAATAAAAAGAATCAAATCAAGCCTTAACCTTGTAAGGTTAGAGATGATGTTAGATCATCTATAAGACCCTTGTGTGTGATGATTGCAAGTAGTTAAGTATTGTTTGGTGATTGTGTACCTCGTATTTATTCATAGACGCTAGTACCGACCAAGGCTACGAGGAGGAAGGAGGATACTACGAAGAAGAAGCCGAGGAGAACTTCAACCACTGCTCTGCACAAGGAAAGCTTATATTGACATTGATGCAAGCTAAGACTTGCAAGACACTCTACTTTAGCAAGCCAAATACTACTAGTGAATGTGCAAGCTGATAATAAACCTATGCAAGCTAACCCTTGCAAGATTACCCATTTGATAAACCAATCCTAGATTTATGTGCAAGCTAATCACTTTATTTCTTTAACAAAGCTTACTTAGAGTTTACTTAAGTGATTGGTAGATTTTGGAATGATTCTGAAGGTTGCATAAAGAGCATAAAATTTGGCCTAAGATAGAAACCTTGATATCAGCCTAAGATATATGGTTGGACTTAGTGAAACTCCACTAGTTACCACCCCTCATTAGTACTACCCCCACCTGTAGATGCTAGTGCTAAGCATAAAACTTGATCAACTTTTAGATGGGAATACTTGGTGGAAAAATGGTTATGAAAACCTTGGAATGATGGATCATTCTATTGAAATGTTTTGGACATGTGTTTCTAAACACTTGATGATTCTGGTGATAAAAATGTTGAGGCATGAGCCTTAGCCCTTTATAAAACTGATGGTTGTCTGGATGCGATACCATTACAATTTTAGCGTACAACCACAATACCCGAATATTGGGTAGGGCTTGACTGGAAACTTATATACCTTAGTATTAGTTCCCTCACGGCCAAGGTCTGAGCTGAGGCTACCTTGTGAAGATTATCCACCTGTGCAGTACCCAAGATGACAGTTGGTCAAGGTTGGGAGGCCAAACTCATAGGAGAGGTGCTCATACTAGGGCGTGTAATTGAAAGGTTAGGATTGATTATCCGCATACTGAGTATGGTGAGTTCAGGATTTGTTCCTGACGGATGTATCGAATGTTGTGGTGAAAGTGTACAATCTCTGCAGAGTGTCAAACTATTCGCATAGCCGCGTACGCGGTTATGGACAGTTGGAGTGGCCATACTGTTCCCCCGTTAGACTTTTCAAAATGACATGTGAAATGAATTGAGACTTTGACTTGACCACAACAGAGTTGTGACCTGAAATACAAGTTCCCACTTAGGATTTATAAAATTATGACTAGCTTCGGAACCTAGTAGAGATAAATCTGGCTTTTGCAAAACAACCCTAGAGCCTAGTGTCCTATTACCCAAAAACGCCCTTTACTTGTTAGTATTAGTTTGCGAGTACTTAAAGAGTACTCATGGCTTTGTCCCTGGCTATTCCCATGGCCAGACTATGAAGAGGAGTACCTGGAAGATGGACCCCAGGAAGGTTACGACAACTAGGATCATCTCCCATCGTCAGCATTGCCTCTGACCCCGAAGATGGAGCTTCACGCCACGCTATTATTATGTTTTCCGCTGCTTGATGTTGTATTAAGAACTGGATCATGAGATCCCTATTTGTGTAAGAACTTATGTATCGTTTGTAATGGATGAAGTACTATGGTATCCAATTCTGTTATGTCTCGCAAAAATGGTAATCCTGGGATTGCGATGTATGGCATAACAGGCATCTTGGATTGAAAAATCCGGGTGTTGACAAGTTGGTATCAGAGCCATCCTGACCATAGGAGACCCTAGTTAGATTGGACGTTGAACCAAAAACTTAGTTTCACAACCAAAGAAAACAAATATTTACGAAAACTTATTCTCATTCTTATCTCTTTAATTCTTTCATAAAACTTCATGTTCCTCAAAAACTCTTGCAAAATAGATAAAATTTTGACACACTTGATCACTCTGCTAATCTACTCATCCTCTATTTTTATAGATGGATATGAAGTACAACAAGTTTTACCAACTTGGGAATGGAGGAGACCTTATCTTTGAGAGGGATCTGGATCAGCTTTCAGAACTTCTGGAGCGTCCGCACCCCGAGTTCTTCGGAGCTCAGCTCAATGATCAAGGAGGAGAAGATCTGCAGTGGCTAATTGTTGCAAGTCTCCGAGGAAAGATTGAACCTCCCACTGCGGAGGGAATTCAGTTTACCTTGAGGGAAAACAACTGGCTCGATGGACTTGCCAGAGCAATGCAGGAAGCTCTTTCCCGTCTGTGTGGGCAGAGCATCAATCAGATCAAGGGTAATCGCTTTTAGTTTTGCCCAAGGCGTGATGCAAATGGACAACCATTGGAAGCCCCATACCATCCCGAGCTGAAGACTCAATTGGACCACCTTAGCTTCATGATGTATGATCGTCAGCAGGAATTGGACAATTGCCGTGACTATTGCAACCACAAGTCTTCCATCATCAAGACGAAGGACCAGACCATCGCCATGCTAGCAAAGGATCGCAAGTCTCGCCGCTGTCAGCTCGACAAGAAGGAGCGCATTATTGTTCGTCTTATCGCCGCATCTCATCTCTGGAGGAGACCATCCACGAGAGAGACATGCAGTTAGAGGAAAGGGAGAATGCCGGAGAGGATCTTCGTGGAGACCCTTACTCCTATCTCAGCGATGACGATGATTTTCTAGAGGATCAGGCCATGGACTTCTTCACCGATGAGGATGATTTCTCCTTCATCGATGATGCTGAAGATGATGAAGCCACAGACTCCGAGGAGTAGTAGCACTGAGCACTAGCGTAGTGAGTAGTAGTCGGTCCCACTGTATCATAGTTTCCAGAATGGTTCTTAAAGCCATTTGTTTTTCTTTGTTGTGGTGTGGGTTGTACTGTGTGCTATGAGTGAATGAATGAAAAATCAAGTTGCCATAAAAAACTGAGTCAAACATTTAAAACTTTTCAAAGACCCAAGACCTTAGAAATTTCCCTCTTTTCTCATGATCTATATCAATCTTCAGATGCCACGTGGAGGAAGTGGTTCAGCCTCGTACCCGATGTTGCAGATCCTGCAAATGTTGACTTCTGACCGCGAAGCTAAAAGAGCGGAACGTCAAGCCAACCTAGCCACTCTGCAACAGATAGCCCAGCTAGCCCACAACAACCAAGGCCACGGAAATCAGGACAACCACGGATCTAAGCTCAAGAATTTCCAGAATACCAACCCACCCGTTTTCACCAAGTCAGAAGAACCCCTAGATGCTGATGATTGGCTGCAAACCATGGAAAACAACCTAGAAGTCATCGGAGTGGAAGCCAACGAGAAAGTCCTGTTCGCCACCCATTATCTAGCCGGAGATGCCAGGGCATGGTGGAACAGTGTTCGCGCCATGACCGGAGGCCAAATGATGACCTGGGAGGAATTCAAGGTCAAGTTCAGCAGAACCCATGTGCCACCAGGTTTGATCAAGAGAATGAGAGACGAGTTCAAAGAGTTGAAGCAAGGAAGGATGACTATAGTGGAATACCGTGACAAATTTTTGTCATTAGCTAGGTATGCCCCGGACAAGATAGACACCGAAGCCAAGAAGAAAGAAAGATTTCTGAATGGTCTGCATGATGAGATGCAGACAGTGTTAGTCAATATCCCCTTTGTTGATATTGAAGCCCTTGTCGACTCTGCTATCCAGATGGAAGGAAAGATCAACCAGGCCAATGAGAACCGCAAGCGTCGCATGATGCATCAACCAGGAACCCATCAGACCCCAAAGTATCGCCCCAACCCATCTCCAGGATTTGCCCCAAGAACCAACAGACCCCCTATGACCCGTCCGACCTACCCCAACCATGGAAACCCTAGACCCGGAGGAAATCACAACAACCCCAGCAACTCTAGCAATTTCACCCATGCCCCACCCAAGTTCAACAGCAACAATGCTACCGCCAACCCCAACACTGCCCCGAGGACTGGAAGCAATGTTGTGCCTATCGCAGCCAAGGACAAGTCACAAGTGACCTGTTATGACTGTGGAAATAAAGGCCACTATTCCAACAAGTTCCCCAACAAGAAGAATGCTACAGCCCCCAACGCCAATGTCCCAGCTCAGCAGCAGCGTCGTGTCCAGCCAGGGAGAAGATTTGCCCCAGGGAATTCACTCAACCGCAATGGCCGTCTTTTTCTCATGCATGCTGAAGAAGCTCAGGAAGCGCCAGACGTCGTGCTGGGTATGTTTTACGTTAATTCAGTACTGGCAAGAGTGTTGTTTGATTCTGGTGCATCGCATTCATTTGTCACCGAAGAATTTGCCTGCACTAGTAAAATTCAACCAACCAAATTGAAGCATGTGATGATTGTACAAATTCCCGGATCAACCACCAAGGCTAGGCAAATTTGCAAGGCCGTCCCTATCTGAATCCATGGCATAGATTTTTATGCTAACCTAATAGTACTCGGAACTAAAGGTTTGGAAGTAGTACTAGGAATGGATTGGATGTCCAAACATAAAGGATTGATTGACTGTGCCAAGAAAGCCATCACCATGACCAATACCACCGGAATATCAGTCGAGCATATATCTGAAACCTTACCTCGCCAATTCAAGTGTAACAAGAGTATAGCCCAACCTACCATTGACCAAATCTGGATAGTCTGCGGATACCCCGATGTATTTCCAGATGTTTTGCCCGGTATGCCCCCAGATCGGGATATCGAGTTTATCATCGAACTAATCCCCGGAACCGGACCCATAGCCCAGAGACCCTATAGTATGAACCCGTCAGAACTAGAAGAACTGAAGAAGCAACTGGATTCCATGCTGGAAATCAGATTGATTCAACCAAGTGCGTCCCCATGGAGATCAGTTGTCTTATTTGTGGACAAGAAGGTGGAGGTAACCGTTTGTGTACGGATTATCGAAAGTTGAATGATGTCACCATCAAGAACAAGTACCCCTTGCCTAAGATAGAAGATTTGTTTGATCAGTTGACCGGTGCCAAAGTGTTTTCTAAGATTGATCTTAGGACTGGGTATCATCAACTCAAAATTCGTGCAGAGGATATTCCAAAGACTGCCTTTACCACCAGATATGGATTGTATGAGTATACAGTCATGTCTTTAGGATTAACCAATGCCCCCGCTTATTTCATGAACCTCATGAATAAGATTTTTATGGACTTCCTGGATAAGTTTGTCGTTGTTTTCATCGATGACGTTCTGATTTATTCCAAATCAGAAGAAGAACATGAGCTACACCTAAGGACCATTCTTGGAACCCTTAGAGAGCATCAGCTGTATGCAAAGTTTAGCAAATGTGAATTCTGGTTATAGGAAGTAGGATTCCTCGGTCACATTGTATCAGCCGGAGGAATTGCCGTTGACCCTCACAAGGTGAAAGATGTAGAAGATTGGCAAGCCCCAACCACTCAAACCCAAGTTCGTGCTTTTCTCGGATTGGCGGGATATTACCGCAAATTTGTAGAAGGATTCTCTAGTATCGCCAGACCCATGATCCAATTGCTGAAGAAGGACAAGAAGTTTCAATGGACCGACAAATGTGAAGCGAGTTTTCAAGAACTCAAAAGGAGATTGTTTTCAGCCCCAATCTTGATCATGCCGGATATCACGAAGCCCTTCGATGTGTATTGTGACGCATCCAAGATTGGTCTCGGATGTGTGCTAATGCAAGAAGGCAAAGTTATATCTTATATATCACGACAATTGAAGCAACATGAATAAAATTACCCAACCCATGACCTCGAACTCGCAGCCGTAGTTCTAGCCCTGAAGACATGGAGACATTACCTGATGGGGAACCGTTGTGAGATTTATTCGGATGACAAGAGCCTAAAGTATATATTCACTCAGAAGGAGCTGAATATGAGGCAGAGAAGCTGGATGGAGCTAATCAAGGATTACGACCTGGACATTCACTATCACCCTGGTAAAGCCAACGTGGTAGCCGATGCCCTTAGCAGATTGCCGTGACGCTTGAACTCCATGATCTTGAAGGAGCAACCAAGTTTGCACAAAGAGATGGAAGATTTTCTAATGGAATTAGTAAGTGAAGGATTTTTGGCTAGCATAGAACTTCAGCCCACTTTGATCAGTCAGATTAAAGAGGCGCCGAAGGGAAATGCCAGTATCAACGGAATCAAGCATCGTATCGGTACAGGCAAAGTACCCGGATTCACCGAGGACGAAGAAGGAGTTTTGTGGTACAAAGGACGCCTTTGTGTACCATCAGATTCTGAGTTAAAAGAAGTTATCTTTAAGGAGGCTCATGATACTCTTTATTCTATCCATCCCGGAGGAACTAAGATGTATCAAGATTTGAAAGAGCAATTTTGGTGGCATAAGATGAAGAGAGAAATCGGAAGCTATATCGCCAAATGTGATATATGTCAGCGAGTCAAGGCCGGACATCAAAGACCCGCTGGATTGTTGCAACCTTTGCAAATTCCGGAATGGAAATGGGATTCTGTAGGAATGGACTTTATCACTGTACTACCTACTTCTAGTAGGGGAAATGACTCTATTTGGGTCATAGTGGACAGATTGTCCAAAGTCGCCCATTTCTTGCCCGCCAAAACCACCTATCAGAGTTCGAAGCTAGCAGAGTTGTACATCGCTAGAATCGTTAGTTTGCATGGAGTCCCCAAGAACATAGTATCGGATCGAGGAACTCGGTTTACCTCGAGATTCTGGAAGAAAGTCCAAGAAGGTTTAGGAACCCGCCTAGATTTCAGTACCGCATATCACCCTCAGAACGATGGACAAACGAAGCGAGTAAATCAAATACTCGAAGATATGCTAAGAGCATGTGTGTTAGAATATGGATCCAAATGGGAAGACTGTCTGCCGTTTGCAGAATTTTCATACAACAACAGTTACCAAGCCAGTTTGCAAATGGCCCCATTTGAATTTATGTATGGAAGGAAGTGTCGCACCCCCTTGAACTGGTCAGAAGTAGGAGAAAGTCAGATTTTCGGACCCGACATCCTACGAGAAGCAGAAGAGAAGGTTCACAAGATTCGTGAGCACCTCAAGACCGCCCAATCCCGACAGAAGTGTTACGCCGACAAGAGACGTAGAGACCTCACCTTCAACATAGGAGATTTTGTTTATCTGAAAGTGTCGCCATTGAAGGGAATGCAACGTTTCCAACTCAAAGGAAATTTAGTCCCCAGATATATCGGACCTTTCAAAATTCTGAACCGTCGAGGAGAAGTATCGTATCAATTGGAACTACCAAAAGAGATGCCAGTTGTGCAGAATGTGTTCCATATCTCGTTACTTCGCAAGTGTCTCGAAGTCCCCGAGAAGACCAAAGTGTTCAAGAATATCGATCACCGGACCATAGAGATCAACGATGACCTGACCTATCCCGAATGCATGCATATTTGTTTATCAACGATGACCTGACCATAAAAATACTAAACTTGGATCATCAAATTCTAATCCTCACATTTAGGGTTAACAAAAATTTTCTAAATAAAATTATGAATGCATGCATATGTGTATGCATTGATTTTGAATTCTTTTAAACCCACCTTGTTTGTTTGTTTCATTGCTTGTAAAATGTTTCTTAGGTGAAATAAACATCATCTAAAACATTTCCCACACTTTTCCTAAAGACAAGTAAATCAAAACACATATATGAAGTAAATGGTCACTTTGACCAATTTAACTCCCATGCCTACTTTGGTTGTCTCAACCTTTCAAAACCTAACAGAAACTTTTCTGGATCTTTGCACCCCTTGAATGTACTCATAACAAGGTATCAAGGCCCACCTTGTGATCATCCAGAAACTTTCAAATGCATAGTTTAAATGACAATTCAAAATTGAATCTTTATCATATGGGAAGATCCCACTTTTTCAAAAACCACTCAAACAAGCTCAACTTTCAAAACCCAAGCATCTGCAGACTCACTAGCACCAATCTAGCAAACCCACCAAAATTCATTTCAAAATTCAAAACTTGATTTCATGCGGCCATTTCATCAAACAGGTTGCAGACACAAATAAAAAAAACATCAAACACTATAGTGTGCAGTAAAATTGGCCTAACTTGTTCCCTAGTTAGCTCACACACAGCTCAGTAGATCATCTAGGAAGTTTAACTAGGCACTAGCACCACTGTGAGCTTGCCATTGCCATCAATGGTGAACAGCCGAAGCCAACCTTGCCACCCCATTGTGGATAGCAGGCTAGAGGAAGAACTAGCCGTGCCAACCTTGTCTGGGAGGCAGCCCACCGTCCACCGCCACTACATGTCCCAGCCGCGAGCGTTTCCAAGCCCTGGACCACGCTAAGCAAGCCGCTCAGACCATGCCAAGCATGCGCGAGCGCCACCCTCGCATCACGACGCGCCCCTCACCGCGTGCACACACGATCACCACCGACCCAGGAGACCGCCAGACATCCCCGTTTGCCGCCCCGTGCCATACAGCCACCGCCCGCCGTCGAAGACGCCGCCTCTGCCGCGCAGAGCACCGCCCGTTCCATACAAAGCCGCACCGCCCGTTCCAGACAAAGCCGCACCGCCCCATGCCTCGAGACTATGTCGTTGAGCATCGCCAGGAGACACCGCACCGTCCCCTACCCTTTCCCATGCCTTTAGCGCCAGAACCTCGCCCAGCACGAGCTCACCGTGCGCCTCGACGGTCCCCTCGCTCGACTATAAATAGAGGCCACCCCGCACGATTTCTTCACACCATCTCACTCCCCTCTCCTCACTGACCGTGCCACACCGTTCTCAGAGCAAGGCGAGCACCACCTCGCCGGAATTTCACCGGAGCCCGCCGCCTCTGGAGAAGAAGGGAGCCAGCGATTGGAGCCGCCCCAGGAGAAGCCACCAGTACCAGGAGATTCGCCGTCGTCGACTTTGTCGTTCGCCCGCCTCGCCGACCCTCGCCCGTACCCCGGTGAGCCCCCAGCACCCCTCACTGGCCGCGCTAGGTTTCGTTCTCGCCAGAGTTGTCTCGCGTCGACGATGACCCCCAGCCGTTGGATTAGAACTAGATCGAGCGATCCACGTTGCCCCATACCGCTTCGCCCAGCCCCGTGTCACTGATGAGTGGGGACACCCACTTAAGCATGGAGCACCGCTAGCAGGCGCCCAAGATACTTTTTCCAAGCAGCCCAGCGATTCAAATTAAACCTTTTTCTTTTTAATTTCAAACACACTTCTGTACTCACCTTCAAAAATCAACCCAGATAGATTCCCTGCATCAAATTGGATGAAACCAATTTTGTTGGAAAGGTCTGTGAATGCTGAATCCAATCCCGTTGGATTCAAGTCATTTGGATCTGTAGATCACCCATAGTAAACATAACAAGGCAGAAGCTTTTCTGCATTCAAACATTTTTCAAATTTAAACCATAAAAGCTTTTGAGTTGATTCCAACTCTCAAAAATCACATTTAACCATACCTTTCAGAATATATAAAAATATATAGGTTTACTTGCAGAAATAATGTTCAAGTAATAAAAGAATGCTACATAAGAATTTCTAGCCACTATAATTAATTAAAATAAAAGGGTAAAACCTTATTAAATTGTGACACCACTTTAAATCACATTCCCATGGACTACAATATGTGGTGATGACATGTGTCAACATGATCCCATATTTGGTTTGGAGAATATTAAATCTTAAGTAGTTTTTCAATGAGTAGAAGTTATTTTTCTAAAAATAAAAAGAATAAAATCAAGCCTTAACCTTGTAAGGTTAGAGATGATGTTAGATCATCTATAAGACCCTTGTGTGTGATGATTGCAAGTAGTTAAGTATTGTTTGGTGATTGTGTACCTCATATTTATTCATAGACGCTAGTACCGACCAAGGCTACGAGGAGGAAGGAGGATACTACGAAGAAGAAGCCGAGGAGAACTTCAACCGCTGCTCTGCACAAGGCAAGCTTATATTGAAATTGATGCAAGCTAAGACTTGCAAGACACTCTACTTTAGCAAGCCAAATACTACTAGTGAATGTGCAAGTTGATAATAAACCTATGCAAGATAACCCTTGCAAGATTACCCATTTGATAAACCAATCCTAGATTTATGTGCAAGCTTCTCACTTTATTTCTTTATCAAAGCTTACTTAGAGTTTACTTAAGTGATTGGTAGATTTTGGAAAGATGCTGAAGGTTGCATAAAGAGCATAAAATTTGGCCTAAGCTAGAAACCTTGATACCAGCCTAAGATATAAGGTTGGACTTAGTGAAACTCCACTAGTTACCACCCCTCATTAGTACTACCCCCACCTGTAGATGCTAGTGCTAAGCATAAAAATTGATCAACTTTTAGATGGTAATACTTGGTGGAAAAATGGTTATGAAAACCTTGGAATGATGGATCATTATATTGAAATGTTTTGGACATGTGTTTCCAAACACTTGATGATTCTGGTGATAAAAATGTTGAGGCATGAGCCTTAGCCCTTTATAAAATTGATGGTTGTCTGGATGCGATACCATTCCAATTTTAGCGTACAACCACAATACCCGAATATTGGGTAGGGCTTGACTGGAAACTTATATACCTTAGTATTAGTTCCCTCACGGCCAAGGTCTGAGCTGAGGCTACCTTGTGAAGATTGTCCACCTGTGCAGTACCCAAGATGACAGTTGGTCATGGTTGGGAGGCCAAACTCACAGGAGAGGTGCTCATACTAGGGCGTGTAATTGAAAGGTTAGGATTGATTATCCGCATACTGAGTATGGTGAGTTCAGGATTTGTTCTCGGATGTATCGAATGTTGTGGTGAAAGTGTACAATCTCTGCAGTGTCAAACTATTCGAATAGCGTCATGATTATGGACAGTTGGAGTGGCCATACTGTTCCCCCGTCAGACTTTTCAAAATGACATGTGAAATGAATTGAGACTTTGACTTGACCACAACAGAGTCATGACCTGAATTACAAGTTCCCACTTAGGATTTATAAAATTATGACTAGCTTCAGAACCTAGTAGAGATAAATCTGGCTTTTGCAAAACAACCCTAGAGCCTAGTGTCCTATTACCCAAAAACCCCCTTTACTTGTTAGTATTAGTTTGCGAGTACTTAAAGAGTACTCATGGCTTTGTCCCTGGCTATTACCATGGCCATACTATGAAGAGGAGTACCTGGAAGATGGACCCCGGGAAGGTTACAACAACTAGGATCATCTCCCATCGTCAGCATTGCCTCTGACCCCGAAGATGGAGCTTCGCCTACGCTACCGTTATTATTACGTTTTCCGCTGCTTGATGTTGTATTAAGAACTGGATCATGAGATCCCTATTTGTGTAAGAACTTATGTATCGTTTGTAATGGATGAAGTACTATGGTATCCAATTCTGTTATGTCTCGCAAAAATGGTAATCCTGGGATTGCGATGTATGGCATAACAGGCATCTAGGATTGAAAAATCCGGGTGTTGACAGAGCAGATCAAGATCAAGCCAGGAGCTGGGAGGAGCCGATCAAGCAACATGATCACCAAAGGAGAAATTGGTGAACATAGTTGCAAAGGAGGAGGAGGCAAGAAGTACTAGTAGTAGATGATTTAACTCATACTCACAGTAACAACAGTGAGTAAGTATCATGTCCAACTTTAACATCTGTTCATATCAAAGTAGTCCATACAAACACAAATGGTGTTTTTGAAAAAGGGAGTACTCTCAGTGTTGCATACAAATGATATGCAAAATTCATCACAGAGTAGATTTTGTCAAGACAAACAATAAATGTTCTTGTTATCTACTTGCGCCTCAGCCTTCGCATCCTTGGCAGGGACAAATTGCAGCAAATCATGTTGTTTAGATCTACTATAGTGCACACTCCACATGGGAAGCACCACAACAGCAGATCTACTAGTAGCAGAAGCTACTAAGTTGTTTAACACAAAACATCAAATACCAAATCTGTTCTTATTATATCAATGCCTCAGCCTTTTGCATCACTGGCCAGAGAATTTCAGGTCATTAGCCACATATAGATGGTTACATTTCCATTTATACAAGTACTAGAGTATAGCAGATCATGCTACTTAAAAATCACTGTGCACACTCAAATTTGAGGCACCACAGTGAAATCTACACTAACATAAGCCACTACTTTATTTTTTCACATCATTTTCCTAACAGATGTTCAAGGAATCAGGTATGTAAACTGTTTCATTGTAGAAAATTTCTATAAAACAGATCCTTTCCTAAAACCTCAAGCAAGAATCCATTCATAATTTGCTTCTACAAAGCTTAAGCCTCAAATTAAGATATCATTGGAAAGGTAAATTCCAAACTTCTAACCAGTAATATTATAGCATGGATATATATATGATCTAGTTCATGTGCATCCTCCAAGGAGGTACCACATAATCCAGAACAGTTGCTTAAAGCCAAGTATTGCATACATGTAGTAGCCAGGAGACCAAAGAGGCACCACTAGTCTAGATGACAGGAAATCTTACACAAGATAGATTGTTGTGTACTATTTAAAATGAGACATCACAACAACAAGTTACAATCATCATCAAGCTAGGATGCTTAAAAGATATATATACCTCTGGTAACATATATAGTTCAAAAAATGATCACCAACAAAGAAGAAATTATAAATAGGACAAATAGATTATATCTATCTATCTTTATAATATACACTCCTAGTATGGATAGGCAGTCAGCATTTAGTTTATTAGCACAAAGAAAATTGATACAAGAAATTACTATCAGGTATGAAGGACAGGATAAGGATTTGATAATACAAATCACATAGTAATCATTAGATCATCAGAAAACCAAACACTAGCAATTTACCAAAATTCAGTAACTAAAAGCTTGTCAAATTCACTCTGTTTGCATGTCATGTTAGAATGAACATGAGATAATAAAAACCAGCAGAGTCTAGGTTTCCCAAAATATACCATCAACTCGTGTTTATCGAGTGACACCCAATAACATGTCTTTTAACATGACTAATAGAGAACTAATTAGTAGAGACAATTGTTAACCAGGAATTGCCACAACAATGGTTTAGGCTTTAGGAATATGACTATTGGGGACAGAGTAATTAAATCAATCAGGAGTAGCACATGTCCAAGAGCACTACCTGACCACAAATATTTCCTAGAACTAGTAGATATATTTCTATACCCAAATAAAATCAGTACCACAGATAAATTCTAAGATTTCCATAACTCTAATGAGAAATGCATCAATAGAAATCAAAGCCATATTCGACAGTCACAGACATTAAGTGAACAACATTTTTAAGCAAACTCCAGGGTAGTATCCTGTATTGACTCCTAGGCCAACCAAGAGATTAGGCAGGATAGGAAGGAATAGAGGAGGAGAGGTTACTTACCCGGAGGTCCTAACCCAACAAGACGAGGAAGAAGAGAGGTCGACGGCGAGGGTAGCGACACGTCGGCATAGTTGGCACCGAGGCGCCTACACCGCGCCGAGCTGTCTCACCGGCGGCAGTGGCACGCGGAGAACATCACGACCAAGAAACAACACCGCCACAATCGACAGCCGACGTGCCAGGGCAGAGCTAGGGTTTTCAACCGCATGTGCACGAGAGACAGGGAGTAACAAATTGATCAAGGGGAGGTTGTACATCATAGCACGTCGGACCAAAGCCCCATCCTACCGGCGCCAGAGAGGGCGGGAACAACCGGAGCCAAACGACGACACGACGGAGCCCAGGAGGTCGTGGGCGTGCTTGGTGTACTCAGGTGCAAGGAGGAAGAGAGGGCCCTAGGGGGTGATGTGTTAACCCCAAGTCGAACTAGGCCGACATGTTAAGCCAAGCCCAACTCAGTCCGTTGGACCAGATCTATTTACACCCAATTGGGCCATAGCCCAACTACTTGCCACTATTAAATTGTTTTCCCATTAAATAAACTCTATAAAATAATTCCAATACATATGAAGTTATATCAAATCCTAAAAATACTAATAACATAAAAAAATGACATATATATTTATATATAAGAGTATCCAATAAAGAAAATATTAATTATATATTTTTAGCATAATAAACTTAAAATAAATAGGAACAAGACATCAAATAATTAAAAATCATTTAAAAATATACATATATAATGATTTTTTAAAAGTAAAATATTAGCTTGTATTTTATCCTAATAAAATAAAACATATATTTACAACACTTACAACTTTATGAAATTTCATAAAATAAGGAAAAATCCTAAAAATGAATAAAAATCATTTTTGTGTATAAAAATAAATATACTATTTTATTAAAATACTAGCCTAAATTTTTTATAAATAAAATATGAAGTAAATATTCAAAGACATTTAATACTTGATGGAATTTTATAAACATAAGAATAATACTTAAAAATAAATAAAAATCATTTTTAAAGTCTTGAAAAAATATATTACATTAGAAAATTATTAAATATAATATTAGAAGGTTTTTTAATATTTTAAATAATAAATCCTTGTTTATTATCTATTTAAAAAACATTTCTTAAATAAGAAATAATTATATTTCTTTAGAAATATTAAAACCTTAAAATCCAATTACTAAAGTTCTAAACCATAACTAAGAATTATAATAAAACTTAAGCATAAATCATTGACTTTATAATACTCTTTTAAACCCTAAACCAAAATTGAAAACCACAATCTTTAAGATAATTTTATATATCATTCACTTATATGAAGAGGGAATGATCTTAACAGCTAAATCATAATTAACATGACTTTAAAACTAACACCTTATCAACACCATCCAAATTATACTTTCTTTGATAATTGCATGTTATTTCCATAATAGCAAAACAAATTTAATCTAATCATTCACTTGAATGTAAAGTGAATAATCCCACACTTTAATCATACTTATCATAAATCCAAAACTTAAGAATAATTAAAACAAATTACACCTTAAGTTTATTTACCCTCTTAAAGTTAACTTTTGTCTCAAAAGCTTATAAACATCATGACTAATAAACTACTTATATTTTTATAGTTAACTTTGGTATATTTCAATTAAGACATAAAGTATCTCAAGACCAAACTAATCGAACAAACACCAAGCGAGATATACCATATTCTATTAATTCTTCAAGATTGTTTAAACCTTGGAAAAGAAATCTTTTCTTCAAATATTATTCTTTTTGCCACTTCAAACAACAACTCTATAATAGTTCCTCCAACTCTTAACAATTAAACCCAAGGACTTTTACCATAGACACCAAATAAAAATTAATTATAATCACATTACTTTATACTTTACTTGTATATTTTGGATTGTTAACAATTAAGCTCCTTATAAACGCCGTTATTTGTAAAGTAAAACTTGAAGATAAATCAACTCTTAAAAATTACCTAAACTCATTTCACTCAAATTATTGGGAATTCACTTTGGGAGTTCTCCAAAATACATAGCGTTACTTATGCACAAAAGCATATTGCTTCTTTAAACATTAGTCCTTACCAGACTAATGATGCTGATTTCAGATATTGGATCTTATATTGTCTCGAAGACCGTGAGTGCATAATCTTGCAATCACACAAGGAAAGTTCACACTTGCTCATGTCCTTTGATTATTTTCTGTAAAGTATTTTTCAAATCCAGTGTTTTCATCACCTGCATTTGAAAAAGGTTAGAAAACACTATTTTTGATAATAATGTGAACTATTGGTTACTGGTCCAGGGTGATCAGCTAATCTATTAAATCTAGCAGTTGGAATACCACTATTCAGGACTATATCACCTAGGATTTAATAAACAATGTCGCCAGTGATTCTTGCGCCGTATATTACGCGTTGACCATGAGATTTGGAATGGGACAGAGAAGTCAGTTGTATCTTCTTCCTCTCGCATGTAGTCGGATGTGCAGTCCGTGGCTGTTATCACTCGTAGCGTGCATATTAATTGGTAATTCGTAGAGGATATGCAGCATATGGGTGGGAACCCTCATCGTCCCAAGATAGTTCTGGCATCTAACGGTCTGTACAAACCATTTTCGTAATTCAATATGTGGGCATGGTGTACACCAAGGAGGCATGCGAGGTCGCCAATGGGGCAGTGATTGGCTTGGATCTTAGGTTGGGCCTCAAACCAAAGAAGTTTGAAAGGGAACATACTACCGGCCATGCAACAAAGCCTAAGGTCTCTCATGGGTAAAGTGACGCACCTCTGCAGAGTGTAAGAACTGTAACTTGTTACTCCCTGTTCCGGAAAGGAGCTACGAACGCGGCGGGAAAGGAACTCGCAAGGAGGCCCCGGCTGCGGCGGCTTCACCTCGCAAGGAGGCTTCGGCGGAGGATGTTCCAGAGGCGCCAGCTGCGGCCTCAACAACGAAGAATCCGTCCGTGTCTTGGGAACGCGACGTCCTAGAGTTGGGGCTCACTCGCCGTCTGGGCCCTGAGCTGGAGAAACCAGCCGGCCTCCGTACAGATCGCTTTCATCCCGCCCAAGTGAGTTCGCTCACCTTTCCTTATTTTTCATAACTATTTCGATTGTTTTTGTTGATTCGATTGATGCGCAGGACCGGGGTGAAGAGGATGGGCCACCCGACCGTGGCCAAGGTGCCCTCCGCCGCTAGCGAGGAAGATCCTTCCCGCAAGAGGAAGGCGGACGAGGTCGTCGCCTCGGCGGATGGCAGTAAGAAGGCCAAGGGCGACGACACCATCACTATCTCTGACGATATAGCGGTCGCACCAGCCGGGCCCGTGATGGAAGCAGCCGCGTCTACGAAGGAGGGTGCTTCATTGGCTGGAACGGTGGAGGCGACCTCTCTCGGAGCAGGTACCTCTATCGCTACCTTCCCGCGCTTCGTGACCAAGGCGGCCACGGCGAGTGGGCCTGCACCCTCGAGCCACGCTCCTGGGACCGCCGACGCTGAAGTCGACCAACGCCGCGGGCACACGCCGGCACTTCTCGCATCCGTGGACGCGGTACAACTTCACAAAGATGCTTGGCGGCCATCCGTACATCCGTCCCGAGGATCGGTCGGTGCTGCGGCGCCTGATTCTTATAATTTCACATGTTTTTGTTTGTCGCATCCGGTCCCGAGTGCGCTAGATTTTAGCGGGTGGGCACTTAGGAATTTTTGATCGCGGTCCCCGAGTGCGCACCGAATTTCAGCGGTGGGCACTTAGGAAAATTTTTGATCGCTCCTCGAGTGCGCACTCGCTGAATTTCAGCGGTGGGCACTTAGGAATTTTTGATCGCTAGTCCCCGAAGCGCACTCGCTGAATTTCAGCGGTGGGCACTTAGAATTTTTGATCGCGGTGGCCCCGTGCGCACTCGCTGAATTTCAGCGGGTGGGCACTTAGGAATTTTTTGATCGCCAGTCCCCGAGTGCGCACTCGCTGAATTTCAGAGGGTGGACACATAGGAATTTTGATTTGACTAACCCTTTTTTGGTGATGTGCAGGGTCTGCAGCTTGAGTCAGCGGACCGTTTGGCCACGAAACAGCAGAAGGGAGGAGCTGCCATCGCCCAGAGGCAAACAAAGGACTTCAAGCTGTTGCTGCGGCGAGAGGAGCTCGCCAGGCTTGTCCTCTGGTGAGTTGGTGGCGCGAGATCTGCCTGGTGCCGCTGAACAGCGGATCGCCGACCTCAAGCGAACGCGAGGCGAGAAGAAGCGAGCTCGGACGGGCGAGCTAAGGCGCCATTGCGCCGCTGAAGAGGATCGCAAGGTGTCGGAAGTCCTTATTGCTGGGCTTCGGACGACCACACGCCGCTTGAGTGCTTCAAGGGACTCGCCCCGCTGCTTGGTGAGTGCATCTCCCTTTCTAATAGTTGTGGTTTTTGTGGTGTCTGTCATACTTATCATTGTCTTCTACTCGCATGTCGCATCATTGATAGCGAAGAGGCGAGCTCGCTTCGACGCGAGGCGGGCGTAAGCATGCTCGTCGATTCGGTGACGCGTTGTCGGCGACGTGCATCCGTGCCTACCTCCAAGAAATATCGCCCACGGAGGTGATTCCAAGCGACCTCGTTGAGGTGTGGAGGTATTTGGAGAAGGCGCCCGCGGTCGTTGAGTTCATGACGCGGCGTTTCGCATGGAGCGTCGACGACCGAGCCTTGACTCACTTCTCCGAAGATTTCGACATTGACGATGTGACGAGTGGGTATCCATCGCCGACCGGCGCGTGGAGCTGTCCGAGGTCCTCAAGTTGTAAGAACGTGCCGCCACGCATCGAACGCGGTTCCGGCGGGCGACCTCTGCCGTACCAGAGGCGGTTGTCGTGCCAAACGACCCCGAGCCGCCGCATCGTGACTTCAAGGTCGAGCAGCCTTTTCGCGCGGCGATGGCGGGTGAACTGACCACGTATCCATCCAACCCGTACACGGCGTTCATCCGCAGTCGCCGGGATGCTGGCAAGTCGTCATCGAAGCCTGCAGAGTAGGGTAGTTCGCCTTGTGGCGTTAGCAGCAGTTCTGCCACGCGGGCATATTTTGTAACATGAAACAATGCAACATGTGATTGAATGAGACGTCGTGTCTATTTTGATATTTGTTTGTGTGCTTTTGATTGATTTTGGACGAGTCCCCGAGCGCGTCCGCCCTTTTGTGGGGTTTACCTCGTATATGATGTGTGTGTTGTTATCATGTGTTTTGTTGATTTGGTCGACTCGCCCGAGCTCGGAGAGCCAGTCGCAAGGCGACTCCCTTGAGTGCTCTATACTTTACCGTTTTCCCTTGCGCGAACGAGGTCGGGTGGCCGAGTCCCCGAGCGTGGTACTTGGTTGTTCTAGTCGCGACTAGAGGGTGGTTGAGGATTTAGCGTTGTTGGTTCGAGCGTCGCTCCCGCCCGCCCGGTCGGGCCGCGTGGCGAGTCCTGGGCATGCTCTCTTACTTGGCGTTTTCCCTGGCCGCTCGCGATGAACTGGTCTTCAGTCCCCGAGCGTGGTACTTAGCCGTTCGAGTCGCTATGCCGAGGATGCGGAGGACCAAGGTCGCTGTGAGAAGCGAGGGCAGTTATCTTGGCTCGTAGAACCAGTCGAGCTAGGCGACTCTAGTGGGCCTCCGGGTTGGCGTTTTTCGTCGACGATACAAGACCTGAAGTGATTCAGTGCTCTTACACCGCACTACTTAGCCGTGCCGATCGCTGTACCAAAGGTTGATTTCTGCAATTAGCATAACGCTGTTTTTACGAGTGCGAGTGGCACAAGTCATGGAGAGTAGGCGAAATTTGCGGTAACCATTTCTTTTTATTTCATAGCGACTGGAGAGTACATGTGTGGGGTTCTAGGAGTAGAACTTCCGGAGGAGGTTTACATTCCATGGTCGCTTGACGTCGAGTTCGCCGTCCCCGCGGACGTCGATGAGGTAGTAGGCCTCGTTGCCGAGTACGCGCCCGATATCGAATGGGCCTTCCCACGGAGGGGAAAGCTTGTGCATGCCCTTCTTGTCCTGGATGAGGCGTAACACCAGGTCACCTTCATGGAAGGCGCGAGCTTTCAACCGCCGGCTGTGGTAGCGGCGGAGTCCCTGCTGGTAGATGGCGGTGCGTGATCGAGCGAGGTCGCGTGCTTCGTCGAGCTGGTCGACCCCATCTTGGCGGGACAGCTCGTTTGCAGCCTCCGTATAGTGGACGACTCGCGGCGAGTTGTGTTCGAGGTCGGTGGGCATGACTGCTTCGGCACCGTAGACCATGAAGAAGGGAGTGAATCCCGTCGATCTGTTGACGGAGGTGCGGATCCCCCAGATGACAGAGGGCAACTCCTCGACCCAGCACCCGGCGGTGCGCTCGAGTGGTACTTGGAGTCGCGGCTTCAGGCCGTGGAGGATGCTTTGGTTGGCTCGTTCCGCCTGGTCGTTGGATTCCGGGTGGGCGACTGACGCGAGGTCGATCCGGATATGGTGCTCTTCGCAGAATTCGTCCATGGCTCCCTTGGCGAAGTTGGTGCCGTTGTCCGTGATGATGCTGTTGGGGAACCCGTAGCGATATATGAGCTCGCGTAAGAATTTAGTGGCGGTCTTCCCGTCATATTTCCGGACTGGCTTGGCCTCCACCCACTTCGTGAATTTGTCGACGGCGACTAGCAGGTGGGTGTAGCCAGAGGGGGCCTTCTTGAAGGGGCCTACCATGTCCATGCCCCACACAACGAATGGCCAGGTGATGGGGATTGTTTTGAGCACCGAGCTGCACGCGGCCCGATTGGCATTTCGCACCGGCGCATTGCTGGACGATGTCGACAGCATCGGCGTGTGCGGTGGGCCAGTAGAAGCCGTGTTGCATAGCCTTGGCGACCAGGTAGCGAGCGGCGGCGTGGTGGCAGCAGTCACCTGAGTGAATGTCGTGGAGGATTTTGCGTCCTTCAGCCGGTTGGACGCAGCGTTGGAACACGCCGGTGACGCTGCGCTTGTGGAGCTCGCCGTCGATGATGGTGTAGGACTTGTATCGACGAGCGATCATTCGAGCGTCTGTCTTGTCTGCTGGCAGGGTGCCGGCTTCCAGGTAGGCGATGTAGGGCTTGGTCCAGTCGTCTGGCTCGGTGACGAGTGCAACCAAGGTTGCCTCTGGTTGGAGTGGGACTCCGATGTCGATCTCCCTCGGGGGAGAGACCGATGGCTTGGAGATTGTGTCGAGGAACACGCCGGCGGGTGGTGCGAGTCGAGCCGACCCGATGCGAGAGAGGGCGTCGGCCTCCTCGTTTTTCCGCCTGTCGATCCACTCGACAGAGTAGCCGGTGAAGTGGCCGCCCAACTTGTCCACCGCTTGGCGGTACGCCGCCATGGTAGGGGAGACGGCGTCGCAAGTGCCGGCGACTTGCCCCGCGACAAGGTCGGAATCTCCGTAGCAGCGGAGGCGATTGACGTTCATCTCCTTGGCGGCTCGCATGCCGTGGAGTAGGGCCTCGTATTCAGCCATGTTGTTGGTGCAGGGCGTGAAGTCGAGGCAGAGGATGTAGCGGAGCTTGTCGCCCTTTGGTGAAGTCAACACTATCCCTGCGCCTGCGCCGTCCGCGTTCTTGGAGCCGTCAAAGTGCAGGCTCCAGTAGTGGAGGTACGGCAGCTTCTCTGGCTGCTGGGCCTCCTCCCAGTCGGCGATGAAGTCTGCCAGTGCCTGTGACTTGATCGCCTTTCGTGGCTCATATTTGATGTTGTGGACGCCGATCTCGACGGCCCACTTGGCGACCCGCCCGGTCGCCTCGCGATTGCGGATGATGTCTTGCAATGGTGCTGAGGAGACGACCGTGATCGGGTGCTCCTGGAAGTAGTGCGGCAGTCGCCGCTGAGCTCTGAAGACCGCGTATACTAGCTTTTGGTACTGTGGGTATCGTTGGCGCGACTCGGTGAGGACCTCGCTGATGTAGTACACCGGCCGCTGAACCGGGCGCTCCTTTCCTTCCTCTGGTCGCTCGACGACCATCACGGCGCTGACGACGCGCTCAGACGCCACGACGTAAACCAGCATGGGTTCTTTGTCGACGGGGGCGGCGAGTAGCACCTTTTTGAGGTCGCGGAGCGCGTCATCCGCCTCCTTGTCCCACTGGAAGGTGGGGTTCTTGCGCATCAGGCGGTATAGGGGCATCGCCTTTTCTCCCAGGCGGGGGATGAAGCGACTGAGAGCCGCTACTCGCCCGGCCAGCTTCTGGACGTCGCGCAGGCACTCGGGTTTGCCAAGCCGGGCGATCGTGTCAATCTTTGTGGGGTTCGCCTCGATCCCTCGTTTGGAGACGACGTACCCCAGTAGTTGTCCGGCGGGTACACCGAAGGTGCACTTGCCTGGGTTAAGCTTTATCTTGTATCTTCGCAGGTTGGCGAAAGTTTCCGCCAGGTCGACGAGTAGGTCGCCTTGGCGAGCGGACTTCACGACCACGTCGTCGATGTAGATGTGGATGTTGCGGCCAATTTGGCTCGCGAGGCATTCTTGCATGCACCGCTGGTAGGTCACCCCGACGTTCTTGAGCCCGAAGGTCATGGCGGTAGCGTAAGGCTCAATGGCGTGATGAACGCCGTCTTCTCCTCGTCTCGACGGCCATTTTGATCTGGTTGTACCCGAGTAGGCGCCGAGGAAACATAGCGACTCGAGCCCGCGGTTGAATCGATTATCTAGTCGATCCGCGGGAGGACGAATCGCCTTTGGGCGGCGCCGCTCAGTTTGTGTAGTCGATACACATTCTCCGTGTCCTGCTTTTCTTCTCGACCAGGACTGGGTTTGCCAGCCACTTGAATACTTGATTGGCGGATGAAGCCAGCAGCGGTAGACGCTGCACTTCCTCGGCGATTGCACGACGTTCTTCATTGAAGGGCCGCGACTGCTTGACAGGTCGCACTTTGGGGTCGGCGTTTAGCTTGTGCTCAGCGAGCTCCCTAGGGACACCGGGCATGTCAGAGGGTTTCCATGCGAAGATGTCCCTGTTCTCACGGAGGAACTCGATGAGCGTGCCTTCCTATGCTGGGCTCATGCCCGTCCCGATCGTCACCGTCTGGCTGGAGTCACCTGGTACCAGCTCGACGGTGCGGGTGTGCGTCGTGGCCTCAAAGGTTGAGGTGTTTGCGCCCTCTGAGTTGGGTTTCTTGAGTATGGTGGGGTCGTCGTTGTTGACCCCGCTTGCGTACTTGGCGAGATCATCGGTGTGGTTGGTCTCCGCCGCGATGACGTCGTGAGCTCGACTCCTTTGGCCTCGCACTCGGCAGCCATGTCGGGGTCGCCGTTAATGGTGATGACGCCGCACGGCCCGGGGAGCTTCATCGCGTTGTACGCGTAGTGGGGTGCTACCATGAATTTAGCTAACGCCTGGCGCCCCAGGACGCAGTGGTAGGGGCTGTCGAAGGGCACCAGCTCGAAGACGATCCGCTCGGTCGGAAGTTTGCTGGTGTGCCGAAGGTAACTGGCAGCGTGACCTTGCCGATCGGGTACGCCTTCCGACCGGGGACGATGCCGTGGAATGTGGTGTGGGTCGTCTCGATCATCGACTGCGGGAGCCGCAGCCGCCTGAAGGTGTCGAGGTAGAGGATGTTGATGGAGCTTCCGCCGTCCATCAGTGTCTTGGGGAGCCAGTAGTCGCCAACCTTGGGCTTGACCACCAAGGCGACTCGTCCTGGGTACTCGATGCGCGGCGAGTGGTCTTGCCGGCTCCAGGTGATGGGCTGCTCCGACCAGTTCAGGAACTGGGGACGTCTATTTGGGACACCGCATTGAGGGCGACGGCGCGGGCGATGACCTTCTTCTCGCGCTTCGTGTTGAAGCCTGTGAAGGTGTGGAGCGAGTCGGCTACTTTGCCGAATTTTCCGCCGTTTGGCGGGTCGTTGTCGGGGTCCTCCCGCGCTTGCCGTGCCTTCTCGATTTCCCTGAGGGTGTGGCAGTCGGCGGTGGTGTGCATTGCGGGCTTTCCTTCCCTGCTATGGAATGCACATGGTTGGTTAAGGAGGGCCGCGGGATCGAACCTTGGCTTGTTCTTGTAGTTTCCGCCGTCGCGGTGTTGCCCTCCGTCGCGGCGGTAGCTCTTGGGCTCGCGCTGTGCGTGCCCGGCGTTGGCAACGAAGTCGACTCGCCCGTCACTGCGGCGCTTGCCAGTGAGGCGAGTGCCGCTGTAGCGTAGGTCGGTTCGGCGTCCGCCGTCGTTGCCGCCCGTGCGGCGTTGACCTCCTGACTGGTCGTCAGTTTCCTGGTTTGGATCTTCCTCGGCGTACCGTTTGGCGATCTCGAGGAGGTCGGGGATGTTGTCGAGTGTGCAGGAGTGTCGCTTGAGCTTGGCGACTAGAGGCTCGTAGCGGCACGAGGTCTTGAAGCAATGGATCGCGGTGTCCGGGTGGATGCCGACCGAGTTGTACCAAAGCTCTTGCCACCGTTGGACCCAGTTGCGGGTCGACTCTGGGGTCCCCGGACGCTGCTCCAGGTCCTCAATAGTGGTGGCGGGTGTAGGAGCACTCAAGTGCCCGAAGGCGTCGCATTTCCTCCCAGGAGTCGATACTGTCCTGGGGGAGAGTGTTGATCCACTGCCTGCACGTCCCCTCCATCATCAGGGGGAGGTAACGGGCGGCGAGTAGGTCAGTGTGACCCGCGATCCCCATCGCCATGAGGTATGTGTCGAGCCAGACGGCGGGGTCGTACGAGGAGTCGTACTTTTCTATCTCTTTTGGCGCCTTGAAGTTTGGCGGGTACTTCTCGCCTCGGATCATTGGTCCGAAGCACTTGGGTCCGAGTCGACTGAGCGACCCCATAGGCTCGCCGTCGCGGCGATTAGTTAGGGTGTGCCGCAAGTCGTCGGGCTGGCGTGCGCGCCAGCTTTGGTTGTTGATGATGTGGGTGCGGGCGTCGATGGGTTGCCCGTTGGCGGCGACAAGGTTGGTTGCCGGCCTGGGGTCGTTGGTGGAGAGTGCCGCGTTCGCGGGTCGGTGTTGGAGCTGCAGCGGCTCTGGTGGCGGGCAGTTGAGGGTGTTTGCCGCCGCTGGGCGGCCGCTGGAGGCCGCTCTGCTTCCCGAGGAACGCGAGTATACTCGACCTGCCGAGTCGGCGCCCGCTTTTTGCTGCTCGACGGCCTTCGCGAGCAGGGCCCTGACGTATTGGATCTGTAGGGCGCCGTCGCCTGTGGCTGTGATGCTGTCGGCTGCTGCTCGTCCTGCCACGAGGTTGTCCATTGGGGTGGAGAACAGCGGGAGGCCGTTTGCGTCTCGCTCCCGTGAGGAGACTACTATCCGCGGCTGGTCCCTGGGAGGGGTGCGGTTGGGTGGTGGTGGGGCGCCCCTCGCCGTTGATCCTGGCAGGGGCCGGGCGCTTCCTCCTGGTGGCGCGTTCTCGCAGATCGCGCGTTCGGCCACGCGGACCGGGTCGTTTTCGTCGTCGAAGTTCAGGGCACGCCCTTGAACGGTGGGGTTCAGGCGTGACCTGATCCGCTGCTGGTGGTAGCGCGACAGCTCCTGCGCCGTCACCTGCTCGAGGCGAAATTTTTCGCGCTCGGCTTGCTCCTTGCGCACCGCCTCCGCCAGTTTCAGGCGGAGTTCCTCGACCTCCGTTGCCGTGGCGTTAGGAGGGATTGGGGTGGAGAAAGGATCCTCCGGCGGATCGGCGTCGGTGGCCATGTAGGTCGCGGCGTGGCGACGGTTCGTCGTGGAGGTCGTGAGTTCTCCGACCGAGTCGGTCAAGATCCCGAGGATGGAGGGGTCCTCGAAGTCTCCCGCGTTGGAGACCTGGGCGATGGAGCCCGCGGACGAGGCCGCGGTGATGGATCCGGCAAGTGACGCCGGGGTCGCCGAGTCGGCGTCGTCGGTGAGGGCCGCATCCTCTGCGGCCGCTGAATTCCCGGCCACGTTGCTGTGGGCCGAGTTGTACTCGGAGGCGAGGCGGTGGATCGTGCGGATCTGGCTCTCGGAGAGCCGATCGCGTGGCGGTGACTCGCGGATGCGAGCCGAGTCCTCCGAGACGATGACGTCGGTGAGGCCGACGAAGAGGCTGATCGTGCCGATAGGCAGGATCACGCTGTGCGTGACGGGTCGCGCCGCCGGGACGTAGCTGCTCGGCAAGATCTGGAGCATCTCGCCGATCGCTATCATGCGGCCGGTGGCGACCGTCTCGTTGATGGGCAGATTGGATCTCGCCGCAGAACACCGGCCAGACCGGCCAGGCCCCACGGTGGGCGCCACTGTCGTGGGAATTGTCACGGCAGATGCGGCGATCGGTGGCGAGTAGTAGAACGAGGGGCAAGGGCGGCCAGCCATCTGCGGTGCGAGATGAGGGCAAAGACACAGGGTTTTACCCAGGTTCGGCCCCCCGGAGGGTAAAGACCTACTCCTGCTAGATTGTATTATGGAGGTGTTACAATGGGCGAGCTCTCCGGTCTGCCGATTGCAGCATCTGCCGTGACAATTCCCACGACACCCGTGAAGGCTAGCGGACATATATTTTCAGAATAAAAGCAACCTTTGATGAAATGTTTACGAAAACCTGCATTGACTACGACCTATGGTATGTGGCTGTAGATATACTGCATCAAACACTCCTTTTCTAGTGAACTTGCTGAGTAAGCTCGTACTCAACGTATCTTCTTAACCCTTGCTAGATTCTGAAGCCATTAAGATGACGTCTACATCAAGTTATGCTGCAGGAAGCATCGTCAAAACCTAAATCTCTTTAATAAAGTCAAGAAGGTCAACATATACACCAACTTAAGTGAAGACGAAGTTACTGATTAGATAGGAATATAATTTCTACCCATAGAACCTGTTTCTGTAGGGTATTGCGATAGCAGCAATGCCAGACCATTAGTTAAGATACTAGTCTTAATAGTATGATAGTTTTTGAGTTATTTATTTCTGATTCTTCTTTGTAAGAATTTCTTTCTCTCTCTTTAACCTAGAGTGTTCTCTGGATCTTGTGTAAAGAGTTGAGTTGTAACCTATAGTCATGTCTTGGACCTGCTATGTTTCTATTGTACCACTCTGAGGGATGTAATACTAATGAACGGTGTTTCATTGAACGACTATAGTGTACTACATCATGCAGTGGTATGTTGGGTCACCGCAGTTATGCATAGATTACCGTTCACTCAATGAGGTGACAATAAAGAACAAGTACCATTTGCCTAGAATCAATGTTCTATTTGATTAGCTAGAAGGAGCCCGTGTGTTCTCAAAGATTGATCTCCGATCAGGATACTTTCAGCTAAAGATTAGAGATCAAGACATACCTAAGACTGCTTTCACCACTAGGTATGGATTTTATGAGTATACCGTGATGCCATTTGGATTGACAAATGCACCAGCTTATTTTAGGAACATGATGAACAAAGTTTTCATGGAGTTTTTGACAAGTTTTTTGTCGTATTCATCGATGACATTTTGATCTATTCCAAGAGCAAAGAAGAGCATGGAGAGCATTTGCGTTTGATACTTGAGAAGATCAGGGAGAACAATTTGTATGCCAAGTTCAGCAAGTGTGAAATCTGGTTGAATGAAGTTGGATTTTCGAACATATTGTGTCGGGATATGGTATATCTATCGATCCCTCAAAGGTATCAGCTGTAACTGAGTGGGAATCTCCCAAGTCAGTTAAGGAGGTCGTAGTTTCTTAGGCTTGCCAGGATACTATAGAAGGTTCATTGAAAACTTCTCAAAGGTAGCTAAGCCAATGACGGAGTTACTTAAGAAAGATAAGAAGTTTGGCTGGACTGAAGTTTGTGAAGTAAGTTTCCAGGAATTGAAGAAGAGACTAGTGACAGCACCAGTCTTATGTCTGCCAGATTTAGAGAAAGATTTCCAAGTCTATTGTGATGCATCTCACCAAGGATTAGGTGGAGTTTTGATACAAGAAGGGAAAGTTGTGGCTTATGCCTCGAGACAACTCAAAACTCATGAAGTGAATTATCCTACTCATGATTTGGAGTTAGCCTATGTTGTCCATGCACTCAAAACATGGAGACATTATATTTTAGGGAAGCGTTGTGAAGTGTTCACAGATCACAAGAGTTTGAAATATATCTTCACTCAGAAAGAAATCAATGTGAGACAAAGAAGATGGATAGAGCTCATCAAGGACTATGACTTGAGTTTGCAATACCATCCTGGTAAATCAAATGTTATAGAGGATGTTTTAAGCCGTAAGGTTTATGTGAATGGCGTTACTAAGGGAGAATTGCTAGATGATCTGTGTGCCCAATTCAAAGATCTCAGATTGGAGATAGTGCCTAAAGAATATCTCATCTCACTGGATGTTCAAGCCACATTGTTGGACAAGATCAAAGAAGCACAAAAGTTGGACAAGGAAATTGAAGAGATTAAAGGTAAAATTAGCAAAGGGAAAGTTAAAGGATTCCATCAAGACGAACAGGGTACTTTTATGGTATGGAAAACGTATCTGCATTCCGCAGGATCCGGAGCTTCGGAAACTGATTCTGCAAGAAGCACACAACACACCATATTCCATTCATCCAGGTAACACTAAAATGTACATGGATGTGAAGGAAAGATTTTGGTGGAATAATCTCAAGAAAGACATCGTAGAACACATTGCTTTATGTGATGTGTGTAGTCGAGTGAAAGCGGAACATCAGAAACTGGCAGGGTTATTACAACACTACCTATTCCTAATTGGAAGTGGGATAAGATTGGTATGGATTTTATTGCCGGAATGCCAAGGACTAGGTCTGGATATGATTCTATTTGGGTTGTTGTAGATCGCCTAACTAAGGTGGCTCATTTCATACCCGCAAAGACTACCTATACAAGTTCTAAGTTAGCCAAGATCTATATGAACAGGATTGTATGTCTACATGGAGTACCCAAGAGTATTGTGTCTGATAGAGGAACTCATTTCACCTCGCATTTTTGGTGACAACTGCATGAGTCATTGGGAACAAGATTGGAATTCAGCACAGCTTTTCACCCCTAGACTGATGGACAGACAGAAAGGACCAATCAGATTTTGGAAGATATGTTGAGGGCATGTGCCCTAGACTATGGTGCTAGTTGGGATGAAAGCTGCCTTATGCAGAATTCTCTTACAATAACAGCTATCAAGACAGCATTGATATGGAACCGTTTGAATTTCTTTATGGAAGAAAGTGTAATACACCATTGCTATGGAGTGGTGTTGGAGAAAGAAATTTGTTCGGACCAGAACTGATTAAGGAAGCTGAAGAGAAAGTTAAATTAGTAAAGGACAGATTGAAGATAGCATAGTCCCGACAAAAGAGCTATGCAGATCCAAATTGTAGAGAAGTCACCTATGAGGTAGGTGATAGAGCGTATCTTAGAGTCTCACCACTTCGTGGTGTGAAGAGATTTGGGGTCAAAGGAAAGTTGGCACCAAGATACGTTGGACCATTCAAGATTTTGAGCCGCAAAGGAGAAGTGGCTTATGATATTGAATTGCCTGAATCACTCATCATTTCACAATGTGTTTCATGTGAGTCAATTGAAGAAATGCCATCTGGAGATGGAGGAAACTTATTTGAAGGATACTATACCTTTGGAAGAGGTTCAGTTGGAGAGTGATCTCACCAATGAGGAGAAACCTATCAAGATTCTTGAGACTGCAGAAAGAGTTACTCGGACTAAGACTATCAAATTCAGCAAAGTACAATGTAATCATCATATCAAAGAAGAAGCAACTTGGGAAAGATAAGATGATCTTCGTAAAGACCACCCACACCTATTTGCTAGCCAATCCGAATCTTAAGGGGTTAGATTTGTAACATCCAAAAATTCATAAATTGTAAAAGCATGCATTGCATTCATATAAGCATAGCATATTTGTCTTGCACCAAAATTTTCAAACCAAAATTCAAAATAAAACCATTAATATGCCTATTTTTATTAAACATATGAAGCTTGGTTTTATTTCTGTTTTCAAAGGGCCAAAGTTATTTTGAGTGAATATATGTGTTTGACACACTTTTTGACACTAGAATAGTCCCACAAATTTTTGGTGAAAATTAGACTTGATTTGAATTTGTTTTGAGCTTTCAAACCTGATTTAGAAAATCAAATTAGAAAAATAAAAACAAAGAAAGGAAAAAAGAATGGAAACAAATGACCATCGGCTCAGCCCACCCAACTTCACGGCCCAGTGAAGCCCACCTCCCCGCACCCCCTACCCCTTCTTTTCTCACCGCACGCATCGCACCCCACCTCGCTGACTTCATGGACCCACTGCCACGTCAACCCCATCTTCCTCAATCAGCACCCGCGGACTTCGCCACCATCGCTCGTTACTCGCTGATTGATTTCGAATCAATTCGCGTTACTGCCACAGTAATCCCACCCCCGAACCCCCTCTACTTAACCCCCTCCTCCTTCTGCTCTTTCCCCTCACTCACCACCCTCTAAGCGCTGCTAGGCTGTCCACACGCGAGCTCGCATTGTCGCTGTTTCGAGCGTCTCTGGCGAGCAAATACACTAACCCTAGCCTTTCCCCTTCTCTCTGGTTGATGCTCGTGCACTCACTGTCCTCTTGCGCGTCTAACGCCACCATTCTCTTGTCTTCCTGTGCCCTGTAGTGCCGCCAACGACGACACTCGAGCGCACCCGACGCTGACCTCACCTCCGGCGAGGAATCCCTGACGACTCCGCACACCCGCTCCTCCACTTTGTCGACCATCGTCATCGCCTCGTCTCCGTGCTTCGGTAACGAACCGTGCCTTCCCCACTCACCCCCTAGCGCCGCCAGTACACCGCCGGCAGGAGCGTCACAGTTGCTCTGGCCATTCACGCCGCCCAGCTATGGTTAAAGCAACCAGGGCCGTTAGATCTAGATCTAGAGGGTCAGATTAGATCATGTATTGAATTTGTATCATTAGATCTGGCCCGTGCGTTTCCATTTAGATCATGTGGCTCTTGTTGATCGGTCCAGCCGAATTGGTATGGGCCAATCAGACATAGCCATGTGTCTATGTTCTGTTTAAATAAATTCCAGAAAAGGTTTTTGAATGTTTAAAGTTGTAAAATTCATATGTTTTGTTCTGTTTATCCAAAGAATGCAAATAAGATATCATTGGATTCATAAAAATGATCCCTACATCACTGTGGGATTATAATTGTATTTTGCTTCTTGAAAAATATGATTATATGCAGAACACTTTATAGGCTTATTTTGACTTTACAAGATGTTTATAAAATTGTTTTGAGGCAAATATAAGTTTGTTTAGACTTTAAATAGATGGTTTTGTGTTATGTGTTGTTTGGCTAGACTTGTTAGTATAGAAAATTCATTTAATTGCATTTGAATGCATTCATATATATTTTTTCTTGATTATTTGAATGTGAATTTGGTGCTATTATTTTATATGTAGATTTTGGTGCTAGTGGTGATTGTGAGTGTTAGGATTGTTGCTACTCCCCCAACTACTACCAAGGCAAGTGGTGCTTCATGTATGTTGTCCCATTATTTTGACTATGCACTAGTGATATTTTGAGTAGGGCATGCATGGAATTTTTGCTAAGTATATATATGCTATGCCTTGGGAAATCCTAGTAGTTGTAGTCTTAGTGGAATTTTATCTAAGTTAAGATACATGTTATTGTATCATGCTTAGCCTATCTAGTAGCAAACAAGGGTGGAATATATTCATGCTATGGAAATTTTGCTAAGTCCTTGACTTATGTTTTGATTAATAAAAAACTAAGTGAATGAATCACCTGGGTGGAATGGTATGATGGTTTATGTTGAGTGGTTACACAAGGCCCATGTCTACGGTTTACCTTGTGTATCTCACTTGTGGAAAGCCACCCAGGAACAAAGGGATTTGAGATACTAAGTGTTTAGAAGCTTCTAGTGCAACCACGTGGCATATGGGATCTGCCTTTATCATATAGGTTGCAATAACTTAGACAGATGGACAGTTGGTGGTAGGGTGATAGGATGGAACGCGTCCATGGTGGTCTATGGGAAGGCTTATGAAAAGTATCGTCTCGATGCATGTCGAGTCTTGTGGGGAAAGTGTACCACCTCTCGAGAGGGTAAAACCTAAGTACTTTGTCGTGTCCCCGGCAACGGAAAATTTGAGCATCAAAGACATTGAAGCTATCAAGGATCTCCTCATCCCAATTTCTAAGTTAAAAACTTGTGGTTGAACAAGGGTTAAAGGTTCACCAATGTCTATTCGTGGTTCCTTGGGAGTTTTTGCCAAACAAAAACTTAGTGTTTTCAACTAATAAGATAAACCTATTTTGAGCAAAGCAAGCCTAAGCTACACTTAGCCAATTTCATATAGATGTTAGTTACCATTATTCTACCAAGGTATCACTTGCCAATACTATTCCAAATGTATTGAACCACTGTGGCTGTAACTTATTGAGGTGACCCAGCATACCACTGCATGTGTAGTATACTATAGTCGTTGACATGACATCCACAGAACACCGTTCTGTAAATATCACATCTCTCAGAGTAGTACAACAGAAACATTGCGGGTCCATATTACAAATATACACACCTTATTATTATTACGATACCGGAAGTTCGAGACTTCCAAAATATTCAATTTACAAACCAAAATATAAAGTGTTTTAGCAGAATTTAAAAGTAGCAACTCTGACTAGGAGTTGAGCTCAGCAGCTTATTCTATAGAGTTCATGCTGCTCGGCTCCGTTTGTTACTACTAACTAGGAATACTTAGTTGGACTCGTTATCATCGACACTGTAGCGGATCTCGTAATCCACTCCTTTAACACCTCCGGACAGATCAGGTCCCTCGTAGAACACAACTTCTTAGCATTCGGCTGCATACATTGACAGGTCTTCGGGATCCTTAGAGTCTAAGCAAGGGATCAAAGGAAAGAATCAGTAACAGCGTTACCCAACAAGTTCATTATATGAAAGGTGGGAAGTTTGATGCTCTAACTACCACCTCAGATAATAAATCCTTGGCACTATGCAATTTTTGTTAATCTTTCTTCAAAGATTGATTTTATTCTGAAAAACTATGACAATCACCCTTCACAGGTTGACCAGAACTTTCATGGAGTTCCTTTCATGTCGCGTTCGTAGCTCCTTCCCGGAACAGGGAGTAACAAGTTACAGTTCTTACACTCTGCAGAGGTGTGTTACTTTACCCATGAGAGTTCAACTCCTTGTTGCACAACCGGGCGTACCTTCCCGTCCACAATTCCATGATGTGGGGCCCAGTAGTTGGTCCAAGCCAATCACTGCCCCCTTCACGACCTGCATGCCTCCTTGGTGTACATCATGCCCACATAATGAATTACGGCAATGGTTTGTACAAACCGTTAGATGCCAGAACTATCATGGGACGATGAGGGTTCCCACCCATATGTTGCATATCCTCTACGAATTACCAATTAATATACACGCTACGAGGATAACAGCCACGACCTGCACATCCGGCTTCATGCGAGAGGAAGAAGATACAGCTGACTTCTATGTCCATTCCAAATCTCATGGCTAACGCGTAATATACGGCGCTAGAATCACTGATGTTAGAGGTTATTAAGTCCCTACTTGATCATCATTGTTTGCAACTAGAACCCTAAGTTCTATTGCTCCATTATATCATCACTTAGGATGATATCTATGATTTCTTTTTTTGTGAAAATAATATTTTCTTTCTTTTATAGCATATATGATAACACACAATTTGCAAATACTTTGATAAAGACTCTTCAAAGGACATGAGCAAGTGATGAACTTGCCTTGTGATGGCAAGGTAGTGAAGTCTGATGCTTGCACTAGACCTTGAGCTTCTATGTCTACAAAAACATCATTATTGCCCGGTAAGGACAATATTTAAGAAGCAATATGATTATGCAAGTAATGTAATGCATTATTTAATTAGTTATGCATTTACCCTATTATTATATAAGGTTATTTTTAATAATAATAAAGCATTTATAAATATTATTTTTTATTATTTGTAACATATATTGAATTATTTTATTTTATTTCCCTTTTATTTGAATTTTATTGATTTAATAATTCTTTTAGGAATTATCAATTATACATAAAAATTGTTATTAAATATTTATTTAGTATTTTTCAAAAATACTACAATATTAATATATAATGAAATTGATTTTTATTTATTTTTATCGTCTTTCAATAATTTTGTAAAATTCCATAAGGAATATATAAATTACAAAATTCTTATAAAAATTTAAATGTCTAAAATTTTATATCTTATTTTATTTGGATAGTGTGGATTATTGTGAATGAAAAAATATTTTATTTAAAATTTTTGGACTTTTAATTTTATTTTCTAGAATTTAATTAAATCCAGGGGTATTTTGGTCTTTTCCTTTTTATTAAAACAGGCCTTAAAAGATTTCTGGGCTGGTTATTCTTATTGGGCCCTAGTGGCCCATTAGTCATAGTCAAAAATACTACCCCGAAGGGTTTGGCCCATCTCAGCCCATTTCTCTCTGCCTCTCTCCCTCGAGCTCATCCTCTCCTCCTCTGACCCCGACCCCGTGGTCGGTGAGATCGTCGCCGGCGATTCTCGCCGCCGTGGGCCATTCTGGTCGCTGCCATGGTGCAACAGGGGGTTGTCGACGATGCCCGTCCTATCTATCCAATTGAATTAGAGCCTGGGGCTCTCCTGCGATGGATTGATGCTGTCTCGAACCCTAGGGTTTGGAGTTGGCGTGGATCCAGGTGCTGCCGCCACCCTCGCACGTCGTGGTGATGGTCCTCGCCTCTATGTGTGTTCTTGGTCGCCATCGTGGCGCCGTATGGGTTGCATCGCCCCCTCTGGGTGCTCCTCGTGTCGCCATGGACATCGGCCCCTCTGCTTCCTCTTCTAGTCTCCAGCGAGGACCTTCGGTGAGTTCTTCTCCTCTTCCCTTGTGATCTCTGTGCTTGCTCATACCATGTTGGATGTTGGCAGTGACCTCTCTGGTTACTGTCTGGTTCTGATTAGGATGATTTATCCATTTAGGGTTCTTATCCTATGGTTGATCATATACTGGATGAATTGGATCATGTTTGGATGATTTGTAAACATGCTAAGTGGTTATTGGCCTAAGGCTTGTTGCTTAAGATAATCTATAATGTTTCTGGTGGCTTATTAGATGATTTTATGCTTGGATTACATCTGGTTCATATGGTATAGTTGCTTGGGAACCATGCTTGATAAAGTCAGTAACTTGATAACCTTTCACTGTCATTTCTGGGTTTATGCTCATGGTTATGGTGTGATGAAATCACTGTCTTAGTGCTGTTGGCTTGTGAATTAGTGTGTGGTTTGAGATCATCAACAGTGAAGTTTAACATAGGAATATCCTAGTTATGATTCCTGTATTAACATGAAAATGATTAGTAAGTTGATTGTTTGAATTTGTGATAATGAAATGTATATTATGATTCATATAGAATTGTTCTTGTGACACCATCATGGTATGGCACACAAGTTTGATTCTAATCCATTGATTGGGTTGGTTTAAGCTTAAGACAAACTTGGCTTTGAAAGATATATTGAAATGTTCTTTTCTGAAATCCCTAAGACCAATGATGTTGGTCTGAGGCTTAGGGATTCAGACCTTATCTAGTTGATTCATATGGATAGTCCTGGTAGTAGTACCCGCTATTGTTTTTGAATCAAAACTTGGAGAACAATGATAATAGGCTTGATCATTCCATGGATCCAAAAGATTTGTTTCTAAGGTGCTACCCTTCCTTTAGGGATGTGCCTAGAAATTAGATCATAGCTATATTTATGCTTGAATTGTAATATATAGCTTGACAACCAGAGCAATGATGTTGCTCTGAGATCTGGCTGGATCCTTGTACTTTGCTTTTTGCTTTTAGAGTTTAAAATCCCTATGATGGATTCACCCCACTTGGGTGCTTTTTGAGGGTTTGTTTTTTAAAACAACACATGCTTCTCTCTAGATGATATGATTAGATCATGTGAAGGTTTTATGAAACTCACCACAGAATTTGATGTTTTTTGTAGAGTAAGGTGGTGATGATGATCTTGTTTTGTTGTGCTTCTGTGCTTGACCTTGATCTAGCCTGCTCCTCCTAGCTCCTGGATTTGTCCTTGAGCTAGCCTCCTCCTCCTAGCTCCTGGACTTGGCCTTGCTGTCCACCTGATCCTTCCCTCTCCTTATGTCACCATCCTGGTGATGTTTGGTTGATCTTTGGTGGTTTGGTTTGGCTGTTGTTCTTGGTAACCTGCTGCCTAAGCTGTCTGTTCTTGTGTGCAAGCAGTGGAGAGGTGCACTAGTACCTCTCCACGGCTGTGCTGGTGAATTTGTGAGTTTGGGGATGTGTTGATAAGCTGACAGCACACCACATGCATGTTGGTGTGTGTCCTGCCTGTGTGCTTGCTATGCACTTGTGGATATGCTTTGGTCTTGGAAATTACTGTGATCAGATTACTTTTACCTAGCTGGTTTGCCCCTCCTTGCTGTCAATTTGACCCCTTTGGCTTAAAGTTTATGAAAGATACATTCTTTCATATTGGTGAAACTTGCCCCTTTTTATAAATTTCTCAATGATGAATTTGTCTAGTTCACTTCACTGTCATGTCTGAGAGAAAATAATACTAACTCTAACTTTCCTTTTTCTATTTAGTTTATGTTTGTTTTGCAGGTACAGATATAAAGATGAAGATTTTAGATTAGGTTTAGTTTTATAGAATAATTCAATGTAATCTTCTTATTCTTTTGTAATTTTCTTTTTATTAATTTGTAATCTTCATTTTATTCTTCTGTAATAAAGATTAAATAATTTTCAGTAAAGAAATATTCTTATTATTTTTTCTTTTTTAATTGTGAAGTTTGGAATGATTTCAGTAAGTTACATTTTTTGTAACTTGTTTATATATTGATAATATGAAATAAGTTTTCATATTCATAATTGTTTTCTTTAGATAATGTTTGAGTCAAAATAATTAACCCTTAATTAAATCAAGATTGAAATCTTATTTCTAATTCATTTGAATTATAATTCAAACAGTCAAGTTTAAAAATTCAAATTTACTTTTCAAACACAAAATTCCTCAAGATCATATCAAAGTTTATAACAATCATCCTTTAAGACTAAACCTAATCTCAAAGTATGAAAGAAACATTGATCACTTTAGGTTTTTATTTGGCGAAAATTTTACCCACATTTTCACAGATGAATGCATGCAACATTCCATATTCCTAAATCTACCCTTCGTTAGTTCCTAAATGCTGGGATGTTACAGACTTCCCTCCTTAAATTAAACTTTGTCCCGAAGTTTGTGGAGATGTACCTGAATAGTTATGGATAGGCTTTCCTTAAATCCTCTTCTTTCTCCCACGTGGCTTCCCTTTCAGGGTGGTGTTACCAATGTACCTTGCAATATTTGATTGCTCTGTTCCTTAATCTTTTCCAGTTTTCTTCCAGAATCTTACAAGGCTTTTCAATATAAGTCAGGTCTGCTTGTAGTTCTATCTCTTGGTGTGTGATTGCATCATCTGGAACTTTCAAACATTTACGAAGTTGTGACACATGGAAAACATTATGAACTTGAGCCAATCTTGATAGTAACTCTAAAGCATAATCTATAGTTCTGTTTTGACTCAGTATCCTGAATGGTCCGATGTATCTTGGACTCAATTTCCCTTTAACTCTGGACCTTTTCACCCCTTTCATTGGAATTACTTTCAAATAGACCATATCTCCCACTTCTGGATGCCATGATCTTCGACTTTGATCTGCATAACTTTTGTGCCTGCTTTGGGCTATTTTCAGTCTATCCCTGATCTTATCAATGATATCTTGTCTTTCTTTGATATAATCTGGCGCAAATTCGTTGCTGCTTCCAGGCTCATACCAACATATTGGTGATCTACACTTCCTTCCATACAGAACCTGATATGGAGCTGCCTTCAGACTACTCTGATAGCTATTATTATAAGAAAATTATGCCAATGGTAGATGATCTTCCCATGTTCCTCCAAAATCTAGTGCACAAGCTCTTAACATGTCTTCTAGTATTTTATTTGTTCTTTCAATTTGACCTTCTGTCTCAGGATGATATGCTGTACTGAAATCTAACTTTGAACCAAGCGCCTCATGCAATTGCTTCCAAAATGCTGAAGTAAACACTGATCCCCTATCAGTTATGATCTTTTTGGGTACTCCATGATTACTTACTATCTCTTTGATATATACTTCAACTAAATTCTCGGCATTATCTTTTTGATTCACCGGAATAAAGTGTGCACCCTTAGTGAGTCTGTCCACAATTACCCATATCATATCCTTCCTTTTTGGTGTCATGGGCAATCCTGTGATGAAGTCCATACCTATTTGCTCCCACTTCCATTCAGGAATTTCCAAGGGTTGTAATGGTCCTGCTGGACTTTGATGTTCATCCTTCACCCTTTGGCAAGTATGGCATTCAGATACATATTTAGCAATACCTCTCTTCATGTTATTCCACCAGAATAGTTCTTTCAAATCCATATACATCTTAGTTCTCCCTGGATGTATAGAATATGGAGTATCATGTGCTTCTCTGAGTATGACATCTCTAATCTCCGTCACATCTGGAACACATAGACGGTCTTGAAACCATAAAGACCCATAATCCCCAAGGCGAAAAACTGATTTTTGCCCTTGAGATATCCTCCGAATTTCCTCAGCAATAAAAGGATCTTCTGTTTGATGTCTAAAAATTTCTTGCTTAAGATCACATCACCTTTCAACTACCTGCATAGTAGCTAATCCTCCAAGAACCTCTGTTTTAATAAATTGAAGTTCTAATCTTTCCAAGTCCATTTGTAACTCTTTTGGTAACTCCCGATTACTAGGCTGAATATCAGCACTCTTTCTGCTTAAAGCATCTGCTAACATTTGCTTTTCCTAGGGTGTAGTTGATGGTTAAATCATAATCCTTGATTAGTTCCAACCAATGCTTCTGTCTCATATTAAATTCCTTTTGATTGAAGAAATATTTGAGACTTTTATGGTCAGTGTATAACTCAGATCTGGCTTCATAAAGAAAATGCCTCCATCCTTTCAGCGCAAAAACTACTGCTGCTAACTCTAAATCATGAGTTGGATAGTTGACTTCATGTGGTTTCAGTTGTCTTGAACCATAAGCAATCACTTTCCGATCTTGCATTAATACACAACCCAAACCTTGTTTAGACGCATCACAGTATATGGTGAAGTCCTTCTCTGTTTCAGGAACCGCTAGGATTGGAGCTGTGGTTAATCTAGTCTTCAACTCTTGAGAACTTGCCTCACATTTCTCATCCCACTTGAATGGTGTATTCTTCCTTAATAATTTGGTCATTGGTCCGGCTATTTTGGAGAACCCTTCAATGAATCTCCGATAATAACCAGCCATTCCTAAGAAACCTCGAATTTGCTTCACAATGGTCGGTGCAGTCCACTCTAGTACTGACTCAACTTTAGATGGATTCAGAGCAATTCCATCCTTACTGATCACATGACCGAGAAATTCTACCTCATCAAGCCAAAATTCACACTTACTGAACTTAGAATAAAGCTTGTGTTCTCTTAATGTCTGCAATGCTATCCTTAAATTATCAGCATGCTCCTCCTTATCCTTGGAGTATATCAGAATATCATCAATAAAGACTATGACGAACTTGTCCAAATATGGCATGAAGATCTTTTTCATCAGATTCATGAATACTTCCGGTGCATTGGTCAAACCAAATGGTACTACCAGATACTCATGGTGTCCATATCTTGAGACAAATGTTGTTTTTGGAACATCTTCCGGTTTGATTTTTATTTGATGATATCCAGATCTTAAATCGATCTTTGAAAATACTCCCGCTCCTTTCACTTGATCAAACAAATCTTGAATTCTTGGTAAAGGATACTTATTATTGATAGTAACATTGTTTAAGTTTCTATAATCACCACACATTCTTCTTCCACCATCTCTCTTATCCATAAAGATTTCTGGTGTTCCCCATGGAGATACACTTTCCTGCATAAATCCTTTTCTAGCTAACTCATCAATTTTCTCTTTGAGTTCTTTCAACTCTTTGGGTCCCATCTTATATGGTGCTTGAGCTATTGGTGCTGTGCCAGGAATTAGGTCAATATTGAACTCTATCTCACGGTCTGGTGGCATTCCGGGTAGTTCTGCTGGAAAAACATCTTGAAATTCATTTACTATAGGAATCTCTTCCAATTTGACCTCTTTCATTGAGTTCAACTGCAGATCCACCATGATATGACTGTGCTTATCTTCTTGGTAAACTATCCATGCTCCACTTGGAGTTTTGATTGAGACAGTTTTATCCTCATCACAATTTATCTGAGCTCCGTGTTCCATCATCCAATCCATTCCCAGCACTACTGCAATTCCCTTCAAAGGAATCACATAAAGGTCTGCGAAATATGTACAACCACAGATCGAGATAACCTGATCTTGTTTTATGTGGCGTACAATCACATTACCTCCTACCGTAACTACAGTCATAGGACTTTCTAACGTTGCCCTTCTAATCCCGAACTTATCACAAAATTCTTCAGAAATGAATGAAGTAGTTGCACCAGTATCAAATTGAACTTTGTCGGGATTGGTAAGGATATTGAGCGTACCTATCACTGCATGCTCCGAATTATCCACCTCCTCGAGGGTTGCACAGTTCAGTTTTCCGGTAGGTCGGTTCCTCTTTCCATTGTTGTTCTTGCCATTATTTCCTCCTTTATTGGGTTGTACATTTCCTCCACTGGCTTGTCCTCCTCCCTTGGTAGGCCAACCTCCTGGTGGTTTGCTCGGACAATCTGGCTTGATATGCCCCTTCTGACCACAACTGTAACAGATCACTATAGGCTTTTTGCATTCCCTCTGGAAATGCCCTGGAATTTCACAATTGTTACAAATAACATTCCTTCTCGGATTGGATTGATTTCCACCACTGCCCTTGTTATTGTTATTGTTGTTGTTGCCATAATTCCTATTCCGAGGTTTGAACTCCAGGTTGGGTTTAGGTTTGCTTGCCTGAATCCTCTTGGTTTCCTTCTTGGATCTCTTCCTCCGATCCTCTTGGACATTCTTGTAGTCATCTTCAAAAGTAATGGCTGCATCCAACAACTGCTGATAAGTTTGCTTATTGGCTAACCTTAGCTGCATCCTCACAAATGGATTTAATCCACGCAGGAAACGCTTCTTCCGCTTCTCTTCAGTGTTGACATCCTCCTCAGCATAGCGAGACAGTTGACTAAACTCCCGGATGTACTTCATGACACTAGTACATCCTTGCTGAAGCTCCTCAAATTCTCTCCGTTTCAACTCCATAACACTTTCCAGAACATGATATTCACGGAATCTCTGCTTGAACTCTTCCCAGGTAAACTCCCTTCCTGGTTGTTGCATGGCTAATTGATTTTCCCACCATGATGTTATAGGTCTAGTCAGCAGATGAGTTGCATACCTCAATTTCACCTCATCATTGCAAACTACAGTCTTCAGCTTCCTTTCAGAATCTGCTAGCCAGTCTTCTGCATCCATTGGTTCAGGAGCTGATGCAAAAGGTAACGGTCTTGCATTCTGGAAATCAGATAGACTCACTCCTCCACCTTCAGGTTCCCTCTGATTTGCTCGCCCCAGCAACTCTTCCATAAACTTGTTCTGGGTCTCTTGCATCATTTGCATGCATTGCATAAAGTTCTGCTCCATTAACGGCCTCATTGGTGGTGGTGGTAGTAATACTTCTTGGTTTGCTGCATCTGCATCGGCCTTTTATTTGTCCTCTCGCTCCATCCGCTGTTGCTCAGTTTCCATTCCTACTCCCGTATCCATGACCCTCTAGTCCTGCAACATAAAGCGAATACTCAAAATTACATCATGAACATGTGTTCTGAGCTCGACTTTACGCACAGAACTAGTCACACAATGAAAATCCAAAGAAAATCCAAATATGCATTTCACATATTTTACATACTATCATAATAATACAAAGTCATTACAACATATACCATATAGGTATAATCACAAAATTACCTTACTCGTCTCACTAACTTATTTCTAGGAGTACAATACATGGTACTTGATATTACTAACTAGTTGCCCCCTTCTAGTAGTAACTACGCTCATCATACATGTCTGATGTCCAACCGTGATGACGTGTTGTTCGTCGCACAGTTTGTGGAACATATGGCCTTCCAAAAGGAATATACTCTATATCTAAAGTGTTAGGACTTGAGTCATTACTCAACTTGAGCGCATTGAATCCCTCCAGCTCAGCTAAAAAGTCTTCAGAAACATATTCAACATTATCTCCAGCCTGCATCCCCTGAGCTTCATTTCTTGAGTTGTCAACGGGATACACAGATCCTGCTGCTTCCCATGTGCTCTCTTGGGAAAGATAATTAAACACTAGATAATGTATATTCCCTGGGTTTTGAGAAGATTTTGATGATTCAAACACTCTCTCCTCAGGATGTTCTTCTTCATCCTGGTTATCTATGGACATGGTATTTCTACTTCTGTTATTAGGGTTCATCCTTACACCCATCCAACTAGATTGTCCAACATTTCTGTCAAAACCATCCGTGGACATCTGGTGTTCATGAGATCCATTATATGATCTCATCCTCCAACCATCTGAATTCTCAATAGTAAGTTCTGATTCAGAACCATCCTCTGAGCCATGTGGTACTGCATACCTCATATCCATAGTAGGATCATGTATAGGTTCAGGTCTTGGTGAATAAGGATATGGTATAAAAGATTCAGGGTCTATAGGTATATCATTAAACATAGATGTTGCACTAATACTTGCTTCCTTCTCTAACTGGAATGCTAATTGCTTTCTCCTTTCCGGATCAGTTAGATCCTCTAACATATCATTTTTGTCTTCGACAATCACTTGATGTGCCTTATAAAAAGACGCAACGAGTGTTCGGTATTTATCCATAAACTTGGAAGCTAACTTAGGATGCTTCTTAACGAAAGTAAGATGATCCGGTATAGGCTCCGAGTCTATAGAATCATGAGGTATCACAAAGAATGTGCTACCTTATAGCTCCTTGGTTTTCTGCTCCCGGATATTAGCTATCGCCTCCACAACAGCAACATGATATGCTGCAAAATGACTCCTACCTTCTCCTATAGGTAGATCATGATATAATCCAAGCTTCTCTGGAAGTTGGATACTTACACGGTACTTGGATAACATCCGGACATCAAGGTAAGTGATAGTGTTCACTGGAATTCTAGTGGGACAACTAAAGAGATTTAAAAGTTGACGAAGTTGGTCTGTAAATGATCCTTGATAATCATCAAAAGTCTCCTCTTTCCTTACCAAAGTCTATTTTGGAAACTTTGGTGCCATATCTCTGTATATCATAAAATTAGTTTTGATTAGTATCCAATAATATATTGCATCAAAACAAACAATTATCGTACTAAAATATATAACGGAATATTCTCATTTGAATACCCATTATATTACTTTTAGAGAATTCTTTATCGTTGATAAACTTTTCTACAGGTAATACCCTTTACTAGGTTTCCAACATAAGGTCAAAGAAATTTTCTCTGATACCAACTGCGGTGACCCAGCATACCACTGCATGTGTAGTATACTATAGTCGTTGACATGACATCCACAGAACACCGCTCTGTAAATATCACATCTCTCAGAGTGGTACAACAGAAACATTGCGGGTCCATATTACAAATATACACACCTTATTATTATTACAATACGGGAAGTTCGAGACTTCCAAAAGATTCAATTTACAAACCAAAATATAAAGTGTTTCAGCGGAATTTAAAAAGTAGCAACTCCGACTAGGAGTTGAGTTCAGCATCTTATTCTATAGATTTCATGCTGCTCGGCTCCAATGGTTACTACTAACTAGGAATACTTAGTTGGACTCATTATCATCGACATTGTAGCGTATCTCGTAATCCACTCCTTCAACACATCCAGACAGATCAGGTTCCTCGTAGAACACATCTTCTTTGCATTCGTCTGCATACATTGGCACGTCTTCGGGATCCTTAGAGTCTAAGCAAGGGATCAAAGGAAAGAATCAGTAACAGCGTTACCCAACAAGTTCATTATATGCAAGGTGGGAAGTTTGATGCTCTAACTACCACCTCGGATTATAAATCCTTGGCACTATGCAATTTTTGTTAATCTTTCTTCAAAGATTGATTTTATTCTGAAAAACTATGACAATCAGCCTTCACAGGTTGACCAGAACTTTCATGGAGTTCCTTTTCTGCCGCATTCGTAGCTCCTTCCCGGGACAGGGAGTAACAATTTACAGTTTTTACACTCTGCAGAGGTGCGTTACTTTACCCATGAGAGATCAAATCCTTGTTGCACAACCGGGCGTATTTTCCCGTCGACAATTCCATGATGTGGGGCCCAGTAGTTGGTCCAAGCCAATCACTGCCCCCTTCGCGACCTCGCATGCCTCCTTGGTGTACACCATGCCCACATAAAAAATTACGGCAATGGTTTGTACAAACTGTTAGATGCCAGAACTATCATGGGACGATGAGGGTTCCCACCCATATGCTGCATATCCTCTACGAATTACCAATTAATATGCATGCTACAAGGATAACATCCACGACCTGCACATCCGGCTTCATGCGAGAGGAATAAGATACAGCTGACTTCTCTGTCCCATTCCAAATCTCATGGCTAACGCGTAATATACGGCGCTAGAATCACTGATGTCACAGGTTATTAAGTCCCTACTTGATCATCATTGTTTGCAACTAGAACCCTAAGTTCTATTGCTCCACTATATCATCACTTAGGATGATATCTATGATTTCTTTATTTGTGAAAATAATATTTTCTTTCTTTTATAGCATATATGATAACACACAATTTGCAAATACTTTGATAAAGACTCTTCAAAGGACATGAGCAAGTGATGAACTTGCCTTGTGATGGCAAGGTAGTGAAGTCTGATGCTTGCACTGGACCTTGAGCTTCTATGTCTACAAAAACATCATTATTGCCCGGTAAGGACAATATTTAAAGAAGCAAAATGATTATGCAAATAATGTAATGAATTATTTAATTTGATATGCATTTACCTGTAGGGGTCCCAACCTAATAAGGTTGATCCCTCCTGTGTTTTACAATGCTAGTCCCTGGATCAATAGCTAGCATCCACAGTTAAGATGTAATATCAAGATACAAGGGTCATATTATAACATTATAACCAGTAATAACATAGTTTTATTACATCATACATAGCTCATTTGGCTATTACATTACATTGCAGCGGAATAAATATAATCATGGGTCCTTCATCTTCATAGTTCCACAGGCAGATGTTGGTTGTAGACTTTGTAATCTTAGTCAATCAAACAATCTTCACTTAAAAACAATCATCCTGCAACATTACAAGTTACAGCCACAAGGGTCAATACATTTGAATTGTATTGGCGAGTTTCACTTTTATATATAATAAGTGGATCCTATCATTACATGCAAATTTGGCTAAGTAGAGTTTAGGGTTCATTGGCATAAAGCAATATTTTATCCTATATTTTCAAAATGGTTTTAGTCTCTTGTCAAATCTCATTTCCAAGATCCTTGAACTCCTTGGTAGACTCTCAAGTGTTCAAGTACTTGTCAAAAATCATTGAGCACCTTGGTAACCCCAAGTGCTACAAGTTTTCTCAAAGCTCATGAGTTCCTTGGTAACCCCAAGTACATCATGCTCTTGTGCACCTTGGTAACCCCAAGTGCAACAAGCTTAATCAAAGTCTCTTTGAATTCCTTGGTACCCCCAAGTGCATCAAGTTTTTATATTAGAAATTAGAATGTCGAGATCTCCCATAGTTCAAACTTTAGTTGCTCAGTATTGTCCATAACCGGGGACACGGCTAAGTACTTAGATTTTATTAACTTCTGCAGAAGGAGTACACTTTACCCACATGACACAATCCCATCTTGTTGCCACCAGTGGCCTACTGGATTAGTGCTCACCAAGATGGAGTACTGGCAGACTGAGAATGTGACGAAGTCTTTCCAAAAGGTCCTTCCATACATCATTGCTAGCTTGTCTTCAGCCCCCATGAAGCATTCTAGATCCCCATGTCCGGTAACTAAAGACAATGTATGGATCTTCCTAATGTAGTTGACTAAGCCAGAGCCATAATAGCATGTGGTTGTACACGAAAGCCACAATTGGTGAAACATGTTCAATCTCTAAGTTTCCTAGGTGGTTTTCAATTGGAGCACAACACAAAGTGATTGCCATAGACATGGTTCCCTTTTGTTGCCACCTTCTCCAAAACATAAAATGTCCACCACCTAGGTGGTTCATTGAGTCCTTGTTTTATTATATAAATCACAAGTCTTTTTCACAACCTTTGTAAAATTTCAACATGTATCTCTTTTCAAAACATAGCATGGCTAAGCATGTACAACTTCAATATTTCACTAAGGAGTGTACAGGGAATCCTATTAGGATTAGCATAGCATAAGTATAAAACATTTTCATGCATGTTTACAAAATCCACTAAGTATAATGAAAAATAGTAGGTCTTTTGTATGATAGTGTAACTTGCCTTTTTGTTTAGGGAATGATAGTCACTCCTTGATCTTGCTAGTATCACACTTTGCTAATTTCACTACAATCAAACAAGCATAGTATCAAGTAGCATTCCAACATTCAAACAATAATTCACATACACAAAGCAATGGTTCCTAAGTCTTGTAAAAAGAGGGTTCTATTGCAAAGTTGGTCTCTACTAGGTTTATAAACTTTGTAAGGTCCACATTGGTCATTTACCAAAATGGCAAAGTCATTAGTTAGAGGGTTTTGCCCAAAGTCTATTTTAAAATCCATTCAACATTTTATGTGGTGAAAATTATTCTTTTTAAAGTAAAACTTTATGTTTTTCACCAAGTGAGTTGTTCTTGTCAAGGTTTGGTGTTTTGGGTCAGTAAGTTTGGTCCATAACATTTTCCCAAGGTTTTCCTTGCAACAACTTTTCCATAATAAGATTTAATGAGTTTATTTGGCTAGAAAATGACTAAGTTAACTAATTCAACTTAAATTTCACCAAAAATTATTTTAACACTATGGGTTGGTTCCTAGGGTCAGTAGGGTCACACAAATCCATTTTGCAAAAGATTTAATCCTAAAATCAATTTTAAACAATTTTTATGCTCTAAACAAGTACACAAATGATTCTGTAAATTCAAACAAGCTATCAGATACTATTTTCAAAACTAAGGCCATGGTTGGCTAGGGCTTGTTCTCCTGATTTCATTGGTATAAAATTTGTCAAATTTGGACGTGTGGATCAAAAGTTATAAGGGTTTGAAAATCCTATCTAAATCAGATTTCAAATCTGTTTTTAAATCGAACAGGTGACACGCGGCGTGTTCTTACTGGTCGATACCGGTTCGGCCGGATCGGCTACTGAGGTGCGTTGGATCTAACTGAAGATGTGCGGCGCAGATCGACGCATACCCCTTCGGTAAGTGAATCTATCGTGACGCTGCGATCTAGATCGGACGGTGCTAGCGTGCTCGACCATAGTCGGGCGGCCGGGCTTGGCGGCGGCGACTTCATTTACGGCGGTGCCGGCGATAAGCGGAAGCGGAGGAAGGATGCTCACCAGTCGCAATGCAACGCTGATGCTCAACGTGGGACTGGTCCGCCGAGGCGACGGGCGAATTCCTCGCCGGAGTTGGTTCTGGCGACGGATGCGCTCGGTCGAGGTCGTAGACGGCTCTGTGGTTCACGAGAAGATAAACAGAGGGTTGGGTTAGTTGCGTAGGAACATGGCAACGATGTGTGCGTGATCCAGAGGGTACGAGGTGGTCGGAGTTAACCTGTGGGCGTCGTCGGAGTTGAGGCAGACGACGACGGCGTTTGGAAGCTTGGTAACCGGCGTGCTGGGGCGCCCGCGGTTGAGCGAAGGGCACGGACAGAAGCGCCAGAGGATGGGGAGCGTGCGTTCTTGGTCGAGGAAGCAAGGGAAGGCAGTGTGTGGCCGGATTTGAGGGCGGATCTCGTCAGAGACGGCGGTGGTGCAGAGAAAATTGGAGGCAGCCTAGGGGTGGAATGGAGGCGGTGTCTGGGGAAAATGACAGAGGAGAGGGAGGCGGTTAAATGGGCGTGGCCGCGACGAGGAATTAACGCGGCGTTAAGGCGAATTGATCGCGCGGAATCAAGGCCTGCAACGGCAGCGAGGGGGAAGAGGCGTGGTTCGCGGGTGGGGAAGAAGGGCAGTAGGATGTGGGGTCCGCTGTCAGTGGGAAAACGAAAAGAACAAGCAGTCCACCAGTCAGTGAGGGGGGTGGGTTATGTTTGCGGTGGAGAAAAACGGTTCAGGGGAGGAAACAGATGGGCTGGACTGGGCCTTAGTGGGTTGATGGGTTGGGTCGACCTGTGTTTATTTTTTTTTCTATTTCTGAACTCTTTTCTTTTTCTGTTTCTATTTTCCTGTTTTGAATTTCAAACCAAATATTCAATCCTTCACTCAAGTCAAACAATGCTTAAATCAAATCAAGTGACATCCAAATTTTTGTGATATTGTAAACAGTTCTGTTTATTAACATAATCTAATTATCAAATAAATTAATGTTTTAATAGCCCTTCATTATTTAAAAAAAAGGGTCCTTTATTTATTAATATAGTTTGATAAAATCCTCATTTGAATTTCCAACACTTTCATAATCCAATCAGTAGGTTTTGTTTGGAAACAAAGATTATTTGGAAACCTTGTTTAAAACAAAATAATCCTTTTACTTTTAGGGTCCATTAATAATTAAATAAAATAGACTTTCATTATTATTTCTAATAAGTTTTATTTTATTGAGATATTTATTTTGAATCTTAAAATAAAACCAAAATATTTTAGTAGATTTTATTTGTGAATTTCAAATAATTGAGATAGCTTATTTTAAATAATTTAATAAGTTTTGATGTTTCAATTTAAATTGGTAAAACCTCTTATTTAAAAAAAGTTGGATTTTAAAATCTTATTAATTTATTTAAATCAACTTTTGCTATTTTATTAAATGTTTTAATTTCCAAAGCTTGGTCAAAGTTTAATTTGGCTTTATTAAATAATCTTTATTTATAATTCTACCTTTTCTATTGAAAACCAAATCTTTTACCAAAGGATCCAATAATAATAATTCCAAAACATTTTCAATATCCTTTATTAAATGTTTATCTTTATGAATCCCTTTAGGTTTCTTTTAATTCAAATGGGTTTGAAGTTCCAATTGAATTCAAAAAGTTTCTTCTAGCTCTGAAATTTAAACAAAGTTTTATTTTATTCATTTATTTTCACATTACAAGATTTGGAAAATCTTGGGATGTGAAATTACCATATTATATAAGGTTCTTTTTAATAATAATAAAGCATTTATAAATATTACTTTTTATTATTTATAACATATATTGAATTATTTTATTTTATTTCCCTTTTATTTGACTTTTATTGATTTAATAATTCTTTTAGGAATTATCAATTATACATTAAAAATTGTTATTAAATATTTATTTAGTATTTCTCAAAAATACTACAATATAAATATATAATGAAAGTGATTTTTATTTATTTTTATCATCTTTCAATAATTTTGTAAAATTCCATAAGGAATATATAAATTACAAAATTCTTATAAAAATTTAAATGTCTAAAATTTTCTATCTTATTTTATTTGGATAGTGTGGATTATTGTGAATCCAAAAATATTTTATTTATAATTTTTGGAATTTTAATTTTATTTTCTAGAATTTAATTAAATCGAGGGGTATTTTGCTCTTTTCCTTTTTATAAAAACAGGCCTTAAAAATACTACCCCGAAGGGTTTGGCCCTAGTGGCCCATTAGTCATAGTCAAAAATACTACCCCGAAGGGTTTGGCCCATCTCAGCCCATTTCTCTCTGCCTCTCTCTCCCTCGAGATCATCCTCTCCTCCTCTGACCCTGACCCCGTGGTCGGTGAGACCGTCGCCGGCGATTACCGCCGCCGTGGGCCGTTCTGGTCACCGCCATGGTGCAACAGGGGGTTATCGATGACGCTCGTCCTGTCTATCCAATTGGATTCAATCCTAGGGCTCTCCTACGATGGATTGATGCCGTCCTGAACCCTAGGGTTTGGGGTTAGCGTGGATCCAGGTGTTGCCGCCGCCATCGCCTGTCGTGGTGATGCTCCTTGCCGCTATGTGTGTTCTTGGTCACCATCGTGGCACCGTATGCGTTGCAGCGCCCCCTCTGGGGTGATCCCCGTGCCGCCATGGACGTCGGCCCCTCTGCTTCCTTTTCTAGTCTCCAGCAAGGACCTTCGGTGAGTTCTTCCCCTCTCCCCTTGTGCTCTCTGTGCTCGCTCGTACCATGCTGGATGTTGGTAGTGACCTCTCTGGTTACTGTCTGGTTCTGATTAGGATGATTTATCCATTTAGGGTTCTTATCCAGTGGTTGATCATATACTGGATGAATTGGATCATGTTTGGATGATTTGTAAACATGCTAAGTGGTTATTGGCCTAAGGCTTGTTGCTTAAGATGATCTATAATGTTTCTGGTGGCTTATTAGATGATTTTATGCTTGGATTGCATCTGATTCATATGGTATAGTTGCTTGGGAACCATGCTTTATAAAGTCAGTAACTTGATAACCTTTCACTGTCATTTCTAGGTTTATGCTCATGGTTATGGTGTGATGAAATCACTGTCTTAGTGCTGTTGGCTTGTGAATTGGTGTGTGGTCTGAGATCATCATGATCTCAAACGGTGAAGTTTAACATAGGAATATCCTAGTTATGATTCATGTATTAACAGGAAAATGATTAGTAAGTTGATTGTCTGAATTTGTGATGATGAAATGTCTATTCTGATTCATATAGAATTGTTCTTGTGACACCATCATGGTATGGCACACAAGTTTGATTCTAATCCATTGATTGGGTTGGTTTAAGCTTAAGACAAACTTGGCTTTGAAAGATATATTGAAATGTTCTTTTCTGAAATCCCTAAGACCAATGATGTTGGTCTGAGGTTTAGGGATTCAGACCTTATCTAGTTGATTCATATGGATAGTCCTGGTAGCGGTACCAGCTATTGTTTTTGAATCAAAACTTGGAGAACAATGATAATAGGCTTGATCATTCCATGGATCCAAAAGATTTGTTTCTAAGGTGCTACCCTTCCTTTAGGGACGTGCCTAGAAATTAGATCATAGCTATATTTATGCTTCAATTGTAATATATAGCTTGACAACCAGAGCAATGATGTTGCTCTGAGCTCTGGCTGGATCCTTGTACTTTGCTGTTTGCTTTTAGAGTTTAAAATCCCTATGATGGATTCACCCCACTTGGGTGCTTTCTGAGTGTTTGTTTTATAAAACAACACATGCTTCTCTCTAGATGATATGATTAGATCATGTGAAGGTTTTATGAAACTCACCACAGAATCTGATGTTTGTGGAGTAAGGTGGTGATGATGATCTTGTTTTGTTGTGCTTCTATAATTGACCTTGAGCTAGCCTACTCCTCCTAGCTCCTGGATTTGTCCTTGAGCTAGCCTGCTCCTCCTAGCTCCTGGACTTGGCCTTGCTGTCCACTGATCCTTCCCTCTCCTTATGTCACCATCCTGGTGATGTTTGGTTGATCTTTGGTGGTTTGGTTTGGATGTTGTGCTTGGTAAGCTGCTGCCTAAGCTAGATGTTCTTGTGTGCAAGCAGTGGAGAGGGGCACTAGTGCCTCTCCACGGCTATGCTGGTGATTTTGTGAGTATGGGGCTGTACTGTGAAGCTGACAGCACACCACATGCATGTTGGTGTGTGTCCTGCCTGTGTGCTTGCTATGCACTTATGGATATGATTTGGTCTTGGAAATTACTTTGATCAGATTACTTTTACCTAGCTGGTGAGTTTGCCCCTCCTTGCTGTCAATTTGACCCCTTTGGCTTAAAATTTATGAAAGATAGATTCTTTCATATTGGTGAAACTTGCCCCTTTTTATAAATTTCTCAATGATGAATTTTTCTAGTGCACTTCAGTGTCATGTCTGAGAGAAAATAATACTAACTCTACCTTTCCTTTTTCTATTTAGTTTCTGTTTGTTTTGCAGGTACAGATATAAAGATGAAGATTTTGGATTAGGTTTAGTTTTATAGAATAATTCAATGTAATCTTCTTATTCTTTTGTAATTTTCTTTTTATTAATTTGTAATCTTCATTTTATTCTTCTGTAATAAAGATTATATAATTTTCAATAAAGAAATATTCGTATTCTTTATTCTTTTGTAATTGTGAATTTTGGAAATGATTTCAGTAAGTTACATTTTTTGTAACTTGTTTATATATTGATAATATGAAATAAGTTTTCATATTCATAATTGTTTTCTTTAGATAATGTTTGAGTCAAAATAATTAACTCTTAATTAAATCAAGATTCAAATCTAATTCCTAATTCATCTGAATTATAATTCAAACACTTAAGTTTAAAAATTCAAATTTACTTTTCAAACACAAAATTCCTCAAAGATCATATCAAAGTTTATAACAATCATCCTTTAAGACTAAACCTAATCTCAAAGTATGAAAGAAACATTGATCACTTTAGGTTTTTATTTGTCAAAAATTTTACCCACATTTTCACAGATGAATGCATGCAACATTCCATATTCCTAAATCTACCCTTCGTTAGCTCCTAAATCCTGGGATGTTACACTTATGATGTTGTAGGTTACTTTGATGGAGATTAGGGTTATGAGTCTACACTCAACATGATTGCCTGTGGCACATGAAGATGAAGACTTATAGTTATTTACCTTAAGTTATGAACTCTTTTACTATCATGTGGCTATTGAGTTGTAAAATGCTATGTTATCTCTGCAATTATGATGTAATAACGACCTATGTATCTATGTACTTCATCTTAAACTGTGGATGCTAGCATTTGATCCAGGGACTAGAATTGCAATCACAGGGACCTTTACCTTATAAAGGTGGGGTCTTACACATAGCCTCTATGATCATTTAGTTTTTGACTTGTGGTACCACTTTATGCTTTGATTAGTAATGTTTTGTCGCTTTGCATGATTATGGCCACTATTGCTCTCTTAGTTGGTCGCTCCCAGTCTTTTGCTAGCCTCCACTTGTATTGAGTAAGATCTACTCATGCATCCAACTCCCAAGAAACCAAGTTATTCCAAAGTGTCCACTATAAATTCTTATGCATGGTGTGTTACACCATTTCAAGTATATTCATGTTTCATCTACCTTCCAATTAAAAATTCTCTTTATTATGTGAAAACTTAGTGATTAAAGCTCTACAAACTTGACGCCACACTTTATTTTTCTTGCCCCTAAATAAACTTGAACCATTGTGTCATCTATATTGTATATGCTTGCACTTATACATTGGAATTAGTAGAACCATGTTGTCATGGGGAACGCTTTCAACATTGCACTTGTAAATTGTACCCAGTTGATATCATGTTCTTTTGTTTGCGGATGTCGTCGGTGTGAAATAAAAGGGAAGCTTGTAAGTCCATGGAGTTATGTATGTGTGTTAGAGAAACGCCTGGGCCGCTAGGCTAAGCCATGCCTAATCATGGTGGAAACTTGCAGCATCACCATAGTGAGGAATCTATGAAGCTTTCTTCTTATAAAAAAGAGACATATTGAAAAGAGGAAAGAGAGAAAAAAACATCATTTTTCCATCGTAAATAAGAATATTGCTGAGATACTCATTGTCTGCTTTCCTTGTCATTTTGATTATGGGATAGCTCCTGTATCATGTTCAAGGGGTACCCCGTTGGCGATTCTCTATGATACACATGTACTTAATTGAAGGGATACGGGTAGGCTACACTAGCGCAAAACAAAATTTTCTACCGCGTAAACCAGGATTACTGTTGCCATAGATCACGGGATTACCACTAGACGCGCAATTGTGGAATTGATGAAGCACGTCGAGGCAGTGCAGATGTTCCACGTCTCCTCCTTGTCCTCGTACCACGAGAAGCTCCCCTTGCACGGCTCGTCTAAGTGCCACAGATGCATCACCTCCGAGGTATCCACACGTGCGGAGTGGAAGCATCAGACGCCGGACTGCTAGGTCCGCGCGTGCAACACAGGCGAGAGGTGTGGCGGCTGGGTGGAATGGTTTAATGTCTAACCTTGGTCATCTCGCGCCACCCTCTCTTATATAGGCGTCCCTAGTGGGCTTCTACATTAGCATCCCATTAGTAGCCTAAGCCTGGTCTAATTCGGATCCAATCCTCATTAGGCTTCCAGCCCCTTAAGTGTGTGACCCTATAGGTTCATATGTGTATAGACATGACACAAATACACTTATTCTGTCAATAGTTGGTAGCAGCCTCTAGCAAGACGTGCCAACTCCTAAACGCATACAAAGATCATATCGGACGAACCATCACAAGGTTTAGTACATGTCTTTCCCTTTGCCTCACGATATTTGGTCTAGCTCCAAGCTGACCTCTCTTTCTCGATACTATAACTCGGAATCCCTTTACTAGGTTAACTATTAACCTTATGTAGCACGACCATGCATTTCTGGATCCAATCACTCGAGGGGCCCAGAGATATCTCTCTCAAGTACAGAGGGGCAAATCCCATCTTGATTGACCATGCCTTGTAGCATGTTTTAGGACAAATCCGAAAGCTACCTTTATAACTACCTTGTTACGGTGCAGCGTTTGATAGCCCCAAAGTAGGTCGATCCACATCTCAAGTACATGCGACAATCTCAGGTCTAAGGACAAAATGTACACGATGTGTAGAGAGAGCTGCAACTAATTGCCAGTCTCAGGTTGGGTCAGTCCAACCCCATGTTCATAACATGTGTCCACATCATTGGTTTGACATCTCCATGTCTATGACTTGCGAAACATAGTCATCAACCAATCGATGTGCTAGTCTAATATTCACGTGTGTCCTCACATGAACTCCGACTAGGGACAACTATTAAATAACAATACAAGTAAAGAGTTTCACAAACAATTCACATAATTGCCAATCAATACAAGTTGCATGATATGGATATTCAAGGAACATTACACTAACTCATGGATACATATGAAATATAATCATCTCTATGATTCCCTCTATGGCATATTTCCTTCATTACTATGACTAGAACTTACCGGTGACTAAAGTTGAGTAGCATGAGGAGCGGCTCTCGCACTCAAGGGACATGAGATTGCCAACTTATACTTTGTCAAGCATAAACTCCATAGTTTGTTCACTTTAACCTTAATCACTTCAAGATGCTTATGATAGGGGCAATGAGAGCTAAAAGCTAACAAGTACCATAATTTTTGGAAGCTCTTTATGAGAATTGAAATTCCTACTTCCATTTATGAAGGGCATTTCTTCCACTATTATATTGAGTCTCCACCTTCTATCCTTAGGCACCAATTAAGAGAGCATAGGTGTAATTCTTAGTTCTATGTGCATTGTCCCAAAACTTATTGATTGATTCATATTGTTGATATTGCTTGTTCTTGAACTATTTGTATCTAGTCACTCTTATAAACTTTGAAGGTGGCCTATGCATTTATTTGCTACTCCATGAGGGACAAGCTGAATGCCACTATGCTATGTTAACTACTAGGAAAATGGCTATAGGTAATCCGCACATCCGTGGCTCACGTGGTTGAAGTGCCCCACGGGTAAAACAGTCATGGCGCATCGCCCACAGGTGCACTACGGCTAACTTCCGTAAGCGTGGCGCACATGGGGGTGGTGCGCCATGGCTATGTCTGGGCCAGGGCACATGTGGCCAAAGACCACATACCCGTCGCGCACTAGGTCAAGGTGCGCTATGGGTGTGAAACTTAGCCGTAGGGCACTCCGCTCTAGTGCTCTACGGGGTTGTGTTGCAGCAGCTGTGTCAACTTAGTCGTAGGGCACTCTACCCTAGTGCCCTATGGATAAGTGGCCTGCACCAACTCCACAACCCCCCCTATGGATCGGCTTTTTAGCCTTGCAAAAAATAAAAGAAAATGAAAAACACTTCAAAAAATAAAATCCTTTCATATTTAGGTAGATAATGTGCTCTAGTTTCTGGAAAATTAACAAACAACAATTTCGACTTTTTGTGCAAAACAAAAAAGTTATGCCACGGTAAAACGGCCGTAACTATTGCATACGATGTCTAAAAAATACGTTTAATATACCAAAATGACGAGAACGAGATTTCGCATCCGCTCGCAACCACTTCCGATCGTTTAGAGATTTTTTAGATTTTCTAAATTCAAAGAGATTAAAAAGTTACGGTCAAAAGACCATTTTTTCCTATAAAAAAGGGCAACTTACCCATAGCGCACCACCCCTAGTGCGCCACAACTAAGTTGGGTGGGATTCGAAATTCGAATCAGCACCCCGCCCACCTACCCTCTACTTTTCCTGCCCCCTTATCTCCTTTTCCTTTTCCCTCCTTCTCCTTTTCCTCCTCCTCCTCCTCCTCCTCCTCCTTTTCCTTCTCCTTCTCCTCCTCCTTCTCCTTATCCTCCTCCTTCTACTTCTCCTTCACCTTCTCCTTCTCCGTCTCCGTCTCTGTCTCATCCTCCTCCTCCTCCTTGCAGTCAAGATGGTGAAGGCGACCAACTCCTTCTCCTCCTCCTTGCAGTGACGACGGCGACGGCAGGCTCCTTCTTCTCCTTCTCATCCTCCTCCATGCAGTGATGACGGTGACAGAGGGCTCCTTCTCCTTGCAGTGACGACGACGGCGAGCAATCCAACGAGGCAACAGCGTCGGCAGTGACCACTCCGACGAGGCGACAACGACAGCCCGCACCGACGAGTGACGGAAGCGGGGGCGGCGAGATCCAAATCTCCCACTTTTTTTGAATTTTGAAATTAGTATCCGTGGCGCATAGCACCTAGTGCGCCATGGATAACTTTTCATACGCATGGCGAACATCACCTAGTGCGCCATGGTTATATTTTTATACGCGTGGCGCACCACCTAGTGCGCCACATCTATATTTTAGCTGTAGAGCGCGCCTTGTGGCGCACCCCTAGTGCGCAACGGCTAACTTTAAGCCGTAGCACGCGCCTTGTGGTGCACCCCTAGTGCGCCACGGATGGTCAAAACAGGTGCGCCACGAATTAGCTGTTTCCTAGTAGTGGTTTTCTATATGTGAAACAAACAAACTTCTTTCAATGCATTGTTATTCATGATCTTGATACATCTAATTTGCATCACCTTTCTATATCATAATTTGCCTCTATTCATTGATATATTTCTTATTAAGAGGTGTTACTTACGTCTTTTCATCTATTTTTGCATGTTGGATGATTCTTGGAGGATGGACTGCCAGAGTCAGGATTCTGATGGAAAAAAGAGGTGTTTTGATGAAATTCCGCGAAGATCATAAAAATACCAGAAAAAATATGTAAAATCATAAGGAAGCTAGAAGGGGAGGCGGAGATGGGCCACAGGGGGCCCACACCCCCCAGGCGCGGGCCACCCCTAGGTCGTGCCTATAGGGGGTGTGGCCCACCTGGCCGGCCTCCGGCTCCGCCCTCTCGCCTATATCTTCCCCTCGAAACCCTAAAACACGGGGAGCGACCACAGAAAGATTCCACCGCCTCTGCGGGGCGGAAAACACTGAGAGAGAAAGAGCTCTCCGGCAGACAGATTTCTGCTGGGGAAATTCTTCCCGGAGAGGGGAGATCGTCGCCATCAACATGGTCATCAAGATAGACTTCATCGGGATTATCATCATCATCCACACCATCATCTCCACCAGAACCATCATCACCACTCCATCCCACTCTAACAATTGTGATGAATACTTGCATAGTTCTTAGGAGAAACTTTCTCGATATTGATTACTATTGTAGTTCATTCTTGTGAGTGGAACCATTGGATTATTGTTTATGTTTATATTGTTATCCATCACCACATCATATTTGATCTTGATCCACACGATGTCTTGTGAGTAGTTCGTTTAGTTCTTGAGGACATGGGAGAAGTCATGTTGTTAGCAGTGGATTTGTGTTGAGATATTATTCAATGGTTTAGTATTTCAGTTGAGGTGCTATTCTTCTAGTGGTGTCATGTGAACGTCGACTACATGATACTTCACCAATTATGGGCCTAGGGGAATGCATTGTGTATTTGGCTACTAATTGTGGGGTTGCCGGAGTGACAGAGAACTAAATCCCCATTAGGACACCATTGCACAAGGGAGCGTAGTGTAACACCCCAGTTTTACCTAATGTCTAATTAGGGTTTTGATTGTGCATCATAATCATCATACCTCAAAATGCATGCATTGAAGGAAATAAAATAAAACCTAAAACCCTAATCTTCCCCTCTCTCCCTGGAAAACCGTTTTAAATGGTTTTGAATATTTTGAAAATACCAAAATTAATGGAGCCCATATTGAATACAAGGGTTCATAAGTATTTTATATATTTGATAAAAGCCTCTAGTATTTTAAAATTATTCAAAACAGTTTACAAATTGAATTATAAAAATAAGAAATGAAAACAAAAAAGGAAAAATGTTTTTAGAAAAAAATAGAGCCAGCTAACCTATTTGGGCCGCAGCCCAACCTCTCCCTCTCTCCTCTCCTGTCGCCCGCGCAACACTCCCACTACCCATCTGAGGCTCATGCGCAACCCACCCAGTCCCAATACCTCTTCGGCATGCCTCTCCTTTCTCCTTCCTCCCGCAGACGAATGCGATAAAGCAGCTGCATGTCTACGTGCCCGCCGTCAATTCTCCCAAGCGTTGTGATGCCCGCCGCCGCTGTTGGACGAGAGGATAAGAACGTCGGTGCCGTGATCTCTCTCCCCATCCCCTTTTCCCTATCTCTCTCCCTCTGCGTCGCTCGCGTGCAGAGGTACCCGAAACCCTAGCCGATGGTCGCTATTTGTGCTGCCGCTAGAGGTCGTTCCGAGCCCTGCTGCAAGGCTCTAGAGCTCCGTCTCCTCGCCAGGAACCTTCCCCCCCCCCCCCGAATATTGCTTGCTAGGATGGTCTAAGATGCACGAATCGGCCCCCTCTCCCCTGCCTATGTCTGAGCTCCGCCGCCACCATTGATGTCTCTGCCGACCTTCTCCGGCCTTGCCGACCCCTCTACTGCCTTTGTGGTGAGCTCCTACACCTCCTGGACCCTCTCCCGTACTCCCTCTCGCTCTGTTTTGATCCCGCGTTGAGTGTCGCCTTCCGCCACCGCAGTTCATGCTCGCCGGCGTAGCTTCGGCTGCCAAACAGGGTGGCGCCACCACCATATGGTCGCCGTGCTGCGCTCTATCCAACCCGTCTACCCGCGCAGTCCCTCGAGCCCTCCTATGTCGTCCCCGTAGGCCACCTGCGAGGTGCTGACCAGGATGACATCACAGTGATGTCACCCTAATGTTAGGCGCCTGGTCAGCGCCGGTCAAACCTGGCTAGGCCCCACTTTGGCTGCATTGATGCTGATGTGGCTTTGGCCCCACACATCAGCCACTGTGGCTAGACTCCACCCTAGTGAGAAACATCCCCACCCCCGAGCTAATGTCATAATGATGCAGTAAAGCTAATAGAAGGTTTTAAAATAATTCAAAAAATTGTTAAAAACTTGTAAAATCAATAAGTAATTCATATTAACTCATAAAAATACAAATAATATATCAAAATGTTCAGAAAAATGAGAACTATATCTAAGCTATAGTCATGCATTGTTCAACAACTTTCATAGCAAGTTTAACTAGAACAACCTAGTAGTTGGTTCTTTCCGGTAGAATGCGAGATCGAGATCAAGATCGAAGACCGAGGTCAACACCTTCGAAGATCGAAGATCGACGAACAATACTTGACCAACCGTAATGAATTCAAGTACAAGGCTTCAGAAGATCTGCTTATTGGTTATCAACTGGCAAAAGGCAAGCATAGCCCCACCATGATATAATCCTATGATTTTGAAAGCATTTCAATTCCTGCCAAGATGCATACGATATTCTACTATGGTCTTTTATCGATAGATAGAGTATCATATCTGTTGCATTATTCCTTTGAGCTTATATTTCCTGATCCACTACTCCTAGCATAACTAGGTTTGGCTTGTGAGCACTGCTAGAGCTTATATCTATGTCCTGCTTAGCCATGCATAGCTATTGAGTCTGGTCCATCCAGATGATGTACCAGTTGCAGAGAATCTAGTATGACAAGAGATCGTGATGAGATGAGATCAGTGATATGAGATTAAACATGCTAAGGCTTGTATGGGAGCCCATGGTGGGATGTGGTTTTTCTAGTCCCATGCTTGCCACCACTAGGAACCGAGTTCTTGCCTTTGGAACCGAGATGAGCGTACAGCCACACGGGGCTTGGGAACCCCTCGCCTGATTAACTTGCCTAGTAGATTCCATGAGTCACATAGTTCGGGCATTCCATTCGACATACGCATTGAAAACCTTTTGAAAGATTTGGCGGGTGAAAGGTGCATCATAGCAGGTAGGTAAGCGTGGCCGGGGTTGCTTGGGGTCGATGGAGCCCCTAGTGAACCAATCTCGCCTCACATATCTAGGGACCGACTTCGGAATTTGACCCGTTATGGCAGAACTATCCTTAGGGCGTGACTCATGGTCTCGGCGAAAGTAAGGTAAAGGTCGTGGCCAACCACCCTCTGCCGGCCTTCCAAGAAAGAGGGCTAAAACATTGGAATTAAGAGTCAGTTGGTACGTGTGGGTAAAGTTGTACACCCCTGCAGGGATAAATCTTTTCGAAAAGTCGTGTTCACGGTTATGAACGCCTGGTGACCAGATTCTCAGATCATAGAGAAATATAACCTAATCGTAAAACTTGGTAGTTCAACGTGTGCTTAAGGATGCTTCCTCATGGGTACGAGGGGGTGATCCTAGTTGGTAGATGATGATGATTTGGTGGATATCAAAATATGATGATCAATATTTCAGAGATGTCACTCTCTTATCCCCTTTTAAAATTCTCTGATTAGACAAGCTTCTTCTCCCCCTTGTTTTATAAACAAAAGATGACTTTATGCAAAACAACTCCACCAGCCATAAGTCTTGCGGAGACACCCTGTACTCACCCTTCCTTTGTTGATACTTTTGGCAGAACAAGTGTTCCCTGAAGATCAGTTTGGTACTACATCAACATCGACGAGTAACTTGGGGTTCCCGGTCGGCAGCTTGAAATCTATAGGCTAGGACGTCATCGTTATGCTTTAGGCCTCTTAGGAAATTTGTTAAGTTGCTATACTTAATAGCATAATCTGTCTTCCGTTGTTTGATGTTTGTGGTCAGTGACCTCTACTTGTAATAATTTGGTTCTTTGCTCAGTTATGGGCTTGCTGTAATAAATCTTTGTGTCATAGGGTCACTGATGTGTTACCGATTCTTCACTGGATATCCTCAAGCTCAAGGTTAAGCTTATGTCATACGGAGGTCTGGGATTTGTTTAGCCCTGATCCCGGGGGTGTCACACATAGGATCTCAGAGTTTAAGGCTTTGGTTAGGTTTATATCTTAATTGCTTTCCTGTAGTTGCGGATGCTTGCAGGAGGTTTAATCACAAGTATGTATTAGTCCAAGTAAGGTTGGTACATTAGCACAGGTTCACCCACACAACACTTACAACACTAGAGAAGACTACTCAGCTATTTGAAGCGAAAGCACTTGACAGAATTCCCATGTGTCCTCGAGAACGTTTGGTCCTTATAAGTATTTCCACCAGCTTGTCCTTTGCTAAGAAAGGATTGGGTCATTTGCTGCATTTGTTTGTTGTCTTTAATACTTGCACTTTGTTTATTTTCTTTATCTGAAAACCCCTAAAAATTTGTTTGCTAAGTGTTTACAGAGATTTCCTGCTCCATACCACTAGTCAACACCTTCTGCTCCTTGTTGGGATCGACACTCCTATTTATCGAAAGTACTACGATACACCCCTATACTTGTGGGTCATCAAGACTATTTTTTGGCACCGTTGCCGGGGAGTGAAGCGCTATTGAAGAGTGGAACTGGTAAAGGAAACTTCTACTGTGAGTATTGCTTTTTATTTCTATTTGTTACTTTGTTTCCAATATGGATAACCCACTTGGTTTTCTATTTGGAAAAACTAATACCACTGTTAGGGTAGTAGATGAACCACCACCTGTTGAGATAGATCCTTTTAAGATACCTACAAGTATTGTTGATCGTGTTATGGATAATTATTATTTAGGGGATGGAACTGTCCACCCTGGTGATCATTTGCTTATTATCCATGAATTATGCGGATTGTTTAAGTGTGCAGGTATCACAACTGAACAGGTGAAGAAGAAGTTACTCTCTATATCCTTGAAAGGGAGAGCTAAAGAATGGTATAAGCTGCTGAAGAATGGGCAATCCATGGAATGGGAGGAAATAGTACCTCTCTTTTATTATAAATTTTATCCTCCCAGTGAAATACATAAGGATAGAAATCTGATATATAACTTTTGGCCTCGTATATAGAGAGTACAGCTCAAGCTTGGGGGAGATTGAAGTTACTAATGCTTAAATGTCCTATTCATGAACTCCCTAACAATATTATTATCAATAACTTTTATGCTAGGCTTTTTCTTCATGATTAATATTTACTAGATGCTTCTTGTGCTGGATCATTCACATGTATAAAGGAAGAAGCTAAATGTGATCTCCTAGACCGTATTCAAGAGAACACTGAAACTTGGGAGAATGACAAAGGAAGAAAGTCAGGTATAAATTATGATTATGAAAGCATAAAATCTTTTATAGGAACTGATGGCTTCCGTGATATTAGTACTAAGTATGGTCTTGATTCTCAAGTTCTTGCAAAATGTTTTAAGGCTTTTACCGCTTATATTGAAATTCCCAAAAAGGAGTGGGGCAAGTACCATGCTCCTTATAAAGACATTGTTACTCATGTTCCTACTAGCATAGAAGTTTGTACTGTTGATCCTATTTTGCCTGAACCTTATGTTGAGAACCCATTCTATCATAGCTAATATGGTTAGAAAAAGTACAAAGAAAACTGTGGAACCCAATGAGCAAATAAATATTGAACCTGCGGTAGCTATTGTGAAAGATCTTGTCACTAAAAATATAGAGGATGAGCATATTGTCTTGTGTGAAGACGCTTCTAATATTGTCTCTCATCCTAGAAAATCTAGTGTCCCTGTGCTTTCTGTCATAATTGGTGATCATTACTATTATGGTTTATGTGATATTGGTGCTAGTTATAGTGCTATTCCTTATGAGCTTTACAGGGAAATTATGCATGAAAGTGGTCCTTGTGAGCTTGAGGACATTGATGTGGTTATTCACCTTGCTAATAGAGAGACAGTTTGTCCCATTGGCATTGTAAGAGATGTGGAGGTTCTTTGTGGTAAGATTAAATACCCTGGTGATTTTCTAGTACTTGGTTCTAAAGCTAGTAAAACCTATCCTATTATCTTTGGTAGACCATTCTTGAATACATGTGGGGCTATCATAGATTGTAGGAAGGAAAAAGTTTTGACTAAGTTTGATGGAGAGTCTTATGAGTTTAATTTTTCCAAATTTGTTAAAACTCCTTATGAAAATGAACTGCCTAATGACGATTTTAGGGTTGAACAACTTTCTACTATTTCTCTTGCTCCTAAAAATGCCTTGCAGCAGTTTATGAAAGATCATGAAAGCGATGTCTTCATGAAGGAAAGAAATGAGATTGGTGAGGTTTTCCTTCGCCAACCTGAGTTACTTAAGCATAATCTACCTGTGGAAGATTTGGGTACCACACTACCAACTAAAGGGGACCCAATTTTTGAATTAAAACATTTACCTGATGATCTTAAATATGCTTATCTTGATGATAAGAAATTATATCCTATTATTATTAGTTCTAAACTTTCAGGAAAGGAATAAGAGAAGTTATTGGAAATACTAAAGAAACATCGAGGATCTATGGGCTATACTCTTGATGATTTAAAAGGGATTTCTCCTACTATATGTCAGCATGCTATTAATATAGAACCTGATGCAAAACCAGTTGTTGAGCACCAATGTCGTCTAAATCCTAAGATGAAAGATGTGGTAAGAAATGAGGTATTAAAACTCCTTGATGCTGGTATTATTTACCCTATTGTTGACAGCCAATGGGTTAGCCTTGTTCATTGTGTTCCAAAGAAAGGGGGAATTATTGTTGTGCCTAATGAAAATAATGAGCTTATACCCCAAAGAGTAGTGTATGGGTATAGGATGTGCATTGATTTTATAAAGGTTAATAAAGTTACTAAGAAAGATCATTATCCTTTTCCCTTTATTGATCAAATGCTAGAAAGGTTGTCTAAAATGACCCACTTTTGTTTTCTTGATGGTTATTCTAGGTTCTCTCAAATCGTTGTGAAAGCGCAAGACCAAGAGAAGACCACTTTTACTTGGCACTTATGCTTATAGGCGTATGCCTTTTGGTTTATGTAATGCTCCTGCTACCTTTCAGAGATGTATGCCTGCTATCTTTCATGGTTTTTGTGAAGAAATTGTGGAGGTTTTCATGGACGATTTCTCCGTCTATGTAACTTATTTTGATAACTGTTTGCACAACCTTGATAAAGTTTTGCAGAGATGTGAAGAAACCAACCTTGTTTTTTATTGGGTGAAATGCCATTTCATGGTTAATGAAGGGATTGTTCTTGGACACAAAATTTCTGAAAGAGGAATTGAAGTTGACAGAGCCAAAATTGAAGCAATTGAGAAGATGCCTTGGCCTAGAGATATAAAAGGTATTCGTAGTATCCTTGGTTATGCTGGTTTCTATAGGAGGTTTATTAAAGATTTCTCCAAAATTTCGAAGCCCCTTACCAATCTTCTTCCAAAATATGTACCGTTTGTTTTTTATGATGATTGTAAGGATGCTTCTGAAACTTTGAAGAAAGCTTTGACTACTGCTCCTATTGTTCAACCACCTGATTGGAGTTTACCTTTTGAAATTATGTGTGATGCTAGTGATTTTGCTGTGGGTGTTGTCCTTGGGAAACGTGTTGATAAGAAGTTGAATGTTATTCATTATGCTAGAAAGACTCTAGATGTTGCTCAAAAGAATTATGCTACTACTGAAAAAGAGTTCTTAGCTGTAATCTTTGTCTGTGATAAGTTTAGACCCTATATTGTTGATTCAAAGGTCACTATTCATACTGATCATGCTGCTATTAAGTACCTTATGACAAAGAAACACGCTAAGCCTAGGCTTATTAGATGGGTGTTTCTTTTACAAGAGTTTGATCTGCATATTGTAGGTAGGAAAGGTGCTGAAAATCCTGTTGCTGACAATTTATCTCATTTGGAAATAATTTCTTTTTACCCTTTGCATTTTAATGATAGTTTTCCAAATGAATAGTTGTCTGCAATAAGGGTAAGCCCGCATGAGAGTCCTTGGTATGATGATTATGCTAACTTTATTGTTTCCAAGTATTTGCCTCCAACCTTTACAACCCAGCAAAGAAGAAAATTCTTTTATCATCTAAGGCATTACTTTTGGGATGACCCACATTTATATAAAGGAGTAGATGGTATTATGCGAAGATGTGTTCCAGAATTTGAACAACAAGAGATATTGAGAAAATTTCATGGCGGTGCTTATGGAGGACATAATGCTGGGGATAGGACTGCACAAAAGGTTTTACAATCTGGGTTTTATTGGCCTACCCTTTTAAAGGATGCAAGGAAGTTTGTCTTATCATGTGATGAATGTCAAAGAGTTGGTAACATTTCTAGACGCAATGAAATGCCTATGAATTATTCTCTTGTTATTGAACCTTTTGATTGTTGGGGATTTGACTTTATGGGTCTTTTTCCTCCTTAAAAAGGGTACACTGATATTCTTGTTGTTGTTGACTATGTTACAAAGTGGGTAGAACCCATACCTACAAACAGCGTTGATGGTAAGACCTCATTAAAAATGCTTAAGGATATTATTTTTCCTAGGTTTGGTGTGACTAGATATCTCATGACTGATGGAGGCTCTCATTTTATTCATGGTGGTTTTAGGAAAACTCTCGCTAAATATGATGTTAACCATAGAATTGCTTCAGCTTATCACCCCCAAACCAGTGGGCAAGTAGAACTTTCCAAGAGGGAAATTAAATCTATCTTGCAGAAGACTGTTAATAGATCTAGGAAAAATTGGGCTAAAAAGTTGAATGACGCTTTATGGGCTTATAGAACTACTTATAAAAATCCTATGGGGATGTCTCCTTACAAAATGGTCTATGGAAAAGCTTGTCACTTGCCTTTATAATTAGAACACAAAGCTTATTGGGCAGTGAAAGAATTGAATAGAGATTTTAAACTTGCTGGTGAGAAAAGATTGCTTGATTTGAGTAATTTGGATGAATGGAGGAGTGAAGCGTATGAAAATGCTAGACTCTTTAAGGAAAAAGTAAAAAAAAATAGCATGATAGGAGAATTCTCAAAAGGGAGTTCCATGTTGTTGAGAAAGTTATTTTGTATAGGTCTTGTCTCAGATTTTTTGCAGGAAACTACTCTTAAAATGGGAAGGACCTTTTGTTATCGAGGAAGTATATCATTCAGGTGCTATCAAAATATCTTCTTTAAAGGACGACACCACACAGGTGGTGAATATTCAAAGACTAAAACATTATATTTCTGGAGATTCTTATAATGAAGATGTTGACATTATTCAAATGGTGAATCCGGAAGAATTTATTAGAGACCAAACACCAGAATCTGCAGAATCCGTCTTTGAATAGGTAAAAGTGGTGAAAACAGAAAGTTCATGAAAACTCTATCTTTTTATATTTTATGTTTTTATTACATACGGAAGGTTACGAAATGAAACAAAGGAGGAAAAGGAGGCTAGGGTGGCCACACCCACCCCAGGCGCGGGCCCCAGCTGGCCACGCCTAGAGGGGGTGTGAGCTCCCCGAGCTCCGTCTCCGCCTTGGTTCCGCACAAGTACCTTCCTTTTGTTTTGAAACTTCGTAATATATACCCCCCCCCGGGTCCCCCGGGTCCCCCGGGTCCCCCGAGGTTCTTGTATCGTGTTCTCGTCGTGTTTCTATTTCGATCTATTTCTGTCAGGCAGATTCTCAGTTTTAGAGTCACAATGTCTTCCTCTGGATCACCCATGGAGGATTCCTCTATGGATGTCATCAACTCGTACATGTATGAGTTGAAGATTCATCCCAAGGAGTTGATTCTCAAGGAAGGGAAGGTGAAGATGAACGAAGTTCGAGGCCCTAAAGGAGAAGGCAGTCTAGAAGACAGGATGGAAGCACTAGAGCAGGAAGTTTTCAGGTATAAAAAGATGGTGGAACGCGAAGTGGATGTCATCCATAAGATAAGTTCAGAACTCATCGCCAAGCACGGGGAGGAAGTTGCTGAGATCCGAGACGAAATCTTCTCGCCCCGTTAGACCACCAACCAATTACAAGCATAGCTCTACGACATACAAAATCAAAACTATGAGTATGAGGCTAGATTTAATTGCATAATCTCTACTGCTAGTTTCAGGATTGTGGAAACCAGGACGTCCTTTTTGGATGGGTAACATTTGCCTTGGAAGTTTGATGATGACAATAGAACACCACCACCATCGAAGGAGTAATTCGTCATCAGGTTTGGCATCCCCTTGGCTTGTTCCAAGCTTGGGGGAGTGTCGCGGTATCACATCTTTATCTTTTAAATTTTTAGTAGATTCATATCTTTGGTAGAGGATTTATCTTATAGGTTGCTTTGCATTGTGGAAGTATCTCTCGTTTAGTTGGTTATCTATGTATCCCTTGGTGTGAGTGCCCTTATGGAATATTAATGAGAAGTTTCATCTTTTACTTTTTGCACTTCTTATTTTAATTTGCAATCTCTATTATATGATTGATCTTGTTGATCAGTGTTGGTATCACTTTGGGAGCATCAAGTAAATCTAAATTGGTTTTGGAAAACCGAGCTCTGGTCATTAGCAACACTTTTTGAGGTTTGAAAGGAAAAGAGAAAAAGCTTACAGGTATTTTTTATCATTTATTTTCTTTCTTGATTGGCTCATAAGCTTAGTACTCTTTATTTAAGATCTTTTGTGTCTTCAAGGAAGATTGCATGTTTGGCTTTATCATTTGTAGGTTTGCTTGTTTCCTTCAACTCTTTTGCTTGCTAACCAGCCTTGCTAGACAAAAACCTGTTTTGAGAAGGTATACTTCTCATGCATCCAACACCTTTGAACCAAACATGTGCCATTCGTGTCCATCATATCTACCTAATAGCATTATTGCTATTCCAAGCAAATTCTCAAGCTTCATCTATCTTTCGAATTAAAAATTATTTTGTTATGTGAAAACTAGTTAGTAAAGCTCTCACGAACTTGATGGCACACCTTATGCAAATAGAAAATAAAAAGATCGCTGAGATGCTCACTATCTGCTTGCCTTATCATTTTGATTATGGGATAGCTCCTGTATCATGTGCAAGGGATACCCCGTTGGTGGTTCTTTATGATACACATGTACTTACAATGACAAGAACTTACCGGTAACTAAAGTTGAGTAGAATGAGGAGCGGCCCTCGTACTCAAGGGACATGACATTGCCAACTTATATTTCGTCAAGCATATACTCCATCTTTCTTCACTTTAACCTTAATCACCTTAAGATGCTTATGATAGGGGCAATGAGGGATCAAAGCTAGTAAGTACCATAATCTTTTGTAAGCTCTTTATGAACTTGAAATCCCTGCTTCCCTCTATGAAGGGCCTTTCTCCTATTTCTAAGTTGAGTTAGTAAACCTTTTTCCTCTCTATCTCCAGCAAGCATTTGAGTTGTTGTGTTTCAAGCATTCATGTGATGATTTATTCAAGCATGTTCTCTATCTTCCTTGTTTGCACAAGACTCTTATCTATTGAGTATTACTTTGAAAGCCATCATTGTGAAAAACCTTTTATGTTTGAGAAAAGAGTACTCTTGTTGTGAATACTTCTACAAAAGTTTTTGTGAAACTGTTTGCCAGTTGTTCTCTGACCAAGAACAAGGTTGGCCAATTCCAATTATGATTTATCTTTATGCATCTCTATTGTGAGTCCTATACTTGTTGCAAGCTAAGTTATATAATGGTGAGTTTCTTTATTCTATGAGTTGTGTAAAGGTAGGTGTGATGCTTCTTGTCCGTATTCTTTTATCGACACTTCACTCCATAAACATGTGGACATGTTTACCGAGCTCAATTTTCGCTTGGGGACGAGCGAAGGTCTAAGCTTTGGGGGAGTTGATACGTCCAATTTGCATCACCTTTCTATATCATAATTTGCCTCTATTCATTGATATATTTCTTATTAAGAGGTGTTACTTATGTATTTTCTTCTGTTTTTGCATGTTGGATGATTCTTGGAGGATGGACTGCCGGAGTCAGGATTCTGATGGAAAAAAGAGGTGTTTTGATGCAATTTCACGAAGATCAGAAAAATACCAGAAAAATTATGGAAAATCATATTTTCCAAGAATACGAAGGAAGCCAGAAGGGGAGGCGGATATGGGCCACAGGGGCCCACACGCCCCCCAGGCGCGAGCCACCCCTAGGCCGCGCCTACAGGGGGTGTGGCCCACTTGGACGGCCTCCGGCTCCGCCCTCTCACCTATATCTTCCCCTCGAAACCCTAATACATGGGGAGAGACCACAAAAATATTCTGCCGCCTTTGCGCGGCGGAAAACACCGAGAAAAAGAGCTCTCCGGCAGACAGATTTCTGCCAGGGAAATTACTTCCCGGAGAGGGTAGATCATCGCCATCAACACCGTCATCAAGATAGACTTCATCGGTATCATCATCATCATCCACACCATCATCTCCACCAGCACCATCATCACCACTCCATCCCGCTGTAACAATTGTGTTGAATACTTGCATAGTTCTTAGGGGAAACTTTCCCGGTATTGATTACTATTTTAGTTGATGCTTGTGAGTGGAACCATTTGATTAATGTTTATGTTCAGATTGTTATCCATCACCACATCATCTTTGATCTTGATCCACATGATGTCTTGTGAGTAGTTCGTTTAGTTCTTGAGGACATGTTAGAAAGTCAAGTTGTTAGTAGTGGATTTGTGTTGAGATATTATTCAATGGTTTAGTATTTAAGTTGTGATGATATTCTTCTAGTGGTGTCATGTAAATGTCGACTACATGATACTTCACCATTTATGGGCCTAGGGGAATGCATTGTGTATTTGGCTGCTAATTGTAGGGTTGCTGGAGTGACAGAAACCCGAACCCCCGTTAGGACACCATTGCACAAGAGAGCGTAGGATCTTAGAGTTTAAGGTTGTGGTTAGGCTTATATCTTAATTGCTTTCCTATAGTTGCGGATGCTTGTAGGGGGTTTAATCACAAGTTTGTATTAGTCCAAGTAAGGTCGGTACATTAGCACAGGTTCACCCACATAACACTTACAACACCAGAGAATACTACTTAGCTATTTGAAGCGAAAGCACTTGACAGAATTCTCATGTGTCCTCGAGAACGTTTGGTCCTTATAAGTATTTCCACCGGCTTGTCCTTTGCTAAGAAAGGATTGGGACACTTGATGTGTTTGTTCGTTGTCTTTATTACTTGCACTTTGTTTCTTTTCTTTATCATAAAACCCCTAAAAATCCATTTGCTAAGTATTTATATAGATTTCCTGCTCCATACCACTAGTCAACACCTTCTCCTCGTTGGGATCGACACTCCTATTTATCGAAAGTACTATGATACACCCCCTATACTTGTGGGTCATCAGATCTTTGTTTGTATCCTTTCATGTTGCATGCATAGTTACCTTGTCTTATTTTTAGAACTTCCTCTTTCATGATCATGTTTAGAGTTCTTTGATCCTAGCTTTCAATGCTTGCAAATGGTTGGATATTGATATTGATGGTACATGTCACCTCAAAAAATATTCCTTTTATAACTTATCTACTCGAGGACGAGCAAGAGTTAAGCTTGGGGATGCTTGATACGTCGTAAATGTATCTATAATTTTGATGTTCCATGCTTGTTTAGTATCTACTTTGCTTTGCTTTGTCTACACATTGAGGTATTTTTATATGTTTTCTTGGACTAACCTATTAACAAGATGCCATAGTGCCAGTTGCCTGTTTTCTGTTGTTTTTGGTTCTAGAAAAGTTAGAACATGAATATTCTCGGAATTGGACGGGACAAAAGCCAAAGTCAATATTTTACCGTGGGGAACACGGAGCGAGAAGACGAGACGGAGAAGGGCCTCGAGGGGGCCACACCACTTGGCCGTGCGGCCAGGCCTGGCCCACGCTTGGGGGGATGCAGCCGACTAGAGCACCCCCTCAGCCTCCCTCATAGCCTATAAGAAGCCCCCGATACCTAAACCCTAAGGACCCGATCAATCTGCCATGAAACAGTCCATAGCCGTCGCCACCATCGTCCCTAGATCGGGGGGATCTGAAGCTCTTCCCGGCACCCTGTCGGAGGGGACAGATCATCCCGGAGGCCTTCTTCATCACCATGCCAGCCTCTGGTATGATGCGTGAATAGTTTCACCTTGGACTACGGGTCCATGTAGTAGCTAGATGGTTGTTTCTCCTCCTTTGTGCTACCATATTAAGATCTTGTGAGCTCTTTTCATGATCAAGATCATCTATTTGTAATCATGCATGTTGTGTTTGCGGGGATCCGATGGATATTGAGATTACTATGTCAGATTGGTTAATGATTCTATCATTTTTGTGTTGTTTGAGATCTTGCATGCTCTCCATTTCTAGTAGCTATCTTGGCCAAGTAGATGCTAGTGACTCCAAGAGGGAGTATTTATGCTCGATAGTGAGTTCATGCCTCTATTTAATCTGGGGAAGTGACAGAAATCTCTAAGGTTGTAGATGTGTTGTTGCTACTAGGGAAAAAACAACGATCTCTTGTTCATGGAACAAGTGGATTGTTTACTTTACACACCTTGCTTAAAGCAGTTATCCGTTCCTTGCAACTTAATACTAGAGGGGGTTCGGATGATAACTTAAAGGTGGATTACTAGTCATAGATGCAGTTGGATGGCGGTCTATGTATCTTGTTGTAATGCCCAATCAAATATCATAGGATCATGAATGTATAGTATTGCATTATTATGCCTTGCTCTGTCCTGTCAATTGCCCTGGTGTAATTTGTTTACCCAACATGTTATGTTGTTTACCTTAAGGAGAACTCCTCTAGTGAACGATGGACCCCGGTCCAATCTTTACCATTGATATATCTTCCACTGTTATTGTTTACTTTCTGCAAGCCACCATTACCTTCCACACCATATATTTAATCCTTTGTTTTTAGCAAACCAGTGAGATTGACAACCTCACTGTTCGTTGGGGGAAAGTCTTAAGTTTTTGTTGTGCAGGTTTCCAAGTTGCTATCAACACCTTTGATTCGTTTCCTTCCTCCTACTGGTTCGATAACCTTGGTTTCTTACTGAGAGAAAACTTGCTGTTGTGCTCATCATACCTTCCTCTTGGGGGTCTCCCAACGAAGCTCTACAGTGATCTAAGCTACAGATCATCAACAATCATCATCAAAAACAAAAGGTACATCTTTTTGGAGAAGATTAGTAAGGGGCTTTGAAAATTTGGAGAAATCTTTAATAAACCTTCTATAGAAACTAGCATGACCAAGTATACTACGAATACCTTTTACATCCCTAGGACAAGGCATTTTCTCAATTTCTTCGACTTTGGCTCTGTCTACTTCAATACCTCTTTCAGAAATTTTGTGTCCAAGAACAATCCCTTCATTAACCATGAAGTGGCATTTCTCCCAATTAAGAACAATATTAGTTTCTTCACATCTCTGCAAAACTTTATCAAGATTGTGCAAACAATTATCAAAAGAAATTCCATAGAAGGAGAAATCGTCCATGAAAATTTCCACAATTTCTTCACAAAAACCATGAAAGATAGCAAACATACATCTCTGAAAAGTGGAAGGAGCATTACCTAAACCAAAAGGCATACGCCTATAAGCATAGGTTCCGTAGGGACAAGTGAAAGTGGTTTTCTCTTGGTCTTGTGCTTTCACAGCAATTTGAGAAAACCCAGAATAACCATCAAGAAAACAAAAGTGAGTCTTCTTACACAACCTTTCTAGCATTTGATCAATAAAAAGTAGAGGATAATGATCTTTCTTAGTGACTTTATTCACCTTTCTAAAATCAATGCACATCCTATAACCAACAACTACTCTTTGAGGAATAAGCTCATTGTTTTCATTAGGCACAACACTTATTCACCTTTCTTAGGGACACAATGAACAGGACTAACCCATTTACTATCAGCAATAGGAAAAATTATACCAGCATCAAGAAGTTTTAATACCTCATTTCTTACCACTTTATTCATCTTAGGATTTAAACGACGTTGATGTTCAACAACTGGCTTTGCATCAGGCTCTATATTAATAGCATGCTGACATATAGTACGAGAAATCCCTTTTAAATCATCAAGAGTATACCCCATAGCTACTCTATGTTTTTTCAATACTTCCAATAATCTTTCCTCTTCCTTTCCTGAAAGTTTAGAACTAATAATAACAGGATATATTTTCTTATCGTCTAGATTAGCATATTTAATATCATCAGGTAGAGGTTTTAAATCGAAAACAGGATCCCCTTTAGGTGGTAGTGTGGTACCCAAATCTTCCACAAGTAGGTTATGCTTAAGCATCTCAGGTTGACGAAGGAAAATCTCGTCAATCTCATTTATTTCCTTCATGAATACCTTGCTTTCATGATCTTCCATATATTGCTTCAAGGCATCGTTATGAGCAAGAGAAATAGCAGCAAGTTGTTCAATCCTGAAATCCTCATTAGGCAATTCATTTTCATAAGGAGTTTTAGCAAACTTGGAAAAATTAAACTCATAAGATTCTCCATCAAATTTAGTTAAAACTTTCTCCTTCCTACAATCTATAATAGCTCCACAATTGTTCAAGAAAGGTCTACCAAAAATGATGGGACAAGTTTTACTAGCTTCTGAACCAAGCACTAGAAAATCAACAAGATATTTAATATTACCACAAAGAACTTCCACATCTCTTACAATGCCAATTGGACAGACTGTCTCTCTATTAGCAAGGTGAATAACCACATCAATGTCCTCCAGTTCACAAGGACCAATTGCATGCATAATTTCTTTATAAAGCTCATAAGGAATAACACTAGAACTAGCACCAATATCACATAAACCATAATATCAATGATCACCAATTCTAACAGAAATCACGGGGACACTAGCCTTCCTAGCTTTATAGGATGGGAGACAATATTAGAAGCATCTTCACAAAATATAATGTGCCCATCTTCTACTTTTTTAGTGACAAGGTCTTTAACAATGTCTACTACAGGCACAATATTTATTTGTTCATCAGGTTCCATAGCTTTCTTTGTACTTTTGATAACTAGATTAGCCTTAATAGAATGTTCCTTTACCTTAGCAGGAAAAGGTATTTTCTCAATATAAGGTTCATGCAAAATAGGATCAATAGTACAAACTTTAGTGTTTCTAACGGGAACATGATTAACAATAACTTTATAAGGTGCATGGTACGTGTCCCACTCCTTTTTAGGAATTTCTATATAAGAGGCAAAGGTCTTAAAGCAATTTGCAATAACTAGAGAATTAAGACCATATTCGGTACTAATATCATGAAAATCATCAGTTCCCATAAAATATTTAATGCATTCATAATTATAATTTATACCTGACTTTCTCCCTTTGTCATTCTCCCTTGCTTCAGTGTTTTCTTGAATACGGTCTAGGAGATCACATTTAGCTTTTTCTTTTATACGTGTAAACGATTAAACACAAGAAGCATCTAATAAATCTTTATCATTAAGATAAAGCCTTGCATAAAAATTATTAATAATAATATTGTTAGGGAGTTCATGAATATGACATTTAAGCATTAGTAACTTCAATCTTCCCCAATCTTGGGTTGTACTCTCTCCATCACGAGGCCAAAAGTTATATATTTCGTTCATATCCTTATGAATCTCACTGGAAGGATAGAATTTAGAATAAAAGAGAGGTACTATTTCCTCCCATTCCATAGATTGTCTATTCTTCAGCAGCTTATACCAATCTTCAGCTCTTTCTTTTAATGATATAGAGAGTAACTTCTTATTAACTTGTTCTGTAGTGATGCCTGCACACTTAAACAACCTGCATAATTCCTAGATAAAAAAAAGCAAGTGATCACCAGGATGGACAGTTCCATCTCCAAAATAATAATTATCCATAACACGATCAACAATTCTTGTAGGTATCTTCAAAGGATCTATCTCAACACGTGGTGGTTCATCTACTACCCTAGAAATGGTAGTAGATTTCTCAAATAGGAAACCAAGTGGGTTATCCATATTGGAAACAAAGTAACAAACAGAAATAAATAGAAATACTCACAGTAGAAGTTTCCTTTACTAGTTCCACTCTTCAATTGCACTTCACTCCCCGGCAACGGCACCAGAAAGTAGTGTTGATAACCCACAAGTATAGGGGTGTATCATAGTACTTTCGGTAAATAGGAGTGTCAATCCCAACTAGGAACAGAAAGTGTTGACTAGTGGTTTGGAGCAGGAAATCTCTGTAAATACTTAACAAACAGATTTTAGGGTATTTTGATAAAGCAAAGAAACAAAGTGCAAGTAAATAAAGACACCAAATTATTGCAGCAAGTGGCCCAATCCTTTCTTAGCAAAGGACAAGCTGGTGATAATACTTATGAGGACCAAACGTTCTCGAGGATATATGGGAATACTGTCAAGTTCTTTCGTTTCATATAGTTGATTAATATTCTTTGTTTTGATAAGTGTTGTGTGGGTGAACCTGTTCTAATGTACCAACCTTACTTGGACTAATACATACTTGTGATTAAACCCCTTGAAAGCATTCGCAACTACAAGAAAGTAATTAAGATAAAAACCTAACCATGGCCTTAAACTCTGAGATCCTACAATCCCTTGTGCAAAGGTTTCCTAACGGGGGTTAAGGTTCCTGTCACTCCGGCAACCCCACGATTAGTAGCCAAATACACAATGTATTCCCCTAGGGCCAGAAATGGTGAAGTATCATGTAGTCGACGTTCACATGACACCACTAGAAGAATAGCACCACAACTTAAATACTAAACCATTGAATAATACATTAACACAATTCCACTACTAACAACATGACTTCTCCCATGTCCTTAAGAACTAAACAAACTACTCACGAGACATCATATGGATCAATATCAGAGATGATATGATGATGAATAACAATCTAAACATAAACAATAATTCAATGGTTCCACTCACAAGCATCAACTACAAAAGTAATCAACGCCGGGAAAGATTGCCCTAAGAACTATGCAAGATTCAACACAATTGTTACAGCGGGATGGAGTGGTGATGATGGTGCTGGTGGAGATGGTGGTGTGGATGATGATGATGGTGATCCCGATGAAGTCTAGCTTGATGATGGTGTTGATGGCGACGATCTCCCCTCTCCGGGAAGGAATTTTCCCGGCAGAAATCTGTCTGCCGGAGAGCTATTTCTCTCTCTGTAGTTTCCGTCCCGCAGAGCCGGCGAAAATCTTTTTGTGGTCGCTCCCCGAACTTTAGGGTTTCGGGAGGAAGATATAGGCAGAAGGGCGGAGAAAGAGGTGGGCCAAGATGGCCACACCCCCTTGTGGCGCGGCCCAGGGTGGCCCATGCCTAGGGTGTGGGCCCTCTGTGGCCCAACTCCGCCTCCCCTTCTGGCTTCCTTCGTCTTGTGGAAAAATATAATTTTCCATATATTTTCTAGTATTTTTCTGATCTTCGCAAAAATTGCATCTAGACATTGCTTTTTCCATCAGAATCCTGACTCCGGCAGTTCATCCTCCAAGAATCATCCAATATGCCAAAATAGATGAAATAACATAATATCACCTCTTAATAAGTAATATATCAATGAATATAAGCAAATTATGATATAGAATAGTGATGCAAATTGGACGTATCACTAGGTAGCATATATCTTTGAAGATCCAGTGAACTGGCTCTTTATCTTTTCAAGATACCTCCCTACGGAAGCACACTCCACAATTGAGCCCACAATAGTGTGCTCAGTTGTGTTCTTTATGAAAGTCATTCACTTTTTGTTCTCGAGGGTATATGTCATCTCCAACAGAGCATAATCCCTATTCTTTTTATCCCAAGCATCATCATCATCTTTATCATCTCTTACTGGCTCTATCGGTTTGGTGGGCTGCGGAGTTTCGACAACCCAGTCCACCTCAGCACAGACGAAAGCCAAGTCAACCTTCTTTCTCCATTCAGTGTTATTGTCACCTGTGAGGGTTGGAACATCCTTAATGCATCCCATAAAATAGTACCCTCCTGAAAACCACAATGAAGTGAGATCATAACAACAATTGCATAAATTAATCCAACATTGGTCAAAACTAACACATACAATTGTTTGTGCAATTGAATGTATATCACCGTTGGAAAGAAAATAGAAATAAATGCACATAAAAACCACAAATCATGATCATGCTATTAATGACGTTGGTTAGAAAAATAACAGGATCATAATTATAATAAACACTTTAACATGCTCGTACATTTAATTTTCCTTTTAATTCTAATAAACTTGAAAGAGCACATTTAAACTATTCACAACAAAAACACATGAATAAAATTCACGAACATATACTTTTCAGAAGCATTCTTTATACTTTTCTATTTTTATAAAACAAACTTTTCGTTGGTTCAGTTTGAGCAGAAAAAACAAGACATAAAATTCGTCAAAAAATGAATAAAAACTGTCAAAAATGCTTCTGTAAAAAGAAAATTGGGAGTCAAATAGCCCTCTATCTCCTGTGCGTGTGTCACCCACGAACCAGGACAGCCCACGGCCTGCTGCACGCGTGGCCTATTGTACTCGCGCTGCTGTGCGCTTCCTCGTGGCCCGGCAATGGCCCATGGCCTGGCTCCGCGCGCTCGCTCACTCCTAGCCATCTAATCCATCGGACGGCAGCCCTTGCTTCTCGTTGGGTCAAAACCAGCAGCGCCGCCCGGTCGCATTAACACTAGGGCCATACACCTCCACTCCTCCCGCGTTCCTCTCACTCGCCCTCTGGCGGCGGTGGGCAAAAAACTCTCGGCCCGGGACCCGCCGGTGACAGCGAGGAACCTCGCCCCCGGCTGACACCGCTACAAGACCCTTCCTCCACACCTCTTTGTTTCTCTGTCCCTCTCCCAGAACCCCGCGTTACCCTGTGCGAGATCGAGAAGAGATGGAAGCGCCTCCCTGGCCCCCTTGCTGGCGTGTGCGCCCACCAGGGTGGGTGCACCGCCGTCAAGCGGCTCTGCGGTGGCGCCCTTTTCCAGCGTGCAATGTGGCTACGGCCGGTGGTGAGCAAGGAACTTTTCTATATTCTGTTTGCAGCTGGGTTTATGGGTGGACGGTGACTATAGATACCAGGGTTAGGTTTTCTGTTTACTATTGTTGATTCTAGATCGAATTTCTTTCCCCTTTCTTTCTACCTGAGGTAGATCTACAACCCTAGGAAGATCTGATACCATTGTTAGATCTCTAGGATCCTACTAGGGTAAATCTAGTCAAGTAGTCTTTGTCTATAAATCAAAACTGAGTTGGTCACTGCTAGAGAAAGAGAGATGGAGAGGGGATTGATAGGCGATACCTTCTCCTTGGCTAGAGGAGCTCGAGGAGTTGGACATGGTGATGCAGAGACGACGACCGCGGGTCGTCGGCGAGGCTTCCCGTTACTCCTCCGCTCCCTAGATTGGTAGGGTTGTGTCGGTAGGGTGGACGGCTTCGCGACAAACCTCGTGTTGCGAGCCACTGGCTCCCACCTTATATAGCGCAGTGTAACAGGGGATCACCAACCATGTAGGTTTGGGCGCCCCCGATCACGACACAGATCAAAGGGCCCGATGGGCAGTTGGGCCCACTCGGGAGGAGACCAATCTAACAGTATCACCTTGTTATGGTGATTATGACTTAAATATCTTGTGTTTGAAATGTTTTCAGCATATATGTACATATTCTTGTGTCTTAAATAGTATTTTTCAAGTGCTATCCAAGATGGAAAAACATAAACTATAGATGCTTTTTTCTGGAGAACAAAATAAAGCATCAAGGAGATTCGGTGACTCCAGGTTTGTCCAGCCACCACCAAAAGACTGAAGGAACCCATGTAGTCACAAATGCAGCAAGGAAGAAGAATCAAACCTAGTATTAGTCCTGGCTTCATCATTTAGGACTATTTAATAAAAGAACAAGTGGTGGCATGGCTCCGAGCACCAAATCTTGAATGAATCATAGTAACTCTAATTTAATAGATGCTTTTTTCTGGAGAACAAAATAAAGCATCAAGGAGATTCGGTGACTCCAGGTTTGTCCAGCCACCACCAAAAGACTGAAGGAACCCATGTAGTCACAAATGCAGCAAGGAAGAAGAATCAAACCTAGTATTAGTCCTGGCTTCATCATTTAGGACTATTTAATAAAAGAACAAGTGGTGGCATGGCTCCGAGCACCAAATCTTGAATGAATCATAGTAACTCTAATTATACTATAGCTTAAGCTCGAGCAAAAGCAAGCCATCTGAGGCCATCTGCCCACGCGCGTGTTTCTGGTCGTTTGATCTTCACCCTGAGTCATCTGAACCGTGCAGTTTTAGGTATTGACTAAAATTTTACGAGCTGGTCCCTCCCGTCCCCACCCCCACCCCACCCCACCCCACCCCACCCCTACCCCCATCTCGATCATGTTCCCCTCCACCGAGCTCCCGCCCATCCTAGATCCTCCTCCGTCTCCCCTAGCAACTTGCGCCATCCCCTCCGCTCCCGAGCTCTCCCTCTCACCTTCGGCCCTCCACCCACGAGGCCACCGCCTCCTGTTTAGCTCCTGCATCCAGCGTCGGCCGCCTCTGCTTTCCTGCCTCGAACCTGCCCAGTACCGATTCAACATCGCCCCCAACGTCGTGCACCCGTCCTCTGCCACGCTTTGTCGGTACTGAGGAAGCTAAGGATGAGGTGAGCACGTGGGCCGGTGAGGGTGAGAGAGAGGGGGAAACGCGGGTAGAGACGCTCTTATGTTGGACTACGCGAAGATGTCGCATCATCCTCATCGCTTTGACTAGAAAATTCAGGGACAAATTTCAAAAAAAGGAATCCAAAAAGAGAAGCCCCCTCTGTTCCCGAGCTCTCCCTCTCACCTCCGCCCCGTCCACTCATGAGGCCACCGCCTCCTGTCTAGCTCCCGCATCCAGCGTCGGATACCTCTGTTTCCTCACCTCGAACCTGCCCAGTACCATTCAACATCGCCCCCGACCTCGCACTGTCACGCCATGCTTCACGGTGAGGAATATAAGGAGGAGGTGAGCGCGTGGCACGATGGGGGTGAGAGAGAGGGGGTGGCGTGGATAGAGACGCTCCTATGCGGGACTAAGCGAAGATGTCACATCATCCTCACTATTTTGACTAGAAAAATCAGGGACAAATGGCGAAAAAATGAATTGAAAAGGAGAAGGCTCGCGAGACATGCGATGACGTGGCGCAGAGCGATTGTCAAGAACCCGGAATGTACAGTAACCAAACAAAAGAGTCGCTGAACGGAAAGAGTGGAGCGCTAATGAGAAATGGTCGCGCCTTGCAAGTAATGATCGTGTTTCATATCACTTCAACAATTAACATGTATGTATTTCTGAAACAAAGCAAAATAAGCTGATTTTGGCCCCTCTTAGGCTCTGCAATTGGATTTGATTTTGAATATATTAGCATATCTCGAGAATACATGAGATGCTTATGTAAATTGATACATGTTCTATGATTGTTCTACAATTTTTACACGAGTTTACAAAAAATTCAATGCCTTGACTTGGAGCATGCTCTATGATTAATGAACAAGCGGGTTCCATCGACAGTGGGGGCATTCCCTACTATATTTGTGTCAAAAAAAAACAAGCGGGTTCCATCGACTAAGTGGGTCTAAAAAAAATGTCATAACTTCTATTTTTCATTTTGATATACAGAAATTATCAAACTTGATTATATATTAGATTTTGCTTTTATGTAAAGATTCATGGCAACTTCTAGCCATACCTTCTCTTTTAGTTTTGAATGAACAAGTGAAGAATTTGGAATATATCAAGTGTAACCCCTGCATAGAATTAGCACATATGTAATCTGGTTGTCTATATTGACTAAAATAATCATTTAATAAACCGATCACTTACAAGTGTCGAATATAAAGTTGTGCCTTTCCTTGGAGCTTTGCAATCCAAATAGTTGCAAGCATCGATTTTGAGGTAGTCGGACAATGTTAACGTGTGATCTTCATAGCTTGTTTTGACATCATTAGCTTTTTACCTTGATCATGTAACATGCCAGTTTCTTGTGGTACTGAATTTGGTCTATTTCTTGATGTATTTGAAGTTTGCTCGATGTACCATTTTGTTTACTTGAAGAAACACTGGTATCCCTATGTTGCTTATGAGATTCAATATGAAATAAGGGCCCGTTCTTGCGTTTAAGGTCAAATCTCTTAGTTTGAGAAATATCTAACATATAAATGACATATATATCTACCGATTAAAACACTCAACCCCGCACGTGCTCATATATTTAATTTATGGTAAGACAAAAAAAACAAAATGTATTACCAGTAGTAAATACAACACACCTACCACACTCTGCCAAATAGACTATAGGCGGCGCGGCGAAGCGCGCATGTCCACCTAGTTTAATCGATTGTTGACTCTAACCGAGATTGGTATGCTGTCACTCACATGGACTGCAACATTTTTCGCATCATGCAATGTGGCCACCTTAAAACCGTACTTGTTTTTGGATTAGGCAAGTGTGCTCACCAATCCAATAACCTTAAACGCATTACTTAAAGAGTTAAGCGTGAGATGCAGGCTGTGCTGAGAGCGCTCCTGCCATGCGCGCGGTCACGGTGTGTCCCTGTTTGTGGGCCTTTTATTTTCTGTCTCTGTAAGTGGGTTGTCTAACTTGTCCTTCGTCGGTTACGTGTTTTTTTTTCTACCTTCCAACACGTCTTTAAATGCTGGCTGAAGGGTGGCCCCTTCTAGATGGACCCGGCTTGTCATTCACTCTGTATGTTCTGTTGGTTAGTGTTTTGGGTGTTGCTTCTTGCGGGTAGGGCACCGCTTAATCGGTTCCATGTGTTTTTTTCACTGCCTTCCAACACACCTTTAAATGCTGGCTGAAGGGTGGCCCCTTCTAGATGGACCCGGCTTGTCATTCACTCTGTATGTTCTGTTGGTTAGTGTTTTGGGTGTTGCTTCTTGCGGTGGGGAACCGTCTAATCTGGATATTTCCATTACGGTCGTCCTTTTGCCTCTGGGTCTTTGGGCGGATTGTTCGGTGGCCACGGCGGAGGCTTGCTCTGCTGCCGTGCTTTCTTCTCTCTTTCTGCCGCCACCGGCTAGGCGGGTCGGCCTTGCTCCGGCGCTTCGTGTCTTCTTCCCAGGTTTGTGTCCTCTGCTTTCTTGTCTATAGCTTACGCGTGGTGGTAAGAGCGTGCTGTGAGCAATCGTGGTTTCATTGTCTCTGCGCCTGGGCCCGCACATGTGGGAATCGCAGACTTGTGGGGCGACCGTTCGGAAATCGTTGGAATCTCCCCTCCGATTACCGCTTTGCTCGAAAGGAGAAAGAGCTCGCTCGAGCTCCTTTGCTCGCGTGACCTGGAGGTAGCTAGCGGCGGCAGCGGTGAGTTCACCCCCGTCCTTCTCTCCCTCTCCCCTTTCCCGCCCTCCTCTCCCTATCCATAGCCTCCTCGCAGGCGTGCTGAACCGACGTACTCCGCCCCTCTGTTTGCCCGCACAAAACCCTAGATTGGCCAGGCGGGTTGGGGAACGACGGCGGTAGGGGAAACGACGACGGGAGGTCACCGACAGCTTCTTCCCATGTGGTTTGGTTCTAGGTAATGTGCCCACATCTCTGCAATATCATGTCTTACTCTTGCCATTCTCTATCCGTGCTTTGTGCAGAAATATATTATTGTGTGTTCTTGCCGAATACTCCGGTACTAGATTTAATTTTGATCGAAAAGTGAGACCAAGATTCTAATCCAGTTCAGGCCAAAATACTAATGGGCAAGTATTCGTTGACTCCTTTCACCCAGCATGCCAGCAGAAGTAATTTGGTCAAAATATTCAGGCCTATGTGTATACGTGGAAGCGGCTGACAAGAACAACGTAATTTTTTCTCTTTTGAATTACAGATTCATAGGAAAATAAGTAGTAGCTGAGTTATACGATACGAATTTTGCTCGAGGTTTGGCCTCGCGTGCTGCTGTGTTTTTAGACTTTTCTTTGTTGTTCTAATTTTGGTTCTAGGTCTGGATTTGCCTGCTGCTGTAGACAAGTTCAGTTTGTACATTGTTAGGCCGCTTTATTTCAGTTCTTAGGTGTGTGCTAGGGGAAGATAAAAAAGGTTTTGTCTCTTTGGTGGTCTAATTTTGGGTTTTCTGTCTAGATTTGCGTTCTGCTGGGTGTCTGTAGGTTTGTGGCGCTACTATGTTTTGTTTTTGGCATTAGCCACTCCTTCTCCACCCGTCTTACATGCTGCTCTCTCTTTCATATGGCGTGGGAGTAGTATGGTTCTAATCTCATTTAGATCAGAATCAAGGATTGGATCGTCAAAAAAATTTTTCCCCGACCCATATTACTTGACTTGGATTTGTCAAAATTTGGATAAAATACTAAATAGTGTTTGGATTCATCTAAATCTAGACAAATTTGAGTTAAGTAATATGGGTCGGAGGGAGTACTAGGATTGTTCTCTGATAATATTGCTCTTTCTTTCTCAACATCATGCAGACATGATACTAACTCTGGTATATACATAAAAAGGATATGTTGTCTCTATTATACAAGGATGTCCTCCACCTGCTCTTCATCCTTTGGCACCATTTGGGAAATCATATTCGTTCAATAGTTGTGACTTTCTTCTTGATCAAAATCACCATACATGGCACTTACTTAGAAGCTCGGTTTGCTTCGCAGGCGAGGCAGTTGCTATGCTCCTGGGTGTCCATGTTATCTGTGTTAGTGTTTGTGAACTCGCAAACTCATACTATGATAGTGTTTGTGAGCTCATATACTCTCGTAGTGTTTTCACGCTATGAAAATTTGTCCAACTGCACAAACTAAAGCAGATGCTTTATCTGCATTTGCTTAGGAGCTTTACCTAATGGGAAGACTAAAAGGAGGGACCCTTATTTGGGCTTCCTCACTTATTGTGTAATTTTACTTTGCTGTGATATACGAACTATGTTTGCACGATAGAATATATACTGATTTCAGAATATTAGATTTTTTGATTTGCAATTTCATTACATTATTGTGGATGTGCAACCTGTGACCATAGTGACGTACAATTTCTTTTTTGAAGTATCCATTGAATAAACATTTCTTTCATCTATATAAGTGGGGTGCTTTCATTATCTTTTGTGCTCATTCAGATTGTTGTTTCTTTACAGGGAATGGATTCTGATGTTCATTGTATCATGCATCAATTTTTATACGAAGGTACCTGATCTCTAGCCCCAACAATCTAGAATATATTTTCTCTCAAAGAAAATCTAGAATATATAATTTAGTATCTATCAAATTAACATCATGTTTAATCTTCGAAATGTGCCTTCAATTTCTCTATTGCAGTTAAAACTTTTGTCATTTCAATTTTTCATCATGAACTTTACAGAGATTATGGCCATTAGTCAGATAATCTTTCTATTTTGCTGCCACTTGTGAGGTCATATTTAAAAAAAATCTTGGTACCATTATGTCTTAACGAATGAAAGTTTATACAGTATGTTGCTTGAGCTTCATCTTTTCATGCTTGTGAACTAATTTTTGAATTGTACTGCAAAGGGGATCGCCTGCCTATTGCTTGCATATTAAGACAGCTTCTAATATGATATCTAATTTGGGAAATCTTTCTCCCTTTTAGTTTAGTACTTCCTTGATGAATAGTGAGGTGTGACCGTGTCATGCAATGAATACAACTGGTACTTATTTGTCGAAAATCTTATTATCTCTTATTTATCGTATAAGTTTTCCCAACTCATCCACTCTGGCCTCTGGGTGGGAACCAGTATGATACAAATTATTTCGGCCACGAGTAAACTAATGCAGTTGTAAGTAGCTAATTAGCTCATGGTTGATAGTTCACTCCTTTCATCTTCTATTTTTATATGACTGGAAATGAAAAACTTGTGGATTTTTTATTGTTGAGGACATCTTCCTTTGTCGTGTTTTGGTTCATTTAAACAAGTTTCTCTCATATTTATTTATCATAGTTTTAACTACTTCTCAAAGTGCGTGACCTGCAATGGCATTTTGTCAAGGTCGGTAGGCCATACTTGCCTTTTGTATAAAAATAAACTAAATGTGCAAAAGTGTTCATACATCTACAGTTAGTTGTGATTTGTGTACAAATTGAAATTGAACTCCTCTTACAAGCGTTGGCCTCTATTCAGATCAACACTGACGAAGATGGCTGCAACATCATGATCTAGGCGTCCTTGGCGCAAGTTCCCTCCTCTATCCAGGTTGAAGATGTTGCACCGCTCCTTCTAGCTGTGGTTCCAACTCTGATCCATCTCCAGCAAGTCACCTTCCTCGAAAATAATCTCTCCTTGGCAAGAGCAGCAAGTAGACATAAGAGCGGATAAAGTGATGTTTCAATCAAAAGAACTATAGCACATTATCTCAGATTATTCAACATCTTTGTTCAACAGCTTTTCACATTGCCAGATATCTCAATGGAGTAGCCCATGGATGCTCAGCAGGCTTTGTCAAGTGTCAACGACTTACTCAGATCCTGTCTTTAGGCATAACAATTCAGCTCCTAGCAGTATCCACTATTCTTTCTCTGATATTTTCTATTGTACAACTCTCTGCCTATGTACAACACTTTATACTGCACATATCTAGAATGAAATTTGACACCTCTGTTGCCATCTCAGTTCCACAAAAAGGAAAAAATTGGTTATATTCTATTGTTGTAGGTTCCAGCAAATTAATCATGCCTTATGATGCCTTCTAAGTCCATGTATACGAAAGAGGGATATGTTTAAATGCTACTATGCATACCTTTGGTGAACATTGATTCATCTCTAGATGAACTCATATATATATTTGGGGCTAAGCTGGTACTAGAAGTTATAGTACCCTCTCAAAAAAGAATATTTGTTTGTTGTTTTATGTACCATTTGTTTTTTCTTGAACATGCATCTAAATGGTTGTTGCTTTGTATTTGGCTGACATGGTGAGTGGGAGGAGGGATTACAGACTCAAATTACATATGCATTCCCACATTTTTGTTAGTCCCACTCGGAATTAAAATTTCAGTTGCATCTCCACCATGCTCTGCTAAAACAGAGAGAACAAATACAAACAGCCATGCTGCATCACATGACTGCAGCAATTACCCTATGTGCAGCAGAACCAACTCCACCACACAGTGGTACAACGGTTTGTAGGCGGCGAGGCGAAGCTCGCTTTGTCATCTAGTGTTAATCTATTTGCAACTTGGTTGCTGCGATTACCACCCAAATGGCAATAATGTTTCTGCAGGTGCCCACACCATAATAAAATGCTCTCTCTGTTTAAAAATAACTGAATTGGGTTTAGCTATATATACTAAAATACGTCTAGATACTTTCGAATCTAGACAAAACCAAGTCAGTTATTTCTGGACGGAGAGAGTATTATCTTTTGAAATCATGACCAACATGTAGGTTACCGGAAATTTAGAGTTGACACACATTGTAGTAGACTACCATATGCAAAAGTATACTAAAAAGAAATAAAACTTGAGGTGTTTGTGAGCCTGCAAAGGATTCATACGGTCTGTACTAAAGATGCCACCATATTTATATGTTGTAGTTGATCTACGACTTTATAGCCCCGAGATTTTGCATCTTAATTGTACACCAGAATATGCATACGGAACTGGCATCAAAAGTCATACAACTGTCACTGAAAAAAGGCAGTTCAGTTTGGCGCCTTTCTTATTTTCTCATTATTTTAATTTCAACATCTCAAGATATAATTGGAAAACTACCATGTTATTGGATATAGCACATAGCTCTGTAAAATGTGTACTACCTACAGATTACATATAGGAAAACAGGATATTTTGACGAGAGAAAACATATCTCATGAGAGAAAACCCTCCCGGGTCGCCTCCCTCCCAGGCGGCTCTAGAGGCGCCGCCATCCCATCTTCTGGTCCTGACCGATCTAGTAGAAGAGGCCGCCGCTGCCGCCGGCGCCAGCGGTGGTGGCGGTGCCCACCCTGTCGGAATGACGGTGGGCGGAGATGGTCGCTCAGTCGCGTCACGCGGGAGGCGGTGTGGCGTTGATTGAGGCTGCGGGGCGGCACGTCCTGGGCGGGGATGGGGCTTAAGGACTCCATCATAGGGGCGATGACATGGAAGCGGCGGGGCGCCGCCAGTGTGGCCGCTGGTGACGGCGCAGATCTCCGGCGCGTGCGATATGGCCCTTTTGCTCCTTTTCGGGGATGGAGGAGCCCAGGTTGGGCTGCGGCTGCAGGGGTTCTCGATCCCCTCGACATCCCAGCCTTCTGCTGCTTCCTTGTGTTGCCTTCGTGCCGGAGGAGGCTAGCGGCGTGGGGGCCTGTGAGTCTCGCGAATAATGCCGGCGGTCCTAGGGTTTCTCCCGCGCCAAGACGGAGATCTACTGATGTCTGTCCTCGGTGATCTAGCTAGAGTTTCGAGTTCTGGAAGGCTCCGTCGACGAACTCCCATGGGCGCATATGCCTGGAGATTGCTGGATCGGAAGGTATTCGGTCGTGCGTACCCATGTTTTTTCTGGCCGTTTGGTTTCAGCGGGAGCGTTGCGAACCTCTGTTGTTTGTTACCATCATGTGTCATGTCTTCGACGATCTATGGTGAAGTCAGACGCAGAGAATGCTAGGAAAGAAGGATCATGAGAGCAGCGATGGTGATTTGAGTTTTTGTGGCGACGAGAAACTGGCTGCATGATCTATGCAGCGACCGCATGTGGGGGGGGAGACAACACAGGAGGAGTTCCTAGTCTTATCTTGTAGGATGAATATCCAAGGTGTGGCCTTAATTGGTTGTGCCTGGCAATGGCCTTGTTGAAGGTATTGGTTTGCAAGCGAGGACTTTCTTCAGGGTGAAAACCTATGATCTTTGATCGGGTGACGACGGTGCTTGTGCACTGTTTGCTTCTTGAGGGCGTCTCTATTGAAGTGGTTGGACTACTGGTGTTGTTCTTGTGGTGTTAGTGTTGTTGCTTAGAGAAATTCTTCTCTGTAGCGGGACTTCTTTTATTTAATTATTTTTATTTTATTTTGGACTGTGTGCATCCGTAAGGCCACTAGGGCATGCGTTGTTGGAGAGGCTGGGTGTAATTGGTATCTCTTAATATTAATATATACTCTTTTCCAAAAAAATAAAAATGTTCCTAGATATATAAAAACTTAGACAAAACCATAGGATATACCACCTTCGTCAGGCGTCTGGATGCGCTTCGGAGATGGGGCGACGACGTCTGACTCTAGCGCCGGGGGATCTTCCGGCTGTCTTGTCTTCTCCGGTTGGATCGGAGCCCTCGCCGGCAGTTTTTTCATCGGGGTCAAGATTCCGATGTTTGGGATCTGAGGCCGGGGATGATTCCGATGATGGCCTTGCAGCGCGGGTGGCTCTGGAGGAGTTGGAGGATGGTGATGGTAAGCTCGGTTGGACGACGGTGTCGAGGCGGCGGAGAAAGTCTGATGAGGAGCTGAGGCAAGATTTCTGGGAAGAGATAGGGTATCCGACGTCGGCATCTCGTTTCTGGGAACGTGGGACTCCATCGTCGTCGCAGCAGAGGTCGCCGCCGCTTTTTCCATCTTCGCCGGTGGCTCGAAGGGGCTCGGCTGCTTCGCCGGTGGGGGTTCTCCTTTGCCGGGTTCCCAAGGTGAGGCCGTGGAAGGGGCCGCTGCCTCCTCGACGGGCGTCCATGACAGCGGTGCTGGGAACGTTTCTGGCGGCGTCGGAGGGAAGCGTGAAGACCGGGCGGAAGTTGTCGCGTATTCCGCACCTGGGGAATCTCGCGCATGCAGGTGGGCCTGTGGAAAAAACTGGGTCAGAAGCATTTTATTCCTGGCGTGCGGTGGCCCGTAGACTTGGGCTGGGTCGTTTGGGGTCTACTCCGATCACGTCTTTGACTCCAGCGCCCTCTGTTTTCACGCGATCGGATCCTCCGCTCCGTGCGTCGCCGTCTGCATCGCCCTCGTTCGTCTCCTCGCCGCCTTCACGCTCTTTCGCCCAGGCCCTTCTTGGAGTTGCTGCCATGGCGGGACTGCCTAATCGTAATCCGGCGTCTTTGTCGAGGCCTACTGCTTCACCTGCTGCGGTGCCTCCTAGGGCGCCCCCTCCTGCTGCGTCTGCTGCGAAGCCTGTCCCTCCTGCTGTTCCTGGACATGGCGTGCAGCCCCCCCGGGCTACTGCGCAGCAGATGCATGTTGGGGCGATGCCGGGGGCCAGGCCGTCGAACGTCGCCGTCTTCCAGCAGACCTATGGGGCTTCGCCGGCCGTCGCGTTGCAGCAGCCGACGGGTCAGTTTGGTTGCAATGGGCCCGCGCCGGCACCGGGATCTGCCGGGTGCTTTCATTCAAGGTATGAGCGCGCGGCCGCCGTATCAGCCTGTCCCTGGGGCTGGTTTTTCCGCGCCGCGGCAACACTTCGTGTCGCAACCGTTGCAGCCACCGTTTCGGTGTCACCATCCTAGTGGAGGTCCTTTGCCCCAGCAGGGGATGTATTCGCATTCCTCAGTACACCAGTCGTTTGCTGTTGGGGTCGGAGTTGTGGGCGCTCCGGTGCAGAAGCGGAAGAAGAAGAAGAAGCTACCCCTTGTGCAGGCAAATCAGGAGGAGGTGCCTCAGCAGCCTCAGTCTCAGTTTCAGCATTATGGGTACCCCGCTGGGGTGGCGGATCCTTCCTTTCAGGTGTTGGGACAGGAGGCGTCATATCAGTACGTGCCTCAGGGGATGGCGGACAATGTTGTACCGGCTGAGGCTACTGTCGAGGTTGCACCAGTCTCTGTTAGTGTGGGTAAGAAGAGTCAGAAATCTGTTCGGTGTTGGAAGTGTGCGGTCAATACGCATGCAACTAAGGACTGTAAGGTGGCTCATGTTTGCTACATTTGTGATAACTCTGCTCATCCTACTTTCCGATGTCCCGTTCTTAAGCAGCCAAGGCCTACACCTGTGATGTCTGGTATTGGCAATGAGTTGACCTTGTTTTCTCAGATTCCGGACTCTGTGGTGCGGGACCATCTAGGGGCCAACTTTACCCCCATAGCTCTTGTTCAGGTCTCTGGACCGATGGTTCCTGCAGATGTGGTTCAGCGACAGATTGCCAGGAGATGCCCGGTCCATAGTCAGTGGAAGTGGGAAGCGATGCCATATGGAGAATCTGCCTTTCTTGTGAGTTTTCCGTCAATGGAGGATTTGGACAGGGTGGATGGGATCCAGTGCGGTGCACTGAGCACCTCTCGCTTCGTTTGTTTACCGGACACAGGAGGTGCCCCACAAGCTTGAGCTGCAACGGGTTTGGCTGCATGTTGAGGGGGTCCCACATTGTTTGTGGTCCTTCTTGGGTTTATGGGCGGTCGGTGGACTCATGGGCACTACTTTGGATGTGGACCTTTTTAGTTTGAGGAGGCGTGGTGTTGTTCGGATTCTTGTTGCTATGACAGATACTAGTGTTTTCTTGAGGCTGCAGGATTCGTTAGGACATTACATTGTGACTGATGCTGTGGTGGGTCTCAAGGCTTATGAGCTTCGTTTTCGTTTGGAGCCAGAGGGTTATGTACCAGAGCCTGAGTTTGCACCTTTCTTATGGAGGAAGAGGGATGATGATCAGGATGACGATGTGATGGAGAAGCCTTCTGAAGATGCTATGGATACATCTGACACGGGGGGTGGCTCACAGGCTGTTGGGGATGGCTCTTCCTCGACCTCTTCTAGGCACGGTGGCTCGGCGCAGCCGCCTACCAGGCAGGGTGCTCAGCTGGACTGTTCAGTGCCTTCGAATCCTGTGCTACTGTTTGCCGTTACTCCATTTAATGCTAACCCTGCCACTCCCCACGGTAAGGAGCTTTTGGAGGCGCTTCCGTTGGACTCTCCCTGTGCAGTCTTTGGACCGTGTTGTGCTCTCCTCGTGTCTCTCCTTCTCAGCTTCAGGAGGCTTTGCATGTGGCTTGTGGTTCTTTTGAGATGTCTGGTGTTTCTTCGCTTCCGGCTTCCCCCACGCGTGGGAGACTGAACATGTTGGGTCGTTCTATTCCCATGTGTGCGGTTCCGGTGCTACAGGAGGTGGTACCGGTCGTGCAGGAGGTCGTCTCTGGGTCTTCGGCGCGGAGGCTTGCCCAGGAGGGGCTCGCCGACCGCGGGGCTATCGGGTTGGCTGCCGGGACGCAGGGTGCTTCACCTATTTCCCTGGCGGTGCAACCCTCTTTGACTACGACGTGGGTTGCTGGAGGCCCCTCCCATGGTGCTTGCCCGGAGGGCTTGGAGGGGCGCTCTAGCTCGGATGGTGAACCTGTGACTGGGGGGATTGACCTGACCCAGGAGGGGTTGGGTTTGCCCCCAGCTGTCGATGATCCTACCTTTGTCGCTAGGACCCCGACGCGCAGGAGTTCTCGCCATGGTGTTGACGCACTGGGAGCCTCTGCCACAGATGAGGATTCCTTGGGCAAGGCCATGCGGAGGAAGGCGGAGAAGAATTTGGACACCCCGGGTAATTCTTCCAAATCCTTTCTTTCTTTTTCAAATAGCTCTATTATGGATAAGCTGTCTAAAGTTGGTGTTAGTTTGGGTAGATCTGTAAGTGAAGTTAATCTTTCTAATTCTGTTTTGAGACATATGGAGGTTGACCGTCTAACGGTTACTCCTAAAATCTCTGTTGTTCCTGACCCTTCACCAATGGAGGAGGAGGATTTGCATGCCACAATAGATGGTCAACTCCTTTCTCACTTAGTTGGTGAAGTATCAGATGTGGGCTTTGATGAGACTGAGCTGGATTCATTATATGATCTTACAGCTTCTGGTCGGAAATCAAAGGGCCATCGGTCCCGTAAGAGATCACATGTACCCAAATCCCCAATTGTTTCTCAATGAATGGCATGTTCTCAAATAGCAGAGGTCTTCGTGACTTGGCTAAACATTTGTTTTTTGCCGATTGTGTGAGAGATTATAAATTGGATTTTTTGGGTATTTTTGAGACTGGTAGACGTGATTTCTCACAAAGTCAACTCAATCGCCTTTCTGGTGGAGTGGATTTTACATGGGTATCACGTCCGCCACGGGGGCGTTCCGGGGGAATCTTGTTAGGCGTCAGATATGAGACAATGGATATTTTAGCCAGTTCGGTGGGAGATTTTTTTATTAAACTCCATATCCGGAACAAGGCTGATGATTTCGTTTGGTCTCTGGTCGCTGTATACGGGGCTGTCCAGGATGTTTATAAGGTGGACTTTTTACGTGAGTTGGTTAATCTTGCTAAGGACAATCCTTATCCTATCCTTATAGGTGGGGATTTTAATTTGCTAAGATTCCCTCATGAGAAAAGTCGGGGCCGGTTTGATGAACATTGGCCTTTCATGTTTAATGATGTCATTGACAGCTTAGACTTAAGAGAGGTTACAATGTTAGGAAGACAATTTACTTGGGCTAATAGTCTTCCGGAGCCTACATACGAAAAATTAGATAGAGTGCTTATGGATACCGAATGGGAAGATAAATTTCCTATGGTAACTGTTCGCGCTCTAGAGCGTATTAAGGCTTTATCGGACCATGCTCCATTATTACTATCTGTCGGAATACCACCACGGAAATCCAAAAAAAGTTTCAAGTTTGAACTAGGATGGATTGATCGTGATGGTTTTTATGACCTTGTGAAGGCTAGTTGGGAAAAACCGGTTAGTGGTCATACACCTATAATACGTTGGAACAATAAAATGCGTGCCTTGCGCAAATTCCTACGTGGTTGGGCTAGACATACTTCTGGTATCCTTAAAAATGAAAAAATTCGCCTTTCTGCTATTATTAATGACTTGGAGGCTTCTGCGGAGATTAGGTTATTGACTGCACAAGAGATTGAGCTTAAAAACCAATCGAATGCAGAAATTGCCAGACTCCTGCGTGAAGAAAAACTCAAGTGGTACCAACGGTCTAAAGCCAAATTCATCCTAGAAGGAGATGCGAATACAAGATACTTCCATGTTGTTGCAAATGGCAAGCATAAGAAGAAACTTATTCATTCTCTAATCCAGGAAGAAGGGATGATCGAAGGTCAGCAACATCTTAAATCTTATATTACCGACTATTATAAATCCTTGTTTGGGGCACCTCCTGAAAATTCCTTTTCGTTGGATGAGTCCCGGACGGAGGATATTCCTCAGGTTTCTATTGTGGAAAACAACTTTCTAGCTGCGCCTTATTCTGAGGAGGAGGTTAAGAAGGTCGTCTTCCAAATGGAACCAAACAAAGCACCAGGACCTGATGGCTTCCCAGCAGAGTTTTACAAAACATTCTGGGAAGTTATAAAGGTTGACTTGATGCGCTTGTTCGAGTTTTTACATGTTGGTCAGCTAGACCTATTCAGGTTAAATTTTGGCAACATAATTTTATTACCTAAGGTTAGCAATGCAGAACGTATACAGCAGTATCGTCCAATCTGCCTTCTTAACGTTAGTTTTAAAATTTTCACAAAGGTTGCTACGATTAGACTGAATTCAGTGGCTGATCATGTTGTTCGACCTTCTCAAACCGCTTTCATGCAAGGGAGAAACATCTTAGATGGCGTTGTAACCCTGCATGAAACGATTCATAAACTACACTCAAAAAAATTAAATGGGGTATTGTTCAAGATCGATTTTGAGAAGGCATATGATAAAGTTAATTGGTCTTTCCTACAGCAAACACTCCGTATGAAAGGCTTTTCTGAAGAGTGGTGTGCTCTCATACAGTCTTTTGTGACTGGGGGTAGTGTTGCCATTAATGTCAATGATGACATAGGTAAAACTTCCAGACCAAAAAAGGGCTGCGACAAGGGGATCCATTATCGCCTATACTATTTAATATAGTGGCAGATATGTTGGCCATCCTTATTGAGAGAGCGAAGGCTGATGGCCAAATTGAAGGACTGGTTCCACATCTTGTCGATGGTGGTCTATCTATTCTTCAATATGCCGATGATACAATACTATTTATGGAACATGATCTGGAGAAAGCCAAGAACCTGAAACTAATACTTTCAGCATTTGAGCAGCTTTCTGGATTGAAAATAAACTTTCATAAGAGTGATTTGTATTGTTTTGGAGAGGCTAAAGACGAGGCTCACCTATATGCCGATCTTTTTGGCTGTGGTCACGGGAAATTTCCAATAAATTATCTGGGTATACCGATACATTATCGGCGTCTTACGATTGCTGAATGGAAACTCGTTGAGGAAAGACTTCAGAAACGTCTTAATAGTTGGAAGGGTAAATTGCTATCCCTTGGTGGAAGACTGGTCCTCATTAATTCAGTACTCACCAACGTGGTACTGTATATGATATCATTCTTCTAGTTGCCAAAAGAAGTCTTGTCAAAACTGGACTATTTCCGTTCAAGATTCTTTTGGCAGGGGGATAGTGAGAAAAAAAAATACCGACTGGCCAAATGGAATGTTGTTTGCCGACCCAAAGAATATGGTGGATTGGGCATACATGATTTAAATGTCAAAAACACCGCATTATTGGGTAAATGGTTATTCAAACTTCTTACCGAAGAAGGGGTCTGGCAAACTATTTTATGGAGAAAATATGTTGGCTCAAAAGCGGTGTCTACACTGGTTTGGAAACCAGGTGATTCACACTTTTGGGCTGGACTAATGGCCTCCAAAACGCAATTCTTCCATTTTGGCACTTTTAATATTAAGGATGGTTCACAGATTAGGTTCTGGGAAGATAAATGGCTTGGCCAAACTTCTCTCCGTGAACAATATCCAGCTCTATATTCGATTGTTAGACACAAAAGGGATACTCTCGCTGAGGTAATGGAAACTAATCCCCCTAATGTGTCTTTCAGACGAAGTCTCTTAGGTCCTAGACTGGTGTCATGGAATAATCTCTTAGTAAGATTATCCAGGATACAGCTATCTGAGGGTATGGATGAATTTAAATGGAAACTATTACATAGTGGAAATTTTTCTGTTGATTCATTTTATAGAGCTTTGATCCAACCTAATATTCCAGTCGATGATAATAGTAAAATTTGGAAGTTGAGGATACCCCTTAAAACGAAGATATTCGCTTGGTATCTACGTAAGGGGGTGATTCTCACAAAAGATAATCTTGTTAGGAGGAATTGGCATGGTAGCATTGAATGCGTATATTGTCATCATAATGAGACAATATGTCATTTATTCTTCCATTGTAAATTTGTTCGTGCTATATGGTCAATCATCCAAATAGCCTCTGGCTTATCTCCTCCGCGATCGGTAGTCAATGTTTTTGGCAACTGGTTGAATGGGATTGAGGATAAATATGGGACTTTATTTAGGGTGGGAGCGCTTGCCATTATTTGGTCGCTTTGGCTATGTAGAAATGACAAGATTTTTAATAATATTGTATTTTCTCCATTGCAGGTTATCTATCGGGCCACGGCTGTCCTCCGATCATGGACTTCTCTACAACGTATGGAGTTCCGCGACTTGTTTGCGGAGGGTTGTAGGCGGTTGGAAGATACGGCGCGAGATGTCTTCTCCCGACATGGATGGCAGCAACCGCTGCGAATAGATCTTCCTTAGATAATTGAGAGAACTATGCTTTCATTTACATTTTTTTGTATTCCAGTTATTCTTGTTTTCGACCGAGACTGTGGTTGTTTGGCTGTGTGCATCCTAGCTATGCAGAGGCCGGGTGTAAGTACTACAGTAATAAAGCGCCAATTTCCAAAAAAAAAAAAAATCCAAGTCACTTATTTCCGAACCAATGAAGAAAGTATAGGATAACTTGTTGAGGTGCAGTTCGATGGCTCTACCAACATATCAGCACCAAACTTTGAAGAAAGTGTACTACCCACCTTTACAGATATGCTAATATATCGACATACAGTTGGATGACTCTACCAAGATATGAGCACACAACCTCGGATATGATGGGTGGCCCACATGTTATGGTGGTAACATTAGAACAAGTATAATAAAAATGAGTCGTCTAATTATAAGACTTAAAATACTATATTTATGATGAGTTGGCAGAGAGAATATGAGAGAGAAAGGAAGTGCTCTCGTGAAGAGTCACCTCCTACACGTTCTCCTAGACACTTTGTGAGATTGAAAAATGAAATATATATTAATAAAATAACACATTTTTTATAACTAGCTATTATACGTGTTGGCTATAGACGATGACAGTGTCTTACATCCAGCAGTCGCCTATACTATTGAACTTGATCTTAACTAACATGGTGAGTACCAAGATATGAGCACACACTTCTAAATAATTTGTACTACAACCTTAGCTCCGATTCCTATGTTATGACATGACAATAGTTAATATCGAAATTTAAAATGTTGGGCGGGTAACACAATTATTTGTTTATTAACCAGAGTTTAAAAAAAAAGGAGCTGGTTGACAGCATATTCCGCGGCAGATGAGGAACATGTATGAAGCCAATAGTCATTCCTCGTACTGGAGTTAAACTATGGATGGCAGTACGTTTGCAACAATATGTTATACTACATGGACGTCTTTATTGTACAGTAGACAACAAGGAAAATAGTATGTAGTGGGGCCATTAACTAACCTGCTCTATGGTTTAGCTATTTAATCTTTCGCTTTTGGGTCGTCATCAGCACATGGGCACGATCCGGCCTTTAGCTTGCAAACCAAAACAAGCAAATAAAACAATATTACAATATAGCTGATTGGTATGGGGGAAAGCTCTTCTAGCTGAATTAGACTTGTTGTCACCTGGAAGAAGCCATTAGCACCTACCGAGCTATCAAGCTCCCTTTCCATTCTTATTTGTCCTCAATCCACCGGCAGAAGGATAGTCTGATCTATAAATAGATCGAGAGACTGGAGAAGAAGAGGAGGAGGATGGGGAGAGGGAAAATCTCAATCGAGCGGATCGACAACGCGACGAACCGCCAGGTGACCTTCTCCAAGCGACGCGGTGGGCTGATGAAGAAGGCTCGGGAACTCGGTATCCTCTGCGACGCCGATCTTGCACTCATCGTCTTCTCCAGCACCGGTCGTCTCTACGACTATGCAAGCTCGAGGTTCATTAATAAACGCCATCTCTGCTCTTGTAACTTCTAATTACTTGATTGGTCCTTTCTTAGTTAGTTAATCTGGTCGATTGTTGTTATCACTATGAAGTACTAAAACTTTGAATATGTTTGTGATTTCTTATTATCAGCGGCATGAATGCAATAATAGAGCGCTACCAGGAGGAGGTAAAAGAGGAGAATTGCGGTGTGTTAAATCCAACATCTGAGGCAAAGGTATGTAAATATTCATAGTACCTAGCAAGCTTAATTTCCACACTACACATATTTAACTGATAAGGACGATGCATTTGTTCTAGCTATATGAATATGTAGATCACTAATTAGTTATGCACTAAAATGAATATTCATAAAGTTGCACAGATAAAGTGACCACACTTTGCTAATTACAATTGGATGCAATATATGAGAAGGACAAGTGAGTTCTCGTGGGACCTTGGTAACAAAAATTACCAAACAAGAGCCAGAAAATTATGGGCCGCCATTTTCTTGACTTCTGGCTACACATCATAACAGAAACCTGTCATCATTAAAAAAAGGAATCCACCAAAATAAGTAGGATATAGTAGAAAAATGGATGAAATAGTGTTGAAACACTTTATAATATGTTTATCTTGATAGAATTGTGTGTAACACGGAATAGTAAGAGCACGTGCAGCATGGCAATCCCCTCCCCTCGGCTTGTTAGTTGTGACATAACTCACACATGACTCTCTTAAGCATCTTTTTTTAGCCTAGCTATAGACTTAATCCATGGCAGGATATATACGTTGTGGCTGGATGCATCTTTGCTTGTCTCAACACTAGCTAGATAGGTGGTCTTATCAGGCTATCCCATCTAGTAAAAAGGTGTATTCTAGGATAATATCTCAGTAACTCGAAATCTTGAAAAATATCAGTTTGTATTTATATTTTTTGATCATGCGATTAAAATTTTGCTAGATTCTATTTTTTTCCATTTATGACGAAGAGGTGTGCTTCCATGTCCCCCCCCCCCCCACCCACCCCGATACGAAACTCGAAGGGTAAGTTTTCCCGTGGTAGTTTTTTTCCTGTTTGGCCCGTCGAAACCCATATCCAAGCCATTCAGTATACTTGGTAGAGCTAGGTATACTCCATGTGTCCACTAGTACTATCATTCGATCCACGTATCGTATACTTGGTACAGACGAGTTTGGTTCCTGCTCATGTCACCGTACAATACGTGTAGGGGTATGTACGAGCGGGTCTGTACAGTTCAAACCGTGTCATACGAGCTCCTCTAGGGCTTTACCGAGCCATTGTGCCCTTCGTTTTGAAGGGGTACGGGTGAATCCAGGCTGTCCATGAGTCTGACTTTGCAATAGTTTCGAGGAGGGGGGACACCGGAGCAAAAAGTGACGAAAGACATAGATGGCTCTTGACCTCTTATGAATCTTCGTGAAAACTAGCTTCCTCATGCAACTCTATATTCCATTACAATCAATTGTTTTGATGGTGAATAAGGGCACATATAAATTGTTAATAAGATGGTTCCCTCTTATGCATTATACGATCATCCACAAAATACAACAATGTGTTATATAATGCATTATCCTTTAGTGTTATCTCAACATGTTATGTAATGCATTATCCTTTAGTGTTATCTCTGACAACCAGTGGTGGCATGCATAAATATGTAGAGATTAAAATTTATCAACATAGAGTGTGACAAAAGATACTATCTCGTAAAGTTGATTGAAATTTCATATTTTTTTATTTGAAGAGAATATATCTTAGATCTTGTTTCTCTCTCTTCTATGCCAAAACATCATACTACGTTCCTTCAAAAAAATCATACTATGTGGTATTTTTAAGATAGCACCATTTGTCTTAAGGATTTCTAATTTTGCAGTTATGGCAGAGGGAGGTTACAACCTTGAGGCAGCAAGTGCAGAACTTACAACACAATAATAGGTACTTTAGCATTCCCTCCAGGAGGTTCGTAAGATTGCTAACAGTTTTGAGACTAATGTCTACAATATATTTGACTGACAAAATATGTTTTATTTGCGAAAACAATACCATTAAAAACTACTTTTAAATAAGAAGGGGAGTATTTTGTTTGTTAAATTAATCTCAAATACAAAAGGCTTTATGCACCGGAACAAGGGAGTATCACCTATGAATATAAATCAAATGTTAATTAGTAGAGCTATCCATAACTCTTGTTTTAGTTTTTCATATGCAATTGGATAAAAGGTGTGTACGATGATGCATGTCAAGATCTCTGTCTTGAAGACAAGGCCGGCAAAAAACCATGTATATAGTAGAAAATTTTGTTGCATGAATGAAGATACTAGGTATCTATTGCCTCTGTTTAAAAATTCTTGTCGTGGTGTTAGTTCATGCCACGACAGGAATTAGGAAATAGAAGGAGTAGTAGCTAGTTACACCGTTAAATCATGTGGTCTCTGATGGATACACAGGAAACTACTAGGAGAGGAACTATCTGGCTCAAATTTTCAGGATCTACAGTGTCTCCAGAACCAACTTGAGATTAGTTTGCATTCTGTAAGAAAGAGGAAGGTACCTTTTCTTTCCCCTTCTTTATTTATTAATTTTTACTGCAACTATACACGCATGATACGTACTTTACATGTAATTGATTTCTTTAGGAGCAACTTCTGGCGGAGGAGATCCAAGAACTCAACCAAAAGGTTCACTACATCGTACAAATCTTCTTGCTACTATTGATGCTATTGTTGGTGTTGAAATAGCTCAAGTGTTGATTCTCGCATAGTCTCAGTCAAAAAACAACTAATTATGTTATGATGAGATCGAATTCTCTCTTGTAGGGATTTCTTATTCAGCAGGGAAATCTAAAACTTGGCAAGAAGTTGAGAATTGCTTATGAGCACAAGATGGAACTGCAAAAGAAGGTAAGAGATGTCTTACACTCCCTAGTATTAAAATGCTAGGCAATACCATAATAAGTGGCCATAAGTGCATGCATCATCTGATGAAGAGGCAAGTAGTGTCTTCCTTACTTATTACATAAAAAATTGCAAGCTAATACATAATTCTAGTTCGTACATCTAGAAGTCTCAGAAATTTTGAAACAAAATCATATCATACAAGTATGTCATTTCAGACATCACCATGATTTTTATGTCAAAACATTGACCATTCTAGTTGGTAAAAAAATTCCATTAGTGATCAAACTTAAGAATGTTTGACTAGTTCAAATCATAAAACGGCTAATATTTGTGATCAAGGAATGTGATGCCCCTGACTCATGAGTAATGAGAAAGAAAATGCAGGTTTGTTCGGGCAGTAGCTCCACTCCAGTAAAAAATAAATACCAACTTCAAATTATATGGTTCCAGGCATGGGTGACAAATGAATTTATATGTGATAATTACTTAGATTTATAGAGGCATCGGATCAAGTGATCAACAGCAGGCTGGCGGGAGCAACACCAAAGTTAGAACACGAGCACAAAATATTGACCTTGAGTTGTGCCAGCATGAACATGAGGATGAATAACACCGATTAGCTGATCTATAGGTAATTATTCCTGTCTAATTACATTGTTAAAAAGATCCACTTTCTCAGTCACGCGTAAAAGCAATTAAAACTAATTACAATGCTATTTTTAACCGAATTTTTTTGATTTTTTTGAAGCCACTCTGGTGTATTTCAGTGCTTGGACGATCTCGAAGCTCATCAATTGTTGCGCATACAGCCCAATTTGCATGAGGAGTCAACAAACATGTATGCATGTCATGCACATGAAGACTAAACTAAAGTGAAGCATAACATGCCTGAACCTATATATTTTGTAGTGTTCAACACCCATGTAGAGCTGCAAACGTATTTATGTGGATCTAACTCGATCTCTAAGAGGAGAAGAGAAGTTCATGTCAACGATGAATTAATATGCGTACGCTATGTTTTTAGATACTCACAATTGTCGATCTTTTGAGATATAAGATCAGAACCATTGATGACTTGAACACTACAGAGACTGACATTGATCAGGTTATGATTCAAGTGATCCACCATAATTCACACCTGCTATAAAATCAGTATGCAAAATTTATGTGTGATCTTCATATTAACAAGAAGATCCTTGAGGGTCAACCATATCCACACAATGCGTTTAACAAATGGCATCGACTCAAGGGCATGATTTATGTCGCTCTCCCATAACTTGCAGTGCATCCCGTTATCTCTTAAATGCGACGAATCATTGTCTCTATCCATTTCTACGGCCTTCTCTGACAGGATTTTTTCTGGCCCCTTTTCAAACTAGATTGAAACAAATTTCATATGAACGATGTTTTTCAATCTAGTTGAAAATCTCAAAAAAAAAATGTTGAAGGTTCTATATATTTTGGTCGAAACCACATGTTTATTTCATAGTCAGCTTAGTTTTGTCATCATAGCGAGTGTGCTCACTCAGCCGTGCCTTCTAATTACGCAAATACAATTAACAACCAATGCATTTTTCTTCTAAATTATTTCACCTGAATTTGTTTTGCAATAAACTACACTAGATGTCTTATTTAAATTGTTCTAAATACCTCATACAATATCAACCAAATAAATCTCCAAAAATATTGATGCATATAAATATTTTGTAAGCCAAATAATCAGGTATTTGCAAAAATAAATCGGCAAGGCACCATTGTCAAGTGACTTCCCAAACTTTAACGTAGACCTTTTTGAAAAACAGTATTCCCTTGTTTGTAACTTCCAAATATAATAGTTGACATTGATGAAGTTTGAAACATAAGTAGTAATGCCAGAGAGGTGCTGAATAATATATATGCTCTTCTCAAACTTGCTTGCTAATAAGCTCACGAGTACAGAATGCAGCCAAACCGACTATAATACAAATGAACCGGCTGCAACTCTATAGAAAGGGTTGGCATTGCAAGAGTAGCTTGTCCTGCTCAAGTGGACATACCTCACTACCGTCGACCGTCGTTGTCGTTCTACCACTGCTTGAAACCGGTGCACAACTGATCCTTTTCGTTCAAGTGATACTCATGGCATATGCACCTTGTCAAACTCCTCTCGGACTTGCTGACTCCTTTTGCATGTATTGGAGAATATTTTAAGCACACAATACTGAAACCATGATCCAGTTTAAATCCTCACGGAAACGAATTAAGATTTCTATTTATACTTGAGGACCAGGCTCTCCTGGTACTCATGCAATTTATCCTGAGGACCATACTTGGTGCTTAACAAAGTTTAAAAATCCTGGTACTCATGATTAATGGTTGTGTGCATCCCTAGTTGGTGCAGAGGCCAGGGAAGTGAAATCCTCCCTCCATTTTAAGGCCATATGCATCAATTGATGCAGAGGCCGGACGCGCCCGATTTTGAAAAAAAACTATCCAGTTTGGCAAGTCTCCACATTGTCCACTAAATTAACAAGAAATATAAATCGCCTCGATAGAAAACTAATAAGAAATTAATGGATGCACATAGATTTGAGGTGGTGGGCTTTTCTCAGAAGAATATAAAATTCGACTTATGACACAATTTACAAAATGAAAATAACTTGGAGAGAGATGGAAAAAATTAATCAAAACTGAAGAACATTTGTACTATGTATAAAAATAAAAATAAAACCGAACCGGTACACACACGGGGCAGGAGAGAGGTGGCGGTTCTTGTAAAACCAATCTAGGGTTTCGTCCCTTCCGCTGGTGACGTCGCCGGTCCGCTCAGTCTCCGCTGGCATTGGTGCCTTAGAGGTGTGGCTGGCCATGGCCTCTTACCGGCGAGAAGGTTTGTGTTCTTTGTTTATACTGTTTTCAGTGTCTTTTTCAGGATGTTGAGGTGATGGCTATGTCTAGAAGTCAGAATAAGGTACTCTCCACCCTATTCTCGCTCCGGCGATGCGCCTAGCACCGACAGATGGCGCGTGGAGTCGTGTGTCCAACGAATTTCTTGAGCTATGGTCATTTTTCATATTCTTTGGTGTGGTTTAAGGTTAGTCTATTTCGATTTACGATTCACATTTTAGATGATGGTTGCTACTCTGGTGCGTTGGTCCTTCGGGACCTTAGCATGACAACTTCATGTTCGTCTACTATAACAAGCTCTACTACAACAAGCTTTGCCTGGATCCGGTGATGAAGGGGTGAGGACGGCGACACATCTTCGGTTGGTGCTAACGTATATAGTCGTCGCTAGGTGGTCCAATGACCTATTTGTAATTTTATTACATTTAACCTCCTTTGTAATGTTATTGATGATTATCAATAGATCGGTTGAAATTTCGCAAAAAGATCTTTTGTTATAAAGGGAATATATTAATATAGCTAATATACCAACCTCATCTTCATCGGAGATCTCCGAGACGAAGACTGGAACTCGTCGGTGTCCAGACCGAGGAGGCCGATGTGCAGTGGATCGGCGACTTGGCGCTTGAAGAATAGCAAGGCCAAACTACCTACATTCGGGTAACATAAATTCCACCCAGCCGTGCTCGTGCATCATCGTCGCCATCTGCAACCCACAACACCTTTGGCACTGGGCCTGCCGCTTCCATGGGAAAGGCCGAGGACATCAGCTGCGAGGAACTGCTCTTGTGATGGCTCTTCCGGTGGAGGCAAGGGTTCGCCGTGCTGCCACCCTAGGGAGCAACACGAGAGGGGCATCTAAGGTCTCCGACCTATGAGGAGGCACATGAGCCAGGAGAATCTTGGATAACAAAATGAACCGAAGATGTGAATAACATAAATGGAAAGATAAAAAAATATTTACTTAATTGATTTAGCTAGTTGAGTAAAAAACATACATAATTGACATGGCTCGTGCTAGTGTTTTTAGTCGTGCTTAAGGATGGCAATGGATTGGATAGGGTATAGGCAGGATAGAGCAATATCATACACATACCCGTGTAGTCAAGGGGTATAAAAATTTACCCATACCCGTACCCGCGGGTATAAAACTTTACCAATAGCCATACCCACCGGGTACCCATACTCATTGGGTACCTGATGGATAGATCCAATAGTATACAAGTTATTCATAATTTTACGTTCATCAATAACATATATTTAAAAAAAAGACAATTATCTCTACTTAATAATAGGTAGACGAGTACTTGAAAATATCGAAGTTGAGAATTCACAGTCACATACTTGTCCCTAGGTTTCTTGGTCATATAGGTTGACACTCTATCAATAAGTTTGACATGTTAGTTTAAACGGAAAGGGTATGGATATACCCATGGGTATAATCCTATACCCGTGCCTGTACCCATAACTTAGAGGGTAGGGTATAGATATTACGCGTGGATATAAAAATGTGTCCATACCTTACACATGAGGATACGGTACCGCCGTACCTGGATAAAATTGACATCCTTAGTGGTGCTAGTGTCTATAGTAGTAGCTACATGGTTCAAGGACCTACTTATATTTTTTTATTAATTTTCGAACTCTTTGTATTGCCGCTGATGATTGGATGAATTTCGCAAAGAAAAAACTACTGTGGAGTGTATATACTGTATTTGTATCTACTATGCCGTACTGTACTAAACCCTAATTGCCCAGTGTATATATACTTTTTCCAATTCCGGGCATCGCACACCGCATCTGGGTCTATAGCTACCTTGTCTAATTGCAGTCTTATTTATCTTTTGCAATACGCGAGAGTGCCATATATCATACTAATTATGACCCTCGTGCATAATATATAGATCCCTTACTACCTGAGATAGATCGAAATGACCTAGTGGCAGTGGCTATTTGTTACTCCATCTGTTTTAAAATATAAAATGTTTTATGTTTATAAAGAAAATAAATCTAGACTTCTCACTACAGGAATGGGAAGCTACGGGCCGTCGGCGTAGCCATCGTCCAGGCCAGCCCCGTCAAGCAGCCGTCGGCGTAGAATTGCCCTCGACATATCTTATGCGACGCCGACGGCTGCCCTTGGCATAGCATACACCGACGGCTGCCTTCGGCGTAGCTTTTTTTGATTTTATCTCATTAAACTTTGAAAAATTATAACTAAATCATTCTAATTCGTAAAAATACAAATAATATATCAAAAATTACAGAAAAATAAGACCTATCTATCTACACGCAATATTATACATTTTTAAATAAAAATTAAGTAAAACATAAAACATTATATATAGTTTAAAACGGGCATAAAAAATTTAAAAACGATCGAAACAATGCGAAACCTTCGCGTGGTGTTATATTATGTGACATAGTTAGAAGGAAAAATATCAAACTTGGTATATTGATTATGTCTCAAAGAAATCGTCACAAAATGACCTATCTCATTCGAGGTTTCTTGGCTTTCGGGTCAAATGATCAATCTTATGGCTAAAATTAAGGCATAGTTTGTGATAATGTGTCTATATTGTGCATACACATGTATCATGGGATGGCGAACAATGTTGCAGGAGGAAGTTTTCCTTTTCGTCGCACCAAAAAGCCATTTCCTATTTTCCGAGCACAAAAAACGGACGGTTTTGTGAAGCAAGCACCAAATGGCTAATTCAAAATGCTACCACCATATTTTACATAAAATACTATACCACCTTATATGGACAATGTTTTAACAGGGGGAGCCGAAACCTTTTCGTCTACCTCTGGTGAAAAAGACAAATTCCTGCCGAATCGGTAGGAAGTGGGTCAGATATGAACTACAGGTACATGATCTGATGCTCATGTTTTTCTACAAAAATCATTTTTAGGTTCACAATATGCTATTTTATCAAAGATCCAATGCAAGTTTAGCGAGGCTCGGTCCCGATTTAAGAATCTCCCATGCCCGCCGTTCGACAAAGTTTGACGATAGTTTAAAACGGGTATAAAAAATTCAAAAACGATCGAAACAATACGAAACCTTCACGTGGTGTCATATTATGTGACATAGTTATAAGGAAAAAGATAAAACTTTATATATTGATTATGTCTCAAAGAAACCTTCACAAAATGACCTATCTCATTCGAGATTTCTTGGCTTTCGGGTCAAATGACCAATGTTATGGCTAGAATCAAGGTATAGTTTGTGATAATGTGTCTATATTATGCATACACATGCATCATGGGATGGCGAACAATGTTGCAGGAGTATGTTTTTCTTTTCGTCGCACCAAAAAGCCATTTCCCATTTTCCGAGTACAAAAAACGGACGGTTTTGCGAAGCAACCACCAAATGGCTGATTCAAAATGCTACCACCAAATTTTACAAAAATACTATACCACCTTATATGGACAATATCCCAACAGGAGGGTCCAAAACCTTTCCGTCCATCTCTGGTGAAAAAGACAAATTCCTGCTGAATCGGTAGGAAGTGTGTCAGATATGAACTACAGGTACATGATCCGATGCTCATGTTTTTGTACAAAAATCATTTTTAGGTTCACAATATGCTATTTTATCAAAGATCCAATGCAAGTTTAGCGAGGCTCGGTCCCGATCTAAGAATCTCCATGCCCGCCGTTCGACAAAGTTTGACGATAGTTTAAAACGGGCATAAAAAATTCAAAAACGATCGAAACAATGCGAAACCTTCACGTGGTGTCATATTATGTGACATAGTTATAAGGAAAAACATCAAACTTGATATATTGATTATGTCTCAAAGAAACCTTCACAAAATGACCTATCTCATTCGAGGTTTCTTGGCTTTCGGGTCAAATGACCAATGTTATGGCTAGAATCAAGGTATAGTTTGTGATAATGTGTCTATATTGTGCATACACATGCATCATGGTATGGCGAACAATGTTGCAGGAGGATTTTTTCCTTTTCGTCGCACCAAAAAGCCATTTCCCATTTTTCGAGTACAAAAAACGGACGGTTTTGTGAAGCAACCACCAAATGGCTAATTGAAAATGCTACCAACAAATTTTACAAAAATACTATACCACCTTATATGGACAATATCCCAACCAGGGGGTCCAAAACCTTTCCGTCCACCTCTGGTGAAAAAGACAAATTCCTGCCGAATCGGTAGGAAGTGGGTCAGATATGAACTACAGGTACATGATCTGATGCTCATGTTTTTCTACAAAAATCATTTTTAGGTTCACAATATGCTGTTTTATCAAAGATCCAATGCAAGTTTAGCGAGGCTCGGCCCTGAGATAAGAATCTTCATGCCCGCCGTTCGACAAAGTTTGACGATAGTTTAAAACGGGCATAAAAAATTCAAAAACAATCGAAACAATGTGAAACCTTCGCGTGGTGTCATATTATGTGACATAGTTATAAGAAAAAATATCAAACTTGATATATTGATTATGTCTCAAAAAAAAACCTTCACAAAATAACCTATCTCATTCGAGGTTTCTTGGCTTTCGGGTCAAATGACAAATATTATGGCTAAAATCAAGTCATAGTTTATGATAATGTGTCCATATTGTGCATACACATGCATCATGGGATGGCAAACAATGTTGCAGGAGAAAGTTTTCCTTTTCGTCGCACTAAAAAGCCATTTTTCATTATCCGAACGCAAAAAGAGGATTTTCTAAAGCAACCACCAAATAGCTAATTCAAAAACGAAGAGTTTGTGATTAGTTGATATGGATATCATATTTAGATTCCTCTCATTTTTATGATCAATTTAGACATATTTTTTGTCGAATTCCGATTTACATATTTAAAGATATTAATTATTCCACATTAAATAAAAAATACAAAAAAGTAAAATTATTATATTTTTATTTGAATTCAATAATATTTTTACTTATTCATTAATGTTTACTTAGATGATTGTTTGTAATTTCAAAAAATACAAACATGTGACATGATGATATAAGAGTTAATAGGATTGATATCATAGTATTGACAACAATGTATTAATTACTTTGCGAAAACGGATTGTAAAAGAACGAAAAGTTAACTGTGCTGAAGCTGGAGTAGTATTATGACGGGTGACCGGCTGGGAAGTTTGACTAAGACTGAAATTTAATCAAATATTATGTGTAATTAGTGTTAAAAATGTTCAAAGTGGGAGATTAACGAGTCAAACAATTCAAAGAAAAAAATTGAGAAAAAAATATTTTTTTTAAATGTTTTTACAATTGGCCGACAGGCTATGCCAAAGGCCGCTACGCCGAGGGCAGCCGTCGGCGTACCATACGCCGAGGGCATTTTTGCCTACGCCGACGGCTTTTTGCCCTCGGCGTAGCGCGCGCGTCCTGTAGTGTCTTTTAGTGTATAGATTCACTCCTAAGTTAAGTGAACTTACGTACTAAAACAAGTCTAGATAAATTTGCTTCAGGAACCTAAAACATTTTATATTTTGAAACGGAGGGAGTCATACGTATGGTCGGAAAGACGAAAAGTCACGCACGGTGAACCAGTTCAATCGGCACACTGGCCCTGAATTACTTTCCGGCTAAGAAAGAAGAATGGTATCGTCAGGCGTGCTCAGACTAGGCCAAGGGGGAATTTTGTTAAGCTAAACGTCGATGCAAGTTTCTGTGTCGACTCTGGAACCGGTAGTGCTGGAGCTATTAGTAGAGATGGGAGGTTTTTTCGTGGAGGCGTGGCATCCCATTCGTTTCAGACCCGTCGACGACGCGGCAGAGGCGAGAGCGCTCTCCGGGGCAGTCTACTTTCTTGATAGACAGGCGGGATGCAACATGATCAAGTCAATACCGGCTGCATGGACGTGATCGACGTAGTGACAAAGAGCGGGAACTCTTTTGGTCCAGTTTGCTATCCACGAGGAATGTACTTTCCTTTGCCAGGAACTGTTTTGGTCCGAAGCTGAATATGTGGGGGGAATCATGATAAGTAGTGAGATAAGAGCAAAAGTTGATTTGGGCTGGTGATGGTGGAATTTGGCGGGAAGATATACAAGCAAGAGAAGTAGGATTGTGCAAAATAAAATTGGTCAGTTGGGCAAAGAATCAAAGAGAGTGTCAACCCTAAAGACTATAAGTGCCATGGTTGTCGGGCTTTTTTTGAGAAATAAATAAATGTCAACTGCCAAAGGTCAGGGCCGTCGGCATAATCTTGGGATGCCCACGGACAAAAAATGTCGTCGATGTAACTCAACTGTCGGCATAACCTGACCCACACCGACGGCCACTGTCGGTATATCTCGGTCGTCGGCTTATCTGGAGCAATGCTGACGGCCACCGTCAGCATTAAACGGCCGTTGGCATAGGCCCCTGCCACGTGGCACTGGCGATCCCACTAAAAACATATTGATGGCATCTACCGGCCCTAATGCAGGGTTGTCGGCATAGCCCTTGTCATAGCTGTGTTGACGCCATTGCCATCGAAATAGCTATTTTATCTTTTCTCCACTTACTTTCATTTACTTACCTTTAATTTGCATTTGTTTTTTACTTTGCATTTATTTTTAAATACTGGTGATATATCACATAAAGTCAAATAATATATGTTTTGATTATTCAAAAATTTCTTATGATCACATATGGACTCACATAAAATGATATACAGACAAACTCCCGCATTGAGTTAAACAAAGGGAATACTTTGAAACCTTGCGTCCAACCTTGGTTTTTCATATATCTATGGCCTTAACAAAAAAGAATAAAGATAAAATTACATTAGTCAACCCTTGTATGAAAAACGTTGGAGGGATAGATCTGCGGACCCCCGAATAGGGTTCGTAGGAAAAAGACCATCGGAATGTTGGAATCCCTCAAAACTTGCATTTTGACCTAGCATATATGTACAAGTGTGGCGGAAGGTTTGGATAGGAAATATCTAACACCCGGGTGTGAGCGTGTTCACATACATCCGATAGCACTTAGAAAGGTTTTGTACATGTAGCTGGAAACTCCCGCGTCGGGTCAACCAGAGGGGAAACTTTGAAATCTTGGGCTCAATATTGATTTCCCATGTTTCTATGACCTAACCTAAAAAAACATAAGTCATTGGATGAAGGTCAAAAGGGTAGATATACGGGGCCCACTATCTAGGGTTTCGATGGAAACGACGGATCTGAGTGCCGGAACCTCCAAATCTTGTATGTGGTCATAGCATATGCATAAAAGTATGGCCGGGTGTTGAAATATCCAACACATGCATCCCGGATGCGAGCCTGTTCACATGTACGTAGAAAGGATCTGCACTTGTAGCTAGAAACTCCCCCGTCGGGTCAATCAGAGGCAACCTTGTGGTATCTTGAACTCAAACTTGGCCTCCCATGTTGCTATAACCCAAGCTAACCAAAAGATAAAAGTCTACTGTATTTGGTTACCAATATCAATAAAGAAGTTCACTGATTGCCAATGTGTTAGATAAGTTTGATTGGCCCTCTTTCTGTCATCTTCTGTTTTGACTATCATGATAGTAACACCCATGCCAGTACTGTAGGAGTATATTTTAGTCCTTATTATTATTATGGACAAAACGTGTAACATTAATTTGAACATCCAATTTTATTAAAGTTGTGCCCATTAAAATTAGTAAAACAAATGTGAAAAGGATACAGATGCCGCCTAGAGGGGGGTGAATAGGCGTTTTAAAACTTTTACGAGATGCGCTTAACAAAGACGGAATAAAACTAGCGTTTACTTTGTCAAGCACAAAACCTATATAAACTACGGTTCACCTATGTGCACCAACAACTTATGCTAAGCAAAACAATCAACTATGTGATAACTAGATATAAAAATTCAAGAACGAAGGCTATCACAAAGTAAAGTGCATAAGTAAATAGCTCGGGTATAGAGATAACCGAGGCACGCGGAGACGATGATTTATTACCGAGTTCCTCCCATAAAGAAAGTACGTCTCGTTGGAGAGGGGGTGGTATCAAACCACCTACGCCACAAAAGGCCTCCTTATTCTCCGGTGATTCTCACCCTAATGGGATCAATCCACACTTCCACTATCGGTGCACTTGTCGGTGGCAACCGGAACCTCTCACAAGGTTGGGGCACTTCTCCACAACTTAATTGGAGGCTCCCAACAAATGCCACCAAATCCACAATCTGCAACACCAACAAACCGTCTAGGGTTCCAAGAACCCAAGAGTAAAAAGCTTCTCAACTTTCACTCACCAAATCCTCCGAGGAGAACTCAAACCGATGCACCAAATGCAATGGCAAGAACACGGGAAGTGATCAAGTCCTTATCTCCCAAATTCCACAAAAGCTACAAAAGCTAGTGGGAGAATAAGAGAGGAAGAACACAAGAGGAAATCCACAAAAGAAATCCCAAGATCTAGATCCCAATATGTTCCCCTCACATAGAGGAGAGATGGATTGGTGGAGTTGTAGATCTATATCTCCCCTTTCAAATCCTCCAAAAAGATTCAAGAAATATGGGAGGGATTAAGAGTATTTGCAAGATCTGGAAGGTCAAAACAATGGAGGAGAGAGAGAATGCAAGCAACAGACCTAAGGAGGAAGAAGGGGTCTATTTATACCCCTCCCTAACGAAATATGGCCGTTTGGGACTTCCGGGCTGGATAATCCGCCCCTCCCCCGGATATTCCGGGTTCCCCGTGCCAAAAAAATGTCTAAGGACTTCGCGGCGCAACCCTCAGTATAGGGGCGGATAATCCGTCCCCATGGCCGGATAATCCGCCCCTCTGAAAACTGGCAGGAACAGCAAAACTAAAACCATCATAACTTTTGCATTCAGACTCCGATTTTGATGATCTTGGGCTCGTTTCGAAGATAGTAACGAGCTCTACAAGATCATGCAGGGAACCATCATAGTCCAGCAAGGAAGGATAGAACCAAATGATGAAAGGTTTAACCTATCTATAAAAGACAAATCGGTAAAACCTCCAATATCGAAAACATAATAATGAATGCATATGAAATCCGTTTTTGATGAACTTGAGCTTGTTATAGAGATTGACACAATATCTAAATCCTCTCATGGATAAGAACCAAATAAGAACCAAGAAACAGGATGCCAAGTATGCAAAGGTTTGAGCTCTCACCGAGAGATATGATCAAGTTACTCACTCGAGAGCCCCTCTTGATAGTACGGTTATCTATCCTATAAACTGGTCTCCCCAACTAACACCATGAGACCGGTAAGAAAGAAACCCTATCAATATAAAACCTTTTCCTTGTATATTCCACACCTCAATATGGAGCACCTTTCTTGATTGCACTAGAATAGGCTCAACTTCTACTTGACCAATCTCCAGATCATTCCTTGAAACCTTGATCAACACTTGATCTTCTTCACTTTATTCTTATTCCAACCTTGAAGCCACCAAATGGTTCAAGCATTGTCTATGGACAAATCCTATAAGTAAAACTCAATGCAAACATAAGTCCATAAAACATTGTCATTAATTACCAAAACCACACATGGGGGCACACATGTTCTTTCAAAATGTCCTGCCAATAAAAGAAAATTCTTTTTGCTAGTTTTGAAAATGATAAGTACAGAACTTCAGCAGGGAAAGAACTTGCGTCAAGCATATCATCGTTACAAGTTCTTTAGCTTACTTTTAGTGTTATCTATCTAATCTAAATAAGTTTGAGAAAAGTCTAGAGAACATTAAAGTCACTCGTGTTAGGATTTCAGGAAGCTAATGGGAGAGATTATCAAACTTAGGAGTCAAAGACTTGTGTTTACAGGAAAACCAACCAGAGAAGAGTTTACACTGTATTAGAGAAAATAAGGTAGCCTAGCTTCCTCTGTCTATTTTGACTTCTGTTTAAAAAAATTATGTTTGACCATAATCATGATGCTACAATTTTGTAAATAATAATTACAGCTTTCTTTTTGGTAAGGAATAATGCTAACTTTGTGTTTGCTAATACATGGTACAAAATTTTGACAACCAAATTCTACAACTCAATCAAAAGGTTCGCCATTGGCACGTGGAACTTCAATTAATTACATGCATTGTCATTATTTAAAATTTATAAAAATATATTAGACGAAAATATCCGTGCATGACCATTAAATAAATTGAATATTGTAGGGATGTATCTTCCAACAAGAGAGTATTAAACTACCTGAGGAAATAAAGCTTATTCATGATCAATACATATGGAATTAGAACATGTAACAAAGTTAGTTCATTCTGTATTCAAACGCACATGTTCTTGATTAACATCAATACTTTTTTCGTGATGCTTGATAGTAGTTTTAGCTTTATTATGTGTTGAATGGGTCTATTGAGGGTGCAAGATGCTATCCTCCAGATTAGAGAATATGACAAGTACAAGGAGCTTTAGTTTAGCTAACAATATTATATATATACAAACTGTTTGTGTGCATATTTGATCCAGAAGTTCAGATTTGAACACTTTTGTAGTTGTATCACCTTGATATAGCGCTTGAGACCTAAATAGCATGGGTTTTAATTTTTTTGTTATGTACGTATATATTCATGAAATTATGTTCCTGAAAAGTATAAAGTATTTTCAAGTGCTATCTAAGATGGAAACAAGAAATTAGAGATGCTTTTTTGCTGGACAGGAAGAGAAAGTAGCAGCATGGAGAATCGGTGACTCTAGCTTTGTCCACCTATATGCTGAAATTTTCGGCTTTGGTCAGAGGAAATTTTCAATCAACTATTTGGGAATAGCGATTTATTATCGGCGTCTCACAATTGCTGAATGGAAACTTGCTATAAAAACATCTTAATAGTTGGAAAGACAAATTGTTATCCCTTGGTGGAAGACTAGTACTCATAAATTCAGTATTTACTAATATGGTATTGTATATAATCTTGTTTTTCCAATTATCAAAAGGTGTCTTGAACAAAGTGGATTATTTCCATTCAAGATTCTTTTCGCAAGGGGATAGTGAGAAAAAGAAGTATCGACTGGCCAGATGGAATGTGGTTTTCTTCCCGAAGGAGTATGGTGGACTGGACATACATGACTTGTAAGTCAAAAACACCGCGCTTCTGGGCAAATGACTTTTTGAACTACTTATGAAAAATGGTGTTTGGCAAACCATGTTATGGAGGAAATATATGAGGTCCAAAGTTGTGTCTCAAGTGGTTTGGAAACCCGGTGATTCACATTTTTGGGCGGGTCTTATGGCCACCAAATACATTTCTTTCGTTTTGGTGCTTTCAAGATTAAGGATGGATCACAGATTAGGTTTTGGGAAGATAAGTGGCTTGGCCAAACTACTCTTCGCGGACAATATCCAGCTCTATATTTGATTGTAAAACACAAAGGAAATACAATTTCCACAGTGATGAAAGAAAATCCTCCCAATGTGTCTTTTAGAAGAAGTCTCATTGGTCCTCGACTGGTATCCTAAAATAATCTACTATTACGATTATCCACGATACAATTGTCGGACGATGTTGACGTGTTCAAATGGAAATTACTAGAAAATGGTAAATTTTTTGTTGGCTCACTATATAGAGCATTGGTTCAACCTGATATCCCGGTCGATAATAATAGTAAAATTTGGAAAATGAAAATACCTCTGAAGACGAAGATATTTGCATGTTATCTATGTAAGGGTGCAATTCAAACAAAAAATAATCTTAGAAAAAGAAATTGGCATGGAAGTATACAATGCGTTTTTTTCATCACGATGAGACAATTCGTCATTTATTATTTCATTGCAAATTTGCTCGCTCTATATGGTCATTCATCCAAATAGCTTCTGGTTTATCTCCTCCATGTTAAGTAACCAATATTTTTGATAATTGGCTGCATGGAATTATTGATAAGTATATAACTTTGTTTAGAGTGGGAGTGCTTGACATTATATGGTCTCTATGGATTTATAGAAATAACAATATTTTTAATAACATTATGTCTTCTCCTCTGCAGGTTATTTATCGAGTCACGGCTATCCTTCGATCATGAACTATTCTCCAACATGGAATTTCGTGACTTATTTATGGTGGAATATACGTGATTGGAGGACATGGCGAGGGATGTTTTCTCTCGACATGGATGGTTGCGTGATTTAAGAATTGATCTACCTTAGATTAAAGACAATTATTTCAATAGTGCTTTTTTGTAATGATTGTCTTTCTTTTTATTCCCTTGTTATATCGTTCGTGTGGCTGTGTGCATCTTAGTTATGCAGAGGCCGGATATAAACATTAAATATTTTATGTTAATAAATGCACCCATTTCTAAAAAAAACTTTGTCCACCCATCCTAAAAAGCCTACAGCAAGGAAGAATAATCAAACCTAGTATTTAGGTTGGCTTCATCATTGAGAACTACTTTACTAAAGATCAAGTGGTGGCATGGCTCAGAGCACCAAATCTGGAAGGAAATCATCTTTACTGTAATTTAAGCGATTGCTGGCTGTAATCGAGATCAGAACACCGTCACTCACATGGACTACACCATTTTTCGCATCGTGTGAGATGTGGCCGCCTTAAAACTGTATTTTTTTTGGATTGGGCAAGTGTACAACCAGTCCAACAACCTTAAATACTATGTTAAGCTATTTGCAACTTGCTGTTGCCTTTACCAAATGCCAATGTTTCTCCAACTCCCTCTCCAATAAGTACAGTTATAAAATATTATACTCTCCCTTCTTTTGAAAATAGATATCTTAGATTTTGTCAAAATTTAAATGAATATAACACTATTTATTATATAGGTTCATCCAAATTTTTAAAAATCTAAGACATCTATTTTGAGACGGAGTATGTTGAAATCACAACCAACAAGATGTTCCTAATAATTGACCACCATGGGCAAAATTTACCGGTAATAGATAAAACTTGAGATATTTCTAGTCAAACAGAGGATTCATTAGCGTGTTGATTCGTACAAGACGCCGCCATATTTATTGTTTGGGTAGATCTACGACGTTTTAGTCCGTAAGATTCGACATCTTAATTACATACCAGGGTATAATACTGGTTCTAGTGGAAGTATCATAGCTAGTATCATGCATGTCATGTTGGCAAAAATCTAATGTGGCATAACAATTAATGAAGAAAAAGATGGTTAGAGTATCATAGATAGATACCGTATCATAGCATGTAAAACTAGAAAATCCTTTAATAAACCTTGTACACAATTTTGTATTGAGATTCTACAAATCATTAAATATAGTACTAGTATAATACTATCATATGATACCATGCACTATGGAGATAGTATCATACTACTAGTATCATATGCTACCACTATTATCAGCCTAAGACGTATGATAGTAGCATCAAGGCACTGGCAGTACACCTGTCGTTGAAAAAAGCGGTCTAGTTTGTCGCCTTTGTTATTTTCGCCATTACTTTGAATTTTTTTATGTTGAGATATCATTGGACAATTCTTCAGGATAATATGGGACACCATGGTGCCCGGACACCATACCTGTATTCCATTCAATTTTTTACATACCAGATGGTGTACGTACGCAATTTCACATACCTAACTTATACATACCTAAGTTATATGTATTCTAGTTACATATACTCAATATATCACATACCTAAATCATATGTACCAAATTACATATATATTCACGTATGCAGGGTACATACACATTAGGTATGTGATACCTAAGTTATACTCTTTATCTTAGTTATGTGATATCTAAGTATGTGTAACTTAGGTATGTATATCTTCTGGTATGTCTAGTTCAAAGAGAATTTATTGGTATCAAGTGTCTGGGCACCAAGATGCACCAATTATTTTACCTATATATATAGTGTGGAGAAGAACATGCGTCCCGGTTTAAAGGACACAATTTGCAATTCTCTGTGGCTCAGGTGTCCTTTAATTGGTCCATTTAATAGTGTGGAGAAGAACATGCACGAGAAGAATAAGAGCCAGCAAAGCCTTCACATTTATTCACACATGTACATGTAAGCATTTTATTGTTTTCACATGGAGGTAATTACAACGATTAAATGCTTTTGTGTCTAAATATTTTAGCATCCCATGGTTTGCAAATTATGTCATTTAAACCAGGATGGAGGGAGCATGTATCAGATGAGCCATTTATTAACCTACTCAACGATAAAAATTGGTGTTTAGTTATTTAATGGTAGCATGTGTCGTCATAAGAACATGGCCATATCTGCACTTTAGCTTGCAAAAACGATATCTCAAAAAAAAGCTTGCAAAATGAAAACGACCAAAGAAAACAATACAAAACAATAGCTAGATCGGTCCTCTTTTCATTTTTTAGCTCGCAAAAATGGGAAATATCGAACGTTCAAATTTAATAACATTCAAAATTTGTAAAAATTTCATACTTGAAAAAATGTTTCGATAAAAATGTTAAGATTTTTTAAAAAAATTATACTTTGAAAAATATGTGCAAATTAAGAACTGTTCAAAAATGAAAAAATGTTCAATCTTGAAAAATATTCAAAATATTTTTTAAAAAATGAGAATTACTCAAAATTGAAACATTTCAGTTTTGAAATAAATTCAAGGTTACTTAAAAAAGAACAGAAAAAAGAAACCTGGAAAACCAAAAGAAAAGAAACATTAAAAGGGAAAAATAATAAGAAAAATAAAAAATAATTTTATTGGGCAAACCATTTAGACTGGGGAGTGACGTAGGGATACGCGTTACGTCCCTAACAGACGCAATTGGGATCATATAGGGATTGTCTTTGTAGACGTGCTTTTTTTTTAAAATAAAGGGTGCGATTTTCTGGCCTTTGCATCGAGAACATACATATGGCCTTTTTTGCTCTTTGTAGACGTGTTGTGGTTAGGCCTTGCAAGAAAGGACAGTTGTTGGGCCAAGCCATTAATGGGTCCAGAGAACTAATGAAACCACTGGATTCCATGCCCACGTCAGCTAAATATATCCCCTAATTAAAATAAGTGTATTATAAACTGGATGGTATGGAGCATCAATTTTTAGACGACAGACATCAAGTGGCCATCAGAACTACGGAGTACATGGTAGATTGAGGACATCAGCTTAAGCAGGGTGATCAGAAATCTCCACGCATGCACACTGCTTCTACTTCTAGGCCGGGATGTCGCTAGCTGATTGCAGGTCCTTTTGAGTAGGGTTGAAAATAGAACCGACGAAAATATGCATTATTATTTTTGTTTCCTCTTATATCATCGAAATCGGAAACGAAACGAAAAACTCTAAAACCGAACACGAAATCGAAAATCATCGGAAACGAATACGAAACAGATACGGGATGGATATGATACTAAAACGGACATTTGTGGAATATAATAGTGACATAATATCATGATTTGTATAAAACAATAAACAGACAAAGAATAGCTTACAATTTGGACAAGCGACAATTGAACATAAAGTAACACACATAATTCAACACTTCGACAAACACAAAAGTTCGCATAAATAGTTTCACATAAACGCTGAAACACTTACATGATTAATATGTAGACCGGGTCGGTACATGTATTACATAAACATGCATATATTCTATGGTGAGAAAAAAAATCACTTACACAAAGTACTATTTCATACATGGACATGACTGGTTACATTTTTAGAAAGTTTTCGTATCTGTTTATCCGGAATTTCCTTATCGTTTTTGTTTTATCCGAAATGGCTCCCTTGTTTCTTCCATTTCCGTTCCGTTTCCGCAAAATGTTGTTTTCGTTTCCTTTTAACCTCTTCATTTTCATTTTTTTCAAAAATGGATAGAAAATTTTCTTACCATTTTCAACCCTACTTTCAAGACAGATGTGGTCTCCCCACTTTGTTTGTGATCGTCCAAAGCTCCAAGACGATCAGGCTTATGTATACACAATCAGCATGGTTAGGAAATATCAATAGTAAGTATGTTCCTAATGCGTCAAAGGGCCTAGCTTTGAGCTAGAAACTAAGCAATAATCCATATGATTTAATCAGAATAATAAACTAATAAATCATGATCATACAAACGGTACTAAAACCGATCATGCAGATTAATAAAGTAGATGAACAGATTACATCTATACAAGATAAACCTATCACATCTACACCAAACTCTAGAACAAAGAACTCTATCATAATCTAAAAAAGACAATTGAGTATCACATACAGTGTAGGCTGAATAGCAGCCGCAGTGATCGCAGCAGCGTGGTCGCCCATGTTGAGGTTGTCAAAGAGATTGGTGACGTCCGAGAAGAAGTCGTCGTTCGGAAACTCGTCGTCGGACGACGTCATGGTCGCCAGTAGTCGTGCTTGAGCGCTCCCCAAAAACCGGATCGCCCCACACCCGTACAGGTTCACGAGATGCGGGGTTCCGGAGGCCTACTGTCCCGATCTGCGGTGCATGCTGCAAGCCGGGATAGGAAAGACAAAAGCGGTGGCGCAAGATTCTGGAGGGTAGGCGCGTGTGTGGATTGATCACCGATTAGGTTTAGCGCAGACGCTTATATAGTGCAGGTCGGGGAGATCATCGGACACAGCCCACGTCCGAATCGGTAACAGCTCACATCCATAAAAACTGGAAACGGCTGTAATTAACGCGTCTGTTAATGACTCATAATTAGTTTTCCCAACCAGCAAAATAAAGCTCGGCTCGATTCCCGCAACCCGCGGCGCGCGCGCTTCGTGACAAGGCGAGGCGAGGCGTGGCGTGGCGAGGCAGGCGGCGTCAGAGGAGGAGTGCACGAGGGCTTCTCTCCTTGTCACACCTTAGTGAGTGGTGCAACACTCTACTATATAAGGTGGTCCAACTCCCCTTCCACTAGCAACGTGGGACTAAACTTTAGCACTATTAGCACAGCCATATGCTGCCATATACAAGTGGTCCAAAGAGAATTTTAGAATTTGTCTAATGGGCCAACAGACCAAAACTTACCAAATTCCAACAATCCCCCACAAAGTCTCATTGGCACATCACATCACTTTCTTTCAGAACATTGTTTTATATACCGGTGTGTAGTGGAGACTGTTAAGTTGAAATTCCATGTTAAATTTCATGCTACACTAACTAGCAACTTGAATAGTGGACTATGCATTGAACTACAAGTTTTCTACGCGCTAGTTTCACACAAAATCTAGACCGGTACAGTGTAGGGTTCGCAGCATAGAAAACAAAAAATTTCCTACGATAGAAACAACTATGTACCAATATCTATCTACTAGATATAAGCAACGGGCGGATATATATCCGTAGAGAACATACCCTTAAAGACCGACAAAGCTTAACGAGGTTAAACTCGTGGTTGATATTGACGATCTCTTGCTGATCTCAAGATCGATAGGAAGTCCTAGCGCCGCAAAATCAGCGGCGCATCCGTGCTCGCACACACGTCCGAGGCACCGAGCAACCTCCGCCTCCTCGCTCTAGCGGTGCAGCGTAAGCACAACTCTTTCTTGCTGAATAGCCACTGGGAACATGTATCTCGCTAGTCCGAGACCATGGGAGAAAAATACTAGAGGGCAAGAGAGATCCGTCACGAGGAGGTGTGAGTGAGAAGTAAGAGGAGGAACTCCTTATATAGAGGAGGGGGCAGCCCAAGGGGGCATGGCCGCCGGACATGGAGGGTGCCCCCACCTCTCCCTCATTCATGTGGGTGGAAGCTCCACTCACAAAATGCCCCTTCAATTTTCTCCACTCAAAATCCCACTTAAATTCCCATTAAATTTCCACCAAATTTAATGCAAACTCTCATTAAATAAAACTCTTTTTATTTATTCAGAATTTTGTCAATTACTTTTATGACAAACATTCACATATAATACCTTGCTAGTATTTCATTTCACATGTAGAAACACTTTATGCAATTTTATCCAAAACCAGTTTCGGTATCTAGTGAATAAATTCCTGCGCTTTTTTTATTCTTTTCAGCATGAAAATATTTGCTCCAAATAGTGTCGGTGTCTCTTAAGTGTGTCACCCTACAGTTCGTGAATAATGCGGACATGATCGAGACCCCTCTCAGATCAATAATAAGAAGCGGGACCTGGAGATTCATACTGACTCCCACACATTTAACTATGACTTTCTTGTGATCGTGAGAACCTTTTACGCTAGTATCTTAATCCCTTTGTCTCGTGATATATTACATGTCCGAGATTCGACCGTTGGTATCTCCATACCTAGTTTGATCTCGTTACTGACATGTACTATTTTCTCGTTCCCGTGATATAACATCCTAGTGATCAAATCACTTGCTTGTAAGCTAATCAATGTGATATCACCGAGAGGGCCTAGAGCATATCTAACCGTCATCTGGATGAACAAATTCCACTCTCGATCCATGGGCCTCAACAAAACACTTTAGTAGTACCGAACCCATCTTTATAATCACCCTGTTACGTTGTGACGTTTGATGTTATCAAGATACTCTTCCCGTGTTAGTGATTGACATGATCTCATGGTCTAAGGATTAGGATCACTTCGTATGATGTTATAGCAATATAAACTCAATGACTTTGATCGTAATTCTATACTTTGGATGAATGTTCATCACACCATTCCAATAATGTTGTGGCCTAGTTATTAACAACATTCAATATCCATGATCAGGAAACCTGGATCATCTTGTTAATCAACGAGCTAGTTTATGAGAGAGGCATAACTAGGAACTTTCTGTTTGTTTATTAAACACACATGTATTAACGTTTCCGTATTAATAAAATTATAGCATGCAAAATAAACATCTATCATATACTTGTAATATACATAATAACCACTTTAGTATTGCCTCTTAGGGTATATTCCCTTTAGTCTCCCGCTTGCCCTAGAGACAATAATCTAGTTACATAGTGATAAATCTAACACCCATGAAGTTCTGGTGTTGATCATGTTTTGATCTAGGGAGAGTTTTAGTCAACGGATCTGCTACATTAAGATTCGTGTTTACTTTACAAATCTTTATATCTCCATCCTTGACATGCTCATGGATGGAGTGAAAACGGCGCTTAATATGCTTGGAATTCTTGTGAGACCTTGGTTCTTTGGAATTGGCTATGGCACTATTGTTGTTAAAATAGATCACCATTGGGTCCAACACGCACGCAACCACACCTAGTTCGGTTATGAACTCCTTTATCCAAACTGCTTCCTGAGCCGCTTCTCAAGCAGCAACATATTCGGCCTCCGTTGTTGATCCCGCCACCATGGGTTGTTTAGAACTCCTCCAACTAACCGCTCCACCATTCATGAGAAATACGTATTCGGATTGAGACTTAGAGTCATCCAGATCGGTGTCAAATCTAGCATCGACATAACACTTAGTGACGAGCTCTTCTTCACCGATACGCTGGAAACGTATCTATAATTTTTGATGTTCCATGCTTGTTTAGTATCTACTTTGCTTTACTTGTCCACACTTTGAGGTGCTTTTTACATGTTTTATGGTACTAACCTATTAACAAGTTGCAACAGTGTCAAATGTTGTTTTCTGCTATTTTTGGTTTCAGAAAAGTTAGTAAAGAAATATTCTCGGAATTGGACAGGACAAACGTCAAAGTCAATTACTTTCCGTGAGGAACAAGATGTCCAAAGGGGAGCCGAAGGGGCTACCTAGGGGCCAGACCCACCCTAGGGGCGGGTGGGCCCTGCCCTGCGCCTGGCTAGGGATTGGGGCCCCTGGCCGCCGCCTCGGACTCCCCCTTCGCCTATAAGAAGCCCTCGATGCAGAAACCCTAAGCACCCGATCAAACCTCCATGAAACCGTATGTAGCCGCCGCCATCATCATCCGTAGATCGAGGGGGATCTGAAGTTCCTCCCGGCACCCTGCCGGAGGGGAGATCATTCCAGAGGACTTCTCTCCGGTATGATGCGTGAGTATTTCCACCTTGGACTATGGGTCCATGTAGTATCTAGATGGCTGTATCTCCTCTTTGTGCTTCCATGTATAGATCTTGTGAGATCCGATCATGATCAAGATCTAATCTATTTGTAATAATGCATTTTGTGTTTGCAGGGATCCGATGGATATTGAGATTATTATGTTGGTTTGGTTAATGGTTTTGTCTTTATGACTCTATCATGTATGTGTTGTTTGTGATCTTGCATGCTCTTCTTTGTTAGTAGCTATCTTGGCCAAGTAGTTGCTAGTGACTCCAAGAGGGGGTATTTATGCTCGATAGTAGGTTCATGCCTCTAGTTTCCAAGGGAAGTGACAGAAATCTCTTCGGTTGTAGATGTGTTATTGCCACTAGGGAGAAAACAACGGTCTCTTGTTCATGGAACATGTGGACTGTTTACCTTACACATTTTGCTTAAAGTAGTTGTCTGTTGCTTGCAACTTAATACTGGAGGGGGTTCCGATGATAACCTGAAGGTGGACTTCTAGTCATAGATGCAGTTGGATGGCGGTCTATGTATCTTGTTGTATTGCCCAATCGAATCTCATAGGATCTTTCTGACTAGTAATTGCATTGTTATGCCTTGCTCAGTTCCTGTCAATTGCCCTGCTATAATTTGTTTACCCTTCATGCCATGTTGTTTATCTAAGGAGAGCACCTCTAGTGAACTATGGACCCCGGTCCAATCTTTACCATTGATACATCTTCAACTTTTACTTGTTTACTTGCTGCAAACCACCATTACCTTCCACACCATACGTTTAATCCTTTTTTAAAGCAAACCGGTGAGCTTGACAACCTCACTGATTCGTTGGGGCAAAGTCTTGAGTTTGTGTTGTGCAGGTCTCCGTGTTGCTTGCAACACCTGTGTGACGTTTCCTTCCTCCTACTGGTTCGATAACCTCGGTTTCTTACTGAGGGAAAACTTGTTGCTGTGCTGCTTCACACCTTGATCTTGGGGTTCCCAACAAAGCGCTCCTACATCAACCCAGCGCTGCATCAAGCTTTTCTGGCGCCGTTGCCGGGGAGGCTAAGGATGTCTTCACAAGGGGAGTCCTTCACTTCATTTCTCTTTACTTTGTTTTTAGTTTTCTTTATTTCTTTTGCTTGGTTTTGTTTGCCTCTTTCCAAAAAAAACCAAAAAAATTAGTCTAGTTTGGTTTGCTTGCTTTATTCAAAAACACAAAAAAATAGTTCCTGCACTAGCTGCTGCTGCTATTTTTGGCTTGCCCACCTTTGCCAAAATGAACTCTGCTGAGAACACCAAGTTGTGTGACTTCACTAGCACCAACAACAATGATTTCCTTAGCACACCTATTGCTCCACCTACTCCTGATGCTACCTTTTATGAAATTAAGCCTGCTTTGTTGAATATTGTGATGAGAGAGAAATTTTCTGGTGCTGGTTTTGATGATCATGGTGCCCATCTTAATAGCTTTGTTGAACTTTGTGAGATGCAAAAGTATAAGGATGTATATGGAGATATTATTAAGCTCAAGATTTTTCCTTTCTCCTTGAGGGGAAAAGCTAAAGAATGGTTGCTTTCTTTGCCTAAAAGTAGTATTGATTCTTGGACTAAGTGCAAATATGATTTTATTGGAAAGTACAATCCTCCTGCTAAGATTATATCTATGAAAAGTGATATTATGAAATTTAAACAACTTGATAGTGAACATGTTGCTCTAGCTTGGGAAAGAATGAAATCTTTGGTTAAAAATTGTCCTACTCATGGACTCACTTCTTGGATGATTATCTAGACTTTTGAGGGGAAAAGCTAAAGAATGGTTGCTTTCTTTGCCTAAAAATAGTATTGATTCTTGGACTAAGTGCAAATATGATTTTATTGGAAAGTACAATCCTCCTGCTAAGATTATATCTATGAAAAGTGATATTATGAAATTTAAACAACTTGATAGTGAACATGTTGCTCTAGCTTGGGAAAGAATGAAATCTTTGGTTAAAAATTGTCCTACTCATGGACTCACTTCTTGGATGATTATCTAGACTTTTTATGCAGGTTTGAATTTCTCCTCAAGAAATATGTTGGATTCAGCTGCTGGAGGTACCTTTATGGGCCTCACTTTGGGTGCTGCAACAAGGCTCCTTGATAATATGATGGTTAAGTACTCTAAATGGCATGTTGAGAGAGATCCACATGGTAAGAAGGTAAATTCTGTTGAGGAAACTTCCTCTTTGAGTGAAAAGATCGATGTTATTATGGCTATGCTTGTTAATGGGAAAGCTCCTTTAGATCCTAATAGTGTTCCCTTAGCCTCTTTAGTTTCCCAAGAAGAGCAGGTTGATGTGAACTTCATTAGAAACAACAATTTCAACAACAATTCTTATAGGAACAATTTGGTAGCAACAACAATTATAGGCCTTATCCTCATAATAATAGCAATTACTATGGAAACTCTTACAATAATGCTAGAAGTGCCCCCTCTGAACTTGAAGTCATGCTCAAGGAATTTATTAGTAAACAAACCACTTTCAATAAGACTACAGAGGAAAAGCTTTTAACTGTTGAGAAAGATATATCCTCTTTGTCTGAAGCTCAGTCTTCCTTGATTAATAAAATGGCCACTAAACCTAAAACTATGGAAAACACCTTTGCTACTGCTCCTATTGATGAAAATGTTAGGTTGTTAGCTCAACTTCATGCTAAGTGGGAAAGGGAAGCTGAAATTGATAGGAACAATAGTGTGTGCACCATCACCACTAAACCACAAGTAGTCCCTATTCCTCCTCCTACTATGCCTAAGCCTATTGATCCTACTACTAGTGATGCTAAGTTTGACTTTGATATTGATGGTTGCAATATATCTGAAGTGATTATGTTATTGCAAAAGCTTGCTAGAAGTCCTGATGCTAGTGATATGCATATCACTTTCACTAAAAATATTACAGATGCTCTTGTTAAGATTAAGGAAGAGAATCTAAAACACAAATCTTCTATTCATAGGAAAGTAAAAGATAGTTGGGAACCCATTATTAATATGCAAGTGAATGACTTTGACCTCAAAGCTTCATGTTATCTTGGTTCTAGTGTCTCTATTATGCCTAGGAAGATTTATGAAATGCTTGATTTGCCACCATTGGAAGATTGTTATTTAGATGTCCCACTCAATGATAATGCTAAGAAGAAACTCATGGGGAGTATTAATGATGTGCTCATTATGGTTAATAATGCTTATGTCCCTGTGGATTTCTATGTTTTGGATGTTGAATACAATGCTTCTTGTCCTATTACTTTGGGAAGACCTTTTCTTAGAACAGTTGGTACCATCATGGATATGACAGAAGGCACCATTAAATATCATTTTCCATTCAAGAAAGGTATTGAACACTTCCCAATGAGAAGAGAGAAGTTTATCTTTGCTCCCTCTTTGAAAGCAAGGTTTGATGTTAATGCTTCTTCATTTGAAAATACTTGATTCTTCTTGCTTCTTGTGCCTAACTTAAAGGCGTTAAAGAAAAGTACTTGTTGGGACATAACCCAAGAGTTTCCTTGAGTCTTGGAAGTTATTACTTCAGTAATGACCTCTCCTTATCCTTTTTATTTGCTTTTTGGGCCAAGAATGATCTCTAATGAGAGGGATGTAAGATTTGGGGAGTTGCTGTCCCGAAACAGATTTCTGTCCTCCACCAAAAAATTCCGTGAGGAGTCTCTATAACTCGTATTGAGCTCAACATTTACGAGTAAATCCCCCAGTATGTTAGCTAACTTTCTTTAGTTCAACACTTTTTTATTTGAGCAACATAAGATGTTCAAAAAAATCGGTTTCTACATGCTGGTCTGTTTTGACAGATTCCTGCCATTATTTGCATTTGCTTCTTATTGATTCCTTTTTGGGTTATCTTTAGGTTAATTGAGCTTTTTGAAGGAGTTACTACAGTAGCTTGTGTTTTTAGTGAAAAGCCTTGCTGTTCCAAAGCTTTGCCAAGAGGACTAATATCTTTTGAATACACTAATGTTGCTAATGAAGATTGTGTGAAGTTTTGTATGAAGGAAAAATTCCAGGTGTAGAGAGAGAATGATGCAATGCGATGAAGAATGGACAAAAGCTCAAGCTTGGGGATGCCACCATGGTGTAACCCCAAGAAATATCCAAGAGGTACAAGATCCAAAGCTTGGGGATGCCCAAGGCATCCCCTTCTTCATCAATAAAAAGCTCAGGTCTGTCTAGACACTTCGTTTTTATTGTTTCATGCACAGTTGTGTTGTTCTTGGAGCGTCTTAGTTTTTGTTTGCTTTGCTTAGGTTGTTTAGTTTGATTGAATAAATTAGTTTGGACCCCCGTTCTCGCTGTGTTGTTTTTCAAATAAGTTGCTTGGTGTTGAAAGAAGTAGTAAGTTCTTTCTTGTAAGTGCAAGAGGAGCTTGCATTGACTATGACTTAGACTTTAGCATGATATGCTAGGTGTTTTTTTTAGCATTATTCTTAGTGATTATTGCTGTAGAATGTCTTGTTCCAAATAACTGGGATTGCTTAGTGTGCATTGAAGAAATTATGCGTTGTTTTAGCATGCAAAAGCATAGTATTATGGTATTATCCTTTGATGCTTTACTTGGGTTGACTTGGCACATGCTTACACCATGTTATGACTATGACAAGTCACCATTAGCCTCTATGTTCATTTAGTCCTTGACTTGTAGTATCACTCTTTGCTTTGATTAGTATGCTTTGTTGCATTGCATGATTATGGCCATTATTGCTCTCTTAGTTGGTTGCTCCCAGTCTTTTGCTAGCCTCCACTTGTATGAGTAAGTTATACTCATGCCTCCAACTCCCAAGAAACCAAGTTATTCCAAAGTGTCCACTATAAACTTCTATGCATGGTGTGTTGCACCATTCCAAGTATATTTTTGTTTTCATCTATCTTCCAATTAAAAATTATTTTGTTATGTGAAAACTTAGTGATTAAAGCCCTCACGAACTTGATGGCACACTTTATATTCTTTGCCCTTAATAAGCTTGAACCATTTTGACAACTTTGTTGTATATGCTTGCACTTATAAGTTGGAATTAACAGAACCGTGCTGTCACGGGGAACGTTTTCAACATTGCACTTGTACTTTATACTCAGTTGATATCATGCTCTTTTGTCTATGGATGTCACCGGTGTGAAATAAAGAGGGAACTAGTAAGTTCATAGAGTTTGTATCCTATGTTAGAGAAACGCCTGGGCCACTAGCCTAAGCCATGCCTAATCATGGTGGAAACTTGCAGCATCACCATAATGAGCTATCTATGAAGCATCCTCAATAAAAAGCTATGCATATGGTAAATAAAAAGATTGCTGAGATGCTCATTCTCTGCTGGCCTTGTTATTTCGGTTATGGGAAAGCTCCTATACCATGTGCAAGGGGTACCCCGTTGGCGGTTCTCAATGAAATGCAAATACTTACGATGACAAGAACTTACTTGGACCGAAAGTTCAGTATGCATGAGGTGTGGCCCTGGTATTCAAGGGACTTGAGATTGCCAACTTATACTTTGTCAAGCATATACTCCAGATTTGCCACTAACTTACACACCTTTCCTTCTTGACCATCTACTACAAACCTGTTAGGTTGCTCCATATAAATTTCCTCATCTAGGTCTCCATTTAGAAAAGTTGTCTTTGATGAACAAGAAGACCATATGAGGCAGCCAAGGATAGTAGTACTCGAATAGTGGTCAATCTAGCTACATATGAGTAGGTATCGAACAAGTCTTCACCTTACTTTTGGGTATAACCCTTGGCCACAAGACGTGCCTTGTAATTTTTAATAGTACCATTAGGTCTAAGCTTTTTCTTGAACACCCACTTACATCCGACAGGTTTGCACCCATAAGGACGATCGGTGACTTCCCAAGTACCATTGGCTAAGATGGAGTCCATCTCGCTTCAGACAACTTCCTTCCAATAGTCAGCATCTTGAGATGCATAGGCTTCTAAAATAGAAGTGAGAGTATCATCTACAAGGTACATAATGAAATCATCACCAAATGACTGTGCACTCCTTTGTCTCTTGCTCCTTTTGGGAGCTTCATTATCGTCCTCCACAGGATTATCAGAGTGTTCTATCAGCATAGTGGGTTCAGGAATTATAGAAAATTTCTGACTAGACAAACTAGTCATCCCCTGATTTGATGAGCTAGACATACCTTTTATAGGAAAGATGTCCTCAAAGAAAGTCGCATCATTCGACTCCATAATTGTACCAACATGCATGTCGGATACCTTAGATTTTACTATCAAAAATCTATAGCCAATGCTATGAAAAGCATATCCTAGAAAAACACAATCAACGGTTTTTTGTCCAAGCTTTCGCTTCTTGGTTATTGGAATATTGACTTTCGCCAAACAACACCAAGTTCGTAAGTAAGAGAGTTTAAGCCTTTTATTTTCCCATTCCTCAAATGGATTCATGGTATTATACTTTATGGGAACATGGTTTAGGACATGACACGCAGTCATTAGCGCCTCCCCCACCATTCCTTGGAAAGACCCGATGTATCTAACATGACATTAACCAAATAAGTTAGAGTGCGGTTCTTTCTTTCGGCCACCCCATTTGACTGAGGTGAGTAGGGAGGCATCCTCTCATGTATAATACCATGTTCCGTACATAATAAATCAAATTCATTTAAAAAATACTCTCCACCACGATCTGACCTTAACCGCTTAATTTTAAGATCAAGTTGGTTTTCTGCCTCAGCTTTATAGATTTTGATGTAGTTCAAAGCTTCATCTTTAGATTTCAGAAGATAAACATAGCAGTATCTAGTGGAGTCATCAATCAACGTCATAAAGTATCGTTTTCCACCTTTTGTCAACACACCATTCATCTCACAAAGATCTGAATGTATAAGTTCTAGTGGTGCTAAGTTTCTCGGTTACAAAGCCGTATGAGACTTACGAGGTTGCTTTGCTTGCACACAAACTTGGCACTTAGAACCTTTGACAGTGGTAAATTTCGAAATTAAACTCATATTGGCTAGCCGCGTCATGCAACCAAAGTTAATATGATAGAGTCATGAATGCCAAAGATTGGACTCATTATCATTGCAAACATGATTAATAACTTTAGTACATGAGTCTAACAAAGACAAGCGGAACAGACCTCTGCACTCATAACCCTTTCCAACAAATTGTACATACTTAGAAATTAAAACTTTATTGGACTTAAAAACTAACTTAAAACCATCTCGACATAAAAGCGATCCGCTGACGAGATTCTTATTGATGGAGGGAACATGCTGTACATTCTTTAGTTGTACGATCTTCCCCAAAGTAAAATTCAGATTTACCGTACCAACACTATGAACAAAAGCACGTGAGCTGTTTCCCATCAGCACAGAAGAAGTCCTTGAGACCTGATAAGAGGAAAACATGGAAATATCAGAACATACATGTGTATTAGCACCCGTGTCTATCCACCAATCAGGAGAATGACATAATGAAAGGATAGTAGATAAAATACCGTACCCAGTATCCTTTATCTCAGTATCTCTAATAACAACATTAGAGGCCTTGCCGCTATTCCCATGTTGACGCTTGTCAAACCGATTAGGACAGCTAGGAGCCCAATGATCAGGATCACCATAGACGTGGCAAGAGCCATTCCTCTTATCATTTTTCTTCTTAAGTTGGTTGAGTGTGTGGCCTTGTTCTTGCCATCAAACTTCCCCTTCCTTCAGTTTTGTTCTTATTCTTGAACTTGTGGGATTAGAAGTTTTTCCTCTGCACCAAATTGGCAGTAGAACCTCCCTCAAATCCTCGAGCAGTTTTTTTCCTTTTCTCTCGCCTTCTCTTCCACATGAAGAGACCCAATGAGATCCGTAACGGAAAACTCTTGTCTCTTATGTTTCAGAGAAGTAGCAAAGTTCCTCCATGATGGGAGGAAGCTTGGAAATAATGCCACCAGCCACAAATTTGTCCGGTAAGGAACACTTGAACTGCTCAAGTTCTTTGGCAAATGATTGTATCTCATGAGCTTGCTCAATGATGGAGCGCTTATCAACTATCTTGTAGTCATAGAATTTCTCCATGACATACAACTCAGTGACAGCGTCTGAGACCCCAAACTTGGCCTCGAGCGCTTCCCACGCGTCCTTGCCATTATCAAATGACATACACGGGTCAACAATGTTGTCCCCAAGAACAGTGAACAAAGCTGTCATAAACATGGTATCGACTTTCTTAAAGTCCGCTTCCTGCTCAGCAGAAAGATCTCCTTCAGGCTTGCCAAGAGTGGCGCTATAGCTGTTTAGGTTTTCAAACCAGAGAACTGCTCTCTTGCGCCATATCTTATAGTGCATGCCATCAAAAGGAGGCGGCCTAGTAGCCGCGGCTACACCAGTGGAATTCAGTTGCCTATAATGAGGTTTTTAGATTATTGGAAATATAAGCAATAGTCCATATGATTTAATCCGAATAATAAACTGATAAATCATGATCATACAAACGGTACTAAAACCAATCATGCAGATTAATAAAGTAGATGAACAGATTATATCTATACAAGATAAACCTATCACATCTACACCAAACGCTAGAATAAAGAACTCTAGCATAATCTAAAAAAGACAGTTGAGGATGACATACAGTGTAGGCTGAATAGCAGCCGCAACGGTCGCAACAGCGTGGTCGCCCATGTTGAGGTTGTCGAAGAAATTGGTGACGTCCGGAAAGAAGTCGTCGTTCGAAAACTCGTCATCGGACGACGTCATGGTTGCCAGTAGTCGCGCTTGTGCGCTCCCCAAAAACCTGATCGCCCCTCACCCGTACAGGTTCACGAGAGGCGGGGTTCCGGAGGCCTATTGTCCCGATCTGCGGTGCATGCCGCAAGCCGGGATGGGGAAGACAAAGAAAGCGGTGGCGCAAGGTTCTGGAGGGTAGGCACGTGTGTGGATTGATCACAGATTAGTTTTTAGTCCCACATTGCTAGTGGAAGGGGAGTAGATCATCTTATATAGTAGAGTGTTGCACCATTCACTAAGGTGTGACAAGGAGAGAAACCCTCGCGCACCGCCTCGCCTCGCCACGACTCGCCTTGCCTCGTCACGACGCGCATGCGCGTCGCGGGTTGCGGGAATCTCGTCGAGCCGAGCTTTATTTTACTGGTTGGGAAAACTAATTATGAGTCATTAACAGACGCAGCCGTTTCTAGTTTTTATGAACGTGAGTTGTTACCGACTCGGACGTGATGCAAATAATTAGTTTTTCCAACCAGCAAAATAAAGCTACGCTCAATGAGATTCCCGCAACCCGCAACCCGCAGCGTGCGCGTTGTGACGAGGCGAGGCGTGTCGAGACGGGCGGCGTCAGAGGAGGAGTGCGCGAGGGCTTCTCTCCTTGTCACACCTTAGTAAGTGGTGCAACACTTTATTATATAAGGTGGTCCAACTCTTGTTTCATTAGCAATGTGGGACTAAACTTTAGCACCACTAGCACAGCCATATGTTATCATATACAAGTGGGCCAAAGAATTTTTTTAGAATTTTCTAATGGACCAACAACCCAAAACTTATCAAATTCCAACAGAAAAAACATCCACAATAATAGCTTGGGAATATACAGGTGGTTGAAAAAACGACTTTACATGGCGCCAGCACGAGTTTTTGCCGCTCCAACGTATACCGGTGCTGTAAAAATTTATTATAGACACGCCCGAAAAAACCCTCCCCGTACTGCATATTTGCGGACACACCTTATAATTCTCAGACGTGTGCGCTTCCATCTTCCGAGTTGTGAACTTTCTCACCCGCATGCTGCCGCTCCCGCTTCGACTCCCCCGCCCATGGACGGCCATTCCGGTACGCCGCCGACTCCACCCTACTCCGCCTCCCTTCCTTTAGGCCCTGCCATGATCGCGTCGGGTCTTTGCACTCTCCGTGTGGTCCCGTATTTTTAGGCATATGAGAAATGGCATCAACAGTTTTCGTTTTTAAAAAGTTCAAAGTGGTGCCCAAAAAACCAGAAAACAGGGCACCCTGCTGCTAGATATGATCTAAGAGCATCCCCACTCGTTCGGTGAATCCAAGCTGAAATCCAGATTTTTTTTAACCGGACGAAACGCGTTATCGGTCTGGTCCGTCGAGCTTCCCGCTCGCATACCCAGGCCGAGTTCCCGAGTTTGACAAAATTCAGTTAAACTCGGCGAAATATGGTCGAATATAGGCGGATTTTATTAACTAGGAAAAGGGCGCACATATTACATCGAATTTAAATAACTAGGAAAAGGCCGCCGCGTGGTCGGCGTCAGACGCCGCATCTACAGGCCGAGGCAGGGGTGGTTGCCGGCCTGGATGTGCTCCATGACGCCGGCGAGAGTTCGCCCTGTAATGCTCCACTAGCGGCGATGGAAAGCCACATTGTGTCGCGGCGGCAACGAGCCCGGCGGTCCATCGTGTCGGGCGTTTCTCGAGGCGTCTGTCGGCGAAGAACTGCCTCTAGAAGACCAGGTTGCCAAGATCCTCGACAAGATCCGGGTCTTGCATGGCGGCGATAGTCGTCTGAATCTCTCCGGCGAGGTCCTCGTCGGCCGGCACCGACGAAACAGGGATCCTGCCGGCGCTGAGTTGCCAGCCGAGAGGGAGACGAGTGTCCGGCGGCGGCGTATAGCGCGCCTCGTGGAGAAACCGGGCATCCAACGGCTGCATCGTGCGTCGGACGGGAAATCTCTCGGCCATGGCTTTCCGGTGGAGTTGAGGAGGAAGAAAGGTGCGAGTGTCCGGAGTTCGCCTGTGTTGGAGATGGTGCGAGAGACTGTGAAGGGAGACGGCGAAATATACACCTTTTATAAGCCGGGTTCGACGGCGAGGACAGGAGGGGTATAGCGGCGAGGGCGGGAAAAGGAAAATGGCGGAAAGAATGACGACGACTCGGCTTCTGTCGCTGACAGGCTGGTCCACTCGGCCAATTCGCTGCGTCCGGCATTCCCAGGGCGTACCTGGGATCCTGGGTTCGGCCTAGGTAGTCCGGACCAAAGTTGTCTAAATTCAGACAAAAAGAGGTGCTTGGGTATGCTACTGGGATTTTCGGCGTCCGGACGTAATTTCAGCATTCGGATCGACCAGGTCTAGGTAGGTGAGTGGAGATGCTCAAGGATTTAGCCGGATATACATCTGTAATGATCTCCGGGCACTAGGTCTCTATCTCTGCCCGAGAGTACTCCCATTGCTCGGTATCATCAGGGTCGAATGATCGTCTGAAGGAGATTATATTAGGAAATCATCCCCATTGTGGACATGTCTGACCGAGATAAGAGGTTTAAGCAGATGGCAGGAAATTTTCGGATATCGGTCTGTCTTTTACTGGGCAATGTACAACGCACAAATCCATCAAAAACTGCCTGAAAATACCGCCTTTAATTTCATGTTTTGCTCCAGCTTAAAGTAGCGATTAGTATTATTTGAGGCTGCGTCAAAACTAAAACTAAGATCACCCATGTTTATTACCTTCGTAAGTATTCCCTCTGTTTCAAAATATACGATGTTTTAGCTTTGTGAAGCAAATGTATCTAGACTTGTTTTAGTATATAGGTTCACTCAATTTTGGGTTAAATCTAAACACTAAAATAAGTCTAGATTTATTTTTTTCACGAACCTAAAACATCTTATATTTTGAAACGGATGGAGTAAATATATAGGGTACATTGCTATATTTGCATGTTCGATTCTTTCCATAGAGAGTCTTTTCTATGATATAATTCCCACGGTTCATAGGATGGCACGTCACTTGCTAATTAACTAAGTGATATTTGTGTTTTGGGCCAGATTCCTCGCAATAGAAACAATATCAATGGGAATCCTAAGCCGCACGGAATCCATTTGCCGGGGTGACCCATGAGCGACATGAAGGCGCCGTGTCTGCCATGCTCGCCACACCTCGTGCTCGCGGGCTCAGGGGTGTCGCTCAGACCGACGATAGTCTGGCAAGTTCGGGTGAGCATGGTGGCGATGGTGTTGCTGCTTGGCGGCAGGGGTCGGCGGTGACAGCGGATCCCCCTGTAGACAGAGGAGTAGGGCCTAGTGCTCGGTTGGTGTGTACGGGGCACCCTTGCTGCAGTGTGGCGGCGGGGCTTCACGAGCCTTTTTGGGCTAGTTTAGACCAGAGAGGGTCTGGTTTGCCTTGTTGTTGTATCTGGTTGGCTACCATCTTCAGTTGGTGGAGGTAGTTCCCTCCCGTGTGCTGATGTCATTCCGACCCTCTCCGAAGGTTCCTCTTTTTAGGTCCTACGGGCCTCACACCAGGGTCACGGTGTGACGGCGGTGGTGACATCAAGACCGTGGTGGCGCGTGCTCGTGGGCGGCGAGTTTGGTGGAGCAATCCGAAGCGTCCGGGTGTGTGGTTTTTTGAAGGGTCAGAAGAAATCCTTGTCGTCGAGACACCGACATGATAACGCCTGCGGGTGTCAGCCGTCCTTCCTAAAGGACGTCAGGTGTATTTATTCCCCGCCTCCCGTTGCGTATCGGGGGAAACCCTAGGACATGTTCGGACAGCAACGTTATTATCGCCGCTTTCCTTCTTAAAGATGTTGCTTGGCATGCGGCGCTTCGAAACGCTAGGCGCGTGGTGGTACTTCTCTGGAGGGCGCAGCGGTGATGGGTCATCCTCGTTTTCGTCGAGCCATGGTCGTTGGCTTTGTTTTCTCTTCTTTTTCCTCTTTGTTTTCTTTGTTTTCTTTGTTTTTTTCTTTTGGACATTGTGCTGTCTAGCCCAGCAATGGTATCAATCGTGATTGCTATATTAATATAGCTAGGCGTATACCTGTTTTAAGGAGATAACTGAACTTGCCATAAAACATATTTTTATACTATATGCAATTAATATTATAATTATTAGTATTTTGTTAAATATATTTGTTCAAAAAGTTTGACTTTGAACAAACCCAGAATACAGAGTAATTTGGAATAGAGGGATCACAAGGTTCTCCGTCGGCTAACAAGTTGGGTCCTAGTTGGTTACAAACTAGTCTTCATGGTATTCTAGGTAAGTAATTACTTGTCTTGTACTCTAGATTTTTTTTTTAGAATTTGTACTTCAGATAGATAAGTATCCTCGTATGATAGTCAGACTTCATCTCGCTGGCTTAGCCCACCCTATGTCCAGGGGGCGACTTTGTGCTATGTGCTTTGTGGAGTATCCACTAGTAGAAAAAACCTTACCTGTGGTGCACCAGTTTTTACTTAACCGTGACGCATTAGCCATGTGCACAAGCAAGGTGCCATGGGTAAGTTTTACCCATGACACACCAGGTGGTGGTACAGTTTTTGAAAAACAAAAAATTACATAAAACATCCTAATTTTGAAAAACAAAAGCAATCGAGTCCCCGTCATCGTCGTCGTATCACTGGAGCTCGAGTTTGGAGGTCGTGGCCGCGACCACAACCTACCACCATAGGGAGGTGGGGGAGGCCATGGCGTGCCGGTGAACACCGCAGGGGAATGAGGATGGCGATGCGGCGAGCAAGTCCTCGGAAGAGGAGGCCAGAGGTCGAGGACGAGGAGGTGCAGGAGCAGACATGGTGTCCTAATTCCCACATGCTAGGTTTTTGAGTAGGGGACGCAGTAGGGGGTCACAAGGGAGCAGCGGTGAACACCACGTCGCAGAGGAGGAAACGAGGAAAAGGGAGGGACGAGGAAGAGAGGAAGGAAGAGAGGAAGGAAGGAAGAGAAGAAGGGAGAAAGAAGAGAGGGAGGAAGAAGGGAGGGAGAAATAAGTGTGGAAGATAAGGATAAGAGAAGGAAAACAAGGAGTGGTAGTTTGTCCGTTCACTAGTGGAAACGAGGTCTTTTGTTGATCCCGAAAAAGGGCTTTAACACCGGTTCTTCTACGAACAGGTGTTAAAGGGGGGGGGGGCGTACCAGCGTGGCCCTCTGGCAGTGAGCCCTTTAACACCGGTTCATGCCACGAACCGGTGTTAAAGGTCCCCGCAATGTTGGTTTCACCCCCTTTAACACCGGTTCGTGGCATGAACCGGTGTTAAAGGGGGGGCTATATAAGACACCACCCCAGCCCACACACACCCCACTCTTCCATTCTTTCACATTTTGAAGCCTAGCAAGAGGGTGTGAAGAGTGCTAGTTTATGTTTTTTTCATATGCACAAGAGGTGTTCGGTGAAATGCCCGAGAGCTCAAAATAAGTTTTCTTGTTGCTCTTTCCGTCTCGGTCGAGGTCGGCAACTATAGTTTCATGTGCCATTGATGTAATATATATATAAATGGTCATCTCCCTATTATTTTTTGATATATACTACATATTAATGCAGATGAACCGGCAATGGATGTACGGTGACCGCCGCACTTCCGAGTACATTACGGGCCTCCAAAATTTCATCGTTGTGGCTAATGCAAACCGTGGTCACAATGGTTTTATGTGCTGTCCGTGTGTTCACTGTCAGAACAAGAAAGACTACTCAAATACCAGAACCATTCACGCCCACCTTCTTCGATCCGGTTTCATGCCTATCTATAATTGTTGGACCAAGCACGGAGAAAAAGGGGTTGTGATGGAAGACAACGAAGAAGAAGAGGATGATGACAACTATCATAATATGTATCCTGAATATGATGATAATGCAACGGGGGTAGATAATGAAGATCAAGAGGGAGCAGATGGGCCCGCTGATGACGATCTTGGTCGGGCCATTACTAATGCAAAGGAAGAATGTGAAACTGAAAAGGAGAAGGAGAAGCTGGAGCAGATGTTAAAGGATCACAAAACATTGTTGTATCCAACTTGCGAAGATGGCCACAAAAAGCTAGGTGCCACACTGGATTTGCTGCAATGGAAGGCAGAGAATGGTGTGACCGACGCATTTTCAAAGTTGTTGGTAAAAATGAAGAATCTTCTTCCAAGAAATAATGAGTTGCCCGACAAGACATACCAAGCAAAAAGGTTGTCTCTCCTCTAGGATTAGACGTGCGTAAGATACATGCCTGCATTAATGATCGCATCCTCTACCGCGGTGAGAAGTACGAGAATTTGGATGCATGCCAAGATGCACCGCATCAAGGTATAAGATTAGACGAGGCGATCTGGCGATGTTGAGGGCGAGGCCCCTAGGAAGAAGGTTCCCGCCAAGGTTATGTGATATGATCCTATAATACCACGCTAAAACGTCTCTTGAAATAAAGAGCATGCCAAGTTGTTGCGATGGCACATGGAAGACCGTAAGAAAGACGCGATGTTGAGACACCCTACCGATGGGTCACAGTGGAGAAAAGTCGGCGAGAGTACTTCCGACGTGACGCAAGGAACTTAAGGTTTGGTCTAAGTACTGACGGCATGAATCCTTTTGGTGAGCAGAGTAGTCACAAAGACTGCCTGTGACCCTATGTATCTATAACCTTCCTCCTTGGTTGTGTATGAAGAGGAAGTTCATTATGATGCCGGTGCTCATCCAAGGCCCGAGGCAACCCAAGAACGACATTGATGTGTACCTAAGGCCATTAGTTGAAGAACTTTTATAGCTGTGGGCCAAACCAGTGTACGTATGTGGGATGAGCACAAATGGGAGCCATTTGACCCACGAGCATTGCTTTTCGTAACCATCAATGATTGGCTGCTCTTAGTAACATTTCGGCAGAAAAACAAGGGATACAATGCATGCACACACTGTTTAGATGATACGAAAGTGTATATTTGGATAAATGTAAGAAGGTTGTGTACCTAGGGTATCGCCGATTTCTTAGAACTGCATCAAGAAGAAAGAAAGGCAAGCATTTCAAACGTCTGGCGAACCCGAGGAAGCCTGTCCTCCGTACCGGTGAGGAGGTATTTGGTATGGTCAAGGACCTAGAAGTAATCTTTGGAAAAGGTCCTGGCAGTCTATCTGTTCCGAATGACGATGCCGGACACGCGCCCATGTGGAAGAAGCAATCTATATTTTGGGACCTACCCTATTGGAAAGTCTTAGAGGTCCGCTCTTCAATCGACGTGATGCACGTGACGAAGAATGTTTGCGTGAACCTGCACTACAAGGAATCTGGCTATATATGACCCTCTATTTTCGTCACAAAATCGTCACAATAGTGAGTTTATGACGATTCTATGACGATTTTGAGATCGTCGAAAGCTGAGCGTCGCAAATGAACTATAACGACGATTTTAGTGAAATCGTCATAACCGTCTATGACGATTTTGGATCGTCATAACCATTATGACGATCCGATATCGTCATGGGCAAACTGGCCTCGCCAGGTCAGATCCTACGTGGCTGAGCCTACGTGGCAAACAATCAGCCCGGTCCATTTCAAAAATTACATGGGCCAAGCCAATGATTCATCCATTAATATTTTCGTTGCTACTTGGGCCAAGCCTAATATTTTAGCCTTTTGTTTTAGGCCCACCTTTTTAATTTTAGGGTCGTGGCCTTTTTACCATTCAGTTCTTTTTATTTTCAACCTTTTTTCTAGGAATTGTTAATTGCTCCAATCGCTATGGACTTTTAAAAGCCCAAATAGCATTAGGATAAACAGACAGGCATTGCACAAATAATATTTTGGTAAGTGCATCTCAAATCACATTCAATAATTCTAACCAGAATTGAAACCCAGGAATGGTCCATTTCCACAAATAATACAATCAGGCATAATTCACATAAACCAGGGATAGAAAACATTTACAAAAGTACAGTGTAGTATATTACAAAGATTCCATAATACAAATCACACACGGCCACAAAAATATGAATATCAACTCTTTGATAAGTATGAAGCCTTTAGTTCTTCCATCTCACTGTAGCTCATTTAAAAGAGAGGAAATGATGGTTATGGTTGTCAGTCAAAGAAAGAAATATCTTCTAAAATTAACATAGATAGATCAGGTAGAAAGAAATTAAACAGATGTGCAGATCAATTCTGAAGCTATTAGCAAACATTATACTGGTGATACAAACCTACATCACTTTTAAGTAACACTTAAATATACATATGTCCTAGTTAAGGAAATGCATGGCTTGGAAAAACTAATGTACAACAAACAAATTAGCTTACAATCAACCTTGAACATGTACCGATGAAACAATCGATGTAATTGACTTTGCAGCTCGTAGAAATATGTAAATTTCAATATCAAACATGTACAAGTCAATTAATCGAATGAGAAGGTAGGTCGTACTCGAGTTACCAAGACTCATAAGGCTAAATGATGTGTATTGGTACATATAAAATAAACGCACTATAAGATATCCAATAGGCCCCTACCGATAAAACAAATTACGCTATTCAAAGCCCGGTGATGGTGATGCCAAGCTAGTGTAGACATCTCCACGTCTCCAAAACAAATAGTGGCAAACAATTTAATAAGAGCTGTTTTTACAAGGAGAGAGTTGTTAGTCTATATACCTCGGATAATATGGAAAACTATCAAATGACTACGATATGTCACTAGCATTAACAATTGCCTTCTTTAGATCTTCTTTTAACAGTTGATGTTCAAGAAAAGGTACATTTTCTTGAAGTAAACTGTCCTGCTCCTCCATTGTTTTACATAAACTGCGACTATCTCTGTATCGATGAACAAAAAGAGACATTCTTTAGACTCCCTTAAGATAAGAAGAAATAAAAGGTGTAACCAGGTTTGAGAAACACTAGACAAAAAACAAGTCCTCTTATGTTTGCCACTCCCTCCATATCACAAGATGACATTCTAGACACTGACATGGTCTTCAAGATTTACCTTTGAGGAACCAATGGAGGGCGGCCATTTCCAAGATTAAATGGCACTGATAACTTGGCTCTTTTAGATGACAAATGATCCAGTGTGCCTTCGATAGCTGGATACTGCCTTGTCGAAACACGTACGGTGATGAAAAGGTTGATGTGCTCGATTTATCCTCTGGAAGTTGCTGAAATATCTGCAAACACGTTAAGGATTTTACATCAAAAATGCATACTTCTCCAAACAAGGTGTTTGGTTCATTGCTAACCCCATAATTGTCATCTAACTGTACCCAGTAAGGCGATATTTAGATAGAGTTAAAAGCTTGTCCTCTCAAGCAAGTTTCTTGCATGGAGGCCCAAATTAGCTCTCCACTCTTCCATGTCAGCAATGTTAGCCTGCTCGCTTTTTACGGTGTAGTGCACTAGATAGTCTTAAGTAAATACATAAAATATTTTGAGCAATAATTATACATATTTTGAGCAATAATTATACTTAATAGAAAACACACATTAAATTTACATTTTCGAGGCAAGAGAACCTAAAAATTGCTAGCCTTGCTTACCAAAGAAAGTCACAAAGACATCCAGACATGCCCTTAGCCAATAATAGGAGCAATACACAAGTATTAAGTAGTCTGATCAAAAGGATACATAAGCATGCCTCCCAACCGAACTAAAATAACTTCATCGCCTCCAATCAAGGTAACCTTAGAAGGCCTCTAAGGCCTTCCCATTTACATGGACAGCTTTGGATATACTGAGACCTCAAGGCGGCACCTCCGGTAAACAGGTCAAAATTATAGTCAAGACCTCAAAACATGAGTGCAGGAAGAACGAATATCAAGATATTAATAAATTAAGAATGCAAACATACCCTAACATGCTTCAGTTTGCAAACAAGTGCTCCAAGAGATGATTCATCAGTCTCAAATCATATTTGCCACCGTACAACAAAGTGAAATGGGTAGAACAAATAGGAATCGCTTGACATCGAACAGCACAAAGAAGAATATAATCATGAGCAAAGACAATGACAGAAATAAACAGATGTTAAGACAAAATTACTAATTCCTATAGAACTAAGTGGAGAATCAACAAAAGTGGCGAGGCAACTCCCTGGTTAAAAAAACAGATGTCTAACAATTCAAATAGAAGTTTAATTGTGAATTTTTTTTTATGGATGTTGCACCAAAAACAGGGCATGGACCACACTTGTTCCAATGTGGCAGACAACCTATTGTGTTGAATACTGTAGCAATCTAAGCAGGAGACACAATCCATTAAGAAAAATACAAATCAGTAGACTCTTGCACCATGGAAAAATGTAAATATCGCCATTTGCACAAATAGCATTTTCAGGTAATGTATGACGGATGATTTATGGGACATGTCTTGATTGATGTGAACATTATAAAGGTTACGCTATATATACAAAAGCAAGAAAACTCATCCAACCGGGCCGATCGTGTACTCGATCGAATGATAAATATATTAGAGCGCACTCAAATGGTGCGCATCAACCTCCATGAGATTTCAGAGCACGTAAGATGTTTCTACCGAAAGCCCAAATAAGAAGTGTTCAAAATTTTACAAAATCGATGATAGTCCCGATGATGATTAGCATCATAACATGACATTTGCCTAGTACGCCGAGAGGAGGCAAACCATAACAAACCTAGAGTGTACAAATGCAGATCGAAATCGAAGATAAATATCGATTCAGAAGATGAAATCGAGTATTCGTAAAAGATGACATTTGTGTTGAATACTGTAGCAATCTGAGTATCACGGTGTTTACTTCTTAATTACGCAAGTGGCAGGAATACTGATAAGAAATTACTAAGATACTTAATTTGCTAGCCAAAAATATGTAGCAACAAAGCTTAGCGACTTAATAAAGCATGATTCATAAAGCATTGACTAGGTTGTCATACATGTACGAAGTGACGAGACTAGTTCAATTTAAGCACTTTATGTGTATAAAAAGTAAACATAACAAATTAATACATACTGAATGTGTGTCGACGGTGGAAGTGCAGCATATCCCACAACCACCGAAGGAGCACAAACATGTTAGACACTAGCAAAATGAACAGAAGGGATGAACCAACCATAGTATGGTTCTCTAATTTAGAAGGAACAGAATGCATACTGGTTTAGGGGCTTCAAGTTTCATTTGGAGATCTACATGGAAAAATGTGAACAGAAGAGATCCAGAGTAGACGCCTTTACTTGTCCAGAGTAGACAATGTCGCCGATGCGCATTCTCGACAACCTCCAGCGACACACGTTCTTCTGGCCGCCGTCTTCGAGTTCCAACCGCATGATTCCTGTTTCAATAGATGCAGCAAGTTAGAGGAGGTTGAGAAGGAGGTGATGGTGCATGAGAGAAGAGGGAGAGATGGGTGGTGTTGGTAGAGTGGCAAAGGCTCGGTCCTGACGCGAGCTCCCGAGAAGATGGATCCGGTCGACAAGCAAAGATAGGGTGGGCGGATTAGACTTGGGTAGATCTAGGGGGGTTCACTTGGGGTGGGGAGATCGAGCGGAAGCCTCGCTTGGGTGTGCTGGCGGCGGCGGTTGTGGGAGGGTGAGTGGGGGAGACAAGTCGCACCGTGAGGGGAGATGGGTCGAGGGTGGCCGGAGGTGAGGAGGGGCGCCGGAGGTGAGGAGGGGCGCCGAAGGTCTAGGGTGGCCGGAGGTGAGGAGGGGCGCCGGAGGTCTAGGGTGGCCGGAGGTGAGGAGGGGCGCCATAGGTCTAGGGTGGCCGGAGGTGAGGAGGGGCGCCGGAGGTGTGGGGTGGCCGGAGGTCTGCGCTGGGGAAGGATTAGGTTGTTGTATGGGGCAGAGGCGGCGCGCGCGGGTGGAAGAGAGGAGACGAGGGAGGACACGAGGGACGCGGTCTGACCTAGGTCAGCAATTTTGGTCTTCGCCCAAAATCGAAACATCTAGCGCCAAGAATGATTTGGCAACACGCCACTCCAAATTTTCGGTGACGTGGACAACCTCTCATTTTCTAATGTACACAATATGACGATTTGAAATCGTCATAGTGAGCTACCAATACCGCCGAGATGCATTCACTGTGTTATGACGATTTGAGCTAACAAAACCATGACGTTTTTAAGCAAGATCGTCGTAATTTTCTAAGGTTTTGAACCTCCTGAATACCTTACGACCATCTAGTGCAAAATCGTCATAATTCTATGACGATTTTGTCCACGGTCACTATTAGAAGGTCATAGAATAACACATTTCTTGTAGTGCTGCTAGGCTTTCTAGGAGTGTATGGGAAGACAAAAGATACACGGAAGCACGGCAGGACCAGCAACGTCTGAAGGCCCCTGAAGAGCCTATGCATCCTGAGAACGAGAAGGGTAAACGATGCCACTTAACTCCTGCCAGCTACGCTCTTACCAAAGCAGAGAAGGAAATATTTTTTGAATGTCCGAAAGCGTTATCAAGGTCCCGTCGGCTTCTCGTCAATATAAAGGAATAATAAATATGGCGAGAAAAATTCCAAAACATGAAGTCTCATGATCGCCACGTGATTATGACACAATTGCTTCCGATTGCATTGAGGGGCTTCTACCTAAAATGTTCGAGTACCCATTGTGAAGCTATGTGCATTCCTCAATGCAATATCTCGTAAGGTAATCGATCCGTAAAGCCTACCAGGTTACAAAGATGTGGCCCAATGTCTTGTCGACTTTGAGTTGGTGTTCCCACCATCCTTCTTCAATATTATGACGCATCTCTGGTTCACCTAGTAGAAGAGATTGTCATTCTCGGTCCTGTATTTCTACACAATATGTTCCCTTTGAGAGGTACATGGGAGTCTTAAAGAAATATGTTCATAACTGCTAGGCGAAAAGAAGCATCTCCAAGGGCTATGTAATGAGGAGGTCATTGAGTTACGTGTTGATTTTATTCGACCTTAAGGCGATTGGTGTTCCGAATCACGACATGAGGGGAGACTGCGTGAAAAGGCACCCTAGGATGTAAAGCAATGATATGTAGGGACGGGCATTCTCTCAATCAAGCACACTACACGGTTTTACAAAGATCTATCTTGGTTGCCCGTATATCAATGGACACAAGAATTTAATACGCCTCAAACACCGGGCACTGATGAATGGATTATAAGTGAACACATGGCGAGTTTTGGCGGTGGTGCAAAGACTTCTCACGAATAACACCACTGCTATTGGGGATCAATTGTACTTGTTGGCGTGACACCATCTTCGATGTATGTACTTTCCAAGGGTACGAGATAAATGGGAATACATTTTACACGATAGGCTAAGATAAAAGAGCACCAACCAAAAAAGGTGTCCGCTTCGATGCGCAGAAGACAATGGGCAAAAGACCACGTATTATGGGTTCATAGAGGAGATATGGGAACTTGACTATGGACCTAATTTTAAGGTCCCTTGTTTCGATGCAAATGGGTCAAGCTAAGGAGGAGGGGTTGAGGTAGACAAGAAGTACGGAATGACAACGGTGGATCTCAACAATCTTATGAAGGTAGACAAGAACTTAGACGAACCATTCGTCCTAGCCAATGATGTGGCTCAGGTTTTCTATGTGAAGGACATGTCCTCCAGACCAAAAAAAGAAAAAATATGCAAACGAATACATCATATGATGAGCCAAAGCGTCACATAGTTCTTTCAGGGAAAAGAAACATCGTGGGAATCGAGGACAAGACAGACATGTTAGAAGATTATAATAAGTTTGATGAAATTCCGCCCTTCACAGTGAAAACTGACCCAAGCATTCCGTTAAGTAAAGAAGATGATCCATGGTTACGTCTGATGCGATCATAAGGAAGGACATATGCCAAGAAGTTCATGCTCATATTATGTAACTCTAGTTCATGTTTTTAATATTAATACATGTCTTGAGTGTTAGTCATGTTTTGTGGATGGACCGGGACTATGAGAAGAAGTTGTCCCGATTCGTACTTACCATTAAGATCTGATCTCCAAACGCGTGCAGTCACATATTAGGGAGTGTCTCTATGACCAGTTTCTTGGAGATGCCGGAGGACTAGGCTCCGTCGGCATCTCCCTGAAACTGGCCGTAGTGGTGTCCCTGCTCTCGAAAACCATCTTGCAGCTTTGTAACTTCTCTAACTAGATCAATACACCTGGGAGCTAACTAATTTCACATATTAGGGAGTGCCTCTATGACCAGTTTCTCGGATATGCCGGAGGACTGGGCTCCGTCGGCATCTCCCTGAAACTGGTCATAGTGGTGTCCCTGCTCTCGAAAGGAGGTAAGGCATAGCCTCAAACTGGCCGGAGGACTGGACTCACAAGGATGCCTATTTATAGTACAAGAAGCTCGACAGAGTGTCGACACTCACCCCTATTATTAGTGCTGACTCGTGTTTTGTCCCGGTTGGTGTCTCCAACCGGGACTAAAGGTTCATCTTTAGTCCCGGTTGGTGACACCATCCGGGACAAGGTACACGCCGCACGACATAATGTCGACACTTACCCCTATTATTAGTGCTGACTCGTGTTTTGTCCCGGTTGGTGTCTCCAACCGGGACTAAAGGTTCATCCCGCCATTTTTTCCTGCCATTTTTCTTCCCGCCATTTTTCTTCCCGCCAGTTCTTCTTCCCGCCATTTTTCTTCCCGCCATTTTTCTTCCCGCCAGTTCTTCCCTCTAGTTCTTCCTGCTAGTTCACTATATATATATATATATATATATATATATATATGTAGGGGGTTGGCCTCCATTGTCATTGCACATCTCTAGACTCATATATGCAACCTCATCACTCTTTCCCATGGCTTCCACCGTAGCACTAACCCCTAGGGAGGCGGAGGCGCTTTGCACCTCGAACTACCCCTGCCCGCCGGGCTACTGTTTCCCCGTCGGCTGGATGCTGAGCGTCGGAGGCGTGCCGGTTCCTCCTGTCCCTCTAGGTGTGCCGCGCCGGATGGCCATCACGAACCACTACTACTTCGAGCTCACGCCGGAGCAGCGGAGGAATCCCAGATGGCATCCCGACTATTTCCCTACTTGGGAAGCCTTCTTCGTGGATTGGCGTGAGAGGGCGCTCGCTAGGCACGAGGAGGACGGCCCACCTCCTCCTAACTTCAACGAGGCCGGCCGTTGGCTATGGTGGCGCGGTCGGACTCTCCAGAGCGTCATGGCCTATGACACTGCCGCCGACTCTAACCCCCGCTGCCGCCGTCATGGCCTATTTTGAAGGCGGATGCAAGGCGCCGCAGGGAGACTGAAAGTAGCAGTCGTGAGGCACCCCAGAAAACAGTTCCCATGCTCGGAGAGCAGGAAAACCAATCATGCGCCCCGCTCCAAATGTTCGACACACGGGACGCTCCTCCCGTAAATGATTATGAGGCAGAGCTACAAAGAAAGGCCAATGAGATGGGGATGACTTACATTGCATACTTGAACGTCATGGGAGACAACTTGCCCAAATGCGATGCCAACCCCATACAGCCATGGAAGTATGGGAAGAATCTCATCAAGAAAGAGGAGCTCAAGAATCTACCAACAAAGATGCGAAAATTGCACAAGTGGTACCTTGATTTCTGCAAGACGTGAAAAGAAGAATGGATCACGGCGCATATAAGAGGTCATATTTTCTTGTGCGGAGACGACGCGATCGACTTTAACATTCAAGACTTGCATTTTCTATTCAATCAGAAGGAACTCGACAAATCTGCCATCAGCCTTTATTGTGTGTAAGTACTATTTCTATAATTTTTATCTCATCTCATTCACTTCATTAATTGCATGTATATATATGCTCACCATATATGTATATACTATTATGCAGGAACAAGGTTATGGAATGCATGAAAGGAGGCCCTTTTGACATTGGGTTCGTTGACCCAAATAGAGTTCATGAAGAAGTGGTAAGAACCAAACCCGGGCAAATAGAAGATTACTTGCTAAAGTCTTTACTAAGACAACAAACCAAAAGGGAAATACTATTTCCTTACAACTTCTCGTGAATACTGTTACCCTCTCTCTTGTACACATTTTGTTTCGGCTTACTCGATGTTAAGTGTAACTGATGATGAGTTATGCGACGTAGGTTCCACTTTATTCGCTAGTCATTCAACCGACTCAGGAAAAGTCCTTGTCATGGACTCGTGAAAAGAAAAGAAAAGAGATATGAGCAGACTTTAGAGAGATGCTTCAGAGGTAATTTCAATCATATTATCGCACTAGATCGGCAACTTCGTGACAACAAGTAATTAATTACTCCTTTATCCATTTTCTTTGCGGAGGGTTTGGAAAAGGTTCACGGGCAGGGCCGTGGGTGAATGGTCAGAAGAACTAAAATTTGTAGACCAAAATGTAAGTAATACTAGCTAGCTTCCAATTCCATTATATCATGCTTTATTGATTATTATTTTGATTGAACTCTCTATTATCGTAAAGTGCGCGCATCAGGGACACGGCAATAACTTATGTGGGTACTATGTTTGCGAGTTCATTCGCAACATGATATGTGCGACGGGCCAAGCCGCACTAGAACAACTTAGAGTAAGTAAACAAAGTGCACAACATTATTTTATTATCATCAATTGTGTTGAGTTTTATTCTTATATATATATATTGACAGTCCATTCTTCATATATATTCAGATCGAACGGATGCAGAACCAACTCCTACCATTTGAAAGCATACGAGCCATTCAAGAGGAATTGGCGGGGTTCATACTTGATGAGGTCGTCATGCCTGGCGGAGAACTCTTTAGATATCCACCAAAATGAACAATGACGATGTATGTGCCGATGACGATGTATGTGCCGATGACGATGTTTGTGTATAATAATAGTTGCTTAATTATTCATGTACTCGTATGTACCGATGACGATTTATGTGTATACCGCTCCCGATCGATTCCCCTCGCTCCCCTCCCGTAAATACGCCCGAACGGGCAGAGCGTAAGTCTACCGTGGCAGAGATTTAGGCCGTTTTCCTGCCGCGGCAGGAAAACGGCCTAAATCTCTGCCGCGGCAGGAAAACGGCCTAAATCTCTACCGCGGCAGAAGAACCTTTAACACCGGTTCCAGCCCCGAACCGGTGTTAAAGGGGAGGGGGGCCTGAGGCATGCGGCAGCCCCACGTGCGCCACCCTTTAACACCGGTTCGTATAAGAACCGGTGTTAAAGCCCCCCCCTCTAACACCGAACCCTCAACAGCGGTTGAGGAACCGCTGTTAGAGGGCCCTCCCAACCGGAGTTAAAGAGGGGCTATGCACTAGTGGTTTGAATTTGAATCCTGCTATCACTTATCGTGGCGCACTCCGTAGTGGTAGGAAGAATTGTGGAAGTGAGCCATTTTTTGTAGAAAAATCTAATTTTTCACGTAACTTTTTTCCTTTTTAAATTTGGAGATTCTAAAAAATCGGTTAACGATCAAATATTGTTGCTATCAGATGTAGAATTTCATGTAGATGATTTTTCATACAAATTTTTTTATCCGATGTCGTATGCAAAAAGTTAATGCCGTTTTACCGGAACATATTTTTTTTTGTAAAATATATCGAAATTCATGTTTGTTATTTTTCCTAAAACTATACCCATAGCATAACTACATATCAAAGGATTTTCAAATTTGAAGTTTCTATCATTTTCTTTTCTTCATTCCAAAACTGGAAAAACGTTCTCAGGGGTGTGGAGTTAGTGCTGTCAAATTACTCATGGGGCACCCCATATTGGTGCGCCATGAGTAACTTGCCCCTTGTGTACCCGGGGTGTCTTCTTAGTCGTGGAACATGTCATAGAGATGCCCCACGGGTATAAAAGCACATGTCATAGAGATGCGCCACGGGTATTTTTATACCCATGGCGCACCATGAAGCCATGTGCCATGACTAAGGAGGAACACCCCTTCTGGCCCCGAACACCAACTACTCGTGGCGTATCACAAACCTAATACGTCACGAGTAAGTGACTAGTCGTGGCGCATTCGTTTTGTGATACGCCACGAGCAAAGTTGTTAGAATCGTGATTCTGTCATGCGATTTTATAACTTTACGACCCAAAACGTGGCTACGATTCTACTAAGTAAAATCTATGATTTCACGATTCTAAAATTATGATCCTACTACGATCCTACCATATAGGTTTCTATCCGATTTAGAATCACGATTTTGACAATTTTGGCTGAACCTATCTGTAGTCTCTTTTCCAGGTAGTGACCCAATGTTTCACGTGCCCGATTTCTGTTGGATTATTAGGCATAATTTCCACGATTAATTACAGAATATAAATCATGACAAAACCAGCTACTAGCTCATGTAACTCGAACATACTAGATGTACTAAACAATAGGATGATCGGAAACAAACAGCAGCCTAACATGTACTCGCAGAACATGATGAACAACCAAACAGGATCACGTAGCGCGTACCGTTCGGTTGTAGTAGTAGAAACTTTGGGGAAGAGGGATCACAGCAGATGCCAACGAAGACGGCGGTAGGCATCACCGCCTGACTTGGATGGAAGACGACCCGTGATGGAGAACTCGAGCAGTCGCGCGAAGCGTTTCCCAAAAACATTATTCGCCTTCTCCCGTACAGGATCGCAAAGGCGAGTGGTTCCGGAGACCTTCTCTCCCGTCCTCCGGTGCACGCCGGCAAGCGGATGGAGTAGACTATGGTGACGGCGCAAGTAGAGAGGATGACAAACCCCTAGATTGGTTTTCGGTCGTGTTGTGGCGATAGCCGCGCAGGACTTTATATAGAGCGGCTCAGGAAACCCTAACGAAGGCGAACGTGGGCCGAATCCACGTTACGCACGTTCGAATCGGTTACAGTAGCCCACGATCCGAGAGCGACCCGAATAAGCTAACCGTTTGACACGTCTGTCAATTTTCCTGAGCAGCAAAATAAAGCTCGGCTCGGCGAGATTCCCGCAACCAGCGCTGGCTGTGCCGTGGACGTGTGAGGCGAGCGTGCGTGCGTGCGAGCGGCGGCGTCGTCGGAGGAGGAGCGCGCGTGTGTATCTCTCTTATTCCCACTCACTTACAAAGTGGTGCAACACTCCACCTTATAAGGTGGTGCAACTCTCCTCCAACTTTCCATTTGGGACTAAACTTTAGCTTCCACTCCACTCCCATGTGAGCTGCCACAAACATGGGCCTAAACACATATGGGCTGCCACAAATTTGGGCTTTGAGATTTAGGAAAAATCTGAAATACTCATGGGCCTAAATGGATTAGCCCCATTATTTCTAACAATCCCCCACCAGATCTCAAATGCCCATTTGAAGATTTGCCAATCCTTGCTACTTGTTTATATACCAGTGTTTCAGAGAGATTAAGTTGAACTTCCGCCTAGAATCTTGAACTACGCCTATCAACAACTTGAACAATGGACGAACCTTGAATTGCAAGTTTGGTGCCAATAGATTTCGTTCAAAATCATAACTAGTACTTGGCTGTCAAGAGCCTACCCCGGGTTGGAGCATATGCGTCATACTCCTGGTCTCTTCATGAGTTTACTAGAGATCACCCAGATCTCATAGACCATGACGCTTACAATGAGCTCATATAGGTGTGTTCTTTCAAGAATGCCCTCAGGGACGGCATCTTTGCTAATTAAAGCCAACAGAAACACATTAAGGCATGTTGCCAACCTGCCTTCAGATTATGAGAGTCATGCATCTTCACATAGAGAGGGTTTTCAAAATACTCTCCTCACCAAACCACTAGCTTGTTCTTCCTGTGTCCTAATTCACGGGATCTCCGATCACATAGGTTGGGTTACCACTAAGGTGTGACATCCATGGGTCTCAACCCCATCTCCTCGATGCACTTTCTATCACATTTCGTGATAGTCCCTTTGTAAAGGGATCTGCCAGTTTTGTCTGCTTGAATATACGTACGTTATTATTACCCGGAGTTTCTCAATTTCGACAGATTTCAAACGCGTCTCTTCACGTGTCTTGATGACTTCGCGTTATCCTTAGAATTGTTCACTTTGACAATAACAGTTTGGTTGTCACAATTCGTAAGATTGCAAGCATGTGTTTCTCAACCACAGGCAAGTCCATCAAGAGCTCACGCAGCCATTCTGACTCAATAGTGGCTGTGTCTAAAGCAGTAAGTTCTGCTTCCATAGTTGACCTCGTCAATATGGTTTGTCTACGACACCTCCATGAAACTGCGCCACCTCCAAGGGTAAACACATACCCGCTCGTGGCGTAGAGTTCATCAACGTCAGAGATCCAATTCGAATCACTATATCCTTCAAGCACAGCAGGATTTTCTGAATAGTGAATCCCATAGCTCATTGTACCACATAGATAGCGCATGACCCTTTCAAGTGCATGCCAATGATCAATATCCGGGTTAGACATGAACCTACTCAGCTTGCTCACAGCAAAAGAGATATCGGGTCTTGTAGCGCTTGCTAAGTACATGAGAGAACCAACAACTTGTGAATATTTCAGTTGATCTGTTGGTTCCTTCTTATTCTTTCGTAATGTCAAACTGGGATCATAAGGTGTTGGAGAAGTCTTGCCATCATTAAAGCCAAATCGGCTCAAGACCTTCTCAACATAATGAGATTGCGTTAAAGTAATCCCATTCTCATTCTTAATAAGCTTGATATTCAGAATGACCTCAGCCTCTCCCAGATCTTTCATATCAAAACTCTTTGACAGGAAAGACTTGACTTCATTTATCACTTTCATGTTTGTACCAAAGATCAGAATGTCATCCACGTACAAACATAATATAACGCTATCGCCCCCACCATGGCGATAGTAAACACCTATCGACCTCATTAATGACAAAGCCAGAAAGTAGAGTTCACAAACTTCTCATGCCATTGCTTACGTGCTTGTTTGTGCCATATAAAGATTTCAATAACTTACACAACTTTGTCTCTTCACCTTTTACCACAAACCCATCCGTTTGATCCATATAGATTTCCTCTTCCAACTCTCCATTAAGAAAGCTGTCTTCACGTCCATTTGATGAACGAGAAGACCATAAGAGGCAGCCAGGACAGGTGAGTACTCGAATGGTGGTCACTAGCGACAGTGAATAGGTGTCAAAGTAATCTTCGCCTTTCTTTCGTGTGTAGCCCTTAGCTACAAGACGCACTTGTACTTCTCAATAGTACCATCAGCCTTAGCTTCTTCTTGAAAACCCACTTACATCCCAGGTTTACAGCCATAGGGTCGCCGATAATTCCCAAGTTCCATTAGAAAGAATCGAGTCCATCTCATTTTGGACAGCTTCTTTCCAATCATCTCGCATCGAGATGCATATGCCTCGATAATGGATCCGGGAGTATCATCCACAAGGTACACGATGAAATCATTGCCAAAGGATATTGCAACCCTCTGTCTCTTACTCCTCGTGAGAGGTTCGTCATCCTTCTCAAGAAATTCCTCATGTGGTTGTTCAGAATTATCAATAGATGCACTAGATTCAGGAAGTATTTCAGAAGAAATCCTACCAATGCTATGCATATCTTTCATAGGAAAAATATTCTCAAAGAATGTTGCATCACGAGATTCCATTATAGTATCAACATGCATATCAGGTACCTCAGATTTAACCACTAGAAATCTATAGCCTACACTCCGTGGAGCATATCCTAGAAAGATACAATCCACTGTCTTGGGTCCGAGCTTGCGTTTCTTGGGAATCGGTATGTTGACCTTCGCCAAACACCCCCAAGTACGCAGATACGAAAGTGATATTTTTCTCCCAATCCACTCCTCATAAGGAGTCTTTTCTTTATTCTTGTTAGGAACTCTATTCAGGACATGACATGAAGTCAACAGAGCCTCCCCCCACCATGCCTTTGATAAACCAGCAGTGGCTAACATGGAATTCACCAAGTCACCAACATGCGGTTTTCCTCTCGGCAACCCCGCTTTGATTGGGGCAGTAGGAGGCATCCTCTCATGAATAATTCCGTGTTCCTGACAGAATTCATCAAATACTTTGGGAAAATACTCACCACCACGATCCGACCTAAGACGCTTGATCTTTCTCTCTAGTTGATTTTCAACTTCGGCCTTATAGATTTTAAAGTAGTCTAAAGCCTCATCTTTAGTTTGCAACAAGTAAACATAGCAGAATTTAGTAGCATCATCTATCAACGTCATGAAATATCTCTTTTCACCTTTTGTCAACACACCATTCATCTCACAAAGATAAGAATGTATGAGTTCTAGAGGTGCCAGTTTCTCCTCGGCAGACCTTGTGAGGCTTTCGAGGTTGCTTTGATTGCACACAACTATGGCACTTAGAACCTTTGGCAATAGTGAAATTGAATTAAACTCATGCTGGACATCCGAGACATCAAACCAAAATTAATGTGACATAAACGAGAATGCCAAACACTGGTATCATCATTAACACCACCACAAATATGATTCACGGATTTATTACAAAACTCTGAAAGTGAAAACCGGAACAAGCCTCTGAACTCATAACCTTTACCAATAAATTGTCCATGTTTCGAAACAACGACTTTATTAGACTTTAAGACAACCTTAAACCCATCTCTGCAAAGAAGGGAGCCACTAACGAGATTCTTGTTCATAGTAGGGACATGCTGCACGTTCCTCAGCTGCACGATCTTTCCGGAAGTAAACTTCAGATCCACCGTGCCAACACCACGAACAGAAGCATGTGATCCATTTCCCATTAGGACGGATGAATCCCGAGCGACCTGATAAGAAGTGAACATAGAGATGTCAGCACACACATGAACATTAGCACCCGTATCAAGCCACCAACACGGTGATTGAAATACTGAAAGAACAGTAAATAAATTACCATACCCATCAGTATTGCTAGTGGTCACGACGTTGATGCCTTGGCCTTTATCCCTCTCATGCTGCGTTACGGACAGTCCTTGGAAAAATGGCGGCTCTCCACAAGTGTAACAAGACAGTTCACTCTTGTCCCGTCTTCTTCTTCATGAAGGTTGTAGTCTTTACAGGCTTGTTAAAGGAGGGTTTGAAGTTCCTTTGTTCTTGCCACGGATTTGCCTTTACGCACAAAGTTAGCAGTAGCAAGACCCTCTCCTTTCTCAGAGTGTCCTTAGCGAGCCTTCTCCTCAACATCAAGGGACGCTATCAGATTTTTAACTGATATCTCCCGTCTCTTGTGTTTGAGAGTTGTGGCAAAGTTCCTCCATGAAGGGGCAACTTAGCAATAATGCATCCCGCCACAAACTTGTCGGGTAAGGTACACTTAAGGAGTTCGAGCTCCTTGGCAATGCACTGTATCTCATGAGCTTGTTGAACCACAGGAAGGTCCTTAGTCATCTTAAAATCATGAAAGCTCTCCATGATATACAGTTCACTGCCAGCATCTGCAGCACCAAACTTGGCATCCAGTGCATCCCAGAGCTCCTTTCCGTCTTTTATGTGCATAAACACATCACACAGACGGTCAAAAAAATGCTCAGAATACATCCCACAAAGACAGTATTAGCATCCTCGAACTTCTTCTGATCCTCGTCAGATATAGTTCCCTCAGGTTTGCCTTTACTGATGTGGAACACTTTCATCGTGGTCAGCCAAAGCTCAGCCTTGTACTGCCACCTCTTAAAGTGCACACCGGTAAACTTATCCGGCCTCAGTGCATCGGTAAAACCAGCCATTGTTAATTCAGAAAATTTTCTACAATAAGGTTTTTGGATTGTTGGATTATTAGGCATAATTTCCACGATTAATTCCAGAATATAAATCATGACAAAACCAGCTACTAGCTCATGTAACTCGAACATACTAGATGTACTAAACAATAGGATGATCGGAAACAAACAGCAGCCTAACATGTACTCGCAGAACATGATGAACAACCAAACAGGATCACGTAGCGCGTACCGTTCGGTTGTAGTAGTAGAAACTTTGGGGAAGAGGGATCGCAGCAGATGGCGACGAAGACGGCGGTAGGCAGCACCGCCTGACTTGGATGGAAGACGACCCGTGATGAAGAACTCGAGCAGTCGCGCAGAGCGCTTCCCAAAAACCTTATTCGCCCTCTCCCGTACAGGATCGCAAGGGCGAGTGGTTCCGGAGACCTGCTCTCCCGTCCGCCGGTGCACGCCGGCAAGCGGGATGGAGTAGACTACGGTGACGGCGCAAGTAGAGAGGAAGGCAAAACCCTAGATTGGTTTTCGGTGGTGTTGTGGCGGTAGCCGCGCGGGACTTTATATAGAGCGGCTCAGGAAACCCTAACGGAGGCAAACGTGGGCCGAGTCCACGTTACGCACGTTCGGGTCGGTTACAGTAGCCCACGACGACCCGAATAAGCTAATTCCCGCAACCCGCGACGCGCGTCGCGTCGCGTCGCGACGGCGTGACGAGGCGAGCGTGCGAGCGGCGTCGTCGGAGGAGGAGCGCGCGTGTGTATCTCTCTTATTCCCACTCACTTACAAAGTGGTGCAACACTCCACCTTATAAGGTGGTGCAACTCTCCTCCAACTTTCCATGTGGGACTAAACTTTAGCTTCCACTCCACTCCCATGTGAGCTGCCACAAACATAGGCCCAAACACATATGGGCTGCCACAAATTTGAGCTTTAAGATTTAGGAAAAATCTGAAATACTCATGGGCCTAAATGGATTAGCCCCATTATTTCTAACAATTTCTATCCCTGTCCCTGGATTGGATAAAACCAGGTATAATCGCACATACAGAAATGGTTATGGAGATGTGGGCAACGTTGTCAGCTCGCGCAAAGAGATTCCTCTCCCTTTTCTATTGTAGTGTAAACAAAGAATAAAACTTGACCTTATCATGAACATGAACTAAGGCACACTGATGAGAGGGCATAACATGTGAGAATCCATTCACTGACCTCTAAACTAATTAAACGTAGGCTTGTACTCGCTAATCGGTCCATTGGATAGCTGCCCAGTGTAGCATCCAAGAACAAATTAAGTGGAGCGAGTACTCTATTGGAGTAAGTTAAGTAGAGTTGTCGACGATCATTATAATGATAATTTGTGCGCCGCAATAGCTACAAATTCCGCACCATAGAAAGGTTACAAATTCAACTCGTCGTTGACCGACAGAGGTGGACTCTACTTGTACTTATGTACCTAATTACGTCGGCACTAGCAAGAAAGTAGATTCCTTGACCGGCCTAATTAAACAAGTGAAAGGTTATGTGTCTAAACAATATTTATATCTTTGTATCGATAATACTCTATAATATACTAGGTAGCACTTTGGCCAATCTAGAGCTAACCAAAATGCATGCATCACGTTGTCACGAGCACCCGGTGTTGCGTCTCCTAGACTCGAATTAAAACTAAGGTTACTTAGAACGAAGTTTTTTTGGTCCCGTCACTAAGAGATTACCTCTGCGATACCCCTCCCCCTCGCGACGCTCCCCAGGGCACCGCCAGGGGGGACTTCAGCCGCCGCCGGAGCTCCATATCCAATCGCTGCCGCTGCCGCCGGCCCTTGCCGCGGTGGCGGAAGGCCTAGCTGCCGAAGGTGGCTGGGGGCGGTGCGTCGGAGGCGGAAGCCGGAGCTGCTGGGGCGGCGGCGGAGGCTGAAGCGTGGACCTGGGCGGCGTCTCTTGGTCGGGGTGGAGGCAGCGGTTCCTTGTGGTGGCGATCTGGTGGAGGAGGTGCCGGTGATGGGATTCCGTTGGAAGTTCTAGACAGGCTCTCTAACCCTAATTGCCTGCTTGATCCGTGCTCCGGAAACCGGCCAGCGGTGTGGGGAGCGCTGTGTCGGATCTAATAAAGGAGGTGGTCCTTTGGTTTCTTTCGCACGAAGACAAAGATCTGCTTGATGGCTGCTCTCGTGGATCTGGTCTGGAGAGGCGGGTTTCGAAAGGCTCCGCCGACGAACTTCCATGGGCGTATCATGCCTGGAGATTGCTGGATCGGGAGGTATTCAGTCGTGCGCACCTTGTTTTTCTGGCCGTTTGGTTTCAGCGGGAGCGTTGCGAACCTCTGTTATTTGTTCCCACCAAGTGCCATTCTTAGAGCCATGGTGAAGTCAGATGCGGAGAATGTCAGGAAAGCGGTAATATGAAGGTAGCGATGGTGATTTTTGTTCTTATGATGACGGAGAACTAGCTGTGTGATCTGGGACTCGTTGCAGCGACTGTTGGTGCGGAAAGACAACACAGGGGGAGTTCCTAGTCTTACCTTGCAGGGTGAAAATCCAAGGTCTGGCCTTAACTGGCTGTGCCTGGCAATGACCTTGTTGAAGACATTGTTTTGTGAGCGAGGATTTTCTCCAGGGTGAAAACCTATGATCTTTAATCGGGCAACGACAGCGCTTGGACACTGTTTCCTTCTTGAAGACGTTGTTATTGGAGTGGAGGACTACTGATGTTGTTCTGATGGTGTCAGTGTTGTTGCTTTGAGGATTAGTTCTCTGGAACGGGACTTCTTTTTTTGTAATTCTTTTTTTTTCTGGGCTGTGTGCATCTGTAGAGCCGCTAGGACATGCGTTGTTGCAGAGGCTGGATGTAATTGGTATCCTTGTGATATTAATATATCTTTTCCAAAAAAAAAAGAACGAAGTAATAGTGATGATAGAAGATATGATTGTCTCTTATATATTTAGATACCTTTTGCACTATGCATAGATTAAATCTAATACTATCACCCAATTAAGTTCAAATTAACAATTTTAACAAAAGTGAATTTATATTAAGATAAATGTCAAAAAATGCATAGAGATAGTTGTCTCTAAAGATCTAAGAGAATATGATGCATTGGAAATGCCATAAATCCCTTCCATCTGCTTGTGTTTCCAACTAAGTAAGATTGATTTATGTCAGCGAGTCTATACGGGAGGCACACATAGGAGATTGACTAAAATCCATACAGGGTTCCGTCACCCTTGCTAGTCATGCCGAAGCAGAGCGCACCACAGCCCCTCCCTGGCCAGAGGTATCGCGTTGTTTAGGATATTTTTTTTCTGTTATTTGGTTCGCCTAGTGTCTATAGTTGTCGCTATGAGGTCCAAAGACCTATATATAATTTTTATTACTTTTGAATCTCTTTATACTGTTGTTGATGATTATTAATAGATCGGTGAAACTTTAAAAAAACTACTTTAAGTTAAAATAACACAACTCTAAATAAGTTTGGTCTTAAACATAACTTTTATGGCGAATCAAACATTTCAGCGCAGCCTCTGACTTAGACCCACATATATGTCAGGTCCTATGTGGCGAAAACAACTGTCCACATGGACATGGTTCAAAATTCAAATCCAACGTCACCAACGTGGATGGAGGTACGGACCAGGTTGTCCGCTCACACCAAGAGCTACTGACTCGAGGAGGCGACCTTGAACTTACAGAGTTTAGAAGACACATCAGGAGGCCTGAACGAAGCCACACCGTGTCGTAGCTTCCATTTGACCTATATCGGCAAAAACATGGATCATCGTTTTCTGCTCGTGCCGGATATGAACAAGGTTAAACTCTAAACCACCATGAAGATTGAAGAAGACGCTTGATTTCCTGCTGAATGAACATAGTTGACGATGGTCCATGTCCATGCAATGGGCTTATAGCTCCCGTACAACATTTTTCAGTGGAATTGGACAGAACATGACATTGTTGCAAAGAATAGCTCGTATGCAACGTTTCTAAGGCAGCAAATAGCCCAGGGCCACATGGGCCATAAAACGGTCGTTAAGGACACATTTAACTTAGTTCCAAGATTAGGTTAAACCGAACTGGTCGGTTGGGACAGCCAGTCAAACCAACCGCTTCCGACCGAGCGCGCACGTCACACTTACTGTAGCTTCCCCGACGGTGGCGACGGACCTCACCCATCGTTCTCGGCGTCAGCGGCGGTGGCAGGGAAATTATTTTTGGCGGTGACGCTTTCGTTCGACGACGAAGGTGGTGAGTGTCATTTGAAACCTACCTCCTCTCCCATTCTTTTCAATTCGAGATCTGAGCGTGTCCATTGATGCTAGATTATGGAGGCCGTGCGGGTGTGCTGAACGAGGGGAACGAGATGGAGCCGCTAGAGGGGACTTATAATTGGTAATCCCACATCTCTGACACTTAATTTCTGTTAGGTTTGGCTCCTTGCTCGCTTCCGCTAGCTCACAGTGCCCGCCAAAAACAGGGGAGACGATGTTGCAACACACCTTCGAATTTTGCATCAAATTCTTCCCCTCTAGGGTTGTTTTAGTTGATGGCAGCCTGCAGCTCATTCAGAGAGACACAGTTGTTAAATGGGAGGTGGAATTAGAACATGTTGATCCCCAAGAGCTAATAAACATGGGAGACGAGGCGGTGAGGAACATGGTGGGAAAAATTGGGGAGAGTGTGGTTTTGGGGCTAGAGCAAGAAGTTTCTTTGTTATGATTTGAAGATTGGAAAGGTGAGTATGTTAGGATTGAGACAGGGGAACGGATGGTTGATGAAATCGATGAGCGAGAAGGTTGGACAAGCAAAACTGTTCTGTTTTTGGCACAGCTCATTGATCTGGAACCTGATTCGAGGGTTAGATATGTGACCTTGAAGTTGGCTTCTCAGATGGTCGAGGATGATTGGGCTGCACAAAGGCAAGTAATGCCTATACTTACTGAGTTAGCAGTGTTAACAGTGGAGGCTGATGCTAATGTACACGGGGAGGCTGCAGATGCTAATGCACAAGGGGCTACACAAAAGATTGTAACTGTTGATTGGGATTTAGTTGAGATAAGTGCCCGGACTGATATGGTCATTGCACAAATGTCTAACATTGAAATGACAAAGCTTTTTGGCATTCCTATAGATGACAGAGACAAGGAGAAGGAGAGGGATGAAGCTACAAATGATGGTGACAACCATTCAAGAGATGAAGAGGCAGATATAGATCCAGAGTTGTTGGAAAATGCTACAGTTCATGTAGATAATGCACATGATGATGAGCTAGTAACAGTTTATGACAAAGAGAACCCGACTATTAATTGAAGTTGGGAGATTGTTTCCAAGCATGGATAAATTCAGGATGTTGTTTCAAGACATATGCAGTCAAACGTGAGTTTGCTACCAAGACTTTGTGGAATAATAAAAAGAAGTTCTATGCAAAATGCATAGCTTATGATGGTGGTGCCAGGCCTTGCAAGTGGTATATATCTGCTAGACGCCAACCCGATGGAAGGACAATAAGAGTGAATCAAATTCCAAAAGCTCATACTTGTATTACAACTTATCAAATAGTTACAAAGATGACATCACAATTATGGGTTGCAGAAAAAATCAAGCCTATTTTAGCCACAACACCAAACATCACTATAAAGAGACTGAAAACAGACTTGGAAAAGAAGTACCCCATTAAGCTGAATTATACTACAGCGTGGAAGGCAAAGCAAAGGGCAATGAAGGAGCTATATGGTGATTGGGCAAATACCTTTCGAATGCTTTATAACTTTAAAGCAGAATTAGAGAAGATGTCACCTAGAAGTGTTATGGAGATAGATACTAATGTAACAGCTGATGGGAAAGTCTTCTTCTCTAAATTCTTCATGGCTTTAAAGCCTTGCATCGATGGCTTCAAAGCAGGGTGCCGTCCATATTTGAGTATAGACTCATCATTCTTGACTGGAAAGTGGAATGGTCAACTAGCAGCGTGCAATGCTTTAGATGGATACAATTGGATGTTCCCTGTAGCTATTGACATGTTTCAGTCTAAGACAGAGGCATCATGGACATGGTTCATGATACAGTTGAAAAGATGCATAGGGTCAGTCTCTCCATTGGCAGTGTACCTAGATGCATGTAAAGGTTTAGAAAATGCAGTGATGATTGTTTTCCCTCATGCTGAGCAGAGGGAGTGCTTCGGCCATATGTGGATGAATTTGATCAAAAAAATTAGAGGAGATGATTTTGGAAGCAGGTGGCCAGCAGCAAGATCTTACAGCAGACAGACACATTCATATCACCTTAATAAGATTAAGGCGACATGCTCTGCGGAGGATAGGGTCAAGTTTTGTACATGGTTGGAAACCTACCATTCTCTTTTGTGGTACAGGTCAGGTTTTAACACTACCATCAAATGTGATCATATCAACAATAATTTGGCAGAAAGTTTCAACAATAAAGTGAAGGAGTTAAAAGACTTGCCAGTCCATTACATGGTTGACCAGATCAGGATCATGATCATGAGGTTGTGGGAATTGAGAAGAAGGCTTGGTGATGGTCTTTAAGGAGATAAGCTTCCTGATTTTGTCCAGCAGGTGGTCAACGGGAGCAGAAATCTTGCACATTTGCGTGTTGAGAAATCCTCATTGTGGGGTGCTGAAGTCGGAGATACAAAGATTGGCAGGAGGCATGTTGTTGACACTAAATTGCATGAATGCACATGACTTGAGTGGCAACACAGTGGGAAGACTTGCGAGCATGCCATACTTTTCTTGGCCTCGAAACACAAGCTAAATATGCACCCATTTTGCATGAGTATTATTCTGTAGCAAAATTCAAGGCTGCATATGCAACACCAATTCTAGGACTTACAGACCAGTCTCAGTGTCCTGAAGTGTACATTCAGTTCTCCTTGTGTCCTCCTTTGATGAAAATAAAGGCTGGCTGGCCCAAGCATAGTAGATTCAAGGCTTGGTTTGATAAAGGTGGGAGCAGCAAGAAGGGGAAGAAAGATGGCAAGCCAAAAAGGGCCCAAAAAGGTGTGAACACCAGGATTTTTCAATCCTAGGTGCCTGTTATGCCATACATCGCAATCCCAGGATTACCATTTTTGCGAGACATAACAGAATTGGATGCCATAGTACTTCATCCATTACAAACGATACATAAGTTCTTACACAAATAGGGATCTCATGATCCAGTTCTTAATACAACATCAAGCAGCGGAATACGTAATAATAATGGTAGCGTAGGCGAAGCTCCATCTTCGGGGTCACAGGCAATGCTGACGATGGGAGATGATCCTAGTTGTCGTAACCTTCCTGGGGTCCATCTTCCAAGTACTCCTCTTCATAATCTGGCCATGGGAATAGCCAGGGACAAAGCCATGAGTACTCTTTAAGTACTCGCAAACTAATACTAACAAGTAAAGGGGGTTTTTGGGTAATAGGACACTAGGCTCTAGGGTTGTTTTGCAAAAGCCAGATTTATCTCTACTAGGTTCTGAAGCTAGTCATAATTTTATAAATCCTAAGTGGGAACTTGTATTTCAGGTCACGACTCTGTTGTGGTCAAGTCAAAGTCTCAATTCATTTCACATGTCATTTTGAAAAGTCTAACGGGGGAACAATATGGCCACTCCAACTGTCCATAACCGCGGACGCGGCTATTTTCGAATAGTTTGACACTCTACAGAGATTGTACACTTTCACCAAAACATTCGATACATCCGTCAGGAACAAATCCTGAACTCACCATACTCAGTATGTGGATAATCAATCCTAACCTTTCAATTACATGCCCTAGTATGATCACCTCTCCTGTGAGTTTGGCCTCCCAACCATGACCAGCTGTCATCTTGGGTACTGCACAGGTGGAAAATCTTCACAAGGTAGCCTCAGCTCAGACCTTGGCCGTGAGGGAACTAATACTAAGGTATATAAGTTTCCAGTCAAGCCCTACCCAATAATCGGGTATTGTGGTTGTACGCTAAAATTGGAATGGTATCGCATCCAGACAACCATCAGTTTTATAAAGGGCTAAGGCTCATGCCTCAACATTTTTATCACCAGAATCATCAAGTGTTTGGAAACACATGTCCAAAACATTTCAATAGAATGATCCATCATTCCAAGGTTTTCATAACCATTTTTCCACCAAGTATTCCCATCTAAAAGTTGATCAAGTTTTATGCTTAGCACTAGCATCTACCGGTGGGGGTAGTACTAATGAGGGGTGGTAACTAGTGGAGTTTCACTAAGCCCAACCTTATATCTTAGGCTGATATCAAGGTTTCTATCTTAGGCCAAATTTTATGCTCTTTATGCAACCTTCAGCATCTTTCCAAAATCTACCAGTCACTTAAGTAAACTCTAAGTAAGCTTTGATAAAGAAATAAAGTGAGAAGCTTGCACATAAATCTAGGATTGGTTTATCAAATGGGTAATCTTGCAAGGGTTAGCTTGCATAGGTTTATTATCAGCTTGCACATTCACTAGTAGTATTTGGCTTGCTAAAGTAGAGTGTCTTGCAAGTTTTATCTTGCATCAATGTCAATATAAGCTTGCCTTGTGCACAGCAGTGGTTGAAGTTCTCCTTGGCTTCTTCTTCGTAGTATCCTCCTTCCTCCTCGTAGCCTTGGTCGGTACTAGCGTCTATGAATAAATACGAGGTACACAATCACCAAACAATACTTAACTACTTGCAATCATCACACACAAGGGTATTATAAATGATCTAACATCATCTCTAACCTTCCAAGGTTAAGGCTTGATTTGATTCTTTTTATTTTTAGAAAAGTAATTTCTACTCATTGAAAAACTACTTAAGATTTAATATTCTCCAAACCAAATATGGGATCATGTTGACACATGTCATCACCACATATTGTAGTCCATGGGAATGTGATTTAAAGTGGTGTCACAATTTAATAAGGTTTTACCCTTTTATTTTAATTAATTAAAGTGGCTAGAAATGCTTATGTAGCATTCTTTTATTACTTGAACATTATTTCTGCAAGTAAACCTATATATTTTTATATATTCTGAAAGGTATGGTTAAATGTGATTTTTGAGAGTTGGAAACAACTCAAAAGCTTTTATGGTTTAAATTTGAAAAATGTTTGAATGCAGAAAAGCTTTTGCCTTGTTATTTTTACTATGGGTGATCTACATATCCAAATGACTTGAATCCAATGGGCTTGGATTCAGCATTCACAGACCTTTCCAACAAAATTGGTTTCATCCAATTTGATGCACTGAATCGATCTGGGTTGATTTTTGAAGTTGGATGCAGAAGTATGTTTGAATTTAAAAAGAAAAAGGTTTAATTTGAATCATGGGCTTGTGGGAAAAAGTCTCGGGTCGCTAAGCGCAGGTTCTCCTGGCTGCTTAAGTGGGTGTCCCCAATCGCCGTGACACGGGCTGAAGCGGTATGGGCAACGTGGATCGTTCGATCTAGTTCTAATCCAACGGCCGGGGTCATCGTCGACGCGAGACAACTCCGGAGAACGAAACCTAGCGCGCTGAGGGGTGATGGGGCTCACCGGGTACGGGCGAGGGTCGGCGAGGCGGCGAACGAAGTCGACGATGGCGAATCTCCGCACTGGTGGCTTCTCCTGGGCGGCTCAATCGCTGGCTCCTTCTTCTCCAGAGGCGGGCTCCGTGAAATTCGGCAGGTGGTGCTCACCTTGCTCGAGAACGGTGTGGCACGGTCGGTGAGGAGAGGGAGTGAGATGGTGTGAAGAAATCGTATGGGTGGCCTCTATTTATAGTCGAGCGAGGGGACCGTCGGGGCGCACGGTGAGCTCGTCGGGGGCGAGGTTACAGGCGGCTAAAGGCATGGGCAAGGGTAGGGGACGGTGCGGTGTCTCCTGGCGATGCTCAACGACATGGTCTCGAGGCATGGGGCGGTGCGTCTTGGTCTGGAACGGGCGGTGCTCTGCACGGCAGAGGCGGCGTCTTCGACGACGGGCGGTGGCTGTATGGCATGGGGCGGCAAACGGGGATGTCTGGCGGTCTCCTGGGTCGGTGGTGACCGTTTGTGCACGCGGTGAGGGCGGCGCGCGGTCTGTGGACGCTGGTCGAGGGTGGCGCTCTGGCGCATGCTCGGCATGGTCTGGCGCGCTTGTGCGCTGTGGCTTGGCAACGCCATGGGCCGACAGGTAGTGGCGATGGACGGTGGGCTGCCTCCCATACAAGGTTGGCATGGCTAGTTCTTCCTCTAGCCTGTTGTCCACAATGGGGTGGCAAGGTTGGCTTCGGCTGTTCACCATTGATGGTAATGGCAAGCTCACAGGGGTGCTAGTCCTTAGTTAAACTTCCTAGATGATCTACTGAGCTGTGTGTGAGCTAACTAGGGAACAAGTTAGGCCAATTTTACTGCACACTATAGTGTTTGATGTTTTTTTGATTTGTGTCTGCAACCTGTTTGATGAAATGGCCGCATGAAATCAAGTTTTGAATTTTGAAATGAATTTTGGTGGGTTTGCTAGATTGGTGCTGGTGAGTCTGCAGATGCTTGGGTTTTGAAAGTTGAGCTTGTTTGAGTGGTTTTTTGAAAAAGTGGGATATTCCCATATGATAAAGATTCAATTTTGAATTGTCATTTAAACTATGCATTTGAAACTTTCTGGATGATCACAAGGTGGGACTTGATACCTTGTTATGATTACATTCAAGGGGTGCAAAGATCCAGAAAAGTTTCTGTTAGGTTTTGAAAGTTTGAGACAGCCAAAGTAGGCATGGGAGTTAAATTGGTCAAAGTGACCATTCACTTCATATATGTGTTTTGATTTACTTGTCTTTAGGAAAAGTGTGGGAAATGTTTTAGATGATGTTTATTTCACCTAAGAAACATTTTACAAGCAATGAAACAAACAAACAAGGTGGGTTTAAAAGAATTCAAAATCAATGCATACACATATGCATGCATTCATAATTTTATTTAGAAAAGTTTTTGTTAACCCTAAATGTGAGGATTAGAATTTGATGATCCAAGTTTAGTATTTTTGGGATGTTACAAACCTTCCCCCCTTAAACAAAATCTCATCCCGAGATTTGAAAAGGACGAAAAGATTACCTAGGATTTGAAGATATCTGGAAACTCCGTCCTGATGTGATCTTCGCGCTCCCAGGTAGCTTCCTCTTCTGTGTGGTTGCTCCACTGAATCTTGAGAAACTTGATGCTTCGGGTTTGGGTAGTTCGAAAGGCTTCTTCCAAAATAGGATGGGTACTTCAGGATAGGTCAGGTCATCGTTGATCTCTATGGTCCGGTGATCGATATTCTTGAACACTTCGGTCTTCTCGGGGACTTCGAGACACTTGCGAAGTAACGAGATATGGAAGACATTGTGCACAGCTGACATCTCTTCTGGTAGTTCCAATTGATACGATACTTCTCCTCGACGGTTCAGAATTTTGAAAGGTCCGATATATCTGGGGGCTAACTTTCCCTTGAGTTGGAAATGCCGCATTCCCTTCAATGGTGACACTTTAAGATAAACAAAATCTCCTATGTTGAAGGCGAGGTCTCTACGTCTCTTGTCGGCGTAACTCTTCTGTCGGGATTGGGCTGTCTTGAGGTGCTCACTAATCTTGTGAACCTTATCTTCTACTTCTTGTAGGATGTCGGGTCCGGAAATCTGACTTTCTCCTACTTCCGACCAGTTCAAGGGGGTGCGACACTTCCTTCCGTACATAAATTCAAATGGGGCCATTTGCAAACTGGCTTGGTAACTATTGTTGTATGAAAATTCTGCAAACGGCAGACAGTCTTCCCATTTGGATCCATATTCTAACACACATGCTCTCAAAGCATCTTGAGTATTTGATTTACTCGCTCGCTTGTCCATCGGTCTAAGGGTGATACGCCACTGAAATCTAGGGGTTCCTAAACCTTCTTGGACTTTCTTCCGTAATCTCGAGGTAAACAGTTCCTCGATCCGACACGATGTTCTTGGGGACTCCATGCAAACTAACGATTCTAGCGATGTACAACTCGCTAGCTTCAACTCGATAGGTGGTTTTGACGGGCAAGAAATGGGCGACTTTGGACAATCTGTCCACTATGACCCAAATAGAGTCATTTCCCCTACTAGAAGTAGGTAGTCCAGTGATAAAGTCAATTCCTACAGAATCCCATTTCCATTCCGAAATTTGCAAAGGTTGCAACAATCCAGCGGGTCTTTGATGTCCGGCCTTGACTCGCTGACATATATCACACTTGGCGATATAGCTTCCGATTTCTCTCTTCATCTTATGCCACCAAAATTGCTCTTTGAAACCTTGATATATCTTAGTTCCTCCGGGATGGATAGAATAAAGAGTATCATGAGCCTCCTTCAAGATAACTTCGTTTAACTCAGAATCTGATGGTACACAAAGGCGTCCTTTGTACCACAAAACTCCTTCTTCGTCCTCGGTGAATCCGGGTACTTTGCATGTACCGATACGACGCTTGATTCCGCTGACATCGGCATTTCCTTCTCGCGCCTCTTTAATCTGACTGATCAAAGTGGGCTGAAGTTCTATGCTAGCCAAAAATCCTTCACTTACTAATTCCATTCGAAAATCTTCCATCTCTTTGTGCAAACTTGGTTGCTCCTTCAAGATCATGGAGTTCAAGCGGCACGGCAATCTGCTAAGGGCATCGACTACCACGTTGGCTTTACCAGGGTGATAGTGAATGTCCAGGTCATAATCCTTGATTAGCTCAATCCATCTTCTCTGCCTCATATTCAGCTCCTTCTGAGTGAATATATACTTTAGTCTCTTGTGATCCGAATAAATCTCACAACGGTTTCCCATCAGGTAATGTCTCCATGTCTTCAGGGCTAGAACTACGGCTGCGAGTTCAAGGTCATGGGTTGGGTAATTTTGTTCATGTTGCTTCAATTGTCGCGATAGATAAGATATAACTTTGCCTTCTTGTATTAGCACACATCTGAGACCAATCTTGGATGCGTCACAATACACATCGAAGGGCTTCGTGATATCCGGCATGATCAAGGTTGGGGCTGAAATCAATCTCATTTTGAGTTCTTGAAAACTCGCTTCACATTTTTCGGTCCATTCAAACTTCTTGTCCTTCTTCAGCAATTGGGTCATGGGTCTGGCGATACTAGAGAATCCTTCTACAAATTTGCGGTAATATCCCGCCAATCCGAGAAAAGCACGAACTTGGGTTTGAGTGGTTGGGGCTTGCCAATCTTCTACATCTTTCACTTTGGTGGTCAACGCAATTCCTCCGGTGATACAATGTGACCGAGGAATCCTACTTCGTAACCAGAATTCACATTTGCTAAACTTTGCATACAATGATGCTCTAAGGGTTCAAGAATGGTCCTTAGGTGTAGCTCATGTTCTTCTTCGATTTGGAATAAATCGAATGTCATCGATGAAAACAACGCCAAACCGATCCAGAAGTCCAGAAAATCTTATTCATGAGGTTCATGAAATAAGCGGGGCATTGGTTAATCCAAAAGACATGATCAGATACTCATACAATCCATATCCGTGGTAAAGGCAGTCTTTGGAATATCCTCTGCACGAATTTTGAGTTGATGATAGCCAGTCTAAGATCAATCTTAGAAAACACTTTGGCACCGTCAACTGATCAAACAAATCTTCTATCTTAGGCAAGGGGTACTTGTTCTTGATGGTGACATCATTCAACTTTCGATAATCCGTACACAAACGGTTACCTCCATCCTTCTTGTCCACAAACAAGACAGGTGATCTCCATGGGGACGCACTTGGTTGAATCAATCCGATTTCCAGCATGGAATCCAGTTGCTTCTTCAGTTCTTCTAGTTCTGACAGGTTCATACTATAGGGTCTCTAGGCTATGGGTCCGGTTCCGGGGATTAGTTCGATGATAAACTCGATATCCCAATCTGGGGGCATACCGGGCAAAACATCTGGAAATACATCGGGCTATTCGCAGACTATCCGGACTTGGTCAATGGTAGGTTGGGCTATACTCTTGTTACACTTGAATTGGCGAGGTAAGGTTTCAGATATATGCTCGACTGATATTCCGGTGGTACTGGTCATGGTGATGGCTTTCTTGGCACAGTCAATCAATCCTTTATGTTTGGACATCCAATCCATTCCTAGTACTACTTCCAAACCTTTAGTTCCGAGTACTATTAGGTTAGCATAAAAATCTATGCCATGGATTCGGATAGGGACGGCCCTACAAATTTTCCTAGCCTTGGTGGTTGATCCGGGAATTTGTACAATCATCACATGCTTCAATTTGGTTGGTTGAATTTTACTAGTGCAGGCAAATTCTTCGGTGACAAATGAATGCGATGCACCAGAGTCAAACAACACTCTTGCAAGTACTGAATTAACAGAAAACATACCCAAAGACGACGTCTGCGCTACGAGTTTCTTCAAGATGCATGAGAAAAGACGGCCATTGCGGTTGAGTGAATTCGGGCAAATCTTCTCCTGGCCGACACGATGTTGCTGAGCTGGAACATTGGCGAAAGCTGTAGCATTCTTCTTGTTGGGGCACTCGTTGGAATAGTGGACTTTATTTCCTTCACCATAACAGTCACTTGTGACTTGTCCTTGGCTATGACAGTACATGATAGCTTCCATCCTCGGGCAGTGTTGGGGTTGGTAGCATTGTTGGTGTTGAACTTGGGTGCACGGTGAAATTGCTAGAGTTGCCGGTTGTTGTGATTTCCTCCGTGTCTAGGGTTTCCACGGTTGGGGTAGGTGACGGGTCATAGGGGGTCGTTGGTTCTGGGGCAAACTCGGAGATGGGTTGGGCTATACTTTGGGGTCTGATGGGTTCCTGGTTGATGCATCATGCGACTCTTGCGGTTCTCATTAGCCTGGTTGATCTTTCCTTCCATCTGGATAGCAGAGTCGACAAGGGCTTCAATATCAACAAAGGGGATATTGACTAACACTGTCTGCATCTCGTCATGCAGACCATTCAGGAATCTTTCTTTCCTCTTGGCTTTGGTGTCTATCTCGTCCGGGGCATACCTAGCTAATGACAAAAATTTGTCACGGTATTCCACTACAGTCATCCTTCCTTGCTTCAACTCTTTGAACTCGTCTCTCATTCTCTTGATCAAACCTGGTGGCACATGGGTTCTGCTGAACTCGACCTTGAATTCCTTCCAGGTCATCATTTGGCCTCCGGTCATGGCGCGAACACTGTTCCACCATGCCCTGGCATCTCAGGCTAGATAATGGGTGGCGAACATGACTTTCTCGTTGTCTTCCACTCCGGCGACTTCTAGGTTGTTTTCCATGGTTTGCAGCCAATCATCCGCATCTAGGGGTTCTTCTGACTTGGTGAAAACGGGTGGGTTGGTATTCTGGAAATTCTTGAGCTTAGATCCGTGGTTGTCCTGATTTCCGTGACCTTGGTTGTTGTGGGCTAGCTGGGCTATCTGTTGTAGAGTGGTTAGGTTGGCTTGACGTTCCGCTCTTTCAGCTTCACGGTCAGAAGTCAACATTTGCAGGATCTTCAACATCGGGTCCGGGGCTGAACCACTTCCTCCACGTGGCATCTGAAGATTGATATAGATCATGAGAAAAGAGGGAAATTTATAAGGTTTTGGGTTTTCGAAAAGTTTTTAGAGTTTGACTCAGGTTTTTCTAGCAACTTGCTTTTTCATTCATTCATTCACTCGATACAACGCACACGACAGAAAGGAAAAATAGATGGTTTTAAGAACCATTCTGGAAACTACGATACAGTGGGACCGACTACTACTCACTACGCTAGTGCTCAGTGCTACTACTCCTCGGAGTCTGTGGCTTCATCATCTTCAGCATCATCGATGAAGGCGAAATCATCCTCATAGGTGAAGAAGTCCATGGCCTGATCCTCCAGAAAATCATCGTCATCGCTGAGATAGGAGTAAGGGTCTCCACGAAGATCCTCTCCGGCATTCTCCCTTTCCTCTAACTGCATGTCTCTTTCGTGGATGGTCTCCTCCAGAGATGAGATGCGATGGCGAAGACGGGCAATAATGCGCTCCTTCTTGTCGAGCTGACGGCGCGAGACTTGCGATCCTTTGCTAGCATGGCGATGGTCTGGTCCTTCGTCCTGATGATGGCAGACTTGTGGTTGCAATAGTCACGGCAGTTGTCCAATTCCTACTGACGATCATACATCATGAAGCTAAGGTGGTCCAATTGAGTCTTCAGCTCGGGGTGGTATGGGGCTTCCAATGGTTGTCCATTTGCATCACGCCTTGGGCAAAACTCAAAGCGAGTACCCTTGATCTGATTGATGCTCGCCCACAGACGGAAAGAGCTTCTGCATTGCTCGCAAGTCCATCGAGCCGCTTGTTTTCCTCAAGGTAAACGAATTCCCTCCGGTGGGAGGTTCAATCTTTCCTGAGACTTGCAACAATTAGCCACCAGATCTTCTCCTCCTTGATCATTGAGCTGAGCTCCGAAGAACTCAAAAGTGACGCCCGGAAGTTCCGAAAGCTGATCTAGATCCCTCTCAAAGATAAGGTCTCCTCCATTCCCGAGTTGGTAAAACTTGCTGTACTTCACGTCCATCTATAAAAATAGAGGATGAGTAGATTAGCAGAGTGATCAAGTGTGTCAAAATTTTATCTATTTTGCAAGAGTTTTTGAGGAACATGAAGTTTTATGAAAGAATTAAAGAGGTAAGAATGAGAATAAGTTTTCGTAAATATTTGTTTTCTTTGGTTTTGAAACTAAGTTTTTGGTTCAACGTCCAATCTAACTAGGGTCTCCTATGGTCAGGATGGCTCTGATACCAACTTGTCAACACCCGGATTTATCAATCCTAGGTGCCTGTTATACCATACATCGCAATCCCAGGATTACCATTTTTGCGAGATATAACAAAATTGGATACCATAGTACTTCATCCATTACAAACGATACATAAGTTCTTACACAAATAGGGATCTCATGATCCAGTTCTTAATACAACATCAAGCAGCGGAATACGTAATAATAACGGTAGCGTAGGCGATGCTCCATCTTCAGGGTCACAGGCAATGCTGACGATGGGAGATGATCCTAGTTGTCGTAACCTTCCTGGGGTCCATCTTCCAGGTACTCCTCTTCATAGTCTGGCCATGGGAATAGCCAGGGACAAAGCCATGAGTACTCTTTAAGTACTCGAAAACTAATACTAACAAGTAAAGGGGGGTTTTTGGGTAATAGGACACTAGGCTCTAGGGTTGTTTTGCAAAAGCCAGATTTATCTCTACTAGGTTCTGAAGCTAGTCATAATTTTATAAATCCTAGTGGGAACTTGTATTTCAGGTCACGACTCTGTTGTGGTCAAGTCAAAGTCTCAATTCATTTCACATGTCATTTTGAAAAGTCTAACGAGGAACAGTATGGCCACTCCAACTGTCCATAACCGCGGACGCGGTTATTCGAATAGTTTGACACTCTGCAGAGATTGTACACTTTCACCAAAACATTCGATACATCCGTCAGGAACAAATCCTGAACTCACCATACTCAGCATGTGGATAATCAATCCTAACCTTTCAATTACACGCCCTAGTATGATCACCTCTCCTGTGAGTTTGGCCTCCCAACCATGACCAGCTGTCATCTTGGGTACTGCACAGGTGGAAAATCTTCACAAGGTAGCCTCAGCTCAGACCTTGGCCGTGAGGGAACTAATACTAAGGTATATAAGTTTCCAGTCAAGCCCTACCCAATAATCGGGTATTGTGGTTGTACGCTAAAATTGGAATGGTATCGCATCCAGATAACCATTAGTTTTATAAAGGGCTAAGGCTCATGCCTCAACATTTTTATCACCAGAATCATCAAGTGTTTGGAAACACATGTCCAAAACATTTCAATAGAATGATCCATCATTCCAAGGTTTTCATAACCATTTTTCCACCAAGTATTCCTATCTAAAAGTTGATAAAGTTTTATGCTTAGCACTAGCATCTATCGGTGGGGGTAGTACTAATGAGGGGTGGTAACTAGTGGAGTTTCACTAAGCCCAACCTTATATCTTAGGCTGATATCAAGGTTTCTATCTTAGGCTAAATTTTATGCTCTTTATGCAACCTTCAGCATCTTTCCAAAATCTACCAGTCACTTAAGTAAACTCTAAGTAAGCTTTGATAAAGAAATAAAGTGAGAAGCTTGCACATAAATCTAGGATTGGTTTATCAAATGGGTAATCTTGCAAGGGTTAGCTTGCATAGGTTTATTATCAGCTTGCACATTCACTAGTAGTATTTGGCTTGCTAAAGTAGAGTGTCTTGAAAGTTTTATCTTGCATCAATGTCAATATAGGCTTGCCTTGTGCACAGCAGTGGTTGAAGTTCTCCTTGGCTTCTTCTTCGTAGTATCCTCCTTCCTCCTCGTAGCCTTGGTCGGTACTAGCGTCTATAAATAAATACGAGGTACACAATCACCAAACAATACTTAACTACTTGCAATCATCACACACAAGGGTATTATAAATGATCTAACATCATCTCTAACCTTACAAGGTTAAGGCTTGATTTGATTCTTTTTATTTTTAGAAAAGTAATTTCTACTCATTGAAAAACTACTTAAGATTTAATATTCTCCAAACCAAATATGGGATCATGTTGACACATGTCATCACCACATATTGTAGTCCATGGGAATGTGATTTAAAGTGGTGTCACAATTTAATAAGGTTTTACCCTTTTATTTTAATTAATTAAAGTAGCTAGAAATGCTTATGTAGCATTCTTTTATTACTTGAACATTATTTCTGCAAGTAAACCTATATATTTTTATATATTCTGAAAGGTATGGTTAAATGTGATTTTTGAGAGTTGGAAACAACTCAAAAGCTTTTATGGTTTAAATTTGAAAAATGTTTAAATTCAGAAAAGCTTCTGCCTTGTTATTTTTACTATGGGTGATCTACAGATCCAAATGAATTGAATCCAACGGGCTTGGATTCAGCATTCACAGACCTTTCCAAGAAAATTGGTTTCATCCAATTTGATGCACTGAATCAATCTGGGTTGATTTTTGAAGTTGGATGCAGAAGTGTGTTTGAATTTAAAAAGAAAAAGGTTTAATTTGAATCGCTGGGCTGCGCGGGAAAAAGTACTGGGCCGGCCTGCTAAGCGCAGTGCTCCCGCGGGCTGCTTAAGTGGGTGTCCCCAATCGTCAGTGACACGGGGCTGGGCGAAGCGGTATGGGGCAACGTGGATCGTTCGATCTAGTTCTAATCCAACGGCTGGGGGTCATCGTCGACGCGAGACAACTCCGGCGAGAACGAAACCTAGCGCGGCCAGTGAGGGGTGATGGGGGCTCACCGGGGTACGGGCGAGGGTCGGCGAGGCGGGCGAACGACGAAGTCGACGATGGCGAATCTCCTGGTACTGGTGGCTTCTCCTGGGGCGGCTCCAATCGCTGGCTCCCTTCTTCTCCAGAGGCGGCGGGCTCCGGTGAAATTCCGGTGAGGTGGTGCTCACCTTGCTCTGAGAACGGTGTGGCACGGTCAGTGAGGAGAGGGGAGTGAGATGGTGTGAAGAAATCGTGCGGGGGTGGCCTCTATTTATAGTCGAGCGAGGGGACCGTCGGGGCACACGGTGAGCTCGTCGGGGGCGAGGTTATAGGCGGCTAAAGGCATGGGCAAGGGTAGGGGACGGTGCGGTGTCTCCTGGCGATGCTCAACGACATGGTCTCGAGGCATGGGGCGGTGCGGCTTGGTCTGGAACGGACGGTGCTCTGCACGGCAGAGGCGGCGTCTTCGACGACGGGCGGTGGCTGTATGGCACGGGGCGGCAAACGGGGATGTCTGGCGGTCTCCTGGGTCGGTGGTGATCGTCTGTGCACGCGGTGAGGGCGGCGCGCGGTCTGTGGACGCTGGTCGAGGGTGGCGCTCTGGCGCATGCTCGGCATGGTCTGGGCGCGGCTTGTGCGCGTGGTCCAGGGCTTGGCAACGCTTCATGGCCGGGATGGTAGTGGCGATGGACGGTGGGCTGCCTCCCATACAAGGTTGGCATGGCTAGTTCTTCCTCTAGCCTGTTGTCCACAATGGGGTGGCAAGGTTGGCTTCGGCTGTTCACCATTGATGGTAATGGCAAGCTCACAGGGGTGCTAGTCCTTAGTTAAACTTCCTAGATGATCTCTCGAGTGGTGTGTGAGCTAACTAGGGAACAAGTTAGGCCAATTTTCGCACACTATAGTGTTTGATGTTTTTTTGATTTGTGTCTGCAACCTGTTTGATGAAATGGCCGCATGAAATCAAGTTTTGAATTTTGAAATGAATTTTGGTGGGTTTGCTAGATTGGTGCTGGTGAGTCTGCAGATGCTTGGGTTTTGAAAGTTGAGCTTGTTTGAGTGGTTTTTTGAAAAAGTGGGATATTCCCATATGATAAAGATTCAATTTTGAATTGTCATTTAAACTATGCATTTGAAACTTTCTGGATGATCACAAGGTGGGCCTTGATACCGTGTTATGATTACATTCAAGGGGTGCAAAGATCCAGAAAAGTTTATGTTAGGTTTTGAAAGTTTGAGACAGCCAAAGTAGGCATGGGAGTTAAATTGGTCAAAGTGACCATTCACTTCATATATGTGTTTTGATTTACTTGTCTTTAGGAAAAGTGTGGGAAATGATTTAGATGATGTTTATTTCACCTAAGAAACATTTTACAAGCATTGAAACAAACAAACAAGGTGGGTTTAAAAGAATTCAAAATCAATGCATACACATAAGCATGCATTCATAATTTTATTTAGAAAAGTTTTTGTTAACCCTAAATGTGAGGATTAGAATTTGATGATCCAAGTTTAGTATTTTTGGGATGTTACAAAAGGTAACAAAAATATATGCAAACTCTGTGAAGAAATTGGACACCGAGCTGGCTCTACGAAGTGCAGATACACTGCTGAAAAGCCAAAGTATGTTCATCCAAAATCTATGTATTTCTTGTTGATGATTTTTCTCCTCCAACTAACTTGCTTGTTTTCAGGAGGAAGTGTGGAGAAAAAGCCCCACCTCTTGCTATTGAAGAATGCTGGCCAGTGAAAAGGGCAAGAATCAATGGCTCCAGAAAGAAGAGAACTAACCAGATCATGTTTGGTGCTGCTGAGGTGCAAATTGAACCTGTTAATGTTGTTGAGGTGCAATCTGAACTTGTTTTGGAGGATGAAGTGTAAACTGTTGTGGCTTTAGGGCACACCTATTCTGATTTGGAAGCTCTGGTGAAAATGAGCATGTTGATGAGGCTGTGGTGCAAAATGAGCATGTTTATGAGGCTGTGGTGCAAAATGAGCATGTTGATGAGTCTATGGTGCAAAATGAGAATGTTTATGAGGCTCTGGTGCCAGCTCTTGAGTTGCAGGTTGTTGCACATTTTGAACCAGATTAGGCTGTTGAGGAGGTGAAGAAGACTCTTGGATGTGTTGTGGGGAGGCCAGATGGTTATGGTAAGAAAAATAAGAGCATAAACATGTTGTGTGGTGTGAAACTTGTGAAGGAGAATAAATCGAGGGGTAAGAAGAGCCAAAATAAATAGACATTGAATGATGTGTGAACATTTGTAAACATTTGATAATTTGGCACTTGTTGTTGTTGTAAATATTTGTTATTGTAATAATTTGGCACTTGTGTAATAATTTGGTACATGTTGTAATAATTTGGCACTTGTTGTTGTAATAATTTGGCACTTGTTCTATGTTTGTATGAGCTTCCAACATTTTCTCATATGTAGAGTACAACTCATCCTCACCTTGATCCCTTTTGTGAAGTACAACTCACCATCACCCAAAATATGGTAGAAATAGGCTCCAAAGCTAGGGTAAACCACCCCATTTCTAACCAAGTTTTTTTTCGACTATTTCCAAATCACCCTAAAAATTCAACAATGAACCTTTTCTACCTATATAGTTTGATTACCAAGTCACACACTTTTTTATATTATTTATTAAATTTTGAAAAAAATTCATGCTTTAATAGAAAAAAATTAAAAACAAGTTTGACATTTTTCCTCACAACTATGTCACATAATATGACACCATGCGAAGGTTTTGTATTTTTTTTTATTTTTTTGAATTAGTTATGCACACTTGAATGTTTGGTCAAACTTTGTGTAGGATTTTCATAAAGATTCTTAGGTTGGGGCTGAGGCTCACTAAACTAGCATTGGATCTATGATGAAATAGCATGTTGTGAACCTAAAAATGATTTTTGTGAAAAACCACAGGCATCATAACATATACCTGTAGTTCATATCTGACCCACTTCCAGACGATTCAGCAGGATTTGTCTTTTTCACCAGGGATGGAATAAAAGGTTTGAGATACTCAAGTTGGTACATTGTACATGCAAGGTGGTATAGTATTTTTGAAAAATAGGATGTTACCATTTTGAAACTTCAATTTGGTGGTTGCTTCACAAATCCTCCCGTTTTTGGCAGTCAACAAATGGAAAATGGCTTTTTCTTGCGTCGAAAAGGAAAACTTCATTCTACAACATTGTTAGTCATCCCATTATACACATGCATGCACAATATGGGCACATTATCATAAACTATGTCTTGATTCTGGCCATATCATTGGTCATTTGACCCGAAAGCTAGAAAACTTCGGATGAGATAGGTCATTTTGTGAAGGGTTTTTTGAGATATGATCAATATACTAAGTTTGATATCTTTTCTCACAACTATGTCACATAATATGACACCATGCGAAGGTTTTGTATTTTTTGAATTAGTTATGCACATTTGAATGTTTGGTCAAACTTTGTGAAGGATTTTCATAAATATTCTTAGGTTGGGGATGAGGCTCACTAAAATAGCATTGGATCTCTGATGAAATAGCATGTTGTGAACCTAAAAATGATTTTTGTGAAAAATCACAGGTATCATAACATGTACCTGTAGTTCATATCTGACCCACTTCCAACCGATTCGGCAGGATTTGTCTTTTTCACTAGGGATGAAATAAAAGGTTTGAGATACTCAAGTTGGGACATTATACATGCAAGGTGGTCTAGTATTTTTGAAAAATAGAATGTTACCATTTTGAAACTTCAATTTGGTGGTTGTTTCACAAATCCCCCCGTTTTCGGCACTCAGAAAATGGAAAATGGTTTTTTCGTGCGTCGAAAAGTAAAACTTCCTTCTACAATATTGTTAGTAATCCAATTATACATATGCACGCACAATATGGGCACATTATCACAAAATATTTCTTGCTTCTAGCCATATCATTGGTCATTTGACCCGAAAGCCAGAAAACCTCGGATGAGATAGGTCATTTTGTGAACGGTTTTTTGATATATGATCAATATACCAAATTTGATATTTTTCCTCACAACTATGTCATATAATATGACACCATGAGAATGTTTGGTCAAACTTGTGAAAACCTCGTTGACTGCCTCCTAAACCTAGCTAACCCTAACGTCGAATGAGGAACGTCGATCTAACCCTAGCGCGACACTGTAGCCGTCCGATCGCATCTTCTAGAAGGATTCCACGGGTGGCTCTGGGCAATCCGTGGGAGGGCTTATTCTGCAACCTGATTGGTTGGCGTCTCTTAGAAGGATTTCATGGCTAGCTCTTGGCGATCCGTGGGAGCAATGATTCTGGAACCTGATTGGCTCGCATCATTTTTTTCCACGAATAGATACGGTACAAAGGGTGCTGGGCGAGGCGGGCTGCAGGCAACAGAACTATGCATGCATGCCATGCAGCTGCCTCGCGTTGCAGTCTAGCTATTTTGCGCGCATCGACATAGCCTATTGCATCGACACAGCCAAAGCGATGCAGCGGCGCTGCAGCGTAATTTTACTCCCTTCGTCCGCAAATAAGTGTACGTCTAAGTCTTTCTTTAGTCAAACTTATTAAACTTTGACTAACTTGGTACCATTAGATTAGTTTTTAAACTTAGTTTCATAATATGATAAATTTATATAATATATGTTAATATATTTATCTAAAAGGTTGGTCAAATCTGACAAAGTTTGACTTAGACAAAACCTAGAAGTACACTTATTTGTGGATGGAGGGAGTACATCGCATAAGAGTTATTTTATCGTATGCAACAAGGAGACACGTCGATCGGTGCTTCTCACACCCGCCTAAACGATTTGCGTTGGACCCACACGTCAGAGACCTAGAGTCATGGCAAGGCAGGGTAATCCACATCACCTTGGATCCCTCTCTTCACGCGATACGTGACCCGACTTTGAATGGTGCGGGCTGACGCGGTGCGTGGTGCATGGAACTTTGGACTCAGCCTGACTTTGGACGTATTTTCACCTCTTTGATTAATGCACGCCTGCATGCAGGGTTATGTCGCATCCTAGTTATATTTTTTGTAGCCGCATTGATCGCAACGCAGCGCACGTGATTGCGGCTGCATGTCTCCGAGCAACGCTGCGCAACGCAGGGCTATTCCTACACTTTCAGATAGTAACTTCTTCATATACCCCAAAAATTCACGCTGATTCATCAGGTCAATAAATAGTGGAAAGCCCCCTTTGCCTCCTCATTTTCATCTTCGAGTCGAAAATCCCCTTTGCCTCCTTCCCAAAAAGACATCTCCGGCGATGGCGACCTAAGGCCCCTACTCTCTCCCTTCTGACTCTGAGGTGGGCGACGAGGACAACTATCCACTACATCGGCAGTGGTGGGAGAAGGAGCCGGAGCAGCCCTCGAGGCGTCGCCCGCGACGCGGGCGGCCGACCCCTTCGCCCATGGGCCCTTCGTCCACAACCCCCGCCCCGTTGGCAACCTCTCCGACACGGGCCCCTCCGACACAGCCATCGCGCGCCGCCTCGATGTACTGGAGAGGGCGGAGGAGAGGGAGGTGGCTGCTGCCGAGAGGTGGGTGGAGGCGAGGGAGCAGCACGCCAGGGCGAACAGGCGGGACAGGACGGAGAAACGGATCCTCGAGGAAAATCAGTGGGAGTTGGAGGCCGCCAAGAGAGCGTAGAGGACGGTAGAGTGGGTGGAAGCGGCTGCGGCTATCCGCGCTGCGGCGGCGACGTTAGCCCTTGCGGCACCTTCCCCAGCGTCGATGGAGTAGGTGATACGTTGGAACCGTATCTATAATTTTTGAAGCTCCATGCTTGTTTAATACCTACTTTGCTTTACTTGTCTACACTTTGAGGTGCTTTTTACATGGTTTCTGGTAATAACCTATTAACAAGTTGCAATAGTGCGAGATGCATGTTTTCTGCTGTTTTTGGTTTCAGAAAAGTTAGTAAAGAAATATTCTCGGAATTGGACGGGACGAAGTACAAAGTCAATAACTTCCGTGGGGAACAAGAAGTCCAAAGGGGAGCCCGGAAGGCCAGCCAGGGGGGCCAGACCCACCCTAGGCGCGGGTGGGCCTAGCCCCGCGCCTGGCTAGGGTTTGGGCACCCTAGCCGCCTCCCGGTCTTGCCCCTTCGCCTATAAGAAGCCCCCGATGCATAAACTCTTAAAACCCGATCAATATTCCATGAAACCGTCTGTAGCCGCCGCCACCATCGTCCCTAGATCTGGGGGATCTGAAGCTCTTCCCGGGACCCTGTCGGAGGGGAGATCATCCTGGAGGCCTTCTCTCCGGTATGATTCGTGAGTAGTTCCACCTTGGACTATGGGTCCATGTAGTAGCTAGATGGTTGTATCTCCTCCTTTGTGCTTTCATGTATAGATCTTGTGAGCTCCGTTCATGATCAAGATCTAATCTATTTGTAATCATGCATGTTGTGTTTGCAGGGATCCGATGGATATTGAGATTATTATGTTAGTTTGATTAACGGTTCTATCTTTATGATTCTATCATGTCTGTGTTGTTTGTGATCTTGCATGCTCTCCGTTGCTAGTGGTTATCTTGGCCAAGTAGTTGATAGTGACTCCAAGAGGGAGTATTTATGCTCGATAGTGGGTTCATGCCTCTAGTTTCCAATGGAAGTGACAATAATCTCTTCGGTTGTAGATGTGTTGTTGCTAATAGGGAGAAAACAACGGTATCTTGTTCATGGAACATGTGGACTGTTTACCTTACACACTTTGCTTAAAGCAGTTGTCTGTTGCTTGCAACTTAATACTGGAGGGGGTTCAGATGATAACCTGAAGGTGGACTTCTAGTCATAGATGTAGTTGGATTACGTTCTATGTATATTGTTGTATTTCCCTTATCAACCTCATAGGATCTTTCTGGCTAGTAATTGCATTGTTATGCCTTGCTCAGTTCCTGTCAATTGCCTCGCTGTAATTTGTTTACCCTTCATGCCATGTTGTTTATCTAAGGAGAGCACCTCTAGTGAACTATGGACCCCGGTCCAATATTTACCATTGATATATCTTCCACTATTACTTGTTTACTTGCTGCAAACCATTACCTTCCACACCATACGTTTAATCCTTTGTTACAGCAAACCGGTGAGCTTGACAACCTTACTGATTCGTTGGGACGGAGTCTTGAGTTTATTTTGTGCAGGGCTCCACGTTGTTTCCAACACCTGTGTGACGTTTCCTTCCTCCTTCTGGTTCGACAACCTCGGTTTCTACTGAGGGAAATCTTGCTGATGTACTCTTCATACCTTGCTCTTGGGGTTTCCAACGATGAACTCTTCCTCCCTGTTGAGTGTAGCATCAAGTAATTTTTGGCGCCGTTGCCAGGGAGGCTAAGGACGTCTTCACTAGGGGAGTCCTTCACTTCCTTTCTCTTTACTTTGTTTTTAGTTTGCTTTGTTTATTTTTCTTGCTTTTGTTTGCCTCTTTTCAAAAAACCCAAAAAAATGAATCTAGCTTGGTTTGTTTTCCTTATTCAAAAACACCAAAAAAAATTAGTTCCTGCTCTAGTTGCCACCCTGTTCTAGCTCACCATGTTGCTCCCCAAGTTCACCAGAAAGACCTTGCAATAGGTATTGGCTCCATAATTGGGAAAGACAATATTAAAGAATTCTTTAACTATGTTAGCAAGCATGAGGATATTGAGGATAAATCTATAGCAGAGCTTGCTCCTATTTATGAAATTGCTTCAGCTTCTTTAGTCCATATGTTGGAGGCTAGGTTTGTTAGCCTTAACCCCCTCATGCAATTCTTATTCCTAAAACTAAAAGAAGAGAAGAATGTTGAAAAAAGGGAATTCATCCTTGAAACTTTATCAAAAGAATTCCATGATGTTGCTAGGGAGGCCAAAAAGGTTTTTGAACATTTCAATATGCTAGTTTCAAGTGTAGATGTTGTAGGTATTTCTGATAAAACTAAGCCTAGAGAGGAATTCAATATACCCATACCCTATAAGCTTGTTGGAATACATGAAGCCTTTGAAAATAACTTCGATTGGATTGCCCCTGAAAATATTTTTGACGAAGGTAGTAGACCAAAGAGAGATGAGAAAGGATCTTCCAAAACCCATTTGGATGAGATACTGTGGCATCCCGCAAAACCACTACTAGAAAATCGCGTTGAATTTGTGCATTGCATCGTCATCATCATGCATTGTTTGCCAAAACTATGTTTGCAAAGCCCGTGTTGTTTTCTAAAACGCCCCGTCTTTAATTCAAAACCCAACACCGGGTCGCCGGAATATTTTGTTTTGTTTAAATTGTTTTGCAAACGGTCCGTTTAATTAAATAAAACATTTAATTAATTTTTAGCGGGGCAGTCGAACGGGCCGAGTAGACCCGAACGACCACCCCAGGTTTTTAAATCGGTCCGTCCTGGACACCCCAACAAAACCTAAACCTACCCGGAAACCTACCCACACCCCCCTGGCCACCTCACCCCCTCCAATCGTTGGCCGCCACCTCAGCGCCCCTCTTCCCTCTACCCAATCCCCACCTGCCACCTAGCCTACCCCCCCTTCTCTCTCTCCTCACAGCCACCACTCAGCACACTCACCACCCCACACAACACAACACACAACACACTCACGCACACACCGAACACACACCTAGCGCTGCCTCCCCAGATCCCACCTTCCCAGGCACGCCACGCACGCCCCCACACGACCCCACCTGTCCCTGCCGCCTCCTCTCTCCTCAACCTCCCACCCCGACGCGCCCAGCCTCGCCTCCATCGCCGTTGCTCGCTCCTCCCGCCAAGGCAAGCCTCATGGCGACCCTCACCTCGCCATGAGCCTTTCCGCCTCCCTCGTCCTCAACCTCCCACCTCAGACGCCTCATCCCCTCTTCTCCGCCGTCCCCGCTGCCTGGCCGTCCTCCCCGCCCCGCTCGATCCGCCTCGACTCCGGCCGGCTCCGCCTTCCCAAGACGCGCCTCCTCCCGAGCCCGCTGCCTGCCGCCTGCGGCCAACAACCTCCGTCCACCTCGCCTCGCAGACCTACTTTGGGCCTCCTCCTGCCCCGCCCGGACGCCGGGCGCCACACGCGACTGCCGCCTGCCGCTGCCTCAACCGCCTCCCGAGCTCCATCTCGCCGTCCCGGCCCCAGGCTCGCCGCTGCCCTCCACCAGCTCCGCCCGCCGGCTCGCGCGGCGAAGCTCGCCCGCCTGCCGCCAGACTCCATGGGCGCCACCGTCTTCCTCGTGCTTCCGCCCGCCGCCAGGACGCGAGCCCTCCCCCTATCGTCTTCCGCTGCACCCGTGAGCCTCTCCTGCTCCGTACAGACGGCTCGTTGTCCGTCGTTGGTACTCAGTCAACGGTACAAGTTGAAGTGGAGTGGTGACATGGATGTGGTGTGGATGTTCGCCGTCATTTGAGACCGTCTCGCCGAGTTCGCCATCCGCCTAGATCGTCGAAACCCGCGGCGATGGCGTCACATTCTAAGATTTCGACGCGAACCTCGAGACCGTCGACAAGACCGACCGTAACAAGTACTCCGTTGCCGTCGCCAAGATCTTCGCACGAACAAGGCCAAACCCGATGGCTCGACATGATCTTCCTCGGGGAACGCTAAGACACCGTCGAACCCCGGTATCGGACAAGTTCACCATCGACCTCGAGGACGCCTGCACCGAACGACAAGACCGCCGGCACGACCGCAGATGCGACAGGATCGCCCCAGGACGCCAAGATTGCCACGAGAACGCCTCGAATGTTGGCACCGACTCGATGGCGCGAGCCCGACAAGATCCTCGCAACGGCAAGATCGACCCCGTGAGGCCCGGCAAGACCTTCGCGATGACGAGAACGGCACCGACCCAAGTTCTGCTTCCCGGACATCGAGACCCCGAAGCGACAAGACCTACCCCGCTACCGAGAACGGACTCTGTCGAACCCCTGATCCGTCGAACCCTGGACCCTGTCGGACCCCGAACCCCGGAAACCCCAAGATCGTCGAGAACCCTAATGTGTGAACCTCTTTCCGCTAACCCTATTTTACAAATGCATAATAACAACTTGATCGCATATTGAATTGTCATACTCGCATGCATATCTGTGGTTTGGGGGCCTTATGCCGATTCACCTAATAATTATATATGGGGCCCATATGCGGGCAAATCTAGTCTCATATCGGCCTCATTTAAACATGTGTAGCAAATCGGATCCATCTGTTGTCTTGCTAAACAACATTTAAATTGCGGGGTATCTAAATAACTTGAACAATATAATCAATTGTCGGGACCCTGGTTCCACTTAATATGACCTAATTGCATCGCATCTTTGCCACGTCATACATCATTCATGCATCATGCCGATCTTTTGCCGTTGTATTGAATATTGCATCCGGTGTTTCTTCTAGTGTTTTGCTTCTTCGCGGATAAGGCCGTTGAGTTGATGTGAGCTTACCGATCTTGGTTGAACCTTCGACAATGTTTTCAAAGAGCATCTCCCCTTTCTACCTATCTTACTTTTATAGTCTTTATTCCTCCTGTTGATCTATTGCTATCTGTGTTGCGATGCTTTAGTTTTCCGCACTGTGATATACCGCAGCCCTATATTGCCTTGGACACACCCTATTACCGTTGTTTGGTAGATAGTTGGACTTGCGTCGAAGTTGCTTGTTCAAGTGTGAAGTGTGTCGTCATATGCCACGCTTGCGATGTATTGCCGCATTTTGATGTTGGAGATGATTTTAGTTTTACTTATTGTTCACTTTAAATTTCTGTTTAACAACTAAAATTGAAATAAGCAGAGGCATCGGTGGGTGATAGAAAATATTTGGTTTCCGAACGCCCACTTGTGTCCCGTAAGACCCCGAGTACTTGATACCTGTTCCTTGATTTATCGCGCTATCCACATTCGGGGAGTATGGGATCCCCCTGAGCCAGAGCTTGATTCCGTCTTATTTCTTGGGGCCACAAACTAGTTTGAGGTTTTATTTACGATCCTGTACTTATGCCATGCTACTTTCTGTATTTAAATTGTGCGAGGAGCACACTGTACTGTTTAGGATCATGGCACGATTCCGCGGTGTCGACAAGCCCAGCCACACTTTCGGGTTCCCAGTGCTCACCGTCCCCATAACCTTGAGGCCGCCTCGAGCTTGCTTACTCCGCTATGGATTCTACTTAAGGGTGGCCCCTGAAATATTTCTGAATCCTGTGATTGTTCACCGTGAAAGCCTCGTTGGGTTTTGATTTGGTTTTTCCGAGGTTGATCGAGCGCAGGTTGCTATTGGTGCACCCCGGCCGGGTAAAACTTTCTGAAAGCCGTGTCCGCGGATATGGACGACTTGGAGCACAGTATCTCGATCATAGACAAGCATAACTAAAGTTTACTGCTATAAATTTGACTTATAATGACTAGTAATCAGCTTCAACTACAACGGAATGACTAACTAATATTGCCCACAATTGCTTGTTTGGTTGTCGTTTGCGACAATTGTACCTGACTAGTAAATCTTGCAACTACAATGGAATGGCTGAATAAAAGTACCAACAACTGCTGGGTTTTGGGTTATCTCATGATAAATGTATCTGACTAGTAAGTGTTGCCACAATCACGGAATGGTTAACTAAAAGTGCCCACTGTTTACTTTATCAGGACGATTATTTAAACCCGATCGTAAAGTGCCGCAACTATAACTAATTAAATAAAACGCCAACCGTGTGAGTTCCTTGGTTGACTTCCTCGATTGGTCGCGAGGGGGAAACGCCAGGAGGGGTTTGTTTGATGCTAGAATCAGGTTGGATCCGAATAGGACTTTCTTATCCCTCTCTGATATCCGCCAGTTGTATCGAGTCTCTATAGGTTGTTTAGTGCATCTTGCCGCCGCTTGATCCACTATACCTTTGTAGGCGAGGACCGAATTCTAGCCTCGCCGTACTTGGCCTCGAAGATCGACGCCTCTTTTTCCTTTGCCCTTTGTCGGCACCCTTTGTTTAAACAGGTTTGAGATCGACGCTTAGCGGTGGTTACCCTTCCGCTTGGCCTGCGGGGTTATGGACGCCATTGGTTATTCTTCGTGGCTCTTAGCCCCATTTGCATCTTGTCCGTGGACGCTCTATCGCTTTCAAGGTGATTTGGATCTTTGTATATTATATCTGTATTCTTGACTCTTTGAGTCGCTGTTTATATATCTGCTCGTGGGTCCCATCGAGGACTTTGTGTAATGTTATTACTGCTTTCCACCCGCACGAAAGTGCTGGTGGCACCTTTGAATCGCTTCTATGCGGGTTTGGCGAATTTTGCTCAAACTTGCATAGGTCCGATTCGAGGGTGTTACAGAGTGGTATCGAGCCCAGCTATGCGATACCCACAAGTCCAAATCAGGATAACCTAGCTAACGGTCAAGTAGAGTGTCAAAACTATTTTGCAAAATCGGTTGGATGGTCCGATTAGGTCTGATTTTACTCCTTACCCTCCGCTATTCTACTCTCACCTCACGCTTTTGAATCCGCTCTCATCTCTCTCTTCGAGTCCAGGATTTCTCGTGGTTGGGTTTCCGTCGTACCTTCAGGGTTTCGTTTTCCCCCTTTTGTCACGGAGGTGCTACGATCATCAATCTGCAACTTGTCTGTTGTACCCTTCCTCCAATCTTTTGTTCTTGAGCTCCTTATCCCTATGTGTTTCCTTGCTGGATATCAGTGTCGTTGGAAAACATATGAGAAGGACGAGCTTTGGTGAAGTTGGAGTCGACCTTGAGCACGTGTTGTTCATGCCAATGGAACCATCGCGCAACCTAATCAGTGTGTCTTTCATACGATTTCTGCTGGCAACATTCCTTTGTTCCGGATACCATCTAAGAAGACCTTCAGTCTAATTCCGAGAGTTGGATGCTTAATCCGCTTATTCGTGTGCAGAGTAATGGTTTGAGTGTGGGATGGAGTAGCTACCCTACCACTGCTCTTATCATTCGCTCTTGTACGTCGAATCAGTGGATCCAGCAGTTTTACTCCGTCCACGGAAGTTAGGGGTGGCTTTATCTGCGATACCTCTATCTTCGACCTTTTGATCCCGGAGTGTTCTCTCGACGATCACGAAAAACGGACCTTGTTGGTGGTGTCGCCGATTTCAAGATGGAGAATGAACCCTCGTTAGTGGTGTCGTGAAGATCTACACGAAGTGAGAAGACGCAGATCGCCGACCTTCCCTCCCGGTACCATGAGGCGGATCTCGAGGGCGAGATCCCTTGTTAGTGGTGTCGAATTGTGGCATCCCGCAAAACCACTACTAGAAAATCGCGTTGAATTTGTGCATTGCATCGTCATCATCATGCATTGTTTGCCAAAACTATGTTTGCAAAGCCCGTGTTGTTTTCTAAAACGCCCCGTCTTTAATTCAAAACCCAACACCGGGTCGCCGGAATATTTTGTTTTGTTTAAATTGTTTTGCAAACGGTCCGTTTAATTAAATAAAACATTTAATTAATTTTTAGCGGGGCAGTCGAACGGGCCGAGTAGACCCGAACGACCACCCCAGGTTTTTAAATCGGTCCGTCCTGGACACCCCAACAAAACCTAAACCTACCCGGAAACCTACCCACACCCCCCTGGCCACCTCACCCCCTCCAATCGTTGGCCGCCACCTCAGCGCCCCTCTTCCCTCTACCCAATCCCCACCTGCCACCTAGCCTACCCCCCCTTCTCTCTCTCCTCACAGCCACCACTCAGCACACTCACCACCCCACACAACACAACACACAACACACTCACGCACACACCGAACACACACCTAGCGCGCTGCCCTCCCCCAGATCCCACCTTCCCAGTGCACGCCACGCACGCCCCCGGCCCCACACGACCCCACCTGTCCCCGCGCCTGCCTCTCTCCTCTCTCCCTCAACCTCCCACCCCGACGCGCCTCTGCGCCCCAGCCTCGCTCCATCGCCGCCGCGTTCGCCCGCTCTCCTCCCCGCCGCGGCAAGCCTCGCCGGCGACCCTCACCTCGCTCGCCGGAGCCCTTTCCCGCCTCCCCCTCGCCGTCCTCAACCTCCCACCCCAGACGCCTCATCCCTCTTCTCCGTCCCCGCCCCGCCCCTCCCCGCCCGCCCCGCCAAGGCTCGATCCGCCGACTCGGCCGGCTCCGCCTTCCCCAACGCGCGCCTCCTCCTGCGAGCCCGCTGCCTCGCCGCATGCCAACAACCTCCGTCCGCCCGCCTCGCGGAGACCTCGCTGGGCCTCCTCCTGCCCGCCGCCGGACGCCGGCGCCATGACACGCGACTGCTGCCGTCGTCCTCAACCGCCTCGAGCTCCATCTCGCCGTCCCGGCCCCAGGCTCCGCCCTCCACCAGCTCCGCCCGGCCTCGCGTGAAGCTCGCCGCCGCCGCCGCTGGGACTCCATGGGCGCCACCGTCTTCCCTCGTGCTTCCGACCCCGTCCGCCGCCAGGGACGCGAGCCCCCTCCCTGTCGTCTTCCGCTGCACCCCAGGAGCCTCTGTTCCGTTCCAGCGCGTACGGCTCGTTGTCCGTCGTTGGTACTCAGTCAACGGTACAAGTTGAAGTGGAGTGGTGACATGGATGTGGTGTGGATGTTCGCCGTCATTTGAGACCGTCTCGCCGAGTTCGCCATCCGCCTAGATCGTCGAAACCAGCGAGCGATGGCGTCACATTCTAAGATTTCCGACGCGGAACCTCGAGACCGTCGACAAGACCGACCCGTAACAAGTACTCCGTTGCCGTCGCCAAGATCTTCGCACGAACAAGGCCAAACCCGATGGCTCGACATGATCTTCCTCGGGGAACGCTAAGACACCGTCGAACCCCGGTATCGGACAAGTTCACCATCGACCTCGAGGACGCCTGCACCGAACGACAAGACCGCCGGCACGACCGCAGATGCGACAGGATCGCCCCAGGACGCCAAGATTGCCACGAGAACGCCTCGAATGTTGGCACCGACTCGATGGCGCGAGCCCGACAAGATCCTCGCAACGGCAAGATCGACCCCGTGAGGCCCGGCAAGACCTTCGCGATGGCGAACGGCACCGACCCAAGTTCTGCTTCCCGGACATCGAGACCCCGAAGCAACAAGACCTACCCCGCTACCGAGAACGGACTCTGTCGAACCCCTGATCCGTCGAACCCTGGACCCTGTCGGACCCCGAACCCCGGAAACCCCAAGATCGTCGAGAACCCTAATGTGTGAACCCCTTTCCGCTAACCCTATTTTACAAATGCATAATAACAACTTGATCGCATATTGAATTGTCATACTCGCATGCATATCTGTGGTTTGGGGGCCTTATGCCGATTCACCTAATAATTATATATGGGGCCCATATGCGGGCAAATCTAGTCTCATATCGGCCTCATTTAAACATGTGTAGCGAACCGGATCCATCTGTTGTCTTGCTAAACAACATTTAAATTGCGGGGTATCTAAATAACTTGAACAATATAATCAATTGTCGGGACCCTGGTTCCACTTAATATGACCTAATTGCATCGCATCTTTGCCACGTCATACATCATTCATGCATCATGCCGATCTTTTGCCGTTGTATTGAATATTGCATCCGGTGTTTCTTCTAGTGTTTTGCTTCTTCGCGGATAAGGCCGTTGAGTTGATGTGAGCTTCGCCCCGATCTTCGGTTGAACCTTCGACAATGTTTTCAGGCGAGCATCTCCCCCTTTCTACCTATCTTACTTTTATAGTCTTTATTCCCTCCTGTTGATCTATTGCTATCTGTGTTGCGATGCTTTAGTTTTCCGTACCTGTGATATACCGTGCAGCCCTATATTGCCTTGGACACACCCTATTACCTGTTGTTTGGTAGATAGTTGGACTTTCCCGTCGTAGTTGCTTGTTCAAGTGCTGAAGTGTGTCGTCATATGCCACAGTTGCTGATGTATTGCCGCATTTTGATGTTGGAGATGATCTTAGTTTTACTTATTGTTCACTTTAAATTTCTGTTTAACAACTAAAATTGAAATAAGCAGAGGCATCGGTGGGTGATAGAAAATATTTGGTTTCCGAACGCCCACTTGTGTCCCGTAAGACCCCGAGTACTTGATACCTGTTCCTTGATTTATCGCGCTATCCACATTCGGGGAGTATGGGATCCCCCTGAGCCAGAGCTTGATTCCGTCTTATTTCTTGGGGCCACAAACTAGTTTGAGGTTTTATTTACGATCATGTACTTATGCCATGCTACTTTTCAGACAGCGAGGAGCACCTTTGCTGTTAGGATCATGGCACGATTCCGATGTCGACAAGCCCAGCCACACTTTCGGGTTCCCATGCTCACACCGGCCCCCATAACCTTGAGGCCGTCTCGAGCTTGCTTACTCGCTATGGATTCTACTTAAGGGTGGCCTGAAATATTTCTGAATCTCGTGATTGTTCACCGTGAAAGCCTCGTTGGGTTTTGATTTGGTTTTTCCGAGGTTGATCGAGCGTGTGTTGCTATTGGTGCACCCCGGCCGGGTAAAACTTTCTGAAAGCCGTGTCCGCGGATATGGACGACTTGGAGCACAGTATCTCGATCATAGACAAGCATAACTAAAGTTTACTGCTATAAATTTGACTTATAATGACTAGTAATCAGCTTCAACTACAACGGAATGACTAACTAATATTGCCCACAATTGCTTGTTTGGTTGTCGCTTGCGACAATTGTACCTGACTAGTAAATCTTGCAACTACAATGTAATGGCTGAATAAAAGTACCAACAACTGCTGGGTTTTGGGTTATCTCATGATAAATGTATCTGACTAGTAAGTGTTGCCACAATCACGGAATGGTTAACTAAAAGTGCCCACTGTTTACTTTATCAGGACGATTATTTAAACCTGACTGGTAAAGTGCCGCAACTATAACTAATTAAATAAAACTGCCAACTGTGTGAGTTCCTTGGTTGACTTCCTCGATTGGTCTCGAGGGGGAAACGCCAGGAGGGGTTTGTTTGATGCTAGAATCAGGTTGGATCCGAATAGGACTTTCTTATCCCTCTCTGATATCCGCCAGTTGTATCGAGTCTCTATAGGTTGTTTAGTGCATGCTGCCGCTGCCGCTTCAGTCCACTATACCTTTGTAGGCGAGGACCGCCGAATTCTAGCCTCGCCGTGTACTGGCCTCAGTACTGACGCTCCTCTTTTTCCTTTGCCCTTTGTCGGCACCCCTTTTGTTTAAACAGGTTTGAGATCGACGCCGTTAGCAGGGTTACCCTTCTGGCTTGGCCTGGGCAGGGTTATGGACGCCATTGGTTATTCTTCAGGGCTCTTAGCCCCATTTGCATCTTGTCCGTAGCTGGACGCTCTATCGTTTTCAAGGTGATTTGGATCTTTGTATATTATATCTGTATTCTTGACTCTTTGAGTCGCTGTTTTATATATCTGTTCTGTGGGTCCCATCGAGGACTGCTGTGTAATGTTATTACTTCGTTTTCCACCCGCACGAAAGTGCCTGGTGGGCACCTTTGAATCGTTTCTATGCGGGTTTGGCGAATTTTGCTCAAACTTGCATAGGTCCGATTCTGAGGGTGTTACAGATACCTTTCATAGTTGAAGATTTTGCAAGTATGAATGTTAATGCTTCTTCATTTGAAAATATTTGATTCTTCTTGCTTCTTGTGCCTAACTTAAGGGGGTTAAAGAAAAGTACTTGTTGGGAGATAACCCAGGAGTTTCCTTAAGTCTTGGAAGTTATTACTACTGTAATAACCTCTCCTTATCCTTTTTGTTTGCTTTTTGTGCCAAGAATGACCTCTAATGAGAGGGAAGTAAGATTTGGGGAGTTGCTGTCCCGAAACAGATTTCTGTGCTCCACCAAAAAACATTCGTGAGGAGGCTTTGTAACTCGGATTGAGCTCAAAATTTACGAATAAATCCCCCAGTATGTTGGATAACTTTCATTAGTTCAACACTTTTTGATTTAAGGAACACAAAATGTTTGAAAAAATTCATTTCTACCTGCTGGTCTGTTTTGACAGATTTCTGCCATTATTTGCATTTGCTTCTTATTGATTCCTTTTTGAGCTCTCTTTAGGTAAATTGAGTTTCTTTGAAGGAGTTACTTTAGTAGCTTGTGTTTTTAGTTAAACTCCTTGATGTTCCAAAGCTTTGCCAATGGTCTAATATCTTTTCAATAAGCTAATGTTGCTAATGAAGATTGTGTGAAGTTTTGTATGAAGGAAAAAATTTCAGGTGTAGAGATAGAATGATGAAATGAGATGAAGAATGGAAAAAAGTTCAAGCTTGGGGATGCCACCATGGTGTCACCCCAAGAAATATCCAAGAGGTACAAGTGTCAAAGCTTGGGGATGCCCAAGGCATCCCCTTCTTCATCAATAAAAACCTCACGTCTGTCTAGACACTTCACTTTTATTGTTTCATGCACAGTTGTGTTGTTCTTGGTGCGTCTTATTTTTCGTTTGATTTTCTTAGGTTGTTTAGTTTGCTTGAATAAAGAAGTTTGGACCCCCGTTCTCGCTGTGTTGTTTTGCAAATAAGTTTTCTTGGTGTTTGGAAAGGAGTAGTAAGTTCTTGCTTGAAGTGCAAGACGAGCTTGCATTGACTGTGACTTAGACTTTGACATGATATGCTAGGTGTTTTTTTAGCATTATGCTTAGTGATTATTGATGTAGCATGTCTTGTTCCAAACAATTAGGACTGCTTAGTTTGCCTTGAAGAAATTATGCGTTCTTTTAGCATGCAAAAGCATAGTATTGTGGTATTCTCCTTTGATGTTTTGCTTGGGTTGACTTGGCACATGCTCACACCATGTTATGACCATGAAAAGTCGCCATTAGCCTCTATGATCATTTAGTACTTGACTTGTAGTACCACTCTTTGCTTTGATTAGTTTGCTTTGTTGCATTGCATAATTATGGCCATTATTGCTCTCTTAGTTGGTTGCTCCCAGTCTTTTGCTAGCCTCCACTTGTATGAGTAAGTTCTACTCATGCTTCCAACTCCCAAGAAAACAAGTTTTTCCAAAGTGTCCACTATAAACTCCTATGCATGGTGTGTTACACCATTACAAGTATATTCTTGTTTTCAACTATCTTCCAATTAAAAACTATTTTGTTATTTGAAAACTTAGTGATTAAATCCCTCACGAACTTGATGGCACATTTTATTCTTTGCCCCTAATAAACTTGAAACATTGAGGCAACTTTGTTGTATATGCTTGCACTTATAAGTTGGGATTAGCAGAACCGTGCTGTCACGAGGAAGGTTTTCAACATTCCACTTGTACTTTTTGTGCTCCGTTGATATCATGCTCTTTTGTCTATGGATGTTACCAGTGTGAAATGAAGTGGGAACTTGTAAGTCCATGGAGTTTGTATTCTGTGTTAGAGAAACGCCTGGGCCGCTAGCCTAAGCCATGCCTAATCATGGTGGAAACTTGCAGCATCACCATAGTGACATCTATGAAGCATTCTTCTTATAAAAAAAGAGAGACACATTGAGAAAAGAGGAAAGAGAGAAAAAGGCACCATATTCCCATGGTACATAAGAATAATTGCTGAGATGCGCATTGTCTGCTTGCCTTGTCATTTTGGTTATGGGAAAGCTCATGTACCATGTGCAAGGGGTACCCCGTTGGCGGTTCTCAATGATATGCAAATACTTACAGTGACAAGAACTTGCCTCGGCCCTAAGTTGAGTATCCATGAGGTGTAGACCTCATAGTCAAGGGACTTGCGATTGCCAACTTATACTTTGTCAAGCATATACTGCAGCTTTGCCACTTTAACCTTAACCACTTCAAGATGCTTATGATAGGGGCAATGAGGGCTGAAAGCTAATAAGTACCATAATTTTTGGAAGCTCTTTCTGAAACATGTAATCCCTACTTCCTTTACAAAAAGGCCTTTCTTCCATCATTATTGAGTCTCCACCTTCTACCTTTAGGCACCATTAAGAGATAATAGTTGTCATTCTGTGTGCAGTGTTCCAAAGCTTACTAATTGATGCATATTGTGTTATTACTTGTTCAAGTGCTATCTGTTTCTAGTCACCCTTGTGAACTTTGCAGGTGTCCTATGCATCTATTTGCTACTCTATGAGGGACTAGCTGATTGCCACTATGCTATGTTTTCTTCATGTGAAACAAACAAATGTTTTTGAATGCATATTATTCATGATCTTTGTTTGTAGCTTGTCATGTTGCATGCATAATTAATATGCCCTATTGTTAGAACTCCATCTATCATGCACATGTTTAGAGTTCTTTGATCCTAGCTTTTAATGCTTGCAAATGGTTGGATCTTTATTGTGAGGGTGCATGTCACCTCAAAAATTATTATTTTTATCACTTACCTACTCGAGGACGAGCATGAGTTAAGCTTGCAAATGGTTGGATCTTTATTTGTGAGGGTGAATGTCACCTCAAAAATTATTCTTTCTATCACTTACATGTTTTCTGGTACTAACCTATTAACAAGTTGCAACAATGCCAGATGCCTGTTTTCTGCTATTTTTGGTTTCAGAAAAGTTAGTAAAGAAATATTGTCAGAATTGGACAGGACGAAGGACAAAGTCAATAACTTTCCATGGGGAACAAGAAGTCCAGAGGGGAGCCCGGAAAGCTAGCTAGGGGGGCCAGACCCACCCTAGGCGCGTGTGGGCCCAGCCCCGTACCTGTCTAGGGTTTGGGCACCCTGGTCGCCTCCCGGTCTCGCCCCTTCGCCTATAAGAAGCCCCCGATGCACAAACTCTCAGAACCCGATCAATATTCCAGTAAACCGTTTGTTGCCGCCGCCACCATCATCCCTAGATCGAGGGGATCTGAAGCTCTTCCCGGCACCCTGCCGGAGGGGAGATCATCCCGGAGGCCTTCTCTCCTGTATGATTCGTGAGTAGTTCCACTTGGACTATGGGTCCATGTATTAGCTAGATGGTTGTATCTCCTCCTTTGTGCTTTCATGTATAGATCTTGTGAGCTCCGTTCATGATCAAGATCTAATCTATTTGTAATCATGCATGTTGTGTTTGCGGGGATCCGATGGATATTGAGATTATTATGTTAGCTTGATTAATGGTTCTATCTTTATGATTCTATTATGTCTGTGTTGTTTGTGATCTTGCATGCTCTCTGTTACTAGTGGTTATCTTGGCCAAGTAGTTGCTAGTGACTCTAAGAGGGAGTATTTATGCTCAATAGTGGGTTCATGCCTCTAGTTTCCAAGGGAAGTGACAATAATCTCTTCAGTTGTAGATGTGTTGTTGCTACTAGGGAAGTGACACACTTTGATTAAAGCAGTTGTCTGTTGCTTGCAACTTAATACTGGAGGGGTGATACGTCGGAAACGTATCTATAATTTTTGATGTTCCATGCTTGTTTTGTATCATTTGTCTTATGTTTTGTCTACACTTTGAGGTATTTTTATACACTTTCTAGAACTAACCTATTGACAAGATGCCACAGTGCCAGTTGCCTGTTTTCTTCTGTTTTTGGTTCTAGAAAGGCAGAAAATCAATATTCTTGGAATTGGACGGGACAAAAGCCAAAGTTATTATTTTTCCTGGAGTGACACGGAACCACAAAGCAGAGCCGGAGGGGGGCCATAGGGTGGCCGCACACCCCTAGGCCCGGTCAAGCTCTGGGGGCGCCCATAGGGGGTGTGGGTCCCCTGGACTCCCACCGACCTTGATTCCTGAGCCTATAAGAGACCCTCGATGAGAAAACCCTAGAGAATCCATAAGAAATCCACGAAAACCTCCGTAGCCCCGCCGCCACCGAAGGGGAGATTCGGGGGACAGAAAGGCTCTGTTCTGGCACCCTGCCGGGATGGGGAAGTGCCCCCGGAGCCATATCCATCGATCTCCATCGCCATGTTCATCACCGTTGTTGATTCCCATGATGAGGAGGGAGTAGGTATTCCTCGAGGCGAAGAGCTCTACCGGTAGATATGTGTTCATCTCTCTCTCTCTCTCTCTCTCACTATGCATGGTCATATTGTGATCATGAGCTTTGTAATCATGTATATCTACCTTGCTACTCAAGTGCTTCAATAGATCGCTACTCGTGTGAAAGTGACAGCGTGCACGCCATGGTGGCACTTAGGTTTGAGTCTACATAAATACTCTTTGTGCTTTAATAGATCTATGCTTTTCCCCACATGTGTGAAAGTGATAGCGTGCATACCGTGTGTGGCACTTTAGCTAGATTGAATATTTGTTATGAGTTATATTTTGAGTTGGATGTCTCTATGAAATTGTGGTATCTGTTGGAACCATCTAGTGCTCAAGGTGACAGCGTGGGGTTATCTAGATTGGGGAAGGCCCTACCATGGATTAGAGTGTCCAACCGGAGAGTAGTTAAGAGTAGTATCATGAAGGGAGGATATTTATATGAGAGAGTGTTCACTAGTGAAAGTATGATCCCTAGGCCTTGTTTCTATGCATTGAAACACCGTTTGCTACTAGATCTGTTGCATGTTTGCTTGCTTCCTTCTTGTTGACTTTAGTCTGTTCCTCCATGCCATCAGCTATTTTCTGGAACCGTTACCCCACGTCAACAACAAGTCAGAAGCTCTTTTCTGGCACCGTTACCCCTTGTATTTCACTATCTCTTCGCCGAACTAGTGCACCTATACACCTGATAAGTGTATTGGATGTGTTGGGGACACAAGAGACTTATTGTATCTTGATTGCAGGGTTGCTTAAGAGGGGATACCTTTGAGCACTTAAGGGAAACTTGCTGCTATTCTACAAACCTCTGCACGTGGAGGCCCAACAACTGTCTACAATAATATAAGTGCATAGACATCAAGCTCTTTTCTGGCGTCGTTGCCGGGGAGGTAAGGTAAAAGGTACTCACATCCTCCGATGTGAGTGCTCGAAGTTATTTCCTTTAGATTCTGCAATTTTGTCTTTTTGTTTCTTGTTTTTACTAGTTAGGCTTGATGGAAAACAACAACAAAATTAGAGAGCTCTATAGCATTTATCTTGAGCTAGGACATGAAGTGTTTGAAGAGAAAATTAAAAAACCTACGGAGATTTATTTGCTTGCTAATAGCAATGTTATTAGAATTCTTTGGACACCATTATTGCTAATGCTATGGAAAAGTCTAAGCTTGGGGAAGCTAGTTTTGATGAAAGTGATCTTTTTAGCCCCCCAGCTTTGGAAGATAGCTATTCTATTCCTTATGATGATACCAAACCTCCAATTTATGATGATTACAATGATGAATATGAAATTTTCTGTACACCTACTATTGAGGAGCAAACTTATTGTGATTACAATATGCCTCCTATATTTGATGATTATGGTGATGAGCATGATAGTGATAGCTATTTTGTTGAATTTTCTCCCACTATAATTAATAAGAATGGCTATTCTTATGTGGAGAGTATAATCATTTTATGCATGTGGTTCATGATAAGAATGTTTTATGTGATAGTTATATTGTTAATTTTGTTCATGTTGCTACTAAAAGTTATTATGAGAGAGGGAAACAAGGTTTTATGCATCTAAAAAAATATTAAGTTTCCCCTCTATGTGCTGAAAGTTTTGAAGTTGCACTTGTTTTGTTTTGCTTTCCTATGCTTGTTGCTTTGTGATTTCATGACTTGTATCTTTACAAGATTCCTATGCATAGGAAGTGGGTTATATTTAAATGTGTTTTGAATTTTCTTCTTGATGCTCTCTTTTACTTCAATTCATATTTCTTATGTGAGCATCTTCTCAAACTATCAAGCCTAACTTAAAGGCCTTAAAGAAAAGTACTTGTTAGGAGATAACCCAAGAGTTTTCTTGAGTCTTGGAAATTACTTTTGTAATGACCTCTCCTTATCCCTTTTGTTTGCTTTTTGTGCCAAGAATGACCTCTAATGAGAGGGAAGTAAGATTTGGGGAGTTGCTGTCCCGAAACAGATTTCTGTCCTCCACCATAAAAATTCGTGAGGAGTATCTATAACTCGGATTGAGCTGAAAATTTACGAATAAATCCCCCAGTATGTTATATAACTTTCATTAGTTCAACATTTTTTGATTTGAGCAACAGAAGGTCTTCGAAAAAATTGGTTTCTACCTGCTCGTCTGTTTTGATAGATTTCTGCCATTATTTGCATTTGCTTCTTATTGATTCCTTTTTGAGTTCTCTTTTGGGGAATTAAGATTTCTGAAGGAGTTTCTACAGTAGCTTGTGTTTTTAGTGAAAAGTTTTGCTGTTCCAAAGCTTTGCCTAAGGGTCTAATGTCTTTTGAATACACTAATGTTGCTAATGAAGATTGTGTGAAGTTTTGTATGAAGGAAAAATTTCAGGTGTAGAGAGAGAATGATGTAATGAGATGAGGAATGGAAAAAAGATCAAGCTTGGGTATGCCACCCCGGTGTCACCCCAAGAAATATCCAAGAGGTACAAGCGTTAAAGCTTGGGGATGCCCAAGGCATCCCCTTCTTCATCAATAAAAATCTCAGGTCTTTCTAGACACTTCGTTTTTATTGTTTCATGCATTGTTGTGTTGTTCTTGGAGCGTCTTAGTTTTCGTTTTTGGTTTTCCTTTGCTTAGTTTTATTGAGTAAGTTGGTTCGTTACACCACACTTCTTTTGGAGAGAGACACACTTTGTTTCCATTGCCTAGAACACTCTAGTTTTCACTCTTATTGTTTTGTGAGTATTCACTTTTGCTAGCACTGCGTTCAGCCTTAGTTTTCTTGTGCTTTCAGCTTAGAAATTTTTAGTTCTTCTTTGTGGATTTGTGAGACAAGCTCACTGATCTTTATTGATTATTATCTTTGTGGGTTGTTTCAAATAAGTTGTTTGCTGTTGGAAAAGAGTAGAAAGTTTCATGCTTATGGTGGTACAAGAGGAGCTTGCTTTGACTGTGACTTAGACTTTAGCATGACATGCTAGGTGTTGTTTTTACCTTATGCTTAGTGATTATTGTTGTAGCATTACTTGTTCCAAACAATTAGGATTGCTTAATGTGCCTTTAAGGAATCATGCGTTGTTTTGGCATACAAAAGCATAGTATTGCGGTATTCTCCTTTGATGCTTTGCTTGGGTTGACTTGGCACATGCTCACACCATGTTATGACTATGACAAGTCACCATTAGCCTCTATGATCATTTAGTCCTTGACTTGTAGTACCACTCTATGCTTTGATTAGTAATGCTTTGTTGCTCTCCATGATTATGGCCATTATGCTCTCTTAGTTGGTTGCTCTCAGTCTTTTGCTAGCCTCCACTTGTATGAGTAAGTTCTACTCGTGCCTCCAACTTACAAAGAAAGCAAGTTATTCCAAAGTGTCCACTAGAAATTCCTATGCATGGTGTGTTACACCATTCCAAGTATATTCTTGTTTTCAACTATCTTCCAATTAAAAACTATTTTGTTATGTGAAAACTTAGTGATTAAAGCCCTCACGAACTTGATGGCATACTTTATATTCTTTGCCCCTAATAAACTTGAACCATTGTGACAACTTTGTTGTATATTCTTGCACTTATAAGTTGGAATTAGCAGAACTGTGGTGTCACAGGGAACATTTTCAACATTGCACCTGTACTTTGTACTCAATTGATATCTGGTTCTTTTGTCTATGTATGTCACCGGTGTGAAATAAATAGGGAGCTTGTGAGTCCATGGAGTTTGTATCCTGTGTTAGAGAAACGCCTGGGCCGCTAGCCTAAGCTATTCCTAATCATGATGGAAACTTGTAGCATCACCATTGAAAGGGCATGTATGCCCCCATGTATGGTTTTGGTAATTAATGACAATCTCTATGGACTAATGTGTAAATTGAGTTTCACTTGTAGGTTTTTCCATTGGCGTCGCTTGGGCCATGTGTTGGTCTCAAGGTTGAGAGTTGAAGAAATGTCCAAGGGCTTTGTGCCATTGGAATCATGAAGAAAGAAGGAGCTTGAAGGTTGATCAAGGCAAGTGCAAAGATTTGCATCAAGATGGATCAACCTAAAGAAGAGATGAAGAAGGTCAAGCTCAAGATGTGCCATCTCTAGAAGATCTCATGCTTGAAGCTTTCCATTCTCATGATCATGGGGTGATGAAGACAAGTTCAAAGAAGAGGTTTCCCCATGGAGTATGGGGGAGCAATTTGCAAGTCTTCATCTTCATCAAGCAAGAGCAAACAAGAAAGGTGTTACCACTATAGAAGAAGAAGACGGTCTACATCAAGTTCAAGTGGGATGCTCAAGGCAAATGTATGTTCTTGATAGGTATTCTCTTTGTCGGTCTCGTGTTGTTAGTTGGGAGACCGGGTTTAGGATAGATAGCCGTACTATCAAGAGGGGCTCTCAAGCGGGTGTCTCGATTGCATCGTTCGGAGAGAGATCAAACATTTGCATTCATAGCATCATCTTTCTTGGTTGTTATTTGGTTCTTGTCCATTAAAGGATCTAGAGCTTGTGGCCATCATCATAACAAGCTCTAGTTCATCGTCCAAGGATTTCCCTTGCATTTCTTATTGCGGTTTTTGATCTTGCGAGTTTTCCGGCTCCACACCTTGGGGGATACTTCACATATATTTACTTGATATTTTATCCCTTGTTGGTATCCAATATTTAACATTTTGTTGGGTTCTACTTGGTTTTATTTTTCCAACAAAATTGGTTTCATCCCAATCGGAGTTTCCAAGCTCAACTTCTTGTGTTTTGGATTTTGGAGGTTTTACCGGTTCATCGCTTCTAGAGAGGTCATACCTTTGTTAATTTGGCTTTATCCTTTCATGCTGGACTATGATGTTTCTTTGCATAATCTTGTAAAACTTTTTGTTCTCTTCAAAACGAGCCCAAGATCATCAAAAACGGTGTCCGGAATCAAAAGTTTTTGAAGTTTTCGTGCAATGTTGTCCTGCGTTTTCGCTTGAGCGGAAGTTCCAGCCCAAGTTCCGGTCAGGTTCAATAACTTGTGTTTTTATTTTCCGGAAGTTCCGGTGGGAGGCCGGAAGTTCCGGCGGGGCGCGAATCTAGCCCAAACGGTTAGTTTTTCCTTGTCCTATTTAAGGGGGGCTTCTTCCCCAATGGTTCCCCATCTTTTGAGCTCGTTTTTGCCCACCATTGTTGACCTATTTGAGCTCTCTTACTCCCTCTCCCTCCCATGATTCTTACATCTTTTTGAGGGAAAAGTGAGAGGAGATCTATATCTACAATCCCACCAAGTCAAATCCCTTCTTTGTGAAGGAATCATTGGGATCTAGATCTTGGAGAGTTTTGTGTTCTCCTCTTGTGTTTTTCCTCCCTTATTCTCCCAATATCTTTTGTAGCTTTATTGGAATTTGGGAGAGAAGGACTTTCCCTTGCATTTGGTGCATAGGTTTGAGTTCTCCTCTTGTGTTCTTCCTCCCTTATTCCTCGAATAGCTTTTGTAGCTTTGTTGGAATTTGGGAGAGAAGGACTTTCCCTTGCATTTGGTGCATAGGTTTGAGTTCTCCTCGGAGATTCGGCGAGTACAAGCTTGTGGGCTTGTTACTCTTGGGTTCTTGGAACCCTAGACGGTTGTGTGGTTGGATTTTTGACCTTTTGTGGTCTTGTTGAAATTTTGTGGTCTTATAGCCTCTTGTGGCTTTGTTGGCCTTTTGTGGCATTGTAGCCTTTTGTGGATTTGTTATTGGGAGCCTCCAATTGAGTTGTGGAGTTAGCCCCAATCTTGTACGGGTTCGGTGACCGCCCTCAAGCGTCCCATAGTGGAGCAAGTGCCCGCCTTTTGTGGTGCGCACTTGGGAGAATAGGGTGAGCCTTTTGTGGCGTCGGTGAGTTGCGTGCTTCCGCATCCGGGGTTAGGCCTTGTGTGTCGTTGGGTGAGCATCGAGCCACCACAACTCGAGGTGAGCCATTTGTGGCGTTCGGAGAGCATTGCGCCATCACACCTCTCCAACGGAGACGTAGCTTCTTTGGAAGTGAACTTTGGGAAACAAATCTTCGTCTCCGCGTCCATCGGTTATCTCTCAACTGAGCCCTTTACTTATGCACTTTACATTGTGATAGCCATCATGCTTGAAGTATTTATTTCTTGCTATCACCTTGTTGCTTGTATTGCTTAGTATAGGTTGTTGGTGCACTTAGGTAAACTTAGTGGCTAGGTTTTGTGCTCAATAAATTAAAATTTAGTTTTATTCCGCATTTACTTGAGCCTAAACCGTAATATTTTTAAAAGCCTATTCAACCCCCCTCTAGGAGACTTCCTTTGTACTTTCAATTGGTATCAGAGCGAGGTCTCTCGCTTTTAGGCTTCACCGCCTCGAGAGTAAAGATGTCTCCTAGGGGTTTAGTGCACTCTCACACATTTACATTTGATGGCACAAATTATGATGTTTGGCGTATCCGCATGCTTAGTCATTTTCGGGCCATTGACCCAACCATTGAGAGAATTCTAGATATGGGCTTGTCTCCTCCTAAGGATCCCCAAAATCTATCTTTGGAGGAGAAGACAAACTCTTATCTCGAAGCTCAAGCATCTAATGTGCTTGTTAATGTTGTGATCTTTGTAGTTCTTTCCTCAATCATGCCTTTCCGGAACGCTCATGATATATGTACCAAGCTTCAAGCAAAATATTATGTGTCCAAGCTTAATGAGGATGATTGTGTTCCATCCACCTCCGGCCGCGATGAGTTCTCATCTTCTTCCACTACACCAACATGTGAGTTGTCACAAGGTAATGATATGGTGAGTGGTGATAGAACTTGCAATGTAGATAGTGAGATTTCCATTCATGATTCTTTGTCTCTATCTCATTGAAATGTTGTATCTTTGGGCATGAACACTTGTAGGACCATATGTGATTTACATCCTAGTGTTGATTGCCCTTGCATATCTTGTAGAAATGAATTCAATATATCTCATGATGATATGCTTGCTTTGCCTTGTTGCCATGATAAATGTGCTTCCATTTCCTCTAGTACTTGTATTTCTAACCATGTAGAGGAAATCGGAGATATTGTGGGCCAAGGAAAGGTTGCGATTGTAGCTTCATGTGTTCCCCCATCATCATCTTCTTCCAATGATCACTTGTGCCTCATGGCTAAGGGTTCAAAGGTAACCTCTCCTTTGGACTCCAATATATCTCATGATGATGTGAATGTTGATCATGTAGAAGTAGATGATGATGTAGCTTCTTTAAAAGAGAAGGGGGCTAGTTCTTCGTGCTCTTCATCCAAATAAAAATGCTTTCTCTACTTTGATTCAAATATTAACCTTTTCTATAGAAAGTAGGCAACTTATTGATGAGCACGAGGATACTATTGACAAAATGGGTTGTCTTGAGCGTGAGTATGCTAATGACATTGCCAACCTAAATGAAGCTCTTGAAGAGGAACAAACCACTAAGGAATCCCTTGAGGAGACATTTGCTCTAGAGCTATCTAGAGTGAAGAAATCTCATGATAGAGATCTTGAAGTGGCACGTTCCCTTCAAATTAAAAATGATGAACTTGAAGTTGCTTATGCCAAACTCCTTGAGGATTTTGAGCACCTCAACAATGGCTATAGGGTCATCAAGGGTGAGCTCATCAAACTCACCGAGTTACATGAGCAACTTAAAGCTTCTTATTCCAAAGATATTTCCAAGTTGGCCTCACCTCTTGCTTTAAATGATGATTCTTGGGCTACTAAATCTATTTCTTGTGAAGCATCTATCTTGAAGGAGAATGTTGAGCTAAAGGCTCAACTTGCTTTGCTAACTAGCAACTATGGGAAATTAGAAGAAAGTCATGCCAAGCTTTCAAGCTCGCATGAGGATCTTCTAGTCTCCCATGGTAGGCTAAGGTTAGCTCATGAGGACATTGTGTCAAAGGTAACATCTAGTGGGCCTCATGTGGACATTAGCACTACATCTACTCCTAATGTTATATTGCCATATGCTAGTCCTTGTAATTCATCCACTCATAACCATGTTATATCTAGTGATGAATTGCATTCCTTGCCTTGTTGCTCTAACAATGAAGCTTCTACTTCCTCTAGTATTGTTGTTGATACTAACCATGTAGAGGAAGACAAAGATCTCAAGGGTCAAGTCACTTCTTTGAAGAATGACTTGAAAAGGTGTCATGAAGGGAAGACCACACTCAAGAAGATGTTTAGTGTGCGACGACCCCCAAGTGACAAGAGTGGGCTTGGATTCAACTCCAACACCAAGAGCAAGCCCACTAACTCGTTGAAGAACAAGGGAAACATGAAGAAGGGCCAAGGACAAGTGAAGAATCCGGCCAACATTGTGTGCTTCATGTGCAAGGAAGAAGGGCATCATGTGAGGGATTGCCCATTGAAAAAGAAGCCTCTTAGTGAGAAGCAACGAGGGAAGCGGCCTCAAGCTCCTCCACAAGCTCAAGATGGGCCACTTCCCAAGAAGCCTCAAGCTCTTCTTCATGGCGCAGCTCCTCCCAAGAAGAAAGATGGCAAGAGAAGAACTTTCTACATATGCCGTGAAAAGGGGCACCTTTCTTCCTCATGCACCATGGGTATCTCCTCATCTCATCCTATCTTGATTGATGATGCTTATTTTCTTCGTAAGGATGAGATGGGCAATGTGTTTGCCAAATTTGTTGGTGCCCAAAGTGGTGTCAAGAGAAGAACCATTTGGGTGGACAAACCTATTGTGACTAACTTCTTAGGACCCAACTTGGTTGGGTACCAACAAGCTAAAACTTGATCAATAGGTGTTTTTGGAGGGCATTGGAGACTTGGCTACCTTATGAATAATTGAGGGATCTTCATCAATGCCTTTTATCAAGTCAAGTCATTTGGGTTTTCATGCTTCTATCATTTATCCAATGTTCCTCCTTGAGGTAATTTGTGCTAAACTCCTTTACATTATAGTTACTTGCTCCCTTGTGCATGTTTTGGTTTGTACCTTGCATGTGTTTGTACATGTTGTGCTTCCGACTTACTTATATTGACCTATGATGTATATTTGTGTATGTTGGTTGGCACACCATGTATTTGTGTTTCTTGGTTTGGAGCCTTTATTGTTTCTAGTAGGTATCTTATTTGGCTCTTGTGAGGGATTAATGGACTATTCCGTTTTTTGGGAGTGTCATGCTTGGGCATTCCACAATCCTAAAATATGTGTTCATGAGTAAAACCACTTAGTAGTTTTACTGCATGTTTATCTAGTCTCTATGTGGTATGTCTCTCTCATGTTAAACTCAAGTTCTATAACGTCCATTAATACCTCTATTTTTATATTGCCTCTTGTTGAGATTTCTTGGTTTATCACATTATGGGGGAGTCATATGCTTTGTGCATATTACAAACTTAGAAAATGTTGACATTTGAGGTAGTGCCACTTAGAATTGATATTGATAATTATCTAGCACCTTTGTGGCATGTTTGCTCATACAAGTTCCAATTTGCTTAAATGTTTTTATTGCTCATCCTTTGGATCTTGTTTGTGAGAGTGATTCTTGGTATGTGTTTCCCCATATTTGGATCTATATATCCTCATGGGAACCACTTGCTTCTATTTAATTCAATCACTAGTGATCGTGTGACTATTTGAAGCAATCAAGAATCTCTTTCGAAGCATCAAGCTTAATTTCTATCTTGTTATATGCTTCTTTGTGTGGATATGATCTTGGATATCCTTGCAAACTACCTCGGGAAAATTATCCCTATTACTTCTTGTCCTTAGACAATTAGTACTTGATATATGGTAGAATTCATTGATCATATTCATTTTGGACTTTTCTTATTTGCCTTATCTTTGGCCAATAAAATGTTTGTCTATTTGCTCCCAATATTTCCTTGCCTCTTGTGGACCTTCTTATTTTGTTTGTTTCCCCTTGTGTTTTATTTAGTGTAGGTAGTAGATGATCTCATTTGTGGGCATTTTGCATTCAAATGCAAAATTATATATAATGCTCTACTTATGGGGGAGCTCTCCTATATTGTCTAGAACATTGTTTTATGCTTATTGATTTGATCCATTTTTGCTTGGAAGCTCGATCCTTTTTGTGTTGGTACTTTGTGTGCCATCATGAAAAGTGTGAAGAGTTTGTTTTAGTTGTTGCTTCCTTGCTCTCGTTGGGAGTTGGTTTTATCTCATTCCTTTTCACTTGTTTTGTTATTTTAGGATGAGATAAATCCTTGAGCCTTGGTATTTTTCTTATCCTTTTATTTGGCTCTTTCTAGTTCATTTGTTGAACTTGTGACCTTTCATGTGTTAATTTGGTTCTTTGATACAATTTGGACACTTTTTCTCAAGGCACACCTTTGTGTGTGTCTTATTGGTTTACTTAGTTTTTTTGTTCAAATTGTATCTCCTTTTGGTTCTTAAAAGTCTATGCATGCATGTTTACTTCTTGTATATATTATGGCATGCTTGCTTTCTTTGATCCAATATATAAGGGAAACTCCACCAAATCCTAAAGGGCTAAGATATGCATGAAATTCCATTTCATATCAATATGCACATGTTTGTTTGGAGGTTCTCCTATGTATTGTAGTTGCACTAACTACTTTGGACCCAATTTGTTTGGGGACCATAGTGTACTTAATTGTGTTTTAGATACATTGGAGATATATATTGGATGCTTGTATCTTGAACAAGGAAGGAGTGGCGTCTACATGTCAATTGGATGCAAGCTAGGATGATCAACGAATTCACATCTTTTTCATCCTACCAATTATATCTTGGTAACAAGTATCTCTCTCATGCATACTTATCTTGTTCTAGACCTTTTGTAGGTTGCTTGTTGGCATGAATTTGTGTGCTTGCATATGTTGGATTTATTGCTTTGGTTTTGAAGAAGTTATCTCTATTTCAAATGTGTGTATGTTGAGATGAGTGCATATAATGGGGACTATACTAAATCATGCTCATGATTCACCTATCCCAAATATGTCAATCTAGCAATTTGTTGCATATCATTTCATTAATATATCTCATTTGCAATAGTGAGTATTTTTTGCAAGTTGATTCCAATCTTGTGATACGTGTTGCCTTTCTCCTTATATTCCTCCTATCCCCTTCTAACCTTGGTAATAGTTGTTATATATGGAGTTTGTTGGTGTTTGAAGCTCATCGGTGTACACTAAGATATATTTGAGCCCCTAGGCATGCTTTCGAGCAAAACATCTTATTGGTATATTCTATGACTTCATCTTTGCCTTTCAATGTGCTTTCTTGAGTATCTATCTTGTTTGTGCATATTTCTTTGTGGTCATATGTCTTTGTGATATTTTCCACCTAGAAATTTATACACACAAGAGAAGATCAATATTTGGTTGTTTTTGCATTTCTTGGAAATCACCTCTTACTTCACTTTGATTCTTTGGTGGCTTCCAAATTATTGTATTTTGTGTGCATTGTTAAATGAGTTTGGAGGAGTGAGGATTCCATGGTTGTGCACGTTGTTTTCAAATACAATTAATATAATTGGTGCACAATCTTTGGGGAGCTTCTCTAATTCATTTAATAGTGCACAATTTCCTTCTTTCTCATTTCTTGTGGTTTAAATGCTTATGGGGGAGCAAGGATTCCATATTTGTGCATATTGTATTCAATACAAGTATTCTAAACTTTGCACAAATTTTGGGGAGCTTCTCTATTCTCATTTAAACACTCTTGGTTGTTGCTTCCTTTTGACATCATTTGTTGGTGTTTCAATTGTTTCGTTTGGATCTTTTGATTGCTCGCTTCATTTGTTGAAGCTTATTTCTTTTTATTTTCTTTTTTCTTTATTTGGGTCCTCAGTTTTACTTCCTCCCAAGTTCTCATCATTTGACTTGTGCATATGCACACCTTTGGAGGAATTCTCACTATATTGGCCGTCTAGAACTTTTCACCCATTTTGGCAATCGATGCCAATGGGGGAGAAGTTTTGAAGGGTTTAAAGGAAGTTGGCCTTTGCTTTGAGTGTGTTCTTGAGCATTTGCCTCTCATGCTCTTGCATCTTTGTGGTTGCCTTGCATGTTGAATATATACAGTAAACTCAACCAACGGTAACGGTTGGCAATCTATGCAATGAAATTCAAGTTCATCACACATGCATAGATTGTGGGGGAGTTTCCTCTATATATTGTGGTTGTACCAACATCACATACTTGTGTAGTATTTGATATTGGGGCAACCTCTTTGGTCGTTAATTGTCATATGTAAACCCTCGCTAAGGGATTGTCATCAATTACCAAAATGGGGGAGATTGAAAGGGCATGTATGCCCCCATGTGTGGTTTTGGTAATTAATGATAATCTCTATAGACTAATGTGTAAATTGTGTTTCACTTGTAGGTTTGTCCATTGGCGTCGCTTGGGCCATGTGTTGTTCTCAAGGTTGAGAGTTGAAGAAATGTCCAAGGGCTTTGTGCCATTGGAATCATTAAGAAAGAAGGACCTTGAAGGTTGATCAAGACAAGTGCAAAGATTTGCATCAAGATGGATCAACCTCAAGAAGAGATGAAGAAGGTCAAGCTCAAGATTCGCCATCTCTAGAAGATCTCATGCTTGCAGCTTGCCATCCTCATGATCATGGGGTGATGAAGACAAGTTCAAAGAAGAGGTTTCCCCATGGAGTATGGGGGAGCAATTTGCAAGTCTTCATCTTCATCAAGGAAGAGCAAACAATAAAGGTGTTCCCACTATAGAAGAACAAGACGGTCTACATCAAGTTCAAGGGATGCTCAAGTCAAAGGTATGTTCTTGATAGGGATTCTCTTTTCCTGTCTCGTGTTGTTAGGTGGGAGACCGGGTTTAGGATAGATAGCCGTACTATCAAGAGGAGCTCTCAAGCGGGTGTCTCGATTGCATCATTCGGAGAGAGATCAAACATTTGCATTCATAGCATCATCTTTATTGGTTGTTATTTGGTTCTTGTCCATGAAAGGATCTAGATCTTGTGGTCATCATAATCACAAGCTCTAGTTCATCGTCCAAGGATTTCCCTTGCATTTCTTATTGCGGTTTTTGATCTTGCGAGTTTTCCGGCTCCACACCTTGGGGGATACTTCACATATATTTACTTGATATTTTATCCCTTGGTGGTATCCAATATTTAACATTTTTTTGGGTTCTACTTGGTTTTATTTTTCCTACAAAATTGGTTTCATCCCAATCGGAGTTTCCAAGCTCAACTTCTTGTGTTTTGGATTTTGGAGGTTTTACCGGTTCATCGCTTTTAGAGAGGTCAGACCTTTGTTAATTTGGTTTTATCCTTCCATGCTGGACTATGATGTTTCTTTGCATAATCTTGTAAAACTTTTTGTTCTCTTCAAAACGATCCCAAGATCATAAAAAACAGAGTCCGGAATCAAAAGTTATTGAAGTTTTCGTGCAATGTTGTCCTGCATTTTCGCTTGAGTGGAAGTTCCGGCCCAAGTTCCGACCCAAGTCTCGGTCAGGTTCAGTAACTTGTGTTTCTATTTGCCAGAAGTTCCGGTGGGAGGCCGGAAGTTCCGGTGGAGCGCAAATCTAGCCCAAACGGTCAGTTTTTCCTTGTCCTATTTAAGGGGGGCTTCTTCCCCAATGGTTCCCCATCTTTTGAGCTCGTTTTTGCCCAACATTGTTGACCTATTTGAGCTCTCTTACTCCCTCTCCCTCCCATGATTCTTACATCTTTTTGAGGGAAAAGTGAGAGGAGATCTAGATCTACAATCCCACCAAGTCAAATCCCTTCTTTGTGAAGGAATCATTGGGATCTAGATCTTGGAGAGTTTTGTGTTCTCCTCTTGTGTTCTTCCTCCCTTATTCCCCCAATAGCTTTTGTAGCTTTGTTGGAATTTGGGAGAGAAGGACTTTCCCTTGCATTTGGTGCATAGGTTTGAGTTCTCCTCTTGTGTTCTTCCTCCCTTATTCCTCCAATAGCTTTTGTAGCTTTGTTGGAATTTGGGAGAGAAGGACTTACCCTTGCATTTGGTGCGTAGTTTTGAGTTCTCCTCGGAGATTCAGCGAGTACAAGCTTGTGGGCTTGTTACTCTTGGGTTCTTGGAACCCTAGACGGTTGTGTGGTTGGATTGTTGACCTTTTGTGGTCTTGTTGAACTTTTGTGGTCTTGTAGCCTCTTGTGGCTTTGTTGGCCTTTTGTGGCATTGTAGCCTTTTGTGGCTTTGTTATTGGGAGCCTCCAATTGAGTTGTGGAGTTAGCCCCAATCTTGTACGGGTTCGGTGACCGCCCTCAAGCGTCCCATAGTGTAGCAAGTGCCCGCCTTTTGTGGTGCGCACTTGGTAGAATAGGGTGAGCCTTTTGTGGCGTCAGTGAGTTGCGTGCTTCCGCATCCGGGGTGAGGCCTTGTGTGGCATTGGGTGAGCATCGAGCCACCACACCTCGAGGTGAGCCATTTGTGGCGTTCGGAGAGCATTGCGCCATCACACCTCTCCAACGGATACGTAGCTTCTTTGGAAGTGAACTTCGGGAAACAAATCTTCGTCTCCGCGTCCATCGGTTATCTCTCAACCGAGCCCTTTACTTATGCACTTTACATTGTGATAGCCGTCGTTCTTGAAGTATTTATTTCTTGCTATCACCTTGTTGCTTGTATTGCCTAGCATAGGTTGTTGGTGCACTTAGGTAAACTTAGTGGCTAGGTTTTGTGCTCAATAAATTAAAAGTTAGTTTTATTCCGCATTTACTTGAGCCTAAACCGTAATATTTTTAAAAGCCTATTCACCCCCCTCTAGGCGACTTCCTTTGTACTTTCAACCATAGTGAGATATCTATGAAGCATCCTCAATAAAAATCTATGCATATGGTAAATAAAAAGATTGCTGAGATGCTCATTGTCTGCTTGCCTTGTCGTTTTGGTTATGGGAAAGCTCCTGTACCATGTGCAAGGGGTACCCTGTTGGCGGTTCTCAATGATATGAAAATACATACAATGACAAGAACTTACCTGGAACCAAAGTTGAGTACGCATGAGGTGTGGCCCTCGTATTCAAGGGACTTGAGATTGCCAACTTATACTTCGTCAAGCATATACTCCATCTTTGCCACTCTAACCTTAACCACTTCAAGATGCTTATGATAGGGGCAATGAGGGCTGAAAGCTAACAAGTACCATAATTTTTGGAAGCTCTTTTTGAAACTTGTAATCCCTGCTTCCTTTACAAAAAGGCCTTTCTTCCACCACTATTGAGTCTCCACCTTCTACCTTTAGGCACCATTAAGAGAGCATAATTGTCATTTTGTGTGTAGTGTTCCAAAGCTTATTGATTGATGCATATTGTGATATTACTTGTTCTTGTGCTATTTGTTTCTAGTCACCCTTATGATCTTTGAAGGTGTCCTATGCATCTATTTGCTACTCTATGAGGGACAAGCTAAATGCCACTATGCTATGTTTTCTATATGTGAAACAAACAAACGTTTTTTAATGCATGTTATTCATGATCATTGTTTGTAGCTTGTCATGTTGCATGCATAGTTCCTATGTCCTATTGTTAGAATTCCATCTTTCATGCACATGTTTAGAGTTCTTTGATCCCAGCTTTAAATGCTTGGAAATGGTTTGATCTTGATTTTGATGGTGCATGTCACCTCAAAAATTATTCTTTTTATCACTTACCTACTCGAGGACGATCAGGAGTTAAGATTGAGGATGCTTGATACGTCGGAAACGTATCTATAATTTTTTATGATCCATGCTTGTTTTGTATCATTTGTCTTATATTTTGTCTACACTTTGAGGTATTTTTATACACTTTCTGGAACTAACCTATTGACAAGATGCCACAGTGCCAGTTGCCTGTTTTCTTCTGTTTTTGATTCCAGAAAGGCAGAAAATCAATATTCTCGGAATTGGACAGGACAAAAGCCAAAGTTATTATTTTCCCTGGAGCAACAAGGAACCACGAAGCACCCACAGGGGGTGTGGCCCCCTGAACCCCCACCGACCTTGATTCCTGTGCCTATAAGATCCCCCCGATGAGAAAACCCTAGAGAATCCAGAAGAAATCCACGAAAACCTTCGTAGCGCCTATACGTTTTTTAATGCATGTTATTCATGATCATTGTTTGTAGCTTGTCATGTTGCATGCATAGTTACTATGTCCTATTGTTAGAACTCCATCTTTCATGCACATGTTTAGAGTTCTTTGATCCCAGCTTTCAATGCTTGGAAATGGTTTGATCTCGATTTTGATGGTGCATGTCACCTCAAAAATTATTCTTTTTATCACTTACCTACTCGAGGACGATCAGGAGTTAAGCTTGAGGATGCTTGATACGTCGGAAACGTATCTATAATTTTTGATGCTCCATGCTTGTTTTGTATCATTTGTCTTATATTTTGTCTACACTTTGAGGTATTTTTATACACTTTCTGGAACTAACCTATTGACAAGATGCCACAGTGCCAGTTGCCTGTTTTCTTCTGTTATTGATTCCAGAAAGGCAGAAAATCAATATTCTCAGAATTGGATGGGACAAAAGCCAAAGTTATTATTTTCCCCGGAGCAACACGGAACCACGAAGCAGAGCCGGAGGGGGGCCACGGGGTGGCCGCAGCCCCTAGGCGTGGGCAAGCCCTGGGGCCGCCCACAGGGGGTGTGGCCCCCTGGACCCCCACCGACCTTAATTCCTGCGCCTATAAGAGTCCCCCGATGAGAAAACCCTAGAGAATCCAGAATAAATCCACGAAAACCTCCGTAGCGCCGCCGCCACCGAAGAGGAGATTCGGGGGATAGAAAGTCTCTATTCCGGCACCCTCCCGGGATGAGGAAGTGCCCCCGGAGCCATCTCCATCGATCTCCATCTTCATCACCGTTGTTGATTACCATGATGAGGAGGGAGTAGTTCTTCCTCAAGGCTAAGGGCTCTACTGGTATCTATGTGTTCATCTCTCTCTATGCATGGTCATATTGTGATCATGAGCTTTGTAATCAAGTAGATCTACGTTGCTACTCAAGTGCTTCAACAGATCTCTACTCTCCCCATGTGTGTGAAAGTGATAGCGTGCACGCCATGATGGCACTTAGGTTTGAGTCTACATAAATACTCTTTGTGCTTTAATAGATCTATGCTTTTCCCCACGTGTGTGAAAGTGACAGCGTGCATATCGTGTGTGGCACTTTTGCTAGATTGAATATTTGTTATGATTTATATTTGGAGTTGGATGACTCTATGAAATTGTGGTATTTGTTGGAACCATCTAGTGCTCAAGGTGACAGTGTGGGGTTATCTAGATTGGGGAAGGCCCTACCATGGATTAGAGTGTACAACTGGAGAGTAGTTAAGAGTAGTATCATGAAGGGAGGATATTTATATGAGAGAGTGTTCACTAGTGAAAGTATGATCCCTAGGCCTTGTTTCTAAGCATTGAAACACCGTTTGCTACTAGATCTGTTGCATGTTTGCTTGCTTCCTTCTTGTTTCGTTTAGTCTGTTCCTCCACGCCATCAGCTATTTTTTGGAACCGTTACCCCATGTCAACAACAAGTCAGAATCTCTTTTCTGGCACCGTTACCACTTGTATTTCACTATCTCTTCGCCGAACTAGTGCACCTATACACCTGACAAGTGTATTGGGTGTGTTGGGGACACAAGAGACTTCTTGTATCTTGATTGCAGGGTTGCTTGAGAGGGGATACCTTTGACCACTTCCTCCCTGAGTTCGATAAACCTTGGGTGATACACTTAAGAGAAACTTGCTGCTGTTTTACAAACCTCTGCACTTGGAGGTCCAACAACTGCTATAAGAATAGAAGTGCGTAGACAACAAGGGGGTTCGGATGATAACCTGAAGGTGGACTTCTAGTCATAGATGCAGTTGGATTACGGTCTATGTATATTGTTGTATTGCCCAATCAACCTCATAGGATCTTTCTGGCTAGTAATTGCATTGTTATGCCTTGCTCAGTTCCTGTCAATTGCCTCGCTGTAATTTATTTACCCTTCATGCCATGTTGTTTATCTAAGGAGAGCACCTCTAGTGAACTATGGACCCCGGTCCAATCTTTACCATTGATATATCTTCCACTGTTACTTGTTTACTTGCTGCAAATCATTACCTTCCACACCATACGTTTAATCCTTTGTTACAGCAAACCGGTGATCTTGACAACCTCACTAATTCGTTGGGACAGAGTCTTGAGTTTGTGTTGTGCAGGTCTCCACATTGTTTCCAACACCTGTGTGACGTTTCCTTCCTCCTTCTGGTTCGATAACCTCGGTTTCTACTGAGGGAAATCTTGTTGCTGTACTCTTCATACCTTGCTCTTGGGGTTTCCAACGAAGCACTCTTCCTCCTTGTTGAGTGTAGCATCAGTAGGCCAGCCTCTCGGCAGCGAGGTTGGTCGGCAGCCCTAGACCAAGTAGCTAGGGTTAGGGTTTATGTAATGTGGGGCCCCTCTATGTGTAATTATATTGTACCCCTCTCTATGTTTCTTCCTTATATAATATATTATATTATCTATGTGCCCATGTCTACTATATGACCAAATTGTTTTTATTGTATTTTATTGTATTGTCAAACAACAAGTGCATAAAACAAAAGGCTCAAAAAAAGTTCTCATATAAGACTCGTGCAATATTTATAAAATGAGTGAAATTAGAAAAGCTCAAAAGGAAGCATAAGTTAACCTTATGATGGTTTGAAAGAACATGTGGGCCCCCATGTGTGGTTTTGGTAATTAATAACAATCTCTATGGACTAATGCGTGTATTAAGTTGTACTTGTAGGAATTGTCCATATGCAATGCTTGAACCATATGTTGGCTTCAAGATTTGGAGAAGAAGGAAGTGAAGAGGATCAAGTGGTGACCAAGGTGTTAGAAGTAATGTTGTGCAAGATAAAGATGTGCCATATCTAGAAGATATCATACTTGAAGCTTGCCATCCTCGGTGATCATGGATCAATGAAGACAAGGTCAAAGTAAAGGTTTCCCCATGTCGTATGGGAGAGCAACTTGTAAGTCTTAATCAAGAGAGTGCGTGCAAGAGCAATCTAGAAAGGGGTTCCATCTTGAGAAGGACAAGATCGCATACATCAAGATCAAGTGAAATATGCGCAAGGCAAAGGTATGATCTTGATAGGGTTTCTTTCTTACCGGTCTCGTGGTGTTAGTTGGAAAGACCTGTTTATAGGATAGACAACCGTACTATCAAGAGGGGCTCTCAAGTGAGTAACTCGATCATATCTTTTAGAGAGAGCTCAAACCTTTGCATACTTAGCATCATCCTTTCTTGTTTGTTATTTGGATCTTATCCATGTGAGGTTATAAAGCTTGTGGTAATATTCATAACAAACTCTAGTTTATCAAAAACAGATTTCCCTTTTATATCATATTGCGTTTTTGATCTTTGAGGTTTTTTCGGTTTCTCACCAAGAGAGGTATCTCACGTTATAATACATGAAATGTTCTCTCTTGGTGGTATCCAATGCTAAAAATAGACTAGGACTCTACATCTTCCAAGTCTCCACATATCTCTGTGTAACTCTATATAAACCCTAAAAGGGTCAGATCAATAAAACACAATATTCTAGAAATTAATATTTTCTACTTTTCGTGGTGATAAAGCAGAGCCATCCGATGCTCATAATAATCATAAATTTGGGGGATATAGCTAGAAATTCCACGCCGAAAAATGGTCTACAAATTGGTATCATCATTGATCGAAGGCAAGGGTGTACACTACTTTGGACAGCACTATATTGTGGTACTCCAGTTTCGTACCGAAATTGGTCGGCACTAGCAAAAGTCTAGATCCTGTGACCTCCCTAATTGTTTAAACTAAGAGAAAGTTTGTGCTCCTACACTACGCTTGCATCTCAAAAAAAAAAAGCTACGAATTGGCATCATCATTGACCGACAAAGGTACGAGTTTATACTATACTTTTTTTTTTAGATTACGTACTATACTTTTGATAGTATACTACTCCCTCTGTTTTATAATTTAAATATTTTAGCTTTGTAAAAATAATACATTTGTACATTTTCTAATGTGTAGATTTATAGAGATTTATTTTGAATCTACACATTACCTTGACAAACTTAAAACATCTAATATTTTAAAACAGAGGATGTATGTAGTATATATTGTGGTAGTTTTCTGACCGAAATTGGTCGTCGGCACTAGCAAAAATCTACATTCTGTTACACTACGCTTTGCATCTCGGGATTATTAATAATACAGTAGTAATCCACAGTACATACGTACTTAGCTAGCGCTTTGGCAAAGCTATAAAGTATAAACTAGCCGAAAGATGCATATGCATGCATGCATCATGTTGTCACGAGGATATTTATCGAAATTCTGCCGGCCAGAAACCTTGTGCTAGCACACAGAAGTTATAAATATGCGAGAATTAATCATCTCCATAACTAATATTATACTGTATCTAGGATTCCCCGGAAGATAGATGCTTTCTGCGTGGGACTGATACAGTAGAGAACAGCGTTTTGGTTACGGAAATCCGGTTATCCCGAGCACCCCAAGAAACCGGTTTGCCGAACAAAAAAATCTGAAATTTTGATTTTTTTAAAAAATAATAAATTTTCACTGTAAATTGTCATACCAATAAATTCTAATTCAAAATATGATTTTTAAGTTCATCTTGTAACCGGCCGGGATTTTCCGGTAATCGTGGTCACCAGAAATCCCAACTATTCTCAGAATTTTTTTTCAGCTTGGGAACCAACACCATGGTACAGAACTTACATGACAGATTTGGTTACCCATTGAAATACCGCGGTTACCAGCCGGCAACCGGACCGGTAAATGATTTTACCGGTCAAAAAAATTTAAGTCCATTTGAATTTGGACTGGTTCGCTAGTCTAATGTAAAGTCTTTGTGTTTCTTTCCAATGTAAACCCATGTCTCAACTCAATTGTCCTGAACTCTCAATTTTCTCGAAACATGATTTGATCCCGCTTTGTAAAGAAATTCAAACAGCCCGAATCCAAAGTGATGAGGAGATCCTCTTACAAAACAGATCAAAGACAAAAACAAAAAATATCAAAGAGAGCCGAACTTGCCACCGAAGGCACCAGACTGCAACCAAGTGATAACAAAGCTCCACGACAACGCCCACAAGAGGATAGCGATATAGCACACCGTCTTCTTCAAGACCAAGACGATTAAGGGTTTTGCCGCCATTGGCGCCAAAGCGCTGAGATTTTGTTCGAAAAAACCTTCGCACCACGCCCGATATGTCGGACCACCCACTATACCCAAGTCGGGCCTCCAGAACGACATCTGGGAGCTGTCTTTGCTGAAACGCCACTGACACTAGGAACCCCTATCGCCCGTTCCTCGCCATCCACATGGCCAAAGAGAGAGGCCATCACCGCCACCACGTCGGTCGCCGTAGAGATCCCGCGTGGTCCATCTTCCACGGCTGTCACCCATGCGTCCATAAACTCAAGCTTAGGAAGAGACAACATCACACTGCAAGGCCAACGTGTTGGCGTCGGCAAGGTAGGCCGGCAGTAGACCAAGCCCGTGTGGGTGGCGGAAATGCAGTAGACAAGTGGTCGCACTCCACAGCCAGATCTAGGCTAGCCTTGCCGAAGCCAATAGGAGACCGGACACAGCAGCAGGACTTGTCATGCTCGGATCAGGCCCAACTAGTTCCTCTGCTGTGCCGCATCACTATGTTCGCCGCCACCAACCACCTGTATAGCCTTTACCGCCGCCGGGATCTCGGCAGTAGCCGACCCGGGCCGATCTCGCTTGGGTCCCCCGCAACAAGAAATTGCCTCCGTTGCCACGAGGTCCTGAGCCATGGCCACTCGCCCACACACTGTGCCCGCTTCCAGCTGAACCCCACTGCTAGGGCTATGTCGCCACCATAGCACACCACAACCAGGCTGAGGGCCCCGATCTCCTCTCCGATCACGCAAGGAAGGTCAAGTCCGCCATCGTCGGCGCCACACGAGTTATTCCCGGCAGCCCAAGCTGGCGGGAGGGAGGAGGGGAGGGGGGAGCGACGGGTTTCCTAGCTAAACTTCCGATTTCCACTCCAAAATTTGTATCTAAATGCTTAGATGTTATCGAGTTTAAAATTTAAATTTTTCTTGAGAATTTCGTCTGATATTTGATCGGTTATCTTGGGCCGCAAGGTATAATGTTTTACGGGTACCCAAAATCTTTGGACGAAAGATCGGATTAGATTCTAGTACTGTCAACGTGCTGATGGACAGATCAAGTTACAATCAGACGTAGATTGCATACTAGGTTGAAAATTTGCAATATCATGCTCCATCATTGATCAGGTGGCGATGACCGTGTACGGCTCGACGATGAAGAGCGGCCTCTGCCGGAGCTGCCGGCACCGCCGCACGTACGCTCTGCACCAGCTCCACCCTGTCTCGCACGCGTGACGTGAACAGCAGCATCGTCGCGCTCCGCTTTTCTTCGCCGTTGTCAGCTTCTTTTTCCTCCTGCTCGTCCATGCCCGTCGACGCGGCGGCCATCGCGGCAGCAGGCGTCATGGTCGACGAGGGCACCCGAGGCATTCCTGGCTCCCAGCCACAACCTCTTCCTGCTCATGTTGCAATGCAGGAGGAGGTGGGACGAAATGGTCGTCTAAGACGGCGAAGCTATAGTCGCTGAGGGCTCCCCGCGGGGAGAGACACGTTGGGTCTATGGTTTCTTCCGAAGCCGCCCCATGGAGAGTGACGTGGGCGTTTTTACGTTCTGCCCGGTTACAGCACAGTCTATCCACATTTATTGATAAATGTGATTTTGGATAAATTTTTTGATATCTATTTTCAAAAGTTCAAAACGGCGGGAGTAGTAGCAACGATACATCTAGTACTCCATCTGTCTTAAAATATAAAATATTTTAGTTTTGTGAAACAAATATATCTAGACTTTTTTTAGTACGTAGATTCATTTATGTCTGGGGTGAATCTAAACACTAAAAAAAGTTTAAATACATTTTTTTACAAACTTAAAACATCTTATATTTTAAAACAGAGGGAATACTAGATAGCGATTTGGCAAAACTATAATAAACTAGCCGAAAGATGTATGCATATGCATGCAACATGTTGTCACGATGATATTTCTCTGCCGAACAGAAACCTTGTGCTAGCACACAGAAGTTATAATATTCGAGAATCATTTCCATCATTAATATTATATATATAGGGATTTTTGGAATATAGATGTTTTTCTGTGTGGAACGGACACAGTAGAGAACTTACGTTACAGAGCTGAATGATCATGATGAAACAACGGATTAGATACCACTGTCAACGTGCCGATGGACAGATCAAGTTACAATTAAACGTAAATTGCGTACTATTTTGAAAATTTGCAATATCATGCTACATGCTCCATAAATTGATCAGGTGGCGATGACCGTGTACGGCTCCACGATGAAGAGTGGCCTCTGCCGGAGCTGCCGGCACCGCCGCACGCTCTGCACCAGCTCCGCCCTGTCCCCGACCCGCGACGTGAACAGCAGCATCGTCGTGCTCTGCTTTTCCTCGCCCTGCTCCTGCTGCCCGCCGTTGTCAGCTTCCTCATCGTCGTCGTCCTCCATGCCCGTGGACGCGGCGGCAACCGCTGCCGCCAGCGTGGTCGTGGACGACGGCACCCTACGTAGCCCGGGTACCAGCGGAGCAGCTTCTTCTTCCTCTGCAGCGGCTCGGGAGCAGCGCGATGGGCTCAGGTCATCAGTGACCGGCGCGCCGCCCACGAACTTGTTGATGACGATCCTGGAGCACCGCTGCGCCTTGCGGGAGGCGGCCACCACCTCCACCACCGTGCCCCGGTCCACCACCTCGACCTCGTCTTCCTCCTCCTCCTCCTCAACTTCTTCCTCGACCTCGTCATCTTCCTGCTCGTCCTCCTCGACAACTTCCGCTTCTTGGTGTGACTGCGGCTCCATGGCACTCTGCTTCTGGTGATCGCGAACAGAGGAGGAGGCGCAGTCGACGAAGCAGAGCCTGAGCCTGCCACCCTGGCGCCGCGCGTGCAGGTACCCCTGGGGCTTCACGGCCACGGCCTCCATGACCAGGCGCCCGTCGCAGCGGTGCGGGCGCATCCGGAGGCACGGCCCGTCGTCGTCCCGGCGGCGCGACATGGACGGCAGCGGGGGCGGGAAGGCGCGCTGCGGGCGCGCGCGGTGGTACCGCACCGCCGTCAGCTCCCCGTCCGCCACCTCGTCCTGCTCCTGCTCTTCTTGCAATGCCGGAGGAGTTGGGACGAAGGAGTCGGCTAAGGCGGCGGAGCTATCGTCGTTGTTGGTCTGGTAGAGGCACGCCATGACGGCGGCCTGGTCGAGGAAGTCGCCACGGGTGCCGGTCTCGGAGCCCAGGGTCTCGGTGCAGAGTGCCAAGCTCTCGTGGCTCATGGACCGCCGCACCGGCGTCGGGTAACTGGCCTTGGCCGGCGGCAGCGTCGGGGTCTTGGTGGAGCTGTCGTCGGTAATTGTCTGGATGGCGCTCCACATGTCCAGCTGCGGCGGCGCCGGCATGGGCATGGGCGTGCGAGTGTGGCGAGGAGCCACGTCCAGCGCCGGCATCACATGACACACAGCCACCGTCATCTTGATCGAGCTAAGACGAAGTATGTGATATAGCAAAGGATCTAAGATGGTAGCTAGGAGATGATGAAGCTGAATGAATTGTTTGTTGGTTTGGAGGTGAAGTGTGAGTGAGAGAGTGGTGAGGGTTGGGAGGGTATTTGTAGGCGGGAAGGGGAGCCTTTTTGGCCGTCCAAACACAACCGGAATCCATGCTCCCAATTTTTTAGTAGTATCTCCTTGTGCCTCTGCTAATGGCAATTTATTATCTCTAACAAAGTATGGTGTGCTGTATGTTGCTGCAAAACAAGAAAGTACATTCTTTACCAGCTTGCTTAGCTAATACTAGTAAAATGGATGTCAATGGGGAACAGCAAAGCCAAGGGCATTTCAACACAAGAATCTCACTGTGTTCTGCTTTGCCAGCTCTTGTTTGTTGACACTAATTATTATTACAGAGTGTACTCCAGTATTGTTCTCTAATCATATTAATAATATGCACATAATAAAGTGAGTTTTGCTAATTTTTAGTCGACTAAAATTAAATTAGATCTCGGTAATGTCATATTCTACTAGATTTAAATCATGATCCTTCTGGCCTGAGTTGCCAAACGTGTTGCGAGTGAGATTTTTAGTTGCAAGTGAGATTGTAAATGAGATATCTATAGTTATAAGTTCTCCTGCAACTAAGATTGCATGACATCACCTGACCCAGAATTAAGCTAATTCTATGTCGATTGAGAATTAGACACACCCAAATAAGAATGGAGTGAACATATTGCACTTTGGACCAGGTATTCTGAAAAGTTATGCTTTGGACCAGGTATTGTGAAAAGTGTGCTTTGAAACTTCAGCCCTGTTGTTACACAGAATCAATGCATATATATTTAATTATGCACATTAGCAAACATCTAGTACTACTAGCTAGTAATATTAACAAGGATCGCTTACAGCTACGCAAGCACTTTGCTCCTTGTTGTTAACTTTGCGCTCATGTTGTTTTTGCACCTTTTTATTCCCTTTTCTCCTAATAATACTTAATGTTTCTGTGGTCGAGCTAGCTAGGTCAGTGGAAACGAGTCCACCCAGCATGCATCGCCAGTACCAAGCGTGGAACATGGAAGAATACTCACCAATTCATTACTAATTTGTCTCCTTGTGCCTTAATAATCAAATTACCCAAGAAAGAAAGAACCAATCAATTAACTAATCAGCCAGCTGCGCTCTTGCATCACTGATGTCGCCCACCACACACAAATATCCTCCTCTGATTCCCTGGCCTAAGGCAACCTACTTTGTTTTGTTCCCTCTTAGTGGCTAACGTAGGTAGTTACATATTGCATCATGCCCACTAGCTAGGGCAAGCTACTGCCTACTTTGTTTCAAAACTTACCTAGTGCATGCAATCAGGCCTCGCGTAGACGGCTGGTAAAAATGCTCACTTTCTTATTGAAAATTAGTTCACAGACCATAGAGCTTAATTAGGTTTAATTTGAGTAAGAATTATAAGCATATGCAAATGCAACATACATTGCATGCATGCAAGTGGGGTGGAGGGTGAGATGAGCAGGATTCCATCCTCTTTCCAATTTCTCTTTCTGGCTCCTTTCCATCGATACAGAATAGAATATATATATGTGCAGGATTATTTTAGTCGTTCTCTTTTCTCCTCATCCTCTTAATTCTTCAAGTGGTACTGTGCTCCATGCTTATAGATACCAATTAGCCCTCTTGGATAGGTCGCGTAGTCGTGTCTCTTCTTCGATCTCTTCTGATTTTTGTTCTGTCTCTTGATCAAATTATTCTAGTGCTGCTTCTACTTCAAGCCAAATTCCCATGCCCTCAAAGCTAGCAAACGATTTTGTTGCACATTTTCACATAAAAACTGTGAGGCCTCTATTACGCTTGAAAAAGTTCATACTTTTGATTATATATCAACGAGTTTTATTATATGCCATTCTCTCCAAAAAAAAATTAAGACTATAAACTGATGCTAGCGTAAGGAGGCAGTAGCTACATAGCTAGGTAATAAGAGATGCTAGAGAAAGCAAAAGAAGACAATTCAATTTCTCATATTATTTTGTGAGCTAGGATATATAGCTATGTCCACTTGTGAACCTAGACTAAAGTAACATCCGACATTGAACAACTAATCTGCGTCACTCACTACAGGAATGGGAAGCTACGCCGACGGCTAGTCGCTACGCCGACGGCCAAACATCGGGGCCGTCGGCGTAGCCATCGTCTAGGCTAGCTCCGCCAAGCAGCCGTCGGCGTAGAATTGCCCTCGGCATATCCTATGCTACGCCGACGGCTGCCCTCGGCGTAGCATACGCCGACGGCTGCCCTCGGCGTAGCTATTTTTTATTTTATCTCATTAAACTTTGAAAAATCATAACTAAATCATTCTAATTCGGAAAAATACAAATAATATATCAAAATTTGCAGAAAAATAAGACCTATCTATCTACACTCAAATATTACACATTTATAAATAAAAATTAAGTAAAACATAAGACATTATATATAGTTTAAAACGGGTATAAAAAATTCAAAAATGATCGAAACAATGTGAAACCTTCGCGTGGTGTTATATTATGTGACATAGTTAGAAATAAAAATATCAAACTTGGTATATTGATTATGTCTCAAAGAAACTTTCACAAAATGACCTATCTCATTCGAGGTTTTTTGGCTTTCGGGTCAAATGACCAATGTTATGGCTAGAATCAAGGCATAGTTTGTGATAATGTGCCCATATTATGCATACACATGCATCATGGGATGGCGAACAATGTTGCAGGAGGAAGTTTTCCTTTTCGTCGCACCAAAAAGCCATTTCCCATTTTCTGAGCATAAAAAACGGACGATTTTGTGAAGCAACCACCAAATGGCTAATTCAAAATGGTACCACCACATTTTACAAAAATACTATACCACCTTATATAGACAATGCCCCAACAGGGGAATCCGAAACCTTTCCGTCCACCTCTGATAAAAAAGACAAATTCCTGCCGAATCGGCAGGAAGTGGGTCAGATATGAACTACAGGTACATGATCCGATGCTCATGTTTTTTTATAAAAATCATTTTAGGTTCACAATATTCTATTTTATCAAAGATCCAATGCAAGTTTAGCGAGGCTCGGCCCGAGCTAAGAATCTTCATGCCCGAGTTCGACAAAGTTTGACGATAGTTTAAAGCGGGCATAAAAATTCAAAAACGATCGAAACAATGTGAAACCTTCGTGGTGTCATATTATGTGACATAGTTATAAGTAAAATATTAAACTTGATATATTGATTATGTCTCAAAAACCTTCACAAAATGACCTATCTCATTCGAGGTTTCTTGGCTTTGTCAAATGATCAATGTTATGGCTAGAATCAAGGCATAGTTTGTGATAATGTGTCCATATTGTGCATACACATGCATCATGGGATGGCGAACAATGTTGCAGGAGGAAGTTTTCCTTTTCGTCGCACCAAAAAGCCATTTCCCATTTTCTGAGCACAAAAAACGGACGATTTTGTGAAGCAACCACCAAATGGCTAATTCAAAATGGTACCACCATATTTTACAAAAATACTATACCACCTTATATAGACAATGCCCCAACAGGGGAATCCGAAACCTTTCCGTCCACCTCTGATAAAAAAGACAAATTCTGTAGAATCGGCGGAAGTGGGTCGAATATGAACTATGGTACATGATCCGATGCTCATGTTTTTTTACAAAAATCATTTTTAGGTTCACAATATGCTATTTTATCAAAGATCCAATGCAAATTTAGCGAGGCTCGGCCCCGAGCTAAGAATCTTCATGCCCGCCGTTCGACAAAGTTTGACGATAGTTTAAAACGGGCATAAAAAATTCAAAAACGGTCGAAACAATGCGAAACCTTCGCGTGGTGTCATATTATGTGACATAGTTATAAGTAAAAATATTAAACTTGATATATTGATTATGTCTCAAAAAAACCTTCACAAAATGACCTATCTCATTCGAGGTTTCTTGGCTTTCGGGTCAAATGACCAATGTTATGGCTAGAATCAAGGCATAGTTTGTGATAATGTGTCCATATTGTGCATACACATGCATCATGGGATGGCGAACAATGTTGCAGGAGGAAGTTTTCCTTTTCGTCGCACCAAAAAGCCATTTCCCATTTTCTGAGCACAAAAAACGGACGATTTTGTGAAGCAACCACCAAATGGCTAATTCAAAATGGTACCACCATATTTTACAAAAATACTATACCACCTTATATAGACAATGCCCCAACAGGGAATCAAACCTTCCGTCCACCTCGATAAAAGACAAATTCCTGCCGAATCGGCAGGAAGTGGGTCAGATATGAACTACAGGTACATGATCCGATGCTCATGTTTTTTTATAAAAATCATTTTAGGTTCACAATATTCTATTTTATCAAAGATCCAATGCAAGTTTTCCTTTTCATCGCACCAAAAAGCCATTTTTCATTATCCGAGCGCAAAAAGTGAATTTTCTAAAGCAACCACCAAATAGATAATTCAAAAAAGTAGGGTTTGTGATTAGTTGATATGGATATCATATTTGGATTCCTCTCATTTTTCTTATCAATTTAGACATATTATTTGTTAAATTCCGATTTATAGATTTAAAGATATTAATTATTCCATATTAAATAGAAAAATACAAAAAAGTAAAATTATTATATTTTTATTTGAATTCAATAATATTTTTACTTATTCATTAATGTTTATTTAAATAATTGTTTGTAATTTCAAAAAATATCAACATGTGACATGTTGATAGAAGGGTTAATAGGATTGATATCATAGTATTGACAACAATGTATCAATTACTTTTTGAAAGCAGTTACGAAGGAACGAGGAAGTTAAGCGTGCTGGAGCTGGAGTAGTATTAGGATGGGTGACCTTCCGGGAAGTTCGACCAAGACTGCAATTTAATTAAATATTAAGTGTAATTAGTGTTAAAAATGTTCAAAGTTAGAGATTAACGAGTCAAACAATTTAAATATTCAAAAATTAAGAAAATGAAAATAAAAATTATTTTTTAAAAAAAATTATTTTTTTTTTTAAAAATATTTTTGCAACCTGTCGACAAACTATGCCGACGGCCGCTACGCCGACGGCATTGCCGTCGGCGTAGCATACGCCGACGGCCTGTATGTGCTCCGCCGAGGGAGCCCTTTGCCGAGGAGGCTACGCCGAGGGCAGCCGTCGGCGTAGCATACGCCGAGGGCATTTTGGGCTACGCCGACGGCTTTTTGCCCTCGGCGTAGCGCGCGCGTCCTGTAGTGTCTCCATCTGTTTAGTTGGTGTGCTACCAGTACAATAGATAATTACAAGCTAATATTGCACATCAGTAAGTAATAATTTCTTCCTTTTCAAAAAGAACTCCACATCGAACCTTTTCACGCAAAAATTACAGTACTAGAGAATCGGTAGAAACCTTAGCTTTTTCAGAATTATATAAGAAGGCGGTGTACATCTCCAAAGTAGCTGGGTTTTTACTACAGAAAACTGGAAATGATCGAACCATGGGAACGAATGAACATGGCTATCACCTTCTTTGGTCTGGATGTTCCAATCCTTTTAGAAAAACCAGTTCACTGTGTGCCGTGCGATGCAATCTACGTTCGTGATCTCGTATATTTCTAGGTTTTCACAGTTTTGCCATTTATATAACACTATTTAGATAATAAAAGGCCGCATGTATCTATTGATATAGAGTCTAGGGCAAGGCTCCATTTAAAAAAAAGATAATAAAAGGGCGAGTAAATAGCACCGGAGGTCATAGAACTTGTCCCCCACGTGCAATTAAGTCACACATCTTATAAAATAGACTAACCGATCACATAAGTTATCAAATACATGCACCGCAGGTCACAATTTGGTTAACCAGACAGTTTTTAACACAATGCATCACACACGTGTCACGTTCGGTCAACATGGCACTTAAAATTTTACAAAAACCCCCTCATGTCTATCTAGCCGGGTTCAGTTGAAATTTTATTTTTTTTGAATCAGATCACGTTAGTTACACAAAGTCAAAAAAATAAGTTCACGTAAGGATTCACGTCGATCGAATCGATCTGCTCGTTCCCGTTCGTGGTGTGCGCGTCAATGGAGGACGCGAGCGGCGGACCGGCGACCGTGGCCAGCTCGTCGGGGACGCCGCATGTGGAGGAAAAGACCCTATGCGTCGAGGAGATGGCGCTACCCGCTGATTTCGCCCGTCTCCGGCTCAAACGGCGGGAGGCCTCGGTCCATGGTGAGGTTCTTTTCTCCCATGATCTATGATTTCCATTCAAAGGAGGATTTTTAGGGTACCCTGGTACTTCAGGGGGCATTAGGAGTACCGATCAAATCAAATCTCGTGGGCTGTTATTGCTGACATCTGAATCGCTGATTACTGCACTAGTGAATTGTTGTCCCCTGTACGTGATGATCTGCTACCTTTTGTTCTTCACGTACGTTGAGGTTCCTAGCTATTTCAAATATGTATCATGGTCAGTTAGCTGCTGCCAGAACCAATTACCAAATAAATTGACAAGAATGGCTTCCGTTATATGGTACAGGATCAACGGATGAACGACAGCAGGATGAGCAGAGAAAAAGATCTTGAGCTTCCATTATTTGATCTGAATACATTTCAGTCCATATTAACATTTTTGTTAGAAGTCCCTATTAACCTTACGAGGCAGTCTCACATGATGATTTAAAAAAAAACGACCGGTTAAACAATTTATGACCTGCGGTGCGCGCGTTTGACAAGTTGTATGACTGGTTAGTCTATTTTACAAGTTATGTGACTTAAGTGCACGTGAGTGACAAGTTCTTTGACCTCCGATGCTATTAACTCTAAAAGGGCTGTATGCACATCACCGTGATGCAGACCGGGTCTATGCTCCCCGTTCTAAGCCACGACATTCTCACGGGATATGTTAACATGGGAATTGTAAAACAAGTAGTAGTAGTGGTTAAGTGATGCACATATGGAGCCCACGTAAATGTACGAAACGATAAGCGAGCTACCAATAAAGTTTTCTTTTAAGGAAGGAAAGTCTCGGCTAAGTTGATTTCGACGAGCCAAGTGTTGCCACACGGCGCAACCCAGATCGTTGTTATGGTCGACCTTTGCATACGACGACACACTGCTTTCTATTTTACACACCGTGAATCCTCCAGCCTTCGATATGCCATGGTATGTGATCGGATGGCCCTCATCAGCCTTTGTGTTTGTGCTTTGTCCTCTAGTTGTCCCTATGAGCAAAGAAAATGTAACAAAAAAGGTGGGGATTCGGGGCATCATGAGCTACTAGCTAGCTATAGTTGAAAGGGATGGATCGAAGGAAATGGAATCGGAGGAGGCTAAGCAAAGTAGTAAAGGCCAAAGCAACAGAGAAAGGGGTTCTTTTTTGCTTAGCTCGACCTGCGCTCATGCACTCCCAAAATGGAACTTGTAGCTCTTGATGTCGTTATCTTGCCAGATTAAATTAAGTGGAATGAGATGCACGAACAATTGCTGATTTCATCGGTAAAGTTACATGCATTGCCTTTTTTGCTGGTTATATAAATGGTTGGTGGAAATGTATGATGCCTGCACTTGGGTGTTGTAACATACTCCCTCCATTTCAATGAATAAGTTGTCCTTTAAAAAAACATTGTTTTTCCTAAATATTTTGGTGTTGATGATAATCTCACTTGTGGTTTAATTGTATGCCTAAGTTTCATGTTTATTCGTTTGCAATGTGATGTGTAAACCTTTCTCTTGAAGACTCGTGAAAACGGCACCCTTTGTTTTTGCTTTTCTCTTTTTTATTGTTTCTTTAGGTCGCCGTACTATCAAGAGGAGATCCATCTCGGAAGGTTATGGGGAATCATGTTTTCTTGCACAAACCATATTTGCACCGCCACAGCCCTCCTATTGTTCAGCGAGAGAGTGATCTTTCGAGGTGTTTGGGTTGTTTGGTGGAAATGTATGATGCCTGCACTTGGGTGTTGTAACATACTCCCTCCATTTCAATGAATAAGTTGTCCTCGTTTTTCGTATTTTTCTCAAAAATCAATCTAAATATATAAAGATTATTTTTTATTAAATTCTCTTTATTAGAAAGTGTTTTTCAATAGAAATACAACAATACTAATTATGTATAATATAATTAATATATTGTTGCTTAATTTTTCAGACAAAGTTCGTCTTAGAATGCGTGTCCATAGGAACAAGAATTAGATGCACGAACAATTGTTGATTTCATTGGTAAAGTTGCATGAATTGCTTTTTTCTAGTTATATATATGTTCGGTGGAAATGTATGATGCATGCACTTGGGCGCAGGGGCCAAGCTCCCAGTAGGGTAAGGTAAGGCGATCGCCCTACCTTAGTTTTTGGTGAATATATTTAGATGCACTTTTTTCTGAAAAATTGACTAGTTTTTTTACTAGTTAAACATCGAAAGCGGACTTCGTATAAAAAATATATGCTAGGTTTAGTGAACGCTATTAGCAATCGAATTCGAAGCGAAATGACTAGGTCTAGTCTAGTCGGAACCAACTATTTCTTCTCTTGTCGCTGTCTATGGGGCTATCTAGGATGTTTATAAAGCTGATTTTTTGCGTGAGGTGGTTAATCTAGCTAAAGATAATCCATACCTTATTCTTATAGGTGGGAACTTTAACTTGCTTAGATTCCCTCATAAGAAAAGTCGGGGCCATTTTGATGAACATTGGCATTTCATGTTTAATGTTGTCATTGATAGCCTAGACTTGAGAGAGGTTACTATGTTAGGAAGACAGTTCACCTGGGCTAAATTGGATAGAGTGCTTATATATGGATACCACATGGAAAGATAAATTTCCTATGGTAACTATTCGTGCTCTAGAGCGTATGGAGGCTTTGTCAGATCATACTCCATTATTGTTATCTGTTGGAACACCACCATGAAAATCCAAAAATAGTTTCAAATTTAAACTACGATGGATCAATTGAGATGGTTTCTATTAGTTGGTAAAGGCTATTTGGGAGAAACCGTTTTGTAGTGGTCAAACACCTATACAACGATGGAATAAAAAATGCGTGCCTTATGCAAATTTCTTCGTGGTTTGGTCAGATATACTGCTGGTATCCTTTAAAAAGATAAAATACGCCTTTCAGCTATTATTAATGATATAGAAGCTTCATCGTAAGTTAGGTTATTGATTGCATACGAGGTTGAACTGAAAAACCAATCGAATGCGGAAATTGCTAGACTTCTTCACAAGGAAGAACTCAAATGGTACCAACGCTCTAAAGCTAAATTCATCCTTAAAGGAGATGCGAATACAAGATACTTCTATGCTGTTGCCAATGGCAAGCATAAAAAGAAACTTATTCACTCCCTAATTTAGGAGGAAGGTACAATAGAGGGTCAGGAGGAACTTAAATATTATATTACAAGTTATTATAAATCTTTGTTTGGGGAACCGCCGGAAAACTCCTTTTTGTTGGATGAGTCACAAACTGACGATATTCCTTAGGTTTCGGTTGAGAAAATAGCTTTCTAACCGCTCCTTATACAGGGGAGGAGGTCAAGAAATCTATATTCCAAATGAAACATAACAAAGCGCCAGGGCCTGATGGCTTTCCAGCGAATTTTTATGAAAAAATTTAGGAAGTGATCAAGGTAGACCCGATGCATTTATTTGATTTTTGACAAGTAGGTCAACTTGACCTTTTTAGACTTAATTTTAGTAACATAATTTTACTACCTAAGCTTATTAATGCAAAAAGGATACAATAGTATCGCCCAATCTGCCTTCTTAACCTTAGTTTTAAAAATTTCACAAAAATTACTACAATTAGACTAAATTCAATTGCTGATCATGTAGTTCGCCCTTCTCAGACTGCTTTCATGCAAGGTAGAAACATCCTAGATGGTTTAGTAATCTTGCATGAAATAATTCATGAACTACACTTAAAGAAATTAAATGAAGTCCTATTCAATATTGACTTTGAGAAGGATCATGATAAAGTTAATTGTTCTTTCCTCCAGCAAACACTCCGTATGAAAAGGTTTTCTGAGGAGTGGCATGCTCGCATACAGTCCTTTGTGTCTAGCGAAAGTGTTGCCATAAACGTAAACGATGACACTGGCAAATATTTTCAAAGCAAAAAAGGGCCGAGGCAAGGGAATCCTCTATCGCCTATACTATTTAATATAGTGGCTGATATGTTGGCCATCCTTATTGAGAGAGCCAAGGCTGATGGACAAATTGAAGGTTTAGTTCACCATCTTGTCGATGGTGGTCTTTCTATTCTTCAATACGCTGATGATACAATCTTATTTATGGAATATTATCTGGAGAAAGCTAAGAATCTAAAATTAATTTTGTCAGTATTTGAGCAACTCTCAGGATTGAAAATTAACTTCCATAAGAGTGACTTGTATTGTTTTGGCGAGGCTCAAAACGAGACTCACCTATATTCCGACCTTTTCGGCTATGGTCAGGGGAAATTTCCAATTAACTATCTGGGTATACCGATTCACTATCGGCGCCTTACGATAGCTGAATGGAAGCTCGTTGAGGAAAGACTTCAGAAACGTCTTAGTAGTTGGAAAGGTAAATTGCTATCCCAGAGCGGAAGACTTGTACTCATAAATTCAGTACTCACCAACATGGTACTGTATATGATTTCGTTTTTCCTCAGTTACAAAAAGGTGTCTTGACGAAAGTGGATTATTTCCGGTCAAGATTTTTTTGGCAAGGGGATAGTAAGAAAAAGAAATATCGACTGGCAGAATGGAATGTGGTTTGCCGACTAAAAGAATATGGTGGATTGGGCATATATGATTCACAATTCAAAATCACTGCACTTTTTGTAGGGTTCGTTGCATGGAAAACAAAAAATTATATCGCAAGTACACATAAAACCAAGATCCAATCTATGGAAAAGCCAAGATCTGATCTACGAGATTGGTGCAACGAGATTAAAGAGAACTAACCCTCATAGATCCAAAGCGTTTAACGAGATCGGATCTCATGGTTGATGTAGTCGATCACTTGCCGATCTCAAGATCGCGTAGACGATCCTTCCTTCGCCGTGTTCTGACAGTGCTTTTCCTTCACGTAGTCGATGAAGACCTTCCTCTCCCCATTCCAGTGGGCAGTGGAGGTAGTAGATCCCCTCGGAATCCCAGTAGTATGAAGGCGTGGTGGTGGTGGTGGAGGATAGAATCCTACAGGGCTTCGCCTAAGCCGGAGCAGGAAGACAGAGGAGGGAGGAGAGGGCCGGCTAGGGTTGAGGTGAGGGAGGAGGGGTGCGCCCCTACCCCTCTTTATATAGATGGGGGCTGCAGCCAGGGTTCGCACCCCTGGCCGAGATCTTCACAAACTCGGCGGCCAAGATAGGGAGAGGTGGGAACTTGTCCCCCAAGTTGCCTCCTTAGCAAATTAGGGTTTTCCCCTCTTTCCTTGAGTTGGCTGGTTGGGCCCTCTTATCCTTGGTGCGGCTGGCCCTAGGCCCCCACGGCATGCCACAACCCAAGTGCCCCCCCGGGGTGGTGGACCCATTGGTGGTCCTTCTAGAAGCTTCCGATCAAAACGCCGAAAACATTTCCGAACCCCGAAAATAGACTTACCTTATATGAATATTATTCTCCGAATCATTCTCGATCTCCTTGTGATGTCCTGGATCCAATCTGAGACTCTAAACAACATTCGATCTCCAACTCACATTCCATATCTACTTAAACAACATCGAACCTTAAGTGTGTCACCCTACAGTTCGTGAACTATGCAGACATGACCGAGACACCTCTCCGATCAATAACCAATAGTGGGATCTGGATATCCATAATGGCTCCCACATATTCAACGATGACTTCGTGATCGAATGAACCATTAACATACGATACTGATTCCCTTTGTCGTACGATACTTTACTTATCCGAGGTTCTATCGTCGGTATCTCCATACCTAGTCCAACCTCATTACTGATAAGTACTCTTTACTCGTTCCAAGATATGACATCCCTTGTGACCTAGTCACAAGCTTGCAAGCCAATTGGATGACATTCCACCGGGAGGGCCCAGAGTATATCTATCTGTCATATGGATGGACAAATCCCACTCTTGATCCATGTGCTTCAACACATACTTTCAGAATACCCAATGCCACCTTTATAACCACCTATTTATGGAAGTGGTGTTTGATGTCATCAAAGTACTCATCCGGTGATGGTGATTAACATGATATCATGGTCGAAGGATTATGTTACTATGTATCTGAAATCTTGTAGCAAAACGTGTAGGGTTCGCAGCATAGAAAACAAAAAAATTCCTACGATGGGAACATCTAAGTACCAAGATCTATCTACTAGATACAAGCAACGGGTGGATATACATCCATAGAATACATACCCTCGAAGACCGAATAGCGTTAACGAGGTTGTACTCGTGGATGATGTACAAGAACGCTTGCCGATCTCAAGATCGTGATGAAGTCCGTCTGGTCCAGCCGGTCCAGCACGATCAAGTCCAGCACCTCAAAGCAGTGGTGCATCTGTGATTGCACACACGTATGGGTACCCCGACAACCTCCACGCCCTCGCTCCAGCGAAGCAGCGGAAGCAACAAATCCTTCCAGAAAAAGCCACCGGGAACATGTATCTCGCTGATCCGAGACCATGGGGAAATTCTAAAGGGGGGAGAGAGATCCTTCGCGAGGAGGTGTGCTTTGAGAGGATGAGAGGGGGGCCTTTTATAGGGGAGACGGGGGTACCCAAGGGGCATGACGCCCAGCCATGGGGTCTTCCCCCACGTCTCCCACATTCATGTGGGTGGAGATCCCACTCAAAATGAAAAGCCTCCGCTCCCATAAAAGAGCCTCCACTCAAAAATCCACTCACATGCATTAAATTTCCACCAAATTTAATGCAAGATCTCATTTAAATAAAACTCTTTTATTTATTTGTTCAGAATTTTGTTAATTACTTTAATTAACAAACATTCACATAAAACCCCTTGCTAGTATTCCATTTCACATGCAGAACCAGTTTCAGCAATTTCAACCAAGCTTTGGTGTCTAGTGAAATAAGTTCCTGCGCTTTCCTTTTCTTTTTCTGGCATATCATTTGCTCCGAATGGTGTCGGTATCCCTTAAGTGTGTCACCCTACGGTTCGCGAATAATGCGGACATGATCGAGACCCTTCTACGATCAATAATCAGTAGCGGGACCTGGAGATCCATACTGACGCCCACACATTCAACGATGACTTCTGTGATCGTGTGAACCTTTTACGCTAGTATCTTATTCCCTTTGTTTCACGATATATTACATGTCGATCATCGGTATCTCCATACCTAGTTTGATCTCGTTACCGACATGCACTCTTTTCTCGTTCCCGTGATATAACATTCTAGTGATCAAATCACTTGCTTGCAAGCTAATCAATGTGATATCATCGAGAGGGCCCAGAGTATATCTATCCGTCATCGGGATGAACAAATTCCACTCTTGATCCATGAGTCTCACAATAACACTTTAGTAGTTTTGAAGCCATCTTTATAATCACCCAATTACCGTGTGACGTTTGATGTCAACAAGAAACTCTTCCGGTGTTAGTGATTGGCATGATCTCATGGTCTAAGGATTAGGATCACTTCGTAAGTTGTTATAGCAATATAAACTCAATGACTTTGATTGTAATGCTATACTTTGGATGATTTTTCATCACATCATTACACTAATGTTGTGACCTCGTTATTAACAACATCCAATGTCCATGATCAGGAAACCTTTGATCATCTTGTTAATCAACGAGCTAGTTATAAGAGAGGCATAACTAGGAACTTCCTTTTTGTTTATTAAACACACATGTATTAACGGTAATACGGTAATAACCACTTTATTATTGCCTCTCGGGCATATTCCCTTCAGTCTCCCACTTGCACTAGAGACAATAATCTAGTTTGAAAACTTTGTGTATTGAACACATATGGCTTTCTAGTGTTCCATATACGCAATTGCAAGTGGTTAACATAATCTACGGATCTGACGCTTTCAGGTCCGTGTGTATTTGCATGTCTTACGTCTTCACGCATCACTCATTCTCCAATGAGATGGCATTGTATAAATTAGGTCTTTTGGTGAGACCTTTAGTTCCTTGGGGTTAAAACACGTCGATACTATTGTCGTACAATATATCTTTAGTGTAAGCCCGTTGAGAACCACACCTTAGTTTGATAACAAACTACTTGACACAAATGCCCTCCTTTGCTGCTACTATAGTAGTCATATACTTAGCCTTTTTGTTGTAGTATTCGTCACAATGTCTTAACTATGGATTTCATGCAAATCCATCATGAAATCTTCTTTCCATTAGATTGTGCCACTGTAACATCCCTAAAATCATGTTTTAAAACTCATGCATATCATCCATGCATCCATGATCATTTAGGGTTTCAATTCAAAATCATTTCAAAAACAGGAGCATATATTGCTCATTATTTTATGTATGAATACTCTAGCCTTTGGGCTACTTGCTAATGAGTAAGGTACAAAAATTCATTCAGTAGTGTTTTGAGTTCAAACATAAGAGATTTCAAAAGCTTGAATAAAGTTTCCAAACAAAGTATGAAATAAAACCAAGTTTATGTCAATTATTATGTCTCTTAATGTCTTGGTTCTATTTTATTTTTCAATGACCCAAGTTGGTGTTTGTAAACAGAAAGGTTTGACACTTATTTAAATACAAAATACACTTTGCAAAAGTCCAGAGAAGGTTTGGAGTCAAACTGATTTGAAAAGGAGTTTGAAAATCATTTTATAAAATCAAACAGAAAAATAAAAGGAATAAAGAGAAAAAAAAATAAGCAGCCAGCCATTCTGGCCCAACCTAGCCCAACTTGACCCATCCAGCCCAGCAACCCCTCCCGTGAACCGTTTTTCTGTACTCGCAATCAAACCCGCGGAGTGACTGACCGCCTGACCCCACCTACCCTCTGTTTCTCTCGCTGACAACGCGGCCCACGCAATGGTCTTCTTCTCCACCCGGCGACGAGTTCCTCCCCCCAAATCACTCGGCCGTTTCTGGATTGATTTGTGGCTTCAATTCACGATCAATGCTCGAGGGAATCACGCTCGCGACCTTGCTACTTAAACCTCCTCTGCCCTCTCTCCATTTTCCCCCAGACCCCGAGCATAGAGCGCCCCCAGGCTGCCAGTATTCGCCCTTACACCGCCGCAGACAGAACCCACTCCGGTGACCAATCCCGGTGAGCTCCGTGCGCGCCTTCCTCTTTGATTCACGCGAACTGCTTCAAAACCTCCTTGCGCTCCTTCTAACATCTTTGGTTCGTCCTGTACTGCCCCAGGTCGTCAACTCCATCGAACACCGCAAGTTCCCGACGCCGTCTCCAACTCCGGCGAGTAAATTCGGTGAGCCTCGTGTTCCCCTCCATTTCTTAATCACACGGACGTGTTCGCCTGCATCTAGCGCACCTGATAACGCCTTTTGTTTGGATCCTCGTGCCCCAGAACGTCATCTTCGACTCCATCAGTGAGCATCCGACGCCATGCACGACTCCGACGAGGTCCAGCGACCACCTCTGCACGCCCCTTCGCCAACGAAGCCCACCTTGAGCATCAGCAGCACACGACGAGCTTGGTAAGCCCCTTCTCCCTCTCCCGCGCGACCTAGAATGCCGGGAGCAGCTCTAAAAGAGACGCCGCCGCCAGTCGCCGCCGCTAGCGCCGCCCGTCTGTGGTCAATTATATTAGGGCCATAGGATTTAGATCTAACGAGTAAGATTAGATCTATGTCGAAGAGGTACGTGTTAGATCTGGCCGTGCATCTTTATTTAGATCATGTGGCTCACGTTGATCGATCCGCCCAAACCGGTACCAACCAATAGGAACACGCCGCGTGGCCAGGGTTTTGATTTAAAATCAGAATTTGAATCTATTAGATGTTTAAACTTGTTTTAATCATAACTTTTGATTCCCACGTCCAAATTTGATGAATTTTATATCAATGGAATCAGGAGAGAAAGCCCTTTTCAATTATGAAATGTGTTTAATGTTTTGCTTCTGTTAAAATGTGTGTTTTGCAGAAACATGTGTAGGCATAATTTGGATATAATAATTATTTGAGAAATGATTTATTGTTCAAATAAAGTTTGTTTGGCAAGTTTTGAACTTGTTTATGAATCAGTACTGTGCACTTGTCTTGTTTTGTGTATAAAATCATCACATGTCATATTGCATGCATTCATATATTTTTGCTTATATTTATTTTGTATGTGATTTGGTGTTATCATTTTATGTGTAGATCTTGGTGCAAATAGTGATTGTGATTGTGAGGATTGTAGCTACTCTCCAAACTACCAAGGCAAGTGGTGCTTCATGATTTTCTCCCTATGTTTTACAACTATGCATTAGAAATATTTTGCTAGTCTTGCATGGTTATATTTTGCTTATATGTTATGCTTGGGAAATCCTAGTAGTTGTAGAATTGCTAGAAATTTCTAAGTTAAGATGCTTACCTATGCCATGCTTAGCCTAGCTAGTAGCAACCAAGGATGTCTATGTGTTCATGCTATGAATAAATATTTCTAAGTCTTTGGACTATGTTGTTGCTTAATAAAACAACTAAGTGAATGAATCACCTGGGTGGAATGGTTGTGAATGGGTTATGTTGAGTGGTTACACAAGGCCCATTTCTATGGTTTAACTTGTGTATCTCACTTGTGGAAAGCCACCCAGGAACAAAGGGATTTGAGAGGCCAAATGTTAAGAAGCTTCTAGTGCAGCCACTTGGCAATATGGGCTCTGCCTGGATCATATAGGTTGCAATAACTTACCATTTGGACAGTTGGTGGTAGTGGGATGATAGGTTGAAACGCGTCCATTTGGTCTAAGGGAAGGCTTCTGAAAGGTCCTGTCTTGGTGAAAATCAAGTCTTGTGGGGAAAGTGAACAACCTCTGCAGATGGAAGAATATAAGTACTTAGCCATGTCCCTGGTATTGGACAATTTGAGCATCAAGACATGGAAGCTATCAAGAATCTCCTCATCCTAATTTCTAAGTAAAACTTGTGGTTGAACAAGGGTGAAGGACCCCAATGTCTATTGGTGGTTCCTTGGGAAAAGTTTTGACAAAGAAAAACTTAGTGTTTTCAACTAATAGGCAAAACCTATTTTGAGCAAAGCAAGCCTAAGCTACACTTAGCCAAATTTCATATAGTATCTAGTCCACCAATATTCTACTAAGGTATCACTTGCCAATACTGTTCCAATGTATTGACCCACTGTGGCTGTAACTTGTGATGTTGCAGGTTATTCTGATGATGATTAGGAGTCATGAGTCTACACTCAACATGCTTGCCTGTGGCACATGAAGATGAAGACTTATTTATCTTATTACTTATTTAAGCTCTTGTACTAGGCCTGTGGCCATGGAGTTGTAAAAGACTATGTTTGTCTCTGGAATGACTGTAATAATGACCTTTGTTTCTGTGTACTTCATCTTAAACTGTGGATGCTAGCATTGATCCAGGGACTAGCATTGCAATCACAGGGATCCTTTTCCTTTATAAAGGAGGGATCTTACAGATGGTATCAGAGTACTGTGTTGCCTGTAGGATTATGACCCTAGGATTGGAAACCACTAAGGAAAAAAATTTCAACAACTTCCACACTTGTCTTTTCTTCTCGTAAACTTTTCTAATCTTCTTTCTCATCTCTATTTGTAGATGAACTCCATCAACGAAGCCGTGAAGAAGGGACCACTCATGACAATGACTTTGGAATGTGAGACAGAGTTCCCAAGGCTCCCAAGGACCTCATGGTTGCCATGGGAATACATGGTGCAGCTGTGTACAAAGGTTTTCCTGTGATGGATGAAGGAGTTGAGTACTGGTGGGTGCAACTTCACTTGTATAAAAACAAGGAAGACAACCACAAGGACTCAGGATTCTGCATGGTCACCAACACAACGATGCACACCACATTCTTTGATTCAGCAAGGGATGCAGCTTGGAGGGCCATCAAAGAACTTGGTGATAGAATCAAGTGCAGAATGCTTAACACTCAGAATGATCTTAAGGAAGAAAAGAAACATACCCAAGAGTTAGAGGCTACCAATCAAAGTTTAAGGAAAGACATCATAGACTTAGCAATGGAGTCATGTGATCAAGATAAACAGATTGCCTCTAGGGATGCCTTGTTAGCCAACTTGGCAAGTGAGATGGGATTGTAACGTACTTCGATAGTTGGACCACCACATTTATCATTTTATTTTCCCAAATGTTGTTTAAAATAAGTTGAACCTTGGTTGTTGTAATGAATCCATGTATGCCTTGACTTGTGTGTTTTGATTTCCAAAGTTATGCATGTGATGCCATGTCTTGTGACTTGTCTTAAAATTGTGTTGAATTCTAACTTTTTCTATCTTATTAAATAGATGCCTAATGTTACCATCAGCACTGTTGAAGAGTTCCAGGGAACTCGTTTTGGCCCTCGTATTATTGAGCTCACTAGTTTGCTCAATCTCCCTCTTCCTACCATCATGGTGCTTCCCCTCACCAAGTTTGAGAGGAAAGACCTTTGGGGCTTCAAGGTCAATCAGCCCGGACGCCAGACTGAGCCAACCACGGAGGATATCATCTTCAAGATCATGCACGATGACAAGGAGAGAGGCCTAGAGGTAGTCATGCAGGACTTGATTGAACGTTTGTTAGGGAGACAATCTCGACAGGTTAGAGGTACTCACTTCCACACCTTCGGTAGACGTGATGAGGATGGTGAGGCCATTGACTTCGAGGACACTTCGAGGGAGACAGAAGAGCCGATTCGTCTATACCTCCAGGACTTAGAGGTTCTTCTTAGGCACGTGGACACTGATAGGAACAACGTCATGCTCAGCAATGACGAACTCCAGGTGCAGCTTCGTGAGAAGGACAAGCTCTTCGCGGAGCAAGATGAGATAGTCAAGGAGATGGAGGCCAAGTTCGAGAGTCAGGACAGAAAGTTCAAGAGTCAAGAGAAGCGAGTCCAAGACAGGAACAAGAGGATTCGAGACATGACTACAGAACTAGAGGCCAAGGACTTCGAGCTCGAGCATCAGTAGACTGTGATTGAGAGCCTTCGTTCTCAGAAGAGGGCTCTCAAAGCCAAAGTAGAGACCTTGACCACCAATGTCGAGGAATACAAGACCGCTATGGATAATGCATGTCTTACATTTGTTGAGGAGGAGGTTGATGCCGAGGAGTAGTGATGACTACTCATTTATCATTTATTTATCATGCTTTTTATTGAGTCGCAATGACCATCCAACATGTGGATGGCTTGCTATTGGTGTGTTTACTTTGCAAACCTGTTGTCTTTGTTGTTGAACTTTTACTATTGTGATGCATGTTTGTGAATGTTATATGATGTATTGTGCATGTTAGCATCTATGGGTATCTCATTCTTATCTCTATTGACCAAACAACAGATGCCTCCCTGACGTGCCAATCCCAACCCCAACAACAACAACAACATCACCCCTGAGATGCAGCAAATGATGACAGCTCAGACTCAGCTGATGCAGATGATGACTACGTTCGTCCAGAACCAGAACAACAACAACAATAATAACAATAACAACAACAACAATCAGAACAACCCACCGGGTTTTGACATGCTTACCAGGTTCTTGAGATTGAGGCCAGCAAAGTTCTCAGGAACAACTGATCCTATGGTGGCCAATGATTGGCTACGCTCTATGAACACGGACTTGGTAACAGTTGGCTGTACTGATGAACAGAAATTCAGATTTGCAGCTCACTTGTTGGAAGGACCAGCAGCTACTTGGTGGGATAACTTCCAAATCACCACTCCCATTGAGGATGTGACATGGGCTATCTTTGAAGATGGTTTCCGTACTTCTCACATCTCATCCAGAGTGATGAGTTTGAAGAAGAAAGAGTTCCATAACCTGAAGCAGCGCCACCGCAGCGTGGCTGAATATATTGAAGAGGTCAACAATCTGGCGCGTTATGCATCGGATGAAGTTGACACTGATGCTAAGAGGAACGAAAAGTTCCTTGAAGGGTTGAATGATGAACTGAACCTGCAGTTAGCTGTGGCCTATGTTCCCACATACCAGTCTCTTTGTGACAAGGCTGCTGTTTTGGAGAACAAAATGAAGCAAGTTGAAAGTAGGAAGAGAAAGCAGTCTGACAAGCACAGCTCGGGATCGTCTCACAAACATTCCCATTATGATGATAGTGGGAGTTCAGGATCCCACAAGAATGGGAAATTCAACAAGCACCACAACCACAACCTTCATCATGACAACAAGAGTCACCGTAGTCATGACAATGATAAGTACAAAAATCACAAGGGTGGATATAAGAGCCACCACAGTGGAAGTGGCAGTGGAAGCCATCCTGTCAAGAAAGATCTTAGTCAGGTTGAGTGTTTCAAATGCACGAAGATGGGGCATTATGCAAACGAATGCCCAGAAAAGAAAATTGAAGGACCCAACAAGCCCAACCCTTTTCAAAAGGGACAAGTGAACCACATCAATGTGGAGGAAATTTATGAGGAACCTAATGCTGTTGCTGGTAAGTTCAAACTCAATTCTGTTCTAGCATTTGTTCTCTTTGATACTAGTGCATCTCATTCATTCATATCAAGATCATTTGTTGAAATAAATGAACTACCGGTAGAAACTATTGGGTGTCCTATAAAAGTAAGTTCTCCTGGCGGAGAAATGATAGTGAATTCAGGATGTCATGATCTAGTCATAGAGTTTGGGAAGTATAAGTTTCCCGTTAACTTGATAATCCTAAACTCCCAAGGATTGGATGTCATTTTGGGAATGGACTGGATGACTAAGCACAAGGGAGTGATAGATTGTGCAAACCATACTGTCTCACTCACAACTCCAGAAAACAAAAGAATCAGATTCAAGACCAGCTTTGAATCAAAAAGGAGTAAGCTAAATTCTCTTAAGGGGGTTAGCATGGACAGTGTGCCAATTGTGAGTGAATATCCAGATGTGTTTCCGGAAGAATTGCCGGGAATGCCACCAGATAGAGATGTGGAGTTTCTTATTGACTTGCTACCAGGATCTGGACCAATAGCAAAAAGACCGTACAAGATGTCAGTTGATGAGTTGAAAGAACTCAAGAAGCAGCTTGGAGAACAGTTGCAGAAAGGTTTTATCCAACCAAGTTCTTCATCTTGGGGAGCACCAGTTTTGTTTGTGGAAAAGAAAGATAGAAGTCAAAGGTTATGCATAGATTACCGTTCGCTAAATGAGGTGACTATCAAGAACGAATACCCTTTGCCCAGAATCAATGACTTGTTTGATCAGCTAGAAGGAGCTTGTGTGTTCTCAAAGATTGATCTCCGGTCAGGTTATTTTCAGCTAAAAATAAGGGAACAAGACATACCCAAGACAGCTTTCACCACAAGGTATGGGTTGTATGAGTATACCGTGATGCCATTTGGTTTGACCAATGCACCAGCATACTTCATGAATATGATGAACAAGGTGTTCATGGAATTCCTTGATAAGTTTGTTGTCGTTTTCATCGATGACATTCTAATCTACTCCAAGAGCAAGGATGAGCATGAAGGACATTTACGATTGATACTAGAGAAGCTTAGAGAGCATAAGCTATATGCCAAATTCAGCAAGTGTGAATTTTGGTTAAATGAAGTTGGATTTCTTGGACACGTTGTGTCAGGATATGGTGTAGCAGTTCATCCTGCTAAAGTTTTAGCTGTAACTGAATGGGAATCTCCCAAGTCAGTGAAAGAGGTTCATATTTTCCTTGTCTTAGCAGGTTACTACAGAAGGTTCACTGAAAATTTCTCTAAGGTAGCTAAACCTATGACAAAATTGCTAAAGAAAGACAATAAATTTGCTTGGTCTGAAGGTTGTGAACTCAGCTTTCAGGAATTAAAGAAGAGACTTGTGACAGCACCAGTCTTGTGTCTGCTAGATTTAGAGAAAGATTTCCAAGTGTATTGTGATGCATCTCATCATGGATTAGGTGTAGTAATTATGCAAGAAGGAAAAGTCGTGGCATATGCCTCGAGACAACTCAAAACTCATGAAGTAAACTACCCTACTCATGATTTAGAGTTAGCCTCTATTGTCCATGCACTCAAAACATGGAGACATTATCTTTTGGGAAAGAGATGTGAAGTGTTCACAGATCACAAAAGTTTGAAGTACATTTTCACCCAGAAGGAAATCAACATGAGACAAAGAAGATGGCTAGAACTCATCAAGGACTATGACTTAAGTTTGCAATACCACCCCGGTAAATCAAATGTTGTAGCAGATGCTCTAAGCCGTAAGGTTTTTGTGAATGGCCTTACAAAGGGAGAATTGCCAGATGATCTGTGTGCCCAATTTAGAGATCTCAGATTGGAGATTGTGCCTGAAGGACATCTCATGTCTTTGGATGTTCAACCTACTTTGTTGGACAAGATCAAATAAGCCTAGAAGACTGATAAGGAAATTGAAGAGATTAAGGAAAAGATTGACAAGGGAAAAGCCAAAGGATTCCATGAAGACGAACAAGGTACTTTATGGCATGGAAAACGTATCTGTGTTCCACAAGATCCGGAACTTCGGAAACTGATTTTACAAGAAGCACACAACTCACCGTATTCCATCCATCCGGGTAACACCAAAATATACATGGATCTGAAGGAAAGATTTTGGTGGAATAATCTCAAGAAGGACATCGCCGAACATATTGCTTTGTGTGATGTATGTAGTAGAGTGAAGGCGGAACACCAGAAACCAGCAGGATTGCTTCAACCACTACCTATTCCTGATTGGAAGTGGGACAATATTGGTATGGATTTCATTACCGGATTACCAAGGACCAGGTCAGGATATGATTCTATTTGGGTAGTAGTGGATCGCCTAACTAAAGTGGCTCATTTTATACCCGTGAAGACAACTTACACAAGTGCTAAGTTAGCCAAGATCTATATGAGCCGAATTGTATGTCTACATGGAGTACCCAAGAGTATCGTGTCTGATAGGGGAACTCAATTCACTTCTCATTTTTGGAGATAACTACATGAGTCCTTGGGAACGAGGTTGGAATTCAGCACCGCATTTCATCCTCAAACTGATGGACAGACAGAAAGGACTAATCAGATTGTTGAAGACATGTTGAGAGCATGTTCTCTAGATTATGGAGACAGTTGGGATGAAAGTCTGCCTTACACTGAATTCTCTTATAATAACAGCTATCAAGCCAGTATTGAGATGGCACCATTTGAGTTTCTCTATGGGATAAAGTGTACCACCCCATTGCTATGGAATGGTGTGGGAGAAAGAAGTTTGTTCGGACCAGAACTTATCAAAGAGGCCGAAGAGAAAGTCAAGCTAGTTAAGGACAGATTGAAGATAGCACAGTCCCGACAGAAAAGCTATGCAGATCCTAAGCGTAGAGAAATCACCTATGAAGTTGGTGATAAAGCCTATCTTAGAGTGTCACCACTCCGTGGAGTGAAAAGATTTGGTGTCAAAGGTAAATTGGCCCCAAGGTATGTTGGGCCATTCAAGATTCTGAGTCGTAAAGGAGAAGTTGCTTATGAGATTGAATTGCCAGAATCTTTGTCAGCAGTTCATAATGTGTTTCATGTGAGTCAGCTTAAGAAATGTCACCCAGAAATGGAAGAGACTTCTTTGAAGGATACTATACCTTTGGAAGAGGTCCAATTGGAAAGTGATCTCACTTATGAAGAGAAACCTATAAAGATTATTGAGACTACAGAAAGAGTTACTCGGACTAAGACTATCAAGTTCTGCAAGGTTCAATGGAACCATCATTCCAAAGAAGAAGCAACATGTGAAAGAGAAGATGATCTTCGGAAAGACCACCCTCACCTATTTGCTAGCCAATCCTAATCTCGAGGGCGAGATTCACCTTAAGGGGGTTAGATTTGTAACATCCCTAAAATCATGTTTTAAAACTCATGTATATCATCCATGCATCCATGATCTTTTAGTGTTTCAATTCAAAATCATTTCAAAAACAGGAGCATATATTGCTCATTATTTTATGTATGAATACTCTAGCCTTTGGGCTACTTGCTAATGAGTAAGGTACAAATATTCATTCAGTAGTGTTTTGAGTTCAAACAGAAGAGATTTCAAAAGATTGAATAAAGTTTCCAAACAAAGTATGAAATAAAACCAAGTTTATGTCAATTATTATGTCTCTTAATGGCTTGGTTCTATTTTATTTTTCAATGACCCAAGTTGGTGTTCGTAAACAGAAAGGTTTGACACTTATTTAAATACAAAATTCACTTTGCAAAATTCCAGAGAAGGTTTGGAATCAAACTTATTTTAAAAGGAGTTTGAAAATCATTTTAGAAAATCAAACAGAAAAATAAAAGGAATAAAGAGAAAAATAAGAGCCAGCCATTTCTGGCCCAACCCAGCCCAACTTGACCCATCCAGCCCAGCAACCCCTCCCGCGAACCGTTTTTCTGTACTCGCAATCAAACCCGCGAAGTGAATGACCGCCTGACCCCGCATCCCCTCTGTTTCTCTTGCTGACAACGCGGCCCACGCAACGGTCTTCTTCTCCACCCGGCGACGAGTTCCTCCCCCCAAATCACTCGGCCGTTTCTGGATTGATTTGCGGCTTCAATTCACGATCAATGCTCGAGGGAATCACGCTCGCGGCCTTGCTACTTAAACCCCCTCTGCCCCCTCTCCATTTTCCCCTAGACCCCGAGCATAGAGCGCCCCCAGGCTGCCAGTATTCGCCCTTACACCGCCGCAGACAGAACCCACTCCGGTGACCAATCCCGGTGAGCTCCGTGCGCGCCTTCCTCTCTGATTCACGCGAACTGCTTCACAACCTCCTTGAGCTCCTTCTGACATCTTTGGTTCGTCCTGTACTGCCCCAGGTCGTCGACTCCATCGAACACCGCAAGTTCCTGACGCCGTCTCCAACTTCGGCGAGTAAATTCGGTGAGCCTCGTGTTCCCCTCCATTTCTGAATCACACGGACGTGTTCGCCTGCATCTAGCGCACCTGCTAACGCCTTTTGTTTGGATCCTCGTGCCCCAGAACTTCATCTTCGACTCCATCAGTGAGCATCCGACGCCATGCACGACTCCGACGAGCTCCAGCGACCACCTCTGCGCGCCCCTTCGCCAACGAAGCCCACCTTGAGCATCAGCAGCACACAACGAGCTTGGTAAGCCCCTTCTCCTTCTCCCGCTTGACCTATAACGCCGGTAGTAGCTCTGATAGAGATGTCGCCGCCAGTCGCCGCCGCTAGCGCCGCCCGTCTGTGGTCAATTAGATTAGGGCCGTAGGATTTAGATCTAACGAGTAAGATTAGATCTGTGTCGAAGAGGTACGTGTTAGATCTGGCCGTGCATCTTCATTTAGATCGTGTGGCTCTCGTTGATCGATCCGCCTGAACCGGTACCAACCAATAGGAACACGCCACGTGGCCAGGGTTTAGATTTAAAATCAGAATTTGAATCTATTAGATGTTTAAATTTGTTTTAATCATAACTTTGGATTCCCACGTCCAAATTTTATGAATTTTATATCAATAGAATCAGGAGATAAATCCCTTTCCACTTATGCAATGTGTTTAATGTTTTGACTCTGTTAAAATGGGTGTTTTTGCAGAAACATGTGTAGGCATAATTTGGATATAATAATTATTTTAGAAATGATTTATTGTTCAAATAAAGTTTGTTTGGCAAGTTTTGAACTTGTTTATGAATCAGTACCATGCACTTGTATTGTTTTGTGTAGAAAATCATCACATGTCATATTGCATGCATTCATATATTTTTGCTTGTATTTATTTTGTATGTGATTTGGTGTTATCGTCATTTTATGTGTAGATCTTGGTGCAAATAGTGTTTGTGATTGTGAGGATTGTAGCTACTCTCCAAACTACCAAGGCAAGTGGTGCTTTATGATTTTCTCCCTATGTTTTAGAACGATGCATTAGAAATATTTTGCTAGTCTTGCATGGTTATATTTTTCTTATATGCTATGCTTGGGAAATCCTAGTAGTTGTAGAATTGCTAGAAATTTATAAGTTAAGATGCTTATCTATGCCATGCTTAGCCTAGCTAGTAGCAACCAAGGGTGGCTATATGTTCATTCTATGAATAAATATTTCTAAGTCTTTGGACTATGTTGTTGCTTAATAAAACAACTAAGTGAATGAATCACCTAGGTGGAATGGTTGTGAATGGGTTATGTTGAGTGGTTACACAAGGCCCATTTCTATGGTTTACCTTGTGTATCTCACTTGTGGAAAGCCACCTAGGAACAAAGGGATTTGAGAGGCCAAATGTTAAGAAGCTTCTAGTGCAACCACTTGGCAATATGGGCTCTGCCTGGATCATATAGGTTGCAATAACTTAGCCATTTGGACAGTTGGTGGTAGTGGGATGATAGGTTGGAACGCGTCCATTTGGTCTAAGGGAAGGCTTCTGAAAGGTCATGTCTTGGTGAAAATCAAGTCTTGTGGGGAAAGTGCACAACCTCTGTAGATGGAAGAATCTAAGACTTAGCCATGTCCCTGGTATTGGACAATTTGAGCATCAAGACATGGAAGCTATCAAGAATCTCCTCATCCCAATTTCTAAGGAAAACTTGTGGTTGAACAAGGGTGAAGGACCCCAATGTCTATTGGTGGTTCCTTGGGAAAAGTTTTGACAAAGAAAAACTTAGTGTTTTCAACTAATAGGCAAAACCTATTTTGAGCAAAGCAAGCCTAAGCTACACTTAGCCAAATTGCATATAGTATCTAGTCCACCAATATTCTACTAGGGTATCACTTGCCAATACTATTCCAATGTATTGACCCACTGTGGCTGTAACTTGTGATGTTGCAGGTTATTCTGATGATAATTAGGAGTCATGAGTCTACACTCAACATGCTTGCCTGTGGCACATGAAGATGAAGACTTATTTATCTTATTACTTATTTAAGCTCTTGTACTAGGCCTGTGGCCATGGAGTTGTAAAAGACTATGTTTGTCTCTGGAATGACTGTAATAATGACCTTTGTTTCTGTGTACTTCATCTTAAACTGTGGATGCTAGCATTGATCCAGGGACTAGCATTGCAATCACAGGGATCCTTTTCCTTTATAAAGGAGGGATCTTACAGCCACCCATAGTTTAAATTGAGATAAACTTAATTTGTATCTTGTGACAAAACTAGTATCAATGTAACGCTTTACAATGAACTATTTGTAATTGTTTGTCACCTCTACACAAATATATTCTTAGTTCTTCCAAAAGATCATAAGAATATCCTCACTATCATCCAATGATCATTTTATGATTCATTCTGGTATATGCTCATAACACTTAGAGCATAGGACATATCTGGATGTGTATATATCATGGTATGATTGATCAAAACATCCTTGTGATTTCACTCATCAAGTGTCAAAGCACTTGAATATTGTTTCACTTATCAAGTTTCAATACACTTGAATCTTGATTCAATTCCTTTCCATGCGACAAGAACTGTTTCTTGTTGTTTCTATATTGAACTCCTTCAATATCTCATATATGTACGTTTGGCACAACCATATTAGCATCACAGTCTATCCACTATAGACATTCATGCTAAATATTCGGGTTTTGCCTAAGTATTTCATCGAAATGAAATTCTTAACCTTTGTCAAGAAAAGATACATCATTTCTAATCAACAAGATGTCATCCATATAATGTATTAGAAATATGTCTCAGCGCTCCCACTTAATTTCTTGCAAATGCAAGCATCTTCATCGTCTCCTGATGAAAAACTCATTTTTCATCATGGTGAAGATTCCAACTCCGCGATGCTTCTTCAACCATTGAAGTTTGCATGCCCTTTTAGCATCCTTTGAATTTAACAAAACCCTTTGGACTGTGTCATGTACACGTCCTAGGTAACCATTCTATTAGAAGAATTTTGTTTTGTTTATTCATCTACCATATACCAAATTATATGTAGTGGTTGCTACTTTAATCCGTCCAGACTAAATATCGCTATGAAAGATCAAATCTTGTCATAGTCAACTCCTTGAACATTGGCATAAAATACTTTACGACATGTCGATTATTTCATAGATGTGAAACATCCATGTCTGTTTCTTTATAGATCCAAATACGACCGATAGGTTTTTACACCTTTCTAGAGGGTCTTCCAAGTTCAAAACTTGATTTCTCGTGTATGGAACTATCACGGATTTTATGGCTTCAAGCCATTTGACGGAGTCAGGGCCCATCATCGCTTCTTTGCATATAGTCGATTCATCATTGTCAAACAATAATGATTTACTCTCAAATCTTAGCATTTGATTGTTTTATCCGACCGACTTGGTTCAATAAGAACTTAGATCTCCGTGACCACAACCTTTGAGGCACATAAGATATGAGCATTATGGCATCCTCCAGAACCATTTCCGGCGCTGCACAACTCAGCACATTTAGCTAAGGTTCGTTAACCTTATCAAAGTTCTATTGTCCTCCCACTTAACTTTTATGAAAAATTCCTTCTTTAAGAAACTTCATGTTTCAAGCGACAAACCCTTTTGTCCTTGGTGTTATGGAGGAATAACCAATTGTTATTCGAAATAACCTACAAAGACATGCTCATCCGACTTCGGTTGTAAACATCTTACTTATGTTTAGCATACCAAAATTTAAGAAATGACAACTTGGGTTTTACCCCAAACCATAACTTCCATGGTGTCATTTCAACGGATCAAGATGGAGCTCTTTTCAGTGTAAAAGCGGAAGTCTCTAAAGCTTTAATCTTTTAAAAAATAATGGCAGTTTTATCAATAACACCTTTGATCCAACCATGTCAAACAAGGTTTCATTACAAATCTCAAACACTCCATATTCCTATGGTGTTTCGGGAGATGTAAATCTAGGTGTTTTGCTAAACTTGTAACTCAAATAAATCTCTTTTATGATAAAATCATAATTCATTTATTTTTATTGTTACACTTGTAACTCAAATAAATCCCATATGATAAAATCATAAACCATTTATTTTCTTGTTACAATGATTTTCCACTTCATCTTGAAAGTCTTTGAACATTTTAAAATATTTCATACTTCTTTCTCATTAAGTGAACATTCAATCAAATTTCCGGAGAAAGCATATGAAGATGAAATCCATCGCTTACGACCATACATAATGGAATACATACATCGATATGTATAAATTCCAATAATTTAGTCGTTCGTTCTTCTTTGGCCTTTGAAGGAAGTTTTAGGTATCCCGAGGAAAGTCTCACACGCGTCACTTGATGAAATCAAAGACTCCAAAAATCCATGAATATGGAGATTCTTCATGTTTTCTTTCCAATATAATTTAGACGGCGATGTCACTTCGTAAGTGGTCTTTCAATCATTTGTCCTGCGACATTTTAGCATTAGGTTTTATGGATGTGATTTCGCCAACTAGATTTGTAAATCATCCATCTTATATGGAATACGGTAATTATTTGAACAACCTTTGTTCTCATAATACCTGATTTAAATAACAATTATTAAAACAAATCTTGAAGTAAAGCTTTGATGTCAACGAGAAATACAAACAACGGTTTGTTTGTTTTCGTTGAACATCATCACATATTCTCTTGCTGGTTATTTAGGCCATTGTGATTTATGAATTGCGTCGTTCCGTATGAAATTACATACCAACCAATTCGGTATCCAATACCCAAGAACCACATTGTTTAACAAGCAAAGAATACAACCATAACATGTATATCATCTATATACCTAAATTGGATATTTCCAATCTTTTCTTTTCTGCCAAGTATATTTTATAGATTCTCTTTCAGCATTCCCTTTTCCTTTTAAAAGAATCTATCAACATCAAAAGTGGCGCCATATACATGACACATAGTCCAAAGCGTGTATATTCAAATAATAATACCTTTGGACTTCCACATTGAAGTAGATCACCATCATCAAAATGATATTCTTTCAAAATACATTCTTTAGTAATCTTTTAGTGTAGTAAACACTTTACATACATCTTCTATTCATCCTTATCATGACGACTTTCATGATCAAGCTACTATATCTTATAAAGGTGAATCATGAGTATAGAATTACTTTCCAAAATCCTTTTGGATGATTAGGATGTCTAGCATCTCCGACCTTCATAAATTCTCATCCAATATGAGAACATATATTATACTCTATCATATTGCAACCAAAACATTGTTTCAGATATCATTATATCTGCCACACATGATGGTTTCTGAAACAATTCTTTCAGCTCCTAGATAAACTTGATGTTTAAATCAAGAATCATGGAGGCAAACATGATACTTAAGATACTAACACTGGAATTGTTACTCTCGATTTAATACCAACTATTAAATTTCACGGAGTAAATAGAGTTTGCTGAAAGTTTGCAATAGGACTTTAAACTTTAGATTGACACTCAACACAATACGATACCAATTCGTAAGTTATATATCCATAATTCTATAGCTCTATTATCTCAATTACAACTATGCATAAGGTGGTGAACGAATGCCAATGACTACAACAAATTATGCAAATTCACTTTGATTTAATTTATGATAAATTGAGTTCTGCTAATCCAAATTAGAAATAAACTCCCACTCAAAAACGACATCCCTCATGTCTTTTTGGTGATTACATGAACCAAATCTACTACACCAAGTACGATCATCATGTGAGTCGGTGTAGCTTCAAAGGCGAGCATCCATATGGTCGTCATATCAAAATGACTCATGCTTAACCTTTCGGTCCGTGTTCCGAGGCCATGTCTGTACATGCTAGGCTCGCCAAGTGTGGCATCCCGCAAAACCACTACTAGAAAATCGCGTTGAATTTGTGCATTGCATCGTCATCATCATGCATTGTTTGCATAAAACTATGTTCGCAACGCCCGTTTTGTTTTCTAAAACGCCCCGTCTTTCATTCAAACGCCAAACACCGGTCTCCGGAATTATTTTGGTTGTCGGCTATCGGGTTGCGAAAGCCGTGTTTTAAAATAAATAAAATTTAAATTATTTTAATAGGGGCAGTCGAACGGGCCGATTGACCCGATCGACCACCCCAGAAAAATATAAACGGTCCGCCCCTTTTTCTAAACCTACCAACTAACCTACCCACACCCCCTGGCCACCTCACCCCCACCTATCCTAGGCTGCCACGTCGTCCTGCCTCTCCCCTCTACCAATCCCACAATGCCACATCACCCTAACCCTCCCCCTCTCTCTCCCTGGTCAACCCCCTCTTTTCCCTGGTCCCACGCGTCAGACCCCAACCCACCTGGGCCACCCCACCCGCCGATCCACCCTGTCCACTCCCCACCAACCCCCTGCCTAGTCCCCACTCCTGCACAGGACCCACCTCACCGACGCTTCCTCTCTCCTTCTCCCTCAACCTCCGCGCCCCTCTGGGCGCTCCCACCGCGTCCAGGGAGCGAGCCCCGCCCGTCGCCCGCCTCCTCCCCTCTCCCCGCCCGCCGCTTACCTCCCCCTCACCGCCCGCCGCTCGCCTCAGCACCGCCACGGGCCCGCCCCTCGCCTCGTTGCCGCCCGGCTCGGCTGAGCCTCGCCCGCCCGCCCGGGTGCTCGTCTGCCGTCCCGCCGCTAAGGCGTCCGCTTTCTCGCCTCGGCCCCAGAGCTCCTCCGCCCGAGCCGCTCCGCCGCCTCTCCTGGCCGTCTCCGCCAGCTCCTCACAGCCTCCCGCTGCAACCGCCCAGAGCTCGCCGCCCGCCTCCAGACAGCGCGCTGCCGGTGGCCTCGCCGCCCTCAGCGTCGAGCTTCGCCGCCTCTGCGCCCCACGAGGCCTCCGGCCCGCCGCCCGAAGCTTCCGCCTCATCCGCCGCCACCGTGGCCCGTCTCCGCGCCCGCCCCGAGCCGCGGCCCCCCCTCGCTGGCCCGCCACCGACCTCCCGAGGCCTGCCGTCCGTGTCTGGCGTCTGCGTGAGCTCGTGTATGTGCCTTTGGGTATACTGATGTTCCCTATGGCCGTCTTGAGGCACCCCCAAGCTCGGCGGCCGCCGGCGCCGAAGACATTCACCGCACCTCCGACAACATCCTCGACAAGGCCGACAGGATCTCCGCCGTGGAAACGACAAAAACAGACGCCATGACCCGACTCCCCCGGATGCCACAAGATCTTCTTCCCAGGATGCGACGCCGAGGCCTGAACCCGAAGACCGATCCCGATCCCAAAGACCCCACCCCTGGACCCGAGGACGCGAGAAGTACGAACCACCAAGATCAACATCATTGGCGGATCCGATGGAATCCCGACGCCTACACAAGTTTGCCGCCGACAACAAAGTCGAGTCCAAGTTTTCCTCCATGGAAGCCAAGCACACCGAACCGGAGTTCGCCACAGATGCCAAGATCTCCGGCGCGAGACTCAAGTCCGACACCGACAATCGAAGCCGGAACCGACAATTTTGCCTACCCGGACACCGTGCGACAAGTAATCCTTCCCCCGGACACCGAGACGCTGGACCCTCAAGTTCTCCGTCCTGGACACCAAGAACTGCATCCCGAACGCCCAGACCGACAGTGCAGATGCGACAAGAGCCTCGCAACGACAAGACCGACGACCCGACAAGATCCCCGCGACGACAAGAACGGCACCGACCATAACGAACCCGATGCGTCCCAGCACCAAACCAAGTCCTGCTTCCCGGATGCCGAGGTCACTGACACAGGACAACAAGACCTACCCCCGCTATCCGAGAACGCTTCCGTCGAGCCCCGAACCCAGATCCGTCGAACCCCGAGACCGACCCCGAACCCCCGGATCCCCCAAGTTCGTCGAGAACCCTAATGTGAACCCTTCCGAAACCCTATTTTATAACATAATAACAACTTGTTGCATATTGAATTGTCATACTCGCATGCTTATCTGTGGTTTGGGGGCCTTATGCCGATTCACCTAATAATTAAATATGGGGCCCATATGCGGGCAAATCTAGCCTTATATTGGCCTCATTTAAACATGTGTAGCGAACCGGATCCATCTGTTATCTTGCTAAAACAACATTTAAAATGCGGGGTTTCTAAATAACATGAACCACCTAACTAATTGTCGGGACCCCGGTTCCACTTAATATGACCTAATTGCACCGCACCTTTGCCATGTCAAGCATCATACATGCATCATGCCGATCTTCTGCCGTTGTATCAAATATTGCATCCGGTGTTTATTCTAGTGTTTTGGTTCTTCGCGGATAAGGCCGATGAGTTGATGTGAGCTTCGCCCCGATCTTCGGTTGAACCCTTCGACAATGTTTTCAGGCGAGCATCTCCCCCTTTCTACCTATCTTACTTTTATAGTCTTTATTCCCTCCTGTTGATCTATTGCTATCTGTGTTGCGATGCTTTAGTTTCCGTACCTGTGATATACCGTGCAACCCTATATTGCCTTGGACACATCCTATTACCTGTTGTTTGGTAGATAGTTGGACTTGCGCGTCGTAGTCGCTTGATCAGGTGCTGTTGCGTGTGTCAAGTGTCACAGTTGTTGATGTATTGCCGCATGATTGATGTTGGAGATGATTCTAGTTTTACTTATCGTCACTTTAATTTCTGTTTAACAACTAAAATTGAAATAAGCAGAGGCATCGGTGGGTGATAGAAAATATTTGATTTCCGAACGCCCACTTGTGCCCCGTAAGACCCCGAGTACTTGATACCTGTTCCTTGATTTATCGCGCTATCCACATCCGGGAGGTATATGGGACCCCCCTGAGCCAGAGCTTGATTCAGTCTTATTTCTTGGGGCCACAAACTAGTTTGAGGTTTTATTTACGATCCTGTACTTATGCCATGCTACTTTCTGTATTTAAATTGTGCGAGGAGCACCCTGTACTGTTTAGGTAAGCGGAGTGATTACGCGGTATCGACAGTCCCCGATTGGGGATCTGCTGTCGCTTACAGCCATTGTCGCAAACCTTGAGTCCGTCTCGAAGCTTGCCTACTTCGTTGCGGGCAGACTCCAAGGGGTGGCCCCCTGAAATATTTCTGAATCCTGTGATTGTTCAGTCGTGAAAGCCTCGTTGGGTTTTGTTTTGGTTTTCCGAGGTTGATCGGCGTGTGTTGCTATTGGTGCACCCGGCCGTAAAACTTTTCAAAGCCGTGTCCGCGGATATGGACGACTTGGAGCACGATATCTCGATCATAGACAAGCATAAGTAAAGTTATCGCTATAAATTTGACTTATAATGACTAGTAATCAGCTTCACTATAATGGAATGGCTAATTAATACTGCCCACAATTGCTTGTTTGGTTGTCGCTTGCGACAATTGTATCTGACTAGTAAGTATTGCAACTACAACGGAATGGCTGAATAAAAGTACCAACAACTGCTGGGTTTGGGTTATCTCACGCTAATTGCATCTGACTAGTAAGTGTTGCCACTATAACGGAATGATTAACTAAAAGTGCCCACTGCTTACTTTATCAGGATGATTATCTAAACCTGACTAGTAAAGTGCCGCAACTATAACTGAATAAGTAAAATTGCCAACTGTGTGAGTTCCTCGGATGCCTTCCTCGTTTGGTCTCGAGGGGGAAACACCAAGATGGGTTTGTCTGATGGTAGTATCAGGTTGGATCCGAATAGGTCCTTCTTACCCCTCTCTGATTGCCGCCAGTTGTATCGAGTCTCTATAGGTTGTTCTGTGCATGCTGCCGCTGCCGCTTCAGTCCACCATACCTTTGTAGACGAGGACCGCCGAATTCTAGTCTCGCCGTGTACTGGCCTCGATCGACGCTCCTTCTTTTTCCTTTGCCTTTGTCGGCACCCTTTTGTTTAAGCAGGTTTGAGATCGACGTCGTTAGCGAGGTTACCCTTCCGGCTTGGGCGGGGTTATGGACGCCATTGGTTATTCTTCGTGGCTCTTAAGCATTTGCATCTTGTCCGTAGTCGGACGCTCTATCATTCTCAAGGTGATTTGGATCTTTGTATATTATATCTGTATTCTTGACTCTTTGAGTCGCTGTTATATATCTGTTCTGTGGGTCCCATCGAGGACTGTTGTGTAATGTTATTACTTCGTTTTCCACCCGCACGAAAGTGCCTGGTGGGCACCTTTGAATCGTTTCTATGCGGGTTTGGCGAATTTTGCTCAAACTTGCATAGGTCCGATTCTGAGGGTGTTACACCAAGTAAGAACCTTAGTATTCGCGTGTGTAACTTTCTTACACCCGAGATATGCTCGTGGATTCAAGTACACCCGATCATCACGTGATGCCTTGAAGAGACGAAACATTGTCGGTGCATACTTAAGGAAGAACACATTTTTATATTGATATCTAAATGAGGGATCATCTTATTATGCTAATAAAACGCCAAACAAGCAATATAAGATGCAATCAAAACATCACATGTTTATAAGTGAAATGATATGGTTCTCGTATATGATCTCCATCATGTGCACCGTGGTATGATCTCTATCATACCTTTATGTGTAAGGCCAAGGTCTATGGAACTTACACGCTATGTGTGTTGTAAGAGTATCATCTTATACTTCTACTTACAACATCACCATATCATAACACTAGCCCAGCAACAATCTAAACTAGACGCCTCTAATTTATCCATTGCAAGTTTTACGTGGCTTAGGGCTTTCGAAGATAGAATCGTTCTTACCTACGAACATGAACCACAACGAGGATAACCAAATTGTTGGAAACTCGTTGCAAATTAGATATTGACTATAGTAGGAGAGACAGACACCCGCTAGCCACTTATGCAAAACTAGTTGCATGTCAAGCATGGAACAGGTCTCATGTGCGAGGACATGTAAAGTTTGTCTGGGCCGCTTCATCCCACTATGCCACCAATATCCAAAGTACAACTAAGAAGCAATAAAATGATCATCATCGCCCACATACTCATATGTGTACTACCCGTGCAAAGCATCTACGCATAGATCCGGCTCTGATACCACTGCAGGGTTCGCAACATAGAAAACAAAAAATTTCGTACGATGGGAACATCTAAGTACCAAGATCTATCTACTAGATACAAGCAACGGGTGGATATACATCCATAGAATACATACCCTCAAAGACCGAATAGCGTTAACGAGGTTGTACTCGTGGATGATGTAGACGAACGCTTGCCGATCTCAAGATCATGATGAAGTCCGTCTGGTCCAGCCGGTCCAGCACGATCAAGTCCAGCACCTCAAAGCAGTGGTGCATCCGTGATCGCACACACGTACGGGTACCCCGACAACCTCCGTGCCCTCGCTCCAGCGAAGCAGCGGAAGCAACAAATCCTTCCAAAAAAAGCCACCGGGAACATGTATCTCGCTGATCCGAGACCATGGGGAAATTCTAAAGGGGGGAGAGAGATCCTTCGCGAGGAGGTGTGCTTTGAGAGGATGAGAGGGGGGCCTTTTATAGGGGAGACAGGGGGCACCCTAGGGGCATGGCGCCCAGCCATGGGGTCTGCCCCCACCTCTCCCACATTCATGTGGGTGGATCTCCCACTTAAAATGAAAAGCCTCCGCTCCCATAAAAGAGCCTCCACTCAAAAATCCACTCACATGCATTAAATTTCCACCAAATTTAATGCAAGCTCTCTTTTAAATAAAAATCTTTTATTTATTTGTTCAGAATTTTGTTAATTACTTTAATTAACAAACATTCACATAAAACCCCTTGCTAGTATTCCATTTCACATGCAGAACCAGTTTCAGCAATTTCAACCGAAACAGTTTCGGTGTCTAGTGAAATAAATTCTCGCTTTCCTTTTCTTTTTACGGCATATCATTTGCTCTGAATGGTGTCGGTATACCTGAAGTGTGTCACCCTACGGTTCGCGAATAATGCGGACATGATCGAGACCCTTTTCCGATCAATAATCGATGCGGACCTGGAGATCCATACTGACTCCCACACATTCAACGATGACTTCTGTGATCGTGTGAACCTTTTACGCTAGTATCTTATTCCCTTTGTTTCACGATATATTACATGTCCGAGATTCGATCATCGGTATCTCCATACCTAGTTTGATCTCGTTACCGACATGCACTCTTTTCTCGTTCCCATGATATAACATTCTAGTGATCAAATCACTTGCTTGCAAGCTAATCAATGTGATATCATCGAGAGGGCCCAGAGTATATCTATCCGTCATCGGGATGAACAAATTCCACTCTTGATCCATGAGTCTCAACATAACACTTTAGTAGTTTTGAAGCCATCTTTATAATCACCCAATTACCGTGTGATGTTTGATGTCAACAAGAAACTCTTCCGGTGTTAGTGATTGACATGATCTCATGGTCTAAGGATTAGGATCACTTCGTAAGTTGTTATAGCAATATAAACTCAATGACTTTGATCGTAATGCTATACTTAGGATGATTGTTCATCACATCATTACACTAATGTTGTGACCTTGTTATTAACAACATCCAATGTCCATGATCAGGAAACCTTTGATCATCTTGTTAATCAACGAGCTAGTTTATAAGAGAGGCATAACTAGGAACTTCCTTTTTGTTTATTAAACACACATGTATTAACGTTTCCGTATTAATACAATTATAGCATGTAAAATAAACATTTATCATAAATAAGGAATACGATAATAACCACTTTATTATTGCCTCTCGGGCATATTCCCTTCAAAACAAACTTAATAACTTGATCTTATGCTATGCTTACTATGGGATTATTCTCCTAATGATATGATCTTGTTATTAATAACATCCAATGTCCATGATCAGGAAACCATGATCATCTATTAATCAACAAGCTAGTTTCAACAAGAGGCTTACTAGGAACTCTTTTATGTTTACAAAACACAAAAGTATTAATGTTTCCGGTTAATACAATTATAGCATGGGATGTACACATTTATCATAAACATAAAGATATAATAATAACCACTTTATTATGGGATCCCCTTTATTATTGCATCTTGGGCATATCTCCAACAGTCTCCCACTTGCACTAGAGTCAATAATCTAGTTTGGAAAAAACTTGTGCATTCAACATCTATGGCTTTCTGGTGTTGTATATACACGATTGCTAGTGGTAATCATAATCTTTGGATCTGACACTTCTAGGTCCGTGTGTATTTGCACGTCTTTGTGTCTCTACGTATCATTCATTCTCCAATGAGATGACGTTGTATAAATTTGGTCCTTTGATGAGACATTTAGTTCCTTGAGGTTAAATCATATCGATGCAATTATTGTACAATATATCTTCATAGTGCTAGAACGCTGTGAACCACACCTAGTTTTATAACAAACTACTAGACACAAATGTCCTCTTTTGCTGCTACAATAGCAGTCATATACTTAGCCTTTTGTTGTAGTATGTGTCACAATGGCTTAACTTTGGAACTCATCCAAATTTCTTATGGAACTTTCTTTCCATTACATTGTGCCACATATAGTTTAAATTTACATAAACTTAATTTGTATCTGGTGACAAAACTAGTATTAATGTAACACTTTACAATGAACTATCTATCTATTTGTCACCTCTACATAAATAGCATATTCTTATTTCTTCCAAAGATCATAAGAATATCCTTACTATCATCCAATGATTATCTTATGAATCATTCTAATATATGCTCATAACATTTAGAGTATAGGACATATATGAATGTGTACATATCATAGTATGATTGATCAAAATATTCTTGTGATTTCACTCGGCAAGTGTCAAAACACTTGAATCTCGTTTCACTTACCAAGTGTCAAAACACTTGAATCTTGATTCAATCCTTCCTATGCGATAAGTATCTTTCTTATCGTTTCCATATTGAACTCTTTCAATATCTCATCTATGTACTTCCGGCACAACCATATTAGTGTCTCAATATATCCATATAGACATTGATGCCTAATATTCGGGTTTTTCCTAAGTCTTTCATCGAAATAAAATTCTTAACCTGTGTCAATAAAAGATACATCATTTACAATAAAAAATATGTCTTTTACATAATATATTAGAAATATGTCTTAGCGCTCCCACTTAATTTCTTGCAAATGCAAGCATTTTTATCGTCTCCGATGAAATTAAACTCTTTTAATAGTTTCATCACGGTGAATATTCCAACTCCGCGATGTTTACTTCAACCATTGAAGTTTACATGCACTTTTAGCATCCTTTGAATTAACAAAACCCTTTGAATCGTGTCATGTACACGTCCTAGGTAACTATTCTATTAGAATAACTTTGTTTTGTTTATTCAACTACCATATACCAAAATTATATGTAGTGGTTACTACATTAATCCGTCTAGACTAAATATCGCTATGAAAGATCAAGCCTTGTCATAGTCAACTCTTTCAACCTTGTCGTAAACTCTTTTCCGACATGTCGACTATTTCATAGATGTGAAACATCCATGTATATTTCTTTATAGATCCAAATATGACTGAAAGGTTTTACACCTTTTAGAGGGTCTTCAAAGTTCAAAACTCGATTTCTCGTGTATGGAACTATCATGGATTTTATGGCTTCAAGCCATTTGACAGAGTTAGGGCCCATCATCGCTTCTTTGCATATAGTCGGTTCATCATTGTCAAAGAATAATGATTTACTCTCAAATCTTAGTATTTGATTGTTTACCCGACCTACTTGGTTCAATAGGAACTTAGACCTCCATGACTACAACCTTTGAGGCATTTGAGCCATGAGCATTGTTGCTGCCTCCGGGACACTTTCCGGTGTTGCACAAATCAACACATATAGCTAAGGTTCAATAACCTTATCAAAGTTTCATTGTCCTCCCACTTAACTTTTCACAAAAAATTCCTTCTGAAGAAACTTGATGTTCTGAGTGACAAACACTTTTGTCTTCGGTGTTATGGAGGAATACCCAATGGTTATTAGTAATAGCATACAAATACATGCTCATCCGACTTTGGTTGTAAACATTTTACTTATGCCTAGCATACCAAAATTTTAAGAAAGGAGAACTTGGGTTTTATCCTAGACCATAACTTATATGGTGTCATTTCAATGGATCACGATGGACCTCTTTTCAGTGTAAAAGCGTCAGTCACTAAAGCTTTAATCTTTAAAATACAATGGTAGTTTTATAACTGACACCTTTGATCTCACCGTGTCAAACAAGGATTCATTACATATCTCGAACACTCCATACTCTTATGGTGTTTCGGGAAATGCAAATCCATGGAAGAATTCTTCAAATCTTAGGTGTTATGCTAAACTTGTAACTCAAATATGTTCCTTTATGATCCAATCATAAATTCTTTATTTTATTGTTACAATGACTTTCCACTTCATCTTGAAAGTCTTTGAATATTTTCAAATATTTCACACTAAGTTAGTTGTGTACAAATTCCAATAAGTTAGTTGTTCGTTCTTCTTTGGGCTTTGAACGAAATTTCAATTATCTCTAGGAAAGTCTCAAAGGTATCATTTGATCAAAATTAAAAGACTCCAAAATTCCATCAGCATGAAGTTTCTTCAAGTTTTCTTTCCAATAGAATTTAAACGGTGATGTCACTTCTTAAGTGATCTTCAAATCATTTGTCTTTCGACATTTTTAACATTAGTTTTATGGACGTGATTTCTCCAACCAGATTTGTAAATCATCCATCTTATATGGAATATGGTAATTATTTGAACAACATTTTTTCTCATAATACTTGATCAAAATAAAAATTATTGAAACAAATCTTGAAGGTAAGCTTCAATGTCAATGAGAAACACAACAACACTTTGTTTGTTTTTGATGAACATCATCACATACTCTCTTATTGGTTACTTAGTCTATTGTAGTTCATGAATTGTGTTGTCCTGCATGACAATTCACACCAACCAATTCGGTATCCAATACCCAAGAACCACATTGTTTAACAAGCAAAGAATACAACAATAACATGTATATCATCTATATACCTAAGCTGGACATTTCCAGTCTTTCTTTTTTTGCCAAATATTTCTGAGATTCTCTTTCAACATTTCCTTTCCCTTTTAAAAGAATCTATCAACATCAACAGTGGCCCCATACACATGTGAAAGGACATTTACTGTCATAATCACTTTTGGTGTTCGTTAACAACAAGTAGATCATTTTACAGTTTGTTACTGTCCACGGGTTGTTATAATGCTAAGTGAAAAGAACCCTCACGCTATGAAAAGATTCCTGCAAGTTTGACATGGTTCTAGATATTCTGCATCGAGTCTCGGTCTGGTGGACGAAGTCTCGGTGTGGACCGGAGTTTCATGAGAGTCCCACTTGGAGGCATCAGGATCCTGGCTGGGACAGTCTGTAAGGGGGTGTGGAGCAAGGTCCGGAGGCTTCTCCGGAATCTCCGGTGTGGGCCTTAGATCAGAGTCTACGGTGCTGCTAGACCGGAGTCTCCGGCTCACATGGCTCATAGAAGGGCTAGGACATACTGCATACTGGTCCGGAGGCTGATCCGGAGATGGACCGGAATCTCCGGTGTAGACCGGAGTCTCCAGTGTACATACCGGAGTCTCCGGTTTGAATTTTCTCCAACGGTTAGAAAACGGTTTATGGAGGGGGGCTGCTTATAAATAGGGACCCTTATCCCCTTCCTCCATCATCTCGACCCACTTAAGAAAACACAACCTCAATTAGAGCCACCAAATCAACAAGATCTCTTCATCCAACCATCCAAAGTCATTGATCTTTGGAGAATAGAAGGAGGAGGCCTTGATCTACAACTTCACCAAGAGAGATCTTCATTTCCCCCTCATTCACTTGAGGGCCCCCATGATCTAGTGTTTATTTGGAAACCCTAGCTTTAATTTGGTTATTACAAGCTTGTCTTTGATTGTTTTGACAGCTTGCTTGTATTTGGGAGCCTCCAATTAAGTTGTGGATGTGTGCCCCGAACTCGTTGTAAAGGTGCCGACTTCCACCTCGAAGGTTGCCGATATAGTGGAAGGTGAATTGAACCCCTTGGGGTGAGGTTCATTGGAGAACAAGGGAGGCCTCTTGTGGCGTTGGTGGTTTGAAACCACCCCCTCTCCAAACATAGATGTACTTCCCCTCAAAAGGAAGGAACTACGGGAAACAAATCCTTGTGTCTCCACGTCCACCAGTTTGGTTACTTATATCCTTTACCGCACTTTACTTACTTGTTCTTGCTTAGTGTTGTTCTAGTTGTTGCTTGTTTGACATAGGTAAATTCACCTTAGTTGCATAATCTAGAGAATTTACCTTTCTTGTCAAACCCTAATTTTAAAAATAAGAAAATTTGAAGTACCATCTATTCACCTCCCCCCTCTAGGTGCCCATATGATCCTTTCAATTGGTATCAGAGCTTCGGCTCTTTATTCGGGCTTTACCGTCTAAGAGTATATGGGTAGCAAAGAAGGGGGAGTGGATGGTGAGTCTACCGCCTCGGTGACCATGGAGGATCTCAATAACTTGGAAACAATATTGATCTCCACCATGGCCAACGAGATCAAACAATTGCACAAGTTACTTGAGCAACTTGTTAAAGAGAAAGGTGTCCCATCATCCCCTTCTCCTCAAGAGGAACTTACACCATTACCCAAAGAGAATGCCCCGACATCACCCACGGGTAAGGTGGTGGGGAATAATCAAGACAACACTAATTCCTCCACAAAAAGGGATGGTGGGAAGGGAGAGCACCATGACTCTCATGGATGGTACACTCCCGACCCTCCAATTACTCACCCTTATAAACAATAGAGGAGACCCACCAAAGCTAGAAGCATATACATTTTCTCAATGGCAATCTCTAATGAAAACTCATGTGCATAGCTCTTGTATTGAACTATGGAACATCATTGAACAAGGACTCTATATTGGGGATCCAAACAACTTGACAAGAAGAGAAGTTGTCAATAGTCAACTCAATGTCACCGCCTTGCACATGATTCAACAAGGATTGGGTACAAAGGTTTACCCACACATTGAGCACCTCAGCACCTCCAAGGAAGCTTGGGATGCTCTCACAATGTTGTTTATTGGGAATGAGAGCATGAGGAGGAACCAATATGATGCCCTAAGCAATGAAGCCGAAGGATTCTATATGAAGGAAGGTGAAGATCATGAAGACATGTACCGTAGGCTCAAGACCACCGCCACCGCTTTTAGAAATGTGGGTGCCTCACATGTGGATGATGATTGGATAAAAAGGAAATATGTGAGTGCACTCATGCCCTTTGAGCCCACCAACTTGAAGAGTCTACAAGGAATACACAACTAGCACCTCATGACCTCCAATGAAGTTATGCAAGATATGGCCTCTTTCAAGGTTGCCGCCAAGAATGACAAAGATTCCCGTGATCGAGCCCTTGGAATGAGCAATGTCGTCAACTTTGCATTGAAGACCAAAGTTGTGGAACATGGGGATGAAGATGATAGTGATGAAGGCCTCTCCATGAACCACCCCGATGATATCAAGGTTGCTCATGGTGAATATATGACCTTCTATGCTAAGAACTTTTGGAAGAACCCCGCCAAGGCCAAGATGGAAATGCAACAAAGAAGCAGCCCAAATGGAAGAAGAGAAAATGTCACTAAATTGAGAACTTGCTTCAATTGTGGTGACCGCTATCACTTTGTGGCGGGTTGTCCCTATGAGAAGAGAGAAGATCATGGGGGTAAACTTGTGTTGAAGAAAACATCCAAAGCTCCTTACAAGAAACCATTCATCAAGAAGAATCCCACCAAAAAGAAGTAGGGTGAAATTGTGTTGATCACTCATGAAGAATACTCCTCCGATGATGAAGATGATGAAGATAATGAAGAGGAAACGTCAAGTGGTGTGGCTGATCTTGCCACTACTTCTACTCCCACATTCTCCCTCTTCGACTCCCCAAATGAGAATCTCTCCAACAAGAACGTCACTTTCCTTATGGAAAGAGGAATAGAGGTATCTTCATCATCTCACCCCACCCTCTCGAGTAATGATGAAAATGATGATGAAATATCTCTTGAGGTTAAAAAAGAAATAATTTATTTTGATGAGTTCATGAATAAATTTCAAGGGGAACACAAAAGACATTTTGTGGACCTCTTAGATCAACTTTCTCACACCCAAGAGCTTCTTGATGAAAGATGTAAACTAGGAAGAGAACACATGATTGAGGTAGAAGCCCTAAACAATGATCTAGAAGAGGAACAAGAGACTAGGTTGTCTCTTGAACTAAAACTTGAAGGGCTTGATGGGGCAAATGATTTAATTGTGAATAGACTCATTAAGGAACGTAACCTTGCTATTGCTAAATATAAAAGGGCTAAAAATGACAAGATTTGGTGTGGTTCATGAAAAACTTGCCATGGACTTTAGTTTGCTTAAAAAGGATCACAAGGCATTGGAAAGTGAACTCTTGTCACTCACAAAGTCCCATGAAAAGCTTCAAACTCAATTGACCAACATTCCTCCACCTAGTAATTTCATTCCATATAGTAGTACAACTATTCTTGAAGAAAATGCTAGGTTGAAGGGGAAGCTAGCTAAGGCCACATTTCCAAAAGGTAACAAGTCCATTGATGAACTTTTGAGTAAGCAAAGGTCAAATGGTGAGAAAGGGGGCATTGGCTTTGTCTCCAAAGCCAAGAAGAAGAAAAACAAGAAGAAGGCCAAGCCCGCACAAGAGAAAAACAAGGCCATTGTGGATAGTAAGACCACAAGTGGTAAAACTATGTCTCATGATGATTTTGCGGGAAGTGCTAACCCTCACTATGTTCTAATGCATGATTATTATGGTGATGTGTATGCACAATATGTTGTCCCATATGATGGTTATATTTATTGGTCAATTTGAGTACCCAAGACCCTTGTAAGGTTCCCAACCTTTAATAAGGTAGAGATCCCTGTGTTTACAATGCTAGTCCCTGGATCAAAAGCTAGCATCCACAGTTAAGATGTAATATCAAGAAACAAAGGTCATAATACAAATTTATAACCAGGAATAGCATAATTTATTACATCTTACATAGCTCATTTGGCTATTACATTACATTGCAGCAGAATATCTATAAGCATGGGGTCCTTCATCTTCAAAGTGCCACAGACAGACATGTTGGTTGTAGACTTGTAATTCTAATCATTTAACTTCACTAATATCAAACAAAAACCTGCAACATAACAAGTTACAGCCACAATGGGTCAATACATTTGAATTGTATTGGAAAGTGATACTATGGTAGTATAGTGGAGTCTATCATCTATATGCATTTGGCTAAGTGGAGCTTAGGCTTGCTTTGCTCAAAATAGATTTTCCTTATCATTTGAAAACACTAAGTTTTTGCTTGACAAAATCTTTCCCAAGGCATCTCCCAATAGAAATTGGTGATCCTTTCAACCCTTGTTCACCCACAAGTTTTTAACTTAGAAATTGGGATGATGAGATTCTTGATAGCTTCCATGTCTTGATGCTCAAATTGTCCTTTGCCAGGGACATGGCTAAGTACTTAAATTTTACACTCTGCAGAGGTGGTGCACTTTCCCCACAAGACTTGGTTTCACCAAGACAAGATCTTTCAAAAGCCTTCCCTTAGACCAAATGGACGCGCTCCAACCTATCATTCCCACTACGACCAACTGTCCAAATGGCTAAGTTCTAGCAACCTATATGATCCAGGCAGAGCCCATAATGCCAAGTGGTTGCACTTGAAGCTTCTCAACATTTGACATCTCAAATCTCTTTGTTCCTGTGTGGCCATCCACAAGTGAGACATCAAGTATTCCCCAGTATACTGGAATTGGTGAAGCCCAAGTTTCCCCCAGCATACTGGACTTGCATGACCACTCAACACAAACCATTCCTTCCATTCCACCTTGGTGATTCATTCACTTAGTTGTTTTATTAAAAAAAACACAAGTCCTCAGACTTAGAAATTTTTCCATAGTATGAATATATATTCCACCCTTGTTTTCTATTAGCTAAGCTAAGCATGATAGTAGTAGGAATCTTAACTTAAGAAAATTTCACTAAGGTTTCATCTACTAGGATTTCCCATAGCATGGTTTATACTTAGCAAAATTCCATGCAAGTCTTACTTAGAAACCACTAATGCATAGTGAAAATAATGGGACAAAGGTATAAAGCATCACTTGACTTTTTGGTAGAGTATAGGTTCACTTCTTGATCTTTGCAATGTTCACACACTTCAAGTCACTAGAATTCAATCAAGCAAATAATATTTCAATCTACCACTCAAGCAATTCATCACATAAAATAATAATAACAAAACAATGCATGCATGCTAAAGATTGTTTTATTTAGAGAAATGGTTTCTAATGGTTCATAAACATTTGAAAACACCTAATGATCATTTTATAAAGTGACAAAATCATTTGCAAAAGATTTTACTTCATAAACCATTTTTAGACTAAGTCATTATTTTATGTGGTGTAGAAATGCTTTTATTAAGGCAAAATTCTATAGGTTTCACAAAATATGTTTTCAAACCATATAACATTGTGTTTAGGGTCAGTGAGTTTATTTCCAAAACATTTCTCAAAGGTTTTCTTCCAAAACCATTTTTAATAATCAAACTATATTTTTATTTGACTAGAAATGGTTTAAATCAAAGATTTATTCTTTTGCTTCACCAAATACATTTTTGAAACCACAATTTGTTACCTATGGTCAGTAGGTTCAAAACACACCAATTGCCAAAGATTTTATCCTCAAAATCATTTTGGAATAAATGTTATAACCTAAACATGCACACACAAGTTTCTGTAAAAACAAACAATTTAACAGAAGCTATTTTCTAAACAAAGTGCATGGTTGGCTAGGGATTGTTTTTCTGAATCCATTGATATAAAGTTTGCAAAATTTGGACGTGCAGATTTAAAGTTATGGAATTTACAAAATCACATATATAATAGATTCAAATCTGTTTTAAACAAAACAATCAGAGACACATGTCCTATTCCTATTCGCTCATACCACTTCGGTTGGATCAAGCACTGAGATGCGTTGGATCTTAGTTAGATCGTGTGGCGCAGAGGCGAGCCTACCGGTTCGTTTAGTCAATCTATCGCGTACACACGATCGAAATCCAACGACTCAGACCAACTAGACCAAAGACTGGCGGCGCTCAGTGGCTGCGCGCGGCGGCGACGCTCGGCTAGCGGCGGAGCTGGCGATAGAGGAAGTAAGGAATAAGGAGAAGTGGCTCACTGTGATCGTCGAGGCACGGGGATGCTCAACTTGTCCTTGGTTGGTGAAGGGGCGCACAGGGTTGATCGGAATTCCTCGCCGGAGATCTTGCTGGCGTCGGGTACGGTCAGACGTCGACGAGGGCGAGGCTACATCGCGTTCTAGGACAAGTGGAAGACATGGTCAGATGCGCACGGTCCTGGCGATGATGCGTGTGTGAAGGAGAATGAAAGGCGCAGTCAGGTTCTTACCAGAAGCTTCGCCGGAGAGGAAGCAGACGGTGGCGACGGTGGTCGTCGTTGTTGCCGAGTGTTCTTGGCGTGCGGGGACGAGTTGATGCCTCTGGGAGGTTCGCCAGGGAGTGGGGATCAGGTGAGAGTGGTCGAGGAGGCAAGGGGCGGTGAGGGGTTGCCGGAATCATCGCCGGAGAGTCGTCGGACAGAGGGCGGTGTAGAGGAAAATTTGGCAGCCTGGGAGCGTGCTAAGGTGAGGCGACGAAGGGGAAAAGGAGAGGAGATGCTGGAGCTCAAGTAGGCGTCGTCGCAGGGCCGTTACATGGCGTGGTTAACGCGTATTCACGCCGGTAATTCAGCGGCAGTAATGGCCAGAGGAGGGGGGCGCGGTCAGCGGCGGGTGGGGAAGAAAGAGCTGGCGGTGGGGTCCTCTAGCAGCGAGAGAGAGAGGGAATAGGGTCCACCAGTCAGCGTCTTTGCGGGTTAGGTCTGAGGTGAGGAAAAACGTTTCGGGGGAGGAGGAAGAGGTGGGCTGGACTGGGCCTAGTGGGCTCGCTGGCTGGGTCTAGTCTGTTTACTCTTTTTTTGTTCTGTTTGTTTTTCTTTTTCCTTTTCCTTTATTCTGTTTGGATTTTGGACAACCAAATCAAACACCTATTTGAATTCAAACTTTTGTCAAATTTTTTGTAGCTTTAAATACTGATTAGTATTGTAATCTGGTGTCAATTTTTGAATTAAAACCTTATTCATTTTGGGGTCTTTTATTTATTCAAAATAGGCTCTAGTTTTAATTAGATAAGATTTAATAATATTTTTAAATCTCCATTTAAATTCTTAAAACTTTCCAAATACTTTCATTAGGTTTTTATCTGTTTATTTGGGTTCAAATAATTCATCTTGAATTATTTGGAAAAGTTTTTAATAAGATTTATTAATCATTTAAAACTTGGGTTTGTCTTAATCCAATAGGATTTGGTTTATGCCATTTATTTTATTTTGGAAATCCTTTATCCTTATATTTATTTGAATTTGGATTATAACCATTCCATTTGCTTAATGGATTAGGCCAAGATTTATTTGGTCTTTCAAATATTCTTTAATTAATATTTCTTTCTTCATCTTATAAAATCCTTATCTTTTTATTTAGAGATCAAATCTTGGTGATTCCGATTTGTAAAATTTTATTTGATATTTGTTTAGCCTTTTAAATCTTTTTAGGATTATTTGCTCACCATTTGGTATGGATTTGCAGATAGGTTCTTTATTAGCTTTGGAAATTACTTTTCCTTATCTTATTAAATTCATAAGATTTTATTTATGGTTCCAATTTAAGTGAAACCAATTTATATGGCTTCTATAATATTCCTATTTGTATTTATTGATCATTTGTGAAAGTTTGTTGTCAAAATTTTATATGGATCAAATCCATAGGTTTGGAGATAACTTGGAAATGATTTTTATTCCATTAGGGTTTAGAGTTTGGATTTATTTCCCAAGGGTTTAAATTTCCAGATACTTTCAATGAGGAATGTATTTCCCTTGATTTGGATTTTGTTGAATTCAAACTTTAATTAAAGTTTGTTCAAGATGGGATTTTAAGATTCTATTTAGAAACAAAAGTTTCTTTTCACCCTGATTTTCAACAAAATATTATTTTGTTTATTTATTTTTTCACATTACAAGATTTGGAAAATCTTGGGATGTGACAGGCTACCACCCTTAAAATAAATCTCGTCCCGAGATTTGGGGAGGCTTGGGGTTACAAGTTGACTCAAAACAACTAGGGTACTACCACCCTTAAAATTTTTCCAACTAGATCACTTCTTGACTTGCTTGGGGTCTTGTTGAAATTTCTCTGGGCAAACATCTTCATAGTTTCCTTTGTTTCCACACTTGAAACATGTGACAAGGCTGAGATCCTTCATAGGCTTGTTTATCTTGTGCTTCATCTTTTCTGGACAGTTGCTTGCATAATGTCCTTGGTTACCACAATTGTAACATGTGATAAGATTGAGTTCATCACGTATCTTCTATGGGCAAGTTGCTACATAATGGCCTAGCTCTTTGCAGTTGGTGCACCATACTTGGCTAATATCCTTATACTTCTCCTTCTCTGAACATTCACTGGCATAGTGTCCCATTTCTTTGCAATGACCACATTGCACATGGCTTTTGTCCTTCTTTTTCTTGGGTTTCTCCAAAGCTAGGAGTGCTTCTAGTTCATGTTCTTCATATGTTATCTCATAGGTAGGAATGTCTACTGGTTTCCTTGACCTTCTATTACTCCTTGGATAATATATATGTCTCCTCTTTGGTCCTTTAAATTGAGTCATGTTGCTAGGAGGTACAAGCTGAGATTTTCCTTTGTCTTCATCCTTCTTGGTAGACTTGGCTCTCTCATGGTAGTCTGCAATCAGTTGTTGCACTCCACCTTGTTTCCTTTGTTCAACTATGGAATAGATGGGGCATTGGATAGGGACATGATTATTTCCTTCACATAGGTAACAAGTAGCTTGGGATGTGGGGCATTGGTTAGCTGGATGTTTCTCTTCACAATTGGGGCATTGATCTCCATGCTCCTTGGAAGTGTGATCCTTGTCTCCACAAATATTGCAAGCTTGGGTTCCTTCTAGAATAACATCTTTGTCATCCTTGTTGTCATAAACTCCTTTGGAAGAGCTGTCTCCCATGTTGGTCATTTGAGTAGCCAACCCTTGCAACAATTGGGATTGTGTTTCCAAAACTTTTTTCATGGTTGGGTCTAACTCATTGTTGTTGGCTAAAAATTGAGTTGTCACTTGGTTCAACTGGGTTTGTATTGCAAGCAGTTGGTCTCTCATGTTGACCTCTTGATTGTTGTTGTTGCCACCATCCTTGATGTTGGAGTTTCTTGGAGAAGTCATCTTTTTGGGTTGGATTGGGATTAGAATAGGCAAAATATTTCTAAGGGTATAATCCTATTCACACACATCACAATTCACACAAGCAATGTGCAAGCAATCACAAACAAACATTCCACTCAAACAACAAGTTTCAAGCATATTTTTAGGCAACCAAAAATATTTTTGTTACACCACATAAGTTGGTGCGTTTGATCTATACTTAATATGGTGGTCCATCTATATGGTTCACTTGAAATCTTTCCATCCTTCTTAGTTGATTCTTCATGAACAAGATCTTTGTATTCTTAGAGAATTTTCTTGCATCTTGGTCTCAAAATTTCAAAGTGATGATGATTCCTTCTAAGTTGTGTTTCCTTAGTCTTCAAGTCTTGGGTAACATTTCTTGTCACACTTGTAGTCCATATTAATATCCAAGGTTGAAGTCCTTGGTGAGTATGTTGAAGTCATTAGAGTTGAAGATGTTGAAGTCATTAGAGTTGATGAAGTCCTTTGCACATGATGAAATCTTTGGCCATGGGAAAGGCTTTGTCCATCAAGTTTGAAGTAGAAGAGATGTAGAATCAAAACCAAAATGGTTTGAGGAAAGAGTTTACAAGATTGTTTGTAAATAAGTTTTGGAACAAATACAACTCCTATTTTTCTAATGGTTTTGTCCAATCCTAGGTTTACAAATCCTACAGGCAACACAATGCTCTGGTACCATCTGTAAGGTTCCCAACCTTTAATAAGGTAGATATCCCTGTGTTTACAATGCTAGTCCCTGGATCAAAATCTAGCATCCACAGTTAAGATGTAATATCAAGAAACAAAGGTCAAAATACAACTTTATAACCAGGAATAGCATAATTTATTACATCTTACATAGCTCATTTGGCTATTACATTACATTGCAGCAAAATATCTATAAGCATGGGGTCCTTCATCTTCAAAGTGCCACAGGCAGACATGTTGGTTGTAGACTTGTAATCCTAATCATTTAACTTCACTAATATCAAATAAAAACCTGCAACATAACAAGTTACAGCCACAATGGGTCAATACATTTGAATTGTATTGGCAAGTGATACTATGGTAGTATAGTGGATTCTATCATCTATATGCATTTGGCTAAGTGGAGCTTAGGCTTGCTTTGCTCAAAATAGATTTTCCTTATCATTTGAAAACACTAAGTTTTTGCTTGACAAAATCTTTCCCAAGGCATCTCCCAATAGAAATTGGTGATCCTTTCAACCCTTGTTCACCCACAAGTTTTTAACTTAGAAATTGGGATGATGGGATTCTTGATAGCTTCCATGTCTTGATGCTCAAATTGTCCTTTGCCAGGGACATGGCTAAGTACTTAAATTTTACACTCTGCAGAGGTGGTGCACTTTCCCCACAAGACTTGGTTTCACCAAGACAAGATCTTTCAGAAGCCTTCCCTTAGACCAAATGGACGCGCTCCAACCTATCATTCCCACTACCACCAACTGTCCAAATGGCTAAGTTCTTGCAGCCTATATGATCCAGGCAGAGCCCATAATGCCAAGTGGTTGCACTTGAAGCTTCTCAACATTTTACATCTCAAATCTCTTTGTTCCCGGGTGGCCATCCACAAGTGAGACATCAAGTATTCCCCATTATACTGGACTTGGTGAAGCCCAAGTTTCCCCCATCATACTGGACTTGCATGACCACTCAACACAAACCATTCCTTCCATTCCACCCAGGTGATTCATTCACTTAGTTGTTTTATTAAACAAAACACAAGTCCTCAGACTTAGAAATTTTTCCATAGTATGAATATATATTCCACCCTTGTTTTCTATTAGCTAAGCTAAGCATGATAGTAGTAGGAATCTTAACTTAAGAAAATTTCACTAAGGTTTCATCTACTAGGATTTCCCATAGCATGGTTTATACTTAGCAAAATTCCATGCAAGTCCTACTTAGAAATCACTAATGCATAGTGAAAATAATGGGACAAAGGTATGAAGCATCACTTTCCTTTTTGGTAGAGTATAGGTTCACTTCTTGATCTTTGCAATGTTCACACACTTCAAGTCACTACAATTCAATCAAGAAAATAATATTTCAATCTACCACTCAAGCAATTCATCACATAAAATAATAATAACAAAACAATGCATGCAAGCATGCTAAAGATTGTTTTATTTAGAGAAATGGTTTCTAATGGTTCATAAACATTTGGAAACACCTAATGATCATTTTATAAAGTGAAAAAATCATTTGCAAAAGATTTTACTTCATAAACCATTTTTAGACTAAGTCATTATTTTATGTGGTGTAGAAATGCTTTTATTAATGCAAAATTCCATAGGTTTCACAAAATATGTTTTCAAACCATATAACATTGTGTTTAGGGTCAGTGAGTTTATTTCCAAAACATTTCTCAAAGGTTTTCTTCCAAAACCATTTTTAATAATCAAATTATATTTTTATTTGACTATAAATGGTTTAAATCAAAGATTTATTCTTTTCCTTCACCAAATACATTTTTGAAACCACAATTTGTTTCCTATGGTCAGTAGGTTCAAAATACACCAATTGCCAAAGATTTTATCCTCAAAATCATTTTGGAATAAATGTCATAACCTAAACATGCACACACAAGTTTCTGTAAAAACAAACAATTTAACAGAAGCTATTTTCTAAAAAAAAGTGCATGGTTGGCTAGGGCTTGTTTTTCTGAATCCATTGATATAAAGTTTGCAAAATTTGGACGTGTAGATTTAAAGTTATGGAATTTACAAAATCACATATCTAATAGATTCAAATATGTTTTAAACAAAACAATTAGAGACACATGTCCTATTCCTATTCGCTCATACCACTTCGGTTGGATCAAGCACTGAGAGGCGTTGGATCTTAGTTAGATCATGCGGCGCAGAGGCAAGCGTACTGGTTCGTTTAGTCAATCTATCGCGTACACACGATCGAAATCCAACGGCTCAGACCAACTAGACCAAAGACTGGCGGCGCTCAGTGGCTGCGCGCGGCGGCGACGCTCGGCTAGCGGCGGAGCTGGCGATAGAGGAAGTAAGGAATAAGGAGAAGTGGCTCACTGTGATCGCCGAGGCACGGGGATGCTCAACCTGTCCTTGGTTGGTGAAGGGGCGCACGGGGTTGATCGAAATTCCTCGCCGGAGATCTTCTTTGGCGATGCACGGCCGACATCGACGGGCGAGGCTGGCGATGCTAGGACAAGTGGAAGACATGGTCAGATGCGCACGGTCCTGGCGATGATGCGTGTGTGAAGGAGTATGAAAGGCACGGTCAGGTTCTTACCAGAAGCTTCGCCGGAGAGGAAGCAGACGGTGGCGACGGTGGTCGTCGTTGTTGCCGAGTGTTTTGGGCGTGCGGGGACGAGTTGATGCCTCTGGGAGGTTCGCCAGGGAGTGAGGAGCAGGTGAGAGTGGTCGAGGAGGCAAGGGGAGGTGAGGGGTTACCGGAATCGTCGCTGGAGAGTCGTCGGACAGAGGGCGGTGCAGAGGAAAATTTGGCAGCCTAGGGCGCGCTAAGGTGAGGTGACGGAGGGGAAAGGGAGAGGAGATGCTGGCGCTTAAGTAGGCGTCGTCGCAGGGCCGTTACATGGCGTGGTTAACGCGTATTCACGCCGGCAATTCATCGGCAGTAATGGCCAGAGGAGGGGGCGCGGTCAGCGGCGGGTGGGGAAGAAAGAGCTGGCGGTGGGGTCCTCTGGCAGCGAGAGAGAGAGAGAGGGAATAGGGTCCACCAGTCAACGTATTTGCGGGTTAGGTCTGAGGTGAGGAAAAACATTTCGGGGGAGGAGGAAGAGGTGGGCTGGACTGGGCCTAGTGGGCTCGCTGGCTGGGTCTAGTCTGTTTACTTTTTTTTCTGTTTGTTTTTCTTTTTTCCTTTTCCTTTATTCTGTTTGGATTTTGGACAACCAAATCAAACACCTATTTGAATTCAAACTTTTTTCAAATTTTGTGTAGCTTTAAATACTGATTAGTATTGTAATCTGGTGTCAATTTTTGAATTAAAACCTTATTCATTTTGGGGTCTTTTATTTATTTAAAATAGGCTGTAGTTTTAATTAGATAAGATTTAATAATATTTTTAAATCTCCATTTAAATTATTAAAACTTTCCAAATACTTTCATTAGGTGTTTATTTGGGTTCAAATAATTCATCTTGAATTATTTGGAAAAGTTTTTAATAAGATTTATTAATCATTTAAAACTTGGGTTTGTCTTAATCCAATAGGATTTGGTTTATGCCATATTTTTTATTTTGGAAATACTTTAGCCTTTTATTTATTTGGATTTGGATTATAACCATTCCATTTGCTTAATGGATTAGGCCAAGATTTATTTGGTCTTTCAAATATTCTTTAATTAATATTTCTTTCTTCATCTTATAAAATCCTTTTCTTTTTATTTAGAGATCAAATCTTGGTGATTCCAATTTGTAAAATTTTATTTGATATTTGTTTGGACTTCTAAATCTTTTTAGGATTATTTGCTCACCATTTGGTATGGATTTGCAGATAGGTTCTTTATTAGCTTTGGAAATTACTTTTCCTTATCTTATTAAATTCATAAGATTTTATTTATGTTTCCAATTTAAGTGAAACCAATTTTTATGGATTCTATAATATTCCCATTTGTCTTTCTTGATCATTTGTGAAAGTTTGTTGTCAAAATTTTATATGGATCAAATACATAGGTTTGGAGATAACTTGGAAATGATTTTTATTCCATTAGGGTTTAGAGTTTGGATTTATTTCCCAAGGGTTTAAATTTCCAGATACTTTCAATGAGGAATGCATTTCCCTTGATTTGGATTTTGTTGAATTCAAACTTTAATTAAAGTTTGTTCAAGATGGGATTTTAAGATTCTATTTAGAAACAAAAGTTTCTTTTCACCCTGATTTTCAACAAAAAATTATTTTGTTTATTTATTTTTCACATTACAAGATTTGGAAAATCTTGGGATGTGACAACCCTTGTTGCTAACAAAAGAGACCCATTGAAAAATGGGTACCTAAAAATTATCTTGATCTTTTGTATACATATGCTTCCGGAGGGTCAAAATGGGTGCTTGATAGTGGTTGCACAAGTCATATGACCGGAAGCTCTTCTATTGTCAAAGAATTAAGGCCAAATGATGATCAAATATCCGTGACATATGCCGACAAGTCAAAGTCTAAGGTAATGGGTTTTGGCAAGGTAGTGGTTGCCCACGATATTACACTCGTGGACGTCATGCTTGTTGAAACCCTTGGTTACAATTTACTTTCCATCCGTGATCTTGGAAATATGGGCTTTGCCGTATTTATTGATGATGATATTGTGGTCCTCATGTGAAGCAAGTCTCTCAAGGTCTCTTTCGTTGGGTATGTCGAACATGACTTGTATGTGGTGGACTTTTCGGGGCAAACCACTACAAGTGCGATGTGCTTATTCGGAAAGTCCGATGTAGGTTGGTTATGGCATCGTCGACTAGACCATGTCAATATGAGAACTTTGCAAAGTCTACACAAGGAGGTCCATATTGTTGGAATAAAAGAAAATGTTTCCTTTGCCAAAGATCGTGTTTGGAGGGCTTGCGTTCTAGGAAGATGCATGATGCTCCTCACAAGCCAAAGAACCACATCAAGTCAACGAGGATCTTGGAGCTTCTTCATGCGGATATCTTTGGTCCGCCATCTCATGCAAGTCTTGGTGGGAAGAAATATTGTTTGGTGATTGTTGATGACTTTTTAAAATACTCATGGGTATATTTCTTCAAGTTTAAAAGTGAAACCCAAGAGACCTTCATCGACTTTATCAACTTGTTTCAATGTCAATACAATGTCCTCGTGTTGATAATAAGAAGCGACAATGGCACCGAGTTCAAGAAATACACCTTGAATGGTTTCATTGGTGATGTGGGGATAAAACATCAATATTCCGCTGCATATACGCCTCACCAAAATGGTGTAGCCGAGAGGAAGAACCGGACTCTTATTGAGATGGCAAGGACCATGTTGGCGGAGTTTAAATCTCCATACAACTTTTGGGCCGAAGCCATCTCCACCGCTTGCCATGCATCAAACCGGCTCTACCTCCGCAAAAAATTGAACAAGACTCCATATGAAATACTTACTGGTAACAAGCCCAACATATCTTACTTCCGGGTGTTTGGTTGTAAATGTTTCTATCTCATAGAAGGTGTTCGTTTGTACAAATTCGAGTCTAAAGCATTAGAGGGTATTTTTGTTGGCTATGGTCTCGAATCTCACACTTATAGAATCTAGGATAAGCTCTTCGGAGCCGTCATAGAATCTTGTAGTGTGACCTTCGAAGAATATGATGGTCCCCAAGGGGGGCGTGTTGATGCTTGTGATGCAGATGATGAAATGCCTCTGGATGCGATAGGAAGAATAGGTGTGGGATATATCCGCCCCGTTGAGGAACCCCTTATGGCGGATCGAGAAGAACTATGCTCTACTCAAGTGGAGCCCTCATCTTCACAACATCCACAAGCTCCATCCACCGAGGAGTACTATGACCCAAGCCAAAGACAAGCTGTGGACCCTCAACATGTTGATCAAGGTGACATCTCTAGTGAGGAAGAGCTTGAGTCTCCAATCTCCAGAATGTCAAGTGGTGCCAATTCAATTACACAAGGAAGATCCATACAAAATGCCTTAAGACAAGCTCAACTCAATGCTATAAATGTGCCAGATCAAGACCAATGTCAATCTCTGCCTCTTAATGAAGATAATGATTTCGGTGATTATCAAGGTCAAGATAATGGTCAAGACCAGGACCAAAATGATGAAGAGGTTCCTCCAAGAAACAACAAGGAGATCCACACTCGTCGCGAAGCTAGAACGGATAGGATGATGGAATTAAGAGACCACTCTCTAGAAAATGTGGTTGGTGACCTAAGGAGAGGCATTTCCACAAGAGCACAATTGAAGAGGTTTAGGGAACACCAAGCACACATCTCCATGATTGAACCAAAAAAAGTGTGGGAAGGTCTTGAAGATTCGGATTGGTTGGAAGCAATGCAAAAAGAGCTCAACAACTTTGAGAGAAACAAAGTATGGAAGTTAGCTGAGAAGCCTAAGGATTGCCACAATGTTATAGGCACCAAGTGGATATTCAAGAACAAGCAAGATGAGCATGGAATTATAGTAAGGAACAAGGCAGGATTGGTTGCACAAGGGTTCTCTCAAATTGAAGGCATTGATTATGGAGAGACATATGCACCCGTGGCTCGCCTTGAGTCCATATGTATCCTTCTTGCTTATGCGGCACATCATCATAACTTTAAGTTGCAACAAATGGATGTAGAAAGTTCATTTCTTAATGATCCATTAAATGAGTTGGTATATGTAAAGAAACCCCTGGGATTTGAGGATCCCAACTTCCCAAACCATGTCTACAAACTTGATAAGGTGCTCTATGGGCGCAAACAAGCCCCACACACATGGTATGAGCACCTTACAGAGTTATTGTTTGATCGTGGATTTGAGGTTGGGAAAATCGATCCCACTCTTTTTACTAAGAAGGTCAATGGGGAGCTTTTTGTATGCCAAATATATGTTGATGATATTATATTTGGCTCATCTAACAAAGCTTTTAATGATGAATTCTCAAAGCTTATGACTAGTAGGTTCCAGATGTCTATGATGGGGGAGTTAAGGGTATTCCTTGGTTTTGATATCAAGCAAGTCAGAGGAGGGAAATTCTTCAACCAAGCCAAGTAAACTCAAGATATGCTCAAGAGATTCAATATGCAAGATTTAAATGGAGCTCCTACTCCCATGGCTACAAAGACTCATCTAGAACAAAATCCAAATGGTAAAGATGTGGATCAAAAGGTATATCAGTCTATGATTGGGTCTTTGCTTTACCTTTGTGCATCTAGACCTGATATTGTGTTGAGTGTAGGTGTGTGTGCAAGATATCAAGCGGATCCTAAATAAAGCCATTTGATGGCGGTCAAGAGAATCTTTCGATATTTGTTTCATACCCCATATTATGGTCTTTGGTATCCTCGAGGGTCAACATTTTCTCTTTGTGGATACAAGGATTCGGATTGGGCTGGTGATAAGGATGATAGAAAATCAACACCCGGGGCTTGACAATTCCTTGGTAGGTCCTTGGTATGTTGGTCTTCTAAGAAGCAAAATTGTATATCTCTCTCTACCGCCAAAGCCGAGTATGAGGCAGCTGCTAGTGCTTGCAGCAAATTGCTATGGATGAGGCAAGATTTAAAGGAATACGGTGTCCTTTGTGACAAAGTGCCTCTTCAATGTGACAATGAAAGTGCCATCAAGATTGTCTATAACCCGGTGGATCACACAAGGACAAAGCATATTGAGATTCGTCATCACTTCATTAGGGATCATGTTGCTCGAGGTGATATTGATCTATCATATGTGTCAACCAAAGATCAACTTGCTGACATCTACACGAAGCCACTTTATGAAGCAAGGTTTTGCTATTTGAGGAATGAACTAAATATCATAGATTCAAGGAGCTTGACTTGATCACCTTGCATGCTCACCTATGTCTTGACCCCTATTTGGTTTAGGTGCAGGCATGGATATATGGGGAGCACGATCCTAATTGTTTGGACTATCCCTCCCCCCATTATGGCCAAAGCAATCAAAATTATTTCTCTTAATATCATTTTGTGATATGTGAGCTTAAATGATGAGTTTCGGTAATGGACCCAAGATATATCTTCGTGGTGCCAAGCCGAGTATACTCAAATATGGTGGCCTAGGCCACCGCCCTCTCACATTCGAGAGGTTGGTGCTTACTCATGTTTGTCATTTGTTGGTTGGTGCGTATTTGGATCTTTCTTGAACATTTTTAGTAGATTTCTATGGCTATTATTGATTCTTCACAGATTGACATCTTAACCCAAGCCTACACCCTGTCTTAAAACACTCCATCTCTCATATATGTCCCCATACACACTACCTGGAGTTTTTGGTCGAGGAGGACCGGAGTATCCGGTGCACCTGCACCGGAGTCCGGTGTATACCGGAGTCTCCAGTCCAGACGGTTTCTGGCACTTAAAGGGAAGGGACGGGGTGAACTGAAACAGCAGTTTCACTTCTTCCACCCCATTCCCCTCCCTCCAAACTGTCGCCATCTCCTCCAAAACTCCTCCCCGGAGGTCAAGAAGCCCCCGGGACCCTCCGTGCCGCCGGCCAACCTTCTCCTCTCCTCCATTTGGTCATTCCCACCAGTGGAATCGATCCCATCGACAGATCTAGTACCTCTCCTCCTCTTTTTCCTCCTAGGGTTCATCTCTAGATGTGTTTTTGAGGATTGGTGCTGTTTTGTCCATTGGAATCACTTGTATGCGTGCACTCTAGTACTTTAGCCTTGTTGCATTTCCCGATCTATTATATTCACCCCAACCAGCACTCTCCCAACTCATGCCCGAGTCTACCGACCGGAGATCCCGGCCCCTGGGCCGGAGATTCCGGTCCAGGCCGGAGACTCTGGTCTGAGCCAGAGACTCTGATATGAGCTGTGGAGACTCCGGTGTGGGGTGACTCAAAAAGGTTCAGTAATGTATCAAAGTTCGTGTACTGCATCTTTGGGACATATATACTTATCTCCATGTTATCTCCCTCACTGCTGTTCACAGGTGATGGTCCTCGTCGTCCTCCTCGCACCAATTCCAAGTCAAGAAGGGCCAACCCTCGCTATGATGAATCCCAGGGTCAGTTTATCGTGTCTCCTTCCAACCGGAGGTAGCAGGCCCGTGATGCAGCTTATATGAGGAGGGAACAAGAAAGGATTGAACAAGAGAACCGCGCTAAGAAGGCCAAATATGACAATCTTCAGTCTTTGTCCCACATGTCAAAGGAGGAGTTTCATGAGCTGAGGAAGACTGACTTCTATGACCTGCCACGTACCAGCGATGATCATCGTTACTGGAGGAAGGAGTAGGTTGTGTTCATGAAGGATGTGTATGGTGTTCTCACAAAATCACCTATGTGTCCTCAGAAGTTCATGAGTGTTGAGCAGATGAGGCTCAACCCATATTTCCATGATGCACTATGGATCTGTGAGAAGTTGGGGCTGTTCAACTTGATGGAGCTCCGTGAAGACTACAATGTCACACTTGTGCAGCAGTTCTACGCCATTGTAGTGTTTGGATCTAACCAAGACAGGACCATGACTTGGATGACTGGCACCACCCGCTGCTCAGCTACTTTCCATGACTTTGCTAATGTCATCTTTGAGACCTTCCATGGTGTATCCACTCCTGTTGGGCTACGCATGCACTCAGCGGCTCTTGGTGAGAACAAGATGAAGCTTGCACCTTTGTATGCAGCGAGGGTGTTATGGGGGGGGGGGGGTCCAAGGGACTCAAGCCTCTCTACAACCTGATGTTGAGGATATTTCGCCATACCATCTCACCAAGTGCTGGAAATGACGATGCTATTAGGTGTGGGCTAGTCAACCTACTCTATCATACCCACCGGACCTACAATGCTGGCCTAGAGGCACATGCTGATCCTATTGATGTGATGGATTTCATTTTTGAGGAGATGTTCCATGCCATTCTCTTAAAGAAGTCTCCTCCATATGCATCACTGGTGATTAGGCTCATCAACTCCAAGGAGCATGATTCCCCACTTGGCGTGGCACCCAATCTCACTGAGCACACTCTGTTTACACTGCAGCAGAAGGGGCGTATGGGGACTCCCCCTAGGCATCACTATGGCAATGATGATGAGGTGATGGATGAGACTAAGAGGGATCCCTCTCCTCATAGAGCTCGGATGAAGAATTCCTCCAATGCACCTATGCCTTCCATGACCCAGGACTATGTACATGAGAAGGTCAAGAAGGCCAGTTTCTGGGAGAGGACCTATGTTGCATGAATGTAGACATCCACAAGCAACAGCATGCCTCCTACCAAAGCAACCGGCGCATTGAGAAGATCCTGAAGGAAATCAAGGCACATGACAAAGAGGATGATGAGGAAGGAGAGGGTGAGTAAAATGATGAGCATGGTGCTTAGTAGTCCACTGAGTCAGATCACACTCTTTCCTTTGGGGCATGGAATGCCCAATAGGACAGCCTAGTGGACTGGAAGACTTTTTCAGATATCACCTTTGGATACGGGTACCAGGGTACCTCCTCTTCTCGCCCTCACGGCAAAGGGCCTGCAGTCCCTGATGATGATGACTTTGATGAGGATGGTGAGGATCAGGATGAGGATAAGGATGACGAAGATGATGAGGACTACTGAGTTGTTGGGCGCTAGCTTAGGTCTTTTCCCTTTTTGGTGTTTCAATGCCAAAGGGGGAGAATACATTGTCATCGATTTGCATGGGCTTGGGATTTGGATTCGCTGTTATTTGCCTTTATTTGATATATTTGAACTTCTATGTGTTATTTGCCACTTATGTGTGTGTGACTATGTGCTTGTGCATCTATTATTGTAACTCATGTGAGAATTATGTGCTTTATCTAAGATACCATCTATCTTGCATAATTTACTTGTTTTAATTAATGCACATAGTCAGGGGGAGCTTCATACAAATTATTCCATGCAAAATCACTTGTTGTCATCGAACACCAAAAATGGGGAGATTTAAAGGACATTTACTGTCATAATCACTTTTGGTGTTCGTTAACAACAAGTAGATCCTTTTACAGTTTGGTACTGTCCACAGGTTGTTATAATGCTAAGTTAAAAGAACCCTCACACTATGAAAATATTTCTGCAAGTTTGACATGGTTCTGGATATTCCAGACCGGAGTCTTCGGTCTGGCTGGACCGGAGTCTCCGGTGTGGACCGGAGTTTCCGCAGGAGTCCCCGGTGGAGGCATCAGGATCCTGGCTGGGACAGTATGTAAGGGGGTGCGGAGCAAGGTCCGGAGGCTTCTCCAGAATCTCCGGTGTGGGCCTCAGACCGGAGTCTCCGGTGCTGCTGGACCGGAGTCTCCGGCCCGCTTGGCTCGCAGAAGGGCTAGGACATTGTAACATCCTAGCATTAGAGCTTAGAAATAAGCTGAACACAGATGTGTGCATTGCATTCATGCATAGAAAAAATCTAAATAATCTCGCGTTTTTGAATAAATCTTGTCAAAGTGATTGAAGCTTCTCTTAACTTGATGGAATTGAAGTAGATCATCAAGTTGACTGTGATAAGTTTCAATATGACCTTTGCTAAAACCTTATTTTGGGTAAGGGAGATTTGATCTAAGGGTAGATCAAATGTAATAAAAGTTAACCCTAATATATTACTTAATGGTTTATATTTGATTCCCAAGTAATCATATCCTAGCATTCATTACACACTAATGAATACCAAGTTATAAACACAACTTAAGTAATAGGAATGGAACAACTAAATCTTGATCTATCTTAATCTCATCTACTTATACCATGAGTATCATGGTAATACCTAACCTTAACTCTTTAGTGAGATTGAGTAGGAAAGAAACCAAGTCAAGATCATTCACCATATATCTTTCTTTCCATATCAATCCTTATGGAATCCTATCTCAATATCTGTTGTTCATCAATGTTGAGTAATCAACTATTGATTCACACATTCTTAAACTATCAATTCTTGATCTATAAACTCTTGTCCTTATCATAGCATCCACTCTAAAACCCTTAGAGGAAGAAGTAAGAAGAGATAGGTGATAATGTTAGATTGAAATATCATCTATATGATGGGAGTGTTGGAAGAGAATTAAATCAATATGATAATTGATGGAGTTAACTCACTCCTGAATGGATAGAAGAGTTATTTGAAATAAAGATATATGTGGTAACAAAGAGGATTACAAGGATGAATATTGAAGATAGTTACCAAGGAATAATCCTATTGGATCAAGAAGATATAGTCAATAAGTAATATCTTCTATTTAGTTAGATGTATTGAGCAGATAATCACAGTACAACTGCAAGGTTGAGTAATCAACTACTAGGAAAATGGTCGTCTGTGGCGCACCTAAAAGGACCATCCGTGGCGCACTAGTGGTGCGCCACGGGCGTTGCTCTACGGCTATCTCCTAGCCGTGGCGCACTGCCTGGTGCGCCACGGTTATGTGGAGATAGGCGTAGCGCACTTGCTAGTGCGCCACAGATATGTTGGCAGGTGTGCTACGCCTTAGAACTTATGTGGCGCATGTTGCAGTGCACCAGTAAGCTGCACATGTGCGCTTTAGTTGCAGTGTGCCACAGAAGCTGTGCCATGTGCGCCACGGGTGTCTTTTTTTTAATTTTAGGTCCAGATGATATATAATGCAGATTATATAGGCAGATATACACACAGATATAAGATATACAGTTATATATATATATAAATACACAATTCGCAAAACAAGATTGAAACAAATACATGTAGATAAGTCTCATACATGAATACATAAGTTATACATTATTTCGATCAAGTTACAAAGTAGTTGGTGACATGTGAATACATGTGTCGATCGAACAAGTTAGAGCTTGGAAGCTCGCCTAGACATCTAAACTAGCTAGACACAAACGCGGGATAAACAACCAAAGAAGATAAGCATGATCACTGCCGCGACGAAGGTGTAGGTCTTCATCCGGTTCCTCGTCCTAACTCCCGCTAGATAGCGCGTGTATCTAGCTTACGCCTCCACCATAGTGTTGTACCCTTTGTAGCTATTGCCGCTGAAACGGTGCACCTGTCTCCGGCAGTCTTCCCAATCATCATAGACTCTAGGAACCCGTCCCTTGTACATGACGTACCACGTCATCTATAAGTTGACAATAATAATTAACCGATGATTGAAAAAAAACATATATAATTAAAGTCGCATATGAAGATACACTTATAGAAAGTAATCCTAAATCAAAAATACCAAACTCAAAAAGCATGCCTCATATATAACTAGGTTGTTCGACACAGGAATAACCTACGATGGAACCGTGAGCCAAGTAGGATGCACAAGACCTGGACTTGTGCATATCACAAGGCTCACAATCTCGTCGTAGCACATTCACATATATATTGTGCCACAACATTTCAATCATCGGCATTATTCTCGAAAAAAGACTAATAAAGTAAGGAAAAAAAAGAAGGACCAAAGTGAGCAAAGGAACAAAGAGTAAGCAAAAAAAACCAAGCATTGATTGATATATAATAATAATAAGCAAAAGAAGTAAGCGATGATTCATAAACCTAATAAGATAAGTATAGTAGCATGTACACTTGTCCACACACACACAAAGGTCATCTATAGTTTGTAACTACAACTAGGCCAACATCAAGCCTTCTGGCTCGGCTTAGGGAACGGGAGGACGCCTTGTCTCGTCATGAACTTCCTATAGTCACCCTGCATCTCTAGGCGATCTTATATGCCACGGTTATTCGGGATATTTCCTCCGTAGAAGATCCCCCCCGAAGTCATGACATCACAAAAGATGATTGCCCCAAACTGCTTCTGGATGCAATACATCTCTTGTCTAATATCTGAATCAGTGATCTTGGCCTTTTCTTCGGCCCACTGTTTGAGATGATCTGGCAGCATAGAATTCTGCTGGTCAAGTAGGAACGCCCTCATGTGATGGAGTGTGTAGTAGGCTTCCTTCTTACTGTTTTCCGTCTGCTTCACGCAGGGGAACTCCGTTACGTGGTTGAAGACGTGCCTGCCAAACTTGACCTTCGTACGCACGAAGGTGGTGCCTTCCGTCGAGGCAAAGCCAGTGAGAGCATCATCCAGAACTTCCTTGATCTTCTCGTAGTTTTTCTTCTTTTCTAGACTCCCGAGTAAATACGTATGGGAATGCTTTGGAGATAAGGAGATGAGCGTGCAGTGTTCATCTCTGCGCAAAAAATTCAAATGGAATGTGTTGGAAAAATAATGATGATAATCTAATAAAGCCAATCGATGGTGGCGAGTGAATAACGACTTACTCGGGAAAGTAAGGCACGAGAATGTATTCCTTTGTCTTGTTCGCCACGAGGATTCTTTTTAGGTACGAGGCCACGATACGTCGTTCGGCGGGGGAACCCAAGTAGCCGTCACGCATGTAGTAGGGGTCCACTATAGCGATGCCCGGTGTGTTCTCTCTAATGATCTGCATGGCCAGGCTGAGAGAAAACAGACGGACCATGGTATAGTGCAGCGGGTGTAGGTGGAACATATTGAAGATGTCGTTGAACCGCAGGAAGAACAGATCCGCAGGGGCATTGTCGACAAAGCCCAAGCCTGGTGGCACCTTAACCACGAATACCGGGTGCGAGGGATCTCTCTCCGATAGAAGGCGCCTCTCTATCGTCAGCACGCCATCATGCACACTCTGCAGTTCCGAACTAGCAAGCCTGCGCAAATTCTTAGGTAGCATGGGCTCACCGCCACATGAATCCTCCACATAATACCCTCGGGTCTTGGTGGCCTGTCCCGAAACCTGATCGGATTCGCAGTTGTTGACGCCACCGGCTGGCTCGAGCTGCTAGATTTTCTTTTCCTGCACTTTTTTCCTTTTGGAGAGCGGGAAGGCACCGCAATCTGAGCACCGGCCGCCCTATGTAGTGTGTCAGGGCTTAGAATAAAGGTCCGGTTGGTTGTATCAGCTGGCTCTGTAAAAGCGCAAGCTGGAGGCTTCTCCTGAGAACCAAACAGACGCTTGGTGATAGTGGCTTTCTCTGTGGGGCCACCAGTTAGGTCTTCATTGCTAAACTGAGTGTTCAAGTAGTGATCATTCCAGTCTTCGTCGTCCTCGGCCGGATCCTGCGCCATGTGCATATCATCAACATGATCATCCGACCCACCGCGTGGAGGTGACGGTGAGGGCGGTAAGGGGGCCTTGCCACCGCTTGTCGCTGGCATGACAGGCGGTGCTATTGTCTGTGGCGTGATGGCCCCCGCCGTCCCCAAACGGATCATGCTCTTTGTCCATTGCAAGAATAAGCCGAAGCAAGTTCTGAGGACAGCCGGCTCTTCTTCATCCACTCCTGGGGGTTGAATGGGAGGTTCTAGGTCGTCGCAGCCCCTTAGCACCCGACTAATTTTAACCCTGTGCATGCTATCTGGCATCGGCCTTGAGTGGAACGTGCGCTTCAAGGGTTGAACGATGGTACCCTTGGCAACATCCCTCAGCTCGTTGTTCACATAGCATAAGAGAGTGCAAGGAACATACGTATGCGGAAAACATGTATGGCATCGTCAGAGATGCCATAAGAGTAATAGATGGCGTGAAAGGTGGTAAAGCAATTTGTTTACCATGATGGCGTCGAGATCGGCTAATGTCGAGGCATCGCATACGGCGATGGGTATGCAAGAGACGGAAGGGATGCTTGATGGCGCGGTGCTGGCCGCCGGTGTATTCTCCCTATCGCCGGGTGCTTGGAGCTCCGGTGCCGCCACGACGATGGCAGGGGGCACCAACATGTACTCCGGCGTCGCGGTGATGGCAGGGGGAGTCACCAACACTTGCGGCGCCGCGGTGCTAGCGGGCGGAGTCACGAACACGTAGTTCGCCTGATTCATCGGCGCCGCGTTGTTCGAGTGGCTGCTGACCATGCTTGGAATCGGGCACGGCCCTACTCGACCACCCACACTCCAGTTCGCTATTGACTCCACCAAGGCAGGCAGGAAGGACGTGAGGGTTATTGCCAGGTTGTCTTGGACGATCTTCGGGATCCGCGCCACTTGTTCCTTAAGTTCTTGAACCTCGCGGTTTTCCTCCTCGCTCCTTCCCGACGGCGCCGCATGCGTCCTTGGCGGTGGACCAAAATGATCCACCCAATTCTTACCCCCGAGGGCGGCCAGACGGCCAGACGATGGTGACTTCTTCGTAACCGGCTCTATTTTCTTGGCCCGGTTCATCGCCCTGTTAAAAGGTTATCCCACCGGGTGGCCGCCGTCGACCCCTGGGATGAGGAACCCTGGGATCCATGACTTGCAACAATTTCCTCCACCTGAAGAAGAAGTAACAGTGAATCGTTTAGATCATCGATTAGCAAGAATTCAATCGAGTTGATCCGCGGTAATTAGATTACTTACCACAATTTACTCGAATTCCTTCACCGCAGGATCCGCGGTGAGTTGTTTGGTTTTTGGGTCCACATGGTAACGGGACCTGATGAAGTTTCGAACCTGCCCGTGTTCGAATTTCGCAAAGGGGTTTTCTATCCCCTTGGATCTATACTCTTCGTCCTCCTTATTCCATTTGGCCTCCGCGGTTCTGTATCCACCAGATCCGAGATGGTGATGACCTATATTCATCGCCTGCAGCACCTTTCCATGATTACTATTGGCCAGGGCTCTTTCAGATTCACACCTCTCCTTGAACTCCCGGAACTGATCTTCGGTGATCTGTGGGTCAATCTTCTAGATCTCCTCGAGACTTTTGCCTTCTTTATAGATCTTATTCTTTATCCGGGTTCTCTAGCTGGCCAGGGCTGTGCTCATCTTTGTGAGGGCGGATTTTTTTACTTCATTCCCATGATAATTTGTGTTCTAATACTTAGCGGGGAACTTGTATCTTGTGTGCAGCTTCTCGAAGAGGAGTGTGCGCGAGTGGCCATTATATTTATGCCGGAGATTCTCGGTGTTGATCGAGATGGTTGTCCGGGTGATCGCCGCCACTTTCCCACCGTACCCTTTGACGACAAGGGCGGGCTCCAAAGGAACCCCTGATGGGCTTACTTCGGTAATTTCCTCCCTGACGGTGCCGACCGTGTTTGGGCGCCGTTCCTTCGGCTTCTTCTTCTTAGGAGGATTGCTACCACTCCCTGTGCCCTCGCCGCCATCAGTGGTTTCATCACCCGCCGTTCCTTCGGCTTCTTCCTCCGCATCTTCCATCTCATCATCCTCGCTCTCCGAAGGATGGTATTCTTCCTCGTCTTCTAGCCGCTGGGCCGCCTCCTAGAATGTCAATTGTTTATTCGGAGGTCTGAGTTCTCCTTCAGTGCTGATGCGCTTAGAACAACCAGCCTCGTCGTTGTCACACTTGTTTGCACTAATAAAAAGCAAATAATTGGTTAAATGCACGGAAAAACCCGGCATGACCTTTGCTAATTTTCTTAAACTAAGAGTGCTCGATTTCTGCCGAAACGGAAGTTAATCAACATTCCGGCAAAATCAGGACTCATTTCATACAAGAACCTGCATACACGACATAAGAAAGTGCTTCATATACAAGCACAAGCACAATTTCAAGTGCTACAATTATATCACCACAGATTATATCAACTGTCATTGATGACAGCAAGCAAATACATGCAGATTATAGCACCTGTCATTATATAACAGTATGGATCATCAGTAAATGTGTACACATTGTTTCAAGTACTCATATCATGCTCGGTTTCACAGTATTGTTTCAAGTACTTATAAAACACAGTATAAAATAGGAAACATAATCCACAACTAAGGAAGCTTGGATACAAACACATATCATGCTCTACTACAGAGAATTTCACAACCCCAAGACCTGAACATAGGTACTGCTAGCAAATGCAATCAACATTTCAAGGAAGACAAGCTACTCTAAACCTTACTCTAAGCCTAAGAATGCTGAATCACTCGAGCGCATGACAAAAAATAGTAATATCAAACAATCAGAAAGTAATATCAAACAATAGTAGAGGCTCTAATCAGGGGTGTATTATTTGCTGATGCCATTTAGCTTAATTACCTCCAACATTATGCACACAAGTACCCATCTATCCATAACCAACAACAATAATCAAGCCTTTTATCCCAATCAATTTGTGGTAGGCTATATCTATCCATAACCAAGATGTACCAGAACTAACAGTACAATATAAGTACATGCTAAACTTTTTAAACATATCAACACACGTATGACATGCTAAAGTATGACACGTTACTGAAATTGCTATGCTAACATGCCAAAGCATAGGCGTAAAATGGATAAGATATGAAAGAACAATACTCCAACATATTGAAGAAATACGAAGGACCAACTAACTACAACTGAACATTCTCCGGCATATGAAGCACCAATTCAACATTGATTAACATTACATGCATGTAGCGGCTATCAATAGAGAACAGGTCAAACCAAGCCAAGTCAGCAGATAGAGAACAGGACAATCACAAGACCACACACGCATCTTCATCATAATGGGGTAGCAGAGAAACAAGTGGACATTCAAAACTTACTAAAAATCATCTCCTACTGTATATCTTTAAGCAGCCGTGCATTCATAATCCAAGCAACTCGAGTACCATTATCCATCATCATCATATACTAGACAGATTAGTACTACTCCGAACATATTAATACCAAAGACAACTGAATGTTTTCTGACATAGTATTAAGCACCAATTCAACATTGATTGACATTACAAGCAGCAGCATACCAATGGAGAAGGAACTGTGTGGGCAGGGAGAGAGGGAGAGAGGGGAGGCTCACCTCCTCTGAGACGAGGACGACGACAAGCGCGTGGGAGAGGCGGCGGCCTCCTCCTCCTTAGCCTCGAGCGGCGGCGGCCTCCTCCTCCTCGAGCGGCGACGACCTTCTCCCCCACGGATCGGCAGCGACGCGGGCCTCCTCCTTCTCGAGCGGCGCGATCCTCCTCCTCCACAAGCGACGCGGGCCTCCTCCTCCTCCACGAATCGGCAGTGGCGCGGGCCTCCTCCTCCTCGAGAGCGCAGCGGTGGCGGATCGAGAAAGCAGCGGCGGATCGAGAGCGCAGCGCGGCGGGGCTCTATGTGGTGTCTGAGATTGGTATGAGAGAGGCGGACGTGGCGCGGTTGACTAGTCCAACCCACATAGGCATAGCGCACCCTGGCCAAGTGCGCTACGGGTAACCGTAGCGCACTTTGCCAGGGTGCGCTACGCCTATGTGGGTTGGACTATCAGATAAGAGGGCGGCCACCCCACTTGTTAACACTAGCACTGACTTATCCCACTGGTTCTGCCCACTGCTATATTCTAAACTTGTGAGCACCCAGGTTCGAATCCTGGTGCCCCACTTTTTTATTTTTATTTAAAAAATACTTTTAAATGTTCCAAAAAATGCCCAAAAGTGGTGATATATGCCATAGAAGTTTTGTTTTGTTTTTAAAATACTTTTAAATATTCCAAAAATGCCCAAAAGTGATAATATATGTCATAAAAGTGGTACAAATATGATTCAAAGTATAACTATATTTCATAATAATTTGTCCATGAATATTACAATCTTTTTTTACCAAGCGTTTTACAATATTTTTTGAGCTAGCGTTTTACAATATTTTTTCCCTTCTTTGTCGCGGTTGAATAATTTAGCCCCGACACTTTAATGTTTCTTCTTTAGAACGGGCTACCTTTTTTGGATAGGGTTGTCCTTTTTCTTCTTGTGATGTATGTTGCTGCATCGTAGTCGTCGTCATCTTCAATCTTTCGATCGCCGTACTTGTCGAAGTCTTGCTCGTTGGCGACTCCCTCCATTCCGATGATGTTTCTTTTTCCTGTCCTCACGACAACACGGCTAGGCTTTGTCGGGTCGGTAATGAAAAAACATTGGTCCACTTTGGTAGCAAGTACCCACGGTTCATTTTTCGCGGCCACGTTCGCACCGGCGGCCTTGGATTTGGCTGCTTTGGGTATAACCATGGTTGTGAAATACCGGTCTTCTCTTTCGACGCTCTTTGCCCATCTGACACGGAACATCGACACCTTTTCTCCACAGTAGTCGAGCTCCCAGATCTCCTCGATTCTTCCGTAGAATCTTTCCTTCACGTTGTCATCGGTGTAGAATTCCGACGTTATGCCTGAGTTCTGATAATCACACTTGTTGTCCTTTTCCTCCGTGTAGAATGTGTAGCCGTTGATATCATACGCCTGATAGGTCACCAGGTTTTGCATCGGTCCCTGCGACAAGGTGAATATGATATTTTCCGTGTCAGAAGAATGCGATCGCGGGGGATTATCAAGGAGCGTCTGCCGAAACCAACGCGTGAAATCTGAGTTGTGCTCTTTGATTATTTCTCCCTGCGTCCTCTGTATGCCCCGGTCACTGTACTTCTTTTCGATTAACCTTTTGTGCTTCTGTAACCAAGGATCGACCAGTTCTAAATGCTATAGCGCGACGAGGTTTGCTCGATCAAAGTCTGCGCGTCGAAAATCGAAGTCTGCATGCAGTATGTGACAACCCTCTCGGTGACCAGATCCGTCGAGCTTGGCAAGGTGCCTGTTGATGGGAAGACCGACAGGGTTCTCGATGTCTAGATAATTCGTGTAGAAAGAGATGCACTCTTCGGCCAAAAAGCCCTTGGCTATGCTTCCATCTGGACGGGACCTGTTGCGAACGTATCCTTTGATGTGTCCGTTCATCCTTTCGAACGCCATCATGCTGCGGAGGAACATCGGCCCGAGTTGGACGATGTCCTCCACGACATGGACCAGCAGATGCACCATAATGTCGAAGAATGCGGGTGGGAAGTAGAACTCAAGCTCACATAGTATCACCATGATCTCGTCCTATAGCCTCCCGAGCTGATTCACGCCAATCGACTTCCTAGAGATGACGTCGAAAAACTTGCACAGGCCAAATAACGTTTCACGGACGTGCTCGTCCATTATCCCTCTTAGTGCAACCGGAAGTACCTGCATCATTAGCACGGCACAGTTGTGAGACTTCATGCCACTGAACCTCTGCTTCGCCTCGTCTAGGTATCTGCTTATCTTGCCCGCATAGCCGCAAGGAAATTTGACTCCTAGAAGGCACTTGAAAAACTGTTTGATCTCATCCTGGCTTAGAGTGAAGCAAGAAGGAGGGCAGTAATATTCGTTCTTCTTGAACTTTTTACCCTTCCGACGACCTTGTGTCGTCTCCGACTCATGATCATTGTCATCTTCCTGATCATCAGGAGTAGTGCGTCCTTCGTGAATCTCCTTCCGGATACCCAAGCATATCAGGTCGTGCCTTGCTTTCGGACCATCTTTTGTCCTTTCTGGGATGTTGATTATGGTGGCGACTAGACTCTCGCACACGTTTTTCGTGATATGCATGATGTCGAGGCTATGAGGCATGCGGAGAAACTTCCAGTATGGCAACTCCTAGAAAACAGACCTTGTTTTCCATACCTTCATCAGCGGCTTGTCTTGTTGCTGCCTCTTTCGCTTCTTTCCAGGCTTAGGACAATCTTTCTAGTTTTTCAGCAACTCTTCCACTTCTTCGCTTCTCCTACGCTCTGGGATTCCTCGGGTCTCGGATTTGCCATCAAACGGGTGTCCATGTTTTCTCCATGGATCATTCTTGCTGAGCCACCTCCGGTGCGCCATGAACACGGTTTTCGATGACCCTGGATCTTTCTCTAGTTGGAGATAGCTTGTGTTATCCATGCACCTAACGCATGTGCAGAATCCTTGGATAACCTGCCCCGAGATATACCCGCAACCTGGATAGTCTTGCACCGTAGTGACCAACATGGCTCTTATAGTGAAATAATCTTCTGCGACGACGTCGTAAGTATTGGCTCCAGATTCCCATAACGTGGCTAGCTCCTCTTTCAACAGCCCGAGATACAGATTTATGTCGGTACCAGGTTGTCACTACTAGGAAAACGGCTATAGGTAATCAGCACATCCGTGGCTCACATGGTTGAAGTGCCCCACGGCTAAAACAGGCGTGGCTCACCTGTGGGCAGTGCCCTACTAGTAACTAGAACAACCGTGGCGCACATGACCCTAGTGCGCCACAGATATGTGTGTGGGGCCTTGTTGGCCACACGCCAAACTTGAGCGCACCATGCACCGTGCGCCACGGTTGTTAGGGTCATCTGTGGCGCACGCGTGTGCGCCACGACCGAGCGCATGCCCACCGCTGCTCGAGACGGCCACTAACTCGTGGCGCACTCCAAGGCGCCACAGGACAGGCATCTGGCGCACTGCATAGTGCGCCACAGTTTGTACTCCTGTGGCGCCTTGTTGCCGTGCGCCACGGATGTGTCGATTTTTAAGACAACACTTTATGTGCACATGTGACCACATCCACCACCCCACACTTCACTTTGCCCTTCTTCTTCCTCCTTAGATCTAGTCGGGATCTTCTCCTTCCCACCTCAATTTCTCCACACATTCACCATTTTTAGCATGTAAAACTTGCTTTGGATGTTACATAAGTAATAGAGGAGGTCTCCGGTCTCTCATCTATCCGTCTCCGGTCGTCGACGCGCGCACCTCTCCTTTCCATCTTTCTCGCGATCGGTCTCTCATCTCGGTAAGTTGTCCATGTAAGGATGTGTTCATGTGTATATGGATGATGCATGTGCTCATATGTATGTAGATGATCGATGCTCATGTCATGATGTGTGTATGTGTGGAGAGCTAGGATCGATGGTCATATGTGTGTGTATATGGAGAGTATCGATGATGCTCATGCATGTGTGTATGGAGAGGATAATGATATGTTCATGTGTGTATGGATCGGTCTCTCTCTCTCTTGTGTTTGTATGTGAACAAGTTGCCATTGTTTTGCCAAAATGTTGATTCATTTCCATTTTGGCAAGACTTTGGCATTTCGCAAAGGTCCTAATTTTAGGATAGGTCATGCCGAAATTTTCTATCGACCATTGCATGCATGCATTCATTATGTGGTTCTAATAGACTTCAAAATTGTACCGTGTACATCGTGCAGGCAAAAATGGTCCGCATAATGAGCGAAGGCATTGTGGCTAGATTTTTGAAATGTGCGACGGCCGACATGATACGAAATAACAAGACAGATATAAGATGTCCGCGTAAGATGCAAACTCAACTGGGTGATCGACCCAGATTCCGGGAATCTGCAGGCGCACCTGCTCCGCCATGGTTTCATGGATGGATACACTCGTTGGATAAGCGATGGCGTAGATGATGGAGACGGTGATCATCATCACGACGAGAACGGGCGAGATGATGAAGAGGCTCCTGGAGATGGTGAAGGTACGGAAGGCACGGATGATGATGATCTAGATGGCGGAGGAGCGTACGGCGATGGAACAACGTCAGCTGGGTGCGGGACCCTTATGTGCAAGAGCTGCTTCTCAAGCGCATTTAGTAACGCCAGGGCTGCTAGAGAGAAAGCCAAGCTTGCGCAACTTGAGAAAGACGCGGTTACTCCATTGTATGAAGGATGCAGGCCCGATGATACCCGGTTGAATGTAACGCTCAAGGCTATGGAGATGAAGGCAAAGCACAAATTGAGCGACGCAAGCTTCGACGATATGATGGCATTCTGGCACGATCGTCTCCCGGAGGGGAACACATGTCCAACTAGTATCGAGGATGCCAAGAAAATCGTCTTTCCTCTCGATCTACCGCACGTTAGATATCACGTATGCATCAACGATTGCATCATTTATCGGGGCGAGGACGCGGAGAAAACCACATGTCCGGTGTGCGGCGTGAGTCGATACAAGAAAGGGAAGAAAGCACCTCGAAAAGTGGTATGGTACTTTCCTATTACCCCTCGCTCTAGCGCTATTTCGCGGACCCTAAGGGCGAAGCTCATGCGATGGCATGCGGAAAGGAAGAAGCCGGAGATGATGATGACCGAAAAGGATGAGCTGCCGACACCCTTCGGATGCTAGCTGCTGAAAGCATTGGACCTCGAATTCCTGAATCGGTGGAGATTCGAGGAACATCAGGCTTGGTGCGAGCACCGATGGACTCAATCCGCTCGTAGCGAGAGCACGCAAAGACTTGGCCTGTGTTTGTATGGATGTACAACCTCCTCCATGGTTGTGCATGAAGAAGAAGTACATACAAATGAGTATGCTAATTCAAGGGCGAAACAACCTGGTACCGACATCAATCTGTATCTCGGCTGTTGAAAGAGGAGCTAGCCACGTTATGGGAATCGAGCCAATACTTACGACGCCGTCAGACAAGATTATTTCACTATGAGAGCCGCGTTGGTCACTACGGTGCAAGACTATCCAGGTGCGGGTATATCTCGGGCAGGTTATCCAAGGATTCCACGCATGCGTTAGGTGCATGGATAACACAAGCTATCTCCAACTAGAGAAAGATCCGGTCATCGAAAACCGTGTTCATGGCGACCGGAGGTGGCTCGGCAAGAATGATCCATGGAGAAAACGTGGAGACCTGTTCGATGGCAAATCGAGACCCGAGGAATCCCAGGCGTAGGAGCAGCGAAGAAGTGGAAGAGTTGTTGAAAACCGGAAAGATTGTCCTAAGCACGGAAAGAAGCGAAGAGGCAGCAACAAGACAAGCACTGATGAAGGTATGGAAAACAAGGTCTGCTCGAGTTGCCATTGGAAGTTTCTCCGACGCCTCATAGCCTCGACATCATGCATATCACGAAAACGTGCGAGAGTCCGGTCGCCACCATAATCAACATGCCGATAGGACGAAGATGGTCCGAAAGCAAGGCACGACCTGATATGCTTGGGTATCCGGAAGGAGCTTCACGGAGGACGACTACTCGATGATCGTGAAGATGACGATGATCATGAGTCGGAGACGACACAAGGTCGTCGGAAGGGTAAAAGTTCAAGAAGAACGAATATTACGCCTCCTTCTTGCTTCACTCTAAGCCGGATGAGATCAAACAGTTTTTCAAGTGCCTTCTAGGAGTCAAATTTCCTTACGGCCACGCGGGCAAGATAAGCAGATACCTAGACGAGGCGAAGAGGTTCATGGCATGAAGTCTCACGATGCCGTGCTAATGACGCAGTACTTCGGTCGCACTAAGAGGGATAATGGACGAGCACGTCCGTGAAACGTTATTTGGCCTGTGCAAGTTTTTCGACGCCATCTCTAGGAAGTCGATTGGCTTGAATCAGCTCGGAAGGCTACAGGAGGAGATCGTGGTGATACTATGTGAGCTTGAGGTCTACTTCCCACCCGCATTCTTCGACATTATGGTGCATCCGCTGGTCCATGTCGTGGAGGACATCGTACAACTCGGGCCGATGTTTCTCCGCAGCATGATGGCGCTCGAAAGGATGAACGGACACATCAAAGGATACGTCGCAATGTGTCCCGCCCAGATGGAAGCATAGCCAAGGGCTTTACGGCGTCAAGAGTGCATCTCTTCGCACGAATTATCTAGATATCGAGAACTCGGCCTTCTTCCCGCCATGGACACCTTGGCAAGCTCGACGGATCTGGTCACCGAGAGGGTCGTCGCATACTGCATGCAGACTTCGATTTTCGACGCGCAGACTTTGATCGAGCAAACCTCATCGCGCTACAGCATTTAGAACTGGTCTATCCTTGGGTACATAAGCACAAAAGGTTAATCGAAAAGAAGTACAATGTCCGGGGCATACAGAGGACGCAGGGAGAAATAATCAAAGAGCATAACTCAGATTTCACGCGTTGGTTTAGGCAGACGATCCTTGATAATCCCCCGCGATCGCATTCTTCTGACACGGAAAAGATCATATTCACCTTATCGCAGGGACCGATGCAAAACCTGGTGACCTATCAGGCGTATGATATCAACGGCTACACATTCTACACGGAGGAAAAGGACAACAAGTGTGATTATCAGAACTCAGCGTAACGCCGAATTCTACACCGATGACAACGTGAAGGAAAGATTCTACGGAAGAATCGAGGAGATCCGGGAGCTCGACTCATCGTGGAGAAAAGGTGCCGATGTTCCGTGTCGATGGGCAAAGAGTGTCGAAAGAGAAGACCGGTATTTCACAACCATGGTTATACCCGGCAGCCAAATCCAAGGTCACGGCAAACGTGGCGCGAAAATGAACCGTGGTACTGCTACCAAAGTGGACCAATGTTTTTCATTACCGACCCGACAAAGCCTAGCCGTGTTATCGTGAGGAGAGGAAAAGAAACATCATCGGATTGGATGGAGTCGCCAACGAGCAAGACTTCGACCAAGACGGGATCCAAAGATTGAAGATGACGACGACTACGATGCAAAGAACATACATCACAAGAAGAAAAGGACAACCCTACCCAAAAAGGTAGCCTGCTCAAAGAAGAAACATTAAAGTGCCGGGCTAAATTATTCAACCGCGACAAAGAAGGGAAAAAAGATTGTAAAAAGCTAGCTCAAAAATATTGTAAAACGCGTGGTCGAAAAAAGATTGTAATATTCATGGACAAAGTATTATGAATTTTAGTTATACTTGAATCATATTTTGTAACACTTTTATGACATATATCACTACTTTTGGGCATGTTTGGAATATTTAAAAGTATTTTAAAACAAAACAAAACTTGTATGGCATATATCACCACTTTTGGACATTTTGTGAACATTTAAAAGTATTTTAAAATAAAAATAAAAGTGGAGCACCAGGATTCAACCTGGTGCTCAGAGTTTGGAATAGAGCTAAGGGCTAGAACCAGGTGGGCTATGACGTAGTAGTGTTAAGAAGGGGTGGCCGCCCTCTTATCCGGTCGCTCATCAGACATAGCGCACTGGCCAAGTGCGCTACGGTTATCCGTAGCGCACTTGGCTGTGGTGCGCCACGCCTATGTCCGTGGACGCTAGTCAACCGCTCGGTTCGATCCATCTCTCACAGACGACACCACACCGCGCCTGCATCTCACAGCTCTCGAGGAGGAGGAAGCCCACCACCGCCGTGCCGTCGCCGCTGAGGAGGAGGAAGAAGCTCTCGAGGAGGAGGAAGCTCTCGAGGAGGAGGAAGCATCGAGGCCGGCCAGAGCATCGAGGCCGATCGAGGCCGCCGCCAGAGCATCCACGCCAGAGCATCGAGGCCGCATCGAGGCCGCCGCCGAGGAGGAGGCCGTGGAGCGGAGGAGGCCCGTCGCCAACCATCGCCGCCCGCCCGCCATCGTCAGACTCATCTCGAGGTGAGCCGCCTCTCCTCTCCCTCTCTCTCTCTCAGATTAGAGGTTAGGGTTCATATTAGAGGTTAGGGTTCGAGAAGGCCATTAGAGGTTAGGGTTCAGATTAGAGATTTGTCAGATGGTCTCCGGCGCCCGGAGAAGGGAAGGAACAGGTAGGGTCCTCGAGGTTCCCCTTAAGACAAGACTTGGCTTGAATGATGGGAAGGTTGCTTGTATGAATGCCGCATCCTCCTGTGTAGCCTCATCCGGTGTCATACCATCCCAGAATCATGTGGCGAAGATGATGGTAGAATCATGTGGCGTAAGATGATGGTAGAATCAAGTTGTCGAACTTTGCCAATGCCAAGAGAAGTCCTAACAAGAGTAATGAATAATTATTTATTTCAAATAAGAACTTTAGCCCAATACAACACATCTATAAGACCTTGAGAACAGCAATGTTGAACAATATTATCTACAACTTTGTCATGACTAACACAAATGTTGAAGCACGCTTAAATTAGTACGCTGAAATGATTATAGCCTTGCAACAATAGTTTATGAATGTCCGATTAAACAACTTTTACTTGATTATTTCAGACTGACGATAAAATGTGGTTAGTTCATACTAGAGAGACACAAGCATTCATTGTAAGATGGCATCATCATTAACAAGATTTATTTTCTTGAACATTCTAACCAATCGAATTCTAAAGTATGGCCAATTTTGCTATCCATAGTTTGAAGGATTTCATAACATATGTTTGCTTCATTTCATTTTATCTAAGCTTACAAGTGACAAAATCTGTTCCATTTCGTTTGGGGCCTAAACATACCCTCTTTCCACATCTTCTGTAATATGTTACTCCAACTGTAAATACATATAACATGTTAAATCTATTCCAGGAAGTGGGCCCTCTACATAGTGCCAAATCCTAGATCTTTGACACTTTAGTGTGCAAAGATATGAGTACACTGAAAAAAAAATACATGAACATTATTTCTTGGTACACATAATCTGATCGCAACCAAAGGAATCCTCCTGTACTCCAGGGTATTACAGACCATAACAGGAACACGCACCAATTCAAGACATGATATGCAAGAACTCCAAAGTTCAAAGAATATGTCGATCCTTGTAACTAGACATACCGTAACCAAATTCCATAAAAGGGACTACTACCTTCTCCGGAATGGTTGGCGAACCTAGTGACCCTTCAAATAGATCGACAGCTTGATTCTCCAAGTCCTCTCATTGTACTTTATGTCTTTACCTGAACTCCTTCCGTTATCCACTAGACTACCATATCTCCCCACAAAAGCACGATATGCTGGAATCACATTTTCAGATATAGATATCTTGAGTTCTTCGCGGAGTTACGGGTCCGTTACCTTCCAGAGTGTCTGACTCCGGTAAATCTCCTCGAAGGAAAAGTTGAAGTTCTTAAATTTCTCCTTGATCCTCAAGCTTGAATTCCCAAGACTATTTCCACTCCCGCCGCTATGTCCATCATCCTTGAGATAGGAAAGAACCTTGGTCCATGATATCCGAAGGTAGCTCTTCGAACTTTGGCGAATCTTTCCACGGCGCCTCCGCGTCCGAAGGTTAGCAGTTAGTACCTAGCAGTAGGCCAATTTAATGTATACTGTTGTACAAAAACTTGTGTGCTGCTATATATGTATTTGCTTGTTGTATTTGCTTGCTGTCATATAATCTGCATGTTGTATTTGCTTGCTTGCTATAATGATGTGTACTTGTGCTTGCAATTGTATTTGCTATAATGACAGGTGCTTGTGCTTGCTAAAATGATAGGTGCTTGTGCTTGATATAATTGTAGCACTTGAAATTGTGCTTGTATATGAAGCACTTTATTATGTGTGTATGCAGGTTCTTGTATGAAACGAGTCCCGATTTTTGCCGGAATGTTGATTAACTTCCGTTTTGGCGTAAATCGGCACTAGTTTAAGAAAATTAGCAAAGGTCATGCCGGATTTTTCCGTGCATTTAACCAATTATTTGTTTTTTATTAGTGCAAAGATGTGTGACAACGACGAGGCTGGATGTTCTAAGCGCATCAGCACTGAAGGAGAACTCAGACCTCCGAATAAACAATTGACATTCTGGGAGGCGGCCCAGCGTCTAGAAGACGATGAAGAATACCATCCTTCGGAGAGCGAGGATGATGAGATGGAAGACGCGGAGGAAGAAGCCGAAGGAACGGCGGACGATGAAACCACTGATGGCGGCGAGGGCACAGGGAGTGGTAGCAACCCTCCTAAGAAGCCGAAGGACCGCGGCCGGCACGGTCAGGAGGAAATTACCAAGTGAGCCCATCGGGGTTCCTTTGGAGCCCGCCTTGTCGTCAAAGGGCACGGTGGCGGCGATCACCCGGACAACCATCTCGATCAACACCGAGAATCTCCGCATAAAGATAATGGCCACTTGCGCACACCTCTTCGAGAAGTCGACGCCGATACAAGTTCCCCGCTAAGTATCGAACACAAATTATCATGGGAACGAAGTAAACAAATCCGCCTCACAAAGATGAGCACCGCCTGCCACCTGGAGAACCCGGATAAAGAAGAAGATCTATAAAGAAGGCAAAAGTCTCGAGGAGATCCAAGATTGACCCGCAGATCACCAAGATCAGTTCCGGAGTTCAAGGAGAGGTGTGAATCCGAAAGAGCCCCGCCAATAGTAATCGGGAAAGGCGCCGCAGCGATGAATATAGGTCATCACCATCTCGGATCCGGTGGATACGTAACATGGAGGCCAAATGGAATAAGGAGGACGAAGAGTATAGATCCAAGGATAGAAAACCCTTTATAAATTCAACCCGCAGGTTCGAACTTCATCAGGGCCTGTTACCATGTGGACCCAAAAACCAAACAACTCACCGCGGATCCTGCGGTGAAGGAATTCGAGGAAATTGTGGTAAGTATAATCTAATTACCGGTGATCAACACGATTGCAATCTAATCGATGATCTAAATGATTCACTGCATTTCTTCCGCAGGAGGAGGAAATTGTTGCTAGTCATGGATCCTGTGGTTCCTCATCCTGTGGGTCGACGGCGCCACCCGTGGGATAACCCTTTAATGTAGGCGAACCGGGCCAAGAAAATAGAGCGGTTATTCTGAAGAAGTTGTTGCCGTCTGGCCGCCTCGGGGGTAAGAATTGGGTGGATCATTTTGGTCCACCGCCGAGGACGCATGTGGCGCCGTTCGGAAAGGAGCGAGGAGGAAAACAGAGAGGTTCAAGAACTTAAGGCACAAGTGGCGCGGATCCCGCAGATCGTCCAAGACAACCTGGCAATCACCCTTACGTCCTTCCTGCCTACCTTGGTGGAGTCAATAGCGAACTGGAGTGCGGGTGGTCGAGTAGGGCCGTGCCCGATTCCAAGCATGGTCAGCAGCCACTCGAACAACGCGGCGCCGACGAATCAGGCGAACTACGTGTTCGTGACTCCGACCGCTAGCACCGCGGCGCCGCAAGTGTTGGTGACTTCGCCATCACCGGGCGCCGAGTACATGTTGGTGCCCCGCCATCGCCGCGGCGCACCGGAGCTCCAAGCACCCGTCGGTAGGGAGAATACACCGCGCCAGACCGCGCCATCAAGCAGCCCTTCCGCCTCTTGCACGCCTGCCGTATGCGGTGCGCCGACATTAGCCGATCTCGACGCCATCACGGTAAACAAATTGCTTTAATTACCGCCTTTCATGCCATCTATATATTACTCTTGTGGCGTCTCGCTCGACGACGCCGTACATGTTTTCCGCAGACGGATGTTCCTTGCACTCTTATGCTACGTGAACAACGCCGAGGGATGTTGCCAAGGGTACCATCGTTCAACCCTTGCAGCGACGTTCCACTCAAAGCCGATGCGCGATAGCGTGCATAGGGTTAAAATTAGTCGGTGCTAAGGGCTGACGACTGAACCTCCCATTCAACCCCCAGGAGCGGATGAAGAAGAGTCGTCTGTCCTCAGTAGTTGCTTCGGCTTGTTCATGCTATGGCCAAAGAGCATGATCCGTTTGGGGACGGCGGGGGCCATCACGCCACAGACAACAGCACCGCCTGTCGTGCCAGCGACAAGCGGTGGCAAGGCCCCCTTACCGCCCTCGCCGTCACCTCCACGCGGTGGGTCGGATGATCATGTTGATGATCACATGGCGCAGGATCCGGCCGAGGACTTCGAAGACTGGAATGATCACTTCTTCAAGACTCGGTTTGCAACGAAGAAGACCTAGCTGGTGGCCCCACAGAGAAAGCCACTATCACCAAGCGCCTGCTTGGTTCTCGAGACGCCCAGCTTGCGCCTTTACAGAGCCGTGATACAACCAACCGCCCTTTATTCTAAGCCCGACACACTACATAGGGCGGCCGGTGCTCGATTATGTGCCTGCCCGCCTCCAAAAGGAAAAAAGGGCGAAAAGAAAATCTAGCAGCTCGAGCCAGCCGGTGCCAACAACCGCGAATCCGATCAGGTTTCGGACGGGCCACCAAGACCCGAGGGTATTATGTGGAGGATTCATGTGGCGGTGAGCCCATGCTACCTAAGAATTTGCGAAGCTCGCCGATTCGAACTGCAGAGTGTGCATGACGGCGTTGACGATAGAGAGACGCCTTCTATCGGAGAAAGATCCTCGCACCGGTATTCGTGGTTAAGGTGCCACCAGGCTTGGGCTTCGTCGACACTTCCCGCGGATCTGTTCTTCCTGCGGTTCGAGGACATCTTCAATATGTTCCACCTATACCGTGCACTATACCATGGTCCGTCTCTTTTCTCTCACCGCCACGCAGATCATTAGAGAGAACACACGGGCATCGCTATAGTGGACCCCTACTACATGCGTGACGCTGCTTGGGTTCCCGCCGAACGACGATCGTGGCCTCGCACCTAAAAAGAATCCTCGTGGCGAACAAGACAAAGGAATACATTCTCGTGCCTTACTTTCCCGAGTAAGTCGTTATTCACCGCCACCGCCGATTGGCTTTATTAGATCATCATCATTCTTTTTCAACACATTCCATTTGAATTTTTTGCGCAGAGATGAACATCGACGCTCATCTCCTTATCGCCAAGCATTCCACGCCATTTATTTCGACTGGGAGTCTAGAAAAGAAGAAAACTACGACAAGATCAAGGAAGTTCGGATGATGCTCTCACGGCTTTGCCTCGACGGAAGGCACCAGCTTCAGCGTAAGAAGGTCAAGTTCGCAGCACGTCTTCAACCACGTAAGAGTTCCTCGTGAAGCAGCCGGAAAACGAAGAAGGAAGCCTACCACGCACTCCATCACATGAGGGCGTTCCTATGACCAGCGAATTCTACGCTGCGATCATCTCAAGCAGTGGGCGAAGCAAAGGCCAAGATCAATGATTCGGATATTAGACAAGAGATGTATCGCATCCAGCAGCAGTTTGGGGCAATCATCTTTCGTGATGTCATGACTTCGGGGGGGATCTTCTACGGAGGAAATATCCCGAATAACCGTGAACTAGAAAATAGCCTAGAGATGCGGGTGACTATAGGAAGTTCATGACGAGGCGTATGCCTCCGTTCCCTAAGCCGAGCCAGAAGGCTTGATGTTGGCCTAGTTGTAGTTGCAAACTATAGATGACCTTTGTGTGTGTGTACATGGACGACAAGTGTACTTATCTTATTAGGTTTATGTATCACCGCTTACTTATTTTGCTTATTATTATTATATATCAATCAATGCTTGGTTTTTTTGCTTACTCTTTGTTTTTTTGCTTACTCTTTGGTTTTTTTGCTTACTCTTTGGTTCTCGGACGATAAGTGTGAGTTATTTTTGTCTTTTTCGAGAATATGCGGATGATTGAAATGTCGTGGCACAATATATATGTGAATGTGCTATGACGGGATTGTCACCTTGGATATATGCACAAGTCCGTGAATTGTGCATCCTACTTGGCCGACAGTTCCGTCATAAGCAATTCGTGTCCAACGACCTAGCTAGTTATGAGGCATGCTTTTCGAGTTATTTTGTCTTTTCGAGAATATGCCGATGATTGAAATGTCGTGCACAATATATATGTGAATGTGCTACGGATTGTGAGCCTTGTGATATGCACAAGTTCAGAATTGTGCATCCTACTTGGCTCACAGTTCCGTCATAAGCAATTCTGTGTCCAACGACCTAGCTAGCTAGTTATATATGAGGCATGCTTTTCGAGTTATTTTGTCTTTTCGAGAATAAGCCGATGATTGAAATGTCGTGGCACAATATATATGTGAATGTGCTATGACGGGATTGTGAGCCTTGTGATATGCACAAGTCCGTGAATTGTGCATCCTACTTGGCTCACAGTCCGCCATAAGCAATTCGTGTCCAACGACCTAGCTAGCTAGTTATATATGAGGCATGCTTTTCGAGTTATTTTTGTCTTTTCGAGAATATGCCGATGATTGAAATGTCGTGGCACAATATATATGTGAATTTGCTATGACGGGGTTGTTAGCCTTGTTATATGCACAAGTCCGTGAATTGTGCATCCTACTTGGCTAACAGTCCGTCATAAGCAATTCCTGTGTCCAACGACCTAGCTAGTTATATATGAGGCATGCTTTTCGAGTTATTTTTGTCTTTTTCGAGAATATGCCGATGATTGAAATGTCGTGGCACAATATATATGTGAATGTGCTATGACGGGATTGTTAGCCTTGTGATATGCACAAGTCCAGGAATTGTGCATCCTACTTGGCTAGCAGTCCCGTCATAAGCAATTCCTGTGTCCAACGACCTAGCTAGCTAGTTATATATGAGGCATGCTTTTCGAGTTATTTTTGTCTTTTCGAGAATATGCCGATGATTGAAATGTCGTGGCACAATATATGTGAATGTGCTATGACGGGATTGTTAGCCTTGTGATATGCACAAGTCCAGGAATTGTGCATCCTACTTGGCTAACAGTCCCGTCATAAGCAATTCCTGTGTCCAACGACCTAGCTAGTTATATATGAGGCATGCTTTTCGAGTTTGCTCTTTTTGATTTAAGAGTACTTTCTACAAGTGTATCTTCATATGCGACTTTAATTATACATGTTTTTTCAATCACCGGTTAGTTATTATTGTCAACTTGTAGATGACGTGGTACGTCGGTACAAGGGACGGGTTCCCGGAGTCTACGATGATTGGGAAGACTGCCGGAGACAGGTGCACCGTTTCAATGTAATAGCTACAAAGGGTACAACACTATGGCGAGGCGGAAGATAGATACACGCTATCTAGCGGAGTTAGGACAAGGAACGGATGAAGACCTACACCTTCGTCATGGGCGGTGATCATGCTTATCTTCTTTGGGTATTTATCCGCATTTGTGTCTAGCTAGCTAGTTTAGATGTCTAGGCGAGCTTGAGCTCTAACTTGTTCGATCGACACATGTATTCGCATGTCACCAACTACTACTTTGTAACATGATCAAAACAATGTAACTTGGACTATGTATTCATGTATGAGACTTATCTATATGTATTTGTTTCAATCTTGTTTTTCATATCGAGTATTTATATATATAATTGTATATCTTGTATCTGTGTGTATATCTGCTGTAATATTGTATATAATCTGTATTGCATAAAATCTGGCATGGAAATTAAAAAAAAACAAAAAATACATCTGTGGCGCACATGTTTTACCTTCTGTGGCGCACTACCCCTAAAGCGCACCATGGATGTTTAGTGGCGCACTGGGTAGTGCGCCACAGAAGATAAAAGGTAGCGCACCATGCCAAACTTCGTGGCGCACTGGTGCGCGCTTCGCCTATCTCTACACGCGTGGCGCACTAGGCGTGCGCCACGGTGAGATAGCCAGAAGGCGCCCGTGGCGCCATCTGGTGCGCCACGGATGGGCCTTTCAGGTGCGCCACAAACGACCATTTTCCTAGTAGTGTGTTTCGGCCCTTGAATTAGCATACTCATTTGTATGTACTTCTTCTTCATGCACAACCATGGAGGGAGGTTGTACATCCATACAAAAACGGGCCAAGTGCTGTGCGTGCTGCTCTGGATACCGAACGGATTGAGTCCATCGGTGCTCGCACCAAGCCTGATGTTCCTCGAATCTCCACCGAATTCTGGGAATTCGAGGTACAATGCTTTCCACTGGCTAGCATCTGAAGGGTGCGTCAGCAGCTCATCCTTTTCGGGGTCATCATCGTCATCTCCTGGCTTCTTCCTTTCTGCATGCCATCGCATGAGCTTCGCTTCCTTAGGGTCCGCAAAATAGCGCTGCAGACGAGGAGTGATAGGAAAGTACCATACCACTTTTCGAGGTGCTTTCTTCCCTTTCTTGTATCGACTCACGCCGCACACCGGACATGTGGTTTTCTCCGCGTCCTCGCCCCGATAAATGATGCAATCCTTGATGCATACGTGATATCTAACATGCGGTAGATCGAGAGGACAAACGATTTTCTTGGCGTCCTCGATACTAGTTGGACATGTGTTCCCCTCCGGGAGACGATCGTGCCAGAATGCCATCATATCGTCGAAGCTTGGATCGCTCAATTTGTGTTTTGCCTTCATCTCCATAGCCTTGAGCGTTACATTCAACCGGGTATCATTGGGCCTGCATCCTTCATACAATGGAGTAACCGCCTCTTTATCAAGTTGCGCAAGCTTGGATTTCTCTCTAGCGGTAGCCCTGGCGTTACTCGTCTGCTTGAGAAGAAGCTCTTGCACATAAGGGTCCCGCACCCATCCTGACGTTGTTCCATCGTCGTCTGCTCCTCCGGCATCTAGATCATCATCATCCCGGTCTTCTTCCGCACCTTCACCATCTCCAGGAGACTCTTCATCATCTCGCTCTTTCTCGCCGTGATGATGATCATCGTCATGTTGCCCACCTTCACCTTCTCCATCGTCTTCGTCATCGCTTATCCAACGAGTGTATCCATCCATGAAACCATGGCGGAGCATGTGCGCCTGCAGATTCCCGGAATCTGGGTCGATCACCCAGTTGAGTTTGCATCTTCTGCACGGACATCTTATATCCGTCTTGTTATTTCGTATCATGTCGGCCATCGCACATTTCAAAAATCTAGCCACAATTCCTTCGCTCATTATGCGGGCCATTTTTGCCTGCACGGTGTACACGGTACAATTAGAAGTCTATTAGAACCACATAATGAATGCATGCATGCAATGGTCGATAGAAAATTTCGGCATGACCTATCCTAAAATTAGGACCTTTGCGAAATGCCAAAGTCTTGCCAAAATGGAAATGAATCAACATTTTGGCAAAACAGATGGCAACTTGTTCACATACAAACATAAGAGAGAGAGAGAGACCGAGATACATACACACATGAACATATCATTATCCTCTCCATACACACATGCATGAGCATCATCGATACTCTCCATATATACACACATATGACCATCGATCCACTCCATACACACATCATGAGCATCGATCATCTACATACATATGAGCATATCATCCATATACACATGAACACATCCTTACGTGGACAACTTACCGAGATGAGAGACCAATCGCGAGAAGATGGAAAGGATAGGTGCGCACGAGACCGGAGAAGGAGATGAGAGATCGGAGAGCTTCCTCTATTACTTATGTAACATCCAAGGCAAGTTCTACATGCTAAAAATGTTGAATGAGTGGAGAAATTGAGGTGGGAAGGAGAAGGATCCCGACTAGATCTAAGGAGGAAGAAGAAGGGGAAAGTGAAGTGTGGGGTGGTGGATGATAACACATGTGCACATAAAGTGGAGCTGCCAAAAAAAATCGCCACAGGGATTAGTAACATCCGTGGCGCACATGCCATAGTGCGCCACGGATGTGTCTGACCGTTTTACAGAGAAAAGGGGCATGCGCTTAGGCGTAGCGCACCCCCCAACGTGCTCCACGGGTAACACCAACATGCGTAGCTCACCTACACTATGTGCGCTACGGATGTCTGGCGTGCGGCCATCAGGCCCTTGGCCCACACATATCTATGGCGCACTATGGTCATGTGCGCCACGGTTGTTCTAGTTACTAGTAGGGCACTGCCCATAGATGAGCCACGCATGTTTTAGCCGTGGGGCACTTCAACCATGTGAGCCACAGATGTGCTAATTACCTATAGCCATTATCCTAGTAGTGATTGGTGGGTAAAACATGATTGAAACCTAGTATAGATATGTTATCCTAGGTTAGCCATGACAAGCCATATTAATATAATGTGAGGTTGGAGTATTAGATACCGGAGTTAAGTAGAGACAAGATCGTATGATTAAGATGATGTTAGAGCAACATTGGATTAAATAAGTAGTATTTTTATCTTTGGAAATACTAAGCACTTCAAGTGAAGTAGGATTTGATGTATACACCAATTGAAGTGATATTTGTAGAGGTCCCAACCTTTAATAAGGTAGACATCCCTGTGTTTACAATGCTAGTCCCTGGATCAATTGCTAGCATCCACAGTTTAAGATGTAATATCAAGAAACAAATGTCATAATTCAACTTTACAACCAGGAATAAAATAATTCATTTCATTGCAGCAGAAATAACTATATAGCATGGAGTCCTTCATCTTCAAAGTGCCACAGGCAATCATGTTGGTTGTAGACTTCTAATCCTATTCAACACACTTCACTAACATCAAACAAACCTATAACATAATAAGTTACAGCCACAAGGGTCAATACATTTGAATTGTATTGGCAAGTGATACTATGGTAGCATAGTGGTATCTATCATCTATATGCATTTGGCTAAGTGGAGCTTAGGATTGATTTTCGCAACATAAGGTTTTCCTTATAAGTTGAAAACACTAAGTTTTTATTTATCAAAATCACCCAAGGAACTACCAATAGACATTGGTGATCCTTCACCATTGTTCAACCACAAGCTTTTAACTTAGAAATTGGGATGAGGAGATCCTTGATAGCTTCCATGTCTTGATGCTCAAATTGTCCATTGCCGGGGACACGACTAAGTACTTAGATTTACTCTCTCGAGAGGTGGTGCACTTTCCCCACAAGACTCGACATGCATCGAGACAAGATATTTCAGAAGCCTTCCCTTAGACCAAAATGGACGCTCTCCAAACCTATCACCCCTACCACCAATTGTCCATATGGCTAAGTTATTACAACCTATATGATCCAGGCAGAGCCCATAATGCCATGTGGCTGCACTTGAAGCTTCTCAACATTTGACTTCTCAAATCTCTTTGTTCCTGGGTGGCTTTCCACAAGTGAGATACACTAGGGCAGGCCATAAATATGGGGCCCTGTGTAACCACTCAACATAATCCTTTCACACCATTCCACCCAGGTGATTCATTCACATAGTTGTTTTATTCAACAAAACACAAGTCATTGACTTAGAAATATTTCATAGCATGAATATAATCCACCCTTGTTTTCTACTAGCTAGTTTAAGCATGATAGTAGCAAGAACCTTAACTTAGGGAAAGTTCTACTAAGGCATCATCTACTAGGATTTCCCAAGGCATAGTTTATACTTAGAAAATTCCATGCAAGTCCTACTCAAAATATCACTAATGCATAGTGAAAATATTAGGACAAAAAGTATGAAGCACCACTTGCCTTTTTGGTAGAGAATATAAGTTCACTCCTTGATCTTGCAATAGTCACACTCTTCAAATTTCACTACAATTCAATCAAGGCACAAATTCAATCTAGCATTCAAACAATTCACCACATAAAATAAATAAAACAAAACAATGCATACAAGCATGCAAAAGATTGTTTTATTTGGAAAGGTGGTTTTTAATAGGCTATAAACATTTGAAAACACATATTGGTCATTTATAAAATTGGCAAGGTCATTTGAAAACAAGTTAGTGAAAATGGCCATTTAAATAATTTTTGTTTTGCTAGCAATGATTTTAATCAAAGGAATAATTTCTAAGCCAAAATGTTTTTAAACACCAATATTAATGTTTATGGTCAAAGTGTTTTAAAACAAATCTATTTACAAAAGGTTTCACCCAAAATCATTTTTAAATCAAAGCAACATTTTATTTTTCTAGAAATGTCTTTAATCAAAGTAATAATTTTCTAGGATTTAATCAAATAGATTTTTAAATCCAAAACTTAGTGTTTAGTGTCAGAGAGTTTAAATCAAACAATTTTCCAAAGTTTTTACTCAAAAAGCATTTTTAAACAATAATCAATATTTTTATTTAACTAGAAATGCTTTTATTCAAAGATTTACTCCTTAGTATCACAAAATATACTTTTAAATCTACAAGTTGGTTTTTATGATCAGTAGGTTCAAAACAATCCATTTACAAAAGATTTTACCCTAAGAACATTTTTATAATAACTGTTATAATCAAAATATGCCTAATAATGTTTCTGCAAAAAACATCTACTTTTACAGAAGCAAAACACTAAACAAAGGGTATGGTTGCAAAGGTATCATTTTTGTGAATCCATTGATATAAAATTTGTAAATTTTGGAAGTGTAGATTAAAAGTTATGAATTTTTCAAATCTAAACATCTAATAGAAAGTTTCTGTTTTTAAAACTAATCACAGGACACGTGGTTGAATCATATTGGTGCATACTGTTTTGTGAGGATCGAGAAGTACGGTCTGTAGGATCTAAAGTGCATTGCATGGTACAGAATCAAACCTACGCTTCGATTAGTTATTCTATCCTACCCGTTGGATCAAAATCTAACGTCTCATAGCGACTCGACCAAAGATGGGCGGCACTGCGACGGTGGACGGCGGCGGCGCGCTCGGGCTGTGTTGTTGCCGGCGAAATAGGAAGTAAGGGAGGAGGAGAAATGGCTCACCAGATTCACCGTGGAGTGCTGGTTCTCGAGGTGGTCGCTGTAGGGCAGGGGGCGCACGAAGTCTTCGTGGATTCCTCGCCGGAGTTGCTGCTACTATAGGATGTGCTTAGGCGTTTTCGAAGGCGAATGTACAGAGCGTTCTAAGGAAAACAAGAGGCAGCGTTAGACGTGTGAGATCATGGCGAGCACATGAGTATCAACCAGAGAGGAGGGGACGACCTAGGGTTATCGAGGGAGGCTGTCGGACTTGAAGTAGTCCACGGTGGCACTCGGGTGATGACGAAGCCGAGCTTCTAGCGTGCGGACGGGCGAGCTGGGGCTACGGGCAGGTGCGCCTGACGATGGGGAGCAAGCTAGTGGGTTCCAGGGTGTGGCATCCCGCAAAACCACTACTAGAAAATCGCGTTGATTTTGTGCATTGCATCGTCATCATCATGCATTGTTTGCATAAAACTATTTTTCGCAAGCCCGTTTTGTTTTCTAAAACGCCCCATCTTAATTCAAATGCAAAGCCGGTTCTCCAGAATAATTATTTTGGCCGCTATCGGTTTGCACACGGCCCGTTTAAAACAAATAAAAAAATTATATTATTTTTTTTAGTGGGGGCAGTCGAACGGGCCAACCCGACCCGAACGACCACCCCCGTACAAAACAGATCGGTCCGCCTCTAATCCTAAACTTACCAGATATTCTACCCTCACCCCTCTCCACATCACCCCACCCAATCCCGAGAAGCCACCTCACCTGGCCCTATCCCCCACCCAATCCTAGGCTGCCACCTAGGCTGAGCCTCCCCTCCCCACCTAATCTCTCTCCTCTCTCTCTCCCTCCCTCTCTCCACTCAACCTTCCACCAACCCACCTGACCGCGTCCACCCCCTCCCCGCGTCCACCCTTTTCCCTGGCCCCACCTGTCCCCACCGACAGCCCCTCCCCCAGATTCCACCCACCGAGTCACCCTGGTCCCACGGGTCCCACCCGTCATGCCCTGTCCCGTTCCCCCACCTGCCCACCCGACGCCTCTCTCCCCTCACCTCGTCTCTCCCACGTCCGGCTGCCTCCCTCTCCACCAGCGCATGGCCGCCTCTGCATGACCAGCCGCCCAAGGCCAGCCACCGCCTCCCCTCTCGGCTCCCGCCTCTGCCGGCGTCCTCCCGGCCGCTGCCGTCGCCGCCGCCTCACCGCCACCGCCAGCTCGCCCCTCCTGCGGACCTGCTCCGCGCCTCCAAGCTCCATGGCCGCTTGCCGCCGGCGACCGCCCGCTGCCGCTCGCTCCGCTCGTCCACCTCCTCACCACGCGCTCCGGCTGGCGACACCGCAACGCGTGCCGCCGCCGGCATCTCCCCCGCGCACCAACCCCGCTCTCCTCGGCCCGGCCCGACCTCGCCCGCCGGTGCGCCCGCCCAGCCGCTCGCCGCTGCTCCGGCGCCGGCCAGCCGCATCCGCCGCTGCGCCTCACCAGCACGCCCCGCCCCGTTCGGCTCTGCTCTCCGCCACCGCCGGGCTTCGCTCCGCCGTCCCCGCCGGCAGAGCCGCCTCACCGCCGTCGTCTCCTCGTCCGCTGAGCCGCCCCGGCCCAAGCCTGCCTCGGCGGGCCCCTACCAGGCCGCGCGGCCTCCGAGCTCTTCGTGTCGGTCTGCTGCAGCGAGGGCGTCCCCAGTGCGACGTGCCCGCCTCCCTTGCCGGTTCAGCGAGCCTCCGCAGCGACCTCCGCCTGCATGCACCGCCACGGTCGTGGCCCATCTTCCTCGCCCCTTTGCGCCTGTCGCCGATCGTCTTGTCTGCCACCTCTTTTGTCTCTACGTCGGGTGCCTTTGTTGCATGCCGACCGTGTCCCTGCATGCCTTGGGCTCCGTGAGGAGTTTCTGCGCAGGTTCCATCGGAGAGGCACGCTAGGTGTGTCAGTGCCAGCTCGTTGCCAATCCAAGCCACCATCAGATAACGAAACCAGTACCACCACGCCAACGACAGAGAACCGTACAAGATCTTCTACACGGGACGCTGAGGCCTCCACCACGGATCCACAAGATCTGCCACGCGGAACCGAAGACCGCAGAACGCCAAGCTCTCTCGCAGACTCAAGGCCGTTCTCCGAACCGTCATGATCTTCTTCTCGGATCCGGAGACCCCGGTAACCGACTCGCCCAAGACCGACATCGACAAACGAAGGCGGCACCATCAAGACCTTCGTCACGGGAAGCCAAGATCTGCTACCCGAACCCGAAGACGGCGGGCGCGACAAGACCCTCGCAACGGCAAGATCGATCCCGTGGGACCGACGAGACCTTCGCGATGACAAGGACGGCACCGACCCGGAAGAATCCGATGCGCCCCCGACGCCGCACCAAGTCCTGCCCGGATGCGAGAACGAGCCCGCCGAGACCGTTCCGATCCCGTCGAACCCCCGGAACAAAGGCCGTCGAACCCTGGACCCTGAGACCGACCCCGAACCCCAGAACCCAAGATCGCCAAACCCTAATGTCTGAACCTTTTCCTCGATACCCTATTTTATAAATGATATCAACTTGTTGCATATTTAATTGTCATCTCGCATGCATATCATTTGGTTTGGGGGCCTTATGCCAATTCACCTAATAATTAAATATGGGGCCCATATGCGGGCAAATCCAGTCGTATATTGGCCTCATCTAAACTTGTGTAGCGAACCGGTATCTTATCTTGCCTTGTTATAACAACATTTAAAATGCGGGGTTTCTAAATAACATGAACCACCTAATTAATTGTCGGGACCCCGGTTCCGCTTAATACTGACCTAATCGCATCGCACCTTTTGCCATGTCATGCATCATACATGCATCATGCCCGATCTTTTACCGTAGTATTAAATATTGTATCCGGTGCTTCTTCTAGTGTTTTGCTTCTTCGCGGATAAGGCCGTTGAGTTGATGTGAGCTTCGCCCCGATCTGCGGTTGAACCTTCGACAATGTTTTCAGGCGAGCATCTCCCCCCTTTCTACCTATCTTACTTTTATAGTATTTATTCCCTCCTGTTGATCTATTGCTATCTGTGTTGCGATGCTCTAGTTTTCCGTTCCCTGGATATTCCCTGCAGCCTCATATTGCCTTGTACACACCCTATTACCTGTTGTTTGGTAGATAGTTGGACTTGCATGTCGTAGTCGCTTGCTCAAGTGCTGTTGTGTGTCGTCATATGCCACAGTTGTTGATGTTTTGCCGCATGTTGATGTTGGAGGTGATCCTAGTTTTACTTATTGTTCACTTTAATTTCTGTTTAACAACTAAAATTGAAATAAGCAGAGGCATTGGTGGGTGATAGAAAATATTTGGTTTCCGAACGCCCACTTGTGTCCCGTAAGACCCCGAGTACTTGATACCTGTTCCTTGATTTATCGCGCTATCCACATCCGGGAGGTATATGGGACCCCCCTGAGCCAGAGCTTGATTCAGTCTTATTTCTTGGGGCCACAAACTAGTTTGAGGTTTTATTTACGATCCTGTACTTATGCCATGCTACTTTCTGTATTTAAATTGTGCGAGGAGCACACTGTACTGTTTAGGTAAGCGGAGTGATTACGCGGTATCGACACCCCGAGTTTTCGGGTTCCCAGTCGCTTACAGCCATTGTCGCAAACCTTGAGTCCGTCTCGAAGCTTGCTTACTTCGTTGCGGGTGTACTCCAAGGGGTGGCCCCCTGAAATATTTCTGAATCCTGTGATTGTTCAGTCGTGAAAGCCTCGTTGGGTTTTGATTTGGTTTTTCTGAGGTTGATCGAGCGTGTGTTGCTATTGGTGCACCCCGGCCGGGTAAAACTTTCTGAAAGCCGTGTCCGCGGATATGGACGACTTGGAGCACAGTATCTCGATCATAGACAAGCATAACTAAAGTTTATTGCTGTAAATTTGACTTTATAATGACTAGTAATCAGCTTCACTATAATGGAATGGCTAACTAATACTGCCTAGAATTGCTTGTTTGGAGTGTCGCTTGCGACCATTGTACCTGACTAGTAAGTATTGCAACTACAACGGAATGGCTGGATAAAAGTACCAACAACTGCTGGGTTTTGGGTTTACATCAGGCTATCTGTATCTGATTAGTAATTGATGCAACTACAACGGAATGACTAACTAAAAGGGCCCACTGCTTATTTTATCAGGACGTTTATCTAAACCTGACTAGTAAAGTGCCGCAACTATAACTGAACAAGTAAAACTGCCAACTGTGTGAGTTCCTCGGTTGACTTCCTCGTTTGGTATCGAGGGGGAAATACCAGGATGGGTTTGTTTGGTGTTAGCTTCAGGTTGTACCCGGATAGGTCATTCTCACCCCTCTCTGATAACCGCCGGTTTTATCGAGTCTCTATAGGTTGTTTAGTGCATGCTGCCGCTGCCGCTCAGTCCACCATACCTATGTAGGCGAGGACCGCCGAATTCTAGCCTCGCCGTGTACTGGCCTCGATCGACGCCTCTTTTCCTTTGCCCTTTGTTGGCACCCCTTTTGTTAAGCAGGTTTTGAGATCGACGCCGTTAGCAGGGTTACCCTTCCGGCTTGGCCTGGGCAGGGTTATGGACGCCATTGGTTATTCTTCAGGGCTCTTAGCCCCATTTGCTTCTTGTCCGTAGTCGGACGCTTGATCGTTTTCAAGGTGAATTGGATCTTTGTATATTATATCTGTATTCTTGACTCATGGAGTCGCTATTATATATATATCTGTTCTGTGGGTCCCATCGAGGACTGTTGTGTAATGTTATTACTTCGTTTTCCACCCGCACGAAAGTGCCTGGTGGGCACCTTTGAATCGTTTCTATGCGGGTTTGGCGGATTTTGCTCAAACTTGCATAGGTCCGATTCTGAGGGTGTTACACAGGGAGTGGGAGGTGGTCGGAGTTGTCGGAATTTGGCCGGAGAAGGTCATCGGTGCTATGGTGGTGTGGCTAAAAATCAGAGCAGCCCTGGGGCAGAGAGGGAGGGGTGATTGAGGGGAAATGGGGAGGATAGGGAGTTAATTAAGATAGCATGGTCGGGGGCGGAATCACTGCGGCATTAAAATGAATTTAAGCGATTTGAATCGAACCAGAAACTGCAGAGGGAGAGAGGGGCGTGGTCAGCGCGACTTTGAAGACGAGCTGACGTGGCTGGTGGGGTCGTCCTGACAGCGGGTGGGTGCGGGGAGTAGTGGGTGAGAGAGGATCTGGTGAGGGGGAGTGCCGGATGGGCTTTAGCTGGGCTTGGTGGGCCAAGTTGCTGGGCTGGTTTGCTTCTTTTTATTTTTTTCTTCTTCTGTTTTCTTTTCTTTATCTGTTTATATTTTCTGTTTTGAATTTATTCAATTGATTCAAATACTTGTTTGAATTCAAACTTTTCCCAATCCTTCAGTAAGTTTTAATGCTCTTTATTAATGTATTTTAAAGTCCATTTTAGAATAATTCTTTTATTCATTTATGGTTAATTTTTTATTTATAATAGGCACTTGTCTTCATTTAAATAGGATTTTAAATATGTTTGTAAATCTATATTATTTAATCAAATGATGTAAACATCTATTTTGAATTCAAATGTTTATCAAACATTTTTAGTAGGTTTTATTCATTCATCTGAGTGTTTAAATAATTCACTTTGAATTATTTCCAATATTAATATGATTTAATGTTCATTTAAATTGGGCATTTGTATTTATTTAAATAAAATCATATATGGTCTTAAACCCATATAAATTTTATTCAAATAATTCTTTTTAATTTAATTAGATAACTTGCCAATCCACTTTGGCAAATTCCAATTTATTATTTTCTCATGATTTAATTAATCATTTACTTTAGGGATTTTTTCTCCATTTAAATAGAATTGAATTTGGTTTAATCCCATATAATTTTATTTGGATATTCTTTATCCCTTTATTTTATTTGGATTATCTTTATTCCATTTGATTATGGATTTAATTCAAGTATTAAATTGTCTTCTAAATAATTTCTTTGGAGTTTATTATTTAGTTGAGGCAATTTGTCTTTATTTAAATAAAATTGGATATTGTTCAATCCTTATGATTTTATTTAAATAATCTTTGAATCCTTTTTATTATTCAATAACTTCCATTTGTTCATGGATTTGGCCAAGATTTAATTTGGATTTTTAAATATTCCTGATTTATTCATTTCTTTCTTTATCTTATAAAATCCATGTCTTTTTATTTATAGATCCAAAATTGGTGATTCCAATTTGTATTATTTTATTTAATATTTGTTTACTTTTTTAAATCCATTTAGGATTTATTTGCTTATTATCTGGTATGAATTTTTTATAGGAGCTTTATTAGCCTTGGAGATTAATTCCTTTTATCTTATTAAATTCATAAGTTTATATCCATGGCTCCAAATTGAATGAAATCAATTTCTATGGTTTTATCATTTTTATCATTTATAAATGTTTGTTGCTGAATTTTTATATGGATCAAATCCATAGTCTTAGGGAGATCTTGGAAATGATTTTCTTCCATTAGGATTTAAGGGTTTTGGTTTAACTTTTCCAAGTGTTTAAATTTCAAGATTCATTCATTGATGAATGAATTTCACTTGATTGAAATTTGTTGGATTCCCTTTTCATCCAAAGTTTGTTCAAGATGGGTTTTGATGTTTCATTTAAAAAACAAAAAGTTTCTTTTCACCCTAAATTTCAACAATTAATTATTTTGTTTATTTATTTTTCACATTTCAAAATTTGGAAAATTTTGGGTTGTGACAGGCTACCACCCTTAAAAGAAATCTCGTCCTGATATTTGGGGAGGCTAGAGGTTACAAGTTGGCTTCAAGTCAACTAGGGTACTACCACCCTTAAAAAGGTTTCAACTAGATTACATCTTGGCTTACTTGAGGTCTTGATGAAACTTCTTTGGATAGTTGTTTGCATAATGTCCTAGCTCTTTGCATTTGAAACACATAAGTTGGATAATATCGTTCTTTTCCTCTGGTATCATTGCCTCTTGTTTGTTTCCTTGGTTCTTCGTCTTTTCTGGACATTCACTGGCATAGTGTCACATCTCTTTGCAATTGTAACATTGCACTTGGCTTTTGTCCTTCTACTTATTTTTGGGTCTCTCCAAAGCTAGGAGTTCTTCTAGTTCATGCTCTTCATATTTCACCACAAAGGTGGGAAACCTTTCTCTGTTTTTGGGGCATTCACTAGAGATATGACCTTCTTCTCCACAAGAGTAGCAACACTTTGTGGTCACTTTGGATGTGGCTCTATGAGGTATGGTTCTGACTTTGCCTTCATCCTTCTTGGTATAAGTGGTTCCTTTATGGAGGTTTCCGAACATTTGATGCATTCCATCTTGTTTCATTTGTTGAACTATAGGATAGATGGGGCATTGGATAGGGACATGATCATTTCCTTCACATAGGAAACAAGTCACTTGAGATGTGGGGCATTGTTTAGTTGGATGTTTCTCTTCACAATTAGGGAATTGATCCTCATGCTCTTTATAAATGTGCTCCATGTCTCCGCAAATATTGCAAGCTTGGGTTCATTCCTTGCAATATTATCATTATTGTCACAACCACTTTGGGAATGGTTTCTTCTCATGTTGATCATTTGATTGGTCATCCCTTGCAACAATTGGGATTAGATTTCCAAACACTTTTGCATGGTTGGGTATAACTTATTGTTGTTGGCTAAAAATTGAGTTCTCACTGGATTCAACTGGGCTTGGGTTGCTAGAAGTTTTTCTCTCATGCACATCTCTTCGTTGTTGTTGTCACCATCCTTGATGTGGGAGTCTCTTGGAGAAGTCATCTGTTTGGGTTGGATTGGGATTAGAATAGGCAAAAGATTTCTAGAGGAAGAATTCTACTCACACACAAAAATTCACACAAGCATTATGCAAGCAATCACAATCAAACATTCCACTCAAACAACAAGGTTCAAGCACATTTTTAGGCAACAAAATATTTTTGCTACACCACATAAGTTGGTGTGATTGATCTAACTAAAAACTAATATGGTGGTACCACTATAGGATTCACTTGACATCAATCCTATTGGGCCACGTAGAGATAAAACAAAACTTTTTCCTCTAACGTGGTGATCCCAAGATCTAGCTGAGGTAGAAGGCCACGAGGTTTACCACTAGACGCGCAGTTGCGGATTACTGATGAAGCGCGTTAGTTGATGTAGTGCAGTCCTCACGATCCGATCGTCCTGGTGCTGATCGCACAACACCTCTGCTGGTATCCACATCGCATAGGAGGAGGCCATGGCGAACCGCTAGGTTCGTAACGGCGGCTGACTGTCAGGAGCTAGGGTTTCCAACACATGGAATGACCTAACCGAACAACGATTAACCCTTCTGGGTTAAGGTGCTCCACTATATATAGGGAGTGAACGTGGGCTCTGCTCGCGCGACCCATTCACTAAAGCCCATATAACACTAGTCACCATGAGTCCAACTCACTAACTCAGTCCTAATCCGGTTTAGGTCCAACCCAACCAGATTACAGGTTCAGATCCAATCCGAACTTGCTCCCGCTCTTAAGTGTGTGACCCCGCAGGCTCATGGCTACTTGGAAACGATTGGAGTCCGACTCTCAATCGATCAGTCGGTAGCGGCTCCTAGCAGAACGTGCCGACTCCCAAGTACAAAGAGTCATGATGACTTGCATTTCCAATGCGACTTACGTCCGAGTCCCTTTTGCCTCACGATATACCTTGTCAGACTATAGGCGAATATATGTCATCCCTTAAATAGTCCGACTCTCTTCTCGATCCGAGATAAGTGATTCACCCGACTAACTCTTAGTCGATCGCCTCGGTTAACACTTAACCGAGTCGTGCATGTCCATGCTTTCCGAATCATATCTCACGAGAGGGCCTAGAGAATATCTCTCCGAGTGGAGGGGCAAAATCCCATCTTGGTTATTCACATCATGCAGCTTGATTCTCAGTCGACCCGAACCCTGCCTTTATAACTGCCCAGTTACGGATCAGCGTTTGACAGAACCTAAGTCGGTGATCCCCAACTCGGACTATGCAACAACCTCAGGTCTAAGGATTACATTGATTGAGATATACCAATGACAACTTGTTTGTTGTACCTAAATATGGGTCAATCCGACTCGCTAAACTCTTTAGCCTAGTCTGTGTAAGTTGGAATAGCATATCCATGCCCATGACAAGTGGAACCGAGTCATCGAGCCAACTTTCACATTGGTCTAAGTTGTGTGTCCAACACGACCTCAATGACCAAGGATATATAGTACAAACAACATGAATGCATAGTTCCACAACCGAATCACATATTCAATGATACACATCAGATGTTTATACAAGGACTACTTAATATCTTTATGAATACAATGGGAAATATCATCAAACATGATTGCCTCTAGGGCATATTCCCAACAAATCCATTCTTATTAGTTCTTTCTTCATGAATAAGATCATGGTTCCCTTGGAAAAATTCTTGCATCTTGGTCACAAAGCTTCAAAGGTGATGATGATTTCTTCTAGGTTGTGTTTCCTTAGTCTCAAAGTCTTGAGTAACATTCTTGTCTCTCTTGTAGTCCTTAGTGATGTCCAAGTTGAAGTCCTTGGTGAAACTAAAGTTGAAGTCATTTGAGTTGGTGAAGTCCTTCCTAATGTTGAAGTCTTTGTCCATCAAGTTTGAAAAGGAAGAGATGTAGAATCAAAACCAAAAAGGTTGAGTAAAGAGTTTACAAGTTTGCTTGTAAATAATTTTGAACAAATACAACTCCTATTTTTATAAGGGGTTTTGTCCAATCCTAGGGTTACAATCCTATAGGCAACACAGTGCTCTGATACCATCTGTAGAGGTCCCAACCTTTAATAAGGTAGAGATTCCTGTGTTTACAATGCTAGTCCCTAGATCAATAGCTAGCATCCATAGTTTAAGATGTAATATCAAGAAACAAAGGTCATAATACAACTTTATTACCAGGAATAAAATAATTCATTACATCTTACATAGCTCATTTGGGTACCTCATTACAATGCAGCAGAAATAACTATATAGCATGGAGTCCTTCATCTTCAAAGTGCCACATGCAACCATGTTGGTTGTAGACTTGTAATCCTATTCAACACACTTCACTAACATCAAACAAACATGCAACATAATAAGTTACAGCCACAAGGGTCAATACATTTGAATTGTATTGGCAAGTGATACTATGGTACAATAGTGGTATCTATCATCTATATGCATTTTTCTAAGTGGAGCTTAGGCTTGATTTGCTCAAAATAAGGTTTTCCTTATAAGTTGAAACCACTAAGTTTCTATTTGTCAAAATCACCCAATGAACTACCAATAGACATTGGTGATCCTTCACCCTTTTTCAACCACAAGCTTTTAACTTAGAAATTGGGATGAGGAGATCCTTGATAGCTTCCATGTCTTGATGCTCAAATTGTCCATTGCTGGGGACACGGCTAAGTACTTAGATTTACTCTCTCGAGAGGTGGTGCACTTTCCCCACAAGACTCGACATGCATCAAGACAAGATATTTCAGAAGCCTTCCCTTAGACCAAAATGGACGCGCTCCAAACCTATCACCCCCTACCACCAACTGTCCATCTGTCTAAGTTATTACAACCTATATGATCCAGGCAGAGCCTCATAATGCCATGTGGCTGCACTTGAAGCTTCTCAACATTTGACTTCTCAAATCTCTTTGTTCCTGGGTGGCATTCCACAAGTGATATACACTAGGGTAGGCCATAAATATGGGGCCCTGTGTAACCACTCAACATAATCCTTTCACACCATTCCACCCAGGTGATTCATTCACATAGTTGTTTTATTCAAGAAAAGACAAGTCATTGACTTAGAAATATTTCATAGCATGAATATAATCCACCCTTGTTTTCTACTAGCTAGGCTAAGCATGATAGTAGCAAGAACCTTAACTTAGGGAAAGTTCTACTAAGGCATCATCTACTAGGATTTCCCAAGGCATAGTTTATACTTAGAAAATTCCATGCAAGTCCTACTCAAAATATCACTAATGCATAGTGAAAATATTACGACAAAAAGTATGAAGCACCACTTGCCTTTTTGGTAGAGAATATAAGTTCACTCCTTGATCTTGCAATAGTAACACTCTTAAAATTTCACTACAATTCAATAAAGGCACAAATTCAATCTAGCATTCAAACAATTCACCCCATAAAATAAAGAAAACAAACAATGCATGCAAGCATGCAAAAGATTGTTTTATTTGGAAAGGTGGTTTTTAATAGGCTATAAACATTTTAAAACACCTATTGGTCATTTATAAAAGTGGCAATGTCATTTGAAAACAAGTTAGTGAAAATGGCCATTTAAATCATTTATGTTTTGCTAGCAATGATTTTAATCAAAGGAATAATTTCTAATGTTAGCCAAAATGTTTTTAAACACCAATATTAATGTTTATGGTCAAAGTGTTTTAAAACATATCTATTTACAAAAGGTTTCACCTAAAATCATTTTTAAATCAAAGCAACATTTTATTTTTCTAGAAATGCCTTTAATCAAAGTAATAATTTTCTAGGATTTAATCAAATACATTTTTAAATCCAAAACTTAGTTTTTAGGGTCAAAGAGTTTAAATCAAACCATTTTCCAAAGTTTTACTCAAAAATCATTTTTAAACCATAATCAATATTTTTATTTAACTAGAAATGCTTTTATTCAAAGATTTATTCCTTAGTATCACCAAATATACTTTTAAATCTACAAGTTGGTTTTTATGATCAGTAGGTTCAAAACAATCCATTTACAAAAGATTTTACCCTAAAAACATTTTTAGAATAACTTTTATAATCAAAATAGGCCTAATAATGTTTCTGCAAAAACATCTACTTTTACAGAAGCAAAAAACTAAACAAAGGGCATGGTTCCAAAGGTTTCATTTTTCTGAATCCATTGATACAAAATTTGTAAATTTTGGAAGTGTAAATTAAAAGTTATGAATTTTTAAAATTTAAACATCTAATAGAAAATTTCTGTTTTTAAAACTAATCACATGACACGTGGCTGAATCATATTGGTGCATACCGTTTCGTGAGGATCAAGCAGTACTGGCCGTAGGATCTAAAGTGCATCGCATGGTACAGAATCAAACCTACCGCTTCGATTAGTTATTCTATCCTACCCGCTGGATCAAAATCTAAAGTCTCAGAGCCACTCGACCAGAGATGGGCGGTGCTGCGACGGTGGACGGCGGCGGGATGCTCGGGCAGTTTCGTTGCCGGCTAAATAGGAAGCAAGGGAGGAGGAGAAATGACTCACCAGATTCTCCGTGGAGTGCTGGTTCTCGAGGTGGTCGTTGTAGGGCAGGGGGCGCACAAAGTCTTCGTGGATTCCTCGTCGGAGTAGCTTCTACTGTCCGATGTGCTCAGGAGTTGTCGAAGGCGAACGTACATAGCGTGCTAAGGCAAAAAAGAGGTATCATTAGACGCGTGAGATCATGGAGAGTACGTGAGTATCAACCAGAGAGGAGGGGATGACCTAGGGTTACCGGGGGAGGCTGCCGGAGTTGAAGTAGTCTGTGGTGGCGCTCGGGTGATGACGAAGCCCACCTTCTAGCATGCACGCGGGCGAGCTGGGGCTATGGGCAGGTGCGCCTGACGATGGGGAGCAAGCTAGTGCGTGCCAGGGAGTGGGAGGTGGTCGGAGTTGATGGAATTTGGCCGGAGAAGTTCGTCGGTGCTATGGTGGTGTGGCTCAAAATCAGAGCAGCCCTGGGGAAGAGAGGGAGGGGAGAGTGAGGGGAAATGGGGAGGAGAGGGAGGCGATTAAGATAGCATGGTCGGAGTTCGGAATCACTGCGGAATTAAAACAAATTTACACGATTTGAATCGAACCAGAAACTGCAGAGGGAGAGAGGGGCGTGGTCAGCGGACGTTGAAGATGAGCTGACGTGGCTGGTGGGGTCGTCCTTACAACGGGTAGGTGCGGGGAGTAGCGGGTGAGAAAGGATCTAGGGAGTGGGAGTGCCGGGTGGGCTTTAGCTGGGCTTGCTGGGCCATGTTGCTGGGCTGGTTTGCTTCTTTTTAATTTTTTCTTCTTCTGTTTTCTTTTCTTTTTCTGTTTCTATTTTTTGTTTTGAATTTATTCAATTGATTCAAATACTTGTTTGAATTCCAACTTTTCCCAATCCTTCAGTAAGTTTTAATGCTCTTTATTAATGTATTTTAAAGTCCATTTTAGAATAATTCTTTTATTCATTTATGGTTTATTTTTATTTATAATAGGTACTTTTCTTCATTTAAATAGGATTTTAAATATGTTTTTCTATCTATATTATTTAATTCAAATGATTTAAAAATATGTTTTGAATTCAAATGTTTATCAAACCTTTTTAGTAGGTTTTATTCATTCATTTGAGTGCTTAAATAATTCACTTCGAATTATTTCCAATATTAATATGATTTAATGTTCATTTAAATTGGGCATTTGTCTTTCTTCAAATGAAATCATATATGGTCTTAAACCCATATAAATTTTATTCAAATAATTATTTTTAAGTTAATTAGATAACCTTCTAATCCACTTTGGAAAATTCCAATTTATTATTTTCTGATGATTTAATTAATCATTTACTTTAGGGATTTTGTCTCCATTTAAATAGAATTTAATTTGGTTTAATCCCATATAATTTTATTTGGATATTCTTTATCCCTTTATTTTATTTGTATTATCTATAATTCAAGTTTTAAATTTTCTTCTAAATAATTTCTTTGGAGTTTATTATTTAGTTTAGGCAATTTGTCTTTATTTAAATAAAATTAGATATTATTCAATCCTTATGATTTTATTTAAATAATATTTTAATACTTTTTATTATTCAATAACTTCCGTTTGTTTCTGGATTTGGCCAAGATTTAATTTGGCTTTTTAATTATTCCTTTTTTATTTATTTCTTTCTTTATTTTATAAAATCCATGTCTTTTTATTTATAGATCCAAAATTGGTCATTCCAATTTGGATGATTTTATTTAATATTTGTTTACCTTTTTAAATCCCTTTAGGATTTATTTGCTTATGATTTGGTATGAATTTTTGATAGGAGCTTCATTAGCCTTGGAGATTAATTCCTTTTATCTTATTAAATTCATAAGTTTTTATCCGTGGCTTCAAATTGAATGAAATCAATTTATATGGTTTTATAATATTTTTGTTTAACATTTTTGATCATTTATAAATGTTTGTTGCTGGATTTTTATATGGATAAAATCCATAGTCTTGTGGAGATCTTGGAAATTATTTTCTTCCATTAGGATTTAAGGGTTTTGGTTTAACTTTTCCAAGTGTTTAAATTTCAAGATTCATTCATTGATGAATGCATTTCACTTGATTGAAATTTGTTGGATTCCCTTTTCATCCAAAGTTTGTTCAAGATGGGTTTTGATGTTTCATTTAAAAACAAAAAGTTTCTTTTCACCCTAAATTTCAACAATTAATTATTTTGTTTATTTATTTTTCACATTTCAAAATTTGGAAAATTTTGGGTTGTGACAATATTAGTGAAGGATGACTAAGGAAGTGTATGAATGGAGTTAGAAGTAACTACTTGTTGGATTGGAGATTATCAACAGTAGAATAGTTGATTTAACCAAGTATGGATATGAGAAGATTATGAAAAGCTTTAGTGTCAAGCTTATTGATTTACAAATGGATTTAGGAGGAGAAATTATTGATAGGAATATTTTTGTGAAGCAAAGATCATTATGTTAACACATGATGATATATGTAGATAAGTACTATGTCTAGGAAAGTAATTCCTCAAGTAAGAAACAATAATTTTAAAGAGTGGTAGATAGGGACTCTTGATAAACACTAAACCTTCATTCTATAATCAACTTAATAACCTATTTATCTGTTGATTTATCATCCTCTTCCTCAATGGTTTATAGGAATATTTTCCTATAGTAAATCATTTAGGCATGTCCTTCTCATTTCCAAATATCATAACCAAATGTGATTAGGAGTTATATTTATCAATTCTTTTCAATAAGACCTTCTAGAAAATAACTCTATTTTTAAAAGGTGATATCATTAAAGATCACAAACTTAAAGACAATATCTTTTAGTCATTTATCTTTATTCACATCAATAAAAGGTTATATTTACATATATAATGTCATAACCAGTATTATTTAACATTATTCACCACCTTATTAAGGCATTAACTATATATAATAATTATTATATGAGGCCTTTCTAATGATTTTATAGATATTATGAAACCACATTTATACATAAATAAATAAAAGCATAGCTTGAAGAAAGTTTCTAAATAAGAAACAAAATCTCAAAACCTAAAGTTATTAATTATTTTTCTCACCTACTTCTCACAAATCAGTAGTAGTATATCTTTTAGAAAAAGTTTGTGGTATGTTATATCACAAAAAGGATTTTAAATAGACTTCATTTTTGCTGCAGTTATTTAACAAGTAAATTCTAAAAAGTAAATTGCAAACAAATGTGAAGATATAAATATGAAAAAGTAAAACAGAAAACAAAAGAGAAAAAATTAACAAAAAAGCGAAACCAGGCAAAAGCCCATCTTTTGTTCACCGCTCTGAGCAACCAGCAGTATCAGACTTGCTCGCTTCCCTACGACCCACCTAGCCCAGCACCAGCCCGCCAAAAGCCCATACCCCTTCGGCGCCTTTTGCTCGTCGTCGTCTTTGTCGACGACGCGCAGCAACTCGCTGGACGTCGGCGATGCTGTCCGCCGTCGTCGGTGCGCCAAGATCCGCGCCACCGCTCTCCGGCGCATATAAAAACCAACCGCCGTCATCGTGAAGAACCCTAGCACACCACTTTCTTCTTATAGCAAACCCTAGCTCGCCGGAGTTATCATTGCTGCAGTTCCCGACCGCCCCTCACCTCTCTGAAGGCACCAAAGAATGCACCGGGGTGTTCTCGTTCACCGCAGGAAAAGAGCGCAAGCAGGCGCGCATCGAATCGCTGGGAATCGAGCTCTGCCTTCCGTTGGCCTCCGCAACCATTATCCTTGATTCGCCGCCGTAGGACCTCCCCGAGCTTCACCGACTCCTGCATCCGCTTCCTGGTGAGCCTCTGTTGCTCAGGAACCCATCCTCTTTCTCGTTATCACTCCGGATTGTTCCCCCGACGAACATCTTCCACCGCCACAGTTAGCCACTGTTGCCACCACTGTTCCAGCGACCTAAATCGAGCGGCGCCACCACTATAGGGTTCCTTGCAATTCCCTCTTTGCAATAAGCCCAAGTACAACTCCGTGCGTGCACTAAATCGCTGGCTTGATCATCAACCAGATAGGATCAAACACGAATGACGTCAGCATGACATCACGCTGATGTCATATTCCTATTTTTATCATTTTAGAAATTGTGATAATGTTTTCTATAATAAATAAAAACATTAGAGATGACATGGCAAAGGTCCCTCCAGTCAGTGACTGGGGTAGGATTAGCTCTGGTGAGAAAAACCCCTCACTTCATGCTGACATCAGCATTACCTAATAAACACATTTAGTTATTTAATTAAAAATTCACAAATGATTAAACCTTATAAAATCAATATCTTTTGTTTTATAATTAATAAAATTATGTGTAATATATGAAAAATTTCAGAAAAATAAAATCTATAATATTAAACCATTATCAAACATTATTATTACAATAATTTAAATAATTATTATCTAATATATAATTTACAAGTATTAATACTTTGATAAATCATAATTTAATATTGGTAAATGTTAAAAATAGAAATAATATACCAAAAATCTTAGCAAAATAATATCTATAATTTAAAAATATAATCATGTATTATTATTTCACCTAATCAAATATTTATTATTTATTAAGTATTTATAAAGTAGTAAACCTTATAAAAATCATATCTTATTGTTTATAAATCAAAAAAATAAATGTGATATACCAAAATGATCACAAAAATAATACCTACATGTTAAAAATATAATATTCCACTTTTGAGGTAAATAAAAATTTAAACAACTTAATAACTTGAATTTAAACTTATTTCCTTAATTGATAATTCAAATAAAGGTAAATAGAATTTGTTAATATTCCTAAAATTGCCAATTTAGGTGTAATAAGTAATACTAGTCTTAAATATTTATAATATAAATTCAAATTGGTCCAACACATTTTAAATACAATTTTATTGAATTATCCTTCAACCATATGTGTAGTTTATTTTCTAAAAAATATCTTTAACAATTATAAAATCTTCAAGAATGATATTTTAACCAAATAAAATCTTTTACCATTGTTTCACTCGCAATTTTATAATGGACTCAATCTAAAGATAATTCATAAGTAGTAAATAATATTGTTTACTTATTCATTAACCATAACCACACCCTTATAGGGAGATAAATCCCTTTATACATTTATAATGTAAAGAAACCACTACAAATAAAAGTATAACCATTCTTAAGTGAATTTAAGGAAACATTATAAAGTACACAAGGTACAAATAACATAAGCATTACACCTTAAATCCATCCATGTTCTTAAAGTTAACTTTACTCTACAAGACTTTAAATGTAATGCGAAAGACTTTGTTATTTGTTTTATAGTTAACTTTGGTTTGTTATAATTAAGTTATAAGCATCTCAAGTCCAGACTATTCAAACAAGCATAAACAATATCAATCACATTCTATCAATCATATTCTAAAAACTATCAAAATTGTTTAAACCTTAATAAAGAAATCTTTTCTTCAAAAGTTATTCTTTTTGTCACTTCATTTGTCAACACTCGGATTTTTAATCCCAGATGCCTGTTATGCCATACATCGCAATCCGAGGATTACCATTTTTGCGAGACATAACAGAATTGGATACCACAGTACATCATCCATTACAAACCATACATAAGGTCTTACACAAATAAGGATCTCATGATCCAGTTCGTAATACAACTTCAAGCAGCGGAATACGTAATAATAATGGTAGCATAGGCGAAGCTCCATCTTCGGGGTCACAGGCAATGCTGACGATGGGAGATGATCCTAGTTGTCGTAACCTTCCTGGGGTCCATCCTCCAGAGTAATCTTTAAGTACTCGCAAACTAATACTAACAAGTGAAAGGGGTTTTTGATAATAGGACACTAGGCTCTAGGGTTGTTTTGCAAAAGCCAGATTTATCTCTACTAAGTTTAGAAGCAACGAATGCTAGTTGAAGTTTTATAACACCTAATTGGGAATTTGTATTTAATATCACAACTCTGTTGTGGTCAAGTCAAAGTCTCAAGTCATTTTGAAAACATCTGACGGGGGAACAGTATGGCCACTCCAACTGTCCATAACCGCAGACACGGCTATTCGAATAGTTTGACACTCTGCAGAGATTGTACACTTTCACCACAATATTTGATACATCCGTCAGGAACAAATCCTGAATTCACCATACTCAGTATGCGGATAATCAATCCTAACCTTTCAATTACACGCCCTAGTATAAGCACCTCTCCTGTGAGTTTGGCCTCCCAACCATGACCGACTGTCATCTTGGGTACTGCACAGGTGGACAATCTTCACAAGGTAGCCTCAGCTCAGACCTTGGCCATGATGGAACTAATACTAAGGTATATAAGTTTCCAGTCAAGCCCTACCCAATCTTCGGGTATTGTAGTTGTATGATAAAATTGGAATGGTATCGCATCCAGACAACCATCAGTTTTATAAAGGGCTAAGGCTCATGCCTCAACATTTTCCTCACCAAAATAATCAGGTGTTCGGAAACACATGTCCAAAACATTTCAATAGAATGATCCATCATTCCAAGGTTTTCATAACCATTTTCACCAAGTATTCTCATCTAATGTTGATCAAGTTTTATGCTTAGCACTAGCATCTATAAGTGGGGGTAAGCACTAATGAGGGGTGGTAACTACGTGGAGTTAGAACTAAGTTTAATCTCATGCCTTAGGGTGACATCAAGATTTTCTAGCTTAGGCCAAATTGTATGCTCTTTATGCAACCTTCAATTATCTTTCTAATATCTACAATTCACTTAAGTAAGCTCTAAGTACTAGCTTTGATAAAGAAATAAAGTATAAAGCTTGTAAGTAAAACTAGGATTGGTTTATCAAGTGGGTAGGATCACATATGCTTAAGGCATATAGTGGGCATGGTAGCAAGCAGGTATTGGCTTGCATCAATATCAATATAAGCTTGCTAAATTGCAAGTGTTAGCTTGCAAGGTTAATAGCTTGCTAAAGTAGGGTATCTTGCAAGTGTTAGCTTCCCTTGTGGAGAGCAGTGGTTGAAGTTCTCCTCGGCTTCTTCTTCGTAGTATCCTCCTTCCTCCTCGTATCCTTGGTCGGTACTAGCGTCTATGAATAAATACGAGGTACACAATCACCAAACAATACTTAACTACTTGCAATAATCACACACAAGGGTCCTATAGATGATCTAGCATCATCACTAATATTACAAGATTAAAACTTGGTTTAATTCCTTTTATTATTAGAAAAGTAATTTCTACTCATTGAAAAACTACTTAAGATTTAATATTCTCCAAACCAAACATGGGATCATGTTGACACATTTCATCACCACATATTTTAGTCCATGGGAATGTGATTTAAAGTGGTGTCACAATTTAATAAGGTTTTTCTCTTTTATTTTAATTAACTAAAGTGGCTAGAAATGCCTATGTGGCATTATTTTATTACTTGGTCATTATTTCTGTAAGTAAACCTATATATTTTTATATATTCTGAAAGGTATGGTTAAATGTGATTTTTGAGAGTTAGAATCAACTCAAAAGCTATTATGGTTTAAATTTAAAAAATGTTTGAATGCAGAAAAGCATCTGCCTTGTTATTTTTACCATGGATGATCTATAGATCCAAATGACTTGAATCCAACGGGCTTGGATTCAGTATTCCCAGTGTCGTGGTATTGCACGGCAGATGCTACTGGGGGTATCTTACGTAGAGGGAGCAAGGCGACGTAGGAGAATCCGGGAGTGAGATTGGCACACGATGTACCCAGGTTCACGTCCCCTTGGTAGAGGATCGCTATGTCCTGCTATCAATCCAGTATATGAGTATAGATTGGTTTACAAGGGAGCTGCCATAGGCGGAGGGAGACTAGATCTAATGAGATGTGGGAGAAGATGCCCCGTGGGGGTGCCCCTGGTGGCTTTATATATGCAGTCAGTTAGGGTTTACAAGTGTGTTGGTGGGCTTTGTATACGATTCGCCGTCTTGGGCCTCCATTCGGCTCGATCGCTGGAGTGCAAGATGCGCCGGCCAGACATAGTCGACCCGCTCATGGCTAGGTTCCAGTCGGCTCGATCCAGATGGCGAATCCGCTTCGTGGGTATACCCCGATTGGTATTCCCCCATCAGTAATCCCCGAGCGCGTTGTCGATTCGACGCGGCCTTGAGGCAGGACACTGAGAGTCTTGACGATGGGTCGTGGCGAATCGGCGACGAGCTCCTGAAAAAAGAAAATAACCGTGAAGCGGGTGGCGGTCGGCGTGAGCCAGTCGGTGATGGCCGCCATGAAAGACGCAGGTGTCGAGAAGCCATTTGCGTCGAGTCCCGAACGTGGAGCGCCGAGTCCCCGAGAGCAAGTGGCGCAGGTCGGCGACCAGCGAGTGCCGAGTCTCGAGCGCCCGAGTGGCGAGGTTGGGCATCAAGAGTGGAGCTGTCAGTAGCGCCGAGTCCCCGAGCATGTTGAGTACGCGAGGGCGAGTCAACGGTGGCGAGTCCTCGAGCGTGTTGAGTACGCGAGGGCGAGTCAATGGTGGCGAGTCCTAGAGCGTGTTGAGTACGCGAGGGCGAGTCCGCGGTGGCGAGTCCCCGAGCGTGTTGAGTACGCGAGGAAGAGTCCACGGTGGCGAGTCCCCGAGCGTGTTTAGTACGCGAGGACGAGTCCACGGTGGCGAGTCCCCGAGCGTGTTGAGTACGCGAGGGCGAGTCCCCGAGCGTATTGAGTACGCGAGGGCGAGTCCGCGATGGCGATGTCATGCGGCATGTAGCCGGTAGCTTGGCGAGTCGGTGATGGGCGAGCCGCCGAACGTGAAGAGTCCGCGGCCATGGCGAGTCCCCGAGCATGGAGAGTGCGAGAGGTTAGCGAGTCATGGTCGCGGAACCACGCGTACACGCGGTATGCCTAGGAGTAGTCCCCGAGGCTCGAGTTGGCTTGTAGAGGCGACTTGAGGATCTTTAGAGATGCATATTCTGAAAATAGTAGTGGTTGGTGCCGAGCATGGCGAGTGGCGAGGTCGAGCGACCGGCGAGCGCCGATTTCCCGAGCGTGGCGAGTCCGTGATGATTGCGAGTCTGCGAGGGGAGAGTCCCCGAGTGTGGCGAGTCCACAATGATTGCGAGTCCGCGATAATACCGAGTCCGCGAGGGGAGAGTCCCCGAGTGTGGCGAGTCCGCGATGATAGCGAGTCCGCGATAATGTTGATTGCGCTTTTTTTGTTAGCGAGTCTCGTCTTGGCCCGGGGGGCCAGTCGCATGGTGACTCCAAAGATGTCTCTCGACTTGGCGTTCTTCCTGGACGATCTGAGGCTCGGGTTGCGAGTCCTTGTCCGTAGTACTTGGCCGTGCGAGTTGCACTATCTAAGGTTGAGGAGGACATGGTGCTGTTTGCGTAGCACTGCCATTTGTCTTGGCCCGGAAGGCCAGTCAAGCAAGGCGACTCCAATGATGGCTCTCAGTTAGCGTTTTTCGTGGACGATCCGAGGCTCGGTTTGCGAGTCCTCGTCCGCACTACTAGGCCATTGCGAGTCGCTCTTTCAAAGGTTGACAAAGGCAAATTGATTTTTCCCGGAGGGAAGAGAAGCCCAGTGGTGAGTGCACGCAGCATGGCATGCGACCCTCTCTGGCGACTCGGACGATGAAGGTCCCTTAGCAGGCGCGGCGTACGCATTCGACGTAGCCGTAAGGAGTCGACGCGGCAGACACAGGGTCGACGCGGCGGACGAGGGTCGTGCTATGGCGAAGTCGACGCGGCGGACACGAGGTCGATGCGGCGGACGGGGGTCACGCTATGGCGAAGTCGACGCGGCGGACATGGGGTCATGCTATGGCGAAGTCGACGCGGCGGACATGGGGTCGTGCTATGGCGAAGTCGATGCGGCGGACACGGGGTCGACACGGCGGACGGAGGTCGCGCTATGGCGAAGTCGACGCGGCGGACATGAGGTCGTGCTATGGCAAAGTCGACGCGGAGGACACGGGGTCGACGCGGCGGACAGAGGTCGAGCTATGGCGAAGTCGACGCGGTGGACATGGGGTCGACGCCGGCGGACAGAGGTCGCGCTATGGCGATGTCGACGCGGCGGACACGGGGTCGATGCGGCGGACGGGGGTCGCGCTATGGCAAAGTCAACGTGTCGGACATGGGGTCGACGCGGCGGACAGAGGTCGCGCTATGGCGAAGTCGACGCGGCGGACATGGGGTCGACGCCGGCGGAGAGAGGTCGCGCTATGGCGATGTCGACGCGATAAGCGAGTCCGCAACGGGCAAGTCCCTGAGCCTAGCGAGTCCGCGTTTGAGCGTGTCCGCGTATAGTGAGCCTTTGAGCCTAGCGAGTCCGCGTTTAAGCATGTCCGCGTTTAGGCGACTTGTCAGAGGCCGGCCGTGGACGAAGAGGCCGATATCGCCGCATTACAAGGGCGTCTATACCCACGTCTTTTTTCTTAGTACTGATCTTTTCCACGCTTGTGTTAGCGATCAATCGCCTCTTGCTGCAAAATTTGTTGGCTCGTTGCGGCGTGCCGACCGGATCGATCGATCAGCTCCATGATAGGCGAGCTCGTAACAAGTAGTGAGTCACTCGATCATGCATAAGTTGCAAATAGGGATTAGTATTCATGATTAATTAAACAACCCAGTTAATAGTACTTGAGATCGATCTGGTACTACAGATTGAATCAAATACGAGTAAAACATCCACCGATCTAGTACTACAGATTGAATTAAATAAAAGAAAAGCATGCACCGATCTGGTACTACAGATTGAATTAAATAAGAGGAAAGCATGCACCGATCTGGTACTACAGATTGAATTAAATACAAGGAAAGCAATGCACTTTACTGATCGATGTGAGGGACTGAGTTGGTATTTGCTTCCGCGTATTGTGCTTAAGTCCGGGACGTCGTAGCACCGGGCCGCACCACTCCAAGCGCCGCCGCCCAGATTGGATCAGCATATGGACGGATTATTTCCAGGTATAATAGAGCTTCATCAACACGCCGTGGTGTTGGACGGCAGGCGGCTGGAACCAGCTCGATGCGGCCTGGCGGTGAGGGATCCCGCCCGGATTATCAACGTCCAAGCACCTCTTGCCCCACGGTGGGCGCCAACTGTCGTGGTATTGCACGGCAGATGCTACTGGGGGTAGCTTACGTAGAGGGAGCAAGGCGACGTAGGAGAATCCGGGAGCGAGATTGGCACACGATGTACCCAGGTTCACGTCCCCTTGGTAGAGGATTGCTACGTCCTGATATCAATCCAGTATATGAGTATAGATTGGTTTACAAGGGAGCCGCCGTAGGCGGAGGGAGACTAGATCTAATGAGATGTGGGAGAAGATGCCCCTGGTGGCCTTATATATGCAGCCAGTTAGGGTTTACAAATGTGTTGGTGGGCTTTGTATACGAGTTGCCGTCTTGGGCCTCCAGTCGGCTCCGATACTGGAGTGCGGCATGTCGATCGCCAGATGGGCTAGTCGACCCTTTCGAGGCTAGGTTCCAGTTGGCTCGATCCAGATGGCGAATCCGCTTCGTGGGTATACCTCGATTGGTATTCCCCCATCACCCAGACCTTTCTAACAAAATTGTTTTCATTCAATTTGGTTTACTGAATTGACCTGGGTTGATTTTTGAAACTGGGTACAGAAGTGTGTTTGAAATAAAATGGAAAAGGTTAAATTCAAATAACTGGACTGCGCGGGAAGGGATACTGGGCCGGCCTGCTAAGAACAGCGCTTACGCGGGCTGGTTAAGTCGCTGTCCCCACGCGTCAGTGAGACAGGGGGTGCGAAGCGGTATGGGATGATGTGGTGCGTTCGATCTAGTTCTAATCCAACGGCTGAGGGTCATCGTCGACGTTGGGCAACGCCGGTGAGACAGAAACCTAGCGCGGCATGTGAGGGTCATTGGGGGCTCACCGGGGCTCAGGCGAGGGTCGGCGAGGCGGGCGAACGACGAAGTCGACGACGGCGAACCTCCTGGTACTGGCAGCTTCTCCTGGGGCGGCTCCAATCGCTGGCTCCCTTCTTCTCCAGAGGCGGCGGGCTCCGGTGAAATTCCGGCGAAGTGCTGCTCGCCTTGCTCCGGGAACGGGGTGGCACGATCAGTGAGGAGAGGGGAGTGAGATGGTGTGCTCAATTCGGCTGGGGGTGGCCTCTATTTATAGTCGCGACGGCGAGACCGAACGGGATGGGCAGGCGACGGTGGCGACATGGCTACGGGCGGCTAGAGGCATGGCCGGCGGTGGCGATCGCTTGGTGGTCTCCTGGCGATGCTCTATGGCTTTAATGCGCGCGTAGGGGTGTTACGGTTTGGTCTGGAACGTGCGATGCTCTACGCGGCAGAGGCGGCGTCTTCGACGGCGAGCGGTGGTTGTGCGGCATGGGGCGGCGAACGGGGATGTCTGGCGGTCTCCTGGGTTAGTGGCGATCATGTATGCACGCGGCGAGGGCGGCGCGCGGTCTGTGGGCGTCGGTCGAGTGTGGCGCTCTGGCGCATGCTCGGCATGGTTGCTGGCGAGCTGGGCGCGGTCCGTGCGTGTGGTCCAGGGTTTGGCAACGCTCGCGGCTGGGACAGGGAGTGGCGGTGGACGGTGGGCTGCCTCCCAGACAAGGTTGGCACGGCTAAATCTCCTTCTAGCTTGTTGTCTCCACTGGGGTGGCATGGTGAGCTTCGGCTGTTCACCATTGATGTCGTTGCCCAGCTTACAGTGAGGCTAGTGCTTGGTTTAACTTGCTAGATGATCTACTAAGATGGTTGTGAGCTAGAGAGGGGACAAGTTAGGCTTCAATCACTGCTCACAATAGTGTTTAAGATTTTTATGATTTGTGTCTACAAAGTGTTTGATGAAATGGCCGCAAGAATTCTATTTTGAAAAGATTTTTGGTGGGTGTTCTAGGTTGGTGATGGTGAGTCTGCAGATGCTTGGGTTTTGAAAGTTGAGCTTGTTTGAGTGGCTTTTGAAAAAGTGGGATCTTCTCATATGATAAAGATTAAATTTTGAACTGTCATTAAAACTATGCATTTGAATGTTTCTGGATGATCACAAAGTGGGCCTTGATACTTTGTTATGAGTACAATCAAGGGGTGCAAAGATCCAGAAAAGTTTCTGTTAAGTTCTGAAAGTTTGGGACAGCCAAAGTAGGCATGGGAGTTAAATTGGTCAAAATGACCATTCCCTTATTTTATTTGTTTTGATTTTTTTGTCTTTGAGAAACGTTTGGGAATTGTTTAGATGATGTTTATTTCACCTAAGAATCCATTTACAAGTAAAGGAACACACAAACAAGGTGGTTCAAAAGAATTCCAAATGAAATGCATACACCATGCATGCTTTCATATTTTTATTTTAGAAAAGTTTTTGTTAACCCTAATTTTGATGATTAGAGTTTGATGATCCAAGTTTAGTATTTTTGGGATGTTACATCAGTCAACGTATCACAACTAATCATAAATCACATTACTTTATACTTTACTTATATACTTAGGATTGATAACACTTAAGTTCTTTATAAGTGACATTAATTGTAAAGTAAAAGTTTGAAGATAAACAATTATAGTATAAGCAATCTTGAGTAGCATTTCACATTTGTGTGTATCTCATTGTTTTATGATATTATAATTACATGTTGTTTCACACACAATCACAAGCCTTAATAAGAAGCACCAATATGAAACTTATTTAAAAAGACAACACATTATAATAGTAACCATTTCTAGTTTCCAAACCCTAGATCAACGTTGTCCCCGGGATTCGCGTTTATCAAGTGCATTACATTACTTATGCATAATGGCATCTTGCTTCTTTAAACATTAGTCCTTACCAGACCAATGATGCTGATTTCAGATATTGGATCTTTTATATTGTCTCGAAGACCGTGAGTGCATAATCTTGCAATCACACAAGGAAAGTTCACACTTGCTCATGTCCTTTGATTATTTTCTGTAAAGTATTTTGCAAATCCAGTGTTGTCATCACCTGCATTTGAAAAAGGTCAGAAAACACTTATTTTATAATAATGTGAACTATTGGTTACTGATCCAGGGTGATCAGCTAATCTATTAAATCTGGTAGTTGGAATACCATTGTTCAGGACTATATCACCTAGGATTTAATAACCAATGTCTCCAGTGATTCTTGCGCCGTATATTACGCGCTGACCATGATATTTGGAATGGGACAGAGAAGTCAGCTGTATCTTATTCCTCTCGCATGTAGCTGGATGTGCAGGTCGTGGCTGTTATCACTCGTAGCATGCATATTAATTGGTAATTCGTAAAGGATATGCAGCATATGGGTGGGAACCCTCATCGTCCCACGATAGTTCTAGCATCTCACGTCTTGTACAAACCATTTCCGTAATTCAATATGTGGGAATGGCGTACACCAAGGAGGCATGCGCGGTCGCGAAGGGGGAATTGATTGGCTTGGATCTTAGGTTGGGCCTCAAACCAAGTAAGTTTGGACGGGAACATACTCCCGGCCGTACAAGAAAGCCTAAGGTCTCTCATGGGTAAAGTGACAAACCTCTTCAGAGTATAAGAACTGTAACTTGTTACTCCCTGTTCCAGGAAGGAGCTACGAACGCGGCGGGAAAGGAACTCCATGAATGTTCTGGTAAACCCGTGAAGGCTGATGGACATCGCTTTTCAGAATAAAAGCAACCTTTGAAGAAATGTTTACGAAAACCTGCATTGCATACAACCTATGGTCTGCGGCTGTAGATATAGTGCATCAAACACTCCTTTTCTAGTGAACTTGCTGATTACGCTCGTACTCAACGTATCTTCTTAACCCTTGCTAGATCTTGAAGCCATTAAGACGACATCTATATCAAGATATGCTCCAGGAATCATCATCAAAAGCTAAAGCTTTTCAATGAAGTCAAGGAAGTGAACATATACACCAACTCAAGTGAAGAAGAAGTTACTTATTAAATAGGAACACTACAAGAAATCTGTCTATATATGACCCTCAATTTTCGTCACAAAATCGTCATAGTAGTCCGTTTATGACGATTCTATGACGATTTTGAGATCGTCGAAAGCTGGGCGTCGCAAATGAACTATAACGACGTTTTTGGTAAAATCGTCATAACCGTCTATGACGATATTGAATCGTCATAACGTCTATGACGATCCAATATCGTCATGGTCCATCTAGCCAGCTCGGATCCTACGTGGCGATCCTCATTGGCAAAATTGTGACGAAATGAAATCATCTTAAATCAAAATCAGCCCAGTCCATTTTAGTGATCTAAATGGGCTGGCCCAATAATTCTAGCCTTTTATTTGCTAGGCTTTGGCCTTTTTAGGTTTGTCACTTTTGGGCCTTGCCTTCTTACGGTACACTTATTTATTTTCAGATTTGTTACAATATATTTTGGGCCACAGCCTTTTTAGAGCCCAAATATATTTCATCCAGTCCAGATTTCTGCTATTTTTTAACTAGAATTTGCATTTCATTTCTGGAATTGCTTCAGCCATGCAATAAATCGAGAAAATACACCAGAGTTTCCAAATACATCAATAAAATACACCATTTTCAGCAAATACATAGCATGCAGATAATTTATCAGCAAATAGCAGGCTCACAAACGCACATCCAAGATTACAATTCAGTATTTACATTCACTTATTAGCAAATAGCACCAATTGCAACACCTCGGAAAAGCTCCTCGGATCGCTGCACGAACAAGCTCCTCCGCTCTTCCGAAGTGGCGCAGCTCCACTCCAGCACGATCAGCTGAAACATGAACAAAGCTTGTAGTTTCAGAATATGGGTAGCAGCAAATTTTACATATAGTTCTAGCAATCCAGAATAGGGGTAGCAGAAAATAAATTGTTTTATACTGATTGTTTTATACATGAACACATGCACTAATAAATTGTAGGAGAAAATATTAAGCAATGGTTATTGGCTCAACACACTCGACAGTTCAACTATACCACCACATTTATCAGAGTTACGCGGATCATATTCCAGCTCCATGTTAAGTCAGTTTGTAGGGGAATTCATTGTGTTTTAGTTAATCAATTTGTCATTTTTTAGAAAGATAGAAAAGAAGATAGTTACTCCCATTTACAGTTCCACAAAAAAGGTATATAAAACAACTACATAAGCTAATTCAGAAAGAATACGCACGTTAAGCTTAGCAAAATCAATACTACCACAGGACTAATACACGCAGATACACAATTTCAAAGCCAGTAAACCATTTATGTTGCAGAGATTACTTTATAACGAGCATGCTTTTGTAGTACATAATGAGTAGTGAATAAGGATTAAGTTGCTGAAAGAGCAAGCAAGGACCGATGAAATTAAAGACTAACATGACTATATGAGCATACTCATCAATCACCAGTGACTAGCTAGTTAGTATTTCCCTCAATGATTTTGAGATCTTGCTTATTCATTTTGTTAAATTGTTGTGGACAACCCAAAAACATATTTTCGGACTATCATGAGTGATCATGAGAAGAAGCTCATACCAGTTTTGAGCGCATGCATTGCCGAAGATCTTGAATGGGCTCGAACTGTCTTGAGGATTCCCTTCAAAGGCGGCCTACCAAAAGTAATTAAGCAAAACAACACATGTTCAAAGATAAGTATGTTTATTTCGGACATGGAATTCTCATGATCAAACACAGAGCCAATGTCTTCCATTTGTTGGAAATGCACAACAGTCGAAGGCCATGGTTTGACAAATTGCGGATATTCCAGATAGGTGGTGCAAGAGATTTCGAATTCCAGCAGGTTTAGCCTTGACAGAATCAGAACATAATACAACCTATGGATAATTTGCCTTGCACATTATTTTATAACGCTCAGCTTGTGGTCTCACATAGAAAGTGTAGGAGAAAAGGGAGGAAGACTTAAATGGATCATAGAGACCTTGAAAAGGGAGGAATCATAGAGGAACCATAGAATAAATTGTTAGGGATTGGCAAGCTAACATACACATGACCAAGTATTTTACACGGAGGGAGCAGCTTGTCGAAGGGAATCAGACAAAAAAATCATAAGGGAATCCACCATGATCGAGAGGGGAATCAAACAAAACAAAATTCAGAGAAGCGGAAAGATATGGGGGAACAATACATACATGATGGGGGCGAGGGATATGCAATTGTACCAGGCATGGATAAATGGCAATCAAAATGCTACATAAATCACATCCTATGGGAGCAACAATTAATACAGTGTACACCCACATAATTGATTGAGTTCTTTTAGAGTACAGTGTATTTGTCCTACCATATTTTATTATAAGGCAGAAGAACATCTAGGCTGTAGAGGATTGCAACAAATGACTTGCAAGTGTGGACGATACAGTCAAACCGTCCTCGTGTGTACATGCATCAGGACATGAAGAAAAATCAAGTTAGTCTTAGATAATCTAGATATAAAAGAACATTTCAAAGATTATCAAAAATTCTTGGCAAGACAGTGATGCTACCAAGGCAACACATGGGTGCTCCAAGATCTCATTTATGACACATGAACAACATGAGATCAAAGTACATGGACATCTAGCATACATATGGTTAGTGTAAGGATGCTAAACACAAGTACACGCCGTAGGCAATTAGCTTCTCACTCTTTATTTCTCACCATGCATCACATTTACACACAGGCAAGATAAATGGGTGGGTCTTTTTAATTCTGAATCCAAAGGGGTGAGACTATTATTTATCAAGCCAATTTAAGAAAACTTCCCCAACCAGGAGGGCATAGTTTATTTAAAAACAACACTTGTTGTTCCATTTAAGAATTGGCACCATCAAAGCTAGCATCGGATAAATCAAAATAAACAATCCATCAAACTCAAACTGCAGGGAGGGTGTAATCAATCCATCTAACCTGGAATCATGTCGGTGGTGATGCGGAACTCACTAGCGAGGAGCTTGCATGATACATCCGATGTCAAGGTAGATGCAACGAACAAGAGAACCGCATGATTCGGGAGTACCTGCAATCTCCACGTCTTCTCAATTCACAGTAGCCTGCTACAAGCATGTATCGATATATCAGTCATGCTAAACTTAGTTAAGAAACAATAGAAGTGATAAGTTAAAGCCTTTATTTAAAAAGTAAGTCTATTGAAACTATTATGTGGGTAAAATATGAAAAGCAGCAGCACCCAAATAGTAACACGGCATATGAGGGATAACTAGGTACAGATCATTTGGCAGCAGCACCCAAATAGTAATTTGCTATAGATCTGCAAATTACTCTAAAACCTTAACAAAATAAACAAGTGAAACATCTAACATTTGGTACAGATCATTGCTAACTACAAATTACATTTCTCCTTACCAGCTAGAGGTCATTTCCTACCGTACTGCTACTGCTACTAGAGGAAGTGCTGCTGTATAGCATATCTCCGATGAATAGAAAGAAGAAACTGCAGAAGCAAGTCTATTTCTTGTATAAGAAGTGCACAAATATAAGAATAAGAATACATTTATGCTACAGTTACATAGTAAGAATATATTAAAGAAGGAACCGTAGAAGCAAGTCTACACAACAGTTACAAATTAAGGAATACAGTATACGGTCATAACATTGCTGTAGAAGAGGGACTGGATACTTAATCTATAGCAGCAGTACTATAAGATGATGACTTGAGGTCGATGGAGGATACAAGTGACATACAAGTGAGACCAGCAACTCAGTAATAAATAAATCAAGAAAGAAACATGTAGTGTAGATTTTATCCACGGCACAAGAACATGAATCTAGCTCCTATCAATTAAGGAATGGGGTCTGCTAAGATTATCATCATATAGAACATAGAAGGTACTCCTAAAAACTAGTAGCACCTCTGATAGATAAATAGTAGGAGCAGTTTACCTTGTACTCGATGACTAAAATTATAGTAGAAAATTCCATTCTCCTTTACCTTCAAATGATGTCATCAACAACCCAAAGTGATGTTAGTCAGCAACAATAACAAATGTATGTATAATCATGTCTCTTCTTCCTCTAGTTCGGCTGTACTGCAAGGAATGGAAGTGTGATTAACCACAAGAGTTGACCAATAGAATTTCCCAAACCTTGTTCTAAGAAAAACCTATGTCAAAACTGATTGGTTCTAATCTAATTGAACCTACGCCTTGTTCATATCAGTTTAAAGATAATTGAACCAACTTAAACAGACTCACTGGATGAGATCTTGTCGGAGCTTGATGTGTCCTTGCGACCCTTGAAAGAACCACAGAATGGAGCTTGATGATGAAGGAGTGGGCGTTGGCGACCCTGGCGACCTCCCTATCTCCACCTGCGCCGCCTCCTCCCTCCATAGCAACAGGTTCTCGACAGCCTGATCTGCGTCCTCGAGCTCGGTGAAGGAGCCGTAGCGGAGCAACCCCCCACCCACCCCACCACCATGACGCGGTCCTCGAAGTAGGTGAGGTACTCGAAGTGGACGCTCCAGGCCCGCGTACTCGACGATGAGGCTCCCGACGGCAGCATAGGGGGAAGGAGGAGCGTCTGTGGCGGCTAGCCCCCTGACGAAGAGAGGTGGGGATCTAGCTCGGGGGGGCTACAGTCGATCGGAGTTGGAAGGATAAGGGAGGATCTTGAGGGCTTTCGATCGATGGGGATCTGCTCGGGAGGCCTCATGGTCGATCTTACGCTAGGGTTTGCTAGGCAGTGATCGAGGCGCGAGAAGACAGCGTGGGTGATGGAATGCAACGAGGAGAGGGCGGGATGCGACGAGTGGCGGCAGCGACGGAATCGAGACGAGTGGCGGCGAGGTGAGGAGGAGGAGGAGGAGGAGGGGGCGGGGTGATCTGGAATACGATCTGGCGGCGGGGGGCTGGGAGGGGGGATGTAGGTCGAGGTAGGTTTAGGGTTAGGGCTGGAAGCCTGGCTACCACACGAGGTGCAGTGGGTTTCTGGTCGTTGGATCGGTGTCGTGGACGTCTCAGATCGGTTTTTTGGGGCTGATCCGTGGGTAGCCCAGTCCTCCCTCCTGATTGGCCACAAAAATATTATAGTCTGTTATGACGATTTTACATCGTCGTAATCGAGTAAATATAACATATTTGGATGGGTCTGCCATATTATGACGATTTCAACTAACAAAATTACGACGATTCTGAGCCTATCGTCATAATTTTGAAGGGGTTTTGCCCTCCTGGAGTGGCTAGCGACGTTTAGGTGCAAATCGTCATAAAATTTATGACGATTTTACCATCGTCAAAATAAGAACGTCACAAGTTTACACATTTCTTGTAGTGGAATATAATCTCTAGCCATACAACCCATTTCTTTAGCATATTGCAATAGCAGCAATGCCAGACCATTAGTTAAAATACTAGTCTTAATAGTATGACAGTTTTGAGTTGTTTATTTTTTATTCTTCTTTGTAAGAAGTTTCTTTCTCTCTCTTTAACCTAGAGTGTTCTTTGGATCTTGTGTAAAGAGTTGAGTTGTAACCTATAATAATGTCTTGGACCTGCTGTGTTTCTGTTGTACCACTCTGAGGGATGTAATACTAGTGAACAGTGTTTCATTGGTGTTATGTCAACGACTATAGTGTACTACATCATGCAGTGGTATGTTGGGTCACCGCAGTTGGTATCAGAGCATATGCTTTGACCTTAGGATTAAAACCCTTTTAGGAAGATCGGTAGGTTGGATAATGACTATAGGAGCCATCTTATCTAAACCAAATATTATATGATCTGTGATGAGTATCCACTTGAGGATAACCTTGTCGCACTTAAGTTGGATGCTTTAGTCACCTTTCTTAAAAGTCGTTATCCATATTTTCTGGATATCATACTAGTTCCAAGATGGTAGAACACCATTAATATGTCTTAAAGTAAGCTAAAATAGTCATGTAGAATATGACTAAGTTTAGGGTATCATAGGGAGTAGTTATTCATCTTTTCTTAGTAAGGTGCTATTTAGTGTCTTCCAAAGGAGATATAACCCACCAAGATACTTTAGGAAAGTCAATAGGCCACAGTAGATTAGGATCAAGTGTAAGACATCAATTGAAGTAGTTCTAATAGTATAGCTTAACCCTAGAATTTAAGTAAGAGCAGTAAAATCTTAGTGTCAGTTCGTAACCAAAGACAACATGATGAATATCATTAGGATAAATGTCGATGTAATGAGTAGTAATCATGTGGGATTCACTTGAGAATTCTACGTGATGAAGTGCAATTATGTTATGACTTAATAATAGTGTAGTGAGAAGTAAAGTTATCATGGTTACATTAGCTCTTAAATCATGATAAAGAGGCAAAACATAATAAGATCATGGTGAGATTAGCTCCGAAACCATGACGTAAGTGTAAGTATGACAAGTACTTAGTGAATTAGCTTGAAGTAGAAGTGTGAAAATAACATGGTAGAGCTATCATAGAAGTCATGGGTGCTAAATATTTCTAATAATCTTTGGTTTAAGTTAGCAAATAGAATCTGATTAGTCATTTGGAGTGATCATGTGAGGTTAGTTACTAAATAAGAAAGGTTGGTCATAGTTAATGACAAAAGGTTAGTCAAAAACCAAATTGAGACCACTTTGCTTAAGATTATCCTGTTGCACTTGAGCAATTTGGGTAAATATTGAGAAAAATAATAGTTTGACCCTATGTGCTAAGTATCACAATGTAAAACTATATGAGGAGGTGTCATATACTACACAACTAAACCTGAATTCTAGAGATATTATACTCAACTACTATATTCCGGCCTTAGAAAATTGTGTGTTATATGTACCACATTTGGATTTATTTGTTTTTATTGGATCTTCTTGATTGACTAAATCTGTACATAAAGTTTGACTTGGTGTGCAAATGCATGTTGCAACACCCAGTTATTACTTGATGTTATAGACCTAGATAGGATTGGGAATTCGTGTAAGAGAGTGACGATTTCCAAAGACCAAGATGAAGACTTACATGAAGAATGAAGCAAAGTGTAAGGAGTATCAACTCAATTTGGAGGATGGATCAAGCTCAAATCATTATTAGACATCTATGAGAAGAAAGATTAATGTAGAAAGTATAAGGAGCAACAAGAAGTGATGAACTTAAGGTTCAATCAAAGTAGGTGATATTGTTAAGAATTAATGAAGTAGTAGTACCTAGTTCATGAAAGCATCATGAATTAGTACAAATAAGAAGATTTGGAAACAAAATGGTATTCAAGCTCTGACAATTCAGAGAGAATGCCAGTGGTATGTCGGAAACCGTAGGGTTAATACATACACCCTAGGATGGTTCGCAGCTGGTATCTTGTCCGCATCTGGTATTTGGTTAACTTAGTTAACCATATCTTCTTAAAAGTTGCATAAAGAGCATAAAACTTGGCCTAAGTTAAGAAATACATGAAGGAGTATAAACATTAAATCCACCGTCTTTCGATACTCTTCGCAAAGTCAGACCTATCAAAGCAAAAATGTCCAAATATTAAGTAAGACTAATAATGCTGAAAGTTTCACTTCGGAGATCCACAATTGTGTGGATACACCATACAATATTTCATGAGACCCTAACTAGGTAGAGAATAAGCTAGACAAAGCCCTACATTCTAGTTCTAAAGCAAATGGTTACTCTATAGGCAGTTTAGAGACCATTAGTAAACCCTAAGGGGGAGAGTAAACAATTTGTGGAAGTACTGTTATCTGACTTTCCAAGTAAAGGTTGGAGAGGAAATACTGACCTATGCCAACATTAAGCCTTATTTTCAGAAGGGTAAAAGAAACCATCATTATAAAAGTACTCTTAGAAGTAAGTCTGAATGAAAGATAGAAGTTTATTTCAAGATATTAGTACTCAAACCTTAAGGCAATTATTAAATAGTAATTAAAGAAGTACTTAAGGTAATAATAAAAGATTATCTAAAGCCTGTTAAAGTAAAAACACGAAGGTAGTAAAATAGATTAATCTTAATAGGCTAATTCTAGAGGAAACAACTCTTAAGTGATTCATAAGAGAGAATAAAGCACATCCAATTGGACAGGTATAGAGGAACAAGAAATTCCAATGGGTATGGACTAAATGAGTTCAAATCCAATCTTTGTAAGGATCACCAGTATGAACCATAAAATAACAAATCAAAAGTTAGTCTTTTGACCATAGTTATTGTTTAATAAAATTTAAACCCCCGTTTTAGTGATACTTCCTAGACCTTGCATAATACAGTAAGGAAGTTCGATGATCAAGTAAGGGAATTGGATTAGGATACCTAATTAGGGAAATGAACTAGATAAGAGACATCAATTAAAGAATTGTATAATAAGGAAATATTCCTAAGGGAGTAAAGTAAAAGGAATTTTGGAGTATTGGAGACAACTAGTTGAAAATTTCTAAGTATGGTGAGAATTCAAGGAAAAAGATCTGGATATGGGATACTACAATTATTCCCATTGAGGTTACCATGGAGCTGGGACGTATCGTAACCAATACATGACATTTCCTTACCCCGAAACGTGAGAGTTTACGAACTTCGAGGACGAAATTTATTTTAAGGGGGAGAGTCTGTAACATCCCAGCATTAGAGCTTAGAAATAAGCTGAACACAGATGTGTGCATTCATGTATAGAAAATCTGAATATTTTTTGCGCATCTGAATAAATCTTGTCAAAGTGATTGAAGCTCCTCTTAACTTGATGGAATTGAAGTAGATCATCAAGTTGATTGCGTTAAGTTTCAATATGACCTTTGCTAAAACCTTATTTTGGGTAAGGGAGATTTGATCTAAGGGTAGATCAAATGTAATAAAAGTTAACCCTAATATATTACTTAGTGGTTTATATTTGATCCTTAAGTAATCATATCCTAGTATTCATTACACACTCATGAATACCAAGTTATAAACAAAACTTAAGTAATAGGAATGGAACAACTAAATCTTGATCTATCTTAATCTCATCCACTTATACCATGAGTATCATGGTAATACCTAACCTTAACTCTTTAGTGAGATTGAGTAGGAAAGAAACCAAGTCAAGATCATTCACCATATATCTTTCTTTCCATATCAATCCTTATGGAATCCTATCTCAATATCTGTTGTTCATCAATTTGAGTAATCAACTATTGATTCACAAATTCTTAAACTATGAATTCTTGATCTATCAACTCTTGTCCTTATCATAGCATCCACTCTAAAACCTTTAGAGAAAGAAGTAAGAAGAGATAGGTGGTAATTTTAGATTTAAATATCATCTATATGATGGGAGTGTTGGAAGAGAATTAAATCAATATGATAATTGATGGAGTTAACTCACTCCTGCATGGATAGAAGAGTTATTTGAAATAAATATATATGTGGTAACAAAGAGGATTACAAGGATGAATATTTAAGATAGTTAGCAAGGAATAATCCTATTGGATCAAGCAGATATAGTCAATAAGTAATATCTTCTATTTAGTTAGAGGTACTGAGCAGATAATCACAATATAACTGCAAGTTTGTATTGATAAAGGCCTTGATTAGCCAACTGGAAACCTAAACCATAAAGGATCAAAGTATTATAATGATCGTGCCTTACTCACCAAGATTGAATGCTTATATCATGTATAAGTGACATTGGTGGATAAAACATGATTAAAACCTAGTATAGATATGTTATCCTAGGTTAGCCATGACAAGCCATATTAATATAATGTGAGGTTGGAGTATTAGATACCGGAGTTAAGTAGAGACAAGATAGTATGATTAAGATGATGTTAGAGAAACATTGGATTAAAGAATTAGTATTTTTCTCTTTGGAAATACTAAGCACTTGAAGTGAAGTAGGATTTGATGTATACATCTATTGAAGTGATATTAGTGAAGGATGATTATGGAAGTGTATGAATGGAGTTAGAAGTAACTACTTGTTGGATTGGAGATTATCAGCAGTAGAATAGTTAATTTAACCAAGTATGGATATGAGAAGATTATGAAAAGCTTTAGTGTTAAGCTCATTGATTTACAAATGGATTTAGGAGGAGAAATTAATGATAGGAATATTTTTGTGAAGCAAATCTCATTATGTTTACACATGATGATATATGTAGATAAGTAGTATGTCTAGGAAAGTAATTCCTCAAGTAAGAAACAATAATTCTAAAGAGTGGTAGATAAGGACTCTTGATAAACACTAAACCTTCATTCTATAATCAACTTAATAACCATTTTATCTGTTGATTTATCATCCTCTTCCTCCATGCTTTATAGGAATAATTTCCTATACTAAATCATTTAGGCATGTCCTTGTCATTCCCAAATACCTTAACCATATGTGATTAGGAGTTATCTTTATCAATTCGTTTCCATAATACCTTCTAGAAAATAACTCTATTTTTAAAAGGTGATATCATTAAAGATCACAAACTTAAAGACAATATTTTTTAGTCATTAATATTTATTCACATCAATAAAAGGTTATATTTACATATATAATGTCATAACCAGTATTATTTAACATTATTCACCACCTTATTAAGGCATTAACTATATATAATAATTATTATATGAGGCCTTTCTAATGATTTTATAGATATTATGGAACCACATTTATACATAAATAAATAAAAGCATAGCTTAAAGAAAGTTTTTAAATAAGAAACAAAATCTCAAAACCTAAAGTTATTAATTATTTTTCTCACTTACTTCTCACAAATCAGTAGTAGTATATCTTTTAAAAAAAGTTTGTGGTATGTTATATGAATTGAATTCATAACAAAAGCCCCTGCTAATAAAAGGAAAAGTACTTATATAAGAAAATAAAGCAACTCTAAACAATATATAATAAAAGCTCATAAAAAGGATTTTAAATACACTTCATTTTGCTGCAGTTATTTAACAAGTAAATTCTAAAAAGAAAATTGCAAACAAATGTGAAGATATAAATCTTAAAAGCAAAACAACAAACAAAAGAGAAAAAATTAACAAAAAAACGAAACCAAGCCAAAGCCCATCTTTTATTCACCGCTCTAAGCAACCAGCAGTATCAGACTTGCTCGCTTCCCTACGGCCCACCTGGCCCAGCACTATCCCGCCAATATCCCATACCCCTTTGGAGCCTTTTGCTCGTCGTCGTCATCGTCGACGACCCACAGCAGCTCGCTGGACGCCGGCGATGCCGTCCGCCCTCGTCGGTGCACCAAGATCCTCGCTGCCACTCTCCAACGCATATAAAAACCATCCGCCGCCGTCGAGAAGAACCATAGCACGCCACTTTCTTCTTATCCTCTCTCTCCCGCTTCGGGTAGCAAACCCTAGCTCACCGGAGTTATTGTTGCCGCCGTTCCTGACCGCCCCTCGCCTTTCTGAAGGCACCGAAGGATGCACCGGGGTGTTCTCGTTCACCGCATACCAAGAGCGCAAGCAGGCGCACATCGAATCGTCGGGAATCGAGCTCTGACTTTCGTCGGCCTCCGCATCCATTATCGTCGATTCTCCGCCGTACGACCTCCCCGGGCTTCACCGACTCCTGCATCCGCTTCTTGGTGAGCCTCTATTTCTCAGGCACCCTTCCTCTTGCTCGTTATCGCTCCGAATTGTTCCCCCGACGAACATCTGCCACCGCCACCGTTAGCCATCGTTGCCACCACTGTTCCAGCGACCTAAATCGAGCGGCACCGCCACTATAGGGTTCCTTGTGATGCCCTATTTCCAATAAGCCCATGTACAACTCCGCGCGCGCACTAAATCACTGGCTTGATTATCAACCAGAGAGGATCAAACACGAGTGACGTCAGCATGACATCACGCCGATGTCATATTCCTATTTTTATCATTTTAGAAGCATATTATGAAACCACATTTATACATAAATAAATAAAAGCATAGCTTAAAGAAAGTTTCTAAATAAGAAAAAAAATCTCAAAACCTAAAGTTATTAATTATTTTTCTCACCTACTTCTCACAAATCAGTAGTAGTATATCTTTTAAAAAAAGTTTGTGGTATGTTATATCACAAAAAGGATTTTAAATAGACTTCATTTTTCCTGCAGTTATTTAACAAGTAAATCCTAAAAATAAAATTGCAAACAAATGTGAAGATATAAATCTGAAAAGTAAAACAGAAAACAAAAGAGAAAAAATAACAAAAAACGAAACCAGGCCAAAGCCCATCTTTTGTTCACTGCTCTGAGCAACCAGCAGTATCAGACTTGCTCGCTTCCCTACGACCCACCTAGCCCAGCACCAGCCCGCCAAAAGCCCGTACCCCTTCGGAACCTTTTGCTCGTCGTCGTCTTTGTCGATGACGCGCAGCAGCTCGCTAGACGTCGGCGATGCTATCTGACGTCATCGGTGCGCCAAGATCCGCGCCACCGCTCTCCGGTGCATATAAAAACCAACCGCCGTCGTCGTGAAGAACCCTAGCACGCCACTTTCTTCTTATCCTCTCTGTTCCGCTTCGGGTAGCAAACCCTAGCTCGCCGGAGTTATCATTGCTGCAGTTCCCGACCGCCCCTCGCCTCTCTGAAGGCACCAAAGGATGCACTGGGGTGTTCTCGTTCACCGCAGACAAAGAGCGCAAGCAGGCGCGCATCGAATCGAGCTCTGCCTTCCGTTGGCCTCCGCAGCCATTATCGTCGATTCGCCGCCGTAGGACCTCCCCGAGCTTCACCGACTCTTACATCCGCTTCCTGGTGAGCCTCTGTTGCTCCTGCACCCATCCTCTTGCTCGTTATCGCTCCGGATTGTTCCCCTGTCACATCCCAAGATTTTCCAAATCTTGTAATGTGAAAATAAATGAATTAAATAAAACCCTGTTCAAATTTCAAAGCCAGAAGAAACTTTTTGAATTTAATTGGAACCTCAAACCAATTTAAAATAAATAAAATAAAAGGGTTCATAAAGAAAAACATTTAATAAAGGAAATTAAAATGTTTTGGAATTACTATTATTAGATCCTTTAATAAAAGATTATTATCAGAAGAAATGGTGGATTTATAAATAAAGAATATTTGATAAAGCCAAATTAAAACTCAACCAAAACTTTGGGAATTAAAAACATTTAGTTTGAATAAAAACAACAAAGGTTTATTTAAGTAAAATAATAGGGAATCAATATCCAATTTTATTATGAGAGGATTTACCATTTTAAATTAAAACATCAAGACTTATTAAAATTGTTTAAATTGGTTTACCAAGTATTTTTATTATTATTTAATAAAAACCTACTGATTTGGTTTTTGTAAATATTTAGAATTCAAAATGGGGATTTTAATAATTAAACCAAACCATATTTTATTAATAAACCATAACCCATTTTATTGAATAAGTTGATTGTAATATAAAACAGAAATTCAAAATAGAAAAGGAAAAATGATTCAGTACAAAAAAAAATGAAACAACAGCCAGCCCAGATGCTCAGCCCAGGAAGCCCACCTAGCCCAACTCTCCCTCCCCCGAAGCGTTACTTTTCTCACCGCCAAAACAGCCCATAGAGTCAATGGACAGTGGACCCGTCCTTCATCTTCTTTTCTCACTGACAGCGGACCCCACACTGCCACCTCCTTCTTCTTCCCCACCGCGAAGCACGCCTCTCCCTCCTCACTGCCGTTGCAGGCTTTGATTCCGCGCGATCAATTCGCCTTAATGCCGCGATAATTCCTCGTCGCGACCACGGCCTATTAATCGCCAGCGTTTCCTCCTCCATTTCCCCCAGACGCCCTTCCTTGACACGCCTCTAGGCCGCCCCAATATCGCCACGACTGTCTCTGTCTCCGATGATGCTCCGGTAACGATTCCGGCGAAACCAGACCTCCCCTTGCTTCCTTGATCAATCCCGCAGCTTCCCCACAACCAGACGCGTCTCCCAGCATCCTCCTCTCAACCACGGGCGCCCCATAGAGTCGGCTACATCAAGCTCCAGTACCGCCGCCATCTGCCACAACTCCGACGACGCCCCAGGTTAATTCCGACCGCCTCGTACCTTCTCGTTCATGCACGTGACCGCTCCGTGACCTCCCGCACTTAACCATACCCCTGCTTTTCCCCAGGACGATATACAACATCGACTTCAACACGACTGAGGCCACCCAACGCCGTCCTCCACTCCGGCGAGAAATTCTGCCAAGACCAGAGTACCCCTCACCCGACCAACACCACCCCGAGCATCACCGTGACCTCCTGAACCTGGTGAGCTTCTTCTCTTTCCCTCTTGCTTGCTAGAACCACCGTGAACCCCACGCCTGGCCGTACGCCGCCGCTAGCCGCCGTCGGCACCGCTCACTTTTGGTCCAGCAAGCCAGTACCGTAGGATCTAGTTTGAACGATTACGATTAGATCACTTACTGCGAAGAGGTACGCGTTCTGAACCGTGCGATGTGACTTAGATCTAATGGCCTGCAGTGCGTGATCCGCGCGAACCGTTTTCGGCCAATTAGAATACGACGCGTGGCCAGCTCTAGTTTAAAACAGATTTTTGAATCAGAATTATATGCAAACTTCAAACACTTGTAACTTTCAAACCACACGTTCAAATTTGACAAATTTTATATCAATAAAATCAGGAGAACAAGACCTAAACAACCATGGCATTAGTTTTGAAAATAGTATATGATAGCTTGTTTGAAATTACAGAAACATTTGTGTACTTGTGTAGAGTATAAAAATTGTTTAAAATTGTTTTTAGGATTAAATCTTTTGAAAAATGGACTTGTGTGACCTTACTGACCCTAGGAACCAACCCATAGTGTTAAAAATGATTTTTGTGAAATTTAAGTGGAATTAGTTAACTTAGTCATTTTCTAGCCAAATAAACTCATTAAAATTTTTATGATGGAAAAGTTTGTGCATGGAAAACTTTGAGAAAATGTTATGGACCAAACCTACTGACCCAAAACACCAAGCCTTGCCAAAGGTAACCTACATAGTGAAAACATAAAGTCTTACTTTAAAAAGAATAATTTCCACCACATAAAAAGTTGAATGGATTTTAAAATAGACTTTGGGCAAAACCTCTAACTAATGACTTTGCCATTTTTGGTAAATGACCAGTGTGGAACTTACAAATTTTATAAACCTAGCAGAGACCAACCTTGCAATAGAGCCTTCTTTCTACAAGACTTAGAATCCATTGCTTTGTGTATGTGAAATATTGTCTGAATGTTGGAATGCTACTTGATACTATGCTTGTTTGATTATAGTGAAATTAGCAAAGTGTGAGACTAGCAAGATCAAGAAGTGACCATCATTCCCTAACAAAAGGCAAGTTACACTATCATACCAAAAGACCTACTATTTTCATTATACTTAGTGGATTTTGTAAACATGCATGAAAATGTTTTATACTTATGCTATGCTAATCCTAATAGGATTCCCTATACATTCCTTAGTGAAAATATTGAAGTTGTACATGCTTAGCCATGCTATGTTTTGAAAGAGAGATACATGTTGAGATTTTACAAAGGTTGAGAAAAGGACTTGTGTTTTTATATAATAAAACAAGGACTCAATGAACCACCTAGGTGGTGGACACTTTATGTTTTTGGAGAAGGTGGCAACAAAAGGGAACCATGTCTATGGCAATCACTTTGTGTTGTGCTCCAAAATGAAAACCACCTAGGAAACTTAGAGATTGAACATGTTTCTCCAATTGTGGCTTTCGTGTACAACCACATGCTATTATGGCTCTGGCTTAGTCAACTACATTAGGAAGACCCATACATTGTCTTTAGTTACCGGACATGGGGATCTGGAAGGATTCATGGGGACTGAAGACAAGATAGCAATGATGTATGGGAGGACCTCTTGGAAAGACTTCGTCACATTCTCAGTCTGCCAGTACTCCATCTTGGTGAGCACTAATCCAGTAGGCCACTGGTGGCAACAAGATGAGATTGTGTCATGTAGGTAAAGTGTACTCCTTCTGCAGAAGTTAACAAAAATCTAAGTACTTAGCCGTGTCCCCGGTCATGGACAATACTGAGCAACTAAAGTTTGAACTATGGGAGATCTCGACATTCCAACTTCTAATATAAAAACTTGATGCACTTGGGGGTACCAAGGAATTCAAAGAGATTTGTTAAGCTTGTTGCACTTGGGGAGTTACCAAGGTGCTCAAGAGCATGATGTACTTGGGGTTACCAAGGAACTCATGAGTTTTTGAGAAAGCTTGTAGCACTTGGGGTTACCAAGTTGCTCAAGGAATTTTTGGACAAGTACTTGAACACTTGAGTGTCTACCAAGGAGTTCAAGGATCTTGGAAATGAGATTTGACAAAAGACCAAAACCATTTTGAAAAGATAGGATAAAATATTGCTTTATGCCAATGAACCCTAAACTCTACTTAGCCAAATTTGCATGTAATGATAGGATCCACTTATTACATATAAAAGTGAAACTTGCCAATACAATTCAAATGTATTGACCCTTGTGGCTGTAACTTGTAATGTTGCAGGTTGATTATTTTTAAATGAAGATTGTTTGATTGACTAGGACTACAAAGTCTACAACCAACATCTGCCTGTGGCACTTTGAAGATGAAGGACCCCAAAACTATAGTTATTCCGCTGCAATGCAATGTAATGTAATGGCCAAATGAGCTATGTATGATGTAATAAAATTATGTTATTCCTGGTTATAAATTTATATTATGACCTTTGTATCTTGATATTACATCTTAACTGTGGATGCTAGCTATTGATCCAGGGACTAGCATTGTAAAAACACAGGAGGGATCAACCTTATGAGGTTGGGACCTCTACAGATGGTATCAGAGCATTGTGTTGCCTGTAGGATTGTAACCCTAGGATTGGACAAAACCCCTTAGAAAAATAGGAGTTGTATTTGTTCCAAAACTTATTTACAAACAACCTTGTAAACTCTTTCCTCAACCATTTTTGGTTTCAACTCTACATCTCTTCTACTTCAACTTGATGGAAAAACCTACCCTTGATCAAGGACTACACCATGTGCAAAGGACTTCTTCAACTTCTTCAACTCTAATGACTTCAACATCTTCAGCATATTCCCCAAGGACTACCAACTTGAAAACTACTAAGGACCACAAGTAAAACAAGGAAGTTTTACTCAAGAGTTAGAGACTAAGGCAATGCAAAGGTTAGAAAGAACCATCAACAACTTTGAAGTGATGTAACCAAGAGTTTGTCTCAAGGAGGCCATGATCTCATACAAGAAGGATCAACCAAGAAGGAAGGGAGGATCACAAAAGAACCATATAGATGGACCACCATGATTTAGTTAAGACAAAACACACCCAACTTATGTGGTGTAACAAAAATATTTTGTTGCCTAAGTATGTGCTTGAACCTTGTATGAGTGGAAAGTTGTTTTGTGATTGCATACACATTGCTTGTGTGAATTGTGATGTGTGTGACTAGAAATATTTCCTTAGAAAAATCTTGCCCATTCTAATCTTCCTTCAACCCAAACAGATGACTACTCCAAAGGACTCCAAGGTTGATGACACCAACACCAACCAAGCTGACAACCTGGGGAAGCTCATAGCAACCCAACATCAGTTGAACCAACTGACAGCTCAGTTCCTAGCCAATAATAGTAATGAAGATCCAGCACTGCAAAAGTTTTTGGAGGAACAATCTCAACTAATGCTTAAGGTGACTAATCAAATGATTAGCATGGAAGAAAATTTTCCTACAAGAGAGTATGATAGCAAGGATGACAAGAATGTTGTTCTAGATGGAGCCCCAGCTTGCACTATTTGTGGAGACAAGGAACATACCTCCGAGGAGCATGAAGGACAATGTCCCAATTGTGATGAAGACCATCCTGTTGGAGAATGCCCTACTTCTCAAGCTACTTGCTACCTTTGTGAGGGAAGTGATCATACTCCTGGTCTATGTCCCATCTATGCCATGGTAGAACAAAGGAAACAATAAGTATCCAAGTCTACCAAAGGAAAAGGACCACTCATACCTCCAAACAAGACAACCCAATTCAAAGGATCAAAGAAAATCAAGAAGCCCAAGCAAGACATGAGCCTTGTACAATGTAGTAAATGCAAGGAAATGGGACACTACTCCAGTGGATGCCCAGAGAACATAAAGAATAAAGGAATTGACCAAGTGTGGTGCAACAACTGTAACGAACCAGGTCACTTTGTAGCAACTTGCCCACAAGAGCCACGTAAAGAACTCAATGACATTCATTGCTTCAACTTCAAGAATCCAGGACATTATGCAAGCAACTGTCCAGAAAGGATGAAGAACAAGTTGAACAAGCCTATGGAGAAGCTCAACCTTGGTCCATGAGTCAAGCATAGGAATAAAGCAAAGTTTTAACGTAGAGAAATTCTAGGACCCAAGAAGGCCAATATGTAATTTTGTTTGAAAATTTTTTAAGGGTGGTAGTACCCTAGTTGCTTTGAACTTGCTTGTAACCCTAACCTTCCCAAATCTCGGGACGAGATTTATTTTAAGGGTGGTAGCCTGTCACATCCCAATATTTTCCAAATCTTGTAATGTGAAAATAAATGAATTAAATAAAACCCTGTTCAAATTTCAGAGCCAGAAGAAACTTTTTGAATTTAATTGGAACCTCAAACCAATTTAAAATAAATAAAATAAAAGGGTTCATAAAGAAAAACATTTAATAAAGGAAATTAAAATGTTTTGGAATTACTATTATTAGATCCTTTAATAAAAGATTATTATCAGAAGAAATGGTGGATTTATAAATAAAGAATATTTGATAAAGCCAAATTAAAACTCAACCAAAACTTTGGGAATTAAAAACATTTAGTTTGAATAAAAACAACAAAGGTTTATTTAAGTAAAATAATAGGGAATCAATATCCAATTTTATTATGAGAGGATTTACCATTTTAAATTAAAACATCAAGACTTATTAAAATTGTTTAAATTGGTTTACCAAGTATTTTTATTATTATTTAATAAAAACCTACTGATTTGGTTTTTGTAAATATTTAGAATTCAAAATGGGGATTTTAATAATTAAACCAAACCATATTTTATTAATAAACCATAACCCATTTTATTGAATAAGTTGATTGTAATATAAAACAGAAATTCAAAATAGAAAAGGAAAAATGATTCAGTACAAAAAAAAATGAAACAACAGCCAGCCCAGATGCTCAGCCCAGGAAGCCCACCTAGCCCAACTCTCCCTCCCCCGAAGCGTTACTTTTCTCACCGCCAAAACAGCCCATAGAGTCAATGGACAGTGGACCCGTCCTTCATCTTCTTTTCTCACTGACAGCGGACCCCACACTGCCACCTCCTTCTTCTTCCCCATCGCGAAGCACGCCTCTCCCTCCTCACTTCCGTTGCAGGATTTGATTCCGCGCGATCAATTCGCCTTAATGCCGCGATAATTCCTCGTCGCGACCACGGCCTATTAATCGCCAACGTTTCCTCCTCCATTTCCCCCAGACGCCCTTCCTTGACACGCCTCCAGGCCGCCCCAATATCGCCACGACTGTCTCTGTGTCCGATGATGCTCCGGTAACGATTCCGGCGAAACCAGACCTCCCCTTGCTTCCTTGATCAATCCCGCAGCTTCCCCACAACCAGACGCGTCTCCCAGCATCCTCCTCTCAACCACGGGCGCCCCATAGAGTCGGCTACATCAAGCTCCAGTACCGCCGCCATCTGCCACAACTCCGACGACGCCCCAGGTTAATTCCGACCGCCCCGTACCTTCTCGTTCATGCACGTGACCGCTCCGTGACCTCCCGCACTTAACCATACCCCTGCTTTGCCCCAGGACGATCTACAACATCGAATTCAACACGACTGAGGCCACCCAACGCCGTCCTCCACTCCGGCGAGAAATTCTGCCAAGACCAGAGTACCCCTCACCCGACCAACACCACCCCGAGCATCACCGTGACCTCCTGAACCTGGTGAGCTTCTTCTCTTTCCCTCTCGCTTGCTAGAACCACCGCGAACCCCACGCCGTCAGCCGCCGCTTAGCCCGTCGGCACTTTGGTCCAAAGTCCAGCGATCAGTAGGATCTAGTTTGAACGATTACGATTAGATCACTTACTGTGAAGAGGTACGCGTTCTGAACCGTGCGATGTGACTTAGATCTAATGGCCTGCAGTGCGTGATCCGCGCGAACCGTTTTCGGCCAATTAGAATACGACGTGGCGACTCTAGTTTAAAACAGATTTTTGAATCAGAATTATATGCAAACTTCAAACACTTGTAACTTTCAAACCACACGTTCAAATTTGACAAATTTTATATCAATAAAATCAGGAGAACAAGACCTAAACAACCATGGCCTTAGTTTTGAAAATAGTATATGATAGCTTGTTTGAAATTACAGAAACATTTGTGTACTTTTGTAGAGTATAAAAATTGTTTAAAATTGTTTTTAGGATTAAATCTTTTGCAAAATGGACTTGTGTGACCTTACTGACCCTAGGAACCAACCCATAGTGTTAAAAATGATTTTTGTGAAATTTAAGTGGAATTAGTTAACTTAGTCATTTTCTAGCCAAATAAACTCATTAAAAATTTTATGATGGAAAAGTTTGTGCATGGAAAACTTTGAGAAAATGTTATGGACCAAACCTACTGACCCAAAACACCAAGCCTTGCCAAAGGTAACCTACATAGTGAAAACATAAAGTCTTACTTTAAAAAGAATAATTTCCACCACATAAAAAGTTGAATGGATTTTAAAATAGACTTTGGGCAAAACCTCTAACTAATGACTTTGCCATTTTTGGTAAATGACCAGTGTGGAACTTACAAAGTTTATAAACCTAGCAGAGACCAACCTTGCAATAGAGCCTTCTTTCTACAAGACTTAGAATCCATTGCTTTGTGTATGTGAAATATTGTCTGAATGTTGGAATGCTACTTGATACTATGCTTGTTTGATTATAGTGAAATTAGCAAAGTGTGAGACTAGCAAGATCAAGAAGTGACCATCATTCCCTAACAAAAGGCAAGTTACACTATCATACCAAAAGACCTACTATTTTCATTATACTTAGTGGATTTTGTAAACATGCATGAAAATGTTTTATACTTATGCTATGCTAATCCTAATAGGATTCCCTATACATTCCTTAGTGAAAATATTGAAGTTGTACATGCTTAGCCATGCTATGTTTTGAAAGAGAGATACATGTTGAGATTTTACAAAGGTTGAGAAAAGGACTTGTGTTTTTATATAATAAAACAAGGACTCAATGAACCACCTAGGTGGTGGACACTTTATGTTTTTGGAGAAGGTGGCAACAAAAGGGAACCATGTCTATGGCAATCACTTTGTGTTGTGCTCCAAAATGAAAACCACCTAGGAAACTTAGAGATTGAACATGTTTCTCCAATTGTGGCTTTCGTGTACAACCACATGCTATTATGGCTCTGGCTTAGTCAACTACATTAGGAAGACCCATACATTGTCTTTAGTTACCGGACATGGGGATCTGGAAGGCTTCATGGGGACCGAAGACAAGATAGCAATGATGTATGGGAGGACCTCTTGGAAAGACTTCGTCACATTCTCGGTCCCACAAGTACTCCATCTTGGTGAGCACTAATCCAGAGGCCACGTGGCAACAAGATGAGATTGTGTCATGTAGGTAAAGTGTACTCCTTCTGCAGAAGTTAACAAAAATCTAAGTACTTAGCCGTGTCCCCGGTCATGGACAATACTGAGCAACTAAAGTTTGAACTATGGGAGATCTCGACATTCCAACTTCTAATATAAAAACTTGATGCACTTGGGGTACCAAGGAATTCAAAGAGATTTGTTAAGCTTGTTGCACTTGGGGAGTTACCAAGGTGCTCAAGAGCATGATGTACTTGGGGTTACCAAGGAACTCATGAGTTTTTGAGAAAGCTTGTAGCACTTGGGGTTACCAAGTTGCTCAAGGAATTTTTGGACAAGTACTTGAACACTTGAGTGTCTACCAAGGAGTTCAAGGATCTTGGAAATGAGATTTGACAAAAGACCAAAACCATTTTGAAAAGATAGGATAAAATATTGCTTTATGCCAATGAACCCTAAACTCTACTTAGCCAAATTTGCATGTAATGATAGGATCCACTTATTACATATAAAAGTGAAACTTGCCAATACAATTCAAATGTATTGAACCTTGTGGCTGTAACTTGTAATGTTGCAGGTTGATTATTTTTAAATGAAGATTGTTTGATTGACTAGGACTACAAAGTCTACAACCAACATCTGCCTGTGGCACTTTGAAGATGAAGGACCCCAAAACTATAGTTATTCCGCTGCAATGCAATGTAATGTAATGGCCAAATGAGCTATGTATGATGTAATAAAATTATGTTATTCCTGGTTATAAATTTATATTATGACCTTTGTATCTTGATATTACATCTTAACTGTGGATGCTAGCTATTGATCCAGGGACTAGCATTGTAAAAACACAGGAGGGATCAACCTTATGAGGTTGGGACCTCTACATCCCCCGACGAACATCTGCCACCACCACCGTTAGCCACCATCGCCACCACTGTTCCAGCGACCTAAATCGAGCGGCACCACCACTATAGGGTTCCTTGCAATGTCCTCTTTCCAATAAGACCAAGTACAACTCCGTGCGTGCACTAAATCGCTGGCTTGATCAACAACTAGAGAGGATCAAACACGAGTGACGTCAGCATGGCATCACGCTGATGTCATATTCCTATTTTTATCATTTTAGAAATTGTGATAATATTTTCTATAATAAATAAAAACATTAGAGATGACATGGCAAAGGTCCCACCAGTCAGTGACTGGGGTAGGATTAGCTCTGGTGAGAAAAACCCCTCACTTCATGCTGACATCAGCATTACCTAATAAACACATTTAGTTATTTAATTAAAAATTCACAAATGATTAAACCTTATAAAATCAATATCTTTTGTTTTATAATTCAGAAAATTATGTGTAATATATGAAAATTTTCAAAAAAATAAAATCTATAATATTAAACCATTATCAAACATTATTATTTCAACAATTTAAATTATTATTATCTAATAAAGATTTTATAAGTATTAATACTTTGATAATTCATAATTTAATATTGTTAAATGTTAAAAATATAAATAATATACCAAAAGTCTTAGCAAAATAATATCTATAATTTAAAACTATAATCATGTATTATTATTTAACCTAATTAAATATTTATTATTTTTTATGTATTTATAAAGTAGTAAACCTTATAAAATCATATCTTATTATTTATAAATCACAAAAATAAATGTGATATACCAAAATGATCACAAAAATAATACCTACATGTTAAAAATATAATATTCCACTTTTGAGGTAAATAAAAATTTAAACAACTTAATAACTTGAATTTAAACTTATTTCCTTAATTGATAATTCATATAAAGGTAAATAAAATTTGTTAATATTCCTAACATTGCCAATTTAGGTCTAATAAGTAATACTAGTCTTAAATATTTATAATATAAATTCAAATTGGTCCAAAACATTTTAAATACAATTTTATTGAGTTATCCTTCAACCATATATGTAGTTTATTTTCTAAAAAAGATATTTAACAATTATAAAATCTTCAAGAATGTATTTTAACCAAATAAAATATTTTACCATTGTTTCACTCACAATTTTATAATGGACCCAATCCAAAGATAATTCATAAGTAGTAAATAATATTGTTTACTTATTCACAAACCATAACCACACCCTTATAGGGAGATAAATCCCTTTATACATTTATAATGTAAAGAAACCACTACCAAATAAAAGTATAACCATTCTTAAGTGACTTTAAGGAAACATTCTAAAGTACACAAGTTACAAATAACATAAGCATTACACCTTAAATCCATCCATGTTCTTAAAGTTAACTTTAGTCTACAAGACTTTAAATGTAATGCTAAAGAGTTTGTTATGTGTTTTATAGTTAACTTTGGTCTGTTATAATTAAGTTATAAGCATCTCAAGTCCAGACTATTCAAACAAGCATAAACAATATAGATCACATTCTATCAACCATTGTCAACACCCGGATTTTTAATCCCAGATGCCTGTTATGCCATACATCGCAATCCCAGGATTACCATTTTTGTGAGATATAACAGATTTGGATACCACAGTACATCATCCATTACAAACCATACATAAGGTCTTACACAAATAAGGATCTCATGATCCAGTTCTTAATACAACTCAAGCAGCAGAAATACGTAATAATAAAGGTAGCGTAGGCGAAGCTCCATCTTCAGGGTCACAGGCAATGCTAACGATGGGATATGATCCTAGTTGTCGTAACCTTCCTGAGGTCCATCCTCCTGGTACTCCTCTTCATAGTCTGGCCACGGGAATAGCCAGGGACAAAGCCATGAGTACTCTATAAGTACTCGCAAACTAATACTAACAAGTGAAGGGGGTTTTTGTAGTAGGACACTAAGCTCTAGGGTTGTTTTACAAAAAGCCAGATTTACCTGTACTAAGTTCAGAAGCAAGAATTCTAGTTGAAGTTTTATATCACCTAAGTGGGAACTTGTATTCATATCACAACTCTGTTGTGGTCAAGTCAAAATCTCAATTCATTTCACAAGTCATTTTGAAAACATCTGACGGGGGAACAGTATGGCCACTCCAACTGTCCATAACCACGGACGCGGCTATTCGAATAGTTTGATACTCTGCAGAGATTGTACACTTTCACCACAACATTCGATACATCCGTCTGGAACAAATCCTGAATTCACCATACTCAGTATGCAGATAATCAATCATAACCTTTCAATTACACGCCCTATTACAAGCACCTCTCCTGTGAGTTTGGCCTCCCAACCATGACCAACTGTCATCTTGGGTACTGCACAGGTGGACAATCTTCACAAGGTAGCCTCAGCTCAGACCTTGGCCGTGAGGGAACCCATACTAAGGTATATAAGTTTCCATTCAAGCCCTACCCAATTCTCGGGTATTGTGGTTCTACGGTAAAATTGGAATGGTATCGCATCCAGACAACCATCAGTTTTATAAAGGGCTAAGGCTCATGCCTTAACATTTTCATCATCCAAATCATCCGTGTTCTAAACACATGTCAAAACATCTCAATAGAATGATCCATCATTCCAAGGTTTTCATAACCATTTTCCACCAAGTATTCCCATCTAAAGTTGATCCAGTTTTATGCTTAGCACTAGCATCTACAAGTGGGGGTAAGTACTAATGAGGGGTGGTAAACTAGTGGAGTTTAGCTAAGTTCAATCTCATGCCTTAGGATGACATCAAGATTATCTAGCTTAGGCCAAAGTTTATGCTCTTTATGCAACCTTCAATTATCTTTCTAGAATCTACAATTCACTTAAGTAAGATCTAAGTAATAGCTTTGATAAAGAAATAAAGTAGAAAGCTTGCAAGTAAAACTAGGACTGGGTATCATCAAATGTGTCTAACCAAGCATGCTTAGTTCATTGCATAGGTTATTTAACTTTCATAATTGCAAGTGTTATCTTGCAAGGTTAATAGCTTTCCTTGAGCAGAGCAGTGGTTGAAGTTATCCTCGGCTTCTTCTTCGTAGTATCCTCCTTCCTCCTCGTATCATTGGTCGGTACTAGCGTCTATGAATAAATACGAGGTACACAATCACCAAACAATACTTAACTACTTTCAATCATCACACACAAGGGTTCTATAGATGATATAGCATCATCACTAATATTACAAGATTAAAGCATTTGTCTTATTTATTTTAGTTTTAGAAAAGTAATTTCTACTCATTGAAAAGCTACTTAAGATTTAATATTCTCCAACTCAAACATGGGATCATGTTGACACATGTCATCACCACACATTTCAGTACATGGGAATGTGATTTAAAGTGGTGTCACAATTTAATAAGATTTAAACTTTTTTTTCAAATAAAAATAAACGACTAGAAAGGCCTATGTGACATTCTTTTATTACTTGAACATTATTTCTGTAAGTAAACCCATATAAAAAATTACTTGAACATTATTTCTGTAAGTAAACATTATTTTTGAGAATTGGAATCAACTCAAAATCTATTATGGTTTAAATTTGAAAAATGTTTGAATGCAGAAAATCTTCTGCCTTGTTATTTTTACCAAGGTTGATCTAAAGATCCAAATGATTTGAATCCAACGGGCTTGGATTAAGAATTTCAATATCTTTCTAACAAAATTGGTTTCATTAAATTTGGTTCACTGAATCGAGCTGGGTTGATTTTTGAAACTAGGTACAGAACTGAGTTTGAATATAAATAGAAAAAGATAAATTCAAACGATTGGGATGCGTGAGAAGGGATAATGGGCCGGCCTAGTGTCACTCTGCAGCGCGAGGCGCAACTGACAGGGGGGTCTACTGGTCAGTGACTATTTAAAAGCGAAGCGGTACGGAGGATGTGGTGCGTTGGATTAGAATGAAGATCGACGGCTGAGGGTCGTCGTGGACGATGAACAAGTCACCGGCGAGCTCGAACCCTAGTGGCTCAGTGGGGGTCGTGGGAGGCTCACTGGGGCTCAGGCGAGGGTCTGCGATGCGGGCGAACGATGAAGTCGACGACGGCGATCCTCCTGGTACCGACAGCTTATCCTGGGGCGGCTCCAATCGATGGCTTCCTTCTTCTCTAGCAGCGACGGACTTCGGTGAAATTCCGACGATGCGCTGCTCGCCTTGCTCCGGGAATGAGGTGGGGTGGTTCTGGGTGAGAGGGGAGTAGAATGGTGTGAGGAATTCGAGCGGGGGATGCCTCTATTTATAGTTTCGAGAGGGGACCGACGGGCACGGGCTGAGCTCGTCGTAATCGACGGCACAGAGGGATATCGGCGTGGGCGACGGTAGGGGGCGGTGCTGATCGGTCGGAACGCTCCGGTGCTCTGCGCTGGTCCGACGGAAATTTTGATGGCGCACAGCGCGCGTGGTCCCGCGCGGCAACGAACGGGCGTGTCTGCAGGGTTGCTGGGGTGTTGGTGATCACGCGTGCACGTGGCGAGGGCAGCGCGATATGTGGGCACTGGTCGAGCGTGGCACACGGGGCGCGCTCTCGGCATGGTTGCAGAGAAGGTTGGCATGGCCTGGGCGTGTGGTCCAGGGGCTGTCATTGCTCGTGGCTGGGACAGGGAGTGGCGGTGAGGTGCTATCTTGCTCCCAGACAAGGTTGGCGAGGCTAGTGTTGCTCGTAGCTTGCTATCGACCATGGGGTGGCAATGGTGCTCTCGGCCTGCTCACCATTGTTGACAATGGCCAACCTACAGTGGTGCTAGTGATTAGTTAAGGTTGTTAGATGATCTACTAAGGCTAGTGGTGTCCAGAGAGGGAACAAGTTAGGCCCAAAACACTGCTCAACATAATGTTTTGATTTTGTTTGATTTGCATCTGCAACCTGTTTGATGAAATGGCCGCATGACCTTAAGTTTAGAATTTTGAAAAGATTTTTGGTGCGTGTGCTAGGAATGTGCTGGTGATACTGTGGATGCTTGGGTTTTGAAAATTGAGCTTATTTGAGTGGTTTTTGAAATAGTGGGATCTTCCCATATGAAATAGATTCAATTTTAAACTATCATTTAAACTAAGCATTTGAATGTTTTTGGATGATCACAAAGTGGGCCTTGGTACCTTGTTATGAGTACTATCAAGGGGTGCAAAGATCCATACATGTTTCTGTTAAGTTCTGAAAGTTAGGGATAGCCAAAGTAGGCATGGGAGTTAAATTGGCCAAAGTGACCATTCACTTAATTTGTTTGTTTTGATTTGTTTGTCTTTGGGAAAAGTTTGGGGATTGTTTAGATGATGTTTATTTCACCTAAGAATCATTTTACAAGAAAAGAAACACATAATCATGGCAATTCAAAAGAATCCAAATTTTAATGCACACACATATGAATGCTTTCATATTTTAATTGGAAAAGTTTTTTGTTAACCCTATTGTGATGATTAGAGTTTGATGATTCTAGTTTAATATTTTTGGGATGTTACAAACCTTCCCCCCTTAAACAAAATCTCGTCCCGCGATTTAAAAAAGGACAAAAAAGATTACCTAGGATTTGAAGAGATCGGGAAACTCCGTCCTGATGTGATCTGCGCGCTCCCAGGTAGCTTCCTCTTTTGTGTGGTTGCTCCACTGAATCTTGAGAAACTTAATGCTTCGGGTTCTAGTAGTTCTGAAAGCTTCTTCCAAAATACAGATGGGTACTTCGGGGTAGGTCAGGTCATCATTGATTTCTGTGGTCTGGTGATCAATATTCTTGAACACTTCAGTCTTCTCCGGGACTTCGAGACACTTGCGGAGTAATGAGATATGGAACACATTGTGCACGGCTGACATCTCCTCGGGCAGTTCCAATTGATACGACACTTCTCCTCGACGGTTCAGAATCTTGAAGGGGCCGATATATCTGGGGGCTAACTTTCCTTTCAATTGGAAACGCTGCATTCCCTTCAATGGCGACACTTTCAGATACACAAAATCTCCTAGGTTGAAGGCGAGGTCTCGACGTCTCTTGTCGGCGTAACTCTTCTATCTTGACTGGGCTGTCTTGAGGTGCTCACGAATCTTGTGAACCTTCTCTTCTGCTTCTCGTAGGATATCGGGTCCGAAAATCTGACTCTCTCCTACTTCCGACCAATTCAAAGGGGTGCGACACTTTCTTCCGTACATGAATTCAAATGGGGCCATTTGCAAACTAGCTTGATAACTATTGTTGTATGAAAATTCTGCAAACGTAAGACAGTCTTCCCATTTAGATCCATACTCTAACACACATGCTCTCAACATATCTTCGAGTATTTGATTTACTCGCTCCGTTTGTCCATCGGTCTGAGGATGATAAGCTGTGCTGAAATCTAGTCGGGTTCCTAAACCTTCTTGGACTTTTTTCCAGAATCTCGAGGTAAACTGAGTTCCTCGATCCGATACGATGTTCTTAGGGACTCCATGCAAACTAAAGATTCTAGCGATGTATAACTCCACTAGCTTCGAACTCTGATATGTGGTCTTGACGGGTAAGAAACGGGTGACTTTGGACAATCTGTCCACTATGACCCAGATAGAGTCATTTCCCCTACTGGAAGTAGGCAATCTGGTGATAAAGTCCATTCCAACGAAATCCCATTTCCATTCCGGAATCTGCAATGGTTGCAACAATCCAGCGAGTCTTTGATGTCCTGCCTTGACTCGCTGACATATATCACACTTGGCGATATAGCTTCCGATTTCTCTCTTCATCTTATGCCACCAAAATTGTTCCTTCAAATCTTGATACATCTTCGTTCCTCCGGGGTGGATAGAATAAAGAGTATCATGAGCTTCCTTCAGAATAAATTCTTTCAACTCAGAATCTGCTAGTACACAAAGGCGTCCTTTGTACCACAGAACTCCTTCTTCGTCTTCGGTGAATCCGGGTACTTTGCCTGTACCGATACGACGCTTGATTCCGTCGATACTAGCATTTCCTTTATGCGCCTTTTGATATGGCTGATCAAAGTGGGTTGAAGTACTATGCTAGCCAAAAATCCTTCACTCACTAATTCCATTCGAAAATCTTCCATCTCTTTGTGCAAGCTTGGTTGCTCCTTCAAAATCATAGAGTTCAAGCGGCACGGCAATCTGCTAAGGGCATCTGCTACCACGTTGGCTTTACCGGGGTGATAGTGAATGTCCAGATCGTAATCCTTAATTAACTCAATCCATCTTCTCTGTCTCATATTTAGGTCCTTCTGAGTGAATATATACTTCAGGCTCTTGTGATCCGAATAGATCTCACAATGGTTTCCCATCAGGTAGTGCCTCCATGTCTTCAGGGCTAGAACTACGGCTGCAAGTTCGAGGTCATGGGTTGGGTAATTCTGCTCATGTTGTTTCAGTTATCGAGATAGATAATATATAACTTTGCCTTCTTGCATTAGCACACATCCGGGACCAATCTTGGATGCGTCACAATACACGTCGAAGGGCTTCGTGATATCCCGTATGATTAAGATTGGGGCTTAAATCAATCTTCTCTTGAGTTCTTGAAAACTCGCTTCACATTTGTCCGTCCATTCAAACTTCTTGTCCTTCTTCAGCAATTGGGTCATGGGTCTGGCGATACTCGAGAATCCTTCTACGAACTTCCGGTAATATCCCGCCAATCCGAGAAATGCACGAACTTGGGTTTGAGTGGTTGGGGCTTGCCAATCTTTGACATCTTTCACTTTGGCAGGGTCAACGACAATTCCTCCGGCTGATACAATGTGGCCAAGGAATCCTACCTCCTGTAACCAGAATTCACATTTGCTAAACTTGGCATACAACTGATGCTCTCTAAGGGTTCCAAGAATGGTCCTTAGGTGTAGCTCATGTTCTTCTTCTGATTTGGAATAAATCATTATGTCATCGATGAAAACAATGACAAACTTATCCAGGAAGTCCATAAAAATCTTATTCATGAGATTCATGAAATAAGCGGGGGCATTGGTTAATCCAAAAGACATGACAGTATACTCGTATAATCCATATCTGGTGGTAAAGGCAGTCTTTGGAATATCCTCTGCATGAATCTTGAGTTGATGATAGCCTGTTCTAAAATCAATCTTAGAAAACACTTTGGCACAGGTCAACTGATCAAGCAAATATTCTATCTTGGGCAATGGGTATTTGTTCTTGATAGTGACATCATTCAACTTCCGATAATCCATACACAAACGGTTACCTCCATCTTTCTTGTCCACAAATAAGACAGGTGATCTCCATGGTGACGCACTTGGTTGAATCAATCCAATTTCCAACATGGAATCTAGTTGCTTCTTCAGTTCTGCTAGTTCAGACGGGTTCATACTATAGGGTCTCTAGGCTATGGGTCCGGTTCCGGGGATTAGTTCAATGATAAACTTGATATCCTGATCCGGGGGCATACCGGGCAAAACATCTGGAAATACATCGGGGTATTCAAGACTATCCGGACATGGTCAATGGTAGGTTGGGCTATACTCTTGTTGCACTTGAATTGACGAGGTAAGGTTTAAGATATATGCTCGACTGATATTCCGGATGTACTGGTCATGGTTATGGATTTCTTGGCACGGTCAATTAATCCTTTATGTTTGGACATCCAATCCATTCCTAGTACTACTTCCAAACCTTTAGTTCCGAGTACTATCAGATTAGCATAAAAATCTATGCCATGGATTCGGATAGGGACGGCTTTGAAAATTTTCCTAGCTTTGGTGGTTGAACCGGGGATTTGAACAATCATAACATGCTTTAGTTTTGTTGGTTGAATCTTACTAGTGCATGCAAATTCTTCGGTGATAAATGAGTGCGATGCACCAGAATCAAACAACACTCTAGCGAGTACTGAATTAATAGAAAACATACCCAGCACGACATCTGGCGCTTCTTGGGCTTCTTCAGCATGCATGAGAAAAAGACGGCCGTTGCGGTTGAGCGAATTCCCGGGGGAAAATCTTCTTCCAGACTGAACACGACGCTACTGTTGAGCTGGGGCATTGGCATTGGGGGCTGCGGCATTCTTATTGTTGGGGCACTCCTATTGGTGTTGGCGGTAGCATTGTTATTGTTAAACTTGGGTGGGGCACGGATGAAATTGGTAGGGTTGCCGGGGTTGTTGTGATTTCCTCTGGGCCTAGGGTTTCCACGGTTGGGATAGGTCGAACGGTTCATCGGGGGTCTGTTGGTTCTCGGGGCAAATCCTGGAGATGGGTTAGGGCGATACTTTGGGGTCTGATGGGTTCCTAGATGATGCATCATGCGACGCTTGCGGTTCTCATTGGCTTGGTTGATCTTTCCTTCCATCTGGATGGAAGAGTCGACAAGGGCTTCAATATCAGCAAAGGGTATATTGACCAACAAAGTCTGCATCTCATCATGACAACCATTCAAGAATCCCTCTTTCTTCTTGGCTTCGGTGTCGATCTCATCCGGGGCATACCTAGCTAATGACAAGAATTTGTCACGGTATTCCACTACGGTTATCCTTCCTTGATTCAGTTCTCTGAACTCGTCTCTCATTCTCTTGATCAAACCCGGTGGCACATGGGTTCTGCTGAACTTGACCTTGAATTCCTCCCAGGTCATCATCTGTCCTCCGGTCATTGCACGAACGTTGTTCCACCATGCTCTTGCATCTCCGGCTAGATAGTAGGTGGCAAACAGAACTTTCTCGTTAGCTTCCACTCCGGTGACTTCTAGGTTGTTTTCCATGGTTTGCAGCCAATCATCGGCGTCTAAGGGCTCTTCCGACTTAGTGAAAACAGTTGGGTTGGTGTTTTGGAAATTCTTGAGCTTAGATCCATGGTTGTCCTGATTTCCTTGGCGTTGATTGTTGTGGGCCAGCTGAGCTATCTGCTGAAGGGTGGCTAGGTTGGCTTGACGTTCGGATCTTTCAGCTTCGTGGTCAGAGACCAACATTTGCATGATCTGCAACATCGGGTCCGGGGATGAACCAATTCCTCCGCGTGGCATCTGAAGATTGAGATAGATCATGAGAAAAGAGGGGAATTTCTAAGGTTCCGGGACTTTGAAAAGTTTTTAAAGTTTGACTCAGATTTTCTAGCAAATTTCTTTTCATTCATTCATTCATAGCACACGATACAAACACACACCACAACAAAGGTAAACAGATGGTTTTAAGAACCATTCTGGAAACTACGATACAGTGGGACCGAATACAACTCACTACGCTAGTGCTCAAGTTCTACTACTCCTCGGAGTCGGTGTAGTCATCATCCTCATCATCCTCATCGTCATCGATGAAGGCGAAGTCATCCTCATCGGTGAAGAAATCCATAGCCTGATCCTCCAGAAAATCATCATCATCGCTGAGATAGGAGTAGGGGTCTCTAGAAGATCCTCTCCGAAATTCTCCCTTTCCTCCAACTGCATGTCTCTCTCATGGATGGTCTCTTCCAAATCCGAGATACGGTGGCGAAGACGGGCAATGATGCGCTCCTTCTTGTCGAGCTGACGGCTGAGAGACTTGCGATCCTTCACTAGCATGGCTATGGTCTGATCCTTCATCTTGATGATGGCGGACTTGTGGTTGGAGTACTCACGGCAATTGTCCAATTCCTGCTGATGATCATACATCATGAAGCTAATGTGGTCCAACTGAGTATTCAGCTCGTGGTGGTATGGGGCTTCCATTGGCTATCCCATAGCATCACGCCTTGGACAAAACTCAAAGAGGGTACCCTTGATCTGGTTGATACTGTGCCCACACAGACGAGCAAGAGCTTCCTGCATGGCCCTGGCAAGTCCATCGAGCCAGTTGTTCTCTCTTAAGGTGAACTGAATTCCCTCGGCGGTGGGAGGTTCAATCTTTCCTCGGAGACTTGCAACAATTAGCCACTGCAGATCTTCTCCTCCTTGATCATTGAGCTGAGCTCCGAAGAACTCGAGTGACGCTCGGAAGTTCCGAAAGCTGGTCCAAATCCCGCTCAAATATAAGGTCTCCTCCATTCCCCAATTGATAAAACTTGTTGTACTTCACGTCCATCTAAAATAATATAGGATGAGTAAGTTAGTAGAGTGATCAAGTGTGTCAAGTTTTATGTATTTTGCAAGAGTTTTTTTTAGGAACATGAATTTTTATGAAAGAATCAAGGTGATAAGAATGGGAATAAGTTTTTGTAAATATTTGCTTCCTTTGGTTTTGAAACTAAGTTTTTGATTCAAATGTCCAGTCTAACTAGGGTCTCCTATTTTCAGGATGGCTCTGATACCAACTTGTCAACACCCGGATTTTTAATCCCAGATGCCTGTTATGCCATACATCGCAATCCCAGGATTACCATTTTTGCGAGACATAACAGATTTGGATACCACAGTACATCATCCATTACAAACCATACATAAGGTCTTACACAAATAAGGATCTCATGATCCAGTTCTTAATACAACTCAAGCAGCGGAAATACGTAATAATAAAGGTAGTGTAGGCGAAGCTCCATCTTCGGGGTCACAGGCAATGCTGACGACGGGAGATGATCCTAGTTGTCATAACCTTCCTGGGGTCCCTCCTCCCGGTACTCCTCTTCATAGTCTGGCCACGGGAAGAGCCAGGGACAAAGCCATGAGTACTCTTTAAGTACTCGCAAACTAATACTAACAAGTGAAGGGGGTTTTGTAGTAGGACACTAAGCTCTAGCATTGTTTTATAAAAAGCACGATTTACCTTTACTAAGTTCAGAAGCAAGAATGCTAGTTGAAGTTTTATATCACCTAAGTGGGAACTTGTATTCATATCACAACTCTGTTGTGGTCAAGTCAAAATCTCAATTCATTTCACAAGTCATTTTGAAAACATCTGACGGGGGAACAGTATGGCCACTCCAACTAAACCATAACCAAGGACGCGGCTATTCGAATAGTTTGATACTCTGCAGAGATTGTACACTTTCACCACAACATTCGATACATCCGTCAGGAACAAATCCTGAATTCACCATACTCAGTATGCGGATAATCAATCCTAACCTTTCAATTACACGCGCTAGTACAAGCACCTCTCCTGTGAGTTTGGCCTCCCAACCATGACCTACTGTCATCTTGGGTACTGCACAGGTGTACAATCTTCACAAGGTAGCCTCAGCTCAGACCTTGGCCGTGAGGGAACCCATACTAAGGTATATAAGTTTCCATTCAAGCCCTACCCAATTCTCGGGTATTGTGGTTCTACGGTAAAATTGGAATGGTATCGCATCCAGACAACCATCAATTTTATAAAGGGCTAAGGCTCATGCCTTAACATTTTCATCATCCAAATCATCTGGTGTTCGGAAACACATGTCAAAACATCTCAATAGAATGATCCATCATTCCAAGGTTTTCATAACTATTTTCCACCAAGTATTCCCATCTAAATTTGATCCAGTTTTATGCTTAGCACTAGCATCTACAAGTGGGGGTAAGTACTAATGAGGGGTGGTAAACTAGTGGAGTTTAGCTAAGTTCAATCTCATGCCTTAGGATGACATCAAGATTATCTAGCTTAGGCCAAATTTTATGCTCTTTATGCAACCTTCAATTATCTTTCTAGAATCTACAATTCACTTAAGTAAGCTCTAAGTAATAGCTTTGATAAAGAAATAAAGTAGAAAGCTTGCATGTAAAACTAGGACTGGGTATCATCGAATGTGTCTAATCAAGCATGCTTAGTGCATTGCATAGGTTATTTAACTTTCATAATTGCTAGTGTTAGCTTGCAAGGTTAATAGCTTTCCTTGAGCAGAGCAGTGGTTGAAGTTCTCCTCGGCTTCTTGTTCGTAGTATCCTCCTTCTTCCTCGTATCCTTGGTCGGTACTAGCGTCTATGAATAAATACGAGGTACACAATCACCAAACAATGCTTAACTACTTTCAATCATCACACACAAGGGTTCTATAGATGATATAGCATCATCACTAATATTACAAGATTAAAGCATTTGTCTTATTTATTTTAGTTTTAGAAAAGTAATTTCTACTCATTGAAAAACTACTTAAGATTTAATATTCTCCAACTCAAACAAGGTATCATGTTGACACATGTCATCACCACACATTTCAGTACATGGGAATGTGATTTAAAGTGGTGTCACAATTTAATAAGATTTAACCTTTTGTTTCAAATAAAAATAAATGACTAGAAAGTCCTATGTGACATTCTTTTACTACTTGAACATTATTTCTGTAAGTAAACCCATATGTTTTTATATATTTTGAAAGGTATGATCAAATGTGATTTTTGAGAATTGGAATCAACTCAAAAGCTATTATGGTTTAAATTTGAAAAATGTTTGAATGTAGAAAAGCTTCTGCCTTGTTATTTTTACCAAGGTTGATCTATAGATCCAAATGATTTGAATCCAACGGGCTTGGATTAAGAATTTCAATATCTTTCTAACAAAATTGGTTTCATTCAATTTGGTTCAGTGAATCGAGCTGGGTTGATTTTTGAAACTAGGTACAGAACTGAGTTTGAATATAAATAGAAAAAGATAAATTCAAATGATTGGGCTGCGCGGGAAGGGATAATGGGCCGGCCCAGTGTCACTCCGCAGCGCGGGGCGCAACTGATAGGGGGGGTCTAATGGTCAGTGACTCTTTAAATGTGAAGCGGTACGGGGCGATGTGGTGCGTTGGATTAGAATAAAGATCGACGGCTGAGGGTCGTCATCGACGATGAACAAGTCACTGGCGAGCTCAAACCCTAGCGGCTCAGTGGGGGTCGTGGGAGGCTCACCGGGGCTCAGGCGAGGGTCGGCGATGCGGGCGAACGACGAAATCGACGACGGCGATCCTCCTGGTACCGACAGCTTCTCCTGGGGAGGCTCCAATCGATGGCTTCCTTCTTATCCAGCAGCGGTGGACTCCGGTGAAATTCCGGCGATGCGCTGCTCGCCTTGATCCGGGAATGAGGTGGGGTGGTTCTGGGTGAGAGGGGAGTAGAATGGTGTGAATAATTCGAGCGGGGGATGCCTCTATTTATAGTGGTGAGAGGGGACCGACGGGCGCTGGCTGAGCTCGTCGTGGTCGACGGCACAGAGGGCTATCGGCGTGGGTGACGATAGGGGGCAGTGTTGTGCTCCCTGGCGAAGCTCATCGGCGTGGTGCTGAGGCGTGGGGCGGTGCTGATTGGTCGGAACACTGTGGTGCTCTGCGCTGGTCCGACGGAAGTTTTCATGGCGCACATCGAGCGTGGTCCGCGCAGCAGAGAACGGGCATGTCTGCGGGGTTGTTGGGGTGTTGGTGATCACGCGTGCACGCGGCGAGGGCGGCGCGTGGTCTGTGGGCGCTGGTCGAGCATGGCGCACGGGGCGCGCTCTCGGCATGGTTGCAGAGAAGGTTGGCATGGCCTGGGCGTGTGGTCCAAGGGCAGGCATTGCTCGCGGCTGGGACAGGGAGTGGCGATGAGGTGCTAGCTTGCTCCCAGACAAGGTTGGCGAGGCTAGTGTTGCTCGTAGCTTGCTTTTGACCATGGGGTGGCAATGGTGCTCTCGGCCTGCTCACTATTGATGACAATGGCTAGCCTACAGTGGTGCTAGTGATTACTTAAGGTTGTTAGATGATCTACTAAGTCTAGTGGTGTCTAGAGAGGGAACAAGTTAGGCCCAAAACACTGCTCAACATAGTGTTTTGATTTTGTTTGATTTGCATCTGCAACCTGTTTGATGAAATGGCCACATGAACTTAAGTTTTGAATTTTGAAAAGATATTTGGTGGCTGTGCTAGGCATGTGCTGGTGATACTGTGGATGCTTGGGTTTTGAAAATTGAGCTTGTTTGAGTGGTTTTTGAAATAGTGGGATCTTCCCATATGAAATAGATTCAATTTTAAACTGTCATTTAAACTAAGCATTTGAATGTTTTTAGATGATCACAAAGTGGGCCTTGGTACCTTGTTATGAGTACTATCAAGGGGTGCAAAGATCCATACATGTTTTTGTTAAGTTCTGAAAGTCAGGGATAGCCAAAGTAGGCATGGGAGTTAAATTGGCCAAAGTGACCATTCACTTAATTTGTTTGTTTTGATTTGTTTGTCTTTGGGAAAAGTTTAGGGATTGTTTAGATGATGTTTATTTCACCTAAGAATCATTTTTCAAGCAAAGAAACACATAATCATGGAAATTCAAAAGAATACAAATTTTAATGCACACACATATGAATGCTCTCATATTTTAATTGGAAAAGTTTCTTGTTAACCCTAATTTTGATGATTAGAGTTTGATGATTCTAGTTTAATATTTTTGGAATGTTACAACCATATTATAAAAACTATTAAAATTGTTTAAACCTTAATAAAGAAATCTTTTCTTCAAAAGTTATTCGTTTTGCCACTTCAGTCAACGTATGATAATTACTCATAAATCACATTACTTTATACTTTACTTATATACTTAGGATTGATAAAACTTAAGTTCTTTATAAGTGACATTAATTGTAAAGTAAAAATTTGAAGATAAACAATTATAGTATAAGCAATCTTGAGTAGCATTTCACATTTGTGTGTATCTCATTGTTTTATGATATTATAATTACATGTCGTTTCACACACAATCACAAGTCTTAATAATAAGCACCAATATGAAACTTATTTAAGAAGAAAACACATTCTAATAGTAACCATTTCCAGTTTCCAAACCCGAGATCAACGTTGTCCCCGGGATTCGCGTTTATCAAGTGCATTACATTACTTATGCATAATGGCATATTGCTTCTTTAAACATTAGTCCTTGCCGGACCAATGATGCTGATTTCAGATATTGGATCTTTTATATTGTCTCGAAGACCATGAGTGCATAATCTTGCAATCACACAAGGCAAGTTCACACTTTCTCATGTCCTTTGATTATTTTCTGTAAAGTATTTTGCAAATCCAGTGTTGTCATCACCTGCATTTGAAAAAGGTGAGAAAACACTATTTTTGATAATAATGTGAACTATTGGTTACTAATCCAGGGTGATCAGCTAATCTATTAAATCTGGCAGTTGGAATACCACTTTTCAGGACTATATCACCTAGGATTTAATAACCAATGTCGCCAGTGATTCTTGCGCCGTATATTACACATTGACCATGAGATTTGGAATGAGACAGAGAAGTTAGCTGTATCTGCTTCCTCTCGCATGTAGCCGGATGTGCAGGTCGTGGTTGTTATCACTCGTAGCATGCATATTAATTGGTAATTCATAGATGATATGAAGCATATGGGTGGGAACCCTCTTTGTCCCACGTTAGTTCTGGAATCTAATGATCTGTACAAACCATTGCCGTAATTCAATATGTGGGCATGGTGTACACCAAGGAGGCATGCGAGGTTGGGCCTCAAACCAAGGAAGTTTGAACGGGAACATATTTCCGGCCGTGCAACAAAGCCTAAGGTCTCTCATGGGTAAAGTGTCGCACCTCTGCAGAGTGTAAGAACTGTAACTTGTTACTCCCTGTTCCGGGAAGGAGCTAAGAACGCGGCGGGAACGGAACTCCATGAAAGTTCTGGTAAACCCGTGAAGGCTGACGGACATAGCTTTTCATAAACCTTTGAAGAAATGTTTTTGAAAACCTACATTGCCTACGACCTATGGTCTGCGGCTGTAGATATAGTGCATCAAACACTCCTTTTCTAGTGAACTTGTTGAGTACATTCATACTCAACGTATCTTCTTAACCCTTGCTAGATCCTGAAGCCATTAAGACGACATCTATATCAAAAGCTAAAGCTCTTCAATGAACTCAACATATACACCAACTCAAGTGAAGACGAAGTTACTTATTAAATAGGAATATAATCTCTAGCCATAGAACCCATTTCTGTAGCATATTGCAATAGCAGCAATGCCAGACCATTAGATAAAATACTAGTCTTAATAGTATGATAGTTTTTGAGTTGTTTATTTTTTATTCTTCTTTGTAAGAAGTTTCTCTCTCTCTCTTTAACCTAGAGTGTTCTCTGGATCTTGTGTAAAGAGTTGAGTTGTAACCTATAGTCATGTCTTGGACCTGCTGTGTTTCTGTTGTACCACTCTGAGGGATGTAATACTAGTGAATGGTGTTTTATTGGTGTTATGTCAACGACTATAGTGTACTACATCATGCAGTGGTATGCTGGGTCACCGCAGACATACTGCATACTGGTCTGGAGGCTGGTCCGGAGATGGACCAGAATCTCCGGTGTAGACCGAAGTCTCCGGTGTACAGATCGAGTCTCTGGTCTGACTTTTCTCCAACGGTCAGAAAACGGTTCATGGAGGGGGCTGCTTATAAATAGGGACCCTTATCCCCTTCCTCCAGCTGCTCGACCCACTCAAGAACACAACCTCCATTAGAGCCACCAAATCACCAAGATATCTTCATCCAACCTTCCAAAGTCATTGATCTTTGGAGAATCGAAGGAGGAGGCCTTGATCTACATCTTCACCAACAAAGATATTCGTTCCCCCCCATTAACTTGAGGGCCCCCATGCTCTAGTGTTTATTTGGAAACCCTATCTTTGATTTGGTTCTTACAAGCTTGTCTTTGATTGTTTTTACAACTTGCTTGTATTTGGGAGCCTCCAATTAAGTTGTGGATGTGTGCCCCGAATTCGTTGTAAAGGTGATGGCTTCCACCTCTAAAAGGGCATGTATGCCCCCATGTGTGGTTTTGATAATTAATGAAAATCTCTATGGACTAATGTGTAAATTGAGTTTCACTTGTAGGTTTGTACATTGGCATCGCTTGGGCCATGTGTTGGTCTCAAGGTTGGAAGATGAAGCAATGTCCAAGGGATTTGTGCCCATTGGAATCATGAAGAAAGAAGGAGCTTGAAGGTCGATCAAGGCATGTGCAAAGAGTTGCATCAAGATGGATCAACCTCAAGTAGGGATGAAGAAGGGCGAGCTCAAGATGCGCCATCTCTAGAAGATCTCATGCTTGAAGCTTGCCATCCTCGTGCTCATGGAATGATGAAGACAAGTTCAAAGAAGAGGTTTCCCCATGGAGTATGGGGGAGCAATTTGCAAGTCTTCATCTTCATCAAGAAAGAGCATCCAAGAAAGGTATTCCCACTATAGAAGAACAAGACGGTCTACATCAAGTTCAAGTGGGATGCTCAAGGAAAAGGTATGTTCTTGATAGGGCTTTTCTTTTGCCGGTCTTGTATTGTTAGTTGGGAGACAGGGTTTAGGATAGATAGTCCTGCTATCAAGAGGGGCTCTCAAGCGGGTGTCTCGTCTGCATCGTTCGGAGAGAGCTCAAACCTTTGCATTCATAGCATCATCTTTCTTGGTTGTTATTTGGTTCTTGTCCATGAGAGTATCTAGAGCTTGTGTTCACCATCATAACAAGCTCTAGCTCATCATCTAAGGATTTCACTTGCATATCTTATTGCGATTTTTGATCTTGCGAGTTTTCCGGCTCCACACCTTGGGGGATAGTTCACATATATATTCATGATATTTTCTCCCAAGGTGATACCCCAATATTTCTGGTGGATTCTATTCGTCGTTATATTTCCAACAAAATTGGTTTCATCCCGTTTGGAGTTCAGATGCAAAAGTTATTGCGTTTCTGGTTTTCTGGTTTCTGGAATTTCCCTGACCAGAAGTTCCGGCTTCCCACCGGAAGTTCCGATAGGGCATCTTTGCTGCAGAAAGTTCCGGTGGAAGTTCCGGGTCTTCTTCCGCTCACGTTCAGTAACCTTCTGTTTTGGATGTGCTATTTGACGGAACTTCAGTCGGAATTTCAACCGGAAGTTTTGCTCCCACCGGAAGTTCCAACCAGGGACCGGAAGTTCCGCTCAGGCCTAGTTGCCGCCAAAAGTTCTGGTTGAACTTCCGGCTCTTGTTCCGCTCACGTTCAGTAACCTTCTGTTTTGAATATGTCTATTTGACGGAACTTCTGTCTGAACTTCCACTGGAAGTTTCGCTCCCCCCGGAAGTTCCGCTGAACCGGCGGAAGTTCCGACCAGGATTCGCTTTTTCAGTTTCTCGCTCCGCAGTTTTTAACCGTCGGCTGTGTGCCACCGAAACTTCCGGCCTCCCACCGGAAGTTCCGGCCAGGAGTCGCGAATGCCCATAACGGGCAGATCTGGGAGCCCTTTAAAAGGGGCTCCTCTTCCCCTTCGTGGGCACTAGCTTTTCTTCTTGGTTCTTGGCTTTCTCTCTCTCCTCCATTGTCAACCTTGAAGAAGCTTTCCCTCTCCCTTTCCCCTCCTATGATTCTTGCATCTTTTTGAGGGATTTGAGAGAGGAGATCTAGATCTATAATCCCCCCAAGCCAAATCCCTTCTCTGTGAAGGAATCATTGGGATCTAAATCTTGGAGAGTTTTGTGTTCTCCTCTTGTGTTCTTCCTCCCTTATTCCCCAATAGCTTTTGTAGCTTTGTTAGAATTTGGGAGAGAAGGACTTGCCCTTGCATTTGGTTCATAGGTTTGATTTCTCCTCAGAGATTTGGCGAGTTCAAGCTTGTGAGCTTGTTTCTCTTGGGTTCCTTGGAACCCTAGACGGTTGTGTGGTTGGGTTGTTGACCTTTTGTGGTCTTGTATACCTTTTGTGGTCTTGTTGACCTTTTGTGGTCTTGTAGCCTTTTGTGGCGTTGTTGGCCTTTTGTGGCGTTGTTGGCCTTTTGTGGCTTTGTTGTTGGGAGCCTCCAATTGAGTTGTGGAGTTAGACCCAATCTTGTACGGGTTCGGTGACCGCCCTCAAGCATCCCATAGTGGAGCAAGTGCCCACCTTTTGTGGTGCGCACTTGGGAGAATATGGTGAGCCTTTTGTGGCGTCGGTGAGTTGCGTGCTTCCGCATCCGGGGTGAGGCCTTGTGTGGCGTTGGGTGAGCATCGAGCCACCACACCTCGAGGTGAGCCATTTGTGGCGTTCGGAGAGCATTGCGCCATCGCACCTCTCCAACGGAGACGTAGCTTCTTTGGAAGTGAACTTCGGGAAACAAATCTTCGTCTCCGCGCCCATCGGTTATCTCTCAACCTAACCCTTTACTTATGCACTTTACATTGTGATAGCCATCGTGCTTGAAGTATTTATACCTTGCTATCACCTTGTTGCTTGTATTGCTTAGCATAGGTTGTTGGTGCACCTAGGTGAACTTAGTGGCTAGGTTTTGTGCTCAATAAATTAAATGTTAGTTTTATTCCGCATTTACTTGAGCCTAAACCGTAATAATTTTAAAATCCTATTCACCCCCCTCTAGGCGACTTCCTTTGTACTTTCAACCTCGAAGGTTGCCGATATAGTGGAAGGTGAATTGAACCCCTTGGGGTGAGGTTCATCGAAGAACAACGGAGGCCTCTCGTGGAGTTGGTGGTTTAAAACCACCCCCTCTCCAAACATAGACGTACTTCCCCTCAAAAGGAAGGAACTATGGGAAACAAATCCTTATGTCTCCATGTCCATCACTTTGGTTACTTTTATCCTTTACCGCACTTTACTTACTTGTTCTTGCCTAGTGTTGTGCTAGTTGTTGCTTGTTTGACATATAGGTGAATTCATGTTAGTTGCATAATCTAGAGAATTTACCTTTCTTGTCAAACCCTAATTTGAAAAAGAAGAAAATTTGAAGTAGCACCTATTCACCCCCTCCCCCCCTCTAGGTGCCCATACGATCCTTTCAACATGACACATACTCCAAAGAGTGTATGGTCAAATACTAATATCTTTAGAATTTCACTTTGAAGTAGGTCACCATCATCAATTGTTTGGTGTTCTTTCAAAATGCATTGTTTAGTAATCTTTGAGTGTAGTAAACAATTTACTTATATCTTCTATTCATCCTTATCATGACAACTTTTTTGATCAATCTACCATATCTTATAAAGGAAAATCGCGAGTATAATGTTTCTTTCCAAAACCTTTTGGAGGATTAGGACGACTAGTGTCTTCAATCTTTGAAAATTCTCATATAAATATGAGACGATAAATTTTGCTAAATTATACTCTATCATGTTGCAACCAAAACATTGTTTCAGATATCGCAATATCTTCCACATATGATGGTTACTGAAACAATTCTTTTAGCTCGTAGATAACCTTGATATTAAAATGATCTATTGAATATCAAGAATCATGAAGGCAAACATGATATTTAGATAGTAACACTGGAATTTTTACTCTTGATTTAAAACTACTTATTAAACTTCATGGAGTAAATGGAGTTTGCTGAAAGTTTGCAATAGGACTTTTAAACTTTAGATTGACACTCAAAAAAATATGATACCTGTTCGTAAAGTAACTATCCAGAATTCTATAGTTCTATTATCTCAATTATAACTAAGCATAAGGTGGTGAACGGATGCCAATGACTACAACAATTATGCAAATTCACTTTGATTTAATTGATGATAAATTGTGTTCAACTTTAATCATATTACTATTTGAACTCCCACTCAAAACATCATCCCGCATGTTGCCTTAGTGATTACACAAACCAAATCCACTACACCAAGTCCGATCATCACGAGAGAAGATGTAGCTTCAAAGGCGAACAATCAACATGTTCATCATATCATCCATATGACTCATGCTTTACCTTTTGGTATTCCATTTTCTGAGGCCATGTTTGTACATGCTAGGCTCATCAAGGTTAACCTTTGTATCCGCATGTGCAAATCTTGCTTGCACCCGTGATGACTGGGTTCCTGCACCAATACAGAGTTATTGCAGTACTTGTAGAAGCAAATATTTAAAGAGTTTGTCCCGATGGGAGCTCGGCGAACACGACGTTGTCAATGCGGCCACGTTCGCACCCAAACTATGGTTTGGAAATATCCTATTCTATAAGTTGCTAGGATAAATGGATTTAAGATGATTTGTAACAACTACTACTAGGACTGGAAGAAAACTAGAACAAAAGTAAAACTGGAAAGAGGTGAATGGAATGAGATGAAATATTAATGTTATGATTCCTCAAGTAATGTTGTGTATACTGGTGTGCATGATAAGTTCTTATGGAATAGCTATAAACTATACTTGTGGCGGTCCCTCGAATATTGTTGTCTTCCACCATTGGTAAGTGGCAACTAGACAACTCAATTGTCCACACCCTCTGATGATGGATCAGCTGATTGTTGAGCTTCATTGGGAGACCCCAAGAGGAAGGTATGACGAGCACAGTAGAAAGTTTTTCCCTCAGTAAGAAACCAAGGTTATCAAACCAGTAGAAGTAAGGAAACGACTCAAAGGTGTTGCTAGCAACTTGGAAACCTGCACAACACAAACTCAAGACTTTGCCCCAATGAACAGTGAGGTTGTCAATCTCACCGGTTTGCTGAAAATAAAGGATTAACTCTATGGTGTGGATGGTAATAGTGGTTTGCAGAAAGTAAACAGTAACGGTGGAAGATGTATCAATGTTAAAGATTGGACCGGGGTCCATAGTTCACTAGAGGTGCTTTCCTTAAGATAAACAAACATGGCATGCTGGGTAAACAAATTACAGCAGGACAATTGACAGGACTAAGCAAGACATAATAATGCAATACTAGACATTCATGATCCTATGAGATTTGATTGGACAATACAACAGGATACATAGACCGCCATCCAACTACATCTATGACTAGTAATCCACCTTCAGGTTATCATCCGAACCCCTACAGTATTAAGTTGCAAGCAACTGATAACTGCTTTAAGCAAAGTGTGTAAGGTAAATAATCCACTTGTTCCATGAACAAGAGACTGTTGTTTTCTCCCTAGTAGCAACATCACATCTACAACCTTAGAGATTTCTATCACTTCCCTTAGATTAAATAGAGGCATGAACCCACTATCGAGCATAAATACCCCCTCTTGGAGTCACTAGCATCTACTTGGCCAAGATAGCTACTAGAAACAGAGAGCATGCAAGATCACAAACAACACAGACATGATAGAATCAATAAGACAAAACCAATAATCAATCTGACATGGTAATCTCAATATCCATCGGATCCCCGCAAACACAACATGCATGATTACAAATAGATGATCTTGATCATGAACGGAGCTCACGAGATATAAACATGGTAACACAAAGGAGGAGAGACAACCATCTAGCTACTACATGGACCCGTAGTCCAAGGTGGAACTACTCACTCTTCATACCGGAGGCTGGCATGATGAGGAAGAAGGCCTCCAGGATGATCTCCCCTCCGGCAGGGTGTCGGGAAGAACTTTAGATCCCCCCGATCTAGGGATGATGGTGGCGGCGGCTACGGACTGTTTCGTGGAAGATTGATCGGGTCCTTAGGGTTTTGGTATTGGGGGGTCTTTATAGGAGAAGAGGCAAGGCAGGGGCACCTGGTGGTCGCCTGTGAGCGGCCCACCCAGCCGCACGGCTGTGGGTGGCCCCTGGTGGCTCCCATCCGTCTCGTATTCTGGCTCCATGTTCCCCACGGTAAAATATTTACTTTGGCTTTTGTCCCGTCCAATTCCGAGAATATTGATGTTCTTCCTTTTCTGGAACCAAAAACAGAAGAAAACGGGCAACTGGCACTGTTGCATCTTGTTAATAGGTTAGTACCAGAAAACATATAGAAATACCTCAAAGTGTAGACAAAGAAAAGCAAAGTAGATACTAAACAAGCATGGAACATAAAAAATGATACCGACGTATCAAGCATCCCCAAGAATAACTCCTGCTCGTCCTCGAGTAGGTAAGTGATAAATGTAATAATTTTTGAGGTGACATGCACCATCAAAATCAAGATCAAACCATTTGGAATCATTGAAAGATGGGATCAAATAACTCTAAACATGAGCATGAAAGATGGAGTTGCAAAAGTAATACAAAGTAACTATGCATGCAACATGAAAGGTTGCAAACAAATATCATGAATAACAATGCATTGAAAGACGTTTGTTTGTTTCATATATAGAAAACATAGCATAGTGGCATTCAGCTTCTCCCTCATGGAGTGCAAATAGATGCATAGGACACCTTCAAAGTTCATAAGAGTGACTAGATATAAATAGTTCAAGAACAAGCAATATCATCAATATGCATGAATCAATAAGTTTTGTGACAATGCACATAGAACTAAGAATGGAAACTATGCTCTCTTAACTGGTGCCTAAGGATAGAAGGTGGAGACTCAATATAAAGGTGGAATAAAGGCCCTTCACAAAAGGGAAGCAGGGATTTCAAGTCACAAAAAGAGCTTCAAAAAATTCTGGTACTTGTTAGCTTTTAGCTCTGATTGCCCCTATCATAAGCATCTTGAGGTGATTAAGGTTAAAGTGAACAAACTATGCAGTATATGCTTAACAAAGTATAATTTGGCAATATCATGTCCCTTGAATACGAGGGTCGCTCCTCATGCTACTCAACTTTAGTCACATGTAAGTTCTTGTCATAGTAAGTACATGTGTATCATAAAGAACTTCCAACGGGGTACCCCTTACACATGATACAGGAGCTATCCCATAATCAAAATGACAAGGCAAGCAGACAATGAGCATCTCAGCAATCATCTTATTTACCATGGGAAAAATAGTGTTTTTTTCTCTCTTTCCTCTTTTCAATATGTCTCTTTTTTTATAAGAAGAAAGCTTCATAGATTGCTCACTATGGTGATGCTGCAAGTTTCCACCATGATTAGGCATGGCTTAGGCTAGCGGCCCAGACATTTCTCTAACACACATACATAACTCCATGGACTTACAAGCTCCCCTTTTATTCCACACCGACGACATCCATAAACAGAAGAGCATGATATCAACTGTGTACAAAGTACAAGTGCAATGTTGAAAGCGTTCCCCGTGACAGCACGGTTCTGCTAATTCCAACGTATAAGTTCAAGCATATACAACATAGATTAAACAATGGTTCAAGCTTATTAGGGGCAACAAAAATTAAGTGTGCCATCAAGTTTGTGAGAGCTTTAATCACTAAGTTTTCACATAACAAAAAGACTTTTTAATTGGAAGGTAGATGAAAACAAGAATATACTTGGATGGTGTAACACACCATGCATAGGAATTTATAGTGAAAACTTTGAAATAACTTGGTTTCTTGGGAGTTGGATGCATGAGTAGAGCTTACTCATACAAGTGGAGTCTAGCAAAAGACTAAGAGCGACCAACTAAGAGAGCAATAATGGCCATAATCATGCAGAGTGACAAAACATTACTAATCAAAGAATAAAGTGGTACTACAAGTCAAGGACTAAATGATCATAGAGTTTATGGTGACTTGTTCATATTCATAACATGGTGTGAGCATGTGCCAACTCAACCCAAACAAAGCATCAAAGGAGAAAACCACAATACTATGATTTTGTATGCTAAAACAATGCATGATTCCTTCAAGGCACATTAAGCAATCCTACTTGTTTGGTACAAGTCATGCTACAGAAATAATCACTAAGCATAAGGTCAAAACAACATCTAGTATGACATGATAAAGTCTAAGTCACAGTCAAAGAAAGCTCCTCTTGTACTATTCAAGCAAGAACTTTCTACTCCTTTCCAACACCAATCAAGTTATTTGAAACAACACAGCGATAACGGGTTCCAAACTACTTTATTTAAGAAAACTAAGCAAACAAGAACGAAAACTAAGATGCTCCAAGAACAACACAACTTGTGCATGAAATAATAAAAACGAAGTGTCTAGAAAGACCTGAGATTTTTATTGATGAAGAAGGGGATGCCTTGGGCATCCCCAAGCTTTGATGCTTGTACCTCTTGAATATTTCTTGGTGTGATACGGGGTGGCATCTCCAAGCTTGAGCTTTTTTTCATTCTTCATCTAATTACATCATTCTTTCTCTACACCTAAATTTTTTCCTTCATACAAAACTTCACACAATCTTCATTAGCAACATTAGTGTATTCAAAAGATAATGGACCTTTGGGTTTTAGTTTTAAAACAACAAAACTTTCACTAAAAACACAAGCTACTGTATCAATTCCCTCAAAAAGCTCAATTTCCCAAAAAGAACCCAAAAAGAAATCAATAAGAAGCAAATGCAAATAATGGCAGAAATCTGTCAAAACAGACCAGCAGGTAGAAACCGGTTTTTTCGAATAACTTATGTTGCTCAAATAAAACAATGTTGAACTAATGAAAGTTATTCAACATAATGGGGGATTTATTCAGAATATTACAGCTCAATCCGACTTATAGAGATTTTACACGAATTTTTACGGTGGAGCACAAAAATCTGTTTTGAGACAGCAACCCCCCAAATCTTACTCCCCTCTCATTAGAGGTTATTATTGGCACAAAAAGCAAATAAAAAGGATAAGGAGAGGTCATTACAGAGGTAATAACTTCCAAGACTCAAGAAACTTTTTGGGTTATATCCAAATAAGTACTTTTCTTTAACGCCTTTAAGTTAGGCATAAGAAGCAAGAATCAAGTATTTTCAAATAAAGAAGCATTAACATCAAACCTAGCTTTCAAAGGAGGAGCAAAGAGAAACTTCTCTCTCCTTATAGGGAAGTATTCAATACCTTTCTTGAATGGTAATTTATATTTAATGGTGCCTTCTTTCATATCAATGATGGCACCGACAGTTCTAAGAAAAGGTCTTCCCAAAGTAATAGGACAACAAGCATTGTATTCAACATCCAAAATATAGAATTCAACTGGGACATAAGCATTGTTAACCATAATAAGAACATCAATAACAATCCCCATGATTTTATTTTAGCATTATCTTTAAGTGGTACATCCAAATAGCAATCTTCCAAAGGTGGCAAATCAAGCATTTCATAAATATTTCTAGGCATAATATGTTGGAATTATGCCCTAGAGGCAATAATAAAGATGTTATTATTATAATTCTTGTTCATGATAATGTTTATATTCCATGCTAGAATTGTATTAAGCGGAAACTTTAATACTTGTGTGGTTTGTGAACAACACCGTGTCCCTAGTACGCCTCTATGGACTAGCTCATTGATCAATGATGGTTAAGGTTTCCTAACCATAGACATGAGTTGTCAATTGATAATGAGATCATATCATTGGGAGAATGATATGATGGACATACCCAAACTAAGCGAAGCAATTAGATCGTGTCATCGTGTTCGTCTTTGCGAAGCTTTTCTTATGTCAAATATTGTATTCCTTAGACCATGAGATAATACAACTCCCTGGTATCGGAAGAAAGCTTTGAGGTCATCAAATGTCATCCTATGAGAGGGTGATCATAAAGGTGTCTCTCAGGTGATCGGAAAGTATCATTGGGTTGTATGTATCGAGATGGGATTTGTCCCTCCCAAGTCGGAGAGATATACCGGCCCACTCGAATCGATATCAACACCGCTTGCAAGCATGTGGTTAAGGAGTTAATCACAAAGTGATATTGGATTACGGAACAGTAAAGTACTTGCCGTGAACGAGATTGAACTAGGTATGAATGATGCGACGATCAAATCTCGGGCAAGTAAAATATCGCGAGACGAAGGGAATATATATATATATGGGATTGATTGAATCCTGGCATCGTGGTTCATCCGATATGATCATCGATGAATGTGTGGGAGTCAATATGGGTTTCCAAACCCCGCTGTTGATTATTGATAGAAGATCATGTCTGCATATTCTCGAACCCGCAGGGTCACACACTTAACGTATCTCGACGCTAGGATAGATTGGATAATTGGTTTATGAGTTTTTGTTCGGAGTCTCGGATGGGATCCGGAACATCACGAGAGGTTCCGAGTGGTTGGAGAATAAGATTCATATTAGGCAAGGCAGTTTTTGGAGTTGAATTGTTCCAAGTTAATCGGTATTGTACCTAAGCTTCTAGAACCTTCCGTAAGGGGACCAACGTGGCCCCACCTTCCGGGAGGGGGCATGGGCCTATGAGGGAGTTCCCTGACTACATTGGGACAGGGGCACAAGGCCCCATATGACCCAGCCGGCCAAGAGAGGTTTAAACTCTAGATAGAGCTTCTAGAAGGGGGGCGGTTTCCTTGCCCCCCACTCTTCCTCCTTGGGGCCGCCGGCCATGGCTTGGGGGAGGGGCTAGGACTGCGCCCACCCCTCTATATATAGAGGGCTTGGGGCGCACCAACCCCCTACACCTTCCCCTCCAACCCTAGCCGCCCTGCTGCCCTTCCTCTCTCCCTCCCGACTGTTTGTAGGCGAAGCCTGTCAGAGAAATTCTCCACCATATACACCACGCCGTGTTGTAGATCCAATCCGTCTCTCCACCATACTTGCTGGTCCGAGGAAGAGGGAGACGCCGAGGTGCTGCGTGTGCATCTCACGGAGGCACCGCCACTTGTGGTGCTAGATCTGATCGGATCGCGAGGAGGAGAAGCGAGCACTACATCACCCACGCCCGTTTAACGCTCAGCTGCGAATCTTCAAGGGTATGAAGATCTAATCCAATCTCTCTCGTTGTTTGCATCTCCTAGATTAGATCTTGGCTTTCCCTCTGTTCGCATCCGTAGAAAATTTTGATTTACTATGCCGCGAAACCCATCAGTGGTATCAGAGCTAGATCTATGTGTAGATGTGTTTCACGAGTAGAACGCAACATGGTTGTTGCGGGCGTTGATGTTTTCTGTTGCAAGCTTCTTGTTTGTGCTCTTCTTATGACGCGTGATAGTGAGATTGAAGCGGTCCAGGCCAACCTTACGCGACGTCGTTCGCGAGACCGGCTCCGCACTTGACGTGTGGCTTGTTTCACACATGCGGCTGGTGGATGTCAGTTTCTCTCACTATAGTTGTCATGGGATTAACACCGGAGTTTGGCAACCATAATATCACTGTTGTGGCTTTCCGTAGGTAAGAATCGTTCTTAGCATCTACTCCCATAAGCCACGTAAAACATGCAACAACAAAGTAGAGGCGTCTAACTTGTTTTTGCAGGGAGTGTTTTCTGTGATATGGTATGGCCCAAGATGTGATGTGTATATTGTATGCGATGATCATGTTTTGTAATGTTTCACGACTTGCATGTCGATGAGTACACAACCGGCAGGATCCATATGGTTGTCTTTATAATTGTGTATGACCTGCGAGTCAACTTCTTATACGCCATGTAATAGCTTTACTTTATTGCTAAGTAGTTAGCAATAGTTGTAGTTGCTATTCGTGGTGGAGGCAATCATGGTGGAGTGATGGAGATCATGCCGAACACAAGATGGAGATCATTCTTGCGAATATTGGCTATACCATGTCACATAAAGTTATATGCATGTGATGTTTATCCTTTTATGTATCTTATTATGCTTAGATCGCGACGGTAGCATTATAAGATGATTCCTCACTTAAAGATCAAGATAAAAACTGTGTTCTCCCCAAGTATGCACCGTTGCAAAAGTTCGTCGTGTCCAAGCATCACGTGATGATCGGGTGCTATAGACTCTACGCTCACATACAACGGGTGCAAGCCAGTTTTGCACACGCGGAAATACTTGGGTCTAACTTGACGAGCCTAGCATGTACAGACATGGCCTCGGAACACAAGAACCGAAAGGTTAAGTGTAGAGGGAGTGTCCCAACCTTACAACAATATAAGGTGGAGTCCCATGTGTTTACAATGCTAGTCCCTGGATCAATAGCTAGCATCCACAGTTAAGATGTAATATCAAGAAACAAAGGTCATAATATAACTTTATAACCAGGAATAACTTAATTTTATTACATCATACATAGCTCATTTGGCTATTACATTACATTGCAGCGGAATATCTATAGTCATGGGGTCCTTCATATTCAAAGTGCCACAGGAAGATGTTGGTTGTAGACTTTGTAATCCTAATCAATCAATCTTCACTAAAATCAATCAAACCTGCAACATTACAAGTTACAGCCACAAGGGTCAATACATTTGAATTGTATTGGAAAGTGCTACTATGGTAGTATGGTGGAGTCTATCATCTATATGCATTTGGCTAAGTGGAGTTGAGGCTTGCATTGCTCAAAATAGATTTTCCTTATCATTTTGAAAATACTAAGTTTTTGTTTTGACAAAATCTTATCCAAGGCATCTCTCAATCAAAGATTGAAGATTTCAAATAACCCTTGTTCAAACCACAAGTTTTAACTTAGAAATTTGAATGATGAGATTCTTGATTGCTTCCATGTCTTGATGCTTAAATTGTCCTTTACCAGGGACATGGCTAAATACTTAGATTTTACACTCTGCAGAGGTGGTGCACTTTCCCCACAAGACTTGGTTTCCCAAGACAAGATCTTTCAGAAGCCTTCCCTTAGACCAAAATGGACGCGTTCCAACCTATCAAAACTCTACCACCCACTGTCCATATGGCTAAGTTCTTGCAACCTATATGATCATGGCAGAGCCCATATTGCCAAGTGGTTGCACTTGAAGCTTCTCAACATTTGACATCTCAAATCTATTTGTTCCTGGGTGGCCATCCACAAGTGAGATACACAAGGTCAACCTTAGACATGGGCCTTGTGAACCATTCAACCATAATCCACCAAGCAAGTCCCATTCCACCCAGGTGATTCATTAACTTAGTTGTTTTGTTAAACAGAACACAAGTCCTCAGACTTAGAATATTTTTCCATAGTGTGAATATATATTCCACCCATGTTTTCTATTAGCTGGCTAAGCTTGATAGTAATAGGAATCTTAACTTAGGAAGATTTCCACTAAGGTTTCAACTACTATGTTTTTCTATAGCAAGGTTTATACTTAGCAAAAATTCATGCAAGTTTTACTTAGAGAAAATCACTAATGCATAGTGAAAGTAATGGGACAAAAAGGTATGAAGCATCACTTGCCTTTTTGGTAGAGGGTATAGGTTCACTCCTTGTCCTTGCAACAATCACACTCTTCAAGTCACTACAATTCAATCAAGCAAGGCACCAACTCAATCTACCAATCAAGCAAAACATCACATAAAATAACAAAGTCAAAGTAATGCATGCAAGCATGCCAAGCTTTGTTTTTTTTGAAAAAGTGGTTCCTAATGGGTCATAAACATTTGAAAACACCTAATGGTCATTTTGTCAAGTGGCAAAGTCATTTGGAAAAGGTTTCACTTCAAAAACCATTTTCAAAACAAAGTATCATTTTATGTGGTGTAAAAATATTTTTACTAAGGCATTAACCTATAGGGTTCACCAAATATGTTTTTAAACCATAAAACTTGGTGTTTGGGGTCAGATAGTTTACAACAAAACATTTTCCAAAGGTTTTCTTCCAAAACCATTTTTAATAAATAAACCACATTTCTATTTGACTAGAAATGGTTTTAAATTAAAGAATCATTCTTTTGCATCACCAAATACATTTTTGAATCCACAAAGTGTTTCCTAATGTTAGTAGGTTCAAATCACACCATTTGCCAAAGATTTTATCCCCAAAATCATTTTTAAACAATTTTCACAACCTTAACAAGCAATCAAAAGTTTCTGCAAAAACCAACAAGCTAACCGATACTATTTACTAAACCAATGGCATGGTTAGCTAGGTCTTGTTCCACTGATTCCAATGATACCAAATTTGCAATTTTTGGACATGTGGATCAAAAGTTACAATGGTTTGAAAATCACAATCTAATCTGATTTCAAAAATCAGTTCTAACCAAAGTCTGGCCACGCGTCGCGTCGTCATTCGCTGGTACCGGTTCGGCCGCGTAGTTGCAGCCATTGGATCTAATCAGATCGCGGCGGCACAGACGCTGCACTTTCAGGTTAAGTGATCTAATCTTGCTCGCCCGATCTAGATCCTACGGCGCTGGTCTGCTTGACCGAATGTGAGCGGCGCCGACGGTGGCTAGCGGCGGCGCACGGCAAGGCGGTGGCGCTACGGCGGTTTCAGGAAGAAAAGAGGTGAGGGGAAGTGCTCACTGAGTTCGCAAGGGAGTGGTGATGCTCGACGTGTGTTTGCCTTGACAAGGGGCGCTCGTGGACTGCAGCAATTGCTCGCCGGAGTGGAGAAAGACGTCAGGTAGCTCTGGTTGATGTCGAGGGCAACGCTGCAGGTCACAAGGGGGCAAACCGAGAGTAGGGTTAGATGCGCATGGTCGAGGTGAGTGAGGGAGCGTGAACGAGGAGGCGCGGGGCGGTCTGGTTTACCTGGGAGTCTTCGTCGCAGTTGAAGACAGACGGCGGCGCTCAGAGCTTGGTCGGAGTCGACGCTCAGGGACGTCCGTGGTCAAACGAGGGGCACGGACAGATGCGTCAGGAGGTGGGGAATCTCCTAGTGTGCTCAGGGAGGCACGGGACGGTGTTGAGTCGTCGGAATCGACACCGGACCTCGTCGGATCAGAGGGTGGTGCCAAGCCAAATTGAGGCAGCCTCGGGACAGAGAGGGAGTGGCGACAGAGGGGAAAGGAGGAGAAGACGCTGGCGTTTTAACGTGCATGGTCAACGCGAGTAATGGTGGCCGCGTTAAGACGAATTAAGGCCGCGGAATCACTGCGGGAAACGGCGACGAGGGGAGGAAGAACAGGTCGCGCGGGTGGAAACGACGACAGCGTTTGTGGAGCCTACCTCGCAGTGAGGGAAGAGAGAGGGGTTTGGGGCCACCAGTCATTCACTGCACGGGTCAGGAAACGAGTGCGAATCGTTTTTCATCGGGGAGGGAAAGCTGGGCTGTTTGCTGGGCCTAGTTGGGCTTCTGGGTTGGGTTGAGTCTGGCTTCTATTTTTTTCTTCCAAAATGTTTTCCCTTTTCTGTTCTCATTTTCTGTTTTGAAAACCAAACAACAAATCAAACAATCAACAAACTTTTCATTTGGATTTGGTTCTGTTTAACACACAAACCAAAGTTCAAAATGAAATAATATTTTAAAAAAATTTAGGTTCCATTTATTAATTAAATAAAATGGACCATGGTTTATTAATCAAATAGGGTTTGATTTATTTAATAAAATCTCTATTTGAAATCTAAATATTTTCAAAACCAAATCAGTAGGTTTTATTTGAAAATACAAAATGCTTGGAAAACTCATTATAAATACATAAATATGTTTTGGAGGTTTTGGAAATAGTAAAACCTTTATTAATAATATTTGGATATTAAATCCTTATTAATAAACCTTTACTATTTTTATCAAAACAAAATGTTTTATTTCAAAAGTTTGGCCAAGGTTTAATTTGGCTCTATGGAATAATCTTTATTTATAAAACTTCTATTTCATTTGAAAACCAAATCCTTTTATTTAAAAGATCCAAAATAGCAATTCCAAAGTATTTTATTTTCCTTTTATTAAATGTTTATCTTTTTAAATCCCTTTAGGATTTATTTAATTCAAATTGGTTTGAAGATTTCCAATTGGATTCAAAAAGTTTCTTCTGGCCCTGAAAATCAAACAAAGTTTTATTTTATTCATTTATTTTTCACATTACAAGATTTGGAAAATCTTGGGATGTGACAGGCTACCACCCTTAAAATAAATCTCGTCCCGAGATTTGGGAAGGCTAGGGTTACAAGCAGGTTCAAACAACTAGGGTACTACCACCCTTAAAAAACTTCAAACAAAAATTACATATTGTCCTTCTTGGGATCTTGGGGAACTTCTCTAAGCAAACTTTTGCATGGTGTCCTTTGTTTCCATTCTTGACTCATGGGCCAAGGTTGAGTTTCTCCATAGGCTTGTTCAACTTGTTCTTCATCTTTTCTGGACAGTTGCTGGCATAGTGTCCTGGGTTCTTGCAGTTGAAACAGTGGATGTCCTTGAGTTCTTTACGTGGCTCTTGTGGACAAGTTGCTACATAGTGGCCTAGCTCTTTGCAGTTGTTGCACACTACTTGGCCAATCTCTTTATTCTTCGGGTTCTTTGGGCATTCACCGGAATAGTGTCCCATTTCCTTACACTGATGACATTGCACATGGCTTTTGTCTATCTTTTGCTTCTTGGGTCTCTTTGATCCTTTGAATTTGGTTGTTTTGTTTGGAGGTAAGGTAGACTTGGATCCTTGCACTCCACCTTGTTTCCTTTGTTCAACAATGGCATAGATGGGGCATTGGATAGGAACATGGTTGTTTCTTTCACATAGATAACAAGTGGCTTGAGAAGTGGGACATTGTCCAACACGATGTTTCTCTTCACAGTTGGGGCATTGATCTCCATGCTCCTTGGAAGTATGATCCTTGTCTCCACAAATAATGCAAGCTGGTGCTCCATCTAGAATAATGTTTCTGTCATCCTTGTTGTCACAAACTCTTTTCGGATAGATTTATTCCATTTTGATCATTTGATCAGTCACCTTAAGCATCAGTTGGTCTTGAGTTTCCAAAAATCATTGTAGCTTTGGATCTTCTCCACTAGTGTTAGCTATGAACTGAGCTGTCACCTGGTTCAACTGGTTCTGGGTTGCTATGAGCTCTTTCATGTTGTCCTCTTGGTTGGTGTTGATGTCATCAACCTTGATGTTGGAGTCTCTTGGAGAAGTCATCTGTTTGGGTTGGGTAGGGATTAGAATAGGAAAAATATTTCTAAGGAAATAATTCTAATCACACATATCACAATTCACACAAGCAATGTGCAAGCAATCACAAGTCAAACATTTCACTCAAACAACAAAGTTCAAGCACATACTTAGGCAACAAAATATTTTTGTTACACCACCTAAGTTGGTGTGTTTGACTTAACTAAACTATGGTGGTTCATCTATATGGTTCACTTGTGATCTTTCCTTCTTTCATGATTCTTCTTGCATGAAATCATGGTTTCCTTGAGAAAAACTCTTGGGCATAACACTTCTAGTGGTGTGGGCTCCTTCTTATTTTGCATTCAGCAGGATTTCCTTGTCTCACTTGTGGTCCTTAGTGGTTTCCAAGTTGGAATTCCTTGGTGAACATGCTGAAGATGTTGAAGTCATTAGAGTTGAAGATGTTGAAGTCATTAGAGTTGATGAAGTCCTTTCCACATGGTGAAGTCTTTGGTCATGGGGTAGGTTTTTCCATCAAGTTTGAAATAGGAGAGAGGTAGATTTGAAACCAAAATGGTTAAGAAAAGAGTTTACAGGATTGTTTGTAAATAAGTTTTGGAACAAATACAAATCCTATTTTTTATGGGTTTTTGTCCAATCCTAGGTTTACAAATCCTACAGGCAACACAATGCTCTGATACCATCTGTAGAGGGAGTGTCCCAACCTTACAACAATATAAGGTGGAGTCCCCTGTGTTTACAATGCTAGTCCCTGGATCAATAGCTAGCATCCACAGTTAAGATGTAATATCAAGAAACAAAGGTCATAATATAACTTTATAATCAGGAATAACTTAATTTTATTACATCATACATAGCTCATTTGGCTATTACATTACATTGCAGCAGAATATCTATAGTCATGGGGTCCTTCATCTTCAAACTGCCACAGGCAGATGTTGGTTGTAGACTTTGTAATCCTAATCAATCAATCTTCACTAAAATCAATCAAACCTGCAACATTACAAGTTACAGCCACAAGGGTCAATACATTTGAATTGTATTGGAAAGTGATACTATGGTAGTATGGTGGAGTCTATCATCTATATGCATTTGGCTAAGTGGAGTTGAGGCTTGCATGGCTCAAAATAGATTTTCCTTATCATTTTGAAAATACTAAGTTTTTGTTTTGACAAAATCTTATCCAAGGCATCTCTCAATCAAAGATTGAAGATTTCAAATAACCCTTGTTCAAACCACAAGTTTTAACTTAGAAATTTGAATGATGAGATTCTTGATTGCTTCCATGTCTTGATGCTCAACTTGTCCTTTACCAGGGACATGGCTAAGTACTTAGATTTTACACTCTGTAGAGGTGGTGCACTTTCCCCACAAGACTTGGTTTCCCAAGACAAGATCTTTCAGAAGCCTTCCCTTAGACCAAAATGGACGCGTTCCAACCTATCAAAACTCTACCACCCACTGTCCATATGGCTAAGTTCTTGCAAACTATATGATCATGGCAGAGCCCATATTGCCAAGTGGTTGCACTTGAAGCTTCTCAACATTTGACATCTCAAATCTCTTTGTTCCTGGGTGGCCATCCAGAAGTGAGATACACAAGGTCAACCATAGACATGGGCCTTGTGAACCATTCAACCAAAATCCACCAAGAAAATCCCATTCCACCCAGGTGATTCATTAACTTAGTTGTTTTGTTAAACAGAACACAAGTCCTCAGACTTAGAATATTTTTCCATAGTGTGAATATATATTCCACCCATGTTTTCTATTAGCTGGCTAAGATTGATAGTAATAGGAATCTTAACTTAGGAAGATTTCCACTAAGGTTTCAACTACTAGGTTTTTCTATAGCAAGGTTTATACTTAGTAAAAATTCATGCAAGTTTTACTTAGAGAAAATCACTAATGCATTGTGAAAGTAATGGGGCAAAAAGGTATGAAGCATCACTTGCCTTTTTGGTAGAGGGTATAGGTTCACTCCTTGTCCTTGCAACAATCACACTCTTCAAGTCACTACAATTCAATCAAGCAAGGCACCAACTCAATCTACCAATCAAGCAAAACATCACATAAAATAACAAAGTCAAAGTAATGCATGCAAGCATGCCAAGCTTTGTTTTGTTTGAAAAAGTGGTTCCTAATGGGTCATAAACATTTGAAAACACCTAATGGTCATTTTTTTCAAGTGGCAAAGTCATTTGGAAAAGGTTTCACTTCAAAAACCATTTTCAAAACAAAGTATCATTTTATGTGGTGTAAAAATATTTTTACTAAGGAATTAACCTATAGGGTTCACCAAATATTTTTTTAAACCATAAAACTTGGTGTTTGGGGTCAGGGAGTTTACAACAAAACATTTTCCAAAGGTTTTCTTCCAAAACCATTTTTAATAAATAAACCACATTTCTATTTGACTAGAAATGGTTTTAAATTAAAGAATCATTCTTTTGCATCACCAAATACATTTTTGAATCCACAAAGTGTTTCCTAATGTTAGTAGGTTCAAATCACACCATTTTCCAAAGATTTTATCCCCAAAATCATTTTTAAACAATTTTCACAACCTTAACAAGCAATCAAAAGTTTCTACAAAAACCAACAAGATAACAGATACTATTTACTAAACCAATGGCATGGTTGGCTAGGGCTTGTTCCACTGATTCCAATGATACCAAATTTGCAATTTTTGGACGTGTGGATCAAAATTTACAATGGTTTGAAAATCACAATCTAATATGATTTCAAAAATCAGTTCTAACCAAAGTCTGGCCACGCGTCGCGTCGTCATTCGCTGGTACCGGTTCGGCCAGATCGCGTAGTTGCAGCCATTGGATCTAATCAGATCGTGCGGCACAGGACGCGTACCCCTTCGCGGTTAAGTGATCTAATCTTGCTCGCCCGATCTAGATCCTACGGCGCTGGTCTGCTTGACCAAATGTGAGCAGCGCCGACGGTGGCTAGCGGCGGCGCACGGCCAGGCGGTGGCGCTACGGCGGTTTCAGGAAGCAAAGAGGTGAGGGGAAGTGCTCACCGAGGTCGCAAGGGAGTGGTGATGCTCGACGTGTGGTTGGCTTGACAAGGGGCGCTCGGGGACTGCAGCAATTGCTCGCCGGAGTGGAGAAAGACGTCAGGTAGCTCTGGTTGTTGTCGAGGGCGACGCTGCAGGTCACAAGGGGGCAAACCAAGAGTAGGGTTAGATGCGCATGGTCAAGGCGAGTGAGGGAGCATGAACGAGGAGGCGCGGGGCGGTCTGGTTTACCTGGGAGTCGTCGTCGCAGTTGAAGACAGATGGCGGCGCTCAGAGCTTGGTCGGAGTCGACGCTCAGGGACGCCCGTGGTCAAACGAGGGTCACAGACAGATGCGTCAGGAGGTGGGGAATCTCCTAGTGTGCTCAGGGAGGCACGGGGCGGTGTTGAGTCGTCGGAATCGGCACCGGACCTCATCGGAGCAGAGGGTGGTGCCAAGCCAAATTGAGGCAGCCTCGGGGCAGAGAGGGAGTGGCGACAGAGGGGAAAGGAGGAGAAGACGCTGGCGTTTTAACGTTCATGGTCAAGGCGAGTAATGGTGGCCGCGTTAAGACGAATTAAGGCCGCGGAATCACTGCAGGAAACGGCGACGAGGGGAGGAAGAACAGGTCGCGCGGGTGGAAACGACGACAGCGTTTGTGGAGCCTACCTGGCAGTGAGGGAAAAGAGAGGGGTTTGGGGCCACCAGTCATTCACTGCATGGGTCAGGAAACGAGTGCAAATCGTTTTTCATCGGGGAGGGAAAGCTGGGCTGTTTGCTGGGCCTAGTTGGGCTTCTGGGTTGGGTTGAGTCTGGCTTCTATTTTTTTCTTCCAAAATGTTTTCCCTTTTCTGTTCTCATTTTCTGTTTTGAAAACCAAACAACAAATCAAACGAACAAAACAAATCAAACAATCAACAAGCTTTTCATTTGGATTTGGTTCTGTTTAACACACAAACCAAAGTTCAAAATGAAATAATATTTTAAAACTTTTTAGGTTCCATTTATTAATTAAATAAAATGGACCATGGTTTATTAATCAAATAGGGTTTGATTTATTTAGTAAAATCTCTATTTGAACTCTAAATATTTTCAAAACCAAATCAGTAGGTTTTATTTGAAAATACAAAATGCTTGGAAAACTCATTATAAATACATAAATAAGTTTTGGAGGTTTTGGAAATAGTAAAACCTTTATTAATAATATTTGGATATTAAATCCTTATTAATAAACCTTTACTATTTTTATCAAAAAAAAAATGTTTTATTTCAAAAGTTTGGCCAAGGTTTAATTTGGCTCTATGGAATAATATTTATTTATAAAACTTCTATTTCATTTGAAAACCAAATCCTTTTATTTAAAAGATCCAAAATTGCAATTCCAAAGTATTTTATTTTCCTTTTATTAAATGTTTATCTTTTTAAATCCCTTTAGGATTTATTTAATTCAAATTGGTTTGAAGATTTCCAATTGGATTCAAAAAGTTTCTTCTGGCCCTGAAAATCAAACAAAGTTTTATTTTATTCATTTATTTTTCACATTACAAGATTTGGAAAATCTTGGGATGTGACATTAAGCATGAGTCATATGAATGATATGATCGACACTTCGTTGTCCACCATTGAAACCACATCTCTTCTCGTGATGATCGGATTAGGTGTGGTGAATTTGGATCGTGTTCACTAAACAACTTGAGGGATGTTGAATTTAGTGGGAGTTCATCTAGTAATTTGATTAAGTTGAACTATTTATCATGAACATAGTCTAAATTGTACTTGCAAATACTGTAGATCACATGGACAAGTCCAACTTCAACTTCAACGTTTTTGCTGAGATAGAAAAGCTTAGAAACAATGGGTCTAACTTCACCAAATGGTTCTGCATTCTGAGAATCATTCTCGCTGGCGGACAAAAGGACTATGTTCTTGAGAAAGCGCTAGGTGACGCCCCTGCTATAGATGCTACCGGATGAAAAGCTGTTTATCAATCGCAAGGATGATTATGATTTGATTAAGATCGCCATGTTGTATGCTATGGAATAGGATCTTCAAAATCGTTTGAGGAGTTCACGGCCCTTTGAGATTATCGAGGAGCTGAAAACATGTTTCAGACTCAAGCCTGCTACGAGAGATATGAGATCTCTAAGAAATTCTTTAACTACAAGATGGAGGAAGGGAGTTCCGTTAGTGAGCACGCCATTGAGATGACGGGCTACACTCAACGCCTTGAGCAACTGGACTGCAAGATTCCAGAGGAGCTCAAGATTGACACTCCTAGCTACAAAAGTTTTGTAGTTGATCACAATCAGATTGGTTCCACTGATATGATCACTGAGCTCTTTGCCAAGATGAAAGTAGCTGAGGTGAACATCAAAAAGAATAATCATGTGTTGATGGTCAACAAGCCCCCCACCTTCAAGAAAGGTAAGGGTGCAAGGAAGCCCTTCAAGAAAGGCGGTGGCAAGCGCGTTGCCCCTGCTGAGAAGAAGCTCAAGTCTGGTCCTAAACCGGACACTGAGTGCTTCTATTGCAAGGACAGGGGTCACTTGAAGCGCAACTGTCCGAAGTACTTAGCGGACAAGAAGGCTGGCACCATCAAAGGTATATTTGATATACATGTTATTGATGTTTTCCTTACTAGCCCTCGTTGTAGTGCCTGGGTATTTAATACCGGTTCAGTTGCTAATATTTGTAACTCAAAACAGGAGCTACGGAATAGACGACGGCTTGCGAGGGATGAGGTGACGATGCGCGTTGGCAACGGATCAAGAGTTGATGTGATGGCCGTCGGCACGCTCCCCTTAGTTTTACCTTCGGGATTAGTTTTAAACCTTAATAAGTGTTATTATGTGCCCGCGTTGAGCATGAACATTATTTCTGGATCTTGTTTATTGCAAGACGGTTATTCATTTAAATCGGAGAATAATGGTTGTTCTATTTATATGAGTAACATCTTTTATGGTCATGCAGCTATTGTGAATGGTTTATTTCTTCTAAATCTCGAAAGGGATGAAACACACATCCATAACATTGAGGCTAAGAGATGCAAAGTAGATAGTGATGAGACTACTTATTGTTAGCAAGGGCGTCTAGGTCATATTGGTGTAAAGCGCATGAAGAAACTCCATTCTGATGGACTTTTGGAGTCTCTTTATTTTGAATCATTTGACACATGCGAACCATGCCTCATGGGCAAGATGATCAAAACCACGTTCTCCGGTATGATGGAGCGAGCAACGGACTTGTTGGAAATCATACATACCGATGTATGCGGACCGATGAGTGTTTCGACGCGCGGTGGATATCGCTATTTTCTCACTTTTACTGATGACTTAAGTAGATATGGGTATATCTATTTAATGAAACATAAATCTGAAACGTTTGAAAAGTTCAAAGAATTTCAGAATGAAGTGGAGAACCATCGTAACAGAAAGATTAAGTTTCTACGATCTGATCGTGGAGGTGAATGAGTTATGATTTTCTCACGCATCTTAAAGCAAGTGGAATCGTTTCACAACTCACGCCACCCGGAACACCACAGCGCAATGGTGTGTTTGAACGCCGGAATCGAACCCTATTAGATATGGTCCGATCAATGATGTCTCTTACTGATTTGCCATTATCATTTTGGGGTTATGCATTAGAAACCGCTGCATTCACTTTAAATAGGGCTCCATCTAAATCCGTTGAGATGACACCGTATGAACTGTGGTTTGGTGCTGAACCTAAGTTGTCGTTTCTTAAAGTTTGGGGATGCGAAGCTTACGTCAAGAAGTTGATGCCGGACAAGCTCGAACCCAAAGCGGAGAAATGCGTCTTCATAGGAGGTTGTTGAACCTTCTCTTGAGTTGGAGAGTAGCGCAGCGCCTGAAATTGTTCCAGTGCCGCCTGCACCAACAATAGAGGAAGCTAATGACAAGGATCATGAAGCTTCGGACGATGCTGCTACTGAACGTCGCAGGTCGACAAGGTCGCGTGCCCCTCCTGAGTGGTATGGCAACCCTGTCTTGACTGTCTTGTTGGTAGAAGACAGTGAACCTATGAACTATGAGGAAGCGATGATGATCCCAGACTCTGAGAAATGGCTAGAAGCCATGAAATCCGAATTGGGATCCATGAGCGAAAACCAAGTATGGACTTTGGTGGACCGTCCTTGCGACCGAAAGGCCGTTGAGTGCAAATGGATCTTCAAGAAGAAAACAGACGCGGATGGTAATGTTACCGTCTATAAAGCACGGCTTGTCGCGAAAGGTTTTCGACAAGTTCAAGGTGTTGCGATGAGACTTTCTCTCACGTAGCGATGTTTAAGTCCATTCGGATTTTATTAGCAATTTTTGTGTTTCATGATTATGAAATATGGAAGATGGATGTCAAGACTGCGTTCCTCAATGGCAACATTGATGAAGAGTTGTATATGATGCAACCCGAAGGTTTTGTCGATCCTAAGGATGCTGATAAAGTATGCAAACTTCAGCATTCCATTTATGGACTGAAGCAAGCATCTCGGAGTTGGAACCTTCGTTTTGATCAAGTGATCAAGAGCTTTGGATTTGTTCCAAATTGCTACGAAGCTTGTATCTACAAGAAAGTGAGTGGGAGCTCGGTGACGTTTCTGGTACTATATGTGGATGACATATTGATTATCGGAAATGACATCAACATGCTTAACGATGTGAAGAGTTATTTGAACAAGTGTTTTTCAATTAAAGACCTAGGTGAAGCTGTTTATATATTGGTCATCAAGATCTATAGAGATAGACAAAGATGCCTGATAGCTTTAAGCCAGAGTACATACCTAGACAAAGTTCTGAAAAGGTTCAGAATGGGTAAGGCAAAGAAAGGTTCGGTGCCTATGTTGTTAGGTAAGATGTTGAGCAAGGCTCAGTGTCCCGCTGCGGTAAATGATAGGGAAGCTATGAGCAAAGTGCCTTATGCCTCGGTCATAGGTTCCATCATGTATGCCATGTTGTGTACTAGACCGGATGTGTCCAATGCTCTTAGTTTGACGAGCAGATATCAAAGTGATCCAGGAGTGGAACACTGGACAGCCGTAAAGAACATCCTAAAGTACCTAAATAGGACTAGAGAAATGTTCTTAGTCTATGGGGGTGATGAACAGCTTGTCGTAAAAGTTTACGTCGATGCTAGTTTTGACACCGACAAGGATGATTCTAAATCTCGCATGTGATACGTGTATATTTTGAATGGAGGAGCTGAGGAGAAGCTGCAAGCAAAGCGTGATCACGGGATCTACAGTAGAAGCGGAATACATGGCTGCTGCAGAAGCGTCAAGTGAAGGAGTTTGGATCAGGAACTTCATCACTGAGCTTGGCGTGGTTCCAAGTACATTGGACCCACTTGAGATATTGTGTGACAACACTGGCGCCATAGCACTCGCTAAGGAACCAAGATATCATCCAAAGACCAAGCATATCAACCGCAAGTTTCATATAATCCGAGATTATATAGCAGATGGAGATCTGAAGATTAGCAAAGTACATACAGATCTGAATGTCGCAGATCCGTTGACTAAACCTCTTCCGCGTGCAAACCATGATCAGCACCTCAATGCCATGGGTGTGAGATTGTTGCCAAATGTAAACTAGATTATTGACTCTAGTGCAAGTGGGAGACTATTGGAATTATGCCCTAGAGGCAATAATAAAGATGTTATTATTATAATTCTTGTTCATGATAATGTTTATATTCCATGTTAGAATTGTATTAAGTGGAAACTTTAATAATTGTGTGGTTTGTGAACAACACCGTGTCCCTAGTACACCTCTATGGACTAGCTCATTGATCAATGATGGTTAAGGTTTCCTAACCATAGACATGAGTTGTCAATTGATAATGAGATCATATCATTGGGAGAATGATATGATGGACAGACCCAAACTAAGCGAAGCTATTAGATCGTGTCATCGTGTTCGTCTTTGCGAAGCTTTTCTTATGTCAAATATTGTATTCCTTAGACCATGAGATAATACAACTCCCTGGTATCGGAAGAAAGCTTTGAGGTCATCAAATGTCATCCTATGAGAGGGTGATCATAAAGGTGTCTCTCAGGTGATCGGAAAGTATCTGTTGGGTTGTATGTATCGAGATGGGATTTGTCCCTCCCAAGTCGGAGAGATATACTTCGGGCCCACTCGGTAATCGATATCAACACCGATTGCAAGCATGTGGTTAAGGAGTTAATCACAAAGTGGTATCGGATTATGGAACGAGTAAAGTACTTGCTGTGAACGAGATTGAACTAGGTATGACGGTACCGACGATCAAATCCCGGGAAAGTAAAATATCGCGAGACGAAGGGAATATATATATATATATATGGGATTGATTGAATCCTGGCATCGTGGTTCATCCGATATGATCATCGATGAATGTGTGGGAGTCAATATGGGTTTCCAGACCCCGCTGTTCATTATTGATAGAAGATCATGTCTGCATATTCTCGAACCCGCAGGGTCACACACTTAATGTATCTCGACGCTAGGATAGATTGGATAATTGGTTTATGAGTTTTTGTTCGGAGTCTCGGATGGGATACGGAACATCACGAGAGGTTCCGGAGTGGTCCGGAGAATAAGATTCATATAAGGCAGTGCAGTTTTTGGAGTTCGGAATTGTTCCGGGTTAATCGGTATTGTACCAGAAGCTTCTAGAACCTTTCGGAACCGGACCAACGTGGCCCCACCTTCCGGGAGGGGCCATGGGCCTATGAGGGAGTGCCCTGGCCGCATTGGGACAGGGGCACAAGGCCCCATATGACCCAGCCGGCCAAGAGAGGTTTAAACTCTAGATAGAGCTTCTAGAAGGGGGGCGGTTTCCTTGCCCCCCACTCTTCCTCCTTGGGGCCGCCGGCCATGGCTTGGGGGAGGGTTAGGATCGCCCACCCTCTATATAGAGGGCTTGGGGCACCAACCCCTACACCTTCCCTCCAACCCTAGCCGCTGCTGCCCTTCCTCTCTCCTCCCGATCGCTTGGCGAAGCCCTGCTGCAGAAATTCTCCACCATATACACCACGCCGTCGTGTTGTAGATCCAATACGTCTCTCCACCATACTTGCTGGTCCGAGAAAGGAGGAGACATCGAGGTGCTGCACGTGTGCATCTCACAGAGGCACCGCCACTTGTGGTGCTAGATCGGATCGGATCGCGAGGAGGAGAAGCGAGTACGACTACATCACCCACGTTCCGATTTAACGCTCATCAGGCGAATCTTCAAGGGTATGAAGATCTAATCCAATCTCTCTCGTTGTTTGCATCTCCTATATTAGATCTTGGCTTTCCCTCTGTTCGCATCCGTAGAAAATTTTGATTTACTATGCCGCGAAACCCATCATAATAGAGACACTAGAACCATGGTCACATGAAGCTTTGAGATCAAAATCATTCACTTGCAAATTAATGATGAGTTCCCAACTATCTTCTACATTCCTAGGAATAGAGGCTTTGTGTTTCAACTTTTCTTCCTTAATTTTAATGAGAGCATCTGTAATGTGTTTGGTGAAAGCTACATTCATATCACTAGCATCAGGACTTCTAGCAAGCTTTTGTAGGAACATAATCACTTCAGATATATTGCAACCATCAAGATCAAAATCAAACTTAGCATCACTAGTAATAGACTCATTGGTTTTAGGCATTGTGGTAGGAGGAATAGGGACTTCTTGTGGTTTAGTGGCATCCATATCGGTGGTGGTGATAGTGCACACGCTATTGTTTCTAGCAATTTTAGCTTTTCTTTCCCACTTAGCATGTAGTTGGGCTAACAGTCTAACATTTTCATCAATAGTTACTTGTATAGCATGAGTAGCAGCAAAGGTACTTTCCAAAGTTTTAGGTTTAGCAGCAATTTTATTAATCAAAGAGGACTGTGCTTCAGACAAAGAGGAAATATTTTTCTCAACATTCAAAATCTTTTCCTCCATAGTTTTATTGAAAATGGTTTGTTTACTAATAAAGTCTTTAAGCATGACTTCTAGTTCAGAGGGAGCACTTCTAGAATTGTTGTAGGAGTTTCCATAGGTATTGCCATTATTAAGAGGATAAGGCCTATAATTGTTGTTACTACCAAAATTATTACTATAGGCATTGTTGTTGAAATTGTTGTTTCTAATGAAGTTCACATCAACTTGCTCTTCTTCAGCAACCAAAGAGGCTAAGGGAGCATTATTAGTATTTATAGGAGCTTTTCCATTAACAAGCATAGCCATGATAACATTAATCTTATCACTCAAAGAGGAGGTTTCTTCAACAGAATTTACCTTCTTACCATGTGGAGCTCTCTCAGTGTGCCATTTAGAATAGTTACCCATCATATTATCAAGGAGCTTTGTTGCAGCCCCAAGGTAATGGTCATAAAGGTACCTCCAGCAGCTGAATCCAACAGGTTTCTTGAGGAGAAGTTTACACCTGCATAAAAATTCTGGATAATCATCCAAGCAGTAAGTCCATTAGTGGGACAATTCTTAACCAAATATTTCATTCTTTCCCAAGCTAGAGAAACATGTTCATTATCAAGTTGTTTAAATTTCATTATTTCACTTCTCATAGATATAATCTTAGCAGGAGGATAGTATTTTCCAATGAAAGCATCTTTGCACTTACTCCAACAATCAATACTATTTCTAGGCAAGGATAGCAACCATTCTTTAGATTCTCCTCTCAAGGAGAAAGGAAACAACTTGATCTTAATAATATCTCCATCTACATCCTTATATTTTTTCATCTCACAAAGTTCAACAAAGTTATTGAAGTGGGCAGCAGCATCATCAGAACTAGCACCAGAAAATTGCTCTCTCATCACAAGATTTAACAAAGTAGGCTTAATTTCATAAAAGGTAGCATCAGGAGCAGGTGGAGCAGTAGGTGTACTCAGGAAATCATTGTTGTTTGTGCTAGTGAAGTCACACAACTTGGTGTTCTCAGAAGAGTTCATTTTGGCAAAAGTAGAGCAAGCCAACAGCAGGAGCAACTAGAGTAGGAACTAATTTTTTTGTGTTTTTGATAAGGGAAAGCAAACCAAACGAAACTAATTTTTTGGAGCTTTTTATAAAAAAGAGGCAAACAAAACCAAGAAAAAAAACTAAGCAAAACAAAAACAAAGTAAAGAGAAAGGTTGTGAAGGACTCTCCTTGTGAAGCTGTGTCACATCCCAAGATTTTCCAAATCTTGTAATGTGAAAATAAATGAATAAAATAAAACTTTGTTTGATTTCAGAACCAGAAGAAACTTTTTGAATTTAAATGGAACTTGAAACCTATTTGGATTAAATAAATCCTAAAAGGATTTAAAAGGATAAACATTTATTAAAGTAAATTAAAATGTTTTTGAATTACTATTTTGGATCTTTTAAATAAAAGGTTTTGGCTTTCAAAAGAAAAAGTGGATTTAAAAATAAAGATTATTTAACAGAGCCAAATTAAAATAATAAGGAATTAAACCTTGGCCAAGTATTTAAAATTAAAGATTATTTGAATTAAATGAATAAGGTCTATTCATTTAATTATTATTGGACCCTAAAATAAAAGGTTATTTTGTTTTAAACAGATTTCCAAATATCTTTTATTTCCAAATAAAACCTACTGATTTGGTTTTGAAAATATTTGGATTTCAAATGGAAATTTTATTAATTAAATCAAACCCTATTTGATTAAATAACTAAAGGGCCATTTTATTTAATTAATGAATGGATCCTCAAAAGAATGAAAATTATTATTTTATTCTGGAATTTGGGTATGTTGATAAACAGAATCAAATTCAAAATTACAAAGCTGAATGATTGTTTGAATTGATTTGGGTGTGATTTGTTTGTTTGGAATTTCAAAACAGAAATCAGAAATAGAAAAAGAAAAGGTTACAGAATAAAAAAATGGATTTGAATCGACCCAACCCAATAGCCCACCTAGCCCACCTCACCCTCGAACCGTTTTTCTACACCACAGAAGAAACCCGCACCCTCACTGACTGGTGGACCTCCTCCTCGCTCCTTTTCCACTGACCAGCGGACCCCACTCCTCCTGTTCTTCCTCTTCACCCCGCACGACCTCTTATCCCCCTCGCCGGCCGTTGCAGGCATTGATTCGTGGCTTGAATTCGCCTTAACACGGCCACCTTAACTTGCAGCGATCAAGCACCTTTAAACGCCAGCGCATCCTCTCTCATTCCCCTCTGACTCCTTCCCCAATCACGCCCCCAGGCCGCCCCAATTCCTCCCCGAGCTCCTCTGTTCCGACGACCTTCCTCGTCGAATTCCGGCCAAGAATCACCGCCCCTTGCCTCCCTATGCAACCTAGCAGCTTCCCCACTCCCAGAAGAACCTCCCAGCTCTTTTAGTTCGACCACGGACGCCCGGAACATCGACTACGACAAGCTCCCGACGCCGCCACGTTGTCTTCTTCTCCGACGACGCACACAGGTTGTATCCGACCGCCCCTCCTCTTCTCTTTCATGCACACGTCACCGCCTCGACCTTGCGCAGCTAACCTTGCCTTCTGCTTGCCTCGGCATGATCTGTAGCATCGTCCTCGACCTCGATCAAGGCGTCCGCCGTAACCAACTCCGTGAAGAATTACGCCCATCCCAGACGCCTCCACCAACCAAGAGCACGTTGAGTATCGGTGCATTGCGAACTCGGTGAGCACCCTATCCTTCCTTCGCTTCGCCGCCCGCCGCCGCATCCGCCCGTCATTGACCTTGCTACCAGAGTATGGTCAATACGATAGTAGCCGTTGGATGGAGATCTAAGCGACACGAAAGAATCACTTAATAGCGAAGGGGTATGCTCGGATCGCACGATTAGATTAGATCCTACGGTTGCGGTATGCGATCCAAGACGAAGCGATCGCCAATCACGGCTCGACGCGTGGCCAGTGTTTGAGTTGAAACAGATTTTTGAATCAGATTTATTTGCAAACTTCAAACCTTTATAAATTTCAAACCACACGTCCAAAAATTACAAATTTTATATCAATGGATTCAGTGGAACAAGACCTAGCCAACCATGGCCTTAGTTTAGCAAATAGTATTTGTTAGTTTGCTTGTTTTTGCAGATTCTTTTGTGAGCTTGTTTAGAGTATAAAAATTGTTTAAAATTGATTTTAGGGTTAAAACTTTTGCAAAATGGTTTGTTGTGACCTTACTGACCCTAGGAACCAACCCATGGTTTTGAAAATGAAATTGGAAAAATTTAGAATGGATTAATTGAATTAGTCTATTTCTAGCTAAATAAAGATAATGGTTTTATTATGAAAAAGGATTTTGGAATAAAAACCTTGGGAAAATATTTTGATTCAAAGCTACTGAACCAAAACACCAAGACTTGAGAGTTAGAAACTTTTGGTGAGAAACTTAAAGATTTTTGATTTGATAAAACCATTTTCCACCATATAAAATATTGAATGGATTTTAAAAGAGTTTTTGGGCAAAACCCTCTAACTAATGACTTTGCCATTTTGGTAAATGACCAATTTGGAACTTACAAAGTTTAGAAGCCTAGTGGAGGCCATCCTTGTAATAGAACCAACCTTTGCATACTTATGCATGACTTGGATTCCATTACTTTGTGTGTGTAAAAATTGTTTGTTTGACTTTGGTTTGGAATGTGAATTGAATTTGTGTTTGCTTGATTGATTTGTAGTGAAGTGTGAGACTAGAAAGATCAAGGAGTGAACCACCATTATCTACCAAAAAGGCAAGTGATGCTTCATACTTTTTGTCCCATTACTTTCACTATGCATTAGTGATTTTGCTAAGTAAAACTTGCATGGAAATTTTGCTAAGTATAGACCTTGCTATAGTACAACCTAGTAGATGAATCCTTAGTAGGATTTTCCTAAGTTAAGATTCCTACTACTATCAAGCTTAGCCTAGCTAATAGAAAACATGGGTGGAATATATATTCACACTATGGAAAAATCTCTAAGTCTGAGGACTTATGTTTTTGTTTAATAAAACAACTAAGTTAATGAACCCCCTGGGTGGAATGGGCTTGCTTGGTGGTTTTTGGTTGAGTGGTTCACAAGGCCCATGTTTATGGTTGACCTTGTGTATCTCACTTGTGGATGGCCACCCAGGAACAAAGAGATTTGAGATGTCAAATGTTGAGAAGCTTCAAGTGCAACCACTTGGTAATATGGGCTCTGCCATGATCATATAGGTTGCAAGAACTTAGCCATATGGACAGTTGGTGGTAGTGTTTGATAGGTTGGAACGTCCCATTTTGGTCTAAGGGAAGGCTTCTGAAAGATCTTGTCTTGGGAAACCAAGTCTTGTGGGGAAAGTGCACCACCTCTGCAGAGTGTAAAATCTAAGTACTTAGCCATGTCCCTGGTAAAGGAAAATTTGAGCATCAAGACATGGAAGCAATCAAGAATCTCATCATTCCAATTTCTAAATTAAAATCTTGTGGTTTGAACAAAGGGATGTTTGAAATCTTAAATCTTTGATTGGTAGATGCCTTGGAAAGGATCTTCAATCTTTGATTGAAAAAAATGATTTTGTCAAGCAAAAACTTAGTATTTTCAAAATGATAAGAAAAATCTATTTTGAGCAATGCAAGACTCAACTCCACTTAGCCAAATGCATATAGATGATAGATTCCACTATACTACCATAGTATCACTTGCCAATACAATTCAAATGTATTGACCCTTATGGCTGTAACTTGTAATGTTGCAGGTTTGATTGATTTTAGTGAAGATTGATTGTTTAGGATTACAAAGTCTACAACCAACATCTGCCTGTGGCACTTTGAAGATGAAGGACACCATGACTATAGATATTCCGCTGCAATGTATTGTAATAGCCAAATGAGCTATGTATTGATGTAATAAAATTATGTTATTCCTTGTTATAAAGTTGTATTATGACCTTTGTTTCTTGATATTACATCTATACTGTGGATGCTAGCTATTGATCCAGGGACTAGCATTGTAAACACAGGGGCTCTATCTTATCTAAGATTGGGACCCCTACAGATGGTATCAGAGCATTGTGTTTCCTGTAGGATTTGTAAACCTAGGATTGGACAAAAACCCTTAGAAAAATAGGAGTTGTATTTGTTCCAAAAACTTATTTACAAAACAATCTTGTAAACTCTTTCCTCAACCATTTTTGTTTAAACTCTACATCTCTTCTATTTCAACTGATGGAAAAACCTACCCATGGCCAAAGACTACACCATGTGCAAAGGACTTCTTCAACTATAATGACTTCAACTTCTTCAACTCTAATGACTTCAACTTCTTTAACTTTAATGACTTCAACATCTTCAGCATATTCACCAAGGACTACAAGTGAAACAAGGAAATCTTGCTCAAGATTTAGAGACTGAGGGAATGCAAAAGTTAGAAGAAGCCTACATCATTTGAAGTTTTGTGACCAAGAGTTTTTCTCAAGGAAACCATGATCTCAAGTAAGAAGAATCAAGAAGAATGGAAAGATCACAAGTGAACCATATAGATGGACCACCATATTTTAGCTAAGACAAAACCACCAACTTATGTGGTGTAACAAAAATATTTTGTTGCCTAAGTATGTGCTAGAACTTTGTTGTTTGAGTGGAATGTTTGTTTGTGATTGCTTGCACATTGCTTGTGTGAATTGTGATGTGTGTGATTAGGATTGACTCCTTAGAAATATTTTGCCTATTCTAATCCCTACCCAACCCTAAATAGATGACTACTCCAAAGGACTCCAACATCAAAGTGGATGACACCAACACCAACCAAGAGGACAGCATGAAAGAGCTCATAGCAACCCATAATCAGTTAAACCAACTAACAGCTCAGTTCATAGCCAACAATAGTAATAAAGATCCAGCACTGCAAAAGTTTTTGGAGGAACAATCCCAACTGATGCTTAAGGTGACTAATCAAATGATCCACATAGAAGAAAGTTATCCCAAAAGAGTCTTTGACAACAAGGATGACAGAAATATTGTTCTAGATGGAGCACTAGCTTGCATCATTTGTGGAGACAAGGATCATACTTCCAAGGAACATGAAGGACAATGCCCTAACTGTGAAGAAAATCATCCTGTTGGACAATGTCCCACCTCTCAAGCCACTTGTTATTTGTGTGAAGGAAACGACCATGTCCCTATCCAATGCCCTATCTATACCATTGTTGAACAAAGGAAACAAGAAGGACCCAAGTATGCCAAGAATGTTGATGGCAAAGGAAAAGGACCACTTATACCTCCAAACAAGACAACCCAATTCAAAGGATCAAAGAAACCCAAGAAACCAAGACCAGACATGAACCTTGTGCAATGTCGTAAATGTAAGGAAATGGGACACTATTCCAGTGAGTGCCCAGAGAACAAGAAGAATAAAGAGATTGACCAAGTGTGGTGCAACAACTGCAAAGAGTTAGGCCACTATGTAGCAACTTGTCCACAAGAGCCACGCAAAGAACTCAAGGACATTCATTGTTTCAATTGCAAGAATCCAGGGCATTATGCAAGCAACTGTCCAGAAAGGATGAAGAACAAGTTGAACAAGGCTATGGGAAAAATTAAACCTTGGCCCATGAGTCAAGTATGGAAACCAAGGACACATACAAAGTTTGCTTAGAGAAGTTTCCCAGGATCCCAAGAAGGACAATGTGTAATTTATGTTTGAAAAATTTTAAGGGTGGTAGTACCCTAGTTGTTTTGAACTTGCTTGTAACCCTAGCCTCCCCAAATCTCGGGACGAGATTTATTTTAAGGGTGGTAGCCTGTCACATCCCAAGATTTTCCAAATCTTGTAATGTGAAAATAAATGAATAAAATAAAACTTTGTTTGATTTCAGAACCAGAAGAAAATTTTTGAATTTAAATGGAACTTCAAACCTATTTGGATTAAATAAATCCTAAAAGGATTTAAAAGGATAAACATTTATTAAAGGAAATTAAAATGTTTTTGAATTACTATTTTGGATCTTTTAAATAAAAGGTTTTGGCTTTCAAAAGAAAAAGTGGATTTAAAAATAAAGATTATTTTACAGAGCCAAATTAAAATAATAAGGAATTAAACCTTGGCCAAGTATTTAAAATAAAATGTTTTGTTTTGATTAAAAATAGTAAAGGTTTATTTGAATAAAATAATAAAGAATTCATATCCAAATTTTATTTAAATAAAAGGTTTTACCATTTTAATTAAAACCTCAAAACTTATTAAATTATTTTAAATAAGTTTTCCAAGTATTTTATATTCTCAAATAAAACCTACTGAAGTGTTTTGGTTTTATTTTAGATTTTCAAAATAAAGATTTTAATAAAACAAAACCTATTTGAATTAAATGAATAAGGTCTATTCATTTAATTATTATTGGACCCTAAAATAAAAGGTTATTTTGTTTTAAATAGATTTCCAAATATCTTTTATTTCCAAATAAAACCTACTGATTTGGTTTTGAAAATATTTGGATTTCAAATGGAAATTTTATTAATTAAATCAAACCCTATTTGATTAAATAACTAAAGGGCCATTTTATTTAATTAATGAATGGATCCTCAAAAGAATGAAAATTATTATTTTATTCTGGAATTTGGGTATGTTGATAAACAGAATCAAATTCAAAATTACAAAGCTGAATGATTGTTTGAATTGATTTGGGTGTGATTTGTTTGTTTGGAATTTCAAAACAGAAATCAGAAATAGAAAAAGAAAAGGTTACAGAATAAAACAAAATGGATTTGAATCGACCCAACCCAACAGCCCAACAGCAGCCCACCTAGCCCACCTCACCCTCGAACCGTTTTTCTACACCACAGAAGAAACCCGCACCCTCACTGACTGGTGGACCTCCTCCTCGCTCCTTTTCCACTGACCAGCGGACCCCACTCCTCCTGTTCTTCCTCTTCACCCCGCACGACCTCTTCTCCCCCTCGCCGGCCGTTGCAGGCTTTGATTCGTGGCTTGAATTCGCCTTAACCCGGCCACCTTAACTCGCAGCGATCAAGCACCTTTAAACGCCAGCGCATCCTCTCTCATTCCCCTCTGACTCCTTCCCCAATCATGCCCCCAGGCCGCCCCAATTCCTCCCCGAGCTCCTCTGTTCCGACGACCTTCCTCGTCGAATTACGGCCAAGAATCACCGCCCCTTGCCTCCCTATGCAACCTAGCAGCTTCCCCACTCCCAGAAGCACCTCCCAGCTCTTTTAGTTCGACCGCGGACGCCCGGAACATCGACTACGACAAGCTCCCGACGCCGCCACGTTGTCTTCTTCTCCGATGATGCCCACAGGTTGTATCCGACCGCCCCTCCTCTTCTCTTTCATGCACACGTCACCGCCTCGACCTTGCGCAGCTAACCTTGCCTTCTGCTTGCCTCGGCGTGATCTGTAGTGTCGTCCTCGACCTCGACTGCGCGCGTCCGTCGCCAGAACCAACTCCGGCGAAGAATTCTGCCCGTCCCCGTACGCCCCTCCACCAACCAAGAGCACGTTGAGTATCAGTGCTGCATTGCGTACTCGGTGAGCACCCTATCCTTCCTTCTCGCTTCCTGCTTCGCCAGCGCCGCCGCCATCTGGCCGCTCCACCGCTCGCCGTTGACCTTGCGCCGCCAGAGTATGGTCAATACGATAGTAGCCGTTGGATGGAGATCTAAGCGACACGAAAGAATCACTTAATAGCGAAGGGGTATGCGTTCTGGATCGCACGATTAGATTAGATCCTACGGTTGCAGCTGTGCGATCCGCACGAAGCGGTACCGGCCAATCACGGCTCGACGCGTGGCCAGTGTTTGAGTTGAAACAGATTTTTGAATCAGATTTATTTGCAAACTTCAAACCTTTATAAATTTCAAACCACACGTCCAAAAATTACAAATTTTATATCAATGGATTCAGTGGAACAAGACCTAGCCAACCATGGCCTTAGTTTAGCAAATAGTATTTGTTAGTTTGCTTGTTTTTGCAGATTCTTTTGTGAGATTGTTTAGAGTATAAAAATTGTTTAAAATTGATTTTAGGGTTAAAACTTTTTCAAAATGGTTTGTTGTGACCTTACTGACCCTAGGAACCAATCCATGGTTTTGAAAATGAAATTGGAAAAATTTAGAATGGATTAATTGAATTAGTCTATTTCTAGCTAAATAAAGATAATGGTTTTATTATGAAAAAGGATTTTGGAATAAAAACCTTGGGAAAATATTTTGATTCAAATCTACTGAACCAAAACACCAAGACTTGAGAGTTAGAAACTTTTGGTGAGAAACTTAAAGATTTTTGATTTGATAAAACCATTTCCCACCATATAAAATATTGAATGGATTTTAAAAGAGTTTTTGGGCAAAACCCTCTAACTAATGACTTTGCCATTTTGGTAAATGACCAATTTGGAACTTACAAAGTTTAGAAGCCTAGTGGAGGCCATCCTTGTAATAGAACCAACCTTTGCATACTTATGCATGACTTGGATTCCATTACTTTGTGTGTGTAAAAATTGTTTGTTTGACTTTGGTTTGGAATGTGAATTGAATTTGTGTTTGCTTGATTGATTTGTAGTGAAGTGTGAGACTAGAAAGATCAAGGAGTGAACCACCATTATCTACCAAAAAGGCAAGTGATGCTTCATACTTTTTGTCCCATTACTTTCACTATGCATTAGTGATTTTGCTAAGTAAAACTTGCATGGAAATTTTGCTAAGTATAGACCTTGCTATAGTACAACCTAGTAGATGAATCCTTAGTAGGATTTTCCTAAGTTAAGATTCCTACTACTATCAAGCTTAGCCTAGCTAATAGAAAACATGGGTGGAATATATATTCACACTATGGAAAAATCTCTAAGTCTGAGGACTTATGTTTTTGTTTAATAAAACAACTAAGTTAATGAACCCCCTGGGTGGAATGGGCTTGCTTGGTGGTTTTTGGTTGAGTGGTTCACAAGGCCCATGTTTATGGTTGACCTTGTGTATCTCACTTGTGGATGGCCACCCAGGAACAAAGAGATTTGAGATGTCAAATGTTGAGAAGCTTCAAGTGCAACCACTTGGTAATATGGGCTCTGCCATGATCATATAGGTTGCAAGAACTTAGCCATATGGACAGTTGGTGGTAGTGTTTGATAGGTTGGAACGCGTCCATTTTGGTCTAAGGGAAGGCTTCTGAAAGATCTTGTCTTGGGAAACCAAGTCATGTGGGGAAAGTGCACCACCTCTGCAGAGTGTAAAATCTAAGTACTTAGCCATGTCCCTGGTAAAGGACAATTTGAGCATCAAGACATGGAAGCAATCAAGAATCTCATCATTCCAATTTCTAAATTAAAATCTTGTGGTTTGAACAAAGGGATGTTTGAAATCTTAAATCTTTGATTGGTAGATGCCTTGGAAAGGATCTTCAATCTTTGATTGAGAAAAATGATTTTGTCAAGCAAAAACTTAGTATTTTCAAAATGATAAGAAAAATCTATTTTGAGCAATGCAAGCCTCAACTCCACTTAGCCAAATGCATATAGATGATAGATTCCACTATACTACCATAGTATCACTTGCCAATACAATTCAAATGTATTGACCCTTGTGGCTGTAACTTGTAATGTTGCAGGTTTGATTGATTTTAGTGAAGATTGATTGTTTAGGATTACAAAGTCTACAACCAACATCTGCCTGTGGCACTTTGAAGATGAAGGACCCCATGACTATAGATATTCCGCTGCAATGTATTGTAATAGCCAAATGAGCTATGTATTGATGTAATAAAATTATGTTATTCCTGGTTATAAAGTTGTATTATGACCTTTGTTTCTTGATATTACATCTATACTGTGGATGCTAGCTATTGATCCAGGGACTAGTATTGTAAACACAGGGGGCTCTATCTTATCTAAGATTGGGACCCCTACAAGCTGTCCTTAGCCTCCCCGGAAACGGTGCCAGAAAAAGCTTGACGATGGCTCACCTGATTGTTGAGCTTCATTGGGAGACCCCAAGAGGAAGGTATGATGAGCACAACAACAACTTTTTCCCTCAGTAAAAAACCAAGGTTATCGAACCAGTAGGAGGAAGGAAACGAGTCAAAGGTGTTGCTAGCAACTTGGAAACCTGCAGAACACAAACTCAAGACTTTGCCCCAACGAACAGTGAGGTTGTCAATCTCACCGGTTTGCTGAAAACAAAGGATTAACTTTATGGTGTGGAAGATAATAGTGGTTTGCAGAAAGTAAACAGTAACAGTGGAAGATGTATCAATGGTAAATATTGGACCGGGGTCCATAGTTCCCTAGAGGTGCTCTCCTTAAGATAAACAAACATGGCATGCTGGGTAAAGAAATTACAGTAGGGCAATTGACGGGACTGAGCAAGGCATAATAATGCAATACTAGACATTCATGATCCTATGAGATTTGATTGGGCAATACAACAAGATACATAGACCGCCATCCAACTGCATATATGACTAGTAATCCACCTTCAGGTTATCATCTGACCCCCCTACAGTATTAAGTTGCAAGCAACGAATAACTGCTTTAAGAAAAGTGTGTAAGGTAAACAATCCACTTGTTCCATGAACAAGAGACTGTTGTTTTCTCCCTAGTAGCAACAACACATCTACAACCTTAGAGATTTCTGTCACTTCCCTTAGATTAAATAGAGGCATGAACCCACTATCAAGCATAAATACCCCCTCTTGGAGTCACTATCATCTACTTGGCCAAGATAGCTACTAGAAACAGAGAGCATGCAAGATCACAAACAACACAGACATGATAGAATCAATAAGACAAAACCAATAATCAATTTGACATAGTAATCTCAATATCCATCGGATCCCCACAAACACAACATACATGATTACAAATAGATGATCTTGATCAAGGACGGAGCTCACAAGATCTAAGCATGGTAGCACAAAGGAGGAGAGACAACCATCTAGCTACTACATGGACCCGTAGTCCAAGGTGGAACTACTCACGCTTCATACCGGAGGCTGGCATGACGAGGAAGAAGGCCTCTAGGATGATCTCCCCTCCGGCAGGGTGTCGGGAAGAACTTCAGCTTCCCCGATCTAGCAACGATGGTGGCGACGGCTACAGACTGTTTCGTGGAAGATTGATTGGTTCCTTAGGGTTTTGGTATCGGGGGGTCTTTATAGGCGAAGAGGCGAGGCAGGGGCACCCAGGGTGGTTGCACCCCCCAGGCGTGGGCCCAGCCAAGCCACGCGGCCAGGGGAGTGGCCCCCTGGTGGCTCCCCTCCGTCTCGTATTCCGGCTCTGTGTTCCCCACGGTAAAATATTGAATTTTGCTTTTGTCCCGCCCAATTCCGAGAATATTGATTTTCTGCCTTTTCTGGAACCAAAAACAGAAGAAAACAGGCAACTGGCACTGTGGCATCTTGGTAATAGGTTAGTACCAGAAAACATATAAAAACACCTCAAAGTGTATACAAAGCAAAAGAAAAGTAGATACTAAACAAGCATGAAACATCAAAAATTATAGATACGTTTCCGACGTATCACCCTATTAGAACATGGGCCATATCATAAGAGAATAGTGTATTAAGGTAACAAGACCAATTAAGGTAAACCAGAGCAAAGGCATTAAGTTCTATGGACAACCGTTATCCTAAGCAAGTGTGCTAGTCACAAGATTTCTCGTGTATCTCTTTGGGGTCAAGCAATTCGCAACACTATACCTATCTATATCATGAGTGATCTTGGGGAACTCTGGGCGGTGCATCCTAAGATGTTATTGCCTCCACAAATCACTTATATCAAATAGCCTATTAGTTCTACCCATGGAAGATAGAGACTAATGATAAGTTTTGTGACACTCCATGAATCCTTAGTAAATTCCTCAACAATGAATTGGACATCTCCAATCACTAGAATAATATCATGAATAGAGATAGCGTTTTCCAAAGATGGACACGGTTAGTTGTCAATCATAAATAGAGATAGCGTTTTCCAATGCTGCCCACTCATGCTATCTATTAAAGTCTCTCAAGTGCAAACTTCAATTGTTGAGCTCATAGAAAATCTATTTCTTAGTAACGAGACCATGCCAAAGAGTGGTATATGTTCAATCGAGACTGTGTAGGCTAGGAAGAACACTCACGACCATTACCAAGGTTTCCCTTTTCGGTATAATGATTTCTCATGACGGTCAGAGGAGTATTCTGACTTTTGGTTTTAACGCAGGCCCATGAGACTACCAATGCATACCCAAATATAGCATTTTTCTACATATGTTGGGCAACTCATAGCCAAACTCCAAGAGTTTCCACTTTTGCATTGTCCAAAGGCCAGCGGAGTTGTTAGCATCCCATGCGACAATGGCGGAAGACACGCATAAAGCAATATCTCACTTTGATTTCCAACACAAAATTTTGGCATATGTAATCTCAAAACTTTAAAACATCATTTCTTATTTGACAACTCACTCAGTAAGCATCTATTAAGACCATCATTTCCAACACTATGGGGTCGTGCTACTCCATAACCATTCACTTAAGACAATTCTGAATAGTGACAACTAGCAAGTTTTGAAGAACTTCTTTATTATATTTTTTCCTTTTCTTTTCAAAATGTAGAGAACATGGCAATGTATATTTAGATGATCACAATATTTTCACAAGATAGATAAAAGTTGGAAAAGGTGAATCAAAGCTATGGCTTGTCTCCTATGGGGCCTAACATGAGCAAGTATATCCCTTATATAAATATGAACAAAAACTCACCTAATCAAGCATTCGAAAACAGACAGATACACAATAGCATGAAAACTTTTTAAGATAAAGAACATTGCACAAGACTCTACACATGCAAAATAACCTCCCCAAGCTAGGAAAATACCAACTTGAGAAGATCATGAAAACAAAAGAGAAAATGTAGTTATCAAAAGAGAGTATAAGAAGTGATTACCTTCCCAAGCTTAAGTTAAAGTAAGGGTGACACACTTTACCGTTGAGGTTATTTTAACCTCCACTTTGATGGACAAAGAACCTTTCCTTCAGTGAATGTTTCATGATCCGATGTATGCCTTCCTTAAGAACATGGTAGGAACGAGATTAGAAACAAAACAAACTATTTTTGTGTTTTTGAAGACAGGGGTTTAGCTCACAAGTGATAAAAATACAAGTCCCACTGAGTCGGCTCATCAACCTAGACACCACGCTTAAGTCAACAAACTAATTCTAGAAGTGTGCTTATCCTAGATTGTGATGAAGTGTAAGTGATACAAAATATGAAACACGAGTGTGCAGCCCCTATGTGCTTATTTAAAAGAGGTTTGAGTTGGAAGGTTTTACCAGAGATGAATATGTAGTCATGTTGAATTGAAGCAATCAAGTGGCTCATGTGAGTGTTTGCATGGTTGGCACCACCATACACGTCGTCACATAGGGTTTAAGTCCCTGCAAAAATAACACACAAAATAAAATGCATCGGTTTGTTATACGAACATAGTTCATTTACCCCACCGATAAAAGGAAAGTAAAAAAGAAAACATGAACTTCTATAGAGAATTATAGTCTAGGAAGTTTCTGAGGTAGAATTTTTATTGCTTACAGATATTCGGCTTCTCCTCGATCAAGGGAGAAGATCCCATGTAGAGTTTCGAGGTTTTTAGAAGAAGTAGGGAGAAATTATATCGAAATTTTGATACCGGGGTTACCTTCACGTAGCGATTTTGTGGTCGTACCAACTATACGACCGGAATTATATGGCTGGAAAAATATTTCCTGCCGTATAGTTGGTCATTGGTCGTGTAGTAATCTGAAATAATAATTCTAAGCAGGTGTCGATATCTATACGGCGGCAACTATACGGCCGGACCAAAAAGGTCTCGCCGTATGGTTGGTCGTTAAACCTTCTGTGTCACAAGATATCCCGTCTGTCACTTTGGGGTCAAGCAATTCACAACATTATACCTATCTATATCATGAGTGATTTTGGGGAACTCTGTGCGGTGCATCCTAAGCTGCTATTGCCTCCGAAAATCACTTATAGAAAATGTCCTACTAGTTCTACCCATGGAAGAGTAGAGACTAATGATAAGTTTTGTGACACTCCGTGAATCCCTAGTAAATTCCTCAACAATGGATTGGACGTCTCCAATCACTAGAATAATATCATGAATAGAACAATGTAAAGAGAAAGCATAAAAATATTAATTAACAAGAACACACCACACTTCAATTACTCAAATCATCATAACATTATTAAAAGGGGGTTCAAGCCATTTTACAACCCATCACGGAGACCATGATGGGTAAGGATGAAGGAGTAGTGGCGATGGCGATGGTGATGACGACGCGGTGATGGTGGAGTCAGTGTGGTGATGGCGGCGTCCTCCTTCTCCTCCTCTTCTTTCTTGGATGGCTTGATGGTGTTAATGGAGATTGGATCTTGGTAGAGCTGTAGAGGCTATGGAGGCGGCACAGCAGTAGGGTGCCGTCGTGGAGGCGGTTGATACGTCCAAAATGTATCTACTTTCCCGAACACTTTTGCTATTGTTTCTCCTCTAAACTTGTGTGATTTGGATACAACTAACACGGACTGGCGCAGTTTTCAGCAAAATTACCTTGGTGTCTAGTTTTTGTGCAGAAAATCAACTATCAGAAAAAATCCCAGAAAATATACGAAAAATCCTATTTCACCAGAAGGCCCAGAGAGCCAGAAGACGAGACGGAGTGGCCTGGGGGGCCCACACCCCTGCCAGGCGCGGGTGGGCCCAGCCCCATGCCTAGGGGGGTGCGGCCACCCCAGGCACCCCCTCGGGATCCCTCTTCGCCTACAAGTTACTCTTTGACCTAAAAACCGGGGGGTCATCGTTTTTTCAGAAAGAGTTCCGCTCCGTCGCCACCATTAGAAACCAAGATTTGGATCCAGAAACAACGTTTTGGAACCCTCCCAGGACGGGGAATTTGGAGAGCATCATCGCCATCGTCATCACCAACGCCTCTCCATCAACCATAAATTTTTCCCTCATCCATGAGTGAGTAATCCCCCGCAGCAGGCTATGGGGATGGTAGGGATTGGATGAGTTCTATCATGTAATCAAATAAGATTGTTAGGGCATAGTGCCTAGTATCTCTATTAGTGCTATTTGACTTGATTGCAACTTGTTGTGCTTAATGCTTGTCACTAGGGCCCGAGTGCCATGATCTCAGATCTAAACTTATTATTGAAACATTATGATAGTATTGTTTCTGATCTTATCTGCAAGTTGTGTACACGTATCATTGTCCGGATCCAAAGGCCCCGAAGTGACAGAAATTGGGACAACCGGAGGGTATGGCTGTGGTGTGAGGATTACATGTGTTCACGGAGTGTTAATTCTTTGCTCCAGTTCTCTATTAAAAGGAGCACATTAATTGCCAGTAGTTCCCTAGAGGCCCCGCTGCCATGGGCTGGCTGGACAGAAGATGTTGTGCAAGTTCTCATTGCGAGCACGGATGACTATATATGGAGCACATGCCTATGATTGTTTAGTACTTGGATGCTTATTCTTATTTATCTGCAATGCCCTAGATCTTAAAGTTACACGTTGAGACTCGTCCATGCAACGCCCGTCCATCCATCCCTATGCCTACCACACTCATACCCTACTATTTGCTGCTACTGTTACTTTTGCTCATGTTTTACTGCTGATGTTCCTTTGTTGTTGCTACTACAAACTGTTGCTACTAATAAACTTTTGTGAGCAAGAACTATTTCCAGGTGCAGTTGAATTGACAACTCGGTTGTTAAGGCTTGCAAGTATTCTTTGGCTCCCCTTGTATCGAATCAATAAATTGGGTAATACTACCCGCGAAGACTGTTGTGATCCCCTATACTTGTGGGTCATCAAGACTATTTTCTGGTGTCGTTGCCGGGGAGCATAGCTTTATTTGTAAGTTCACTTGGATCTACTATTGTTCACTTCTACTCCTTTTGTAGCATCCCAATTGTCTAACAATTGTAATGCTACTTGGTCTAGTAATATAATGGCTACTTCCTACATATAATTGTTGCATCATCATTATATCATGCTCATGTCATCATGCCACCTTGCATTTGAGCATCATATAAAACCCTCTTTGGTTTGGTTCTTCTCTCATATGCATTGTTAATTGTATTTGCCTCTTGATATTGTATTTGGTTATTGATATATTGTTAAATGCCCAAGTTGAGTTGGGGGCATATCTTTTATTCCACTCCACCACCCTTTCTTGTCACCACCTTATAATTCCACCATCCAACTAAATATGAGCTTTGCACTTTAGTTGGTTTTACCTCTAGCTCATGTGGGTTGGGATGGATCCAATTCTATCTCCACATGCTCTCATATATGCACCATATTGTTTCCACATTATTGGTTTATGAGAGTCACATGGCCACCTTTGCATGCCTTGTGAGTGGAACCTTTCCCTAGCTTCCATATGGGTTGTTTTGGGGTTATTATCATGTTGGGATATTTTTGGGCTTAATAAATACCTAGTGGCACCTACACACTAGCATGTCCCATTTGTATTCAAATATGGTCATCCCCTTTCACTCCACATAGAACATTCCTTCAATCCTTAGCTTGGCCCTTACTCCATCTCTTGAGGATGCACATAAATAAATGCCATGAGATTTTATTTTGTTTTCACAAGATTAACACATGGCATTAAATACTTGCATGGGCCATGCAACCATCACCACATGCATGGATGCAATTGTGCATGCCACATGCTTACTCCATAACCTTTCACATTCTCACTTCTTGTCTTGTCTCTTGTTATGCTTGATTCAAAACCCTTGAGCTTGTATTTGAATTTGAGTCAACCTTAGCTTTCCTAGCTAACTTATCATCTCTTTGCTAACAAGTGTTATTCCTCCCTCTCTTTAAACCCTACCTTGATCTACCTCCAAACCCTAAACCATCACCCTCTCTCTCTCTTATACCCTATCTAAGATCCTCCCTAATCACCTACCCCCTCTCTCCTAAACCCTAACCTAGCTAACCACACCTCTCTCACCCCCTCTCTCTACCTAGCTCGACCCCACATGATCTACCCCTCCTCCTAGCCAAACCCTAACCCAAGCACCTCATTTAAGCTAACCCTAGCTCCCCTCCCCTCTCTATCGGCTCCCCCTATCTTCCTACCAGGCATCTCCTCCACGCCACCTCCCTTGGTCCCTCCCCAGCCCTCTCTCGGCTACAAGACAGAAAAGAGAGGGAAAGAGAGACCACCCGATCACCCCCCTCCTCACCTTTTGCAAAAGCCACCACCACCCCATGTGATCCTCCCTCTCTCTTATCTTCAACCCCAACCACCCAGAACTCCTCCCAGATCCCATCCAGGAGGCGCTCAAGCCCCTCACCCCTTTCCCTTCTTCCTACCAAGCCACCATGGCCATCTCCTCCTCCTAAACCCTAACTTTGGCCAGCAGCAAGAGGATGCGTCTAGAGCTGTGCAAGGCAGGGCCCAGATGTCCAGGAGGCTCCCCTGCATCCCCTTCGTCGACCAGCACCAGAGGGAGTGTCTGGGAAGCCCCGGGAAGCCGTCGCCGTCGCCATGGCCGGGAGGAACAGAGCTCCACGGTCGCGAGCCCGCCGCCAGATCCCCTCCACCTCAGCGTCGACGACCACGCCGGCGAGCTCCTGGTGAGCCTCTTAACCCCCTAGACACGATCTCCTTCTTCCTCCTGCGCCGTAGCTCCGCCGCCTTCCGCTGAAGGCTCGGCACAAGGTCGCCAAGACTTTCGGCAGTTCAGCCCGCATGCACAACAACATCGCCGCAGTACCCTGTTCCTCTGCTTTTTCCCGTCGAACCAACCCTCCTTTGACGAAACTCAAAACACCAAAGTAGTAGTCCTTCTTTTCCTCTCCAAGTTTCGTTTTTACGACATCTTAAAATTCCCAGCCGTTTACTCGCCAACCTCAACCAAAGATCCGTTCAGCTGGCAGTTTTCGCGAATCGAAATACAGTTTTGTCAGATAACCTCCGGGAGGATTTCTAAAAAGCCCCCTAGAATTTTTGTCCTCAACCCGCTGTCCCTCCCTGCATGGCTTTCTTTTAAAAAGGAACCCCAGCTTTGTACAAACTCAACCCGCGAGCCCTGTGTGTCCCACGTGGCACCACACTGCGCATGCATGGCCCCATCTTCTCCTGTCCCCACATGTCTGTCTCTCGGGGTAGGTTTTTCTGTTTTCCTGTTTTAATTCAAACTTTTCCAAATCAATTGAAATTCCTATTTGTTTATAATCTGTTTAAATATGAATTAATTCATAACTTTCAAATGGTTTGGAATTTGAATTCAAACCCTATATGAAAAATGTTTTGTTTTTGAATGTCAATTCAAATTCTTAGTCAAATATTTTCAGAACTAATTCAAACTAGTCAAACCTTTGACTTTGACTCCATTTGACTAATTTTGACTTTAAAATAAATGTAAATTCATAAATCCAAATAATACAAATAATATATGTTTTGAGATCAGAAAAATGTGAGGAATTAAAATCGTCCATCCAAAATATATTTTGAACACTTAAAATTTCAAGTTGATTTAAATTACAATAAAATGCCCTTTTGCCTTAATAAATTAATAACTTTTGTTTTATAACTCCAAATTTGACAAATGATATGTCTAAAATGATTAGCTCGACGAGACCTTTCTGTTTATGCATTCCATGTTCTGAATTGCAGCATGCATCATATAAATATAAAGTATACAGCAACTTATTTGAGTATAAAAGGTGACTAAAACTCCATAAAATGTTTATTTCTTGTATTCTACACCTCACCCATGCCATGCTACTTTATTGCCATGCAAATTGTGCATCATTCATCATGGCATGGTTGTTTTCTTGTCGCATTTGATTCATATGTTTGTGCACTTTATTTATGTTGGCCCTTGTTTGTTTGATTCTTCTTCGAATAGACGCTGAGCAGGGGATATACCAAGAAACCCAGGAGCACTACCCAGATCCTTCTCTCGCTTCAAATGAGCTGCCAGGCAAGCACTACCACATGCTTGCATACATATAGTACCTATTGCCTCTATCTTATTCTTGCATCATTGAGTCGCGATTGCATTAAATTGAATCCCAAGTATTGCATAGCCTTTACTTTTAAACCCCACCGAAGCTTGTTCCTCCATCCCATGAGCCATTACTACAGGAGTTGTTTGAGCCATGCAGGTCGTAGAAACGACATGTGTAGGGTATGTGAGTGTCTGATGGATAACGAGGTACCTAAACAACTTAACCTGAGTAGTATGGGATAACTAATGAAAGTGGCACCGGTGAGCAATATCTTCTATTTGGTTTTTCATGCTCACTTGTGTCCCGTAGGACCCCGAGTACTTGATTCATGTTCCTTAAATATTCGCGCTATCCACATCCGGGAGGCTTATGGGACCCCCCTGAGCCAGAGCTTGATTCATTCTTATTTCTTGGGGCCGCAAACTAGTTTGAGGTTTTATTTACTATCATGTACTTATGCCATGCTTTACTGCTTTATTTAAATTGTGCGATGTACTGCACCAGATCGCTTTAGGATCGGGACACGATTTCGCGTATCGACAAGCCCACCACACTTTCGGTTCCGCCACCCAAACCTTGAGTCCGTTTGAGTCAGCTAACTTCGCTGGTAGCTTAATGGGTGGCCTCAAATATTTCTGAATCCTGTGATTGCTTTGTCGTGAATGCCTCGTTGGGTTTTGATTTGGTTTTTCCGAGGTTGATCGAGTGTGTGTTGCTATTTGTGCACCCCTGCAGGGTAAAACTTTCTGAAAGCCGTGTCCGCGGTTATGGACGACTTGGAGCACAGTTTCTCGATCATAGACAAGTATAACTAAAGTACCGCTTTTAATTTGACTAAGAAACTGACTAGTAAATATTGCAACACTCATGGAATGGATAATAAAACTGCCAACTGATGGGGGGGTTGTTCGTCCGCTTCCTCGTTGGTAAGCGAGGAGGAGGATGGATCTGTTAATATTACCATTATAACTATTGTCATTAATTCCCGGACATCCGTCTATCTTTGGTTAGGCGGATGGTTAGCGAGTATCTATAGAATTGCTAGGTATTATCTTTTCCTGCAATTGCGTCACCCCAGGTTGAGTCCCCTTTAGAGGCATAAATACTTGCTGAGTACCCCTAGGGTCTCACACAATAAATTATTTGATTCAGATGAACAGGTACACTCACAAGATGGATACTGGGTGGAGGAGACGGACGATGTGGGCAACGATCATTCGGTGTAGAGATTCCGGGAACGGGGATCCGTGAGATCTGTGGGCGGGATGTGTTTATTTATGGGGCATCTTATGCCGATTTGCTTCTTATCCGTACTCAGATCTTGTTTGCCGCTTCCGCCTGATACTCTGATGGTTGATGTATGAGGAGCTATCCTAAACTACTATATCTATCTAGGATATTTGGATCTTGCCGTATGGCGTTGCAATATTTCTATTTCTTTTAGATGGAATGGCTCTGATGTACTGTTGTATGGTGGCTTGCATACATACTCATTTGTGTATGTAGTTGATCCCTTCGCCGACACGCCTGCGTTCTAGTCCCGATGTTTGGAAATGGTTGGGACGGCCGAAAGGTCTACCTGTGAGTGGCATTTGGGCCCCACCGTACTATTTCAACAATTTCCGCTCATCCAGGCTTGTAACTAGGAGCGTAATTTACCGAGGTAGTTACAATTGGTATCAGAGCCATCCCGCCCTTCAGGGTCTCAGCCAAATGGTCGTTGTCAGTCTATCAAATATTTTTGGTAGCTATGTATACTAGGGAAAAACAAAACGCGAGAGTAGGACTGCTTCCACTTTTCTTCTTACCCACCCATCCACCTTTTTATGTTAAGGAAGTGTAACGTTTTCAATCCTCTTCTTAAAAGTTCAAACTAGGATTCACGTGTTCTGGGTTTCCGTAGTACCATAGGTTGAGTGAGTGTGTGTGTGTGTGTGTAATTCCTTGTCTATCTGTTGTATCCAACATGTTATCTTTATCTGCCTTTGGTTGTCAACTATTGGTACATTCCATACTGACAGGCTTTTGAATACCGGCGCGATCTATCTGACTCATTGTTAACCGGTGCCATCTTCTTAAGGGTGTCCTTCCTTCTAGCAACTCCACATTCTGTAAAACCATCAGTTGCTAATCGCTACCTGATAAGTGTTTTTGCGCATCTATTGGTATTTTAATGCCGAAAAATGCGGAATTTTTTTCTTTGATACATCTGTGCTTCCACACTCCTTTTCAGTCGTGTGTGAAACATTATCTATCTCCCTTTTATCAGCATGTCCAGGCTAACTCATTCTTTTTTCACCGACGCTTAATCCTAGAGTTTCATTTCATCTCCAATTCTCTTGGGCTAATTACATAACATGTGTCGATCCGATGCTGGTGATTGTAATTTGGTTCTCGACATAGCTATATAACACTTATCTTGAGTGGAATATGGAAAATTCAATCACCACTATCCTCCAAATGGTGACGGTTATCTCCTGTGATTTTGAGTACACCGCGATCATATCTATGCATATTCAAGCATCTTTGGCAATCCAGAGTTTCTCCAAGCACTACGGTGTCTATCATCTCATCCATCATGCTGCACATCCTTTTGAACCCCATATCTGCACAATTCTCCTGGATACGAGGGAATTGCATCTTTTCGTCTCTGATAGCTTTGCTTAAGGTATGAGCTATCATCGGTTCTTATCCAAGATCTCTTTATCTTTGTAACCGGTGATCCGATCGACAATGTGAACCAGGTGACATCTCTTTTTCTTCCGAAGGACCAGTTAACCTATTCTGTCGGCGCATCTTCTTCAACAGGAATCCTTACTCGTAACGATGATCTTTCAAAGAGCGTTGAGCTCAGAAAGTGTTTCGAGCATTTGTTCGTTCTCCCGCCTCTTGAACTTGGTATTCTGGGGATATCTTGTTAATCCACGGTGGTATATGTTGATAATATGCTTGCCTATTCGATATCAATGGAAGGACATGGAAGATCATCTATGTCTCTTTCTCTCAAGCTTCGTGAGCACTGCCCGTGTGCAAAGTCTCAAAGTGAGAATTCTGACTTTTTGAAGTCACATATCTCGACCACGTCCTTCTGCTAAATACATTACTTCAACTCTGGAATCAGCAAGTCCATTGTTAATTCCATACTCCATCTTCAACCAATCCGGAGTTGTTCCTTGTTGGCAAGTTATCATCGTCGTTCCGCTAAAGATTTCCCTCAAGGCTGCTAAATCTCTCTCCATCATTTCAAGAAGAACATGGAGTTCTTTCACCTCAATCTCGTTAAGTAATCTCTTGAAACCCTCTTGCTCTATCGTCTATGCTCAATCCACCGGAGGCCATGAAGACCTTCCAGATCTTGTATTCCTTCTGTTCAAGTGGTGCTATCTTTTTCTATATCTGTGAAATTTTGCAGTTGTATCCGTGATCTTCCTTTATATCTTTCCGGTGGCTTGGTACTTCCGACATGACGACAACATCATCATCTTTATCTATCTATGAATTCGGCGAATCGTTTGCACCTATCTTTGTTTTCTTACGGAGTTCCACGAGCTCTTCTTGTCAATACCTTCAGTCTGTTTCGGTAGTTGGATTGCATGATTTTCTTATTCATGTGCGGAGTAATGCTTTGAGTGCGGGATGGAGTAGCTACCATACCACTACTCTTATCATTCGCTCTTGTACATTGAATTGGTGAATTAATGTGATTTCACTCATTCCACAGAAGTTAGAAGTGGCCTTTATCCCTTGATACTTTTACTTCCGTCCTTGTTTTTCCGGAGTGCTCTTTCGAAGAAAGTAATCAATAATCTCTTGTTGGTGATCTCACCCTTTCTACACGGAGCAAAATCCTCAATTATCTGGTGGAAACAAACGCAAACTTTTTTTTTATCCTCGTCTTTCTACCGATGCTCGATATCCCCAAACAAGATTAAAGGAAACTATCTCTCTCTTTGTTTCATCAATTCTTTTCTGTGGTAAAGCCAATTATGGTTGATGCCATCAGCCGCAAATATATTGCGTTAGCCTCAAGGCTAAAGAAAGCAATAAGTATCTCTACAATAAACTCCAGATCCTGCATATTCTTTGCTCCTCGGGATTCCACCATGATCTGGCTTCACATCCATCTCTGGAAGTTATATCTGTGCACCTAAATTGCGTGATCCTTGGTTCTTACCGGCGCAACAAGAATCTAATCCGACGATGTCTAACTAAATCTTTCTGTTGTTATCAAGGGACTCTATTGTTTGAAGGCAATATGGTTTCCGTTTTTCATTTCTCAAATCCGAGAGAAGATACGATGCTATTGTCATAGTGGTTCAACCTCTCCAATCTAGCTCCTTTCTTCCGGCGAGACAAAGATTCATCCTCTCTCGTATCGGTAAATCTTTAATCTTAATGGTGTGTCTTTATTTATCCATGATACATCATCTTCTCCTTTTCTTTCACAAGTGGTTATATTCTTTTATCATGATTCTTGGGAAAACCGGAGCTATGCCCATCCTATCCTTCTTGTCTCACGACAATCCTTCAACTCTTCTAACCCGTTGTTTCTCAAGCAAAACGCAAGACTCGCAACAAGTCCAGCAAGTTTTGCAAGGTGTAGTGGTCGCACCATTCCGTTGTTCATCAACTTGGGAACGTGAGGGTCACCTTCGTTCGGACACCCGCCTCTTCTTGTGTTGTTCTCTTTTTCCTAGGAATCTCGGGGCGAGATTCTTGTTTAGTGGGGGAGAGTTGTAGCATCCCAATTGTCTAACAATTGTAATGCTACTTGGTCTAGTAATATAATGGCTACTTCCTATATATAATTGTTGCATCATCATTATATCATGCTCATGCCATCATGCCACCTTGCATTTGAGCATCATATAAAACCCTCTTTGGTTTGGTTCTTCTCTCATATGCATTGTTAATTGTATTTGCCTCTTGATATTGTATTTGGTTATTGATATATTGTTAAATACCCAAGTTGAGTTGGGGGCATATCTTTTATTCCACTCCACCACCCTTTCTTGTCACCACCTTATAATTCCACCATCCAACTAAATATGAGCTTTGCACTTTAGTTGGTTTTACCTCTAGCTCATGTGGGTTGGGATGGATCCAATTCTATCTCCACATGCTCTCATATATGCACCATATTGTTTCCACATTATTGGTTTATGAGAGTCACATGGCCACCTTTGCATGCCTTGTGAGTGGAACCTTTCCCTAGCTTCCATATGGGTTGTTTTGGGGTTATTATCATGTTGGGATATTTTTGGGCTTACTAAATACCTAGTGGCACCTACACACTAGCATGTCCCATTTGTATTCAAATATGGTCATCCCCTTTCACTCCACATAGAACATTCCTTCAATCCTTAGCTTGGCCCTTACTCCATCTTTTGAGGATGCACATAAATAAATGCCATAGGATTTATTTTGTTTTCACAAGATTAACACATGGCATTAAATACTTGCATGGGCCATGCAACCATCACCACATGCATGGATGCAATTGTGCATGCCACATGCTTACTCCATAACCTTTCAAATTCTCACTTCTTGTCTTGTCTCTTGTTATGCTTGATTCAAAACCCTTGAGCTTGTATTTGAATTTGAGTCAACCTTAGCTATCCTAGCTAACTTATCATCTCTTTGCTAACAAGTGTTTTTCCTCCCTCTCTTTAAACCCTACCTTGATCTACCTCCAAACCCTAAACCATCACCCTCTCTCTCTTATACCCTATCTAAGATCCTCCCTAATCACCTACCCCACCATCACCATACCCCCTCTCTCCTAAACCCTAACCTAGCTAACCACACCTATCTCACCCCCTCTCTCTGCCTAGCTCGACCCCACATGATCTACCCCTCCTCCTAGCCAAACCCTAACCCGAGCACCTCATTTAAGCTAACCCTAGCTCCCCTCCCCTCTCTCTCGGCTCCCCCTCTCTTCCTACCAGGCAGCTCCTCCACGCCACCTCCCTTGGTCCCTCCCCAGCCCTCTCTCGGCTACAAGACAGAAAAGAGAGGGAAAGAGAGACCACCCGATCACCCCCCTCCTCACCTTTTGCAAAAGCCACCACCACCCCATGTGATCCTCCCTCTCTCTTATCTTCAACCCCAACCACCCAGAACTCCTCCCAGATCCCATCCAGGAGGCGCTCAAGCCCCTCACCCCTTTCCCTTCTTCCTCCCAAGCCACCATGGCCATCTCCTCCTCCTAAACCCTAACTTCGGCCAGCAGCAAGAGGAGGCGTCTAGAGCTGTGCAAGGCAGAGCCCAGATGTCCAGGAGGCTCCCCTGCATCCCCTTCGTCGACCAGCACCAGAGGGAGCGTCTGGGAAGCCCCAGGAAGCCGTCGCCGTCGCCATGGCCGGGAGGAACCGAGCTCCACGGTCGCGAGCCCGCCGCCAGATCCCCTCCACCTCAGCGTCGACGACCACGCCGGCGAGCTCCTGGTGAGCCTCTTAACCCCCTAGACACGATCTCCTTCTTCCTCCTACGCCGTAGCTCCGCCGCCTTCCGTCGAGCGCTCAAGGCCGCCAAGCCGCTCGGCAGCTCAGCTCAGACGCACAACAACATCGCCGCAGTACCCTGTTCCTCTGCTTTTTCCCGTCGAACCAAACCTCCTTTAACGAAACTCAAAACACCAAAGTTGTAGTCCTTGTTTTCCTCTCCAAGTTTCGTTTTTACGACATCTTAAAATTCCCAGCCGTTTACTCGCCAACCTCAACCAAAGATCCGTTCAGCTGGCAGTTTTCGCGAATCGAAATACAGTTTCGTCAGACAACCTCCGGGAGGATTTCTAAAAAGCCCCCTAGACTTTTTGTCCTCAACCCGCTGTCCCTCCCTGCGTGGCTTTCTTTTAAAAAGGAACCCCAGCTTTGTACAAACTCAACTCATGAGCCTGTGTGTCCCACGTGGCACCACACTGCGCATGCATGGCCCCATCTTCTCCTGTCCCCACACGTCTGTCTCTCGGGGTAGGTTTTCCTGAGTAACAAAAGGTTTTTCTGTTTTCCTGCTTTAATTCAAACTTTTCCAAATCAATTCAAATTCAAATTTGTTTATAATCTGTTTAAATATGAATTAATTCATAACTTTCAAATGGTTTGGAATTTGAATTCAAACCCTATATGAAAAATGTTTTGTTTTTGAATGTCAATTCAAATTCTTAGTCAAATATTTTCAGAACTAATTCAAACTAGTCAAACCTTTGACTTTGACTCCATTTGACTAATTTTGACTTTAAAATAAATGTAAATTCATAAATCCAAATAATACAAATAATATATGTTTTGAGATCAGAAAAATGTGAGGAATTCAAATCTTCCATCCAAAATATATGTTGAACACTTAAAATTTCAAGTTGATTTAAATTACAATAAAATGCCCTTTTGCCTTAATAAATTAATAACTTTTGTTTTATAACTCCAAATTTGACAAATGATATGTCTAAAATGATTAGCTCGACGAGACCTTTCTGTTTATGCATTCCATGTTCTGAATTGCAGCATGCATCATATAAATATAAAGTATACAGCAACTTATTTGAGTATAAAAGGTGACGAAAACTCCATAAAATGTTTATTTCTTGTATTCTACACCTCACCCATGCCATGCTACTTTATTGCCATGCAAATTGTGCATCATTCATCATGGCATGGTTGTTTGCTTGTCGCATTTGATTCATATGCTTGTGCACTTTATTTATGTTGGCCCTTATTTGTTTGGTTCTTCTTCGAATAGACGCTGAGCAGGGGATATACCAAGAAACCCAGGAGCACTACCCAGATCCTTCTCTCGCTTCAATCGAGCCAGCAAGCACTACCACATGCTTGCATACATATAGTACCTATTGCCTCTATCTTATTCTTGCATCATTGAGTCGCGATTGCATTAAATTGAATTCCAAGTATTGCATAGCCTTTACTTTTAAAGCCCACCGAAGCTTGTTCCTCCATCCCATGAGCCATTACTACAGGAGTTGTTTGAGCCATGCGAGTCGTAGAACAGCATGTGTAGGGTATGTGAGTGTCTGATGGATAACGAGGTACCTAAACAACTTAACCTGAGTAGTATGGGATAACTAATGAAAGTGGCACCGGTGAGCAATATCTGCTATTTGGTTTTTCATGCTCACTTGTGTCCCGTAGGACCCCGAGTACTTGATTCCTGTTCCTTGAATATTCACGCTATCCACATCCAGGAGGCTTATGGGACCCCCTGAGCCAGAGCTTGATTCTTTCTTATTTCTTGGGGCCACAAACTAGTTTGAGGTTTTATTTACTATCATGTACTTATGCCATGCTTTACTGCTTTATTTAAATTGTGCGATGTCTTCGCACCTTATCTGCTTAGGATCGACACGATTTCGCCAGATCGACAAGCCCACCACACTTTCGGTTCCCGATCGTACCGCCCACCCAAACCTTGAGTCCGCTTTGAGTCAGCTAACTTCTGCTGGTAGCTTAATGGGTGGCCTCAAATATTTCTGAATCGTGATTGCTTTGTCATGAATGCCTCGTTGGGTTTTGATTTGGTTTTTCCGAGGTTGATCGAGTGTGTGTTGCTATTTGTGCACCCTGCAGGTAAAACTTTCGAAAGCCATGTCCGCGATTATGGGCGACTTGGAGCACGCTTTCGATCATAGACAAGTATAACTAAAGTACCGCTTTTAATTTGACTAAGAAACCGACTAGTAAATAGTGCAACACTCATGGAATGGATAATAAACGCCAGCGGATGGGGGTTGTTGTTCCGCTTCCTCGTTGGTAGCGAGGAGGATGGATCATTAATATTACCGTATAACTGTTGTCATTAATTCCGACATCCGTCTATCTTTGGTTAGGCGGATGGTTAGCGATTATCTATAGAATTGCTAGGTATTATCTTTTGCTGCAATTCGTCACCCCAGTTGAGTCCCTTTAGAGGCATAAAGACTTGCCGAAAATTCTAGGGTCTCACACGATAAATTATTTGATTCGGATGAACAGTACACTCACAAGATGGATCTTGGGTGGAGGAGACGGACGATGTGGGCAACGATCATTCGGTGTAGAGATTCCGAACGGGATCCGTGAGATCGTGGCGGATGTGTTTATTTATGGGGCATCTTATGCCGATTTGCTTCTTATCCGTACTCGGATCTTGTTTTCCGCTTCCGCCTGATACTCTGATGTTTGATGTATGAGGAGCTATCCTAAACTATTATATCTATCTAGGATATTTGGATCTTGCCGTATGGCGTTGCAATATTTATATTTCTTTTAGATGGAATGGCTCTGATGTACTGTTGTATGGTGGCTTGCATACATACTCATTTGTGTATGTAGTTGATCCCTTCGCCGATTACGCCTGCTTCTTGTCCCGATGTTTGGAAATGGTTGGGACGGCCGAAAGGTCTACCTGTGAGTGGCATTTGGGCCCCACCGTACTATTTCAACCATTTCCGCTCATCCAGGCTTGTAACTAGGAGCGTAATTTACCGAGGTAGTTACACCTTTCATCATGGGTAAGTCTCATGATGGAAAGTTCCCTATTTTACCATCCACTACAAGAAGAGGTATAGTCCTAAACACCTATGTTGCTCTTGATTCACCGTCTGTTATAAGTAAGTTTGTCACACCACCACCACATATTCATGCTACACACACTGCTATTACTATTGAATCTGAAACTGCTTTTGATGCTCATGATGTTACTTCTACTATGCTTGATGCGAGTGGTTCATTAGGTCCTTTCCTAGATGCTACTATGGCTAGTCTAGGAAATACTGAAACTCCTAGTGAAGACACTATTACACCTGTTAGATCACCTGAGTCTAGAGAGAGTTATGATATTAATGATGCTTACATTGAGTTCACTGATGAATTTGTTGAAGAGTGCTGAAACACACATGGTGCTAGTGCTATTAAGAGTCTCCTTGCTAGACATACCATTATTCCTAAACTATCCTTTGATCCTAAGTTTTCCACCTCTCCCATAGATATTAAAGATAAAGATTATGATTTCTCTCTTGATTTATCCTATTTGGACATTATTGAGAAAGAACCTTTTTGTGGAACTGAAAATGAGAGTGTTGTGGCTCATATGAATGATCTTTCCACTATGAATGCTTTATTCTCTGATGATTTTAAGATGCGCAAGTACTTTGTTACTAAGATCTTCCCTTTTTCACCAAAAGGATAATCTAGGGCTTGGTAATAGATTACCTCCTGGTTCCATTAATAGCCCTGATTGCTTGATTGCTTCTTTCTTCCAGAAATATTTTCCTCCCAGTGCTAGACATGCTAATTTGTAGAGACTTTTTGATTTTAAACAGGGAGAAGAAGATAAATTTCCTGAGTCATGGACAAGGTTATGTGCCTTGATTATGCACATCCTGGATGTCCATTGCCTAAGAATGAGCTTCTTTATATTTATTATAATGGACTAACTGATTATTCTAGGACCTACCTAGATAGCTTTTGCTGATTGTGTTTTCAGGAAAAGAACTCCAACAGATGCTGAAGAATTAATGGCTAGGATAAGCAAGAATTATGATGATTGGACTTCAACTGAGCTAAATATACCTGATCCTATTACTCCTGAACCAGTTGTGCATGAACCAGATCCAACACCAACATCAAAGAAGAGGGGAGTTATTGCATTAAATGATGAAGTGGTGAAGGAAGCTAAGAAGTGTCTAAAGGAGAAAGGTGTTATAGCTTAAGATGTGAAGAATCTTCCTTCTATAGAAGAATTATGTAAGCCAATTCCCCACTCATCTACTATTGAGGTACACTCTCTCCACTTTAATGAAGGTGATATTCCCTATGGTAAGCTTCCTGATCAATGCTTAGAGGAACTTGACATATTTATTGTTAAACAAGGTAATTTTAATAAACAAGTTCAGAATCATTTATTGGAAAACTCTAGAGCTATCAATGAGTTGAAAGATATTGTGGAAAGAACTTCTAATTATATTAAAATTCTTTGTAAACACTTTCAAATGGTTCAAACCCAACTTGATCAACTTGCTAAGGTACAAAAGGATATGCTAGTTAATGCCTCAGGAGATAAACATGCTTATGGAATTAGAACTAGGAGTGGTTTAGCTACTCAAGATCCTTTATATCATGAAGGACGCCCTAAAAGAATTGAGAAGGATTCTCAACAAGCTGAAAGTAGTGGTAGTCCTCGTAAGAGAAAGAAAAAGAAACATAAGATAGTTGAGGAACCACTTGAACCTGTTGTAGATCCTGATAGTATATCTGTCTCTGATGCTGAAACTGAGAGTGGTAATGATAAAAATGATACTCCTCATAAGAAGGAAGTTGAGGAAGAACCTGAGAAGCACACTAAGAACACCAGGTACACCAAGGAAGATTTTATTGCTAATAAACATGGTAAAGAGAGAGAACCTTGGGTGCATAAACCTATGCCTTGTCCAGGTAAGAAACACAAGTCAAAGGAGGAAGAACACTACAACAAGTTTTGTGAGTGGATGAAACCTTTATTTTTGCAAATTCCTTTTATTGATGCTATTAAGTTGCCTCCTTATTCGAAGTATATGAAGGATATTGTCTCTAATAAAAGGAAGATTCCTAATGAGGAAATTTCTACTTTCCTTGCTAATTATTCCTTCAATGGTAAGGTTCCAAAGAAACTTGGTGATCTAGGTATACCAACTATTCCTTGCTCTATTAAGAATAATTATGTTAGAACTGCTTTATGTGATTTGGGAGCTGGAGTTAGTGTTATGCCTTTTTCTCTCTACAAGAGACTCCAGCTAGAAAATTTCATACGAACTGATATATGTGAGGATATTCCTATTCAAGTAGGTGATAAGTCAACTACTATTTCATTCTCTAGAAAATTTGTGCTTGAGAAAATTTGACTGATAAGTCAACTACTATTCAACTACTATTCATGTTGGTATTTGTGCTTGAGAAAATTTCATACTCTAGAAAATTTGCAAATGGCTGATAAGTCAACTACTATTCATGTTGGTATATGTGAGGATGTTCCTATTCAAGTGGCTCATAATTGCTTGGTTTTGACTGATTTTGTTGTGCTTGAGATGCGTGAAGAAGATAATATGTCTATTATTCTTGGGAGACCTTTTCTTAATACTACAGGTGTTGTCATTAATTGTAATCAAGGAAAAGTAACATTCAATATTAATGACAAAGAGCATACTCTCTAATTCCCCAAGAAGGTTGCTAAGAGATATTGCCTGAATTCCATTGAAAATATTGAGAGCATCAAGGTTGGAGAAATATATTGTCCCATTCCACAAGAAAAATTTGAAACTATTATGATTGGGACCATTGCTATCAAGTATGAGGTAACATAATAACCTTGTGGAATGCAAATTTTTGTTTCATATAAGATTGTTTTGGTAACAAGACTTGATCAACCTTGTTAACAAAAGGATTTTTATGAAAATAATGTTTTAACCGTGGTTATTCTTGCTTTCTTTTATTTTTCTCCTTCCTAGTCTTTTCCTTTTCTTTTGCTAGCTTTGGTTTTGCTAGTTGTTTGCTTGTTAGAGTGTCTTAGAACTTCTATAATTTGGTTTTTGGTTTGCTTTTGCTTCTTCTAAAAAAATCTATTTCCGCGAGAAAATCAATTTTCATACCCTGGAAATTGGCCAAAAATAAAGTTTTCCGAAAAATCCCAGAAAAGTCAAAATAAATTTTTCCTCGAGAAAAGTGGCAGAGAGACACCTGGAGTGACCCAGGGGGCCACCCCTGGTAGGCGTGGCCTCCCTACAGGTGGCGCATGGGTGGGGTGTGGCCCACCTGGGCCCCTCTAAAGTCTCTCCTCGCAGCCATCTTCTTTCTCTCTCCTAAAACACACCGGAAAACTTGCTCAAGCTCGAGTTCCTGTTGTTCTTGGTCGCAATTTTCGATATCCTTGCTTAGCCCATCTTTGCTGTTGATTTATGGAGAGATTGCTCCTTGGTATGTGTCTCCTCCACTTGTCCAATTAGATTTGTGATTGGTAGATTGTATCTTGAGTATTTTTCTGCTATAGGTGACAGGTTGTGTGAGCTTTCATGCTTGTTCTATGCTTAGAGATTTCATTTTGATGCATGTGCAGGCCTCTAGCAAGTTCCTATAGTAGTTTCTCATCATTTATCAATTTGGAAATCACTTGGTTTGATGTTTGTCCAAAAATTTTAGAAAAGAAGATGAGTGCATTCCCACTAAATCAATATGACTTGGTGGTAACTGAGCCAATGAAAGTTCATTGTGAGGAAGGAGTTTTTCCTTCCATATATTCATGCCATGAATTTATGAGAATTGTGGGAATCTTCTAGGATTTCCAAACTATGATTGCCAATGCAGGGTTGGAACACTTTGTTGAAGGTGAACCATTTCAATATGTTAAGATAACCATGGTTGTTGTGCAGGACTTCCGGTTTACTTTGTCTACATCTAATCCCATGTTCCATTATAAAATATACAATGTAGCTGTAGACCTGCCTTTTGCTGATTTTTGTGTAGCAATTAGAGTACCTTAGTGGGGATCTTGTGAGAAGATCAAGGAGAGGCCCAAGTCACTTATGGATTTATATGCTGAGATTTTCCAAGGTTTCGACTTCTCAAAGGAAAATGGCAAGGATGGTCACTTGCGGAGGAGGAGGTCAACACATATGTGGCGGAGCTGTCCCTGCAAGAGGAGAATGTTGGAGAGGATGCTGAAGATGATTCGGTTCAGCCCTCCAACTTGGGAGAGTCTTCATACCAGCAGCCCTCATTTGATTAGGGTGCATCTTCTTATTCATCGCAAGCGCCTGGCTATGATCATTCCTATGATGACCCACCATCTTGGGGTTACTACCCGCACTATCGAGCCCCAATTAGGCCAAAAGCCTAAGCTTGGGGGGAGGTATACCAACATCACACTCACCTATATATCATAATCGGTCGGTTCTTTGTATATCCATTGTTTCGCTTTCTTTTTGGTTTTTGTTTCTGCTTTCTTAAAACAAAAAATACCAAAAATATTTTCATTGTTTCTCTTGGTTTGTTTTCTTTTCTTTTTAGCTTTGGTTTTCCTTAAAGAAAAAAATCCAAATAGATTTTGCTTTGTTTGCTTGGTTTGAAAAATTGAAAACACCAAAAATATTTGTTGTTCTTCTTTAGTTTTGTGAGTTCTTTGCAGGGTTCAGCCGTCCTCAGTGGATTTTGGTTTCATGTTATTATTCAAGTCACACAAATGAAGGGAAATAATGAAGATTAAGACAACTTGAGGTGTGGTAAGAGGCTGGTAACGAACTCTATTTGTTTTCATTTTTGTACATATACTCATCATGGTGAGCATGCTTAGTCTATTCATGTAAGGTGTATGTTACTGATGGATGCTTAGTAGTTCTTGCTTGTTTGTGATTAGCTCCAGCTTGCTAATAGTTTCTATCATGTCATATGAATGTTTGCTTCGATTGTTTTATTCGTATTTTGGTATGATATTGTGGTATCCTCCTCTGAAATTTTCATGTGAATCGACTTGGCACATGCTCACGCATGCATATGACTAAACAATAGTCAGTAAGCCTTGATGATTTATTTTGCCTCAGAGTTATTGTATCACTTTCATGCCATAATTAGTCATGTTTTGTTGCAAGCATGATTATGACAGTTATTGCTCTCTTGTTTGTCGCTCCCTCTCTATTGCTATCCTTCACTTGCAATGAGTATGAACTCTACTTGTGCATCCAACTCCACAAAACCAATACTGCCAACAGTGTCCACCATACCTACCTATTAGCATCATTTGCTATTTTAATACATATTCTATATGCCTTGTTTTCTTCCAAATAAAATGTTTGTCTGTTTTGAGAAAGTTAGTTAGTAAAGATCTCACAAACTTGATGACACACTTTATTCCTTGCACTTAATAATCCTGAACCATTGTGACTTGTCCATGAAAGTTATATGCTTGCAAATTATAGGCTGGGAGTTAGCAGAACCGTGCTGTCACGAGGAACGTTTTCAACACTTAGGGATACATATCTAGTTGATACCTTGCTCTTTTGTTTGCGGATGTCGATGGTGTGAAATAAAAGGGGAGCTTGTGAGTTCATGGAGTATATATATGTGTTAGAGAAATGGTTGGGCTACTAGCCTAAGCCATGCCTAATCATGGTAGAAACTTCCAGCACCACCAAAATGAGCATTCTGTGAAGAATCCTCAATAAAAAGCTATGCACATAGTAAATAAAAAGATCGCTGAGATGCTCATTGTCTGCTTGCCTTGTCATTTTGATCACGGGATAGCTCCTGTATTAGGTGCAAGGGGTACCCCGTTGGCGGTTCTCTATGATATGCATGTATGTACAATGACAAGAACTTACAGGTAACCAAAGTTGAGTAGCATGCGGAGTGGCCCTCGTACTCAAGGGACTTGGGATTTCCAGTTTATGGTATGTCAAGCATATAACTCATATTGGACCTCACTTTCACCTTAACCACATGAAGATACCTATGATAGGGGTAATGAGAGCTCAAAGCTCATGAGTACCTTCCTTTCAGCATTAGGAAGCCTTTCAAACTTTTCAAAACTTTTTTCACTCCCTTGTTGAGTCACCACTTATTCTATGAGCACCTTCTTGAGAGCATAATTGCCATTCTTGTGTTTGTTCCAAAACTTGGTTAATTATGTCTTGACTTTGATGCTTGTATCTCTGATATCTTTATTTCTAGTCTTCATGTGAACTTTAGAGGTGCGTTGGCATTTATATTGTGCTCTACAAGCAAAGGCAAGTGAGATACCACTCTATCATACCTTATTATGAGCATTACAATGTTGCTTATGTTTATGTTCCATGCTACTTATTATTATTGAGTTGGTTTCTCTTCATAGCTTGCAATGACTATTGAGTAGACTTGGTTGCATACTTCTTATTATGAATGGTTTAAGTATCTACTCCTGTGTTGAGAATATATACATCATATGAAGCAAATGTGTTCGTAAAAGTTCTTTTATCGCACTCAGTTTTCAACTGAATTGCTTGAGGACAAGCAATAAGCTAAGCTTGGGGGGAATTGATATGTCCAAAACGTATCTACTTTCCCGAACACTTCTGCTATTGTTTCTCCTCTAAAATTGTGTGATTTGGATACAACAAACACGGACTGATGTTGTTTTTAGCAGAATTACCTTGGTGTCTAGTTTTTGTGCAGAAAATCAACTATCAGGAAAAATCCCAGAAAATATGCCAAAATCCTATTTCACCAGAAGACCCACGGAGCCAGAAGTCGAGACGGAGTGGAGGCCTAGGGGCCCACACCCCTGCCAGGAGCGGGTGGGCCCAGCCCCGCGCCTAGGGGCGTGCGGCCACCCCAGGCACCCCCTCGGGATCCCTCTTGGCCTATAAGTTACCCCTTGACCAAAAATCGGGGGGGGGGGTCGTCGTTTTTCCAGAAAGAGTTCCGCTCCGCCGCCACCATCAGAAACCAAGATTCGGATCCAGAAACTCCATTCTGGCACCCTGTCAGGACGGGAATTTGGAGAGGATCATCGCCATCGTCATCACCAACGCCTCTCCATCAACCATCAATGTTTCCCTCATCCATGGGTGAGTAATCCCCCGTTGTAGGCTATGGGGATGGCAGGGATTGGATGAGTTCTATCATGTAATTGAATAAGATTGTTAGGGCTTAGTGCCTAGTATCTCTATTAGTGCTATTTGACTTTATTGCAACTTGTTGTGCTTAATGCTTGTCACTGGGGCCCGGGTGCCATGATCTCAAATCTGAACTTATTATTGAATCATTATGATACTATTATTTGTGATCTTATCTGCAAGTTGTGTACACATATCATTGTCTAGATCTAAAGGCCCCGAAGTGACAGAAATTGGGACAACCAGAGGGGATGGCTGTGGTGTGAGGATCACATGTGTTCATGGAGTGTTAATGCTTTGCTTTGGTGCTCTATTAAAAGGAGCGCCTTAATTGCCAGTAGTTCCCTAGAGGCCCCGCTGCCACAGGCTGGCTGGACAGAAGATGTTGTGCAAGTTCTCATTGCGAGCACGAATGACTATATATGGAGCACATGCCTATGATTGTTTAGTACTTGGATGCTTATTCTTATTTATCTTCAATGCCCTAGATTTTGAAGTTACATGCTGAGACTCGTCCATGCAACGCCCGTCCATCCATCCCTATGCCTACCGCACTCATATCCTACTATTTGCTGCTACTGTTACTTTTGCTCATGTTTTATTGTTGTTCTTGCTTTGCTGTTGCTAGTACAAACTGTTGCTACTAATAAACTTCTGTGAGAATGAACTATTTCCAGGTGCAGCTGAATTGACAACTCAGTTGTTAAGGATTGCAAATATTCTTTGGCTCCCCTTGTGTCGAATCAATAAATTGGGTAATACTACTTGCGAAGACTGTTGCGATCCCCTATACGTGTGGGTCATCAGCGGTAGATGGGATCTAGATCTTGTATATGGTTGGTGGTGGCTTCCTCCTCTTTTCTTTGACTCCTTCCTCCTTTATATAGGCCTTGGGGGTTCCCTAGGGTTTCCCCAATACCGTCATATGACTTAGGAAAGGTTCTGGAGCTTCCGGGGGCGAAATCCCATCGTTTGCGACCTTTTGGTCAACTATACGGCGTGAGCTATACGGCCGGAATTTTTTCTCCCGCCGTATTTTCTGGTCGTTAAACCTTTGGGTGTCTTTCGTATTTGGTCGCTATTTCTTCATACGAACTCTGTTTTGGGTGTTCTTGGAGACGTTGGATTTGTCTTGATGAGGGATACAACCTCGGTGGTCTTGGATCTTTATTTTGAGAAGTTGGAAAATTTCACTTTTTCCAACACCTCAAATGGCTAAGTCTGGTCCTGCAGCTCCTCCATATTATGCTCTCTTTGTTCCTTTTTCCTTTGTTTTATCCATAATCATCATCAACACCTACACACATGTAAAATACAAGGAAGAGGGATAAAATTCTACCTAAACTACTAAATGTGCACAACTCATATTGATTTTAATGAAAATAAGTAATCATGCATATCAGGCATAGCGATAGTTATATGGAGCATGATATGATAGGCAAATGACACAATTTATATAGCTAAAAAGTGTTGTATTATCACATCCATCAACCTTTTGAATACACACGTAGAATGTATAACACCCGCACGTGATGCTTTGAAGCGATGAGTCTTAGTGATACGTCAAAAACGTATCTATAATTTTTGATGCACCATGCTTGTTTACTATCTACTTTTCTTTGCTTTGTCCACACTTTGAGGTGTTTTTATATGTTTTCTGGTACTAACCTATTAACAAGTTGCCACAGTGCCAGTTGCCTGTTTTCTTCTCTTTTTGGTTCCAGAAAGGCAGAAAAATCAATATTCTCGGAATTAGACGGGACAAAAACCAAAGTCAATATTTTACCGTGGGCAACACGAAGCCAGAAGACGAGACGGATAAGGCTCACCAGGGGGCCACACCCCTTGGCCGTGCGGGTGGGCCCACCTAGCGCCTGGGGTGTGCAGCCGCCCTGGTGGCCCCCTGGCTCGCCCCTTCGCCTATAAGAAGCCCTCGATGCGGAAACCCTAGGAACCCGATCAAAATTCCACAAAACCTTCTGTGGCCGCCGCCACCATCGTCCCTAGATCGGGGGATCTGAAACTCTTCACGGCACCCTGCCGGAGGGGAGATCATCCTGGAGGCCTTCTTCTTCATCATGCCAGCCTCCGGTATGAAGCGTGAGTACTTCCACCTTGGACTACGGGTCCATGTAGTAGCTAGATGGTTGTATCTCATCCTTTGTGCTTTCATGTATAGATCTTGTGAGCTCCGTTCATGATCAAGATCTAATCTATTTGTAATCATGCATGTTGTGTTTGCGGGGATCTCATGGATATCGAGATTACTATGTCAGATTGATTAATGGTTTTGTCTTATGATTCTATCATGTCTGTGTTATTTGTGATCTTGCATGCTCTCCGTTGTTAGTAGCTATCTTGGCCAAGTAGTTTCTAGTGACTCCAAGAGGGGGTATTTATGCTCGATAGTGGGTTCATGCCTCTAGTTTCCAAGGGAAGTGACATAAATCTCTTCGGTTGTAGATGTGTTGTTGCCACTAGGCAGAAAACAATGGTCTCTTGTTCATGGAACAAGTGGATTGTTTACCTTACACACTTTGCTTAAAGCAGTTGTTTGTTGTTTGCAACTTAATACTGGAGGGGGTTCAGATGATAACCTGAAGGTGGACTTCTAGTCATAGATGCAGTTGGATGGCGGTCTATGTATCTTGTTGTATTGCCCAATCAAATCTCATAGGATCTTTTTGTCTAGTATTGCATTGTTATGTCTTGCTCAGTTCCTGTCAATTGTCCTACCGTAATTTGTTTACCCAGCATGTCATGTTTGTTTATCTAAGGAGAACACCTCTAGTGAACTATGGACCCCGGTCCAATCCTTACCATTGGTACATCTTCCACTGTTACTATTTACTTGCTGCAAACCATCATCACCTTCCACACCATACAGTTAATCCTTTGTTACAACAACCGGTGAGATTGACAACCTCACTCTTGGTTGGGGCAAAGTCTTGAGTTTGTGTTGTCCAGGTTTCCTGTCACATCCCAAAATTTTCCAAATTTTGAAATGTGAAAAAATTAAATAAACAAAAGAAACAAATGTTGAAATTTAGGGTGAAAAGAAACTTTTTGCTTCTAAATGGAAACATCAAAACCCTACTTGAACAAAATTTGACTAAGAAAGGAACAAAAAAATATTCAAAAGATCAAATGCATTCATGCATGGTTGTATCTTGAAATTTAAAACACTTGGAAAAGTTAAACCAAAACCCTAAACCCTAATGAGAGAAATCATTTTCAAGATCACCCCAAAACTATGGCTTTGATCCATACAAAAAAATTAGCAACAAACATTTATAAATGATCAAAAATGGTAACAAAAATATTACAAAACCATGGAACTTGGTTTCACTAAATTTGAAGCCATGGATTTAATAAGATAAAAGGAAATAACTTCCAAGGCTAATAAAGCTCCTAACTAAAATCAACACTAAATTGAGATAAAAATAATCCTAAAAGGATTTAAAAAGATAAATAAATGTTAAATAAAATTATACAAATTGGAATCACCAATTTTGGAACTATAAATAAAAAGATATGGATTTTATAAGATAAAGAAAGAAATAATTAAATAAGAAATAATTGCAAAGACACTATAAACCTTGAATTAAATCCATAAGCAAATGGAATAAAAATTTACTGAATAAAAGATTATTTGAATAAAATTATATGGGCTTGAACCATATTCAAATTGTATTTAAATGAAAACAAAATTCCTAAAATAAATGATTAAATAAATCATGAGAAAAATAATTGAAATTGCCAAAATGGATTAAAAGTTATCTAATTAACTTAAACAGAATAAAAGAATTATTTGAATGAAATTATATGGGTTTAAACCATATTCAAATTTATTTAAATAAAGACAAAATGCCTAACTTAATTAAATATTAAACCATAAGAGAATATTTAAAATATTCTAAAATGGACTTTTAAAACACAATAATAAATGGTATAAACCTACTTAAAAAGTTTTGAAAAGGTTTGATAAAAATCTAAATTCAAATGGAGGTTTAAATCAATTGATTTGAATGAAAACAAAAATTAGAAATAGAAAAAGAAAAAGAAACAGAGAAGGGAAAAATATAGAAAAGGGTCCAACCCAACTAACCTACCCAGCCCTAGCCCAACAGCAGGCCCAGCAGCGAGCCCACCCGGGAAACACACCCTCAGCCCTTTTCTCACCACGTGTAACCCCACCCCATCTCACTGACCGCGTGACCCCACCTCTGCCACGTCATCGTCGTCCTCGCGCGACCTGTTCTTCCCCTCATTCCTCTGTTGTTTCCTGATTTGAATTCTTGGCTTCAATTCGCTTGATTACGCGCGTGATTTCCTCCAGTGACCAAGCTCGATTAAACGTCCCCCTCTCCTCTCTCTTTCCCCTCACTCCCCCTCACACGAACGCCCCTAGGCTGCGTGAATTCCTCGCTCGAACCCCCACTGCTCCGACGAGATTCAGACCAAATTCCGGCGAGCCCAGACCGCGCCCCTTGCCCTAGCCCACGCAGACTTGCTTGACAATGTTGTGCGCATCTTCCAGCAACCACCACTTGCCCGCGCACGCCCTAGACGCTCGGCAACGATGACGCCAACTCGCCACCGTCCTCTGCCTCAACTCCGGCGACTTCCCCTAGTAATCTCTAATCGCGCCTCTCCCTCTCATTGACTCTCTCGCACTCACCTCTCTCTTGAGCGTCTAACGACACTTTCTGCTTGTCTTCTCGTGGCTCGTAGCATCGCCCCCAACAACGGCGGTGCGTGCCCGATGCTGATACGAACTCCGGCGTGAGATTGCCGTCACGCCTGTGTGCCCCTTCGCCAGCTACTGCCACCTTGAGCACCACAGCAACCCCACGAACCCAGTGAGCCCCTCCTTCCTCTTCCTTGCTTCCTGTTTTCGCCAAATCGCCGCTGACAGAGCCGCCGCCGCAGTCTCCAGCCAGTGCCGCCCGTATCAGGTCATCGTGTTGTGAACCGTAGGATGCAAATCTGTTGGCTAGGATTAGATTTAGACGAAGGGGTATCTATTGATCAGATCCGTGTGTTGCCACTTAAATCTAACGTTCCACGTCGCACGATCCACGTGAATCGGTATCGTCCAGTAGGAAACAGACACATGGCCCAGCTTTGTTTTAAAAACGGAAATGAATCTATTAGATGTTTGATTTTGTAAAATCGATAATTTTTGATTCATATGTCCAAAAATTACAAATTTAATATCAATGGATTCAGAAAAATGTAAAATTTGCAACTATGGCCTTGGTTTAGTATTTTTCTTCTGAAAAATTAGGTGATTTTGCAGAAACATTGTTAGGACTATTTTGGATATAAAAATAGTTTTAAAAATTATTTTTGAGTAAATACTTTTGCAAATGGATTTTTTTTGAACTCTCTGACCCTAAACACTAACATTTGGATTTAGAAATGAATTTGGCTAACACAAGGAATTATTCCTTTGAATAAAAACATTTCTAGTAAAACAAAAATATTGCTATGATTTAAAAATGATTTTTGAGTGAAACCTTTTGCAAATGGATTTGTTTTACAACACTTTGACCATAAACACTAACATGGTGTTGAAAAACATATTTGGCTAACACTAGAAATTATTCCTTTGGATAAAAGCATTTCTAGCAAAACAAAAATGATTTAAAAAGGTTATTTTCACTAACTTGTTTTCAAATGCTTTTCCACATTTTATAAATGACCAGTAGGTGTTTAAAAATGTTTATAGCTTCAGAAGAAACCACTTTTTCAATAAAATAATGGTTTGCATGCTTGCATGCATTTCTTTGTTTTCATTATTTTATGTGGTGAATTGTTTGAATGCTAGTTTTGAATTTGTGCCTTGCTTGATTGAATTATATTGAACTTTGAAGAGTGTGACAATTGCAAGATCAAGCAGTGAACCTAGTTTCTCTACTAAGAAGGCAAGTGGTGCTTCATGTATATTTTGTCATATTATTTTGACTATGCATTAGTGATATTTTGAGTAGGACTTGCATGGAAATTTTCTAAGTATCTATACTAAGCTATATCTTGGGAAATCCTAGTAGATGTTGTCTTAGTGGAATTTTCCCTAAGTTAAGATTCTTGCTACTATCATGCTTAGCCTAGCTAGTAGAAACCAAGGGTGGATTATTCATGCTATGAAATATTTCTAAGTCTATGACTTGTGATTTTGCTTAATAAAAACATCTATGTGAATGAATCACCTGGGTGCAATGGTGAGAATGGTTTGTGTTGAGTGGTTACACAAGGACCATGTTGATGGCTACCTTGTGTATCACACTTGTGGAAAGCTACCCAGGAACAAAGAGATTTGAGATGTTAAGTGTTGAGAAGATTCTAGTGCAGCCACATGGCATATGGGCTCTGCCTTGATCATATAGTTTGCAATAACTTAGCCAGATCGACAGAAGGTGGTAGGGGTGATAGGATGGAACGCGTACATGGTGGTCTGAGGGAATGCTTCTGAAAAGTCTCGTCTCGATGCATGTCGAGTCTTGTGGAAAAGTGCACCACCTCTCGAGAGGGTAAAACCTAAGTACTTAGCCGTGTCCCCGGCTATGGAAAATTTGAGCATCAAGACATTGAAGCTATCAAGGATCTCCTCATCCCAATTTCTAAGTTAAAAACTTGTGGTTGAACAGGGGTAAAGGTTCACCAGTTTCTATTGGTGGTTCCTTGGGTTATTTGGACAAACAAAAACTTTGTATTTTCAACTAATAAGGAAAACCTTATTTTGAGCAAAGCAAGCCTAAGATACACCTAGCCAAATTCATATAGATGATAGATACTACTATTCTACCATAGTATCACTTTCCAATACAATTCAAATGCATTGACCCTTGTGGCTGTAACTTATTATGTTGCAGCTTTGTTTGATGTTAGTGAAGTTTGTTGAGTAGGGATTACAAGTCTACAACCAACATGTTTTCCTGTGGCACTTGAAGATGAAGGGATCCATGCTATATAGTTATATTTGTTGCATTCTAATGATATAGCCAAATGAGCTATGTAAGATGTAATGAATTATTTTATTCCTGGTTATAAGTTGTAATATGACCTTTGTTTCTTGATAATACATCTTAAACTATGGATGCTAAATATTCTATCTAGGGACTAGCATTGTAAACACAGGGATCTCTACCTTATCAGGTTGGGACCTCTATAGATGGTATCCGAGCACTGTGTTGCCTGTAGGATTGTAACCCTAGGATTGGACAAAACCCATTAGAAAAATAGGAGTTGTATTTCTTCAAACTTATTTACAAACAATCTTGTAAACTCTTTCCTCAACATTTTGTTTTGGATTCTACATCTCTCCCTTTTTCAACTTGTTGGACAAAAACTTCAACATGAGCAAAGACTTCAACATCACCAATGACTTCAACTTTAGTTTCACCAAGGACTTCAACTTGGACATCACTAAGGACTACAAGTGAGACAAGAAATATTACTCAAGACTTGGAGACTAAGGAAACATAACTTAGAAGGAACCATCATCACCCTTGAGCTTAGTGATCAAGATGCAAGAATTTCTTCCAAGGATACCTTGATCTTGTTCATGAAGTATCAACTAAGAAGATAGGATGATCTCAAGTGAACCCCATAGTTGGACCACCATACTAGTGTTTAGTTTAAATCGAATTATTGATCACACCAACTTATGTGGTGTAGCAAAAATATTTTGTTGCCTAAAATATGCTTGAATCTTGTTGTTTGAGGGGAATTCATGATTGTGATTGCTTGAACATTGCTTTGTGTGAATTGTTTTGTGTGAGTAGAATTCTTCCTCTAGAAACCTTTTGCCTAATCTAATCCCAATCCAACTCAAACAGATGACTTCTCTGAGAGACTCCAACATCAAGGATGGTGACAACAACAACCAAGAGATACACATGAGATAACAACTACTAGCAACCCAAGCTTAGTGGAATCAAGTGAAAACTCAGTTTTTAGCCAACAACATTTAGTTAGACCTAGCCATGCAAAAATTCTTGGAAACCCAATCCCAATTGTTGCAAAGGATGACCAATCGGATGATCAACATAAGAAGCAACCCTTCCCAAAGTGATTGTGACAACAATGATATCAAGGATGATATTATAGAAGGAACTCAATCTTGCAATATTTGTGGAGACATAGGACACACTTACAAAGAGCATATGGACCAATGCCCTAATTGTGAAGAGAAACATCCAACTAGACAATTCCCCACATCTCAAGTTTCTTGTTTCCTATGTGAAGGAAATAATCATGTCCCTATCCAATGCCCCATCTATCCTATAGTTCAACAAATGAAACAAGATGGAATGCACAAAATGTTTGGAAACCTCCATGAAGGAACAACTTCTACCAAGAAGGATGAAGACAAAGTTAAGTCTCAGTTTGCACCTCCATACATTGTGACCCACCATGGTGGACAAAAGAGGAAACATGGACGTTATCCTAGGAATCGTTCTAAGAATCGAGGAAGTTTTCCCACCTTTATGGTGAAATATGAGGAACATGAACTAAGAGCCCTCCTAGATTTGGAGAGACACAAGAAGAAGAAGGGTATTAGCCAAGTGATGTGCCACAAATGCAAAGAGCTAGGCCATTATGCATCACTTTGTCCAGAAAAGGAGAAAGTCAAGGCAAGAAAACCTATGAGAGACATCAACCTTGTCACATGTTTCAAATGTGGAAACAAAGGACACTATGCAAACAACTGTCCAGAGAAGTTACATCAAGATCTCAAGTAATCCAAGATGTAATCTAGTTAAAAACCTTTTAAGGGTGATAGTGCCCTAGTTGTCTTGAAGCCAAATTGTAACCTCTAGCCTTCCTGAATCTCGGGACGAGATTCCTTTTAAGGGTGGTAGTCTGTCACATCCCAAAATTTTTCAAATTTTGAAATGTGAAAAAAAAAGAAACAAATGTTGAAATTTAGGGTGAAAAGAAACTTTTTTCTTCTAAATGGAAACATCAAAACCATACGTCGAAAAAATTTGAATAAGAAAGCAACAAACAAATATTCAAAAGATCAAATGCATTCATGCATGGATGTATCTTGATTTTTAAAACACTTGGAAAACTTAAACCAAAACCCTAAACCCTAATGAGAGAAATCATTTCTAAGATCACCAAGACTATGGGTTTGATCCATACAAAAAAATTATCAACAAATATTTATAAATGATCAAAAATGGTAAACAAATATATTACAAAACCATGGAAATTGGTTTCACTAAATTTGAAGCCATGGATAAAAACTGATGGATTTAATAATATAAAAGGAAATAAATTCCAAGGCAAATAAATCTCCTGACTAAAATCAACAATAAATTGTGAGAAAAGTAATCCTAAAAGGATTTAAAAAGATAAACAAATACTAAATAAAATTATACAAATTGGAATCACCAATTTTGAAACTATAAATAAAAAGATATGGATTTTATAAGATAAAGAAAGAAATAATTAAATAAGAAATAATTGCAAAGACAATATAAACCTTGAATTAAATCCATAAGCAAATGGAATAAAATTTTACTGAATCAAATAAAGTAATAAAATATTATTTGAATAAAATTATACGGGCTTGAACCATATTGAAATTGTATTTAAATGAAAACAAAATTCCTAAAATAAATGATTAAATAAATCATGAGAAAAATAATTGAAATTGCCAAAATAGATTAAAAGTTATCTAATTAACTTAAAGAGAATAAAAGAATTATTTGAATGAAATTATATGGGTTTAAACCATATTCAAATTTATTTATATAAAGACAAAATGCCTAACTTAATTAAATATTAAACCATAAGAGAATATTTAAAATATTCTAAAATGGACTTTTAAAACACAATAATAAATGGTACAAACCTACTGAAAAAGTTCTGAAAAGGTTTGATAAAAATCTGAATTCAAATGGAGGTTTAAATCAATTGATTTGAATGAAAACAGAAATTAGAAATATAGAAAGAAAAAGAAACAGAGCAGGAAAAAAATAGAAAAGGGTCCAACCCAACTAACCTACCCAGCCCCATCCCAACAGCAGGCCCAGCAGCGAGCCCAACCGAGAAATACACACTCTACCTAGATCTTTTCACACCGCGCGTAACCCTACTCCGTCTAGCTGACCGCGTGACCCCACCCCTGCCACGTCATCGTCGTCCCCGCGTGACCTGTTCTTCCCCTCATTCCTCTATCGTTCCCCGCGTTGAATTCTCGGCTTCAATTCGCTTGCTTACGCGCGTGATTTCCTCCAGCGACCAAGCTCGATTAAACGTCCCCCTCTCCTCTCTCTTTCCCCTCATTCCCCCTCACACGAACGCCCCTAGGATGCACGAATTCCTCGCTTGAACCCCCACTGCTCCGACGAGCTTCGAAGAAAATTCCGGCGAGCCCAGACCGTGCCCCTTTCCCTAGCCCACGCTTGGTTGACAACAATGTGCGCATCTGCCAGCAACCTCCACTTGCCCGCGCGCGCCCTAGACGCTCGGCAACGACGACGCCAACTCGCCACCGTCCTCTGCCTCAACTCCGGCGACTTCCCCTGGTAATCTCTGACCACGCCTCTCCCACTCATTGACGCTCTCGCACTCACCTCACTCTTGCGTGTCTAACGACACTTTCTTCTTGTCTTCTCATGGCTCGTAGCGTCGCCCCCGACAATGGTCGTACGTCCCCGACGCTGATACGAACTCCGGAGAGAGATTGTCGTCACGCCCGTGCGCCCCTTCGCCAGCTACTGCCACCTTGAGCACCACAGGAACCCCGCGAACCCAGTGAGCCCCTCCTTCCTCTTCCTTGCTTCTTGTTTTTGCCGGACCGCCGCTGACAGTCGTCGCCGCCGCCTTTGCCAGCCAGCGCTGCCCGTATTAGGTCATCGCGTTGTGAACCGTAGGATGCAAATCTGTTGACTAGGATTAGATTTAGACGAAGGGGTATCTGTTGATCAGATCTATGCGTTGCCACTTAAATCTAACTGTCCATGTTGGACGATCCACGCGAATCGGTATCGTCCAGTAGGAAACAGACACGTGGCCTAGCTTTTGTTTTAAAAACAGAAATGAATATATTAGATGTTTGATTTTGTAAAATCAATAACTTTTGATTTGTATGTACAAAAATTACAAATTTTATATTAATGGATTCAGAAAAATGTAAACTTTGCAACTATGGCCTTGGTTTAGTATTTTTCTTCTAAAAAATAAGTGATTTTGCAAAAACATTATTAGGACAATTTTGGATATAAAAATTGTTTGAAAAATGATTTTTGAGTAAATCCTTTTGCAAATGGATTTGTTTTGAACTCTCTGACCCTAAACACTAACATTTGGATTTAGAAATTAATTTTTCTAACACAAGGAATTATTCTTTTGAATAAAAGCATTTCTAGTAAAATAAAAATGTTGTTATGATTTAAAAATGATTTTTGAGTGAAACCTTTTGAAAATGGATTTGTTTTAAAACACTCTGACCATAAAACTAACATTTGTGTTTAAAAACATATTTGGTAACACTAGAAATTATTCCATTGGATAAAAGCATTTCTAGCAAAACAAAAATGATTTAAAAAGGTTATTTTCACTAACTTGTTTTCAAATGCTTTTCCACATTTTATAAATGACCAGTAGGTGTTTTAAAATGTTTATTCCTTTTGTAGAAACCACTTTTTCAATAAAACAATCTTTTTCATGCATTTCTATGTTTTTATTATTTTATGTGGTAAATTGTTTGAATGCTAGTTTTGAATTTGTGCCTTGCTTGATTGAATTGTAGTAAACTTTGAAGAGTGTGACAATTGCAAGATCAAGGAGTGAACCTAGTTTATCTACTAAAAAGGCAAGTGGTGCTTCATGTATATTTTTTCCTATTATTTTGACTATGCATTAGTGATATTTGGAGTAGGACTTGCATGGAAATTTTCTAAGTATCTATACTAAGCTATATCTTGGGAAATCCTAGTAGATGTTGTCTTAGTGGAATTTTCCCTAAGTTAAGATTCTTGCTACTATCATGCTTAGCCTAGCTAGTAGAAACCAAGGGTGGATTATTCATGCTATGAAATATTTCTGAGTCTATGACTTGTGATTTTGCTTAATAAAAACATCTATGTGAATGAATCACCTAGGTGCAATGGTGAGGATGGTTTGTGTTGAGTGGTTACACAAGGACCATGTTGATGGCTACCTTGTGTATCACACTTGTGGAAAGCTACCCAGGAACAAAGAGATTTGAGATGTTAAGTGTTGAGAAGATTCTAGTGCAGCCACATGGCATATGGGCTCTGCCTTGATCATATAGTTTGCAATAACTTAGCCAGATCGACAGAAGGTGGTAGGGGTGATAGGATGGAACACGTTCATGGTGGTCTAAGGGAATGCTTCTGAAAAGTCTCATCTCGATGCATGTCGAGTCTTGTGGGGAAAGTGCACCACCTCTTGATAGGGTAAAACCTAAGTACTTATCCGTGTCCCCGGCTATGGACAATTTGAGCATCAAGACATTGAAGCTATCAAGGATCTCCTCATCCCAATTTCTAAGTTAAAAACTTGTGGTTGAACAAGGGTAAAGGTTCACCAATTTCTATTGGTGGTTCCTTGGGTGATTTGGACAAACAAAAACTTGGTGTTTTCAACTAATAAGGAAAACTTTATTTTGAGCAAAGCAAGCCTAAGATACACCTAGCCAAATTCATATAGATGATAGATACTACTATTCTACGATAGTATCACTTTCCAATACAATTCAAATGTATTGACCCTTGTGGGTTGTAACTTATTATGTTGCAGGTTTGTTTGATGTTAGTGAAGTTTGTTGAGTTGGGATTACAAGTCTACAACCAACATGTTTGTCTGTGGCACTTGAAGATGAAGGGCTCCATTCTATATAGTTATATCTGCTACATTGTAATGAGATAGCCAAATTAGCTATGTAAGATGTAATGAATTATTTTATTCCTGGTTATAAGTTGTAATATGACCTTTGTTTCTTGATAATACATCTTAAACTGTGGATGCTAGCTTTCGATCCAGGGACTAGCTTTGTAAACACAGGGAACTCTACCTTATCTGGTTGGGACCTCTACATTTCCACATTGCTTGCAAAGCCTTTGAGACATTCCCTTCCTCCTATTGGTTCGATAACCTTGGTTTCTTACTAAGGGAAGACTTACTGATGTGCTACTTCACACCTTGCTCCTGGGGTTTCCCGACGAAGGGCTCCATGTCAACAAGAATTCATCACTTAGCAATAGTGCCTACTAAGGACGAACACTTTATTACTTGATATTTAGTGAGAGGGGTCATCTTATAGTGCTATCGTCGCGATCTAAGAAATATAAGATGCATAAAGGATTAACATCACATGCAATTCATAATATGTGTGATATGATATGGCCTTTCTTCTTGTGCCTTTGATCTCCATCTCCAAAGCACGGACATGATTTCCATCATCACCAGCATTGCTTCAAGGTCCATGGCGCCTCTTCATGGTCGTCCATCACCAATACCAACTATTACAACTACTTGGAATAAAGCTATTACATGATGAATAGACATGCATGTCTTAACAAATTTAAAGACAACCATTAGGTTACTGTCGGTTGCTAACTTACAATAAGGATCATTTCATACATCAAATATAATCACAATCACAGCATGGCCATATCACATCACATGCCCCTGCAAATACAAGTTAGACGCCTCTAATTTTCTTTGCATGTTTTACGTGGCTTGATGCTTTCGAATAAGAACTGTTCTTACCTATGAGCATGAACCACAACACTGATACAAGTGTTATCAAGTGCCCATTGTAAATTTAATCTTAACTATGGTGGGAGAAACAGACACCCGCAAAGCCACTTGTGCAATGCAAGTTGCACGTTCAGCATGGAGCAAGTCTCATGTACGACGACATGTAAGGTTAGCCTGGGCCGCTTCATCCCACCATTCCGCAAGATGCAAAGTACACGAAAAGAAAGTGACAACAAAAGCATCAACGCCCACAAAACCATTGTTCTCTACTTGTGAAACATATCTACTCATAGATTCAACTCTGATACCATTGTAGGGTTCGTTGAATGGAAAACAAAAAAATTCTATCGCAAGTACACATAAAACCAAGATCCAATCTATGGCAAACCCAAGATCTAATCTACAAGATCGGTGCAACGACATTGTAGAGAACTAACCCTTGTAGATCCAAAGCGTTTAACGAGATTGGATCTCGTGGTTGATGTAGTCAATCACTTGCCGATCTCAAGATCGCGTAGACGATCCTTCCAGCTGCGGTGACCCAGCATACCACTGCATGTGTAGTACACTATAGTCGTTGACATGACACCCACATAACACTTTTCCATAAATATCACATCCCTCGGAGTGGTACAACAGAAACATTGCGGGTCCATATTACAAAAATTCACACATTATTATTATTACAATACTAGAAGTTCAAGTCTTCAAAAGGTTTCAACTTACAAACCAAAATATAAAATGTTTCAGCGGAATTTAAAAGTAGCAAGTCCAATATCATATCCATAATTACCAATATCATATCCATCCTTTTCGGTGTCATGGGCAATCCTGTGATGAAGTCCATACCTATTTCCTCGCACTTCCATTTGGGAATTTCCAAAGGTTGTAATGGTCCTGCTAGACTTTGATGTTCAGCCTTAACCCTTTGGCAAGTATGGCATTCTGATACATATTTAGCAATGTCCCTTTTCATGTTATTCCACCAGAATAGTTCTTTCAAATCCATATACATCTTAGTACTTCCTGGATGTATACAGTATGGTGTAGCATGTGCTTCTCTGAGTATGACATCTCTAATCTCAGTCACATCTGGAACACAAAGACGGTCTTGAAACCATAAAGACTCATAATATCCAAGGTGAAAAACTGATTTTTGCCCTTGATATATCCTCTGAATTTCCTTAGCAATAAAAGGATCTTCTGCTTGATGTCTGAAAATTTCATGCTTAAGATCACTGTCCTGCTCTGCAACTACCTGCATAGTAGCTAATCCTCCAAGAACCTCTGTTATAATGAATTGCATCTCTAATCTTTCCAAGTCCATTTGTAACTCTTTTGGTAGCTCCCGATTTCTAGGCTGAATATCTGCACTCTTTCTCCTTAAAGCATCATCTACAACATTTGCTTTCCTTGGAGTATAGTTGATTGTTAAATCATAATCTTTGATTAGTTCCAACCAACGCTTCTGTCTCATATTCAACTCCTTTTGAGTAAAGAAATATTTGAGACTTTTATGGTCAGTGTATAACTCACATTTGACTCCAAAAAGAAAATACCTCCATCCTTTTAGCGCAAAAACTACTGCTGCTAACTCTAAATCATGAGTTGGATAGTTGACTTCATGTGGTTTCAGTTGTCTTGAACCATAAACAATGACTTTCCGATATTGCATTAACACACAACCCAACCCTTCTTTAGATGCATCACAGTATACTGTGAAGTCTTTCCCTGTTTCTGGAACTGCTAAAATTGGAGCTGTGGTTAACCTGGTCTTTAACTCCTGAAAACTTGCTTCACACTTCTCATCCCAATTGAATGGTGTATTCTTTCTTACCAATTTGGTCATTGGTCCAGCTATTTTGGAGAAACCTTCAATGAATATCCGATAATAACCAGCCATTCCTAAGAAACCTCGAATTTGCTTCACATTGGTTGGTGCAGTCCACTCTAGTACTGACTGGACCTTAGATGGATTTACAGCAATTCCATCTTTTCTGATCACATGGCCGAGGAATTCTACCTCATCTAGCCAAAATTCACACTTACTGAACTTAGCATAAAGTTTATGTTCCTGTAGTGTCTACAATGCTATTCTCAAATGATCAGCATGCTCTTCCTTATCCTTGGAATACATCAAAATATCATCAATAAAGACTATGACGAACTTATCCAAATATGGAATGAAGATTTTGTTCATCAGATTCATGAATATTGTTGGTGCATTGGTCAACCAAATGGTACAACCAGGTATTCATGGTGTCCATATCTTGAGACAAATGTTGTCTTTGGGACATCTTCCGGTTTGATTTTTATTTGATGGTATCCAGATCTTAAGTCGATCTTTGAAAATACTCCGGCTCCTTTCACTTGATCAAACAAATCTTGGATCCTTGGTGAAGGATACTTATTCTTGATAGTAACATTGTTCCAATTTCTATAATCTCCACACATCCTTCTTCCAAGATTATTGACGGGGATATGCCTACCGGGGTATACCCAGCTGGACGTTTCCTACTGGCCCAAGCGTCAGCGAGTGGGCCTGCAGGACGGCGACTGGATCAAGACTTGGCATGGACTCAAGAGAATGGAAACTGAAGGCCCAGAAGCGTAGCTAGGCCTAGTCGGACTAGGTCATAGAATCTCCGAATCCTTAACTAATTCGGTTGAGATCTGTAAACCCTAGGGAGGTGAGTCTATATAAACCTCCCTGGAGGACGCATAGAGGATACGTTCCATCACACACCCTAGCAACTCGCCGCCTAGCCGTCGAGCTCGCCCCATTGTACTCTCACCATAATACAATCTAGCAGGAGTAGGTCTTTACCCTCCGGGGGGCCGAACCTGGGTAAACCCTTGTGTCTCAGCCCTCATCTCGCACCGCAGATGGCTGGCCGCCCTTGCCCCATGTTCTACTACTCGCTGCCAATTGCAGCATCTGCCGTGGTCATTCCCACGACAATTATCACCTGCTTGCATCTCCTGAGCTTCATTCCTTAACTTATCAACAGGATACGCAGATCCTGCTGCTTCCCAGGTGCTCCTTTGGGCAAGATAGTTAAACACTGGATAATGTATATTCCCTGGGTTTTGAGAAGATGTTGATGATTCAAACACTCTCTCCTAAGGATCTTCTTCTTCATCCTGATTATCTATTGACATGGCATTTCTACTATTGTTACTAGGGTTAATTGTTGCACCCATCCAGCTAGATTATCCATCATTTTTGTCAGAACCATCTGTGGACATCTGGTGTTCATGGGATCCTTTATATGATCCCCTTCTCCAACCATCATAATTCTCAACAGGAAGTTCTGAATCAAAACCATCCTCTGAACCCTGTGGTACTTCATACCTCATATCCATAGTAGGATCATGTATAGGTTTAGGACTTGGTGAATAAGGATATGGTATAAAAGATTCAGGATCTATAGGTATATCCTTAAAGATAGGTGTTGCACTACTACTTGCTTCCTTTTCCAACTGGATTGCTAACTGCTTCCTCCTTTCCGGATTAGTTAGATCCTCTAACATGTCATTTTTATCTTCGACGATCACTTGATGTGTCTTATAAAAATACGCAACGAGTTTTCGGTATCTATCCATAAACTTGGAAGCTAACTTAGGATGTTTCTTAACCAAAGTAAGATGATCCGGTATAGGCTCCGAGTCTATATAATCATGAGTTATCACAGAAAATGTGCTACCTTCTAACTCCTTGGCTTTATGCTCCCGGATACTAGCTATCTCCTCCGCAACAGCAACATGATATGTTGTTAAGTGACTCCTACCTTCACCTGTAGGTAGATCGTGATATAACCCAAGATCCTCTGGAAGTCGGAGACTCACACGATACTTGGATAACATCCGGCCATCATAGTAGGTTATAGTGTTCACTGGAATTCTAGTTGGACAACTAAAAATCTTTAAAAGTTGACGAAGTTGGTCTGTGAATGATCCTTGATAATCATCAATAGTCTCCTCTTTCCTTACAAAAGTCTGTTTTGGAAACTATGGTGCCATAGCTCTATATATAAGAAAAATAGTTTTGATTAGTAACCAATAATATATTGCATCATAAAAAAGAATTATCACACATTGACAGGTCAGGCTCCTCGTAGAACACAACTTCTTGACATTCAGCTGCATACATTGGCACGTCTTCGGGATCCTCAGAGTCTAAGCAAGGGATCAAAGGAAAGGATGAGTAATAGCGTTACCCAACAAGTTCATTATATGCGAGGTGGGAAGTTTGGTGCTCTAACTACCACCTCGGACTATAATTCCTTGGTACTATGTAGTTTTCGTAAATCTTTCTTCAAAGATTGATTTTATTATGAAAATCTATGACCATCAGTCTTCATAGGTTGACCAGAACTTTCATGGAGTTCCTTTCCTGCCACGTTCGTAGCTCCTTCCCGGAATAGGGAGTAACAAGTTACAATTCTTACACTCTGCAGAGGTGCGTTACTTTACCCATGAGAGATCAACTCCTTGTTGCACAACCGGGCGTACTTTCCCGTCCACAATTCCATGATGTGGGGCCCAGTAGTTGGTCCAAGCCAATCACTGTCCCCTTCGTGACCTCGCATGCCTCCTTGGTGTACACCATGCCCACATATTGAATTATGGCAATGGTTTGTACAAACCGTTAGATGCCAGAACTATCGTGGGACGTTGAGGGTTCCCATCCATATGTTGCATATCCTCTATGAATTACCAATTAATATGCACGCTACGAGGATAACAGCCATGACCTGCACATTCGGCTTCATGCGAGAGGAAGAAGATACAACTGACTTCTCTGTCCCATTCCAAATCTCATGGCTAACGCATAATATACGGCGCTAGAATTACTGATGTTAGGGGTTATTAAGTCCTTAATTGATCATCATTGTTGCAAATAGAACCCTAAGTTCTATTGCTCCATTATATCATCACTTAGGATGATATCTATGATTTCTTTAATTGTGAAAATAATATTTTCTTTCTTTGGAGTATATATGATAACACACAATTTGCAAATACGTTGATAAAAACTCTTCAAAGGATATGATCAAGTGATGAACTTGCCTTGTGATGGCAAGGTAGTGAAGTCTGATGCTTGCACTGGACCTTGAGCTTCTATGTCTACAAAAACATCATTATTGCCCGGTAAGGACAATATTTAAAAAAGCAAAATGATTATGCAAAGTAATGTAATGCATCATTTAGCTATATATGTATTCTTCCCCATTTATTTAAATTATAAAAATTCTTTTAATGAGAAAGAATTTATAAATATTATTTTTTTAATATTTATTGAATATTGTATTCTTTTATTTTATTTTAATTTATTTGCCTTTTATTTAATTAATAATTCCTTTAAGAATTATCATTAATTATCAAAAATTTGACATCAAATATTTGTTTAGTATTTTTCTAAAATACTAAAATATTAATAATGAAAGTGATTTTATTTATTTTTATCATCTTTCAATAATTTTGTAAAATTCCATAAGGAATATATAAATTACAAAATTCTTAATAAAATTTATATGTCTAAAATTTTATTTCTTAATTTATTTGAATAGTTTGGATTATTGTGAATCCATAAATATTTTATTTATAATTTTTGGACTTTTATTTTATTTTCTAGATTTTATTTAAATTCAGGGGCATTTTGGTCCTTTTCCAATTATTAAAACAGGTTCTAAATGATTTGGATTGGCTATTTGGTTTTACTGGGCCCTTGTGGCCCAGTAGGGAAAAGGCAAAACAACACCCCGAAGGGGTATTGGCCCATTCCAGCCCATCACTCTCTGTCTCTCTCGAACTCACCTCTCTCCTTCTCCTCCCCTGACCCCGTGGTCAGCAGTGTCACCGCCGGCGATTCACGCCGCCGTGGTGCAGGATGAGTTTGTCGGCCCCGCTCTTCCATCCTGTCCAGTTGGATTTGGACCTGGAGCCCTCCTATGGCCAGATCGATGCCGTGTCGAACCCTAGGGTTTGGGGTTGGCATTGGTGCTGACGCCGCCGCTGCTGTCATGTGCTGTGGGGATGCTCTTCGCCCCCAGGTGTGGCTATGGTCGCCGCTGTGGCGTTGTGTGGGTTGCAGCGCCCCCTTGGGGGTGCTCCCCGTGTCGCCGTGGTCGTCGGCCTCCTCTGCTTCCTCTTCTGATCTACAGCGAGGACCTTCAGTAAGTTATTCCTCTCCCTCTCATGCTCTCTATGCTAGGCCATCCCATGCTAACTGTTGGTAGTAACCTTTCTGGTTACTGTCTTGTCCTGATTAAGATAGTTTGTTCTACTTAGGGTTCATACCCTACTGTGGATTAGATATTTGATGAATTGGATCATGTATTGATGATGTTTGAATCTATTGAGTGTGACTTTTTATGGATTATTGCTGATGGTTAGCTCTGGGATGCTAGTGGTTTATCAGATGATTCTATGGATTAAATTTTAGATGATTCAGATGGTGAAGTTTCTCTAGAGGCAACACTTGAGGAATCTAGTGGTTTTAATAACTCACCACTGGCATTACTTGATTAATGGCATTGAGTGTTGTGTGATGAAGTCACTGTGTTAGTACTGTTGGCTTAAGAATTCATCTATAACTTGAGATCAAATGGTTCGAAATAGTGAAGATATACATATGAATTCTCCTGATTATGATTCTTGTGATGTCAGGAAAATGATTTATAGTTGGTTGATTGTATTTGTGAAGATTGGATGCTTAACCTGCTTAGTTTAGAACTATTCTTGTGACACCATCCTTGTATGGCACACAAGATTAGATTCTATTACTTGGTTTGGTCTTGTTGAAGCTTAAAATGAGTTTGGCATTAAAGATAAGTAGAAACTTCTTTTCTTAAATCCCTAAGACCCATGATGTTGGTTTGAGGTTTAGGGATTAATCCTTTAACTTGTTGATTCACATGGATGGGTTCTCGTAGTGATACCAGCTACTGTTTCTTGAATCTAAGTTTGGGAAAAATGATGGTAGGCTTGATCACTTGTATAGATCCATAAGATTAAATTCTAAGGTGCTACTCTTGTCTTAGAGATGTGCCTAGAAGTTTAAATCTTAGCTTCGTTCATTCTTAATTGAAATATAGCTTGATTGCTTAGATCAATGATGTTGTCCTGAGATCTTAGTTGGATCCTTATACTTTTCTGATTGCTTTTAGTGTTTAAAACCTCAGTGATGGATTCACCCCACTTAGGTGCTTTCTAAGAGTTTGAGTAAGAGACATATCATGTATGCTTATCTAATATTAGACAGATAGATTATGTGATGGTCTATTTTACTCACCACAATTATTTTATGTTGGAGTTGGCAGTGATTGATCTTGTATTGGCTTGATCTGGTGCTCTCCTGGTATTTCCAGCTTTTAGCTTGTCCTCAATCTAGCCCTCCACCTCTTGGTCCAGATGGCTTGATCTTGGTCTTGCTATCCACCTGAGCTACCCCCTCCTTATGTCACCATTTTGGTGATGTGATCCAGGGTTTTGGATTGGTATGATCTAGCTTGGCTTTGGCTGGGTTTAGTTGTTGGCTGATGTTGTTGGTGTGTATGAACAAAAAGTGATGTGGGGTTGTATTCCCACGGCTGTGATGATGGTTTTGTTTGATTGTGCTGTTGTTGTGGTGCTGACAGCACACACCATGCAGTTTGGTGTGTGTGCTGCCTGTGTGCCTGCTGCATAGTTGTGGATATGTTCTGATTTTTATGAGTTATTGTTATCAGGTTACATTTTACCTGGCTGGTGAAACTTTCCCCTCCTTGCTGTTTATTTGACTTATGGCTTAAAATTATGAAAGATACATTCTTTCATATTGGTGAAACTTGCCCCTTAAATACTCAATGATGAAGAAGTGAATAGTGCACTTCACTGTCAACTCTGAGAGTAAAATAATTCTAATCCTAACTTTCTTTTTCTTTTAAGTTTCTGTTTATTTTGCAGGTACCAGATTTTAAGATCAAGATTTTAGTTTAGGATTTTATTTTTCTTTATAGAATAGTCACTTGTAATAACTCTCATATTCAATTGTAATCTTTAATTTATTCTTTTGTACTCTTTATTTTTATTCTTTTGTAATAAAGATTGTACTATTATTCAATAAAGAAATATTATTTTTCTATTCAATTACTATTGTACAAATTGTTGCTTATTTACATAAGTTACCTTGGTGTAACTTATTTATGGAATAAATAAATATTCATTTAATTGATTATGTTATTTATTTAAAGTTTGAGTACTAATTATCTTCTCTTGATTAAAGTATAATACTCAAATATAACTTTGAAATCTTTTAAACTATAAATTCAACACTCAAGTTTAAATTCAAATTTCATTTCCCAAAACACATATATCCACAAATATCATATCAAAGTCTATAACAATCATCCTTCAAGACTATACCTAATCTCAAAGTATGAAAGAAACCTTGATCACTTTAGGTTTTTATTTGGCAAAAAAATTACCCACATTTTCACAGATGAATGCATGCAATATCACAAATTTCAAAATCTACCCTTCGTTAGTTCCTAAATGCTGGGATGTTAAAGACTTCCCCCCTTAAATTAAACTTCATCCCGAAGTTTGTTGAGGTGTACCTGAATAGTTCTGGATAAGCTTTTCTTAAATTCTCTTCTTTCTCCCAAGTGGCTTCCCTTTTAGGATGATGTTCCCACTGTACTTTGCACTACTTGATTGCTCTATTCCTCAACCTTCTCCAGTTTTCTTCCAAAATTCTACAGGGCTTTTCAACATAGGTCAAGTCTGCTTGTAGTTCTATCTCTTTGTTATCGCCACATTTTGACCAAAGGAGGAGACGGGCCGTAATCAAGATGGGCTTGGAGGATACATATATACAACGTATTGCTGGATCGGCCTTGTGCGTGGATTTGGGCTAAATTGCCCGTGTATCTGTATATTGTAGTAGGTTCCGTTTCGGTTTCAGTAAGAGATAGAGTTGTTAGGGTTATTCCAAAGATAGCAAGTCTCCGGACTATAAATATGTACCTAAGGTTATTGAGAAAAGAGGACAATCACGTTCACAACAAACACAATCTCGGCGCATCGCCACCCCTTGTTTCTAGGGTTTCTTTCGGGTAAGTGTCATGCTGCCTAGATCGCATCTTGCGATCTAGGCGATCTCGCTATCGTTATTTGGTGTTACTCGTACTGAAGCCTTGTTGATGGCGAGTAATACTATTATCATAGATTTGTTTAGGTTAGCATCGGTACTTCTTGCCATGATCGTTTAGTTATGCTACCTCTAGTTATCTCGCTGCCTTTGCACCTTTTCCCGGGTGTAAGGGTAGCATCTTGCTTGATCTTTATTCAGTTGATTTGATCTATTATAGTTATGCCTTGTTTTCCAAGGTTTAGTTTGATATCCACGTAGTCAGGCCTTGCAAACGGGTTGAACGATCTAGTAGTACGTGAGGATATGGTTTGCTAGTTCGAGAGGAGTTGTTCCGGGAATTGACTTTACGTCGGTTGTTAGGCCTTCTCTAGGGTTAGTTTTCTATCATCTTTTGTATCTACCAGGCTCAATTACGTGTAGGATGTTCCAATTACGTGGTGAAAACGTTAAACTGTCGTAGATCGATTCAACTTGTAACGATGAAGCAAAACCCCATGTTATCGTAGATCTAATGCAGAACCATGGGATAATCGGCTCCAGGAGCCGATTCGCAGGGAAACCTGGGAGCCGGTCACGGCTCGAATTTTACGTATACTTGTTTACCATGCAGGAAACTGATCGAAGCAATCCATCACCTTCCTGACCAGGTATAGGTCAGGTGGCACGCCCTCGAATCAGCCAGGACGTGTGCCGGAGTTTTGCGGGCCGTTGCCCGAGGGACCAGGGCCCACCAGCAGTTCTGGGAGCCTCCCGGCTCTTCGTGTTGCTCGTCGCTGCTCGCCGGTGGGTTTTGACAGGCAACACATTCTGGCACGCCCGGTGGGACATTCAACAACATCAACATCCGACGCTGCGATGGGGGACAGACCGGTCACGTACGACGATCTACCTGAGGAGCACAAGGCGAAGTATGATGATATCAAAGCTCTCTTCGAAGCCGATCTCATCGGCTCTTTTGAGAGGACCCGTAAGCATGGCATCAGGTGGAAAGGGTTCTCACCTGAGGGTGCTCTTGATGAGGTGGATCTGACCGTTCCTTCAGAGGAGCGCACCAGAGCTCTGCGACAGGAAGTCAACTACATGGTGGCTCATTCTCTTCACCGCCATTCTGAGAGCCTAGTGAACGCTTTCGAGCGCATCGCGGTTCGCGTAGTTCAGGAGATCATGAAACATCGATTCCGTCGGGCCTACTCTAGGGACCCACCAGGAGAAAGACCGCTGCAGACTGTGCCACGGTGCCATTCAGACTTGCGCCCCGAGCCACCAGGGGCACCGCGACGTCGTCTACAAGGTTGGAGGTGACCCAGCATCCGGGCCTGTTTGAACCACCTAAAGAAATCACACATGGATATGTGTGCACACGTCGGACTGCAATAACGTGACAGACGAACCAGATTGCAACCTGAGGATTTACGGGCAGGAGTTCTGGGGCGGGGCTTCGAGCAGGTATTTACGAGCAGGATGTCCGCATGGACGCGATAAACAGGCGTGGCCAAGTATGCCACCGAACGAGTCATGAGAATTTAGCCCTGCAGCTCAAACGGTGGAGCAAATCCGTACCATCTTGAGAGACCAGTTCGCCGTGTCAAGAGAAGGACAATCGGCTATTCCAAGCCGTACCCCAACGAGTTTGACCTGATTCCGCTGCCACCCAAGTATCGGCTCCCTGAGTTCTCAAGGTTTAGCGGATCAGAAGGGTCGAGCTCGATCGAGCATGTGAGCCGATACTTGGCACAGTTAGGCATGATTTCAGCGTCGGATCAGTTACGCGTAAGGTTCTTTGCGCAATCTCTGACAGGACCAGCTTTTGGGTGGTACACCTCGCTGCCACCTGATTCGATCCAGACCTGGGACGCTCCACTGCAGATCTGATCAAAACCAATGTCACGTTAAGCGACTTCAACGGCCAAACTTCAGAAACGCAAGGCGTGCTGAACGTGGATCTGACCGTGGGCAGGAAAACCATCCCTACGTCATTCTTCGTCGTGGACAGCAAAAGCACCTACGCTGTCTTGCTGGGGAGAGATTGGATTCACGCTAACTGCTGCATTCCATCCACGATGCACCAGTGTCAATACTGATGGGATGGAGATGAAGTGGAGGTCATCCATGCATGATTCGATCGAGATCTCCATAGCTGGCATGAACGTGCGGGAAGCGACCAAGAGCCGATCTCTGGAATCCCAGACGGCTGTGAGCGCATTGAATCTACAAAAACGGGGTGAGGCTGGTCTTATCCATCGGCCGACAGAGTAGCAAAGTCCACGATGCGTGGTATGGCCGATCCTGCGATCGCCACAAAAAATAAAGCAGCAATCTTCGACAAGCGATCATGCGATCGTAGTAGGAGATTCCTGCCATTGTAGAGCACAAATAAGGTGTAAACCGTCCTTGACTAATGCAATCAAAAGGGGCGATTCTGCAATCGGCCCAAATTATTTTGCTATCCTCACCAACTTTTGCCTGTGTTTAGCCTCGATTTAGCGGTGACGGAAAGCTAGGGTATGGGTTTACATCCGCCGATGAGCTAGAGGAGATTGACATCGGTCCCGGGATAAGCCACCAACATTTATCGCAAGAAGTTAGATCCGAATCTGGGTCCGATGATAGCTTTGTTGAAAGAATATCCAGATCGCCGCTCGGGACTATACAGAGATGCCCGGGTTAGACAGAGCATCATTGAGCATCGACTCCGCCTAAAAAGGATTTCGCCATTCCAAAGAGCACGATGATGAAGGCCAAAATTTTGGAAGAAGTCAAGAAAGAGATCAAGAAAATGTTGACAGCTAGGTTAATCAGGCCATGCAGGTATGCTGAGTGGATTTCTAGTATCGTACCTGTAGAGAAAAAGGATGGCCGCTGGCGTGTTGCCATAGATTTTCGGGATCTCAATAGAGCCACTCCGAAGGATGAGTATCCGATGCCGGTAGCAGAGACATTAATCAACGCAGCTGCTGGTCATAAGATCTTGAGCTTCATGGATGGAAATGCCGGTTACAACCAAATTTTTATGGCTCCGGAAGATATACACAAGACTGCATTCAGAGTCCCAGGTTCGGTGGGGTAGTTTGAATATGTAGTCATGACGTTTGGACTGAAGAATGCCGGCGCCACATACCAAAGAGCCATGAATTACATTTTCCATGATCTGATCGGCAAGCTGGTCGAAATTTATATCGATGACGTGGTGGTCAAGTCTCCTTCAGTACAAGGACACTTGGACGATCTACAACGCGTCCTGGACCAAACAAGAAAATTCGGGCTACGGATGAATCCAAAGAAGTGTGCCTTCGGGGTGACGGCCGGTCAGTTCTTGGGTTTCTTGGTCCATGAACGCGGAATTGAGATCGGCCTGAAAAGTCAGGAGGCAGTGCGAACAATGAAGCCACCTACCACGAAGAAAGAACTGCAGTCTCTCATCGGCAAGATCAACTTCGTCAGAAGATTCATCTCCAATCATCGGGAAGAATAGAGCCGTTCATGGACTGGTGAAAATTAAATCGATGAGGAGTTCATTGGGGCAGAACAACAACGAGCCTTCGAGATCAAAGAATATCTAACGGCCGCGGTGTTGGTTCCGCCCACCGGATAGGCCGTTCTACATTTACTTGTCAAGAGTCGACAAGTCCATCGCCGGTGGTGGTGCAAGTTTATGATGGTCCGGAGCGTTGTGTTTTACATCAGCCAGGATGATCGGATGCGAGAGACAAGGTATCCTGAGATCGATAAGTTGTGCCTCTGCCTGTTTTTTACCTGCACCAAGCTGCGCCACATCTTGCTCTCAGCAGAGATTATCATTTTATGCAAATCAGATGTCATAAAGCACATGCTGTCGGCTCCTATGTTGAAGGGCCGACTCGGCAAATGGATGTTTGCATTATCGGAATTTGACATCCGGTATCAACCCGCGAAAGCGATTAAGGGTCAGGCATTGGCCGACCTTATTGCTGAAATAATCAACACTGATATAGCAGCGCTGTCTATACGAGCGTGGGCTATGTTTTTCGATGGATCGGTTTGTGATGATGGTTGCGGCATTGGCATTCTGCTCGTGTCGCCCCGGGGGGCAACATACTCCTTCTCCATCAGGATAGCTACCCCTCGCACCAACAACGTCGCCGAGTATGAGGCGATACGCAAGGGAATGGAGTTGCTCATCGAAGCTGGAGCAGAGGCAGTGGAAATATTTGGAGACTCCAAATTGGTGATCTCCCAACTCACGGAGGAATACAAGTGTGAGAGCGAGTCGCTCTTCCCATTATGGTTGCAATGCCGTGAGCTCATGCCACAGTTCCGGTACATAAACTTTAACTGGATCCCGCGATCGCAGAATACCGAGGCGAATGATCTCGCACAAATGGCTTCGTGCTAAGGGCGTAGCGAGGGAACTGATGTTCGAGTACGCCTCGGAGGCGACGATCGAGAGCCGATATCTTCAATTACTTGAAAGATTCGGCTCGGGGGGCACCTAAACGGATAAGGTACAAGGCCATGAAGTATGTGCTTATTGGGGACGACATGTTTTACGGGACTCTGGAAGGGTTACTGCTCAAATGTCTGGGACCAACCGAGGCCAATCGGCTCCTACACGAGGTACACGAAGGCGCCTGTGGAACTCACCAATCGGCTCACAAGATGAAAAGGTTGATCAGGCGATCAGGGTTTTATTGGCCCACCATGCTCGAGGAATGTTTCAAGTACTACAAAGGGTGTCAAGCATGTTAGAAATTTGGAAAAATTCAGATGGTACCCGCGTCAGCAATGAACCCCATCATCAAGCCTTGGCCATTCCGAGGTTGGGGCATGGATATGATCGGCAAGATCAATCCTCCATCAAGCAAAGGCCACATGTGGATTTTGGCCATTACGGATTATTTCACTAAATGGGTGGAAGCCGTCCCTATGAAGTCAGTGAACTCGAAGGATGTTATCAATTTTGTGAAAGAACACGTCATTCATAGATTTGGGATTCCCCAAACTATCACGACCGATGGAGGTTCGGTCTTCATTTCTCATGAGTTTAGAAAATTCTGCGAGGACACGGGAATTAAGCTGATCCGATCATCTCCATACTATGCTCAAGCAAATGGGCAAGCTGAAGCATCCAAACAGAGCCTTATCAAGCTGATCAAGAGGAAAGTCGATGAGCACCCTAGGCGTTGGCACGAGGTTTTGTCAGAGGCTTTATGGGCTTATCGCATGTCATGTCATGGAGCGATAAAGACCTCGCCATACCATCTAGTCTACGGACAAGAAGCCGTATTGCCCTGGGAGATTACGGCTGGATCTAGACGTGTCACTTTTCAGAACGATCTAACAACTGAAGAATATGCGGCCCTGATGAGTGACAGTGTTGAGGATTTAACTGAGCTTAGGCTGTGGTCGCTTGAGAAAATCAAAGAGAACAAGGCCAAGGTAGCTCGTGCATATAATAAGAAAGTGAGACCAAAGGAGTTCCACGTTGGCGATCTGGTATGGGAAGCTGTGTTGCCATTAGGGACTAAGGATGCAGCATATGGTAAATGGTCTCCAAATTGGCACGGGCCATACAGGGTCGATCAAGTTTTAAGGGGGAACGCGTACATGCTTGAGGAGCTGAACGGCGCGAAATTCCCAGTGGCTGTCAACGGCCAGCACCTCAAGAAATATTTCCCAACCATGTGGGACGATGGACGTTGAAATGTGGGGGCCGATACATGAAAACGGCCAAATAAAAAAAAATATAGCCGATGCACAGTCATCGACTCTAGAAGTTCAAACTGTTACAAGCAGGTGCCAGTTTACGTAAAGGAGCTACTGAAGGAATGCCTCGAAGGCATGGAGGGCGTCAGCACGGACACGGTCCACCTCGGCGATCTCGGCTTCGTCATCTTCGTCCTTGCCCGTCACTAGCTGCTTGTTCAGGGCACGTATTTTCGCCAGATCAGTCTTCAGTTGAGCTTTGAGGCCTTCCGCTTCGTCTTGGGAGCGGGCGATGAATGCTTCCTTGTCACGAATGAGCTGTTTAGTCGCCCGGACCTTCTCTTCAAGATCTTCCAATTCCTTCTTCAAGGATGCAAGTTCGGCGGTGCTGGCAGAGGTGTCAGTTTTGGCATCCAGAGACGCCTTTTTCTCGTTAAGCTGCTGACATTTGTCTGCAATATTGTCCTTCAGCGGGAGTTGGGCGCGGCGCAGATTAATCCTCTCACGAGCCAACTTCACCCTTGACCCGTAGAAAGACAGAGTTACAACTGGCCAAAGCTTCACCTGCAATGCTACTGGGAGTTGGTCCTTGATTTCGGCAAGAACGCTCTTCACCTCTTCAGAACCCTCGATCAACTCTTCGATCGGGGAGGACAGCAAGGCTTTGAGGCGCTGGAATTGAGGTAGAACAGCCCTGGCTCGTGGTTCGTCGTTGGCAACAGAGGGAGTTGGTTCGATGGACTCAGGGTCGAACGTCAGCAGGCCTGAGATATCACAACCCTGGCAGGCCAAAATGGCGTCAGTATGCGTCCAACATGGAAGGAGGAACCGAACGAAGCGAACGCATTCCTAAGATCAAGGGGGTAGCAGATGACGAGACAATCGACTTGTGTGTTGTTGGTGGGGGCTTGGCCAAACTGGTAACCGTTTCATCTACGCCTTCAGGGATTACTAGATCCAGCCTTGTGGGAGGCATCGGCACTGCCCCGGCTTTCCCACTAGAAGCGTCAGTCGTCTGCATGGAAGGTGCTTAGCCGATGTAAATAATGATGAATCGGCAGATAAAAAAGAAACAATTGGTGAGAGCGTGGAGGGTGATGACTTGCGAAACCTCCTGGCTCGACAAAGAAGTTTGCAGTCCCTTGAGAGCCCTCTTGGGGATCACAGCTGGCCCAGCCTCGACTGGTGCTCGGGGGGCAGTAGGTTCAGGAACCGGCCTTTTCCTAGAAGCCGATGGTGGTAAATCTGGCTGGCTCGGTGTGATGGTCCTCTCAGAGTCTGTTGGGCCCAATTCTCCTCGATTGGATTGAGTGTCCTCGCTGGAGGTGTCTTCGACGGAAGCCTGTAAGAAAAGGAGAGCTAGTAAGTACGAGCATGTTTGCGAGGATGAAAGAGATCAACCAAAGCATGGATCATCATACATGCGAGCTTTCTGGTGAAGGGCTCCGGCGCCTCAAAGTCTTCCTGGCAGCTACCTTCCTCACCACCGTTCTTGCTTTAGTTGGAACTTGAGAGGCGGCTGACTTAGAAGTTGTTTGGGGCATGGAAGCCGATTGTGGTGATATCGGCTGGTTCTGCATCATGAACTTTTTCAAAGGTGGCGAGTTTTTGCAGAAAAGGACCACAGGAGCTGGTGGGAAGAATTCGAAGGGGGAGCCATCACTGTGCGTGGGTTCAGGACCGTCTTGTTGCTACAAAGAGACAGAGTGGGTTATTAGAATAATCATTTGTGAGCTGCATCAAGAAAATTTACGAGTAGTGGTACCTGTTCGATGGGGATATCATATTCAGCATCGAGCTGTTCCAGCAACGGTCCCAGAGCTCTCCTGAAGGCATGAGTCTTCCACATCGACCACCAGTTCTCAAAACCATCGGTTGACGAAGCGAAGGTGAGGTTGTTAGGAATTGGGATGGTCAGAGCATCGAAGAAGGAATAACACCTTTGACTGGTGAGAGGATCGGGCAGGTCAGCTCTGCTCTCTGTAAGATGGTGGAGAAAGAAATGGGGAGGTACTTGTCCAAGGCCAAATTGCCGAGCCACTACGACCGGCTGGTAGAATTCATATCCAGGCTTGATTATTCTGTTGGATGTGCTCATGCCAACTGGAAGGAAACAGGGACGGATCACAGTGGAAAATAGCTGCCGAGTGCTGGTGTCATCGGCAAAGTTGTCTAGCCTGAAGGAGATTGGATTTTCAAAATGTTCTGATTCTTCCATGTACGGAAAGAACATAGGATTGTCCAGGCCTTGAAAGAAAACGCTGAACCACTTGGATGCTTCCTGAGGGGTCAGTTTACTACCTGGCAGTCTATACAAAGCTTGGCCGTAGCTAGTGCATCGGATCTGCCTCCCTTTGGCATCTGGAAAAGTGCAACTCGCCAAAAGGGGGAAGTTTGGGACATGGTTTTGAAAATACAGCTGAGCCCATAGCTGAATGAACCACCAAGGGCCTCCTGTTTTGACTGCTATGCCGGAGAACAGTTTGACAGACATCAACTGGAGATATCGATAGACCTCTCCAAGGAACAGTTTGCCGATGCCAAGTTGAGTGCCTTTGGCCAGTTCGTAGGCCAGGGAGAGATAATTCTTGGTTGGAGCAAGGGAAGGGCCACAGAATATGAAATGTTCCAGCCAGAGGTTGAGGAAAGCCGTGTGTTCTTTCTCTGTGACAGGGCCTTTAGTTTTCATGTGGCTTTGAATATAGGCACCCGACTGCGATGCTTTTGGAAGAAAGCTTGTAGGGGACCTTTGTCAGATTAAAAGCAGAGGGGCTGGGTGATGTAACGTCCAGACCATTAATCATCACCACGTCTAACAGAGTTGGTGTCATGGGTCCATGACCGAACATGAAGCAGTTCAGAGCATCAGACCAGAAGTAGCCGATGGTTTTTAGAAGATTTTCATGTTTCTCAAGGGGAGACAATGACAAATACAAGGCATCGGCTATTCCCGTGGTTTCCCATTGAGATTGGTAAGTTTTGGCTACCCTGCTGTACCAAGAAACCCAATGTTCAGGGGGATTAGGCCAGGCTCGCAAGCAGTCGGCCCAAGAATTCAAATCTAGGCTTTGGCTTACGAAGGGGATTCTGTTAGCCTCGCAAGAGATCAGATGGGCAGGACTAGATTCTGTACGGGGGCCAAGACATAGAGAATCTGGGAGAGAAGGATGCGGCAGCAGAATGTCTGAAACCTAAAAATTTAATGGTGGAATAAAGCATTAATTCAGGTGTTTGCCATTAATTCTAGCACCGTGTTCAGACTGCGAGGAGTAGGCGACTCGCACTGCGAGACCGCTGGGTTGGTGTTGGACGATTCCGCCATCTAGTTTGTCGGCGAAGATGGATCTATGCAATTGGGGATCGAGGGTTCTTATCGCTGTGAGCTCGATCTATCCGGTGAGGCAATTGGAGATCTGGGTTGGCCTTTTTCTGAGGAGGGTCGCAGGCTACCGTTTGAAACTGGGAAGTGGCCGCTCAGATTTGTCTAAGTATGCGACCAAATTGACCTTGTCAACGTTTTTGGAGAAAGCCGATGTTTTACCATCGGCTCTTTGGGCTTTGACTTGGTTGACTGTATGAGCGTAGCATGGTGAAAGCCGATACATTACTATCGGCTTCTGGAGCGTTGACCTATTTTGACTATCGGCAAAAGCGAATTAGAAAAGAAATCTTTGTTGATTCAAAAGACGATTGTTTACAATGGAGCCGATTGCTTACAAAAGGAAATCTACTACTAGTACTACTACTACTAGTTCCTAATCTAGAGGCCGGTGTCGTCGCCGCCGTCTTCGCCGTCATTTCGCTGTCATCGCCTTATTACGGCGTTGTCTTCGCCAACTGCTTTGTAGATGTCAGGGCCTCCTCCCTAAATGTCGTCTTCGTGTCTCGCTGGACCCGGCGCGGAAGCGCTTCACCGGCGGGTATTCATCGGAGGAGGTGTCCTCCTCCGCTTCCTCCTCCTCGTCGGAGGATTCGACGCCATCCCAGGACCAGGCGTCGTCGGTGCTCTCCGCCTCCAGTTCTCCGTCGTCAAGGAACTGGAGACCCTCCTCGCCATCGGTCAGGGACTCGTCGTCCTCCGACCAGGCGGCGAAGTCCCAGTCCCTCTCGTCCCACCATTGTGGGGCAAGAGCCTCGTACGCCGCCATTGGCGGGTGCTCCGGCGTCGGCTCTCGGTCGCTCATCGTGTTGGAAGATTGGGAGGAAAGGGCGGATGATTTGGAGGAAGAAGAGGAGGCCATGGCGGAGGAAGAGGGTTTTTTGACGGAGAAAGAGGGTTTTTTGGCTAATGGAGGAAGATGGGGGCTGTAAACTGCTCAGATGAATTTAAATAAGGGGAATAGTGGGAGGTGGTTCAATGCCATAGCGGTTTCCCAGAACGTGGTGCCAAAATTGTCAAATCGTGCACTGCGGAGAAGTTGAGAAGACAGGGCATCATGATGAGGGAGTGGCGTGACGATTATGCTCTGCAACGCGTAACCCGATAAAAAAAAGGGGGTAGGAGGAAGGAAAAAACATCAACAGCGTGGTTTTGGAATTATTATTGCCAAAACCAGGGGGGCATGTGTTATCGCCACATTTTGACCAAAGGAGGAGATGGGCCGTAATCAAGATGGGCTTGGAGGATACATATATACAACGTATTGCTGGATCGGCCTTGTGCGTGGATTTGGGCTAAATTGCCCGTGTATCTGTATATTGTAGTAGGTTCCGTTTCGGTTTAAGTAAGAGATAGAGTTGTTAGGGTTATTCCAAAGATAGCAAGTCTCCGGACTATAAATATGTACCTAAGGTTATTGAGAAAAGAGGACAATCACGTTCACAACAAACACAATCTCAAGATCGCCACCCCTTTGTTTCTAGGGTTTCTTTCGGTAGTCATGTCGCCTAGATCGCATCTTGCGATCTAGGCAGTATCTGCTTATGCGTTATTTGGTGTTACTCGTACTGAAGCCTTGTTGATGGCGAGTAATACTATTATCATAGATTTGTTTAGGTTAGCATCGGTACTTCTTGCCATGATCGTTTAGTTATGCTACCTCTAGTTATCTCGCTGCCTTTGCACCTTTTCCCGGGTGTAAGGGTAGCATCTTGCTTTATCTTTATTCAGTTGATTTGATCTGTTATAGTTATGCCTTGTTTTCCAAGGTTTAGTTTGATATCCACGTAGTCAGGCCTTGCAAACGGGTTGAACGATCCAGTAGTACGTGAGGATATGGTTTGCTAGTTCGAGAGGAGTTGTTCCGGGAATTGACTTTACGTCGGTTGTTAGGCCTTCTCTAGGGTTAGTTTTCTATCATCTTTTGTATCTACCAGGCTCAATTACGTGTAGGATGTTCCAATTATGTGGTGAAAACGTTAAACTGTCGTAGATCAATTCAACTTGTAACGATGAAGCAAAACCCCATGTTATCGTAGATCTAATGCAGAACCATGGGATAATCGGCTCCAGGAGCCGATTCGCAGGGAAACCTGGGAGCCGGTCACGGCTCGAATTTTACGTATACTTGTTTACCATGCAGGAAACTGATCAAAGCAATCCATCACCTTCCTGACCAGGTATAGGTCAGGTGGCACGCCCTCGAATCAGCCAGGACGTGTGCCGAAGTTTTGCGGGCCGTTGCCCGAGGGACCAGGGCCCACCAGCAGTTCTGGGAGCCTCCCGGCTCTTCGTGTTGCTCGTCGCTGCTCGCCGGTGGGTTTTGACAGGCAACACTCTTGATGTGTGATTGCATCATCTGGAACTTTCAAACATTTACGAAGTTGTGACACATGGAAAACATTATGCACTTGAGTCAATCTTGATGGTAACTCTAAAGCATAAGCTATAGTCCTGTTCTGACTCAATATCTTGAATGCTCCGATGTATCTTGGACTCAATTTTCCTTTAACTCCGAACCTTTTCACCCCTTTCATTGGACTTACTTTCAAATATACCATGTCTCCCACTTCTGGATGCCAAGATCTTCGACTTTGATCAGCATAACTTTTCTGCCTACTTTGAGCTATTTTCAGTCTATCCCTGATCTTATCAATGATATCTTGTCTTTCCTTGATATAGTCTGGTGGAAACTCCTTGCTACTTCCAGGATCATACCAACATATTGGTGATCTACACTTCCTTCCATACAGAACCTGATATGGAGCTGCCTTCAGACTACTCTGATAGCTATTATTATAGGAAATTTTGCCAATGGTAGATGATTGTGGCATCCCGCTAAAACCACTACTAGAAAATCGCGTGTTAAAAATACTTGTGCATCATCATGACATCAGCATGCATCTATTTGATTAAAACTATTTTGCTAAAAGACCTACTTTGTTTTCTATATTAATATCCTCCCCCTTTGTTCAAACCAAACCGTCGGTCCAGCCGGATCTTTTATTTATCTAAAACTATTTACAAAATTTATTTTTAAAATAAAAGAAAACCCTAGTCAAAAATATCTAATCCTAAAACTACCCAACCTAATCTACCCAGCCCCCTCCACCTCACCCCCTCCAATCCCCTCTCGCCACCTCATCTCTCATCTCTCCCCCACCCAATCACCCGCTGCCACCTCACCTAACCCCACCTCTCTCACCCCACTCCCCACTCCCCCAGACCCCAACCACACCGACCACTCCCGCCTGCCCCAACCAAACGCACGCCCCACCCACACGTCCCCTCCTGAACCGCCCTGGGCCCCACGCCGACCCCACCTGTCCACATCCCCAGATCCCTCACTCCCCACACCCAACCCGCTCCCCTGCCCTGGACCCACTCCCTGGCCCCACCACCCTACCCTCCTCGCGTCGCTCGCACGCGATCCCCTCACCGCTCCTCGCTCCTCCCCTTCCTCTCAGAATCCCAGACGCCACCACTCCTCCGCCCAATCCCCATCGCCCGCCTCTCGTCACCTCCGCCGCCGTCAGGGACCGCAAGCCCCGCCTCGACCCTTTGAGATCGCCCCGCCCATGGCGCCTCCGCCCTCCTCCTCGGCCTGTGACCCGTCCCCGCCGCCCATGTTCCTCTCGCGGCCTCCTCCGTCCCTCGGCAGCGCCTCGCCTGCGTTGCTCGGCTCAAGCTGCGCCGCCCAGATCCTCCTTCCCCGCCAAGCCCACGCCACACCTCCCCCTCTCCGTCGGCCGTCCTCCGCGCGGTCTCCGTCAACCCCGGCCGTGTCCGTGCCTCTGCATCGCCTCGCTCCAGGCCACCGTCGGCCGTTCCTCCAGGCGCACGCGACGCAGCTCGCCTCAACAGCGAGCCCCCATGTGCCCCTTCGCTGGTGCTCGCCGCAGAGCTCACGCCCTCGGCGCTGCCCGCGAGCGCCACGCTCGCACGCCGCCTGTCCCGCTCGTGTCGTGCCTCGCCGTCCACCGCGCCTCAACCGTTGGGCGCTGCTTTGCCGCCGCATCGCTGCCGCTTTACCGCAGCCGACGCCACGCCACCGCCTTCCCGAGTACCATCTGCAGGGACATCGACCCCTCGTGTTGTTGTGGATGCCTATGTTGTTGAGCAGGGAGGGTGCAGGCGATTTGTTGGTGATCTTTGTGTCTGTGCGTGTTGGTGAGCCTAGGCCGATCACTTCACTGTTAACCCGATGCCTCTGATACAAATCTCCTGTTGCGATGCAAATATCGGGATTCCCAAAGACAAGAGCGACACCGTCCTGGAAGAATCCGATGAACCACCGGCAGTGGATCTGAGTCTGTCACCAACGCCATGACCTTCGGCAAGGATCCGACAAGATCGTCTACACGGACGTAAAGTTCTCCACCCTGAAGACCGATCCCGTACCCGGCGTGTGGCATCCCGCAAAACCACTACTAGAAAATCGCGTTGAATTTGTGCATTGCATCGTCATCATCATGCGTTGTTTGCATAAAACTATGTTCGCAAGCCCGTTTTGTTTTTCTAAAACGCTCCATATTATTCAAACACCGAAAAACCGGGTCCCCGGAATATTTTGTTTTGCCCGAAATCGGTTTGCAAAAGCCTTGTTTGTAATGAATAAAAATTATAATTATTTTTAGCGGGGCAGTCGAACGGGCCGATTGACCCGAACGACCGCCCCAGAAATTAAAACGGCCCAACCTGTCCCACCCTAAATCCTACATCTACCCAACTTCCTACCCACACCCCCTGGCCACCTCACTCCACCCAATCATCTGTCGCCACCTCATCTCCCTCTCACCCTCTTCCAACCACACTCTGCCACTTGTCCCTCCCTCTAGTTCCACCTTCCCCAGTTACACCCCAACCACCGACAGCCCCACAACCCCTGGCCCCCTGACCGCGGGACCCACCCAGCCCCACCTCCCCGGCCCACGCGCCGAGCCCACGCCCCGTTCCTCCCCTGTGCTTCTTCCCTAACCTCCCGCATCCTCCCGCTCGTGTGCCCCGACCCGACGCCCTCCCTCTCCCTTCCTCCCGGTCCGCTCGACCCGCTGACGACCACCGCCTGATCTCTTCCTCCTCGGCCTTCCTCCCGTCAAGCCCAGCTGACTGCTCTCGCCGGACCCGCCCCTGCCTCCGTCCTGGCCACGTTCGGCCCGGCCGAGCCGCCCCTCGCCGCCGCACGTCGCCGCTCCTCTCGCCCGCCCTGCGTCCTCCCCAACCTCGCTTTCCCCGGCCTCCCCCGAGCCGCCCCGTCCCCGCACGCGCTCGCCTTCCCCCTCTCCGGTGGCCGTCTCCGGTCGCAGCTGCTTGGACCGCCTGCCTCCGCTGCCGCCTGCCGGCCCGCAGCCGCCTGCTCCCGCCTCAGGCCCGGCTCACCTCGGCCCGTCCGCCCGCTCCATCTCCCTGTCTTGCGCCTTGCCGCCTCACAGCCGAACTTGTCTCGGCAACGTGCAGCTACACCGCCCTTTCCTCGTGGCTCTTGCCTCTGCAGCAGCCAGAACGGGCTGTTGAGGTGTTGATGCCTGCCTCGCCTGCGCCGAAGTTGGAATCTTGTGTGTTGGGAACACTAAAGTTAGACCAAGGCGGGGTGCGTCCTGGGCACAGATTCCTGCTCCGACGCTCTGCTTCTCCTCTCTTTTGTTCCGGGGACCAACAAGCGGCGAACCATCGACAAGATCTTCGATGACCACCAGGTTGGATCCAAGTTCTCCATCGACATCAAGACCGTCCCCGGAGCGGACCGTCCAACCCCGAAGGCCGAACCCTCGGACGCCAAGTTCGCCGAGAACCTATATGCCAAGCTCGCCGAGAACGCCAAGATCTTCACCCGACATCGAGACCCCGACGCGACCAGCGCTTCGTCCCGAACGCCATGATCGTCGACATGACCCGGAGACCGCGGATGCGACAAGAAAGTCAGGGATCAGGACGAGTCCGATGCGCCCGACACCGAACCAAGGCCTGCTTCCCGGACGCGACAAGAACTACCCCGATCCAAGATCTACCCTAGTTATCCGAGAACGCTCCCGCCGAGACCGAACCGTCGAACCCTGGACCCCGAGATCGACCCCGGACCCCGAACCCCGGAACCCAAGATCGTCGAGCCCCCTCTGATGTGTGAAGCCTTCCCGAAACCTTATTTTATAACATAATAACAACTTGTTGCATATTGAATTGTCATTCTCGCATGCATATCTGTGGTTTGGGGGCCTTATGCCGATTCACCTGCATAATTAAATATGGGGCCCATATGCGGGCAAATCCAGTCTCATATTGGCCTCATTTAAACTTGTGTAGCGAACCGGTGATATATTTTGCCTTGTTAAACAACAGTTAAATTGCGGGGTAGATAAATAACATGAACCACCTGATTAACTGTTGGGACCCCGGTTCCGATTAATATTGACCTAATTGCATCGCACCTTGCCATGTCATCCATCATACATGCATCATGCCGATCTTCTGCCGTGTTATTAAATATTGCATCCGGTGTTTCTTCTAGTGATTTGGTTCTTCGCGGATAAGGCCGTTGAGTTGATGTGAGCTTCGCCCCGGTCTTCGGGGAAAACCTTCGGCAATGTTTTCAGGCGAGCATCTCCCTCTTTCTACCTATCTTACTTTTATAGTCTTTATTCCCTCCTGTTGATCTTTTGCTATCTGTGTTGCGATGCTTTAGTTTCCGTACCCTTGATATACCGTGCAGCCCTATATTGCCTTGGACACATCCTATTACCTGTTGTTTGGTAGATAGTTGGACTTGCGCGTCGTAGTTGCTTGCTCAAGTGCTGATGCGTGTCGTCATATGCCACAGTTGCTGATGTATTGCCGCATGTTGATGTTGGAGATGATTCTAGTTTTACTTATCGTCGCTTTAATTTCTGTTTAACAACTAAAATTGAAATAAGCAGAGGCATCGGTGGGTGATAGAAAATATTTGGTTTCCGAACGCCCACTTGTGTCCCGTAAGACCCCGAGTACTTGATACCTGTTCCTTGATTTATCGCTATATCCACATCCGGAGGTATATGGGACCCCTGAGCGAGCTTGATTCCGTCTTATTTCTTGGGGCCACAAACTAGTTTGAGGTGTTTTACTATCATGTACTTATGCCATGTTTACCGCTTTATTTACGACAGCGAGGTGCACATCGCTTGTTTAGGATCGGGACACGCGACGCGGTATCGACAAGCCAGCCACACTTTCGGGTTCCCGATCGTTCCGCCGTCCACCCAAACCTTGAGGCCGTCTCGAGCTTGCTTACTCCGTTCGGATTCTACTTAAGGTGGCCCCAAATATTTCAATCCTGTGATTGTTCACCGTGAAAGCCTCGTTGGGTTTTGATTTGGTTTTTCCGAGGTTGATCGGCGTGTGTTGCTATTGGTGCACCCGCCGGTAAAACTTTCTGAAAGCCGTGTCCGCGGATATGGACGACTTGGAGCACAGTATCTCGATCATAGACAAGCATAACTAAAGTTTACTGCTATAAATTTGACTTATAATGACTAGTAATCAGCTTCACTATAATGGAATGGCTGATTAATACTGCCCACAATTGCTTGTTGGTTGTCGCTTGCGACCATTGTACCTGACTAGTAAATCTTGCAACTACAACGGAATGGCTGAATAAAAGTACCAACAACTGCTGGGTTTTCGGGTTTATCTCATGCTATCTGTATCTGGTTAGTAATTGTTGCAACTATAACGGAATGGTTAACTAAAAGTGCCCACTGCTTATTTTATCAGGACGATTATCTAAACCTGACTAGTAAAGTGCCACAACTATAACTGTATAAGTAAAACTGCCAACTGTGTGAGTTCCGCGGTTGACTTCCTCGATTGGTCTCGAGGGGGAAATGCCAGGACGGGTTTGTTTGATGATAGTATCAGGTTGGATCCGAATAGGTCATTCTCATCCCTCTCTGATATCCGCCAGTTGTATCGAGTCTCTATAGGTTGTTTAGTGTATGCTGCCGCTGCCGCTCAGTCCACCATACCTATGTAGGCGAGGACCGCCGAATTCTAGCCTCGCTGCACTGGCCTCAAGATCTTGATGCTCCTTCTTTTCCTTCGCCCTTTGTCGGCACCCGTTTGTTTAAGCAGGTGTTTTGAGATCGACGCCGTTAGGTGGTTACCCTTCCGCTTGGCTCAGGCAGGGTTATGGACGCCATTGGTTATTCTTCAGGGCTCTTAGCCCCATTTGCATCTTGTCCGTAGTCGGACGCTCTGTCATTTTCAAGGTGATTTGGATCTTTGTATATTATATCTGTATTCTTGACTCTTTGAGTCGCTGTTATATCTGCCGTGGGTCCCATCGAGGACTGTTGTGTAATGTTATTACTTCGTTTTCCACCCGCACGAAAGTGCCTGGTGGGCACCTTTGAATCGTTTCTATGCGGGTTTGGCGAATTTTGTTCAAACTTGCATAGGTCCGATTCTGAGGGTGTTACACGGCGCCACGCCAAGTGCTCCTTCCCGGACCCAAAGACCATCGGTCAAGTTCACCACCGACAAAAGACGGACGACAAGTTCTACCTCACGGGCACTGAGCGTCAAGATCGCCTTCACGGGAAAACGCAAGACATCCTTCTCGGGATTTGCAGACCGAACCCTCGGCACGCCAGATCTTCTCCTCGGAACGCCATGATCTCCTTCACGGAAACCCGAAGACCCTAAATCCCGGAGTCCGAACCTCGTTTCCGTCGAGCCGATCCCCGACGAACCCTGAACCCCTCGGAGCCCGAGTTTGCCGAACCCTAATGTGTGACCCTGATCCGAGCCCCTATTTTTATAAATGCCATCTATATAACTTGTTGCATTAAATCATTCATCTCGCATGCATATTTGTGTGGTTTGGGGGCATTATGCCGAGTCACCATATAATTAAATATGGGATCCATATGCGGGCAAATCTAGTCTCATATTGGTTCCATTTAAATTTGTGTAGCGAACCGGTGCTATCTCTTGCCTTGTTAGGACAACATTTAAAATTGCGGGGTATCTAAACAACATGAACTTAATAAGTAATTGTCGAGACCCCCCGGTTCCGCTTAATATGATCTAATTGCATTGCACCTTTGCCATGTCATACATCATACATGCATCATGCCCGATCTTTCGCCGTAGTATTAAATATTGCATCCGGTGTTTATTCTAGTGTTTTGGTTCTTCACGGATAAGGCCGTTGAGTTGATGCGAGTGTCGACCCGATCTTCGGTTGAACCTTCGGCAATGTTTTCAGGCGAGCATCTCCCCCTTTCTACCTATCTTACTTTTATAGTATTTATTTCCCTCATGTTGATCTATTGCTATCTGTGTTGCGTTGCTCTAGTTTTCGTACCCGTGATATCCCTTGCAGACTTATATTACCTTGGACACCTCCTATTACCTGTTGTTTGGTATATAGTTGGGCCTGCGCGTAGTAGTCGCTTGCTCAAGTGTTGTAGCGTGTCGTCAAGTACCACAGTTGTTGGAGTATTGCCGTGTGTTTATTGTTGGAGATGATCAAGACTTTAAGTACTGTTTAACAACTAAAATTGAAGTAGGTAAATGCAGAGGCACAGGTGGGCAATAGATGTTATTTGGTTGTTAACCGTCCACTTGTGTCCCGTAGGACCCCGAGTACTTGATACCTGTTCCTTGAATATTCGCGCTATCCACATCCGGGAGGATTATGGGACCCCGAGCGAGCTTGATTCATTCTTATTTCTTGGGGCCACAAACTAGTTTGAGGTTTTATTTACTATCCTGTACCTATATGCCATGCTTTATCGCTTTATTTATGATTGTGCGAGGAGCACTCACTGTTAGGATCGTGGACCCGTTTTGGTATCGACAAGCCCAGCCACACTTTCGGGTTCCCGATCGTTCAGCCCACCATTAAACCTTGAGTCCGTCAAGTCGCTAACTTCGCTATGGTATACTTAATGGGTGGCTGAAATATTTCTGAATCCTGTGATTGCTTTGTCGTGAAGGCCTCTGGGTTTTGATTTGGTTTTTCGAGGTTGATCGAGTGTGTGTTGCTATTTGTGCACCCTGCAGGTAAAACTTTTCGAAAGCCGTGTCATGGTTATGGACGACTTGGAGCACAGTATCTCGATCATAGACAACTATAACTAAAGTAGTGCTATAAATTTGACTTTATAATGACTAGTAATCAGCTTCACTTTAATGGAATGGCTAAATAAAATTGCCAACAATTGCTTGATTGGGTTGTCGCTTGATACCATTGTATCTGACTAGTAAGTATTGCAACTATAACGGAATGGATAAATAAAAAGTACCAACAACTGCTGGGTTTGGGGATATCTCATGCTAATTGTATCTGACTAGTAAGTGTTGCAACTACAACGGAATGGTTAACTAAAACTGCCCACTGCTTATTATATCAGGATGACTATCTATACCTGACTAGTAATTGCTGCAACGATAACCGAATAAATAAAACTGCCAACGGTGTGAGTTCCTCGGTTGACTTTCTCGTTTGGTTGCGAGGGGGAAACACCAGGACGGGTATGTTTGGTGGTAGTATCATGTTGGTTCCGAATAGGTCTTTCTTATCCCTCTCTGATAGCCGCCAGTTGTATTGAGTCTCTATAGGTTGTTTAGTGCATGCTGCGATGCCGCTTCAGTCCACCATACCTATGTAGGCGAGGACCGCCGAATTCTAGCCTCGCTGCAGTGTCGCCTCAAGATCGACCGCCTTCTTTTTCCTTGCCCTTGTCGGCACCCTTTGTTTAATCAGGTTTTGAGATCGACGTCGTTAGCAGGGGTTACCCTTCCGGCTTGGCACAGGGTTATGGACGCCATTGGTTATTCTTGAGGGCTCTTAGCCCCATTTGCATCTTGTCCGTAGTCGGACGCCTATCATTTTCAAGGTGATTTGGATCTTTGTATATTATATTCGTATTCTTGACTCATTGAGTCATTGTTGTATATATATCTGCTACTGGGTCCCATCAAGGACTGTTGTGTAATGTTATTACTTCGTTTTCCACCCGCACGAAAGTGCCTGGTGGGCACCTTTGAATCGTTTCTATGCGGGTTTGGCGGGAATCGCTGAAACTTGCATAGGGTCGATTCTGAGGGTGTTACAATGATCTTCCCATGTACCTCCAAAATCTAATGCACAAGCTCTTAACATGTCTTCTAGTATCTGATTTGTTCTTTCAGTTTGACCTCCTGTCTCAGGATGATAGGTTATGCTGAAATCTAACTTTGAACCAAGTGCTTCATGCAATTGCTTCCAAAATGCTGAAGTAAACACTTATCCCCTATTAGTTATGATCTTTTTGGGCACTCCATGCTTACTTACTATCTCTTTGATGTAAAATTCTACTAATTTCTCAGCATTATCTTTCTGATTTACCGGAATAAAATGTGCACTTTTAGTGAGTCTGTCCACAATTACCCATATCATATCCTTCCTTTTCGGTGTCATGGGCAATCCTGTGATGAAGTCCATACCAATTTCCTCCCACTTCCATTCGGGAATTTCCAAAGGTTGTAATGGTCCTGCTGGACTTTGATGTTCAGCCTTAACCCTTTGGCAAGTATGGCATTCTGATACATATTTAGCAATGTCCCTTTTCATGTTATTCCACTAGAATAGTTCTTTCAAATCCATATACATCTTAGTACTTCCTGGATGTATAGAGTATGGTGTTTCATGTGCTTCTCTGAGTATGACATCTCTAATCTCAGTCAGATCTGGAACACAAAGACAGTCTTGAAACCATAAAGACTCATAATCTCCAAGGCGAAAAACTGATTTTTTCCCTTGAGATATCCTCCGAATTTGCCCAGCAATAAAAGGATCTTCTGCTTGATGTCTAAAATTTCGTGCTTAAGATCACTGTCCTACTCTTCAACTACCTGCATAGTAGCTAATCCTCCAAGAACCTCTGTTCTAATGAATTACAGCTCTAATCTTTCCAAGTCCATTTGTAACTCTTTTGGTAGCTCCCGATTGCTAGGCTGAATATCTGCACTCTTTCTGCTTAAAGCATCAGCTACAACATTTGCTTTCCTTGGAGTATAGCTGATTGTTAAATCATAATCTTTGATTAGTTCCAACCAATGCTTCTGTCTCATATTCAACTCCTTTTGAGTAAAGAAATATTTGAGACTTTTATGGTCAGTGTATAACTCACATTTAACTCCAAAAAGAAAATACCTCCATCCTTTTAGCGCAAAAACTACTGCTGCTAACTCTAAATCATGAGTTGGATAGTTGACTTCATGTGGTTTCAGTTGTCTTGAACCATAAACAATGACTTTCCGATATTGCATTAACACACAACCCAACCCTTCTTTAGATGCATCACAGTATACTGTGAAGTCTTTCCCTATTTCTGGAACTGCTAAAATTGGAGCTGTGGTTAACCTGGTCTTTAACTCCTGAAAACTTGCTTCACACTTCTCATCCCAATTGAATGGTGTATTCTTTCTTACCAATTTGGTCATTGGTCCAGCTATTTTGGAGAAACCTTCAATGAATATCCGATAATAACCAGCCATTCCTAAGAAACCTCGAATTTGCTTCACATTGGTTGGTGCAGTCCACTCTAGTACTGACTGGACCTTAGATGGATTTACAGCAATTCCATCTTTACTGATCATATGGCCGAGGAATTCTACCTCATCTAGCCAAAATTCACACTTACTGAACTTAGCATAAAGTTTATGTTCCCTTAGTGTCTGCAATGCTATTCTCAAATGATCAGCATGCTCTTCCTTATCCTTGGAATAAATCAAAATATCATCAATAAAGACTATGACGAACTTATCCAAATATGGCATGAAGATTTTGATCATCAGATTCATGAATATTGCTGGTGCATTGGTCAAACCAAATGTAACAACCAGGTATTCATGGTGTCCATATCTTGAGACAAATGTTGTCTTTGGGACATCTTCCAGTTTGATTTTTATTTGATGGTATCCAGATCTTAAGTCGATCTTTGAAAATACTCCGGCTCCTTTCACTTATCAAACAAATCTTGGATCCTTGGTAAAGGATACTTATTCTTGATAGTAATGTTGTTCAAATTTCTATAATCTCCACACATCCTTCTTCCACCATCCCTCTTATCCATAAAGATTACTGGTCTTCCCCATGGAGATACACTTTCCTGAATAAATCCTTTTCTAGCTAACTCATCAATTTTCTCTTTGAGTTCTTTTAATTCTTTGGATCCCATCTTATATGGTGCTTGAGCTATTGGTGTTGTACCAGGAATTAGATCAATAGTGAACTCTATCTCCCAATCTGGTGGCATTCTCGATAGCTATGCTGGAAAAACATCTTGAAATTCATTTACTATAGGAATATCTTCCAATTTGACCTCTTTCATCGAGTTCAACTGCAGATCCACCATTATATGACTGTGCTTATCTGCTTGGTAAACTATCCTTGATCCACTTGGAGTTTTGATTGAGACAGTTTTCTCCTCACAATTTATTTGATCTCCATGTTCCATCATCCAGTCCATCCCCAGCACTACTGCAATTCCCTTCAAAGGAATCACATAAAGGTCTGCAAAGTATGTACAACCACAGATCGAGATAACCTGATCTTGTTTGATGTAGCGTACAATCACATTTCCCCCTGCCGTAACTACGGTCATAAGGTTTTCTAACGTTGCCCTTCTAATCCCGAATTTATCACAGAATTCTTCAAAAATGAATGAAGTAGTTGCACCAGTATCAAATATAACTTTGCCGGGATTGGTAAGGATATTGAGCGTACCTATCACTACATGCTCTGAATTATCCACCTCCTCGAGGGTTGCGCAATTCAGTTTCCCGGTAGGTCTGTTCCTCTTGCCATTGTTGTTCTTGCATTATTTCCTCCTCGATTGGGCTGTACATTTCCTCCACTGGCTTGTCCTCCTCCCTTGGTAGGCCAACCTCCTGGTGGTTTGCTCGGACAATCGGGCTTGATATGCCCCTTCTGACCACAACTATAACAGATCACTACAGGCTTTTTGCATTCCCTCTGGAAATGCCCTAGAACTCCACAGTTGTTACAAATAACATTCCTTCTAGGATTGGACTGATTTCCACTACTGCCCTTGTTATTGTTATTGTTATTGTTATTGTTATTGTTGCCATAGGCCTTGTTCCGGGGTTTGAACTCCAGATTGGGTTTAGGTTTACTTGCCTGAATTCTCTTGGTTTCCTTCTTGGCTCTCTTCCTCCTATCCTCTTGCACATTCTAATAATCATCTTCAAAAGTAATGCCTGCATCCAGCAACTGCTGATAAGTTTTCTTATTAGCTAACCTTAGCTGCATTTTCACAAATGGGTTTAACCCACGCAGGAAACGTTTCTTCCGCTTATATTCCGTGTTATCATCCTCCTCAGCATAATGAGATAGTTGACTAAACTCCCGGATATACTTCATGACACTAGTATATCCCTGCTGAAGCTCCTCAAATTCTCTCTGCTTCAACTCCATAACACCTTCTGGAACATGATATTCACGGAATCTCTGCTTGAACTCCTCTCACGTGAACTCCCTTCCTGGTTGTTGCATGGCCAACTGATTCTCCGACAATGATGCTACAGGTCCAGTCAGAAGATGAGTTGCATACCTCAATTTCTCCTCATCATTGCAACCTACAGTCTTTAGTTTTCTTTCTGTATCTACTAACCAATCTTCTGCATCCATTGGTTCAGGGGCTCATGCAAAAGGTAATAGCCTTGCATTCTGGAAGTCAGAAAGACTTACTCCTCCACCTTCAGGTGCCCTCTGATTTGCTCGTCCCAGCAACTCTTCCATGAACTTGTTATGGGTCTCTTGCATCATTCACTCCATAATGTTCTACTCCATTAACGGCCTCATTGGTGGTGGTGGCAATGCTCCCTGATTTGCTGCATCTGCATCGGCCTTCTCTTTGGCCTCACGTTCCATCCGCTGCTGTTCAGCTTCGGTTTCTACACCCGTATCCATGACCCTCTAGTCATGCAACATAAAGAGAATACTCATAATTACATCATGCACATGTGTTCTGAGCTCGACTTTATGCATAGAACTAGTCACACAATGAAGATCCAAAGAAAATCCAAATATGCATTTCACATATTATACATAATATCATAGTAATACAAAGTCATTACAACATATACTATATAGGTATAATCACAACACTACCTTATTTATCTAACTATCTTATTTCTTAGGGTACAATACACGGCAATAGATACCTCTAAATAGTTGCCTACTTCTAGTAGTAAATACACTCATCATACATGCCTGATGTCCAACCGTAATGACGTGACGTTCGTCGCACATTTTGTGGAACAAATGGCCCTCCAGAAGGAACATACCCAGTATCTGAAGTGTCTGGGCTTGAGTCATTACTCAACCTGAGCGCATTGACTCCCTCCAGCTCAGCTGAAAAGTCCTCAGAAACATATTCAACATTATCACCTGCTTGCATCTCCTGAGCTTCATTCCTTAACTTATCACTGTGGATACGCATCCCGCCGCTTCCTGTGTGCTCCTTTGGGCAAGATAGTTAAACACTGGATAATGTATATTCCCTGGGTTTTGAGAAGATGTTGATGATTCAAACACTCTCTCCTCAGGATCTTCTTCTTCATCCTGATTATCTATTGACATGGCATTTCTACTATTGTTACTAGGGTTAGTTCTTGCACCCATCCAGCTAGATTGTCCATCATTTCTGTTAGAACCATCTGTGGACATCTGGTGTTTATGAGATCCTTCATATGATCCCCTTCTCCAACCATCATAATTCTCAACAGGAAGTTCTGAATCAGAACCATCCTCTGAATCTTGTGGTACTTCATACCTCATATCCATAGTAGGATCATGTATAGGTTTAGGACTTGGTGAATAAGGATATGGTATAAAAGATTCAGGATCTATAGGTATATCCTTAAAGATAGGTTTTGCACTACTACTTGCTTCCTTTTCCAACTGGATTGCTAACTGCTTCCTCCTTTCCGGATCAGTTAGATCCTCTAACATGTCATTTTTATCTTCGACAATCACTTGATGTGTCTTATAAAAAGACGCAACGAGTGTTCGATACTATCCATAAACTTGGAAGCTAACTTAGGATGTTTCTTAACCAAAGTAAGATGATCCGGTATAGGCTCCGAGTCTATAGAATCATGAGGTATCATAGAAAATGTGCTACCTTCTAACTCATTGGCTTTATGCTCCCGGATACTAGCTATCCCCTCCACAACAGCAACATGATATGCTGTTAAGTGACTCCTACCTTCACCTATAGGTAGATCGTGATATAACCCAAGATCCTCTGGAAGTTGGATACTCACACGATACTTGGATAACATCCGGCCATCATAGTAGGTTATAGTGTTCACTGGAATTCTAGTTGGACAACTAAAAATCTTTAAAAGTTGATGAAGTTGGTCTGTGAATGATCCTTGATAATCATCAAGAGTCTCCTCTTTCCTTACCAAAGTCTGTTTTGGAAATTTTGGTGCCATAGCTCTATATATCAGAAAAATAGTTTTGATTAGTAACCAATAATATATTGCATCATAACAAAGAATTATCGCACTAAAACATATAACGGAATATTCTCGTTTGAATACCCATTATATTACTTTTAGAGAATTCTTTATCGTTGCTACACTCTCCTACAGGTAATACCCTTTACTAGGTTTCCAACCTAAGGTCAAATCAATAAAGCTCTGATACCAACTGCGGTGACCCAGCATACCACTGCACGTGTAATACACTATAGTCGTTGACATGACACCCACAGAACACTGTTCCGTAAATATCACATCCCTCAGAGTGGTACAACAGAAACATTGCGGGTCCATATTAAAAACATTCACACATTATTATTATTACAATACGATAAGTTCAAGACTTCAAAAGGTTTCAACTTACAAACCAAAATATAAAGTGTTTCAGCGGAATTTAAAAGTAGAAACTCCAACTAGGAGTTGAGCTCAGCAGCTTATTCTATAGATTTCATCCTGCTCGTCTTCGTTGGTTACTACTAAGTACTAACTAGGATACTTAGTTGGACTCGTTATCGTCAACACCATAGCGGATTTCGTAATCCACTCCTTCAACACCTCCTGACAGGTCAGGCTCCTCGTAGAACACAACTTCTTGACATTCAGCTGCATACATTGGCACGTCTTCGGGATCCTCAGAGTCTAAGCAAGGGAGCAAAGCAAAGGATGAGTAATAGCGTTACCCAACAAGTTCATTATATGCGAGGTGGGAAGTTTGATGCTCTAACTACTACCTCGGACTATAATTCCTTGGTACTATGCAGTTTTTGTAAATCTTTCTTCAAAGATTGATTTTATTATGAAAATCTATGACCATAATTCTTCACAGGTTGACCAGAACTTTCATGGAGTTCCTTTCCTGCCGCGTTCGTAGCTCCTTCCCGGAACAGGGAGTAACAAGTTACAATTCTTACACTCTTCAGAGGTGTGTTACTTTACCCATGAGAGATCAACTCCTTGTTGCACAACCGGGCGTACTTTCCCGTCCACAATTCCATGATGTGGGGCTCAGTAGTTGGTCCAAGCCAATCACTACCCCCTTCACGACCTCGCATGCCTCCTTGGTGTACACCATGCCCACATATTGAATTACGACAATGGTTTGTACAAACCGTTGGATGCCAGAACTATCGCGGGACGTTGAGGGTTCCCACCCATATGTTGCATATCCTCTATGAATTACCAATTAATATGCATGCTATGAGGATAACAGCCACGATCTGCACATTCAGCTTCGTGCGAGAGGAAGAAGATACAGCTGACTTCTCTGTCCCATTCCAAATCTCATGGCTAACACGTAATATACGGCGCTAGAATTACGGATGTTAGGGGTTATTAAGTCCTTAATTGATCATCATTGTTGCAAATAGAACCCTAAGTTCCATTGCTCCATTATATCATCACTTAGGATGATATCTATGATTTCTTTAATTGTGGAAATAATATTTTCTTTATTTGGAGTATATATGATAACACACAATTTGCAAATACTTTGATAAAGACTCTTCAAAGGATATGAGCAAGTGATGAACTTGCCTTGTGATGGCAAGGTAGTGAAGTCTGATGCTTGCACTGGATCTTGAGCTTATATGTCTACAAAAACGTCATTATTGCCCGGTAAGGATGATATTTAAAGAAGCAAAATGATTATGCAAAGTAATGTAATGCATCATTTAGCTTTATATGTATTCTTCCCCATTTATTTAAATTATAAAAATTATTTTAATGAAAAAGAATTTATAAATATTATTTTATTGAATATTGTATTATTTTATTTTATTTTAATTTATTTGCCTTTTATTTAATTAATAATTCCTTTAAGAATTATCATTAATTATCAAAAATTTGACATCAAATATTTGTTTAGTATTTTTATAAAATACTACAATATTAATATATAATGAAAGTGATTTTTATTTATTTTTATCATCTTTCAATAATTTTGTAAAATTCCATAAGGAACATATAAATTACAAAATTCTTAATAAAATTTATATGTCTAAAATTTTATTTCTTAATTTATTTGAATAGTTTGGATTATTATGAATCCATAAATATTTTATTTATAATATTCGTACTTTTATTTTATTATCTAGAATTTATTTAAGTTTAGGGGCATTTTGGTCCTTTTCCAATTATTAAAACATGTTCTAAATGATTTGGGCTGGCTATTTGGTTTTATTGGGCCCTTGTAGCCCAGTAGGGCAAAGGAAAAACAACACCCCGAAGGGGTATTAGCCCATTCTAGCCCATCACTCTATGTCTCTCTCTCGAGCTCACATCTCTCCTTCTCCTTCCCCGACCCCGTGGTCAGCGGTGTCACCACTGGCGATTCACGCCATTGTGGACCTCCCTCGCCACCGCTGTGGTGCAGGATGAGGTTGTCGTCCCCGCTCTTCCTTCCTGTCCAGTTGGATTTGGACCTGGACCCCTCCTACGGCCAGATCGATGTCGTGCTGAACCCTAGGGTTTGGGGTTGGCGTTGGTGCTGACACCGCCACTGCTGTCGTGTTCCGTGGGGATGCTCTTCGCCCCCATGTGTGGCTATGGTCATTGTATGCCAGGGTTCTGCCCTCTGCCGCCGTGGTCGTCGGCCTCCTCTTCTTCCTCTTCTGATCTACAGCGAGGACCTTCAGTAAGTTATTCCTCTCTCTCTCATGCTCTCTATGCTAGGCCATCCCATGCTAGATTTTGGTAGTGACCTTTCTGGTTACTATCTTGTCCTGATTAATATGGTTTGTTCTACTTAGGGTTCATACCCTGCTGTGGATTAGATATTTGATGAATTGGATCATGTATTGATGATGCTTAAATATATTGAGTGTGACTTGTTATGGATTATTGCTGATGGTTAGATGTGGGATGCTAGTGGTTTATCAGATGATTATATGGATTAAATTTTAGATGATTCAGATGGTGAAGTTGCTCTAGAGGCAACACTTGAGGAATCTAGTGGTTTTAATAACTCACCACTTTCATTACTTGATTAATGACAGTGAGTGTTGTGTGATGAAGTCACTGTATTAGTACTGTTGGCTTAAGAATTCATCTATAACTTGAGATCAAATGGTTTAAAATAGTGAAGATATACATATGAATTATCCTGATTATGATTCCTATGATGTCAGAAAAATGATTTATAGTTGGTTGATTGTATTTGTGAAGATTGGATGCTTAACCTTCTTAGTTTAGAACTATTCTTGTGACACCATCCTTGTATGGCACACAAGATTAGATTATGTTACTTGGTTTGGTCTTGTTCAAGCTTAAAATGAGTTTGGCATTAAAGATAAGTAGAAACTTCTTTTCTTAAATCCCTAAGACCCATGATGTTGGTCTGAGGTTTAGGGATTAATCCTTTAACTTGTTGATTCACATGGATGGGTTCTGGTAGTGATACCAGCTACTGTTTCTTGAATCTAAGTTTGGGAAAAATGATGGTAGGCTTGATCACTTGTATAGATCCATAAGATTAAATTCTAAGGTGCTACTCTTGTCTTAGAGATGTGCCTAGAAGTTTAAATCTTAGCTATGTTCATTCTTGAATTGAAATATAGCTTGATTGCTTAGATCAATGATGTTGTCCTGAGATCTTAGTTGGGTCCTTATACTTTTCTGATTGCTTTTAGTGTTTAAAACCTCAGTGATGGATTCACCCCACTTGGATGCTTTCTGAGAGTTTGTGTAAGAGACAGATGATGTATGCTTGTCTAATATTAGACAGATAGATTATGTGATGGTCTATTTTACTCACCACACTTATTTGATGTTGGGGTTGGAAGTGTTTGATCTTGTAGTGGCTTGATCTGGTGCTCTCCTGGTATTTCCAGCTTTTAGCTTGTCCTTGATCCATCCCTCCACCTCCTGGTCCTGATGGCTTGATCTTGGTCTTGCTATCCACCTGAGCTACCCCCTCCTTATGTCACCATTTTGGTGATGTGATCCAGGGTTTTGGATTGGTATGATCTAGCTTGGCTTTGGCTGGGTTTAGCTGTTGGCTGTTGTTCTTGGTGTGTATGAACAAAAAGTGATGTGGGGTTGTATTCCCACGGTTGTGCTCATAGTTTTGTTTGATTGTGTTGTTGTTGTGGTCAAAGACACACCATGTGATTTGGTGTGTGTCTTGCATGTTTGCTCTGCATGTTTTGTGGATATGTTCTGAATTTTGAGAGTTACTGTTATCAGGTTACATTTTACCTGGCTGGTGAAACTTGCCCCTCCTTGCTGTTTATTTGACTTATGGCTTAAAATTACGAAAGATACATTCTTTCATATTGGTGAAACTTGCCCCTTAAATACTCAATGATGAAAAAGTGAACAGTGCACTTCATTGTCGACTCTGAGGGTAAAATAATTCAAATCCTAACTTCCTTTTTCTTTTAAGTTTCTGTTTATTTTGCAGGTACCATATTTGAAGATCAAGATTTTAGTTTAGGCTTTTATTTTTCTTTATAGAATAGTCACTTGTAATAACTCTCATATTCAATTGTAATCTTTAATTTATTCTTTTGTACTCTTTATTTTCATTCTTTTGTAATAAAGATTGTACTATTATTCAATAAAGAAATATTATTTTTCTATTCAATTACTATTGTACAAATTGTTGCTTATTTACATAAGTTACCTTGGTGTAACTTATTTATGGAATAAATAAATATTCATTTAATTGATTATGTTATTTATTTAAAGTTTGAGTACTAATTATCTTCTCTTGATTAAAGTATAATACTCAAATATAAATTTGAATTCTTTTAAACTATAAATTCAACACTCAAGTTTAGATTCAAATTTCATTTCCCAAAATACATAAATCCACAAAGATCATATCAAAGTCTATAACAATCATCCTTCAAGACTATACCTAATCTCAAAGTATGAAAGAAACCTTGATCACTTTAGGTTTTTATTTGGCAAAAATTTTACCCACATTTTCACAGATGAATGCATGCAATATCACAAATTTCTAAATCTACCCTTCGTTAGTTCCTAAATGCTGGGATGTTACACCGGCGTCGTGTTCCGGTAGTGCTTCCACACTAGATCGCACATATGAAGTCGATGAAGACCTTCCTCTCCCTGTTCCAGTTGGTAGCGGAGGTAATAGATATCCTCGGAATCCCAGTAGCATGACGACATGGTGGTGGTGGAGGAGGAGAGAATCTTGCATGGCTTCGCCTATGACGGAGCAGGAAGACGGTGGAGGGAAGAGAGGGGGGACTAGGGTTGAGGTGAGGGAGGAGGGGTGTTCCCCCACCCCTCTTTATATAGAGGGTCTGTGGCCAGGGTTCCCACCCCTGGACGAGTCCTTCCCCAACTCGGCGGCCAAGAGAGGGATAGGTGGGAACTTGTCCCCCAAGTTACCCCCCCCCTTACCAAATTAGGGTTTTGCCCCTCTTTCCTTGTGTTGGCCGGTTGGGCCCTCTTGGGCTTGGTGCGGCTGGCCCTAGGCCCCCACGGCATGCCACAGCCCAAGTGCTCCCCCGGGGTGGTGGACCCACTGGTGGTCCCTCTAGAACATTCTAGAAGCTTCCAGTCAAAACACCGAAAACATTTCCAAACCCCGAAAATTGACTTTCCTTATATGAATCTTATTCTCTGGACCATTCTAGACCTCCTCGTGATTTCCTGGATCCAATTCGAGACTCTGAACAACATTCGGTCTCCAACTCACATTCCATTTCTACTTAAACAACATCAAACCTTAAGTGTGTCACCCTATGGTTCGCGAACTATGCAGACATGATCGATACACCTCTCTAATCAATAACCAATAGCGGGATATGGAGATCCATAATGGCTCCCACATATTCAACGATTACTTCGTGATCGAATGAACCATTAACATACGATATTGATTCCCTTTGTCACGTGATACTTTACTTATCCGAGGTTCGATCATTGGTATCTTCATCCCTAGTTCAACCTCGTTACTGATAAGTAATATTTACTCATTCCGTGATATGACATCCCTTGTGACCTAGTCACATGCTTGCAAGCCAATTGGATGAAATTCCACCGAGAGGGCCCAGAGTATATCTATCCGTCATATGGATGGACAAATCCCACTCTTGATCCATGCGCTTCAACACATACTTTTAGAATACACAATGACACCTTTATAACCACCCAGTTATGGAAGTGGTGTTTGATGTCATCAAAGTACTCATCCGGTGATGGTGATTAACATGATCTCATGGTCAAAGGATTAGGTTACTATGTATCTGAAAGCTTGTAGAAAAACGAACTTAATGACTTGATCTTATGCTATGCTTACTATGGGTGTGTGTCTATCATATTATTCTCCTAATGATATGATCTTGTTATTAATAACTTCCAATGTCCATGATCAGGAAACCATGATCATGTATTAATCAACAATCTAATTTCAATAAGAGGCTTACTAGGGACTATTTTCTGTTGATAAAACACACAAGTATTAATGTTTCTGGTTAATACATTTATAGAATGGGATGTAAACATTTATCATAAACATAAAGATATAATAATAACCACTCTATTATTGCCTCTTGGGCATATCCCGAACACTTTTGAGAAAATGGCTATTCAAACTTCTTACAGAAGAGGGTGTCTGGAAAACTATTTTATGGAGGAAGTATGTTGGTTCCAAAGTTGTGTCTCAAGAGGTTTGGAAACCCGGTGATTGACATTTTTCGTCTGGCTTAATGGCATCCAAAAAAACATTTCTTCCATTTTGGTGCTTTTAATATTAAGTATAGATCTCAGATTAGGTTCTGGAAAGATAAATGGCTTGGCCAAACTTCTCTTCGTGAACAATATCCAGCTTTATACTCCATTGTTAGGCATAAAGGGGATACACTATGCACAATGATGAAATCCAATCCTCCTAATGTGTCTTTCAGAAGAAGTCTTCTAGGTCCTAGACTAGTGTCTTGGAATAATCTCTTATTGAGACTATCCATGGTACAACTGTCTGAGGGCGTGGGCGAATTCACATGGAAATTATTACAGAGTGGTAAATTTACTGTTGATTCTATGTATAGAGCTTTGATCCAACCTGATATTCCATTCGATGATAATCGTAAAATTTGAAAGATGAAAATACCCCTTAAAACAAAGATATTCTCTTGGTATCTACGGAAAGGGGTCATCCTTACTAAAGTTAATCTTGTGTGAAGGAATTGGCATGGAAGTACACAATGCGCTTTTTGTCACCATGATGAGACAATAAGGCATTTATTCTTCCAATGCAAATTTGCTCGTGCTATATGGTCAGTCATCCAAGTATCATCTAGTTTATCTCCTCCATGTTCGGTAGTCAATGTATTTGGCAACTGGCTAAATAGGATTGGATATAAATATGGGACTTTATTTAGGGTGGGAGCGCTTTCCATTATTTGGTATCTTTGGCTATGTAGAAATGACAAGATTTTTAATAACATTGTATCTTCTTCCCTGCAGGTGACTATCCTCCGATCATTGACTACTCTCCAATGTATGGAGTTTCGCGACTTGTTTGCGGAGGGATGTACGCGATTGGAGGACAAGGCGAGGGATATTTCTCCTGACATGGATGGCAGCGTGATCTTCGGATAGATCAACCTTAGCGAGTTTAGAGGACATCATTATTTGTAATTCTGGTACTTTTGCCTTTATCTTCAGTTGTGTGGTTGAGCGGCTGTGTGCATCCTAGTTATACAGAGGCCACGTGTAAAGTTACTATTAAGTAATAAAGCGCCCATTTCCAAAAATAATCTAATTCTCAAAATGTGACTCTAAACAATGTCCTAGGTGGAGTATTTGACGGTATATTTTATTGACCAAAATTGTAATATTTGACTAGTCAATGAGTTTGTTTAAGGATGTGAGGACATGTTTGCTTAATTGGAGAAACTATGGTTAAGAGATCATGTTTAGGATGTCAAGTTGTGCCAAAAAAAACATCAGAATCCTATGTATGGATGAAATTATGAAAGAAGGGGGAAACCAAGAAAAGGAGGAAAACACCATGTCACTACTGAATACTTTTTACAGTGTGGACACCTTAGATGTTGCTATAGACTTTATTACCACCCATTTTGACCGTCTAAGGAGCTATCTTTAGAGTTGTTTCCAAACTTCTCTAAGATGAACTCAATTAACTCGTGTTCTAGGTTAAATGTGAATAATATCATTTGTCTCACAAAGATTTATCATTGATTTATTATAACCATGAGCATATACAAGATAGCCTTGAGATGTTTGTTATTCACACACGGAGAACTGAAGACATGAAAGATTATGTTGATATTTGGAACCAAAATCATGTTTCCTATGGTTTATTGTCTCATTGAGATGGCATCGTTTTTACCAGTGGAGATGACAACACTCAAACGGGATTTATTGGCCACAAAGATCATCAAAACTAAGTTGCACAACAATATGTCGATGATGTACTTCTTGACGACTTGATGATGTGCAACATTGGGCGAGTGATACTCAAAAGTCGATATCGATAAAATTACCAAAGATTTTTCAAAAAAAAGTAGATCTTTGACATTTCCTAGGATTTCGATAAGCTAGTAAGCTTCATTATTGATATGGTTTTAGATTCTAATTACATTCAAATATGTCAATTTTGATTGTACTAAGTGATTGTGTTAGAATCATATATAACATTAAATTTTCGGGACTCTATTTTGGTCTTTGCATCTTTTTTTCAGAGTTTTTCCCTACCTCAGATTCTTTTCGTCCTTCTCCACTGCTTGGGTGTAGTAATATATATACTTTTTAAGAAACTACTTACATGTATAAAAAAATTATGCTATTTTTTGTAAATGTACATTGTTGATGATGTATGAAGCTGTATCTTGTGGAGAAAAGAATGTATACTCCTGTGTCTTAAAAGAAGAACAAGAGAAAAGAGCGGCAACTTGGCTCCCGGGCTACATGCACTCCAATATTAAAAAATCATATTTATAAGTTTTAGTAAATTCTAAAAAAATCCAGATATACATGTAATTGTTTTATAGGTAATTTTTTACCTTAATTTGTAAGCTACACAAATGTGACAAAAATTGTAGACCACAATATAGCAAAGACACATCTATTACCCACATGGTCTTTTAATAGCCCACAAATAAAAATATAACGATAATTTCCATATGGAAATAGTAGACATCTAAATGTCCGTGTAATTGGCTGGACATTTATTTGTTATTAAAAATTTTCTACGAATTTTAAAAAGGGATCTGGCCAACGAGCTACTTTGCAGTTTTGAAGATCATGTCTAGCCAGAAATATATTTCCTCCGTTTAGAATTAACTGACTCACATTTGTATAGATTCACATTCATCTAAACGCATTTTAGAGGGTATCTCTATATGTGAATCTAGACAAAGGCGAGACAATTAATTTCGGATGGAAGGAGTATACCGCAAGTATACAAACTTTTGTGAAGTCCCTAAACGGGCAATTTTAACCTAAACTTAAAGGCCAACACATAGTCCAACAACTTTTACGAGTGCTGGTCTATGTATATTTTGTAGAACTTGTGAATGCACATAAGACCAGCCACACCGTATAAAAAAGCGGTTCCTAACATTCTCTCACCTCCTCTTGAATCGGTTCTATACATTTTAGGAATCGACTCATACAGTCTGACACCAAAAAGCGATTCAAAAACTTGGTTCGCTTCTTTCATGCAATTGTGGGACCTATTGGTGAAAATGTGAGGAGAGAACATAGTGCATGCATGCAGATAAAGTGAATAATGGGGTCCACCAGCGGTTCCATACACTACAGCCTTCCTCAAGCGGTTCTAAACTCTGACCAAAAAATTCTTGAACCGACGCGACATAGTGGCTGGTCTAAGGACATTCGCTTTGGTATTGTTCAGGTTGTGGAAGTAGTTGCAGCTGGCTGCAAATAAGAAGCGTGCTGGTACTGGAGATCTGGAAATATATATGTTGGAGGATAGATAGTTGGATGTATCTATGCGTGCAAAGTTTTCGGGATATGTTGTGGTGTGTGTGCATGGGCTACATGAAAAGACGTAAAAGCTGGATGGAATCGAAGAGAGGGCTAGTAGGGGATCTTGCAAAATCTGAAGAAGGGCGTTGTGCAGTGATGATATCTATGTGTCAGCTCCCCTATATCTTCTTCTTTTGGACCAACACTAACACCAAACCATGCACGGCCAGCACACATTCCAAGATCGGCCAACCTATGACTGTACAAGATACAAGGAGGAAATCATGGCCAAGGACAGACGTGTCGATCTTCCGATTAAAGCAGAGCTATATATATGGTTGCATACACATGCATATCGACGGAGAAACGTACAAATATATGGACGGTGTGTTCCGACATGCCGATCTTTGGTCTGCACCTGCAGGATCTTATCGCCGATCTAACAGCTGACAAAGCGTTTCGAAGTAGTACGTACATCTGGGTAGCAGCAGGTGAGAGCATCTCGTAGTGCCGCATGGTGTTTTTCGGCGCAAATTTGGGTCTTTTGGAGCAAGAACGATAGTGTAGCCAACTGCTGGCTAAGATAGTGCCATGTCATTTATAGTCAACTTAGTAGCTAACATGTACAATAATAAACTATAATAATATACTAGTTTACTAATACTTGACCCACTATTCACTCTAACAAAGCGTCTAGAAGCACGTGCTAGAGCTGGCTTGCATGAGAGTTCACTCCCCTTCTCTCTCATCTTCTCTCTCCTCTAATTCAGCACAAATATACTATTCAATGTCTTATAGCCAGCTGATATCACTTTATTGTATTTGCTCTTAGCGATTCGCCGATGGTAATTCTCGGTCTAAGGCCGGGCGATTTCCCAGGCAGTGTCCCCAGATCCAGGATGGCGAGAAGGCGCAAAAACGAGTGAATGTGAGTGACAATCATATAATTTAAGGCGAATTCAAACAAAAAGCATGCGAGTTCATACAGGATTCGGTGGAATCTAAACTAAAACAGGAAATTTAAACTAAATCTAATTCATGCGAGGAGGTGAGCGACGTGGCGTCTCCTCAGGCTCGTCCTTAATGGGGGTGAGCTGGGCCGCAAAATGCAGCGATGGCATCGCCGGCGCGGACCCAGTCGACCTCGTCGCTAACGCCGGAGCCATCCGTCGTGGCATCTAGGAGCTTCCACGGCGGGGAGAGATCGTTGACAGAGGCGGCGGGTAGGTGAGGCGCGACATTGTTGTCGCCCTCGATGTGGGCGAGGACAGCCTCAGAGCGTGCGCCCAGGTGCCCCCACCACAGAGTCCGGCCGACCGAGTTCCCCCCGCCGGCCGGAGGCTTCCGCCTTCATAGGCGGCAAGCCCCGGGTCTCGCCATTCAGTGAAGTACGTGATCCATGCCTAGTGGTTGCCGGTGTCTTAGGTCGGGTCAGCGCACTGCTCATCGGTGAGCTCGCCCCAGTACACCGACTAGATGCGGCCGAGCAGCTCGTGGCCGACGGGGACTGAAGACACCGGCACGCCGCCAGTGCTGAGCCTCCACGTCGGTGGGCACCAGAAGTCCGGCGGTGCCAGATAGCCGGTCGAGTAGAGGAGGCGCACCTCCCACTCCTGAAGCCAACATCGGTCAAAGATGTTGGCCCTCGCCTGGTCGCCGGGATTTCGCTCGGCCATTGTTGGGGGCTCCGGTGGGGTTCAGGTGGTTGCTGGGATATGAGCAGTGTGTGCGCTCGCCGTGTAAATTGGGGGATTTATAAGGTTGGGGCTTGGGAGGGAGGCGTGTAGATGGCGAGCCGCCTGGGTGGGGGAGGGAGGGGACCGGCAGTGGCATGCCATTAAGTCGTCGTGTGGCGATTGGACGTTATGGCTCACCTGCAAAGCTGAGCCACGCGGGACATTAGTACAACGCGGAAGACGAGAGGATGAGGACGACGACGGTTTGGCTCAATGACAAGGCGGGACCACTTGTCGGAAAAAATTTTGGCGCCCGATTTTCCTTCTGCCAGTACCTCGGCGACTACCAACGCGTTGAGTTCGGCCTGGGAATGCCAGCCGAAAATTCGGCCCAATTCAGTGAAGAAGAAATTTTGCCGGCTAAAGAAAAGTCCCTCAGGCCAAGATGCTCTGAGCCGCAGCTTTTTTTTTCTTTCCTTTGCTCCTTCTTTCTTGAACTTGCATGATGTACATATGCTTAACGTAAATACATGCATACACAGATGGATACATGTATTGCATTTAAATGTTATATGGTGTAGATTGCGCCCAATAATTTTCAGATTTGTTTTACTACTTTCACCATGCACTAGGTAGTTCTTTGAAATTATTTTTGTATATCCATGAACTGTGGAGCTTGAAGCATGTATGCATAAACTACACTAGGAAATATATATTCCATCGATCTCGAAATAAGTGACTTTGTATGAATTCTTATGTATCCAGACACATTTTTGTATATATACATAAAAATCTATACAAATGCAAGTTAATTATTTCTAGACCGAAGAAGTGCCTAACTTGGCTAGATATATTATAGCATGTTACCGGACGAACATGGGTTAGCTACTAGCTAGGTGACTCTTTGTTCGGATCAGCTAGCTGGTATGGATCCATTGAGATTCCCTTTTGCTCGGAAGATACTATATCATCATCGTCGTCCCCATGCCTATTGATGCAACCATGCTTTGTTCCGTTTCATGGTAGTCATTATTTGCGCTTGGAAATTTGCACTATAGCAGGTAGGTGCGCGGGCACGAACGAAACGGTCATTTCACTCGTGCAACATTTATTGTACGAAAAGCTAATACTGTCTCAAAATAAATATTACGGATTTGTCTAAATTTAAATATATCTACATATTAAATAGTGTCTTGATATATCTAAATTTAGATAAATCTTTAACGTCTAAAGGAGTATAAACGACACTGCAACATATGTAAGTTTTAATTACGCATATGTAACAAGCGGTATGACATGATATGCATACCACACATGCCCGGATAGCTAACTACTGGACCCTCCTCCTCGACCTTCGCATTCCAATAAACTGCAAGGAGCACCCTCAAAGAAGAAGAGCGTACGAGAAAATTCCAGTTAAAAGATACTTGTTATCGACTCATGCAATCTAGAATTCTCTACCTAGTTGTATAGATATTTAAAGGTAGTATTGACTATTTACCTATACCGAGGGTTAGATCCATATTCTTAAACTTTCGAAAATAAATAGATATAATAAAAACTTCTGTGAAAAAATAAAGTTTCAGTTAGGTAATCTTAAAATGGAAGTATGAAAATATGCATCTTAATATGTAGGACTACGGTGACATCTTAACTATGTACCTGGAAATAGTATCTATGAGAGTGCATCTTAGGATATACTAATAAAAATGGCATCTAGAAGCATTATGATTTTTGATAAGGTAAAAATGTTTTGTAAATAACTGAGAGATTTATTGTGAGTCAAAACAGCACTCAAAAAAATTAATTTAGAAAACTAATTAGAGTATCGCTAACTAGTGATATGTAGATTTCAAACCAAAAACGTGGGTACCTTTGTATTACATGCCATTGGATTATTGTTTGCAATAATTACATTGTGAAAGACGACAATAATGGGGGGAGGGGTATGTAATGATCATCAAGGAAGCTGTTGAAATTTGGTCCATCGACTTCAAGTGCTAAGAACTTTCTTATAGACTATATATGTTTTCTGTTATCATTATTAAGCTCTTAGGTCTCTTTCGCTTCTTTGAATTTTTGGTCATGTCACCCTTGCTCTTGATGGTGTGCACATTTCTCTTTTGGTGCAAGAAAATGCAACATAAAAGTGACTGAGATAACACTGGTTCTGGTAGGTACACACACCGACAATCAGGGTGATCTGGCCATGCATCTTGTTGACTGTCATGGCAAAGCTGAGCCTGAACAGGAACTACTTCCTCTTGAATCTAGACAGGGACATGGCATTATTGAAGGGGCAGAAAGGTATCTGAAAAATAAACACCCTCCGCATAGCGTGTTCCTCGAAAGTATAACATGGTATTTTATCTTCATTTAGCCGTGTTCAGGGGAATCCCACTAAGTGTCAGTGAGTTGAGAAAACTCGGGAGGGCAGTAGTTGAGCTCGATATATGCATGGATGACGGATCCAATTAAGGTTGAGTGTATGTTTCCAGATTACCTTTCATGTCCATATGTACAACATGGTCAGATGTATAGCTAACACAAAAGAATTAAAGAAATAAATGGTTTAAGCCTGACTTTGAATACCTAACTCTGAAACTAGCTAATGCTTTCGTCTTTTATGAAACAAATAGCAAAGGAAAGTAGTAGCATTCATCCGATCGAGTGAGGTCACTGGTCAATGATCTTGTGCATGATTCATCAGACATACTTTCACAAATGATTTAACATAAGCTGGAATGTAAAGTAGTACAAGTGGTTGAATAATTACTTCCTTTCAAGCTATCAGCTGATAGCCATCGCTAGCTTGATGACGCTCAACTTAAAAGATACCTACATATGAAAAAACGATTGTGGAACCACGTCACCATCGGTTATACGTATAAGGCGAGGAGTTCCTCAAGTTGTGCACAGATAAACACCAAAAAAAAAAAAAAGTTGTGCACAGATAAGATGTTCACAATCCATCTTAATATACATGACGCAGAACACTAACTGTAGGTGTATCAGCATACATGAAAATTTGATTAGATGACTATTGCTTCGACAGATTGACTACTGCTTCCATGTTAATGCCCGGCAATGAGAGTTCTTGTGTGTACTATGCATGCACCGATCTAGAAAAGTTCCTGATCCTTGTCGCAGGTTCAACCTATAGATTTTAGACAAAATATTGCCCAAACTTGCAACAAGTAATTTTTTTTTTCAAGGATATGTCCTGGGAGACGTATCGTTTTCATAGAAGGAGGGCCAAGCGGCCAAGTTCTACAACGCACCGTGGCACAGATGCCAGGGATACAACTCCACACCATCCTAAAGACAGCACACACATAACCTAAACAACTACTCGCGACATCTCCACCTATCTACCTGTCCTAGACAGTCGCGGAAAAGCCGAGCAGTCCTCCAGATGTCTGCCTCCGTGGTGATCTTACGGATGACCTCTCTAGGAGAGGGAGCGGCCCCTTCGAAGACCACGTCGTTCCGGTGGCGCCATAGCGTCCAGCAAACCAAAGCGATTCCTGTCCAGAGATCGCGCTCGCGGCCCTTGCCGCCCCGCTTATCTTGGAGCCAAGCAACAAACTTGGAATCGTGTTCCGGCATCCAGTGTCTCTTGTTCCACCAGCCCAGGCAGGCTGCCCAAACCTCACGGGCCAGGACGCAACCCATGAAAAGGTGATCGATGGTCTCTCCACACTGGTCGCAGAAGGGGCAGGCCGCCGGATGTTGGAGGCCACGCCGGCTAAGCCGATCGGCGGTCCAGCACCTGTTTCTCACGGCTAACCAAAGGGTCACCTTGCAACTAGCAGGGGCTCGGGAGCGCCAGATCTGAAGGGCCCCTGCCATAGAAGTCCGCCCGGCAAAGAGGGCCAGGTAGCAAGACCGGGCCGTGTAGCAGTTACTTGGGTCCCAGTTCCACTTGAGGACGTCCTGCGATCCCTCGGTCAGGGTGATTGCTTCAATACGGTCTGCCACTTCAAGGAGCTCCCTGATGGCTGCGGCGCCAAGCCGGGGTGATATCATGCAGCCAACCCCCTGCAAGACCTTCGCGCACACGCCGCGTGGATACTGCGCTTGGTGGGACCGCAACAAAGAGGCTTGGTGCCACGTCACAGAGCCGCCCGCATGGGAGCCACTTGTCCGTCCAAAAGAAAGTAGACGCGCCATCCCCAATCACCGAGGAAGTCGCCGCGTCGAAGAGACGCCTCGAGAGCTCTGGGACACGGATGTCGAGGCCATGCCATGGCCTATCCACCTCCACGCGCTTCAACCACAGCCATCTGGCTCTCAAAGCGATGTTCATGAGGCGCAGGTTGGGGATGCCAAGCCCCCCTAGATCTTTCGGCATGCACACCCTGTCCCAAGACACTAGGCAGTGCCCGCCGTGTATGTCTTTCCTCCCCTTCCAGAGGAACCCGCGGATGATCTTCTTGATGGTGGTGATAATCTCTATGGGAATATCGAGGGACATCATGGCGAAAATAGGCATGGCGGATAAAGTTGTCTTGACGAGTTCGAGCCGCCCCCCTCTGTTGAGCATGGAGGCTTTCCACGATGGCAATTTGGCGGCCACCAGATCTACCAGCGCTTGGAGCTGCGCTGCCGACGGCTTCCGCAGGGAGAGTGGTAACCCTAGATAGCGGAGGGGGAACTGCTTGATGGGGCAGTGCAACTCCCGCTCCACCAGGTCTCTGTCCTGAGCCGAGCACCTAATCAGGTTGGCCGAGCATTTGTCGAGGTTGGTACGGAGACCAGAAGCCTCCCCAAAGTCCTCGATGATCCCGGAGATCACCTGGAAATCCACCGCTGATGGCCTTAGGAAGGTGACCACATCGTCAGCGTAAATCGATGTGCGGTGTTGGAGGCCTGTGGCTGCAAGTCGTGTGAGCAGTCCCTGAGCCTCTGCCTTTACGACCATTAGGTGGAAAACCTCCATGATCAGGATGAAAAGTTGTGGGGAGAGCGGGTCTCCTTGCCGAAGGCCACGCCTGTTGGCCATCTTCGCCCCTGGGCACCCTTTCATCAAGACGCGTGTGGAGGCTATGGAGAGTAGCGCGCATATGCACGTGAGGAGGCGCTCTCCAAACCCCAACTTCCTTAGCACTTCCAACAGGAAGGCCCAGTCCACAGTGTCAAAAGCTTTGGTGATGTCCAGCTTGAGTAGCACCGCTGGAGTCTTGCTGGTGTGTAGCTTGCGGGTTGTCCCCTGCACCATCATGAAGTTGTCGTGCAAACACCGTCCACGCACGAAAGCACTCTGATGCACCCCCACTAGTTGTGGGAGGATCGGGGCAACACGGTTGGCAATCACCTTTGCCACCCACTTAGCGATTCCGTGAATCAGACTGATCGGTCGGAAGTCCCGCACTTCTTCGGCGCCTGGCTTCTTGGGTAGGAGAGTAACCAAAGCACTGTTTACCGATCCAAACCCACGGCTATCCAGCCTAGAGAGTGAGTGGAAAGCATCCATAACATCCTCTTTGATGATGCTCCAACAAGATACGTAGAAGCGGGCAGAGAATCCATCAGGTCCAGGGCACTTGTCCAACGGCATGCCTCTGATGGCTGCCAAAACTTCCTCCTCCGTGAATGCACTGTCAATGTGTTGGAGATCAACCGATTGTACACCTAAGAAGTCCAAGTCCAAAGAGAACGCCCTGTCTCCTGCCACACCGAGCAGGTTCTCGAAGAAAGTGTCCACGGCTTCTGCCTTTTCTGCGTGGTCCGAGATCCGCACATTGTCCACCAGGAGATGATTTATTAAGTTCTTACGCCTCCGATGGCTGGCATGAGTGTGGAAGAAGCGAGTGCATGCATCTCCCTCTCGTAGCCAGAGGATCCTCGATCTTTGTCGTGCCAGCGTCCTCTCAAGGGAAGCTAGTCCCAGGAGCTTCTTCTTGAGAAGGCAACGCAGTCCACGCTCCTAAGGCGACAGCTGTCTACTCTCCATGGCAACATCAAAGCGGAGGATCAACTCTGTGGCTAGGAGGATCTGTATCTTAACATTCCCGATGAATTTGGAGCTCCAACAAGAAAGTCTTTTAGCCACAACTCGCAATTTTGCATCGAGTCTCTTGAAGGGGTTCGGCTCCCACTGTTGTGAGGCCCACGCTTCCTGCACCACTTCTAGGAAGCCATCAACTTTGGGCCAGAAGGACTGAAACTGGAAACGTCGTCCACGTTGAAGGTCCGGGGCAAGGCACAACAACAAGGGGCAGTGGTCTGACGGGCCTGAGGACATAGCCGAGAGGAAAGCGTCGGGGTAGCGCGCCTCCCAGTCCACTGTCGCGAAGACCCTGTCTAGTCTCTCCAAAGTGGGGCGTTCCCGTTCATTTGTCCACGTGAATCTGCGGCCGTTGAGGTAGAGTTCCTTGAGCTCCAGAACCGCAAGGGTCCGCCTAAACTTGGCCATCATGCGGCGATGTAGGGTCCCTTGGTTCTTATCCTCCGGATTGAGGATGAGGTTGAAGTCACCGGCAATGATCCACGGACCGGCGTGCAGGTCCCTGATGTCTTGCAACTCTTGGAGGAAGACACGCTTGTCCACGTCGCTCTGGGGGCCGTACACACCAGTGAACCACCAACTGTGATCCACACCCGTAGAAATGCGAGCAGTGATCGCATTGTCAGTGTAGTGGGGGTGAGTGACGGATACCAGGCTAGATTGCCATGCAAGAAGGATTCCACCACGGGTCCCTATCGCCGGCAAGAAGAAAAACTTGTCGTAGGAGGGGCCAAGGCAATCCCTCACCACGCGGTCTGAGATTACCGCCATCTTGGTCTCCTGAACAACAAGTAATTTGGGTCAAAAGAGTAGTACTACCCGATTATGATTTTAGTCATCCTTTTGCATAAATACTTCCATATTATAGTCCATTTTAGCGAACTAACACTAGTAGAAACGAGGCCTTTGGTTGAGGTCGGAAATGGGCTTTAACACCGGTTCTCCTACGAACGGAGCGGCGACAGAACTCTGCCGCGGCAGAGATTTATGTCATTTTCCTGCCGCGGCAGAGAACCTTTAACACCGGTTCGTAACAGGGGAGAGGCTGAGCGCTGCGGCAGCCCCACGTGCGCCACCCTTTAACAGCGGTTCGTATAAGAACCGTTGTTAGGGGGGGGGGGGGCTCTAATAGAGGCCTCTACGAACCGGTGTTAGAGGCCTCGTTTCCACTAGTGTAATACTATAATATGGAACAAAGGTAATACACTTCTAGTTGATATGTTTTTTAGTTGTCGTTTTTTGCAAGATCAGATGGATGGACGGAGACTACACTTAGCTAGGTAGGGTCCATTTTGATTTCGGAGTAACTTTTTACATCATCGTTGGCAGACATCAGCAACGATTAAGCTAGCTAGCAAGGGACCAAAAAGCTAGCTCCATATACATGTCTCATCCATAATCCATGTTGCTACCTGCCCTAGGCTTTCTCATGTATTATATGTATGCATCTCACACGAAAATATATTGAATTGAAATCTAATTTGCACCTCAATTCTTAGTCTCTAAGTAACCGAGTATGTGTAGAGAGAGAGACACACAGACACCACTTTTAACGAAACCTTTGAGAGCTAACGTCATGCGCAATATATATTGCTAGCTCACATTATTGTATATACTTTATCTTAAGTAATGTGTACGTGCAACACGATACACATGCATTTCAACCTTCAAAACTACACATGCATTTGGACCGTGCTAGCTATGCATCACAACACGTGCATTTGTCTATGTAAATAAGAAGGGTACTCTGTAAGAACATGTATATGCTTAGCCGTGTGATTCAAGAAATGCGAGTGGAGGACATTAAAGTGATTTTCGAAAAGGGGGATGTCTTCAGGAATGTGAATTGATCCATGCACACAATCAATGAACATGAATATCTAATGGCCATTTTTCGGCTACAGAACTACACCATGCTAAGGTGAATGATACTTCTACCAAATCTTAAAATAACGGATTTGCCAGTTCTCATGTGCCTGAGAGCTTGCTAATCTCAGTCTCATCTCTCACCAGTTGATTTTATGTGAGATGCGTGCAATCCGGGAGTTGCATATGGATTGCAACTAACAATATGTTCTTTAGTACAATTATTGTTTATGTAGTACAAATGTTTTGTTCATGCAGTATAAATGTTTGAGTAAATTCTGTATTCTATCCCTAGCTAGTTTGAATTTTTTTACCTCATTTAGTAAAAATTCCTCCCGCTTACCCCATTTATTGAAAATCTATTTGGTACCAATTCTGAAAATGATGATATTAATAATTGTTGTGCTATTAGTGCTATCCATGTTCCTTCCAATGATGATATGTTTACAAATGAACACACTTGGGAAGATAGGTATTCTATTGCTTATGATGATACTATACCTCCAATGTATGATGATTGCAATGATGAATATGATATTTTTAGTCCACCTACTATTGAGGAGAAAATTAATTATGATTACGATATGCCTCCTATATTTGATGATTATGGTGACGAAATTAATAATAATAGCTATTTTGTTGAATTTTTTCCCACTGCAATTAATAAGAGTGGCTATGCTTATGTGGAGAGTAATAATTATTTTATGCATGTGGCTCATGATAAGAATGTTTTATGTGATATTTATATTGTTAATTTTATTCATGTTGCTATTGAAAGTTAGTATGAGAGAGGGAAACATGGTTTTATGTATCTCAACAATATTAAGTTTCCCCTCTTTATGTTGAAAATTTTGAAGTTGCACTTGTTTTGCTTTCCTATGCTTGTTGCTTTGTACTTTCATGACTTGTTTCTTTACAAGATTCCTATGCATAGGAAGTGGGTTAGACTTAAATTTGTTTTATATTTGCTTCTTGATGCTCTCTTATACTTCAATTCATATTTCTTATGTGAGCATCTTTTCAAACTATCATGCCTAACTTAAAGGCGTTAAAGAAAAGTACATATTGGGAGATAGCCCAAATTTCGTTAGGTTTTTCTTTTTTTGACTCTTGGAAGTTATTACTTCTGTAATAACCTCTCCTTATCTTTTTTGTTTAATTTTTGTGTCAAGAATAACCTCTAATGGAGGGAAGTAAGATTTGGGGAAGTGCTATCCCAAAACAGATTTTTGTGCTCCACTATAAAAATTCGTGAAAACTCTCTGTAAGTCGGATTGAGCTGTAATTTTCTGAATGTTAGCTAAATTTCATTAGTTCAACACTTTTTGATTTGAGCAACAGACGGACTTCGAAAAAATCGGTTTTTATCTGCTGGTCTGTTTTGACATATTTCAGCCATTATTTGCATTTGCCTCTTTTTTGATTTCCTTTTGGGTTCTCTTTGGTAAATTGAGATTTTTTAGGGAATTGATACAGTATCTTGTGTTTTTAATGAAAGTTTTGATGTTTTAAAACTAAATCCCAAAGGTCTATTACTTTTGAATACACTAATGTTGCTAATGAAGATTGTGTGAAGTTTTGTATGAAGGAAAATTTTCAGGTGTAAGGAAAGAATGATGTAATGAGATAAAGAATGGACAAAAACTAAAGTTTGGGGATGCCACCCCATGTCACCCCAAGAAATATTCAAGAGGTACAAGCGTCAAAGGTTGGGGATGCTCAAGGCATCCCCTTCTTCATCAATAAAATCTCAGGTCTTTTTAGATACTTCGTTTTTATTGTTGCATACACAGTTGTGTTGTTCTTGGAGCGTCTTAGTTTTAATTTTTGGTTTTATTTTGTTTAGTTTGCTTTAATAAAGTAGTTGGACCCCCGCTTTCGCTGTGTTATTTCAAATAAGTTGATTGGTGTTGGAAAGGAGTAGAAAGTTTCTTGCTTATAGTGGTACATGAGGGAGCTTGTTTTGATTGTGGACTAGACTTTATCTTGTCATGCTAGATGTTGTTTTGACCTTATGCTTACTGATTATTGTTGTAGCATGACTTGTTCCAAACAATTGAGATTGCTTAATGTGCCTTGCAAGAATCATGCGTTGTTTTAGCATACAAAAGCATAATATTGTGTTATTCTCCTTTGATGCTTTATTTGGGTTGACCTGGCACATGCTTACCATGTTAAGACTATGAACCAGTCACCTTAGCCTCTATGATCATTTAGTTTTTGACTTGTGATACCACTTTATGCTTTAATTGATAATGTTTTGTCGCTCTGCATGATTATGGCCATTATTGCTCTCTTAGTTGGTCTCTCCCAGTCTTTTGCTAGCCTCCACTTGTACTGAATAAGCTCTACTCATGCATCCAACTCCCAAGAAACTAAGTTATTCTAAAGAGTCCACTATAAATTTCTATGCATGGTGTGTACATCATTCCAAGTATATTCTTGTTTTATCTATCTTCTAAATTAAACTTGTTATGTGAAAATTAGTGATTAAAGCTATCATAAACTTGATGGCACACTTTATTTTTCTTACCTCTAATAAACTTGAACCATTGTGTCATTTATGTTGTATATGCTTGCACTTATAAGTTGGGACTTAGCAGAACCGTGCTGTCACGGGGAACGCTTTTAACACCTATAAATATCTACCCAGTTGATATCATGCTCTTTTGTTTATGGATGTCGGCGGTGTGAAATAAAAAGGGAGCTTGTAAGTCCAACAAAGTCTAGCTAGCAATCCTATCTAGCCCAAGCCCGGTTATACGTGCAATTTGCATCACCATTCTATATCATAATTTGCCTCTATTCATTGATTTGTGTCTTATTATGAGGTGTTACTTATGTATTTTCCTCTGTTTTTGCATGATGGATGATTCTTGGAGGATGGACTGTCGGAGTCAGGTTTCTGATGGAAAAAGAGGTGTTTTGATGCAATTTCGCAAAGATCAGAAAAATACCAGAAAAATATTGGAAAATTATATTTTCGTAGAAGACGAAGGAAGCCAGAAGGGGAGGCGTAGCTGGGCCATAGGGGGCCCACACCCCCCTAGGCGCGGACCCACTTGGGCCATGCCTAGGGCAGGTGTGGCCCATCTGGCCGGCCTCCGACTACGCCCTCTCGCCTATATCTTCCTCTCGGAACCCTAATACCAAGGGGGTAACCACATAAAGATTTCCGCTGCCTCTGCGGGGCGGAAAACACCGAGAGAGAAAGAGCTCTCCGGCAGACAGATTTTTGCCGGGGAAATTCCTTCCGTGAGAGGGGAGATCGTCGCCATCAACACCATCATAAAGCTAGACTTTATCGAGATCATCATCATCCACACAATCATCTCCACCAGCACCAGCATCACCACTCCATCCCGATGTAACAATTGTGTTGGATCTTGCATTAGTTCTTAGGGGAAACTTTCTCGGTGTTAATTACTATTGTAGTTGATGCTTGTGAGTGGAACCATTGGATTATAGTTTATGTTTAGATTGTTATCCATCACCCTATCATCTTTGATCTTGATCCATATGATGTCTTGTGAGTAGTACATCTAGTTCTTGAGGACATGGGAGAATTCATGTTGTTAGTAGTGGATTTGTGTTGAGTTATTATTCAATGGTTTATTATTTAAGTTGTGGTGTCATTCTTGTAGTGGTGTCATGTGAACGTCGACTACATGATACTTCACCATTTATGGGCCTAGGGGAATGCATTGTGTATTTGGATACTAATTGTGGGGTTGCCGGAGTGACAGAAACATGAACCCCGTTAGGACACCATTTCATAAGCGAGCGTAGGATCTCAGAGTTTAAGGTTGTGGTTAGGTTTATATGTTAATTAATTTCCTATAGTTTAGGATGCATGCAGGGGGTTTAACCACAAGTATGTATTAGTCCTAGTAAGGTCGGTACATTAGCACAGGTTCACCCACACAACACTTACAACACCAAAGAAGGGTACTTAGCTATTTGAAGAGAAAGCACTTGACAGAATTCCCATGTGTCCTCAAGAACGTTTGGTCCTTATAAGTATTTCCATAGGCTTGTCCTTTGCTAAGAAAGGATTGGGCCACTTGATGCAGTTGTTTACTGTCTTTATTACTTGCACTTTGTTTTGTTGCTTTATCAGAAAACCCCTAAAAATCTGTTTGCTAAGTATTTACAGAGATTTCCTGCTCCATACCACTAGTCAACACCTTCTGCTCCTCGTTGGGATCGACACTCCTATTTATCGAAAGTACTACGATACACCCTCTATACTTGTGGGTCAACAAGACTATTTTCTGGCACCGTTGCCAGGGAGTGAAGCGCTATTGAAGAGTGGAACTGGTAAAGGAAATTTCTACTATGAGTATTTTTTTTCTGTTTGTTACTTTGTTTCAATATGTATAACCCACTTGGTTTTATGTTTGGGAAAACTACTACCACTGTTAGGATAGTAGATGAACCACCACCTGTTGAGATAGATCCTTTTAATATACCTACAAGTATTATTGACCGTGTTATGGATAATTATTATATAGGGGATGGAACTGTCCATCCTGGTGATCACTTTATTTTTATCCATGAATTATGCGGGTTGTTTAAGTGTGCAGGTATCACAACTGAACAGGTAAAGAAGAAGTTACTCTCTATATCCTTAAAAGGGAGAGCTAAAGAATGGTATAAGCTGCTGAAGAATGGACAATCCATGGAATGGGAGGAAATGGCATCTCTTTTTTATTCTAAATTCTATCCTCCTAGTGAGATTCATAAAGATAGAAATCTGATATATAACTTTTGGCCTCGTGATGGAGAGAGTACAGCTCAAGCTTGGGGGAGATTGAAGTTACTAATGCTTAAATGTCCTATTCATGAACTCCCTAACAATATCATTATCAGTAACTTTTATGCTAGGCTTTCTCTTCATGATAAAGATTTACTAGATGCTTCTTGTGCTGGATCATTCACACGTATGAAGGAAGAATATAAATGGGATCTCCTAGACCATATTCAAGAGAACACTGAAGCTTGGGATAATGACAAAGGAAGAAAGTCAGGTATAAACTATGATTATGAATGCATTAAATCCTTTATGGGAACTGATGACTTCCGTGATATTAATAATGAGTATGGTCTTGATCCTCACGTTCTTGCGAAATGTTTTAAAGCTTTTGCCTCTTACATTGAAATTCCCAAGAAATAGTGGGACAAGTACCATGCTCCTTATAAAGACATTGTTACGCATGTTCCTGCTAGCATAGAAGTTTGTACTGTTGATCCTATTTTTCCTGGACCTTATGTTGAGAAAATCCCTTTTTCCTTCTAAGGTAAAGGAACATTCTATCATAGCTAATGTGGTTAGCAAAAGTGCACAGAAAAACTGTGGAACCCGATGATCAAATAAATATTGAGCATGTGGTAGCTATTGTGAAAGATCTTGTCACTAGAAATATAGAGGATGCGCATATTGTCTTTTGTGAAGATGCTTCTAATATTGTCTCTCATCCTATAAAAGCTAGAAATGCTAGTGTCCCTATGCTTTCTGTTAGAATTGGTGATCATTGTTATTATGGTTTATGTGATATTGGTGCTAGTTCTAGTGCTATTCCTTATGAACTTTACAGGGAAATTATGTATGAAATTGTACCTTGTGAGCTTGAGGACATTGATGTGGTTATTCACCTTGCCGATAGAGAGACAGTCTGTCCCATTGGCATTGTAAGAGATGTCGAGGTTCTTTGTGGTAAGATTAAATATCCTGTTGATTTTCTAGTACTTGGTTCTGAAGATAGTAAAACCTATCCTATTATCTTTGGTAGACCCTTCTTGAATATTTGTGGGGCTATCATAGATTGTAGGAAGAAAAAAATTTGACTAAGTTTGATGGAGAGTTTTATGAGTTTAATTTTTCCAGATTTGCTAAAACTCCTTATGAAAATGAAGTGCCTAATGAGGATTTCAGGGTTGAACAACTTGTTGGAGATATGCCCTAGAGGCAATAATAAAAGTGGTTATTATTATATCTTTGTGTTTATGATAAATGTTTACATTCATGCTATAATAGTATTAACCGGAAAAATTAATACTTGTGTGATTTGTAAAGTAAATTAGAGTTCCTGGTTAAAGCCTCTTTGTAATACTAGCTTGTTGGTTGATAGATGATCGTGGTTTCCCGATCATGAACATCGAGATGTTGTTAACAACAAGATCATATCATTAGGAGAATGATGTGATGAACATACTCCTATAAATAAGCGTAGCATAAAGATCAAATCATTTCAATAGTTCGTTTGCTATAAGCTTTTTGATACATAGTAACCTAATTCCTTCGACCATGAGATCATGATAATCACCATCACCAGAAGGATGCTTTGATGACATCAAACAACACACCATAACTGGGTGGCTAAAAAGGTGGCATTGAGTGTTTGGAAAGTATATGTTGAGCAATGGATCAAGAGTGGGATTTGTCCATCCATATGACGGATAGATATACTCTGGGCCCTCTCGGTGGAATGTCATCCAATTAGCTTGCAAGCATGTGACTGGCTCACAAGGGATCACATATCACGGAACGAGAAAAGAGTACTTATCACTAACGAGGTTGAACAAGGTATGCAGAGATACCGACGATCAAACCTCAGATAAGTAAACTATCGCGAGACAAAGGGAAATTGGTACCGTATGTAAGTGGTTCATTCGATCACAAAGTAATCGTAGAAATATGTGGGAGACATATGAATTTCCAGATTCATCTACTGGTTATTGATCGGAGAAGTGTCTCGGTCATGTACGCATAATTCACGAACCGTAGAGAGACACACTTAAGGATTCGATGTTGTTTAGTAGATATGGAATGTAAGTAGGGAGACTGAATGTTGTTTGAAGTATCGAATGGGATCCGGGATATCACGAGGAGATCCGGAATGGTCCAGAGAATAAGATTCATATAAGGAAAGTCCAATTCTAGAGTTCGGGAATGATTCCGATGTTTTCATCGGAGAGGTTCTAGAAGGGTCTAGAAGGTTCACCGGACCAGAAGGGGAAGGGAACATGAATGTGTCATGGATAAGTGGAATGATTGACTCATGTCCTAGGTCACTTGGTTGGGCATTAGCACGATAGAAATCAAGCTCCAAATTGAAAGTCAAAAGGCAACTTTGAAAAGTCAAACTGGGACAGTGTATCCTAGTGGAGGAAGGAAAGAATCCTTATTTCCCTCCACCACAAGCCAACTAGGAGAGGGAGTTGGGGAAGGATTCAAACTCCCCTCTCCCAAGATGCCCTCCCTCTCATAAATAGAGGGGAGGGGGTTCCCCAAGACCACACAACCAGCCCTCCCCACCAAGCTGCACCGTCGTCGCCCCCCCCCACAACGTCGCCGCCGCTTGCCGCCACCAGCCGCCGCCGCCTTGTGCCTCCGCCGGATCGTCACCGGCGACTCCACCTCCTCCTGTCCGGCCCTCTAAACCTAGATCGCCGGAAACCCTAGATCCACCATAACCTTCTCCGGCTTAGGCGAAGCCCTGCAGGATTTTTCCTCTACTTTCGACACCACGCCATCGTGCTACCGGAATCGCGAGGGGAGAACTAAAACCTCCGCTTCCTGCTGGAACAAGGGAGAGGAAGGTCTTCGTCGAGTACCAAACGTGTGACCGACTGCAGAAGCTCTGCCAGAACGCAGCGCCGGAAGGATCGTCTACGCGATCTTGAGATCGGCAAGTGTACGACTACATCACCCACGAGAATCTGCTCTCGTTAACCGCTTTGGAATCTTCGAGGGTGAGTACTCTAATTGACTCGTTGCTACAATCTAGTAGATAGATCTTGGGTTGTTGTGTGCATGCGGCAGAATTTTTTTGTTTTCCATGCTACGAACCCCTACAGTGGTATCAGAGCCGTGTCTATATGTAGATCTGTTGCACGAATAGAACACAATGGTCATTGTGGACGGTGGTGATTTTATTATCAATTGCTTTTTGTGTACTTTGCATCTTGCGGTATGATGGGATGAAGCGTTCCGGGCTAACCTTACATGACATCGTTCATGAGACTTCCTCCACGCTTAACATGCAACTTGTATTGCATAAGTGGCTTTGCAGGTGTCTGTCTCTCACATCATAGTATATATTCAATTTACAACGGGCACTTGATAGTTCAAGCGTCAATGTTGTGGTTCTTGTTCGTAAGTTAGAATGGAACTTATTGAAAGCCCCAAACCACGTAAAATATGCAAAGAAAATTAGAGGCGTCTAACTTTGTTTTGCAGGGGTGTGCTGTGATGTGATATGTCCATGATTGTGATTATATTTGATATATGCAATGTTCCTTATTGTAAGTCGGCAACCGGCAGGAGCCTTATGGTTGTCTTTTAATTTCGTTAAGACCTGCGTGTCTATTATTCAAAGTAGTTGTAATAGTTGATGCTAGTGGACGGCAACCATGGAGCGGTGCCATTGACCTTGACGCCACGCCAGTGATGATGGAGATCATGTTCGTGCTTGAAGATGGAGATCGGAAGCACAAGAAGAAAGGCCATATCATATCACATATTTTGAATTGCATGTGGTGTTAATCCTTTTATGCATCATGTATTTCTTAGTTCGCTACGGTAGCATTATAAGATGATCCCTCTCACAAAATATCAAGTTATAAAGTGTTCATCCTTAGTAGGCACCGTTGCTAAAGCTCGTTGTTTCGAAGCACCACGTGATGATTGGGTGCGTTAGATTCCGTGAGTGTATACAATGGGAGCAAGCCAGATTTGCTCATGCGGAAGCTAAGGTTTGATATTGACGAGCCTAGCATGTACATATATGGTCTCGGAACACGGATCACCGAAAGGTGAATCATGAATCATATAGCAGATCTGATGAACATATTGATTGTTCGCCAATGAAGCTACATCAACTGTCACAACCCAAATTTTAGATTTGGTACTGCATAGCATACATGTCATTGCATCATGATCATCATTGCAAAAATTCAGTTTGAAAAGGTTTTGGCAAAACAATTCACTTGCAATTGCATTTTGACACCTACACTTGAATGCTCGGTTTTACCATGCTTCTGTTAAAACAGTATATTTTGGTTGTTTGGATGGCACAGGTGCGTAAAGGGTTCCGTCACGAACCCGTAGCACTTTGAATCGTCTCAATCGGAGCTTCTTAGCAAATTTTATGGCAATCTGAATTTTTAGCTTCTATTAGGCATTTTCTGTCAGCTAAATTCAGTTAAGAAAATTCATCAGGAAAAGTAAAAGAAAAATAAAAAGGAGGAAGCAGGCGAGCCAGCCATTGCTGACCCAGCCTGAAACGTGCCAGCAGCGATGGCGCCACCAGCGGTGAATAGTAAGAACCGCCCGCCGCCTTCCAGCCCATCGACGAAGCGGCCGCCTGTCAGCATCACATCGACGCACAGGCCCCACGCATCAGCGCGTTCTTCTCCAACTCGTAAACAACACCGATTCCTCCGGTATTGGGCCGTTTTCGAACTAATTTCTCCGAGATTTTTTGACTATAACAATCTCCTAGTTCTTCTCTTACAAACCCCCCAAGATTCGCCATCTACGTCGCTGCCATCGTCGAGAAATTTCTCGCCGGAGTTTGTGACCGCCGCCGCCGCCTTCACTACTAGGAAAATGGTCGTTTGTGGCGCACCTGAAAGGCCCATCCGTGGCGCACCAGTAGTGCGCCACGGGCCTTCTTCTGACTATCTCTCGGCCGTGGCGCCTCGCCTAGTGCGCCACGGTTGTGTAGAGATAGGCGTGGCGCACTAGTGCGCCAGAAGTTTGGCATGGTGCGCTACCCTTTTTATCTTACGTGGCGCTACCATGCGCCACTAAACATCCATGGTGCGCTTTAGGGTAGTGCGCCACGGAAGGTAAAACATGCGCCACAGATGTATTTTTGTTTTTTTTTAATTTCCATGCGGATTATATGCAATACAGATTATATACAATATTACAGCAGATATACACACACGGATACAAGATATACAATTATATATATAAATACTGATATGAAAAACAAGATTGAAACAAATACATATAGATAAGTCTCATACATGAATACATAGTCCAAGTTACATTGTTTTGATCATGTTACAAAGTAGTAGTTGGTGACATGCGAATACATGTGTCGATCGAACAAGTTAGAGCTCGGAAGCTCGCCTAGACATCTAAACTAGCTAGCTAGACACAAAGCGGGATAAATAACCAAAGAAGATAAGCATGATCACCGCATGACGAAGGTGTAGGTCTTCATCCGGTTCCTTGTCCTAACTCCCGCTAGATAGCGCGTGTATCTATCTTCCTCCGCCATAGTGTTGTACCCTTTGTAGCTATTGCCGCTGAAACGGTGCACTGTCTCCGGTCTTCCCAATCATCGTAGACTCGGGAACCGTCCCTTGTACCTGACGTACCACGTCATCTACAAGTTGACAATAATAACTAACGGTGATTGAAAAAACATGTATAATTAAAGTCGCATATGAAGATACACTTATAGAAAGTACTCTTAAATCAAAAGATCAAACTCAAAAGAATGCCTCATATATAACTAGCTAGGTCGTTGGACACAGATTGCTTATGACGGGACCGTTAGCCAAGTAGGATGCACAATTCACGGACTTGTGCATATCACAAGGCTAACAATCCCGTCATAGCACATTCACATATATATTGTGCCACGACATTTCAATCATCGGCATATTCTCGAAAAGACAAAAATAACTCGAAAAGCATGCCTCATATATAACTAGCTAGGTCGTTGGACACAGAATTGCTTATGACGGACTGCTAGCCAAGTAGGATGCACAATTCTGGACTTGTGCATATCACAAGGCTAACAATCCGTCATAGCACATTCACATATATATTGTGCCACGACATTTCAATCATCGGCATATTCTCGAAAAAGACAAAAATAACTCGAAAAGCATGCCTCATATATAACTAGCTAGCTAGGTCGTTGGACACGATTGCTTATGACGGACTGTGAGCCAAGTAGGATGCACAATTCGGACTTGCATATCACAAGGCTCACAATCCGTCATAGCACATTCACATATATATTGTGCCACGACATTTCAATCATCGGCATATTCTCGAAAAGACAAAAATAACTCGAAAAGCATGCCTCATATATAACTAGCTAGGTCGTTGGACACGGAGATTGCTTATGACGGACTGTTAGCCAAGTAGGATGCACAATTCACGGACTTGTGCATATCACAAGGCTAACAATCCGTCATAGCACATTCACATATATATTGTGCCACGACATTTCAATCATCGGCTATTCTCGAAAAAAGACAAAAATAACTCGAAAAGCATGCCTCATATATAACTAGCTAGCTAGGTCGTTGGACACAGAATTGCTTATGACGGACTGTGAGCCAAGTAGGATGCACAATTCACGGACTTGTGCATATCACAAGGCTCACAATCCCGTCATAGCACATTCACATATATATTGTGCCACGACATTTCAATCATTGGCATATTCTCGAAAAGACAAAATAACTCACACTTGTCGTCCGAGAACCAAAGAGTAAGCAAAAAAACCAAAGAGTAAGCAAAAACCAAAGAGTAAGCAAAAAACCAAGCATTGATTGATATATAATAATAATAAGCAAAATAAGTAGCGGTGATACATAAACCTAATAAGATAAGTACACTTGTCCACACACACACAAAGGTCATCTATAGTTTGCAACTACAACTAGGCCAACATCAAGCCTTATGGCTCGGCTTAGGGAACGGGAGGACGCCCTGCCTCGTCATGAAAACTTCCTATAGTCACCCTGCATCTCTAGGCGATCTTCTATGTCACGGTTATTCGGGATATTTCCTCGTAGAAGATCCCCAAGTCATGACATCACGAAGATGATTGCCCCAAAGCGCTCTGGATGCGATACATCTCTTGTCTAATATCCGAATCATTGATCTTGGCCTTTGCTTCGCCCTTGTTTGAGATGATCAGCGTAGAATTCTGGTCAAGTAGGAACCCTCATGTGATGGAGTGCGTAGTAGGCTTCCTTCTTCTTGTTTTCGGCCGCTTCACGCAGGGGAACTCTGTTACGTGGTTGAAGACGTGCCTGCCGAACTTGACCTTCTTACGCACGAAGCTGGTGCCTTCCGTCGAGGCAAAGCCAGTGAGAGCATCATCCAGAACTTCCTTGATCTTGTCGTAGTTTTTCTTCTTTTCTAGACTCCCCGAGTCGAAATACGTGGCGTGGGAATGCTTCGGCGATAAGGAGATGAGCATGCAGTGTTCATCTCTGCGCAAAAAATTCAAATGGAATGTGTTGAAAAAAGAATGATGATGATCTAATAAAGCCCCTAGGGAGTACAAACTTCTATGGCGCACTAGGCAGAGTGCGCCACAGATGCTCCTAGTCCCTGTGGCGCACTAGGCGGAGTGCGCCACAGAAGTTAGTGGCCGTCTCAGAGCAGAGGTGGGCATGCGCTCAGTCGTAGCGCACCATGCACACGTCGCCAGATGACCCTAACAACCGTGGCGCACGTGTGCATGGTGCGCTTCTGAAGTTTGGCGTGTGGCCAACAGGCCTGGCCCACATATCTGTGGCGCACTAGGGTCATGTGCGCCACGGATGTTCTAGTTATTAGTAGGGCACTGCCCACAGGTGAGCCACGCCTGTTTTAGCCGTGGGGCACTTCAACCATGTGAGCCACGGATGTGCTGATTACCTATAGCCGTTTTCCTAGTAGTGCTTCGAGCTCGGTGAGCACCGACGCCGCCGCCCACGCCTTCCCCCTCGCCTCGCTCGCCCGTCGGGGATCACAGCCGCCACCCGTTGACCGCCTCCCTCTCTTCCCCTGCAGGACGACGCCACCGCGATCCGTCGCCGCCGCCACCGACGCCGCCCGCCACTCCAGCCGCCGACCACCGTCGCCTGCGCACGCGCCGACCCGCGCCACCACCTCGAGGAACTCTGCCACCTCGCCCCCGACACCGTCTCACCTTCCGCCGCCGCCGAGGACCGCCACCGCTGCCGCCGCCGCCCCGACCGTCGCCGCCGCCACTGTCGGCTGCTCCGGTGAGCTTCCCCTTGCGCACCTCCTCTGCCCTCCGATCAACATCCAATGGTCCAGGACCATTGACTAGTCAGCCCAGGGCGCTGACTAATCAGCGCCACGTCAGCGCCATGTCGGTGTGGTCAAACGGTCACGTTTGACTATTTACTTTAATTCGATTTATTTTGGTAGATTTTAGATGGAACTTGTAAAATTCATAGAAAAAATCTACTGGGCAAAAAATTGCAAATAAAATATGTATGGATTCAGTGTCTCACGTAGAATATTGATGTACAGTTGTTTTATGCTTTTGCAGCAAGGTTTTGTCTTGGTTAATTAAATGAGTTAATGTTAGAAAAAGTTCTGTAACTCCAAAAATTGCAAATAAGATGTACCTGGAATCAGTAGAACAAGAGTAATCTTACAGTGAATTAAAAAGGTAGACTTACAGTAATGGAATTTGCAGAATCTATATAAAGGCTTACTGGAGTATTTTAATTACTCAGGGAATTATATAAATCCTTTTTGAGTAATTCCAATTGGTACTGGTTCTGTTTTAGGTTGCCTACACAGTGAATATTTTTCCAAGATTTTACAAACAGTTTATTAGCAGTGGCTAAATAATTGGGTTCTAGATCAATTGTTTGGACATTTAAAATTGCATGCTTTGTTTTCTATGCACTTAAAATATTTTCCATGCATACAGTAGGTATACTGAAAAAGAATATATGAAGCTACTCTAGCAATGTTCAACTTGTCATGCATGCATCTTGCATTGTCATTGTTTGTATATGATTGTGTATGGTTTATTTATGTGATTGTAATTGTATCGTGTAGATTGTGAGGAATGCAACGCTTGCTCGTGTGTGGATTGTTCATTCGACCGCTACAGCTAAGGCAAGTAGATGCTACTTTGTTCATGATGTTGTCCTATTATTTTCATTGCATTATTGTGTATTTTGTAGATGCATGTGTAGGATATTACTATCGCTATGCTATGTACTATTATGTGGTAGGGCTTTCCTGTAGATGAGGCACTGTTGGTAGATGTGCTTAGCCATGCTATGATGAACGAGGGCTGGGTTACATCACTAAAAGTTGTTTCTAAATGTGTTTGTTTGCGAAAACTAAAAACAACTTAATCAATGAATCTCCTGGGTGTGATGAGATGATAATTTTTGGTGGTATCATTGCGGAAAGGCACCCAGGTATCAAGAGAAAATGATTGTCTTCTTTATTTTGTAGCTTACGTGTACAACCATGTGCCAATAATAAAATGGGCGGTTGGTTGGACTCAGTAGGTTGTGGTAACTCGAACTCACATATACAGAGATGTAGAATTTTGGTAGGTTGGACCAGTGCATGTCGGGTTTGGGGAGCTTCTTCCCGAACAATCCCTTCTTGGACTTCTCCCTATCATCACCCAATATGAGAGTGGTGGTACGAGCTGGACTGACCAAGTCACATGGGTAAAGTGTACTAACCCCTGCAGGGTGTATAAACTAATCGATTAGCCGTGTCTCCAGTTATGGACATCTGAGTTCCTTGATATTGATTCCATGACATGTTTCTCGCTCATTCTAATTTCCTAATTGCTTTAATGTTGATGGGTTAACTTAATTGGGATCTTTCAAAGAAAATCAAAAGCTGTTTATGAAAGTAGGACTAAGGTATTTTCAAATGCAAGCTAGCCACAGCTCCACTTGCCAAATATGCATGTAGATGTTAGCTCTATTGTCTCCTTTAATAGCTCTACTTGCCATACATTTCATGTATTGACCCTCGGGGCTGCTACGTTTCATGTTGCAGGGTATTCCGATTTTGAGTGATCGATATAGGCCACGGTACTCCACTTGACACTTGTTCACTTGTGGGCAATTTGAAGAATGGAGGATTTACTATAGTTATGTTGCTACTTGAATAAATCGAGCTAGCCTTGAGCTAAGCCTTTATTGTAATAATGATACTCTGGATCTTCGTTATTTATGATACACGGATATTTTGCTATGTTATTCATCTTTATTCTATTGTGAGCCCATGAACCGATCCAGGTATTGGCATGTCACATAGAAGCTACGGTCTTTTCAGAACCATAGTGTTACAAGATGGTATCAGAGCCTGTGTGTCGACTGTAGGATCGTGACCTATGTTTGGATTAGGAAGCCATAGAAATATTAAAGCTTATATTAACTCTGTCTTTCATCTTATGTCGTTCACTCTCGTAAATCTTTACCATATGCTATTCTCACACTTTCCTCTTTTAATTTATAGATGGGAGAAGTCAGGACTGAGTATGCGACGATGGAGTCACCAAGGCCCTTTGCAAGACAGTTGGCACAGCTCTCGCAGTCATTGGGATTGCCACTGCCCATGTTCAAGGGAAGAAGGATGTACACCTATGGATATGGTGAGGATGCATGGGAGATCACCACTTTCATCTTCAGAGATGCCGCCTTGCCAAACCCTGTGCATCTGATCTACACCAAGACATACAGCAACCTCTTCATGAAGTAGATAGATGCCCACCAATTAGTCTTCGTTAGGTTAAATCATTAGATTAAGTCTCGACCAATGTAAAACTTAATTACTGTTAGTTTAAGAGTGTTTAGTTGCTCCTATGTATACTCCAATGTCCCAGGATTATTTGTGCGAATTTTATAGAAGAGTTGTGACAAGTTTTGGTTGATATCTGAGTTTTTCCTGATGCAGTTTTTCTGCTGACCCAACTGTACTGCACGATTTTTCATATTTTATTGGTAACTGGGAAAAATCTGAAAAACATAGGGTTGGTTCGAAACTCTATGTACTATACACACAAAAATCAGAAAAAAATTCGGATGAGTTTAAGTCAGGTATAAAAATTCGTGAACACCGCTGGACTGTTCTGGCAGATTCCTATTTTAATGCTTTGTTGGCCTTTTGGTGTTGATAACTGTTGACAACTCTTCTAAAAACTATTTCAGTAGATATATACTGCTAGGATAACCCCTGTGACGTTGCTGGATCGTTTGTTTTCTGATGTGTTGCTTGCTTGAGATTGTTTGTGATTGCTTTATTGTTGTTTTGATCATAATGCATGGGTAGAATCCTGTTTTCGTAATCGATTCTTTCTAAGCTTACCTGTGCTGAACCGCAGATGCCTCCCCGCCGTCAACCTACTGAGTTGGAGCAGCTTATGGCGGCTCAGGCACAACTGACCCAAGTGATGACCCAGTTCATGGAAGCTCAGAACAACAACAACAACAACAACAATAACAATGGGAACAACCAACCCCAGGGAGATGCACTTACAAGGTTCCTGAAGCTAAGGCCAGCGAAGTTCTCTACTACAATGGAGCCGATGGTTGCTCTCGACTGGTTGCGTTCAGTGAATAAGGATCTGGTAACTGTTGGGTGCACAAATGCTGAGAAGGTGAGATTTTCCGCTCACCTACTGGCGGGACCAGCCGCTTCGTGGTGGGACACTTTTCAGATCACCCACCCGCTGGACACTGTGACTTGGGAAATGTTTGAGGAAGGTTTCAGGACCAACCACGTTTCTTCAGGAGTTCTGAGCCTGAAGAGGAAGAAATTTCGCAACTTGTGCCAAACCAACCGCACTGTGGCTGAGTATTGAGGAGTTCAACAACCTGCCTCGTTATGCACTTGAGGATGTTGACACTGATGCCAAAAGGAGAGAGAGGTTCCTGGATGGCCTCAGTGATGAGCTTTGAGTGCAGCTGCTGGTGGTTTATTGTCCCACTTTCCAGGAGCTTATGGACAAGGACAGAATCTTGGAGGGGAAGCACAAGCAGGTGGAAAACCGCAAGAGAAAGAGCAGCAATTACCACTCTGGCTCTCACCAAAAGTCTCGCACTTCTTATGATGGATACTCCAAGCATGGGGGAAATGACCATGGGCACCATGGAAGCCATGACCGCCACAACCATGGAGGGGATGGATATCGCCATGATAGCCACAAGAGCAACTGCCATAGCGACAAGGGAGGACACACTCACCATTCTGGAGGACACAGTGGACATGACCGCAGTCGTGATCGCAACTTTGTGAAAAAGGACCTGAGTGAGGTGACATGCTTCAAGTGTGGCCAGAAGGGACATTATGCAGATAACTGTCCGGAGAATAAGGGGTTGAAGCCAGGCAACAACCAGAAGGCCACAGTGAACCACATGAATGTGGAGGAGATCCCCGATGAGCCTGAGCTTGTGGTTGGTAAGTTTCCGATCAACACTCACCCTGCACTTATACTTTTAGATACTGGTGCCTCGCATTCATTCATATCAAGGGCATTTGTGGATAATTATAAGTTACCTACGGAATCTCTAAAAGGGTCTATTAGAGTGAGCTCACCAGGAGGGGATATGATTGCTAGCGCGGGATGCCGCGACTTAACTGTGAGGATTGGAACACACAATTTCATTGCATATCTGGTAGTATTGGAATCACAAGGTTTAGATGTAATATTGGGCATGGACTGGATGTCTATGCATGGGGGACACATAGATTGTGCACAGCGAGTGGTTTCGCTCAAAACCCCGGATGGTAAGAGGATTAGGTTCAAGTCGTTTGTGCGACCGGGAAGGTGTAAGCTGAATTCTCTTAAGGGGGTTAGCACGGATACTGTGCCTGTGATAAAGGAGTACCCCGACATGTTTTCGGAGGAGTTGCTAGGGATGCCACCTGATAGGGATGTGGAGTTTCTCATCGATCTGTTTCCGGGAACATGACCTATAGCAAAGAGACCATATAATATGGATATGGATGAGCCGAAGGAATTAAAGAAACAACTAAAGGATCAGTTGGACAAGGGATTTTATTCATCCTAGTTCGTCGTCATGGGGTGCACCTATTCTATTTGTGGAGAAGAAGGACATCAGCAAGAGGTTAGTGGTGGACTATCGCTCGCTGAATGAAGTGACCATCAAGAACAAATACCCCCTGCCGAACATAAATGATTTGTTTGATCAACTGGAAGGAGCAAAGGGGTTTAGCAAAATTGATCTGCGATCGGGCTATTTCCAATTGAAGATCCGGGAGGAGGACATACCAAAAACTGCTTTCACTACTAGGTATGGTTTATATGAGTATACGGTTATGTCTTTTGGACTAACGAATTCTCCGGCATATTTCATGACCATGATGAACAAGGTGTTTATGGAGTAATTGGACAAGTTCGTGGTTGTGTTCATCGATGACATACTGATATATTCCAAGAATGATGCTGAGCATGAGAGACATCTACGACTGATTATGGAGAAGCTGAGGGAACGCAAGCTGTATGCCAAATTCAGCAAGTGTGAATTCTGGCTTAACACTGTTGGGTTTGTTGGACACGTGGTGTCAGGAGAAGGAGTCGCTGTTGATCCAAGCAAAGTGACGGCAGTAACAGAGTGGGAAGCGCCCAAGAATGTGGGCGATATTCGGAGCTTTTTGGGACTTGTTGGATATTACAGGAGGTTCATTGAAAATTTCTCCAAGATTGCTAAGCCGATGACGGAACTTCTGAAGAAGGAGAGGAAGTTTGAGTGGACATATGCGTGTGAAGCCAGCTTTCAGGAACTGAAGCATCGACTAGTGACCGCGCCTGTTCTGTGTTTACCTGATCTTTAGAAGGATTTCCAGGTGTACTGTGATGCTTCTCTATAGGGACTTGGAAGAGTGCTGATGCAAGATGGGAGAGTGGTGTCATACGCCTCGCGGCAACTTAAGCACCATGAGAGGAATTACCCCACGCATGACTTGGAATTAGCATCGGTTGTGCATGCGCTCAAAGTATGGAGGCACTACCTAATGGGAAAACACTGCGATGTGTACACCTACCACAAGAGCCTGAAGTACATATTTAGACAGAAGGAACTGAACATGAGGTAAAGGAGATGGTTGGAGCTCATCAAGGATTATGATATGAATCTGCAATACCACCCAGGAAAGGCCAATGTAGTAGCGGATTCTCTAAGCCAGAAGGTCTATGCTAATGGATTGACTGTTGGGGAATTTCCCGAGGATTTGTGCAAGCAATTCAAGGAGCTTAGACTGGAGGTAGTGTCAGAAGGATATTTGGCAGCAATGGAAGTCCAACCAACGCTACAGGACATGATCAGGAAGGCTCAAGTAGGAGACAAGGAGATGGAAGAAATAAAGGAAATGATGAAGGAGGATCGAGCAAAAGAATTCCGCAAGGATGAGCAAGGAACCTTGTGGTATGGAGATCGTTTGTGCGTTCCCAACGATCCGGAGATAAGGAAGTTGATTCTGCAGGAAGCTCATGACTCGCCGTATTCCATACATCCGGGCAATACGAAGATGTATATGGATCTAAAGGACACATTTTGGTGGAACAACATGAAGGGAGACATCGCCAAGCATATTGTGTTATGTGATGTTTGCAGCCGAGTGAAGGCGGAACACCAGAAGCCAGCGTGATTGCTACAGCCATTGCCCGTGCCGGATTGGAAGTGGGATAGAGTGGGAATGGATTTTATCACAGGATTGCCCAGGACCAGGTCGGGATACTGTTGGAGATATGCCCAAGAGGCAATAATAAAGTGATTATTATCATATCTTCACACTTATGATAAATGTTTACATACCATGCTATAATTGTATTAACCGGAAACATTAATACTTGTGTGATTTGTAAACTAAAATAAGAGTCCCTAGTAAAGCCTCTTGTTAAACTAGCTTGTTGGTTAATATATGATCATGGTTTCCTGATCATGAACATAGAGATGTTATTAACAACATGATCATATCATTAGGAGAATGATGTGATGGACATACTCCTATAGATAAGCGTAGCATAAAGATCAAGTCATTTCAATAGTTCAATTGCTATATGCTTTATGATACATAGTAACCTAATTCCTTCGACCATGAGATCATGCATATCACCTTTACCGGATGGATGCTTTGATGACGCCAAACACCACACCGTGGCGGGTGGCTATAAAGGTGGCATTGAGTGTTCGGAAAGTATTGGTTGAAACACATGGATCAAGAGTGGGATTTGTCCATCCATATGACGGATAGATATACTGGGCCCTCTCGGTGGAATGTCATCCAATTAGCTTGCAAGCATGTGACTGGCTCACAAGGGATCACATATCAGGAACGAGAAAGAGTACTTATCGGTATGAGGTTGAACTAGGTATGCGAGAGATACAAGCGATCATAACCTCGGATAAGTAAACTATCGTGAGACAAAGGGAAATTGGTATCGTATGTAAGTGGTTCATTCGATCGCAAGTAATCGTAGAAATATGTGGGAGCCATATGAATTTCTAGATTCCTCTATTGGTTATTGTTCGGAGAAGTGTCTCGATCATGTCCGCATAATTCACGAACCGTAGGGAGACACACTTAAGGATTAGACGTTGTTTGAGTAGTTATGGTATTATGAGAAGAGAACGAATGTTGTTCGGAGTCTCGGATGGGATCCGGGATATCACGAGGTGATCCGGAATGGTCTGGAGAATAAGATTCATATAAGGAAAGTCCCGTTTCGGAGTTCGGGAATGATTCTGGTGTTTTCATCGGGAATGTTCTAGAAGGTTCCGGATTGTCCGGCACTCCGGGGGGGAGGGTACATGAATGTGTCATTACATATTGAATGATTGCATCATATACTAAGTGTTCTTGCTATTCCAAAACTGAAAAGTCAAACTGCCAGTTTGAAAGTCAAACGGCTAAAACAGAAACTGTGGAAAACAGAAACGTGGGAAGCAGAAACTGTGGGAAACAAGCAAGAGGTGGTTGGAACCGACTTGGGGAGAGTCCCTCAAGCCGGCGCGCCAACCAAGGCCGACTTGGGGAGGGACTCCCCTCCCCTTGGCCGCCCCTCCCACCTATAAAAGGAGGGGCAGGGCCTCCTCCTCTAGACACACAAGTTCCTATCCTCTAATCTCCGGTTTAGAGCCATTTTGGTTTTGAGCTTCTAATTGCTCTAGCCTGCGGTTTAGAGCCTTCTAATTGGTGTGTCTAATCCCTAGACCACTAATAGCTCTCTCTCATACTCCACCATACTCGCTCCGGCTTAAGGCGAAGCCTGGGATCTCCCTCTACTTGGTACCACGTGCCAGGTTGTCTTTGGGAATCGCGAGGAGAGTGCTACAACCTCCGCTGCTGCTGGAACAAGGGAGAGGAAGGTATTCGTCAGTACCGAGCGTGTGACCGATCATGGAAGCGCCGGCTAACGCATGGCGAAGGATCGTCTACACGATCTTGAGATCGGAAAGAGTACGACTACATCACCCACGAGAATCCGCTCTCGTTAAACACTTTGGAATCTTCGAGGGTAAGTTATTCCATCGACTCATTGCTACAATCTAGTAGATAGATCTTGGCTTGTTTGTTTGTATGCGATAGAATTTTTTTGTTTTCCATGCTACAAACCCCTACAGTGGTATCAGAGCCGTGTCTATATGTAGATCTGTTGCACGAGTAGAACACAATGGTCATTGTGGGCGTTGATGCTTTTATTGTCGATTGCTTCTTGTATACTTTGCATCTTGCGGTATGTTGGGATGAAGAGGCCCGGGCTAACTTTATATGACATTGTTCATGAGACTTGCTCCACGCTTGACATGCAACTTATATTGCATAAGTGGCTTTGCGGGTGCCTGTTTCTCCTAGCATAGTTAAGATCCAATTTACAACGGGTGATTAACAATACTAGTATCAATGTTGTGGTTCATGTTCGTAAGTTAGAACGACACTTATTGAAAGCCCCAAACCACGTAAAACATGCAAAGAAAGTAGAGGCGTCTAACTTTGTTTTGCAGGGGTGTGCAGTGATGTGATATGGCCATGATTGTGATTATAGTTGATGTATGCAATGTTCCTTATTGTAAGTTGGCAACCGGCAGGAGCCATATGGTTGTCTTTAATTTATGTTAAGACCCGCGTGTCTATTCAAAGTAGTTGTAATATTTGAAGCCGGTGGACGACAACCATGGAGAAGCGTCATTGACCTTGATGCAATGCCGGTGATGATGGAGATCATGTTCGTGCTTGAAGATGGAGATCGGAAGCACAAAGAAGAAAGGCCATATCATATCACATATTATGAATTGCATGTGATGTTTATCCTTTATGCATCTTGTATTGCTTAGTAGACAACGGTAGCACTATAAGATGATCCTCATGCACATGAATTTCAAGTCATAAAGTGTTCACCCTTAGTTAGCACCGTTGCTAAAGCTTGTTGTTTCAAGCATCACGTGATGATCGGGTGTGTTAGATTCGCAAGTGTATACAACGTGAGCAAGCCAGATTTTCTCATGCGGAAACTAAGGTTTGATCTTGTGAGCCTAGCATTTGGAGACGCATATGGCCTCGGGAACACGGATTACCGAAAGGTAGAGCATGAGTCATATAGTAGATATGATGAACATGTTGATTGTTCGCCATTGAAGCTATATCAACTCTCGTGATGATCGGTTTTGATGTGGTGGATTTGGTTCGTGTGATCACTAAAACAATGTGAGGGATATTGTTTTGAGTGGGAGTTCACCTAGATTAATTTAATTATTAATTAGATTTCAATTTATCATAAACTAAATCAAAGTGAATTTGCATAGTTGTTGTAGTCATTGGCATCCGTTTACTACCTTGCGTTTAGTTATAATTGAGATGATAGAACTATAGAATTCTGGTTAGTTACTTTACGAACTGGTATCGTATTGTTTTGAAGTGTTAATCTAAAGTTTAAAAGTCCTATTGCAAACTTTCAGTAAGTTCCGGTTACTCCATGAAGTTTAATAATTAGTATTAAATCAAGAGTAACAATTCCAAGTGTTAGTATATAAGTATCATGTTTGTCTCCATGATTCTTGATATTCAAAGGATTCTCTTAATATCAAGGTTATCTAGGATCTGAAAGAGTTGTTTCAGAAACCATGCTGTGTGGAAGATATTGTGATATCTGAAACGAAGTTTTGGTTGCAACATGATAGAGTATAATATGGCAAAAGTCATGTTCTCATATTTGATGAGAATTTACAAAAGTTTGGAGACACTAGTTGTCCTAAACTTCCAAAAGGTTTTGGAGAGCAACATTATACTCGCGATTCACCGTTACAAGCTAAAAGTAGCTAGATCATGGATAAATCCATGATGAGGGTGAATATTTGATGTAGGTAAAATGTTTACTACACCAAGAGATTACTAAAGAAAGGAATTTGAAAGAACACCAAACATTTGATGATGGTGATCTACTTCAAAGTGCAAGTCCAAAGACATTGGTATTTAACTATACACGCTTTGGACTATATGTATGACTCCACTATTGATGTTGATAGATTCTTTCAAACAGAAAAGGAAATGCTGAAAGAGAATCTCATAAATATATGGCAGAAAAGAAAAGACTAGAATTGTTCAGTTTAAGTATATAGATGATATACGTGTTATGGCTATATTCTTTGCTTATTAAACAATGTGGTTCCTAAGTATTTGATACTGAATTTGTTGGTGTGAATCGTCATACGAAACAACACAATTCATGAACTACAATGGCCTAAGTAACTAGCAAAAGAATATGTGATGATATTCATCGAGAACAAATAAAGGGTTGTTGTGTTGCTCGTTAAACATCAAAGCTTGCCTTCAGGATTTGTTTTATCAGGTATTATGAGAACAAAAGGGTTGTTCAAATAATTTCCGTAATCCATAAAAGATGGATGATTCACAAATCTCGTTGGAGAAATCACATCCATAAAATTAGTGCTAAAAATGTCGAAAGACAAATTGATTGAAAGATCGCTTAGGAAGTGACATCGCCGTTTAAATTATAATGGAAAGAAAACATGAAGAAACTCCATGTGGATGGAATTTTGGAGTCTTTGATTTTTGATCACATGACGCTTGTGAAACTTTCCTAGAGATAATTAAAACTTCGTTCATAGGCCAAGAGGGAACGAATGACTAGCTTATTGGAACTTGTACATATTGTTGTATGAAATCCATTATGTGTAGTCAAGAGCGATGGATTTCAACTTCATATGCTTTCTCCAAAAATTTGAGTGAATATATGAATATTTACTTAATAAGGATGAAATGTGAAATATTTGAAAAGTTCAAAATTTTTCAAAATGAAGTGCAAAATCATTGTAACAAGAATATAAATAGTTTATGATAAGATCATAAAGGAAGATATTTGAGTTACAAGTTTAGCATAATACCTAAGATTTAAGGAATCGTTCCGTGGATTTGCATTTCCCGAAACACCATAAGAGTATGGAGCGTTCGAGATATGTAATTAAACCTTGTTTGACATGGTAAGATCAAAGGTATAATTCATAAAACTGCCATTATATTTTAAAGATTAAAAGCTTTAGAGATTACCGTTTTTCCACTGAAAAGAGCTCCATCATAATCCGTTGAAATGACACCATATAAAGTTATGGTTTGGGATAAAACCCAGTTGTCCTTTCTTAAACATTGGTTTGCTATGCATAAGAAAGATGTTTGCAACCAAAGTCGGATGAACCTGTCCTTGTATAACTGTTGAGTATTCCTCCATAACACCAGAGACAAAAGTGTTTGTTGCTTAGAACGTCAAGTTTCTTTGAGAAGGAATTTTTTGTGAAAAGTTAAGTGGGAGGACAATAGAACTTTGATAAGGTTAAAAGAACCTTAGCTATATGTGCAAAGTTGCGCAGCGCCGAAAAGTGTTCCGGAGGCAGCAACAATGCTCATGGCTCACGTGCCTCAAGGGTTGTGGTCACGGAGATCTAAGTTCCTATTGAAACAAGTAGATCGGGTAAACAATCAAATACCAAGATTTGAGGGTTGAATCATTATTTGAGAATAATGAACCGACTACATGCAAAGAAGCGATGATGGGCCCTGACTCCGTCAAATGGCTTGAATCCATAAAATCCGTGATAGTTCCATACACGAGAAATCAAGTTTTGAACTTGAAGAACCCTCGAGAAAGGTGTAAGACCTTACAGTTGTGTTTGGATCTATAAATAAATAGACATGGATGTTGCACATCTATGAAATAGTCGACATGTTGGGAAAGAGTTCACAACAATGTTCAAAGGTTGACTATGACAAGATCTGATCTTTCATAGCGATATTTAGTCTAGACGGATTAGTGTAGCAACCACTACATATAATTTTATTATATGGTAGTTGAATAAACAAAACAAGTTCTTCTAATAGAAGGGTTACCTAGGACGTGTGCATGACACAGTCCAAAGGGTTTTGTTAAAATTCAAGGGATGCTAAAAACATATGCAAACTTCAATGGTTGAAGTAAGCATAGCGGAGTTGGAATCTTCACTATGATGAAACTGTTAAAAGAGTTTAATTTCATCAGAGACAATGAAGATGCTTGCATTTGCAAGAAATTAAGTGGGAGCGCTAAGACATGTTTCTAATACATTATGTGGAAGACATATTGTTGATTGGAAATAATGTATCTTTTATTAACACATATTAAGAATTTCATCCCGATGAAAGACTTAGGCAAAACCCAAATATTTGGCATCAATAGACGCTAATATGGTTGTGCTAGAAGTACATAGACAAGATATTGAATGAGTTCAATATAGAAACTACAAGAGAGGTTCTTATCGCACAGAAAGGATAGAAAGAGTTCAATGTTGATGATATATTCAAGTGTATTGACATTTGGTAAAGTGAAACAAATAATCAAGTATAGATTGATACTTGATGTATGAAATCACAAAGAGTATTTATATCAATCATACTGTGATATGTACAAATCCAGATATGTCCTATGCTCTAAATGTTGTGAGCATATACCAGAATGATTCATAAGATGATCATTGGACAATAGTAAGGATATTCTTATGATCTTTTGGAAGAACTAAGAGTATAATATTTGTAGAAGTGACAAATAGATGGTTAGTTCATTGTAAAAGTACTACATTGATACTAGTTTTGTCACAAAGTACAAATTAAGTTTATCTCAATCTAAAACTAAGGGTGGCACAATATAATGGAAAGTGAGTTCCATAATGGATTTGGATGAGTTCCAAAGTTAAGACATTGTGACAGATACTACAACAAAAGGCTAAGTATATGACTGCTATTTTAGCAGCAAAAGAGGGCATTTGTGTCAAGTAGTTTGTTATCAAACTAGGTGTAGTTCACAGTGGGATAATACTATGAAGATATATTGTGCGACAATATTATCAACATGTTTTAACCCCAAAGAGCTAAAGGTCACACCGAAAGACCAAATTTATACAAAGCCATCTCATTAGAGAATGAGTGATGCGTAGAGACGCAAAGACATGCAATTACACACGGACCTGGAAGTGTCAGATCCGGAGATCAGTTGACCACTAGCAATCGTGTACATACAACACCAGAAAGCCATAGGTGTTATATACACAAAGGTTTGAAACTAGATTATTGACTCTAGTGCAAGTGGGAGACTGTTGGAGATATGCCCAAGAGGCAATAATAAAGTGATTATTATCATATCTTCACACTTATGGTAAATGTTTACATACCATGCTATAATTGTATTAACCGGAAACATTAATACTTGTGTGATTTGTAAACTAAAATAAGAGTCCCTAGTAAACCCTCTTGTTAAACTAGCTTGTTGGTTAATATATGATCATGGTTTCCTAATCATGAACATAGAGATGTTATTAACAACAGGATCATATCATTAGGAGAATGATGTGATGGACATACTCCTATAGATAAGCGTAGCATAAAGATCAAGTCATTTCAATAGTTCAATTGCTATATGCTTTCTGATACATAGTAACCTAATTCCTTCGACCATGAGATCATGCATATCACCTTTACCGGATGGATGCTTTGATGACGTCAAACACCACACCGTGAATCGGGTGGCTATAAAGGTGGCATTGAGTGTTCGGAAAGTATTGGTTGAACCACATGGATCAAGAGTGGGATTTGTCCATCCATATGACGGATAGATATACTCTGGGCCCTCTCGGTGGAATGTCATCCAATTAGCTTGCAAGCATGTGGCTCACAAGGGATCACATATCACGAACGAGAAAAGAGTACTTATCGGTAACGAGGTTGAACTAGGTATGCGGAGATACAAGCGATCATAACCTCGGATAAGTAAACTATCGTGAGACAAAGGGAAATTGGTATCGTATGTAAGTGGTTCATTCGATCGCAAAGTAATCGTAGAAATATGTAGCCATATGAATTTCTAGATTCCTCTATTGGTTATTGTTCGGAGAAGTGTCTCGATCATGTCCGCATAATTCACGAACCGTAGGGAGACACACTTAAGGATTTGACGTTGTTTGAGTAGTTATGGTATTATGAGAAAGAGAACGAATGTTGTTCGGAGTCTCGGATGGGATCCGGGATATCACGAGGTGATCCGGAATGGTCCGGAGAATAAGATTCATATAAGGAAAGTCCCGTTTCGGAGTTCGGGAATGATTCCGGTGTTTTCATCGGGAATGTTCTAGAAGGTTCCGGATTGTCCGGCACTCCGGGGGGGAGGGTACATGAATGTGTCATTACATATTGAATGATTGCATCATGTACTAAGTGTTCTTGCTGTTCCAAAACTGAAAAGTCAAACTGCTAGTTTGAAAGTCAAACGGCTAAAACAGGAAACTGTGGAAAACAGGAAACTGTGGGAAACAAGCAAGAGGTGGTTGGAACTGACTTGGGGGAGGAGTCCCTCCAAGCCGGCGCGCCACCCAAGGCCGACTTGGGGAGGGACTCTCTCCCCTTGGCCGCCCCTCCCACCTATAAAAGGAGGGGCAGGGCCTCCTCCTCTAGACACACAAGTTCCTATCCTCTAATCTCCGGTTTAGAGCCGTTTTGGTTTAGAGCTTCTAATTGCCCTAGCCTTCGGTTTAGAGCCTTCTAATTGGTGTGTCTAATCCCTAGACCACTAATAGATCTCTCATACTCCACCATACTCGCTCCGGCTTAAGGCGAAGCCCTGCGATATCTCCCCTCTACTTCCGGTACCATGCCGTTGTGCTGCCGGAATCGCGAGGAGAGTGCTACAACCTCCGCTGCCTGCTGGAACAAGGGAGAGGAAGGTCTTCGTCGAGTACCGAACGTGTGACCGACTGCGGAAGCGCTGCCGGAACGCAGCGCCGGAAGGATCGTCTACACGATCTTGAGATTGGAAAGAGTACGACTACATCACCCACGAGAATCCGCTCTCGTTAAACACTTTGGAATCTTCGAGGGTAAGTTATTCCATCGACTCGTTGCTACAATCTAGTAGATCGATCTTGGCTTGTTTGTTTGTATGCGATAGAAATTTTTTGTTTTCCATGCTACGAACCCCTACAGATACGACTCTATTTGGGTAGTGGTCGACTATTTGACCAAGGTTGCCCACTTTATACCGGTGAAGACAACCTACACGAGTGCTACGTTGGCCAAGATTTATATGGACAGAATTGTGTGCCTACTTGGAGTTCCCAAGAGCATTGTATCAGATAGAGGCACCCAGTTTACATCGCACTTTTGGCGCCAGCTGCACGATTCATTGGGAACTAGGTTGGAGTTTAGCACAGCGTTCGACCCCCAGACTGATGGACAGACCGAGAGGGTAAACCAGATTTTGGAGGATATGTTGAGAGCTTGCGCTTTGGATCATGGATCTAGTTGGGATGAGAATTTTCCATATGACGAGTTCTCCTATAACAACAGCTACCAAACCAGCATCAAGACATCGTCGTTTGATGTACTATATGGGAGGAGATGCCGGACACCATTGCTATGGGATGGAGTAGGAGAACGTCAGCTATTTGGACCTGATTTGATCAAGGACGCCGAGGAGAACGTCGCTTTGATTAGGGACAGGCTGAAGGTACCACAGTCGAGGCAGAAGAGCTACGCTAACGCCAAGCGCAAGGAAGTGGTGTATGAGGTAGGTGATAGAGCATACCTCAGGGTATCGCCACTGCGTGGAATTAAGAGATTTGGAATCAAGGGTAAGCTGGCACCTCGGTTTATAGGACCGTATCGGGTCTTAGCTCGCAAAGGATAGGTTGCTTATCAGTTGGAGTTGCCAGAGGCTCTGTTCGCTATCCACACTGTGTTCCACGTGTCCCAGCTGAAGAATTTCCATCCGGAGATGGTGGATACACCATTGAGAGACACAGTGCCACTAGAGGAGGTTCAGCTTGAGAGTGACTTGACCTATGAGGAGAAGACAGTCAAGATACTGGAGACAACAGAGAGTATTACCCGTACCAAGACGATCAGGTTTTGCAAGGTGCAATGGAGCCACCACACCGAAGAGGAAGCCACTTGGGAGCGTGAGGATGACATCCGAGAGGACCACCCACACCTATTTGCTAGCCATGTCGAATCTCGGGGACGAGATTCATCTTAAGGGGGTTAGTCTTGTCACAACCCAAATATTAGATTTGGTACTGCATAGCATACATGTCATTGCATCATGATCATCATTGCAAAAATTTAGTTTGAAAAGGTTTTGGCAAAACAATTCACTTGCAATTGCATTTTGACACCTACACTTCAATGCTCGGTTTTACCATGCTTCTATTAAAAAAGTATATTTTGTTTTTCTGGATGGAACAGGTGCGTAAAGGGTTCCGTCACGAACCCGTAGCACTTTGAATCGCCTCAATCGGAGCTTCGTAGCAAATTTATGGCAATCTGAATTTTTAGCTTCTATTAGGCATTTTCTGTCAGCTAAATTCAGTTAAGAAAATTCATCAGGAAAAGTAAAAGAAAAATCAAAAAAAAGGGGGGAAATGGGCGAGCCAGCGCAACCATCCTACCGCGGCTAGCCGGCCCAGCTGGGGCCTGCCATCCCCGCAGCCCGCAGCAGCAGCGCCGCCCGCGCGGCGGATAGTAAGCACCGCCCGCCGCCTGCCATCCCCGCTGATGAGCGGGCCCGCGCCGTCAACAACCGCGCATCACTGACGCGTGGGCCCCACGCGTCAGCGCGTTCTTCTCCAACTCGTAGACAGCACCGATTCCTCCAGAATTGGGACATTTTCAAACTAATTTCTTCGGGATTTTTTGACTATAACAATCTCTTAGTTCTCCTCTTCCAAACCCCCAAGATTCGCCATCTACGCCGCCGCCAACGTCGAGAAATTCTCGCCGGAGTTTGCGACCACCGCCGCCGCCTTCGAGCTCGGTGAGCACCGACGCCACCGCCGCTTCTTCCCCTCACCATTGGGATCACCGCCACCACGACCGCCTCCTCTCTTCGCAGCCGACGCCATCGCGAGCCGTCGCCGCCACCGACGCCGCCACATCGCAGCCGACCGTCACAAGACGCCGACCTACTCCACCACCTCGATGAACTCCACCACCTCGCCCCCGACACCGTCTCACCTTCCGCCACCGCCGCCGCCCCGACCGTCGCTGCCGCCACCGTGAGCCTCATGGCTCCTCGCGCCTCCGATCAACATCCAATGATCCAGATGGACCATTGACTAGTCATCCCAGGGCGCTGACTGATCAGCGCCACGTCGGCGTGGTCAAACGGTCAAGTTTGACTATTTACTTTAATTCGATTTATTTTGGCAGATTTTAGATGGAATATGTAAAATTCATAGAAAAAAATCTAATGGGACAAAAATTTCAAATAAAATATGTATGGATTCAGTGTCTCACGCAGAATATTGATGTACAGTTGTTTTATAATTTTGAAGCAAGGTTTTTTCTTGGTTAATTAAATGAGTTAATGTTCTTTTTAGAGTATTAAATTCATAGAAAAAGTTCTGCAACTCCAAAAATTGCAAATAAGATGTCCCTGAAATCAGTAGAACAAGTGGAATCTTACAGTGGATTAAAAAGGTAGACTTACAGTATTGGAATTTGCAGAATCTATATAAAGGCTTACTAGAGTATTTTAATTACTCAAGGAATTATATAAATCCTTTTTGAGTAATTCTAATTGGTACTTGTTCTATTTTAGGTTTCCTACACAGTGGATATTTTCCAAGATTTTACAAACAGTTTATTAGCAGTGACTAAATAATTGGGTTCTAGCTCAATTGTTTGGGCATTTAAAATTGCATTCTTTGTTTTATATGCAATTAAAATATTTTCCATGCATACATACAGTAGGTATACTGAATAAAAATATATGAAGCTACCACTACTAGGAAACATGCTGTTAGTGGCGCACCCGAAATGCCCATCCGTGGCGCACTAGCAGTGCGCCATGGGCCTTGCGCTACGGCTATCTCTCAGCCGTAGCGCACTGCCTAGTGCGCCACAGAAGTTTAGATACACGCGTGGCGCACATGCCAGTGTGCCACAGAAGTTTGGGCAGGTGCGCCACGCGTATGAAACGATAACCGTGGCGCACTAGGTGTTGTGCGCCACGGATATAAATTTCAAAATTCAAAAAAAAGCAGCAGATCTGGATCTCGTCGCTTGCCGTCCGGCAGTCGTCGTTGCCGCCTCCTCGTCACCTTGTTGTCGGCGGCGGAACTGCAAGGAGGAGGAGAAGAGGAGGAAGAGGAGGAGAAGAAGAAGAGGAGGAAAAGGAGGAAGAGGAGGAGAAGAAGAGGAGGAGAAGAAGAGGATGAAGAGGAGGAGAAGAAGAAGAGGAGGCAGAGGAGGAAGAGGAGGAGAAGAAGAGGAGGCAGAGGAGGAAGATGAGGAGAAGAAGAGGAGGAGAAGAAGAGAGGGAGGTAGGAAGAGATGGAGGAAGGGAGGTCGACGTCGCCCGTTGTCACTGCGAGGAGGAGGAGAAGGAGGTCGACGTCGCGCCGTCACTGCAAGAAGAGGAGAAGGAGAAGGAAGAAGGAAGAAGGAAGAAGGAAGAAGGAAGAAGGAAGAAGGAAGAAGGAAGAAGGAAGAAGGAGAAGGGAGAAGGGAGAAGGGAGAAGGGAGAAGGAAGAAGGAAGAAGGAAGAAGGAAGAAGGAGAAGGAGAAGGGAAAGGGAGAGGAAGAGGGAAAAGGGGAAGGGAAAAGGGGAAAGGAAAAGGGAGGAGGGCGGGGTGGGGATTCAAATTTGAATCCCGCCCAAGCTTATCCGTGGCGCACTAGGTGTAGGTGCGCTACGGATAAGTCGCCCTGTTTTTTTTTCTGCAGGAAAAAATGGTTTTTTGACCGTAACTTTTTACTCTTTTCGAATTTTGAAAATCTAAAAAATTGCTAAACAACCTAAAGGCGTTGCAAGCGGATCTGGAATCTCGTTCTGGTCATTTTGGTATATTATACGATTTTTTTCGATATCGTATGCAAAAGTTACGGCCTTTTTACCGTGGCATGACTTTTTTTTGCAAATAAAGTCGAAACTCATTTCTGTTAATTTTACTAGAAGCTATACCACATTACCTACCTAAATATGAAAGGATTTAATTTTTTGAAGTGTTTATCATTTTCGTTTATTTTTTGCAAACCCTAAAAAGGCGATCCACGGGGGGGGGGGTGGATTTGGTGCATGCCACTTAGGCGTAGGGCACTAGGGCAGAGTGCCCTACAGCTAAGTTTATACATCTGTGGCACACTATGCCATGTGCGCCACAGATGTTTGTGGCCGTTCACGCAGAGGGGTGTGCGCTTAGGCGTAGCGCACTTCATGTGCGCCAGATGACACTAACAACCGTGGCGCACATGACTATAGTGCGCCATGATGTTTGGCGTCCAACAGGCCTGGACCACACACATGTGGCGCACTATAGTCACGTGCGCCACGGTTGTTCTAGTTACTAGTAGGGCACTGCCCACAGGTGAGCCACGCCTGTTTTAGCCGTGGGGCACTTCAACCATGTGAGCCACGGATGTGCTGATTACCTATAGCTGTTTTCCTAGTAGTGTACTGTAGCAATATTCAACTTGTCATGCATGCATCTTGCATTGTCGTTGTTTGTATATGATTGTGTATGGTTTGTTTATGTGATTGCAATTGTATCGTGTAGATTGTGACGAGTGCAACGCTTGCTCGTGTGTGGATTGTTCGTTCAACCGCTACAGCCAAGGCAAGTAGATGCTATTTTGTTCATGATGTTGTCCTATTATTTTTATTGCATTGTTGTGTATTTTGTAGATGCATGTGTAAGATATTACTATCGCTATGCTATGTCCTATTATGTGGTAGGGCTTTCCTGTAGATGAGCCACCGTTGGTAGATGTGCTTAGCCATGCTATGATGAACGAGGGCTGGGTTACATCACTGAAAGTTGTTTCTAAATGTGTTGGTTTGCGAAAACTAAAAGTAACTTAATCAATGAATCTCCTGTGTGTGATGGGATTGATAATTTTTGGTGGTATCATTTCGGAAAGGAACCCAGGTATCAAGAGAAAATGATTGGCTTCTTTATTTGGTAGCTTACGTGTACAACCATGTGCCAATAATGAAATGGGCAGTTGGTTGTACTCAGTAGGTTGTGGTAACTCGAACCCACGTATCCAGAGATGTAGAATTTTGGTAGGTTGGACCGGTGCGTGTCGGGTTTGGGGAGCTACTTCCCGAACGGTTCCTTCTTGGACTTCTCCCTATCATCACCCGATATGAGAGTAGTGGTACGAGCTGGGCTGGCCAAGTCACATGGGTAAAGTGTACTAACCCCTGCAGGGTGTATAAACTAATCGATTAGCCGTGTCCCCGGTTATGGAAATCTGAGTTGCTTGATATTGATTCCATGACATGTTTCTCGCTCATTCTAATTTCCTAATTGCTTTAATGTTGATGAGTTAACTTAATTGGGATCTTTTCAAAGAAAATCAAAAGCTGTTTATGAAAGTAGGACAAAGGTATTTGCAAATGCAAGCTAGCCACAACTCCACTTGCCAAATATGCATGTAGATGTTAGCTCTATTGTCTCCTTTAATAGCTCTACTTGCCATACATTCCATGTATTGACCCTTCGGGGCTGCTACGTTTCATGTTGCAGGGTATTCCGATTCTGAGTGATCGATTTAGGCCACGGTACTCCAATCGGCACTTGTTCACTTGTTGGCAATTTGAAGAATGGAGGATTTACTATATTTATGTTGCTACTTGAATAAATCGAGCTAGCCTTGAGCTAAGCCTTTATTGTAATAATGATACTCTGGATCTTTGTTATTTATGATACACGGATATTTTGCTATGTTATTCATCTTTATTCTATTGTGAGCCAATGAACCGATCCAGGGATTGGCATATCACATAGAAGCTACGGTCTTTTTAGAACTATAGTGTTACATCAACTCTCGTGATGATCGGTTTTGATGTGGTGGAGTTGGTTCGTGTGATTACTAAAACAATGTGAGGGATATTGTTTTGAGTGGGAGTCACCTAGATTAATTTAACTATTAATTAGAACTCAATTTGTCATAAACTTAGTCTAAACTATTGCAAATATGTTGTAGATCAATGGCGGCCCCTACCATCAATTTTAATGCGTTCCTAGAGAAACAAAAGTTGAAAAACAATGGACGCAACTTTGCGGATTGGATACGCAACTTTAGGATTGTCCTCAATGCCGGTAATTTGACCTATGTGGATGCACCGCTAGGTGACCCACCTGCAGCTGATGCTACCGATGAGGTGAAGAATGTTTTCCTCACTTGGAAGAATCAGTACTCCATAGTTTAGTGTGCTTTCTTGTATGGTTTGGAATCGGAGCTTCAGAAAAGGTTTGAAAACCATGACCCACATGATATTGTCCGTGAACTCAAAATGATATTTGAGGCTCACGCGATAGTTGAGAGTTATGAGGCTTCTGAAAAGTTCTTTAACTGCAAGATGGAAGAGGGCAGCTCCGTCACTGAGCACATGCTTAAAATTTCCGGGCACGCAATCAAGCTTCAAAGCTTGGGTATAGTGATTCCTAACGCTTTGGGGATTCACCGTGTCCTCCAATCACTACCACCAAGTTACAAGAACTTTGTGATGAACTACAATATGCAAAACATGGACAAGTCGTTGCTCGAACTCTTCTCCATGTTAAAGTCTGCGGAAGTGGAGATCAAGAAAGAGCACCAAGCATTGATGGTCAATAAGACCACCAAATTCAAGAAGCAAGGCAAGTCTAAGAAAAAGAGAAACTTCAAAAAGGGCGGTAAGAAAGTTATCGTGCCGGCAAAGAATACCAAGGCTGGGCCTAAACCTGATAGTGAGTGCTTTTACTACAAGGGAGAAGGTCACTGGAAGCGGAATTTCCCTAAGTACTTGGCGGATTTGAAGAACGACAACATCAAGAAGAAAGGTATATCCGATATACACGTTATTTATGTATATCTCACTAGTAGTCGTAGTAGTGCCTGGATATTTGATACTAGTTCTGTTCCTCATATTTGTAACTCGAAACAGGTGCTACAGAATAGACGGAAACTAGCGAAGAACAAGGTGACGATGCGCGTTGGAAATGTATCAAAGGTTGATGTGATCGCAGTCGGCACACTACCTCTTCATCTACCATCGGGATTAGTTTTATACTTAAATAATTGTTATTTGGTGCATGCGTTGAGCATGAACATTATATTTGGATCATGTTTATTGCGAGACGGTTACTTGTTCAAGTCTGAGAATAATGGTTGCTCGATTTATATGAGTAATATGTTTTATGCACATGGACCTTTGATAGATGGTCTATTCTTGTTGAATCTCGATTGTAGTAATACACATATTAATAACATTGAAGATAAACGTTTGAAATTGAGCGATAACTCGACCTATATGTGGCGCTGTCGTATTGGTCACATTGGAGTGAAGCTTATGAAGAAACTCCGTTCCGATAGACTTCTTGAATCACTTGATTTTGAATCACTTGAAAGATGGTAAGAATGTCTGATGGGTAAAATGACTAAGACTCCATTTTCTGGTATGATGGAGCGAGCTACGGACTTTTTGGAAATCATACATACGGATGTGTGTGGTCCAATGAGTGTAGCATCGCTCGGTGGCTATCGTTATGTTCTTACTTTCACAGATGACTTGAGTAGATATGGCTATATCTATTTCATGAAACATAAGTCCGAAACTTTCGAGAAGTTTAAGGAATTTCAAAGTGAAGTAGAGAATCAACATAACAAGAAGATTAAGTTTCTATAATATGATCGTTGAGGTGAATATCTAAGTTACGAGTTTGGAGAGCATATGAAGAAATGCGGAATACTTTCACAATTGACACCGCTAGGAACACCACAACGTAATGGTGTGTCCGAACGTCGTAATCAAACTCTCTTAGATATGGTTCGTTCTATGATGTCACTTATAGATTTACCGCTAACGTTTTGGGGTTATGCATTAGAAACAGCCGCATTCACTTTAAATAGGGCACCATATAAATCCGTTGAAACGACACCGTATGAATTAATGGTTTGGGAAGAAACCTAAATTGTCGTTCCTTAAATTTTGGGGTTGCGAAGCTTATGTAAAGAAGTTACAACCTGACAAGCTTGAACCCAAAGCAGAAAAATGCGTCTTCATAGGATACCCGAAGGAAATTATTGGGTATACCTTCTATCATAGATCCTTTCTAGAGAAGGAGTTTCTCTCGAAAGAAGTGACCGGAAGGAAAGTGGAACTCGATGAGGTTGTCGAACCTTCTCTTGGACTTGAGAGTAGCGCAGTACCGGAAGTAGTTTCTGTGGTGCCTACACCAATAAGATAAGAAGATAATGATGTTGATCATGAAACTTTCGCTGAAGTTACTACGGAACCTCGCAGGTCAACGAGAACTCGTACCACTCCTGATTGGTATGATCTCGTTATAAGTGTCATGTTGGAAGACAACACCGATGACCTCGCGACATATGAGGAAGCGATGATGAGCCCAGATTCCAATAAATGCCAAGAATCCATGAAATACGAGATTGGATTCATGTACGAAAACCAAGTATGGACTTTGGTGGACTTACCGGATGGCCGTAAGGCTGTCGAGAACATATGGATTTTCAAGAATAAAACATATGTTGATGGTAATGTTACTGTCTATAAAGCTTGACTTGTCGCAAAAGGGTTTCGACAAATTCAAGGAGTTGACTATGATGAGACTTTCTCACTAGTAGCGAAGCTAAAGTTTGTGAGGATTTTATTAGCAATCGCTGCATATTATGATTATGAGATATGGCAGATGGATGTCAAAACGGCATTCCTCAATGGAGACATTGATTAAGAGTTGTATATGGTACAACCCAAAGGTTTTGTCGATCCTAAATATGCTAACAAGGTATGCAAACTTCAACGGTCCACTTATGGATTGAAGCAAGCATCCCAAAGTTGGAATCAACGTTTTGATAAGGTAATCAAAAGTTTTGGATTTATACAAACTTATGGAGAACCTTGTATTTACAAGAAAGTGAGTGGGAGCTCTGTAGTATTCCTAGTAATATATATGGATGACATATTGTTGATTGGGAATGATGTAGAAGTTCTTAACAGTGTCAAGGATTATTTGAATAATAGTTTTTCAATGAAAGATCTTGGCGAAGCAGCTTACATATTAGGCATAAAAATTTATAGAGATAGATTGAGACGCCTAATATCATTGTCACAGAGTACATATTTGGACAAAGTTCTAAAGAGGTTTGGAATGGAAGATAGAAAGAAAGGGTTCTTGCCCATGTTGCCCAATACGACCTTGAGTAAAACTCAAAGTCCTGCTATGACAGAAGATAGAGAAAGGATGAGTAAGACTCCCTATGCCTCAGCCATAGGATCTATCATGTATGACATGCTATGTACCAGACACGACATTGCATATGCTATTAGTTTGACTAGCAGATATCAAAGTGATCCAGGAGTGGATCATTGGACAGCGGTCAAAAACATCCTTAAGTACTTGAGAAGGACTAAGGATATGGTTCTTACTTATGGAGGTGATGAACAACTCATTGTTAATGGTTACACCGATGCTAGTTGGAACACCAATCTGGATGATTCTAAATCTCAATCTGGATATGTATTTACTTTCAATGGTGCAACATTTAGCTGGAGGAGTGCAAAGCAAAGCGTTATGGCAAGATCTTCAACTGAATTGGAATACATAGCTGCTTCGTAGGCTTCACAAGAGGCGATATTGATGAAAGAGTTCATTGCAGAGCTTGGTGTGGTTCCTAGTGCGCTAGACCCAATGTCTATCTACTGTGATAACATGAGTGCCATAGCCAATGCGCAAGAACCAAGGTCACACAAGAAGCTGAAGCATATCAAGATGCATTTTCACGCTATTTGAGAGCATGTCCAAGATGGTGACATAAAGATTTACAAAGTACACATAGATCTGAATGTGGCGTATCCGTTGACTAAACCTCTCCCGAGGGCAAAACATGACCAGCACCAAACCGCCATGGGTGTTCGGTATATTACCATGTAATCTAGATTAGTTGACTCTAGTGCAAGTGGGAGACTATTGGAGATATGCCCTAGAGGCAATAATAAAAGTGGTTATTATTATATCTTTGTGTTTATGATAAATGTTTACATTCATGCCATAATAATATTAACCCAAAACATTAATACTTGTGTGATTTGTAAACTAAATTAGAGTCCCTAGTTAAAGCCTCTTTGTAATACTAGCTTGTTGGTTGATAGATGATCGTGATTTCCCGATCATGAACATTGAGATATTGTTAACAAAAAGATCATATCATTAGGAGAATGATGTGATGGACATACTCCTATAGATAAGCGTAGCATAAAGATCAAGTCATTTCAATAGTTCGTTCGCTATAAGCTTTTTGATACATAGTAACCTAATTCCTTCGACCATGAGATCATGCTAATCACCATCACCGGAAGGATGCTATGATGACATCAAACACCACACCGTAACTGGGTGGCTATAAAGGTGGCATTGGGTGTTTGGAAAGTATATGTTGAGGGGACCCTGTTTTCGAATTAAAACCTTTACCTGATGAACTTAAATATGCTTATCTTGATGATAAGAAAGTATATCCTATTATTATTAGTTCTAAACTTTCAGGAAAGGAAGCAGAAAGGTTATTGGAAATACTAAATAAACATCAAGGAGCTGTGGACTATACTCTTGATGATTTAAAAGGAATTTCTCCCACTATATGTCAGCATGCTATTAATATAGAACCTGATGCAAAACCAGTTGTTGATCACCAACGCCGTCAAAATCCTAAGATGACAGATGTGGTAAGAAATCCAGTATTAAAACTACTTGATGCTGGTATTATTTACCCTATTGCTGATAGCCAATGGGTTAGCCATGTTCATTGTGTTCCTGATACGTTGGAAACGTATCTATAATTTTTGATGCTCCATCCTTGTTTAGTATCTACTTTGCTTTACTTGTCCACACTTTGAGGTGATTTTTACATGTTTTCTGGTACTAACCTATTAACAAGTTGCAACAGTGCCAGATGCATGTTTTCTGCTGTTTTTGGTTTTAGAAAAGTTAGTAAAGAAATATTCTCAGAATTGGAAGGGACGAAGGACAAAGTCAATAACTTTCCGTGGGGAACAAGATGTCCAGAGGGGAGTCGGGAAGGCCAGCCAGGGGGGCCAGACCCACCCCAGGCGCGGGTGGGCCCATCCCCGCGCCTGAGTAGGGTTTGGCAACCCTGGCCACCTCCCGGTCTCGCCCCTTCGCCTATAAGAAGCCCCCGACGCAGAAACCCTGAGTACCCGATCATAAATCCATGAAACCATCTATAGTCGCCGCCACCATCGTCCCTAGATCGGGGGATCTGACGTTCTTCTTGGCACCCTACCGCAGGGGAGATCATCCCAGAGGCCTTCTCTCCGGTATGATTCGTGAGTAGTTCCACCTTGGACTATGGGTCCATGTAGTAGCTAGATGGTTGTATCTCCTCCTTTGTGCTTTCATGTATAGATCTTGTGAGCTCCGTTCATCATCAAGATCTAATCTATTTGTAATCATGCATATTGTGTTTGCGGGGATCCGATGGATATTGAGATTATTATGTTGGTTTGATTAATGGTTTTATCTTTATGATTCTATCATGTCTGTGTTGTTTGTGATCTTGCATGCTCTCTGTTGCTAGTGGTTATCTTGGCCAAGTAGTTGCTAGTGACTCTAAGAGGGAGTATTTATGCTCGATAGTGGGTTCATGCCTATAGTTTCCAAGGGAAGTGACAATAATCTCTTGGGTTGTCGATGTGATGTTGCTACTAGGGAGAAAACAACGGTCTCTTGTTCATGGAACATGTGGACTGTTTACCTTACACACTTTGCTTAAAGCAGTTGTCTGTTGCTTGCAACTTAATACTGGAGGGGGTTCAAATGATAACCTGATGGTGGACTTCTAGTCATAGATGCAGTTGGATGACGGTCTATGTATATTGTTGTATTTCCCAATCAACCTCATAGGATCTTTTTGGCTAGTAATTGCATTGTTATGCCTTGCTCAGTTCCTGTCAATTGCCCCACTGTAATTTGTTTACCCTTCATGCCATGTTGTTTATCTAAGGAGAGCACCTCTAGTGAACTATGGACCCCGGTCCAATCTTTACCATTGATACATCTTCCACTGTTACTTGTTTACTTGTTGCAAACCATTACCTTCCACACCATACGTTTAATCATTTGTTACAACAAACCGGTGAGCTTGACAACCTCACTGATTCTTTGGGGCAAAGTCTTGAGTTTGTGTTGTGCAGGTCTCCATGTTGCTTGAAACACCTGTGTGATGTTTCCTTCCTCCTTCTGGTTCGATAACCTCGGTCTCAACTAAGGGAAAACTTGATGCTTTCTCTTCACACACCCTGCGCTTGGGGTTACCAACGAAGTGCCACGTCGAGCATCATCAAGACTTTCTGGCGCCGTTGCCGGGGATAAAGGGACATCAAACTTCTTCCTCCCTGTCAAGCATCAAGACTTTCTGGTGCTGTTGCTAGGGAGGCTAAGGACGTCTTCACTAGGGGAGTCCTTCACTTCCTTTCTCTTTACTTTTTTTATTTTGCTTGGTTTTGTTTGCCTATTTTGAAAAAACCCAAAAAAATTAGTCTAGCTTGGTTTGCTTGCTTTATTCAAAAACACAAAAAAAATTAGTTCCTGCTCCATCTGCCACCTTGCTCTAGCTCACCATGTTGCTCCCCCAGTTTGCTCTGAAAAATCTTGCAATAGGTAGTGGTTCCATAATTGGGAAAGATAATATTGAAGAATTCTTTAATTATGTTAGCAAGCATGAGGATATTGAGGACAAATCTATAGCTGAACTTGCTCCTAATTATGAGATTGCTGCAACTTCTTTAGTTCATATGTTGGAGGCTAGGCTTGTTAGCCTTAACCCCTTCATACAATTCTTATTCCTAAAACTAAGAAGAGAAAAATGTTGAAAAAGGTAATTCATCCTTGAAACTTTATCAAAAGAATTCCATGATGTTGCTAGGGAGGCTAAAAAGGTTTTTGAACGTTTCAATATGCTAGGTTCAAGCATAGATGTTGTGGATATTTCTAGTAAAACTAAGCCTAGAGAGGAATTCAATATACCCATACCCTATAAGCTTGTTGGAATGCATGAAGCCTTTGAAAATAACTTCGATTGGATTGCCCCTAAAAATATTTTTGATGAAGGTAGTAGACCAAAGAGAGACGAGAAAGGATCCTCCAAAACCCATTTGGATGAGACACCTTTCATAGTTGAAGAATTTGCAAGTATGAATGTTAATGCTTCCTCATTTGAAAATACTTGATTCTTCTTGCTTCTTGTGCCTAACTTAAAGGCGTTAAAGAAAAGTACTTGTTGGGAGATAACCCAAGAGTTTCCTTGAGTATTGGAAGTTATTACTACTGTAATGACCTCTCCTTATCCTTTTTTTTTGCTTTTTGTGCCAAGAATGACCTCTAATGAGAGGGAAGTAAGATTTGGGGAGTTGCTGTCCCGAAACAGATTTCTGTCCTCCACCAAAAAAAATCGTTAGGAGGCTCTGTAACTTGGATTGATCTAAACATTTACAAATAAATCCCCCAGTATGTTGGCTAACTTTCGTTAGTTCAACACTCTTTTATTTGAGAAACATAAGATGTCCTAAAAAATTCGTTTCTTCCTTTTGGTCTGTTTTGACAGATTTCTGCCATTATTTGCATTTGCTTCTTATTGATTCCTTTTTGAGCTCTCTTCAGGTAAATTGAGTTTCTTTGAAGGGGTTACTACAGTATCTTGTGTTTTTAGTGAAAAGCCTTGATGTTCCAAATCTTTTCCAGTGGTCTAATATCTTTTGAATAAGCTAATGTTGCTAATGAAGATTGTGTGAAGTTTTGTATGAAGGAAAAATTTCAGGTGTAGAGAGAGAATGATGCAATGAGATGAATAATGGACAAAAGATCAAGCTTGGGAAATCCATCATGGTGTCACACCAAGAAATATCCAAGAGGTACAAGCGTCAAAGCTTGGGGATGCCCAAGGCATCCCCTTCTTCATCAATAAAAATCTCAGGTCTCTCTAGACACTTCGTTTTTATTGTTTCATGCACAGTTGTGTTGTTCTTAGAGCGTCTTAGTTTTTGTTTGCTTTGCTTAGTTTGTTTAGTCTGCTTTAGTAGTTTGTACCCCTGCTCTCGCTGTGTCGTTTTGCAAATAAGTTTGCTTGGTGTTTGGAAAGGAGTAGTAAGTTCTTGCTTGAAGTGCAAGAGGAGCTTGCATTGACTGTGACTTAGACTTTAGCATGACATGCTAGGTGTTTTTTTAGCATTATGCTTAGTGATTATTGCTGTAGCATGTCTTGTTCCAAACAATTGGGATTGCTTAGTGTGCCTTGAAGAAATTATGCGTTGTTTTAGCATGCAAAAGCCTAGTATTGTGGTATTCTCCTTTGATGTTTTGCTTGGGTTGACTTGGCACATTCTCACACCATGTTATGACTATGACAAGTCACCATTAGCCCCTATGATCATTTAGTCCTTGACTTGTAGTATCACTCTTTGCTTTGATTAGTTTGCTTTGTTGCATTGCATAATTATGGCCATTATTGCTCTCTTAGTTGGTTTCTCCCAGTCTTTTGCTAGCCTCCACTTGTATGAGTAAGTTCTACTCGTGCTTCCAACTCCCAAGAAACCAATTTATTCCAAAGTGCACTATAAACTTCTATCCATGGTGTGTTACACCATTGCAAAGTATATTCTTGTTTTTATCTATCTTCCAATTAAAAACTATTTTGTTATGTGAAAACTTGGTGATTAAATCCCTCACGAACTTGATGGCACACTTTATTCTTTGCCCCTAATAAACTTGAACCATTGTGACAACTTTGTTGTATATGCTTGCACTTATAAGTTGGAATTAGAAGAACCGTGTTGTCACGGGGAACATTTTCAACATTGCACTTGTACCTTGTTGTACTTAGTTGATATCATGTTCTTTTGTCTATGGATGTCACCCGTGTGAAATAAAGAGGGAACTTGTAAGTCCATGGAGTTTGTATCCTGTGTTAGAGAAACGCCTGGGACGCTAGCCTAAGCCATGCCTAATCATGGTGGAAACTTGCAGCATCACCATAGTGACATCTATGAAGCATTCTTCTTATAAAAAAGAGACACATTGAGAAAAGAGGAAAGAGAGAGAAAGCACCATATTCCCATGGTACATAAGAAGAATTGCTGAGATGCTCATTGTCTGCTTGCCTTGTCATTTTGGTTATGGGAAAATCTCATGTACCATGTGCAATGGGTACCCCGTTGGAGGTTCTCAATGATATGCAAATACTTACAGTGACAAGAACTTACTTGGACCCAAAGTTGAGTATGCATTAGGCGTGGCCCTCGTATTCAAGGGGCATGAGATTGCCAACTTATACTTCGTCAAGCATATACTCCAGCTTTGCCACTTTAACCTTAACCACTTCAAGATGCTTATGATATGGGCAATGAGGGATGAAAGCTAACTAGTACCATAATTTTTGGAAGATCTTTTTGAAACTTGTAATCCCTGCTTCCTTTACAAAAAGGCCTTTCTTCCACCACTATTGAGTCTCCACCTTCTACCTTTAGGCACCATTAAGAGAGCATAGTTGTCATTCTGTGTGTAGTGTTCCAAAGCTTATTAATTGATGCATATTGTGTTATTACTTTCTCTTGTGATTTTTGTTTCTAGTCACCCTTGTGAACTTTGCAGGTGTCCTATGCATTTTATTGCTACTCCATGAGGGACAAGCTGATTACCACTATGCTATGTTTTCTGCATGTGAAACAAACAAACGTTTTTCAATACATATTATTCATGATCTTTGCTTGTATCTTGCCATGTTGCATGCATAGTTACTGTGTCCTATTGTTAGAACTCCATCTTTCGTGCACATGTTTAGAGTTCTTTGATCCTAGATTTCAATGCTTGCAAATGGTTGGATCTTTATTGTGAGGGTGCATGTCACCTCAAAAATTATTCTTTTATCACTTACCTACTCGAGGACGAGCAGGAGTTAATCTTGGGGATGCTGATACGTTGGAAACGTATCTATAATTTTTGATGCTCCATGCTTGTTTAGTATCTTCTTTGCTTTGCTTTGTCTACACTTTGAGGTACTTTTTATATGTTTTTTGGTACTACCCTATTAACAAGTTGCCATAGTGCCAGTTGCCTGTTTTCTGTTGTTTTTGGTTTCAGAAAAGCTAGTAAAGAAATATTCTCGGAATTGGACGGGACGAAGGACAAATTCAATAACTTTCCATGGGGAACAAGATCTCTAGAGGGGATCCCAGAAGGCCAGCCAGGGGGGCCAGACCCACCCTAGGAGCGGGTGGGCCCAGCCCCCATGCCTGGGTAGGGTTTGGCGACCCTGGCCGCCTCCCGGTCTCGCTCCTTCGCCTATAAGAAGCCCTCGACACAGAAATCCTGAGTACCCGATCAGAAATCCACGAAACTGTTTGTAGCCGCCGCCACCATCGTCCCTAGATCGGGGGGATCTGAAGTTCTTCCCGGCACTCTGCCGGAGGGGAGATCATCCCGGAGGCCTTCTCTCCGGTATGATTCGTGAGTAGTTCCACCTTGGACTATGGGTCCATGTAGTAGCTAGATGGTTGTATCTCCTCCTTTGTGCTTTCATGTATAGATCTTGTGAGCTCCGTTCATGATCAAGATATAATCTATTTGTAATCATGCATGTTGTGTTTGCGGGGATCCGATGGATATTGAGATTATTATGTTGGTTTGATTAATGGTTTTATCTTTATGATTCTATCATGTATGTGTTGTTTGTGATCTTGCATGCTCTCCATTTCTAGTGGTTATCTTGGCCAAGTAGTTGCTAGTGACTCCAAGAGGGAGTATTTATGCTCGATAGTGGGTTCATGCCTCTAGTTTCCAACGGAAGTGACAATAATCTCTTTGATAGTAGATGTGTTGTTGCTACTAGGGAGAAAACAACGGTCTCTTGTTCATGGAACATGTGGACTGTTTACCTTACACACTTTGCTTAAAGCAGTTGTCTGTTGCTTGCAACTTAATACTGGAGGGGGTTCAGATGATAACCTGAAAGTGGACTTCTAGTCATAGATGAAGTTGGATGACGGTCTATGTATGTTTTTGTATTGACCAATCAACCTCATAGGATCTTTCAGGCTAGTAATTGCATTGTTATGCCTTGCTCAGTTCCTGTCAATTGCCCGGATGTAATTTGTTTACCCTTCATTCCATGTTGTTTATCTAAGGAGAGAACCTCTAGTGAACTATGGACCCCGGTCCAATCTTTACCATTGATACATCTCCCACTGTTACTCGTTTACTTGCTGCAAACCATTACCTTCCACACCATATGTTTAATCCTTTGTTACAGCAAACCGGTGAGCTTGACAATCTCACTGATTCGTTGGGTCAAAGTCTTGAGTTGGTGTTGTTCAGGTCTCCACATTGCTTGCAACACCTATGTGACGTTTCCTTCCTCCTTCTGGTTCGATAACCTCGGTCTCAACTGAGGGAAAACTTGCTGCTTTATCTTCACACACCCTACGCTTGGGGTTACCAATGAAGTTTCACGTCAAGCATCATTAGTTCCCAAGAAAGGGGGAATAACTGTTGTGCCTAATGAAAATAATGAGCTTATATGTAGAGGTCCCAACCTTTAATAAGGTATAGATCCCTGTATTTACAATGCTAGTCCCTGGATCAATAGCTAGCATCCACAGTTAAGATGTAATATCAAGAAACAAAGGTCATATTACAACTTTATAACCAGGAATAAAATAATTCATTACATCTTACATAGCTCATTTGGCTATCTCAATACAATGCAGCAAAAATAACTATATAGCATGGATTCCTTCATCTTCAAAGTGCCACAAGAAATCATGTTGGTTGTAGACTTGTAATCATAATCAACACATCTCACTAACATCAAACAAACCTGCGACATAATAAGTTACAGCCACAAGAGTCAATACATTTGAATTGTATTGGCAAGTGATACTATGGTAGTATAGTGGAGTCTATCATCTATATGCATTTGGCTAAGTGGAGCTTAGGCTTGCTTTGCTCAAAATAGATTTTCCTTATCTTTTGAAAAACACTAAGTTTTTGTTTGTAAAAAATCACCCAAGGCATCTCCCAATAGAAATTGGTGATCCTTTAACCCTTGTTCAACTACAAGTTTTTATCTTAGAAATTGGGATGAGGATATTCTTGATAGCTTCCATGTCTTGATGCTCAAATTGTCCATTGCCGGGGACACGGCTAAGTACTTAGATTTTACACTCTGCAGAGGTGGTGCACTTTCCCCACAAGACATGGTTTCACCAAGACAAGATCTTTCAGAAGCCTTCCCTTAGACCAGAATGGACGCGTTACAACCTATCATCCCCTACCACCAACTGTCCATTTGGCTAAGTTATTGCAACCTATATGATCCAGGCAGAGCCCATAATGCCAAGTGGCTGCACTTGAAGCTTCTCAACATTTGACATCTCAAATCTCTTTGTTCCTGGGTGGCATTCCACAAGTGAGATACCAAATTTTCCGCAGTATACTGTCCTTGGTGATGCCCAAGTTTTCCCCAGCATACTGGACTTGCATAACCACTCAACACAAACCATTCTTTCCATTCCACCGAGGTGATTCATTCACTTAGTAGTTTTATTAAACAAAACACAAGTCCTTGACTTAGAAATATTCCATAGCATGAATATAATCCACCCTTGTTTTCTACTAGCTAATCTAAGCATGATAGTAGTAGGAATCTTAACTTAGGAAATTTCTACTAAGGTTTCATCTACTAGGATTTCCCCTGGCATAGTTTATACTTAGCAAAAATTCCATGCAAATCCTACTTAGAAATATCACTAATGCATAGTGAAAATAATGGGACAAAAGTATGAAGCATCACTTGCCTTTTTGGTAGAGAATATAAGTTCACTCCTTGATCTTGCAAAACTCACACTCTTCAAATCACTACAATTCAATCAAGCAAGCAATAATTCAATCTACCATTCAAGCAACCATCACATAAAATAATAGAAATAAAGCAATGCATGCAAGCATGCCAAAGATTGTTTTATTTGGAAAAGTGGTTTCTAATAGGTTATAAACATTCTAAAACACCTATTGGTTATTTTATAAAAGTGTCAAAACCATTTGCAAAATATTTTACCTATAAACCATTTTTAAATAAAATCAATATTTTATGTTGTTGAAAATGCCTTTAGCAAAGCAATAATTTTTATAGGGTTCATAAAATATGTTTTCAAATCATAAAACTTTGTGTTTAGGGTCAGAGTGATTAATCCAAATCATTTCCCAAAGATTTTTATCCAAAAAGTATTTTTAACATATAAACAACATTTTTATTTGACTAAAATGTTCTAAAACAAAGATTCATTCTTTTGCTTCACAAAATATGTTTTTGAATCCACAAGTTGGTTTATATGGTCAGTAGGTTCAAAACAATCCATTTTCCAGGGATTTTATCACAAAAATAATTTTAGAAAGAATTTTATATTCAAATTATGCCTACACAAGTTTCTGCAAAAACAACCAATTTAACAAAAGCAATTTACTAAAAAAGTGCATGATTTGGTAGGGTTTGTCTTGCTGATTACATTGATATAAAATTTGCAAAATTTGGACATGTGGTTTGAAAGTTATGAATTTTACAAAATTGAACATCTAATAGATCAATTCTGTTTGTATAACAATAGACAGGGCCACGTGGATGTTTCTCATTGGACGATAATGGTTCGCGTGGATCGGCTATCGTGGGCCGCTGGATCTAATGTGCATCACGCGGTTGGCAACACTCCATACCCCTTCGGTTAGTGATTCTATCACACACGTCGGATCGAAATCGAACGATGCATAGGTGCTGGCCAAAGATGGGCGACGCTGGCGGTGGCGAGTGGCGGCGGCGCGCTCGGCAAGCGAGGTTACCGATGATACAGGGGGTTAAATAGAGAGAGGGGTAGCTCACCAGGTTCAGGGGTTCGTTGCGAAGCTCAACGTGTTCAAGAGGAGGCAGGGGGCGCACGGGGCTGACCATAATTGTTCGCCGGAGTTGTCCCTGGCGTCGAGCACGCTCGGCCATTGTCGGGGACGTCGCTATAGGGCATGCTGGGACAAACAAATGGTACCGTTAGACGCGTAGGATAGTGGTGAGTACAGGAGCATCAAAGAGAGGGGGCGGCACAGTCGGATGTTACCAGTAGAGCTCGTCAGAGTGGAGGCAGACGGCGGATGCGTACTATCGATGTCGTAGTCGAGGCTATGGTGCTCGCGCGGATGAACGGGAAGCACAGGGAAATGTGTCAGAGGCTGGGGATCACGCTCGTATGCTCCGGGGGAAACGGGGAGGTTCGTGCTTGCCGGAATTGGCCAGGGGAGGTTGTCGGAGAAGAGATGTTGTCGCAAGCAATACAGGCAGCCTAGGGGCAGTGGGGACGCGATGTCTGGGGGAATGAAAGAGGAGGAGCAGGCATTTAATACGGCATGGTCACGGCGAGGAATAATCGCGGCATTAAGGTGGATTGGTCGTGAGTAATCGGCGGTAGAAACGGCCAGAGGGTGTGGTCTTCGCGGGGAGGACGACGATGAGGTGGTAGTGGGGCCTGGCGTCAGCGAGAGAGGGAAAGGGGAGGTGGGGTCTGCTAGTCAGCGACGGGGTGGGTTGGCTTTATGAGTGAAAAACGATTCACTGCGGGGAGTGAGGGAGTGGGCTGGACTGGGCTAGCTGGGCTGGGCTGGCTTAGCTCATTTTTTTGTACAGGTTTGTTTTTCCTTTTCTTTTTCTATTTATCTGTTTTGATTTTGTTTAAACTTTTCAAACAAAAATTTGATTTCAAACTTCAACCAAACTTTGTGTGTATTCAAATACTGATTAATAATACATTCTGAAGTCAATTTTGGAATAAACCTTTTATTCTTTTTAGGGTCTTTGAATTATTTAAAACAAAGCCCTTGCTTTAAATTCAATTAATATCAAATATATTTTTAACCCTTATTTAATTTCAATTTTTTACAAAACTTTTTCAGTAGGTTTTATTTATTTATTAGGGTTTCAAATACTTCACTTTGAATTATTTGGAATATTTTTAATATGATTTATTAATCATTTAATTTGGGTATTTGTCTTTATTCCAATGAAATTAAATATGGGTTTAATTCCATAATTTTTATTTAGGATATTTCCTTGGTTCCAAATACTTTTAATCCACTTGGGTAAATTCCAAATACTATTTCCCCAAGATTTAATTAATCCTTCTTATTAGGGATTTGTCTTTATTCAAATAGAACTAGAATTTGGTTAATGCCATTTTATTTGGAAATTCTTTATCCTCTTATTTTATTTGGATTATATTCATTCCATTTACTTATGGATTAAGCAAAGATTTAATTTGGTTTTTAAATATTCCTCATTTAATATTTCTTTCTTTATCTTATAAAATCCATATTTTTTTATTTATAGACGCAAACTTGGTTATTCCAATTTATAAAATCTTATTTAATATTTATTTATCCTTTTAAATATCCTTAGGATTATTTAGTCACCATTTGGTGTGGATTTCTAGATAGGTTCTTTATTAGCTTTGGAAATTCAATTTCCTTATCTTATTAAATTCATAAGATTTTATCTATGGCTTCAAATTAAGTGAATCCAATTCATATGGTTTTATAATATTTCTATTTGTCATTCTTGGTCATTTTGGAATGTTTGATTGACCAATTTTATATGGTTCAAATCCATAGGCTTAGAGATATCTTTTGAAATGATTTTCTTCCAATAGGGTTTTAGGATTTTGGTTTATTTTAGTGTTTAAATTTCCAGATGCATTTATGAAGAATGCATTTCACTTGATTTGAATTTAGTTGGATTCAAACATTAACCAAAGTTTGTACAAGATGGGATTTTGAGTTTCTATTTAGAAACAAAAAGTTTCTTTTCACCCTAATTTTCAACAATTATTTATTTATTTTACTTATTTTTCACATTACATGATTTGGAAAATCTTGGGATGTGACATTATACCCCAAATATTAGTGGTTGGGTATAGGATATGCATTGATTTCATAAAGGTTAATAAAGTTACTAAGAAAGATCATTATCATTTGCCCTTTATTGATCAAATGCTTGAGAGGTTGTCCAAAAATACTCACTTTTGTTTTCTTGATGGTTATTCTGGGTTCTCTCAAATTGCTGTGAAAGCACAAGATCAAGAGAAAATCACTTTCACTTGTACTTATGGTAGTTATGCTTATAGGCGTATGTCTTTTGGTTTATGTAATGCTCCTGCTACCTTTCAGAGATGTGTCTGCTATTTTTCATGGTTTTTGTGAAGAAATTGTGGAGGTCTTCATGGACGATTTCTCCATCTATGGAACTTATTTTGATAACTGTTTGCACAACTTTGATAAAGTTTTGCAGAGATGTGAAGAAACCAAACTTGTTCTTAATTGGGAGAAATGTCATTTCATGGTTAATGAAGGGATTGTTCTTGGACACAAGATCTCTGAAAGAGGCATTGAAGTTGACAGAGCCAAAATTCAAGCAATTGAGAAGATGCCTTGTCCTAGAGATATTAAATGTATTTGCAGTATCCTTGGTCATGCTGGTTTCTATAGGAGGTTTATTAAAGATTTCTCCAAAATTTCAAAGCCCCTTACTAATCTTCTTCAAAAAGATGTACCTTTTGTTTTTGATGATGATTGTAAGGAAGCTTGAAGAAAGCTTTGACTACTGCTCCTATTGTTCAACCACCTGATTAGAGTTTACATTTTGAAATTATGTGTGATGCTAGTGATTTTGCTGTGGGTGTTGTCCTTGGGCAACATGTTGATAAGAAGTTGAATGTTATTCATTATGCTAGCAAGACTCTAGATGCTGCCCAAAATAATTATGCTACTACTGAAAAGGAGTTCTTAGCGGTAATCTTTGCTTGTGATAAGTTTAGACCCTATATTGTTGATTCAAAGGTCACTATTCATATTGATCATGCTGCTATTAAGTACCTTATGACAAAGAAGGACGCTAAGCCTAGGCTTATTAGATGGGTGTTGCTTTTACAAGAATTTGATCTGCATATTGTAGATAGGAAAGGTGCTAAAAATCCTGTTGCTGACAATTTATCTCATTTGGAAAACATTTCTTTTGACCCTTTTCCTGTTAATGATAGTTTTCTAAACGAGCAGTTGGCTGCAATATGGGCAAGTCCGCATGAGAGTCCTTGGTATGCTGATTATGCTAACTTTATTGTTTCCAAGTATTTGCCTCCAACCTTTACATCCCAACAAAGAAGAAATTTCTTTTATGATCTAAGGCATTACTTTTGGGATGACGCATAGTTATATAAAGAAGGAGTAGATGGTATTATGCGAAGATGTGTTCCAGAATTTTAACAACAAGAGATATTGAGAAAATGTCATGGCAACGCTTATGGAGGACATCATGCTGGGAATAGGACTACACAAAAGGTTTTACAATCTGGATTTTATTGGCCTACCCTTTTCAAGGATGCAAGGAAGTTTGTCTTATCATGTGATGAATGTCAACGAGTTGGTAACATTTCTAGATGCAATGAAATGCCTATGAATTATTCTGTTGTTATCAAACCTTTTGATTGTTGGGGATTTGACTTTATGGGTCCTTTTCCTCCTTCAAAAGGGTATATGTTGCCTGTCAGAGAGGCCTTTATTGGGAACCCCAAGAGCAAGGTATGATGAGCACAGCAGCAAGTTTTCCCTCAGTAGAGACTGAGCTTATCGAACCAGAAGGAGGAAGGAAACATCACACAGGTGTTGCAAGCAACGCGGAGACCTGCACAACAGAAACTCAAGACTTTGCCCCAACTAATCAGTGAGGTTGTCAACCTCACCAGTTTGCTGTAACAAAGGATTAAACGTATGGTGTGGAAGGTAATGGTTTGCAGCAAGTAAACAAGTAATAGTGGAAGATGTATCAATGGTAAAGATTCGACCGGGGTCCATAGTTCACTAGAGGTGTTCTCCTTAGATGAACAACATGGCACGAAGGGTAAACAAATTACAGCAGGGGAATTGACATGAACTAAGCAAGGCATAACAATGCAATTACTAGTAAGAAAGATCCTATGAGATTCGATTGGGAAATACAAAAAGATACATAGACCGCCATCCAACTGCATCTATGACTAGAAGTCCACCTTGAGTTATCATCCAACCCCTCCAATTAAGTTACAAGCAATGCATAACTGCTTTAAGCAAAGTGTGTAAGGTAAACAGTCCACATGTTCCATAAACAAGAGACCATTGTTTTCTCCCTAGTAGCAACATCACATCTACAACTGAAGAGATTATTGTCACTTCCCTTGGAAACTAGAGGCATGAACCCACTATCGAGCATAAATACCCCCTCTTGGAGTCACTAGCAACTACTTGGCTAAGATAGCTACTAACAACAGAGAGCATGCAAGATCACAAACAACACATACATGATAGAATCATAAAGACAAAACCATTAATCAAACCAACATAATAATCTCAATATTCCATCGGATCCCCGCAAGCACAACATGCATGATTACAAATAGATTAGATCTTGATCATGAACGGAGCTCACAAGGTCTATATATGAAAGCACAATGGAGGAGATACAACCATCTAGCTACTACATGGACCCATAGTCCAAGGTGGAACTACTCACACATCATACCGGAGAGAAGGCCTCCGGAATGATCTCCCCTCCGGCAGGGTGCCGGGAAGAACTTCAGAACCCCCCCCCCCCCCGATCTAGGGATGACGGTGGCGGTGGCTATAAAAGGTTTCGTGGAGATTTGATTGGGTACTTAGGGTTTCTGCATCGAGGGCTTCTTATAGGCGAAGGGGGAGGCCGAGGAGGCGGCTAGGGGGTCAAACCCTACCCAGGCGCGGGGCAGGGCCCACCCGCACCTAGGCGGGTTTGGCCGCCCTGGCCCGCTTCTGCGTATCCCGTTTGGACTTATTGTTCCCCACGGAAAGTTATTGACTTTCACATTTGTCCCATCCAATTCCGAGAATATTTCTTTACTAGCTTTTCTGAAACTAAAAACAACAGAAAACAGGCAACTGGCACTATGGGAACTTGTTAATAGGGTAGTACCAGAAAACATATAAAAAGTACCTCAAAGTGTAGACAAAGCAAATCAAAGTAGATACTAAACAAGAATGGAGCATCAAAAATTATAGATACGTTTCCGTCTGCGGTGACCCAGCATACCACTACATATGTAGTACACTATAGTCGTTGACATGACACTCACAGAACACCGTTCTATAAATTTCACATCCCACAGAGTGGTACAAGAGAAACATTGCGGGTCCATATTATAAACATTCTCATATTATTATTATTATTTCAATACCAAAAGTTCAAGACATCAAAAGATTCAACTTACAAACCAAAATATAAAGTGTTTCAGCGGAATTTAAAAGTAGCAACTCCGACTAGGAGTTGAGCTCAACGGCTTATTCTATAGAGTTCGTGCTGCTCGGCTTAGTTGATTACTACTAACTAGGATACTTAGTTGGATTCGTTATCGTCGACACCATAGTGGATTTCGTAATCCACTCCTTTAACACCTCCTGACAGGTCAGGCTCCTCGTAGAACACATCTTCTTGACATTCGGCTGCATACATTGGCACATCTTCGGGATCCTCAGAGTCTAAGCAAGGGATCAAAGGAAAGGATGAGTAACAGTGTTACCCAACAAGTTCATTATATGCAAGGTGGGAAGTTTGATTCTCTAAATACCACCTAGGATTATAAATCCTTGGCACTATGCAATTTTTTTTTGTAAATCTTTCTTCAAATATTGATTTTATTATAAAAAAAATCTATGACCATCAGCCTTCATAGGTTGACCAGAACTTTCATGGAGTTCCTTTCATGCCGCGTTCGTAGCTCCTTCCCGGAGCAGGGAGTAACAAGTTACAGTTCTTACACTCTGCAGAGGTGTGTTACTTTTCCCATGAGAGATCAACTCCTTGTTGCACAACCGGGCATACTTTCCCGTCCACAATTCCATGATGTGGGGCCCAGTAGTTGGTTCAAGCCAATCACCGCCCTCTCCGTGACCTCATATGTCTGCACGATCCTTTGGCTAGCTCACCTTCATTAAGCCCCCTTTCGGGCAGGTTAAAACCCTGATGAGTTTCCGAAGACTCTATGACCTAGTGATGCCCGGAATAGTACCATTTACATGGACTATCTCCGTAAACACCATTCATAGATAATCTAGACACCAAAAGTGTGGGGCGTAAGGGTGCCCACCCATATGTTGGATCCACAGAAGGAATCACAACGCAGCGTTAAGGTCGTCTTGCCTCCATACTAGAGGAAAAGGATACAGCTGACTTCTCCGTACCATTCCAAATCTCATGGTTAACGCGTAATATACGGCGCTAGAATCACTGATGTCATGGGTTATTAATCCCTATTTGTTCATCATTATTGCAATTAGAACCCTAAGTTCTATTGCTTCATCACATCATCACTTAGGATGATATCTAAAGTTTAGTATCTTGAGAAAATAGTGTTTTATTTTACTATAGTATAAATGATAACACACAATTTGCAAATACTTTGATAAAGACTCTTCAAAGGACATGAGCAAGAGATGAACTTGCCTTGTGATGGCAACGTAGTGAAGTCTGATGCTTGCACTGGACCTTGAGCTTCTATGTCTAAAAAAACATCATTATTGCCCGGTAAGGACAATATTTAAAGAAGCAAAATGATTATGCAAAGTAATGCAATGCATCTTTTAACTTGATATGCATTTTCCCCATAAAAATTATTTTTAATAATAAAGGATTTATAAATATTATATTTTAATATTTATAACATATATTGAATTATTTTACTTATTTCCCTTTTATTTGACTTTTATTGATTTAATAATTCTTTTAGGAATTATCACTTAAATATCAAAAAATGTTATTAAATATTTATTTAGTATTTTTTTCTAAATACTAAAATATTAATATATAATGAAAGTGATTTTTATTTATTTTTATCATCGTTCAATAATTTTGTAAAATTCCATAAGGAATATATAAATTACAAAATTCTTAATAAAATTTAAATGTCTAAAATTTTATATCTTAATTTATTTGGATAGTTTGGATTTTTGTGAATCCAAGAGTATTTTATTTATAATTTTTGGATTTTTATTTTATTTTCTAGAATTTAATTAAGTTGAGGGGCATTTTGGTCTTTTCTATTAATTAAAAATAGGCCTTAAGGTTCTTTTGGGCTGGCTTAATCTTGTTGGGCCCTTGTGGCCCATTAGACATAGTCAAAATAGCCACCCGAAGGGTTCTGGCCCAACCCATCCCACTGCCTCGCTGCCTCTCACCCTCGAGCTCACTCCTCTCCTCCTCTATCCCCGACCCCGCGGTCGGTGATGTCGCCTCCGACAATTCCCGCCGTCGTGGGCCATTCTGGTTGCCACCATGGTGCAGGAGGAGGTTGTCTACCCCGTGTCGCCATGGTCGTCGGCCACCCCTACTTCCTCTTCTAATATTTAGCTAAGACCTTTGGTGAGTTCTTTTCCTCTCCCCTTATGCTCTCTGTGCTCGCTCATCCTATGCTGGATGTTGGCAGTGACCTCTCTGGTACTGTCTTGTCCTGATTAAGATGATTTATTCCATTTAGGTTCATATCCTGTGGTTGATCATATACTGGATGAATTAGATCATGTGTGGATGACCTGTAAGCATGTTAAATGATTATTAGCCTAAGGCTTGCTACTTAAGATGAACTATAATGGTTCTGGTGGCTTATCATATGATTTTATGCTTATATTTCATGTGATTCAGATGATATAGTTGCTCTGAAATCAATGCTTGGTATAGTCAGTGGGTTTGATAACTTACCACTGTCCTTACTTGATTAATGATAATAAGTATGGTGTGATGTAATCACTGTCCTAGTGCTGTTGGCTTGAGAATTCATGTGTGGTTTGAGATCACAATGATCTTAGACAGTGAAGATTTACATAGGAATGTCCTAATTATGATTCATGTAATGACAGGAAAATGATTGGTAGATTGATTAATTAAATTTGTGAAAATGGAATGCTTATTCTAGTTCAGGTAGAGTTGTTCTTGTGACACCATCTTTGTATGGCACACAAGATTGATTCTAATCCACTGTTTTGGGTTGGTTTAAGCTTAAGACCATTTTGGCTTTAAAAGATAAGTAGAAATGTTCTTTTCTAAAATCCCTAAGACCAATGATGTTGGTCTGAGGCTTAGGGATTAGGCTATATCTAGTTGATTCATATGGTTAGTTCTGGTAGTGGTACCAGCTACTGTTTCTTGAATCAAAGATTGGAAAGAAATGATAGTAGGCTTGATCACTTATATGGATCCAAAAGATTAACTCCTAAGGTGCTACCGTCATCTTTAGGGATGTGCCTAGAAATTAAATCTTTGCTATATTTATTGGAATATAGCTTGATTGCCAAATCAATGATGTTGTTCTGAGTTTTGGTTGGATCTTTGTACTTTGTTGTTTGCTTTTAGAGTTTCAAAACTCAGTGATGGATTCACCCCACTTGGGTGCTTTCTGAGAGTTTGAATGTGATACAGATCATGTGTGCTTGTCTAATCTTAGACAGATAGATCATGTGATGGTCTATGTACTCACCACTATCACTTGATATTGTGGTTGCTAGTGGTGGATCTTGTTGTAGCTTGATCTTGTGGTTGATCTTGTGCTCCCCTGGTATATTTAGCTCATGGCTTGTCCTTGATATAGCCCATCATCTCCTGATCTTGATGGCTTGTCCTTGGTCTTGCTATCCACCTGATCTTCCCCCTCCTTATGTCACCATCCTGGTGATGTGATCTTGGGCTTTGGTTGGCTTGGCTGCTGGCTGATGTGCTTGGTTTAGCTGTTGGCTGCTAAGCTTGATGTGTAGGAGCAAAAGAATGATGTGGTTGTGTGCTTGCCCATGACTGTGTTAATGGTTTTGTGTTGCTGTTGTTATAGGTCTTGACAAGACACACCATGCAACTGTGTGTGTCTGTGCTTGCTGTGCACTTGTGGATATGTTCAGAATTCTGAAATTTACTGTTATCTGGTTACTTTTACCTGGCTGGTGAAACTTGCCCCTCTTTGCTTTCATTTGACTTTTGGCTTAAAAGTATGAAAGATAGATTCTTTCATATTAGTGAAACTTGCCCCTTTTAATAGAATTACTCAATGATTAATCTTGATCAGTGCACTTCACTGACAAGTCTGAGAGTAAAACATTACTAACCCTAACCTTCTTTATTTTTTATTTATGTTTGTTTTGCAGGTACCAGACTTGGGAATTCAAGATTCTAGTTTAGGTTTTCTTATTTATTTATAGAATAGTCAAATGTAAAATTCTTATCCTTTTGTAATTTTAGTTTTATTCTTTTGTAAGCTTCATTTTATTATTTTGTAATAAAGAGTATACTATGATCAATAAAGAAATATTATTCTTTATTTATTTACCATTGTAAAATTTGTGAATGATTTCCATAAGTTACATTTTTTGTAACTTATTTATTGAATAAAATTATGTAATGGATATTCATAATCTTAATTACTTTCTTTATATAAAGTTTGAGTTATTATTGGTTAACTTTTAATTGAATCACATATTCAAACATTATTCAAAAAATCATTTGAATTATAATTCAAACACTCAAGTTTTTAAAAATTCAAATTTCATTTCTCAAAACACATAAATCCACAAAGATCATATCAAAGTCTATAGCAAGCATCTTTTAAGACTAAACCTAATCTCAAAGTATGAGAGAAACCTTGATCACTTTAGGTTTTTATTTGGCGAAAAATTTACCCACATTTTTACAAATGAATGCATGCAACATTCCAAATTCCTAAATCTACCCTTCATTAGTTCCTAAATGCTGGGATGTTACAGACTTCCCCCCTTAAATTAAACTTCATCCCGAAGTTTGTGGAGATGTACCTGAATAGTTCTGGATATTTTTTTCTTAAGTCCTCCTCTTTCTCCCACGTAGCTTCTCTTTCAGGGTGATGTTCCCATTGTACTTTGCAATACTTGATTGCTCTGTTCCTCAACCTTTTCCGGTTTTCTTCCAGAATCTTACAGGGCTTTTCAATATAAGTCAAGTCTGCTTGTAGTTCTATTTCCTGATGTGTGATTGCATCCTCTGGAACTTTCAAACATTTACGAAGTTGTGACACATGGAAAAATTGTGCACTTGAGCCAATCTTGATGGTAAATCTAAAGCATAAGCTATAGTTCTGTTCTGACTCAATATCTTGAATGGTCCAATGTATCTTGGACTCAATTTTCCTTTAACTCCAAACCTTTTCACCCCTTTCATTGGACTTACTTTCAAATATACCATATCTCCCACTTCTAGATGCCATGATCTTCAACTTTGATCCGCATGACTTTTCTACCTACTCTGGGCTATTTTCAGTCTATCCCTGATCTTATCAATGATATCTTGTCTTTCCTTAATATAATCTAGTGCAAATTCTTTGCTGCTTCCAGGCTCATACCAACATATTGGTGATCTACACTTCCTTCCATACAGAACTTGGTATGGAGCTGCCTTCAAACTACTCTGATAGATATTGTTATAAGAAAATTCTGCCAATGGTAGATGATCTTCCCATGTTCCTCCAAAATCTAGTGCACAAGCTCTTAACATGTCTTCTAGTATTTGATTTGTTCTTTCAGTTTGACCTCCTGTCTCAGGATGATATGTTATGCTGAAATCTAACTTTGAACCAAGTGCTTCATGCAATTGCTTCCAAAATGCTGAAGTCAACACTGATCCCCTATCAGTTACGATCTTTTTGGGTACTCCATGCTTACTTACGATCTCTTTGACATATACTTCAACTAACTTCTCGGTATTATCTTTTTGAATCACCGGAATAAAATGTGCACTCTTAGTGAGTCTGTCCACAATTACCCATATCATGTCCTTCCTTTTTGATGTCATGGGCAATCCTGTGATGAAGTCCATACTTATTTCTTCCCACTTCCATTCGGGAATTTCTAAAGGTTGTAATGGTCCTACTGGTCTTTGATGTTCATCCTTCACCCTTTGGAAAGTATGGCATTCAGATACATATTTAGCAATATCCCTTTTCATGTTATTCCACCAGAATAGTTCTTTCAAATCCATATACATCTTGGTACTTCCTGGATGTATAGAATACAGTGTTTCATGTGATTCTCTGAGTATGACATTTCTAATCTCAGTCACATCTGGAACACAAAGACGGTCTTGAAACCATAAGGACTCGTATTCTCCAAGGTGAAAAACTGATTTTTGCCCTTGAGATATCCTCCGAATTTCCTCAGCAATAAAAGGATCTTCTGCTTGATGTCTAAAAATTTCTTGCTTAAGATCACTGTCCTGATCTGCAACTACATGCATAGTAGCTAGACCTCCAAGAACCTCTGTTCTGATGAATTGAAGCTCTAATCTTTCGAATTCCATTTGTAACTCCTTTGGTAGCTCCCTATTGCTAGGCTAAATATCTGCACTCTTTCTACTTAAAGCATCAGCTACAAGATTTTATTTCCCTGGAGTATAGTTGATTGTTAAATCATAATCCTTGATTAGTTCCAACCAAAGCTTTTGTCTCATATTTAATTCCTTTTGAGTGAATAAATATTTGAGATTTTATGGTCAGTGTATAACTCACATCTGGCTCCATATAGGAAATTCCTCCATCCTTTTAGCGCAAAAACTATGGCTGCTAATTCTAAATCATGAGTTGGATAGTTGACTTCATCTGGTTTCAGTTGTCTTGAACCATAAGCAATCACTTTCCGATCTTGCATTAATACACAACCCAAACCTTCTTTAGATGCATCACAGTATACTGTGAAGTCATTCCCTGTTTCAAGAACTGCTAAGATTAGAGCTGTGGTTAACCTAGTCTTCAACTCTTGAAAACTTGGTTCACACTTCTCATCCCAATTTAATGGTTTATTCTTTCTTAACAATTTTGTCATTGGTCCAGCTATTTTGGAGAAACCTTCAATGAATCTCCGATAATAACCAACCATTCCTAAGAAACCTTGAATTTGCTTCACATTGATTGGTGCAGTCCACTCTAGTACTGACTGAACTTTAGATGGATTCATAGCAATTCCATCCTTACTGATCACATGACCGAGGAATTCTACCTCATCTAGCCAAAATTCACACTTACTAAACTTAGCATAAAGTTTGTGTTCCCTTAGAGTCTGCAATGCTATTCTCAAATGATCAGCATGCTCTTCCTTATCCTTGGAATATATTAGAATATCATCAATAAAAACTATGACGAACTTGTCCAAATATGGCATGAAGATCTTGTTCATCAGATTCATGAATATTTTCGGTGCATTGGCCAAACCAAATGGTACTACCAGATACTCATGGTGTCCATATCTTGAGACAAATGATGTCTTTGGAACATCTTCAGGTTTGATTTTTATTTGATGGTATCCAGATCTTAAATCGATCTTTGAAAATACTCCGGCTCCTTTCACTTGATCGAACAAATCTTGAATTCTTGGTAAAGGATACTTATTCTTGATAGTAACGTTGTTCAGATTTCTATAATCTCCACACATCCTTCTTCCACCATCTCTCTTATCCACAAAGATTACTGGTGTTCCCCATGGAGATACACTTTCCTGAATAAATCCTTTTCTGGCTAACTCATCAATTTGCTCTTTGAGTTCTTTTAACTCTTTGGGTCCCATTTTATATGGTGCTTGAGCTATTGGTTTTGTACCAGGAATTAGGTCAATAGTGAACTCTATCTCCCGGTCTGGTGGCATCCCGGTAGCTCTGCTGGAAAAACATCTTGAAATTCATTTACTATAGGAATCTCTTCCAATTTGACCTCTTTCATTGAGTTAAACTGTAGATCCACCATGATATGACTGTGCTTATCTACTTGGTAAACTATCCTTGCTCCACTTGGAGTTTTGATTGAGAAAGTTTTCTCCTCACAATTTATCTGAGCTCCGTGTTCCATCATCCAATCCATTCCCAACACTACTACATCCCCTTCAAAGGAATCACATAAAGGTATGTGAAATATGTACAACCACAGATCGAGATAACCTGATCTTGTTTTATGTGGCGTACAATCACATTTCCCCCTGCCGTAACTACGGTCATAGGGTTCTCTAACGTTGCCCTTCTAATCCCGAACTTATCACAAAATTCTTCAGAAATGAATGCAGTAGTTGCACCAGTATCAAATAGAACTTTGCTGGGATTGGTAAGGATATTAAGTGTACCTATCACTGCATGCTCCGAATTATCCACCTCCTCGAGGGTTGCACAGTTCCGTTTCCCGGTAGGTTTGTTCCTCTTTCCATTTTTATTCTTGCCATTATTTCCTCCTTTATTGGGTTGTCCATTTCCTCCACTAGCTTGCCTTCCATCTCGAGCCGGCCAACCACCTTGTGGTTTGCTTGGACAATTGAGCTTGATGTGACCTTTCTGACCACAGGCGTGACATACAATTACTGGTTTTGGGCAATCCCTACTAATATGCCCTGGGAGTTTGCAATTGTGACATATAATATTCTTTGCATTTGGGTTTGCACTCTGGTTGGGATTGTTGTTGTTATAGGGCCTATTTCTTGGTTTGAATTCCAAATTGGGCTTGGGCTTGCTCGCTTGTATCCTCTTGGTTTCCTTCTTAGCTCTCTTCCTTCTATCCTCTTGGACATTCTTGTAGTCATCTTCGAAGGTAATAGCTGCATCTAGCTGAGAAGTTTGTTTATTAGCCAACCTCAACTTCATCTTCACAAATGGATTTAATCCACGCAGAAAGCGCTTCTTCCGCTTCTCTTCAGTGTTGACATCCTGCTCAGCATAGTGAGATAGTTGACTAAACTCCCGGATGTACTTCATGGCACTTGTATATCCCTGTTGCAGCTCCTCAAATTCTCTCCTTTTCAATTCCATAACACTCTCTGGAACATGATATTCACAGAATCTCTATTTAAAATCTTCCCAGGTAAACTCCCTTCCTGGTTGTTGCATGGCCAACTGATTCTCCCACCATGATGTTGCAGGTCCAGTCAGAAGATGAGTTGCATACCTCAATTTCTCCTCATCATTGCAACCTACAGTTTTCAGCTTCCTATCACTATCTGCTAGCCAATCTTCTGCATCCATTGGTTCAGGAGCTGATGCAAAAGGTAACGGTCTTGCATTCTGAAAATCAGATAGACTCACGCCTCCACCTTCAGGTGCCCTCTGATTTGCTCGTCCCAGCAGCTCTTCCATGAACTTTTTTTGGGTCTCTTGCATCATTTGCATGCATTGCATAAAGTTCTGCTCCATTAACGTCCTCATTGGTGGTGGTGGTAATGCTCCTTGATTTGTTGCATCTGCATCGGCCTTCTCTTTGGCCTCTCGCTCCATCCGCTGCTGCTCAGTTTCCATTTCTACCCTCGTATCCATGACCCTCTAGTCCTGCAACATAAAGCGAATACTCATAATTACATCATGCACATGTGTTCTGAGCTCGACTTTACGCACAGAACTAGTCACACAATGAAGATCCAAAGAAAATCCAAATGTGCATTTCACATATGATACATAATATCATAATAATACAAAGTCATTACAACATATGCCATATAGTTATAATCACAAAACTACCTTATTCATCTCACTATCTTATTTCTTGGAGTACAATACACGGTACTTGATATCACTAACTAGTTGCCCCCTTCTAGTAGTAACTACGCTCCTTATACATGCCTGCTGTCCAACCATGATGACGTGTTGTTCATCGCACAGTTTGTGGAACAAATGGCCTTTCAGAAGGAACCTACTCTGTATCTGAAGTGTTAGGACTTGAGTCATTACTCAACCTGAGAGCATTGACTCCCTCCAGCTCAGTTGAAAAGTCTTCAGAAACATATTTAACATTATCTCCCGCCTGCATCTCCTGAGCTTCATTCCTTGAGTTGTCAACAGGATACGCAGATCCTGCTGCTTCCCAGGTGCTCCCTTGGGCAAGATAGTTAAACACTGGATAATGTATATTCCCTGGGTTTTGAGAAGATGTTGATGATTCAAACACTCTCTCCTCAGGATCTTCTTCTTCATCCTGATTAGCTATTGACATGGTATTTCTACTACTATTACTAGGGTTAATTCTTGCACCCATCCAGCTAGATTGTCCAACATTTCTGTCAGAACCATCTGTCGACATCTGGTGCTCGTGAGATACTTCATATGATCCCATTCTCCAACCATCCGAATTCTCAATAGGAAGTCCTGAGTTAGAACCATCCTCTGAGCCCTGTGGTACTGCATACCTCATATCCATAGTAGGATCATGTATAGGTTCAGGTCTTGGTGAATAAGGATATGGTATAAAAGATTCAGGATCTATAGGTATATCCTTAAAGATAAGTGTTGCGCTACTACCTTCTTCCTTTTCTAACTGGAATGCTAACTGCTTCCTCCTTTCCGGATCAGTTAGATCCTCTAACATATCATTTTTATCTTCAACAATCACTTGATGTGTCTTGTAAAAAGACGCAACGAGTGTTCGATATCTATCCATAAACTTGGAAGCTAACTTAGGATGCTTCTTAACCAGAGTAAGATGATCCGGTGTAGGCTCCGAATCTATAGAATCATGAGGTATCACAGAAAATGTGCTACCTTCTAACTCCTTGGTTTTATGCTCCTGGATATTAGCTATCGCCTCCACAACCGCAACATGATATGCTACTAAATGACTCCTACCTTCTCCTATAGGTAGATCGTGATATAATCCAAGCTCCTCTAGAGTTGGATACTCACACGATACTTGGATAACATCCGGCCATCAAGGTAAGTGATAGTGTTTACTGGAATTCTAGTTGGACAACTAAAGATCTTTAAAAGTTGACAAAGTTGGTCTGTGAATGATCCTAGATAATCATCCAGAGTTTGCTCTTTCCTTATCAAAGACTATTTTGAAAACTTTGGTGTCATATCTCTGTATATTAGAAAAAATAGTTTTGATTAGTATCCAATAATATATTGCATCATAACAAAGAATTATCGCACTAAAACATATAACGGAATATTCTCATTTGAATACCAATTATATTACTTTTAGAGAATTCTTTATCGTTGCTACTTACCTACAGGTAATACACTTTACTAGGTTTCCAACCTAAGGTCAAAGCAATTTTCTCTGATACCTACTGCGGTGACCCAGCATACCACTTCATATGTAGTACACTATAGTCGTTGACATGACACTCACAGAACACCGTTCTGTAAATATCACATCCCTCACAACAGAAACATTGCGGGTCCATATTACAAACATTCACATATTATTATTATTACAATACCAGAAGTTCAAGACTACAAAATATTCAACTTACAAACCAAAATGTAAAGTGTTTCAGCGGAATTTAAAAGTAGCAACTCCGACTAGGAGTTGAGCTCAACAGCTTATTCTATAGAGTTCGTGCTACTCGGCTCAGTTGATTACTACAACTAGGATACTTAGTTGGATTCGTTATCATAGACACCATAGCGGATTTCATAATCCACTCCTTCAACACCTCCTGACAAGTCAGGCTCCTCGTAGAACACATCTTCTTGACATTCGGCTGCATACATTGGCACGTCTTCGGGATCCTCAGAGTCTAAGCAAGGGATCAAAGGAAAGGATGAGTAACAGCGTTACCCAGCAAGTTCATTATATGCAAGGTGGGAAGTTTGATGCTCTAACTACCACCTCGGATTATAAATCCTTGGCACTATGCAATTTTTTTGTAAATCTTTCTTCAAAGATTGATTCTATTATAAAAAAAATCTATGACCATCAGCCTTCACAGGTTGACCAGAACTTTCATGGAGTTCCTTTCCTGCCGTGTTCGTATCTCCTTCCTGGAACAGGGAGTAACAAGTTACAGTTCTTACACTCTGCAGAGGTGCGTTACTTTTCCCATGAGAGATCAACTCCTTGTTACACAACCGGGCGTACTTTCCCGTCCACAATTCCATGATGTGGGGCCCAGTAGTTGGTCCAAGCGAATCACTGCCCTCTCCGCGACCTCATATGTCTGCACGATCCTTCGGCTAGATCACCTTCGTTAAGCCCCCTTTCGGGCAGGCTAAAACCCTGATGAGTTTCCGAAGACTCTATGACCTAGTGATGCCCGGATTAGTACCATTTACATGGACTATCTCCCTAAACAACATTCATAGATAATATAGACACCAAAAATGTGGGGCGTAAGGGTGCCCACCCATATGTTGGATCCACACAAGGAATCACAACGCCACGTTAAGGTCGTCTTGCCTCCATATAAGAGGAAAAGGATACAGCTGACTTCTCCGTCCCATTCCAAATCTCATGGTTAACGCGTAATATACGGCGCTAGAATCACTGATGTCATGGGTTATTAATCCCTATTTGTTCATCATTATTGCAATTAGAACCCTATGTTCTATTGCTTCATCACATCATCACTTAGGATGATATCTAAAGTTTAGTTTCTTGAGAAAATAGTGTTTTCTTTTACTATAGTATAAATGATAACACACAATTTGCAAATACAGTGATAAAGACTCTTCAAAGGACATGATCAAGAGATGAACTTGCCTTGTGATGGCGACGTAGTGAAGTCTGATGCTTGCACTGGACCTTGAGCTTCTATGTCTAAAAAAACATCATTATTGCCCGATAAGGACAATATTTAAAGAAGCAAAATGATTATCCAAAGTAATGTAATGCATCTTTTAACTTGATATGCATTTCCCCATAAAAATATTTTTAATAATAAAGGATTTATAAATATTATCTTTTAATATTTATAACATATATTGAATTATTTTATTTATTTCACTTTTATTTGACTTTTATTGATTTAATAATTCTTTAAGGAATTATCACTTAAATATCAAAAATTGTTATTAAATATTTATTTAGTATTTTTCCAAAATACTACATTATTAATATATAATGAAAGTGATTTTTATTGATTTTTATCATCTTTCAATAATTTTGTAAAATTCCATAAGGAATATAAAAATTACAAAATTCTTAATAAAATTTAAATGTCTAAAATTTCATATCTTAATTTATTTTGGATAGTTTGGATTTTTGTGAACCCAAGTGTATTTTATTTATAATTTTTGGATTTTTTATTTTATTTTCTAGAATTTAATTAATTTTAGGGGCATTTTGGTCTTTTATATTAATTAAAAATAGGCCTTAAGGTTCTTTTGGGTTGGCTTAATCTTGTTGGGCCCTTGTGGCCCATTAGACATAGTCAAAATAGCCACCCCGAAGGGTTCTGGCCCAACCCAGCCCACTCCCTCGCTGCCTCTCACCCTCGAGGTCACTCCTCTCCTCCTCTATCCCCGACCCCACGGTCGGTGATGTCGCCACCGACGATTCCTGCCGTCGTGGGCCGTTCTGGTTGCCGTCATGGTGCAGGAGGAGGTTGTCGACTACGCCCTTCCTTCCTATCCAACTGGATTTGAGCATGGGGCTCTCCTGCGACAGATCGATGTCGTTCCGAACCTTAGGGTTTGGGGGTTGGCGTGGATCTTGGCGCTGCCGCTGCCATCTTGCATCGTGGTGATTTACCTCGCCTCTAGACGTGGCCATGGTCGCTATCGTGGCGCTGTATGGGTTGCAGCGCCCCCCTGGGGGTGCTCCCCGTGCCTCCATGGTCGTCGGCCACCCCTGCTTCCTCTTCTAATCTTTAGTGAGGACCTTTGGTGAGTTCTTTTCCTCTCTCCTTGTGCTCTCTGTGCTCGCTCATCCTATGCTGGATGTTGGTAGTGACCTCTCTGGTTACTGTCTTGTCATGATGAAGATGATTTATTCCATTTAGGTTCATATCCTGTGGTTGATAATATACTGGATGAATTAGATCATGTATGGATGACCTGTAAGCATGATAAATGATTAATAGCATGAGGCTTGCTACTTAAGATGAACTATAATGGTTCCGGTGGCTTATCATATGATTTTATGCTTAGATTTCATGTGATTCAGATGATATAGTTGCTCTGAAATCAATGCTTGGTATAGTCAGTGGGTTTGATAACTTACCACTGTCCTTACTTGATTAATGATAATGAGTATGGTGTGATGTAATCACTGTCCTAGTGTTGTTGGCTTGTGAATTCATGTGTGGTTTGAGATCACAATGATCTTAGACAGTGAAGATTTACATAGGAATGTCCTAATTATGATTCCTGTAATGACAGGAAAATGATTGGTATATTGATTGATTAAATCTGTGAAAATGGAATGCTTATTCTGGTTCAGGTAGAATTGTTCTTGTGACACCATCTTTGTATGGCACACAAGATTGATTCTAATCCACTGTTTAGGTTGGTTTAAGCTTAAGACCATTTTGGCTTTAAAAGATAAGTATAAATTTTCTTTTCTGAAATCCCTAAGACCAATGATGTTGGTCTGAGGCTTAGGGATTAGGCTATATCTAGTTGATTCATATGGTTAGTTCTGGTAGTGGTACCAGCTAATGTTTGTTGAATCAAAGATTGGAAACGAATGATAGTAGGCTTGATCACTTATATGGATCTAAAAGATTAACTTCTAAGGTGCTACCCTTATCTTTAGGGATGTGCCTAGAAATTAAATCTTAGCTATATTTATTGGAATATAGCTTGATTGCCAAATCAATGATGTTGTTCTGAGTTTTGGTTGGATCTTTGTACTTTGCTGTTTGCTTTTATAGTTTCAAAACTCAGTGATGGATTCACCCCACCTTGGGTGCTTTCTGAGAGTTTGAATGTGATACAGATCATATATGCTTGTCTAATCTTAGACAAATAGATCATGTGACGGTCTATGTACTCACCACTGTCACTTGATATTGTGGTTGCTAGTGGTGGATCTTGTTGTAGCTTGATCTTGTGGTTATCTTGTGCTCCCCTGGTATATTTAGCTCCTGGCTTGTCCTTGATCTAGCCCATCATCTCCTGATCTTGATGGCTTGTACTTGGTCTTGCTATCCACCTGATGTTCCCCCTCCTTATGTCACCATCCTGGTGATGTGATCTTGGGCTTTGGTTGGTTTGGCCGCTGGCTGCTGTGCTTGGTTTAGCTGTTGGCTACTGAGCTTGATGTGTAGGAGCAAAAGAATGATGTGGTTGTGTGCTTGCCCACGACTATGTTAATGGTTTTGTGTTTCTGGGCTGTTGCTAAGGTGCTGACAGCACACACCATGCAATCTGGTGTGTCTGTGTGTTGCATGTGTGCTTGCTGTGCACTTGTGGATATGTTTAGAATTCTGAAATTGACCGTTATCTGGTTACTTTTACCTGGCTGGTGAAACTTGCCCCTCTTTGCTTTCATTTGACTTTTGGCTTAAAAGTATGAAAGAGAGATTCTTTCATATTAGTGAAACTTGCCCCTTTTAATAGAATTACTCAATGATGAATCTTGATCAGTGCTCTTCACTGACAAGTCTGAGAGTAAAACATTACTAACCCTAACCTTCTTTATTTTTTATTTATGTTTGTTTTGTAGGTACCAGACTTGGGAATTCAAGATTCTAGTTTAGGTTTTCTTATTTATTTATAGAATAGTCAAATGTAATATTCTTATCCTTTTGTAATTTTAGTTTTATTCTTTTGTAAGCTTCATTTTATTATTTTGTAATAAAGAGTATACTATGATCAATAAAGAAATAGTATTCTTTATTTATTTACCATTGTAAAATTTGTGAATGATTTCCATAAGTTACATTTTTTGTAACTTATTTATTGAATAAAATTATGTAATGGATATTCATAATCTTAAATACTTTCTTTATATAAAGTTTGAGTTATTTTTGGTTAAATTTTAATTGAATCACATATTCAAACATTATTCAAAAAAAATCATTTGAATTATAATTCAAACACTCAAGTTTTTGAAAAATTCAAATTTTATTTCCCAAAACACATAAATCCACAAAGATCATATCAAAGTCTATAGCAATCATATTTTAAGACTAAACCTAATCTCAAAGTATGAGAGAAACCTTGATCACTTTAGGTTTTTATTTGGCGAAAAAATTACCCACATTTTTACAAATGAATGCATGCACCATTCCAAATTCCTAAATCTACCCTTTGTTAGTTCCTAAATGCTCGGATGTTACACCAACATGTCAGTATACTCATATTCTTGTTGATGGTGACTATGTTACAAAGCGGGTAGAAGCCATACCTACAAACAGCGCTGATGGTAAGACCTCTTTAAAAATGCTTAAGGATGTTATTTTTCCTAGGTTTGGTGTGCCTAGATATCTCATGACTGATAGAGGCTCTCATTTTATTCATGGTGGTTTTAGAAAAACTCTCGCTAAGTATGATGTAAACCATAGAATTGCTTCATCTTATCACCCCCAAACCAGTGGGCAAGTAGAACTCTCCAATAGGGAAACTAAATCTATCTTGCAAAATACTATTAATAGATCTAGGAAAAATTGGGCTAAAAAGTTAAATGACGCTTTATGGGCTTATAGAACTGCTTATAAAAATCCTATGGGTATGTCTCCTTACAAAATGGTCTATGGGAAAGCTTGTCACTTGCCTTTGGAATTAGAACACAAAGCTTATTGGGTAGTGAAAGAATTGAATAGAGATTTTAAACTAGCTGGTGAGAAAAGATTGCTTGACATGAGTACTTTAGATGAGTGGAGAAGTGAACCTTATGAAAATGCTAGACTCTTGAAGGAAAAGGTAAAAAGATGGCATGATAGGAGAGTTATCAAAAGGGAGTTCCATGTTGGTGAGAAAGTTCTTTTGTATAGGTCTTGTCTCAGATTTTTTGCAGGGAAACTACTCTCAAATTGGGAAGGACCTTTTGTTATGAAGGAAGTATATCATTCAGGTGCTATCAAAATATCTTCCTTAGAGGATGACACAACATAAGTGGTGAATGGTCAAAGACTAAAACATTATATTTCTAGAGATTCCTATAACGAAGATGTTGATATTATCCAAATGGTGACTCCGGGAGAATTTATCAGGAACCGAACACTAGAATCTATAGAGCCCGTCTTTGAATAGGTAAAAGTGGTGAAAATAGAAGGTTCGTCAAAACCCAATATTTTTACATTTCTGATGTTTTTATTACATACGAAAGGCCACAAAACGAATCAGAGGAGGAAACGGAGGCCGGGGTGGCCACACCCACCCCACGCATGGGCCCCAGCTGGCCACGCCTAGAGGGGTGTGAGCCCCCCGAGCTCCATCTCTGCCTCGTTTTCGTATCATTACCTTCCTTATTCTTTGAAACTTCGTAATATATAACCCCACGGATCCCTCGAGGTTCGTGTATCATGTTCTCATCGTGTTTTCGTTTCGATATGTTTCTGTTAGGAAATCTTCTCAAGTTTAGAGCGCCATGGTCTCCGCCAACGACAAAGGCAAGAATCCCGAGGAAGATGATCCTCAAAACCTTAAGGAGGAGGAGATTTTGGTAGGGGATGAAGAAGACATGGAGGAGGACAAGCATCCGGATACCCGCGCCACCGTTGCAAGCATTGGAGTGGTGGCAAAACCTACCAAGCTTAGGAGGACAACACGGATGTCTACAGGAGGGAAAACCCCGCGTCATATCCTCGCTCCACAGTCATCTCCTCCACGTACCAAGAATTCCTTCCATACTCTTATACATGAGCAACAATACTAACATGTGCCCAAAGGGAACTTGCCCTCGATGTGGGATTTGCCTCGTTCTAACCATGCAGGGAAGAAACACACTAAGAAGGAGAGTGGGGAAAGAATAGCAAGGACTGGGATTCTCGGTCCAATATGATCATGAACCGCATTGAGCAAAAATCGGAGTTGATTCCTACTATGAACTTCGAGATTGAGGATTTGAGGAAACTGATTGAGGAGCTTATCAAGAGAACACCACCACCACCGAAGTAGTAGTTCGTCATCAGGTTTGGCATCCCCTTGGCTTGTTGCAAGCTTGGGGGAGTGTCGCGGTATCACATCATTATCTTTTATCTTTTGCCTTTTTAGTGGATGCATATCTTTGGTAGAGAAGTTATCTTATAGGTTGGTTTGCATGTGGAAGTATCTCTCCTTTAGTTGGTTATCTATGTATCCCTTGGTGTGAGTGCCTTTATGGAATATTAATGAGAAGTTTCATCTTTTAACTTTTGCACTTCTTATTGTAGTTTGCAATCCCTATTATATGATTGATCTTGTTAATCAGTATTAGCATCACTTTGGGAGCATAAAGTAAATCTAAATTGCTTTTGGCAAACCGAGATCTGGTCAGTAGCAACACTTTTTGAGGTTTGAAGGAAAAAGAGAAAAAGCTTACAGGTATTTTGTATGATTTATTTTCTTTCTTGATTGGCTCATAAGCTTAGTATTCTTTATTTAAGATCTTTTGTGTCTTCAAGTAAGATTGCATGTTTGGATTTATCACTTGTAGGTTTGCTTGTTCCTTTCAACTATTCTACTTGCTACCCAGCCTTTCTAGCCAAAAACCTATTTTGAGAAGGCATACTTCTCATTTTTCCAATCCCTTTGAACCAAAATCTTTGCCATTTGTGTCCACCATATCTACCTATTAGAATTATTGCTATTCCAATAAAATCCTCAAGCTTCATCTATCTTTCGAATTAAAAAATATTTTGTTATGTGAAAACTATTTAGTAAAGCTCTCACGAACTTGAGGGCACACCTTATTTTCTTGATCCTAATAGACTTGAACCATTGTGTCATCGAAGTTGTATATGCTTGCATCTATACATTGGGATTAGCAGAATCGTGTTGTCATGGGGAATGCTTTCAACACTTATGGATACATATCCAGTTGATATCATGATCTTTTGTTTGCGGATGTCATCAGTGTGAAATAAAAAGGGAGCTTGTAAGTCCATGGAGTAATGTATGTGTGTTAGAGAAACGCCTGGGCCACTAGCCTAATCCATGCCTAATCATGGTGGAAACTTGTAGCATCACCATAATGAGCATTCTGTGAAGCATCCTCAATAAAAAGCTATGCACATAGTAAATAAAAATATCGCTGAGATGCTCACTGTATGCTTGCCTTGTCATATTGATTATGGGATAGCTCTTGTATCATGTGCAAGGGGTACCCCGTTGGCGGTTCTTTATGATACACATGTACTTACAATGACAAGAACTTACCGGTGACTAAAGTTGAGTAGCATGAGGTGCGGCCCTCGTACCCAAGGGACATGAGATTGCCAACTTATATTTCGTCAAGCATATACTCCATCCTTGTGCACATTAACCTTAAGCACCTCAAGATGCTTATGATAGCGGCAATGAGGGCTCAAATCTAGTAAGTACCATAATCTTTTGGAAGCTCTTTATGACTTGAAATCCCTGCTTCCCTCTATGAAGGGACCTTTCTCCTATTTTCTAAGTTGAGTCAGTAAGCCTACTTCCTCTCTATCTCCAGCAAGCATTTGAGTTGTTGTGTTTCAATCATTCATATGATGATTTATTCAATCATGTTATCTATCTTCCTTGTTTACACAAGACTCTTATCTATTGAGTATTACTTTGAAAGCCATCATTGTGAAAAACCTTTTTGAGCAAATAGTGCTCCTGTTGTGAAAACTTCTTCAAAAGATTTTTGTGAAATTATTTTCCAGCTGTTCTCTGACCAGGAACAAGGTTTGCTAATTCCAATTATGATTTATCTTTAAGCATCTCTATTGTGACTCTCCTACTTGTTGCAAGCTAAGTTATATAATGGTGAGTTGCTTTCTTCTATGAGTTGTGTAATGGTAAGTGTGATGCTTCTTGTCCGTATTCTTTTATTGACACTTCACTCCATAAACCTGTGGACATGTTTACTGAGCTTAATTTTCGCTTGGGGACAAGCGAAGGTCTAAGCTTGGAGGGATTTGTGATGACTCCTTGTTGACGTGGAGCACTTCGTCGAGAAACCCCAAGAGCAAGGTGTGAAGCAGCACAGCAGCAAGTCTTCCTTCGGTAAGAAACCAAGGTTATCGAACTAGTAGGAGGAAGGAAACGTCTGAAAGGTGTTGCAGGTAACGTGGAAACCTGTACAACACAAACTCAAGACTTTGCCCCAACGAACAGTGAGGTTGCCAATCTCAACGGTTGCTGTAACAAAGGATTAATTGTATGGTGTGGAAGGTGATGGTGGTTTGAAGCAAGTAAACAGTAACAGTGGAAGATGTATCAATGGTAAAGATTGGACCAGGGTCCATAGTTCACTAGAGGTGTTCTCCTTAGATAAAAAAACAAGGCATGCTGGGTAAAAAAATTACAGCAGGGCAATTGACAGGACTGAGCAAGGCATAACAATGCAATACTAGACAAAAAGATCCTATGAGATTCGATTGGGCAATACAACAATATACATAGACCGCCATCCAACTGCATCTATGACTATAATTCCACCTTCAGGTTATCATCCGAACCCCCTCCAGTATTAAGTTGCTAGCAACAGACAACTGCTTTAAGCAAAGTGTGTAAGGTACACAATCCACTTGTTCCATGAACAAGAGACCGTTGTTTTCTCCCTAGTGGCAACAACACATCTACAACCAAAGAGATTTCTGTCACTTCCCTTGAAAACTAGAGGCATTAACCCACTATCGAGCATAAATACCCCCTTTTCGAGTCACTAGCAACTACTTGGCCAAGATAGCTACTAACAACGGATAGCATGCAAGATCAAATAACATAGTCATGATAGAATCAATAAGACAAAACCATTAATCAATATGACATAGTAATATCAATATCCATCGGATCCCCGCAAACACAACATGCATGATTACAAATATATTAGATCTTGATCATGAACGGAGCTCACAAGATCTATACATGAAAGCACAAGGAGGAGATACAACCATCTAGCTACTACATGGACCCGTAGTCTAGGGTGGAACTACTCACGCTTCATACCGGAGGCTGGCATGATGAAGAAGAAGGCCTCCGGGATGCTCTCCCCTCCGGCAGGGTGCCGAGAAGAGCTTCAGATCGCCCTGATCTAGGGACGATGGTGGCGGCGTCTACAGACAGTTTCGTGGAATTTTGATTGGGTGCCTAGGGTTTTTGCATCGGGGGGACTTTATAGGCGAACAGGCGAGGTAGGGGGGCCACCAGGGTGGCCGCACACCCCCCAGGCACGGGGTGGGCCCACCCACACAGCCAGGGGGTGTGGCCCCCTGGTGGGTGTCCTCCATCTCGTACTCCGGCTTCGTGTTCCCCACGGTAAAATATTGACTTTGCCTTTTGTCCTGTCCAATTCCGAGAATATTTATTTTCTGCCTTTCTGGAACCAAAAACAGAAGAAAACAGGCAATTGGCACTGTGACAACTTGTTAATAGGTTAGTACCAGAAAACATATAAAAACACCTCAAAGTGTGGACAAAGCAAAGCAAAGTAGATAGTAAACAAGCATGGAGCATCAAAAATTATAGATACGTCCAATTTGCATCACCATTATATATCATAATTTGCCCCTACTCATTGATTTGTGTCTTATTATGAGGTGTTACTTATGTCTTTTCCTATGTTTTTGCATGATGGATGATTCTTGGAGGATGGACTGCCGGAGTCAGGTTTCTGATCGAAAAAGAGGTGTTTTGATGCACTTTTGCGAAGATCAGAAAAATACCAGAAAAATATATTTTCCCAGAAGAAGAAGGAAGCCAGAAGGGGAGGCGTAGCTGGGCCACAGGGGGCCCACACCCCTAGGCACGGTCCCACCCTAGGACACGCCTAGGGTAGGTGTGGCCCACCTGGCCGGCCTCTGACTCTGCCCTCTCGCCTATATCTTCCTCTCGGAACCCTAATACCAAGGGGGCGACCACAAAAAGATTTTCGCCGCCTCTGCGGGGTGGAAAACACCGAGAGAGAAAGAGCTCTCCGGCAGATAGATTTCTGCCGGGGAAATTCCTTCCCGGAGAGGGGAGATCGTCGCCATCAACACCATCATCAATCTAGACTTCATCGAGATCATCATCATCATCCACACCATCATATCTACCAGCAACATCATCACCACTCCATCTCGCTGTAACAATTGTGTTGGATCTTGCATTAGTTCTTAGGGGAAACTTTCCCAGTGTTAATTACTATTGTAGTTGATTCTTGTGATTTGAACCATTGGATTATTGTTTATGTTCAGATTGTTATCCATCACCATATCATCTTTGATCTTGATCCATATGATGTCTTGTGAGTAGTTCGTCTAGTTCTTGAGGACATGAGAGAATTCATGTTGTTAGTAGTGGATTTGTGTTGAGTTATTATTCAATAGTTTAGTATTTAAGTTGTGGTGCTATTCTTTCAGTGGTGTCATGTGAACGTCGACTACATGATACTTCACCATTTATGGGCCTAGAGGAATGCATTGTGTATTTGGCTACTAATTGTGGGGTTGCCGGAGTGACAGAAACTTGAACCCCCATTAGGACACCATTGCATAAGGGAGCGTAGGACTCAGAGTTTAAGGCTGTGGTTAGGTTTATATCTTAATTACTTTCCTATAGTTGCGGATGCTTGCAAGGGGTTTAACCACAAGTATGTATTAGTCCAACTAAGGTCGGTACATTAGCACAGGTTCACCGACACAACACTTACAACACCAAAGAAGGGTACTCATCTATTTGAATTGAAAGCACTTGACAGAATTCCCATGTGTCCTCGAGAACGTTTGGTCCTTATAAGTATTTCCACCGGCTTGTCCTTTGCTAAGAAAAGATTGGGCCACTTTCTGTAGTTATTTGCTGTCTTTATTACTTGCACTTTGTTTTGTTGCTTTATCAGAAAACCCTTAAAAATCCGTTTGCTAAGTATTTACAGAGATTTCCTGCTCCATACCACTAGTCAACACCTTCTACTCCTCGTTGGGATCGACACTCCTATTTATAGAAAGTACTACGATACACCCCCTATATTTGTGGATCATCACCCAGCCAAAGTCGGCATCCGTACACCATACTCTGATACGTCGTAAACGTATCTATAATATTTGATGCTCCATGCTTGTTTTGTATCAACTTTGCTATGTTTTGTCTACACTTTGAGGTATTTTTATACACTTTCTGGAACTAACCTATTGACAATATGCCGCAGTGCCAGTTGCCTGTTTTCTGCTGTTTTTGGTTTCAGAAAAGCTAAAAAATGAATATTCTGAGAATTGGACGGGACAAACTCCAATATGCCTATTTTTCCCGGAGGAATACGGAAACGCGAAGAAGAGACGGAGTAGGGCACCAGGGTGGGCACACCCTGTGGTGGCGCGGGTACCCCCTCGTGGTGCCGCTAGGGGGTTGATATGTCGGAAACGTATCTATAATTTTTGATGCTCCATGCTTGTTTTGTATCTACTTTGCTTTGCTTGTCTACACTTTGAGGTGCTTTTTACATGTTTTCTGGTACTAACCTATTAACAAGTTGCAACAGTGTCAGATGCATGTTTTCTGTTGTTTTTGGTTTTAGAAAAGTTGCAACGGTGTCAGATGGGACAAACGTCAAAGTCAATTACTTTCCGTGGGGAATAAGAAGTCCAGAGGGGAGCCGGAGAGGCCGGCCAAGGAGGCCAGACCCACCCTAGGCGTGGGTGGACCCTGCCCTGCGCATGGGAAGGGTGTGGGGCCCCTGGCCGAAGCCTTGGCCTCCCCCTACGCCTATAAGAATCCCCCGATGTAGAAACCCTAGGCACCCGATTGTAACATACCAAAAATACCAAACTTAGATCAACAAACACTAATCATCAAGATTAGGGTTAACAAAAAAATTTCTAAATGAATTCATGAATGCATGTATATGTGTATGCATGGATTTTGAATTTCTTTAAAAACCACCTTGTTTGTGTGATCCATTGCTTGTAAAATGTTTCTTAGGTGAAATAAACATCATCTAAAACATTTCCCACACTTTTCCTAAAGACAAGTAAATCAAAACAAATATATTAAGTGAATGGTCATTTTGACCAATTTAACTCCCATGCCTACTTTGGCTGTCTCAAACTTTCAAAACCTAACAGAAACTTTTCTGGATCTTTGCACCCCTTGAATGTACTCATAACAAGGTATCAAGGCCCACTTTGTGATCATCCAGAAACTTTCAAATGCATAGTTTAAATGACAATTAAAAATTGAATCTTCTTCATATGGGAAGATCCCACTTTTTCAAAACCCACTCAAACAAGCTCAACTTTCAAAACCCAAGCATCTGCAGACTCACCAGCACCAATCTAGCAAACCCACCAAAAATCTTTTCAAAATTCAAAACTTGATTTCATGCGGCCATTTCATCAAACAGGTTGCAGACACAAATCAAACAAAACATCAAACACTATAGTGTGCAGTGATTCTGGCCTAACTTGTTCCCTAGTTAGCTCACACACAACCCAGTAGATCATCTAGAAAGATTAGCCCAACACTAGCACCCCTGTGAGCTTGCCATTGTCATTAATGGTGAACAGCCGAGCACCCCCATGTCACCCCATTGTGGACAGCAAGCTAGGAGCAGCAGCAAGCCTAGCCAGCATGTCTGGGAGGCAGCCCACCGTCCATCGCCACGCCGGCCCCAGCGGCGTTGCCAAGCCCTGGACCACGCGCACAAGACACGCCCAGACCATGCCGAGCATGCGCCAGAGCGCCACCCTCGACCATCACCCACAGACCGCGCGCCGCCCTCACCGCGTGCACACACGATCACCACCGACCCAGGAGACCGCCAGACATCCCCGTTTGCCGCCCCGTGCCATACAGCCACCGCCCGCCGTCGAAGACGCCGTCTCTGCCGCGTAGAGCACCGCCCGTTCCAGACCAAACCACACGCCCCATGCCTCGCGACCATGTCGTTGAGCATCGCCAGGAGACACATCACCATCCCCTACCCTTGCCCATGCCTTTAGCCGCCTGTAACGTCGCCCCTGACGACCTCACCGTGCGCCCCGACGGTCCCCTCGCTCGACTATAAATAGAGGCCACCCCCGCACGATTTCTTCACACCATCTCACTCCCCTCCCCTCACTGATCGTGCCATACCATCCTCAGAGCAAGGCGAGCACCACCTCGCCGGAATTTCACTGGAGACTGCCGCTGCCGGAGAAGAAGGGAGCCAGCGATTGGAGCCGCCCCAGGAGAAGCCACCGGTACCAGGAGGTTCACTGTCGTCGACTTCGTCGTTCGCCCGCCTCGCCGACCCTCGCCCGTACCCCGGTGAGCCCCTAGCACCCCTCACTGGTCGCGCTAGGTTTCGTTCTCCCCGAAGTTGTCTCGCGTCGACGATGACCCTCAGCCGTTGGATTAGAACTAGATCGAACGATCCATGTTGCCTTATACCGCTTCGCCCAGCCCCGTGTCACTGACGAGTGGGGACACCCACTTAAGCAGCCCGCGGGAGCACTGCTCTTAGTAGGCCGGCCCGTTAGAATTTCCCGCGCAGCCCAGCAATTCAAATTAAACCTTTTTCTTTTTAAATTCAAACACACTTCTGTACCCAACTTCAAAAATCAACCCAGATCGATTCAGTACACCAAATTGAATGAAACCAATTTTGTTGGAAAGGTCTGTGAATGCTTAATCCAAGCCCGTTGGATTCAAGTCATTTGGATCTGTAGATCACCCATAGTAAAAATAACAAGGCAGAAGCTTTTCTGCATTCAAACATTTTTCAAATTCAAACCATAAAATCTTTTGAGTTGATTCCAACTCTCCAAAATCACATTTAACCATACCTTTCAGAATATATAAAAATATATAGGTTTACCTGCAGAAATAATGTTCAAGTAATAAAAGAATGCTTCATAAGAATTTCTAGCCACTTTAATTAATTAAATAAAAGGGTAAAACCTTATTAAATTGTGACACCACTTTAAATCCCATTCCCATGGACTACAATATGTGGTGATGACATGTGTCAAAATGATCCCATGTTTAGTTTGGAGAATATTAAATCTTAAGTAGTTTTTCAATGAGTAGAAATTACTTTTCTAAAAATAAAAAGTTTTAAACCAAGCTTTAACTTTGTAATGTTAGAGATGATGCTAGATCATCTATAGGACCCTTGTGTGTGATGATTGCAAGTAGTTAAGTATTGTTTGGTGATTGTGTACCTCGGATTTATTCATAGACGCTAGTACCGACCAAGGATACGAGGAGGAAGGAGGATACTACGAAGAAGAAGCCGAGGAGAACTTCAACCACTGCTCTGCACAAGGAAAGCTTATATTGACATTGATGCAAGCTAAAACTTGCAAGACACTCTACCTTAGCAAGCTAATTACTATGCAAGCCTAATACTACTAGTGAATGTGCAAGCTAACACTTGCCAGATACCCTACTGATGCCACAAACCCATACCTGTGAGATGACTGCTTTATGCCTTAAGCATATGTGATCATACCCACTTTCTAAACCAATCCTAGTTTTATGTCAAGCTTCTTACTTTATTTCTTTATCAAAGCTTACTTAGAGTCTACCGAAGAGTTTGGTAGATACTAGACAGTTGTGCTGAAGGTTGCTTAAAGAGCATAAAATTTGGCCTAAGCTAGAAACCTTGATATCCGCCTGAGATATAAGGTTGGACTTAGTGAAACTCCACCAGTTACCACCCCTCATTATTACTACCCCCACCTGTAGATGCTAGTGCTAAGCATAAAACTTGATCAACTTTTAGATGGGAATACTTGGTGGAAAAATGGTTATGAAAACCTTGGAATGATGGATCATTCTATTGAAATGTTTTGGACATGTGTTTCCAAACACTTGATGATTCTGGTGATGAAAATGTTGAGGCATGAGCCTTAGCCCTTTATAAAACTGATGGTTGTCTGGATGCGATACCATTCCAATTTTAGCGTACAACCACAATACCCGAATATTGGGTAGGGCTTGACTGGAAACTTATATACCTTAGTATTAGTTCCCTCACGGCCAAGGTCTGAGCTGAGGCTACCTTGTGAAGATTGTCCACCTGTGCAGTACCCAAGATGATAGTGGTCATGGTTGGGAGGCCAAACTCACAGGAGAGGTGCTTATACTAGGGCGTGTAATTGAAAGGTTAGGATTGATTATCCGCATACTGAGTATGGTGAATTCAGGATTTGTTCCTGACGGATTTATCGAATGTTGTGGTGAAAGTGTACAATCTCTGCAGAGTGTCAAACTATTCGAATAGCCGCGTCCGCGGTTATGGACAGTTGGAGTGGCCATACTGTTCCCCCGTCAGATATTTTAAAATGACTTGTGAAATGAATTGAGACTTTGACTTGAAAACAACAGAGTTGTGACCTAATTACAAGATCCCACTTAGGAGTTATAAAATTGTGACTAGCTTTGGAACTTAGTAAAGATAAACCTGGCTTTTTGCAAAACAACCCTAGAGCCTAGTGTCCTATTATCCAAAAACCCCCTTTACTTGTTAGTATTAGTTTGCGAGTACTTAAAGAGTACTCATGGCTTTGTACCTGGCTATTCCCATGGCCAGACTATGAAGAGGAGTACCTGGAGGATGGACCCCAGGAAGGTTACGACAACTAGGATCATCTCCCATCGTCGGATTGCTGTGACCCGAAGATGGAGCTTCGCCACGCCACCGTTATTATTACTTATTCCGCTGCTTGATGTTGTATTAAGAACTGGATCATGAGATCCCTATTTGTGTAAGAACTTATGTATCGTTTGTAATGGATGAAGTACTATGGTATCCAATTCTGTTATGTCTCGCAAAAATGGTAATCCTGGGATTGCGATGTATGGCATAACAAGCATCTAGGATTGAAAAATCCGGGTGTTGACAAGTTGGTATCAGAGCCATCCTGACCATAGGAGACCCTAGTTAGATTGGACGTTGAACCAAAAACTTAGTTTCAAAACCAAAGAACAAAAATATTTACGAAAACTTATTCTCATTCTTATCTCCTTAATTCTTTCATAAAACTTCATGTTCCTCAAAAACTCTTGCAAAATAGATAAAATTTTGACACACTTGATCACTCTGCTAATCTACTCATCCTCTATTTTTATAGATGGACGTGAAGTACAGCAAGTTTTATCAACTCGGAAATGGAGGAGACGTTATCTTTGAGAGGGATCTGGATCAGCTTTCGGAACTTCTGGAGCGTCCGCATCCCGAGTTCTTCGGAGCTCAGCTCAATGATCAAGGAGGAGAAGATCTGCAGTGGCTAATTGTTGCAAGTCTCCAAGGAAAGATTGAACCTCCCACTGCGGAGGGAATTCAGTTTACCTTGAGGGAAAACAACTGGCTCGATGGACTTGCCAGAGCAATGCAAGAAGCTCTTTCCCGTCTGTGTGGGCAGAGCATCAATCAGATCAAGGGTACTCGCTTTGAGTTTTGCCCAAGGCGTGATGCAAATGGACAACCACTGGAAGCCCCATACCACCCCGAGCTGAAGACTCAATTGGACTACCTTAGCTTCATGATGTATGATCGTCAGCAAGAGTTGGACAACTGCCGTGACTATTGCAACCACAAGTCTGCCATCATCAAGACGAAGGATCAGACCATCGCCATGCTAGCAAAGGATCGCAAGTCTCGCCGTCGTCCGCTCGACAAGAAGGAGCGCATTATTGCCCGTCTTCGCCATCGCATCTCATCTCTGGAAGAGACCATCCACGAGAGAGACATGCAGTTAGAGGAAAGGGAGAATGCCGGAGAAGATCTTCGTGGAGACCCTTACTCCTATCTCAGCGATGACGATGATTTTCTGGAGGATCAGGCCATGGACTTCTTCACCGATGAGGATGATTTCGCCTTCATCGATGATGCGGAAGATGATGAAGCCACAGAATCCAAGCAGTAGTAGCACTGAGCACTAGCGTAGGGAGTAGTAGTTGGTCCCACTGTATCGTAGTTTCCAGAATGGTTCTTAAAACCATCTGTTTTTCCTTGTTGTGGTGTGTGTTGTACTGTGTGCTATGAGTGAAGGAATGAAAAAGAAAGTTGCTAGAAAACCTGAGTCAAACTCTAAAAACTTTTCAAAAACCCAAAACCTTAGCAATTTCCCTCTTTTCTCATGATCTATATCAATCTTCAGATGCCACGTGGAGGAAGTGGTTCAGCCCCGGACCCGATGTTGCAGATTCTGCAAATGTTGACTTCTGACCGCGAAGCTGAAAGAGCGGAACGTCAAGCCAACCTAGACACTCTGCAATAGATAGCCCAGCTAGCCCATAACAACCAAGGACATGGAAATCAGGACAACCACGGATCTAAGCTCAAGAATTTCCAGAATACCAACCCACCCGTTTTCACCAAGTCAGAAGAACCCCTAGACGCCGATGATTGGCTGCAAACCATGGAAAATAACTTAGAAGTAGCCGGAGTGGAAGCCAACGAGAAAGTCTTGTTCGCCACCCATTATCTAGCCGGAGATGCCAGGGCATGGTGGAACAGTGTCCGTGCAATGACCGGAGGCCAAATGATGACCTGGGAGGAATTCAAGGTCAAGTTTAGCAGAACCCATGTGCCCCCAGGTTTGATCAAGAGAATGAGAGACGAGTTCAGGGAATTGAAGCAAGGAAGGATGACTGTAGTGGAATACCGTGACAGATTTTTGTCATTAGCTAGGTATGCCCCGGACGAGATAGACACCGAAGCCAAGAAGAAAGAAAGATTCCTGAATCGTCTGCATGACGAGATGCAGACAGTGTTAGTCAATATCCCCTTTGCTGATATTGAAGCCCTTGTCGAATCTTCTATCCAAATGGAAGGAAAGATCAACCAAGCCAATGAGATATGCAAGCGTCACATGATGCATCAACTAGGAACCCATCAGACCCCAAAGTATCGCCCCAACCCATCTCCATGATTTGCCCCAAGAACCAACAGACCCCCTATGACCCGTCCGACCTATCCCAACCGTGGAAACCCTAGACCCGGAGGAAATCACCACAACCCCGGCAAACTCTAGCAATTTCACCCGCGCCCCACCCAAGTTCAACACCAACAATGCTACCAACAACCCCAACACTGCCCCGAGGACTGGAAGCAATGTTGTGCCTGTCGCAGCTAAGGACAAGTCACAAGTGACCTGTTATGACTGTGGAAATAAAGGCCACTATTCCAACGAGTGCCCCAACAAGAAGAATGCTACAGCCCCCAACGCCAATGTCCCAGCTCAGCAGCAGCGTCGTGTCCAGCCAGGGAGAAGATTTGCCCCAGGGAATTCACTCAACCGCAATAGCCGTCTTTTTCTCATGCATGCTAAAGAAGCTCAGGAAGTGCCAGACGTCGTGCTGGGTATGTTTTTTGTTAATTCAGTACTTGCAAGAGTGTTGTTTGATTCTGGTGCATCGCATTCATTTGTCACTGAAGAATTTGCCTGCACTAGTAAAAGTCAACCAACCAAATTGAAACATGTGATGATTGTACAAATTCCCGGATCAACCACCAAGGCTAGGCAAATTTGCAAAGCCGTCCCTATCCGAATCCATGGCATAGATTTTTATGCTAATCTAATAGTACTCGGAACCAAAGGTTTGGAAGTAGTACTAGGAATGGATTGGATGTCCAAACATAAAGGATTGATTAATTGTGCCAAGAAAGCCATTACCATGACCAGTACCACCGAAATATCAGTCGAGCATATATCTGAAACCTTACCTCGTCAATTCAAGTGTAACAAGAGTATAGCCCAACCTACCATTGACCAAGTTCGGATAGTCTGCGAATACCCCGATGTATTTCCAGATGTTTTGCCCGGTATGCCCCCAGATCGGGATATCGAGTTTATCATCGAACTAATCCCCGGAACAGGACCCATAGCCCAGAGACCCTTGTTGGAGATATGCCCTAGAGGCAATAATAAATATAGTTATTATTATATCTTTGTGTTTATGATAAATGTTTACATTCATGCTATAATAGTATTAACAAGGAAACATTAATACTTGTGTGATTTGTAAACTTAATTTGAAGTCCCTAGTATAGCCTCTATACTTCACTAGCTTGTTGGTTGATTAATGATTGTGGTTTCCCTATCATGAACATTGAGATGTTATCAACAACAAGATCATATCGTTAGGAGAATGATATGGTGGACATACTCCTATAGATAAGCATAGCATAAAGATCAAGTCATTTCAATAGTTCAATTGCTATATGCTTTCTGATACATAGTAACCTAATTCCTTCGACCATGAGATCATGCATATCACCTTTACGGATGGATGCTTTGATGACATCAAACACCACACCGTGAATCGGGTGGCTATAAAGGTGGCATTGAGTGTTCGGAAAGTATTGGTTGAAACACATGGATCAAGAGTGGGATTTGTCCATCCATATGATGATAGATATACTTGGGCCCTCTCGGGAATGTCATCCAATTAGCTTGCAAGCATGTGACTGGGTCACAAGGGATCACATATCACGAACGAGAAAGAGTACTTATCGAACGAGGTTGAACTAGGTATGCAGAGATACCGACGATCATAACCTCGGATAAGTAAACTATCGTGAGACAAAGGGAAATTGGTATCGTATGTAAGTGGTTCATTCGATGCAAAGTAATCTTAGAAATATGGGAGCCATATGAATTTCAGATTCCTCTATTGGTTATTGTTAGGAGAAGTGTCTCGATCATGTCCGCATAATTCACGAACCGTAGGGAGACACTTAAGGAATCGGCGTTGTTTGAGTAGTTATGGTATTATGAGAAAGATACGAATGTTGTTCGGAGTCTCGGATGGGATCCGGGATATCACGAGGTGATCCGGAATGGTCCGGAGAATAAGATTCATATAAGGAAAGTCCCGTTTCGGAGTTCGGGAATGATTCCGGTGTTTTCATCGGGAATGTTCTAGAAGGTTCCGGATTGTCCGGCACTCCGGGGGGAGGGTACATGAATGTGTCATTGAATGATTGCATCATGTACTAAGTGTTCTTGCTGTTCCAAAACTGAAAAGTCAAACTGCCAGTTTGAAAGTCAAACGGCTAAAACAGGAAACTGTGGAAAACAGGAAACTGTGGGAAACAAGCAAGAGGAGGTTGAAACCAACTTGGAGGAGGAGTCACTCTCCTCCAAGCCGGCGTCCAGCCCTAGGCCGAGTTGGGGAGGGACTCCCCTCCCTCCCCTGGCGCGCCAGCCCTCCACCTATAAAAGGAGGGGCAGGGCCTCCTCCTCTAGACACAAGTTCCTATCCTCTAATCTCTGGTTTAGAGCCGTTTTGGTTTAGAGCTTATAATTGCTTTAGCCAGTGGTTTAGAGCCTTATAATTGGTGTGTCTAATCTCTATACCACTAATAGCCCTCTCTCATACTCCACCATACTCGCTCCGGCTTAAGGCGAAGCCTGGATTTCCCTCTACTTAGGTACCACGCCGTTGTCTTTGGAATCGCGAGAGTGCTACAACCTCATTGCATCTTTGGAACAAGGGAGAGGAAGGTCTTCGCCGAGTAAACGTGACCGATCAAGGGAGCGCTGCCGGAACGCAGCGCCGGAAGGATCGTCTACACGATCTTGAGATCGGAAAGAGTACGACTACATCACCCACGAGAATCCGCTCTCGTTAAACACTTTGGAATCTTCGAGGGTAAGTTATTCCATCGACTTGTTGCTACAATCTAGTAGATAGATCTTGGCTTGGTTGTTTGTATGCGATAGAAAATTTTTGTTTTCCATGCTACGAACCCCTACAGTGGTATCAGAGCCGTGTCTATATGTAGATCTGTTGCACGAGTATAACACAATGGTCATTGTGGGCGTTGATGCTTTTATTGTCGATTGCTTTTTTTGTACTTTGCATCTTGCGGTATGTTGGGATGAAGCGGCCCGGGCTAACCTTACATGACATCGTTCATGAGACTTGCTCCACGCTTGACATGCAACTTGTATTGCATAAGTGGCTTTATGGTTGCTTTCTCCTAGCATAGTTAAGATCCAATTTACAACGGGTGATCACCAATGCTAGTATCAATGTTGTGGTTCGTGTTCGTAAGTTAGAACGACACTTATTGAAAGCCCCAAACCACGTAAAATATGCAAAGAAAGTAGAGGCGTCTAACTTTGTTTTGCAGGGGTGTGCAGTGATGTGATATGGCCATGATTGTGATTATATTTGATGTATGCAATGTTCCTTATTGTAAGTTGGCAACCGGCAGGAGCCATATGGTTGTCTTTAATTTATGTTAAGACCCACGTGTCTATTCAAATTAGTTGTAATAGTTGAAGCCGGTGGACGACAACCATGGTGAAGCGTCATTGACCTTGATGCAATGCCGGTGATGATGGAGATCATGTTCCTGCTTGAAGATGGAGATCGGAAGCACAAAGAAGAAAGGCCATATCATATCACATATTATGAATTGCATGTGATGTTAATCCTTTATGCATCTTGTATTGCTTAGTAGACGACGGTAGCATTATAAGATGATCCCTCATGCACATGAATTTCAAATCATAAAGTGTTCACCCTTAGTTATCACCGTTGCTAAAGCTTGTTGTTTCGAAGCACCACGTGATGATCGGGTGTGTTAGATTCTACAAGTGTATACAATGTGAGCAAGCCAGATTTGCTCATGCAGAAACTAAGGTTTGATCTTGACGAGCCTAGCATGTACAGACATGGTCTCGGAACACGGATCACCGAAAGTTAAAGCATGAATCGTATAGTAGATATGATGAACATGACGATTGTTCGCCATTGAAACTATATCAACTCTCGTGATGATCGGTGTTGATGTAGTGGATTTGGTTCGTGTGATCACTAAAACAATGTGAGGGATGTTGTTTTGAGTGGGAGTTCACCTAGTTTAATTTCATTAATTAATTTGAACTCAATTTGTCATAAACTTAGTCTAAACTATTGCAAATATGTTGTAGATCAATGGCATCCCCTACCATCAATTTTAATGCGTTCCTAGAGAAAGAAAAGTTGAAAAACAATGGAAGCAACTTCGCGGATTGGTTCCGCAATTTGAGGATTGTCCTCACATGGTAATTTGACCTATGTCTTTGGATGCACATTGGGTGACCCACTGCGGTGATGCTTCCGATGAAGTAAAGAATGTTTACCTCACTCGGAAGAATCGACTCCATAGTTTAGTGTGCTATCTTGTATGGTTTAGAATCGAGCTTGTAAAAGGTTTGAAGAGTCAGACCCATATGATATTGTCGAGGATCTCAAATTGATTTTTGAGACTCATGCGGCAATTGAAAGCTATGAGGCTTCTGAAAAGTTCTTTAACTGCAAGATGGAAGAGGGCAGCTCCGTCAGTGAGCATGTGCTTAAGATGTCTGGGCACGCAAACAAACTTTAAAGCTTGGGTATAGTGATTCCTAATGCTTTGGGATTTACCGTGTCCTCCAGTCACTGCCACCAAGTTACAGGAACTTTGTGATGAACTACAACATGCAGAACATGAACAAAGAGTTGCCAGAACTGTTTGCTATGTTAAAATCTGCAGAAGTGGAGATCAAGAAAGAGCACCAAGTGTTGATGGTCAATAAGACCACCAAACTCAAGAAAGGCAAGTCTAAGCAAAAGGGACACTTCAATAAGGGTGGTAAGAAAGTTACCACGGCGAAGAAAACCAAGGCTGGACCCAAGCACGAAACCGAGTGCTTTACTGCAAGGGAGAAGGTCCTCGAAGGAATTGCCCAAATTACTTGGCGGATCGAAGAACGGCAACATCAAGAAGAAAGGTATATCGATATACATGTTATTGATGTGTATCTCACTAGTACCGTAGTAGTGCACAGGTATTTGATCTTGGTTCGGTTGCTCATATTTGTAACTTGAAACAGTCTTTGCAGAATAAGCGGAAGCTAGCGAAGAACGAGGTGACGATGCGCGTGGGAAGCGGATCAAAGGTTGATGTGATCGCGGCACGCTACCCCTTCATCTACCATCGGGATTAGTTTTATACTTAAATAATTGTTATTTGGTGCCTGCGTTGAGCATGAACATTATATCGGGATCTTGTTTATTGCGAGACGGTTACTTGTTTAAGTCAGAGAATAATGGTTGTTCGATTTATATGAGTAATATGTTTTATGCACATGCACCTTTGATAGATGGTCTATTCTTATTGAATCTCGATAGTGGAAATACACATATCAACAACATTGAGGCTAAACTTTTGAAATCAAGCGATAATTCGACCTATATGTGGCACTGTCGTCTTGGTCACATTGGAGTGAAACGTATGAAGAAACTCCATTCCGATGGACTTCTTGAATCACTTGATTTTGAATCACTTGAAAGATGCGAAGCATGTCTGATGGGAAAAATGACTAAGACTCCATTTTCTGGTATGATGGAGCGAGCTACGGACTTATTGGAAATAATACATACCGATGTGTGTGGTCCAATGAGTGTAGCATCGCGCGGTGGTTATCGTTATGTTCTTACCTTCACGGATGACTTGAGTAGATATGGGTATATCTATTTCATGAAACATAAGTCCGAAACTTTCGAGAAGTTTAAGGAGTTTCAAAGTGAGGTAGAGAATCAACGTAACAAGAAGATTAAATTTCTACGTTCTGATCGTGGAGGTGAATATCTATGTTACGAGTTTGGCGAGCATTTAAAGAAGTGCGGAATACTTTCACAATTGACACCGCCGGGAACACCACAGCGTAATGGTGTGTTCGAACATCGTAATCGAACTCTCTTAGATATGGTTCGTTCTATGATGTCACTTACAGATTTACCGCTATCATTTTGGGGTTATGCATTAGAAACAGCCGCATTCACTTTAAATAGGGCACCGTCTAAATCCGTTGAAACGACACCGTATGAATTATGGTTTGGGAAGAAACCTAAATTGTCGTTCCTTAAAGTTTGGGGATGCGAAGCCTATGTAAAGAAGTTACACGGACAAGCTTGAACCCAAAGCGGAAAAATCGTCTTCATAGGATACAAGGAAACTATTGGGTATACCTTCTATCATAGATCCAAGGCAAAATCTTCATTAAGAATGGATCCTTTCTAGAGAAGGAATTTCTCTCGAAAGAAGTGACTGGAAGGAAAGTAGAACTCGACGAGGTTGTCGAACCTTCTCTCGAAATTGCGAGTAGCGCAGACGGAAGAAGTTCTGTGATGCTGCACCAATTAGAGAGGAAGCTAATGATGATGATCATGAAACCGGTTGAAGTTGCTACTGAGCCCTGGAGGTCAACGAACTCGTACCACTCCATTGGTATGATCCCGTTATGAGTGTCATGTTGGTAGACAATACCGATGACCCTGAGACATATGAGGAAGCGATGATGAGCCCAGATTCCAATAAATGGCAAGAAGACATGAAATCCGAGATTGGATCCATGTACGAAAACCAAGTATGGACTTTGGTGGACTTACTAGATGGCCGGAAGGCTGTCGAGAACAAATGGATCTTCAAGAAGAAAACAGATCTCGATGGTAATGTTATCTATAAAGCTCGACTTGTCGCAAAAGGGTTTCGACAAATTCAAGGAGTTGACTACGATGAGACTTTCTCACCGATGCGAAGCTAAAGTCTGTGAGGATTATGTTAGCAATCGCATATTATGATTATGAGATATGGCAGATGGATGTCAAAACAGCATTCCTCAATGGAGATATTGATGAAGAGTTGTATATGATGCAACCCAAAGGTTTTGTCGATCCTAAAGATGCTAACAAGGTATGCAAACTTCAACGGTCCATCTATGGATTGAAGCAAGCATCCCGAAGTTGGAATCAACGTTTTGATAAGGTGATCAAAAGTTTTGGTTTTATACAAACTTATGGAGAAGCTTGTATTTACAAGAAAGTGAGTGGGAGCTCAGTAGCATTCTTAATACTATATGTGGATGACATATTGTTGATTGGGAATGATGTAGACCTTCTTAATAGTGTCAAGGAATATTTGAATAATAGTTTTTCAATGAAGGATCTTGGCGAAGCAGCTTACATATTAGGCATAAAGATTTATAGAGATAGATCGAAACGCCAAATATCATTGTCACAGAGTACATATTTGGACAAAGTTCTAAAGAGGTTTGGAATGGAAGAAAGCAAGAAAGGGTTCTTGCCCATGTTGCCCAATACGACCTTGAGTAAAACTCAAAGTCCGACATCGGCAGAAGATAGAGAAAGGATGATTAAGACTCCCTATGCCTCAGCCATAGGATCTCTAATGTATGCCATGCTATGTACTAGACCCGACATTGCATATGCTGTTAGTTTAACTAGCAGATATCAAAGTGATCCAGGAGTGGATCATTGGACAGCGGTCAAAAACATCCTTAAGTACTTGAGAAGAACTAAGGATATGGTTCTTTCTTATGGAGGTGATGAACAGCTCGTTGTTAATGGTTACACCGTTGCTAGTTGGAACACCGATCCGGATGATTCTAAATCACAATCTGGATACGTATTTATTTTGAATGGTGCAGCAGTTAGCTGGAGGAGTGCAAAGCAAAGCGTTGTGGCAAGATCTTCAACTGAATCGGAATACATGGCTGCTTCAGAGGCTTCACAAGAAGCGATATGGATGAAAGAGTTCATTACAGAGCTGGGTGTGGTTCCTAGTGCGCTGGACCCAATGTCTATCTACTGTGATAACATGGGCGCCATAGCCAATGCGCAATAACCAACGTCACACAAGAAGTTGAAGCACATCAAGCTGCGTTTTCACGCTATTCGAGAACATATCCAGGATGGGGATATAAAGATTTGCAAAGTACACACAGATCTGAATGTGGCGGATCCGTTGCCTAAACCTCTCCCGAGGGCAAAACATGACCAGCACCAAACTGCCATGGGTGTTCGGTATATTACCATGTAATCTAGATTAGATGACTCTAGTGCAAGTGGGAGACTGTTGGAGATATGCCCTAGAGGCAATAAGAAATATAGTTATTATTATATCTTTGTGTTTATGATAAATGTTTACATTCATGCTATAATAGTATTAACAAGGAAACATTAATACTTGTGTGATTTGTAAACTTAATTTGAAGTCCCTAGTATAGCCTCTATACTTCACTAGCTTGTTGGTTGATTAATGATTGTGGTTTCCCTATCATGAACATTGAGATGTTATCAACAACAAGATCATATCGTTAGGAGAATGATATGGTGGACATACTCCTATAGATAAGCATAGCATAAAGATCAAGTCATTTCAATAGTTCAATTGCTATATGCTTTCTGATACATAGTAACCTAATTCCTTCGACCATGAGATCGTGCATATCACCTTTACCGGATGGATGCTTTGATGACATCAAACACCACACCGAATCGGGTGGCTATAAAGGTGGCATTGAGTGTTCGGAAAGTATTGGTTGAAACACATGGATCAAGAGTGGGATTTGTCCATCCATATGACGGATAGATATACTCTGGGCCCTCTCGGTGGAATGCCATCCAATTAGCTTGCAAGCATGTGACTGGGTCACAAGGTATCACATATCACGGGAACGAGAAAAGAGTACTTATCGGTAACGAGGTTGAACTAGGTATGCAGAGATACCGACGATCATAACCTCGGATAAGTAAACTATCGTGAGACAAAGGGAAATTGGTATCGTATGTAAGTGGTTCATTGGATCGCAAAGTAATCATAGAAATATGTGGGAGCCATATGAATTTCCAGATTCCTCTATTGGTTATTGTTCGGAGAAGTGTCTCGATCATGTCCGCATAATTCACGAACCGTAGGGAGACACACTTAAGGATTCGACGTTGTTTGAGTAGTTATGGTATTATGAGAAAGAGACCGAATGTTGTTCGGAGTCTCAGATGGGATCCGGGATATCACGAGGTGATCCGGAATGGTCCGGAGAATAAGATTCATATAAGGAAAGTCCCGTTTCGGAGTTCGGGAATGATTCCGGTGTTTTCATCGGGAATGTTCTAGAAGGTTCCGGATTGTCCGGAACTCCGGGGGGGTGAGGGTACATGAATGTGTCATTGAATGATTGCATCATGTACTAAGTGTTCTTGCTGTTCCAAAACTGAAAAGTCAAACTGCCAGTTTGAAAGTCAAACGGCTAAAACAGGAAACTGTGGGAAACAGGAAACTGTGGGAAACAAGCAAGAGGAGGTTGAAACCAACTTGGAGGAGGATTCACTCTCCTCCAAGCCGGCGGCTAGCCCTAGGCCGATTTGGGGAGGGACTCCCCTCCTGGCGCCAGCCCCCCTCCACCTATAAAAGGAGGGCAGGGCCTCCTCCTCTAGACACAAGTTCCTATCCTCTAATCTCCGGTTAGAGCCGTTTTGGTTTAGAGCTTCTAATTGCTTTAGCCAGTTTAGAGCCTTCTAATTGGTGTGTCTAATCTCTAGACCACTAATAGCCCTCTCATACTCCACCATACTCGCTCCGGCTTAAGCCTGCGGATTCCCTCCTCTACTTCCCACCACGTTGTCTTTGCCGGAATCGCGAGGAGAGTGCTACAACCTCCGTTACTGCTGGAACAAGGGAGAGGAAGGTCTTCGTCAGTACCGAACGCATGTGACCGATCATGAAGCGTTGTTTAACGCATGGCCGGAAGGATCGTCTACACGATCTTGAGATCGGAAAGAGTACGACTACATCACCCACGAGAATCCGCTCTCGTTAAACACTTTGGAATCTTCGAGGGTAAGTTATTCCATCGACTCGTTGCTACAATCTAGTAGATAGATCTTGGCTTGGTTGTTTGTATGCGATAAAAAATTTTTGTTTTCCATGCTACGAACCCCTACAACCCTATAGTGTGAACCCGTCAGAACTAGAAGAACTGAAGAAGCAACTGGATTCCATGTTAGAAATCGGATTGATTCAACCAAGTGCGTCCCCATGGAGGTCACCTGTCTTGTTTGTGGACAAGAAGGATGGAGGTAACCGTTTGTGTACGGATTATCGAAAGTTGAATGATGTCACCATCAAGAACAAGTACCCCTTGCCTAAGATAGAAGATTTGTTTGATCAGTTGACCGGTGCCCAGGTGTTTTCTAAGATTGATCTTAGGACTGGCTATCATCAACTCAAAATTCGTGCAGAGGATATTCCAAAGACTGCCTTTACCACCAGATATGGATTGTATGAGTATACAGTCATGTCTTTTGGATTAACCAATGCCCCCGCTTATTTCATGAACCTCATGAATAAGATTTTTATGGACTTCCTGGATAAGTTTGTCGTTGTTTTCATCGATGACATTCTGATTTATTCCAAATCAGAAGAAGAACATGAGCTACACCTAAGGACCATTCTTGGAACCCTTAGAGAGCATCAGTTGTATGCAAAATTTAGCAAATGTGAATTCTGGTTACAGGAAGTAGGATTCCTCGGTCACATTGTATCAGCCGGAGGAATTGCCGATGACCATGCCAAAGTGAAAGATGTAGAAGATTGGCAAGCCCCAACCACTCAAACCCAAGTTCGTGCTTTTCTCGGATTAGCGGGATATTACCGCAAATTCGTGGAAGGATTCTCGAGTATCGCCCGACCCATGACCCAATTGCTGAAGAAGGACAAGAAGTTTGAATGGACCGACAAATGTGAAGCGAGTTTTCAAGAACTCAAGAGGAGATTGATTTCAGCCCCAATCTTGATCATGCCGGATATCACGAAGCCCTTTGATATGTATTATGACGCATCCAAGATTGGCCTCGGATGTGTTCTAATGCAAGAAGGCAAAGTTATATCTTATCTATCGCGACAATTGAAGCAACATGAACAAAATTACCCAACCCATGACCTCGAACTCGCAGCCGTAGTTCTAGCCCTGAAAACATGGAGACATTACCTGATGGGAAACCGTTGTGAGATTTATTCGGATCACAAGAGCCTAAAGTATATATTCACTCAGAAGGAGCTGAATATGAGGCAGAGAAGATGGATTGAGCTAATCAAGGATTACGACCTGGACATTCACTATCACCCGAGTAAAGCCAACATGGTAGCCGATGCCCTTAGCAGATTGCCGTGCCGCTTGAACTCCATGATTTTGAAGGAGCAACCAAGTTTGCACAAAGAGATGGAAGATTTTCGAATGGAATTAGTAAGTGAAGGATTTTTGGCTAGCATAGAACTTCAGCCCACTTTGATCAGTCAGATTAAAGAGGCGCAGAAAGGAAATGCCAGTATCGACGGAATCAAGCGTCGTATCGGTACAGGCAAAGTACCCGGATTCACCGAGGACGAAGGAGTTCTGTGGTACAAAGGACGCCTTTGTGTACCAGCAGATTTGGAGTTGAAAGAAGTTATCTTGAAGGAGGCTCACGATACTATTTATTCTATCCATCCCGGAGGAACTAAGATGTATCAAGATTTGAAAGAGCAATTTTGGTGGCATAAGATGAAGAGAGAAATCGGAAGCTATATCGCCAAGTGTGATATATGTCAGCGAGTCAAGGTAGGACATCAAAGACCCGCTGGATTGTTGCAACCTTTGCAAATTCCGGAATGGAAATGGGATTCTGTAGGAATGGACTTTATCACTGGACTACCTACCTCTAGTAGGATAAATGACTCTATTTGGGTCATAGTGGACAGATTGTCCAAAGTCGCCCATTTCTTGCCCGTCAAAACTACCTATCAGAGTTCGAAGCTAGCGAAGTTGTACATCGCTAGAATCGTTAGTTTGCATGGATTCCCCAAGAACATAGTTTCGGATCGAGGAACTCAGTTTACCTCGAGATTCTGGAAGAAATTCCAAGAAGGTTTAGGAACCCGCCTAGATTTCAGTACCGCGTATCACCCTCAGACCGATGGACAAACGGAGCGAGTAAACCAAATACTCGAAGATATGCTTAGAGCATTTGTGCTAGAATTTGGATCCAAGTGGAAAGACTGTCTGTCGTTTGCAGAATTTTCATACAACAACAGTTACCAAGCCAGTTTGCAAATGGCCCCATTTGAATTCATGTACGGAAGAAAGTGCCGCACCCCTTTGAACTGGTCGGAAGTAGGAGAGAGTCAGATCTTCGGACCCGACATCCTACGAGAAGCAGAAGAGAAGGTTCACAAGATTCGTGAGCACCTCCAGACCGCCCAATCCCAAAAATACCAAACTTAGATCAACAAACACTAATCATCAAGATTAGGGTTAACAAAAACTTTTCTAAATGAATTCATGAATGCATGTATATGTGTATGCATGGATTTTGAATTTCTTTAAAAACCACCTTGTTTGTGTGATCCATTGCTTGTAAAATGTTTCTTAGGTGAAATAAACATTTCCCACACTTTTCCTAAAGACAAGTAAATCAAAACAAATATATTAAGTGAATGGTCATTTTGACCAATTTAACTCCCATGCCTACTTTGGCTGTCTCAAACTTTCAAAACCTAACAGAAACTTTTCTGGATCTTTGCACCCCTTGAATGTACTCATAACAAGGTATCAAGGCCCACTTTGTGATCATCCAGAAACTTTCAAATGCATAGTTTAAATGACAATTCAAAATTGAATCTTCTTCATATGGGAATATCCCACTTTTTCAAAACCCACTCAAACAAGCTCAACTTTCAAAACCCAAGCATCTGCAGACTCACCAGCACCAATCTAGCAAACCCACCAAAAATCTTTTCAAAATTCAAAACTTGATTTCATGCGGCCATTTCATCAAACAGGTTGCAGACACAAATCAAACAAAACATCAAACACTATAGTGTGCAGTGATTCTGGCCTAACTTGTTCCCTAGTTAGCTCACATACAACCCAGTAGATCATCTAGAAAGATTAGCCCAACACTAGCACCCCTGTGAGCTTGCCATTGTCATTAATGGTGAACAGCCGAGCACCCCCATGTCACCCCATTGTGGAAAGCAATCTAGGAGCAGCAGCAAGCCTAGCCAGCATGTCTGGGAGGCAGCACACCGTCCACCGCCACTGCCTGTCCCAGCCGCGAGCGTTGCCAAGCCCTGGACCACGCGCACAAGACACGCCCAGACCATGCCAAGCGTGCGCCAGAGCGCCACCCTCGACCATCACCCACAGACCGCGCGCCGCCCTCACCGTGTGCACACACGATCACCACCGACCAAGGAGACCGCCAGACATCCCCGTTTGCCGCCCCGTGCCATACAGCCACCGCCCGCCGTCGAAGACGCCGCCTCTGCCGCGCAGAGCACCGCCCGTTCCAGACCAAACCACACCGCCCCATGCCTCGCGACCATGTCGTTGAGCATCGCCAGAGACACAAAGCACCCCTACCCTTGCCCATGCCTTTAGCCGCCTGTAACGTCGCCCCCGACGAGCTCACCGTGCGTCCCGACGGTCCCCTCGCTCGACTATAAATAGAGGCCACCCCCGCATGATTTCTTCACACCATCTCACTCCCCTCCCCTCACTGATCGTGCCACACCATCCTCAGAGCAAGGCGAGCACCACCTCGCCGGAATTTCACTGGAGACTGCCGCTGCTGGAGAAGAAGGGAGCCAGCGATTAGAGCGCCCCAGGAGAAGCCACCGGTACCAGGAGGTTCGCCGTCGTCGACTTCGTCGTTCGCCCGCCTTGACGACCCTCGCCCGTACCCCGGTGAGCCCCCAGCACCCCTCACTGGCCGCGCTAGGTTTTGTTCTCGCCGGAGTTGTCTCGCGTCGACGATGACCCTCAGCCGTTGGATTATAACTAGATCGAACGATCCACGTTGCCCCATACCGCTTCGCCCAGCCCCGTGTCACTGACGAGTGGGGACACCCACTTAAGCAGCCAGGAGCGCTTAGCAGGCCGGCCCGTTAGAATTTCCCGCGCAGCCCAGCAATTCAAATTAAACCTTTTTCTTTTTAAATTCAAACACACTTCTGTACCCAACTTCAAAAATCAACCCAGATCGATTCAGTACACCAAATTGAATGAAACCAATTTTGTTGGAAAGGTCTGTGAATGCTTAATCCAAGCCCGTTGGATTCAAGTCATTTGGATATGTAGATCACCCATAGTAAAAATAACAAGGCAGAAGCTTTTCTGCATTCAAACATTTTTCAAATTCAAACCATAAAAGCTTTTGAGTTGATTCCAACTCTCCAAAATCACATTTAACCATACCTTTCAGAATATATAAAAATATATAGGTTTACCTGCAGAAATAATGTTCAAGTAATAAAAGAATGCTTCATAAGCATTTCTAGCCACTTTAATTAATTAAATAAAAGGGTAAAACCTTATTAAATTGTGAAACCACTTTAAATCACATTCCCATGGACTACAATATGTGGTGATGACATGTGTCAAAATGATCCCATGTTTAGTTTGGAGAATATTAAATCTTAAGTAGTTTTTCAATTAGTAGAAATTACTTTTCTCAAAATAAAAAGTTTTAAACCAAGCTTTAACCTTGTAATGTTAGAGATGATTCTAGATCATCTATAGGACCCTTGTGTGTGATGATTGCAAGTAGTTAATTATTTTTTGGTGATTGTGTACCTCATATTTATTCATACACGCTAGTACCGACCAAGGATACGAGGAGGAAGGATGATACTACGAAGAAGAAGCCGAGGAGAACTTCAACCACTGCTCTGCACAAGGCAAGCTTATATTGACATTGATGCAAGCTAAAACTTGCAAGACACTCTACCTTAGCAAGCTAATTACTATGCAAGCCTAATACTACTAGTGAATGTGCAAGCTAACACTTGCCAGATACCCTACTGATGCCACAAACCCATACCTGTGAGATGACTGCTTTATGCCTTAAGCATATGTGATCATACCCACTTGCTAAACCAATCCTAGTTTTATGGCAAGCTTCTTACTTTATTTCTTTATCAAAGCTTACTTAGAGTCTACCAAAGAGTTTGGTAGATACTAGACAGTTGTGCTGAAGGTTGCTTAAAGAGCATAAAATTTGGCCTAAGCTAGAAACCTTGATATCCGCCTAAGATATAAGGTTGGACTTAGTGAAACTCCACCAGTTACCACCCCTCATTATTACTACCCCCACCTGTAGATGCTAGTGCTAAGCATAAAACTTGATCAACTTTTAGATGGGAATACTTGGTGGAAAAATGGTTATGAAAACCTTGGAATGATGGATCATTCTATTGAAATGTTTTGGACATGTGTTTCCAAACACTTGATGATTTTGGTGATGAAAATGTTGAGGCATGAGCCTTAGCCCTTTATAAAACTGATGGTTGTCTGGATGCGATACCATTCCAATTTTAGCGTACAACTACAATACCTGGATATTGGGTAGGGCTTGACTGGAAACTTATATACCTTAGTATTAGTTCCCTCACGGCCAAGGTCTGAGCTGAGGCTACCTTGTGAAGATTATCCACCTGTGCAGTACCCAAGATGATAGTGGTCATGGTTGGGAGGCCAAACTCACAGGAGAGGTGCTTATACTAGGGCGTGTAATTGAAAGGTTAGGATTGATTATCCGCATACTAAGTATGGTGAATTCAGGATTTGTTCCTAACGGATGTATCGAATGTTGTGGTGAAAGTGTACAATCTCTGCAGAGTGTCAAACTATTCGAATAGCCGTCATGATTATGGACATGATTGGCCACACTTGTCCCCGTCAGATCTTTTAAAATGACTTATGAAATGAATTGAGACTTTGACTTGAAAACAACAGAGTTGTGACCTAATTACAAGATCCCACTTAGGAGTTATAAAATTGTGACTAGCTTTGGAACTTAGTAAAGATAAACCTGGCTTTTTGCAAAACAACCCTAGAGCCTAGTGTCCTATTATCCAAAAAACCCCTTTACTTGTTAGTATTAGTTTGCGAGTACTTAAAGAGTACTCATGGCTTTGTCCCTGGCTATTCCCATGGCCAGACTATGAAGAGGAGTACCTGGAGGATGGACCCCAGGAAGGTTATGACAACTAGGATCATCTCCCATCGTCAGCATTGCCTGTGACCCCGAAGATGGAATTTCACCCACGCTACCGTTATTATTACGTATTCCGCTGCTTGATGTTGTATTAAGAACTGGATCATGAGATCCCTATTTGTGTAAGAACTTATGTATCGTTTGTAATGGATGAAGTACCATGGTATCCAGTTATGTTATGTCTCGCAAAAATGGTAATCCTGGGATTGCGATGTATGGCATAACAGGCATCTAGGATTGAAAAATCCGGGTGTTGACACCGATCAAATCTCCACGAAACTGTCTATAGCCACCACCACCATCGTCCCTAGATCAGGGGGGGTCTAAAGTTCTTCCCGGCACCCTGCCGGAGGGGAGATCATCCTGGAGGCCTTCTCTCCGGTATGATGTGTGAGTAGTTCCACCTTGGACTATGGATCCATGTAGTAGCTAGATGGTTGTATCTCCTCCTTTGTGCTTTCATGTATAGATCTTGTGAGCTCCGTTCATGATCAAGATCTAATCTATTTGTAATCATGCATGTTGTTTTTGCGGGGATCCGATGGATATTGAGATTATTGTGTTAGTTTGATTAATGGTTTTGTCTTTATGATTCTATCATGTATGTGTTGTTTGTGATCTTGCATGCTCTCCGTTGTTAGTAGCTATATTGGCCAAATAGTTGCTAGTGACTCCAAGAGGGGTATTTATGCTCGATAGTGGGTTCATGCCTCTAGTTTCCAAGGGAAGTGACAATAATCTCTTCGATTGTAGATATGTTGTTGCTACTAGGGAGAAAACAACAGTCTCTTGTTCATGGAACATATGGACTGTTTACCTTACACACTTTGCTTAAATGTGGCATCCCGCAAAACCACTACTAGAAAATCGCGTTGTTTTTGTGCATTGCATCATCATGACCGCATGGTCATGTCATCATGCCACGTTGCATTTGAGCATCGTCATCATCTTGCATTTGCTTGCATGAAACTATTTTCGCAAAGCCCGTTTTGTTTTCTAAAACGCCCCGTCTTTGATTCAAACGCCAAACCCGGGTCGCCGGAATATTTTGTTTTGCCTGATATCGGGTTGCAAAAGCCTTGTTTGAAATAAATAAAAATATTTATTATTTTTAGTGGGGGCAGTCGAACGGGCCGACCCGACCCGAACGACCACCCCCAGAACCTAAAACGGTCCACCTAATCAGCCCCATCTAATTCCTAAAGCTACCCATCCTAGTCTACCCAACCCTCTGGCCACCTCACCCCCACCTATCCCAGGCCGCCACGTCACCCTGCCTCTCTCCCTCACCCAATCCACACCAACCACCTGTTGCCAACTATACCAACCCACTCCCTCTCCCTCACCCCTCACTCTCTCTCTCCACTCCCCAACCACCGACCCTGCCCTGTTCCCGGCCCACGCCCGACCCCACCCCAGACACGCGCGCCACCGCCCCACCTCTCTCACCCGCTGGTCCTTCCTCTCCATCTCTTCTCCGTCCCCACCCCATCAGACCCGGTCCCACCACCTGGCCACCGGCCCCGCGTGTCCTCTTCCTCTCCCCTTCCCCCACGACGCGCCGCTCACGTCTCCCTCCCTCGTCTGCCTCGCGCGCGCCCCACCCCACCTCCTCTCCCCTCCTGGCCACCGCCGGCGACCCTCACCCTCGCGCCCGCGCCTCCCCACCGTCCCCAGACCGACGGGCCCCGCTCCTCTCTGCTCGCGTCCGACCACGCCGGTGCGGCCCAGTGCTCCCGCTCCTCGGCGCCCGGCCTCGCTGCCCTCCTCCCATGCCCCGAGACGACGTCGCCGCTGGCCGCTTCTCCTCCCAGGCTTGCCTTGGGGACCCAGGCCGCCGCCTGCGTCTGTCGCCCTCCACCTGCTGCCTGCAAGCCAGCCCGCCTCGCCCCGCCCGCCCTCTCGAGCTCCTCCGACCGCCTCATGCAGCCTCCCTCCCAGCAGTCGCACTGCCGCCAGGCTCACCCTCTGCAACCACGTCGGGCCCTCCTTCCCTGGCTCACCGCCGCCGCCGGCCACGTCCTCGCCTGGCCGCCTGCTAAGCCCCGAGCTCCATCCCGCCGCCGGCAGACGCTCCCTCGGCCTCCGCGTCGCCAAGCGCCTCACCGACCTCCGCGGGGCTCTACGCAAGTGATGGTAGTCGTGTGGTACTGCTACAGGCCTCCATGCACTGACCGGTTTCAGCCGCGTCTTGATCGAGACCAAGAGATGTCCCAATGCGTCCCTGGTCCCTGATGATAGGTGCCATGTGACAAGTATGACCCGCAGGAAGTTGCGAGGCTCCGAAGATCTACTGAAGCCCGGCGCCAAGATCGTCCGAAGGTGATGCGCGGAGCCCAAACCCGAGGGGCCCTATTGAACTCGTTGCCATCTATTCAAGTACTCCATCGACGTCAAGATCGTCCACTCAGACCACAAGACCGTTCCCGGAGCGGAAACATCGAACCCCGATGCTGTAGCCTTCCTCCCAGAATCAGAAGCCCGATCCCGGCGCCGAAGCCGAGAACCCCGACAAGAACCACGACACGATTACACCGAGTTCGCCATCGAGGAAACCAAGGTCGTCGACATGGAACCAATGGTCGCCAAGTACTCCTTCCCGGATGCGATGCTCGAGAACCCGGACGGTAAGGACACCGACGCAGAACGCCAAGTTCTTCATCCCGGACGCCAAGACAGACCTGATACGCGGGCCCGACAAGATCGACACCGACCGGGGCGAGTCCGATGCCCGACACCGAACCAAGATCTCCACCGCGGATGCGACAAGACCTACCTCTGTTACCCGAGGACGTTTCCGTCGAACCCTGAACCCCAAGACCGGACCTCGAACCCTTGGAACCAAGATCGTCGAACCCTAATGTGTGAACCCCTTTCTGAGAACCCTATTTTATAATTTGCCAACTATATAAATTGGTGCATTTAATCATTCATCTTGCATACATTCATGTGGTTTGGGGGCCTTATGCCGATTCACCATATAATTAAATATGGGGCCCATATGCGGGCAAATCTAGTCTCATATTGGCCTCATTTAAATCTGAGTAGCGAACCGGTGCTATCTTTTGCCATGCTAAAACAACATTTAATCTGCGGGGTATCTAAACAACATGAACCACCTAATCAATCGTCGGGACCCCGGTTCCGCTTAATATGACCTAATTGCATCGCACCTCTGCCATGTCATACATCATACATGCATCATGCCGATCTTCTGCTGTAGTATTAAATAGTGCATCCGGTGTTTGTTCTAGTGTTTTGCTTCTTCGCGGATAAGACCGTTGAGTTGATGTGAGCTTCGCCCCGATCTTCGGTTGAACCTTCGACAATGTTTCAGGCGAGCATCTCCCCCTTTCTACCTATCTTACTTTTATAGTATTTCTTCCCTCCTGTTGATCTATTGCTATCTGTGTTGCGATGCTCTAGTTTCCGTACCCCTGACATTACTTGCAGCCTTATATTGCCTTGGACACATCCTATTACCTGTTTTTTGGTAGATAGTTGGACTTGCGCGTCGTAGTCGCTTGCTCAAGTGCTGTTGCGTGTCGTCCAGTGCCACAGTTGTTGATGTATTGCCGCATGTTGATGTTGGATATGATCATAGTTTTACTTATCGTTCACTTTAATTCCTGTTTAACAACTAAAATTGAAGTAAGCAGAGGCATCGGTGGGTGATAGATAATATTTGGTTTCCGAACGCCCACTTGTGTCCCGTAGGACCCCGAGTACTTGATACCTGTTCCTTGTTTTATCGCGCTATCCACATCCGGGAGGTATATGGGACCCCCCTGAGCCAGAGCTTGATTCAGTCTTATTTCTTGGGGCCACAAACTAGTTTGAGGTTTTATTTACTATCCTGTACTTATGCCATGCTACTTCCGTATTTAAATTGTGCGACAGATAGCACACTGTACTGTTTAGGTAAGCGGAGTGATTTCGCGGTATCGACAAGCCCAGTTTTGGGTTCCCAGTCGCTTACAGCCATTGACGCAAACCTTGAGTCCGTCTCGGAGCTAGCTTACTTCGTTGCGGGTCTACTCAATGGGGTGGCCCCCTGAAATATTTCTGAATCCTGTGATTGTTCAGTCGTGAAGGCCTCGTTGGGTTTTGATTTGGTTTTTCCGAGGTTGATCGAGCGTGTGTTGCTATTGGTGCACCCCGGCCGGGTAAAACTTTCTGAAAGCCGTGTCCGCGGATATGGACGACTTGGAGCACAGTATCTCGATCATAGACAAGCATAACTAAAGTTTATTGCTATAAATTTGATTCTATAATGACTATTAATCAGCTTCACTATAATGGAATGGCTAATAATACTGCCCACCATTGCTTGTTTGGAGTGTCGCTTGCGACCATTGTACCTGCCTAGTAAGTATTGCAACTACAACGGAATGGCTAATAAAAGTACCAACAACTGTTGGGGTTTTGGGTTATCTCATGTTAACTGTATCTGACTAGTAAGTGCCGCAACTACAACGGAATGGTTAACTAAAATAGCCCACTGCTTATTTTATCAGGATGATTATCTATACCTGACTAGTAATTGCTGCAACGATAACTGAATAACTAAAACTGCCAACTGTGTGAGTGCCTCGGTTGACTTCCTCGTTTGGTCTCGAGGGGGAGACACCAGGATGGGTTTGTTTGATGGTAGCATCAGGTTGGTTCGAATAGACCTTTCTTATTCCTCTCTGTTAGCCGCCAGTTGCATCGAGTCTCTATAGGTTGTTTAGTGCATGCTGCCGCTGCCGCTTCAGTCCACCATACCTATGTAGGCGAGGACCGCCGAATTCTAGCCTCGCTGCATCGGCCTCGATCGACGCTCCTTCTTTTTCCTTTGCCCTTCGCCGCACCCCTTTTGTTTAAGCAGGTTTTGAGACCGACGTTAGCGAGGTTACCCTTCCTTGGCCTGGCAGGGTTATGGGCGCCATTGGTTATTCTTCGTGGCTCTTAGCCCCATTTGCATCTTGTCCGTAGCTGGACGCTATATCGTTCTTAAGGTGATTTGGATCTTTGTCTTGTATATCGTATTCTTGACTCATGGAGTCATGTTATATATCTATCTGCTCGTGGGTCCCATCGAGGACTGTTGTGTAATGTTATTATTGCCGTTTCCACCCGCGAAAGTGCTGGTGGCACCTTTGAATCGCTTTCGCGGGTTTGGCGGGTTTCGCTAAAACTTGCATAGGTCCGATTCTGAGGGTGTTACAGAGTGGTATCAGAGCTCAGCAGTTGCGATACCCCACAAGTCCAGCCTGTAGGATAACCTAGCTAACGGCCGAAGTAGAGTGTCAAAACTATTCTTGAAAATCGGTTGGATAGTTCTGAATAGGTCTGATTTTACTCCTTACCCCTCTGCTATTCTCCTCTTATCCCTACGCGTTTTGAATCCGCTCTCTTCTCTTTCTTCGAGTCCAGGAATTCTCGTGGTTGGGTTTCCGTCGTACCTTCAGGGTTTCGCTTCCTCCTCTGATAACGGTGATCTATCATCCGGTGTTCAAGCTGCCTGAGGAATCCGTCTACTGCGGTACCATTCTTTGTTCCTTGTTTGTGCCTTCCGGTGTTTTCCGACGCAACGACATCATCTACGCCAGATCCAATGCAGAGTCTGCATCCCTCCTTTGTTTCCGAACCTCGTTTGTCGAGATCTTCAGTCTGATTCCGAGAATGGTTGCACGCTTTCCACTGATTGTGCGGAGTAATAGTTTGGGTGCGTGATGGATTGGCCCCCATGCCGACTACCCCTTCTATTCGCTTTTGTACATTGAAGTGGATGAGAATGCATCGGTTCCCTCTTTCCATCGAAGTTAGAGGTGGCTTTATTTGTTGATACCTCTACCTTCGACCTTTTGTTCCCGGAGTGTTTTCTCGACGATCACGGACAACGACCTCTTGTTAGTGGTGTCGCGAGGATCTACACGAAGCGCGAAGGATCAGATCGTCGGCCTTCTTTCCGGTACCATGAGGCAGATCTCGAGGGCGAGATCCATTGTTAGTGGTGTCGAATTGTGGCATCCCGCAAAACCACTACTAGAAAATCGCGTTGTTTTTGTGCATTGCATCATCATAACCGCATGCTCATGTCATCATGCCACGTTGCATTTGAGCATCGTCATCATCTTGCATTTGCTTGCATGAAACTATTTTCGCAAAGCCCGTTTTGTTTTCTAAAACGCCCCGTCTTTGATTCAAACGCCAAACCCGGGTCGCCGGAATATTTTGTTTTGCCTGATATCGGGTTGCAAAAGCCTTGTTTGAAATAAATAAAAATATTTATTATTTTTAGTGGGAGGCGTCAGCAGGCCGACCCGAACGACCACCCCTAACCTAAAACGGTCCACCTAATCAGCCCCATCTAATTCCTAAAGCTACCCATCCTAGTCTACCCAACCCTCTGGCCACCTCACCCCCACCTATCCCAGGCCGCCACGTCACCCTGCCTCTCTCCCTCACCCAATCCCCACCAACCACCTGTTGCCACCTAGACCAACCCACTCCCTCTCCCTCACCCCTCACTCTCTCTCTCCACTCCCCAACCACCGACCCTGCCTGCCCCCGCCCCACCCCACCCTGCACACGCGGCCACCACCTCTCTCACCCGCTGGTCCTTCCTCTCCATCTCTTCTCCGGCCCCACCCCGTCAGACCCGGTCCCACCACCTGGCCACCGGCCCCGCGTGTCCTCTTCCTCTCCCCTTCCCCCATGACGCGCCGCTCACGTCTCCCTCCCTCCTGCGGCCCCCACCCCACCTCCTCCCTCCCCGGCCACTTGGCGACCTCACCCTCGCCCCCACCGCCTCCCCAGACCGACGGGCCCCGCCTCTCTGCTCGCGTCCATGGAGCGGGCCAGCAGTGCTCCCCGCTCCTCGGCGCCGCCTGCGGCCCTCCTCAGGCCCGAGCAGCACGACGCCGGCCACGCCACTTCCTCCCATGCGGCGCCGCCGGGGACCCGAAGGCCGCCGCGTCCTGTCGCCCTCCACCTCGTCGTGCAAGCTGGCCCGCCTCGTCGGCCCGCTCCGCCCCTCTCGAGCTCCTCCGCGACCGCCTGCGCCAGCCCTCCTCCTCGCGGCCGTACCCGTCGCCGCGATCTGCCCCACCGCAAGCTCGCTGTCGCCCTTCTCCAGCGTCCCTCGACTGCGCCGCCGCCAGCGAGCCCCTCCTCCTCGCCAGCTCGCTCGCTCACCGGGGCCCTGCCCCCGTGCGGACCCACGCCGGCGCGCGCCTCTGCCCCTGCCGAGATGCCGTCGCTACCGGGCTCACCCCTCTGCAACCACGTCGGGCCCTCCTTCCCTGGCTCACCGCCGCCGCCGGCCACGTCCTCGCCTGGCCGCCTGCTAAGCCTCGAGCTCCATCCCGCCGCCGGCAGACGCTCCCTCGGCCTCCGCGTCGCCAAGCGCCTCACCGACCTCCGCGGGGCTCTACGCAAGTGATGGTAGTCGTGTGGTACTGCTACAGGCCTCCATGCACTAACCGGTTTTAGCCGCGTCGTGATCGAGACCAAGAGATGTCCCAATGCGTCCCTGGTCCCTGATGATAGGTGCCATGTGACAAGTATGACCCGCAGGAAGTTGCGAGGCTCCGAAGATCTACTGAAACCCGGCGCCAAGATCGTCCGATGGTGATGCGCGGAGCCCAAACCCGAGGGGCCCTATTGAACTCGTTGCCATCTATTCAAGTACTCCATCGACGTCAAGATCGTCCACTCAGACCACAAGACCGTTCCCGGAGCGGAAACATCGAACCCCGGTGCTGTAGCCTTCCCCCCGGAATCAGAAGCCCGATCCCGGCGCCGAAGCCGAGAACCCCGACAAGAACCACGACACGATTACACCGAGTTCGCCATCGAGGAAACCAAGGTCGTCGACATGGAACCAATGGACGCCAAGTACTCCTTCCCGGATGCGATGCTCGAGAACCCGGACGGTAAGGACACCGACGCAGAACGCCAAGTTCTTCATCCCGGACGCCAAGACAGACCTGATACGCGGGCCCGACAAGATCCACACCGACCGGGGCGAGTCCGATGCCCGACACCGAACCAAGCTCTCTACCGCGGATGCGACAAGACCTACCTCTGTTACCCGAGGACGTTTCCGTCGAACCCTGAACCCCGAGACCGGACCCCGAACCCTCGGAACCAAGATCGTCGAACCCTAATGTGTGAACCCCTTTCTGAGAACCCTATTTTATAATTTGCCAACTATATAAATTGGTGCATTTAATCATTCATATTGCATACATTCATGTGGTTTGGGGGCCTTATGCCGATTCACCATATAATTAAATATGGGGCCCATATGCGGGCAAATCTAGTCTCATATTGGCCTCATTTAAATCTGAGTAGCGAACCGGTGCTATCTTTTGCCATGCTAAAACAACATTTAATCTGCGGGGTATCTAAACAACATGAACCACCTAATCAATCGTCGGGACCCCGGTTCCGCTTAATATGACCTAATTGCATCGCACCTCTGCCATGTCATACATCATACATGCATCATGCCGATCTTCTGCTGTAGTATTAAATAGTGCATCCGGTGTTTGTTCTAGTGTTTTGCTTCTTCGCGGATAAGACCGTTGAGTTGATGTGAGTCACCGATCTTGGTTGAACCTTCGACAATGTTTCAAAGTAGCATCTCCCTTTCTACCTATCTTACTTTTATAGTATTTCTTCCCTCCTGTTGATCTATTGCTATCTCGTGTTGCGATGCTCTAGTTTCGCATTACCCACATTACTTGCAGCCTTATATTGCCTTGGACACATCCTATTACCTGTTTTTGGTAGATAGTTGGACTTAGCGTCGTAGTCGCTTGCTCAAGTGTCTTTGCCCAGTGCCACGATTGTTGATGTATTGTCGCATGTTGATGTTGGATATGATCATAGTTTTACTTATCGCTCACTTTAATTCCTGTTTAACAACTAAAATTGAAGTAAGCGGAGGCATCGGTGGGTGATAGATAATATTTGGTTTCCGAACGCCCACTTGTGTCCCGTGAGGACCCAGTACTTGATACATGTTCCTTGTTTTATCGCGCTATCCACATCCGGGAGGTATATGGGACCCCGAGCGAGCTTGATTCGGTCTTATTTCTTGGGGCCACAAACTAGTTTGAGGTTTTATTTACTATCCTGTACTTATGCCATGCTACTCAGTATTTAAATTGTGCGATAGCACACTGCATACTGTTTAGGTAAGCGGAGTGATTTCATGCATCGACAAGCCCAGCTTTTGGGTTCCCTCGCTTCTGACCATTGACGCAAACCTTGAGTCCGTCTCGAGCTTGCTTACTTGCTATGGTCTACTCAATGGGGTGGCCCCTGAAATATTTCTGAATCCTGTGATTGTTCGATCGTGAAGGCCTCGGTTTTGATTTGGTTTTTCCGAGGTTGATCGGCGTGTTGCTATTGGTGCACCCGCCGGTAAAACTTTCGAAAGCCGTGTCATGGATATGGACGACTTGGAGCACAGTATCTCGATCATAGACAAGCATAACTAAAGTTTATTGCTATAAATTTGATTCTATAATGACTAGTAATCAGCTTCACTATAATGGAATGGCTAATAATACTGCCCACCATTGCTTGTTTGGAGTGTCACTTGCGACCATTGTACCTGCCTAGTAAGTATTGCAACTACAACGGAATGGCTAATAAAAGTACCAACAACTGCTGGGGTTTTGGGTTATCTCATGTTAACTGTATCTGACTAGTAAGTGCCGCAACTACAAGGGAATGGTTAACTAAAATGGCCCACTGCTTATTTTATCAGGATGATTATCTATACCTGACTAGTAATTGCTGCAACGATGACTGAATAACTAAAACTGCCAACTGTGTGAGTGCCTCGGTTGACTTCCTCGTTTGGTCTCGAGGGGGAGACACCAGGATGGGTTTGTTTGATGGTAGCATCAGGTTGGTTCGAATAGACCTTTCTTATTCCTCTCTGTTAGCCGCCAGTTGCATCGAGTCTCTATAGGTTGTTTAGTGCATGCTGCCGCTGCCGCTTCAGTCCACCATACCTATGTAGGCGAGGACCGCCGAATTCTAGCCTCGCTGCATCGCCTCGATCGACGCTCCTTCTTTTTCCTTTGCCCTTCGTCGGCACCCCTTTTGTTTAAGCAGGTTTTGAGACCGACGCCGTTAGCAGGGTTACCCTTCCGGCTTGGCCTGGGCAGGGTTATGGACGCCATTGGTTATTCTTCAGGGCTCTTAGCCCCATTTGCATCTTGTCCGTAGCTGGACGCTATATCGTTCTTAAGGTGATTTGGATCTTTGTACTGTATATCTGTATTCTTGACTCATGGAGTCGCTGTTATATATCTATCTGTTTTGTGGGTCCCATCGAGGACTGTTGTGTAATGTTATTACTTCGTTTTCCACCCGCACGAAAGTGCCTGGTGGGCACCTTTGAATCGTTTCTATGCGGGTTTGGCGGGTTTCGCTTAAACTTGCATAGGTCCGATTCTGAGGGTGTTACATTAAAGCAGTTGTCTGTTGCTTGCAACTTAATACTGGAGAGGGTTCAGATGATAACCTGAAGGTGGACTTCTATTCATAGATGCAGTTGGATGGCGGTCTATGTATCTTGTTGTATTGCCCAAACGAATCTCATAGGATATTTCTGATCAGTAATTGCATTGTTATGTCTTGCTCAGTTCCTGTCAATTGCCCTGCTGTAATTTGTTTACCCTTCATGCCATGTTGTTTATCTAAGGAGAGCACCTCTAGTGAACTATGGACCCCGGTCCAATCTTTACCATTGATACATCTTCCACTGTTACATGTTTACATGTTGCAAACCATTACCTTCCACACCATACGTTTAATCCTTTGTTACAGCAAACCGGTGAGCTTGACAACCTCAATGTTTCGTTGGGACAAAGTCTTGAGTTTCTGTTGTGCAGGTCTCCGCGTTGCTTGCAACACCTGTGTGATGTTTCCTTCCTCCTTATGGTCCGATAACCTCGGTCGCAACTAAGGGAAAACTTGTTGGTTGCTCTTCATACCCTACACTTGGGGTTACCAACGAAGTGCCGCATCGAGCATCATCAGGGGTGTGGCCCCCCTGGCTGCCTCCTCGCCTCGCCTCTTCGCCTATAAGAAGACCTCGAGGAGAAAACCCTAGATGAATCGGCGTACATCCACAAAAACATCCGCAACACCGCCACCACCGAAGGGGAGATTCGGGGGACATAAGTCTCTGTTCCGACACCCTGCCAGGAAGGGGGAATTGCCCCTAGAGCCATCTCCATCGATCTCCACCATCATCTCCATCGCTGTTGCTGATTCCCATGATGAGGAGGGAGTAGTTCTTCCTTAGGGCTGAGGGCTCTATCGATAGCTATGTGTTCATCTCTCTCTCTCTCTATGCATGATCATATTGTGCTCATGAGCTTTGTAATCAAATAGATCTACTTTGCTACTCGAGTGCTTTAATCAATCTCCATCTATCCCCACGTTTGTGAAAGTGACAATGTGCACACCGTATGGCACTTAAGCTAGAGATTACATAAATACTTATCATGAGTATATTCTTAGTTGGTTGTCTCTATGAAATTGTGGTATTTGAAGGAATCATCTAGCGCTCAAGGTGACAGTGTGGGGTTATCTAGATGGGGATTGCAAACTTTAAGGAGTGATTTTGTAGCCCTACCGTGGATTAGAGTTATCCAACCGGAGATTAGTTAAGAGTAGTATCATGAAGAGAAGATATTTATAGGAGAGTGTTCACTAGTGAAAGTATGATCCCTAGGCCTTGTTTCTAAACACTGAAATACTGTTTATAACTAGATCTGTTGCATGTTTGCTTGTTGACATCGTTGTTTCAGATTGCCTTTAGTTTTTTCCTCCCGTGAAGCTCTTTTCTGCCACGTCAATAACACGCCATCAAAGCCTTTTTTGGCACTGTTGTCTTATAATCATCATATCACTTGTATTTCATTATCTCTTCGCCGAACTAGTGCACCTATACACCTGACAAGTGTATTAGGTGTGTTGGGGACACAAGAGACTTCTTGTATCTTGATTGCATGGTTGTTTGAGAGGGATACCTTTGACCACTTCCTCCCTGAGTTCGATAAACCTTGGGTTTGCTGCTGTTCTACAAACTTCTGCACTTAGAGGACCGACAATTATCTACAAGAATAAAAGTGCGTAGACATCATACTCCACCACCCTCATGCGAGGTGCTCCTATAAACCACTTTAAGCGGTGCCTTATGGGGGCGCCACACACCATGCCCGCACATGGCGCTCAACAGGGCCACAACTCATCAGATACTTCTTCCTTTTTTGTATTTTCTTTTCTCATTTTTTATTCTTTTTAAGTTTCTTTTTTTGCCTTTTTATAAAAAAATCAAAATCCAAAATACTTTTAAAATTTGTTTTTGTTCAAAAATATAAAAAATTAGTTTTTTTGCTCAAATTGCACATTTTTAAATCCTAAAAGAATTTCAAATCTGGATATTTTTCAAACTAACATTTTTAAAATGTGTTTTTCAATTCTAAATATTTTTTCAAAATGTGAACATTTTTCAAAATTTAAAATTTAGACAATATAGTTTGTCAGTTCGTCTACTGGTGTAATCGAGGAGTCGTAACAAGGTGATGTGATCTAACTGTCCATGGCAAATTAATAATTTTCCATGCATGTTGTTGTAAATTTTGGTATGACAAATATGTTTAAAATATCCAGATATAATTTATAAGTGTGTAGTACCTTGTTGTTCTATTTTCACATTTTCAGGAGACACATTTCCATGGGAAATGTTTTCATTTGTTAAGCATATAGTATACTCTCCCTTCTGTTGGGTAAGAATGAACGGATGACTCATTTTGTGGACACATCATACCACTTTTACTTTTATGTTAAAATTTTCATAAGCACTTATGTAGAAGTGCGGTGCCCAGCCTTTCCATTTCATGTGCACATGTTTTTAGTTTTATGGTGAAAGAAAGTCAAGTGTGTGATTCAGTCTTATCTTATCTGCCTACGCTAAATAATGAGTTACCTTACAAATAGCCACCTACTGGAGGAAAGAAACAAGGAGCAATATTGATATTTTACAATAAACTATTGTAGGTGTTCCATGGAATTTTTAATGTAGATTCATACACGATAATCTATCTATCTATCTATCTATCTATCTATCTATCTTCTAATTTACATACAGGTAGGTTCGTCCGCACCTTTGATTTTGGTTCCGATTTTTCGTTGGACGGTTTTACCCCTGACTATTCGGGATATTTACACTATTTGCCACCGCCGAGTCAACGCACGGTTCGGTGGGAAAAAATCCAAACGTCCGAGCTATGCTTCGCCGACGATGGTGCTGATTCCGCCGCCGGTGTTTGACCCCGCGAGGTGGAAGGACCTGGAGCGCCGCTGGCCCGACCACCTGTCTGCCCTATGCGGCGCACCGCCTCGCCGCCGGTAGTGCGCCGGCTGCCCCCCGCCATCTTCCATGTCGACCGTGATCTCGATGGAGATCGATGACGGACCCCCGGCTGCTCCCCGCCGCCCCGAGTATCGCCTGCACCGCTGCGGCTTAACACCAGTCGGCCTGAGGGAAGCGGTGGTTCTATCTGCCGCGGCCAGCGAGCTGCAAAGTCTAGGCGATGCGGTGCAAGGCGAGAGAGAGCTCAGGATCGAGGTGGAGCACGAGGAAGCGGTTCAGCTGCGGCTGTCGGATACTTGTGGTCGACGAACCCGATGAGATGTTCCCCCCTTGACCAAGTGGATTCGCGTCAATCCCCACCTCGACGGGGAGGAGAGCTGCGGCGGTGGCGACCGGCAGCAGGATAGAGGAGTGCTGCGACGGCCACCTGGGCGAACTGCCCGAGTTCATCCTCCAGATCTTTTCTTTCGTTGTTTTTTTTCTTTGGATCGGTGTGCGCTGGAGATGCCCAAAGTCCTTGCCTTTTTCCATTGATCAGCTTGGTGTGGCTAGCTTCGTTGAGTCCAGGTCCACACATATTTATTCATTTGTTGCCGATCCCATTTGAATCTAAATCTGAAAGATTGGTATTGCAGTTCTAGATCCATCGGAGGCTGACTTGGAACTGCACTTTTCGATCCATTAATCCTCTTTCTCTCTCTGATTTGTAATGCGTATAGGGCTTCATTCATCATTTGTTAATTGAGAAATTTTATGCTACAGATCCAAAAATCCATGGTCATTTTCGTCCAATGAGTAAAAGAGAGGCGATGGGGTCGGTCTTCATTCATCATTTCTTACTTTAGAAATTTTATTATCATGCTACAAATCCAAAAATCCACGGTCATTTTTGTCCAACGAGTGAGAGAGGCGATGAGGTCAGTTGTGGCGCGAGGGGGAGGAGGAAAACTGCGACGGCACATCAGGCCTGAGAGGAGACGAGGTTGCGCACGCGTGCTCGGGAAGCTGCGAGGATGCGGTGCTCAGGGGTTGGGTTGGAGACGAGGCTCGCCTCGCGGGGATGGCAGCATAGAGTGGGAGTTAGTGGGGAGGACCCGATCAAGTTTCGGACTGACAGAGCACGGATGTTTTTTGCAAGAAGACGAGGGAGCATGCACAACAATGATGGCATGCAACCTTAATTGCTAAAGATCATTTGTATCCAACTAAGAGATTAACATGAAAAAATAGCCTCATGCTTGCAACATCTCAGCTTGACTTTTCGCTTCCTGAATTCTGCCCTCGAGCACGGTCCAACTGCCCATCTCGGGCCACTTGACTTTCAGTGCCGGAATCTCGCCATCTGACTCGACCGTTACATATACTTTCTTATTTTATTGAGTTCCATGATATTAAATGCAGTCTTACTTTAAATTGTTCGTGCATGATGTTGATCTACTTCACTTGCGCACAAAGAAGCGCGATTGATTTTTCAGACTCGACGATGTTAAGCACAATATAATTATATAAGATACAATTTTCTAAATGTATCCCTCCTTGGATAGAAGAAATGTAAGAGAAGAGGGAGGGGGGCGCTAAGATGGAGCTATAATTTTTCTTTAAATATTCCTTAGTCAACCACTATCATGCAATATCACCATTTTAAATAAATTATTTAATATTTATGGCATTATATTCTTATGTTTTCTATGCCGTAGCAACGCACGGGTATTCAGCTAGTTATATAATAGTAATTTTTGTTTAAAATAGAAAACTATAAGTCGTCGTGCTTAGAGGGACCAATAAAATAAGTTGGTCTTTCTCCATGTATTGCTTTCCCGTGGTAGCTCACGGACAATCAACTAGTGTGTATAAGGAACACACTCTTTACTGACGATCGCTCCATCTTGTTGACTTAACAATTTTTGTAACAGATTTCTTTCATATAACTTGTTCTAAAAGAGAAAAAACATCGTCAACTTTGTGCATCTACATGTTAATGACTCACCCTAAATATGATTAGTTATAGAATGGCATTGCCATATTTTGTTGGATGCACTTAATAACTATCTATTATATGGCAAAACATCTTCATTCTTGTCTATTGAACTCTCATATTTTACAAGAGAGGTACGAGGGAAATTTGTGGAGGAGCCAAGACTTATGTTGTGACATACCTATGCATGCTCTCGGACTGGGCTTCCCATGGAGCCGCCAACCCATCCCACCTATTTCCCTTAAGTGGAGGCCCATGGTCAAGAGATTGCTTTTGGTAGACACCCACCGCTCGGCCGCTACCGTCGTCACACCGCCACTCCGCATCGCGATCCCCTCCCTGGCAATGGACGCCGCCACTCCGCATCACGATCTCCTCTGCTACACCATACCCCCGTCAGCGCCGTCACTGTTGCCTCTCCTTGCTAGCCCCACTCCTTCCTCTTGCATTCCTAACCACACGGTCAGCACCGCGCCGCCCCAGATCTCGCTCCCCCCCCCCCCCCCGTCGACAGCGGCACCGCGTCCATGGAGCAAGGAGGCCTGGAGCAGGAGCAGGAGATGCAAGAAGGCATTGTCCATGTGGAGATGCATGCCCGTGTTGTCCCAGTGCTTAGGACATGAACTTCCTCATCCTCCAAGAAGAAGAAGAAGAAGAAGAAGAAGAAGAAGAAGGTAAATCCTCTCCCCCTCCTGCCTTAATTGGTCACCAAGCTTTTCTAGGTGCTCCTTGATCTCGGCGATAGCAGCGACGACTTCTCCTGCTTCACGTACACCCCATCTTGTCCGCCTGCTCACTCCCACGATTATATGTGTCCAGTACCTCTCGATGAGACTGCGTACCAATTCAATTTCACAGAGAGTGAGATTAGTCTTCCACTAGTGTAGATTAGTTTAGAATCTGAAAACTGAGCCTTGATAGATCATGCATTGGCTAGTACCTCAATCATGGACGAGGTCACCCGTCCACGGTTAATCACCTCATCAACCTACCAGCATTTTATTCTACCAGGGGCTTATTCTAGTCTAGCAATGGTTGGTTTCTGACGGTCAACAAGCTGCTGATCATGGTTGGTTTTTGACTGTTGGCCATGCTCTGAAAAGATTGCTCTTTGTTGTGATGTGACAGTTATACTTGCATTCTTCTTGGAGGGTTGTAGAAACCATTTGTGTCGTGAGAATGTCCACGGCAGATGCTGCAATCGGCAGCGAGTAGTAGAACGAGGGGCAAGGGTGGCCAGCCATCTGCGGTGCGAGATGAGGGCGGAGACACAAGGGTTTACCCAGGTTCGGGCCCCCGGAGGGTAAAGACCTACTCCTGCTTGATTGTATTGATGAGAGAGTACAAAGGGCGAGCTCGACGACTAGGTGGCGAGTCGCAGGGGGTGTATGATGGAACGTGTCCTCTATGTGTACCCTAGGGAGGTTTATATAGTCTCACCTTGCTAGGGTTTACAGATCTACAACCGAATTAGTTAAGGATTCGGAGGATAGTTGACCTAATCCGATTGGGCCTAGCTATGCTTCTGGGACTCCAGCCTCCAGTCGTCTGGTTCCTTGTTAAGCCTTGATCTAGTCGTCGTCCTGCAGGCCCACTCACTGGCAGCTTGGACCAGTAGGAAACGTCCTGCTGGGTATACCCCACTCGGCATATCCCCATCAGTAGTCCCTGAGGCCGTCGTTGATTCGTCGCAGGTGTTCGTTGGCAGTCGGAGTATGCGGGTCCAATTTGGACGCCCAGTCGAATCGATAGTAGACTCCCTGAATGAAAGAGGGAACTTGTTATATTAGTCGCAATAACGGCGACCAGTCTAATCGCAGCATGGCGAATGGGTCAGTGAGTAGTCGAATCACTGCTACGGTGTTCAGGTCGGCGAGCAGTCGAATCACAGCTAGGGCGATCTGGTCGGCGAATCTTCGAGTCGCTGGAACCAGCGAGTCGAGTAGGCGAAGTTGGAACGTCAGCACTGGTCAAACTAGTCATTGGATAATCCAACGGTAATATCAGCGTAATCACCGCACGGTAACGGCTCTCCGAAGAATGGCGGGTAACTGGCGTATATAAGGGGAGTGAAGAGCTACACGCGGTCATCCCTAAATTTCCTCTGATCTCGTGTGTCTCCCAGTCTTACATTCCTCCTTAGCGATCAGAGCAACTTAGAACAATCCGCGACTCTAGATCCTTCGACCGATTGCGCCTCCAACGGAACCGTGTGGGAGATCCAAATGCACGAAAGTGCTGCTGAAGTCATTCGAGGAGGCGGGGATCCTCCGCGTCGGGAGATGGCACATCCCCGCGGTCGGCCAAGTGGTGCCAGATCCACGCGAGGGAGAATTCATTTTATTCACGAGCCATATGGAAAGGGGGATCGGATTCCCCACCTTCCTCTTCTTCCGCCGCTTCTGCGCCTTCGACGGCATCCAGCCGTCAGACCTAGGGCCGCACAGCATCAAGAAACCCGCCATCTTTGTGGCGTTTTGCGAGTGCTACCTAGGCTGCCGGCCGTATTTCCCCTGGCAAGATCTGTTCCACGGGAGGATCGGACGCGAGGAGGCAGGCTGCCGAAGAAGGCGGTAAACAAGTGGAAGAAGAATTAGTTCTACGTGACCGATTCACCACCGGACGACGAGGTGGAGCTCCCGATGTACTCCGCCGACCGGCTCGATCCACGTCGACTCCAAGTCGCCAAGCTCCCGACCGATCAGTGGATGGTGGTCGATGAGATGTTGTAGACCATCCGTGATTTGAAGAAGAAGGGCCTCCAGACCATCAATTTGTATAATTGCTGGTTCGGGCGGCGATTAGTACCTCTGGCCAGTCGCGCCCATTACATGTATGACTATACGGGCAAGGATGACCCGACAAAGTCCTGCACCGCCGAGTGGAGGCTCAACGACTACACCCTGGCACTGAAGAAGATCACCGAGCCCGAATACCTCGACACGAAGGCCGGCGTTACCCCTTACACCGCGAAGCGCAAACCTCCAACAGTAAGTCCTTTCTTTCTTGTGCACTTCGCAGTCGCAGATTTGCAGTCGCGGCTCGTGCTAATCGTATCTTGTTGTTGCAGTTGTTCCAAGTGGTGGAAGGTTGGCTTCCACCCGCAGACGACGAGAACTCGAACGAGTCCACCGAGGATGATAGCGAGTCTTCGCCCGACAAGGGCGATGTCAGAAGTGACAGGGGAAGCGATGATGACGACGACGGTGGTGACAAGGCCGTGGAAGTCGCTGCACCCACGGTCCGCAAAACCCGCGGGCAACATCAACATGAGCTCGAGGCCAGCAAGAGTCTCGAGGCTCATGACGAGGACGATCACGAGCTCCCGAAGCATACCTCGCAGCGCAAGATTACGCCATTGAAGAAGAAACCTCCACCACCGAAGAAGAAGAAGAAGAAGCCGGCTAAGTCGGTGTCACCGCCACGGTCCACGAGTAGACCTGATGCTACCAGCGCGGCCGAGGAGGCTAGGGCCGACGCACCGGCGCATGCGATCGCGGCGACCGACGCGGCCGTTGTAGAAGGCGAGGTGTCGTTGGCGTCGCTGCTGCCACCCTTCGTCCCAGTCATCGGGCTCGGGGCCGCTCCAACCGTGGGTACCTCATCGCCGAGGGGAGCGGTCACAGCGACTGCCGCGGAGCCTCCTGCCACGGCTTCGACCACGAAGAATCCCTCTGTGACCTGGGTCCAGAGCGTGCTGGAAACAGGTCTCAGCAGGAAGCTGGGGCCAGAATTGGAGAAACCAGCGAGTATTCGCATCAGCCTTCGTTTCATCCCATTCTCCAAGTGAGTACCTCCTTGAATTATCCAATCGCCTTATGTTTTGTCCGACGAACTCGCTAATATTGCCATATTGCACAACTGGGGTGAAGAAGATAGGCCACCCCTCGATGGCCAAGGTCTCGTTGGGCGCCCCGGGGGCGCAGGTCGATCCCTCGAAGAAGAGGAAGAGCGATGAAGTCGCGGCGTCTGTTGAAGGAGCTAAAAAGGCAAAGGGCGATAAGGTCGTCACGATTTCAGACAAACCGGCGGTCACCCCGAGCGAATCTCTCATTGGAGCGGATGCGACCTTGAAGGCCACGGTGGACGCGGAGTCGCAGCAGGTGGAGACCGTGGCGTCAGTCGGGGCTACAGGCCCACCCTCGAGTGGCGCGAGGGCTGTAGTAGCGACGTTCCCTCGCTTTTTCGAGAAGGCCTCCGCGGTGAGTGCGTTGGTGCCACCGAGCCAGGTTCCTGCGGTCGTCGGCACGGAGGTCGAGCAACGTCACGGGCATACTCTGGTCGTGCTCCCGTCGGTGGATGCAATGGAGCTTCATGGCATGTTAGGTGTCGTCATCCAGGTATGTCCAGTCCACGAGGATCTGATCGCTGAATTTCAGCGGTCGGATCCTTATTGATTTTGATGTCTAGTCCCCGAGTGACTATTCATTGAATTTCAGTGGCTAGGCACTTAGGAATTTCGATGTCCAGTCCCCGAGTGGCTAGTCGCTGAATTTCAGCGGCTAGGCACTTAGGAATTTCGATGCTAATGCTGCCATGGTTGTGTAGGGCTGCAGCGCGAGTCGTGAGCGACTTGCCATTCGGGATCGTCTGGAGAGGGATCTCCTCGTTGTCCAAGGAACGCACGAGCAGCTTCGGGAGACTGCCGGTAATTGATCGTTGCTTGTTATTGGTCGTAGAGCTTGCTTTCTTTGTATTCATTGTTTTGTTGATGCAGAGGGTCATGCGGCCGCGGTGGAGAAGGCTTGTCAAGGCATGGTCTCGGCGAGTGATCTGACGGCTGTGCAGTCATCCTTGAACACCGTGGAGCAGCGAATCGCCGACCTGGAGCGGGAGCTCAAGGAGGCAAATGTGTTGGCTACCTCGGCAGACGAGAGGGCCAAGGCAGCCGTTGCTGCTGCTGCAGAGCAGCGGAAGATATCAGATGCACTCGTCTTCGAGCTGCAGGATGACCTCTCCGGTCTATAGGACTTCATCACGGAGCGTTGTCGCCCATTGATTGGTGAGCTTTCTGTTCCTTGGCGAGTCCCGAAGAGTGCGAGTCGCTTTGTTTTGCTGGGGCCTTCCTTATTGTTTTGCTTGTGTGTTGTAGGAAGGATCATAGATGGTGTTGCCGAAGCGCAGTCGTATGACGCGCGACAATGTGTCACCATGCTAGTTGACTCTACTGCTCTGTTAGCGACCTGCATCCGCGCGTATCTTCAGGAGATCACGCCCACGGAGGTGATTCCCAGTGACCTCGTCGAAGTCTGGAACTATCTGGAGAAGGCCCCGGCTATTGTTGACTTCATGTCGCAGTTGACATGGTTATACCCCGCGGGTACATGATCTCAGCATACCTGGTCCAGCCCAAGGAAGGCCCACGGCAAATATACACCGGCCCATGAAGACTTTCGGGTGGCCAAGGCCCATGACGCCTTCGGATCCTTGGAGAGCAAGACTAGAATAGATAAGAAATTCAAAGGGGTAAACCCTAAAAACTGTAACCGACTAGGTCTGTGCCTGGGACCTGCCTGAGTCTATATAAAGGCTAGGAGGGAACAACCTAGATCTCTCTACTCATACTTTCGCATACACACCTCCACGCCAGATTGCATCTGCGCACCCCTGTAATCATCGGTTCCGCCGTAATCAAGAGCAGACAAGCAGGAGTAGGGTTTTCCCTCCGGGGGCCTGAACCTGGGTAAACCTCGTGTCCCGTGTTGCTTGTTTGCTAACCGTTCCGCGATCTCCAGCATCCCCATCTTCTCCAAAACCCAAGTCCATAACAATGGGCATTGACGAGATTAAACCTCGTCAATTGGCGCCGTCTGTGGGAACTGGGGACGCTGATTGTGCGATCGTGACGGTCCCAACCCGAGCGATCTACAACTCTGCGGCGACGGAGAGTCACCTCCTCTTCGGCGCTTTCGACTTCACCGCCCACTCACCGGCCACCATGAAGGACTTCGAGCCCGTAGGCGACGGACTCGAGATCCTATTCGGGAGCTTCTGCTTCCAGGTGGGGCAAACCGGCACTCTCCGCCTCCCAGAGCGGGTGCCCCTGCCATCGATCAGGCCCGCTTCATGGGCCCCACACCCTATGCTACGCACATCATCATCAACAGATGAATCCTACGACAGCAGCAGCTGCAACTCCGATCTGTGCTATCCGCCATCAGACGAAGGGGCCTACGGTTACGGATCCGAAAGTTGTGGCAACAGCGGACCAATCTACGAGCGCTACCAATGCGACGTAGTCATCCAGAGTGACGTGGACCAGCGAGCGCCCAACCCGCCGCCAAACCCGCCACCTAACCCGCGAGTAAACGCGAGAAAGAAGCGGTCCCCCACCCGGAAGCGACCCCGGCCAGGTCATCTGCCTTAGCAAAGAAGGATGGGCCCAGGCACGCGCCGTCGTAGCGGGTAACACAATCCTTCCTGCAGACGCCTCACGGGACCTTCTGATGGCATACCACTTACTCCTCATTGAGGAGAACAAGAAGCAGGTCAAGATGCAAGAGGTGCTTGACAAACGCAAGCAAGCAGCCTCGGAGTCCAGCGTGTGACGAGCTGCGCTCTCTGCCATGGGCATCGGCTCCAGCTCGAATGGCAACCACGGCAACAAGCATCGCTCCCGGATGGATAACATGGATCCCAAGGAGCGCCGTGAGGTGACCCGAACCCTCCACGCATCCTTCATGGAGATGGATGCCGGCGGCAACATCATCCCGAAAACGCTGCAGGCTGCGATCATGGCAGCCACTGCGTACCTCGCGTCCCACCCACCTTCGGAGGGGGACCCGAAAATAGCCATGCACAAGTCCGCACTTACTGGACTCGGACTCGTCGGAGCCGCGCTCCATCAGGAAGCTCCTACGGAGCCGAAGAAGAAAGCTCCGGTCAGGTTCGACCGTAGCCCCACTCCTTCATCCGAAGAAGAGGACCATGACCTTCCTAGAAGTCACAAGAGTTCGCGCCATCGCAGCCGCGATTACAACGCTAGAAACGCGCTCACACAGCGCAAAATCGACAAAGAGCAAGCCAAGCGCGCATGCTCGTCTGAATCTGAGATGGACGAAGACGAAGGAGAACTCTGCGGAGCCCGATGCTTTAGAATATCTGTTCGACGAACACGGATGCCATGAAATTTCAAGCTTCCTTCGGATACTCCGAAGTTCGACGGCACATAAGACCCTAAGGCGTGGCTCAGCGACCACCTGTCGTCCGTCAAGCTGCACGGCGGAAACAAGGAAACCGCCATGCAATGCCTTCAGCTGCAGCTAACAGGCGCAGCTCGGATCTGGCTTAGCAGCCTATCTTCAGGGTCCATCCGAAGCTGGGAGGAGCTGGCTTACAGTTTCATCCGAAACTTCAAAGGCACCAGCAAGAGGACCGCCTCGATCGAGGAGTTGCGGTCCTGCACTCAACGAACGGGCGAATCCATTCGCTCGTACATACTACACTGGTCCAACACCAAGAACTCTGCGGCGCACATCTCCGAAGAAAGGGCCATCGACGCCTTCAAGGACGGCGTCAAGCGCCAGGACTTCGAGGAGGAACTTGGACGCGTCAAGCCCAAGACACTCGACCACCTCATGGACATCGCCAACAGGTGGGCTGACAGCGAAGATTTCGTCCACCGGGCGCACTCGGAGGAAGAAGACGACTATGGCCGACGACGAGAATGCCGTAGCAAGAGGAGATCGCACGTCTACGACGATCGCGATGGACCCGACATGGTCGCGGCCGGCTACGCCGATCATCGCAACGACGCCAACCGCAACAGCGGAGGATACCGTGGAGGAAATTTCCTCGATGGAGGACGCCCAACACAGTCATGGCAGCGCCGCGATCGCGATAACGGACCCTCATCATACGAAAAACTTTCGGGTCCATGCACCATCCACTTCTACATCGACAAGCAGGATGGCAAAAAGAAGGCGAGCCACATGCTCAAGGACTGCCGCGAGTTCCAGAAGCTCAGCGAAAGCATGGTTCAGATGAGGCAGCAAGCTCCACCCCCTGGATTCGGGAACGCACCCACACCTGGTGAAATAGCGCATGGAGCTCCTCCACCGCCACCTGTAGGAGGCCCGAACCAACCAGTTGCACCAGCACAGAACAACGCTGGGCACGGGTATCCCCCGTCGAAAGGATCACTGATGATCCAGAAGGGACGCCCAACAAATAGGGTGCAGAACAAAATCACCTGTCAGATCGACCTGGCCGTGACAGCTCCACCCGCCATCCCTGAGTACCTCAGCGGATCGGAGTCCTGCATCACATTCAGCCGTTCGGATCACCCTTGCCAGGTCCCTCGCCCAGGTCATGCTGCCCTGGTGCTCGAGGCGCAGATCGGAGGTTTTGAGATGAGATGCGTCTTCATGGACGGTGGCAGTGGCATCAACCTGATGTTCGCAAGCACCCTAGCAGCAATGCAGATCCCGCTGTGCAGCCTGGAACAGTCAGACACAACGTTCCACGGCATCGTTCCAGGAAAGGGCATATTCCCCCTGGGAAAGATATGGCTCGAAGTCATCTTCGTCAAGACGGACAACTTCCGATGCGAGCGGCTCGAGTTCGAAGTGGTGGACTGGCCATCACAATACCACGCCATCCTCGGGCGTGTAGCATTCGCAAGATTCCTGGCAGTGCCACACTACGCATACCTGCTACTCAAGATGCCAAGACCCAGAGGCGTCATCACAGTCCACGGGAGCTTCACCCGATCGGACCACTACGACAGGGACTTCAACAGAATCTCCCAGTCATTCGGCATGCAAGAGGAGCTCGTAAGGCTCCGCGAGGTGACGGACAACGGGGCACCCCCAGTCGCACGACAAAACGCACCTGACATATCTTTCGACTCCACCGTCAACACAAAGAAGGTGCAGGTCCACCCGACGGATGCCTCCAAGACGGCGCTGATCGCCAACGACCTCAGCCCCGCATAGGAAAGCTCGCTCGTCAAATTCCTCCATGAGCGCTGGGAAATCTTCGCCTGGTGTCCTGCGAACATGCCAGGAGTTCCCAGGGAATTCACCGAGCACGCACTCAACATCTTTCCAGACACCAAGCCCGTCAAGCAGTCCATCTGGAGACTGTCCGAGCCACGGGCCGAAGCCATCGGGATGGAAATCAACAGACTACTCGCTGCAGACTTCATCAGGGAGATCAAAGAAAGCGAGTGGCTCGCAAATACAGTGATGGTCCCCAAGAAGGACACGGACATCCTGCGGATGTGCGTGGACTTCACGTCGCTGAACAAGCACTGCCCAAAGGACCACTTCCCTCTTCCTCGGATCGATCAGATCATCGATTCGACTGCAGGATGCGAGAAACTCTCCTTCCTCGACGCCTACTCAGGCTACAACCAGATTCGACTCAAGGTCGAAGATCAAGAGAAAACGGCGTTTATCACACCGTTCGGAGTGTTCTGCTACAACACAATGCCCTTCGGGCTAAAGAACGCAGGTGCCACGTACCAGCGATGCATGCAGGCATGCGTGAAGGACCAGATCGGTTGCAACGTCCAAGTCTATGTTGATGACATAGTCATCAAAACCAGGGAGGCAAGAACGCTCATCGACGATCTCCGCGAGACGTTCGATAATCTCGACCACTGCAGGATCAAGCTCAATCCCGAAAAGTGCGCCTTCGGCGTCCCATCAGGTCAGCTTCTTGGATACTTCATCTCCCAACGAGAGATCGAGGCGAACCCGAAGAAAATCCGGGCCATCATGGCCATGGAGAAGCCGAAGAATTTCAAGGGTGTCCAGCAGCTCGCAGGACGAGTAGCGGCATTGATCAGGTTCATCAGCCGCATGGGCGAGAAAGCCCTGCCATTCTACCAGCTGCTACGCAAGACAGATAAATTCGAGTGGACGCCCGAAGCGGACGACGCATTCGAAGATCTAAAGCGTCTGCTCTCCACCTCGCCGGTTTTGGTCACGCCAAAGGAGCGCGAGCCCCTGCTGCTGTACATAGAAGCCCTACACCAGGTGGTCAGCACCGTGCTAGTGGTCGAGCGACCCGAAGAAGGCAAGACCCATCGGGTCCAACGCCCAATTTACTACCTCAGCGAGGTATTGACGCCAACAAAACAGAGGTACCCTCACTACCAAAAACTCGCCTACGGCGTGTTCATGACGGCTCGTCGGTTGAGCCACTACTTCCAGGAGCACCAGGTGATGGTCGTCAACGAGGCACCCCTGAACAGCATCCTGAATAACCTAGAGGCCACAGGACACGTGGTCCTGTGGGGCATCGAGCTGTCACCTCTTAACATCATCTACGAGAAGCGCCACTCGATCAAGTCTCAAGTCCTCCCGGACTTCCTCGTACACTGGATGGAGCTACAGCTGCCAGACACCCAGACATGACGCAGTCATGGACGATGCACTTCGACGGCTCCAAGTGTGAAGCCGGAGCAGGAGCCGGGGTCATACTGACCTCCCCGCAGGGCGATAAGATGAAGTACGTCCTCCGGATGAAGTTTTGAGCCTCCAACAACGAGGCAGAATACGAGGCCCTCATCCACGGCATGAGGATGGCAAAAATCTGCGGCGCAACGCGCCTGGTCATCTACGGTGACTCCAACCTCGTTGTCCAATAGACTATGAACGAGTGCGACGCACACGCCGAAAACATGATCGCGTACCGCGCACTCTACAATGCACTCGAAGGAGGCTTCGACGGCTGCGAGCTTCGGCACGTTGGAAGAGAAAGCAACGAGGAGGCCGACAGACTCGCCAACATCGGCTCCACCTGCGCAAGGGTGCCACCAGGTGTGTTCCTCGAATAATCTGTGTGCCATCCATCAAGCGAAAATTTCCCAAGGGATCACCCGAAGAGGCAGAGCACTCGGGAGCCACTCTACCCGAAGGTCACGAAGGACCCAAAAAACTGGACACAGAGGTCGCCGTGGTCAACCTGATGCAGGTCATGGCAGTCGAAGAAACCTGGACGCGACCGTACCTCCAGTTCTTGATAGACGGAGAACTGCCTGACAGCCCGACGGATGCCCGGCGCATATCTCGCCGTTCAAAAGCTTTCACCATCATCAATGGCGAGCTATACAAGCGCAGCATTACGGGTGTACTACAAAGGTGCGTCACCATCGGTGACGGGAAAACCATCCTCCAAGACATCCACGAGGGCATCTGCAGCCATCACGCAGGTAGCCGCTCCCTTGTCGCCAAACCTCTACGAGCTGGATTCTACTGGCCAACAGCCATGAACGACGCAAAGGACATCGTCCGAAGATGCAAGGGGTGCCAAAGGTTCGCCGACAAACCACACGCACCCTGGTCAGAGCTCAGACCCATACCTCTAGCATGTCCTTTTGCTCAATGGGGCCTCGACATGATCGGCAAACTGCCAAGGTCCTCGAAAGGGGGGCACGTCTACCTCCTGGTCGCAGTCAACAAATTCACCAAATGGATCGAGGCCATGCCGGTCACTAACCAAAAGGGCAAGACTGCCGTCAAGTTCTTTGAATCCATTGTCTATAGGTTCGGCGTACCGCATAGCATCATCACCGACAATGGATCAAACTTCATCTCCAAATAATTCCAAGACTTCTGCGAAGGCCTCGAAATCAACATCACATACGCCTCAGTGGTGCACCCGCAAACGAACGGGCAGGTGGAAAAGGCCAACGTCCTAATCGGCGCTGGCATCAAGAAGTGCCTCATGAGCCCACTCGAGCGACTCGCCGGAGCCTGGACGAAAGACCTACCCTCCGTCCTATGGAGCCTGCGCACCATGCCAAACAGCTCAATAGGATACACTCCATTCTTTTCATGGGGCACGGAGCCGAAGCCGTGCTACTAGCCGAAGTACGCCACCAGGCCCCCCGGGTCGTCGCTTATAGTGAAGCCGAATCCACGGCTGCACTCGAAGACGCCGTCGACACACTCGACAAGGCAAGAGACATAGCAGCAGCTAGATCAGCGGTATACCAGCAGAGTCTCCTCAACTACGACAGCCGACGGCTGCGCCCAAGGTCCTTCGTCGAAGGAGACCTCGTCTTGCGACTTAAGCAAGAGCGACCGAAGAAATTCGAGTCACCATGGGAAGGACCCTACCTTGTCACCGAAGTCATCCTAGGTGGCGCCTATCGCCTCAAGCATGTGGAATCTGGAGTCACATACTCCAATCCATGGAATGTCGCACAGCTGCGACGATTCTACCCCTAGCTACCCTCCTCTTTACTTTCAATAAGGCTATTCAGCCAAGGCTACTCGGCCGAACAATGTACCTCCTCCATTACGATATAAATAAAGCTAAGTGTCTCGCCCCAAAAACTTTTGTTTACTATTCGCACTATTATGCTACAAACGCACTCGGGGACTCCCCCCACCTCACGATTTCGTCGACTGAGGATAACACGTGTACACCTGAGTAGCTGACCACGTCAGGCTAACGAAAAGGACACGTATGCGAACAAAGCACTACGTGCTCAAACAGCAACCAAACCTTTATAACAAAGGGCGAAACACGCCTAGACAAATACATACAAATTTTACATCCGTCCTTTTTACAGGTACTACCTATTCTGAAGAATAACTTGAGCACGCTGCTCAAACAGATCTACGACCTGCTCGGCATATTGCCTTACAACCGCATAATGCGGACGCATATCCCACTCGCCACCATCCGGCCGAAGAGGCGGCCCACCGCAACAACAGACAGATCTACGTCAGGGCGATGTAGCCTCACAAGGGACAGCGCAGCCTTCACCCCTGCGACGAGTTGATGCCGCACCAATTCCTTGACATGATGCATGTTTCGAAACTTCGATAGAAGACCAGAGAGGGTTGACGGTGCAGCATCCAGTGGAAACATCACATGCAGAACCGACGCGACTGAAGTCTGCACTTGACGAAGCACCCGCGATACTTGGTGAACGCGATCTTGCACCGTCGCCAGAACCATGGCACGGTCACGATCCATCCAGAAGAACCCGCCGGCTTCCATGTCCTGTTGAGTCAAGCAATTGACCCGAACAGCAACACACTATTTCTCCTCCCTAGGAGCAAGGTTAGCACCTGCGATACTTGCACAAAAGTAAGATGCAAGGCCAACAGGCGCATCCGAAGAAATGAGCAGCAACTCGAAAAACTTACGCTGAAGCTGCTCAGATAATCGAAGCAATTCCGCCATCAAGTACTCCTCTCTGGCAGCACCTCGATCCGCCTTGGACTTCCAAACGTCGGCATGACCACGCATCCCAAGCAACTCTTTCTCGAGACTACAAACACGGTCTCGAAGAAACGCAAGCTGTGACGAATCATCCAAATATGGCCGCAGCCGCGTTGCGGGCGAGGTGTCAACGGGATCACCACCCGGAGGGCCCTAGATCAACAGAAAGGCAAGGACATGAACACGCAGATAAAGGAGCACAGAACTCAGCAAACCCATTAAGTGCAGCAAAAGCCACTACGTGGCACACAGATTGTTCATCTAAATATTTACAACAAAAGAAGCTACAACTATCCTACAGCTACAGCGCCTACGACGCGGCACCCTGAGTCGCCTCAGAGCCGGATTGCCTCGCCTTGGCCTCCCCCTGCTGCCGTAGCGCGTACTCGGCCATCAGATCAATCAGATTCGGCCCATAACACTTACAGCGAGCAGCATAGGTAGCGAAGGCTACCTCGGACCCATCAGCAGTCGTCGGCATCCGGGAAGTGACCTGGGGAAGGTCCAGATCCGCTCCAGCCTCCAAGGCCATCGCTAGCCCGACGGATGCGCCGATGCCCTTCTGCTTGCGCTTGTACGCCGCAGGTGCTTCGGCTGACAATGCCTCCACCAGAGCGTCAAAATCATCAAGGGTCGCGTCCTTGGGGACAAGATCCTTGTAGAAGCGGCCAAGGACCTCCTTAGCCTTGGCAAGTGAGTTGACGACGGTGCTGCAGCGATCTTCGACCGCCGCAGTAGCATTATCCAGAGCACTTCCGCGCTCCAGAGCACCGCGATCAAACTCGATGCCCGCGGCATCTGAGACAATAAAGACGAGGAATGAATGAAAGCACCGCAAAAGAAAGACAAGAAAACCAAAAAAGAGGAAGGTGAAGATACTCACCCGAAACAGCCTTGGCAGCCGCCATAAGCTTGCCAGCCACCTCTCTTTCACGCGCAGTCGCGGCAGTGGCAAGTTGCTCCTCGCGGTCCGTAGCCTCCTGCTGCAGGCGCTCCTTCGCCTTGGCCACATGGGCCAACTCCAGCTCGAGGCGCTCCCTGGCACCAACGGCGACCTCGGCCTTCTTCTCCGCTTGACCAAGGCTCTTTTTGAGAGCATCAATCTCGCAAAGAGAGGTGTTGTGATCCTCTGCAATAAACCAAAACAAGTGTCGGATAACAGGACAGGAATACAAGAAGAAACAAAGACCAAGGCATAAAAAGTACCTTGCAGTTATTTGAGGTTGGCCTCTAGCGCCAGGTGCTGCTGCACCAGTCGATTGGCATCTTGCACAAAAGGCTGAAGAAAGAAGAACTACTAGTCACAAGAAGGGTTCAGGGGCTACGCCCAAAAAGAACGAGCAGAAGAAAGTCACATATACGAAAATACTCGGGGGATCCCCTCGAGACTCGAAAGAAAAATGACAAAGCAAACTACTCTACAGACGCCCGGGGGCTCCTCCTGAGGTAAGGACAAAAGAGATAAACCCAAAATCACCCAAAACAGGCTCGGAGGCTCCCCCCGTGGCAGGAAGCAGAGTTACTTACATGATTAGACGGTGATGCTGAAGGTCCGCTTGCAGCCTTCTGAGGCGCAACCACCCGAACCTCCTGCGGAGAAGGATCTGGAGCAACGCCTTCAGAGGTGGCCACCGTCTGAGGAGGAGGAAGCACGACTTTCGACTCCCCCATCATCTCCCGAGCACCATCACTGGAAGAATCGTTGGAAGAGTGGCTGCACAAAGACAAATTAGCACAAGTACAAAGGAAACAGGCGAAAAAGACAATACAGGACTAAAGAAACTTACGAGTCAAGCTCGCTCAAGTCGAAGACGGGAGGGGTCCTCCGGAACTTCTTCTCCTCTTTCTTCTCTTCCTTCTTCCGCTTCGCCGGCGGGTGCGGTGCCACAGCCCACACAGGAACGGCAGGAATCGGGGAGGAAGAGCCCCCATGCCCATCACTATGACGGTCAAGGCACAGTGGGTTCCTAGGAGTCGGAGGAGTCGAGGCATCCGAAGACTCGCTGGAGCTCCGTGTTCGCTTGCGGGTGTGTTACTCGCTCGACTCGTTGGCCTCTTCAGCCAGAGACCGTGCCGATGGTAGCTCGGACATGGAATCCACTACCTCATTGTTCGGTGCAACCGGAAACAATTCGGGAAGCGGTGGCGACATTCACGGCACCTTGAACTCCTGCACAGGCGAAGCAAATTTGTTAGCAAACAAATACAAAAACAATGCAGTCGAAAATAGCGCTACGCGCATGACCCGGATCTACACCTGGGGAACAGGACGCGAAGCAGAAAATGGAGAAGTCAGCGACTTCCCTGGGATATCCTCTCCAGCCTTGAACTTCAGCAGCGGGCGAAGGACACCGTCAAGATCTCCCCTGGAGAATTCTTTAGCCGAAACCCTCGTCGGGTCATGACGCCCAGCGTAAAGGAACATCGAGGGCGCCCTAGCCTGGAGCGGTTGCACCCGATGTTTCAGGAAAGTGCGGATGATATCCACACCGTTCACCTCCTTATCAGGAATCAGCTGAAGATCCCCCACCCGACGATAGAGAGACTCTATCTCCGCTACCTTGCCATCCAAGATCTAGTTTTTCCAAGACCTCTTTGGCTCGATCTTTTGGGAGGGGTCAAAAGGAACAAGACAAAAATCTTGCCCAGCCACCGTGGAGTCGCGGATGTAAAACCATCATCTCCGCCAGTACTGGACAGATTCAGACATGGAAAAAGAAAAGAAAATCAGATTGGGTTTGAGGGAGATGATGCAACCCCCAATGGGATAAACACCATCCAAACCAGATTGCCTCTTCACGGAATAGAGTTTCCGGAAGAGGCCAAAGTGTGGCTCGATACCGAGCCAGCACTCGTAGAAAGTGATGAAACAGGCAATGTGCAGAAGAGAATTGGGGGGAAAGATGGTGCAGCTGGATGCCATAAAGAAAAAGCAGTCCACGAAGGAAGTCGTGGACTGGTAAGGAGAAGCCCCGAAGGACAAAGGAAACAAACATAACCTGAAACCCAACGGGGGGATGGGGAATTACCTCGTTGCCTGGGAGTTGGACGGCCTCCCTATCCTGCGGGATCAAGCCCCGCTCACGAAGCTTCCGGAGATCACTCTCCCGCGTCTCCGATCGCCGCCAGCCACCGTCGGTGACACGGGTAGTGGCGGTACTCTTCTTCCCTCCAGCAGCGCTGGTACCAACCGCAGAAGAAGACTGATTCGCCTTCCCCATTGCGGTACGGAGGCGCCAGCGGCGAGAACGTAGGATGGATGAAGGAAATGTCCGAGGATATTTCAGCGCGCAGCAAGAACTCTCAGAGGAACAAGGGAGCAGTGAAACGAGAACAGCTGCAGTGAAAACAAACTAATGTTTTCCCCCAATGATTATAAAGACGAAGACGATGCACAACAACCGTCCATCAAGAAGACCTAGCGCCAACGGCAGGATCTGGCCATACACGTGTTAGCATCGCAACGAACCGTCTCTAACACGCCATCCACTACGCACGAAAATCAAGGCAACACCGTAATTATCTCCACGCCGCATGTGACCGGTCAATTCAATGTCAGAAAATGGGACCCATATTCGTCCAGTCAAGTCATCTCTGGCGCAGCAGACGCTTGAGGTCATCGATCGTCAGCACTGACGTCATCAAAAGCCATACTAGCAACAATCAAAATTTCTTCGGCTTCAAAGCTAAGAGTACTCACTCGAATCTACGATTCGACTAATTACTCGGGGGCTACTCCTATCAGGAGCGCTGGCCGCGCACCCGAAAAATGAACAACACATTACAGCACTGAACTATTTTTTCGAGTCCTACACCGAGTCTGCGACTCCACTACGGACTCGGGGGCTACTCCCATAGAGAGGACGGATTCAAGCATCCGAAAAAATTGTGTCCTACCGACCTGAAGCCAAATAACGGCTGAATTAAAGTCTCCGCTCGAGTCTACGACTCGAACAGACACTCGGGGGCTACTCCCATAGGGAGCGCTGGCCTCGCACCCTATGAATTTTCGACTGCGATCCTTCGGATCGGCAAGCAACATTTTTTCGGCAACTTTGCCCCAATTAAATTCTAAGTGAGCAACATTTCTCCTTGGCCACCCGAAACACCTCCGCGGTGATAAAAATTCGGATGTTGTGTCTGCGACGCAAAGATAAGACCTATAGATAACATCTGACGGCCTGGTAACGCACATGCCTGCGCTCTGCTAGTATAAATCCGTGCCAACAGGAGCTATGAAAAATCCTGACGGACGCGTTGGGTACATCAATTAAATTCACTGGAATTCCACTCCTGTAAGTCCTCTGCGGCCTGAGTCGAATTACGCCAGCATATGTTCTAGGTTCGAGTTGAGGGACTCGAACCTGAAGAAGATCGTGTTGTTTCGTCCTAAGTCAGTTAACTGAACCTGATCCGTCGGGTGAGTCAGGCACACGCATCAACAATCCCTACACATGAGCTCTTGAAATACATAGTTGAACCCGATGGATTGAAGATTCCTCAGCCGAATCTACGGTTCGACTGATCACTCGGGGGCTACTGACATGGTTATACCCTGCGGGTACATGATCTCAGCATACCTGGTCCAGCCCAAGGAAGGCCCATGGCAAATATACGCCGGCCCATGAAGACTTTCGGGTGGCCAAGGCCCATGACGCCTTCGGATCCTTGGAGAGCAAGACTAGAGTAGATAAGAAATTCAAAGGGGTAAACCCTAAAACCTGTAACCGACTAGGTCTATGCCTGGGACCTGCCTGAGTCTATATAAAGGCTAGGAGGGCACGACCTAGATCTCTCGACTCATACTTTCACATACACACCTCCACGCCAGATTGCATCTGCGCACCCCTGTAATCATCGGTTCCGCCGTAATCAAGAGCAGACAAGCAGGAGTAGGGTTTTCCCTCCGGGGGCCTGAACCTGGGTAAACCTCGTGTCCCGTGTTGCTAGTTTGCTAACCGTTCCGCGATCTCCAGCATCCCCATCTTCTCCAAACCCAAGTCCATAACAATGGGCATTGACGAGATTAAACCTCGTCAATTGGCGCCGTCTGTGGGAACTGGGGACGCTGATTGTGCGATCGTGACGGTTCCAACCCGAGCGATCTACAACTCTGCGGCGACGGAGAGTCACCTCCTATTCGGCGCTTTCGACTTCACCGCCCACTCACCGCCCACTCACCTCCTGCCACGGCTTCGACCACGAAGAATCCCTCTGTGACCTGGGTCCAGAGCGTGCTGGAAACAGGTCTCAGCAGGAAGCTGGGGCCAGAATTGGAGAAACCAGCGAGTATTCGCATCAGCCTTCGTTTCATCCCATTCTCCAAGTGAGTACCTCCTTGAATTATCCAATCGCCTTATGTTTTGTCCGACGAACTCGCTAATATTGCCATATTGCACAACTGGGGTGAAGAAGATAGGCCACCCCTCGATGGCCAAGGTCTCGTTGGGCACCCCGGGGGCGCAGGTCGATCCCTCGAAGAAGAGGAAGAGCGATGAAGTCGCGGCGTCTGTTGAAGGAGCTAAAAAGGCAAAGGGCGATAAGGTCGTCACGATTTCAGACAAACCGGCGGTCACCCCGAGCGAATCTCTCATTGGAGCGGATGCGACCTTGAAGGCCACGGTGGACGCGGAGTCGCAGCAGGTGGAGACCGTGGCGTCAGTCGGGGCTACGGGCCCACCCTCGAGTGGCGCGAGGGCTGTAGTAGCGACGTTCCCTCGCTTTTTCGAGAAGGCCTCCGCGGTGAGTGCGTTGGTGCCACCGAGCCAGGTTCCTGCGGTCGTCGGCACGGAGGTCGAGCAACGTCACGGGCATACTCTGGTCGTGCTCCCGTCGGTGGATGCAATGGAGCTTCATGGCATGTTAGGTGTCGTCATCCAGGTATGTCCAGTCCACGAGGATCTGATCGCTGAATTTCAGCGGTCGGATCCTTATTGATTTTGATGTCTAGTCCCCGAGTGACTATTCATTGAATTTCAGTGGCTAGGCACTTAGGAATTTCGATGTCCAGTCCCCGAGTGGCTAGTCGCTGAATTTCAGCGGCTAGGCACTTAGGAATTTCGATGCTAATGCTGCCATGGTTGTGTAGGGCCTGCAGCGCGAGTCGGCGGAGCGACTTGCCATTCGGGATCGTCTGGAGAGGGATCTCCTCGTTCTCCAAGGAACGCACGAGCAGCTTCGGGAGACTGCCGGTAATTGATCGTTGCTTGTTATTGGTCGTAGAGCTTGCTTTCTTTGTATTCATTGTTTTGTTGATGCAGAGGGTCATGCGGCCGCGGTGGAGAAGGCTTGTCAAGGCATGGTCTCGGCGAGTGATCTGACGGTTGTGCAGTCATCCTTGAACACCGTGGAGCAGCGAATCGCCGACCTGGAGCGGGAGCTCAAGGAGGCAAATGTGTTGGCTACCTCGGCAGACGAGAGGGCCAAGGCAGCCGTTGCTGCTGCTGCAGAGCAGCGGAAGATATCAGATGCACTCGTCTTCGAGCTGCAGGATGACCTCTCCGGTCTATAGGACTTCATCACGGAGCGTTGTCGCCCATTGATTGGTGAGCTTTCTGTTCCTTGGCGAGTCCCGAAGAGTGCGAGTCGCTTTGTTTTGCTGGGGCCTTCCTTATTGTTTTGCTTGTGTGTTGTAGGGAGGATCATAGATGGTGTTGCCGAAGCGCAGTCGTATGACGCGCGACAATGTGTCACCATGCTAGTTGACTCTACTGCTCTGTTAGCGACCTGCATCCGCGCGTATCTTCAGGAGATCTCGCCCACGGAGGTGATTCCCAGTGACCTCGTCGAAGTCTGGAACTATCTGGAGAAGGCCCCGGCTATTGTTGACTTCATGTCGCAGTTGACATGGTTATACCCCGCGGGTACATGATCTCAGCATACCTGGTCCAGCCCAAGGAAGGCCCACGGCAAATATACACCGGCCCATGAAGACTTTCGGGTGGCCAAGGCCCATGACGCCTTCGGATCCTTGGAGAGCAAGACTAGAATAGATAAGAAATTCAAAGGGGTAAACCCTAAAAACTGTAACCGACTAGGTCTGTGCCTGGGACCTGCCTGAGTCTATATAAAGGCTAGGAGGGAACAACCTAGATCTCTCTACTCATACTTTCGCATACACACCTCCACGCCAGATTGCATCTGCGCACCCCTGTAATCATCGGTTCCGCCGTAATCAAGAGCAGACAAGCAGGAGTAGGGTTTTCCCTCCGGGGGCCTGAACCTGGGTAAACCTCGTGTCCCGTGTTGCTTGTTTGCTAACCTTTATGCGATCTCCAGCATCCCCATATTCTCCAAAACCCAAGTCCATAACAATGGGCATTGACGAGATTAAACCTCGTCAGCAGTCGGCCTTTCGTCGTGGTGCTGCGACTGCGCTGAGCGTTGGGCTCGCGCACTTCCCTGACAACTTCGACCTCGACGATGTCAACAGCGGGTACCCTTCGTCGACGGCCGTGGTCGAGATCGCCGAAGTGTTGAAGCTAACCCAGCGGGCTGCGGTGTACTCCGACCGCGTGTGGGCGATGGGCGACCTTATTTTGTATCAGGAGATGGTCGTCGCCCCGAATGACCCCGAGCCGGCGCACCGCGACTTCAAGGTGGAGCAGCCGTTCCGAGCGGCCATGGCGGTTGCTCTCACGACATACACCTCGAACCTGTGGGTTCCCTTTATCCGACGTCACAGGAGTGGCGGCGCCTCGTCATCGAAGCCTGTGGAATAGACTAGTTTGCCAACTGGCGTTAGTTATAACAAATATGTAATTGCCCTTGTAAGCTAACAATTTTTCTACTTTTAAGGAATGCAAGGATGCTTTTGTCAATGTTTTTTGATTTGATTGTTGGTTGTGCGAGTCCCCGAGCGCGTCCGCCGTTTTATGGGGTTTACCTCGTTTTTATGTATGTAGTTTGAACTGTTAGTAAGTTTGCGATCGACTCACCATGGCTTGGAAAGCCAGTTGCATGGTGACTCCAGGGGGTGCTCTGTACTTAGCTGTTTTCCCGGGCATGAACGGGGTCGGGTGTCCAAGTCCCCGAGCGTGGTACTTCGAGGTTCTAGTCGCATGCCCGAGGTAGGTGAGGACGGGGCATGTTGTATTAGACGTGTCGATCCACCTGATCCGTAGGACCAGTCGCGTGGCGAGTCCAGGACGCGCCCTCATACTTGCGTTTTTCCCTGGTCGCTTCTGTTTGGACTGGTGTCAGTCCCCGAGCGTGGTACTTAGCCATTCGAGTTGCTGCGTCGATGATGTGGAGGACTGGGTCGCTGTGGGAAGCGAATGTATTTGTCTTGGCTCAGAAAGTTGGTCGAGCGAGGCGACTCCGATGGGGCTCCGGGTTGGCTTTTTTCATGGACGGTACAAGGCCCGATTTTTCCCGGTGCCCTCGTACTGCACTACTTGGTTGTGCCGGTCGCGTAACCAAGGGTTGACTTCCGCGAGTAGCATAGTGCTGTTATTACGAGTGCGAATGGCACAAGGTATGGAGAGTGGGCACAATTTGTGCGAATCGAACTTCTTTATTTCATAGCGGGTAGGAGGTACATGTCTGGAGTGCTAGGAATAGAACTTCCGTAGGAGGTTTACATTCCATGGCCGCTTGACGTCGAGTTTTCCGTCGCCTCGGACGTCGGTGAGGTAGTAGGCGTCGTTGCCCAGGACTCGCCCGATGGCGAATGGTCCCTCCCAAGGGGGAGAGAGCTTGTGCATGCCCTTCTTGTCCTGGATCAGGTGTAGTACTAGGTCGGCTTCCTAGAAGGTGCGAGTCCGTACTCACCAGTTGTGGTAGCGGTGGAGTCCTTGCTGGTAGATGGCGATGCAGGAGAGAGCAAGGTTGCGTGCTTCATCGAGATTGTAGAATCCATCCTGGCGTGCGAGCTCATTGTCGGCCTCCGCGTAGTTGACCACCCGCGGTGAGTCGTGCTCGGGGTCGGTTGGCATGACGGCCTCGGCACCGTACACCATGAAGAAGGGGGTGAACCCTGTCGACCTGTTGATGGAGGTGCGGATGCACCAGATGATGGAGGGGAGCTCTTCGACCCAACACCTAGGAGTTCACTCAAGGGAAACTTACAGTCGCGGCTTCCAGCCATGGAGGATGCTCTGATTAGCGCATTCCGCCTGGCCGTTGGACTCCGGGTGGGCGACTGAGGCGTGGTCGAGTCGTATGTGGTGCTCCTCACAGAATTCGGCCATGGATCCTTTGGCGAAGTTGGTTTTGTTGTCCATGATGATGCTGTGTGGGAACCCGTAGCGATGGATGATCTCACGTACGAACTTGGTGGCGGTCTTCCCGTCACACTTGCGGACTGGCTTGGCCTCCACCCATTTTGTGAATTTGTCGACTGCGACTAGGAGGTGGGTGAAGCCAGAAGGGGCCTTCTTGAAGGGGCCTACCATGTCCATGCCCCACACGGCGAATGGCCACGTGATGGGGATATTCTTGAGCGTCGAGCTTGGGACGTGGGTCTGGTTGGCGTACGTCTGGCATCCGACGCAGCGTTGGACGACTGAGCCAGTAGAATCCGTGTCGCATGGCCTTGGCGACCAGGGAGCGCGCGCCAGCATCGTGGCCGCAGTCATAGACATGTATGTCTTGGAGGATCTTGCGACCTTCTGTGGGTTGGAAGCAGCGTTGGAATACGCCGGTCACACTGCGCTTATGGAGCTCGCTGTTGATGATGACGAAGGATTTGCAGCAGCGTACTATCATCTGGGCCTCCGTCTCGTCGGCGGGTAGGGTCCTTCCCTCCAGGTAGGCGACGTATGGCATGGTCTAGTCGCTTGGCTCGGAGAGCATGGCGACCAGGGCTGCTTCTGGTTGCAGAGGAATTCCGATGTCGACCTCCCGCGGGGGAGATATGGAAGGCTTGGTGATGGTGTCGAGGAAGACGCCGGCGGGTGGCGCGAGGCGAGCCGACCCGATGCGAGAGAGGGCGTCGGCTTCCTCATTCTTGCGCCGATCAATCCACTCGACAGAGTAGCTGGCAAAGTGGCCACCCAGCTGGTCCACTGCTTGGCGATATGCCGCCATGGTGGGGAAGACTGCATCGCAAGTGCCGGCAACTTGCCCGGCGACGAGGTCAGAGTTGCCGTAGCAGCGCAGACGATTGATGTTCATTTCCTTGGCTGCTCGCATGCTGTGGAGGAGCGCCTCATACTCGTCCATGTTGTTGGTGCAGGGGATGAAGTCGAGTTACATGACGTAGCGTATCTTGTCGCCCTTTGGAGATGTGAGGACGATCCCTGCCCCTGCGCCATCTACGTTCTTGGAGCCGTCGAAGTGTAGCGACCAGTAGTGGAGGTACGGCAGTTTCTCTGGCTGTTGTGCCTCCTCCCAGTCAGCGAGAAAGTCTGCCAGAGCCTGCGACTTGATTGCCTTGCGCTGCTCGTATCTGATGTTGTGGACTCTGATCTCGACGCCCCACTTGGCGACTCGCCCGGACGCCTCGCAATTCAGGATGATGTCCTGCAGCGGTGCTGAGGAGACGACCGTGATTGGGTGCTCCTGGAAGTAATGCGGCAGTCGCCGCTGGGCTTGAATACCGCATATACCAATTTCTAGTACTGCGGGTAGCGCTGGCACGACTCTGTAAGGACTTTGCTGATGTAGTATATAGGTCGCTGCACCGGGCGCTCCTTTCCCTCTTCTGGTCGTTCTACGACCATGACGGCGCTGACGACTCGCTCGAAGGCCACGACGTAGACGAGCATGGGCTCCTTGTCGATGGGGGCGGCGAGTAGTGGGGCCGCGAGTAGCACCTCCTTGAGTGCGTGGAGCGCATCGTCTGCCTCCTTGTCCCACTAGAACATGGGGTTCTTGCGCATTAGGCGGTAGAGAGGCATCGCCTTCTCGCCTAGCCGAGGAATGAAGCGACTGAGAGCCGCGACTCGCCCGGCCAACTTCTAGACTCGCGCAGGCACTCGCGTTTTCTGAGCCGGGCGATCGTGTTGATCTTGGTGGGGTTCGGCTCGATCCCTCGCTTGGAGACGATGTATCCCAGCAACTGTCCAGTACGTACACTGAAGGTGCACTTTCCTGGGTTTAGCTTGATCTTATACCTCCGCAGGTTTGCGAAGGTTTCCGCCAGGTCGGCGAGTAGATCGCCCTGGCGAGTGGATTTCACCACCACGTCGTCGATGTAGACGTGGATGTTGCGGCCAATTTGGCTCGCAAGGCACTCTTGCATGCACCTCTGGTAGGTCGCCCCGGCGTTCTTGAGGCCGAATGTCATAGCGGTGTAGCAGAATGCTCCAAATGGCGTGATAAACGCCGTCTTCTCCTTGTCCTCGACAGCCATTTTGATCTGGTTATAACCAGAGTAGGCGTTGAGGAAGCACAGCGACTCTGAGCCCGTGGTCAAGTCGATGATTTGATTGATCCGCGGGAGGACTCGGACAGGCGTTGTTTAGGTTTGTGTAGTCGATACACATTCTCCAGGTCCTGTTTTTCTTCTCGACCAGGACTGGGTTTGCCAGCCACTTGGAGTATTTGATTGACCGAATGAAGCCTGCAGCGAGTAGACGTTGCACCTCCTTGGTGATTGCTCGGCGGCGCTCTTCATTGAAGGGCCGCAGCGACTATTTGACGGGTCGCGCCTTGGGGTCGGCGTTGAGTTTGTGCTCAGCGAGTTCCCTCGGTACACCAGGCATGTCGGATGGCTTCCATGCGAAGATGTCATGATTCTCACGTAGGAACTCGATGAGAGCGCCTTCTTATGATGGGCTCATGCCCGTCCAGATCATCACCATCAGGCTGGAGTCGCCGGGGACCAGCTCGACGGTGCGAGTGTGCGTCGTTGCCTCGAAGGCGTTGGAGCCGCCGCCCTCCGAGTTAGGCTTCTTGAGTATTGTGGGGTCGTCGTTGTTGACCCCGCTCGTGTACTTGGCGAGCTCCTCCGCGTGGTTGGCTTCTGCCGCTATGATGACATCGGCAAGCTCGGCGCCTTTGGCCTCACACTCGGCGGCCATGTCGGGGTCGCCATGGACCGTGATGATGTCGCATGGACCTGGGAGCTTCATCGCGTTGTACGCGTAGTGGGACGCTGCCATGAACTTGGCAAACACCTGTCGCCCCAAGTCGCAGTGGTAGGGGATGTTAAAGGGCACCAGCTTGAAGACGATCCGCTCAGAGCGGAAGTTCGCTGGAGTGCCGAAGGTGACTGGCAGCATCACCTTGCGGATCGGATACGCCTTCCGACCGGGGACGATGCCGTGTAAGGTGGTGTAGGTCGTCTCGATCGTCGACTGCGGGAGCCGCAGTTGCCTAAACGTGTCCAGGTAAAGAATGTTGATGGAGCTTCCGTCGTCCATCAGCGTCTTGGGGAGCCAGTAGTCTCCCACCTTGGGCTTGACCACCAAGGCTACTCGCCCCGGATATTTGATATGTGGCGAGTGATCTTTGCGACTCCAGGTGATCCGCTGCTCGGACCAGTTGAGGAATAGCGGGACGTCGACCTGGGACACCGTGTTGACGGAGATGGCACGGGCGATGACGACCTTCTTCTCGCGCTTGGTGCTGAAACCAGTGAAGGTGTGGAGCTACCCCACGTCGTTGCCGAATGCCCCGCCATTAGGCGGGTGGTTGTTGGGGTCTTCCCTTGCGCACCGTGCCTTCTCGATCTCCCTCAGCGAGTGGCAGTCGGCGGTTGTGTGCGTGGCGGGCTTCCCTTCCCTGTTGTGGAACACACAGGGCTGGTTGAGGAGAGCCGCGGGGTCGAACCTCGGCTTCGCCTTGTAATTACCGCCATCGCGATGCTGGCCTCCGTCGTGGCGGAAGCTCTTGGGCTCGCGCGGAGCATAGCCAGCGTTGGCGACGAAGTCGACTCGCCCATCACCGCGGCGCTTGCCGGTGAGGTGCGGTGACCCAGCATACCACTACATGATGTAGTATATTATAGTCGTTGACATAACACCAATGAAACACCGTTCACTAGTATTACATCCCTCAGAATGGCACAACAGAAACACAGCGGGTCCAATACATGGCCAGAGGTTATAGCTCACTCTTTCCATAAGATCTAGAGAACACTCTAGGTTAAAGAGAGAGAAAGAACTTCTTACGGAGAAGAATCAAAGATAAATAACGCAAGAATGATTATACTATTAAGTCTCGTATTCTGGCTAAGAGTTTGGCATTTCTGCTATTGCAACATACTACAGAAATAGGTTCTTCGGCTAGAGATTATATTCCTAACTAATTAGTAACTTCGTCTTCACTTGAGTAGAGGTATGTGTTGACTTCCTTGACTTCATTGAAACTCTTTAGCGGTTGATGATTCCTAGAGCATAACTTGGTGTAGACATCGTCTCATTGACTTCAGAATCTAGAAAGGGTTAAGAAGATACTTTGAGTACAAGTGTACTCATCAAATTCACTAGAAAAGGATTGTTTGATGCACTATAACTACTGCCACAGACCGTAGGTCGTAGGCAATGCAAGTTTTCATAAACATTTCTTCAAAGGTTGCTTTTATTTTGAAAAGCTATGTCCATCAGCCTTCACGGTTTTACCAGAACTTTCATGGAATTCCTTTCCTGCCGCGTTCGCAGCTCCTTCCCGGAACAGGGAGTAACAAGTTACAATTCTTACACTCTGCAGAGGTGCGTTACTTTACCCATGAGCGATCAACTCTTTGTTGCACAACCGGGCAGCTTATTCCCGTCCACAATTCCATGATGTGGGGCCTAGAAGATGATCCAAGCCAATCACTGCCCCCTTCGCGACCTCGCATGCCTCCTTGGTGTACATCATGCCCACATAAAGGATTACGACAATGGTTTGTACAAACCGTTAGATGTCAGAACTATTGTGGGACGTTGAGGGTTACCACCCATATGCTGCATATCCTCTACGAATTACCAATTAATATGCATGCTTCGAGGATAACAGCCACGACCTGCACATCCGGCTTCATGCGATAGGAAGAAGATACAGCTGACTTCTCCGTCCCATTCCAAATCTCATGGTCAACGCGTAATATACGGCGCAAGAATCACCGGCGACATTGGTTGTTAAGTCCTAGGTGATATAGTTCTGAACAGTGGTATTCCAACTGTCAGATTTAATAGATTAGCTGATCACCCTGGATCAGTAACCAATAGTTCACAATATTATCGAAATAATGTTTTTAGACCTTTTTCAAATGCAGGTGTTATCAACACTGGATTTGTAAAATACTTTATAGAAAATAAAAAAAGGACATGAGCAAGTGTGAACTTGCCTTTTGTGATTGCAATATTATGCACTCACGGTCTTCGAGTCAATGTATAAGATCCAAAATCTGAAATCAGCATCATTGGTCCGGTAAGGACTAATGTTTAAAGAAACAATATGCTTTTATGCATAAGTAATGTGATGCACGTTCTAAACGCGAATCCCGGGGATAACGTTGTTCTAGGGTTTGGATTCCGGAAGTAATTACTTTGGAATGTGTGGTCCTTTTAGATAGGTTTCACATTCGTGCTTCTAATGGAGCTTATAAGTGTTTATGAGCAACACATATGTAGCAATAAAATATATACTTATGAAATACTATTCAAAATTGCTTATATAAGAGTTCTTGTTTGAAGTGGCAAAAAGAATAACCTTCGAAGAAAAGGTTTCTCTTCTAAGGTCTAAACAAGCTTTGTGGTTAGTTAGTGGTGGTTGATGTTATTTGTTTGCTCAAATGGTTTAGCTTGAGTTGCTTTTTAACTTAACTACTTCAGACCAAAGTTAACTATAAAACATATAGTAATGTTTATTGTATTATATTTAGATTCTTGGTGACTAAAGTTAACTTTAAAATATAGATAGTTTTTCAAGTATAACACTTATAACATTTGTACTTTGGGTATCTGAAATGTTTTCTTTAAGTTACTTAAGAATAGTTATTCTTTCTCTTGGTGTAATGGTTTCTTGATTTTATAATGGAGTCGTATCATTTAGCTTTTTTTTAAAGGAGTGGTTGTGGTTTATAAACCAAAATATAATATTACTTCACTACAAATGGACTTATTATAATGCTGGGGTAGTTTTTGTAATCTGGTGGGTAAAGTAGATAGAAATGATCTAATTTATTCACAAGTTGTTCTTTAGGGTTATTTTATTAGGAATAGGAATCCTTTTAGAATGTAGTCTTCACTTAAGGTTGAAGATAATTCTAAAATAAAAACATTTATAATGTTTTAAACCATTATGGCTTCATATTATTGATATTTAAGACTAATACTATTTATTAGACTTATTTGACTTATTTTTGAAATATTAATAAATTTTATTTATCCTTATATGGATTATTAATGGAGTAAATAAGTTTAAATTTGAGTTATTAAAGTATTTGAATTTTTATTTAACTCAAAAGTGGAATATTAGAATTTTAACATGTATATATTATTTTTGTGATCATTTTGGTATATTATATTTATTTTTGTGATTTATAAATAATAAGATATGATTTTTATAATATTTATTACTTTGTAAATATTTAATAAATAATAAATACTTAATTAAGTTGAATTATAATGTATGATTATAATTTTAAATGGTAATTCTTAGTTTTCTAAGAGTTTTGGTACTTTATTTATATTTTTCACATTTACCATTATTTAAATTTCAATTATCAAAGTTTTATTATTTATAAAACCTTTGTTAAATAATATTTATTAAAATAATCATCATAATAATATTTGATAATAGTTTTAAGTTATAGATTTTATTTTTCTAAAAAAATTCATATATTATACACATTTTTCTGAATTACAAAACAAAAGTTATTAATTAAACAAGATTTAATCATTTATTTGATTTTTGGAATATTAATAATTAAGTTTATAACATTTTATCTATTTATTTAAACAGGAAATACTTTTTACATCGTACCTAAACTTAGCCTGAGTCATTGACTAGTGGGCCATTGTCCACCTCAACTCTCAGGTTTAGAAAATACATTTATTACTAACCCTTCCTTGACCCCCCAGTCAATGACATATGGGCCCAAGGCCATGTCATCAGCCACGCGGGCAAAGACTAGTCAAACGAGCTAACATGGTTCGATCATGAGGTGAGCATGACGTAGCGATGGCGTCAGCACCACCACTGCCGTCAGTGGTTGGTCGTCGGCGACGATCTACTGCGCCCTAGCAAGCGAAATCAGCCTAGTTCAAATCAGTGCATCATGCTGAGTCCTAAAGTGGCGGCGCAACTCGGGAATGGTCATCGGAGCCTCAGCTCCGACGGTGGCCGACGATGGCACACGGTGAGACGACGATTTACAACGAGATCAGGCGATTTAAGGATACGGGAAGGTTCAGGAAATCACCCTGATGATGATAGAGAGGTCGGCGAGGACAGGCGCGGTCGGAGGCGAGCTCTCTGACAAGATTTCTGACGAACTGCTGCGAAGAAGAACGGCCAAATTCATCCACACCGGTGCTCCCCTTGATGCATGATTTCTCTCAGAGGATCAACAGAGGACGGTGCTTCTCCATGGTTGCTTGGAAGGGTGTGGGGAGATGTGGTTCGTCGGCGAGGTGTGGCTCCGGTGAGCTAGGTTTTCGGCCCCATTCAAATCAGAGAGGATAAGGATGAATTGAGGATATGGATTGAGGTAAGGCATCGCGGTGGCCTTCTTATCCATCTCTGGAATGGCGGCGAGCATCTTGGCGCACAGACGGCAATGACGGCATCGGGCGGCGGCGACTCCGCCAGCGAGCTGCCTGTGTGCGTGAGGATGACGACGATGTATCTTTTACGGATAACCCCCTGGCAATTCTTTTAGCTCAACCCGCGGTCCTCCTTTGGTCCCACTTGTCAGTCACAGATGGAAACGAGTTGGGCTGGTTGCTGGGCTATTGTTGGCTGCACACGGGCGTTAGGTAAGCAGGTAGGGTTGGGTTGTGGCCAGGTAATGTTTTTTTTAATTTTACTTTTTTCTATTTTCTGTTTTCCTTTTCAGATTTGAATTTGACTTAGATTTTGAACTTTTATTTGTAGGATTTCTTTGTTGGACAATTTCAATAATACTAAAATATGTTTAGCATCATTTGTGAACTTTTATTATATAATCTTTTTATATTTCTTTTATTTGCTCTATATGAACCCCCTTTTTAATAATTTGTAGATAGTTTTCTTATTATTTTACTCTCCTCCTTTAGTTATGGATTTCTAAATGATATATTCTTATTTGTTTATAACTTAGCTCTATTTGGCTCATAGTTTGGATAGAAACTTTTATATGTATAAAGATCCTATACCATTATTTGATGCATGAAATATAAAAGACATTGATATGGTTAATACTACTCCCATTAATTTGGAAAATTACAATGTTTATAATCAATTGTGATCAACAAAGAAGTTTAAGGTTTTGAATTATGAACATTTACTCTAGGATTTAGGGTTTTCAATATACTTAGATTCCTTTATGGATATAAGTAAAGAATTAATAACTAAGCATATTGTCTTCTATTTGTGATACTTGATGACATCACCTTTTATAATAGAAAGTTATAATTAGAATGTTTTATATAAAGGAATTGATAAAGATACTTCTAAGCACATATAATTATGATAATTGGAATAAACAGAGATGTGCTTATGTGATTTGTTATAGGGAAATATTTCTATAAAGTGATATGTATATAAAATGATTGATCAATAACATGAAATGGATATTCTACTTGGTTTTAAGATTTAGAGTTGATTGCTTACCAATAATTACTATCTTCCATAATTCATAATTCTAGACTTCTTTTTAAGGAATTCCTTTCCTAGATATACTACCTTTTTCTATCTATCATCATGAGTTAACATGATGAATTTTTTACTTCACATGAATATTCTGATTCACCTATTATTCTTCTAAACTTATTGATAAATCCATTGAGTTGATACTAAAGTATTCATAACTTCCTCATATCATGGCTTGGTTGTATTTACTACTCTACAGTTGATAGCCTTCCATCCAACGAATAGTTCCTTCAAACTCTACTCATAATCTTCCTTAATCATTCATCACTAATGTTTCTCTAATAGTTGTATGCATCCAACTACCTTTCTCTAAAGTTTACTATCCTTTAAAATGAATAACACCACTTCTAAAACTCTATGCTACACTAGCTCTAATTGAATGATATCATCCTATATTCATTTTACTCCAATACCCCACACTCCAACCCTAAATCATATTTATGTGGCTTGTAATGACTACACTAGGATAACTTATCTCTACTAGGGTTTCAATCATGTTTTATCCACCAATACCACTTATACATGATATAAGTACTCAATCTTGGTGAATAAGGCCTGATCATTATAATCTTTTGATCCTTTATGGTTTAGGTTTCCAGTTGGCTAATCAAGGCCTCCATTCATACAACATTGCAGTTGTATAATAATTATCTTTTGTTTAGCTCTATTGCATTAAGAGATATAATTCATTGACTATACCTACTTGATCCAATAGGACTACTCCTGGTAACTATCTTTAGTATTCATCCTAGGAACCCTCTGTGTTATCAAATATATCTTTATTTCAAATAACTCTTCTATCCAACCAGGAGTGAGTTTAACTCCTTCTATTATCACATTGATTGGATTCTCTTCAATCATTCACATCCTATAAATGATTTCTAAAGCTAGCATTACTATTTATCTCTACTTAGTTGTTTCTTTATAGACACTTAAATGTGAGATATGTTCTAGTCAAGAGTTGGTAGATTGAGAATTGGCGAATCAATAATTGATTTCTCCTCATTGATGAACAGTAGTGAAAGGATAGAGATGTCGCCTAGAGGGGGGGTGAATAGGCTATTTCAAAACTATTACGGTTTTGGCTTGATAGAATGCGGAATTAAACTAACGTTTATTTTACAAGCACAAAACCTAAATACACTAGGCTCAACTAAGTGCACCAATAACAAATTAAGCTAAGCAAGATAGCACAAGATAAATATACCAAAAGTGATAAGAAAGATATAAGTACTTCAAGCTCGATGGCTATCACAAGGAAAGTAAGCTCGGATATAGAGATAACCGAGGCACGCGGAGACGAAGATGTATTCCCGTGTTCACCACCTTTGGGAAGGGGGCTACGTCACGTTGTAGAGGTGTGAGGTTCCACGAAGGATTCCTCACGCGCCACAAAGGCTTACCTTATTCTCCCAGTCTATCCCACGAAGGAATAGGCCCTTTCCTTATGGATAGCTTTTCCTCCACTCCAGAGATGGCAAGCTCCACAACCACTTCACAAGCTCCACGAAGGAGAATCCCGGGTCTCTTCACAATCTTCCACGAAGATAACACCGTGGCACCAACCGCAAAGCCAACTAGGAGGTCACCCTCCAAGAGTAACAAGCTCACGGTCTCTCACTCGAACAAATCGTAATGGAGAGCTCAACACTTATGCAAGAATGCAAAGCAAGACCACCAAGGGTGCTCAAATCCTTCACTCTCAAATCCCACCAAAGCAACAAGTGCTAGGGAGGAATTAGAGAGGAAGAACAATGGTGGAATTAAACCAATGACTCCAAGATCTAGATCCAATGGGTTCCCCTCACTTAGAGGAGGAATTGATTGGTGGGGATTGTAGATCTAGATCTCCTCTTCCAAAGCCCTCAAAAAGATGCAAGAATCATAGGAGGGAAGGGGGAGGAAGCAAGCTCAAGAGGTTCAACAATGGAGGTCAATTTTGTGGTCAAGAACACTCTAAAACGTTTGGAGAACAACCCCCTTTTATAGTGGAAAGCAAATATGGACGTTGGGAGAAAACTGTGCGAATCCGGTTGAAAGTTCGGTTGGACCGGCTCCAGAACTGGATGGTTTGGTTCCTGGACCGGAAAACCGGATCTCAACCGGGATAAGGGTCAGTACACAGTCTCGGATAGACTCGGTATAGAAAAACCGAAAATCCCGGTTGAATCTCGGTTTTCCGGTGCTGGCACCGGACCACCCGGTCTGGGAGCCGGTTGAACCGGATCCACAACCGGGATGAAACTGACTTCACGGAAAACACAATAAATTTTGCATCCGGACTCCGATTTCGATGATCTTGGGCTTGTTTTGACGAGGACAAAAGGCTCTAAAAGATTGTACAGAGAAACATCATATCCCAACAAAGGAGGATAGAACCAAATGAAGAAAGGTAAGAAGCCTCCCTAAATAAGAACCGATAAAACCTCCAAACTCGAAAACGCCATAGAAGATGCATACAAATTCCGTTTTCGATGAAATTGGGCTTGTTGAAGAGCTAGCAACAAGCTCAAGAACCTCACATGGATAAACACCAAGAAGCAACAAAATAGGGAGATGCAAAGTATGCAAACGATTGAGATCCCTATGACGATGTGATCAAGTTACACAACCGAGAGCCCCTCTTGATAGTGTGACTATCTATCCTATAAACCGGTCTCCCAACAACCACCTTGAGACTGGTAAAAGGAAAACCTAGCAAGGCCATACCTTTGCCTTACGCATACCGCTTGATCTTGATGACAACTCTTCAAGCTCCACCCAAGTCGGAATGCAACACTTGATCATTGTTACTTCATGAAGACTCCTAATTTCCTCCCCCATACACCACTATGGGATAGCTTCATTAATACATGTCTTCACATGTCCATTATCACCAATATGGATGGCAAGCTTCAAGCAGATGATCTTCTTGAGATGCTTATCTTGAACTTGCCCTTCTCAACCTTGATGACGATCACCACTTGATGTCATCCTCTCATGGGCTATATAATATCTTCATTTTTGAAGCATGCCCATGGAAAAATACATGTCCCATATAGAAAACACAAAGGAAAATATATAATGGGTTAGTTCATGATGCATAATTGGCAAGGCTTACCATACCACAAGACCATGTGGTACATTCTTTATGCTTCATGTGTTGACCAACTTGAAATCACTCTTCACTCTTTGTATTGGTCAACCAAGTATCTTCTCGTGATCCATCTTAATATCTTGAGGTACATAAGGAACTCTTCATTTGATTACATGCTCTAAATCTTAGTCAACCATAGCTCAACTAATGAGGCTATCATGACACCAACTTAGAGCCATATCTTGAATTCTTCTATTGAGATCACACTCTCAAGATCTTGATCATATCATATTCTTCTCTTCAACTCGATGATTTTGATGCCAATACTCAAGGTATATCTTTATCTTCATGGCATCCATACTTGAATCCAACACATGGACTACACGCATGACCTATGGAATATACCTTCATATAAAACTCAATGAAAACATTAGTCCATAGGGATTGTCATTAATCACCAAAACCACACATAGGGGCAATTACCCTTTCAAGTAGATATTAGAATATAACTCAATAGGGATTATAAGGATTGATATGGAAAGAAAGATATAGGTGAATGATCTAAACTTAGTTTCTTTCCTACTCAAACTTACTTAAGAAGTAGGGTTAGATATTACCATGATACTCAGGGTATATGCAGATGAGATTAAGATATAGTTGTTAAATTCATATTTGATGTTATATCCTCTAACTTGGTACTCATGAGTGATTATAATGAATACTATAATATGATCACCTAATGATCAAGTATAATTCACATTGTATTAAGGTTTAACTTTTAGTACATTTGATCTACCCTTAGATCAAATATCCCTTACCCAAAATAAGGTTTTAGCAAAGGTCTTAGTGAAACTTATCGCAGTCAACTTGATGATATACTTCAATTCCATCAAGTTAAGAGAAGCTTCAATCAATTTGACAAGTTCTGTTTTAAAAGCGCGAAAATTATTTGGATTTTCTATGCATGAATGCAATCCACACATCTGGGTTCAGCTTATTTCTAAGCTCTAATGCTGGGATCTTACATGAGGCGAGTGTTGCTGTAGCGTATCTAGGGTCGTCTCCCGTTGTCTTGGCTGCTCATGCGATGGTTTCCTCCCGACTCGTCGTCTGTTTCTTGGTTCAGGTCCTCCTCCGCGTATCATTTGGCGATCTCGAGGAGGTCTCGTATGTTGTCGAGTGTTTTGTACACCCGCTTGAGCTTGGCGACCAAGGGCTCGTAGCGGCACGAGGTCTTGAAGCAGTGAATCGCAGTGTCCGGGTGGATGCCGTCTGCATTGTACCGCAGGTCCTGCCACCTCTAGACCCAGCTTCGGGTCGACTCGCGTGGTCCTTGGACGCATCGCTCCAGGTCCTCGATGGTGGTGGCGCGGGTGTAGGAACCCTCGAAGTGCCTGACGAAGGCGTCACGCATTTCCTCCCAGGAGTCGATGTTGACTGCGGGGAGGGTGTTGATCCATTGCCGGCACGCTCCCTCCATCATCAGGGGGAGGTAGCAGGCGGCGAGCAGGTCGGTGTGGCCGGCGATTCCCATCGCCATGGAGTACGTGTCCAGCCACACGGAGGGGTGTATGAGGGGTTGTACTTCTCGATCTCCTTTGGCGCTTTGAATTTCGTTGGGTACTTTTCACCTCGGATCATTGGTCCGAAGCACTGGGGACCGACTCGACTAAGCGATCCCCTTGGCTCGCCATCGCGGTGACTGGTGAGGGTGTGCCTCAGGTCATCAGGCTGGCATGCGCGCCGGCTCTGGTTGTTAATGATGTGGGTCTGCGTGTCGACTGGCTTCCCGTTGGCAGCGACCATGTTGTTCGTCGGTCGCGGGTCGTTGATGGAGAGTGTCGCGTTCGCGGGTCGCGGTTGGAGCTGCAGGGGCTGGGGGTGGGAAATTGAGGGTGTTTGCCATTATCGGGCGGCCGCTCGAGGCCACCCTGCCATCGATGAGCGGAGTACACGTCCCGCGTTCGCTTCCCGCAGCTTACGCCGATAGCCTTGGCGGTAGGGCCTGCGCATCTTGGATATGCAGGGCACCTTCCCCGGTCACGCTGATGTTGTCGACCACGGCTCGACTCCCGATGACGTTGTCCATCGGAGTGGAGAACAGTGGGAGGCCGTTCGGGTCCCGCTCCTGCGCGGAGATCATGATCCTTGGTTGGTTTGGAGGGGGCGTGCAGCCGGGTGGTGGTGGGGGAGCGCCGCTTGCTGACGCGCCTGGAGGTGGTCGAGCACTTCCTCCTGGTGGCGCGTTCTCGCAGATCATGCGATCGGCCGCGCAGGCTGGGTCGTTCTTGTCGTTGAAGTTCAGGGCGCGGACCTGAACGGAGGGGTTCAGGCGCGACCTGATGCGGAGTTGGTGGTAGCGCGAGAGTTCCTGCGCTGTTGCCTGCTCGAGGCGAAATTTTTCGCGTTCGGCTTGCTCCTTGCGGACCGCGTCCGCCAGTCGCAGGCGGAGTTCTTCGACCTCCATTGCCGTCGCAGTTGGCAGGATCGGCGTGGAGAATGGATCTGGTGGGGCGTCCGCGCCGTTCGCCATGTAGGTCGCGACGTGGCGACCGGATCCGGCGTGGAGGTCGCCGGAGTTCTCCGATCCGGAGTCGGAGTCGAAGATCCCAAGGATGGAGGGATACTCGAAGTCCCCTATGTTGGAGACCTGGGTGATGGAGCCCACGAATGACGCGGCGATGATGGATCCGGCGACCGACTCTGGGGTCGCTGAGTCGGCGTCTTTGTTGAGGGCCGCGTCATTCGCGACCATGATGGTTTCGTCCACGTTGTTGTTGGCCGAGTCATACTCGGAGGCGGGGTGGTGGATGGTGCGGACCTGACTCTCAGAGAGCCGATCGTGTGGTGGCGACTCGCGGATGCGAGCCGAGTCCTTCGAGACGATGACGTCGGTGAAGCCGACGAAGAGGCTGATCGTGCCGACCGGCATGATCACGCTGTGCGTGACGGGTCGCGCCGCCGGGACGTAGCTGCTCGGCAAGATCTAGAGGATCTCGCCGATCGCGATCATGTGGCCGGTGGTGATCGTCTCATTGATGGGCAGATTGGATCTAGCCGCAGAACACCGGCCTGACCAGCCAGACCCCATGGTGGGCGTCACTGTCGTGGGAATGGTCACGGCAGATGCTGAAATCGGCAGCGAGTAGTAGAACAAGGGGCAAGAGCGGCCAGCCATCTGCGGTGCGAGATAAGGGCAGAGACACAAGGGTTTACCCGGGTTTCGGCCCCCCGGAGGGTAAAGACCTACTCCTGCTTGATTGTATTGATGAGAGAGTACAAAGAGTGAGCTCAACGACTAGGCGGCGAGTCACATGGGGTGTATGATGGAATGCGTCCTCTATGCGTATCCTAGGGAGGTTTATATAGTCTCACCTCGCTAGGGTTTACAGATCTAAAACCGAATTAGTTAAGGATTTGAAGGATAGTTGACCTAATCCGACTGGGCCTAGCTACGCTTTTGGGCCTCTAGCCTCCAGTCGCCTGGTTCCTTGTTAAGCCTTGATCCAGTCGCCGTCCTGCAGGCCCACTCGCTGGCAGCTTGGACCAGTAGGAAACGTCCTGCTGGGTATACCCCACTCGGCCACTAGTGCAGAGCCCCCCTTTAACTCCGGTTGGGAGGGCCCTCTAACAGCGGTTCCCCAACCGCTGTTGAGGGTTCGGTGTTAGAGGGGGGGCCTTTAACACCGGTTCTTATACGAACCGGTGTTAAAGGGTGGCGCACGTGGGGCTGCCGCAGGCCTCAGGCCCCCCCTTTAACACCGGTTCGTATCTGCAACCGGTGTTAAAGGTTCTTCTGCCGCGGCAGAGATTTAGGCCATTTTCCTGCTGCGGCAGAGTTACGCGCAGGCGACCGCCTCTGCTCGGGCGTATTTCTGGAGGAGGAGGCGAGGGAATCGATCGAGCGGTATACACATAAATCGTCATCGGTACATACGAGTACATGAATAATTAAGCAACTATTATTATACACAAACATCGTCATCGGCACATACATCTTCATCGGCACATACATCGTCGCGTTCATTTTGGTGGATATCTAAAGAGTTCTCCGCCAGCGTGAAGACCTCATCAAGTATGAACCCGCCAATTCCTCTTGAATGGCTCGTGCGTTCAAATGGTAGGAGTTGGTCCGCATCCGCTCGATCTGAATATATATGAAGAATGGCCCGTCAATATATATATAAGAATAAAACTCAACACAATTGATGGTAATAAAATAATGTTGTGGACTTTGTTTACTTACTCTAAGTTGTTCTAGTGCGGCTTGGCCGTCAAGACATATCGTGTTGCTAATGAATTCGCAAACATAGTACCCACATAAGTTATTGCGTGTCCCCGATGCGCCGACTTTACGAGAATAGAGAGTTCAATCAAAATAATAATCAATAAATCATGATATAATGGAATTGGAAGCTAGCTAGTATTACTTACATTTTGGTCTACAAATTTTAGTTCTTCCCGACCATTCACCCACGGCCCTGTGAACCTTTTCAAACCCCGTCCGACAAAGAAAATGGATAAAGGAGTAATTAATTACTTATTGTCACGAAGTTGCCGATCTAGTGCGATAATATGATTGAAATTACCTGGAGCATCTCTCTAAAGTCTGCCCATAGCTCTTTTTCTTTTAGAACGAGTCCATGACAAGGACTTTTCTGAGTCGGGTTGAATGACTAGCGAATAAAGTGGAACCTACACGCATAACTCATCATCAATTACACTTAACATCGAGTAAGCCGAAACAGAATGTGTACAAGAGAGAGGGTAACAGTACTCACGAGAAGTTGTAAGGCAATAGTATTTCCCTTTTGGTTTGTTGTCTCAGTAAAGACTTTAGCAAGTAATCTTCTGTTTGCCCGGGTTTGTCTCTTACCACTTGTTCATGAACTCTATTTGGGTCAACGAACCCAATGTCAAAAGGGCCTCCTTTCATGCATTCCATAACCTTTTTCCTGCATAATAGTATATACATATATGGTGAGCATATATATATATACATGCAATTAATGAAGTGAATGAGATGAGATAAAAATTACAGAAATAGTACTTACACACAATAAAGGCTGATGGCAGATTTGTCGAGTTCCTTCTGATTGAATAGAAAATGCAAGTATTGAATGTTGAAGTCGATTGCGTCGTCTCCGCACAAGATCTCTTATATGCGCCGTGATCCATTCTACCTTTCTCGTCTTGTAGAAATCAAGGTACCACTTGTGCAATTTTCGCATCTTTGTTGGTAGAGTCTTGAGCTCCTCTTTCTTGACGAGATTCTTCCCATACTTCCATGGCTGTATGGGGTTGGCATCGCATTTGGGCAAGCTGTCTCCCATGACGTTCAAGTATGCAATGTAAGTCATCCCCATCTCATTGGCCTTTCTTTGTAGCTCTTCCTCGTAATCATTTACGGGAGGAGCGTCTCGTGTGTCGAACATTTGGAGCGGGGCACATGATTGGTTTTCCTGCTCTCCGAGCATGGGAACTGTTTTCTGGGGTGCCTCACGACTGCTACTTTCAGTCTCCCTACGGCGCCTTGCATCCGCCTTCAAAATCTGGCGCTCTTAGTCCGGCACAAGTGGGGTTTCAGGTTTCAAAAGATTATTGTAAAAATTCTCCACCACCGCCGAATCTATTTTCTCCTTTGGCTCGGCCTGTCTAGGTGCAAAGAATTTCTTGACCTGTTCTTCCGAGATCCTATTGGTCTCCTCGTCGCTGCGATTCCACGGTAAAATCGGCAATGGCTTGGCGGAAGGCTGCGGGACATAGTTTTTTGAACTCTTTGGCGTACGGTTTCCTGCGGATTTCTTTGTGGCGTTACTCGATGCTCCTCGTGGCGTGCTCTTCGCTTCGCCGAGGAGATGGATGAAGCACCGGAGATGGCCGACGAGGAGATGGCTGCCGCAGAGATGGTGACGAGGAGATGGCTGCCAAGCAGAGATGGCTGACGGGCGGAGATGGTTGCTTGCCGGAGATGGCTGCCAAGCAGAGATAGCTGAAGCGGCTCGCGATCACGACGGCGAGACGGCGGGTGCAGTGACCTCAATTTGGAAGCACAATGTGTTCCTTCTTCCAAATAATGGTTGTTTTCACCGCAAATTTGAGTTGAGTTTCCCTTCACCGTAGCATGGTCAAGCTGTGCTTCCTCATATTCCTTCACAACCTCATACACCACGACGACAATAGCATAGCCATCTGGAATTGGTCGGCACCACCAGCCATGTGGAGGTAAGGCATAGCCGCAGCCACCTTAATGGATAAGCCCATTAATCTCACATGCAGCTCAGCGTGTTCGCTCTCCGTGATCTCGCCCACGGGTATCGAGGACCCGTCATTTCAAGCGTGGCTGCACGTTCTCCGTGGAAGCCACACTGCTTTTCAGAGTCCGGGCGCGGCAGCTTCCAATGCAGGCTCTTCGTGCTGAGATGGGCCGGTAGCTTGATGGCTCATTGTGCATTCACTTGTGCTCGCAGCGCCGTAAGTGCATGTTCTATCTGTGTCATCCGCTCAGACGCTCTTTTTCTTTTCTCCGCGCCATCTGTAAGAGTCGCCCGATGGCAACCCATCCTTCCATGTCATACCCCCGTGCCTCGTGCATGTCCGGTGTTCTTTTTACCGGCGGCGTGTGAGCTGGTCATTCTCTGCTCGGGATGGAAGGTCTGGCGGATGTTTCCTCGTATGCCGTGATGAGTTCAGTGTGGGTTTGGCAAGGATGGTTGGGAAGATACACAATCCTGCTTCGGGTCCAACCTTGCCCGATTCCAGAGAACCAAGTCTTTGCACGTAGGTCCTACCCATCTGTCGTGGTGTGATCCCTCTCGCAGGCCTTCTCAGCTTCCTCCCACTTAGGCCTCTCGAGATATGTAGCCACCGACCCGTCCTCGGTGATATTCCTTCTTGGGGCATTAAGCGTATTGGTTTCGACCTCTTTTTAGCTATAGCACTTTTTTATATGTCTCAAATTCGCCGTTGAGGTCTTATCTTCGCATAATATCGTCTTGAAATTTGGAGTCTCGCCAGAATTGACAAATTTGTTCAATTTTGTCTTCCAGTTGCGAAAAGCGTCAGCCATCTTCTTTAGAGTCCACTCTTTGAGCTTTTCCTTTATAACCGGGTTGTTTTCATCCTCCTCTGGCGGAAGGGTGAAATTTACCAACAACAAATTCCAAAGCATTTCTTTGGATCTGTCATCGACAAAGGTACCGTCGCCCTTCTTTGGCTTATTCCAATTTTCAATTGTGATTGGGATTTGGTCCCTAACAAGAACTCCAGCCTGACGTACAAATTTGTCTGCGGTCTTCTTGGGCTCCATCGGCCTGCCATCAACACGGACTGCTTCGATCGTGAACTTTGCACGATCTTTCAACCGCTGGCTCGCGCCTCGCTTGCTCTTTTTCGTAGAAGAAGATGGTTGTTGGCTGGTCGATCCAGAGGGCTAAAAGAATAAAGAAGCGTTAATTAATACATGTAGAAGAAGATTGTTGGTGGAAGTCAGCAGAGGCTTAATCAATGCATATACCTCGCCGGACTTTGTAACCATTAAATTACGTTCACCGGAGTCTTCATCTTCTCCATGACTAGTACTTGAGCTGTCGTCATCATCTCCCTCCAAGTTCAGATATTGTGAGGTGTCCTCATCAATAATGTTCTCCATTATTTCTTCTTCAAGGTTTCTACTAAGTGGATCCATAGTTTCTAAAACAATAATATTATCTAGAGTAAGAGTGTAAACATTCAAGTGGACTTGGATTCATACACAAATATACATATTATTCATACCAAAATACACAAATAAATATACAAATGAAATTAAAACCCTAAGGATTCTTGATCATTTTAAACGAGTTCCGAGGGGTCGAAACCCTAATCAGGATGAGTCAGAGGTCCAATTTGTATACAAGTTTTAATCTATGCATGTAGTACAATTTATATTAGCCGGTGAAACTACGTTGCCCGCGAACCCACCCGGCTTGACACCCTATCGATACTACTACTCCCTCCATAATTACATGTCATCTTAGTTTCGAGTTTCCCAATTTTGACCATCAAGTTCACCACCAACACTAAGTAAACAATATTATCGATGTTACAACATCAGAAACTTTACTCAAATATGAATACACGACTACATCTTTTATACGTCACACATATTCCCCACATTATTCACATTGTTCACATTATGCCGCCAACTTTGACACATTGTTCACATTGTGCCGCCGCCGACTGCCAGACGCAGAGGCGTGGACGGCGGCTCCGACGGCGAGGGCGAGGGCGGCTGCTCCAAGGGCGAGGGCGGCCGCTCCGAGGGCGAGGGCGACTCCGACGAGGCTGTCGTGTCGCCTCTCTCTGCGCGCGGATGCATTATAAAATAATTGCATTTTCAATTATTTAATTTTAAATTATTTTTTGGAATATTATAAAACCATTTGCATTTTTGGAATTTACATAAACAATTTTCTTAATTAGAAAACATTTATGGAAATGTTTTTGTCGCCATGATAGGGCCCACATGTCGTATTTTATTATTCAAAAAATAATTCAGAAATAATAAAAGAAAAAAATTGCATCACCGACGTCAAATGGAGCTCCTCTCGGTCGATCTTGCTCGGTTGGGCTGGTTGGAAAGAGGAGGTCGAGGCGACCTAGTGGCGGCGCCTCCCTTTTTGGTCGCCGGAGAACAGAGAACGGCGAGGAACTGCGGCGGTTGGCGGCGGTTACACGATGCGGAGGCGATATAGACCGTGAGGGAGGAAGAGAAGATGTGCCTGAGCACCAGAGGCTCACCAGGAAGCCGATGGTGGGGTAGACGAGGTCGAGGAAGGTCGGGGACGCTGGCGTTGTCGATGGCGAGCGGCGGACAGAGGTGGGTGATAGGGCCGACGATTCAGGGCACCCACGGACGATTCCACCCACACTCTCCGAGGGCGTTGGCGGCCGGCGGTGACTTCTCTCTGCTCTGATGGGCGGTGGCGGTGGCGGCGCTTCTCTCTGCTCCGATGGCGCGCGCGCGGTGGCGGTACGGTGGCGGTGGCGATCTGGCTGCTCTGGGGTGAAGAAAGGAAGGGGAAGGTGAATTTAATACCCCCCCCTTTAACACCGGTTCGTGGCTGGAACCGGTGTTAAAGGGGGGGATTCGCTTATTCTTGATCTTTAACACCGGTTCCAGCCACGAACCGGTGTTAAAGGAGAATCGTTGCCACAGATGTTATTACCACCCCTTAAACCGGTTCCAGCACGAACCGTGTTAAAGGTGTGTGAAGCGAAATAAATGCCCTTTAACACCGGTTCCATGCGAACCGGTGTTAAAGGGGGGACATTTATTTCATGCATTAAAGGGGCATTTTAATTCAAAAAATATGATATGAATTTAGAAAATTCATATATTTTTCATTTCAACTCAGAAAAATATGAATAATATATCATAATTTTCAGAAAAATAATATCTATCCATTCATGTAAATCATTTTATATTTACTTTACATGAAATTTTTTAAAATAATTAAAACACTTACATATAAATTTTGATTATTCAATTCAAACAAAAATAAATTGTTAAATCCTAAAACTTTGAACATAAGAAATATTAAGCATCTAAAAAATGATTTTTATTAGATCAAATCATATTTTAATGCCGCATCTTTTGTATTAACATTTTTGAATTGATTGGATATTTAAATGTCGCATCTTTTGTATACACTTGAATCTCACCAAGCCTCGCTCAACTTGCATTGTTTTTTGATAAAATAGCATATTGTGAACCTAAAAATGTGTTGGTGGTTTTTTGAATTAGCCATTTGGTGGTTTCTTCACAAAACCGTTCGTTTTTTATGCTCGGAAAATAGAAAATGCCTTTTTGGTGCGATAAAAAGGAAAACTCCTCTTGCAAACTATGCCTTGATTCTAGCCATAACATTGGTCATTTGACCCGAAAGCCAAGAAATCTCGAATGAGATAGGTCATTTTGAGACAGTTACATAAAGCCGAACTGGAACTGAAAATTAAGATACATAAAAGAACTGAAAATTAAGATACATGGCCAGATTAAGTAACAATCGGCCGAACTTGTTTCGGAATGTTGGAGTGATTCAGTCATGCTCCTGCCTACACCTGTAATACTCACCATCGTAGTCGCGCCATGCGCCGTCATTATCGCTGCGTCGGTCGCCGTAATTGAACCTCTGGAGAGTACGCGTGGGCTGGACTTGAGGGTAGCGTGTGGGCTGGACTTGAGGGTAGCGCAGACGGGGGTTAGAGTCGGCGGCAGTGTCAAAGGCCATGACGCTCTGGAGAGTCCGACCGCGCCACCATAGCCGACGGTCGGCCTCGTTGAAGTTAGGAGGAGTTGGGCCTCCTCGTGCTGGCGGCGCCTCTCATGCCGATCCACGAAGAAGGCTTCCCAAGTAGGGAAATAGTCGGGATGCCATCCGGGATTCCTCCTGCTCGGCGTGAGCTCGGTAGTAGTGGTTCGTGATGGCCATCTGGCGCCACACCTAGAGGGATAGGAGGAACTGCACGCCTCCGACGCCAAAGATCCATTGACGGGGACACGAGCCGGCGGGCGGGGGGTAGTTCGGCGCAGCGCCTCGCCTCCCAGGGGTTAGTGCTACGGTGGAAGCCATGGGAAAGAGTGATGAGGTTGCAGATATGAGTCTAGAGATGTGCAATGACAATGGAGGCCAACCCCTACATATATATATAGTGAACTAGCGGGAAGCGGAGGAAGAATCTGGAAGAAAAATGGCGGGAAGAAAAATGGCGGGAAAAAATGGCGGGATAAAACTTTAGTCCCAGTTGGAGACACCAACCGGGACTAAAGATGAACCTTTAGTCCCGGTTGGAGACACCAACCGGGACAAAACACGAGTCAGCACTAATAATAGGGTGAGTGCATGCCGACATTATGTCGTATGCGGCGTGTACCTTGTCCGGATGGTGTCACCAACGGGACTAAAGATGAACCTTTAGTCGGTTGGAGACAACCGACTAAAGATGAACCTTTAGTCCCGGTTGTAGACACCATCCAAAGATAAAACACGAGTCAAGACTAATAATAGGGGTGAGTGTCGACATTATTTTGTAAGTGTCAACTCTATGTCGAGCTGCTTGTACTATAAATAGGCATCCTTGTGAGTCCAGTCCTCCGGCCGGTTTGAGGCAGGGACACCACTACGGCCGATTTAGGAGAGATGACGAGCCCCTCCTCCGGCATCTCGAGAAACTGGTCATAGAGGCACTCTAATATGTGAAATTAGTTAGCTCCTGGTGTATTGATCTAGTTAGAGAAGTTACAAAGCTGCAAGATGGTTTCGAGAGCAGGACACCACTAGGGCGATTTCGAGGAGATGCCGACGGAGCCTAGTCCTTCGGCATCTCCAAGAAACTGGTCATAGAGGCACTCCCTAATATGTGACCGCGCGCGTTTGGAGATCAGATCTTAATGGTAAGTACGAATCGGGACAACTTCTTCTCATAGTCCCGGTACATCCACAAAACATGAGTAACACTCAAGACATGTATTAATATTAAAAACATGAACTAGAGTTACATAATATGAGCATGAACTTCTTGGCATATGCCCTTCCTTATGATCGCTTCAGACGTAACCATGGAGCATCTTCTTTACTTAACGGAATGCTTGGGTCAGTTTTCCGTGAAGGGCGGAATTTCATCAAACTTATTATAATCTTGACATGTCATCTTGTCCTCGATTCCCACGATGTTTCTTTTCCCGAAAGAACTATGTGACGCTTTGGCTCATCATATGATGTATTCGTTTGCATTTTTTTTCTTTTTTGGTCCGGAGGACATGTCCTTCACATAGAAAACCCGAGCCACATCATTGGCTAGGACGAATGGTTCGTCTAAGTTCTTCATAAGATTGTTGAGATCCACCGTTGTCATTCCGTACTTCTTGTCTACCTCAACCCCTCCTCCTGTTAGCTTGACCCATTTGCATCGAAACATGGGGACCTTAAAATTAGGTCCATAGTCAAGTTCCCATATCTCCTCTATGAACCCATAATACGTGGTCTTTTGCCCATTGTCTTCTGCTGCATCGGTTTTACACCAATTTTGGTTGGTGTTCTTTTTATCTTGGCCTATCGTGTAAAATGTATTCCCATTTATCTCGTACCCTTGGAAAGTACATACAGTCGAAGACGGTGTCCTGGCCAACAAGTACAGCTGATCCCCAACAGTGGTGTTATTCGTGAGAAGTCTTTGTAGCCAGACGCCAAAACTCGCCATGTGTTCACTTATAATCCATTCATCAGACTGCCCCGGGTGTTTGAGGCGTATTATATTCTTGTGTTCATTGATATACGGGGCAACCAAGATAGATCTTTATAAAACCGTGTAGTGTGCTTGATTGAGAGAATGCCTGTCCCTACATATCATTGCTTTACATCCTAGGGTGCCTTTTCCACGCAGTCTCCCCTCATGTCGTGATTCTGGAACACCAATCGCCTTAAGGTCAGGAATAAAATCAACACAGAACTCAATGACCTCCTCTGTTACATAGCCCTTGGAGATGCTTCCTTCTGGCCTAGCACGGTTATGAACATATTTCTTTAAGACTCCCATGTACCTCTCAAAGGGGAACATATTGTGTAGAAATACAGGACCGAGAATGGAAATCTCTTGTACTAGGTGAACCAGGAGATGCGTCATAATATTGAAGAAGGATGGGAACACCAACTCAAAGCTGACAAGACATTGGGCCACATCTGTTTGTAACCCTGGTAGGCTTTCTGGATCGATTACCTTCTGAGATATTGCATTGAGGAATGCACATAGCTTCACAATGGGTACTCGAACATTTTCAGGTAGAAGCCCCCTCAATGCAATCGGAAGCAATTGTGTCATAATCACGTGGCAGTCATGATACTTCAGGTTTTGGAATTTTTTCTCTGCCATATTTATTATTCCCTTTATATTCGACGAGAAGCCAGACGGGACCTTGATACTGCTCAGACATTAAAAAAATATTTCCTTCTCTGCTTTGGTAAGAGCGTAGCTGGCAGGAGTTAAGTGGCATCGTTTACCCTTCTCATTCTCAGGATGCATAGGCTCTTCAGGGGCCTTCAGACGTTGCCGGTCCTGTCGTGCTTCCGGTGTATATTTTGTCTTCCCATACACTCCTAGAAAGCCTAGCAGGTTCACGCAAACATTCTTCGTCATGTGCATCACGTCGATTGAAGAGCGGACCTCTAAGACTTTCCAATAGGGTAGATCCCAAAATATAGATTGCTTCTTCCACATGGGTGCGTGTCCGGCATCGTCATTCGGAACAGATAGACTGCCAGGACCTTTTCCAAAGATTACTTCTAGGTCCTTGACCATACCAAATACCTCCTCACCGGTACGGAGGACAGGCTTCCTCCGGGGTTCTGCCAGACGTTTGAAATGCTTGCCTTTCTTTCTTCGGATGCGAGTTCGGAAGAAATCGGCGATACCCTAGGTACACAACCTTCTTACATTTATCCAAATATACACTTTCGGTATCATCTAAACAGTGTGTGCATGCATTGTATCCCTTGTTTGTCCGCTCGAAATGTTACTAAGAGCAGGCCAATCATTGATGGTTATGAAAAGCAATGCTCGTAGGTCAAATGGCTCCCCATTGTGCTCATCCCACATACGTACACCTGGTTTGGCCCACAGCTGTAAAAGTTCTTCAACTAATGGCCTTAGGTACACATCAATGTCGTTGCCGGGTTGCCTCAGGCCTTGGATGAGCACTGGCATCATAATGAACTTCCTCTTCATACACAACCAAGGAGGAAGGTTATAGATACATAGGGTCACAGGCCAGGTGCTGTGACTGCAGCTCTGCTCACCAAAAGGATTCATGCCGTACTTAGACCAAACCTTAAGTTCCTTGCGCCACGTGCGAAGTCCGGTACTCTCGCCGACTTTTCTCCACCGTGACCCATCGGGGTGTCTCAACATCGCGTCTTTCTTACGGTCTTCCATGTGCCATCGCAACAATTTGGCATGCTCTTTATTTCTGAAGAGACGTTTTAACCGTGGTATTATAGGAGCATACCACATAACCTTGGCAGGAACCTTCTTCCTAGGGGCCTCGCCCTCAACATCTCCAGGATTGTCTCGTCTGATCTTATACAGCAGTGCAGTGCATACCGGGCATGCATGCAAATTCTCGTACTTCTCACCGCGGTAGAGGATGCAGTCATTAATGCAGGCATGTATCTTCTGCACGTCTAATCCTAGAGGGCAGACAACCTTCTTTGCTTGGTATGTACCGTCAGAAACTCATTATTTCTTGGAAGAAGATTCTTCATTTTACCAACAACTTTGAAAATGCTGTCGGTCACACCATTCTCTGCCTTCCATTGCAGCAAATCCAGTGTGGCACCTAGCTTTTTGTGGCCATCTTCGCAAGTTGGATACAACAATGTTTTGTGATCCTTTAACATCTGCTCCAGCTTCTCCTTCTCCTTTTCAGTTTCACATTCTTCCTTTACATCAGTAATGGCCCGACCAAGATCGTCATCAGCGGGCCCATCTGCTCCCTCTTGATCTTCATTATCTACCTCCGTTGCATTATCATCATATTCAGGATACATATTATGATAGTTTTCATCATCCTCTTCTTCTTCGTTGTCTTCCATCACAACCCCTTTTTCTCCGTGCTTGGTCCAACAATTATAGCTAGGCATGAAACCGGATCGAAGCAGGTGGGCGTGAATGGTTCTGGTATTTGAGTAGTCTTTCTTGTTACGACGGTGAACACGGACAGCACATAAAACCATTGTGACCACGGTTTGCATTAGCCACAACGATGAAATTTTGGAGGCCCGTAATGTACTCGAAAGTGCGGCGGTCACCGTACATCCATTGCCGATTCATCTGCATTAATATGTAGTATATATCAAAAAATAATAGGGAGATGACCATTTATATATATAGTACATCAATGACACATGAAACTATAGTTGCCGACCTCGACCGAGACGGAAAGAGCAACAAGAAAGCTTATTTTGAGCTCTCGGGCATTTCACCGAACACCTCTAGTGCATATGAAAAAACACAAACTAGCACTCTTCACACCCTATTGCTAGGCTCCAAAATGTGAAAGAATGGAAGAGTGGGTTGTGTCTGGGCTGGGGTGGTGTCTTATATAGCCCCCCCCCCCTTTAACACCGGTTCATGCCACGAACCGGTGTGAAAGAGAATCTGTGAACATGGTGCTGGGACCTTTAACACCGGTTCGTGGCACGAACCGGTGTTAAAGGGGGGCTCCTTTAATGCCGCAGGGGCCACGCTGGTACGCCCCCCCCCCCCTTTAACACCGGTTCGTAGAAGAACCGGTGTTAAAGCCCCTTTTCGGGATCAACAAAAGACCTCATTTCCACTAGTGGGCATATCCCCATTAATTTGCATGTGTAAACATTGATTTTTAAGTAAAATGTTACTCCCTCCCTCCGACGCATATTAGTTGACGCAAATTTGTCTAAATTTATATGAATCTAGACACTATTTAGTATAGGTTCATCCAAATTTTAACAACTCGAAGTCAACTAATATGGGTCGAAGGAAGTATATATTTTTTTCTCTCAATTCGCTCTACTAGCATTAAATGCCTCCTAAAGAAGTTTAGCTTTCTGTATACCACGGTTGTACTAACCTTGCAATCTTTGCTGAGTTATTTTAGTGCTGCCTTGCTAAGCTGATGTCCAGGAGGATTTCTTTCTTCTTTGCAGTTGCGGCATCTGCCTCTCTTTTTCATGGTATATTGTAGGTTATGGTCTAGTCTGAACTCTCTTTGAATGTTATAATCTAAAGATCAAAGGAGTACATTTTGGTTTACCTTAGTGATCTGGTAATGCACAAAACCTAATTTAAGTTCTAGACTTGTACATCCAGGCGAACACTAGTATGTTAAGTTAGGATCAGACCTATACAAGTTAAATTATGAACAAGCAGAAATAAGGTTCTGAAGTATTACATGCATTACTACTAATACTATGTAGTAATGTATACAAACTGTTTTGTAAGTGTGTACCGTTCTGGGACCGAAGTAAGCACATTGCAGGGGATTCCGTAACTGAGCTGATGGTTGGAGTTAATGGAATGCTAGCTGTTATGGACATCGTCTTTGGTTTTGCCTGATGAAAAAATTGAGCTAGTGAGTTTGAGCGGGTAGTTGGACACCCACCAAGCATAAGAGTAGTATAGGGATAATACGCCGAGTTCATTTTAACCAATATAGGTTGGGGTGGACACTTGATGGGCTGCCGCTAACGTGTCCACCTACAGGCTGATTGCATGCTGGCATTGGCCATGTACGAGGAACACTCCACTCCGGATAGGAAGCTCATCGCAACATACTCTCGCCACATGTAGCATAAGCATGTGTCACGAGACGGGTGGCGCCTGAGTGGAGGCTGAAGAAGTAGGGCACAACACAAAACGGGTTTGTTGCCTTTGTTGGAGGAGCCACGGAAATCTGCTTGGGATCAGGGGCGAGAGGCGATAGAGTGCCATGTAACATGGACAAAAATAAAGTAGACATGGTCATAGTACTTTCAATGCACCTTGCAAGATGGCGAATAGCCGTGAGATATACTCCCTCGGTTTTAAAATATATAAGATGTTCCTAAAACTGTATATATCTAGACATCTTTTTATGTTATCTAAACATATACTATAAGATGTCTAAATACGATCTAAAAAAAAGATGTCTAAATACAAGCGATTTACAAAATGTAAAACATCTTGTGGCTTGAGACGGAGGGAGTACATAGGCAAGGGCAAGTGGAGGTTCGAGCACACTCATTGAAGAACTAAGTATTATATAGATGACGGTCTTTGTTATTTACTTTACAAATATATTTCTCCTTCGTCTAAAAAAAGATGTCAAAGATTTGTCTAGCTTTATATTTTTCTTGACATGTTTCAGTGTATAAATACATGTGAATCTAGAATCTCGAACATCCTTTTTTGGATAAAGGAGTATGAGAATACCACATACCACATCTTTTACATGTTTTCATTATCATAATTTTCTATAAAATAAACATTCATTAGTGACCACAATCTATATTTTTTAACGAAATTCTACCTATCTATTAATAATTACTGACAACAGTACATAGAGCCTCAAAAGTAATAATTTTTTTATTGGATCACCTAGTAACAATTACATACACTTCACGAGCCAAATGAGCGCCATCGTTCTCTCTCCTCCATCACTGAAACATTGTCATATAAGAGTTTGTTGTATTAGACGAACGAAAAATTGTCATGCTAAGCCCTCAAAATACGAACGCACCAGTGGCAACCATCACCAAAGATTACAACCATATATTAGAAGAGACTAACCCAAACCACACCTATGGATATGAAAAATGACCGGATACCAAGAGATTCGCCGGAAATACGACTCCACGCGCCACCCACCGACGCTAAACACACCACCGAAGCGAGGATAGGATGAAGACCATGTTCTGATTTCAGGACGTAGCCTCTGCCTCAACATTTCGAACATTGTTACGAGATGACTTTCTGGAGCTGAGGTTTATGACGGGATGGAGAAGACTTTGTTCTGACTTTAGAATGTAGCCTCCGACTCAAGATTTCGAACCTTGTTACGAGTTTCGGAAGGCTCTGCCGAAGATCTTTTGGGTGCATGATGACCCTAGATTGTTGGGTCAGATGGGATCCGATTGTGCGCGCTCTTATTATCTCCTATGCGACTTTAGGAGGGCATGGCGCGAAAATCCGTTGACATCATGGGGGGCATGCCGATGTTTTGATTTCCATGGGGTTGACAATGGTGGAGAATGTCATGACGGTGAGATTGTTAGACTTGTAATGGCAAACAAATTTTTTAAGGCAATGAAAACTTTGCTTGGTGTTTCATGACTCGTAGCAGTGGCCTTGACATGTGGGGGGACAACACTGGAGGACTGCGAACTCTTATATTTTATGGTGAAAATCCAAGATCCAATCGGTAATTGGTTGTACCTGGTAATGGTCTTGTTAAATATACTATTTAGAGCGTGAACTTTCTCCATGATGAAAACTTAAGATCTTTGATCAGGTAATGACAGGGCTATTGCATTGTTTCCTTGTTGAAGGGGTCACTTTTGAAGAATCTAGACTCCGAGTGTTGTTTTTGGCAGTTGTTTGCCCTGCAGCTGCGAGGAGTTCACTATGGAGGGACCTTTCTTTCCTCGTCCTCCTCCGCCTCCTTTCTTCTTCTTCTTCTTCTTCTTCTTCTCTTGTATTTTGGATGTGTACATCCATGATGTCTTTGATGTTTGGTTAGTGCAAAAAAGCTGGGTATACACTAGAGGAAAAAGGGCCATCCGTTCGCGACCCCTCGGAGCATTAGTCCCGGTTGCGCCACCAACCGGGACTAATGCTGGAACACGTCCCAGTTGGAGCGGGCACAGGGCATGGGTCCCGGTTGGTAAGGGGGCATGCGTCCCGGTTGGAGCCACCAACCGGGACTAAAGGTTTGGCCACAGCCACGTGGCGTGGCACGCACCTTTAGTCCCGGTTGCTGGCTCCAACCGGGACTAAAGACCCCTTGCCCTCTATAAATGCAACGTCCCCTCCGCCTCCACTCTGTTTTTTCGAATGGTGTAAGGTGTGAGGTGTGTGCTAGTTTTTCCCATGTATGCATTGAAGGTGTTTGATGAAATTTTTGAGTGAATAATCCTGTTGAATTTCTCATAGAACAAAAATATAGAAGGTGTCCGAGACGCACTTGAGCTTTCTCCTCTTTATTTCCCTCGATCGAGGTTAGCAATCTTATCTTTTCTAGGTCATTGGTACAATTCATGTGTCGGTGTGAATTGGTTATTTCAATATTTATGATGTCCTATTTTTTGATAAACTTACTTATATGATGCAGATGAACGGTCGGGAATGGATGTACGGTGACCGGCGCGTAGCCGGGTATATCAAAGGCGTGGATACATTCATCGATGTGGCTACGACAAACAAAGAGAATGGATTTATACGTTGTCCATGTGTTCAATGTCGGAACAACAAGGAGTACTCTTCCTCGAAAACCATTCGCGGCCACCTGATTATGAAAGGTTTCATGCCCAATTATAATTGCTGGACCAAGCACGGGGAAAGAGGGGTTATGATGGAAGATGGTGAAGAAGAAGAAGATGATAACAACTATCATCATATGTTTCTGAATACGGATGATCGCAATGGAAGACAATGGAGAGGAAAAAGGTGAAGAACGGGCATCGATGAGCGGTGATGAACTTGGTAGGGTCATTTCGATGCAAAGCGAGACGTGAAACAAAATGAGAAGTTGAAGTTAGAGGGCATGTTAGAATATCACAAGAAATTGTTGTACCCAAATTGTGAAGATGGCAGCACAAAGCTCGGTACCACACTCGAATTGTTGCGATGGAAGGCAGTGTGGTCTAACCGACCTCATTTGAAAAGATGCTGAAAATAATGCAGCCAAGTTTCCAAAACATAACGAACTTCCGAGAGTACCTACGAAGCAAAGAAGACTCTCATCCTCGGGATTAGATGTGCAAAAGATACATGCATGCATTAATGATGCATCCTCTACATGCGTAAGGAGTATGAGAATTTAGATAAATGCCGGTATGCAAGCGTTGCGGTATAAGATCGACGAGATGACCACGGTGATGTTGAGGAGAGACCCTCCGGAAGAGGGTTCTGCTAAGGTTATGTGGTATGCTCCTATAATACCAAGGTTGAAACGCATGTTGAAACAAAGAGCATGCCAGTTGTTGCGATGGCACAAAGAAGACCGTAAGAAAGGCGGAGTTGAGACATCCTGGCGATGGGTCACATGGAGAAAAATCGAGAGAGACTTCCCGGACTTTGTAGGTGACGCAAGGAACTTATGGTTTGGTCTAAGTACGGATGGCATGAATCCTTTTGGGGAGCAGCTGCAGTCCAAGACACTGGCCCGTGACTCTATGTATCTACAACCTGCCTCCTTGGTTGTGCATGAAGCGTAAGTTCATTATGATGCGGTGCTCATCCAAGGCCCAAGCAACCGGCAACGACATTGATGTGTACCTTAGGCCATTAGTTGAAGAACTCTTACGGTTGTGGGGCAAACCAGGTGTACGTGCGTGGGATGAGAACAAACAGGGCCATTTAATCTACGAGGGTTGTTATTCGTAACCATCAATGATTGGCTGCTCTTAGTAACCTTTCGTGAGACGTATAAACAAAGGATATAAGGCATGCACCCACTTTTTAGATAAGACCGAAGGTACATATTTGCATAAATGCAAGAAGGTTGTGTACCTAGCGAATCGACGATTTCTTCCGACCAATCATCCCGTAAGAAAGAAAGGCAAGCATTTCAAAGGTGAGGCAGATCACCGGAAGAAGCCTGAACTCCCTGCTGGTGATGATGTATTTGGTATGGTCAAGGAAATAGAAGTAATCTTTGGAAAGGGTCCCGGCGGTCAATCAGTTCCGAACGACGTCGCTACGGGACACGCACCCATGTGGAAGAAGAAATCTATATTTTGGGAGCTGCATATTGGAAAGTCCTGCGTGTCCGCTCTCCAATCGACGTGATGCACGTGACGAAGAATCTCTGCGTGAACCTGCTAGGATTCCTAGGCGTGTATGGGAAGACAAAAGATACACCTTAAGCACGGGAGGACCAACAAATTATGAAAGACCCAAAGAACATGCATCTGAGATAACAAGACGGATAAAGGCGTCACTTAAGTCATGCCGATTATGCTCTTACCAAAGGTAGAAGGAAATCTTTTTGAAGTCCTTTACGTATCAAGGTGTCGTCGGGCTTCTCATCTAATATAAAGGGATAATAAATATGGCAGAAAAAGTTCCAAAACCGAAGTCTCATGACTGTCATGTGATTATGACGATTGCTTCCGATTGCATTGAGGGGCTTTCACCTAGGAAAATGTTCGAGTACCCATTGTGAAGCTGTGCATTCCTCAATGCAATATCTCGAAGGTAATCAATCCAGATATTACCGCCAAGGTTCTGAGAAGGATGTGGTACAATGTCTTGTTAGTTTTGAATTGGTGTTCCCACCATCCTTCTTCAATATTATGACGCATCTCGTGGTTCATCTAGTGGAATAGATTGCCATTCTCGATGCGGTATTTCGCACAATATGTTACCCTTTGAGAGGTTCATGGGAGTCTTAAAGAAATATGTTCATAACCGTGCTAGACCAGAAGGAAGCATCTCAAGGGATATGGAATAGAGGAGGTCATTGAGTTTTGTGTTGACTTTATTCGACCTTAAGCCGATTGGTGTTTCGACTCGGCATGAGGGAAGACTAAGTGGAAAAGGCACTGGGAAAGAAAGCAATGATATGTAGGGACGGGATTCTTTCACTAAAGCACACTACAGTTCTACATAATTCCACCTTGGCGCTCCGTATATCGAGCAACACAAGAATATTGTACGCTCCAAAAACCCGGGGAAGCCTGAATCATGGATTACAGATGAACACATGAAGTCTTTCGGTGGTTGGATGCGGACACATCTCTTGAATGACACCACTGTTGGAGATCATCTATACTTGTTGGCCGCGTCACCATCTTCTATTGTATTGAATTTCCAAGGGTACGAAATAAATGGGAATACATTCTACACGATCGCCCAAGATAAAAAGAGCACCAACCAAAATAGTGGTGTCCGCTTTGATGCAATAGACGAGAATGGACAAAAGGACACATATTATGGTTACATAGAGGAGATATGGGAACTAGACTATGGAGTCTCTTTTAAGGTCCCTTTGTTTATTTGCAAATGGGTCAACTTTGAATGGGGAAGGGTAAAGATAGACCGGTTATGCGGAATGACAACAGTGGATCTCAACAATCTTGGTTATAGAGATGAACCATTCGTCTAGCCAATGATGTGTCTCAGGTTTTCTATGTGAAGGACATGTCCTCCGGACGAAAAAGAAAAATATGCAAGAATACATCATATGATGAGCCAAAGCGTCACATAGTTCTTTCAGGGGGAAAAGAAACATCGTGGGAATCGAGGACAAGACAGACATGTCAGAAGATTATAATAAGTTTGATGAAATTCCGCCCTTCACAGTGAAAACTGACCCAAGCATTCCGTTAAGTAAAGAAGATGCTCCATGGTTACGTCTGAAGCGGTCATAAGGAATGACATATGCCAAAGTTCATGCTCATATTATGTAACTCTAGTTCATGTCTTCGCGGTTTGTGGCTTGACCGAAGGATATCTTCGCGGTTTGTGGCCTTTAGTCCCGGTTTTGTAGTCTCAGTTTTTAATATTAATAAATGTCTTGAGTGTTAGTCCCATTTTGTGGCTGGACCGGGAGTGCCTCTATGACCAGTTTCTTGGAGATGCCGGAGGACTGGGCTCCGTCGGCATCTCCCTGAAACTGGTCGTAGTGGTGTCCCTGCTCTCGAAAACCATCTTGCAGCTTGTAACTTCACTAACTAGATCAATACGCCTCAGAGCTAACTAATTTCACATATTAGGGAGTGCCTCTATGACCGATTTCGGAGATGCCGGAGCCCAGGCTCCGTCGGCATCTCCCTGAAACTGGCCGCAGTGGTGTCCCTGCTCTCGAAAACCATCTTGCAGCTTGTAACTTCACTAACTAGATCAATACGCCTCGGAGCTAACTAATTTCACATATTAGGGAGTGCCTCTATGACCAGTTTCTCGGAGATGCCGGAGGACTGGGCTCGACATCTCCACAGGCTGGCCGTAGTGGTGTACCTGCTCTCTAGAACCATCTTGGAGATGCCTCAAACTGGCTGGAGGACTGGACTCACAAGGATGCATATTTATAGTACAAGCAGCTCAGCATAATGTCGACACTCACGACATAATGTTGACACTCACCCCTATTATTAGTCTTGACTCATCTTTAGTCGGTTGGTGTCTCCAACCGACTAAGTTCATCTTTAGTCCCGGTTGGTGACACCATCCGGGACAAGGTAAGCCGCGACATAATGTCGACTCACCCCTATTATTAGTGTTGTCGGCCCACTCTGCCGAATCCCTTGATCGCGGTTGGTTTCTCCAACCGAGACTAAATATGAACCCTCTCTTTATATAGGCATTTCCTCTATTTATTAGGTAACACTTAAGACATTTATTAATATTAAAACCGGACAAATCGGGACTAGCTAACACTCATGCCTAAAGCCGCCCCTTTAGTCATAATCATGCCTAGTCCTATAGTACGCACTTCGTGGTCTTCATCAATGCGTCATCATCATCGTCGCCGTCACCGCCACTCGGGATCCTCGGCCCATCCATGGCATATACCAGGCCATTCCAGCCTCAGTTCACGGCGGGTGGGAGAGGGTCTCTGGAAGACGATGCCGCTATCGCCGACGATGTGGGGCCTGGCGGGTGGACTCGTGGGCACCGTGGCGAGATGGTCTCCCGCGATGTAGCGCATCACTTCGATGATAATGCGGTTCGCCCACCACGTGACGGCCGACTTCGTTGTGGTTCACGGTGGCGGGCCATCACCCTCATACTGGCGAGCTCCCTTTCCGCCTATTAGCGAAGAAGGCATTCCAGTGTCATAGTTGTCGGGATCCCACTGGGATCCATCCGCTTCCGGCGTGAGCTCGTGGTAGAAGTGGTTTGTGATGGCACTGGCGTGCGGAACCTTGAGGACAGGAGGGACAGAACCCCTCGGCCTTCGGCATCTAGCCGTGAGCGGCGTACCGGTGGACAAGGGTAGTTGGGCGCCACGCCTCGGTCTCCTCGAGGGTCGAATGGCCCAAGAGGGGCGTTGTCCATTGTTCTAAGAGAGGAAGGTGTGGATGTGTGGATAGCCATGACACGATCACCCTAAATATAGAGGAAAGGCGGGAAAACTTGGCGTGAAGCTTTGGAAAATGGCGAAATATCTTTAGTCGGTTAGTGACTACATCCGACTAAAAGCTCTAGTAGAAAGGAAAGGCGGGAAAACTTGGCGGGAAGAGGTGGGAAATGGCGGAAAATATTTTTAGTCCCGGTTTGTGACTACATCCGGACTAAATGTGTGTCGAACAATGATCATGTTTGAAAAACCTTCACAAAATGACCTATCATGTTCGAGGTTTCATGGCTTTCGGTCCAAATGACCGATGTTATGTCTTGAATCACGGCATAGTTTGTGATGTTGTGCCCATATTATGCATGTGTGTGGACATTGGTATGGAGAACAATGTTGCGGGAGGAAGTTTTCCTTTTTGCATACGGAAAAGCCCTTTTCCATTTTCCGAGCGCAAAAAACGGGTCGTTTTGTGAAGTAACCACCAAAATGCCGTTTCAGAATGCTACCGTCCTATTTTCCTAAAATACTAGACCACCTTACATGGACTATATCCCAACCGGTACATCTCAAACCTTTTCGTCCATCCCGGGTAAAAAGGACAAATGTCTGCCGAATCGGCAGGAAGTGGGTCCGGTTTGTACTACAGGTACATGATCTATCGCCCGTGATTTTTTGAAAAAATTATTTTAGACTCAACATATGTGGTTTCTTCAGAGATCCAATGCAAGTTCTAACAATGCCCGTCCCCTATCACTTCTTATGTTTAAAGTTTTTCTAAATTCCAAATTGATATTAAAAAAATATAAGTTAATTCATTTTTTATTGTAAATGGTTCATATTTTAAATGGTTACATTAATTATTTTTTAAAATAGAAAATGTTTTTGAATTATTTATTTAAATCCAAACACTTTTTATGTTTAAAATTTTTCTAAATTCCAAATTAATATTCAAAAATATAATTAATTCATTTTAAAAGGTTACATTAATTATTTTTTAAAAATAGAATATGTTTTTGAATTATTTATTCAAATCCATACACTTCTTATGTTTATAGTTTTTCTAAATTCCAAATTGATATTAAAAAAATATAAGTTAATTCATTTTTAATTGTAAATGGTTCATATTTTAAATGGTTACATTAATTATTTTTTAATACAGAAAATGTTTTTGAATTATTTATTTAAATCCAAACTCTTTTATGTTTAATTTTTTTTCTAAATTCCAAATTAATATTCAAAAATATAAGTTAATTCATTTTAAAAGGTTACATTAATTATTTTTTAAAAATAGAATATGTTTTTGAATTATTTATTCAAATCCATACACTTCTTATGTTTAAAGTTTTTCTAAATTCCAAATTCATATTAAAAAATATAAGTTAATTCATTTTTAATTGTAAATGGTTCATATTTTAAATGGTTACATTAATTATTTTTAAAAGCGAAAATGGTTTTGAATTATTTATTCAAATCCAAACACTTTTATGTTTAAAGTTTTCTAAATTCCAAATTAATTATCATTTAAAAAACAATACAAATTTAAACCCCAAAATAAAAATAAAGGCGAAACAGAGAAAATAACTGAAATTTTTGAAAGCAGAATACGTCCGGTTGGAGCCACCAACCGGACTAAAGAGCCTAGCGCCAACCCTTGGTCTGCTGAAAATATTGGAGTATAGGTCGGTTGGTGGCTCCAAGGACGTATGACCTTTAGTCCGGTTGGAGCCACCAAGGGACAAAAGGCCCTTCGTTTATAAGCTCGCCTCCTCTTCTTCTTCCCCATCTCACTTCTACGCTTCATCGACGCCACAGAGACGCCCCGACGCCCGGAGGCTGCCCGAAACTCCGCCGCCTTTCGACTTCGCCACGAGCTCGCCTCGTTTCCTCTATCTCCATAAAAGGAATCGAAGGGGCATCGCAGCGCCGCCATCGACGCCATCCTTCCTGCACTGTTTGTCGAAAAATTCGGTGAGACCTATCCTTCCTCCGCCCCTACTTTGGCCACCAAGGTCTCATACAGGACCTAGCGCCCCATTGATGCCCTGTTGCTTGCTCGAGCCCCGGATACTCGACATCGTCTTAAATGCATAGCGCCGCAAAGCGCAACTCCGGCGAGGAATCTAGGACTCAGAGCACCCTTCCTCAACCGCGACCACCACTGAGCCCACCTCGACCACCGCAACCACTCGTAATAGTCCATGTTCCCCTTACCCCTCTGGAATCGCTGGAGCACCACCCTCCCAACACGTCGCCGCCGCGCGTAGTGAGCAGCACTGCCGCCCGTCGTGGTGACGTGGTGCCCGCGTGGCCCCGGTCCCACCTGCCAGCCTCAGAGGCTAGGTGCCTCTGCGGTGAAGGTTTGAAGTGGCCTGGTCCAGGTCCACCCGTCAAGCCCTGGTCTAGGTCCCACCTGCCTGTGTGGAGGCTGAGGTGGCCACGGGCCCCTCTATCAGCCACTGTGGCTAGCAGTGGGCTCGGTGTAAAAATGTTTTCTGTTTTGTTTAAATTTAGAAATGGTTTAATTAAATCCAGAAATTGATATTGTAAATTCAATAATTAATTATTTATAACTTAGAAAAATACAAATAATATATCAAAATGTTCAGAAAAATGAGATCTAACTATTTAACCTATAATCATGCATTGTTCAACAACTTTCAAGACAAGTTTAATTAGAAAACAAAATCAACCCCTCTCATATACTCCGGAGTTTCACCGAGTTAGGGTTTTCACCCCTCGGAACCCCGTTTAAATTGCCGAGCATGTCTTTGGGTTACTTTTTAATACAAATTAACTTGTTATATCATCATCCTTGTTTGATCATTGCATCGATGCCATGTGTTGATTGTTCCCCTCTCTTTATGGCGCCCCGGTGTAAAAACTATTTGCCTTTTTTTTAATTCCAGAAAATGATTTAAACTTGTAAATTCAATAACTTATTGTTTATAAGTCAGAAAAATATGAATAATATATCAAAATGTTCAGAAAAATGAAACCTAGCTATCTAAGCTATAATCATGCATTGTTCAACAACTTAAATTACAAGTTTAATTAGAAGAACAAATCCACCCTCTCATGTGTTCGAGTTTCTCGAGTTAGGTTTTCACCTCGGAACCCCGATTAAATCGTCGAGCATTTCTTAGGGTTACATTACAATGCAAATTAACTTGTCATATCATCATACTTGCTTGAGCATTGCATCGATGCCATGGGTTCGACGATGTGCCTATCTACTACACGGTTTCCCTTTCTCTTCATTTTATTATTGTGTATGTATATATTAGGGTTTCTACGAATTAGGGTTTATATCTCTCAACACCGTATTTAACTTTCTCATTTAGCCGCTTTGACTTATTCGTTTTCCACCTATGCGTAAAATATGGACCCACACGTCGAGACGAAGAAAAGGAAGAGTTGATCCAAGGTGTGATCCGTGGGAAAATAATTTAGACGTATCAACGTTTACGAACAACTCGGTGAGGGTGATCCTCTTTTACGGAGTAGACAACTTGTTTGAGGTTGAAGGTGTTGCCTTCATGAGGAGAAGCGATGCCTTGTGTAATCGAGAAGACGACCGCTCGGCAAGGTGCATGTAATATAAATCAATTCATTAATTAATCATCTGCTATCTATATAGAAATAGTAACGATCTTTCTTCTTTTAGCCCTCCGGATCGAAGGAATCTACTAAAAAGAAGACGAGGCCCAACCAAAAGTTGCAAGACCATGAGAGGTTCAGGATCGAAGATGTCGTCAGAGGCAGCATCGACTCTCGAAGTTGTCGCAACCAAATTTGTGGCACAATGCGAATGTCGTTAGGGACTTAATCCCGATCACCATTAGAAATTGGAATAGGCCTGCTAATGCGGATGAAGAGGAACATGTTTATTTGTCCCTAACCACGCCAAAGATTTCTTGTGGAAGAGGCTCATGGTTAATTTCAAACTACCGAAGATAGAGCTGGATCCAAATGTGGAGGATCCAGTTGAGGACGCCTTACAACATGGGAGAGCCATGGAGGCTAAGGTCAGGGAGTGGGCTTTGAAGAAGATGGCCCAGTGTTTCACCAACTGGAAGAAAAGATTGCACCTTGACTATGTCGTGAAAAAGAAGACTCCCGATTTCAAGAATATTCAGTTTGAGAAGATAAAACCATTCTGGGATGAGTTTGTGGAATACAAGAAATCGAGAAAAAGCTAAGAAAATGTCCGAAACGAATAAGTGAATCGCTAAGAAGAAGTATCACCATACTATGGGGCAAGGTGGCTACAAGGTTGGCATTCCTAAGTGGGAGAAACTTGAGCAGGCTGCGTGATAAAAATATCACCCCGCAGATGGCGATTGGGTAGAACGTGCAAGGAATTGGTTTTACGGGCATGGGGGCACGTTGGACTCGGAAGGAGGTGTATATATAACATACGACATAAAGAAGACCCTTGCCAATCGAGAGGATGAGAAAAGCGGTAAAGGCTGTTAAAGATGGGGACTTCATTCCCGATAGAGAGAATGATGAGCTCACACTGCCCTTGAAATAAGGAACATGATGGACGAACACGAGGCACAATAGGCTCCCATCATGGAGGACTGGTTTCAAGAGAGGAAGAAATATCGATAGAAGTCGTCGAGGAGTAAGGAGGCGGCGGTTGAAGCGAGAAAGTCGAAAAGCGAATGCGTTTAATTGAAGAACGATTAACGCAACAACAAGATGAAATTAACACACTTAAAGAGCAAAGTACTAGGCGCCCCATCTCAAGTGACACCGCATTCGATGCTACCGCCTATCGAATAATCGAAAAGCAGGTGGCTTCCACCGAGGTCCCGGTGATGACAATGGCGATGCGATGATGCAAGCGATGGCTCATGTTGGCTACCCAGTGGATGATATCACGGAGATGACACTGCTGCGAGCTACATGTCAAAGTTGTGAACATATCAATGAAGGTGGCGGTCGGCTATGCCTTACCAATTGGACCCACACCAACTTACCACCGCTGTTCGGTTCCGGAGGGCTCTGTTGTTGTCGGCGTGGATGAAATCATGCCCACCTTTGAGGTTTTGGATCTTCACTACCCTGCCGGTGAAGGGGATGTGATCGTCTTTGGGTGACGCAAAAACGTCACCATTCTATGGTCAAGGATTGTATCGTGCTTGAAATCACACGCCAAGGCCATCTTCGCCGCCTCACCCGTCTCCGAGGTCGCCGCCGCTGGCCGTCTTCGCCGCCTCACCCGGCTCCGTCGTCTCACCAATCTCCGGTGCAGCCATCGCCGCGGGAGCCATCGCCGGCGCCTCAGGATAAAAAGCGTAAGCGTCTGCTCTTAAGGTCGTGAAGCGATCTCGAACGTAAACAAGAGCCTCTTCCAAAAGTACCAACGGTTCCTCCCAAGAGAGCTTATGACTGTCTTGAAGAGGCTGCGGCGATCGTTGATCTTGAAACGACAATTTTAAGCTAAGTGAGGCGAAAGAGCCAGAGTTCCCCAAACAAAGAAGAAAAAGCCAAAGTGTTGAAAATGCTAAAGACTCTTCATCAACCCGAGCCAAAGTCATCGGACTATGAGCGTTCTATTCTCAAGTCACATGCGGCACAAAAAGCCTCGAAGAAGATCGATGCAAGCGGAAATCTGTTGCTCGGAGAACAAGCAAACAGACTTGCGCCCTCTCAAGGTGATTTCTCAAACCAATGTGGGTCGAGCAAATATGGGGTCAAGAGCAGTATGAACCAGAGGTAGTTGCTGTCTGGAGAAGTCATTGCTCAAGGTATGAGTATTGCCCAAGACTTATCCCGATTAGAGTTCTTCCCGTGAGTGAAGTAGCATACCAATACCAGTCTGAAAACCTCTCGTCAAACTCGAGGAGGTAAACAATCTTCCAACAAAATGCGAAGATTGCATAACTCGTACATGCATGCCACAAGGGCCGGGGCTAATCGGATAGTCTTGAGGGTTACAAAAAGCATCATGGGAAAGATAAGGATGACATGATATCCATTGAATTTGATGAACTATTTCAATTATTCAATCAAGACGCCTTGGACAAATCGATCATGAGTGCCTATTGTCCGTAAGTACTAATTCGTAATTAATTTAGTCTCCATCTATATTATTTTGTTTATTGCATGTATATAATCATACTTTAATATGCAGAATGAAGATTCTCGAATGCGTGAGAGGACAAATCTATGACATTGGCTTCATTGACCCATATAGGGTTCATGAAGCTAATCTCAAAATAAGCCCCAAGGATACGGAGGATAATATAGTACACGCGTTAAGGTTTCAAGAAACCAAAAAGGAAATACTATTTCCTTACAACTTCCAGTGAGTGTTATTGTCTTGTATACACTTTCTATTTCGCTTACTCGATGTTAAGTATATAATTGATTAGTTCTGCAATTCGCATACCACTATATTCATTAATCATTCAACTTGACAAAGGCGTGTACTAGTCATGGACTCAAAACATAAACCCCTTGAGACGTGGAAGGACATGCAGATACTTCTCCGGTAATTCTAATCATTACGACACTATATCGGCAAGCGTTCGTGAATTTTATGATATCAAGTACTTAATAACTTATTTTATTCGTTTTCTCGCCGGCGCTGGAAGCGGTTCACCAAGAAGGCTAGGGTGTTTGGAAAGAGGAGCTTACATTTCAACCACTAGATGTAAGCACCACTAGCTATATCCGCATCTCTTTGATTCTAGTTTTGATACAGTTATTATCATGCTTGATTATTATTTTGATTGAACTCGTTGTCGTAAAGTGCCCGACGCAGGACGGTAACAATCTATGTGGATACTATGTATGCGAGTTCATCCCAAGGACATGCGATGAGAAGGGCAGAAATTTAGAGCAACTCCACGTCGTAAACAATTTTTATAGTTTTTAATTACAATCAAATTGTGTTTAGTTTCATATTCATATAGGTGACTCCTTTTTAAATCGGATCGAACGTCTACGGGACGGTCTTCTGCCAAAGGATCGCATACGAGCAATACAGGAGGAATTGGCGGGATTCTTGGATGCAGAAGTCCTAAACACACAAAGGGAATACTACTCGGCTGTGTATAGACAATAGGAATTGTAAAAATAGCAACTTTCAAAAAATTGGCCGGTAGCATCGAATAGCAACTTTTATATGTAGTGCATGAACTCGATCCGTGTATTGAATGTAATGTTGTCATGATGATCTTGTGTAATATAAGGTTCCTTCATTGATAAGTGTAAAACACTAAATAAACAATAAAACAACCTAAATGAATTCTCTGTCGCGGCACAAAAAGTGGCGAAAATCTTTGCCATGACAACAAAATGTGCAAAATGAATTCTACGCGGCAGAGAAATGGCAAATCTCTGCGGCAGTTATAGTCCCGGTTCGTGTTACGAACGAACCTAACCGGGACTAATGCTCCACACCTCGCGCTCACGATGCATACGTGCCCCATTTTCCCGGTTGGTGGGGCAACCGGGACTAATGGTTAGAGCTTTAGTCCCGATTGCCCCGTCCCGATTGGGCAACCGGGACTAATGGCCCTTACCAACCGGGACGCATGGGCAGCAATATTAGCATATTTCTTAGTAAAAAATAAGTGAGTTTAAACTAATTATGACGGACAGCAAGTGAAAAAAGTTTATCAACGGATAGCCCAAAGCGGCCATTTGTCCCCCAAACTAAAAAGGTGGGTCCTTGTAGGCCTATAAGTGGGCACACCCACGGCTCTACTTGGGTTTGCCGTTTGTTCCATTTAATTAATCAAGAATATAATTTTGCCTAGTTAATAACCGCTTCGTGATGCTATCATCCGTTAGTCTGATTAAACTTTACCAAAAAAAAAACCACAACAGTTATTCAGTTTGCAGGCAAGCACTTATTAGTCGGCGCCGAGGTCTGGATTAATCAAACAGAAACAAACGGCAAGCCCACGGGCAGGCAGGCCCACTTACAGGCCTAGTTCCCTGAACTGGACTGGACTGGTTCGTCCACACCAGTTAACCTGTTGTGCGGCCCGACCCGGCGAGATGGGCGACGACGGCAACGACCGCTGGGCGGCGGAGGACGACGCCCCGGAGTGGGGTGACGCCGCCTCCGATTTCGTGTAAGCTCCATGTCTCTCCTCTTCCATCTCCAACTCTGGGTATTCGGGAGGCCGCGCCAGTTAACCTCTTGTGCACCCCCGACCCGGCGACGGCAGCTGGGCAGCGGAGGGTAGCAGCGTGACGACGCCCCAGCATCCGGTTTCTTGTAAGCTCGACTCGTCTCCTCTTCCATGTCCAACATGACTGTATTCGGGAGGCACGGAGTTAGGGTTCTAATCTGTCAAATTCCTTGGGCGATTTAGCTGGATTTTGCTATGGCGTTTTTGAGAAGAAGGGAGATTACTTAGAGCAGATTAACAGTGAAATGAAATGGGGGCAGTTTCATACATACCCCAAGCTCAATATCATAATGGTCAAGTATGCCAACTGTTGTTACTTTCATTACTCTGTGTTTTGTTCTGTGGCTATACACAGTTGCAGTCATTACTTCTGAATTTAACAACACTCGATCTTTTTTCTTTCTTCGAGTAATTAACAAAAGTGAAGCTAGGTGAATCATCATTCCTTACTTGTGAATTTACATCAATTCTCCCCAGATGCAGCAGCAACAACGACTGTTCCTCAAAAACGACTGAACGCTAGACGGGCGGCAGAGTACAGATACGGGTGTGCCACTTGTCCGTGCTCCTCGATGTCTTCTTCATTTGGTGATCGGGCCACCAACGCTCTGGCCTCCGGCATCCTGCGCTCGCCGCCTCCCCATCCCCTCCCCTTGTTCCTTCCTTCTTCCTTACATTGGCTACGTGAACCTGGTTTAATGTCTTATGTGAAACTATGGTATTGTGTTCAGTATGTTCTATGTATACATGTAGTGGAAATCGAACTTAACAAATTTTCCAGGAGCCATGCTGCTCTGCTGAAATGTCTTCACATGTTGGTAACCTTATCAAGAAAACAAATAGTCCAGATTCTCTGAAACGTGCAAACTAATTCAAGTCCCAGGCATCGGTTGTTAAGCAACCCCTCCAACCCCAGTTATTATATTGGTCCTATATACAGGTTCAATCCACTTACGTTTTGATGCTTGCACTATGTCTATTTTGTGTATGTTGAACAGGTAGGCAGATCCTTCAGTGCATTTTCTTCTGAAAGAAACATGACTGGGTCAATGCAGGGGAGTTGTATGTAAAGATATTAATTGATTAATTGAAGTCCCAGGCAAAACAACGTTGGTTGTTAAGCAACTCCTCCAACCCCAACTGTTTTTGCATCACCCCATCCTAACCTATGGCTGACAACCTGAAGCAACCAGGCTCCCCTTTCCTTTCTTATATAAACACTTTGCCACAACCCTATCTCTTCAAACTCACTCTAACCCTCCTCTGTTTTTCTCCATCATCAATCTCTCTGTCACCGATACATACACCCGGAGAAGAGAGATCATCAAAATGGTGAGTGTAACTTAATTGCTGATTACACATCCAAGCATGCATGTGTATGTGCTTGCTTTGACATATCGTTATGTGTGCAGGTTGCTGAGGCGGCGAAGCAGAGCAGCAAGGCGCAGCTGATGTCGGTGAAGCGTGGGGATCCAACGCTGGTGGCACCGGCAGAGGCGACGCCGACAGGGGAGCAGTATTACCTGTCCAACCTGGACCAGAACATCGCGGTGATCGTGCAGACCGTGTACTGCTTCAAGGGCCCATCACCGGGACATGAAGGCCCTGTGGACGTTCTCCGTGCCGCGCTGGCCCGTGTGCTCGTGCACTACCATCCGCTCGCTGGCCGCCTTGGGATCAGCCCGGAGATGAAGCTCACCGTGGAGTGCACCGGTGAGGGTGCCCCCTTCGTGGAGGCTGACGCCGCCTGCGACCTAGCCGACATTGGTGACCTCTCCACCCCGGACCCCTCCGCGCTGGGCCAGCTCGTCTACTCCGTCCCCGGCGCCAAGAACATCCTCGAGATGCCGCCCATCACGGCGCAGGTATGCACACACGCCACAGGCAATTCACTACGTCTGGCATGGATAACAATTCCCTCCATGATGCCTGGTTTGGTTGGCCTGCGCGTGAAAGGGAATTGACCGAGTTTGAAAAATGAATTCAGTGAGGCATGCAGCTAAAAATTATTAATAATCCTTGTATCAGTAACTGTTTTCATCACGTTCATGCATGCACTACTACTTTGATAACCATTGGAGAATTATAATGTTTTCTTCCTTCATACTTAGCCCAACTACCTGCACCTATAAATCAACTAAACCATACCATCCGTTTTTTTTCCATCTACCTCATGACAACTGCATTCATTTCACTAAGTAATCCAATCATCCAGGATGCATGTAGTACCAGTAGCGTTGCTCCAAATTTCATATCAACATCAATTATGCACCTTACTAGTTAACCTCCAACACTCAAATTAGTCAAAACACATCTTCCAGCTTAAACTTTAACCAACTTGAACTCTCTAGTACTTGAGTTAGTAGTAAATGGGATGTAATCTTGTTTCTGCCAGGTGACGAGGTTCAAGTGTGGCGGCTTCAGCCTTGGCCTGGCCATGAACCACTGCATGTTCGACGGCCTAGGTGCCATGGAGTTCGTCAACTCCTGGGCCGAGATGGCGCGCGGTGCCACGGAGCTCACCGTGCCCCCATTCCTGGACCGTACCCTGCTCCGCGCGCGCGACCCTCCAACCATCTCCTTCCCGCACCGCGAGTTCGAGGAGATTGCCGACGCCTCGGGGATGGCAGCGCTGTACGGCGGACAGGAGCTGATTTACCGCTCCTTCTCCTTCGACCCGGATAGGCTGGAGCGCGTCCGTGCCCTCGCTCTCGCCGGCGGCGACCTTGACCGCTGCACCACCTTCGAGGCGCTCTCTGGCCTCGTCTGGCGCGCACGCACCGCCGCGCTGGGGCTCGCGCCGGATCAGCAGACCAAGCTTCTCTTCGCTGTGGACGGGCGCCGCCGTTTCGTGCCCCCACTGCCCAAGGGCTACTTTGGGAACGGCATCGTGCTCACCAACGCGCTGGCGGCTGCGGGTGACCTGTTGGCGGAGCCGGTGTCGCACGCGGCAGGGATGGTGCAGGAGGCCGTGCGGATGGTGACAGACGAGTACATGCGGTCGGCGGTGGACTACTTCGAGGCGACGCGTGCACGCCCGTCGCTGGCATCGACTCTGCTCATCACCACGTGGTCGCGCCTCGCGTTCGATGGTGCCGACTTCGGCTGGGGAGAGCCGGTCATGTCAGGGCCCGTCACGCTGCCGGAGAAGGAGGTCATACTGTTCCTCGCGCACGGCAAGGAGAGGAAGAGCATTAACGTCCTGCTCGGCCTGCCTGTGTCCGCCATGGATGCCTTCAAAGATCTCATGGACGAGATATGATCAGATATGCATGATCTGTGTTTTCATTTGCACGGGTTTATTAGTATGGTTATATGTTGATTTGGGTGAGTGTGCGTCATTTAATTATCGATACCCTATGCCATATTGGTGTGTAAGCTCAACATTCATTACCTGTTGTAAAGTTTCTAATAATATGGTTTAAGTATAGTAGTAGTACTAGTACTAGTATAAAGTCGTGTATGAAAGACCGTGCTTATCTCTTTGGACGGAGCCTGGAATATGTGAACATGCTGCTGGACATGAAAGTTTCTTACTGCAAAGCTTAATGGTAATTATCTTGTTATCTTTTTACTGGAAAGTAACAATTCAAAAGCTGTTCAACTGGAGAACTGCATGCTACAGGATCTCATTGTTATTCAGAAGTTGTTAAACTGGAGAGCTGCTACAGGATCTTACTTCATAACAAAGTTGTTGCATTGTGAATTTGTCAATGAGAATTGTTTTCTGATCATGTGCTTTAGCTGTATATATGTTCTAGCCTGACCAGGTGGAAAGCAATGCATAGGTATCGATCTTCTTACTGCAAGGTTTAGAATTCATAAGTTGTTGGATTGGGACCTGTTTTAGGATCATCAGAACAAAATAGCTACTACGATACATTTACAGTTAGTCAATGTAACTCCTTGAATTTAGTTTCAGTGTTGCCTGCGTATGTGTGTGTTAAGGGCAGCGATGGTGGAATTCTTACGTGTCAAAACTTATTTACTTGTTAGATCTTTTAGAGATTGTAATTGCATCATCACATTCTGAATTAGCAACGAGAATTATCTTGTTTCGGGTGCGTTAGCCTAACCTCGTGGAAACGAATGCACCGGCATTGATCTTCTGATTCTTGCTGCAAAGCTTACTGATATTTATCTTGTGATTCTCAGAAGCTGGCCAACTGGAGAACTTCTTTAGGACTTCACTTCGTAACAAAAATTAGTTCATGTAACTCCCTGAATCTTGGATACTTTTGTTTGATAGTTTTTTTTTTTGAAACAAGGCAAAAGACTTGCCATTTCATTAATAAAGGAGAGGTTTAAGAGGTCTTACAAACCAACAATCTTGAGCAAAGTCAAGACAAAAACAAAAGTCTACTCTCGCGATATCATAATACTAAACGCCTTAGCCCCGACTAAGCTCCAGAGGGTCACTTCTTCTTTAATTTTGGTTACAAGCATGTTGGAAGAAGAGGCATTGTTTCGGAAGACGCGAGCATTTTTTTCCTTCCATATTTCCCAAGACACCAGCATTGCAAGGGAGATCATGACCTTCTTTGATTGTCCCCTTTTGTGGATCATCTCTCTCCACCATTCTTCAACACTTTCCATGGTATGCCAATTATTTGGGTCAACATCATGAAGCCCTAGCCAAGACTTGATGGCAATCCAAATGCGATTAGTGAATCGACACTTGAATAGAAGTTTGATAGTTTTTGAACTACAATACTGTGGACCAGCAGCTAAGCTACCCTCTCAGGGATTTTACAAAGTTTGTCAGCCAATAAGAATTATTCCATGGTTGTGACAAATTTTAGAGATTGCATAGTCACATTCTGAATTATTCAATGAGAATTATTATATGTTTCAGCTACATCATAGACCATGGGAGCTTACGCATAAAAGAAATCTTTTTAATCTGCCCACCTTCTGATAGAAAGATGAAAATGACACAAAGAGTTTACCAAGCAGACCGCAGCTTGGCGACCTCATCGGCGCAAGACAAGCGGCTGAGATCGACGATGGGTTTTATGCTCCCTTGCCCTGCCTCATTCCATAATTTTATAGTTTGCCCTGCTCCTTGGCAATGGTATGGCCCATTCTGCAATAATTTTCCCACCATAGTCTTCTAACTTGCTGCTAGCTTAACACACATTAATTAGTTAATTAAATATGAATGCACCTAGTTGGCACACGGCAGCAGCTACTAGAGAGCCTGCACCTAGTTGGCATTGTTTACAAGAAACCCTGCCTGCTGACACTACGGTGGCAACTTGCGGTTGAACTTTTGCAATATATCAGGTGGCTGGATCTAGATCTCAGGAAGTCCCCTTCTCCTTCTCCACACAACTGGATCTAGATCTTATATCACAACTGGGGAGCTTCGCCATCTCTGCAGCAGCAATTCACCAGGTAATTACCATCTATTCTCTTCAAGGAAAATATCTTCTCAACATAGTGATTTGGAGTGCCTCTCCTGCGTGATTGCTAGCTTTAGTTCCAGGACATCCTTCTCCATCGCGTTTAATTAGCATGCTAATTTGGAGTTTATTTGTACCTGTCAGTCATCCATAGTTTATTTGGAGTAGCTGTACTTCGCAAATGTTTTTCTACAGAAATCTCTTTGAATCAAAGGAGCTACATACATAGGGATTTTGGAGGATTGAGTTATTTAGCATCCTTCTCTTCCCCCATGTAATAAACTAACCAAGCACCGTATGAGTTGGCACTCTAGACAATTTTGCATGCCATTCCAATGGACAGTTTTAATTTAGAACCGTCTAATATCAAAGAAACTAACCAAGCACCGGCTGCATACATAATATTTTCTCAAAGCTAGCTTAGTGCTGGGTTCAGGAAAGAGACACACTTGCCTATTCGTGGTATGTGTCCAGCTAATAGAGGATTATGGTTTCACACTTTTTCCGGGAATGGGAGCATTGTTCCCCATTGAGGATTTCGTTGTGTAATTCTGCCTTGGCTGTAACTATTGCAAGGTCTTATCGTAATTTCTTGATAGGTTCCGGTGTAGTTTTGAAAACTACTACGGTACTGCTATTGTGCGAAATGTGACACATATGATTTTGTGTAATGTGCAGCACTATGAAAAAGGTTTTGTGGTAAAAAATAAGTGTAGCGTCATTATATTTACTTTGTGTTTCATGATCTCTGAGTCATCTATGAGCCTGCTCTTATAATGCACCTTTTCTTGTTCCCAAGGGTATTTTATTTGTAACAAGCTAATGGATCAGCAAGCTATTACCCAAACAAGTGCAGAACTGAAGGACCTACCAGAAATTGGCTATGGACATGAATGGAGAAGGCGCTATCAAATCATGAACGGGATTTGTGATGTTTTATATTATCTTCACATCATTCACCTGGATTGGAAACCTACAAATATATTGCTAGATTATTATGTGAAGCCGAAAATTGCGTATTTTCGTCTCTCGTGGTGTTTCAATGAAAAGCAAAGCTTGGCGATAACTTCAAACCTGATTGGAACGATGTAAGTTTCTTGTTACTCTAGGAAGCTCTTCTTCTGTTATGCATGAATGAAATGTCGAGCCTTTTTCCCATTGATCGACTAAACTATATAAATATACATTCAGGGGATATTTGGCACCAGAATTCTATACGTCTGGAAAAATCACATTCAAATCAGACATATAAAGTCTTGGTGTTATTATCATAGAGATACTAACAGGAGAAAAGGCATATTCACTTCTATGATGGTAGGTATAGGAAAGTTTACAAGGTACGACGTGGTTTTCGATGGTAGTATTAGTAGCTATGAACATGTGTTCTATTTTAATAATGGGTTTTAACTAGCAGGGAGTGCATAAAGGTGAAGTGATTGCTGTGAAGAAGCTTTATAGCATGCAAGGGATCAATGATAAGGAATTCACAAATGAGCTCTACAACCTTATGAAGGTCGAGCATCCAAACATCATATGGCTAATTGGCTACTGCTATGAAACACGTCGAGACTAACAGAGCAGTTTTCGCAAAAAAAAAACAATAGAGCACTCTGCTTCGAATATATGGACGGTGAAAGCCTTGACAAACATATTCATGGTATGACGGTATTACTAATAAATTCATGAGATTTATTTCTGAGTAATGTGTGTGTCTGACCATTATATATGTGCAGATAAATCGTGATGTTTTGATTTGTCCACTCGATACAAAATAATTAAGGAAATTTGTGAGGGTTTATACTATCTTCATTGTGGGAGGTTGAATGATTATATTTATCATTTAGACTTGACACCGGACAATTTTTGGGTAGAAACATGATGCCTTTATCCAAGATGCATATAACTCAATGTATGAGAGGAACACCGTAAGTTACAAGTGTAGTCCATTTTTCTTGATAGTTCATCAATGGATATAAGTTGTGCTTGCATTGCATTGACTGTATATATTGATATCATGCAGATAAATGCAGAATCACAAAGAGCCGCTTAGTGGCTGCATGATCCGTTTGTTGAGCGTGTGCATTTGATGCAGTGGCTTATGCAAGGTTATCGTCAGGAATAAAGTGACTTGTCTAAACAGGTGCAGTTTTGTTGAACATTCATCAGTTTGGATGGAGCACCTGTTCTTCTAGTTTTGTCTGTAGAGTGTGAGTGTTAAGGGTAGCGATGGCCGAATTCTTATGTTTGTAAACATAATTATTTGTGATAAATTATTTAGAGATTGCATTATCTTATTCTAAACCAGCAATGAGAATAATCCTGTGATAATCTAGTGTTTTAACTGTAAGTTCTAGTCTAACCATGTGGAAACCAATGCACTGTACTGATCTTGTGATTAGTACTGCAAAACTTATCATTCGGAAGTTGTTCCACTAGAGAACTGCTACAACATGTGATGGTGATCGACCCTCTATCACTCAGCGGTTGACAGCATTCGAGCAGAAGCAGCGCTATACCTTATAGTGGATCTCCAAAGTCCCAATGACCAGTGACGTCCACTAATTTGCTGCAACATGTGATCTCCAAAGTCCCAATGACCAGTGACGTCCACTCTAAAACTCTTTTCTTGTGTGAAAGAAACGCAAAACTTTGCGTTTTTCCGAAAGAAGACTACTAGTATAAGATAATAAATATGTTATTCAGAAGTTGTTCAACTGAAGAACAGCTTCAGGGTTTTACTTCCTAAGGAAATTGTTATTGCGGTACATTACAATTCGTCAAAGGAAACTCCTTGAATCTTGGCCATATTTTCTTGTCATTGAAGTGGACTAGCAGCTAAGCTACCCTATCAGAAACTTCTCCACCCAATAAAAATACTTGAATAGCTTCCTAAGGTGAACAAATCAAGGGGACTTTTACCAGTTGCAAACACTTCGAGAATGATGCTTGATGCCAATGTTCCTTTTTTTTTGCAAGCATTCCTATTTGTATCAGAATCAAATTTCTATTCAGTTATTCCAAGTGTCTGTTTTTTTCTTAATTATTGATTTTTCTAGGACGTCGTGAAACTAAAAAAGGCGACACGGATCTCTCCTTGCCTCTACTGTTAGGTTTCTTTTTTTGGTTGCCAATGCAGAATTTATTTATAAAGATGGGCTAGAGGCATATGTAGCTTACTTCTTAAGACGAGAAGTGACACAACAGTATTCAAGATCCACGGTAGCTATTATTCCACATTGCATCATTCAGTTATAGTCACTGAAACGAAATAGAGCATAAATAATGCAGGCAATGCTGAACAGTTTTGTTGAGCCTGTCCTTGCGCATTCTTTCCAGACTCCTCATGGTATTTTCATCGGCATCATCTTCATCTTGGCTATAACCAATGGCCAAGTCGTCCATCTCGCGGAACAAATCGGCTTTGTTCAGATTAGGGCTAACAACAACACGTTGACAACAGATAATTCTGAAGTGTAACCACCTCTTGAAGACCTGCTGTCTAGCTGAAGCTTCTTATGTTGTACAGCAAAAAAAACACTAGCCTCAACCTGAAATGTTATCAACTCCAGCTCTTTTGCATTTAGTACAAAGAATGTGGTGAAGTTAACGTGTGACAGACAACACACCGATGTCATAACATTTTATAAAATTCAAATTTTTGCGACGCCACCAGTTTTGCGCATCTTCTGACTGAAAAAACTGATCATGTCAAAATAGCAAAAATATAATAAAGTCAGCTTATCGAAAACTATGCAAATTGATTGATAAAAGACCACCTTTACGTGCACCTTCTCCAAGCTAGAAAATAATCTCATCAAATCAACAACTTTATCCAAACTGTTGTCGGGCTATCTTTGGGCAAAACCTTAGAGCATCTCTAACCCATCCCTTTTCCTTTAGAGGAGAAAATGGCTCCCAAAAACTTAGAGGAGTATATTTGCTCCTCTAAATTTTGCGCTGCAGAACCGATTCCAAATATTTAGAGGACTAAACTTTTATTTTGGTGTAAACATTTTGTCAAACACCTGCTATGATGTGCCTTATTTGTACTTACCTTGTGGATGGACGGTGCTGAGCTTGTGCCGCCGACGCCATGCTTGTCCCTTACCTCGGAGACGCCGGCAGCGTGGCGTTCAGCAGCTAAGATCACGTTTAGTTGCTGCTTGTACTTTCCCAGGAGACGCCGGCAGGGTGGCGTTTAGCGGCTGCTTGTCTCTTTTTCCGAAGACGCCGGCCATGCTCACGTTGTTGACGAGAAGGGGCGTGTAGATGTGGGAGCCGGTGAGGTCACCACCCTAGGCTGGAACGCGTAGGGTGTGTCTTTGAAGATGACGACCCTGGACGAGGACGAGGACGTCGAAGGGACGCAGAGCACGAATTTGGGGGAGAAGCGGAATGTGGCGGCGAGCTGCGTTGGGAGCGCGAAGCGCGCGGCTGAGCGACGCCATGCCTCGTCGCACTACAGGACGCGCGCGCTACGCCGAGGGCAAAAAGCCGTCGGCGTAGCCCAAAATGCCCTCGGCGTATGCTACGCCGACGGCTGCCCTCGGCGTAGCCTCCTCGGCAAAGGGCTCCCTCGGCGGAACACATAGAGGCCGTCGGCGTATCAAAATGCCGTCGGCGTATGCTACGCCGAGGGCAATGCCGTCGGCGTAGCGGCCGTCGGCATAGTTTGTCGACAGGTTGCAAAAATATTTTTTTAAAAAAAAATAATTTTTTTAAAAAAATAATTTTTATTTTTATTTTCTTAATTTTTGAATTGTTTGACTCGTTAATCTCTAACTTTGAACATTTTTAACACTAATTACACTTAATATTTAATTAAATTGCAGTCTTGGTCGAACTTCCCGGAAGGTCACCCATCCTAATACTACTCTAGCTCCAGCACGCTTAACTTCCTCGTTCCTTTAGAATCTGTTTCCGCAAAGTAATTGATACATTGTTGTCAATACTATGATATCAATCCTATTAACCCTTCTATCAACATGTCACATGTTGATATTTTTTGAAATTACAAACAATTATTTAAATAACATTAATGAATAAGTAAAAATATTATTGAATTCAAATAAAAATATAATAATTTTACTTTTTTGTATTTTTCTATTTAATATGGAATAATTAATATTTTTAAATCTATAAATCGGAATTTAACAAATAATATGTCTAAATTGATCAGAAAAATGAGAGGAATCCAAATATGATATCCATATCAACTAATCACAAACCCTACTTTTTTGAATTATCTATTTGGTGGTTGCTTTAGAAAATTCCCTTTTTGCGCTCGGATAATGAAAAATGGCTTTTTGGTGCGATGAAAAGGAAAACTTGCATTGGATCTTTGATAAAATAGAATATTGTGAACCTAAAAATGATTTTTATAAAAAAACATGAGCATCGGATCATGCACCTGTAGTTCATATCGACCACTTCCTCCGATTCTAGGAATTTGTCTTTATCGTAAGTGGACGGAAAGGTTTTGGATTCCCCTGTTGGGGCATTGTCTATATAAGGTGGTATAGTATTTTTGTAAAATGTGGTGGTACCATTTTGAATTAGCCATTTGGTGGATGCTTCACAAAATCGTCTGCTTGTGCTCGTAAAATGGGAAATGGCTTTTGGTGCGTTAAAAGGAAAACTTCCTCCTGCAACATTGTTCGCCATCCCATGATGCATGTGTATGCACAATATGGACACATTATCATAAACTATGCCTTTATTCTAGCCATAACATTGGTCATTTGACCCGAAAGCCAAGAAACCTCGAATGAGATAGGTCATTTTGTGAAGGTTTTTTTAGACATAATCAATATATCAAGTTTAATATTTTTACTTATAACTATGTCACATAATATGACACCACGCGAAGGTTTCGCATTGTTTCGATCGTTTTTGAATTTTTTATGCCCGTTTTAAACTATCGTCAAACTTTGTCGAACGGCGGGCATGAAGATTCTTAGCTCGGGGCCGAGCCTCGCTAAACTTGCATTGGATCTTTGATAAAATAGCATATTGTGAACCTAAAAATGATTTTTGTAAAAACATGAGCATCGGATCATGTACCGTAGTTCATATCTCGACTACTTTCACGATTCGGCAGGAATTTGTCTTTTTTATCAGAGGTGGACGGAAAGGTTTCGGATTCCCCTGTTGGGGCATTGTCTATATAAGGTGGTATAGTATTTTTGTAAAATGTGGTGGTACCATTTTGAATTAGCCATTTGGTGGTTGCTTCACAAAATCGTCCGTTTTTTGTGCTCAGAAAATGGGAAATGGCTTTTTGGTGCGACGAAAAGGAAAACTTCCTCCTGCAACATTGTTCGTCATCCCATGATGCATGTGTATGCACAATATGGACACATTATCACAAACTATGCCTTGATTCTAGCCATAACATTGGTCATTTGACCCGAAAGCCAAGAAACCTCGAATGAGATAGGTCATTTTGTGAAGGTTTTTTTGAGACATAATCAATATATCAAGTTTAATATTTTTACTTATAACTATGTCACATAATATGACACCACGCGAAGGTTTCGCATTGTTTCGATCGTTTTTGAATTTTTTTATGCCCGTTTTAAACTATCGTCAAACTTTGTTTAACCAGGGCATGAAGATTCTTAGCTCGGCCGAGCCTCGCTAAACTTGCATTGGATCTTTGATAAAATAGCATATTGTGAACCTAAAATGATTTTGTAAAAAACATGAGCATCGGATCATGTACTGTAGTTCATATCGACCCACTTCCCGCCGATTCTACAGAATTTGTCTTTTATCGAGGTGGACGGAAGGTTTCGGGTTCCCCTGTTGGGGCATTGTCTATATAAGGTGGTATAGTATTTTTGTAAAATGTGGTGGTACCATTTTGAATTAGCCATTTGGTGGTTGCTTCACAAAATCGTCCGTTTTTTGTGCTCAGAAAATGGGAAATGGCTTTTGGTGCATTTAAAAGGAAAACTTCCTCCTGCAACATTGTTCGCCATCCCATGATGCATGTGTATGCACAATATGGACACATTATCACAAACTATGCCTTGATTCTAGCCATAACATTGGTCATTTGACAAAGCCAAGAAACCTCGAATGAGATAGGTCATTTTGTGAAGGTTTTTGAGACATAATCAATATATCAAGTTTAATATTTTTACTTATAACTATGTCACATAATATGACACCACGCCAAGGTTTCGCATTGTTTCGATCGTTTTGAATTTTTTATGCCCGTTTTAAACTATCGTCAAACTTTGTCGGCGGGGCATGAAGATTCTTAGCTCGGGCGAGCCTCGCTAAACTTGCATTGGATCTTTGATAAAATAGCATATTGTGAACCTAAAATGATTTTTGTAAAAAACATGAGCATCGGATCATGTACCGTAGTTCATATTCGACTCACTTCCCACCGATTCGCAGAATTTGTCTTTTATCGAGAGGTGGACGGAAAGGTTTGGATTCCCTGTTGGGGCATTGTCTATATAAGGTGGTATAGTATTTTGTAAAATGTGGTGGTACCATTTTGAATTAGCCATTTGGTGGTTGCTTCACAAAATCGTCTGCTTTTTGTGCTCGAGAAAATGGGAAATGGCTTTTGGTGCGTTAAAAGGAAAACTTCCTCCTGCAACATTGTTCGCCATCCCATGATGCATGTGTATGCATAATATGGGCACATTATCACAAACTATGCCTTGATTCTAGCCATAACATTGGTCATTTGACCCGAAATCCAAAAAACCTCGAATGAGATAGGTCATTTTGTGAAGGTTTCTTTGAGACATAATCAATATACCAAGTTTGATATTTTTACTTCTAACTATGTCACATAATATAACACCACGCGAAGGTTTCGCATTGTTTCGATCATTTTGAATTTTTATGCCCGTTTTAAACTATATATAATGTCTTATGTTTTACTTAATTTTTATTTATAAATGTGTAATATTTGAGTGTAGATAGATAGGTCTTATTTTTCTGCAAATTTTGATATATTATTTGTATTTTTCCGAATTAGAATGATTTAGTTATGATTTTTCAAAGTTTAATGAGATAAAATAAAAATAGCTACGCGCCGGGCAGGCGTATGCTACGCCGAGGGCAGCCGTCGGCGTAGCATAGGATATGCCGAGGGCAATTCTACGCCGACGGCTGCTTGGCGGAGCTAGCCTAGACGATGGCTACGCCGACGGCCCCGATGTTTGGCCGTCGGCGTAGCGACTAGCCGTCGGCGTAGCTTCCCATTCCTGTAGTGTCGGTCGACAGCTTGCGACGCGATTCGAGGTGGCGGCAGCGTGATTCATGCAGCGGCGGCGCGATTAGAGACGGGGCGAACTCCGGCAACCATGGCAGGGAAGGACGCTGGTGACGGCGTGCCCTCGGTGAGCATCCCGGCGGCGACAGGTCGGCCGGTGCGTTTTGCCTCGTCGAAGATGGTGGTGGGTGCGGTAGAAAAATTATACTCATTGGCCTCGTGGCCAAGCAAGTATAGGAGAGGAGGAGGAAATTATAGGAGTCACTATCCTATATTTGCTTCTCTAACCGATTTTGGGGCTTCGGTTAGAGCATGTAGAGAAATTATACTCATTCGGCCATGGAAAGGGGTTAGAGATGCTATTAATCCAGCATGGAAGACAAAATAAGGTCATACACAAAAGGCAAAAGATACACAATTTTCTGCCCACATATTGTAGATAAAGTCAAGAAGTACAAAGGCAACAATTAATTACCCGAGACGCTAGCTTCGCAGCAAAGTTCTGCAAATCAATAAGGAACTCCAAAGCCTCCACTTTATGTGCATAATAGTATACTGATACATAAGACCCAATTTTAATTATCAAGAGTACTATAAAGAGGACTAAAACTAATAAAAAATATAAATAGGTCAAAGGACTAGCTAGCAACGACTATAACTACTAGCACGAGCCGAAGGCGCGCCGCTGTCTACCCCTTCAACATTGGAGCTAGACAAATCTTATCGTAGTATAGCTTGTTGAGTAGAGATGGATCAATCTTTCAAGTTGAGAGGCATTTTTCAATGATGATTTCATCAAAGTGGATCTTAGTTGATGCCTTCGGTTTATCGATGTGTACATGTAAGCTTGTAAAGGCTAAGAGAGTAGATACGAAGGCAGGGGAAGTCAGAGCTACAATATAATGAACCAGCAGAGTTTAAAGCATAAATCACTGCTTTTTATTACAAATTTTAAAAACCCACCCCTTTAAGTTTTAATTGCAAAAAATCACCACTTTTGAGTCAGTTTGTTGCAATGTGCACTTAAAGCTAAATTGACGATGAATTGATGCCCAAACTGACAGCATGACTCACTTTACAGGCTGACATGGACTAGGACCCACATGTCAGCCTAAAATTAAAAAGAATAAAAAAGCCTCTTTATCCCCCATCTCCCAAACGAAAATTGTAGAAAACTCGGTGAATCACAAATTAAATAGACAAACAAGGAGACAATATATAGTATTCGATAATTAATGGACCGTAGGGTATCTATCTATCTTTTATCTTCTATCTTTTTCTACTATATAATATGTCTAGAGGTGGTTTTCGTTGTCTCAAAGTTTCGTCCGTCGCTTCTATTGTATTCTCCGAGTCCAAAACTTTTACGAGCACACATACATATCCGGTCCGGTATCCAGGTCAAATACGCATACGGTTGGTATGCTTGTATGTATACACCGCCCGATGGCAAATCTTCTCGGACGAGCCGCGGTCGAATCAGATTGTTTGTTGAGGATCCGATCGAGATCAATCTAGGCTAGCATACCTGCAACGGGCGAGCGCTTCATCCACGTGCAAGTTTCCTGATCTCCATTGCCAGAGGCTGCAACAGATCATGCAAGCCCATGCGCTGCCACTCCCGAGCCGACATCGGCAACGTGGTTTAGCCACGAGCGGCCGGTGCTTCTCCAATCAAACCACCACGGTGCCATCTCGTCCATTGTTGCCCGTGCTTCTCCCCACTTCCACAGGTCGTGACGGCGCGTGACACAGACGCATGCCGTCCGACCATCTAATCTGGTCGGTCCGAGCCTCTCTGTTTCCATATTGAGACGATGAAACGTACAAATCATGGGGAGAGGTGCTTGAGCTTTTTCATACGTGAGTAAGATGGTTTGATTGAGGATGAGAGACAAAGCAAAACAGTTTAGGGCGGTGATTCGATGTAGAGAGAAGCTAGAGAAGATCCACAATCCCCAGTTTGGTTGGTATTTTTTTTTGTTGCCTCCCAGCTTATATATGCAGCTAAAAGGAGGTGCTGATAGGCGGAAAGAAATAAGAGGCCCAAGCTGGGATTGTGTTCTCAGCTTCGAAGAATCCTGTTTGATCTCTCCTTATTGTGTCAGATTTCTTCGTCTATGCTTTGTAATTATTTCTCAATAGCGTATATTTGTTTGTGCAATGCTTGATGCTATTCCTGTGATTGGTTTAGAATTTCAGGGGTTGCATAGAGAATTTAGGGGTTGTTTCACATCTGATTCTGCCAATGTGTATCAATTGGTACACGGTTCTATGCTTCTTCCTGCAGGTTCTGTTCTTAGGTTTAGTTGATTATTACAAGGTTAAATTTAGATGGGCAGGTTTCTGCATCAACATTCCTTGTTCGTTCAATCTATTCTTTTTTATTCCAATAAAGATTTTGACAGATATTTCAGTCTATTTCATCTTTGTGGGTGGTGAGGTTTGATTGATAATGGAGATCACACACTTCACTCAAGATTTCATCCGATGTCTACCATATTTTTTTTAACCAATCCTCGATTCTTGTTCGTGTTGCTGAAGAAATATTCTTACCAGCAAGCTGAACCCGCAGATGGCACTTATAAGGCAACAGTGAGAACTGGAACAAAACAATCACAAACTTTCCTTCCCCAATTAAGATATTATGTTCGAAAATTGTGATGAATGGTGCTTGTTTTTTGAATTGATGTGCAGTGGTAAGCTAAAGATAAAGGGCAGCATCAGATTTGCGCATATGTTCATGCCAGACATCTTCCCCAAGACCTCCAAGTTGTAGAAGGTTGATACGACAATCACTTAATAAGTTCAATTAATTGTAGCGATCATGTTGTGAGTGATCAAAAATTGGTGAAAGTTTCCTTAGAGTTTGTTGTGTACCTAAGCCACCACACAAAAAACAAGTTTTAGTGTTTCAGATAATAAATCCAGTTCTATGATGTGTATTCTGAGTTTTTGACGATGATTCGCCGTTACTTTTAACTGAGTTCAGATGCATGCCCATACCAGATTATGCTAAAAGACTGTCCTTGGTCATTTTCAACTAACCTTTTTGCCTTTCACCTAAAGCGGCAAATGTCTGAATGTGCTAAGTTACTTCCTCACCAGAATTTTTTTTTAGTTTCTATTAAGATCTAACTCCATAATACTTTAGTTACAGTCTGATTTGAAGAAGTATTGTTTCAAGGGAAATCCCTTATTTATTATTTTTGAAATGGTATATGTGTTAAATAGTGGTAAAATATCAAACTGTAATAGTCTTGGTGCTTCTTCAGCAGAGCGGGGAGAGGCTGAGCGATATGTTCGTCATCCTAAGCCAGAATCACACCTAGGCACCGTAGCACTGAGGGAAAGATCTTAAAAAGAATCATGTGAGTAGCAGCAGATCTATGTGATGTTGAATTTGAGTTGTGAAATTCTCCATAATCTAAACATGTGCGACTAAAAAAGAAGTGACCCCAAAAAAATTATGATATGTTACACAATACACATGTATTTTTTTTGAAGAGGCCATAGCAGCACACGGGCATTCAACTAGTACCTAATATATATATATATATATATATATATATATATACACACCTAATAATAAAGGAAGGAGTGTTTCTTGTAGTACCTACACGTTTTTACCCCTATCAGTCCGAGTATATTACCCACCGTGCCATCCATAAGTCAAATAACGCTTCAAAGAGCATCTACTTTTTTGGACGTTTTTACCTTTATTAGTCCGAGTATATTACCCACCGTGCCATCCATAAGTCAAATAACGCTTCAAAAAACGTCCGCATCCGGCCACCGCGGGAGGGCATGGGAAAGCGACCGCTAAGTCAAAGAGCGAGCTATTTATTCTTCTCTCCCCTAGCATCATGACCGGCGGAGGCTTGGGGTCGTGGGCATGGCGCCCGAAATCCAGTCAACAGGACAACATGGTCTCGTCCGCGTGTGTTTCCCTGAATTTTTAGTCTCATACGTGGTGTGCTTTTCAGCTTCGTTGCTATCTGCGCGCGTGCGTGCTTGCCTCTAGATTGGTAGCTTCGTTCGTATACTTGTTGTGTGCACTTTAGTGCTGCTAAAATTACTGCTAATTGCTCGCGTTTTGCTGAACCAGTAGCGGACAAGTCTATGTCCCAACCTCTACTTAAGCCTAAGTCATGCAGGTAAACTAGCATCGCGTACTACTGCTCTGTTGCTCTGACTTTTCTCATCCTTGCTGGTACTTGTCTATTTGTTTTTTCCCTATGGTGCCTCCATCTCAAAATAGATGTTATAGATTTGTTAAAATTTCGATGAATTTAGACACTATTTAGCACTCCCTCTAATTCATATCTAGATAACTCAACTTTGCTAGATTTGGATGTATCTAGGACTAAAACTTGATTAGATACGTTCGTTTCTAGATGAATCTAAGTCAACTAATATGGGGCGAAGGGAGTATATAGATTCATGTAAATTTTTCCAAACCTTCGACATCTATTTTAAGACGAAGAGAGTACTTTTTAACCTGTAACAATTGTATGCTCTATTATTAAGCTGTGTTATGTGTTATATGTTCTGTCTAACGGGGCAACATGCTTGATTTCAGACAACTATGAAACTTCAGTATATGATAATATTCAAAACTCCGTTAAAAGGAAGATTGGGGACTACTTTAAGAGGAGAGACAAGTGAAGGACATATTATTTGTGATATTCTTGAATGGAATCATGTTCTAGATGGATACGTCTCAGATCTACCTGGTGGCGAGCTCCGGAGATTTGCAATGGCTGTCTGTGCTATGAAGAAAGCAAATGTCTATATATTGTATGGGCCATCTTGCTATCTTGGTGTGAAACAAAGAAGGAAAGTAAATATGCTGGTATAATGTTTTTGTCATCAAATATGCTTTGCAGCCACCTAGATGTCTAATCTGTTTTTTACATTCATCAATCTTGGGGAATTGAATTCACACAAAGTAAGTGATAAGGAGGTTGACATGCCTGCATAATTGTCTCATACAAGAGTGTCACAAATTGATCTCTAAATATAGCACTAGGTACAGACCTTCTAGACGATAAAATTTATGGATCATATACACAAGCTCAGTTTAGATCTGATCTTATTAAACCACTTGGCTCAAGATGGTTTGCTCCAAACACTGGATGGTCTAAGTGTTGTTTCTTATGGATATTGCCCCCTCCTTGGGAGATGAGGCTCACTAGCGACAGTGGTGTCGTGAGAGGGGGATACAGGTCAGCTGCTGGTGGCGGCACTAGGGTTCACTCCTACCGTCGCCCCTAGATGAGCAATCAATTATCTCCCCAGTGTAGACGAGCAATCAATTATCTCCCCGGTGCAACGCACGGACACTTTTGCTAGTAATAATAAAGGACGAAGTGTTTCTTCCAGTCCAACTCTTTTTTAGACTGATTTGTGCTTCCACCTTCCACTAAATTCTATATTAGTACAGCCACCCATATTGTCTATGTACCGGTTCTGCTTGTACGGACTTGGCCCAATTCCTAGACTAACCTGCACCATATATTAGTACAACCACCCATTTTTTATTCATCGCTTGTACGGGTCTGGTCCAATTCCTTCCGCACCATGCTCTGTATGCTGGTAATTTTCCGTTGAATTCTAATTAGTCCCACCTCCCTATTTTATAATGTGTCCCACCAATTTATATACGCTTAAATGTCTGCTGGGATATGCCTCAAATCAGGTCGGAAAGCTTAATTATTAGCAAGGAATAAAAGTCCTTGTATGCAGATGATGGGCAGCGAGCCTTTATATAAATGAAGAGAGAACCGCATAGTGAGTGCTACTAAGAAATACCGAAAGCCTGAGCCGCATGGTATGACTCTGAACCTTGTCCCCATCCCTCCTCACCCCGCACGAATCGAGAGGCACCCGCGAGTCTCCTTCTTCCTCCCGGGCACCTCCCATGCCTCCCTCGCCGGATTAGCCGGTGAGTGGCGGAGGGAGGCCGGCGCCGGTGTAGATTTAGGTTTTAGCAGTTGTAGTAGTTGTAGGGTTTGGCTTGATGCCGGGTGTCGGCGTGATGCCGTGAAGAAGTTGATTTCAGATCCCTCTGGCTGGATCTGGAGTCGTGTCCTCCTCTGTTTCCTCGTGGTGCTGCTCCGGTGGTTGGAGTTTTTGGCTACGGCGAGCGAAGGGGGAAGCTTCTTGGTCAATAAAGCCGAGTTGCTCCACCCGCATGGCGGAGGTAGAGGTGTTCTTCCGTTCCTGGCCGGCCAAGGTGGCGAGGGGGAGCGGAGTGGTGCCTGGCGGATGATTGATTGTGCTCTTCCCGTGGCCGGCCGTGGTGGCGAGGACAGGGGGTGCGACCAAGAACCTGCTGGATCTCTGTCGATGTGGTGGCCGTTGACCTTGCCTGCGGGGAAGGTCATCTCCTTGGAGATGAGAGGAAGGTGGAAGGTGGGCAAGCCTTTGAGCTGGAGTCGTCGTGGTGGCGGTTCCGTGCTGGCGCAGCGTAGGCTTTCTTCTTCGTCTCCGGTGGCTGCTCCTCTTGCGATTCAATCGCAGTGGCCTGTGGATGGCGGTGTTTGCCGCTGGGCTGCTGCCCTTGCTGGTCGAAGGGCGACCGATTGGCGCCATGATGGCGCTATCTTCAACCTCCGGAATGGAGGTCTTGATCGGAGTGCCTCGCTGGAGTCCCCCCTGTGTGCTGCCAAGTGGTTCGTCCCCGGCGGTGCTCTGGCGGCCGGCGAAGGTTGCTCATCGTTGTCGGCGGCGGAGATGAGGCTCAAGGACCGGATTGCTTTTTAGTTTTTGTTCTTGGGCCTGTTTTGCAAAGTTTCAGCTCTGCCCTTTTAAGGGGCCTTTATGTAATTTGTACCGACCGCCTAGTAATTGAATGCAGCCTCTAGGGTCTTCGGACCCTTTCCCGTTAAAAAAAAAATGGTATGGCTCTGAGTTTTTTTTTGAACGGATGAGGCCCGAAGGCCCTGGAAGCATATATTATAAAAAGAGAAAACAACCCCCCTCTCCTCCCCTCTCCACCCTCCCCCTTGAGAGTCGCCCCAGCGATGCCAGCCCCCCTTCCCTTCTTCTTCGGCTCCGGCTGGAGAGGATGGGATGGGAGAGGCTGGTCGTTGTATAGTGGTAGATGTAGGTGGTTTGGCCTTGTGCCGGTCTTGGGCATGATGCCCATAGGTGGAGGCGGCGCTAAGGCTCTGTGCAGCCAGATCCTTAGCCTTTTAGGGTTCCTCGTTGCTTTTCTCTCCGTCCATGGTGGAGGGAGGAAGACGGCGATGAACACCGTGCTCCGGAATAAAGCTGTTCTTGTTGCGGGTGTTGTGTGGTTGTGCCCAGATCTGGGGCCCTCTCTGGCCGGCCGTGGCGGCGGGGGGAGATGGCCTGGTTGTGGGCGACGGCTACGCTTCTTCGCATCATCGAGCTACTCCTTGGCGCTTTCGAGCGGTGCCAGGAGGTCACTAGGTCTCCCTCTTTGTGTCGCTGCAGTGGTTGCAGTTGCCGGCGGAGGTTGCGGACTCAGTGGCTCGACCATAAAGCTCGGGTGTGCCTTCGCGGTGTCGTCGGCGACTAGCTACCTCTCCAGATATCGGCCTGCCATGGTGGCGAGGGAAGGAAGGAGGGTTGGCTCGCTGTTGCTGATACTTGCGATGGGCGGGGCCGCCTGTTCCCAGGCGGCGATGCTGCGTTTTCTCCGGCGATCTCCAAGCGGAAGCAAAAAGCCAACCGCTATCTTTGGCCAAGAGGATGGCCTCGCCGAGCTCGAGAGGCCTCGTTCGAAGCTACTTCAACCGCCTCCGGCGGCCTTTTCTCTCCCTCCTCACGGCTCCCAGCGTCGACGTTGGGCCAAGTGGTTCGTCCCCGGTTCCGACGACGGCGGCCGCGGCTGGAGGCGAGTGTCAAGCGGCGTGCAGGACTCGATTGCTTTCTGATCTTTCCTGCAGGGTGCAATGTGTAAACTTGAGGGGCCCAGTTGTAATCTTGTTTTCTTTTGGGTCTTATTGTAATTTGTACTCACCGCTTTGACTAATAGCAGCATCTCGGTCCTTCGGGACCTTTCCCCGTTCAAAAAATAAATAAAAAGCGGCAGTACAAGGTTACATTGAGGCCCTTATCAAACCAGGTAATAAAAAAATAAGCCTCAACTTTGAGTGCTACTAAGAAATACGAAAAGAGAACTCCATGCGATGCAGGAGAGGTGCAGGTGACACCTCCACGGGCGGCTGTTCCATGTTGCTATACAAAAGTGCAATCGAGCTCGTTGTGGGATCATGGATGAGTTTGGAGTTGAACTTTGCTAGGTTCTCATGGTGCATGAATTGTTTGGTCTGCTACTAGAACTCCACTTTCTACATTAATTAATACCACCCAATCTTCTGAATCATTGAATGTCTTTTGGGTAGCTAAATTCAGTTGACATTTTTTTCTACTTCCTCCGATCCATATTAGTTGACTTGCATTGTCAAAAATTGGATGAACATATATAATAAATAGTCTCTAAATTTATTTAAATCTAGACAAATTTTAGTCAATTAATATGGGTCGGAGGAAGTAATTACATTGATTTGTTGTTCTTAGATGCTATCCAAAATTAAACTTATTAGTGGATTTTATGAATTCATGTGTTAGTGGACTTTTTTTTCCGCCGCAACGCGCGGGTATTTGTGCTTGTAATAATAAAGCACGAAGGTCCAACACTTTTTTAGACAGGTTTACCCTCCCACCAAACCACTTGTTACTGCTAAACAACCCGTAAGTTAAAAAGAAAACTCTTTGTTTTTTTTCTCTCAAAAAGAAGTAGCGTAAGAGTTGTGGACTCTTCCTGTCCGTCGTGATCAGTAGAATAGAATAGAAAAGGAAAAAAAAATTTGTCATGACGACGATCCAGCAGCAAAAATATTGACACACGCGTTAAAAAGTTTCCTCGCCGATGTGTTATCGGAGTAGCTAGCATCCATATATGTGTGTTAAGTTCCTGTTGACTTTGTCCGGCTGGTGTATCGATTGATGTCAATGGTTCGGGTCTATCTACTTTACTTACTCCGTCATTTTCTCCTAGCTACCGACCGATCGACACAGACGACTTCTCAAGAAGTCGAAGCAAAGCTTCCATGCATGCATCTCCATCGGTTTGATTCTTCGCTTGCTTTGCGGACGATGATCTATAGTTTTGTTATGCTGACTTTGCCTCTGTTGTTTAATTTGTAGAATAACCAGCCAAGTTCGTTTCAATTAGTGAACTGTGCGTGGAGTGTGCCAGTTGCGTGCGTGCATTTTTCTCTAAACTAAACTATAGTTTCACTTTTCTGGATCGGTGGCTCGGTCTTAAGATAGCAAAATCCTAATTAAGATACGATGATGCGGTCTAAGTGTAACTTAACTGAACTCCCATAACCACATTCGGAATATATATACGTGAACCTAATTCATTTTATTAGATCGTACTACACCTAATACAGTTCGATTTTATATTTTCTAAACAAACCTCGAAGTTAAGTTAACTACTATGCACGATCCCTAATTAATTAGGAGGATATGCGCGGTGCCCATGCAATCTATCCATGCATTGCAATGCATGTTTCCCAAGAAAGGAAAGATCAGGACATGATCCACACACGTAGTGAACAGAGATATACGAGGAAACTTATGAAGCTTCTATCTCGATCGACGACATCCACTCGTGCATGCTGCATACAGATGCACTGGTTGGTTTCCTAGGTACACATGAGAGCTATCAGAGTAGTAACCGACTTTGAAGTCATGCGTGGTCGTGGGCTTTTAAATTGTGTCATGGCTGGTCCTTGGCTTTCCCGATCGAATCCTATCCTATGGATGCACGAGTACAAGTCTTCGTGATTCTCCTTGAACTAGGCGCTTATATATGGCTTAGTGCATCCGATCCGTCCGGCCAGGAGACGAAATATGCATCGATTTGTTTCAAGCCGCCGCCCTATGGTCTTGGCATGCAGCATGGACCGGATGATCCCATGGACAAAAGGTCAGCGCTGGTTGTACAGAGGCAGCATCAGGTTAGGCGATTGAGCTCGGTCCTGAGTACTGATATCGACGGCGACATGAACATGAACAAGACGTAGGAGGTGTTTGTCGGTCAATCGACAGATACGAGAGCCAAACATCCGGTCTTCAATAAAAAAATTGCACGTCCAACGCGCAGGAACGACCGCCTGCCCTAGACGCACATAGCTAGCCAGGCGATGCCCGCTCTAACAGCCACCGGTAGCGAAGGCGTCCTGCTTCAGTACGATCTCGTGGATCTATTATCACAATCGACACAGTAGTCGACGGCAGCTACGCCGATCTGATCTAGGATGAGTCGTGTTGTTGTTAGAAATAATGGGACTAATCCATTTAGCCCCATGAGTATTTCAGACTTTCCCTAAATCTCAAAGCCTAAATTTGTGGCAGCCCATATGTGTTTGGGCCCATGTTTGTGGCAGCTCACATGGGAGTGGAGTGGGAGCTAAAGTTTAGTCCCACATGAAAAGTTGGAGGAGAGTTGCACCACCTTATAAGGTGGAGTGTTGCACCACTTTGTAAGTGAGTGGGAATAAGAGAGATACACACGCGCGCTCCTCCGACGACGACGCCGCTCGCACGCTCGCCTCGTCACGACGCGCGCGCCGCGGGTTGCGGGCTGCGGGCTGCGGGCTGCGGGAATCTCGCCGAGCCGAGCTTTATTTTGCTGCTCAGGAAAATTGACAGACGTGTCAAACGTGGACTCGGCCCTTCCTCTCTACTTGCGCCGTCACCGTAGTCTACTCCATCCCGCTTGCCGGCGGACGGGAGAGCAGGTCTCCGGAACCACTCGCCCTTGCGATCCTGTACGGGAGAGGGCGAATAAGGTTTTTGGGAAGCGCCTGCTGATCGCCGAGTTCTTCATCACGGGTCGTCTTCCATCCAAGTCAGGCGGTGCTGCCTACCGCCGTCTTCGTCGCCATCTGCTGCGATCCCTCTTCCCCAAAGTTTCTACTACGACAACCGAACAGTACGTGCTACGTGATCCTGTTTGGTTATTCATCATGTTCTGCGAGTACATGTTAGGCTGCTGTTTGTTTCCGATCATCCTGTTGTTTAGTACATCTAGTATGTTCGAGTTACATGAGCTAGTAGTTGGTTTTGTCATAATTTATATTCTGGAATTAATCGTGGAAATTATGCCTAATAATCAAACAATCTGAAAACCTTATTGTAGGCAATTTCCTGAATTAACAATGGCTGGTTTTACCGATGCACTGAGGCCGAATAAGTTTACCGGTGTGCACTTTAAGAGGTGGCAGTACAAGGCTGAGCTTTGGCTGACCACGATGAAAGTGTTCCACATCAGTAAAGGCAAACCTGAGGGAACTATATCTGACGAGGATCAGAAGAAGTTCGAGGATGCTAATACTGTCTTTGTGGGATGTATTCTGAGCATTCTTGCTGACCGTCTGTGTGATGTGTTTATGCACATAAAAGACGGAAAGGAGCTCTGGGATGCACTGGATGCCAAGTTTGGTGCTGCAGATGCTGGCAGTGAACTGTATATCATGGAGAGCTTTCATGATTTTAAGATGACTAAGGACCTTCCTGTGGTTCAACAAGCTCATGAGATACAGTGCATTGCCAAGGAGCTCGAACTCCTTAAGTGTACCTTACCCGACAAGTTTGTGGCGGGATGCATTATTGCTAAGTTGCCCCCTTCATGGAGGAACTTTGCCACAACTCTCAAACACAAGAGACAGGAGATATCAGTTGAAAATCTGATAGCGTCCCTTGATGTTGAGGAGAAGGCTCGGGCTAAGGACACTACTGAGAAAGGAGATGGTCTTGCTACGCTAACTTTGTGCAGAAAGGCAAATCCATAGGCAAGAACAAAGGGAACTTCAAACCCTCCTTTAACAAGTCTGTAAAGACTACAACCTTTAAGAAGAAGAAGACGAATAGGGACAAGAGTGAACTGTCTTGTTACACTTGTGGAGAGCCCGGCCATTTTTCCAAGGACTGTCCGAACGCCGCAGCATGAGAGGGAAAAAGGCCAAGACTGTCAACGTCGTGAAAGCTAGCAATACTGATGGGTATGGTAATTTATTTACTGTTCTTTCAGTATTTCAATCACCGTGTTGGTGGCTTGATACGGGTGCTAATGTTCATGTGTGTGCTGACATCTCTATGTTCACTTCTTATCAGGTCGCTCGGGATTCATCCGTCCTAATGGGGAATGGATCACATGCTTCTGTTCGTGGTGTTGGCACGGTGGATCTGAAGTTTACTTTCGGAAAGATCGTGCAGCTGAGGAACGTGCAGCATGTCCCTACTATGAACAAGAATCTCGTTAGTGGCTCCCTTCTTTGCAGAGATGGGTTTAAGGTTGTCTTAGAGTCTAATAAAGTCGTTGTTTCGAAACATGGACAATTTATTGGTAAAGGTTATGAGTTCGGAGGCTTGTTCCGGTTTTCACTTTCAGAGTTTTGTAATAAATCCGTGAATCATATTTGTGGTGGTGTTAATGATGATACCAGTGTTTGGCATTCTCGTTTATGTCACATTAATTTTGGTTTGATGTCTCGGATGTCCAGCATGAGTTTAATTCAATTTCACTATTGCCAAAGGTTCTAAGTGCCATAGTTGTGTGCATCAAAGCAACCTCGAAAGCCTCACAAGGCCGAGGAGAGAAACTTGGCACCTCTAGAACTCATACATTCTGATCTATGTGAGATGAATGGTGTGTTGACAAAAGGTGAAAAGAGATATTTCATGACGTTGATAGATGATGCTACTAAATTCTGCTATGTTTACTTGTTGCAAACTAAAGATGAGGCTTTAGACTACTTTAAAATCTATAAGGCCGAAGTTGAAAATCAACTAGAGAGAAAGATCAAGCGTCTTAGGTCGGATCGTGGTGGTGAGTATTTTCCCAAATATTTGATGAATTACTCAGAACACGGAATTATTCATGAGAGGACGCCTCTACCGCCCCAATCAAACGGGTTGCCGAGAGGAAAAACCGCACGATCGACTTGGTGAATTCCATGTTAGCCACTGCTGGTTTATCAAAGGCATGGTGGGGGGAGGCTTTGTTGACTTCATGTCATGTCCTGAATAGAGTTCCTAACAAGAATAAAGAAAAGACCCCTTATGAGGAGTGGGTTGGGAGAAAACCATCACTTTCGTATCTACGTACTTGGGGGTGTTTGGCAAAGGTCAACATACCGATTCCCAAAAAACGCAAGCTCGAACCCAAGACAGTGGATTGTATCTTTCTAGGATATGCTCCACGGAGTGTAGGCTATAGATTTCTAGTGGTTAAATCTAAGGTACCTGATATGCATGTTGATACTATAATGGAATCTTGTGATGCAACATTCTTTGAGAATATTTTTCCTATGAAAGATATGCATAGCATTGGTAGGATTTCTTCTGAAATACTTCCTGAATCTAGTGCATCTATTGATAATTCTGAACAACCACATGAGGAATTTCTTGAGAAGGATGACGATGAACCTCTCACGAGGAGTAAGAGACAGAGGGTTGCAAAATCCTTTGGCAATGATTTCATCGTGTACCTTGTGGATGATACTGTTGGAGATATGCCCAAGAGGCAATAATAAAGTGGTTATTATCATATCTTCACACTTGTGATAAATGTTTACATACCATGCTAAAATTGTATTAACCGGAAACATTAATACTTGTGTGATTTGTAAACTAAAATAATAGTCCCTAGTAAAGCCTCTTGTTAAACTAGCTTGTTGGTTAATATATGATCATGGTTTCCTGATCATGAACATAGAGATGTTATTAACAACAGGGTCATATCATTAGGAGAATGATATGATGGACATACTCCTATAGATAAGCGTAGCATAAAGATCAAGTCATTTCAATAGTTCAATTGCTATATGCTTTCTGATACATAGTAACCTAATTCCTTCGACCATGAGATCATGCATATCACCTTTACCGGATGGATGCTTTGATGACATCAAACACCACACCGAATCGGGTGGCTATAAAGGTGGCATTGAGTGTTCGGAAAGTATTGGTTGAAACACATGGATCAAGAGTGGATTTGTCCATCCACATGACGGATAGATATACTCTGGGCCCTCTCGGTGGAATGTCATCCAATTGGCTTGCAAGCATGTGACTTGGTCACAAGGGATCACATATCACGGGAACAAGAAAAGAGTACTTATCAGTAACGAGGTTGAACTAGGTATGCAGAGATACCGACGATCATAACCTCGGATAAGTAACATATCGTGAGACAAAGGGAAATTGGTATCGTATGTAAGTGGTTCATTCGATCGCAAAGTAATCGAGAAATATGGGAGCCATATGAATTTCCAGATTCCTCTATTGGTTATTGTTCGGAGAAGTGTCTCGTTCATGTCCGCATAATTCACGAACCGTAGGGAGACACACTTAAGGATTCGACGTTGTTTGAGTAGTTATGGTATTATGAGAAAGAGACCGAATGTTGTTCGAGTCTCGGATGGGATCCGGATATCACGAGGTGATCCGGAATGGTCCGAGAATAAGATTCATATAAGGAAAGTCCTGCTTTGAGTTCGGGAATGATTCCGTGTTTTCATCGGAATGTTCTAGAAGGTTCGGATTGTCCCAAGACTCGGGAAGGGTACATGAATGTGTCATTGCTCATTGAATGATTGCATCATGTACTAAGTGTTCTTGCTGTCCCAAATAAAGGATTAAATTGAATCCTAAACAGAAAAGTCAAATGTCGGTTTGAAAGTCAAATCAAAACAAGAAACTGGGAAACAAGCAAGAGGAGTTGGAACCAACCTGGAGGAGGAGTTGGACTCCTCCAGGCCGGCGCCCAGCCCAAGGCCGAGTTGGGGAGGGACTCCCTCCCTCCCCTGGCGCGCCATGACCCCTCCCATAAAAGGAGGGGCAGGGCTCCTAGAGACACATAACTTTCTACTCTAGATCTCCGGTTTAGAGCCGTTTTGGTTTAGAGCTTCTAATTGCTTTAGCCTGCGGTTTAGAGCCTTCTAATTGGTTTAGAACCTTATAATTGGTGTGTCTAATTACTAGACCACTAATAGCCTCTCTCATAAGCTCCACCATACTCGCACCGGCTTAAGACGAAGCCTGGGATCTCCTCTACTTCCTGTACCACGCTTTGCCGGAATCGCGAGGAGAGTGCTACAACCTCCGCCTGCCTGGAACAAGGGAGAGGAAGGTCTTCGTCGAGTACCGAACGTGTGACCGATGCAAGGGAGCGCCGTTTAACGGGCGCCGGGAAGGATCGTCTACGCGATCTTGAGATCGGAAGTGTACGACTACATCACCCACGAGAATCGCCTCGTTAACCGCTTTGGAATCTTCGAGGGTAAGTTATTCCAAACGACTCGTTGCTACAATCTAGTAGATAGATCTTGGCTTGTTTGTTTGTATGCGATAGAAAATTTTTGTTTTCCATGCTACGAACCCCTACAAAGGGTATCGAGCCGTGTCTATATGTAGATCTGTTGCACGAGTAGAACACAATGGTCATTGTGGGCGTTGATGCTTTTATTGTCGATTGCTTCTTGTGTACTTTGCATCTTTCGGTATGTTGGGATGAAGAGGCCCGGGCTAACCTTACATGACATCGTTCATGAGACTTGCTCCACGCTTGACATGCAACTTGTATTGCATAAGTGGCTTTATGGGTGCTGCTTTCTCCTAGCATAGTTAAGATCCAATTTACAACGGGTAATCAACAATGCTAGTATCAACGTTGTGGTTCTTGTTCGTAAGTTAGATCGACACTTATTGAAAGCCCCAAACCACGTAAAATATGCAAAGAAATTAGAGGCGTCTAACTTTGTTTTGCAGGGGTGTGCTGTGATGTGATATGGCCATGATTGTGATTATATTTGGTGTATGCAATGTTTCTTATTGTAAGTTGGCAACCGACAGGAGCCATATGGTTGTCTTTAATTTATGTTAAGACCCGCGTGTGTATTCAAAGTAGTTGTAATAGTTGAAGCCGCTAGACGACAACCATGGAGCAGCGTCATTGACCTTGATGCAATGCCGGTGATGATGGAGATCATGTTCGTGCTTGAAGATGGAGATCGGAAGCACAAAGAAGAAAGGCCATATCATATCACATATTATGAATTGCATGTGATGTTAATCCTTTATGCATCTTGTATTGCTTAGTTAACGACGGTAGCATTATAAGATGATCCCTCATGCACATGAATTTCAAGTCATAAAGTGTTCACCCTTAGTTAGCACCGTGCTAAAGCTTGTTGTTTCAAGCACCACGTGATGATCGGGTGTTAGATTCCGCAAGTGTATACAACGTGGGCAAGCCAGATTTGCTCATCGGAAGCTAAGGTTTGATCTTGACGAGCCTAGCATGTACAGACATGGCCTCAGGAACACGGATTACCGAAAGGTAGAGCATGAGTCATATAGTAGATATGATGAACATGTTGATTGTTCGCCATTGAAGCTATATCAACTCTGTGATGATCGATTTTGATGTGGTGGATTTGGTTCGTGTGATCACTAAAACAATGTGAGGGATATTGTTTTGAGTGGGAGTTCACCTAGATTAATTTAATTATTAATTAGAACTCAATTTATCATAAACTAAATCAAAGTGAATTTGCATAGTTGTTGTAGTCATTGGCATCCGTTTACCACCTTGCGCTTAGTTATAATTGAGATGATAGAACTATAGAATTCTGGTTATTTACTTTACGAACTGGTATCGTATTGTTTTGAAGTGTTAATCTAAAGTTTAAAAGTCCTATTGCAAACTTTCAGTAAGTTCCGGTTACTCCATGAAGTTTAATAATTAGTATTAAATCAAGAGTAACAATTCCAAGTGTTAGTATCATGTTTGTTTCCATGATTCTTGATATTCAAAGGATTTTCTTAATATCAAGGTTATCTAGGATCTGAAAGAGTTATTTCAGAAACCATGATGTGTGGAAGATATTGTGATATCTGAAACAAAGTTTTGGTTGCAACATGATAGAGTATAATATGGCAAAAGTCATGTTCTCATATTTTATGAGAATTTGCAAAAGATTGGAGACACTTGTTGTCCTGATCCTACAAAAGGTTTTGGATAGCAACATTATACTCATAATTCATCGTTATAAGCTAAAAGTAGCTTGATCATGGACGATTCCATGTTAAGGGTGAATATTTGATGTAGGTAAAATGTTTACTACACCAAGAGATTACTAAAGAAAGGAATTTGAAAGAACACCAAACATTTGATGATGGTGATCTACTTCAAAGTGCAAGTCCAAAGACATTGGTATTTAACTATACACGCTTTGGACTATATGTCATATGTATGACTCCACTAATTGATGTTGATAGATTCTTTCAAACGGAAAAGGAAATACTGAAAGAGAATCTCATAAGTATATGGCAGAAAAGAAAAGACTAGAATTGTTCAGTTTAAGTATATAAATGATATACATGTTATGGCTATATTCTTTGCTTATTAAACAATGTGGTTCTTAAGTATTTGATACTGAATTTGTTGGTATGAATCGTCATACAAAACAACAGAATTCATGAACTACAGTGGCCTAAGTAATTAGCAAAAGAATATGTGATGATGTTCATCGAGAACAAATAAAGGGTTATTGTGTTGCTCGTTAAACATCAAAGCTTGCCTTCAAGATTTGTTTTATCAGGTATTATGAGAACAAAAGGGTTGTTCAAATAATTGTCGTAATCCATAAAAGATGGATGATTCACAAAATCTCGTTGGAGAAATCACATCCATAAAACTAGTGCTAAAAATGTCGAAAGACAAATTGATTGAAAGGTCACTTAGGAAGTGACATCGCCGTTTAAATCATATTGGAAAGAACACATGAAGAAACTCCATGTGGATGGAATTTTGGAGTCTTTTGATTTTTGATCACATGACACTTGTGAAACTTTCCTAGAGATAATTAAAACTTCGTTCATAGGCCAAAAGGGAACGAAAGACTAGCTTATTGGAATTTGTACATATTGTTGTACGAAGTCCATTATGTGTAGTCAAGAGCGATGGATTTCAACTTCATATGCTTTCTCCGAAAATTTGAGTGAATATATGAATATTTACATAATAAGGATGAAGTATGAAACATTTGAAAAGTTCAAAGACTTTCAAGATGAAGTGCAAAATCATTGTAACAAGAATATAAACAGTTTATGATAAAGATCATAAAGGAAGATATTTGAGTTACAGAGTTTAGCATGATACCTAAGATTTAAGGAATCGTCTGTGGATTTGCATTTCCAAACACCATAAGAGTATGGAGCATTCGAGATATGTAATTAAACCTTGTTTGACATGGTGAGATCAAAGGTGTAATTCATAAAATTGCCATTGTATTTTAAAGATTAAAAGCTTTAGAGATTACCGCTTTTTCAACGAAAAGAGCTTCATCATAATCCGTTGAAATGACACCATATAAGGTTATGGTTTGGGATAAAACCCAAGTAGTCCTTTCTTAAACATTGGTATGCTATACATAAGAAAGATGTTTGCAACCAAAGTCGGATGAACTCTGTCTTTGTATGTTATTTCAATAACTGTTAAGTATTCCTCCATAACACCGAGACAAAAGTGTTTGTCACTTAAACGTCAAGTTTCTTTGAGAAGGAATTTTTCGTGAAAAGTTAAGTGGAGGACAATAGAACTTTGATAAGGTTAAAAGAACCTTAGCTATATGTGCAGAGTTGCGCAGCGCCGAAAAGTGTTCCGAAGGCAGCAACAAAGCTCATGGCTCACGTACCTCAAAGGTTGTGGTCACGAAGATCTAAGTTCCTATTGAAACAAGTAGATCGGGTAAACAATCAAATACCAAGATTTGAGAGTTGAATCATTATTTGAGAATAATGAACCGACTACATGCAAAGAAGCGATGATGGGCCCTGACTCCGTCAAATGGCTTGAAGCCATAAAATCCGTGATAGTTCCATACACGAGAAATCAAGTTTTGAACTTGAAGGACCCTCGAGAAAGGTGTAAGACCTTACAGTTGTGTTTGGATCTATAAAGAAATAGACATGGATGTTTCACATCTATGAAATAGTCGACATGTTGGGAAAGAGTTCACAACAATGTTTAAAGGTTGTATATGACAAGATTTGATCTTTCATAGCGATGTTTAGTCTAGACGGATTAATATAGCAACCACTACATATAAATTTTGTTATATGGTAGTTGAATAAACAAAACAAGTTCTTCTAATAGAATTGCTACCTAGGACGTGTGCATGACGCGGTCCAAAGGGTTTTGTTAAATTCAAGGGATGCTGAAAACATATGCAAACTTCAATGGTTGAAGTAAACGTAGCGGAGTTGGAATCTTCACAATGATGAAACTGTTAAAGGAGTTTTAAAAGTTCATTAGAGACAATGAAGATGCTTGCATTTGCAAGAAATTAAGTGGGAGCGCTAAGACATATTTCTAATACATTATGTGGAGGACATATTGTTGATTAGAAAAGATGTATCTTTTATTAACACATATTAAGAATTTCATCCTGATGAAAGACTTAGGCAAAACCTAAATATTTGGCATCAATAGATGCTAATATGGTTATGCCAGAAGTACATAGACGAGATATTGAATGAGTTCAATATAGAAACTACAAGAAAGGTTCTTGTTGCACAGAAAGGATTGAATAAGTTCAATGTTGATGATATATATTCAAGTGTATTGACATTTGGTAAAGTGAAACAAATAATCAAGTATAGATTGATACTTGATGTATGAAATCACAAAGAGTATTTATATCAATCATACTGTGACATGTACAAATCCAGATATGTCCTATGCTCTAAATGTTGTGAGCATATACCAGAATGATTCATAAGATGATCATTGGACAATAGTAAGGATATTCTTATGATCTTTTGGAAGAACTAAGAGTATAATATTTGTAGAAGTGACAAATAGATGGTTAGTTCATTGTAAAAGTACTACATTGATACTAGTTTTGTCACAAAGTACAAATTAAGTTTATCTCAGTCTAAACTAAGGGTGGCACAATATAATGGAATGTGAGTTCCATAATGGATTTGGATGAGTTCCAAAGTTAAGACATTGTGACAGATACTACAACAAAAGGCTAAGTATATGACTGCTATTATAGCAGCAAAAGAGGGCATTTGTGTCAAGTAGTTTGTTATCAAACTAGGTGTAGTTCACAGTGGGATAATACTATGAAGATATATTGTGCGACAATATTATCAACATGTTTTAACCCCAAAGAGCTAAAGGTCACACCAAAAGACCAAATTTATACAAATCCATCTCATTAGAGAATGAGTGATGCGTAGAGACGCAAAGACATGCAATTACACACGGACCTGGAAGTGTCAGATCCGGAGATCAGTTGACCACTAGCAATCGTGTACATACAACACCGGAAAGCCATAGGTGTTATATACACAAAGGTTTGAAACTAGATTATTGACTCTAGTGCAAGTGGGAGACTGTTGGAGATATGCCCAAGAGGCAATAATAAAGTGGTTATTATCATATCTTCACACTTGTGATAAATGTTTACATACCATGCTAAAATTGTATTAACCGGAAACATTAATACTTGTGTGATTTGTAAACTAAAATAATAGTCCCTAGTAAAGCCTCTTGTTAAACTAGCTTGTTGGTTAATATATGATCATGGTTTCCTGATCATGAACATAGAGATGTTATTAACAACAGGGTCATATCATTAGGAGAATGATATGATGGACATACTCCTATAGATAAGCGTAGCATAAAGATCAAGTCATTTCAATAGTTCAATTGATATATGCTTTCTGATACATAGTAACCTAATTCCTTCGACCATGAGATCATGCATATCACCTTTACCGGATGGATGCTTTGATGACATCAAACACCACACCGTAACTGGGTGGCTATAAAGGTGGCATTGAGTGTTCGGAAAGTATTGGTTGAAACACATGGATCAAGAGTGGGATTTGTCCATCCACATGACGGATAGATATACTCTGGGCCCTCTCGGTGGAATGTCATCCAATTGGCTTGCAAGCATGTGACTTGGTCACAAGGGATCACATATCACGGGAACGAGAAAAGAGTACTTATCAGTAACGAGGTTGAACTAGGTATGCAGAGATACCGACGATCATAACCTCGGATAAGTAACATATCGTGAGACAAAGGGAAATTGGTATCGTATGTAAGTGGTTCATTCGATCGCAAAGTAATCGAGAAATATGTGGAGCCATATGAATTTCTAGATTCCTCTATTGGTTATTGTTCGGAGAAGTGTCTCGATCATGTCCGCATAATTCACGAACCGTAGGGAGACACACTTAAGGATTCGACGTTGTTTGAGTAGTTATGGTATTATGAGAAAGAGACCGAATGTTGTTCGAGTCTCGGATGGGATCCGGATATCACGAGGTGATCCGGAATGGTCCGGAGAATAAGATTCATATAAGGAAAGTCCCGCTTTGAGTTCGGGAATGATTCCTGTTTTCATCGGGAATGTTCTAGAAGGTTCGGATTGTCCCAAGACTCCGGGGAAGGGTACATGAATGTGTCATTGCTCATTGAATGATTGCATCATGTACTAAGTGTTCTTGCTGTCCCAAATAAAGGATTAAATTGAATCCTAAAACAGAAAAGTCAAATGTCCAGCTTTGAAAGTCAAACCGCCAAAACAAGAAACTGGGAAACAAGCAAGAGGAGTTGGAACCAACGGAGGAGGAGTTGGACCTCCAGCCGCGCCCAGCCAAGGCCGAGTGGGAGGACTCCTCCCTCCTGGCGCCATGACCCCCTCCCATAAAAGGAGGGGCCTCCTAGAGACACATAACTTTCTACTCTAGATCTCCGGTTTAGAGCCGCTTTTGGTTTAGAGCTTCTAATTGCTTTAGCTCGGTTTAGAGCCTTCTAATTGGTTTAGAGCCTTCTAATTGGTGTGTCTAATTACTAGACCACTAATAGCCTCTCTCATAAGCTCCACCATACTGCACCGGCTTAAGGCGAAGCCTGCGGATCTCCCTCTACTTAGGTACCACGCCAGCCGGGAATCGCGAGGAGAGTGCTACAACCTCCGCTGCCTTTGGAACAAGGGAGAGGAAGGTCTTCACGAGTCGAACGCAGTGACCGATCATGGGAGCGCTGCCGAACGCGCCGGAAGGATCGTCACGCGATCTTGAGATCGGAAGTGTACGACTACATCACCCACGAGAATCGCTCTCGTAACCGCTTTGGAATCTTCGAGGGTAAGTTATTCCAAACGACTCGTTGCTACAATCTAGTAGATAGATCTTGGCTTGTTTGTTTGTATGCGATAGAAATTTTTGTTTTCCATGCTACGAACCCCTACATACTCGGATCCATTATCGAGGCATATGCATCTCCCGATGCAGATGATTGGAAAGAAGCTCCAAAATGAGATGGACTCGATTCTTTCTAATGGAACTTGGGAATTATCGACCCTATGGTTGTAAACCTGGATGTAAGTGGGTGTTCAAGAAGAAGCTAAGGCCTGATGGTACTATTGAGAAGTACAAGGCACGGCTTGTAGCTAAGGGCTACACACGTAAAGAAGGCGAAGATTACTTTGACACCTATTCACCGTCGCTAGACCGACCACCATTCGAGTACTATTGTCCTGGCTGCCTCTTATGGTCTTCTCGCTCATCAAATGGACGTGAAGATGCCTTTCTTAATGGAGAGTTGGAAGAGGAGATCTATATGGATCACCGGATGGGTTTGTGGTAAAAGGTGAAGAGACAAAGGTGTAAGTTATTGAAATCTTTATATGGCTCAAACAAGTACCTAAGCAATGGCATGAGAAGTTTGAGAACTCTACTTTCTGCTGGCTTTGTCATTAATGAGGTCGATAGGTGTGTTTACTATCGCGATGGTGGGCGAGAAGCGTTATATTATGTTTATGCGTGGATGACATTCGATCTTTGGTACAAACATGAAAGTGATAAATGAAGTCAAGTCTTTCACAAAGAGTTTTGATATGAAAGATCTGGGAGAGGCTGATGTCATTCTGAATATCAAGCTTATTAAGAACGAGAATGGGATTACTTTAACGCAATCTCATTATGTTGAGAAGGTCTTGAGACGATTTGGCTTTAATGATGGCAAGACTTCTCCAACACCTTATGATCCCAGTTTGACATTACGAAAGAATAAGAAGGAACCAACAGATCAGCTGAAATATTCACAAGTTGTTGGTTCTCTCATGTACTTAGCAGGCGCTACAAGACCCGATATCTCTTTTGCTGTGAGCAAGTTGAGTAGGGTCATGTCTAACCCGGGTATTGATCATTGGCATGCACTTGAAAGGGTCATGCGCTATCTATGTGGTACAATGAGCTATGGGATTCACTATTCAGGAAATCCTGCTGTGCTTGAAGGATATAGTGATTCGAATTGGATCTCTGACGTTGATGAACTCTACGCCACGAGCGGGTATGTGTTTACCCTTGGAGGTGGCGCAGTGTCATGGAGGTCTCGTGGACAAACCATATTGAAGAGGTCAACTATGGAAGCAGAACTTACTGCTTTAGACACAGCCCATCGTTGAGTCGAATGGCTGCGTGAGCTCTTGATGGACTTGCCGTGGTTGAGAAACTGCCGGCAATTCTTACGAATTGTGACAACCAAACTGTTATTGTCAAAGTGAACAATTCTAAGGATAACGCCAAGTCATCAAGACACGTGAAGAGACGTTTGAAATCACGAAAATTGAGAAACTCCGAGTAATAAGCATTACGTATATTCAAACAGACAAAAAACTGGCAGATCCTTTACAAAGGGACTATCACGAAATGTGATAGAAAGTGCATCGAGGAGATGGGGTTGAGACCCATGGATGTCACACCTTAGTGGTAACTCAACCTATGTGATCGGAGATCCCGTGAATTAGGACCCGGAAAGAACAAGCTAGTGGTTTGGTAGGAGAGTATTTTGAAAACCCTTTCTATGTGAAGATGCATGACTCTCATAATCAGAAGGCAGGTTGGCAACATGCCTTAATGTGTTTCATTGGCTTTAATTAGAAAATATGCCGTCCTACGTGGCATTCTTGAAAGAACACACCTATATGAGCTCGATTGTAAACGTCATGGTCTATGAGATCCGGGTGATCTCTAGTAAACTCAAGAAGAGACCAGGAGAGTATGACGATATGCTCCAACCCAAGGGTAGGCTCATGACCAAGTACTAGTTATGATTTTGAACGAAATCTATTGGCACCAAACTTGCAATTCAAGGTTCGTCCATTGTTCAAGTTGTTGATAGACGTAGTTCAAGATTCTAGGCGGAAGTTCAACTTAACAGTCTCTGCTGAAACACTGGTATATAAACAAGTATCAAGGATTGGCAAATCTTCAAATGGGCATTTGAGATCTGGTGGGGGATTGTTAGAAATAATGGGGCTAATCCATTTAGGCCCATGAGTATTTCAGACTTTTCCTAAATCTCAAAGCCCAAATTTATGGCAGCCCATATGTGTTTGGGCCCATGTTTGTGGCAGCTCACATGGGAGTGGAGTGGGAGCTAAAGTTTAGTCCCACATGGAAAGTTGGAGGAGAGTTGCACCACCTTATAAGGTGGAGTGTTGCACCACTTTGTAAGTGAGTGGGAATAAGAGATACACACGCCGCTCCTCCTTCGACGACGCCGACGCGACGCACGACGCTCGCCGCCTCGTCACGACGCGCGGCCATGGTTGCGGAATCTCCGAGCCGAGCTTTATTTTGCTGCCAGAAAATTGATGACGTGTCAAACGGTTAGCTTATTCGGTCGCCCGGATCGTGGGCTATCAGAATCGCGAACGCGTGAACGTGGACTCGCCCACGTTCGCCTCCGTTAGGGTTTCTGAGCCGCTCTATATAAAGTCCTGCTACCGCTACACCACCACCGAAACCAATCTAGGGTTTTGCCTTCCTCTCTACTTGCGCCACCGTAGTCTACTCCATCCCGCTTGCCGGCGCACCGCGGACGGAGAGCAGGTCTCGGAACCACTCGCCTTGCGATCCTGCACGGGAGAGGGCGAATAAGGTTTTGGGAAGCGCTACGATCGCCGAGTTCTTCATCACGGTCGTCTTCCATCCAAGTCGCGGTGCCGCCACCGCCTTCGTCGCCATCTGCTGCGATCCCTCTTCCCCAAAGTTTCTACTACGACAACCGAACGGTACGTGCTACGTGATCCTGTTTGGTTATTCATCATGTTCTGCGAGTACATGTTAGGCTGCTGTTTGTTTCCGATCATCCTGTTGTTTAGCACATCTAGTATGTTCGAGTTACATGAGCTAGTAGCTGGTTTTGTCATGATTTATATTCTGGAATTAATCGTGGAAATTATGCCTAATAATCCAACAGTTGTGTCGTCATGTTCGTCTCGAAGTCAAAGCCGACGTGAGCATAGGAATAGAGTAGGGGATGGTGGGCACACCTAATGATCCAAAAGGCAAGCTCTATGCCAATCTCAACACACGCGCCTAGAGTTGTTGGATTTGTCGCACGAGTAACATCAATCTGCGGAGAAGGCGTCGATTGCGTTGCCGGCTAGACGGAAGCCTCGGCATGGCTACCAGCCTATGCCTCTTGGATCCATTGACATCCAGACTTCTACCCATCTCGTGCATGAAACCAAGTGGTTCTTGTTCTTTGTCCAAAAAGTTGCTTCGAGGTATATTATTCTGTATATGTATGCATTTTGATTAAGAAGATTTACTCTAAGGACTACTCGGAAATATGATTAATTCATTTCAATCAAAAAGATTTACACCAACGCCTACTCATTGGATTAATTATAGTTAAAGATTAAAGAAATGCATGGATGTAAATAGAATCTTATTTGCATAAAGAAGCTAGGAGTTGCTGTATCCAGACCGTATAATATTTTGTATCGTACTACTTTAAAGGCATGTATGTATTTGACTATAGTTACTGAAACTTTTTTTCTACAAATTGCTCTTATACTAGGGAGGCAGCAGATTAAGGAGAGGCTTGCATCGCGATGTTTTGAAGTCAGATTCCTTAGATCGGTTGAAGGTAACCTCCAGCTTTCTTACCCTTTTCTCTGAACTCTGTCGATATTTTTAGTCAATAGTCCCACCAAAAGATATATCATGCAGTATCCAAGCCTAGCTGCATACTATCTCCATTCCAATAAATAAGTCGCACATGTATTTTAAGATTTTTCTTTGACCAACATTTAGTCTAAGTATACGAAGGACTATTTAATGAAAAGTTCATATTACGTGCATGTGTGATGATAGAAAAGGCTTAAAACACTACATAATTTTCACTATTGTTCGGTATAAATGACATGTCAATCAAGAACTCCATGACATTTGAATTTGACTAATGTATAGATTTGAATGTATGAAACATTATTAATTTGATTTGGTGTTGTGTCGGAGCAAAATACGGGCTTTGTGCTAGTACTAGCTAAAATTGGCATATGCATAGATCTCTATCTCTATCTCTTCTCTTCTCTATCTATCTTCTATCTACTATATAATTTTAGGAAAATGATCCCCTTCCCCCGGACGATCATCGTCCGGGTCAGGGTCGCTGGTTAGGTTGCGGGCTGAGTGTCACACGTACGGGACCACCACCTGCCAACGTGCGCTGTTTCTCTTCCCCAACGGACCCGACCTCTTCTTCTCTTTTCCCGCATCTGAACCAAGCGGCCGCCGCCAGATCTCGTCCCCGCATCCAAATCAAGCTCGTCCCCGCATCCAAATCAAGCGGCCACGGATCGCCACGCGCCCTCGCCCGCCCTTCTCCGCATGCGCCTCAATCTCGCCCGCATGGTGGTTGTGATCAGCGCCGCCGCCTCCGCCCATGGTGGTTCGGCCAGCGCCGCGTCTTTTCTCGGGCGGGCGCAAGAAGACCACCGCCAGACGAAGCAACTTCGACCGAGCGGCGCTCGCTCCTCGACCACACTCCTACCACGACAAGGATGCTCTCACTCGCCCGGTGGGTCCGGCCGAGCTCGTCGAGCACGCCATCCCCGGATGTGTCGTCGATGCGTGATAGGAGGCCACACTGCTACAATGGGCTGCCCGCTGCTGCAATAGGCGACCTTGCTTCCGGTGGTGCGGCAATCGGAGAGCACGACGGCGTTGCTAACATAGCAGGCAGCTCTGCTACAACCGCAGGCGGCGCTACAATGGGGCGACGCTGCTACAGAGGCTCGACGGTCTTGCTACAGAAAAGTCTCCGGCGAGGATGAAGTCGAATTTTTGCTACATTAGCACAACTCTTTTGCTATAAACGTTTTTTAGTTTTGCTACAATAGTGGCAATTGTTTGCTCGGATGTCTCCTGCAAGAGTTTTTCTGGCAATGTCTCCGGCCAAATCCGATTTGCTACATTAGCATAATTTTTTTCTATATTAAAAGAGCGTTATTGCTACAACCGTATCGTGGTTTTGCTACAACAGTGTCACCTTCTTGATACAAGATCTCCGACGAGAGTCACCGGCGAATTTTTTTCGACGATGTTTCCGGCGAAGTTGGTTTTGCTGCATTAGCATATTTTTTTTGCTGCATGGTCTCCGACGAGGTCTCTGGCGAGGTCTCCGGCGAGACGTTCTATTTCTGAAACGAACCGTTTTTTTTTGCTTCAGAAGCAAAAGCGGGGACTTACGTAGCAAACGCGGGATGTTCTGCAGTAAATGGACACGTGGCGCGGGGAAAAGCAGGACGATGGGAAAATCCCATCGTCCAGGGGACGCAGAGCATTATCCATAATTTTAGTTGAGGTGGATTTCGTCGCACACTTTTTTCGTCCATCATACAGCCTCCGATTTTTACTGGACGGTTTTGCGCTCCGAACAAACACCAATTTACCCACCATGCCATCCCGAAGTAAAAGGTTCAAAAAAAAAAAAACAAGCCGGACCGCGCAACCCGGGCTTCGTTCTCTTGGCCGGAGGTGTGCTTGAGGGGATACGCTCTCCCGACCTGAACCGTGTCGGGTGAGGCGCGGCGTCGCCGCCGGTTGATCTCCCTCCACCGAGCTCCCCTACCCTTGTCTCGACCAGATCAGGAGCCTCCTGCCTATCCTCTTCCAGGTCCTCCCCCTTTTGTTCTTATCTCTCCTGCAGCATCGCCTAGGGCAGGCCGCTTCTCCCGGCCACTCCGGCGGCCTACCGCTCAGCTCTCCGCAGCATGCCGGGGTAATTTTCACATACTTGGTACCACGCGTAGATACAGTGTGGCCGAGAGAATATAGGTAGGGGAAAATCAGGTCCTTGCCATGGTCGCCGTGATGAATCGCTATGGATGCGGTGGACGCCTTCTTCTAGCGTCGTGGAGGACGCGGTCGAGCCGTCGAGCGCCACCTGTGGTCAACGCCGTGTCAGCGGTCCAGCGCCACCCGTGGTCAACGCGGTCGAGCCGTCGAGCGCCGACTGTGGACTACGTGGTCGAGTTCTGCCCATGGACTGCTGGACGCCGTGGTCGAGCTCCGCCCATGTACTGCTGAACGGCGTGGTCGAGCGCATTGATGCAGTGGTCTACTGATCTGGCGACTAGCGCTGTTCATGTAGGTTGGGACTTGATTTTGACCCGGTTAGACCCGTCAGGTTGGGGCTACCTACCTCGCCCGTGGTTGCCTTCTATTCTTTTTATTGACATGATCTATACCCGCTTTACACATTTGTAGTGGTGAATATATATTCTCCTTATAGCTTGATGTGTATTTGTACTTATTAGCAATTTTGACGGTGAACTCATCTATGTCGTATGTCTATCTTCTGCGTGAAGAGCTCATGCCATATAGTTTCCCTTTTGTGGAGAACTCAATTTACATTGTTTTGTACATTTTTAGTCTAAAATATTTGATCGATGATCTTTATAGTATAGATTTTTTTGCAAGACTCCAAATCATCTATGGTTAATCAGGTACACCATTGAACATGTCAAAGATGCATTTCATTTTATACATGGAGACATGACATGTCATGCACAGAGAAGAAATGGCGGGAATAAAAATGGCTCATTTAGAACTTGCATTGAATTTCTGAAGAAACCACATATTGTGAGTCTAAAAATGATTTTTTCAAAAAATCACGGACGATTGATCATGTACCTGTAGTACAAACCGAACCCACTTCCTGCCGATTCGGCAGACATTTGTCCTTTTTACCTGGGATGGACGAAAAGGTTTGAGATGTCCCGGTTGGGAGATAATCCATTTAAGGTGGTCTAGTATTTTAGAAAAATGGGACGGTAGCATTCTGAAACGGCATTTTGGTGGTTACTTCACAAAACGACCCGTTTTTTGCGCTCGGAAAATAGAAAAGGGCTTTTCCGTGCGAAAAAAAGGAAAACTTTCTCCTGCAACATCGTTCTCCATACCAATGTCCACACTCATGCATAATATGGCCACAACATCACAAACTATGTCGTGATTCAGCACATAACATCGGTCATTTGGACCGAAAGCCATGAAACCTCGAACATGATAGGTCATTTTGTGAAGATTTTTTCGAGACATGATCAATATACCAAGTCTGGTATTTTTCCTTTCAACTATGTCACATAATATGACACCACGCGAAGGATTTTCATTGTTCGGATTTTTTTTAATTTATTATGCCCGTTTTGAATTTTCTAAATTTCTAACTATAGTCGAACCGGCGTGCATGAAGATAGGGGACGAGCATCGTTAGAACTTGCATTGGATCTCTGAAGAAACCACATATTGCAAGTCTAAAAATGATTTTTTTTCAAAAAATCACGGGTGATAGATCATGTACCTATAGTACAAACCGGACCCACTTCCTGCCGATTCGGTAGACATTTGTCCTTTTTACCCGGGATGGATGAAAAGGTTTGAGATGTCCCGGTTGGGAGATAGTCCATGTAAGATGATCTATTATTTTAGGAAAATGGGACGGTAGCATTCTGAAACGGCATTTTGGTGGTTACTTCACAAAATGACCCGTTTTTTGCGCTCAGAAAATGGAAAAGGTCTTTTCCGTGCGACAAAAAGGAAAACTTCCTCCTGCAACATTGTTCTCCATACCAATTTCCACACGCATGCATAATATGGGCACAACAAAACAAACTATGCCGTGATTCAGCACATAACATCGGTCATTTAGACCGAAAGCCATGAAACCTCGAACATGATAGGTTATTTTGTGATGGTTTTTTCGAGACATGATCAATATACCAAGTCTGGTATTTTTTCCTTTCAACTATGTCACATAATATGACACCACGCGAAGGATTTTCATTGTTCGGATTTTTTTGAATTTATTATGCCCGTTTTGAATTTTCTGAATTTCTAACTATGGTCGAACCGTCGTGCATGAAGATAGGGGACGAACATCGTTAGAACTTGCATTGGATCTCTGAAGAAACCACATATTGCGAGTCTAAAAATGATTTTTTCAAAAAATCACGGGCGATAGATCATGTACCTATAGTACAAACCGGACCCACTTCCTACCGATTCGGCAGACATTTGTCCTTTTTACCCGGGATGGACGAAAAGGTTTGAGATGTCCTGGTTGGGAGATATTCCATGTAAGGTGGTATAGTATTTTAGGAAAATGGGACGGTAGCATTCTGAAACGGCATTTTGGTGGTTACTTCACAAAACGACCCGTTTTTTGCGCTCGAAAAATGAAAAAGGGCTTTTCCGTGCGACAAAAATGAAAACTTCCTCCTGCAACATTGTTCTTCATACCAATGTCCACACACATGCATAATATGGGCACAGCATCACAAACTATGCCGTGATTCAGCACATAACATCGGTCATTTGGACCGAAAGCCATGAAACCTCGAACATGATAGGTCATTTTGTGAAGGTTTTTTCGAGACATGATCAATATACCAAGTCTGGTATTTTTACTTTCAACTATGTCACATAATATGACACCACGCGAAGGATTTTCATTGTTCGGATTTTTTTGAATTTATTATGCCCGTTTTGAATTTTCTGAATTTCTAACTATGGTCGAACCCAAGGCATGAAGATAGGGGACGAGCATCGTTAGAACTTGCATTGGATCTCTGAAGAAACCACATATTGCGAGTCTAAAAATGATTTTTTCAAAAAATCACGGGCGATAGATCATGTACCGATAGTACAAACCGGACCCACTTCCTGCCGATTCGGCAGACATTTGTCCTTTTTACCAGGGATGGACGAAAAGGTTTGAGATGTCCTGGTTGGGAGATAGTCCATGTAAGGTGGTCTAGTATTTTAGTAAAATGGGACAGTAGCATTTTGAAACGGCATTCTGGTGGTTACTTCACAAGACGACCCGTTTTTTTGCGCTCGAAAAATGGAAAAGGGCTTTTCCGTGCGACAAAAAGGAAAACTTCCTCCTGCAACATTGTTCTCCATACCAATGTACACACTCATGCATAATATGGGCACAGCTTCACAAACTATGCCGTGATTCAGCACATAACATCGGTCATTTGGACCGAAAGCCATGAAACCTCGAACATGATAGGTCATTTTGTGAAGGTTTTTTTGAGACATGATCAATATGAGCATGAACTTCTTGGCATATGTCCTTCCTTATGATCTCTTCAGACGTAACCATGGAGCATCTTCTTTACTTAACAGAATGCTTGGGCCGGCCACCGTGAAGGCGAATTTCATCAAACTTATTATAATCTTCGACATGTCCATCTTGTCCTCGATTCCCACGATGTTTCTTTTCCCTGAAAGAACTATGTGACGCTTTGGCTCATCATATGATGTATTCGTTTGCATATTTTTTCTTTTTTCCGCCCGAGGACATGTCCTTCACATAGAAAACCCGAGACACATCATTGGCTAGGACGAATGGTTCATCTCTATAACCAAGATTGTTGAGATCCACTGTCATTCCGCATAACCGGTCTATCTTTACCCCTTCCCCATTCAGGTTGACCCATTTGCAGCGAAACAAAGGGACCTTAAAAGAGACTCCATAGTCTAGTTCCCATATCTCCTCTATGTAACCATAATATGTGTCCTTTTGTCCATTCTCGTCTATTGCATCAAAGTGGACACCACTATTTTGGTTGGTGATATTTTTTATCTTGGGCGATCATGTAGAATGTATTCCCATTTATTTCGTACCCTTGGAAATTTAATACAGTAGAAGATGGTGACGCGGCCAACAAGTATAGCTGATCTCCAACAGTGGTGTCATTCAAGAGATGTGTCCGCATCCAACCATCGAAAGACTTCATGTGTTCATCTGTAATCCATGATTCAGGCTTCCCAGGTTTTGAGCGCATAATATTCTTGTGTTCCTCGATATACGGAGCTGCCAAGGTGGAATTATGTAGAACTGTGTAGTGTGCTTTAGTGAAAGAATCCCCGTCCCTACATATCATTGCTTTCTTTCCCAGCGTGCCTTTTCCACTTAGTCTTCCCTCATGCCGCGAGTCAGAAACACCAATCGGCTTAAGGTCAGGAATAAAGTCAACGCAAAACTCAATGCCCTCCTCTGTTCCATATCTTGGAGATGCTTCCTTCTGGTCTAGCACGGTTATGAAGCCCCCTCAATGCAATCGGAAGCAACTGCGTCATAATCACGTGACAGTCATGACACTTCAAGTTTTGGAACTTTTTCTCTGCCATATTTATTATCTCCTTTATATTAGATGAGAAGCCCGACGGCACCTTGATACTGTAAAGGACTTCAAAAAAGATTTTCTTCTCTGCTTTGGTAAGAGCATAGCTGGCACGACTTAAGTGACGCTCTTTATCCGTCTTGTTCTGTGTATGTATGTTCTTTGGGTCTTTCATAATTTGTTGGTCCTCCCGTGCTTCTGGTGTATCTTTTGTCTTCCCATACACGCCTAGGAATCCTACCAGGTTCACGCAAAGATTCTTCGTCACGTGCATCACGTCGATTGAAGAGCGGACACGCAGGACTTTCCAATATGGCAACTCCCAAAATATAGATTTCTTCTTCCACATGGGTGCGTGTCCTGTAGCGACGCTGCTCGAACTGATTGACCGCGGGACCCTTTCCAAAGATTACTTCTATGTCCTCGACCATACCAAATACATCATCACCAAATAGGAGTTCAGCTTCTTCCGTGATCCGCCTCACCTTTGAAATGCTTGCCTTTCTTTTTTACGGATGATTGGTCGGAAGAAATCGTCGATTCTGTGTACACAACCTTCTTGCATTTATGCAAATATGTACCTTCGTCTTATCTAAACAGTGGGTGCATGCCTTATATCCCTTGTTTGTGCATCACGAAGGTTACTAAGAGCAGGCCAATAATTGATGGTTACGAATAACAACCCTCGTAGATCAAATGGTTCCTGTTTGTTCTCATCCCACGCATGTACACCTGGTTTGCCCCATGAAAGGATACAGATGTCGCCTAGAGGGGGGGTGAATAGGCGATTAAAACTTTTCCTAGAGTGGCTCAACAAAGGCGGAATAAAACTAGTGTTTACTTTGTAAAGCACAACCTAGAAACAACTAAGGTTTGCCTATGTGCACCAACAACTTATGCTAAGCAATACAAGCAACAAAGTGATAGCAAGATATATATTACTTCAAGCACGAAGGCTATCACAATGTAAAGTGCATAAGTAAAGAGCTCGCATAGAGATAACCGAGGCACACGGGGACACCGATATTTTACCGAGTTCCTCCCAACATGGAGTACGTCTCGTTTGGAGAGGGGGTGGTATCAAACCACCAACGCCACAAAAGGCCTCCCTTATTCTCTGGCGAATTTCACCCCAACGGGATCGATCCACGCTTCCACTATCGGTGCACTTGTCGGTGGCAACCGGAACCTCTCACAAGGTTGGGGCACAACTCCACAACTTAATTGGAGGCTCCCAACAAATGCCACCAAGGCCACAATGCCACCAAGGCCACAAACCGTCTGGGGTTCCAAGAACCCAAGAGGGACAAGCTCCAATGAGTAACTCAAATCAAATCCTCCAAAGAGAACTCAAACCGATGCACCAAATGCAAATGGCAAGAACACCACAAAGGTGCTCAAATCCCTCTCTCCCAAATTCCACCAAAGCTACAAAAGTTTATGGGGGAATAAGAGAGGAAGAACAATGGAGGAAATCCACAAAAGACTCCAAGATCTAGATCCCAATATGTTCCCCTCACTTAGAGGAGAGATTGATTGGTGGGATTGTAGATCTAGATCTCCTCTATCAAATCCCTCAAGAATATGCAAGAAGCATTGGAGGGATTGAGAGAAAGCAAGCTCAAGAAGGTCAACAATGGAGGGGAAAACTTGCAAGAATGGTTAGGGAACCATTGCGGAAGAAGGCCCCTTAAATAGGTTCCCCAAAAATCCAACCGTTGAAGCCAAAAAAACGCGAATCTCGGTACTACCGGACATTCCCGGTACTACCGGACATTCCCGGTACTACCGGACAATCCCTAGGGATCCCAGGTCGCCAAACGCACCTTTTTCAGTACCGAGCGGTACTACCGGACCTCCGTACTACGGACCTCCGTACTACCGGTCATCTCTGAACGAAAACGGCCATAACTTTTGCATCCGGACTCCGATTTTGATGATCTTGGGCTCGTTTCGAAGAGGACAACAAGCTATAAAAGATAATGCAAAGAAACATTATAGTCCAGCAAGGGAGGATAGATCCAAATGACGAAAGGTTTAACCTCTATCAAAAAGATGAACCGATAAAACCTTCAACATCAAAACGTAATAGAAAATGCATATGAAATCCGTTTTCGATGAACGAGAGCTTGTCATGGAGATTAACACAAGCTCTAAATCCTCACATGAGTAAGAACCAAATAATGGAAGGTTTTACCTATCTCTAAAATACAAACCGTAAAACCTCCAAGATCAAAATGCAATAAGATATAAAGGAAATCCGTTTTGATGGACTAGAGCTTGTTATGGAGATTACCACAAGCTCTATATCCTCACATGGATAAGACCAAATAACAACCAAATATGATGATGCAAGTATGCAAAGGTTTGATCTCTCTCCGAACGATGTGACCGAGTTACTCATTCGAGAGCCCTTCTTGATAGTACGGTTATCTATCCTAAACCCGGTCTCCCAACAAACATGAGACCGGCAAAAGGGAAAACCTATCAATATTATACCTTTGACTTGAGCAATCCAGTTGAGATTGATGTAGACGATCTTGTCCTTCTCAAGATGGACACCTTTCTTGATTCCTCATCATCGATCCATGATCACCGAGGATGGCAAGCATCAAACATGAGATCTTCTATAGATGGCGCATTTTGAGCTTGCACAACACATCTTCTTCTCATTTCATCTATCTTGAAGTCAACACATGCTCCAAGCAATGCCAATGGACAATTCCTACAAGTACAACTTAATACACACATTAGTCCATAAAGATTGTCATTAATTACCAAAACCACACATGGGGGCCCAACATGTTCTTTCACCCCACAACTGTAAGAGTTCTTCAACTAATGGCCTAAGGTACACATCAATGTCGTTGCCCGGTTGCTTCGGGCCTTGGATGAGCACTGGCATCATAATGAACTTACGCTTCATGCACAACCAAGGAGGCAGGTTGTAGATACATAGAGTCACGCCAGTGTCTTTGGACTGCAGCTCTCCCCGAAAGGATTCATGCCATCCGTACTTATACCAAACCATAAGTTCTTTCGTCACCGCAAAGTCCGGGAAGTCTCTCTCGATTTTTCTCCACCGTGACCCATCGCCAGGTGTCTCAACTTCCCGTCTTTCTTACAGTCTTCTTTGTGCCATCGCAATAACCTGGCATGCTCTTTGTTTCTGAACATGCGTTTCAACCTTGGTATTATAGGAGCATACCACATAACCTTAGCAGGAACCCTCTTCCGGAGGGTCTCTCCCTCAACATCACGAGGGTCATCTCGTCTGATTTTATACCGCAATACATTGCATACCGGGCATTTATCTAAATTCTCATACTCCTTACCGCGATAGAGGATGCAGTCATTAATGCATGCATGTATCTTTTGCACATCTAATCCTAGAGGACAAAGAGTCTTCTTTGCTTCGTAGGTACTCTCGGGAAGTTCGTTATGTTTTGGAAACTTCGGCTTCATTATTTTCAGCATCTTTTCAAATGAGGAGTCAGTTAGACCACACTCTGCCTTCCATCGCAACAATTCCAGTGTGGTACCGAGATTTGTGCTGCCATCTTCACAATTTGGGTACAACAATTTCTTGTGATCTTCTAACATGCCCTCTAACTTCAACTCCTCATGGATCGGGCCATCCTACCGTCCAATAAATCCAGCCCAACATATTCTCTCCTGCTGCGGCGTAGTAATGGTGATGGCGCTTGGCCGTCTGTCTTCCGCGCGACATGAAAGGGCTCGTGCTTCTTCCTCTCTCCTGCTAGGCTTGCTGTGCTCCCGACATGAAAGGAATACCTCCCTCCTCTGTCCCCCGGCACGGTGGTGCTCGTCACAGAAACCCTAGAGGCGATGGTAGCTTCATGTCTCTTTCCTTTGCCACCGGAACGAGGAGAGCCGAGGAGAAGATGAATGGACTTGCCGACATTTCGTCCATACATCAAAGTTGTCAAAGTTCATATTTCGAGAGCACACAAGCTATTTCAAATGTGTGCAAGACTGCGATCTACACTACCGTGACCAAAAGATAGCAGTTACAACTTACAAGCATTGCAGCACAACTGTTTGGATTAAGGGAAAGAAGTAGCGTGAATCTGTCCATGCAAAGAGCAGAGAGCAGGGATCCAAGACATCTTCACACTGCCTGAAACAAACTGAGCATCGGTGGTTCCAAGACTCATCATGTAAGCCCACGGACACCAAGCTCGGCTGCGATGTGGGTGGCGGAGCGGAGCTGGTCGGCGGCGACCTGAGCGCTGAATCCGAGGCGGAGGTTACCACACAGCAGCAGGTGCGGGTTCTTGGCTAGCAGCAACCTAGGTGTCGGGGCAGAGGAGGAGACAGATCATGGGGTGGCGCGGTGCTGGATCTTGCAAGGCGGCAATGGAGACTGCGGCGAAGAGGTGGCGGCGGCGGCCGGGCAGAACATTAGAGAGAGAAGAAGCAGCAAGCGGACAAGCTGCTCGTCCATAGGGCGGAGCCGGCACTCGAGAGCAATGCCCGGGTCCGGGTCGTAGAAGGGGACGCCTAGGAAGTCGTCATTGGGGAGTCAGGAGGCTGGAGACTGTGGTGCTCGCGCGAGAAGGAGAAGCGGCGGCATTGTGCTCATGTGCGGAGGGTAGCGAGCGGGAGGACTTGTGGGCGTCCTGGCCAGCGCTCGCCGCTCGCTGCAGATGCATGTGCTCGCTCACAGGGAAATAAGCGATAAGGGAGAGAGATTAGAGAATAGAGAGCGATAGGATAAGGCTAGTGGGCGGTTGGCTATTAAAATTTTTATTAAGTCATCGGTAACTATATAGTGGTGGTGTTCATTTTGGTTTAAACGCCACCGATAACTACATAGTGATAGCATTTCATTTTTACGGAACTCCACAACTAGTTTTGTTTCGTCAGACTATTAGGTTCTATTTACTGGTGACGTTCATTTTGGTTTAAACGGCACTGATAACTATATAGTGATGACGTTTCATTTTTATAGAACGCCACTAGTATTTTAAACGTCATTGGTAGCATTACTAGTGACGTTTGATTATTTGTTATTTAACACGCCACTAGTGGTGTGCCTGCTATAAGGATTTTCCTACTAGTGTTACTGTTTGGATCCGCTTTTCTTTGTGTGTGAGCTCTCTTTGTTAAGGATGTTATTTTTTCCCTCCTAAAATTTACTTAAAGAGTTCAAAAGCAACGAGAATCAGTAGGTTCTAAAATAATATAATTCCTATAACAATTTTAAACCGCTTGTTAACTTTGACTAACCTCCTGTTATCTCAAGTGTAGTACATTACCTCATACATAGAGTTTCCTTTCTAAGGGACGGCTGCATAGCGGGACAAAGCAGTCACACTAAAAATGGTTTATGATTCAGACTTGACCATGGAACTGTCCTCATTAGAATAGGCAGCAGCCAATTAGACTGGTTGTACCCACCCATCAGGTGTGGCGAGTCGCGCAAGGATGGTAATGTAGCTCCCAGCTCAACGGATGAAAAGAGTGGAACCAAACACGTTTTTGTTCGAAACAGGTTTTCGCCTCGCTTTATAAATAAAACAACATCCAGGTTTATACAAGCATCCCAACATGACAACCGTACGATGCCAAACGAAAAAAGAAAAGTAAGACAAGTCCGCTGATGCCACAACACAGCAAAGACCAAGGCTAAAATAAAACGAAGAGAGCACTACAACACTCTAGACGCCGCCTGAGACGAGGGAGACGGGGCCGAGAAGGGGAATGCCGCCATCCTCAAGGCCCGAAGAGTGTCGTCGAAAGCCTCTCGGCCACGCTGCCTCACCAATGGGGACCACTGCTGAAGAAAAGCGATAAGAGAAAAAATTGAGTCAGAGGCACGGGTAGGGTAAATCCGCTCAATTACCATCTTATTCCTCACATTCCAAATGGCCCAAGCTCGGGTCGCTAACACTAGCCAGAAGAGGCGGCGCCTTCTCCTGGCCCGGTTCGCCTCGGCCTGCAGGAACTCACCGAGCTCCAGGTCCTGCCAAGATGGCCCTAGAGCCTCCTAGACAAAACTCCACAGGAAGTGAGCCGCCGAGCACGAGAACATAATATGGGCACAGGTCTCCGGAGTCCCACAAAGGGGACACAGACCATTACCCGGTCCGTTACGCTTGGCCACCTCCACCCTTGACGGCATGCGATCTCGAAGGAGTTGCCAGATGAAAATGCGAATACTAAGGGGTAGAGGGGCCTTCCACAGAGACGAGGTCCACCGCAGCTCCGGGCCCTGGAAGAGGGCCCAGTATGCCAAACTTACCGAGAACTCCCCAGCCGAAGTCAGCCGCCACGAGGCCGCATCCTACTCCTCCGCCAGGGTGGAGGGGAGGGCCGCCGACAAGCGCTGAAATTCCTCCGCGTCGGCCACACTAATGAATCCCCGGAACAAGATGTTCCAGCGCCCCTCTCGAAAGGCCTCGGCAACGAGGATCGCCGGGGTGTGGAGATGGCGTATAAAGCGGAAAACTGCTCGCACAATGGAGACGCATGTAGCCAGGGGTCAAGCCACGGTCTCACAAGAATCTCATTGCCGGTGGCAAAGGAAAGGCCCGTCCCATTAAATTTGTTATGGGGGAACCCCTTGGGGTGGCCCGATCTTTCACGAATCTCCGCGGGGATCGAGGGAAAAGCGGTGGAAGGGGGAGAGGGGACGAAATCCACGAACACACGCACACTAAGATCCCGATGAACTCACGCACACAAATCACGATACAGGCTGATAACTCACGCCGGTGGCAACTGGTCCAACATAATCTCTAGGATCGGTGTTGGGCGAAGCCCCCTCTCCACGACCAACAACGGGGGACGAGGTGCTTGGTGATATCTTGACGACTTGGGGGCGAGAAACCGAGAACCCAAGGCCTTGTACAACTTGAACGCACTAGGCAAGATCCAAGAGGTGGTGGATAATAGGGTGCCCCTTGGTAGGAGCATGAGACCAATAGATGAAAGATCCTCAAAGGGGTGTCCTCAATCTATTATTATCCAAGTCTAGGGTTTACAATAGAGGGTGGGGGCTATATATAGGCCAGCCACATAAACAGGGGTAGTTTCGGAACGAAATGGGAAAATATAGAAAGGGGTACAGGGCGCTGGGCCGAACTGATGCGATCCGGTTCAGTCAAGACCGGTAGTACCGGTCGGGCACCAGAGAGTACCGGTCAGAACCGTAGTACCGCCTGGGCGTAGTACCTGGCGGTCTGGAGCTTCCATCGGAGTCGTCAGAAGCGAAGCGGTAGGAGGGGCGGTACCGCCCACCGTAGTACTGCCCGGCCGGTAGTACCGTAGTCGTCTGGGCCTTGGTTGGGTTCCTCCTGGAGCGTCCGGTAGATGGGGCCGGTTGTGCCGCTTGATCCGGTAGTACCGGCCGTAGGGTCCGGTAGTACCGCTTGAGTCTGGCAGCGATTGGTTGCTTCCGCTCCGGTTCCTACATCCCATGGGTCCTTCTCTCCGTACCTGATGATGCACAGTGTATGCGTATGAAGTAGCAAGCCATCCAGGGGTGTATCGAAATCACACAAGGAAAGGAGCGAGTTAACCTTGGCTTGTAGGAGCTTAGCTCGGGCGCGAGTCATTGGTCCACTGGGGGGCTAGGTGTTGTAGATGGAGGTGCGTCCGTAGGACGGGCTGCATCAGCTCCCCCCCCTTGGGGAAGAGTCGTCCTCGACTCTTCAGCCTTCTCAACTTTATCTTCTCCATGGTAGGGTGAGAGGTCCTTGACATTGAACGTCGAGCTCACAAGATACTTGGATGTTGGGATATCGATGATATTGGCGTTGTTGTTGATCCTCTTTAGCACTTTGAATGGCCCATCACCTCTTGTCTTGAGTTTGGAGTCGCGGTCCTTGGGAAAGCGGTCTTTACTCAAGTGTATCCACACAAGGTCGCTTTCTTCGAAGATCATCTCTTTCTTGTTCTTGTTTAGCCTCGATGCTTGGCGAAGGACTTGTTGCTCGATCGTAGCTCTTGTGTCCTCATGGAGTTTCTTCATTGTTTGGGCACGCTTGTCAACATCCATATTGGTACGGTCATGCAGCGGAAGTGGGAGAATATCGAGCGCGGTGAGGGGCTCGAAGCCATAGACGATCATGAACGGGCTCCTCATGGTGGTGGAGTACTTGGCGCGGTTGTAGGCGAACTCGGCGTGTGGAATACATTCCTCCCAGTCTTTAAGATTCTTCTTTATCAACACACGTAGGAGTGTTCCAAGGCTTCGATTGACGACCTCGGTTTGTCCATCGGTTTGAGGATGCGAGGCAGACGAGAAGAGGAGCTTGATGCCGAGCTTGGCCATGAGAGTCTTCCAGAAGTAGCTCATGAATTTGACGTCGCGGTCGAAGACGATTGTTCTTGGTACACCGTGTAGCCGAATTATTTCCCTGAAAAACAAATTTGCTACATGTGAAGCATCATCGGTCTTATGGCACGGAATAAAATGTGCCATTTTGGAAAAACGATCCACTACCACAAATATAGAATCATGTCCATGTTTAAATCTAGGCAATCCTAACACAAAGTCCATGCTAATGTCCGACCAAGGTGCATGAGGAATAGGCAATGGCATATAAAGACCAAAGGGGTTAGACTTAGACTTAGCTTGGATACATGTAGTGCATCATTGGACGTGGCGCTCGACGTCGCGCTTCATCTTTGGCCAAAATTAGTGAGTGGATAGCATGTCATATGTCTTGTCACGGCCAAAGTGACCCATAAGGCCTCCACCATGGGACTCTTGAAGAAGCAAAATTTGGAGAGACGACTTCGGAATGCAAAGCTTGTTTTGTTTGAAAAGAAAACCCTTATGCAAATAGAAATCATCAATCCCTTTGTCTATTGAACATCTTGCAAAAATTGGTCCAAAGAAAGGGTCGGACGTGTACAAAGATTTGATGTCATCAAGACCCAAGACATTTACTTCGAGTCGCGTAAGAAGGTTTGTGTTTTTGCGAGACAAAGCGTCCGCTACCACATTTTCTTTGCCCTTCTTATACTTGACAATGTAAGGAAAAGATTCCATAAACTCAACCCATTTGGCGCGCCTTTTACTCAAATTGGCTTGGCCCTTAAGATATTTCAACGACTCATGGTCGGAATGGATTATAAATTCTTTGGGCCAAAGGTAGTGTTGCCACACTTGAAGGACACGAACCAAGGCAAAAAGCTCTTTGTCATAGATGGGATAGTTAAGGCGTGCGCCATCAAGTTTCTCACTATGGTATGCAATAGGATGCCAATTTTGCATAAGGACGCCTCCAATGCCAATTCCACTAGCATCACATTCAATCTCAAAGGTTTTTGTGAAATCTGGTAATGCAAGAAGTGGTGCTTCAGTGAGCCTCTTTTTGAGCTCATCAAAAGCCTTTTGTTGTGCTTTACCCCAAACAAACGTGGCATTTTTCTTGTTCAATTCGTTGAGGGGGCAAGCAATGGTGGAAAATTCTTTCACAAAGCGACGGTAAAAGCTAGCCAACCCATGAAAACTATGAAGTTCACTAACATTGGTCGGTATGGGCCAATCTCGTATGTCCTTAACTTTTGAGACATCAACTTCAATGCCATTAGAAGACACAATAAAACCAAGGAAAATGAGTTTGTCTTTTGCAAAAGTGCACTTTGGGAGATTAGCATAAAGCTATTCATGACGAAGGATTTGAAGGACCTCCTTAACATGAGTAACATGCTCCTCTAGTGACTTGCTATAGACAAGGATGTCATCAAAGTAAACAACAACACTCTTCCCAATGAGAGATCTCAAAATATGGTTCATGAGGCGCATGAAGGTAGATGGGGCATTTGATAAGCCAAAAGGCATAACCAACCATTCATAGAGACCAAGCTTGGTCTTGAATGCGGTTTTCCACTCATCACCTTCGGCCATGCGAATTTGATGGTAACCACTACGAAGATCAATTTTCGAAAATATAGTGGCTCCACATAACTCATCAAGCATGTCATCAAGGCGCGGTATAGGATGTCGATAACGCACGATGATAGCATTGATTGGACAACAGTCCATGCATAGCCACAACGTATCATCCGTTTTTGGAACTAGAATCACGGGAACCGCGCTTGGGCTAGTGCTTACTTGGATCAAACCTTTGGAGATGAGTTGTTTGATTTGTCGTTCTATCTCCTTCGTCTCCTCCGGGTTCGTGCGATACGCGGCGCGGTTTGGGAGTGGGGCGCCGGGTATGAGGTCGATGCGGTGCTCGATTCCACGAAGAGGAGGTAGTCCATGAGGAAGCTCTTCGGGGAATACATCTTGAAATTCCTGCAAGATAGCCATCAAAGAAGGAGGAACAGTTGTCAAGTCATTAGTTCCTTGCGCTAGTCCCTTGCATACAAGGACATAGTGCAAGATGGATGGGTTGTTCCGCACTTCTCTCATCTCACTTTTGGTGGCAAGAAGAACACTCTTAGTTTTTCCACTCGAGTTTGGCTTGTGGCACTCACTCACTATAGTGTGGTTCTCTCGCTCACCACTCTTCTCACAAGGTGTTTTTGTGTATTGCGCACTCGCTAAAGCCTTTGCATTGTCCGCAATTATTTGGCTAGGAGTCATTGGTTGCAACACACAAGTTTTTTCAAGCCATTTGAAGGTATAAGTGTTTGAGTGACCATCATGCAAAGCATGCTTGTCATATTGCCACGGCCTTCCTAGCAACATATGGCAAACCTGTAGGGGTTCGTAGCATGGAAAACAAAAATTTTCTATCGCATACAAACAAACAAGCCAAGATCTATCTACTAGATTGTAGCAACGAGTCGATGGAATAACTTACCCTCGAATATTCCAAAGTGTTTAACGAGAGCGGATTCTCGTGGGTGATGTAGTCGTACTCTTTCCGATCTCAAGATCGTGTAGACGATCCTTCGGCCTGCGTTCGGCGCTTCCATGATCGGTCACACGTTCGATTTTCGACGAAGACCTTCCTCTCCCTTGTTCCAAAGTGACGGAGGTTGTAGCACTCTCCTCGCGATTCGGCAAGACTGTGGCGTGGTACGGAAGTAGAGGAAATCATGCAGGCTTCGCCTTAAGCGGAGGCAGTATGGTGGAGTATGAGAGAGGGCTATTAGTGGTCTAGGGATTAGACACACCAATTAGAAGTCTCTAAACCAAGCAAGCTAAAGCAATTAGAAGCTCTAAACCAAAGCGGCTCTAAACGGAGATTAGAGGATAGGAACTTGTGTGTCTAGAGGAGGCCCTGCCCTCCTTTTATAGGTGGAGGGGCGGCCAGGGAGGAGGGAGTCCCTCCCAACTCGGCCTAGGTGGGCGCCGGCTTGGAGGAGGACTCCTCCTCCAAGTTGGTTTCAACCTCCTCTTGCTTGTTTCCACAGTTTCTGTTTCCCAGTTTCTGTTTTCCACAGTTTCTGTTTTAGCCGTTTGACTTTCAAACGCGGTTTGACTTTTCAGTTTTGGAACAGCAAGAACACTTAGTACATGATGCAATCATTCAACGACACATTCATGTACCCTCCCAGGTCTTGCGGACAATCCGGAACCTTCTAGAACATTCCGATGAAAACACGGAATCATTCCCAAACTCCAAACGGGACTTTCCTTATATGAATCTTATTCTCCGGACCATTCCGGATCACCTCGTGATATCCGGATCCCATCCGAGACTCGAACAACATTCGGTCTCTTTCTCATAATACCATAACTACTCAAAACAACGTCGAATCCTTAAGTGTGTCTCCCTACGGTTCGTGAATTATGCGGACATGATCGAGACACTTCTCCGAACAATAACCAATAGAGGAATGGAAATTCATATGGCTCCCACATATTTCTCGATTATTTCGCGATCGAATGAACCACTTACATACGATACCAATTTCCCTTTGTCTCACGATAGTTTACTTATCCGAGGTTATGATCGTCGGTATCTCTGCATACCTAGTTCAACCTCATTACCGATAAGTACTCTTTTCTCGTTCCTGTGATATGTGATCCCTTGTGAGCCAGTCACATGATTGCAAGCTAATTGGATGACATTCCACCGAGAGGGCCCAGAGTATATCTATCCGTCATATGGATGGACAAATCCCACTCTTGATCCATGTGTTTCAACCAATACTTTCCGAACACTCAATGCCACCTTTATAGCCACCCAGTTACGGTGTGGTGTTTGATGTCATCAAAGCATCCATCCGGTAAAGGTGATATGCATGATCTCATGGTCGAAGGAATTAGGTTACTATGTATCAGAAAGCATATAGCAATTGAACTATTGAAATGACTTGATCTTTATGCTACGCTTATCTATAGGAGTATGTCCACCATATCATTCTCTTAACGATATGATCTTGTTGTTGATAACATCTCAATGTTCATGATAGGGAAACCACAATCATTAATCAACCAACAAGCTAGTGAAGTATAGAGGCTATACTAGGGACTTCAAATTAAGTTTACAAATCACACAAGTATTAATGTTTCCTTGTTAATACTATTATAGCATGAATGTAAACATTTATCATAAACACAAAGATATAATAATAACTACATTTATTATTGCCTCTAGGGCATATCTCCAGTCTCCCACTTGCACTAGAGTCATCTAATCTAGATTACATGGTAATATACCGAACACCCATGGCAGTTTGGTGCTGGTCATGTTTTGCCCTCGGGAGAGGTTTAGTCAACGGATCCGCCACATTCAGATCTGTGTGTACTTTGCAAATCTTTATATCCCCATCCTGGATATGTTCTCGAATAGCATGAAAACGCAGCTTGATATGCTTGACTTCTTGTGTGACCTTGGTTCTTGCGCATTGGCTATGGCGCCCATGTTATCACAAAGAGATAGACATTGGGTCCGACACTAGGAACCACACCCAGCTCTGTAATGAACTCTTTCATCCATATCGCTTCTTGTGAAGCCTCAAGCGACCATGTATTCGATTCGTTGAAGATCTCGCCACAACGCTTTTCTTTGCACTCCTCCATTAGCTGCTGCACCATTCAAAATAAATACGTATCCAGATTGTGATTTAGAATCATCCGGATCGGTGTTCCAACTAGCATCGGTGTAACCATTAACAACGAGCTGTTCATCACCTCCATAAGAAAGAACCATATCCTTAGTTCTTCTCAAGTACTTAAGGATGTTTTTGACCGCTGTCCAATGATCCACTCTTGGATCACTTTGATATCTTCTAGTTAAACGAACAACATATGCAATGTCGGGTCTAGTACATAGCATGTCATACATTAGAGATCCTATGGCTGAGGCATAGGGAGTCTTACTCATCCTTTCTCTATCTTCTGCCGATGTCGGACTTTGAGTTTTACTCAAGGTCGTATTGGGCAACATGGGCAAGAACCCTTTCTTGCTTTCTTCCATTCCAAACCTCTTTAGAACTTTGTCCAAATATGTACTCTGTGACAATGATATTTGGCGTTTCGATCAATCTCTATAAATCTTTATGCCTAATATGTAAGCTGCTTCGCCAAGATCCTTCATTGAAAAACTATTATTCAAATATTCCTTGACACTATTAAGAAGGTCTACATCATTCCCAATCAACAATATGTCATCCACATATAGTATTAAGAATGCTCTGAGCTCCCACTCACTTTCTTGTAAATACAAGCTTCTCCATAAGTTTGTATAAAACCAAAACTTTGATCACCTTATCAAAGCGTTGATTCCAACCGGGATGCTTGCTTCAATCCATAGATGGACCGTTGAAGTTTGCATACCTTGTTAGCATCTTTAGGATCGACAAAACCTTTGTGTTGCATTATATACAACTCTTCATCAATATCTCCATTGAGGAATCTTTGTTTGACATCCATCGCCATATCTCATAATCATAATATGCGCGATTGCTAACATAATCCTCACGGACTTTAGCTTCGCTACTGGTGAGAAAGTCTCATCGTAGTCAACTCCTTGAATTTGTCGAAACCCTTTTGCGACAAGTCGAGCTTTATAGACAGTAATATTACCATCAACATCTGTTTTCTTCTTGAAAATCCATTTGTTCTCGACAGCCTTCCGGCCATCCCATTAAGTCCACCAAAGTCCATACTTGGTTTTCGTACATGGATCCAATCTCGGTTCATGGCTTCTTGCCATTTATTGGAATCTGGGCTCATCATCGCTTCCTCATATGTCTCGGGGTCATCGGTGTTGTCTACCAACATGACACTCATAACGGGATCATACCAATGCAGGTGGTACGAGTTCTCGTTGACCTCCAGGCTCAGAGCAACTTCAACGAAGTTTCATGATCATCATCATTAGCTTCCTCTCTAATTGGTGCAGGCACCACAGGAACTTCTTCGGTCTTTGCGCTACTGCAATTCGAGAGAAGGTTCGTCAACCTCGCCGAAGTTCTACTTTCCTTCCATCACTTCTTTCGAGAGAAATTCCTTCTCTAGAAAGGATCCATTCTTAACGAAGATTTTGCCGGATCTATGATAGAAGGTATACCCAATAGTTTCCTTGGGTATCCTATGAAGACGCATTTTTCGCTTTGGGTTCAAGCTTGTCCTATTGTAACTTCTTTACATAGGCTTCGCATCCCCAAATTTTAAGGAGCGACAATTTAGGTTTCTTCCCAAACTATAATTCATACGATGTCGTTTCAGCGGATTTAGGCGGTGCCCTATTTAAAGTGAATGCACTGTTTCTAATGCATAACCCCAAAATGATAGCGGTAAATCGTAAGTGACATCATAGAGCGAACCATATCTAAGAGAGTTCGATTCTGACGTTCGGACACACCATTACTGTTGTGTGTTCCCGGTGTCAATCGTGAAAGTATTCCGCATTTCTTCAAATGCTCGCCAAACTCGTAACTTAGATATTCACCTCCACGATCAGAACGTAGAAATTTAATCTTCTTGTTACGTTGATTCTCTACCTCACTTTGAAACTCCTTAAACTTCTCAAAAGTTTCGGACTTATGTTTCATGAAATAGATATACCCATATATACTCAAGTCATCCGTGAAGGTAAGAACATAACGATAACCACCGCGCGATGCTACACTCATTGGACCACACACATCGGTATGTATGATTTCCAATAAGTCCGTAGCTCGCTCCATCATACCAGAAAATGGAGTCTTAGTCATTTTTCCCATCACACATGCTTCGCATCTCTCAAGTGATTCAAAATCAAGTGATTCAAGAAGTCCATCGGAATGGAGTTTCTTCATACGTTTCACTCCAATGTGACCAAGACGACGGTGCCACATATAGGTCGAATTATCGCTTGATTTCAAACGTTTAGCCTCAATGTTGTTGATATGTGTATTTCCACTATCGAGATTCAATAAGAATAGACCATCTATCAAAGGTGCATGTGCATAAAACATATTACTCATATAAATCGAACAACCATTATTCTCTGATTTAAACAAGTAATCGTCTCGCAATAAACAAGATCCCGATATAATGTTCATGCTCAACACAGGCACTAAATAACAATTATTTAAGTATAAAACTAATCCCGATGGTAGATGAAGGGGTAGCGTGCCGACCGCGATCACATCAACCTTTGATCCGTTTCCCACGCGCATCGTCACCTCGTTCTTCGCTAGCTTCCGTTTATTCTGCAGCACCTGTTTCGAGTTACAAATATGAGCAAGAACCGATTATCAAATACCGAGCACTACTACAGTACTAGTGAGATACACATCAATAACATGTATATCGGATATACCTTTCTTCTTGATGTTGCCGTTCTTGAGATCCGCCAAGTACTTTGGGCAATTCCGCTTCGATGACCTTCTCCCTTGCGGTAAAAGCAGCACTTTCGGGCTTGGGTCCAGCCTTGGTCTTCTTCGCGGCGTGGTAACTTTCTTACCACCCTTCTTGAAGTGTCCCTTTGCTTAGACTTGCCTTTCTTGAGTTTGGTGGTCTTATTGACCAACAACACTTGGTGCTCTTTCTTGATCTCCACTTCGCAGATTTTAACATAGCAAGCAGTTCTGCAACTCTTTGTTCATGTTACGCATGTTGTAGTTCATCACAAAGTTCATGTAACTTGGTGGCGTGATTGGAGGACACGGAAATCCCCAAAGCATTAGGAATCACTATACCCAAGCTTTGAAGTTTGTTTGCGTGCCCGGACATCTTAAGCACATGCTCAGCCGACGACTGCCCTCTTCCATCTTGTAGTTAAAGAACTTTTGAAGCCTCATAGCTTTCAATTGTCGCATGAGTTTCAAAAATCAATTTGAGATCCTCGACAATATCATATGGGTCGAATCTTCAAACCTTTTACGAAGCTCGATTCTAAACCATACAAGATAGCACTTGAACTATGGAGTCTTGATTCTTCCGAGCGAGGTAAACATTCTTTACTTCATCGGAGCATCATTGCAGGAGTCACCCGGTGCATCCGACACATAGGTCAAATTACCATTGAGGACAATCCTCAAATTGCGGAACCAATCCATGAAGTTGCTTCCATTGTTTTCAACTTTTCTTTCTCTAGGAACGCATTAAAATTGATGGTAGGGGCTGCCATTGATCTACAACATATTTGCAATAGTTTAGACTAAGTTTATGACAAATTGAGTTCAAATTAATTAATGAAATTAAACTAGGTGAACTCCCACTCAAAACAACATCCCTCACATTGTTTTAGTGATCACACGAACCAAATCCACTACATCAACACCGATCATCACGAGAGTTGATATAGATTCAATGGCGAACAATCGTCATGTTCATCATATCTACTACACGATTCATGCTTTACCTTTCGGTGATCCGTGTTCCGAGACCATGTCTGTACATGCTAGGCTCGTCAAGATCAAACCTTAGTTTCTGCATGAGCAAATCTGGCTTGCTCACGTTGTATACACTTGCAGAATCTAACACACCCGATCATCACGTGGTGCTTCGAAACAACAAGCTTTAGCAACGGTGCTAACTAAGGGTGAACACTTTATGACTTGAAATTTATGTGCATGAGGGATCATCTTATAATGCTACCGTCGTCTACCAAGCAATACAAGATGCATAAAGGATTAACATCACATGCAATTCAATAATATGTGATATGATATGGCCTTTCTTCTTTGTGCTTCCGATCTCCATCTTCAAGCACGAACATGATCTCCATCATCACCGGCATTGCATCAAGGTCAATGACGCTTCTCCATGGTTGTCGTCCACCGGCTTCAACTATTACAACTACTTTGAATAGACACGCGGGTCTTAACATAAATTAAAGACAACCATATGGCTCACTGCGGTTGCCAACTTACAATAAGGAACATTGCATACATCAAATATAATCACAATCATGGCCATATCACATCCGCACACCCTGCAAAACAAAGTTAGGCCTCTACTTTCTTTGCATATTTTACGTGGTTTGGGGCTTTCAATAAGTGTCGTTCTAACTTACGAACAAGAACCACAACATTGATACTAGCATTGTTGATCACCCGTTGTAAATTGGATCTTAACTATGCTAGGAGAAACAGCACCGCCAAGCCACTTATGCAATACAAGTTGCATGTTAAGCGTGGAGCAAGTCTCATGAGCGATGTCATGTAAGGTTAGCCGGGCTTCATCCCAACATACCGCAAGATGCAAAGTACACAAAAAGCATTCGACAATAAAAGCATCAACGCCCACAATGACCATTGTGTTCTACTCGTGCAGATCTACATATAGACACGGCTCGATACCCTTTGTAGGGGTTCGTAGCATGGAAAACAAAAATTTCTATCGCATACAAACAAACAAGCCAAGATCTATCTACTAGATTGTAGCGAGTCGATGGAATAACTTACCCTCGAAGATTCCAAAGTGTTTAACGAGGCGGATTCTCATGGGTGATGTAGTACTCTTTCCGATCTCAAGATCGTGTAGCGGTCCTTCCGGCTGCGTTCGGCAACACTTCATGATCGGTCACACGTTCGATTTTCGACGAAGACCTTCCTCTCCCTTGTTCCAAGAAGTGGAGGTTGTAGCACTCTCCTCGCGATTCCGGCGTGGCAGTGAATGCAGGAGTAGAGGAAATCATGAGCCGCCTTAAGCCGGAGCGAGTATAGTGGAGTATGAGAGAGGGCTATTAGTGGTCTAGGGATTAGACACACCAATTAGAAGGCTCTAAACCGCATGCTAAAGCAATTAGAAGCTCTAAACCAAAACGGCTCTAAACCGGAGATTAGAGGATAGGAACTTGTGTGTCTAGAGGAGGAGGCCCTGCCCCTCCTTTTATAGGTGGAGGGCAAGGCGCCCGGGGAGGAGGAGTCCCTCCCCAACTCGGCCTAGGTGGGCCGCCGGCTTGGAGGAGAGGGACTCCTCCTACAAGTTGGTTTCAACCTCCTCTTGCTTGTTTCCCACAGTTTCCTGTTTTCCACAGTTTCCTGTTTTAGCCGTTTGACTTTCAAACCGGCTTTGACTTTTCAGTTTTGGAACAGCAAGAACACTTAGTACATGATGCAATCATTCAATGACACATTCATGTACCCTCCCCCAGTCTTGGACAATCGGAACCTTCTAGAACATTCCGATGAAAACACGGAATCATTCCCAAACTCAAAGCAGGACTTTCCTTATATGAATCTTATTCTCCGGACCATTCCGGATCACCTCGTGATATCCGGATCCCATCCGAGACTCGAACAACATTCGGTCTCTTTCTCATAATACCATAACTACTCAAAACAACGTCGAATCCTTAAGTGTGTCTCCCTACGGTTCGTGAATTATGCAGACATGATCGAGACACTTCTCCGATCAATAACCAATAGAGGAATCTGGAAATTCATATGGCTCTACATATTTCTCGATTACTTTGCGATCGAATGAACCACTTACATACGATACCAATTTCCCTTTGTCTCACGATAGTTTACTTATCCGAGGTTATGATCGTCGGTATCTCTGCATACCTAGTTCAACCTCGTTACCGATAAGTACTCTTTTATCGTTCCCATGATATGTGATCCCTTGTGAGCCAGTCACATGCTTGCAAGCTAATTGGATGACATTCCACCGAGAGGGCCGAGTATATCTATCATCATATGGATGGACAAATCCACTCTTGATCCATGTGTTTCAACCAATACTTTCCGAACACTCAATGCCACCTTTATAGCCACCCGATTACGGTGTGGTGTTTGATGTCATCAAAGCATCCATCCGGTAAAGGTGATATGCATGATCTCATGGTGAAGGAATTAGGTTACTATGTATCGAGCACATATAGCAATTGAACTATTGAAATGACTTGATCTTTATGCTACGCTTATCTATAGGAGTATGTCCACCATATCATTCTCTTAACGATATGATCTTGTTGTTGATAACATCTCAATGTTCATGATAGGGAAACCACAATCATTAATCAACCAACAAGCTAGTGAAGTATAGAGGCTATACTAGGGACTTCAAATTAAGTTTACAAATCACACAAGTATTAATGTTTCCTTGTTAATACTATTATAGCATGAATGTAAACATTTATCATAAACACAAAGATATAATAATAACTACATTTATTATTGCCTCTAGGGCATATCTCCAACAAAACCGTCATTGGAACCACATCACATTCCACCGTGTCTTTGTATGGTACAGTTGAGAATGTTACCGAGACGGTGTGCTTGATCTTGACGGACCCTTAGTCACTTAGCCATTGTATATGGTAGGGGTGCTTATGCGGATGGAGGGTGAGGTTGAGTTTCTCACACAATTCCGTGCTTGCAAGATTGTGGCAACTTCCTCCATCGATGACAACTTTGATGGACTTCCCATTGATACCGGCACGATTTTGGAAGATGTTTGATCGTTGGTCTTCAATCTCATTGACTTGAGTAGTTAAGACCCTTGTGACCACAAGCGATGAACTTGCGTCATGCTCACACACAAGTAGTTCTTGGTCCTCTTCCAAATGTTGCCTTGCCAATGCTTCCTTGACCCTTGCATCAAACTCATCTTCACTCAAGTATTCTTCGTCGCCATTGTCATGGATGAACAAAACTTTCTTGTTCCCACATGTGTCCGACTTGTGTCCTTTGCCTCCACACTTGTAGCACTTACCATTGAATGGTTGATCATCCCTTGTGTATTTGCCACTTGGGGGATGTTTTCCTTGAGGAAGTGTTGGCTTGAAGGGAAGCTTGGTGGTACTAGATGAGCTTCCACTATGATGGGGATATGCCTACCGGGGTATACCCAGCAAGACATTTCCGACTGGCCCAGGAACTGGCGAGTGGGCCTGCAAGACGGCGACTGGATCAGGACCTGGCGTGGATCCAAGCGACTGGAAGCCGAAGGCCCAGGAGAGTAGATAGGCCCAGTCGGATTAGGTTAAACGAGTACCGAAACCTTAACTGATTCAGTTGAGATATGTAAACCCTAGGGGAGGGTGAGTCTATATAAACCTCCCTACATGGCGTGTAGAGGATACATTCCATCATCCACCCAAGCGACTCGCCGCCTAGCCGTCGAGCTCGCCCCATTGTACCTCCATCATAATACAATCTAGCAGGAGTAGGTCTTTACCCTCCGGGGTGCCGAACCTGGGTAAAACCCTGTGTCTCCGCCCTCATCTCGCACCGCAGATGGCTGGCCGCCCTTGCCCTTCGTTCTACTACTACGCCGATTCGGCGTCGCGTGGTCATTCCACGGCGATGGCGCCCACCGTGGGGCCTGGCCGGTCTGGCCGGTGTTCTACGGCGAGATCCAATCTGCCCATCAACGAGTCGGTCGCCACCGGCCGCATGATAGCGATCAGCGAGATGCTCCAGATCTTGCCGAGCAGCTACGTCCCGGCGGCGCGACCCGTCACACACAGCATGATCTTGCCAGTCGGCACGATCAGCCTCTTCATCGGCCTCACCGACGTCATCGTCTCGGAGGACTCGGCTCGCATCCGCGAGTCGCCGCCACGCGACCGGCTCTACGAGATCCAGGTCTGCATGATCCAACGCCTCGCCTTAGAGTACAACTCGGCCCACAGCGACGTGGCCGAAAACACCGCGGTCGCGGAGGACGCGGCCCTCGACGACGACGCTGACTCGGCGACTCCGGCGTCACTCGCCGGATCCATCACCGCGGCTTCGCCCGCGGGCTCCATCACCCAGGTCTCCAACGTGGGAGACTTCGAGGTTCCCTCCATCCTTGGGATCTTCGACTTCGACTCCGGGTCGGAAAACTCCGCCGATCTCCATGACGGGACCGGTCGCCACGCTGCGACCTACATGGCGACTGGCACCGATCCGCCGGAGGATCCCTTCTCCACCCCGATCCCTCCTAACGCCATGGCAACGGAGGTCGAGGAACTCCACTGATGGCGGGCGAGTCCGCAAGGAGCAAGCCAGCGCGATTTTTTGCCTCGGCGGTGGCGCAGGAGCTGTCACGTTACCACCAGCAGCGAATCAGGTCGCGCTTGAACCCCACCGTCCAGGGGAGCATCCTGAACTTCGACGACGAGAACGACCCGGCCCGCGTGGTGTTGGAGATATGCCCTAGAGGCAATAATAAATGTAGTTATTATTATATCTTTTTGTTTATGATAAATGTTTACATTCATGCTATAATAGTATTAACAAGGAAACATTGATACTTGTGTGATTTGTAAACTTAAATTTGAAAGTCCCTAGTATAGCCTCTATACATCACTAGCTTGTTGGTTGATAAATGATTGTGGTTTCCCTATCATGAACATTGAGATGTTATCAACAACAAGATCATATCGTTAGGAGAATGATATGGTGGACATACTCCTATAGATAAGCGTAGCATAAAGATCAAGTCATTTCATTAGTTCAATTGCTATATGCTTTCTGATACATAGTAACCTAATTCCTTCGACCATGAGATCATGCATATCACCTTTACCGGATGGATGCTTTGATTGTTGGAGATATGCCCTAGAGGCAATAATAAATATAGTTATTATTATATCTTTGTGTTTATGATAAATGTTTACATTCATGCTATAATAGTATTAACAAGGAAACCATTAATACTTGTGTGATTTGTAAACTTAATTTGAAGTCCCTAGTATAGCCTCTATACTTCACTAGCTTGTTGGTTGATTTATGATTGTGGTTTCCCTATCATGAACATTGAGATGTTATCAACAACAAGATCATATCGTTAGGAGAATGATATGGTGGACATACTCCTATAGATAAGCGTAGCATAAAGATCAAGTCATTTCAATAGTTCAATTGCTATATGCTTTCTGATACATAGTAACCTAATTCCTTCGACCATGAGATCATGCATATCACCTTTACGGATGGATGCTTTGATGACATCAAACACCACACCGTGTGGGTGGCTATAAAGGTGGCATTAAGTGTTGGAAAGTATTGGTTGAAACACATGGATCAAGAGTGGGATTTGTCCATCCACATGACGGATAGATATACTCTGGGCCCTCTCGGTGGAATGTCATCCAATTGGCTTGCAAGCATGTGACTTGGTCACAAGGGATCACATATCAGAGCGAGAAAAGAGTACTTATCGATGTGAGGTTGAACTGGGTATGCAGAGATCTGGCGATCATAACCTCGGATAAGTAACATATCGTGAGACAAAGGGAAATTGGTATCGTATGTAAGTGGTTCATTCGATCAAAGTAATCGTAGAAATATGTGGGAGCCATATGAATTTCTAGATTCCTCTATTGGTTATTGTTCGGAGAAGTGTCTCGTTCATGTCCGCATAATTCACGAACCGTAGGGAGACACATAAGGATTGACGTTGTTTGAGTAGTTATGGTATTATGAGAAAGAGACCGAATGTTGTTGAGTCTCGGATGGGATCCGGGATATCACGAGGTGATCCGGAATGGTCGGAGAATAAGATTCATATAAGGAAAGTCCGTTTAGCAGTTCGGGAATGATTCCGTGTTTTCATCGGGAATGTTCTAGAAGGTTCGGATTGTCGGCACTCCGGGAGGGTACATGAATGTGTCATTACATATTGGAATGATTGCATCATGTACTAAGTGTTCTTGCTGTCCCAAATAAAGGATTAAATTGAATCCTAAAACAGAAAAGTCAAATGTCCGTTTGAAAGTCAAGCGCCAAAACAAGAAACGTGGGAAACAAGAAAGAGGTGTTGGAATCCGACTTGAGGAGGAGTCTCCTCCCAAGCCGCGCCACCAAGGCCGACTTGGTGAGGGACTCCTCCCTGGCGCGCCTCCCCACCTATATAAGGAGGGGCAGGGCTCCCCTCCTAGACACAAGTTTCACCTCTAGATTTCCGGTTTAGAGCCGTTTTGGTTTAGAGCTTCTAATTGCTTTAGCCAGCGGTTTAGAGCCTTCTAATTGGTTTAGAGCCTTCTAATTGGTGTGTCTAATTACTAGACCACTAATAGCCTCTCTCATAAGCTCCACCATACTACGCTTGGCTTAAGGCGAAGCCTCATGATCTCCCTCTACTTAGGTACCACGCCAGTTGTCTTAGGAATCGCGAGGAGAGTGCTACAACCTCCGCTGCCTTTGGAACAAGGGAGAGGAAGGTCTTCGTCGAGTACCGAACGCAGTGACCGATCAGGAGCGCTGCTTAACGTGGCGCGGAAGGATCGCTCACGATCTTGAGATCGGAGTACGACTACATCACCCACGAGAATCTGCTCTCGTTAACCGCTTTGGAATCTTCGAGGGTGAGTTCCTCTATCGACTCGTTGCTACAATCTAGTAGATAGATCTTGGCTTGTTTGTTTGTATGCGATAGAAAAATTTTGTTTTCCATGCTACGAACCCCTACAGTGGTATCAGAGCCGTGTCTATATGTAGATCTGTTGCACGAGTAGAACACAATGGTCATTATGGGCGTTGATGCTTTTATTGTAGATTGCTTTTTGTGTACTTTGCATCTTGCGGTATGTTGGGATGAAGCGGCCCGGGCTAACCTTACATGACATCGTTCATGAGACTTGCTCCACGCTTGACATGCAACTTGTATTGCATAAGTGGCTTTATGGTGTCTGTTTCTCCTAGCATAGTTAAGATCCAATTTACAACGGGTGATCAACAATGCTAGTATCAATGTTGTGGTTCTTGTTCGTAAGTTAGAACGACACTTATTGAAAGCCCCAAACCACGAAAATATGCAAAGAAAGTAGAGGCGTCTAACTTTGTTTTGCGGGGTGTGCGTGATGTGATATGGCCATGATTGTGATTATATTTGATGTATGCAATGTTCCTTATTGTAAGTCGCAACGGCAGGAGCCATATGGTTGTCTTTAATTTATGTTAAGACCCGTGTCTATTCAAAGTAGTTGTAATAGTTGAAGCCGTGGGCGACAACCATGGAGAAGCGTCATTGACCTTGATGCAATGCCGGTGATGATGGAGATCATGTTCGTGCTTGAAGATGGAGATCGGAGGCACGAAGAAGAAAGGCCATATCATATCACATATATATTGAATTGCATGTGATGTTAATCCTTTATGCATCTTGTATTGCTTAGTAGACGATGGTAGCATTATAAGATGATCCCTCATGCACATCAATTTCAAATCATAAAGTGTTCACCCTTAGTTAGCACCGTTGCTAAAGCTTGTTGTTTCGAAGCACCACGTGATGATCGGGTGTGATAGATTCTGCAAGTGTATACAACGTGAGCAAGCAGATTTGCTCATGCGAAACTAAGGTTTGATCTTGACGAGCCTAGCATGTATGCACATGGTCTCGAACACGGATCACCGAAAGGTAAAGCATGAATCATATAGTAAGATATGATGAACATGACGATTGTTCGCCATTGAAATTATGTCAACTCTCGTGATGATCGGTGTTGATATGGTGGATTTGGTTCGTGATCACTAAAACAATGTGAGGGATATTGTTTTGAGTGGAGTTCACCTAGTTTAATTTTATTATTAATTTGAACTCAATTTGTCATAAACTTAGTCTAAACTATTGCAAATATGTTGTAGATCAATGGCAGCCCCTACCATCAATTTTAATGCTCCTAGAGAAAGAAAAGTTGAAAACAATGGAAGCAACTTTGGATTGGTTCCGCAATTTGAGGATTGTCCTCACACCTGGTAATTTGACCTATGTCTTTGGATGCACATTGGGTGACCCACCAGCACCACTTGCTCCGATGAAGTAAAGAATGTTTACCTCGCTCGGAAGAATCAGTACTCCATAGTTCAAAGGTGCTATCTTGTATGGTTTAGAATTGGAGCTTGTAAAAGGTTTGAAGAGTCAGACCCATATGATATTGTCGAGGATCTCAAATTGATTTTTGAGACTCATGCGGCAATTGAAAGCTATGAGGCTTCTGAAAAGTTCTTTAACTGCAAGATGGAAGAGGGCAGCTCCGTCAGTGAGCATGTGCTTAAGATGTCTGGGCACGCAAACAAACTTCAGAGCTTGGGTATAGTGATTCCTAATGCTTTGGGGATTTACCGTGTCCTCCAATCACTACCACCAAGTTACAAGAACTTTGTGATGAAGTACAACATGCAGAACATGAACAAGACGTTGCCAGAACTCTTTGCCATGTTGAAATCTGCAGAAGTGGAGATCAAGAAAGAGCACCAAGTGTTGTTGGTCAATAAGACCACCAAATTCAAGAAAGGCAAGTCTAAGAAAAAAGGACACTTCAAGAAGGGTGGTAAGAAAGCTACCACGCCGGCGAAGAAGACCAAGGCTGGACCTAAGCGACATCTGAAGTGCTTTTACCGCAAGGAGAAGGTCCTCGGAAGCGGAATTGCCCAAAGTACTTGGCGGATCGAAGAACGGCAACATCAAGAAGAAAGGTATATCCGATATACATGTTATTGATGTGTATCTCACTAGTACTCGTAGTAGTGCTCGGTATTTGATCTTGGTTCGGTTGCTCATATTTGTAACTCAAACAAAGCCGCAGAATAAACGGAAGCTAGCGAAGAACGAGGTGACGATGCGTGGGAAGCGGATCAAAGGTTGATGTGATCGCGGTCGGCACGCTACCCTTCATCTACCATCGGATTAGTTTTATACTTAAATAATTGTTATTTAGTGCTGCGTTGAGCATGAACATTATATCGGATCTTGTTTATTAAGTAGACGGTTACTTGTTTAAGTCGAGAATAATGGTTGTTCGATTTATATGAGTAATATGTTTTACGCACATGCACCTTTGATAGATGGTCTATTCTTATTGAATCTCGATAGTGGAAATACACATATCAACAACATTGAGGCTAAACGTTTGAAATCGGCGATAATTCAACCTATATGTGGCATCGCTGCCTTGGTCACATCGGAGTGAAACGTATGAAGAAACTCCATTCGATGGACTTCTTGAATCACTTGATTTTGAATCACTTGAAAGATGCGAAGCATGTCTGATGGGAAAAATGACTAAGACTCCATTTTCTGGTATGATGGAGCGAGCTACGGACTTATTGGAAATCATACATACCGATGTGTGTGGTCCAATGAGTGTAGCATCGCAAGGTGGTTATCGTTATGTTCTTACCTTCACGGATGACTTGAGTAGATATGGGTATATCTATTTCATGAAACATAAGTCCGAAACTTTCGAGAAGTTTAAGGAGTTTCAAAGTGAGGTAGAGAATCAACGTAACAAGAAGATTAAATTTCTACGCTCGATCGTGGAGGTGAATATCTAAGTTACGAGTTTGGCGAGCATTTAAAGAAGTGCGGAATACTTTCACAATTGACACCGCCGGAACACCACAGTAATGGTGTGTCCGAACGTAATCGAACTCTCTTAGATATGGTTCGTTCTATGATGTCACTTACAGATTTACCGCTATCATTTTGGGGTTATGCATTAGAAACAGCCGCATTCACTTTAAATAGGGCACCGTCTAAATCCGCTGAAACGACACCGTATGAATTATGGTTTGGGAAGAAACCTAAATTGTCGCTCCTTAAAGTTTGGGGATCTGAAGCCTATGTAAAGAAGTTACCCGGACAAGCTTGAACCCAAAGCGGAAAAAATGCGTTCATAGGATACCAAGGAAACTATTGGGTATACCTTCTATCATAGGTCCGAAGGCAAAACATTCAAGGTTAAGAATGGATCCTTTCTAGAGAAGGAATTTCTCTCGAAAGAAGTGACTGAAGGAAAGTAGAACTCGACGAGGTTGTCGAACCTTCTCTCTAAATTGCAGTAGCGCAACACGAAGAAGTTCCCGTGGTGCCTGCACCAATAAGAGAGGAAGCTAATGATGACGATCATGAAACTTGGTTGAAGTTGCTACTGAGCCTCGGAGGTCAACGAGAACTCGTACCACCCAGATTGGTATGATTCCGCTATGAATGTCATGGTGGTGGACAACACCGACGACCCCGAGACATATGAGGAAGCGATGATGAGCCCAGATTCCAATAAATGGCAAGAAGCCATGAAATCCGAGATTGGATCCATGTACGAAACCAAGTATGGACTTTGGTGGACTTACCGGATGGCGGAAGGCTGTCGAGAACAAATGGATTTTCAAGAAGAAAGCAGATCTTGATGGTAATGTTATCGTCTATAAAGCTCGACTTGTCGCAAAAGGGTTTCGACAAATTCAAGGAGTTGACTACGATGAGACTTTCTCACCGAAGCTAAAGTCTGTGAGGATTATGTTAGCAATCGCTGCATATTATGATTATGAGATATGGCGATGGATGTCAAAACAGCATTCCTCAATGGAGACATTGATGAAGAGTTGTATATGATGCAACCCAAAGGTTTTGTCGATCCTAAAGATGCTAACAAGGTATGCAAACTTCAACGGTCCATCTATGGATTGAAGGCATCCCGAAGTTGGAATCAACGCTTTGATAAGGTAATCAAAAGTTTTGGTTTTATACAAACTTATGGAGAAGCTTGTATTTACAAGAAAGTGAGTGGAGCTCAGTAGCATTCTTAATACTGTATGTGGATGACATATTTTGATTGGGAATGATGTAGACCTTCTTAATAGTGTCAAGGAATATTTGAATAATAGTTTTTCAATGAAGGATCTTGGCAAGCGCTTACATATTAGGCATAAAGATTTATAGAGATAGATCGAAACGCCAAATATCATTGTCACAGAGTACATATTTGGACAAAGTTCTAAAGAGATTTGGAATGGAAGAAAGCAAGAAAGGGTTCTTGCCCATGTTGCTCAATACGACCTTGAGTAAAACTCAAAGTCCGACATCGGCGTAAGATAGAGAAAGGATGAGTAAGACTCCTATGCCTCAGCCATAGGATCTCTAATGTATGCCATGCTATGTACTAGACCCGACATTGCATATGCCGTTAGTTTAACTAGCGAGATATCAAAGTGATCCAGAGTGGATCATTGGACATGGTCAAAAACATCCTTAAGTACTTGAGAAGAACTAAGGATATGGTTCTTTCTTATGGAGGTGATGAACACTCGTTGTTAATGGTTACACCGATGCTAGTTGGAACACGATCCGGATGATTCTAAATCACAATCCGGATACGTATTTATTTTGAATGGTGCAGATTAGCTGGAGGAGTGCGAAGCAAAGCGTTGTGGCGAGATCTTCAACTGAATCGGAATACATGGCTGCTTCGGAGGCTTCACAAGAAGCGATATGGATGAAAGAGTTCATTACAGAGCTGGGTGTGGTTCAAAGTGCGCTGGACCCAATGTCTATCTACTGTGATAACATGGGCGCCATAGCCAATGCGCAAGAACCAAGGTCACACAAGAAGCTGAAGCATATCAAGCTGCGTTTTCACGCTATTCGAGAACATATCCAGGATGGGGATATAAAGATTTGCAAAGTACACACAGATCTGAATGTGGCGGATCCGTTGACTAAACCTCTCCCGAGGGCAAAACATGACCAACACCAAACTGCCATGGGTGTTCGGTATATTACCATGTAATCTAGATTAGATGACTCTAGTGCAAGTGGGAGACTGTTGGAGATATGCCCTAGAGGCAATAATAAATATAGTTATTATTATATCTTTGTGTTTATGATAAATGTTTACATTCATGCTATAATAGTATTAACAAGGAAACCATTAATACTTGTGTGATTTGTAAACTTAATTTGAAGTCCCTAGTATCTTTACTATTAATTTCAAAAGCGTGGTGAATGCCTGGTGTCACACATGCAAAAATTACAGAAAGTGCCACCGCTAACAAATTGCCTAACCTCCATAAAAAAGACTAACAAACCTTATCTAATCTAACAAGACTAACAAACCTTATCTAACCAGACTAACAAACTTTATCTTATCTATATCTATTATCTAAAAAGAAGGTGTTCTGTTTACTGCCGTTCCACACTACGTCAATTCTTTTGTCGCGCGTCGTTCCGTTCGCCCCGCACGCACCTAATGGCTAAGCCCAACATCAGACACCCTGCCCAGTCCACCCGATCTTCCACCCTGCCCAGTCCTCCCCACCTCTGCCGCAGAGGATCTCTTCCGACGGCGCGATTTCCCTTCATCGTTGGGATGTCGACCGTCTCCAAAACAATGGAGTTCGCTTCACCCGTAATGTGAGCGATCCACGCCCTTGTTGTCCCGCTGCGGTCTCTATCGAGCTCAAGATGCGCGCTCCTGTGATCATAACACCAATGGAGTGCCGATGGGAGGTGCACGATTTCAGCGACTTCTCCATGCCCTCGATGTCACGAGGCACGGTCTCCGTCGAGCTCCAGACGCGGCTACCCCGTAATCAGCGCCAATGAAGTGCCGGCAGGAGGTGCGTGATTTGGGCGACTTCTCCACGCCGTAGTCCTCCCGCCTCCGCCGAGCTCCAGGAGGTGCGCCCTGTGATCAGGCGCCAATGGAGTGAGAGTGGGTGGTGCACAAGAACGTCCTGAACGATGAGATCAAGACCATCTTTGTGGTGGTCGCCGTGTCGAGGCGATCATCTTTATGACGGATGCCATAGGTGTGCAACCAAGGTTTGTGGCGACAAGATCGATACAACAACCGTCGCCTCTACTGAATGCCGATGATGGTGATTGACACCGCACCCTTACTCCCTTCGATCCAAATTAATGTTCTCATATTTGTCTAGATTCGGATGTATGGACATACATCAGAATCTAGACAAATATGAGAACATTAATATGGATCTGAGGAAGTAATAAAGATGGGTCCGATGACCTCATTTAAAAAAAACATATTCTCAGCTAGATTTCCGAAGGAGAAGATCTCCCAGTGTTGTGAATGGCACTTGATTTTCTCATAGTTATACTTATTTTCTATTTTTCTTTGAAAATGAAATGAATCATTGAACTCCCTGAGACCCTGACACTCAACCACATAGGCTTTTGTCCGTGCTAACTTGATTTGTTATCTCAACAAGTCAACATGGAGTTCTAATATATATATCGTACTGTGAAGGCAATTTGTTGTAACGCTAATTTGTGATTGAAATAAGGTGTTTTATAAGTAAATTTATACATCTACAAGCAGTGTAATTTATTGAAGATCGTGTTTTTTGGCAATTTAGACCCTAGGTATATTAAGGAGTACAAGTGCTACACAACACCGCACTAATAAATAAAATACTACTCCCAAGTCCATGGGATATAACTCAACACGAGGTCCACCGTGTTGTCCTGTCAATGACACTCCCACCTAGAGTCGCCATGAACTTTGTATCTGTAGAGGTCCACTGTACCGTTGCCGCTGCCACTCCCACTCCGAGTCGTCGTGAACATTGTATCTGTAGATGGGATCTCTGTTGTCACAAAGTTTTCGACTTCTGTATCTCCATACCAACACTAGAAAGCAACATAAAGTTGAAGAAACACCAACTCCAAGGTCCTCCCCTCCCACTCCTACATCATCGAAAGGAGGCAAAATTGGCGCCTTGTGACTACCTCATGTACAAGGTCTCACACACTCCATGACACCGGAGGATGCATCGTCACCACGACGGAGTTGGAGAAAAAAGTTGTTGTGTGGGTGACATCGTAACCACGACACCCACACGTCCACACCTAGCGCACCAAATCTCGCTCCATCCAAGAGAAAGCATGAAGATGTTGCTGCCAGGTACTTAACGTAGCTACGTCAATTCCGTTCATGGGATATAACTCAACACGAGGTCCACCGTGTTGTCCTGTCAATGACACTCCCACCTAGAGTCGCCATGAACTTTGTATCTGTAGAGGTCCACTTGCACTGCCGCTTGCCACTCCCACTCCTAAGTCGTCGTGAACATTGTATCTGTAGATGGGATCTCTGTTGTCACAAAGTTTTCGACTTCTGTATCTCCATACCAACACTAGAAAGCAACATAAAGTTGAAGAAACACCAACTCTAAGGTCCTCCCCTCGCACTCCTACATCATCGAAAGGAGGCAAAATGCGCCTTGTGACTACCTCATGTACAAGGTCTCACACACTCCATGACAGGAGGATGCATTGTCACCACGACGGAGTTGGAGAAAAAAGTTGTTGTGTGGGTGACATCGTAACCACGACACCCACACGGCCACACCTAGCGCACCAAATCTCGCTCCATCCAAGAGAAAGCATGAAGATGTTGCTGCCAGGTACTTAATGTAGCCGTCAAAGTGGGGAGCGAGCTGAGATTATTTTTCACCGTCATTGTCACCACCACCGGAAAAATGACAATCGAACCCTAACCCTACCACTACCTAGACGCAGAGACACGATTTGTGGTCCCTCTACTCTCCCACCAATGAAGTGAATGATGGAGAGGAGGGACCCTCGTTCGCTAGCTACGGAGCGGAAGTGGAGTTCCTCCTTTGCTTCTCTTTCACTATAGCAAAGGGAAGAGATGAGAATGATGGCATCTTGTGTTGTCGGCTTAACCAAAGGGTGAATTTGGAAAAAAACAGCAAGTGAACCATATCGGAGATATTTGACAAATTGAAAGATGAAAATGCACCATGACAACTAAATAGGGCATGACATGGAAATTTAAATACCGTGGCAACGCACGGGCATTCAACTAGTAGCCTCTATACTTCACTAGCTTGTTGGTTGATTTATGATTGTGGTTTCCCTATCATGAACATTGAGATGTTATCAACAACAAGATCATATCGTTAGGAGAATGATATGGTGGACATACTCCTATAGATAAGCGTAGCATAAAGATCAAGTCATTTCAATAGTTCAATTGCTATATGCTTTCTGATACATAGTAACCTAATTCCTTCGACCATGAGATCATGCATATCACCTTTACCGGATGGATGCTTTGATGACATCAAACACCACACCGTAACTGGGTGGCTATAAAGGTGGCATTAAGTGTTCGGAAAGTATTGGTTGAAACACATGGATCAAGAGTGGGATTTGTCCATCCACATGACGGATAGATATACTGTGGGCCCTCTCGGTGGAATGTCATCCAATTGGATGGCAAGCATGTGACTTGGTCACAAGGGATCACATATCACGAGAAAAGAGTACTTATCAACGAGGTTGAACTGGTATGCAGAGATACCACGATCATAACCTCGGATAAGTAACATATCGTGAGACAAAGGGAAATTGGTATCGTATGTAAGTGGTTCATTCGATCAAAGTAATCGAGAAATATGTGGGAGCCATATGAATTTCCAGATTCCTCTATTGGTTATTGTTCGGAGAAGTGTCTCGATCATGTCCGCATAATTCACGAACCGTAGGGAGACACACTTAAGGATTCGACGTTGTTTGAGTAGTTATGGTATTATGATAAAGAGACCGAATGTTGTTCGGAGTCTCGGATGGGATCCGGGATATCACGAGGTGATCCGGAATGGTCCGGAGAATAAGATTCATATAAGGAAAGTCCCGTTTCGGAGTTCGGGAATGATTCCGGTGTTTTCATCGGGAATGTTCTAGAAGGTTCCGGATTGTCCGGCACTCCGGGGAGGGAGGGTACATGAATGTGTCATTACATATTGGAATGATTGCATCATGTACTAAGTGTTCTTGCTGTTCCAAATAAAGGATTAAATTGAATCCTAAAACAGAAAAGTCAAATGGCCAGTTTGAAAGTCAAACCAAAACAAGAAACGGGGAAACAAGAAAGAGGTGTTGGAATCCGACTTGAGGAGGAGTCTCCTCCCAAGCCGGCCACCCAAGGCCGACTTGGGAGGGACTCCTCCCTGGCCGCGCCCCACCTATAAAAGGAGGGCAGGGCTCCTCCTAGACACACAAGTTTCACCTCTAGATTTCCGTGTTTAGAGCCGTTTTGGTTTAGAGCTTCTAATTGCTTTAGCCAGCGGTTTAGAGCCTTCTAATTGGTTTAGATCCTTCTAATTCGTGTGTCTAATTACTAGACCACTAATAGCCTCTCTCATAAGCTCCACCATACTCGCACCGGCTTAAGACGAAGCTGCAGGATCTCCCTCTACTTAGGTACCACGCTTGTCTTCTTAGGAATCGCGAGGAGAGTGCTACAACCTCCGCATTTTCTTTGGAACAAGGGAGAGGAAGGTCTTCGTCAATCGAACGTGTGACCGATCATGGGAGCGCTTAACGCGTGGCGCGGAAGGATCGTCTACGCGATCTTGAGATCGGAAGTGTACGACTACATCACCCACGAGAATCTGCTCTCGTTAACCGCTTTGGAATCTTCGAGGGTGAGTTCCTCTATCGACTCGTTGCTACAATCTAGTAGATAGATCTTGGCTTGTTTGTTTGTATGCGATAGAAAATTTTTGTTTTCCATGCTACGAACCCCTACATTGATGACATCAAACACCACACCGTAACTGGGTGGCTATAAAGGTGGCATTGAGTGTTCGGAAAGTATTGGTTGAGACACATGGATCAAGAGTGGGATTTGTCCATCCATATGACGGATAGATATACTCTGGGCCCTCTCGGTGGAATGTCATCCAATTAGCTTGCAAGCATGTGACTGGCTCACAAGGGATCACATATCACGGGAACGAGAAAAGAGTACTTATCGGTAACGAGGTTGAACTAGGTATGCAGAGATACCGACGATCAGAACCTCGGATAAGTAAACTATCGTGAGACAAAGGGAAATTGGTATCGTATGTAAGTGGTTCATTCGATCACAAAGTAATCGAGAAATATGTAGAGCCATATGAATTTCGATTCCTCTATTGGTTATTGTTCGAGAAGTGTCTCGATCATGTCCGCATAATTCACGAACCGTAGGGAGACACACTTAAGGATTGACGTTGTTTGAGTAGTTATGGTATTATGAGAAAGAGACCGAATGTTGTTGAGTCTCGATGGGATCCGGATATCACGAGGTGATCCGAATGGTCCGAGAATAAGATTCATATAAGGAAAGTCCGCTTTGAGTTCGGGAATGATTCGGTGTTTTCATCGGGAATGTTCTAGAAGGTTCGGAATGTCAAGACTCGAGGGGAAGGGTACATGAATGTGTCGTTGCATATTGGAATGATTGCATCATGTACTAAGTGTTCTCGCTGTTCCAAATAAAGGATTAAATTGAATCCTAAATTGAAAAGTCAAATAGCAAGTTTGAAAAGTCAAACGGCTAAAATTGGAAAGAGGGAAAGAGGAAAGAGGGAAACCGAGTTGGGAGGAATCCTCCTCCAACCGCCTCCTCCAAGCCGAGTTGGGGAGGACTCCTCCTCCCCATGGCGCGGCCGGCCCCTCCACCTATATAAGGAGGGGCAGGGCTCCCTCCTCTAGACACACAAGTTCCTATCCTCTAAATCTAAAACCTAGCCCTAGACTCCGGTTTAGAGCCGTTTTGGTTTAGAGCTTCTAATTGCCCTAGCCTCCGGATTAGAGCCTTGTAATTGGTGTGTCTAAACCCTAGACCGCCGAGGAACTTCTCATACTCCACCATACTCGCTCCGGCTTAAGGCGAAGCCCTGCGAGATCTCCCCTCTACTTCCGGTACCACGCCGTTGTGCTGCCGGAATCGCGAGGAGAGTGCTACAACCTCCGCTGCCTCCTGGAACAAGGGAGAGGAAGGTCTTCGTCGAGTACCGAACGTGTGACCCGAACGCAGCATGGCCTTGCCGGAAGGATCGTCTACACGATCTTGAGATCGGGAGAGTACGACTACATCACCCACGAGAATCCGCTCTCGTTAAACACTTTGGAATCTTCGAGGGTAAGTTATTCCATCGAATCGTTGCTACAATCTAGTAGATAGATCTTGGCTTGTTTGTTTGTATGCGATAGAAAATTTTTGTTTTCCATGCTACGAAACCCTACACGTGGCCGAGCGCGCGATCTGCGAGAACGCGCTACCAGGAGGAAGCGCCCGGCCCCCACCAGGGTCGACGGCGATGGGCGGACCACCTCCACCCAACCGCGCACCCCCCAGGGACCAGACGCGGATAGTAGTCTCCTCACGGGAGCGAGACGCGAACGTCCTACCACTGTTCTCCACCCCGATGGACAACCTCGTGGCAGGCCGAGCTGCGGCCGACAACATCACGGCCACCAGCGACGGCGCCCTACAGATCCAGTACGTCAAGGCCCTGCTTGCAAAGGCGGTCGAGCAACAAAATGCAGGCGTCGACTCACAGGGGCGGATGTAATCGCATTCATCGGGCAGCAGAGCGGCCTCAAGCGGCCGTCCATTGGCGGCAAACACCCTCAACAGCCCGCCACCCGAAGCACTGCAGCTCCAACACCGACCCGCGAACGTGGCCGTCTCCACCAACTACCCCAGGCCAGCGACCAACTTCGTCGCCGCCAACGGTCATCCCGTCGACGCACGCACCCACATCATCAACAACTAGAGCTGGCGCGCACGCCAGCCCGACGACCTGCGACACACCCTAACCAATCGCCGTGACGGCGAGCCGATGGGGTCGCTAAGCCGACTTGGGCCCCGGTGCTTCGGACCGATGATCCGAGGCGAAAAATACCCGGCGAACTTCAAAGCGCCGAAGGAGATAGAAAATGCGACCGCCCTTCGACCCTCCGTGTGGCTGGACACCTACCTCATGGTGATGGGGATCGCAGCCACACCGACTGCTAACCGCCGCTACCTCCACGATGATGGAGGGAGGTGCGATGGATCAACACTCTCCCCCCGGATAGCATCGACTCCTGGGAAGAGATGCGCGATGCCTTTGTGAGGCACTTCGAGGGTTCCTACACCCGCGCCACCACCATCGAGGACCTGGAGCGATGTGTCTAGGGACCCCGCGAGTCGACCCGAAGCTGGGTCCAACGGTGGCAAGAGCTATGGTACAATGCGGCCGGCATCCACCCAGACACCGCGATCAACTTCTTCAAGACCTCGTGCCGCTATGAGCCCTTGGTCGCCAAGCTCAAACGAGCATATCGCACACTCGACAACAAACCAGACCTCCTCGAGATCGCCAAAAGATACGCGGAGGAAGACCCCAACCAGGAAACCGACGATGATTCGGGAGGTCAACGCCGCACGAACGGCAACGACAACGGATGACGGTCCGACCTACGCTACAGCAACACTCGCCTCACCGGAAAGCGCTGCAGTGACGGGCGAGTCGACTTCGTCGCCAACGCTGGGCACGCGCAGCGCGAGCCCAAGAGCTTCCGCCGTGACGGAGGACAACGCCGACGGCAACAACTACAAGGCGAAACCAAGGTTTGACCCCGTGGCCCTCCTTAACCAGCCTTGTGCGTTTCACAGTAGGGAAGGGAAGCCCGCCACGCACACGACCGCCGACTGCCACTCTCTCAAGGAGATCGAGAAGGCATGGCGAGCACGGGAGGACCCCGACAACAACCCGCCAAACAGCGGAAAAATCGGCAACGTGGCTGGCTCACTCCACACCTTCACAGGCTTCAATACGAAGCGCGAGAAGAAGGTCATCGCTCGCGCCATCGCCATCAACGCGGTGGCCCAGGTGGATGTTCCCCAGTTCCTCAACTGGTCGGAGCAGCCCATCACCTGGAGCCGCCAGGACCACTCGCCACGCATCGAGTACCCAGGCCGAGTCGCCCTGGTGGTCAAGCCCAAGGTGGGAGATTACTGGCTCCCCAAGACATTGATGGACGGCGGCAGCTCCATCAACATCCTGTACCTAGACACCTTCAGGCGACTGCGGCTCCCACAGTCGATGGTCGAGACGACCTACACCACGTTCCACGGCATCGTCCCCGGTCGGAAGGCGTACCCAATCGGCAAGGTCACGCTGCCAGTCACCTTTGGCACACCAGCAAACTTCCGCACCGAGCGGATCGTCTTCGAGCTGGTACCCTTCGATAGTCCCTACCACTGCGTCCTGGGGCGCCAGGCGTTCGCCAAGTTCATGGCAGCACCCCACGACGCGTACAATGCGATGAAGCTCCCCGGGCCGCGCGGCGTCATCACCATCAACGGCGACCCTGACATGGCCGCCGAGTGCGAGGCCAAAGGAGCTGAACTCGCCGACGCCGTCATCGCGGCAGAGGCCAACCACGCCGACGAGCTCGCCAAGTACACGAGCGGGGTCAACAACGACGACCCCACCATAGTCAAGAAGCCCAATTCGGAGGGCGCCAACACCTCAGCCTTCGAGGCAACGACACACACCCGCACCGTCGAGCTGGTCCCAGGCGACTCCAGCCAGACGGTGACGATCGGGACGGGCATGAGCCCAGGATAGGAAGGCGCGCTCATCGAGTTCCTCCATGAGAACAGGGACATCTTCGCATGGAAGCCCTCTAACATGCCTGGTGTCCCTAGGGAACTCGCTGAGCACAAACTCAACACCGACCCCAAAGTGCGACCCGTCAAGCAGTCGCTACAACCCTTCAATGAAGAGCGCCGCCGAGCCATCGCCGAGGAGGTGCAGCGTCTACTCGCTGCAGGCTTCATCCGGCCAATCAAATACTCCAAGTGGCTGGCAAACCCAGTCCTGGTCGAGAAAAAAAATGGGACCTAGAGGATGTGTATCGACTACACAAACTTAAACAGCGCCTGCCCGAAGGAGCAATTCGTCCTCCCACGGATCGACCAAATAATCGACTCCACCGCGGGCTCGGAGTCGCTGTGTTTCCTCGACGCCTACTCTAGATACAACCAGATCAAAATGGCTATCGAGGACGAGGAAAAGACGGCGTTCATCACGCCATTCGGAGCCTTCTGCTACACCGCCATGACCTTTGGCCTCAAGAACGCCGGGGCGACCTACCAGCGGTGCATGCAGGAATTCCTTGCGAGCCAAATTGGCCGCAATATCCACATCTACATCGACGACGTGGTAGTGAAGTCCTCTCGCCAGGACGATCTACTCGCCGACCTGGCAGAAACATTCGCCAACGTGCGGAAATACAAGATAAAGCTACACCCAGGCAAATGCACCTTTGGTGTACCAGCAGGGCAACTACTGGGGTACGTCGTCTCCAAGCGCGGGATCGAGGCGAACCCCACCAAGATCGACACGATCGCTCGACTCGGCAAACCCGAGTGCCTACGCGACGTCCAGAATCTGGTCGGGCGAGTCACGGCTCTCAACCGCTTCATCCCCCGATTGGGCGAAAAGGTGATGCCCCTATACCGCCTGATGCGGAAGAACCCCACCTTCCAGTGGGACAAGGAGGCGGATAACGCACTCCGCGACCTCAAGAAGGTGCTACTCGCAGCATCGCTACTCGCCGCCCCCGTCGACAAAGAACCCATGCTGGCCTACGTCGCGGCTTCCGAGCGCGTCATCAGCGCCGTCATGGTCGTCGAGCGGCCAGAGGAAGGAAAGGAGTGCCCAGTACAACGACCGGTGTACTATATCAGCGAGGTCCTCACCGTGTCGCGCTAGCGGTACCCTCAATACCAGAAACTGGTGTACGCAGTCTTCAGAGCACATCGGCGACAGCCGCACTACTTCCAGGAGCACCCGATCACGGTCGTCTCCTCAGCACCGTTGCAGGACATCATCCGCAACCGTGAGGCGACCGGGCGAGTCGCCAAGTGGGCCGTCGAAATCGGCGTTCACAACATCAAGTATGAGCCACGAAAAGCGATCAAGTCGCAGGCTCTCGCGGACTTCATCGCCGACTGGGAAGAGGCCCAGCAGCCGGAAAGCTGTCGTACCTCCACTACTGGAGCCTGCACTTTGACGGCTCCAAGAACGCAGATGGCGCAGGAGCAGGGATCATGTTGACTTCCCCGAAGGGCGACAAGCTCCGCTACGTCCTCTGCCTCGACTTCACCCCCTGCACCAACAACATGGCCGAGTACAAGGCACTACTCCACGGCATGCGAGCTGCCAAGGAGATGAATGTCAACCACCTACGCTGCTACGGGGACTCCGACCTCGTCGCTGGGCAAGTCGCTGGCACCTGCGACGCCGTCTCTCCCACCATGGCGGCATACCGCCAAGTAGTGGACAAGCTGGGCGGACACTTCGCAGGCTACTCCGTCGAGTGGATCGACAGGCGGAAGAACAAGGAGGCCGATGCACTCTCTCGCATTGGCTCGGCTCGACTCGCACCACCCGCCGGCGTCTTCCTCGACACGATCACCAAGCCGTCCGTCTCTCCCCCAAGGGAGATCGACATCGGAGTCTCGCTGCAACCAGAGGCAGCCCTGGTTGCACTCTTCGCCGAGCCAGAAGACTGGACTAGGCCGTACATCGCCTACCTGGAGGGAGGCACCTTGCCGGCAGACGAAATAGACGCCCGGATGATAAAGCGACGCTGCAAATCCGTCGTCATCATCGACGGCGAGCTCCACAAGCGCAGCATGACCGGCGTGTTCCAACGCTGCGTCCAACCCGCCGAAGGACGCAAGATCCTCCACGACATCCACTCCGGCGACTGCGGCCACCATGCCGGAGCCCTCTCTCTGGCTGCAAAGGCTATGCGACATGGCTTCTACTGGCCCACCTCACACGCCGACGCCGTTGACATTGTCCAGCGGTGCGCCGGGTGCCAGAAGTACGCCAACCAGACACACGTGCCGAGCTCAGCGCTCAAGACAATCCCCATCACCTGGCCATTCGTCGTGTGGGGCATGGACATGGTAGGCCCTTTCAAAAAGGCCCCCTCCGGCTTCACCCACCTCCTGGTCGCGGTCGACAAATTCACAAAGTGGGTGGAGGCCAAGCCAGTCCGGAAATGCGACAGGAAGACCACCACCAAATTCCTACGCGAGCTCATATATCGCTACGGGTTCCCAAACAGCATCATCACGGACAACGGTACCAAATTTGGCAAAGGATCCATGGCCGAGTTCTGCGAGGAACATCACATCTGACTCGACCTCGCGTCAGTCGCCCACCCGGAGTCCAACGGCCAGGCGGAACAGACCAACCAGAGCATCCTCCACGGCCTGAAGCCGCGGCTCCAAGTACCAATCGAGCGCACTGCCGGGTGCTAGGTCGAGGAGCTACCCTCTGTCATCTGGGATATCCGCACCTCGGTCAACAGGTCGACAGGGTTCACCCCCTTCTTCATGGTGTATGGAGCCGGGGCAGTCATGCCCACCGACCTCAAGCAAGACTCGCCAAGGGTCGTCCACTACACGGAGGCTGCGAACGAACTCGCACGTCAGGATGGAGTCGATCAACTCGACGAGGCACGCGACCTAGCTTGCTCCCGCACTGCCATCTACCAGCAAGGACTCCGCCGCTACCATAGCCGGCGGGTGAAAACTCGCACCTTCCAGGAAGGCGACCTGGTGCTACGCCTCATCCAGGACAAGAAGGTCATGCACAAGCTCTCCCCCCCATGGGAGGGACCATTCGCCATCGGGCGAGTACTCGGCAACGACGCCTACTACCTCACCGACGTACGCGGAGACGGAAAACTCGACGTCAAGCGACCATGGAATGTAAACCTCCTATGGAAGTTCTACTCCTAGAACTCCACATATGTATCCTCCAGTCGCTATGAAATAAAACATACTGGTTACCGCAAATTGTGTCTACTCTCCGTGTCTTGTGCCACTCGCACTTGTAGTAACAGCACCAAGCTAACTGCAAGAGTCAACCTCTGGTACAGCGATCGGCACGGCCAAGTAGTGCGCTACGAGGGCACTGGGTTACCCGGACTCGTGCGTCCATTAAAAACGCCTATCCGGAGCCCCATTGGAGTCGCCAAGCTCGATGGCTTAACGAGCCAAGACAAGCGCCGCTCCTCCACGACCATGATCCTCCGCGTCCTCGACACGGCGACTCGAACGGCCAAGTACCATGCTCGGGATCGACGACTAGTTCAGCATGGCGACTAGGAAAACGCCAGATGCGAGCGTGCCCAGGACTTGCCATGCGACTGACCCAACGGGCCAGGCAGGAGTGATGCGCTCACTTTGACGCGCCCAGTCCTCACCCACCCTAGAGCCGCGACTAGAACCACCAAGTACCACGCTCGGGGACTCGGCTACCTGACCTCGTTCGCGCAAGGGAAAGCGGTGAAGTAAAGAGCACTCATGGGAGTCGCCCTGCGACTGGCTTTCCAAGCTCGGGCGAGTCGAACTCAATAACAAAACGCTCAAAACCACAAACACATAAACAAACGAGGTAAAGCCCATAAAAAGGGCGAACGCGCTCGGGGACTCGTTCAACCCTCAATTTCAAACGCAAGACAATTCACAAAATAACACGATATCCCATTATAGCATATCAAAGTTATTACAAAATACATGTTGCGCCTAATGGCCGAACTGCTACTAACGGCCCAGGGCACAAAGTTTTACTCCGCAGGCTTCGACGACGACTCGCCGCCACCCCTGCGGTTGCGAATGAAGGGAGTGTACGGGTTCGACGGGTACGTCGTCAGCTCACCCTCCATTGCCGCACAGAAGGGCTGCTCGATCTTGAAGTCCCGGTGCGGCGGCTCGGGGTCGTTGGGCGCGACGATCGTCTCCTGATAAGGAAGGAGATCGCCCATCGCCCAGACACGATCGGAGTATACCGCGGCATGGTCCGTCAGCTTTAGCACCTCGGCAATCTCCACCGAGCACGTCAACAATGGGTAGCCACTCGTCACGTCGTCCAGATCGAATTCCTCTGGGAAGTGGGCGAGCCCAAGGCTGAGCGCCGTCGCCGCCCCGCGCCGGAACGCCGACCGCGTCATGAACTCGACGACCGATGGAGCCTTCTCCAAGTATCGCCACACTTCGACGAGGTCGCTGGGAATCACCTCCGTGGGCGACATCTCCTGAAGATACGCCCGAATGCAAGCCGCGGACAAAGCGGCCGAGTCGACCAGAGTGTCCACACACTGTCGTGCGTCGTACGACTGCGCCTGCTCCGCGCTGTCGATGATCCGACCTGTGGACAGAGAGTGGCAGTGAGTACATCAAAGTTCACAAAATGAAAATATTACAGGCAGAGGCAGGCACACTTACCAATCAAAGGACAAGCAAGATCCGTGATGAAGCTTTGAAGAGAGGAGTAGTCGTCTTGTAGCCCAGCAACAAGGGCATCAGAGACCTTACGCTCCTCAGCGGCGGCCGTAACAGCAGCCTTGGCCCGCCCATCCGCTGAATTCGCCTCCTCCTTCTCTTCCTTAAGCTCGAGCTCAAGGTCGGCGATCCGCTTCTCAGCCGAGCGCAACGCAGATTGAGCCGCCGACAATTCACTCGCCGAGACAAGGCCCTGGCGGACCTCCTTTGCCTTCGCAGCAATCGCCTGGAGTCCCTTGGTCGCCTCTTGGACGGTGACAAGCTCCTTTTCCGCGCGACATTTCGCAGCAAGCCGGTCGGCTGATTCACGCTGCAAACCCTGTGCAAAGGTCAAACAGTTAACAAAAACGAAATCCTAAGTGCCCACCCGCTGAAATTCAGCGACTGGACACTCGGGGACTAGAGATCAAAAATCCTAAGTGCCCACCCGCTGAAACTCAGCGAATGGACACTCGGGGACTGGAGATCAAAAATCCTAAGCACCCACCCGCTGAAATTCAGCGATTGCGCACTCGGGGACTGGGCGCGAGAAATAAAAACAAAACACCAAAAGAATTTGACCACTGCAATTCAGTGGCCCGATCCTCGGGGACTGGACATACCTGGATGGCTGCGCCAAGCATGCCATGAAGCTATAGAGCGTCCACGGATGCGAGAAGATCCGGAGTGTGCCCGCGACGCTGCTCGACCTCTGTTTCGGCGACCCCAGGTATGCGGCTCGATGGCGTGGTACCACTCGCCGTAGCCGCTCAGGCCATGAAGCGGGGGAAGGTCGCGATGGATGCGCCAGCACCAAAGGAGGCCGGCTCGGCCATCCCAGGCGAGGAAGAACCCTCCTTGATAGTCAAGTCCGCATCCGCCACAGGATCACTCGGAGCAATCGTTGTGTCGTCAGACACCGTGACGACATCGTCGCCCTTGGCCTTCTTGGCACTGTCTGTGGGGGCAGCGACCTCATCAGCCTTCCTCTTCCGAAAGGGGTCCTCCTCGGCGACGACTGGCGGCACCTTGGCCACGGACGGGTGGCCTATCTTTTTAACTCCAGTCCTACAAATTGGTTACATGAGCAACGTGGTCTGAATACAACGAAAAGTAAGGCAGGAGAATAAAACTCACTTGGCGACTGGTATGAACCGCAGTCCCGTGCGGATGCTAGCCGGCTTCTCCAGTTCGGGGCCCAGTTTCCGACCGAGGCCCATCTCCAGAACGTCATGCGCCCAAGACACGGATGGCCTCTTTGTTGACGAAGCCACGATAGGATCCTCCGAAACGATTTCGGCAGGAGCTCTCCTGGGAGGCGAAGCTGCCGCGGCTGGAGCAGCCCCCGACCTAGAGACTAGGGCGAATGGGGGAGGAATCTGTAGGGGTTCGTAGCATGGAAAACAAAAAATTTCTATCGCATACAAACAAACAAGCCAAGATCTATCTTCTAGATTGTAGCAACGAGTCGATGGAATAACTTACCCTCGAAGATTCCAAAGTGTTTAACGAGAGCAGATTCTCGTGGGTGATGTAGTTGTACTCTTCCCGATCTCAAGATCGTGTAGACGATCCTTCCGGCGCTGCGTTCCGGCAGCGCTTCCGCAGTCGGTCACACGTTCGGTACTCGACGAAGACCTTCCTCTCCCTTGTTCCAGCAGACAGCGAAGGTTGTAGCACTCTCCTTGCGATTCCAGCAGCACAACGGCGTGGTACCGGAAGTAGAGGGGAGATCCCGCAGGGCTTCGCCTTAAGCCGGAGCGAGTATGGTGGAGTATGAGAGAGATCTATTAGTGGTCTAGAGATTAGACACACCAATTAGAAGTCTCTAAACCGAAGGCTAGGGCAATTAGAAGCTCTAAACCAAAACGGCTCTAAACCGGAGATTAGAGGACAGGAACTTGTGTGTCTAGAGGAGGAGGCCCTGCCCCTCCTTTTATAGGTGGGAGGGCGCTGGGAGGGAGTCCCTCCCAAGTCGGCCTTGGTTGGCGCCGGCTTGAGGGACTCCTCCCCAAGTCGGTTCCAACCACCTCTTGCTTGTTTCCCAGTTTCTGTTTTAGCCGTTTGACTTTTAAACTGCCATTTGACTTTTCTGTTTAGGATTCAATTTAATCCTTTATTTGGAACAGCAAGAACACTTAGTACATGATGCAATCATTCAATATGTAATGACACATTCATGTACCCTCCCCGAGTGCCGGACAATCCGAACCTTCTAGAACATTCGATGTAAACAGGAATCATTCCCGAACTCAAACGGACTTTCCTTATATGAATCTTATTCTCCGGACCATTCCGGATCACCTCGTGATATCCGGATCCCATCCGAGACTCGAACAACATTCGGTCTCTTTCATAATACCATAACTACTCAAAACAACATCGAATCCTTAAGTGTGTCTCCTATGGTTCGTGAATTATGCGGACATGATCGAGACACTTCTAACAATAACCAATAGAGGAATCTGGAAATTCATATGGCTCCCACATATTTCTACGATTACTTTGCGATCGAATGAACCACTTACATACGATACCAATTTCCCTTTGTCTCACGATAGTTTACTTATCAGAGGTTATGATCGTCGGTATCTCTGCATACCTAGTTCAACCTCGTTACCGATAAGTACTCTTTTCTCGTTCCCGTGATATGTGATCCCTTGTGAGCCAGTCACATGCTTGCAAGATAATTGGATGACATTCCACCGAGAGGGCCCAGAGTATATCTATCCGTCATATGGATGGACAAATCCCACTCTTGATCCATGTATTTCAACCAATACTTTCCGAACACTCAATGCCACCTTTATAGCCACCCAGTTACGGTGTGGTGTTTGATGTCATCAAAGCATCCATCCGGTAAAGGTGATATGCATGATCTCATGGTCGAAGGAATTAGGTCACTATGTATCAGAAAGCATATAGCAATTGAACTATTAAAATGACTTTATCTTTATGCTACGCTTATCTATAGGAGTATGTCCATCACATCATTCTCCTAATGATATGATCCTATTGTTAATAACATCTCTATGTTCATGATCAGGAAACCATGATCATATATTAACCAACAAGCTAGTTTTAACAAGAGGCTTTACTAGGGACTCTTATTTTAGTTTACAAATCACACAAGTATTAATGTTTCCGGTTAATACAATTATAGCATGGTATGTAAACATTTATCATAAGTGTGAAGATATGATAATAACCACTTTATTATTGCCTCTTGGGCATATCTCCAACAGTCTCCCACTTGCACTAGAGTCAATAATCTAGTTTCAAACCTTTGTGTATTCAACACCTATGGCTTTCCGGTGTTGTATGTACATGATTGCTAGTGGTCAATCGATCTCCGGATCGACACTTCCGTGTCCGTAATTGCATGTCTTTGCGTCTTTACGCATCACTCATTCTCTAATGAGATGGCTTTGTATAAATTTGGTCTTTCGGTGTGACCTTTAGTTCTTTGGGGTTAAAACATGTTGATAATATTGTCGCACAATATATCTTCATAGTATTATCCCTCTGTGAACTACACCTAGTTTGATAACAAACTACTTGACACAAATGCCCTCTTTTGTTGCTATAATAGCAGTCATATACTTAGCCTTTTGTTGTAGTATCTGTCATAATGTCTTATCTTTGGAACTCATCCAAATCCATTATGGAACTCACTTTCCATTATATTGTTCCACCCTTAGTTTAGATTGAGATAAACTTAATTTGTACTTTGTGACAAAACTAGTATCAATGTAGTACTTTTACAATGAACTAACCATCTATTTGTCACTTCTACAAATAATATACTCTTAGTTCTTCCAAAAGATCATAAGAATATCCTTACTATTGTCCAATGATCATCTTACGAATCATTCTGGTATATGCTCACAACATTTAGAGCATAGGACATATCTGGATTTGTACATATCACAGTATGATTGATATAAATACTCTTTGTGATTTCATACATCAAGTATCAATCTATACTTGATTATTTGTTTCACTTTACCAAATGTCAATACACTTGAATATATATCATCAACATTGAACTCATTCAATCCTTTACGTGCGACAAGAACCTCTCTTGTAGTTTCTATATTAAACTCATTCAATATCTTGTCTATGCACTTCGCACAACCATATTAGCGTCTATTGATGCCAAATATTTGGTTTTGCCTAAGTCTTTCATCGGGATGAAATTCTTAATATGTGTTAATAAAGATACATCTTTTCTAATCAACAATATGTCCTCCACATAATGTATTAGAAATATGTCTTAGCGCTCCCACTTAATTTCTTGCAAACAAGCATCTTCATTGTCTCGATGAAATTAAACTCTTTTAACAGTTTCATCATAGTGAAGATTCCAACTCCGCGATGCTCACTTCAACCATTGAAGTTTGCATATGCTTTTAGCATCCTTTGAATTAACAAAACCCTATGGACCGTGTCATGCACACGTCCTAGGTAACGATTCTATTAGAAGAACTTGTTTTGTTTATTCAACTACCATATAACAAATTATATGTAGTGGTTGCTACATTAATCCGTCTAGACTAAATATCGCTATGAAAGATCAGATCTTGTCATAGTCAACCTTTGAACATTGTTGTGAACTCTTTCCCAACATGTTGACTATTTCATAGATGTGCAACATCCATGTCTATTTATTTATAGATCCAAACACAACTGTAAGGTCTTACACCTTTCTCGAGGGTCCTTCAAGTTCAAAACTTGATTTCTCGTGTATGGAACTATCACGGATTTTATGGCTTCAAGCCATTTGACGGAGTCAGGGCCCATCATCACTTCTTTGCATGTAGTCCGTTCATTATTCTCAAATAATGATTCAACCCTCAAATCTTGGTATTTGATTGTTTACTCGACCTACTTGTTTCAATAGGAACTTAGATCTCCGTGACCACAACCTTTGAAGCACGTGAGCCATGAGCATTGTTGCTGCCTCCGAAACACTTTTCGGCGCTGCGCAACTCTGCACATATAGCTAAGGTTCTTTTAACCTTATCAAAGTTCTATTGTCCTCCCACTTAACTTTTCACGAAAAATTCCTTCTCAAAGAAACTTGACGTTCTAAGCAACAAACACTTTTGTCTCCGGTGTTTATGGAGGAATACTTAACAGTTTATACAAAGACAGGTTCATCCGACTTTGGTTGCACACATCTTTCTTATGCATAGCATACCAATGTTTAAGAAAGGACAACTTGGGTTTTATCCCAAACCATAACCTTATATGGTGTCATTTCGACGTTTTATGATGAAGTTCTTTTCAGTGGAAAAACGCTAATCTCTAAAGCTTTTAATCTTTAAAATATAATGGCAGTTTTATGAATTACACCTTCGATCTTACCATGTCAAACAAGGTTTAATTACATATCTCGAACGCTCCATACTCTTATGGTGTTTTGGGAAAATGCAAATCCACGGAACGATTCCTTAAATCTTAGGTATTATGCTAAACTTGTAACTCAAATATCTTCCTTTATGATCTTATCATAAACTATTTATATTCTTGTTACAATGATTTTGCACTTCATCTTGAAAGTCCTTTGAACTTTTCAAATGTTTCACACTTCATCCTTATTAAGTAAATATTCATATATTCACTCAAATTTTCGGATAAAGCACATGAAGTTGAAATCCATCGCTCTTGACTATACATAATGGAATTCATACAACAATATGTACAAGTTCCAATAAGCTAGTCTATCGTTCCCTTTTGGCCTATGAACGAAGTTTTAATTATCTCTAGGAAAGTTTCACAAGCGTCATTTGATCAAAATCAAATAGACTCCAAAATTCCATCCATATGGATTTTCTTCATGTTTTCTTTCCAATATAATTTAAACGGCGATGTCACTTCCTAAGTGATCTTTCAATCAATTTGTCTTTCGACATCTTTAGCACTAGTTTTATGGATGTGATATCTCCAACGATATTTGCAAATCATCCATCTTTTATAGATTACGGCAATTATTCGAACAACCCTTTTGTTCTCATAATACCTGATAAAACAAATCTTGAAGGCAAGCTTTGATGTTTAACGAGCAACACAATAACCCTTTATTTTGTTCTCGATGAACATCATCACATAGTCGTTGGCTAGTTACTTAGGCCATTGTAGTTCATGAATTGTGTTGTTTCGTATGACGATTCACACCAACAAATTCAGTATCAAATACTTAAGAACCACATTGTTTAATAAGCAAAGAATATAGCCATAACATGTATATCATCTATATACTTAAACCGAACAATTCTAGTCTTTTCTTTTACGCCATATACTTATGAGATTCTCTTTCCTTTTCTGTTTGAAATAATCTATCAACATCAATTAGTGGAGTCATTCATATGACACATAGTCCAAAGCGTGTATAGTTAAATACCAATGTCTTTGGACTTGCACTTTGAAGTAGATCACCATCATCAAATGTTTGGTGTTCTTTCAAATTCCTTTCTTTAGTAATCTCTTGGTGTAGTAAATATTTTACCTACATCAAATATTCACCCTTATCATGGAATTATCCATGATCAAGCTACTATTAGCTTGTAACGGTGAATCGTGAGTATAATGTTGCTCTCCCAAAAACTTTTGGAGGTTTAGGACAACTAGTGTCTCCAACCTTTTGCAAATTCTCATCAAATATGAGAACATGACTTTAGCCATATTATACTCTATCATGTTGCAACCAAAACTTTGTTTCAGATATCACAATATCTTCCACAAATCATGGTTTCTGAAACAACTCTTTCAGATCCTTAGATAACCTTGATATTAGGAGAATCCTTTGAATATCAAGAATCATGGAGACAAACATGATACTTATATACTAACACTTGGAATTGTTACTCTTGATTTAATACTAATTATTAAACTTCATGGAGTAACCGAACTTCTTGAAAGTTTGCAATATGACTTTTAAACTTTAGATTAACACTTCAAAACAATACGATACCAGTTCGTAAAGTAACTAACCAGAATTCTATAGTTCTATCATCTCAATTATAACTAAGCGCAAGGTGGTAAACGGATGCCAATGACTACAACAACTATGCAAATTCACTTTGATTTAGTTTATGATAAATTGAGTTCTAATTAATAATTAAATTAATCTAGGTGAACTCTCACTCAAAACAATATCCCTCACATTGTTTTAGTGATCACACGAACCAAATCCACCACATCAAAACCGATCATCACGAGAGTTGATATAGCTTCAATGGCGAACAATCAACATGTTCATCATATCTACTATATGACTCATGCTCTACCTTTCGTTAATCCGTGTTCCTGAGGCCATGTCTGTACATGCTAGGCTCGTCAAGATCAAACCTTAGTTTCCGCATGAGAAAATCTGGCTTGCTCACGTTGTATACACTTGTAGAATCTAACACACCCGATCATCACGTGGTGCTTCGAAACAACAAGCTTTAGCAACGGTGCTAACTAAGGGTGAACACTTTATGACTTGAAATTCATGTGCATGAGGGATCATCTTATAATGCTACCGTCGTCTACTAAGCAATACAAGATGCATAAAGGATTAACATCACATGCAATTCATAATATGTGATATGATATGGCCTTTCTTCTTTGTGCTTCCGATCTCCATCTTCAAGCACGAACATGATCTCCATCATTACCGCCATTGCATCAAGGTCAATGACGCTGCTCCATGGTTGTCGTCCACCGGCTTCAACTATTACAACTACTTTGAATAGACACGCGGGTCTTAACAGAAATTAAAGACAACCATATGGCTCCCACGCGGTTGCCAACTTACAATAAGGAACATTGCATACATCAAATATAATCACAATCATGGCCATATCACATCATCAAGACACCCCGCAAAACAAAGTTAGACCTCTACTTTCTTTGCATATTTTACGTGGTTTGGGGCTTTCAATAAGTGTCGTTCTAACTTATGAACAAGAACCACAACATTGATACTAGTATTGTCAATCACCCGTTGTAAATTGGATCTTAACTATGCTAGGAGAAACAGCACCAAGAAAGCCACTTATGCAATACAAGTTGCATGTCAAGCGTGGAGCAAGTCTCATGAACAATGTCATGTAAGGTTAGCCCGGCCGCTTCATCCCAACATACCGCAAGATGCAAAGTACACAAGAAGCAATCGACAATAAAGCATCAACGCCCACAATGACCATTGTGTTCTACTGCAACAGATCTACACATAGACACGGCTCTGATACCACTGTAGGGGTTCGTAGCATGGAAAACAAAAATTTTCTATCGCATACGAACAAACAAGCCAAGATCTATCTACTAGATTGTAGCAACGAGTCGATGGAATGACTTACCCTCGAAGATTCCAAAGTGTTTAACGAGAGCGATTCTCGTGGGTGATGTAGTCGATTCTTCCCGATCTCAAGATCGTAGACGATCCTTCCGCTGCTCCGGCCAGCGCTTCATGATCGGTCACACGCTTGGTAATTGACGAAGACCTTCCTCTCCCTTGTTCCAAAGGCAGCGGAGGTTGTAGCACTCTCTCGCGATTCCGAAAGACAATGCGTGGTACCTGGAAGTAGAGGGAGATCCCGCAGGCTTCGCCTTAAGCCGAGCGAGTATGGTGGAGTATGAGAGAGAGCTATTAGTGGTCTAGAGATTAGACACACCAATTAGAAGGCTCTAAACCAAGGCTAGGGCAATTAGAAGCTCTAAACCAAAACGGCTCTAAACCGGAGATTAGAGGATAGGAACTTGTGTGTCTAGAGGAGGAGGCCCTGCCTCCTTTTATAGGTGGGAGGGCGGCCAAGGGAGGAGTCCCTCCCAAGTCGGCCTTGGTTGGCGCTACGGCTTGAGGGACTCCTCCCCAAGTCGGTTCCAACACCTCTTGCTTGTTTCCCCAGCTTCGCTTTTAGCCGTTTGACTTTTAAACCGGCCATTTGACTTTTCTGTTTAGGATTCAATTTAATCCTTTATTTGGAACAGCAAGAACACTTAGTACATGATGCAATCATTCAATATGTAATGTCACATTCATGTACCTCCCCGAGTGCGGACAATCCGAACCTTCTAGAACATTCCCGATGAAAACACGGAATCATTCCCGAACTCAAACGGACTTTCCTTATATGAATCTTATTCTCCGACCATTCCGGATCACCTCGTGATATCCGGATCCCATACGAGACTCGAACAACATTCGGTCTCTTTCTCATAATACCATAACTACTCAAAACAACGTCGAATCCTTAAGTGTGTCTCCCTACGGTTCGTGAATTATGCGGACATGATCGAGACACTTCTCGAACAATAACCAATAGAGGAATTTGGAAATTCATATGGCTCTACATATTTCTACGATTACTTTGATCGAATGAACCACTTACATACGATACCAATTTCTCTTTGTCTCACGATAGTTTACTTATCCGAGGTTATGATCGTCGGTATCTCTGCATACCTAGTTCAACCTCGTTACCGATAAGTACTCTTTTCTCGTTCCCGTGATATGTGATCCCTTGTGAGCCAGTCACATGCTTGCAAGCTAATTGGATGACATTCCACCTAGAGGGCCCAGAGTATTTCTATCCGTCATATGGATGGACAAATCCCACTCTTGATCCATGTGTTTCAACCAATACTTTCCGAACACTCAATGCCACCTTTATAGCCACCCAGTTACGGTGTGGTGTTTGATGTCATCAAAGCATCCATCTGGTAAAGGTGATATGCATGATCTCATGGTCGAAGGAATTAGGTTACTATGTATCAGAAAGCATATAGCAATTGAACTATTGAAATGACTTGATATTTATGCTACGCTTATCTATAGGAGTATGTCCATCACATCATTCTCCTAATGATATGATCCTGTTGTTAATAACATCTCTATGTTCATGATCAGGAAACCATGATCATATATTAACCAACAAGCTAGTTTTAACAAGAGGCTTTACTAGGGACTCTTATTTTAGTTTACAAATCACACAAGTATTAATGTTTCCGGTTAATACAATTATAGCATGGTATGTAAACATTTATCATAAGTGTGAAGATATGATAATAACCACTTTATTATTGCCTCTTGGGCATATCTCCAATAGAATCGAGGCCAGAGGTACCTCGCTCAGGACGGCGGTGACATCCGGTGCTGCCGTTGTCTGTGGCGCTTCATCCCTGGCCAGGCTGGTGGCATCGGAACTACTCGCCGAATGAGGTGGAGATGCCTGTCTCGCTGGCTTCGTCTTCCTCTTCGGAGGGGCCTTCACTTCCTTCTTCTTCTTCTTTTTCGACGGAGTGGCCTCGGGACGCGAGGTGAGCTTGGGAAGCTCGTCGTCGTCATAGTCATGACGTTCAAGACTTTTACTCGCCTCGAGTTCGCGTTGACGTTGCTCGCGAGTTTTGCGAACCAGTGGGGCGGCCTCTTCCTCGGACTCGTCGTCATCGTCGCTCCTGTCGCTCTCGGCGCCGCCCTTGGTGGGAGGTGACTCACCCCCGTCCTGGATGGACGAGCTCGAGTTTTCGTCGTCCGCGGGCGGAAGCCACCCTTCCACCACTTGAAATAACTGCAGGAAGCATGAAGTAATATCAATATAACCGCGACAGCATCAACTGCGACTGCGAATGGTAGAAAGTGCCTTACCGTCGGGGCTGGATGCTTCGCGGTGTAGGGGCGACCCCAGCCTTCGCGTCCAGGTACACCGCCTGGGTGATCTTCTTCAACGTCGGGACGTAGTCCTCGAGTTTCCACTCGGCGAGGCAGGACTTCGTCGAGTCTTCCCGGCCCGTGTACTCGTACATGTAATGGTCACGGCGGGCCAGTTGGACGAGTCACCGCCCAAGCCAACAGTTGTACAAATTGATGGTCTAAATACCCTTCTTCTTCAGGCCGCGGATGGTTTGAAGCATTTCATCCACGACCATCCGCTGGTCTGTTGGGAGCTTGCCGACTTGGAGTCGGCGTGGTTCGGGACGGTCGGCGGAGTACCTTGGGATCGCCACCTCGCCGTCTGGAGTCGCCTCGGTGACGTAAAACCAGGACTTATTCCACTCGCTTGCCGCCTTGGCAGGTAACATCAGGTCGAAGAAGGAGGCTTTCGACTTGAGCTGGAACATCAGGCCACCCGCCGCCAGCATTGGGCCGCCTGATTCTTCACGACTAATCCTCCCGTGGAACAGATCTTGCCACAGGGGGAAGTAGGGCCTGCAGCCCAGGTAGCACTCGTAGAACGCCACGAAGATGGCGAGCTGCTCGATGCTGTGCGGGCCCAGGTCCGATGGCTGAATCCCGTAGTAGGCACAGAAGCGTCGGAAGAAGAGAGATGTGGGAATCCCCAGCCCCGCTCGGTGGTGGCGGCGGACAATTCTCTCGCTGGTCCGGAGTCACCTCTCCGGCAGCGGGGATGCGCCACCTGCCGGCGCGCAGGATCCCGACTTCCTCGAAAGACGCCAGTAGCACTCTCGTGCACTTGGACCTACCCCACGGCTCGGCGAAGGGGGCCATTGGCGGAAAGGTTTGAGGAGGTTGGAGGATTTTGGATCGATTGGATCGCAATGCGGAGGAAAACGGAGATGCGCGAAATCGGAGGAAATGACGAGAGGGTGGTTCTCCGATCGCCTACCATTTCCTTTATATAGCAGTTGTTACCCGCCAAATCAGGGAGCCGTTACTACGCGGTGATTACGCCATAAGTTACCGCTGGATTACTCCAACGGCTAGTTTTGACTACGTCTGACGGTCCAACTTCATCCATTCGACTCGCCGACCCGATCACTTCAACAGCGACTAAATATTTCGCCGACCCGTTCGCCGAGCTGCGACCAGAATGACTAGTTTTTTCCTTTATTCAGGAGCCCGCCCAATCGATGACGGCCTCGGGGACTACTGATGGGAATATGCCTACCGGGGTATACCCAGCAAGACGTTTCCGACCGCCCAGAACAAAGCGAGTGGGCTGCAGGACGGCGGATCGATCAGACGACTTGGATCCAAGCGACTGGAAGCCGAAAGCACAGGAGAGTATATAGGCCCAGTCGGATTAGGTTAAACGAGTACCGAAACCTTAACTGATTCGGTTGAGATATGTAAACCCTAGGGGAGGGTAAGTCTATATAAACCTCCCTACAGGGCATGTAGAGGATATGTTCCATCATCCACCCAAGCGACTCGCCGCCTAGCCGTCGAGCTCGCCCCATTGTACCTCCATCATAATACAATCTAGCAGGATTAGGTCTTTACCCTCCGGGGGGGGCGAACCTGGGTAAAACCCTGTGTCTCCGCCCTCATCTCGCACCGCAGATGGCTGGCCGCCCTTGCCCTTCGTTCTACTACTCGCTGCCGATTGCAGCGTCTGTCGTGGTCATTCCCACGACACACTAGGTGTTTTTGGAGTAGTGGTTGGTGCTTGCTTGTAGGTGAAGTACGTCTTTGGCTTGTTGTACTTGATGTCCTCTTTCACTTGACGCTCGGCCTTTGATGCGATGTGCACAAGCTCAACCATGTTGTTGTACTTTTGGAACTCGGTGATGCGCTTGATTGGATGGTTCAAGCCATTGAGGAAACGTGCCATTGTTTACTCATCACGCTCTTCGATGTTGGCGCGTATCATGTTGAGCTCCATTTGCTTGAAGTACTCTTCCACGGTCTTTGTCCCTTGACTAAGCGTTTGAAGCTTGTTGAAAAGGTCACGCGTGTAGTGCGAAGGAACAAAGCGGGATCTCATACGAGCCTTCATATCTTGCCAATTTGAGATTGGAGGCTCTTCTTTTGCTTCACGAGCGAGTTGGACTTGTTCCCAACAAAGGTTGGCATACTCATCAAACTCGAGGGATGCCATGGCCATCATCTTCTCATTGCTATAGTTGTGCATGCGGAAGATCTTGTCAACCTTGAGCTCCCATGAGAGGTATTCTTCGGGTTCATTGGAACCGGTGAACTTGGGCATGGTGAACTTGAGCTTGCCGAAAGTTTCTTCTTCATTGCGGTTCCGGTGTCGACGGTTGCCATGATTTTGGCGGCCATCTTCATCATCCGAGCTCTCATGTCTTGCTTGGTGATGATGGCGTTGTTCTTGCGGTTGTTGAGGTGCCGCGTTTGGTGGTGGAACTTGGTTTTGACGACAAGCTTGGGGAGCTTGCTCGTGTTGTTGGCGCGGTTGAGGACGAGGAGGAGGTTGATGGTCCTCACGACGAGCTTGGGGAGCTTGCTCTTGTTCTTGTCGTGGTTGATGATGATGCGCATTGTCTTGCGTCCTGTGGCGAGGAGGACGTCGAGCCGCATGCGCAATGGGCTGATCTTCTTCTTCTTGATGTGGAGGAGGCTCATCATGATGATCATGTTGTCGACATTGACGTTCATGTCGCTGATGACGTATTGGTGGATCTTCGAGTGCTTCACGCCGACGGTGATCTTGTTCGTCTGCTTCGGATGCTTCACTTGTTGTTGAGAGAACACGTCGTTGACGATGGGCTTGGTGGTCCGCGTGAGGTTGTTCTTGTTGAATCACGAGTGCCCTTTGTTGAGGCCGGTTCTCTTCACGTCTTGGAGGTCTTGCGGAGAGGTCACCATCATAGCTTGACGTTGCGGCGTGTCGCGGAGATGGTACCACTTGAGAAGAGCTCATGGATTGAAGGACGGGTCCATCCCGGTGCCTTGAAGCGTGACGGTGAGGTGCGCTTGATTCACTTGAGGAGTGTCGTGATGAGCTTGAGTCGCGCGATCGTGGCCTTGCGATCCCATCAATGAGGCGTTGAAGTTTCTCATCCGTTGAGGCGAGGGCGCGACCAAGAGCTTCATTTTGATGGCCGGGGTTGTGTTGCATGGCATGCATTTGTCCTCGGACTTATTCAAAGCGGTTGTCGATGTTCTTGAATTCCACGCGGGCTTCGCTAAATTGTTCATCTTGGCACCGCTCAAGAGCTTCACAACGGTAGTTGAATTCACCTCGGATCTTCCAATGATCCCATCGCGTCATGTATTGTGTGTCGTCCTCCGGAGGTGGTGGTTGGGACGGCTCTCCATTCATGTCCATGATGCAAAGCCGACAAGGATTGTATATGGAGAAAGAGGATGCGGGGAGTTAGCCGTTTACCTCACCTTGGAGATTATATCAAACCAATTGCCACACTTGAGAACTAATGGCGTGCAAAGTGAAATTGCAAAGAAACTCACACACCGATACGCTACAACTCTCAAAAGCTTATGGTGGAAGGTTAGGATTGTGGGAAACCAAACGAAACGATCCAAGCAAAAGGGTATTGTTCTAAGTGGTAAAGAACCAAAGATCAAAAGCAAAAGGATACGATCTACAAAAACACGGAAGAACGCACACGTGGAGAATAACGGGGTTAGCACGACTATGAAAATGAGCACAAAAGGTCCTAACAAAGACTACGCTCAGTTGTCGTGCCAACTCAAGGAGAGACCACAACTCGTTTGCCAAAATAGGATAAGCAACAGATTTGTGCACTTGCCTTGGTGCACTCTTTCCTCTCTCTTTTTGTCTTACAAGCTTGGTATTCTCTTTGTATTGGGAGACTATGTATCTTTCTATTTTTTTTTGGATTCTTTTTCTCCCTCTTTATACTACTATGTTAACTTTTGTATTTGGCCTCACACTCTCACTTTACAAAGGCAAGTGCACAATGCTTAGACAAACACAAAATGAGTTGCTCCCATAGGATAGATACACACAAAGGAAGATATGGGGCAGTCAAAGTGGCGCAAGTTATACCTTTGGTATTGTTGACGACTTGCAACTTTTGGTGGGGATGATGTTCGAGTGTCGCGGTGTCGTTGAGCGCATGGTGACTTTGATGCGGAAGCTGTTTTTAAAATGGCGACAAACACGCGAAACACGAACAAACTAAGGATGACAGTCAGCAAACGAAGTTGAGGCGTCAAAGAGAAAAGGAAACACGGTCAGAGGCGCGCGGTAGTACCGCCCGTCATGACCGGTAGCACCGGAGAGCGATAGTACCGCTTGTGCGACCGGTAGTACCGGTGACTTGCGGTAGTACCGCTCGTACGACCGGTAGTACCACCAGGCGCGGAACTGAAACGAGATCAACTTGACAAAATCCTCAAATTCGTGGTGATCTGACTGAAAGGCTAGGCTAGGAACAAAAAAAGGCTATAGATCGACTCCAAAAGCAACAGATCTATGGACCAAAACCATGAAAAACTCACCAAATCCAAAGATCGATCTGAAGGCAAATTGGGGCTCTTTTTGGTGGGGGTTTCGATTTTAAGGGGATAGAAGAAAAATTGGGGGGAAATTCGTGATCAACCTTGCTCTTGATACCAATATGTTATGGGGGAACCCCTTGGGGTGGCCCGATCTTTCACGAATCTCTGCGGGTATCGAGGGAAAGGCGGTGGAAGGGGGAGAGGGGACGAAATCCACGAACACACGCACACTAAGATCCCGATGAACTCACGCCCACAAATCACGATACACGCCGATAACTCACGCCGGTGGCAACCGATCCAATATAATCTCTAGGATCGGTGTTGGGCGAAGCTCCCTCTCCACGACCAACAACGGGGGACGAGGTGCTTGGTGAGATCTTGACGACTTGGGGGCGAGAAACGGAGAACCCAAGGCCTTGTACAACTTGAACGCACTAGGCAATATCCAAGAGGTGGTGGATAATAGGGTGCCCCTTGGTAGGAGCATGAGACCAATAGATGAAAGATCCTCAAAGGGGTGTCCTCAATCTATTATTATCCAAGTCTAGGGTTTACAATGGAGGGTGGGGGCTATATATAGGCTAGCCACATAAACAGGGGTAGTTTCGGAACGAAATGGGAAAGTATAGAAAGGGGTACAGGGCGCTGGGCCGAACTGATGCGATCCGGTTCAGTCAAGACCGGTAGTACCGGTCGGCCACCCGGTAGTACCGGTCGCAACCGGTAGTACCGCTCCGGGGGCGGTAGTACCGCTGGCGGTCCTGGAGCTTCTATCGGAGTCGCCTATAGCAAGCGGTAGGAGGGGGCGGTAGTACCGCCCACCGGTAGTTCCGGTTCCTGGGCCGGTAGTACCGTAGTCGTCTGGGCCTTGGTTGGGTTCCTCCTGGAGCGTCCGGTAGCTGGGGCCGGTTGTGCCGCTTGATCCGGTAGTACCGGCCGTAGGGTCCGGTAGTACCGCTTGAGTCTGGCAGCGATTGGTTGCTTCCGCTTCGGTTCCTCCATCCCATGGGTCCTTCTCTTCGTACCTGATGATGCACAGTGTATGCGTATGAAGTAGCAAGCCATCCAGGGGCGTATCGAAATCACACAAGGAAAGGAGCGAGTTAACCTTGGCTTGTAGGAGCTAACCTCGGGCGCGAGTCATTGGTCCACTGGGGGGGCTAGGTGTTGTATATGGAGGTGCGTCCGTAGGACGGGCTGCATCAAAATTGCTTAATATCTTGGATGGCCCGTCAAAACTGGGAGCCCTCCCGGCGCTTGCAAGCTAGGAGTGGACGGCAACATATGTTTTCTTTGGTAGGAGCTCCCTACCAAACACGTTCTTGTTGGTAGGGGAAAAAGCCCCATCTACCCCCTTCCCTTTGAAAAAGATCAAAAGAAATTACTACACATAAATGTTATACATACTCAATTAGGACCTCTCATAGTGGGACAACATATGTGATATCATGCGACACCATTTAGTGTTGGAGACAATGATTCCAAAGGTCGATCCAATCCTGAGTGAGAACTCCACCGAGGAAGCGGTCCTGCACCTCCTTATCGTAGGAGACACGGCTAGCATCAACGGTTGTCGTGCACTTGGTGCTCGTCTGCGCATTGGCATAGATCTCTCCTGCACAACGCGGAGCTCCCACGCCATTCCAGTAAGCGCCCGACCATCTGATTGATTGAGCGGAGGGGTGATTTCGTGTGGCGGTCGTGATGACATATCGCATTAACAATCTTGCCATCTCAAACATGGACGACTAAATAGCAAGACCAAGTTTTTACTGTAGGGAGAAAGTAAAAGTATAGAGATTTGCAATGACACAAATTTTAATCTCTCACTACCATATATCAAAGCACTAGGTAGGAAAGCGCGGATAGCTTACAAACATTATGAAAAATGTTAAACAAAGGCAGCATAATAATTTTATAATACAAACATGTAGCCTGGTTTTGGATCAAAATATTTTTTTCCTTTAGAAAATCCAAACAAATATGCACTGGAAAAAACCTGCTGTGGTATGTGTGATGAGGTGCAAGTTAATGAGGATCAGAATGATCAGAATAAGAAGGATGCTGATGATTCCACTGTCCAAGGTGATGGAATGAACCATGAGGGTAGCATTGGGAGTGGTCTGCCCTCTCTGCAAACTAGCTCTGGAAACTTACCAAGGAATGGTGGCCAAGGGGCTAGTAGGGTTAGGATGGCAGCTAATTATGAACTGAGTTCTAATGCTGTGTTTCAATTGATGGTCCAAAAAGGGGTAGTTGACTCTGAAGGAAACTTTATTTGGGATAAATCACATGCTACAGCTGATGTGGACTCTGAGGTGCAGCAGTTCTGGATACAGGGACAGCATGAGGAGGTGAGTTTTGCTCAGAAGCTAGAGTCAGAAGCTAAATGTAAGGATGTGGATAGCTTGAAGTTACCCGATGATATCATGCCAAGCTTTAAGGATCTGGGTGTGTGTGTGTGATAGAGAGAGAGACAGAGAGAGAGAGATGATTCCAATATGGAAACAAAGGCTATCAAGAGGCAGAAGCAATGGGGTCCTGTTCAGCCCACTAGACAGAGCACAAGAGTGGATAGGTCTAAAAACATCCTTGCTAGAGTTGTTGACTTGAAGAAGAAAAGTAATCTGGAGGTTCCCAATTTGAAAGGTATAATGCTTGCTAATCCTTTTTCTGTTCTTTCTCCTGTAGAACCAGAAGTTTTATCTGATAAAATAGGAGTTGTAGTTAATGATAGTGCTCATGATGTTTTAGATGATAGTCATAGTTTGATTGCTACTTCATCTGGTCCTAGGAACTTGGATGAGGAAGCAGATGGATGGACTGAAGTTTTACATAAGTCTCGGGGCAAGCACCCCAGGAAAAGTCTTTATGATTAGTGTGTTCTGGAATAGCAGGAATTTAAATGCTCCTGGTAGACAGAAGTATATTGAGGATAATTTTTTCCCTTTAAGAGTAGACTATATTGGTTTTCAAGAGACTAAAAAAGATAGTTTTAGTCATTCCTTTTTAAAGAATCTATTAGGAAATAGAAATTTTGCTTGGAATTTCTTGCCTTCTAGTGGCACTGCTGGTGGCATTCTAGTAGGTGTTAATTTAGACCTTTTTGATGTAGTTGCTTGGGATATTAAATCATTTTCTATTAGTGTAGTGGTTAAGAATAAGAATACTGATTTTGTTTGTAGGATTACTACTGTCTATGGTTCTGCTTATGAGGAAGGCAAGCAAGCCTTTATCTCTGAGTTGCATGAGTTATTCATTAATTGGGATGGTACTGCCATGATTGGTGGAGATTTTAATTTGATTAGGTCCCCTGAGGACAAAAATAATAGTGTTGCCTGCCAAAACCCACCGGCGAGCAGCGACGAGCAACACGAAGAGCCGGGAGGCTCCCAGAACTGCTGGTGGGCCCTGGTCCCTCGGGCAACGGCCCGCAAAACTCCGGCACACGTCCTGGCTTGGTTCGAGGGCGTGCCACCTGACCTATACCTGGTCAGGAAGGTGAAGGATTGCTCCGATTGATTTCCTGCATGGTAAACAAGTATACGTAAAATTCGAGCCGTGACCGGCTCCCAGGTTTCCCTGTGAATCGGCTCCTAGAGCCGATTATCCCATGGTTCTGCATTAGATTTACTATAACATGGGGTTTTGCTTTATCATTACAAGTTAAATCGATCTACGATAGTTTGACGTTTTCACCACGTAACTGGAACGTCCTACACGTAATTGAGCCTGGTAGATACAAAAGATGCTAGAAAACTAACCCTAGAGGAGGCCTAACAACCGACGTAAAGTCAATTACCGGAACAACTTCTCTAGAACTAGTAAACCACGCCCCACGTATCTTTGGATCGTTCAACCCGTTTGCAAGGCCTGACTACGTAGATATCAAACTAAACCTTGGAGAACAAGGCATAACCATAACAGATCGAATCAGCTAAATAAAGATCAAGCAAGATGCTACCCTTGCACTTGGGAAAAGGTGCAAAGGTAGCGAGGTAACTAGAGGCAGCATAACTTAAACAATTATAGCGAAAAGTACCGATGCTAGCCTCAACAAATCTATGATAATAGTATTACTCGCCATCAACAAGGCTTCAGTACGAGTAACACCAAATAACGCATAAGCAAATACTGCCTAGATCGCAAGATGCGATCTAGGCAGCATGACACTTACCCGAAAGAAACCCTAGAAACAAGGGGTATATACCGAGATTGTGTTTGTTGTGAACGTGATTGTCCTCCTTTTCTCGATAACCTTAGGTACATATTTATAGTCCGGAGACTTTCTATCTTTGGAATAACTCTACGACTCTATCTTTACCTAAACTGAAACGGAACCTACTACGATACAAGATACACGGGCAATTTAGCCCAAATCCACGCGCAAGGCCGATTCAACAACACGTTGAATATACGTATCTTCCAATCCCATCTTGATCACGGCCCATCTCCTCCTTTGGCCAAAATATGGCGATAACACATGCCCCCCTGGTTTTGGCAATAATAATTCTGAAACCACTCTGCTGATGTTTTTTCTTCCCCCTCCCTTTTTTTTTCTTCACATCGGGTTACGCGTTGCAGAGTAGAATCGTCACGCCACCCCCTCATCATGATGCCCTGTATTCTCAACTCCTTCGCAGTGCATGATTTGACGATTTTGGCAGCACATTCTGGGAAACCGCTATGGCATTGAACCGCCTCTCCACTATTCCCCTTATTTAAATTAAATACGGCGAACGCAGTCCCCATCTTCCTCCAAAGAGCGAAAACCCTCTTCCTCCGCCGAAAAACCCTCTTCCTCCGCCATGGCCTCTTCCTCTTCCTCGCCTTCCTCCCGTCTTCCAACAAAGATTAGCGACCGGGAGCCGACGCCAGAGCACCCGCCCATGGCGGCGTACAATACTCTCGCCCCACAATGGTGGGACGAGAGGGATTGGGATTTCGCCGTTTGGTCGGAGGACGACGCGTCCCTGACTGACGGCGAGGAGGGCCTGCAGTTCCTCGTCGACGGGGAACTGGAGGCGAAGAGCAGCGACGACGCCTGGTCCTGGGACGGCGTCGAGTCCTCCGACGAGGAGGAGGAATCGGAGGAGGACACCTCCTCCGACGAGTACCCGCCGGTGAAGCGCTTCCGCGCCGGGTCCAGCGAGGACACCGAAGACGACGACGAGGACGAGGAGGCCCCCGCTGGCTTCCTCAAGAAGAAGAATAAGACGACGCTGACAGCAGCCGAGGACAATGAACAAGACGGCGACAACGGCGGCATTTACGACCTCTAGATTAGGAACCAGTAGTAGTAGTAGTAGTAGTAGTAGTAGTAAGCTCCCTTTTGTAATCAATCAGCCTTTTGTAAGCAATCAGCTTTTGAATGAATGAATGAAAATCTGTTTCTCGAAGATTGCTTTCCCGACCCAATTTCGCCGATAGTCAAAATAGGTCGATGCTCCAGAAGCCGATAGCACCGTATCGGCCTTCACCACACTGCGTTCATACAGTCAAACAAGTCAAATCTCAAAGAGCCGATGGCAACGCATCGGCTTTCCCAAAAAAACGTTGACAAGGTCAAAACTTGGTCGCATACTTAGGCAAACTTAAACGGCCATTTTCCAGTTTCAAACGGTAACCTGCGACCCTCTTCAAAAAGGGCGACCCAGATCTCCAATTGCCCACCGACGAGATTGAGCTCACAGCGACAAGACCCCTCGATCCCCAACTGCATAGATCCATCTCCGCCGGCAAACTAGATGGCGGAATCGTCCAACACCAACCCAGAGGTCTCCGGTCTGAAGGTACGCCTACTCCTCGCAGTATGAACGCGATCAAAATTAATGGCGAACACCTGAATTAATGTCTTCTTCCACCATTAAATTTCTAGGTTTCAGACATTCTATTGCCGCATCCTTCTCTCCCAAACTCTCTCTGCCTTGGCCCTCGTACAAAATCTAGTCCTGCCCATCTGATCTCTTGCGAAGCAAACAGAATCCCCTTCGTAAGCCAAGACCTAGATCTGAACTCTTGGGCCGACTGAGCCTGGCCTAATCCCCCTGAACATTGGGTCTCTTGGTTCAGTAGGGTAGCTAGAGCTTACCAATCCCAATGGGAAACCACGGGAATAGCCGATGCCTTGCATTTGTCATTGTCTCCTCTTGAGAAACACGAGAATCTCCTCAAAACCATCGGCCACTTCTGGTCTGACGCTCTGAACTGCTTCATGTTCGGTCATGGCCCCATGTCACCAACTCTGTTAGACGTGGTGATGATTACTGGTCTGGATGTTACATCACCCAGCCCCTCTGCTTTTAAACTGACCAAGGTCCCCTACAAACTATCTTCTAAAATAGACTGCACGAACTGGGGTGCCTACCTCCAACGCCATATGAAAACAAAGGGCCCTGTCACAGAAAAAGAACACACAGCCTTTCTTAATTTCTGGCTGGAACATTTCATATTCTGTGGCCCTTCCCTCGCTCCAACCAAGAACTATCTCTCCTTGGCCCACGAACTGGCCAAAGGCACTCAGCTTGGCATCGGCAAACTGTTCCTTGGAGAGGTCTATAGATATCTCCAGTTGATGTCTGTCAATTGTTCTCGGCATAGCAACAAACAGTGGTCCTTGGTGGTTTATCCAGCTATGGGCTCAGCTGTATTTTCAAAACCACATCCCAAACTTCCCCCTTTTGGCGAGCTGCACCTTTCCAGATGTGAAAGGGAAGCAGATCCGATGCACCAGCTATGGCCAAGCCTTGTATAGACTGCCAGGCAGTAAGCTGACCCCTCAGGAAGCGTCTAAATGGTTCAGTATTTTCTTTCAAGGACTCGATAATCCTATCTTCTTTCCTTACATGGAAGAATCTGAACATTTTGAAAACCCACTCTCCTTGAGCTAGACAATTTTGCCGATGACACCAAAGACTTTCAGCGGCTCTTTTCCACCGTGATTCGTCCTGCTTTCCTTCCGGTTGGCATGAGTACATCCAATGAATAATCAAGCGGTATGAATTCTACCCGATCGTCGTGGCTCGGCAATTTGGCCTTGGACAAGTACCTCCCACTTCTTTCTCCATCACCTTACAGAGAGCAGCCGACCGCCTCGATCCTCTCACCACCAAAGGTGTTATTCCTTCTTTGATGCTCGACCATCCCAATTCCCAACGACCTCACCTTTGCCTCATCAACCGATGGCTTTGAAGACGGTGGTCGATGTGGAAGACTCACGCTTCAGAAAGCTCGGGACCGCTTTAAACAGCTCGATGTCGACTATGACATCCCCGTGGAATGTACCACTACTTGCAAATTTTCTTGATGCAGCTCACAAATGATCCTTCTAGTAATCCACTCTTTCTCTTTGCAGCAACAAGATGGCCCTGAACCTACGCACAGTGATGGCTCCCCCTTCGAGTTCTTTCCGCCAGCTCCTGTGGTTCTTTTCTGCAAAAACTCGCCACCTCTGAAAAAGGTCATAATGCAGAAACAGCCGATAACACCACAATCGGCTTCCAAGAACCCAGCAACTCCTAAGTTAGCTGCCCCTCGAGTTCCGACTAAAACCAGAACGATGGTGAGGAAGGTAGCTGCCAGGAAGACCTTGAGGCGCCAGAGCCCTTCTCCAGACAGCTCGCATGTAAGCTGATTCAGGCCTTGGCCGATCCTTATCATTCTTCCATTCTTGCAGACATGCTCGCGCTTACTGGTTCTCCCCTTTTACAGGCTTCCGTCGAAGACACCTCCAGTGAGGATACCCAGACCAATCGAGGAGAACTAGGCCCAACGGATTCTCAGAGGACCATCACACCGAACCAGCCAGATTCACCACCATCGGCTTCCAGGAAAAGTTCGGCTCCTGAACCTACTGCCCCCCGAGCACCAGTCGAGGCGGGGCCAGCTGCGGGTCCCAAGAGAGCTTGCAAAGGACTACAAGCTTCTTCGTCGAGCCAGGAGGTTTCGAAAATCACCACCCTTCATGCTCTTACTACTTGTTTCCTTTTGTCTGCCGATTTATCATTATTTACATCGGCTAAACACCTTTCATGCAGACGACTGACGTTTCCAGTGGGAAAGCTGGGGCAGTGCCGATGCCGGATCTAGCAATCCTCGAAGGTGCAGATGAAATGGCTACCACTTTGGCCAAGCCCCCAGCGACCACACACAAGCTGATCGTCTCCTCATCGGCTATCCCCTCGATCTTAGGAGAGGTACGTTAGGTTCTTTCGGCTCATCCTTACACGTTTGGACGACATCGACGCTTTTCGCTGCCAGAGTTGTGATATTTCAGGTTTCTCGACGTTCGACCGAATCCATCGAATCAACTCCTCCGTTGCTGGCTTGATGAACCACGAGCCAGGGTTGTTCCACCTCAATTCCAGCCTTTAAAACCCTGTTGCTCTCCCGATCGAAGAGCCGATCGAGGGTTCGAGGAGGTGAAGAGCGTCTGGCTGAAATAAAAGACCAACTCCCAAGAGCATTGCGGTGAAGCTTTTGCCGCTTGTAACTCGTCTTTCTACGGGCCAAGGGTGAAGTTAGCTCGTGAGGATCACCGCTACCGCGCCCAACTCCCACGAAAGCCAATATTGCGCATGATGCCGCAGCTCAACGAGAAAGGCGTCTCGATGCCAAACCGACACCTCTGTCAGCACCGCCGAGCTCGCATCCTTGAAAAGGGCGTTGAAAGATCTTGAAGAGAAGGTCCGGGCGACTAAACAGCTCATTCGTGGCAAGGAAGAATCCATCGCCCGCTCCCAAGACGAAGCAGAAAGCCTCAAAGCTCAAATGAAGACCGATCCGCGAATACGTGCCTGAACAAGCAGCTAGTGACGGCAAGGATGAAGATGACGGCCGAGATCGCCGAGGTGGATCGTGTCCGTCTTGACACCCTCCACGCCTTGAGGCATTTCTTCATGAGCTTCGTATGTAAACCGCACCTGCTTGTATGCTTTTGGACCTCTAGAGTCGATGATGTGCATCGGCTATATTTTCGTTTTTTATTTGGCCGATTTCATGTATCGGCCCCCACATTTCACTGTCCATCGTCTCACGTGCTTTTTCCTCGGCCAATTTCATGTATCGGCCCCCATATCTTACTGTCCATCATCCCACATGCTTGGGAAATATTTCTTGAGATGTTGACCGTTGACCACCACTGGGAATTTTACGCCGTCCAGCTCCTCAAGCATGTACGCGTTTCCTCTTAAAACTTGATCGACCCTGTACGGCCCGTGCCAATTTGGAGACCATTTACCATATGTTGCATCCTTAGTCCCTAATGGCAACACAGCTTCCCATACCAGATCACCAACGTGGAACTCCTTTGGCCTCACTTTCTTGTTATATGCACGAGCTACCTTGGCCTTGTTCTCTTTGATTTTCTCAAGCGACCACAGCCTGAGCTCAGTTAAATCCTCAACGTTGTCACTCATCAGGGTTGCGTATTCTTCAGTTGTTAGATTGTCCTGAAAAGTGACACGTCTTGATCTAGCCGTAATTTCCCAGGGCAATACGGCTTCTTGTCCATAGACTAGATGGTAAGGCGAGGTTTTTATCGCCCCATGGCATGACATGCGATAAGCCCATAACGCCTCTGACAAAACCTCGTGCCAACGCCTAGGGTGCTCATCGACTTTTCTCTTGATCAGCTTGATGAGGATCTGGTTGGATGCTTCAGCTTGCCCATTTTCTTGAGCATAGTATGGAGATGATCTGATCAGCTTAATCCCCGTGTCCTCACAGAACTTTCTAAACTCGTGAGAAATGAAGACCGAACCTCCATCGGTCGTAATAGTTTGGGGAATCCCGAATCTATGGATGACATGTTCTTTCACAAAGTTGATAACATCCTTTGAGTTTACTGACTTCATCGGGACAGCTTCCACCCATTTAGTGAAATAATCAGTAATGGCCAAAATCCACATGTGGCCTTTGCTTGATGGAGGATTGATCTTGCCGATCATATCCATGCCCCAACCTCGGAATGGCCAAGGCTTGATGATGGGGTTCATTGCTGATGCAGGTACCATCTGGATTTTCCCAAATAAAACCCTGATCGCCTGATCAACCATTTCATCTTGTGAGCCGATTGGTGAGTTCCACAGGCGCCTTCGTGTACCTCGTGCAGGAGCCGATTGGCCTCGGCTGTCCCCAGACATTTGAGCAATAACCCTTCCAGAGTCCTGTAAAACATGTCATCCCCAATAAGCACATACTTCATGGCCTTGTACCTTATCCGTTTAGGTTCCCCCCGAGCCGAATCCTTCAAGTAAGTGAAGATATCGGCTCTCCGCCGCCCGCCTGTGCACAGCACGAACATCGGCCCTCTCGCTACGCCCTTGTAGCACAAGCCATTTGTGCAAGATCATTCGCCTCGTATTCGCGATCGCGGATCCAGTGAAGTTTATGTACCGAACTGTGCCATCACCGCGCATTGCAGCCATAATGGGAAGAGCGACTCACTCACACTTGTACTCCTCCGTGAGTTGAGAAATCACCAACTTGAGTCTCCAAAATTTCCACGCTCGCTCCAGCTTCGATGAGCAACTCCATTCCTTTGCGTATCGCCTCATACTCAGCGACGTTGTTGGTGCGAGGGGCAGATAACCTGATGGAGAAGGAAAATGTTGCCCCCCAGGGCGACACGAGTAGCATGCCGATGTCGCACCCTTCGTCACAAACCGATCCATCAAAAAACATAGCCCATGCTCGTATAGACAGTGCTGCTATGTTAGTGTCGATCCTTTCAGCGATAAGGTCGGCCAATGCCTGACCCTTAACTGCTTTAGCGGGTTGATACCGGATGTCAAACTCTGATAATGCAAACATCCATTTTCCTAGTCGGCCTTTCAACATAGGGGCCGACAGCATGTGCTTTATGACGTCTGATTTGCATATGATGACAATCTCCGCTGATAGCAAGATGTGAAGCAGCTTGGTGTAGGTGAAAAACAGGCAGAGGCACAACTTGTCGATCTCAGGATACCTTGTTTCTGCATCCAGCATCCTCCTGCTGATGTAAAATACAACTCGTTCCAGCCCATCATAAACTTGCACCACCACTGAGGCGATGGACGTGTCAGCCCATCGATGTGTAAATATAGAATGGTTCTGTCTGGTGGCGGAACCAACACCGCGGCTTCACGATATTCTTTGATCTCGTCAAGGCTCGTTGTTGCTCGCCCCTGAATTCCTCGTCGATTTAATCTTCACCAGTCCCATGAACGGCTCTATTCTTCCCGATGATTGAGATGAATCTTCTGACGAAGTTGATCTTGCCGATGAGAGACTGCAGTTCTTTCTTCGTGGTAGGTGGCTTCATTGTTCGTACTGCCTCCTGACTTTTTAGGCCGATCTCAATTCCGCGTTCATGGACCAAGAAACCCAAGAACTGATCGGCCGTCACCCCGAAGGCGCACTTCTTTGGATTCATCCATAGCCCGAATTTTCTTGTTCGGTCCAGGACGCGTTGCAGATCGTCCAAGTGTCCTTGCACTGAAGCAGACTTGACCACCACGTCATCGATGTAAATTTCCACCAGCTTGCCGATCAGATCATGGAAAATATAATTCATGGCTCTTTGGTACGTGGCGCCAGCATTCTTCAGTCCAAATGTCATGACTACATATTCGAACAACCCCACCGAACCTGGGACTCTGAACGCAGTCTTGTGTATGTCTTCCGCGCCATAAAATTTGGTTGTAACCGCATTGCCATCCATGAAGCTCAAGATCTTATGACCACCGCTGCGTTGATTAACGTCTCGCTACGCATCGGATACTCAACCTTTGAGTAGCTCTGTTGAGATCCCGAAAATCTATGGCAACACGCCCGGTCCGTCCTTTTTCTCTGAGTGCGATACTAGAAATCCACTCAAAGATACCGCATGGCCTGATTAACTTGGTCACAACATTTTCTGGACCTCCTTCTTGACTTCTTCCAGAATTTCGGCCTTCATCTGTCGTGCTCGCTGCTGGAATGGCCGAAATCCTTTTTTAAGCGGGAGCCGATGCTCGATGATGCTCCTGTCTAGCCCAGGCATCTCTATATAGTCCCAGGCGAAGCAGTCTGGATATTTTTTCAACAGAGCTATCATCGGACCCCGCAGACTCGGATCTAACTTTTTGCTGATAAATGTTGGTCGTGGCTTATCCCCAGGACCGATGTCGATCTCCTCTAGTTCGTCAGCGGATGTAAACCCATACCCTAGCTTTCCGTCACCTATCAAATCGATGCTAAACACAGGGCAAGCAGTAGGTGAGGATAACAAAAATAATTTGGGCCGATTGCCTGAATCGGCCCCCTCTTTGATTGCATTAGTCAAGGACGGTTTACACCTTATTGTTTTACAATGGCAGGGGATCTCCCGCCGACTACATGATCCGCTTGTCGAAGATTGCTGCTTTTATTTTTGTGGCCGATCGCAGGATCGCCGTACCACGCACGATCGTGGACTTTGCTACTCTGTCGAGCCGATGGATAAGACCAGCCTCACCGCTTTTGTAGCTTCAATGCGCCACAGCCGTCTAGACTGATTCCGAGATCGGCTCTTGGTCTTCGCTTCCCAGATGTTCATGCCAGCTATGGAGATCTCGATAGAATCATCTGCATGAATGACCTCCACCTCATCTCCATCCCGTATCAGACGCAATTGGTGCATCGTGGATGGAATGCGCAGCTTAGCATGAATCCAATCTCCCTAGCAAGACAACAGAGGTGCTTTTGCTGTCCACGATTTAAGAATGACGTAGGGATGGTTTTACGCCTACGGTCGATCCACGTTCAAGACGCCTTATGCTTCAAGTCTCGACCGTTGAAGTCGCTTAACGTGACGTTGGTTTTGATCAGATCTGCAGTGGAGCGTCCCAAACGCCGTAGCATGGAGTATGGCATTATATTGACTGCCGCTCCGGTGTCCACCAACATCTTGCGACAGTTGCCCATTGATGTAACCTCGTAGGTACGTGGCTTTCGGATGTTTGTAGCCCTTCTCGTGGCTTCTCAAAGATAACCGCGTGGCCGCGATCAACCGTGCCACTGGTAGCTCGCAGGTTCTTGGTGCGCAGAATTCTGACGGAAGTATGAACACCATGTTTGTGCCAGCCGATGTCTTTGCATCGGCTTTTAACGGTTTGGGGCGCCACTCTTTCCTTTTCGGGCGATCTTCCGTTTCCAAGGTCTGCCGAATTTTAACGGCCAGATCGGGACGTGCTTTCTTTAAAGCGTGGAGATACTGTGCTTCGGCTTCCTCCAAGTTACGCAGCCGCTGCACTCTACGCTTTTGGGTATGTCTGAGTCCGTCGGGACACCACCTTGGCCGGTGATATTTGTCTTCTTCTTTGTTATCCCTTGGATCCTCGAGATCTTTTGTTCGAGCGGACTCCCTGTATTGGCTCTGAGGTGGGAGAGGCCCTAGACGCTTGAACACTGAAACTGGCCCCGTGTCCTCCGTCTGCTGTCCACATTCTGGGCAGTTATCGATTGTAGGCAATCGGCTCATTCCAGTATCCCAGCAATATTTGAAGAAAGGACAATCCCAATGCTTGTCGACGCCTTCCTTTTCTTTTGACGTTCCCCTAGAGAGGTGCTCATATCCTTCATCGTCTCTATCGCGCCGGCGACGTCGATCATACTGACGCTCATACTTATTCAGGAGATGTGTGGAGTGTGGCTTCTGATATCGCACGCTTCTGACCTGCTGCTCAGTTAAGTACCGCCTGTCATCGTGGCTGGGCCGGTCGTGTGGACCAGCCTCCTCTCTTTCTTTTGCCCGAGAGCGACCGCCTTCCTCCTTGTATGTGCCATGGTGGTACCCAGATCCTGCCATGTTAACATCGAACGAGAACTCCAGCTGACGCCTCGCGGAGTGGCTGTGTTCTACCATGTTGACGCCGGGAAATGGGTTTGTGTCTACTTTCATGGCGAACTGCCCCAGGATCAGACGGCCTTGCTCTATTGCTGTTTGGATCTGGCGACGTAGCTCTTTGCAGTCATTGGTGGTGTGGGTGAACGAGTGATGCCACTTGCAGTATGGTATCCCGTTCATCTCCTGAGCCGTGGGGATTTTGTGGCCTTCGCAACTTCACCGCTTTTTCAAAGAAGAATCAAATATCTGCTCAGCTTTGCTCACATCAATTCGAACCCTTTTGCAGGCCCTCGCTTCACCCATTTGCAGGACATGTGGTCCGCCCCGAGCCCATTCAGCCACGGCCACCTCTGGTCTTGTGTAGGATCATCTTCTTCAGATCGACCAGGCCTATCGGACGCTTGAACTTGTCTTGGTACAACCTGGGTGGCGCTGTTCATACATCGCCGCTTTACGGGCCATGTGCGCCAATGAGTTGTACTCTACTTGGAAAGCCAGATCCTTGATGGGTGCTGAGAGGCCCAACACTGCCAGCTCGACTGCTTCTTTTTCAGTTAAACGAGCTGAGTAACATCGGTTCTTGACAGTCTGGTTACCGGATGTACTGGCTACGCTTTCTCGCTGCCGCACTGTGCAGTGTCCGCAATGCCAGCCTCGGTAGCCTCTGAATGATACTGAATGTGGAACTTCTCTTCCAGTTGCTTCCAGGTCTGAATCGAATCAGGTGGCAGCGAGGTGTACCATCCAAAAGCTGGTCCTGTCAGAGATTGCGCAAAGAACCTTACGTGCAACTGATCCGATGCTGAAATCATGCCTAGCTGTGCCAGGTATCGGCTCACGTGCTCGATCGAGCTCGACCCTTCTGAACCGCTAAACCTTGAGAACTCAGGGAGCCGATACTTGGGTGGCAGCGGAATCAGATCAAACTCGTTGGGGTACGGCTTTGAATAGCCGATTGTCCTTCTCTTCAGCACGAAGCCGAACTGGTCTCTCAAGATGGTACGGATTTGCTCCACTGTTTGAGCTGCAGGGGCTAGATTCTCATGACTCGTTCCAGTGGCATACTTGGCTAGCCACGCCTATTTATCGGCGTCCATCCCAGACATCGCTGCTCCAGAAACACCTGCTCCTGAAGCCCCCGCCCCAGGAACTCCTGCTGCAGAAATTCCTGCGGTTGCAATCTGGTTGGTGCGTGTCAGGTTATTGCAGTCCGGCACGTAGGTGCATACATATCCATGTGGGATTTCCTTAGGTGGCTCAAACAGGAACTGGCAATCGCCTGGGTCGCCTCCAACCTTGTAGACGACGTACGCCGCTGCCCCTGGCGGCTCTGGAGCTGCAAGTGTGAATGGCAGTTGTGGCCTGGTCTGGAGCGGTCTTTCTCCCTGGTGAGTCCCTAAAGTAGGCCCCGACGGAGAGTACTGATCTTTCATGATCTCCTGAACTACGCGAACTGCGATCCGCTCGAAAGCGTTCACCAGACTCTCAGAATGGCGGTGAAGAGAATGAGCCACCATGTAGTTGACTTCCTGTCGCAGAGCTCTGGTGCGCTCCTCTGAAGGAACAGACAGATCCACCTCATCAAGAGCACCTTCAGGTGAGAATCCTTTCCACCTGATGCCATGCTTACGGGTCCTCTCGAAAGAGCCGATGAGATCGGCTTCGAAGAGAGCTTTGATGTCATCATACTTCGCCTTGTGCTCCTCAGGCAGCTCGTCGTACGTGACTGGTCTGTCCCCCATCTCAGCGTCGGATGTTGATGCAGATGTTGTTCAAGGTCCCATCGGGCGTGCCAGAATGTGTTGCCTGCCAAAACCCACCGGCGAGCAGCGACGAGCAACACGAAGAGCCGGGAGGCTCCCAGAATCGCCGGGCCCGGTCCCTGCAACGCCCGCAAAACTCCGACACGCCCCGCTTGGTTCGAGGGCGTGCCACCTGACCTATACCTGGTCAGGAAGGTGAAGGATTGATCCGATTGATTTCCTGCATGGTAAACAAGTATACGTAAAATTCGAGCCGTGATCGGCTCCCAGGTTTCCCTGTGAATCGGCTCCTAGAGCCGATTATCCCATGGTTCTGCATTAGATTTACTATAACATGGGGTTTTGCTTTATCATTACAAGTTAAATCGATCTACGATAGTTTGACGTTTTCACCACGTAACTAGAACGTCCTACACGTAATTGAGCCTGGTAGATACAAAAGATGCTAGAAAACTAACCCTGGAGGAGGCCTAACAACCTACGTAAAGTCAATTACCGGAACAACTTCTCTAGAACTAGTAAACCACGCCCCACGCATTACTGGATCGTTCAACCCGTTTGCAAGGCCTGACTACGTAGATATCAAACTAAACCTTGGAGAACAAGGCATAACCATAATAGATCGAATCAGCTAAATAAAGATCAAGCAAGATGCTACCCTTGCACTTGGGAAAAGGTGCAAAGGCAGCGAGGTAACTAGAGGCAGCATAACTTAAACAATCATAGCGAAAAGTACCGATGCTAGCCTCAACAAATCTATGATAATAGTATTACTCGCCATCAACAAGGCTTCAGTACGAGTAACACCAAATAACGCATAAGCAAATACTGCCTAGATCGCAAGATGCGATCTAGGCAGCATGACACTTACCCGAAAGAAACCCTAGAAACAAGGGGTGGCGATGCGCCGAGATTGTGTTTGTTGTGAACGTGATTGTCCTCCTTTTCTCGATAACCTTAGGTACATATTTATAGTCCGGATACTTTCTATCTTTGGAATAACTCTACGACTCTATCTTTACCTAAACTGAAACGGAACCTACTACGATACAAGATACACGGACAATTTAGCCCAAATCCACGCGCAAGGCCGATTCAACAACACGTTGAATATACGTATCTTCCAATCCCATCTTGATCACGGCCCATCTCCTCCTTTGGCCAAAATATGGCGATAACACATGCCCCCCTGGTTTTGGCAATAATTCAAACCACTTTCTGATGTTTTTCTTCCTCCCTTTTTTTTTCTTCACATCGGGTTACGCTGCGTAGTAGAATCGCCACGCCACCCCTCATCATGATGCCTCGTATTCTCAACTCCTTCGCATTGCATGATTTGACGATTTTGGCGGCACATTCGGGAAACCGCTATGGCATTGAACCGCCTCTCCACTATTCCCCTTATTTAAATTCAGCGATTCGCAGTCCCCATCTTCCTCCAAGAGCTGAAAACCCTCTTCCTCCGCCGAAAACCTCTTCCTCCGCCATGGCCTCTTCCTTCCGCCTGTTCCTCCCGTCTTCCAACAGCATTAGCGACCGAGCCGACGCCAGAGCACCGCCACCACGGCAAGATATACTCGCCCACAATGGTGGGACGAGAGGATTGGGATTTCGCTTGGTCGGAGGACGACGTCCTTGACCGACGGGCGAGGAGGGCCTGCAGCCTCGTCGACGGGAACTGGAGGCGAGCAGCGACGACGCCTGTCTGGACGGCCGAGTCCTCCGACGAGGAGGAGGAATCGGAGGAGGACACCTCCTCCGAGTACCCGGTGAAGCGCTTCCGGGTCCAGCGAGGACACCAAGGCATTTACGAGGACGAGGAGGCCCCGCTGGCTTCCTCAAGAGAAGAATAAGACGACGCCGACAAATACCGAGGACAATGAACAAGACGGCAATGACGACAACGGCGACCTACCTCTAGATTAGGAACCAGTAGTAGTAGTAGTAGTAGTAGTAGTAAGCTCCCTTTGTAATCAATCAGCCTTTGTAAGCAATCAGCTTTTGAATGAATGAATGAAAATCTGTTTCTCGAAGATTGCTTTCCCGACCCAATTTCGCCGATAGTCAAAATAGGTCGATGCTCCAGAAGCCGATAGCACCGTATCGGCCTTCACCACACTGCGTTCATACAGTCAAACAAGTCAAATCTCAAAGAGCCGATGGCAACGCATCGGCTTTCCCAAAAAAACGTTGACAAGGTCAAAACTTGGTCGCATACTTAGGCAAACTTAAACGGCCATTTTCCAGTTTCAAACGGTAACCTGCGACCCTCTTCAAAAAGGGCGACCCAGATCTCCAATTGCCCACCGACGAGATTGAGCTCACAGCGACAAGACCCCTCGATCCCCAACTGCATAGATCCATCTCCGCCGGCAAACTAGATGGCGGAATCGTCCAACACCAACCCAGAGGTCTCCGGTCTGAAGGTACGCCTACTCCTCGCAGTATGAACGCGATCAAAATTAATGGCGAACACCTGAATTAATGTCTTCTTCCACCATTAAATTTCTAGGTTTCAGACATTCTATTGCCGCATCCTTCTCTCCCAAACTCTCTCTGCCTTGGCCCTCGTACAGAATCTAGTCCTGCCCATCTGATCTCTTGCGAAGCAAATGAATCCCTTCAGAAGCCAAGACCTAGATCTGAACTCTTGGGCCGACCGCTATGTAGCTGGCCTAATCCCTCGAACATTGGGTCTCTTGGTTCAAGAGGGTAGCTAGAGCTTACCAATCCCAATGGGAAACCACGAATAGCCGATGCCTTGCATTTGTCATTGTCTCCTCTTGAGAAACACGAATCTCCTCAAAACCATCGGCCACTTCAGTCCGACGCTCAATCGCTTCATGTTCGGTCATGGCCCCATGTCACCAACTCGTTAGACGTGGTGATGATTAATGGTCCGGATGTTACATCACCCAGCCCTCCGCTTTTAAACTGACCAAGGTCCCCTACAAACTATCTTCTAAAATAGATCGCATGAACCGGGTGCCTACCTCCAACGCCATATGAAAACAAAGGGCTCACGGAAAAAAGAACACAGCCTTTCTTAATTTCGGCTGAACATTTCATATTCTGTGGCCCTTCCCTCGCTCAACCAAGAACTATCTCTCCTTGGCCCACGAATCGGCCAAAGGCACTCAGCTTGGCATCGCAAACTGTTCCTTGGAGAGGTCTATAGATATCTCCAGTTGATGTCTCGCTGTCGTTTCTCTGGCATAGCCAAACAGGTGGTCCTTGGTGGTTTATCCAGCTATGGGCTCAGCTGTATTTTCAAAACCACATCCCAAACTTCCCCCTTTTGGCGAGCTGCACCTTTCCAGATGTGAAAGGGAAGCAGATCCGATGCACCAGCTATGGCCAAGCCTTGTATAGACTGCCAGGCAGTAAGCTGACCCCTCAGGAAGCGTCTAAATGGTTCAGTATTTTCTTTCAAGGACTCGATAATCCTATCTTCTTTCCTTACATGGAAGAATCTGAACATTTTGAAAACCCACTCTCCTTCAGGCTAGACAATTTTGCCGATGACACCAGCACTCGGCAGCTCTTTTCCACTGTGATTCGTCCCTGTTTCCTTCCAGTTGGCATGAGTACATCCAACAGAATAATCAAGCCTGGGTATGAATTCTACCAGCCAGTCGTCGTGGCTCGGCAATTTGGCCTTGGACAAGTACCTCCCCACTTCTTTCTCCATCACCTTACAGAGAGCAGAGCCGACCTGCCTGATCCTCTCACCAGCCAAAGGTGTTATTCCTTCTTTGATGCTCTGACCATCCCAATTCCCAACGACCTCACCTTTGCCTCATCAACCGATGGCTTTGAAGACTGGTGGTCGATGTGGAAGACTCACGCCAGAAAGCTCGGGACCGCTGTCAAACAGCTCGATGCTGACTATGACATCCCCGTGGAACAGGTACCACTACTTGCAAATTTTCTTGATGCAGCTCACAAATGATCCTTCTAGTAATCCACTCTTTCTCTTTGCAGCAACAAGATGGCCCTGAACCTACGCACAGTGATGGCTCCCCCTTCGAGTTCTTTCCGCCAGCTCCTGTGGTTCTTTTCTGCAAAAACTCGCCACCTCTGAAAAAGGTCATAATGCAGAAACAGCCGATAACACCACAATCGGCTTCCAAGAACCCAGCAACTCCTAAGTTAGCTGCCCCTCGAGTTCCGACTAAAACCAGAACGATGGTGAGGAAGGTAGCTGCCAGGAAGACCTTGAGGCGCCAGAGCCCTTCTCCGAAACTTCGCATGTAAGCTGATTCAGGCCTTGGCGATCCTTATCATTCTTCCATTCTTGCGGACATGCTCGGCCATCGGTTCTCCCTTTACAAAGCTTCCGTCGAAGACACCTCCGGAGGATACCTGCACCAATCGAGGAGAACTAGGCCCAACGGATTCTCAGAGGACCATCACACCGAACCAGCCAGATTCACCACCATCGGCTTCCAGGAAAAGTTCGGCTCCTGAACCTACTGCCCCCCGAGCACCAGTCGAGGCGGGGCCAGCTGCGGGTCCCAAGAGAGCTTGCAAAGGACTACAAGCTTCTTCGTCGAGCCAGGAGGTTTCGAAAATCACCACCCTTCATGCTCTTACTACTTGTTTCCTTTTGTCTGCCGATTTATCATTATTTACATCGGCTAAACACCTTTCATGCAGACGACTGACGTTTCCAGTGGGAAAGCTGGGGCAGTGCCGATGCCGGATCTAGCAATCCTCGAAGGTGCAGATGAAATGGCTACCACTTTGGCCAAGCCCCCAGCGACCACACACAAGCTGATCGTCTCCTCATCGGCTATCCCCTCGATCTTAGGAGAGGTACGTTAGGTTCTTTCGGCTCATCCTTACACGTTGACGACATCTTGACGCTTTCGGGCTGCCAGAGTTGTGATATTTCAGGTTTCTCGACGTTCGACCGAATCCATCGAATCAACTCCTCCGTTGCTGCCGATGAACCACGAGCCAGGTTGTTCCACCTCAATTCCAGGCCTTAAAACCCTGCTGTTCTCCCGATCGAAGAGCCGATCGAGGGTTACGAGGAGGTGAAGAGCGTCTGCTGAAATAAAAGACCAACTCCCAAGAGCATTGCGGTGAAGCTTTTGCGGTTGTAACTCTGTCTTTCTACGGGCCAAGGGTGAAGTTAGCTCGTGAGAGGATCGATCCGCGCCCAACTCCCACGAAGCCAATATTGCGCATGATGCCGCAGCTCAACGAGAAAAAGGCGTCTCGATGCCAAACCGACACCTCTGTCACCGCCGAGCTCGCATCCTTGAAAAGGGAGTTGGAAGATCTTGAAGAGAAGGTCCGGCGACTAAACAGCTCATTCGGCAAGGAAGAATCCATCGCCCGCTCTCAAGACGCGTAAAGCCTCAAAGCTCAAATGAAGACCGATCTGGCGAAATCGTGCCTGAACAAGCAGCTAGTGACGGCAAGGATGAAGATGACGGCCGAGATCGCCGAGGTGGATCGTGTCCGCGACACCCTCCACGCCTTGAGGCATTTCTTGATGAGCTCGTATGTAACCGCACTGCTTGTAACAGTTTGGACCTCTAGAGTCGATGACTGTGCATCGGCTATATATTTTCGTTTTTTATTTGGCCGATTTCATGTATCGGCCCCCACATTTCACTGTCCATCGTCTCACGTGCTTTTTCCTCGGCCAATTTCATGTATCGGCCCCCATATCTTACTGTCCATCATCCCACATGCTTGGGAAATATTTCTTGAGATGTTGACCGTTGACCACCACTGGGAATTTTACGCCGTCCAGCTCCTCAAGCATGTACGCGTTTCCTCTTAAAACTTGATCGACCTGCACGGCCGTGCCAATTTGGAGACCATTTACCATATGTTGCATCCTTAGTCCCTAATGGCAACACAGACTTCCCATACCGATCACCAACGTGGAACTCCTTTGGCCTCACTTTCTTGTTATATGCACGAGCTACCTTGGCCTTGTTCTCTTTGATTTTCTCAGCGACCACAGCCTGACGAGCTTAAATCCTCAACGTTGTCACTCATCGAGGTTGCGTATTCTTGATTGTTAGATTGTCACGAAAAGTGACACGTCTTGATCTAGCCGTAATTTCCCGTGGCAATACGGCTTCTTGTCCATAGACTAGATGGTAAGGCGAGGTTTTTATCGCCCCATGGCATGACATGCGATAAGCCCATAACGCCTCGACAAAACCTCGTACAACGCCTAGGGTGCTCATCGACTTTTCTCTTGATCGCTTGATGAGGATCGTTGGATGCTTCAGCTTGACTTGCCCATTTTCTTGAGCATAGTATGGAGATGATCGATCGACTTAATCCCGTGTCCTCACAGAACTTTCTAAACTCGTGAGAAATGAAGACCGAACCTCCATCGGTCGTAATAGTTTGGGGAATCGAATCTATGGATGACATGTTCTTTCACAAAGTTGATAACATCCTTTGAGTTTACTGACTTCATCGGGACAGCTTCCACCCATTTAGTGAAATAATCAGTAATGGCCAAAATCCACATGTGGCCTTTGCTTGATGGAGGATTGATCTTGCCGATCATATCCATGCCCCAACCTCGGAATGGCCAAGGCTTGATGATGGGGTTCATTGCTGATGCAGGTACCATCTGGATTTTCCCAAATAAAACCCTGATCGCCTGATCAACCATTTCATCTTGTGAGCCGATTGGTGAGTTCCACAGGCGCCTTCGTGTACCTCGTGCAGGAGCCGATTGGCCTCGGCTGTCCCCAGACATTTGAGCAATAACCCTTCCAGAGTCCTGTAAAACATGTCATCCCCAATAAGCACATACTTCATGGCCTTGTACCTTATCCGTTTAGGTTCCCCGGTAGAATCCTTCAAGTAAGTGAAGATATCGGCTCTCCATCCGTCTGCCTGTGATCAGACTGAACATCGGCTCCCTGCTACGTCCTTGTAGCACAAGCCATTTGTGCAAGATCATTCGCCTCGGATTCTGCGATCGCGGATCCGGTGAAGTTTATGTACCGAACTGTGCCATCAGCTCGCGGCATTGCAGCCATAATGGGAAGAGCGACTCACTCTCACACTTGTACTCCTCCGTGAGTTGAGAAATCACCAACTTGAGTCTCCAAAATTTCCATCGCTTCGCTCCACCGATGAGCAACTCCATTCCTTGCGTATCGCCTCATACTCAATGACGTTGTTGGTGCGAGGGAGATAACCGATGGAGAAGGAAAATGTTGCCCCAGGCGACGAGTAACATGCCGATGCCGCACCCATCGTCACAAACCGATCCATCAAAAAACATAGCCCATGCTCGTATAGACAGTGCTGCTATGTTAGTGTTGATCCTTTCAGCGATAAGGTCGGCCAATGCCTGACCCTTAACTGCTTTAGCGGGTTGATACCGGATGTCAAACTCTGATAATGCAAACATCCATTTGCCCAGTCGGCCTTTCAACATAGGGGCCGACAGCATGTGCTTTATGACGTCTGATTTGCATATGATGACAATCTCCGCTGATAGCAAGATGTGACGCAGCTTGGTGCAGGTGAAAAACAGGCAGAGGCACAACTTGTCGATCTCAGGATACCTTGTTTCTGCATCCAGCATCCTCCTGCTGATGTAAAATACAACTCGTTCCAGCCCATCATAAACTTGCACCACCACTGAGGCGATGGGCGGTCGCCACCATTGACGGTAGAATGAAGTCTGGCACGGGCGGAACCAACACTGGCGGCTTCGTCAGATATTCTTTGATCTCGTCGAAGGCTCGTTGTTGCTCTGCCCCCCAGAATTCCTCGTCAGATTTAATCTTCACGGTCCATGAACGGCTCTATTCTTCCTGACAGATTGGAGATGAATCTTCTGACGAAGTTGATCTTGCCGATGAGAGACTGCAGTTCTTTCTTCGTGGTAGGTGGCTTCATTGTTCGTACTGCCTCCTGACTTTTTAGGCCGATCTCAATTCCGCGTTCATGGACCAAGAAACCCAAGAACTGACCGGCCGTCACCCCGAAGGCGCACTTCTTTGGATTCATCCGTAGCCCGAATTTTCTTGTTCGGTCCAGGACGCGTTGCAGATCGTCCAAGTGTCCTTGCACTGAAGCAGACTTGACCACCACGTCATCGATGTAAATTTCCACCAGCTTGCCGATCAGATCATGGAAAATATAATTCATGGCTCTTTGGTACGTGGCGCCGGCATTCTTGATCAAATGTCATGACTACATATTCGAACAACCCCACCGAACACAGGACTCAACGCAGTCTTGTGTATGTCTTACGGCGCCATAAAAATTTGGTTGTAACCGCATTGCCATCCATGAAGCTCAAGATCTTATGACCAGCCATTGCGTTGATTAACGTCTCGCTACCGCATCGGATACTCAACCTTTGAGTAGCTCTTGAGATCCCGAAAATCTATGGCAACACGCCGTTGCCGTCCTTTTTCTCTGGTGCGATACTAGAAATCCACTCGGCATACCGCATGGCCTGATTAACTTGGTCCAACATTTTCTGGACCTCCTTGACTTCTTCGAATTCGCCTTCATCCGTCGTGCTACCATTTGGAATGGCGAAATCCTTTTTAAGCGGGAGCCGATGCTCGATGATGCTCTGTCAGCCTGCATCTCTATATAGTCCCAAAGCGATGCTGATATTTTTTCAACAGAGCTATCATCGGACCCCGCAGACTCGGATCTAACTTTTTGCTGATAAATGTTGGTCGTGGCTTATCCCCAGGACCGATGTCGATCTCCTCTAGTTCGTCAGCGGATGTAAACCCATACCCTAGCTTTCCGTCACCTATCAAATCGATGCTAAACACAGGGCAAGCAGTAGGTGAGGATAACAAAAATAATTTGGGCCGATTGCCTGAATCGGCCCCCTCTTTGATTGCATTAGTCAAGGACGGTTTACACCTTATTGTTTTACAATGGCAGGGGATCTCCCCGCTACGACTACATGATCTGCTTGTCGTAAGATTGCTGCTTTTTATTTTTTGTGGCCGATCGCAGGGATCGGCCGTACCACGTACGATCGTGGACTTTGCTACTCTGCCGGTGGATAAGACCAGCCTCACCCGCTTTTTGTAGCTTCAATGCGCCACAGCCGTCTAGACGATTCCGAGATCGGCTCTTGGTCTTCGCTTCCCGGATGTTCATGCCAGCTATGGAGATCTCGATAGAATCATCTGCATGAATGACCTCCACCTCATCTCCATCCCATGTATCGAACTTTGGTGCATCGTGGATGGAATGCAGCGATTAGCATGAATCAATCTCTCCCTAGCAAGACAGCGTAGGTGCTTTTGCTGTCCACGAAGAATGACGTAGGGATGGTTTTACGCCACGGTCGGATCCACGTTGACGCCTTGCGTTTCGAAGTCGACCGTTGAAGTCGCTAACGTGGCGTTGGTTTTGATCAGATCTGCGGTGGGCGTCCCAAGCGCCGTAGCATGGAGTATGGCATTATATTGATGCCGCTCGGTGTCCACCAACATCTTCGACAGGCTGCCCATTGATGTAACCTCGTAGAGTGCAGGGCTTTCGGATGTTTGTAGCCCTTCTCGCGTGGCTTCTCAAAGATAACGGCCGTGGGCGCGATCAAACTGCCCTTTGGTAGCTCGCAGGTTCTTGGTGCGCAGAATTCTGACGGAAGTATGAACACCATGTTTGTGCCAGCCGATGTCTTTGCATCGGCTTTTAACGGTTTGGGGCGCCACTCTTTCCTTTTCGGGCGATCTTCCGTTTCCAAGGTCTGCCGAATTTTAACGGCCAGATCGGGACGTGCTTTCTTTAAAGCGTGGAGATACTGTGCTTCGGCTTCCTCCAAGTTACGCAGCCGCTGCACTCTACGCTTTTGGGTATGTCTGAGTCCGTCGGGACACCACCTTGGCCGGTGATATTTGTCTTCTTCTTTGTTATCCCTTGGATCCTCGAGATCTTTTGTTCGAGCGGACTCCCTGTATTGGCTCTGAGGTGGGAGAGGCCCTAGACGCTTGAACACTGAAACTGGCCCCGTGTCCTCCGTCTGCTGTCCACATTCTGGGCAGTTATCGATTGTAGGCAATCGGCTCATTCCAGTATCCCAGCAATATTTGAAGAAAGGACAATCCCAATGCTTGTCGACGCCTTCCTTTTCTTTTGACGTTCCCCTAGAGAGGTGCTCATATCCTTCATCGTCTCTATCGCGCCCGGCGTCGATCATCTTGGCGCTCATACTTATTCGGGAGATGTGGAGTGTGGCTTCGATATCGCATGCTTCGACTGCTTTGCTCGATTAAGTACCTTTGTCATCGTGCTGGGCGGTCGTGTGGACCAGCCTCCTCTCTTTCTTTGCCCGAAGCGACCGCCTTCCTCCTTGTATGTGCCATGGTGGTACCCAGATCCTGCCATGTTAACATCGAACGAGAACTCGGTGGCCTCTGAGTGGCTGTGTTCTACCATGTTGACGCCGGAAATGGGTTTGTGTCTACTTTCATGGCGAATCGCCCGAGATCAGACGGCCTTGCTCTATTGCTGTTTGGATCTGGCGACGTAGCTCTTTGCAGTCATTGGTGGTGTGGGTGAACGAGTGATGCCACTTGCAGTATGGTATCCCGTTCATCTCCTGAGCCGTGGGGATTTTGTGGCCTTCGGGCAACTTCAGCTGCTTTTCTTTCAGCAGTAAATCAAATATCTGCTCAGCTTTGCTCACATCGAATTCGAACCCTTTTGCAGGCCCCTGCTGCTTCACCCATTTGCAGGACACAGGGTCTGCCCCCCGAGCCCATTCAGCCACGGCCACCTCCTGGTCTTGTGTAGGATCATCTTCTTCTGTATCGACCAGGCCTATCGGACGTTTGAACTTGTCTTGGTACAACTCAGGGTGGCGCTGTTCATACATCGTCAGTTTACGGCCATGTCGCCAATGAGTTGTACTCTACTTGAAAGCAGATCCTTGATGGGTCTTGAGAGGCCCAACACCGCCAGCTCATCGCTTCTTTTCGATTAAACGAGTGAGTAACATCGGTTCTTAGCGATCTGAAGCGCTGGATGTACTCGGCTCTGATTTCTCCCGCTTTGCCGCTTTTGTGCAGTGCGCAATGCCAGCCTCGGTAGCCTCACGAATGATCTTGAATGTGGAACTTCTCTTCCGATTGCTTCAGTCTGAATCGAATCGGTGGCGCGAGGTGTACCATCCAAAAGCTGGTCTGTCGGAGATTGCGCAAAGAACCTTACGCAAGCGATCCGATGCTGAAATCATGCCTAGCATGCGGTATCGGCTCACGTGCTCGATCGAGCTCGACCCTACGACCGCTAAACCTTGAGAACTTCGAGGAGCGATACTTGGGTGGCGGAATCAGATCAAACTCGTTGAAGTACGGCTTTGAATAGCCGATTGTCCTTCTCTTGACCTGGCGAACTGGTCTCTCAAGATGGTACGGATTTGCTCCTTGTTTTGCTGAGGCTAGATTCTCATGACTCGTTCGGTGGCATACTTGGCTAGCCACGCCTATTTATCGGCGTCCATCCGGACATATCGCTGCTCGAAACACACCGCTCCTGAAGCCCCTTGAGAACTCCTGCTAGAAATTCCTGCGGTTGCAATCTGGTTGGTGCGTGTCGAGTTATTGCAGTCCGCACGTAGGTGCATACATATCCATGTGGGATTTCCTTAGGTGGCTCAAACAGGCGGCAATCGCTGGGTCGCCTCCAACCTTGTAGACGGCGACGCCGCTGCCTGGCGGCTCGGGCTACAAGTGTGAATGGCGATTGTGGCACAGTGCAGCGGTCTTTCTCCTGGTGAGTCCCTAAAGTAGGCCCCGCGGAGAGTACTGATCTTTCATGATCTCTGAACTACGCGAACTGCGATCCGCTCGGCGTTCACGGACTCTCGAATGGCGGTGAAGAGAATGAGCCACCATGTAGTTGACTTCTGTCAGTGAGCCCTGCCCTCTGAAGGAACAGACAGATCCACCTCATCAAGAGCACCTTGGTGTGTGAGAAGAATCCTTTCCACGATGCCATGCTTCGGAAAAGCCGAAGAGATTGAGATCGAAGAAGAGAGCTTTGATGTCATCATGCCTTGTGCTCCTCTCGCAGCTTCGTCGTGTCGCCTCATCTCCCCCATCTCAGCGTCGGATGTTGATGATGATGTTGTTCAAGTCCCATCGGGCGTGCGAATGTTGCTTGCCAAAACCCACGGCGCAGCGAGCAGCGGCGACACGGAGGAGGGCTCCAGGAACTCGCGGTGGGCCTGGTCCTCGGGCAGCCCGCAAAACTCCGCACGCCCTTGGCTTGGTGAGATGCCACCGACCTATACCTGGTCGAAGGTGAAGGATTGATCCGATTGATTTCTGCATGGTAAACAAGTATCGTAAAATTCGAGCCGTGATCGGCTCCTGTTTCCACGTGAATCGGCTCCTAGAGCCGATTATCCCATGGTTCTGCATTAGATTTACTATAACATGGGGTTTTGCTTTATCATTACAAGTTAAATCGATCTACGATAGTTTGACGTTTTCACCACGTAACTAGAACGTCCTACACGTAATTGAGCCTGGTAGATACAAAAGATGCTAGAAAACTAACCCTAGAGGAGGCCTAACAACCTACGTAAAGTCAATTACCGGAACAACTTCTCTAGAACTAGTAAACCACGTCCTTACGTACTACTGGATCGTTCAACCCGTTTGCAAGGCCTGACTACGTAGATATCAAACTAAACCTTGGAGAACAAGGCATAACCATAATAGATCGAATCAGCTAAATAAAGATCAAGCAAGATGCTACCCTTGCACTTGGGAAAAGGTGCAAAGGCAGCGAGGTAACTAGAGGCAGCATAACTTAAACAATCATAGCGAAAAGTACCGATGCTAGCCTCAACAAATCTATGATAATAGTATTACTCGCCATCAACAAGGCTTGATGCGAGTAACACCAAATAGCATAAGCAAAATCGCCTAGATCGCAAGATGCGATCTAGGCGTATATTCTACCCGAAAGAAACCCTAGAAACAAGGGGTGGCGTCTTGCGAGATTGTGTTTGTTGTGAACGTGATTGTCCTCCTTTTCTCGATAACCTTAGGTACATATTTATAGTCCGGAGACTTTCTATCTTTGGAATAACTCTACGACTCTATCTTTACCTAAACTGAAACGGAACCTACTACGATACAAGATACACGGGCAATTTAGCCCAAATCCACGCACAAGGCCGATTCAACAACACGTTGAATATACGTATCTTCCAAGCCCATCTTGATCACGGACCATCTCCTCCTTTGGCCAAAATATGGCGATAACAAATAGTAACATAGATTATAGGTGGGTAGATAAGTTTAATGCTTGGGTGGAACTTTGGGCTCTCATGGAGATTGGTTTATCTGGGAGAACTTACACATGGGGTAATAACCAGGTTGACCCTACTATGTGTAAATTAGGTAGGATTTTTTGTACTACTGGTTTTGACATGCATTTTCCTTTAGCTAGTGCTAGAGCTCTCCCTAGGTTAGGGAGTGATCACACTCCAATTGTTTGGGACTCTGGTGAGCATTGTATCCCCAAAACTTCCAGATTTAGGTTTGAGAAGTGGTGGTTGGCTAGGTCTGATTTTAAAGATATTGTTAGTAAGGCCTGGTCTCTCAGGATTAATAGTGTTAATGCTTTGGATGTTTGGCAAGGTAAAGTTAGACAGTTTAGGAAACTAGCCAAGGGGTGGAGCATTAATATTGAGGCTGCTATTAGGAAAAATAAGAAAGAACTAATGGAGGAGTATGATTCTTTAGATATTAAAGCAGAGACTCAAATGCTTTCTGATGAAGAGAGGGATAGACTAGCTTGGATTTTTAAAGAACTCCAGTCTTACTGGGTTATAGAAGAAACCAAGGCTAGGCAAAGGTCTAGGGATAGGAACATATTAGAGGGGGATAGGAATACTGCATATTTTCATGCTATAGCTAATCAGAGAAGGAAGAAAAAGTTAATTTCTGTTCTAGAAGGGCCTGATGGCCCAGTTACAGAGATTGGTGGTATGACCAAAATTGCTATGGACTATTATAAAGAGCTTTTTGCTTGGGAACCTAGGTCTGATTTAAGGCTCAAACATGATTTGATGAGAAAATTAGTGATGAGGAAAATCTTGGCTTGGGTGCTCCTTTTAATGAAGAGGAAGTTAGGATGGCAGTCTTTGGCTCCTATGCTGAAGGTGCTCCTGGACCTGATGGTCTTTCCTTTTTGTTCTACCAATCTTTTTGGGATATTATTAAAGTTGATCTGTTATCCATGTTTAATGCATGGCATGAGGATCATCTTGATATTTTTAGATTAAATTTTGCCATGATTACTTTGATTCCTAAAGAGAATGATGCTAAAACCATGAAGAAATTTAGGCCTATTAGTCTGTTAAATTGCACCTTTAAAATCTTTACTAAGGTTTTGACTAATAGATTAGCCAAAGTGATAGGTAGAATTATTACCCTTAATCAATCTGCTTTTATTAGAGGTAGATTTATTTTAGAAAGTGTAGTGACTGCCCATGAGATCATTCATGAGGTGCATAGTAGCAAAAGTAAAGGGCTTGTCCTTAAGATAGATTATGAGAAAGCTTATGATAGAGTCAATCTGGATTTTTTATTTGAAATCCTAGAGCTTAGAGGTTTTTGTCCTATTTTCATTAGGTTTATTAGACAAATCTCTCTAGGGGGGTCCATAGGGGTCAGAGTTAATGATTTTGAGAGTGATTTTTTTCTGACTGGGAAAGGTCTTAGACAGGGTGACCCCATTGCTCCCCTGCTTTTTAACATCATGATTGATGTTTTCTCTAGAATGTTAACTAAAGTCTTTGTTTGTGGAGCTATAGTGGGTCTTTGTCCTAATTTTGTGCCTGGGGGTGTTAGTTGCTTACAGTATGCAGATGATACTTTACTTTTCCTAAAACCTGATAGAGTTGGGGCCATTAATCTCAAATGGATCCTTACTTGTTTTGAGCATATTTCTGGAATGAGGATTAACTACCATAAAAGTGAGCTCATTCCAATTAACTTAGATGATGATGAGGTTAGACCTTTTCTAGATATTTTTGAGTGTGTTAAGGGTAGTTTCCCTGTTAAATATTTAGGGATCCCTCTGCATTTTGATAAGTTGAGAAGAGAGGATCTTCAGCCCCTTATAGAAAACCTTCTTAAAAGGATCACTGGCTGGAAAGGTAAACTCCTTTCTTATGCTGCTAAAAGAGTCTTGATTCAAGCTTGCTTATCAAGCATTCCTGTCTATTTGCTATCTTTCTATAAATTCCCTAAATGGGCCATTAAACTACTGGATTCTCATATGGCTAACTTTTTTTGGAATGATGAAGAGGATAGACATAAAATCCACCTAGCCAATTGGCCCTCAGTCTGTATGAAAAAAGAGTTTAGAGGTCTGGGGATTCCAAATTTGCTAGACCTTAATCTGTGTCTACTAGGGTCTTGGATTAAAAGATATATTCAGGGTGAAGGGACACTCTGGAAGAAAATTATAGATGCTAAGTATAGAACTAAAAATCATAATATTCTCTGTTGTCATGATGTTCATCCTTCTACTTTTTGGAAAGGTGTGATGTGGGCTTCTAGAGCTGTGGAAGTAGGTTATAAGTGGCAAGTAGTAATGGTAAATCTATCAAATTTTGGGAGATGTATGGTTTGGTAATTATACTCTAGCTACCCAATATTGGGAATTTTATTTAGTTTCCAACCAACAAACCAAAACTATAGCTGATCTTTGAGATGGTAGTAATCTTAGATGTGACTTTAGAAGAACTTTCACTGACTAGATGATGGTCCAGTGGCAGGAAATTTTAGGCATTGCCCAATTTGTTTCTTTGACAGATGAAGAGGATCAACTTATTTGGCAGTATGAGTCTAAGGGGGTTTATTCTTCTAGCTCTATGTATGCTTTGGTGAACTTTAGAGGGCTCACTCCTCTTTATTTGCCCGCGGTTTGGAAGCTCAAAGTTCCCCCTAGGATTCAGATTTTTCTTTGGCTTTTCTCTCAGAATAAAATTCTTACTAGAGATAACCTTAGAGCCAGAGGTATCCCAAAACCGATGGAGTGTACTCTTTGTAAGGATTTTGAATCTGTTAAGCATTTATTTTTTGATTGTGTGGTTTCCAAGATGATCTGGACTGAGGTTCAGGACATTTTTGGAATTCTAGTTGTTAATTTTGAATCTATTTCTTCGAGATGGCTTGCTAGTAAGAAACATCTACAGTTTAATGTGGTCTCTGCTGCAGTGCTTTGGAGCATCTGGAACAATAGGAATAATATAGTCTTTAACCATACTACTTGGATTAACATGAAACAGGTGTGGCGTCTCGTTCTATCATATCTAAAGAATTGAAAGGTCCCATTCAAAGAGCTGGAGGGGGATGATCACTATGTTCATGGAACGGATGATAAGCAGGCTGAAGAACCCACTGGAGCTCATGGCAACCTGATTTGCAATGGCTTTGAGTGGATCTCTACTTGGAAAACCACTGCATCGTCGAGCTACGGGGGGCGTGCCACTCTGGCGTTCCTGGAGGCACACCCTGAGTCTGCTGATGAGGTCCACGTGGTTATTTGAGTCAGAGATTTGTATTTGGCTTGTTCTCCCTCGTCTCCTCTGTTTGAATGTAATCCTTCTGTTCTGAGACTAGTTCTTAGCTCTTTTGAGTTTTCTGGTTCTCCCCTTCTGGGTGCCGGAAAATAGTAGCTTTTGTTTAGCATCTAGTTTGCCTTTCTGCTTTTTAGTTACTTGTTGTATCTGAACCTGAAACGTGGGCTGGTTTGGTTTCATTTCTTGAAATGGAACCGGGGATGAATCCCTGTTGATCTAAAAAACAAATATGCACTGTGCATGTATATATGTTTACCATGTATGTTAAAAAAAGGCAAAGAAAAAACGTTCATGTTCTCATGACTAACTCAAAGAAAACATTTGTCCTTTTTGCTTGTTGCAAGCTGCTTAGGTTGACTGGGCATCTGGCTATGTACTAAATCAGCACAATTACTATGGATTGGAGGAGTACGTCTTTCCATGATGTATTCTTGAGGAAAAATAAATCTCTCAAATGAATGACAAAACCCGGTTATGAGAAGAAACTAAGAATATCTTACTGTTACTTTATCCGAGGGCAAGTGACAGATCGACGAGATTGACTACATAAGTATATAGCTGACGTAAATGGCAAACGAAAACACACTATATATAGACTATCAATGTAGACAGAAAGTAAGTGGAAGTGCGGAACTAGAGCGCCGGTCTATCTAGGCGATGGTGGCGGCGGCGGCGATGCCACTATGGGACCCGGACCCTTGGCGGCGGCAGTGGTTGAGCATGTCGAGGTAGAACTGGCACCGGCTGATGTCGCTCCCGTTGTTGCTGATGCACTGCATGAACCAATCATTTGAACTAATTAACCATCAGTCTGTAATTAATACAGTACACCAACATAAGAGAGGTAAAACAAAACATGTATGGTTGATGCGCACGTACCTCTGCGAAGGCCTGGTTGTGGATGCCGCAGGCGTCAGCCGGCGCCGGCGACTGGGAAGGCAGGGGAGCCTCGACGACCCAGATGGTGCGTGGCCCGGCGAAGAAGTCGACGACTCTGCGGCCTACGCTGCTGCCGGCGCCCCAGGCCAGCCCTGGATCATCATCATATAGTTACATCGATCGAGATCAGACATCATCAGACTAGCTAGCTACTACTAGTAGGTACGATCGACGGGATTTGAATAAACCGAACCGATGATCGGACAAACCATCAAAGACGTTGGGCACGAACGACCCTCCTCCCATGACGCCGCCGCCGCCGTTGCTCTGTGGAGCAGGGGTATGCGACGCGGCCGGGGGTCCTGGCGCGGGGCGCGGACCGGAAACCTCTTCCTCCTGCTGCAAATCATATCCAGGGGTACGGATTAAGTACTACTCGATCACAAACTACTCACAATCGATTTCGTAGGGACGAACTGTAGGGCGAGAGAGACTACTGATCAATTGTTCCGTTCATCAAGAACAGATTAACAAAACCTAACTGCTCGATCGGATCACGAGACAACAATGCATGTCCGCTAAGCTTCGGTCGTTACCTGAGCTGCGGCGGCCTCCCATGGTGAAGATGATTTGATTTTCTCTGAGGCGAGTTGATTGATCGACCGGCGAGCGAGGTAGACGTACGTACGGCCGGGGAGCCCTTTTATAGGCCACGGTTAATCTATGTCTCGAGTCCAATTCAGAATCCTCTTCCGGAGCAGACACTAGTGCAGAGCCCCTCCTTTAACTCCGGTTGGGAGGGCCCTCTAACAGCGGTTCCCCAACCGCTGTTGAGGGTTCGGTGTTAGAGGGGGCTAACTGCGTGGGGCTGCCGCAGGCCCCCTTTAACACGGTTCGTGCGAACCGGTGTTAAAATTCTGTGGCGAGAGATTTGAACCCGTTTTCTGCCAGCGGCGGTTACGGCAGCTGCATTTCTCTGCCCGTTAAGGCGTATTTACGCCGGAGGGGGGAGAAATCGATCGAGCGGTATACTTATAGAATCGTCATCGGTACATACAGTACATGAATAATTAAGCAACTATTATTATACACAAACATCGTCATCGGCACATACATCGTCATCGGCACATACATCGTCATCGTTCATTTTGGTGGATATCTAAAGAGTTCTCCGCCAGCGTGACCTCATCAAGTATGAACCCCGCCAATTCCTCTTGAATGGCTCGTATGCGTTCAAATGGTAGGAGTTGGTCCGCATCCGTTCGATCTGAATATATATGAAGAATGGGCCGTCAATATATATATAAGAATAAAACTCAACACAATTGATGGTAATAAATTAATGTTGTGGACTTTGTTTACTTACTCTAAGTTGTTCTAGTGCGGCTTGGCCTGGCACATATCGTGTTCTTGAATGAATTACAAACATAGTACCCACATAAGTTATTGCCGTGTCCTTGATGCACGCACTTTACGAGAATAGAGTTCAATCAAAATAATAATCAATAAAGCATGATATAATGGAATTGGAAGCTAGCTAGTATTACTTACATTTTGGTCTACAAATTTTAGTTCTTCTGACCATTCACCCACGGCTCTGCCCGTGAACATTTCCAAACCCTGTCCGACAAAGAAAATGGATAAAGGAGTAATTAATTACTTATTGTCACGAAAGTTGCCGATCTAGTGCGATAATATGATTGAAATTACCTCTGGAGCATCTCTCTAAAGTCTGCCCATAGCTCTTTTTCTTTTAAAACGAGTCCATGACAAGGACTTTTCTGAGTCGGGTTGAATGACTAGCAGAATAAAGTGGAACCTACGCATGCATAACTCATCATCAGTTACACTTAACATCGAGTAAGCCGAAACAGAATGCGTACAAGAGAGGGTAACAGTACTCACGAGAAGTTGTAAGGCAATAGTATTTCCCTTTTGGTTTGTTGTCTCAGTAAAGACTTTAGCAAGTAATCTTCTGTTTGCCCGGGTTTGTCTCTTACCACTTCTTCATGAACTCTATTTGGGTCAACGAACCCAATGTCAAAAGGGCCTCCTTTCATGCATTCCATAACCTTTTTCCTGCATAATAGTATATACATATATGGTGAGCATATATATATACATGCAATTAATGAAGTGAATGAGTTGAGATAAAAATTACAGAAATAGTACTTACACACAATAAAGGCTGATGGCAGCTTTGTCGAGTTCCTTCTGATTGAATAGAAAATGCAAGTCTTGAATGTTGAAGTCGATCGCGTCGTCTCCGCACAAGAAAATCTGATCTCTTATATGCGCCGTGATCCATTCTTCTTTTCTCGTCTTGCAGAAATGAAGGTACCACTTGTGCAATTTTCGCATCTTTGTTGGTAGATTCTTGAGCTCCTCTTTCTTGACTAGATTCTTCCCATACTTCCATGGTTGTATGGGGTTGACATCGCATTTGGGCAAGTTGTCTCCCATGACGTTCAAGTATGCAATGTAAGTCATCCCCATCTCATTGGCCTTTCTTTGTAGCTCTGCCTCGTAATCATCTACGGGAGGAGCGTCCCGTTTGTCAAACATTTGGAGCGGGGCGCATGATTGCTTTTCCTGCTCTCCGAGCATGGGAACTGTTTTCTAGGGTGCCGCACGACTGCTACTTTCAGTCTCCCTCCGCCTTGCATCCCCCTTCAAAATCTGGCGCTCGTAGTCCAGCACAAGCGGGGTTTCAGGTTTCAAAAGATTATTGTAAAACTTCTCCACCACCGCCGGATCTATTTTCTCCTTTGGCTCGGCCCGTCTAGGTGCAAAGAATTTCTTGACCTCTTCTTCCGAGATCCTATTGGTCTCCTCGTCGCTGCGATTCCACGGTAAAATCGGCAATGGCTTGGCGGAAGGCTGCGGGACGTAGTTTCTTGAACTCTTTGGCGTACGGTTTCCTGCGGATTTCTTCGTGGCGATTACTCGATGCTCCTCGTGGCAGTGCTCTTCCGCTTCTTGAGGAGATGGCTGAAGCAGGAGATGGTGACGGGCGGAGATGGCTGCCTTGAGGAGATGGTGACGGGCGGAGATGGCTGCAGCCAGAGATGGCTGACGGGCGGAGATGGCTGTCGCTGACAGAGATGGCTGAAGCGGCTCAGCTGGCGGCCTGCGGAGGCAGCGGGTGCAGTGACCTCAATTTGGAAGCACAATGTGTTCCTTCTTCCAAAGAATGGTTGTTTTCACTGCAAATTTGAGTTGAGTTTCCCCTTCACCGTAGCATGGTCAAGCTGTGCTTCCTCATATTCCTTCACAACCTCATCCACCCGACAATAGCATAGCCATCTGGAATCGGTCGGCGTGGTAAGTTCCACCAGCTACAGGAGGTAAGGCATAGCCAGCCACCTTAATGGATAAGCCCATTAATCTCACATGCAGCTCAGCGTGTTCGCTCTCCGTGATCTCATCCACGGGTATCGAGACCGTCATTTCAAGTGTGGGCTGCGTTCTCCGTGGAAGCCACACTGCTTTTCATGCGGGCATGGGCAGCTTCCAATGCAGGCTCTTCGTGCCGCTGAGATGGGCCGGTAGCTTGATGGCTCTGTTGTGCATTCACTTGCGCCTGCAGCGCCGCAAGTGCATGTTCTATCTGTGTCATCCGCTCTGTACGCTCTTTTTCTTTTCTGCCGCGCCATCTGTAAGAGTCGCTCCAGTCGGCAAACCCATCCTTCCATGTCATACCCCCTGTGCCTCGTGCATGTCCAGGGTGTTCTTTTTTACCGATGGCGCGTGTGAGCTGGTCATTCTCTCTGTCGGGATGGAAGGTCCTGGCGGATGTTTCCTCGTATGCCGTGATGAGTTCAGTGACGGGTTTGGCAAGGAGGGTTGGAAAGATACACAATCCTGTTTCTGGGTCCAACCTTGCCCCGATTCCGTAGAACCAAGTCTTTGCACGTAGGTCCCACCCATCTGTCTGGGGTGTGATCCCTCTCTCGCAGGCCCTCTGCTTCCTCCCACTTAGGCCTCTCGAGATATGTAGCCACGACCCGTCCTCTGGTGATATTCCTTCTTAGGGCATTAAGCGTATTGGTTTCGACCTCTTTTTAGCTATAGCACTTTTTTATATGTCTTAAATTCGGGCGGTGAGGTCTTATCTTCGCATAATATCGTCTTGAAATTTGAGTCTCGCCACTTTGACAAATTTGTTCAATTTTGTCTTCGATATGGAAAGCATCAGCCATCTTCTTTAGAGTCCACTCTTTGACCTTGTTCTCTATAACCGGTTGTTTTCATCCTCCTCGCGGAAGGGTGAAATTTACCAACAACGAATTCCAAAGCGTTTCTTTGGATCTCATCGACAAAGGTACCGCCGCCTTCTTTGGCTTATTCCAATTTTCAATTGTGATTGGGATTTGGTCCCTAACAAGAACTCGACTGACGTATAAATTGTTCTGCGGCCTTCTTGGCTCCATCGGCCTGCCATCAACACGGATCGCTTCGATCGTGAACTTTGCACGATCTTTCAACGCCAGCTCGCGCCTCGCTTGCTCTTTTCGTAGAAGAAGATGGTTCTTGGCTGGTCGATCCAGAGGGCTAAAAGAAGAAAGAAGCGTTAATTAATACATGTAGAAGAAGATTGTTGGTGGAAGTCAGCTGAGGCTTAATCAATGCATATACCTCGCCGGACTTTGTAACCATTAAATTGCGTTCACCGGAGTCTTCATCTTCTCCATGACTAGTACTTGAGCTGTCGTCGTCATGTCCCTCCAAGTTCAGATATTGTGAGGTGTCCTCATCAATAATGTTCTCCATTATTTCTTCTTCTTCAAGGTTTCTACTAAGTGGATCCATAGTTTCTAAAACAATAATATTATCACACAAATATCAGTAATACATCTATTGAAATGCTCAAGCAAGGACGATGATATGACAGGTTAAAAGTATTGAAATGTAACCCTAATACATGCTTGGTCATTTCAAACCCTAATTCGGAGAAACCCCGGATTCATATGAGAGGGTACATTTACTTCTTCTAATTAACTTGTCATCAAAGTTGATTAACATAGCATGGTTATTATAATGCTATATTGACAACGAGAGGTGGCGCTAGGGCGAGAGCGGGTCGGGTGCGTGGGGTGTGCGTTCGAACCAAAGACGACGTGATGGTCTACCTAAATGGGCGACTCACCCTCGGCGTGTGTGTAGGCTCGAGCGGAGGACATAGGAGGTCGGGGTCGTGGCATAATGGTGGCGGTGGTGGTCGGCGTGGCACAAAATATACACATGCATATACACACACATACAATACAATATTTCCTATAGGAATCCTATAGGAATCAATCCTACAAATCAAACAACCACCATAGGAAAATTTCCTATAGGATTTAATCCTACAAATTTCCTATACAAATCCTTTGAATCAAACATGCCCTTACTTATATCCATGGGATGGCGGCAGCGGCGACGAGGTGGTGTGGGCGAGGCGGCGAGGCGGACACGTGGCGCTCACGTGGGGTGACGCGTTGGTCTCGTCGGCGGCGGTGCTCGTCGACGGATCTGGCGGTCTCGTCGGCGGCGGTGCTAGCGGCGTTAGGCGTGGCCTATGAGCTCCGAAAGCTGCTGCAGGGAAGAGAGCGAGGTGGTCGATTAGGGTTTAGGCGTGGAATCGTTCGAGGGTCAATTGGCGATTATTTATTTTCATCCCAAGACTATGTAAATGAAATGGATTGGCCAAACAAAAAATACTATACTGAAATAGACAAATTTGCAAACATTTCAAATGAAACTTGCAAAAGGCTATACATTTCACATGGCCACAACTGCAAAAATGAGTACACGCACACGAGACACGACCGACCGCACGAACCGCCCGATCCCGATGGCCGCTGCTGCCGACGGCAGCTGAGCTGATCCTCTCGGTGCGGACGTCCTCGCCCTGATCTCCGCCCACCTCCGCCCGGCGACCTCCTCGCGCTCTCGGCCGCCTCGCGCCCTCCACGCCGCCCTCTCGCCACCTACAAGCCACAGCTGCTTGCCGCCCGCCTCCTCCGCTCCTCAACATCCCACGTCCTACTTTGGCGCGCTGTGAGGCTCCTCCACGCCGTCTGCGGGGGCTCCTCCACAGCATGAGGCTCCTCCTGGCCTCTGCTCGCCCTCGTCGCCTCCTGCCGCTTAACGCTCCCGGGCTTCGCCTGTGGCGCTCTTCGCGCGATCCGCGAGACCTCCCGTGCTCGCCCGGTCCGGAGGCGATCTGCGCTACCTGAGGACTAGAGGGAAGAGAGGTCGGCGAACCTCGGCGGCGGCGCAGCGTCGGGGGCAGCGAGACGTGGTCGAGGCTCTGGCGAGCGGGCGGGTCGGCGGCGCTTCTATCGATCGATCTGGCTGTGGGGGAAGAAAGGAAGGGGAGGAAGGTGAAATAAATACCCCCCCCTTTAACACCGGTTCGTGGCTGGAACCGGTGTTAAAGAAAGCGTTCAACGCATTTATTACCCCTTTAACACGGTTGCCACCAGGTGTTAAAGGGTAAATGTCATCTTGAACGCTTCTTTAACACCAGTTCGACCACGAACCGGTGTTAAAGGGGGGGTGTTAAAGGGGGGGGCTTTTTTAATTCAAAAAATATGATATGAAATTTAGAAAATTCATATCTTTTTCATTTCAACTCAGAAAAATATGAATAATATATCATAATTTTCAGAAAAATAATATCTATTCATTCATGTAAATCATTTTATATTTACTTTACATGAAATTTTTTAAAATAAATAAACACTTATTTCATGCATTAAAGGGGCTTTTTTAATTCAAAAAATATGATATGAAATTTAGAAAATTCATATCTTTTTCATGTCAACTCAGAAAAATATGAATAATATATCATAATTTTCAGAAAAATAATATCTATTCATTCATGTAAATCATTTTATATTTACTTTACATGAAATTTTTTAAAATAAATAAACACTTATTTCATGCATTAAAGGGGCTTTTTTAATTCAAAAAATATGATATGAATTTAGAAAATTCATATCTTTTTCATTTCAACTCAGAAAAATATGAATAATATATCATAATTTTCAGAAAAATAATATCTATCCATTCATGTAAATGATTTTTATATTTACTTTACATGAAATTTTTTAAAATAAATAACAATCGGCCGAACTGAAAATTAAGATACATGGCCAGATTAAGTAACAATCGGCCGAACTGGAACTGAAAATTAAGATACATAAAAGAACTGAAAATTAAGATACATGGCCAGATTAAGTAACAATCGGCCGAACTTGTTCGAATGTTGGAGTGATTTAGTCATGCTCCTGCCTACATGTAATACTACGCCCTTGTGTCGTCATTTTCATGCGCCGTCATCATTTGTCGTCGTCGGGGTCACCGTAATTGAACCTCTGGAAATGCAGCGTGGGCTGGACTTGAGGGTAGCGCGTGGGCTGGACTTGAGGGTAGCGCAGACGGGGTTAGAGTCGTGGCGGTGTCATAGGCCATGACGCTGGAGAGTCGACCGCGCCACCATAGCCGACGGCCTCCTTGAAGTTAGGAGGAGGTGGGCCATCCTCCTCGTGCCTGGCGAGCGCCCTCTCATGCCGATCCACGAAGAAGGCTTCCCAAGTAGGGAAATAGTCGGGATGCCATCTGGGATTCCTCCGCTGCTCCGGCGGGAGCTCGAAGTAGTGGTTCGTGATGGCCATCCGGCGCCACACCTAGAGGACAGGAGGAACCGCACCTCCGGCCTCGGCATCCGGTAAGCGGGACACACGAGTGGCCAGCGGGGTAGTTCGGCGCAGCGCCTCGCCTCCAGGGGTTAGTGCTACGGTGGAAGCCATGGGAAAGAGTGATGAGGTTGCAGATATGAGTCTAGAGATGTGCAATGACAATGGAGGCCAACCCCCTACATATATATATAGTGAACTAGCGGGAAGAACTGGAGGGAAGAACTGGCGGGAAGAAAAATGGCGGGAAGAAAAATGGCGGGAAGAACTATCGGGAAGAAAAATGGCGGGAAGAAAAATGGCGGGAAAAATGGCGGGATGAACCTTTAGTCGGTTGGAGACACCAACGGGACTAAAGATGAACTAGTCCCGATTGGAGACACCAAGGACAAAACACGAGTTAGCACTAATAATAGAGGTGAGTGCATGTCGACATTATGTCGTCGGCGTGTACCTTGTCCGGATGGTGTCACCAACGGGACTAAAGATGAACCTTAGTCGGTTGGAGACACCAACCGACTAATAATAGGTGAGTGTCGACATTATTTTGTAAGTGTCAACACTATGTCGATGCTTGTACTATAAATAGGCATCCTTGTGAGTCAGTCCTCCGGCCCGGTTTGAGGCGGGGACACCACTACGGCCGATTCGAGGAGATGCCGCGGAGCCAGTCCTTCGGCATCTCAGAAACTGGTCATAGAGGCACTCTAATATGTGAAATTAGTTAGCTCCACGGTGTATTGATCTAGTTAGACAAGTTACAAAGCTGCAAGATGGTTTTCGAGGCGAGGGACACCACTACGGCCATTCGGGGAGATGCCGATGAGCCTAGTCCTCGGCATCTCCAAGAAACTGGTCATAGAGGCACTCCTAATATGTGACCGTAGCGTTTGGAGATCAGATCTTAATGGTAAAATGACGATTGGGACAACTTCTTCTCATACTCGGTCCATCCACAAAACATGACTAACACTCAAGACATGTATTAATATTAAAAACATGAACTAGAGTTACATAATATGAGCATGAACTTCTTGGCATATGCCCTTCCTTATGATCGCTTGATCGTAACCATGGAGCATCTTCTTTACTTAACGGAATGCTTGGGTCAGTTTTCACCGTGAAGGGCGGAATTTCATCAAACTTATTATAATCTTCCGACATATACATCTTGTCCTCGATTCCCACGATGTTTCTTTTCCACGAAAGAACTATGTGACGCTTTGGCTCATCATATGATGTATTAGTTTGCATATTTTTTCTTTTTTTGGTCCGGAGGACATGTCCTTCACATAGAAAACTGAGCCACATCATTGGCTAGGGCGAATGGTTCGTCTAAGTTCTTCATAAGATTGTTGAGATCCACCGTTGTCATTCCGTACTTCTTGTCTACCTCAACCCCTCCTCCTGTTAGCTTGACCCATTTGCATCGAAACAAGGGGACCTTAAAATTAGGTCCATAGTCAAGTTCCCATATCTCCTCTATGAACCCATAATACGTGGTCTTTTGCCCATTTTCTTCTGCATCGAGCGGACACCACTGCTTTGGTTGGTGCTCTTTTTATCTTGGCCTATCGTGTAAAATGTATTCCCATTTATCTGTTACCCTTGGAAAGTACATACTGATCGAAGGTGTCACCGCCAACAAGTACTGTGATCCCCAAATTGGTGTTATTCGTGAGAAGTCTTTGCAGCCGCCAAAACTCGCCATGTGTTCACTTATAATCCATTCATCGATGCCCGGTGTTTGAGGCGTATTAAATTCTTGTGTTCATTGATATACGGGGCAACCAAGATAGATCTTTGTAAAACCGTGTAGTGTGCTTGATTGAGAGAATGCCCGTCCTACATATCATTGCTTTACATCCTAGGGTGCCTTTTCCACAGTCTCCCTCATGTCGTGATTCGGAACACCAATCGCCTTAAGGTCAGGAATAAAATCAACACGAACTCAATGACCTCCTTTGTTACATAGCCCTTGGAGATGCTTCCTTACGGCCTAGCGGTTATGAACATATTTCTTTAAGACTCCATGTACCTCTCAAAGGGAACATATTGTGTAGAAATACAGGACCGAGAATGGCAATCTCTTCTACTAGGTGAACCAGAGATGCGTCATAATATTGAAGAAGGATGGTGGGAACACCAACTCAAAGTGACAAGACATTGGGCCACATCTGTTTGTAACCTGGTAGGCTTTCGGATCGATTACCTTCGAGATATTGCATTGAGGAATGCACATAGCTTCACAATGGGTACTCGAACATTTTCGGTAGAAGCCCCTCAATGCAATCGGAAGCAATTGTGTCATAATCACGTGGCGATCATGAGACTTGAGGTTTTGGAATTTTTCTGCCATATTTATTATTCCCTTTATATTGACGAGAAGCCGACGGGACCTTGATCTGCTCGGACATTCAAAAGATTTCCTTCTCGCTTTGGTAAGAGCGTAGGTGGCGGAGTTAAGTGGCATCGTTTACCCTTCTCGTTCTCGGGATGCATAGGCTCTTGAGGGCCTTGACGTTCTGGTCTGTCGTGCTTTCGGTGTATCTTTTGTCCTCCCATACACTCCTAGAAAGCCTAGCAGGTTCACGCAAACATTCTTCGTCACGTGCATCACGTCGATTGAAGAGCGGACCTCTAAGACTTTCCAATAGGGTAGGTCCCAAAATATAGATTGCTACTTCCACATGGGCGCGTGTCCGCATCGCGTCATTGAACAGATAGACTGCCGGACCTTTTCAAAGATTACTTCTAGGTCCTTGACCATACCAAATACCTCCTCACCGATGGAGGACAGGCTTCCTCCGGGGGTTACGCCAGACGTTTGAAATGCTTGCCTTTCTTTCTTCTTGGATGCGAGTTCGGAAGAAATCGGCGATACCTAGGTACACAACCTTCTTACATTTATCCAAATATACACTTTCGTATCATCTAAACAGTGTGTGCATGCATTGTATCCCTTGTTTATGCTACGAAATGTTACTAAGAGCAGCCAATCATTGATGGTTCTGAAAAGCAATGCTCGTGGGTCAAATGGCTCCCCTTTGTGCTCATCCCACATACGTACACCTGGTTTGGCCCACTGTAAAAGTTCTTCAACTAATGGCCTTAGGTACACATCAATGTCGTTGCGGGTTGCCTCGGGCCTTGGATGAGCACCGGCATCATAATGAACTTCCTCTTCATACACAACCAAGGAGGAAGGTTATAGATACATAGGGTCACAGGCCAGTCTGTGGCGCAGCTCTGCTCACCAAAAGGATTCATGCCGTTGTACTTAGACCAAACCTTAAGTTCCTTGCGTCACGTGCAAAGTCCGGGTACTCGCTCGACTTTTCTCCACTTGTGACCCATCGGTAGGTGTCTCAACATCGCGTCTTTCTTACGGTCTTCCATGTGCCATCGCAACAACTTGGCATGCTCTTTATTTCAAGAGAGCGTTTTACCGTGGTATTATAGGAGCATACCACATAACCTTGGCGGGAACCTTCTTCCTAGGGGCCTCGCCCTCAACATCGCCGAGATCGTCTCGTCGATCTTATACTGCGATGCGGTGCATACCGGGCATGCATCCAAATTCTCGTACTTATCACCGCGGTAGAGGATGCGATCATTAATGCTGGCATGTATCTTACGCACGTCTAATCCTAGAGGCGACAACCTTCTTTGCTTGGTATGTCTTGTCAGCAACTCATTATTTCTTGGAAGAAGATTCTTCATTTTACCAACAACTTTGAAAATCTGTTGTCAACACACCATTCTCTGCCTTCCATTGCAGCAAATCCATGTGGCACCTAGCTTTTGTGGCCATCTTCGCAAGTTGGATACAACAATGTTTTGTGATCCTTTAACATCTGCTCCAGCTTCTCCTCCTTTTCAGTTTCACATTCTTCCTTTGCATCGTAATGGCCCGACCAAGATCGTCATCGGGCCCATCTGCTCCCTCTTGATCTTCATTATCTACCTCCGTTGCATTATCATCATATTCGGATACATATTATGATAGTTTTCATCATCCTCTTCTTCTTCGTTGTCTTCCATCACAACCCCTTTTTCTCCGTGCTTGGTCCAACAATTATAGGGCATGAAACCGGATCAAGCGGTGGGCGTGAATGGTTCGGTATTTGAGTAGTCTTTCTTGTTACGGTGAACACAGACGGACACATAAAACCATTGTGACCACGGTTTGCATTAGCCACAACGATGAAATTTTGGAGGCCCGTAATGTACTCGGAAGTGCGGTCACCGTACATCCATTGTCGATTCATCTGCATTAATATGTAGTATATATCAAAAAAAATAGGGAGATGACCATTTATATATATAGTACATCAATGACACATGAAACTATAGTTGCCGACCTCGACCGAGACGGAAAGAGCAACAAGAAAGCTTATTTTGAGCTCTCGGGCATTTCACCGAACACCTCTAGTGCATATGAAAAAAACACAAACTAGCACTCTTCACACCCTCTTGCTAGGCTCCAAAATGTGAAAAAATGGAAGAGTGGGGTGGGGTGGTGTCTTATATAGCCCCCACCCCTTTAACACCGGTTCGTGCCACGAACCGGTGTTAAAGAAGTCTGTAACCAACTGGTGGAGGGACCTTTAACACGGTTCGTCACGAACCGGTGTTAAAGAAACTCCTTTAATGCATGAGAGGCCACGCTGTATTGCCCTTTAACACCGGTTCGTAGAAGAACCGGTGTTAAAGCCCATTTTCGGGATCAACAAAAGCCCGCGTTTCCACTAGTGAGAGCAGAGCAGATCCCGGACGGGCCCGGTAACGGTATTCCAAAACTAAAGAAAACCACGTAAATAAAATAATAATAATATAAAAGATACTTGAAAAAAAGAATTACTCTCTCCGTTTAGAAATATAAGATGTTTTAGATTTATGAACGAGATGTATCTAGACATTTTTTAGTGTCTAGATTTATTTGAACCTATACACTAAAAGTGTTTAGATACATCTCCTTCACAAACCTAAAACATTTTATATTTTCAAACGGAGAGAGTAGGTGATAAATAACACAGTTTTTTTCTTAAATGGTCAACCGGGGGAGAGTTCCCACCTGAATTTTTGTATTAATCAGAAGGCCAAAATTGGTTGTAAATGTTTACAAAGGAAAGGAGGGAAAAGAGATCTAGGATTACAAAAAGTGTGCCTAGCCATTGTCATGACTGAAAGAGCTCAGCCACACATCGACATCCTGCTCACATAGTTAGACCGTACAAACACTGTCTCACTGACAGCACGTGATAACCAGGGCTTGTATTTAATTAAATGCTTCGAGGAAGTGCAGAGTCCTTCCCTTTCATTGTGTCCTGTACTCGTGTCAGATTTTTTTACAAATATACCTCTCTGTATACTGGCAATGTCAAAAGTACCCTTTTTCAAAATCAATTGTCAAAAATACCTTGACAGAAACTAGAAAAGGGGCCACGTGTCTCTCACGTTCCGCCGTGCGCACAGGCGGGAGGATGTTCCCGCCAACCTCTTTGGCGGAAAGTGGTGGGCCCCATGGCGGGAGGTGGACACATGCAGTGCGTCTCACCCACATGTACGATCGGTGCACCATTGCCGGCTAATCCATGCAAAAAACACTATTAAACTAATTATACTTTTGAGAGCAAGTGAGGGACGTGTAATGATGCATGCACAAGTTACGTACCACGCCAGTCCTTCCTTGCACCGTAGATATACGTGGGGTATTTTTTTTGATAATCGTGTGATTTTGTGGTCTACACGAAAAATGGTGGGTATAGAAAAAATTACAATGATATAACCAACTAACGATTAAACATGTTTGTAAACCATATTTACTACTACATTCATAATTGACTCAACTTTATCTACTCCCTTTGTCTAAAAATAGATTTTTGCATTTTATTCTAAATTTAGATGTATCTGGACATTATTTAGTATCTAGATTGAATCAAATTTAAATAAACATTCGATATCTATTTTAAGACGGAGGGAGTAGATACATGCGTATTTAGACAAAGTTGGATCGATTAATTTGAGACAGAGGAAATAAATCATGTTAAATAACTATTAGTGAACGAGACATTTCATCATGTGTATTTTTGATCATTTTTTCTATATCCACCATTTTTTTAGACAGACTAAATAACTACTAGTGAGTCTACCATTCACGTTTATCATCATTACACGTCCTGCTCACTTGCTCTCAAAAGTATAATTAGTCTAATAGTGTTCTTTGCATGGATTAGCCGGTAATGGTGCATAGATCGTACATGTGGGTGAGACTCACGTGCATTTGGCCACCTCCCGCCATGGGGCCCACCACTTTCCGCCAAAGGGGTTGGCGGGAACAGCTTCCCGCCTGTGCGCGTTGCGGTAGGTGTATCCGCCATCGGGTGTGGCGGGAAGAGACACGTGGCGCTTTTTCAGTTTCCGCCAAGGTATTTTTGACAATTGATTTTGAAAGAGGGTATTTTTGATATTGACAAAGTGCAGAGAGGTATATTTGTAAAAAAATTCTCATGTCAAGAGATGCCGCAGGCAAAGGTGGGCTCGACCATTTCTGACCTGCAGCTGCTGCATGCCATGGTTTCAAAACAGCTTTCTCTCTTTCTCCTGCCCTAGAAGAAACTAAGCAGGTGTTTGTTTGGGCTCTTACCACTTCTCCACTGGAAAAAGCCAGAAAAACGAAATAAACGGTCAGCTGTGCGTCAGGCTTTTGACAAAGTAATTCTACAAAATAGCCATCGCGGGCAAAGCACATCGCTGGGTGCTTTCCGCAGCTTCTCGCAAAGGCCACCGAACCGTTTTCTAGTTTGGAGCGATATTTACAGCAGATGCCACCCGGAAAACATCCCAGTAAAAAAAAGTCCTCGTCGACCCGTCCCCGCGATAGGGTTCTCTCCCGAGTGATAGACGTGCTGCCCGTCGCCAGCCCGACTCCCTTCTCCGCCGCCCTACTCCCTCCAGCGCCGCCGCCAGCCAGACGTCTTTGCCGCCGCCAGACCTCGATCCACTCCGCCCTACTCCTCATGAGTGCCGCCAACCAGACTGTTGCCCGCCAGCCCGACTCCTTCCGCCCTAGTCCCCACCGGCCTTGCTGCGGACACCTGCTTCCCGTCGCCGACCCTCGCTTCCCCGTCGCCCGACCTCGCCTCCTTGCCACGACCTGCTGCCCGCCGTCGCCCGACCTAATGCCCGACGTCGCCCGACCTACTGCCCGCCGCCAGCCAGACCTGCTGCCCGCGCCAAGACGCCTTCTCTCGCCCCCTGGCCGACTAGTTCCAGTCCAAGGTAAGGCCATGTTTTGATGTGAGATGCCATAGTTCTAGCAAATTTTATTGATTTTGGATGTGGTACTCCTAATCTGTGCTATGAAATTTGCTAATCTGTGCTATGAAATTTGGTATTGCTAGATGTCGTACTGCCATATAATTTCATACATGTATTTCTTGATGTGGTGCTGCATGAAAATTTGATGTCATTTGTGGTACTGATGTACAATTTGATGATGTTTACTGCTAGTAATGTGAGGTTATTTGCTGCTAATAATGTGTTGGTCTTGCTGAAATTATGTTGCTTGTTGTAGTATTGCTACGTGTTGGTCTTGCTGAAATGTCGAAGATGGTTTGGGATCCATACCATACTAGAGTTTTCTGTGACATTTGTATGGAGGAAATGAATGGCAACAATAGGGATGGGGGTTGCTTGAGTAGAAAGGGGTACAAAAACCTTGGAGACAAATTTGCCAAAAAACAGGGGAAAGATTAATGCAAAAACAATTCAAGAACAAATGGGATTCTTTAAAGAAGGATTACACGGGGTGGATGGAACTGCAAAATGCGACCGGGCTTGGTTGGGATCCTATAACAAAAACTATGGATGCAGATGATGATTGGTGGAAGAATCACATAGCTGTAAGTTACCATTTTTTATACTTGCCTTTCCTTTGTGTTTGTTATTATGATCATCGGACTGATCTCTCTATTATATTCTTATTTGTAGATTCGTCCTGACCATGCAAAATTTAGGAATGGGCCACCTCCCAACTTGGAACAACAGGATGTTATGTTTAGGAAGGCACATGTCACAGGACAATCAGCTGCCATTGCAGGTCAGGAAGAAGGAAATGGCAATGAGGCTCCAATAATGCTTGATGATGATACCTCGCCTTCCAACAATGCAATAGCGAAACGCAAGCATGTAGAGAATGAAATGGGAATGGGGAAACGCAAGCATGTGGAGAAGGATTTTTTCTCGGCTTACAATAATGTACTGAACACAATTGTATCAAGGCACACTAAAGGAAGTTCTAGCAGTAAGGATGATCAGGTCCCAACTATGAAAGAGTTTTAGGAATGGTTCGAGATTGTGGAGTGAGTGAAGGAACTGCTATCATGTACACTGTTGGCAAGCTAGCTATGAACAGGGATCATAGAGAGGTGTTCGCAGCATTTGCAACAACTGTGGGGAGGCTCGATTGGCTCCAGAGGACACATGATGAGATGAACAAGTAGATGTATAATTGCTTTGTTGTCATTACAGAACTTGTGGCTACTATGTATCCGTTGGAGACTACTTGTTATTATTCTTTCTCTATTTTTGTCGAGACTATTTGTGATCATTGTAAAACATTTGCTGATTGTTGTGTGAAACATTTGATGATTGTTGTATGTCTAGTCATTATTTTGTGAAGCATTTGCTGATTGTCGCATGTCTAGTAATTATTTTGTGAAGCATTTGCTAATTTTGACATGTTCTAATTATTTTGTAGATGGATGGTGGTGGTGATGGTCGTGACTATGAACTAGAAAAGATACTGCAGTTGCTCGGAATGGTGCATGACCTTGCCGTGTTGGGATATTATGGTAATCTCTATAGTCAGAAGTAGTTGAATAAAGAACCTAGGAGGGTTCCGGAACAAACTGGTCTTGAATGGGTGAATGAACAACTTGGAAATAGGAAAAGATGCTACAAAATGTTTAGAATGTATCCTGATGTGTTTCATGCATTGCACAATCTTCTAGTTTCTAGCTATGGGTTAAAGTCAACTAGAGACATGTCATCTGTTGAATGCCTAGCTATGTTTTTATGGATGGTTGGAGGACCACAGTCATTTAGCCAAGTCGAGAACCATTTTTGTCGTTCAACTGAAACCATTCATAGGAAGTTTCACATGGTTTTGGATTGCTTGTACAAGTTGGGTAAGGATAACATAAAGCCAGTAGATCGAGAGTTTAAGGATGTGCATCCAAGACTTCAAGATGCACGCTTCTGGCCTCATTTCAAAGATGCCATTGGAGCCATAGATGGCTCGCACATTCCAGTTGAAGTACCTGCAGAAGAGGTGGTTAACCATACAAGAAGGCATGGTTACACATCATAGAATATTCTAGCGATATGTGACTTCGATTTGAGATTCACCTTTGTTGTTGTTGGATGGCCTGGTTCGGCGCATGATACACGCATTCTACAACGCTCCATTGAGAAGTATCCAATAGAGTTTCCGACCCCTCCTGGTGGTAATATTCTATATCTTTGTCTACATGGTACACACATAGTTACAAATGCATTGTTGTTGATGTTTGATTTTTTTCGTTCATGTGCAGATACATATTACCTTGTTGATTCTGGTTATCCAAATAGAAAAGGGTTCTTAGCTACTTACAAGCAGAAGACATACCACATACCAGATTTTCGTCGAGAAGGGAGACCAACAAATAGGGAAGATATTTTCAACTATCTACACTCATCGCTCTGGAATGCTATCTAGCGTGTTTTCGGTATCTTGAAAAACAAGTGGCGCATATTGAAGTATATTCCTTCTTACGGTCTGGTTACTTAGAAAAGAATTATTCTTGCTTGCATAGCACTTCACAATTTTATTAGAGACTCCAACTTACGCGACAAGCAGTTTGATCGGTGTGATGCAGATGAGACTACCTTCCTAAGGTGCAAAGGCAATCAGTAACATCAGTCGGTGATACTGCTCCGAGTGGACTACACACGGTAGACATGAACTCAACGCGTGATCGCATCGCTACTGCAATGTACAATGCTAGAAGAAGATGATCGATTTAATCGGTGTGGATGTATCTATATTCATTATGCGACTATATTTATTTGTTTAATGGTTGGATATGTATTTTGGACAAACCAATATGTGACATATGGTATGTAATATAAACATATGCGTTTATGCACTTCAATAATAAAGTTTACGTGTTATATTAATTATAGGGGCATTACAGACAATTTCTTAGCACACAACCAGACAGCCAGCCAAGTTGTCAAACAGTCAAACTCAGAAAAGTAGCTTTTCCTGCACATCAGCTTTCCCTGCAGCTGCACAGCCAGCCAGCCACAGCCCAAACAAACAGGCCCTAAAGCTTTGATCTTCGCATGCTTGATCTTGAGCACTGTGCATGGCATGATTCGGATCTCACTCCAGCCATGTGGAATTCTCAAGCAACTCGAGCAAGATCTGCAATCCTTCTCTCAAAAGGAATGGAGATTTTGACCAACGGCTCGGTTTTCCAGGTGGCATGGTTGGATGAAGGCAACCCAATGCTACCATTTTTGCTTGGAGCATTGTGCATGGTACTTGTGCAAGATTTGTATATTTTGGAGCCAGCAGCATGCTCACTATTTCAAACTAATCATTAATCAACCAAAGAGGCTAATGCTAACGCATGAGGCCTATCCTAGATTATCTTAAAGTTATTGATGTTAGATGTACTCCCTCTGTTTCAAAATATAAGATGTTTTAACTTTGTGAAGCAAATGTATCTAGACTACTTTTAGTACATAGGTTCATTTAGGTTTGGAGTGAATCTACAAATTAAAAGAAGTCTAGATACATTTTATTTACAAACCTAAAACATCTTATATTTTGAAACGGAGGGAGTATTTGGCTGTATTTCATCCATGTATACCGTATGTATGTATGTATGTATGTATGTATGTATGTATGTATGTATGTATGTATGTATGTATGTATGTATGTATGTATGTATGTATGTATGTATGTATATGGATACAATACTTTGTAAGACCTGGCTTTGTGCCTTGTATATTAACAACACATAACCGATGTGAACTTAAGCATTGTTCCGGTCATTAATTTGACATGGTATCAGAGCACCTCCTCGCATGACCTAGCTGCCGCCACTGCTCCTCTTGTTGTCACCGCCGCCACAATACCCTGCGCCGCTACCGCAGTACAACCCTACGATCACAGCCAACAACAAAATGAACACTCTGCCGCCGCCACTACTGAGCCTCCGCCTCAAACATATTAAAACCTCATCGTCGTCGCTGCTGTTCAAGGCGTTGTCGTCGCCCTGACCAATCTGGAACTTGCCATTGTCGTCGTTCTTCTACAACTCAAGATCTACACACCGTTGTCACTAGAATCCTAGATCTCGATCACCATGAGCTCTTCCACATCAAGCTCTGCCCTGGCTGCCGCCTTGGCTGTCCCTTCGAGTCAGCATCTGACGAGAGGCAACTTCCTCCTATGGAAGGCTCTCATCATCCCCGCGTTTCGAGGTGCAAACGTCATGGGGCTCCTCGATGGATTTGATTACGCATCGGCCAAAACAATTGAGACCGAGGAATCGGACAAGAAGAAGAACAAAGTCAAAAATCCTGCCTATGTGGCCTCGATCACTAGAGATCACCCAGTACTATGTTTTCTGCTGAATTCGCTGTCACCAGAAAATCCTATCGCACGTTCTTGGGATGGACACCACTGCTATCGCATGGACTGCTGTCAATGCATGTTTACATCTGCATCTCGCACCAAGGCGCAGCATCTTCGGGGTGAACTCAATGAAACCAAGAAACTCATGATGGCTGTTGACCAATATTTCACCAAGATGAAGGGATTCTCCTCTGAACTCTCGGCTTTGGGGAAACCGATCGAAGATGATGAGCTGCCTGGTTACCTTCTACATGGATTGGACAAGGTGGAATACAATTCCCTCGTCACTTCCGTGAATGGGAACCCAGGCACCTCTTTAGATGACTTCTATGAACAACTATGCTCATATGATATGCATATTGGCGTCGAGGAAAACGACTCGTTCATCTCTTCGGCTAACCTACCCCGTCGTGGTTCTGAACGTGGTCATCGCACATTTGGTCTCATGTCACCTCCCCGTGGTCACACACACCTCCTCCATGAGCCCGTAGCCCTGACCGTGGCTCTTACCATGCAGGGGGTGGTAGTGGCTACCGTGATGACCGCGGCAACTGGCACCGTGATGAGTGTCGTGGAGACGATGATCGTGACAACTGGCGACGTGATGAGCGTCGTGGAGACCGCCGCGATAGACATCGTGATGATGGCGGTGGAGACCGCTATGATCGCTCTGATGGTGGTGGTGGGCGACGCCCAGATCGTGTCCCCACTCCCTATGTCAACACCGACTGTCAGATATGTAAGAAACATGGCCACCCTGCAAGTGAGTGTTGGTGGCGTTACTCGGATGTCAAGAAAGAGAGATATGATGGAGATCGTGGCGAGAAGGGTGCAAACCTTGCATCCTATGGTGTTGACACAAACTGGTATCCTGGCACCGGTGCCACTAATCACATCACCAGCGAGTTTAAGAAGCTCCTAGTAGCCAACAAATACTATAGGCAAGACAGGGTTCACACTGCTGATGGCACATGTATGAGCATTAGTCATATTGGTAATTCAATATTGCGTACCCCTCATAGTCCTTTGATCTCAACAATATTCTTCATGTCCCTAATGCATCTAAAAATCTTTTATCTATTCATCATTTTACTATTGATAATAATGTCTTTATTGAGTTCCATACTTTCTTCTTTTTAATTAAGGATCAAGCAACTTGAAGAATCATGTTTAGAGGTCCCTGCCATGGTGGTATATATCCCTTGATGCCTACCTTTCATGAGACCTCCAAGAACGCATTTATCATAATAAAGCCATCATCCTCTACATTGCGTCTCCGTTTAGGACATCCCTCCTCGTTTGTGGTTTAACAAGTTCTTAGAAGAAATAAAATATCTTACACTCCAGAAAGAACTCTATATGTTTGTGAATCTTGTCATCTAGCCAAGAGTCACCGGTTACCATGCCCCATATCCTCTAGTGTCTCTACTGCTCCTCTGGAGCAAGTATTATCTGATGTATGGGGTCCTTCCCATCTTTCTGTGGGAAAACATGCATACTATATAAGATTTATTGATGATTTTAGCAAATTCACTTGGATTTATTTGCTTTAGAAGAGTTCTGATGTTTATCAAGTCTTTCTCAACTTTCAGCGGTATGTTGAGCGCAAGTTTGATAAGAAAATTTCACTATGCAAACTTGAAAGGATATAGATGTCGCCTAGAGGGGGGTGAATAGGCGATTAAAACTTTTCCTAGAGTGGCTCAACAAAGGCGGAATAAAACTAGTGTTTACTTTGTTAAGCACAACCTAGAACAACTAAGGTTCACCTATGTGCACCAACAACTTATGCTAAGCAATACAAGCAACAAAGTGATAGCAAGATATATATTACTTCAAGCACGAAGGCTATCACAATGTAAAGTGCATAAGTAAAGAGCTCGGGTATAGAGATAACCGAGGCACGCGGGGACACCGATATTTTACCGAGTTCCTCCCAACATGGAGTACGTCTCGTTTGGAGAGGGGGTGGTATTAAACCACCAACGCCACAAAAGTCCTCCCTTATTCTCCGCTGAATCTCACCCCAACGGGATAGATCCACACATCCACTATCGGTGCACTTGTCGGTGGCAACCGGAACCTCTCACAAGGTTGGGGCACTTCTCCATAACTTAATTGGAGGCTCCCAACAAACGCCACCAAGGCCTCAACAAACGCCACCAGGGCCACAATGCCACCATGGCCACAAAACCGTCTAGGGTTCCAAGAACCCAAGAGGGACAAGCTCCAATGAGTAACTCAAAACAAATCCTCCGAGGAGAACTCAAACCGATGCACCGAATGCAAATGGCAAGAACACCACAAAGGTGTTCAAATCCTTCTCTCCCAAATTCCACCAAAGATACAAAAGCTTATGGGGGAATAAGAGAGGAAGAACAATGGAGGAAATCCACAAAAGACTCCAAGATCTATATCCCAATATGTTCTCCTCACTTAGAGGAGAGATTGATTGGTGGGATTGTAGATCTAGATCTCCTCTTTCAAATCCCTCAAGAATATGCAAGAATCATCGGAGGGATTGAGAGAAAGCAAGCTCAAGAAGGTCAACAATGGAGGGGAAAACTTGCAAGAAGGGTTAAGGAACCATTGGGGAAGAAGGCCCCTTATATAGGTCCCTCCAAAATCCAACCGTTGCAGCCCAAAAACGCGATTCCCGGTACTACCGGACTTTTTCCCGGTACTACCGGACTTTCCCGGCACTACCGGACATTTCCTGGGGTTCCTGGGGCTCCAAACGCATTTTTTCTCTGTGCTCCCCGGTACCAAAATGCGGTACTACCGGATCCTGGTCCGGTACTACCGGTCATCACAGAACGAAAACAACCATAACTTTTGCATCCGGACTCCGATTTCGATGATCTTGGGCTCGTTTCGAAGAGGACAACAACCTCTACAAGATCATGCAAAGAAACATCATAGTCCATAAAGGGAGGATAGATCCAAATGATGAAGTAAAAAACCTTCTGCCGTGCTAGGTACTAAAATGCGGTACTACCGCTTTTTGGTACCTAGCCCGGCAGGGGCTTTTGGAAACTTGTCAAAAACCTTCTGTCGTGCTAGGTAATAAAATGCGGTACTACCGCATTTTGGTACCTAGGAGGGCAGTGGCATTTGGCAACTTGCCAAAACCTACTGCCGCGCCAGGTACTAAAATGTGGTACTACCGCATTTTGGTACCTAGGAAAATTCAAACCTCTATAACTTTTGATTGGTAACTCCGATCGACCCGATTCCAATTGCGTTGTAAAAAGGATGACATGGGCTACCCTATGAAAGGTGAAAATATTGGTTATCACCAAGTGAGAATGTATCATGTATAATAATGTAATATACCTCATTTGGTGAGAAACCAAAAAGCTGCCAAGATCAAAATCGCAACAAGATACAAACGGAAGATCTGATTTTGATGAACAAGAGCTTGTTATGGAGATTACCACAAGCTCTATATCCTCACATGGATAATACCAAATAACAACCAAATATGATGATGCAAATATGCAAAGTTTTGAGCTCTCTCCGAACGATGTGACCGAATTACTCATACGAGAGCCCCTCTTAATAGTACGGTTATCTATCCTAAACCCGGTCTCACACACACAACGTGAGACCGGCAAAAGGGAAAACCTATCAAGATTATACCTTTGCCTTGAGCATTTCACTTGAGCTCGATGTAGACGATCTTGCCCTTCTCAAGATTGAACGCCTTTCTTGATTCTTCATCATCGATCCATGATCACCGAGGATGGCAAGCCTCAAACATGAGATCTTCTATAGATGGCGCATTTTGAGCTTGCACATCACATCTTCTTCTCATTTCATCGACCTTGAAGCCAACACATGCTCCGAGCGATGCTAATGGACAATTCCTACAAGTATAACTTAATACACACATTAGTCCATAAAGATTGTCATTAATTACCAAAACCACACATGGGGGCCCACATGTTCTTTCAAAAGTGATTAGGAAGGCGAGTATGAAAAATTAAACAGTTTCTTTCAAAAAGTTGTCATCACTCACCATGTTTCTTGCCCCAATGCTCATCGACAAAATGGTTCTGCTATAAGAAAACACCACCACATAGTTAAAGTTGGTCTTGCATTACTTGCAAATGCTTCGATGCCACTAAAATTTTGGGATGAAGCTTTTCTTACTGCCACATTTCTTATAAACTTACTTCCCAGAAAAGTCCTAGGTTTTTACTCCCCTGGTGAACGTCTTCTTCATATTACACCCAACTATGATGCTCTTCAAACTTTTGGCTATGCCTGTTGGCCAAACCTTCACCCTTACAACAAACATAAGCTTGCTTTTCACTCCAAGCGGTGTGTGTTTTTGGGTATAGCCCTCTTCATAAAGGTGTCAAATGTCTAGATGTATCCACGGGACGAATTTATATCTCTGGTGATGTAGTCTTTGATAAGAACATATTCCATTTTGCCCCCTACATCCTAATGCCGGTGCCCTTCTCAAACAAGAAATATTGCTTCTTCCATCATCTACATCTTCTTCTCATGAGGGTGTACAAAATATTCATAACCATATGTCTCCTATTGTGCCTATTACTGATGTGCAGCAGGTGGAAGAAGTTCCAGAAAGAAATCCTAGTCAAAATGATGCTCACATTGATTCAGAAACTAATGTTGAAGCTCAGCCGCAAGATGACAAAATAGACACTGAAAGTGAGGATCATCCCTCCGAACATTCTCCTGCACGTCATGATCCCGACGCGCGCCTCCTCGAGGTGGATTCTCCCGCCTAGTCCCGTGTAGCATCGCCGTGTGCTAGACACAGTGCCCCTACTCAGCATGATCGCCACGTAGAGGCAGCGTGTGGTGGACACACGCCTGGTCGCTCATCTCCACCCATGAACGCCAGTGAGCAGGCTCCACCTGGCGCTACGGACAATGATGTGACCTTTCCTAGGTCCCCATCCCTTGCGTTGTTGTCGCCGCGGTCACTATCACCGGGATTTTCTATGGTCGGCGCTGGTGGGGAGAATTCTTCTACTGCAAGTACTGATTTGAGCCCCGGATCTTCTAATGAATCTTCTGATAATTCTTCATCGCCACTGCCACTAGTACAACCTGTTGTTGTGATACAGCCACAACCCATGGCTCCTCGCACCCGTCTTCAAAAAGGTATTTGCAATCCCAAACAGTACACTGACAGAACTGTTAGATATGGCATGATCTCTTCTACATGTGAACCATATACGCTTACAGAAGCTCCCAATGATCCCAACTGGCATCAAGCGATGGAAGAGGAATACAATGCATTGATTTGGAACAAGACTTGGCATCTTGTTCCTCCTAGTAGCAACAGAAATTTAATTGACTGCAAACGGGTATATCACATCAAGAAGAGAGCAGATGGTTCTATTGACATTGACAGATACAAGGCAGGGTTAGTTGCAAAAGGTTTTAAACAAAGGTATGAAATTAATTATGAGGATACTTTTAGTCTTGTGGTTAAGATTGCTACTATCAGAACTATTTTATCTCTGTCTGTTTCTCGTGGATGGAGCCTACAACAGCTAGATGTCAAGAACGCGTTTCTACATGGTGTTCTGGATAAGGAGGTCTATATGAAACAATCTATAGGTTTTGAAAATCCCCATGCTCCGCATTATATTTGTAAGCTTGAAAAGGCTATATATGGACTGAAACAAGCACCTAGAGGCTGGTATTCTAGGTTGAGTTCCAAGCTATGTGATCTTGGTTTTACACCTTCGAAGGCTGACACTACACTATTTCTCTATAACAGCTCGAGTATTGTCATTTATATGCTGATTTATATTGATGACATCATAGTAACAAATTCCTCTAATCATGCGATCACTATTCTGCTGAGAGACCTCAATGAGAATTTTGCCATTAAAGATCTAGATGATTTATTTATTTCTTGGTATTGGGGTAAAGAAAAATACAAAATGGTTTAATTCTGACACAAGAGAAATATGTTACTGAGTTACTTGATAAGGTTGGAATGCATGGGTGCAAATGTGCACCAACACCTTTGTCCTCTACAGAGCAACTATCTCTCACTGAGGGTACATCACTGGGTTCTGAACACAGTACTCAGTATCACATCATTGTTGGAGCTTTGCAGTATTTGACATTGACACGTTCAGACTTGTCCTACTCAGTGAACAAGGTTTGTCAGTATCCTCATGCTCCAACTATAGAACACTGGTATGATGTTAAACGTATACTCAGATATGTACAAGATACTTTGAAAATTGGAATCACCTTTATCAAATCTCTTTCCATATTTCTTAGCGCCTTTGCAGATGCAGACTGGACAGGTTCTCTTAATGATAGGCGATCCACGGGTGGTTTTGCTATATTTGTTGGACCAAATCTGGTCGCCTCGAGTGCTAGAAAACAAGCCACCGTGTCCAGGTCCAGTACTGAGGCTGAATATAAAGCATTAGCAAATACAACAGCTGAGCTAATTTGGGTTGAAGCTTTACTTTGTGAACTTAGAGTCAAGTTGAAAGAAAAACTATGTCTTCGGTGTGACAACCCGGGTGCTACCTATTTGTCTACAAATCCAATTTCTCATGCTCACACTAAACACATTGAAATAGATTAATGGTAGGCCCATCAAATAATGATAATACGTTAGATAAGAAAAGAGATTCCATTGATATTGATATTGAGAAAAGAGATTCCTTATCTAGAGATTCTAGACATTTGTTATCTGGGGAAGTTCACTAATGAACACAGAAAAGTGATTAACCTAATGAATATTCTTATATCCTTGGTTTGTTAGCGGTTCTTGATTTTGAAGCCCATTACCTTTGATTTACATATCCTTGGTTCTTAGTGCAAAAAATTTTGGTGTTGCTCAACATGATAGCTCAATGTGTTCATCTTAAGTTCTAGGACTATTGCATGGGTACTCAAAATGCAAACTATTTCGAACTGATGTCAGTTGCAGCATTTTGATCAAATATGAAATTCAAATGATTTAGAGAAAGAGTTGCTGGCAATTTACTAGATATTAAATTTGTTTCAAGCAAAGCTCTCCCAGTCAAAAAGTTAGAAGAGTTTCAGCGTAATTTCAAACTTTCTAAAAGTTTAGATTAAGGGGAAGTATTAGATATATTTGGTTGTATTTCATCCATATATACCGTATGTAACGCTCGGCTTTGTGCCTCATATATTAATACGTACCCGATGTGGACTCAAGCATCGTTCGGTCATTAATTTGACAATTGAGAAAGGTGTGAGTACTATTAGGGCGTCTCCAATGTTGATTTAAGCTTGGCCATAGGAAGCTTGAGGTCGACCATAAGAAGATTTAAACATTGTGGAGGTTGGTAGTAAAAAAATAAAGCTTAAGGTCGACCGCAGTGGTAAGGCCCGGCCATAAGAAATAAAAAACCAATTGTTTCTCTTTCTCTCCTCATTGTTCACGTCAGGCTCATGTCAGTTTCTGCAGCTGTTGGACAAATGAATGAAGAAATCAGTCAGGTGTGGGCTCCAGCTTAAGGCCTCGGTAGTCTTTAAACATTGCGAGGGATTCAGTCTACTATAGCACATGTAGTGGGGCCCAGCTTATGGTCCAAGTTAGAATTAAACATTGGAGACGCTCTTAGTCTGGTATACTACTTGACTGTTTCTGAACTAGTAGTATTTAATTATTAACTTTGAGAAGTCTACTAGCTAACCTTTTTCATCTCTGTCTGCTGATGATGGTAACGTAGCTTGCCTCTCCTCTGTGATTTGGTTCAAGTGCCATGCAGTCAAAATGGTCAAAAGTGAAAAAAAGAAAATAAACAATCGAATCTCTATATGTACAACGCACAATGATCTGGATTCTTGGAGCACCGTGCATGGGATGATTCAGATCTCACTCCCCTGCAAGCTTAGCTGCATTCCTTGTCTGAAAAGGGATGGAGATTTTGACGAGGAGCAGCTCGGTTCCCCAAGTGACATGGATGAACGCACAAGATTACTAGTGCTGCTTGGAGCATTGCGCAGGACTGGAATATTTGGAGCCACTCGGCAAGCAACATGTTCTCCCCATAATAAACTAATTCTGCCAGGAGGCTAATGCTATGTCCTAACCTATCATAAATAAAGTTGTTGACAAAAGGTCAGAGTACTACGTACTTGTTGTTAACTGGTTCTGAAACAGTGAACTCACTCAGTCACTCCAATTTTTCACTGTCTGAAAGTGCAACCATTTTCTTGCCTGTCGTCCCATGGTGATGGCCTACCATCTTCTGTCATTTGGTTCAAGTTGGCCAAACAGCCAAAATGGTCACAAAAGAAAGAAACAACTGGACTGACAAACAAGCAAAGGAAACGTAATAAAAATAAATAAAATCAAAAGGTCTCACAAGTACCTATGTACAAAAAAACAGAGTGAATTGGTTCTATCCCAAGAACCAAGGCACAAGAACAGACGAGAAAAATGTCCTAAACGGCGGTTTCTCCATCACGTATCTACAAAACTTTGCTTCTACAACGAGTGCTGCTGCTACACTCGCTCACTCTGCCTATTCAGAACTCAAGGTGCTGCTCGTAGTAGAGCTCGCTGAGTGGCGGCGACAGGATCTCCTCCTCCAGCATCTTGAGCACGGCGCTCATCGACGGCCGCTGCCCCGGGTCGGCGTCCGTGCACATCGCCGCGATGTCCAGGATCGCCTCCACAGCCTCCACCTCCACGTCGCCCGACCGCTCGTCCACGATCTCCTCCAGACGGTGCTCCCCTGTCAGCGTGTTCAGCTGCAACACCAAAGCAAAGTTCAGGCATTTTCTGCTTTGGTCTTTCAGTCTGTGTGATGGCTTTTGGAGCACTTACCCAGCCGACGATGTTGAGTCCCTTGTTGAGGAAGCAAGAGTCGGTAGGCCTCTTTCCGGTCACCAGCTCCAGCAGAAGCACTCCGAAGCTATACACGTCTGATTTCTCGGTTGAATGGCCATTTTGAAGGTATTCTGATAGTGAAGTGAAAGTAAAACTTCATTATTACTATGGATTGAAATAGTTCAGTACTTGGAGGTGTCTAAACTTGTGTCAATGCACATCTAACTAGGAATTACACATGGGGTAACACAAATGTTCCTATAAGCTTCACTAATACGGATTCAAAAAATTGAATAGTTCAGAACATGGAAGGTATGTAACGTGATGTACAATTTTCTACAGACAAAAGAGTTTTTTTTAAGGGGCTAATGTCAAAGGAGTTTATTTAGATAATGCTGTTTAAGGAGTAATACAGATATCCCTATGGCATATGTTAAAATGAACATAACATATTTTCCTCAAAACAATTAATGCAGAAATATTCATGTAACATGGTACAATGTCGACTAGCGTAGAGAGAAGAAAACAAGTACCTGGTGCAAGGTACCCAAATGTACCGGCCACAACAGTCGTGACATGGGTCTCACTGTCCACAAGCAGCCTCGCGAGGCCGAAATCAGAGACGCGGGGCTCCAGGAATCTGTCTAGAAGGATGTTGCTGGCTTTGATGTCCCTGTGGACGATCCCCGGCGAGCAGTCATGGTGCAGATACGCCAGCCCACGAGCAGAGCCCAGGGCAATCTTCATACGCGCGTTCCAGTTCAATGGCTGATCGTCCTGTGCGTCTCCTGCCATTGTAGGTAATAACTCGGCGCGGTAAGCATGTGATGACATTGCACCAGCAGCAGCATTAACAATCATGAAATAAACTATAAGGTGGGCCTAACCATGAAGATAGCCGTCCAAGCTGCCCAGCTCCATGAAATCGTAGATGAGCAGTTTGGCCGTGGAGAGCCTGCAGTATCCTCGCAGATTGACGAGGTTAATGTGCCTAATGCTGCCCAGGATCTCGAGCTCCTTCTCAAAAGTCTTGTCTCGTCTCTCTCGGGTGATGTCAATCCTCTTGACAGCGAATGCCGTGCCATCATCCATCACCATTTTGTACACCGTACCAAACCCGCCGCAACCAACCACGTCCTCTTCATCCAACAGCTCCAGCCTTCTGATGATCTCACTCGATGAATACGGAAGGTTCCACTGGTATGTCACAAGCTTTGCACCTAAAGTCATGCAGGACACAGAAGAGCATAACAACAATTAGCCTCTAGTCAGTGAGCCTGGACAAAGTTTATCAAGTAAATGTTGTCGGTCAATACCATCCGGGACAGTTGGCTTGTCCATTTTTACATAGTCCACACCGTTCTTCTTCCTGGACAGCAAGCATACCCATAGGAAACCCATTACCGCGATCAGCGCAACTGCCATGGTTGACATTGAACCGATCACAATGCCATTCAGAAAGTGCGAGGTTTTGTTGCTGCTGATCGGAGAAACGCCTGTTTGTTGAGCCAAAACCGTATGACAAAATCAGTTACATCAGGCACATTGAAATAAATAAAGCTGCTCCTGAAACTGGGAAGGTGGTGTCCAAATCAATGGGATGTAAGACTTGCCTGATGAGGAGAGGGGATCGGAATGCGGCAGCACCGCAGGAAACCCGAGGGTTCCACGGCAAGCTTTTTGGATGAGCAGCCCGCAAAGCTCGAGATTTCCGACGAAACTGCATTTGCCAGGCATCGTGTGAAGAAATGCACTAGAAAACCGCATTTCTAAATTTCTAGCACACACATTACTAAGTGATACAAACTATATATATCACTGGTTCATACTTGCAACAGAGAGCTATCTCATTCCCTCATCATGAGGAACGCTGACAAAAGAAATGGGGAGGTCAGAGTTAAGCTTACGAGCTGCTCTTGAAGGTTCCGAGGACGCCAACAGTTGGGATCTCTCCCGAGAAGAAGTTGGTAGACACATTCCTACAGAAAAATCACATATCAGCATTTCTGTCAATTCAAAGCCATAAGCAATGCCAAGAAGATAGGAGTACAGCAAGGAAAAAAAAAACTCACAAGAACCGCAGATGGGCCAGTCTCCCGATCGACGCCGGTATCGTGCCCCGCAGAAGGTTGCTGGACAAGTCTCTGCATCCACAACACACATCAGACCATTGGAGTATAAAAAACAGCGTAAGCAATGAGCCTAACTAGTCAAAGAGTCTTGTGAACTCCGAAGAACGTACAGGATGGTGAGGTGCTCTAGCTCGCCGACCTCGGGAGGGATGCCCCCTTGCAGGTAGTTTGCCCTCAGGTAACTGAACAGACAAAATCGAGTGAAGTGATATTAATAGAGCAGAGCATATAGTGGTAGTGGTAGGTAGTGAGTGGCATTACATTGCTCTGAGCTCGGTGCAGTTCTTGATCTCCGCGGGGATGGGGCCGTGCAGGCTGTTCTGGTGCAGAGCTCTGGAGGAATAAGAATGAAGGAGATATGAGAGCCTGCTGCATCCTGTTCTGAAATTAGAGGGCAGCAGACACCAAGTGCGAAGAAATCTTACAGTCTCTGCAGCTTACTGAGCTTCCCGATGCTGGGCGAGATGATGCCTCCGAGCTGCATGTACGGCAGATTTCTGGCACAAAAGAAAAAGACATTATATACCGACGGGCAAGGAATCCAAGAGCGCGTCGGGAACCGGGCCACAGGACAGTGAAAATGGGGGAAACGCTGATGAATCGAGAACGCGAGGTGGGGAATATCGGCCAAGCTAATCTTATCTGAAGAAGAACGCAGCAGAATGAGGAGGGGAAAGGGAAGGAGATGCAGGAGGAGCAGCAGCAAGTCGTACGTACATGGACTGGACCCTGAGGTCCGGGAAGGAGCAGGAGACCCCTTCCCAGCCGCAGGGATCGCCGTCCGCGGGCCTCCAGCTTCCCAGCCTCCCCGCCGTGGCGTTGAATGCTGTCTTGAGCTCCAGCAGCGCCTCCCCTGCAACCCAATCCGATAAATCAAGCAGAGCATGAGAAATCGGCGCGCGAGGGTTTGATTTCAGAGAGGGATTGATTGGCTGGCTGGAGCCGAAATGCGGGCGGTACTGACCGTCCGGGGTGAGCGCCACGGATGCTGTGGAGCAGAGGAGGAGGAGCGCCGTGGCGGCGACGGCGGCGAGGGCGGCGGCGGCCCCATTGCTGCTGCTGTGCTTGGCCATGGTCTGGGACTTTGGGAGGGGTTTGTTTGAAGTGAGTGAGCGAGCGAGCTTTGGGGGAGTGAGGTGTGGAGGAGAAGCCAGCTGCCTTTAATTATTTGCGCGCATGTGTGGGCTGACGGGGAGTCCCAGGCGGGTCACTGTACACCCGCTGACCTGCGGGTCCCGGTCGTGTCTGTGGTCCCGCCGCTCGGTCAGAGGCGCAGCAGATGTTTTGGTCCATGGGAGTGGACGCTTTCGAAAAAGGCAGGAGTGAACTACTACTACTACTAGTATGGAGGATTAGACAAAACAGTGACTGGAGCTGAAGCAGAGCAACTGGAAGGAAGGTCATATTGCTGTTAGTTGATAGTAGATGTGTCATTAGCGATCTTACAGTTACTAGTTCTTGACTTCTTGTTCATGAAACTGGCAAGCAAGAGAAAATGGACTTCAAATCGAATGGATTTAACTGAACTGAAGTTGCCATCACACTACCTACCTAGTACGAGTGCAGTATAATGAAGAAGCAACAAGCAGTGGCTGGTGAGTGAGTGTGTGTGTGTGTGTGTTTATGGGTCGTGTTGCAGGGATAGGGAACAGAGTCCAAATACTCTTGCCGTTGATGCTGGGAAATGGAATCGTGGGACGTGACTGATTTTCCGACGGTTGGCCACCACCGCCCGCTAGCACCAGCACGACACCGTCGACACGTCCTCCGTTTTGATCCAATGCAAGACTTGCTATTTGTTTGGACATAAAGCGTTTGTTCTGAAGGGAATCAAACTTTCTCAAGGTACAAAAACAAGTATTTGTGATACTAGAATATTTTTTTGCTTTTTTAATAAGGTATAGTTCAAATTCGAAGCTAATCTAGTAGTATGTCAGATCTGAAATGGAGAGCAAATGAGTAGGTATAGTTCACAAAGTCACCGAGGCTACGTCCTACGGTCCTAGAGAAACGGAGGCAAGCAGGACGAGTTCTTGTATCATCACAAAAAAAAACGTAACAAATTCTGGACTGACCGATGGACAGGAGACATGCCCTTCTGTGATAGAAATCCAAGGTTTTTTGAGAGACCTGTTAGATTGATCTCTAATGTGACAGAGTCTAACGGCAGCCTGCCACGTCTCTATCCGCGTCCTGATCGGAAGCGCCCAACCTTATCATGGTTGATGGGCCCTTGTCGCCGTGCTATATAAAAAGGTGAGGGACCGGCTGCACGCGCTACGAGGTTTGTCGCGGTGCCGCTCGCCCCACCGATATCCCTACCGATCTAGGGTTTTAGCGTGAGCCGACGGGAAGCGCCGCCACCACCGCACACCCACGCCGTAGCCCCTGTTTCCCATGGACGTTAGCAGCAGCGCCAACTCCGGCATCCCCTCTGGCCCGTGTTCATCGAGTCAGGGCGCAGGTGGTACCCCTCCTTCCTCTCTCTCTCTCCCTCGGATCTCCTAGATCCAATCCAATAGTGTCTACCGAGAGTAAAACTAGGGTCAACATTGGTATCATAGCATTTGGCTCGGTGTTTTTTCTTCGGTAGAAAAGCAAAAGAACAAAAGCAAACCCTAGATCTACAGTGCGCCTGCCTCACGGCCGCGTCGTTCCTCTCGATTTAGATGGGCATCCTATGGAGACATCTAAACAAAGAACCAACCCCTTCGGGGGCAAAGCAAATCCCCAGATCTAACCCCAAATCAAAAGATCGCCAGATCCCGCAAGAAAATCCCCATAGAAAACCCTAGATCCCGCAAGAGAGAAACCCAGATCCCGAAAGAGAATACCCCAGATCCCAAATCCGAAAAGTGCAAAGGGTCGTCGCCGTGCGCCGGCAGAGGGCGTCTCCACTACGCCGTTTGACGGTGGTGTGCCCACCCTCGGGTGGACACACCGCTGGCAAAGGGGGCAGGAGGACGTCGGCCTTCTCTCTCTCACTCACCATCGTCGATGGAGGGTGTGGGAAGGTGGAGTATGGGTAAGAGGAAAAGAAAGGGGAGAAGGGGAAGCGACGTAGGAGAGGGAGGGGCTCGCCGTCGGCGCCGTCGCCGGGCGGGGCGGCCACCTCGCCTCGCCAGCGCCGCCAGAGAGAGTGGAGCGGGAGGGGGCTCACGGGGGGAGTGGGGGGATGTCTAGGGTTAGAAGGGGCTATGGCGCCCAGGGGTTTTGTTCCGCCAAAAAGCGCTCCCAGCCGCAGGATCTAGGGTGCTGGGATGGATGGCCAGGATCGGCGCTGGCGCCAGGAGCGCTTTGGGCCAGCAGCAGCCAGCGTCTTGGTGAAGCCAAGTGGGCAGCGGTGGCGGGGGCAAGCAGCGGCCCAGCAAATGACAGCGGCGGAAGCCTGAGAGGCGCGTTAGATAGCAAAGAGGTCGCGCTTGGCCGTGGGCCAACGTGGGACACGCACAGTTCCAACAGTACAGCCAGTTTTTCCTGTTTTTATTTTACAGAAGCAGGTTTTAGCTGTTTTAGTTGTTTTTTTTTTCAGTTTTTTGAGCAATTTTCTGCATAGTTTTTCTACTCAAATTTATTCCAGTAAATTTTGATTAGAGAATTTAAAAAGTGGCAGTTGTGTGACTTCACTAGCACCAACAGCAATGATTTCCTTAGCACACCTATTGCTTCACCTGCTCCTGATGCTACCTTTTATGAAATTAAGTCTGCTTTATTGAATCTTGTGATGAGAGAGCAATTTTCTGGTGCTAGTTCTGATGATCCTGCTGCCCATCTTAATAGCTTGGTTGAACTTTGTGAGATGCAAAATTATAAGGATGTGGATGGAGATATTATTAAGCTCAATCTTTTTACTTCATCCTTGAGAGGAAAAGCTAAAGAATGGTTGCTTTCTTTGCCTAAAAATAGTATTGATTCTTGGACTAAGTGCAAAGATACTTTTATTGGAAAGTAATATCCGCATGCTAAGATTATATCTATGAGAAGTGATATTATGAAATTTAAACATCTTGATAGTGAACATGTTGCTCCAGCTTGGGAAAGAATGAAAATCCTTGGTTAAAAATTGCCCTACTCATGGCCTCACTACTTAAAAGATTATCCAGACTTTTTATGCAGGTTTGAACTTCTCCTCAAGAAATCTGTTGGATTCAGTTGCTGGAGGTACCTTTATGGGCCTCACTTTGGGTGCTGCAACAAGGCTCCTGGATAATATGATGGTTAACTACTCTGAATGGCATGTTGAGAGAGCTCCACATGGTAAGAAGGTAAATTATGTTGAGAAAACTTCCTCTTTGAGTGAAAAGATTGATGTTATTCTGGCTATGCTTGTTAATGGGAAAGCTCCTCTAGATCCTAATAGTGTTCCCCTAGCCTCTTTGGTTACTCAAGAAGAGCAAGTTGATGTGAAGTTCATTAGAAACTGTAGGGTTTCGTAGCATGGAAAACAACAAAAATTCTAACGCATACAAACAAACAAGCCAAGATCTATCTACTAGATTGTAGCAACGAGTCGATGGAATAACTCACCCTCGAAGATTCCAAAGTGTTTAACGAGAGCGGATTCTCGTGGGTGATGTAGTCGTACGCTTCCCGATCTCAAGATCGCGTAGACGATCCTTCAGCTGCGTTAAGCGGCGCTCCAGCTTGGTCACACGTTCGGTGCTCGACGAAGACCTTCCTCTCCCTTGTTACAAGAAAATGGAGGTTGTAGCACTCTCCTCGCAATTTCGACAAGACAACCGTGGTACCTAAGTAGAGGAGATCTCGAGGCCGCCTTAAGCCGGAGGCAGTATGGTGGACTATGAGAGAGCCCTTGGTGTTCTAGGGTTTAGACACACCAAGGAGGGGCTAGGCTGGCTAGGGTTTGACCTAGGCGGCCGAGATTCCCTGGCCGTGGCTATGGAGGCGGCTAGGGTTAGGGTTTAGAGGTAGGAACTTGTGTGCTAGGAGGCAGCCTGCCTCCCTTTATAGGTGGGAGGCACGGCCAAGGGAGGAGTCCTCCCAACTCGGATCCCAAGTGGGTCGGTGGAGGAGGACTCCTCAACTCGATTTCCCACTTCCCCTCCACTTCCCAAAATAGTCGTTTGACTTTTCAAATTGGCGTTTGACTTTTCAAACTAGGATTTGATTAAACCCTTTATTTTGTTCAGCGATGACACCTAGTACATGATGCAATCATTCCAACTTGGTATGACACATTCATGTACCCTTCCCCTTTGGAGTGTCGGACATTCCGGAACCTTCTAGAACATTCCCGATGAAAACACCGGAACCATTACCCAACTCCGAAACAGGACTTTCCTTATATGAATCTTATTCTCCGGACCATTCCGGATCTCCTCGAGATATCCCGGATCCCATCCGAGACTCCGAACAACATTTGGTCTCTTTCTCATCATTCCATAACTACTCAAACAACGTCGAATCCTTAAGTGTGTCTCCCTACGGTTCGTGAATTATGCGGACATGATCGAGACACTTCTCCGAACAATAACCAATAGAGGAATCTGGAAATTCATATGGCTCTACGATTACTTTGCGATCGAATGAACCACTTACATACGATACCAATTTCCCTTTGTCTCACGATAGTTTACTTATCCGAGGTTATGATCGTCGGTATCTCCGCATACCTAGTTCAACCTCGCATCGATAAGTACTCTTTTCTCGTTCCCGTGATATGTGATCCCATGTGAGCCAGTCACATGCTTGCAAGCTAATTGGATGACATTCCACCAAGAGGGCCCAGAGTATATCTATCTGTCATATGGATGGACAAATCCCACTCTTGATCCATGTGTCTCAACCAATACTTTCCGAACACTCAATGCCACCTTTATAGCCACCCGGTTACGGTGTGGTGTTTGATGTCATCAAAGCATCCATCCGGTAAAGGTGATATGCATGATCTCATGGTCGAAGGAATTAGGTTACTATGTATCAGAAAGCATATAGCAATTGAACTATTAAAATGACTAGATCTTTATGCTACGCTTATCTATAGGAGTATGTCCACCATATCATTTTCCTAACGATATGATCTTGTTGTTAATAACATCTCAATGTTCATGATAGGGAAACCACAATCATTTATTAACCAACAAGCTAGTATTATATAGAGGCTTTACCAGGGACTTCAATTTAAGTTTACAAATCACACAAGTATTAATGTTTCCTTGTTAATACTATTATAGCATGAATGTAAATATTTATCATAAACACAAAGATATAATAATAACTATACTTATTATTGCCTCTAGGGCATATCTCCAACAGTCTCCCACTTGCACTAGAGTCATCTAATCTAGATTACATGGTAATATACCGAACACCCATGGCAGTTTGGTGCTGGTCATGTTTTGCCCTCGGGAGAGGTTTAGTCAACGGATCCGCCACATTCAGATCTGTGTGTACTTTGCAAATCTTTATGTCCCCATCTTGGACATGTTCTCGAATAGCGTGAAAACGTAGCTTGATGTGCTTCAGCTTCTTGTGTGACCTTGGTTCTTGCGCATTGGCTATGGCGCCCATGTTATCACATAGATAGACATTGGGTCCAGTAGACTAGGAACCACACCCACTCTATAATTAACTCTTTCATCTATATCGCTTCTTGTGAAGCCTCAAGCACCATGTATTCTCGATTCATTGAAGATCTCGCCACAACGCTTTGCTTTGCACTCCTCCACTAAGCTGCACCATTCAAAATAAATACGTATCCAGATTGTGATTTAGAATCATCCGGATCGGTGTTCCAACTAGCATCGGTGTAACCATTAACAACGATTTGTTCATCACCTCCATAAGAAAGAACCATATCCTTCGTTCTTCTCAAGTACTTAAGGATGTTTTTGACCGCTGTCCAATGATCCACTCCTGGATCACTTTGATATATGCTAGTTAAACTAACAGCATATGCAATGTCGGGTCTAGTACATAGCATGGCATACATTAGAGATCCTATGGCTGAGGCATAGGGAGTCTTACTCATCCTTTCTATATCTTCTGCCGATGTCGGACTTTGAGTTTTACTCAAGGTCTTATTGGGCAACATGGGCAAGAACCCTTTCTTGCTATCTTCCATTCCAAACCTCTTTAGAACTTTGTCCAAATATGTACTTTGTGACAATGATATTAGGCGTCTCGATCTACCTCTATAAATCTTTATACCCAATATGTAAGCTGCTTCGCCAAGATCCTTCATTGAAAAACTATTATTCAAATATTCCTTGACACTATTAAGAAGGTCTACATCATTCCCAATCAACAATATGTCATCTACATATAGTATTAAGAATGCTACAGAGCTCCCACTCACTTTCTTGTAAATACAAGCTTCTCCATAAGTTTGTATAAAACCAAAACTTTGATCACCTTATCAAACGTTGATTCCAACTTCGGGATGCTTGCTTCAATCCATAGATGGACCGTTGAAGTTTGCATACCTTGTTAGCATCTTTAGGATCGACAAAACCTTTGGGTTGAATCATATACCCATCTTCATCAATGTCTGCATTGAGGAATCTTGTTTTGACATCCATCGCCATATCTCATAGTCATAATATGCGCGATTGCTAACATAATCCTCACAGACTTTAGCTTTGCTCTGGTGAGAAAGTCTCATCGTAGTCAACTCCTTGAATTTGTCGAAACCCTTTTGCGACAAGTCGAGCTTTATAAAGATAACATTACCATCAGCATCTGTTTTCTTCTTGAAAATCCATTTGTTCTCGACAGCCTTCCGGCCATCCGGTAAGTCCACCAAAGTCCATACTTGGTTTTCGTACATGGATCCAATCTCGGATTTCATGGCTTCTTGCCATTTATTGGAATCTGGGCTCAACATCGCTTCCTCATATGTCGCAGGGTCATCGGTGTTGTCCACCAACATGACACTCATAACGGGATCATACCAATCTGTAGTGGTAAGAGTTCTCGTTGACCTGCGAGGCTTTGTAGCAACTACAACCGAAGTTTCATGATCATCATCATTAGCTTCCTCTCTTATTGGTGCAGGCACCACAGGAACTTCTTCCGGTGTTGTGCTACTCGCAATTTCGAGAGAAGGTTCGACAACCTCGTCGAGTTCTACTTTCCTTCCAGTCACTTCTTTCGAGAGAAATTCCTTCTCTAGAAAGGATCCATTCTTGGCAACGAAGATTTTGCCCTCGGATCTATGATAGAAGGTATACCCAATAGTTTCCTTCGGGTATCCTATGAAGACGCATTTCTCCGCTTTGGGTTCAAGCTTGTCCGACTGTAACTTCTTTACATAGGCTTCACAACCCCAAACTTTAAGGAACGACAATTTAGGTTTCTTCCCAAACCATAATTCATCCGGTGTCGTTTCAACGAATTTAGATGGTGCCCTATTTAAAGTGAATGCGGTTGTTTCTAATGCATAACCCCAAAATGATAGTGGTAAATCTGTAAGTGACATCATAGAATGAACCATATCTAAGAGAGTTCGATTACGACATTCGGACACACCATTACGCTGTGGTGTTCCCGGCGGTGTCAATTGTGAAAGTATTTCGCATTTCTTCAAATGCTCGCCAAACTCGTAACTTAGATATTCACCTCCATGATCAGAACGTAGAAATTTAATCTTCTTGTTACGTTGATTCTCTACCTCACTTTGAAATTCCTTAAACTTCTCGAAAGTTTTGGACTTATGTTTCATGAAATAGATATACCCATATCTACTCAAATCATCCGTGAAGGTATGAATATAACGATAACCACCGCGCGATGCTACACTCATTGGACCACACACATCGGTATGTATGATTTCCAATAAGTCCGTAGCTCGCTCCATCATACCAGAAAATGGAGTCTTAGTCATTTGACCCATCAGACATGCTTCACATCTATCAAGTGATTCGAAATCAAGTGATTCGAGAAATCCATCGGAATGGAGTTTCTTCATACGCTTCACTCCAATGTGACCAAGACGACAGTGCCACATATAGGTCGAGTTATCGCTCGATTTCAAACGTTTAGCCTCAATGTTATTAATATGTGTATTTACACTATCGAGATTCAATAAGAATAGACCATCTACCAAAGGTGCATGTGCATAAAACATATTACTCATATAAATCGAACAACCATTATTCTCGGATTTAAACAAGTAACCGTCTCGCAATAAACAAGATCCCGATATAATATTCATGCTTAACGCAGGCACCAAATAACAATTATTTAAGTATAAAACTAATACCGATGGTAGATGAAGGGGTAGCATGCCGACCGTGATCACATCAACCTTTGATCCGTTTCCCACGCGCATCGTCACCTCGTTCTTCGCTAGCTTCCGTTTATTCTGCAGCACCTGTTTCGAGTTACAAATATGAGCAACCGAACTAGTATCAAATACCCAGGCACTACTACGAGTACTAGTGAGATACACATCAATAACATGTATATCGGATATACCTTTCTTCTTGATGTTGCCATTCTTCAAATCCGCCAAGTACTTTGGGCAATTCCGCTTCCAGTGACCTTCTCCCTTGCAAAAGCACTCGATGTCGGGCTTAGGTCCATACTGGTCTTCTTCGTCGTGCCGTAACTTTCTTACCACCCTTCTTGAAGTGTCCTTTTGCTTAGACTTGCCTTTCTTGAATTTGGTGGTCTTATTGACCATCAACACTTGGTGCTCTTTCTTGATCTCCACTTGCAGATTTCAACATAGCAAACAGTTCGCAACTGCTTGTTCATGTTTTGCATATTGTAGTTCATCACAAAGTTCTTGTAACTTGGTGGTAGTGATTGGAGGACACGGTAAATCCCAAAGCATTAGGAATCACTATACCCAAGCTTTGAAGTTTGTTTGTGTGCCCAGACATCTTAAGCACATGCTCACCGACTGCCCTCTTCCATCTTGCAGTTAAAGAACTTTTGAAGCCTCATAGCTCTCAATTGCGCGTGAGTCTCAAAGATCAATTTGAGATCACGGACAATATCATGTGGTCAATTCTCAAACCTTTTACAAGCTCCGATTCTAAACCATACAAGATAGCACAATCGTGAGATCGAGTCTTCCGAGCGAGGTAAACATTATTTACTTCGTCAAGATCGCCATTCTGATGGTCACCCAACGGTGCATCCAGCACATAGGTCAAATTACCAGCTGTAAGGACAATCCTCAAATTGCGGAACCAATCCGCGAAGTTGCTTCCATTGTTTCTCAACTTTTCTTTCTCTAGGAACGCATTAAAATTGATGGTAGGGGCTGCCATTGATCTACAACATATTTGCAATAGTTTAGACTAAGTTTATGACAAATTGAGTTCTAATTAATAGTTAAATTAATCTAGGTGAAATCCCACTCAAAACAACATCCCTCACATTGTTTTAGTGATCACACGAACCAAATCCACCACATCAACACCAATCATCACGATAGTTGATATGGTTTCAATGGCGAACAATCGACATGTTCATCATATCTACTATATGATTCATGCTTTACCTCTTGGTGATCCGTGTTCCGAGACCATGTCTGTACATGCTAGGCTCGTCAAGATCAAACCTTAGCTTCCGCATGAGCAAATCTGGCTTGCTCACGTTGTATACACTTGCGGAATCTAACACACCCGATCATCACGTGGTGCTTCGAAACAACAAGCTTTAGCAACGGTGCTAACTAAGGGTGAACACTTTATGACTTGAAATTCATGTGCATGAGGGATCATCTTATAATGCTACCGTCGTTAACTAAGCAATACAAGATGCATAAAGGATTAACATCACATGCAGTTCATAATATATGATATGATATGGCCTTTCTTATTTGTGCTTCCAATCTCCATCTTCAAGCACGAACATGATCTCCATCATCACCGGCATTGCATCAAGGTCAATGACGCTTCTCCATGGTTGTCGTCCACCGGCTTCAACTATTACAACTACTTTGAATAGACACGCGGGACTTAACATAAATTAAAGACAACCATATGGCTCCTGCCGGTTGCCAACTTACGATAAGGAACATTGCATACATCAAATATAATCACAATCATGGCCATATCACATCATCAGACACCCCGCAAAACAAAGTTAGACGCCTCTACTTTCTTTGCATGTTTTACGTGGTTTGGGGCTTTCAATAAATGTCGTTCTAACTTACGAACATGAACCACAACATTGATAATAGTATTGTTAATCACCCGTTGTAAATTGGATCTTAACTATGCTAGGAGAAACAGGCACCCGCAAAGCCACTTATGCAATACAAGTTGCATGTCAAGCGTGGAGCAAGTCTCATGAACGATGTCATGTAAGGTTAGCCCAGGCCGCTTCATCCCAACATCCCGCAAGATGCAAAGTACACAAAAAGCAATCGACAATAAAAGCATCAACGCCCATAATGACCATTGTGTTCTACTCGTGCAACAGATCTACATATAGACACGGCTCTCATACCACTGTAGGGTTTCGTAGCATGGAAAACAAAAATTTCTATCGCATACAAACAAACAAGCCAAGATCTATCTACTAGATTGTAGCAACGAGTCGATGGAATAACTCACCCTCGAAGATTCCAAAGTGTTTAACGAGAGCGGATTCTCGTGGGTGATGTAGTCGTACTCTTCCCGATCTCAAGATCGTGAGCGATCCTTCCGGCTGCGTTCAGCAGCTCCCTTGATCGGTCACACGTTCGGTACTCGACGAAGACCTTCCTCTCCCTTGTTCCAGCAGGCAACGGAGGTTGTAGCACTCTCCTCGCAATTCCAGCAGCACAACGGCGTGGTACCGGAAGTAGAGGGGAGATCTCGCAGGGCTTCGCCTTAAGCCGGAGCGAGTATGGTGGACTATGAGAGAACCCTCGGTGTTCTAGGGTTTAGACACACCAAGGATGGGGCTAGGCCGGTGGCTAGGGTTTGACCTAGGCGGCGGCGGCGAGATGCCCTAGGCCGGCGGCGGCTATGGAGGGCGGCGACGGCTAGGGTTAGGGTTTAGAGGTAGGGAACTTGTGTGCTAGGAGGGGCAGCCCTGCCCCTCCCTTTATAGGTGGGAGGCGCGTCCAAGGGGAGGGGAGTCCCTCCCCAACTGGGATACCAAGTGGGACGGCGGTGGAGGAGGGACTCCTCCCCAACTCGGTTTCCCACTTTCCCTCCACTTCCCAAAATAGCCGTTTGACTTTTCAAATTGGCGTTTGACTTTTCAAACTAGGATTTGATTAAACCCTTTATTTTGTTCAGCGATGACACCTAGTACATGATGCAATCATTCCAACTTGGTATGACACATTCATGTACCCTTCCCCTTCGGAGTGCCGGACATTCCGGAACCTTCTAGAACATTCCCGATGAAAACACCGGAACCATTCCCCAACTCCGAAACAGGACTTTCCTTATATGAATCTTATTCTCCGGACCATTCCGGATCTCCTCGTGATATCCCGGATCCCATCCGAGACTCCGAACAACATTCGGTCTCTTTCTCATCATTCCATAATTACTCAAACAACGTCGAATCCTTAAGTGTGTCTCCCTACGGTTCGTGAATTATGCGGACATGATCGAGACACTTCTCCGAACAATAACCAATAGAGGAATCTGGAAATTCATATGGCTCCCACATATTTCTACGATTACTTTGCGATCGAATGAACCACTTACATACGATACCAATTTCCCTTTGTCTCATGATAGTTTACTTATCCGAGGTTATGATCGTCGGTATCTCTGCATACCTAGTTCAACCTCGTTACTGATAAGTACTCTTTTCTCGTTCCCGTGATATGTGATCCCTTGTGAGCCAGTCACATGATTGCAAGCTAATTGGATGACATTCCACCGAGAGGGCCCAGAGTATATCTATCCGTCATATGGATGGACAAATCCCACTCTTGATCCATGTGTCTCAACCAATACTTTCCGGACACTCAATGCCACCTTTATAGCCACCCAGTTACAGTGTGGTGTTTGATGTCATCAAAGCATCCATCCGGTAAAGGTGATATGCATGATCTCATGGTCGAAGGAATTAGGTTACTATGTATCAGAAAGCATATAGCAATTGAACTATTAAAATGACTTGATATTTATGCTACGCTTATCTATAGGAGTATGTCCACCATATCATTCTCCTAACGATATGATCTTGTTGTTAATAACATCTCAATGTTCATGATAGGGAAACCACAATAATTTATTAACCAACAAGCTAGTATTGTATAGAGGCTTTACCAGGGACTTCAATTTAAGTTTACAAATCACACAAGTATTAATGTTTCCTTGTTAATACTATTATAGCATGAATGTTAACATTTATCATAAACACAAAGATATAATAATAACTATATTTATTATTGCCTCTAGGGCATGTCTCCAACAGAAACAACAATTTCAACAACAATATCTATAGGAATAATTTTGGTAGCAACAACAATTATAGGCCTTATCCTCCTAATAATGGCAATTCCTATGGAAGCTCTTACAATAATGCTACGGGTGCCCCCTCTAAACTTGAAGTCATGCTCAAAGACTTTATTCGTAAGCAAACCACTTTCAATAAGACTATAGAGGAAAAGCTTTTAACTGTTGAGAAAAATATATCCTCTTTGTCTGAAGCTTAGTCTTCCTTGGTTAATAAAATGGCTGCTAAACCTGAAACTATGGAAAACACCTTTGCTACTGCTCTTGCCATACAAGTTACTATTGATGAAAATGTTAGGCGGTTAGCTCAACTTCATGCTAAGTGGAAAAGGTAAGCTGAAATTGATAGAAACAATAGTGTGTGCACCATCACCACTAAACCACAAGTAGTCCATATTCCTACTCCTACTATGCCTAAGACTATTGAGCCCACTACTAGTGATGCCAAGTTTGACTTTGATATTGATGGTTGCAATATTTCTGAAGTGATTATGTTCTTGCAAAAGCTTGCTAGAAGTCCTGATGCTAGTGATATGCATGTTGCTTTCACCAAACACATTACAGATGCTCTTGTGAAAATTAAGGAAAAGAAGCTAAAACACAAAGCTTCTATTCCTAGAAAAGTAGAAGATAGTTGGGAACCCATTATTAATATACAAGTTAATTAATTTGATCTCAAAGCTTCATGTGATCTTGGTTCTAGTGTCTCTATTATGCCTAGGAAGATTTATGAAATGCTTGATTTACCACCTTTGGAAGATTGTTATTTGGATGTCCCACTCAATGATAATGCTAAGAAGAAACTCATAGGGAGTATTAATGATGTTCTCATCATGGTTAACAATGCTTATGTCCCTGTTGAATTCTATGTTTTGGATGTTGAATACACTGCTTCTTGTCCTATTACTTTGGGAAGACCTTTTCTTAGAACAGTTGGTGCCATCATTGATATGAAAGAAGGCACCATTAAATATCATTTTCCATCCAAGAAAGTTACTGAACACTTCCCTATGAGGAGAGAGAAGTTGCTTTTTGCTCCTCCTTTGAAAGCAAGATTTGATGTTAATGCTTCTTCATTTGAAAATACTTGATTCTTCTTGCTTCTTGTGCCTAACTTAAAGGCGTTAAATAAAATTACTTGTTGGGAGGTAACCCAAGAGTTTCCTTGAGTCTTGAAAGTTATTACTTTAGTAATGACCTCTCCTTATCCAAAAAAAATCACGAGGAGGCTCTGTAACTCGGATTGAGCTCAAAATTTACGAATAAATCCCCCAGTATGTTAGCTAACTTTCATTGGTTCAACACTTTTTGATTTAAGCAACAGAAGATGTTCCAAAAATCGGTTTCTACCTGCTGGTCTATTTTGACAGATTTCTGCCATTATTTGCATTTTCTTCTTATTGATTCATTTTTTAGTTCTCTTTAGGTGAATTGAGATTTTTGAAGGAGTTGCTACAGTAGCTTGTGTTTTTAGTGAAAAGCCTTGTTGTTCCAAAGCTTTTCCAGGGGTCTAAATCTTTTGAATACACTAATGTTGCTAATGAGGATTGTGTGAAGTTTTGTATGAAGGAAAAATTTCAGGTGTAAAGAGAGAATGATGCAATAAGATGAAAAATGGACAAAAGCTCAATCTTGGGGATGCCACCATGGTGTCTCCCCAAGAAATATCCAAGAGGTACAAGCATCAAAGCTTGAGGATGCCCAAGGCATCCCCTTATTCATCAATAAAAAGCTTAGGTCTGTCTAGACAATTCGTTTTTATTGGTTCATGCACAGTTGTGTTGTTCTTGGAGTGTCTTAGTTTTCATTTGATTTGCTTAGGTTGTTTAGTTTGCTTGAATAAAGTAGTTTGGACCCCCGTTCTCGTTGTGTTGTTTTGCAAATAAGTTTGCTTGGTGTTTGGAAAGGAGTAGTAAGTTCTTGCTTGAAGTGCAAGAGGATCTTGCATTTACTATGCCTTAGACTTTAGCATGACATGCTACGTGCTGTTTTAGCATTATGCTTAGTGATTATTGTTGTAGCATATCTTGTTCCAAACAATTGGGATTGCTTAGTGTGCCTTGAAGAAATTATGCGTTGTTTTAGCATGCAAAAGCATAGTATTGTGGTATTCTCCTTTGATGTTTTGCTTGGGTTGACTTGGCACATGATCACACCATGTTATGACTATGACAAGTCACCATTGGCCTCTATGATCATTTAGTCCTTGACTTGTAGTACCACTCTTTGCTTTTATTAGTATGCTTTGTTGCACTGCATGATTATGGCCATTATTGCTCTCTTAGTTGGTTGCTCCCAGTCTTTTGCTAGCCTCCACTTGTATGAGTAAGTTCTACTCATGCTTCCAACTCCCAAGAAACCAAGTTATTCCAAAGTGTCCACTATAAAATTCTATGCATGGTGTGTTACACCATTCCAAGTATATTCTTGTTTTCAGCTATCTTCCAATTAAAAACTATTTTGTTATGTGAAAACTTTGTTGTATATGCTTGCACTTATAAGTTGGAATTAGCAGAACCGCGCTATCACGGGGAACGTTTTCAACATTGCACTTGTACCTTGTTGTACTCAGTTGATATCATGTTCTTTTGTCTATGGATGTCACCGATGTGAAATAAAGAGAGAACTTGTAAGTCCATGGAGTTTGTATTCTGTGTTAGAGAAATGCATGGGATGCTAGCCTAAGCCATGCCTAATCATGGTGGAAACTTGCAGCATCACCATAATGAGATATCTATGAAGCATCCTCAATAAAAAGCTATGCATATGGTAAATAAAAAGATTGTTGAGATGCTCATTGTCTACTTGCATTGTCATTTTGGTGAGATGCTTATAGTGACAAGAACTTACCTGGACCCAAAGTTGAGTATGCATGAGGTGTGTCCCTCGTATTCAAGATACTTGAGATTGCCAACTTATACTTCATCAAGCATATACTCCAGCTTTGCCACTTTAACCTTAACCACTTCAAGATGCTTATGATAGGGCAATGAGGGCTGAAAGCTAACAAGTACCATAATTTTTGGAAGATCTTTTTTTGAAACTTGTAATCCCTGCTTCCTTTACAAAAAATGCCTTTCTTCCACCACTATTGAGTCTCCACCTTCTACCTTTAGGCACCATTAAGAGAGCATAGTTGTCATTCTGTGTGCAGTGTTCCAAAGCTTATTATTTGATGCATATTGAGATATTACTTGTTCTTGTGCTATTTATTTCTAGTCACCCTTGTGAACTTTGCAGGTGTCCTATGCATCTATATTGCTACTCTATGAGGGACAAGCTGATTGCCACTATGCTATGTTTTCTGCATGTGAAATAAACAAACATTTTTCAATGCATGTTATTCATGATCTTTGTTTGTAGCTTGCAATGTTGCATGCATAGTTACTATGTCCTATTGTTAGAACTCCATCTTGCATGCACATGTTTAGAGTTCTTGGATCCCGACTTTAAATGTTTGCAAATGGTTGGATCTTTATTGTGAGGGTGCATGTCACCTCAAAAATTATTCTGTTTATCACTTACCTACTCGAGGACGAGCAGGAGTTAAGCTTGGGGATGCTGATATGTTGGAAACGTATCTATAATTTTTGATGCTCCATGCTTGTTTAGTATCTACTTTGCTTTACTTTTCCACACTTCGAGGTGCTTTTTACATGTTTTTGGTACTAACCTATTAACAAGTTGCAACAGTGCCAGACGCCTATTTTCTGCTGTTTTTGGTTTCAGAAAAGTTAGTAAAGAAATATTCTCGGAATTGGACTGGAAAACGTCAAAGTAAATTACTTTCTGTGGGGAACAATTAGTCTAGAGGAGAGCCAGAGGGGCCAGCCAGGGGGGCCAGACCCACCCCAGCGCGCGGGTAGGCCCAGCCCCGTGCCTGGCTAGGGTTTGCCACCCCTGGTCGCCTCCTCGGTCTCCCCCTTCGCCTATAAGAAGCCCCTGATGCAGAAACCCTGGGTACCCGATAAAATATCCACAAAACCATCGTCCCTAGATCGGGGGGATCTGAAGTTCTTCCCGGCACCTTGCCAGAGGGGAGATCATCCTAGAGGCTTCTCTCCGGTATGATGCGTGAGTAGTTCCACCTTCGACTATGGGTCCATGTAGTAGCTAGATGGTTGTATCTCCTCCTTTGTGCTTTCATGTATAGATATTGTGAGCTCATTCATGATCAAGATCTATTCTATTTGTAATCATGCATGTTGTGTTTGCGGGGATCCGATGGATATTAAGATTATTATGTTGGTTTGATTAATGGTTTTGTCTTTATGATTCTATCATGTCTGTGTTGTTTGTGATCTTGCATGATCTTCATTGTTAGTACCTATCTTAGCCAAGTAGTTGCTAGTGACTCCAAGAGGGGGTATTTATGCTCGATAGTGGGTTCATGCCTCTAGTTTCCAAGGGAAGTGACAGAAATCTCTTCGGTTGTAGATGTGATGTTGCCACTAGGGAGAAAACAACGGTCTCTTGTTCATGGAACATGTGGACTGTTTACCTTATACACTTTGCTTAAAGCAGTTGTCTGTTGCTTACAACTTAATACTGGAGGGGGTTCGGATGATAACCTGAAGGTGGACTTCTAGTCATAGATGCAGTTGGATGGCGGTCTATATATATTGTTGTATTGCCCAATCGAATCTCATAGGATCTTTCTGACTAGTAATTGCATTGTTATGCCTTGCTCAGTTCCTGTCAATTGCCTTGCTGTAATTTGTTTACCCTTCATGTCATGTTGTTTATCTAAGGAGAGCACCTCTAGTGAACTATGGACCCCAGTCCAATCTTTACCATTGATACATCTTCCACTGTTACTTGTTTACTTGCTGCAAACCTTTGCCTTCCACACCATACGTTTAATCCTTTGTTACAGCAAACTGGTGAGCTTGACAACCTCACTGATTCGTTGGGGCAAAGTCTTGAGTTTGTGTTGTGCAGGTCTCCGCGTTGCTTGCAACACCTGTGTGACGTTTTCTTCCTCCTACTGGTTCGATAACCTTGGTTTCTTACTGAGGGAAACTTGCTGCCGTACTGTTTCATGCCTTGCTCTTGGGGTTTCCAATGAAGCGTCCCACGACAAGTGTTGGGCGCCATCATACAGCAACACTAGAAATCATCCACACTGATATTTGTGGACCGTTTCCTGTGAAAAGTTTGGATGGTTATGATTCGTTCATAACATTCACAGATGATTATTCCCGATATGGTTACATTTATCCAATTAAATAAAGATCTGAAGCATTGGATAAATTTAAATTTTTCAAGGCTGAAGTTGAAAATTAGCATGATAAAAGAATTGAGATAGTCCGGTCCAACCGTGGGAGGGGAGTACTACGGTCGGCACACTCGATATGGTCAAGTACATGGACCTTTTGCAAGGTTCTTACAGGAAAATGGAATAGTCGCCCAGTATTCTATGTCGGGCGAATCTTAGTAGAATGGAGTAGCTGAAAGGCGTAACCGTACCCTCATGGATATGGTGCGCAACATGATGATCTATTCCACCCTCCCATTGTGATTATGGATGGAGGCGCTTAAAACCGCCATTCACATTCTCAACAGAGTACCAAGTAAGTCGGTGCCCAAAACACCGTACGAGTTGTGGACAGGCAGAGTTCCCTCTCTGCGCCACTTGAGGGTCTAGGGGGGCCCAGCTGAGGCAAAAGTTTTTAATCCAAACATTGCAAAGTTAGACCCCAAAACAGTGTCTTGCCACTTCATTGGCTATCCAGATAGATCAAAAGGTTATCGTTTCTACTATCCTGATAAATACAAAAAGTTTGTAGAAACGATACATGCGGTCTTCTTAGAGGACGAATTGATGAGGGGGAGCACGGTAGCTCGGAAAATCGATCTTGAGGAGAAGAGGGTGCATGCACCTAATTCGATGACTTAGGAGCTATTTTTCTCGCTACCTGTTGTGTCACCATTGAAAACCCCTGAGGTTGTGGTGCCGGCACCTGTTGTGACTCCACATGTGACAACAATGGGAGAAGGTCCGGAACCTGTCCGTCAGGAGCCGCCTGAACCCACTGTTGAGCACGAAAGGGAGCTTAACGATCGACAAATGTGGCGAAATGAGCAAGAGTCTGACGAACTCAGAAGGTCTAAAAGAGAAATAAGACCAACCATTTCTAAATAAATTTACAAAGTTTATAACACATAAACAGTTCATATGGAGGGTGATCCCACCTCATATGAAGAAGCCATGAGAAGCCCTCACTCAGCCAAGTGGGTGGAGGCAATGGAAGATGAAATGAAATCAATGAGTTCCAACAATGTTTGGGACTTAGAAGAAATTCCTAAAGAAGCCAAAACAGTAGGATGCAAATGGGTCTACAAAACAAATTATGACTCCAATGGGAATATAGAAAAGTACAAAGCTAGACTTGTGGCAAAAGGCTTTATGCAAAGAGAAGGGGTAGATTACAATGAGACTTTTTCTCGGGTCTCATGTAAGGATTCCTTCAGAATCATAATGGCACTAGTTGCACATTTTGATTTAGAGTTGCATCAAATGGATGTTAAGACGGCATTTCTAAATGGAGATTTAGAAGAAAATGTTTACATGAAACGACCCAAGGGTTTTTTTCATGGAGGGGAAGGAACATCTGGGATGCCGCCTAAAGAAATCCATTTATGTGTTAAATCAAGCCTCTAGACAGTGGTATTTAAAGTTCAATGATACAATAAAAAGATTTGGATTTAAAGAGAATGTTGAGGACAACTGCATTTATGCAAAGTTTAAAAGTGGGAAATATATTTTCCTGATTCTGTATGTGGATGATATCTTGCTTTCTAGCAGCGATGTCAGTCTACTACTAGAAACAAAGAAGTTCTTGTCTTCAAATTTTGGCCTGAGAGATCTTGGTGAAGCTTCTTATGTTCTGGGCATAGAAATTCACCGAGATAGAAAGAATGGAGTGTTAGGACTGTCGTAGAAGGCATATTGTGAAAAGATTTTAAAGAAATACAATATGCATGCGAGTAATGCCACACCTGCTCCCATAGTTAAGGGCGATAGTTTTGGAAAATTTCAATGTCCAAAGAACCAATATGAGATCGATCAAATGAAGTTAGTACCATATGCTTCGGCCGTTGGAAGCTTACAGTATGCACAAGTGTGCACTCGCGCTGGCTTAGCTTTTATCACCAAGGTACTTGGTAGATATCAAGAGAATCCAGACATAGAGCACTGGAAAATGGTAAAGAAAGTTTTGCGTTATATGCAAGGCACAAAAGGCCTCATGCTAACATATAAAAGACCTGATTCCCTAGAAATAAGAGGGTATTCAGATGCAAATTTTGCGGGAGATAAAGATGATAAAAAGTCCACGACAGGATATGTTTTTACTCTCGCGGGAGGTGCTATTTCGTGGAGAAGCGCCAAACAGTCAATAGTTGCATCATCTACGATGTATGCAGAATTTATAGCATGTTATGAGGCCATGGGATAGGCGTTATGGTTAAAGAAATTTCTACCCAACTTGAGAGTAGCAGACTGCATTAGCAGGCCACTAGAGATGTACTGTGATAATGAGCTCGCAGTATTCTATGCTCACAACAACAAGTCGAGTAATGCTACAAAGTCAATAGATATAAAGTATTATATTGTGAAGGACAAAGTCCAGGATCAAACTATAAGTCTCGAGCATATAAGGACAAAGGATATGCTTGCGGATCCGCTAACAAAAGGCTTACCACCCAATGTGTTCAAGGAACACAGAGCCGACATGGGATTAATGGAAAGCCTATGATTCCTGGACCCCCTCAGGGCACGGTAAGAATCTAATCCCGGTAGTTTCCAGCCGTTTCATGCAAGTTCCTGGCAGTTTTGGTAGTGTCGATGAAAAAATAAGCGTCGGTGCGTGAGCATATAGCCAACAAATTTGGCTAGGAAGCGTCCGACGCTTGCTACACATGGTAACTAACTTTTTAAGCGTCCTAGATAAGAGGTCAGCATAGTACATGCCCTCATGCATGTGTGCCAAGCAATCTAGAGCTAAAGCTGACATATCCTTTTTCTTTTGAACAGGTGAGGCCCGAAGGTCCTGGAAGCTTTATAGAAGGACAAAGCGGCGGGTATAATTTGCGTTGAGGCCCATGATAAACCAGAGAAACAAAGATAAGGCATCGGGTTTTACAAAAAGTATCCTGGAGCAAAGAAATTCTAAGCAATCTAGCCCCTCATCCTCTCCAATGGAACTGGTCGACCGCCGAAGCCGGGCACCTACGCCGCCACCGGGGAACAAGCAAATTTGGGCGTCTTCGATGATGGTTACCAACCCAGGTTCAATTAAGATCCTCCAAGATGGCATCGTGGCCTGGAGGAAGAAGAAACACCAATCGCGCTCATGCGAGTAGTGACTCCAATCGCCATGTATAGAGTCAGTCCTATGCTGCCGCTTGGGAGCTCCAGAAACAGCGTCATGTGTGCTCTGCTGCACGCCCATGCTCCGCCAAAGATCAGTAGGACCCGCTGCCGAACTCCTCCCCTCTCCCTATCTGTCCCCATGGCCACAAGGAAGAAGGAAGTAGGAGACGCCAGCATCATCTCGGATCGCGAAGAGAACGTCGTAGAGTCATCCTCTATACATGCATCTTGGACCGCCATGCCGAACTTGTCGTGGTGGTGGCACGGCAGATGCCATGGGTAGGCTTAAGTTGGGGTCCGGATGGGTGCTTGTGGTCACCAGGGAGGGAGTGCACGGTCGAGCCATGCACGAAGAACAAGAAGAACTCTCCAGACTTGGCAATTCGATTGATACCCCAAAAATTCCAAGTGCTCCTTGAGCTGTTTAGGTTTGAGTACACATCACTAGTTCCCTACTTCGTCCAACCTCCTTCTACTACAGCTATGCCCTCCCTTATATAGGCAGTGCTAGCTAGCTAATACCCCTTTGGGTTCTAGGGTTTACTGTTTGGATCTTGGTCCCTACAATATGGGTCGGGTTATGGGCTTGCCCTAAGCCCAGTGGCCCGGTCCATAAATCTTGACAGCTAACGGTCTTCTGGTACGCTGCTTCTTGTTCTTTTTGGCGTCACGCTGTTACTTTGTACGTCAGCGCGCGCTTTGGGCGTCACCCGACTCCTTTTGTGTCACCCGGCGTCGCCCTTCTCTTTTGACCATGCTCTACCATGGTCCCTCACGAACCTTACTCGGAAAGGCGCCACGCGTCCTCCTTGACTCGGCCCTTCCTCGGTTGACTCGGCTTGTTGGTTCATGCAAGGGTTACAACTTTGTCCTATGCGGGCCGACATAGTTTGTATGTCGGCTTTCATGCTTATCTTACCCGGCCAGGTTATTTCTTTACTCGGAGCCAACCCAGTTGTGCTATGTTTCCCCTCTCGTGACCCTACCGGGGGTTATCCCCCCGATATTAGTCCCCGAAGCTGGTGAGGTCTAGCAGTTCAAGATGTTAGGCGTCTCCAGGTTCCTTTTGTGTGAATGAAACTTAGTTTTTGTCTTTATCTGTTGCAATCTCGCACCTTGCCGGGTTAGTCTGACAATTCCGGGTCAATTCTTTGACTTCTTAGCTCATTCTTGCCTCGAGCCAAGTTACTTTGGCCAATTCCGAGTCATTTTCGGCGCCCTTTAGTCACTAACAGTTGGTAATAATGATTACTTGCCTCAATTTTTGTTCCAAGCTCTGGCAGCACAGTGACGGCCGCACAGTTATTCCCCGTCACTGTGGCAGTCCCATCAACCTGCGCCTCTTGTCCTTCTAGCCGTGACGTGGCACAGGATTTTTCGTGTATCCTTGGTTATGTGGCGCTCGCTGACTGGCTCTCCCGGCCTGGTACACGGCCACACGCTGGCCGCACGGCACAATTAGATCCCATGACAGGGTTTTTTACTGCCCTTAAGTAGGGGTTGGGGGTTTCCACTTCCCCCACGTTCGTTCAGTTTTCCCATTGCCTTTCTTCTTCCTCGCGCCTGCAAAATCGAATTGCCTCCTTTGCGGTTCCTTCTTCCTCTTGTTCTTGTGCTGCGATTTACCCTCTCCTCTTTCCATTCCAGCACGGGTCCTCGTTGTTCCAAGTCTCTCCTTTCCGTGGAGGAGACAGACTCTGCCGATCTCATGGATGCTCGCGGCAGCGCGGATGGTGCTGAGGAGCAGGAGATTCTCGCCGGCGAGCGCGGCGGCTGGGAAGGCTCGGAGGTCTCCGCCGAAGAGGTGGAGTGGCTCCGCTCCACCAGACGCATCCCACTGCAAGTGGATTGCCGTCTCCCCTCCGGTGAGATTTCTCCCAAACCTCAAGCTGGAGAGCGGGTGGTTTTCCTTTCCCACTTTGAATGTGGTTTCGCTCTTCCTGTGAGCACTTTCTTTTCTTCATTTCTTTCTACCTTCCATCTGCAAACCCACCATCTTCCTGCCAATGCGATTGGCTCTCTTTCTTGTTTCATCTCTGCCTGCGAGGCCTATCTTGGAATTTGGCCCACAATTCCTTTGTGGGCCAAATATTTTGGCTTTAAGGTTCAGTTGGTTCCACATCCTGGTGCTCCTCGTTCCGAGGAGAGGCCGACCCGGTGCGGTGCTGCTAGCATCACGCCCAGGAGGGATTCTATCTTTCCTCGGGTCACTGGCATTGACTCCTGCAAGAAATGGCATAGAACCTTTTTCTATGTCAAAAACAGCGGGTCCACTGATAACATCCGGCTTCCTCCTTTCTCGGATGAGGTCCCGAGCAAGAAGTACTGGCAGCTTGACCCGCGCGACCAAGACGCTGCGGTAAACGAGGCTAACGCAATCTTGGAAAGGTTGCTATCACCGGACGATAACTTTCATCTCGCCGACTACGACCTCATGTGCACCTTCATCTCACGCCGGGTAAGCCCCATCCAAGCCAGGAGCCACAAGACGTGCTTCATGAGCGGGTCGCATGATCCCACTCGGCATTCCACTAAGGATCTCACCCATGATTCCATTGCCCGCCGGGTAAGCTCAATCTTTAAATTGAACTTGGTGGATGATTGGGCTTGGAGTTGCCCACCGTTTAGTCGGGTCAGGCCTGTACCCTGGGTAAGATTTCCAAATTACTTTCTTGCCGAGTAGGATTTAGCTCTTTTGCCACTCTTAGTTTAGTTTTTAGTTTCTCATTATGTTTGTCCTTCGCAGAATCTCCTTCACCAGGTTGATGACAGTACTGTCCCTCCTGCCGGCTATAACAGGGATCACTCTGACTCGGATGAGTTCGAGTATGACCTAGAGTGCTTCATGCCGATCCCGCACACTGCGGCTGCTTCGGCTTCGGGTAAGAGTTAATTTTGCAATCCCTTACAAGATTGGTCTGACGATGATGAGGATGATGATTGTACGCTTTTGGAGGTATATGCCTTGTGAGCTTAATTTCTTTGCTTATCCGAGTAAGCCCGTTATTTACTTATGCAGCTGGCCAGGTACATGACACTCCTCCTCTCGCCGTGGGTGGAGTTGGCAAGATCCCTGTCGCTAAGACGAAGCGACGCGGAACCTTCTCCAGCACTCAGCCGGCCAAGAAGAACAAGCCCACTCCGGGAGCTCCTGCTGCCTCTGCCGCTGCCAGCCTGGGTGAGACTCGCCAAGCTCCTGGGCGCCGAGTCACACGCCGAGTCGCCCACGACCCGGTTGTCACCGGGTAAGTTTTTGCACTTTGCCTTCTCCGTTCTTTTCTTTTTTCATCACTTTTGTTCTCTTATATATGTCTTGTTGTTTTCAGTGTTGCACCCTTGACGGCGAATCAGGCTGCTTCTAGCATTGCCTCGCCTCTTAGGCCCGCGCCTCCTCTAGCTGACTCGGCGGCGCTGAGTCCCGTCCGGGTTGAGGATCGCACTATTGAGGCTCACGCTTCTCAGTGTCAGTCAGACCCGGTGGGTCATTCGGCTAGCGCCCCTGACGCTGGCCAGAAAAAACTTCCTGATCTTGGTGCTCGCGAGTCTGGTGCCGAGAAACCCTCTGCCACCAGTTCCTCTGGCATCAGCCCTCAAGCTGATGTGAATGAACAACTTCCTGATCTTGGAGCCAGCAAAACTACTGAGCCCAGACAGGGGGCTCCACGTTCTTCTCCAAATCCTTCTGCTCGCTCTCCAATTCTGTCAAAGGGCCAGACCCAGCCTAAGGCTTCTGGCTCTACTCGCCCCTCATCTGGCAAATCCACCTCTTCCAAGCAAACAACTCTAGTCTGCGCTCCGGGTTCTGCTCCTCAGATCCGGCCTCCGGCATCGACGAAAAAGTTCACTTCAACAGGTAAGGGGGAAAAATCCATGGCTGTCGGGTCAGGTGACGACTCCAGGGCTGTTACCCTCCATACTTCTGCGCTGCGACCCGTGCCACTATGGGAACCGCCCTGAAAACGGGTCGAGTTATCACTCGGATGCTCAGTGGCAAGAGCCTTGGTTCGGGTGAGCCTTACGCCGTGGCATGGAATGCAGCAGGCGAGCAGGAGGTCAGCACTCATGCCGGCAAGAAGCTGAAGCTGGGCCCCAAGGCCGACTCCGACATTACCCAGCAGGCCATTGCTTTGATGGCCCACGCTGACGAGGTGAATGAGGTAAATTAACTTCTTACTCTTTTGTATCATTGAGTATTTCCTTTATACATATCACCTAGTCCCCGAGGTTACAGTCGAGTAAGAAACTTACTCGGCTGTAAGATCTTCAATATTCACTTAGCCTTTAAATCCTTTACTCCAAGCTTGTATGTTAGAACTTCGATCCCTAGTCCTCGAGGTTACTACCGAGTAAGGAACTTACTCGGCTGTAAGCTCTTAAGCTCTTTGATTCTTTGTGCCAAACTCATGTTAGAGCTTTAATCCCTAGCCCTCGAGGTTACTACCGAGTAAGGAACTTACTCGGTTGTAAGCTCTTAAGCTCTTTGATTCCTTTATGCCGAACTCATGTTAGAGCTTCAATCCATATCCCTCGAGGTTACTGCCGAGTAAGGAACTTAGTCGGCTGTAAACTCTTAAGCTTTTTTATTCGGCAGGTCGCCTGACTTGAATCTTCGTTATTGTCTATCGTCTTTGATTAGCTCACGCATAACGAGCGCACCAAGGTGCACCAAGATCTCGTCCTGGCGCATCGCAAGCTCAAACTTGCGTACGAGAAGCTACAGACTGACACCCACGGCCAAGGTAACATCTTTGATCTTCCTCTTTTTCTATTTCGGTGTAATTTTCCTTGGTTTATCTTCTCATTTTTTTCTCTCGCTCTTGTTCCATAGCCACTGCTCAGTCTACCATCAACGATCTTCACTCGCAAATAAGCGAGGCCGAGAGTAAATTTCTTGCCTTCCTAAGCCAATAGCTAAATTTTTTCTGTTGGTACTGACAAACATTTGTTCTGAATAAGCAGAGAAGCACCAAGCCAAACTCCAGAAGGAGCGCGATGAGGTGACTCGGCTGAAGAAACTAATGCCCGAGACGGATCTAAAGCACTTGGCCGAGGTGAAAGGGTTGAAGGAAGAGCTTGCCGAGAAGAGCGAGCAACAGGCTGCCAGCGCCGAGAAGACCAAGAGGTTGCTCGACGAGGCCGAGTCATTGGTCGAGTCGGCAAACCTGAACTTTGACGCCCTTCAAGCCAAGACCAAGACTTGGCATAGCAAGCTCGCCGCCATCAACTTCTTTCTCGGTAGTGAGTTCTTACTCTTTATGCATTGTCCAAGTCCTTCTCGATTTCTTCAATACGCCCTTGTTATTTGCTAACTTTCTCTTTTTGCTTGCAGAGAATTTTCCTGAGGCCAACATGTTTGCCATCCGAGCCATGAAGAAAGTGAGAGCCGAGGCTGGTGCTCCTGCTGACGGTGAGGTGTCTATGGAAGAGCTCCTCGCAGCGGTGTCTGAACGGGTCAAGACCCTCAGATCTTGCGGTGTGTACTTGCTTAAGTCGGCTATCCATGCGTTTCGCATGCCCTGTCCGGATGAATACCCGCCCGAACTCATCAAGCCACTCGCCGACAGATTACTCCTTACTGAAGACCGGTTGGATCAATGGCGTGAGTCGGCCGGCCGAGCTACAGCGGACAAGGCTCTCTCCTTCGTGCTTTCATGGTACGAGGACATCAACCTCTATGTTCTTGCCCGCATAAGGGGTGATGGCAAATGGCTGAACGACCCGGAGTTGATCAAGAAGCGCCAGGAGCGAGCTTATGCCATGATCGAGTACACCATGGTGCATGCTTGGTGTGAAGGGCCCATCTTCCTCGACCTTGGCGACCCGCTCGTCGAAGTTGCTACTGAAGAGGGTGGCGACAGCGAGGCAACCGTGTCAGATGATCCATATGACCCGACCATAGATGCCCCTCACCCGGCCGATGCTCCAAGCGCTACTCCTGGCTCCGAGAGTGCTCCTCCGAGTTCTTCTGCTCCTTAGGCCAACAAATACTCGAACTTTTATTAGATTCCCGGTATGCCGGGTACAGATGTAACATACATTGCACTTGAAGTTTGACTATGTGCCTTTTGATAGGCTTTATGTGTTTGCTTTATGCTCTAAGTGCGAATCATTCAAGGGCAAGTCCCCGAGTTTCATTTTGTTGTGTCACCTTTCCTTGCCTCTGGCCCTTATCTACCTTTTTCGGTGTTCGACATTAGGGTCTCAAAGTACGAAGGATATAGTTAGCGGGTATGCAACTTGGATAACTTGGCCGAGACTACTCGACACGTAGTATAACGCGACCTGCAGAGAGTTAGGCAAAAATTAAAGCCGACTCGCGTTTCTCCCTTGTACTTATCCGGCATTCGTGTTTACCTGTCTTACATCTTTTTCCCTTGCTTTCCATGAAGCCGTGTTTTCGGACAACAACATAGTCGAAGAGTTGACTTCTTCCGAGTAAACACTACTTGTTCCGAGATAAATTTTGGGTATCACGCCAGCCGACGTAAAATAACTGAAATGGAAAACTTAAGGGGTAGTCCCCGAGCCAGTTTTTCAAATCATACCATTTTATTATTAGCACATAGCCAACAAACATGTCCGACATATGAGAGTTCGAGTGATACATGCACTGCTTCTCCTAAGTGTAGAAGGGACGAATCAGTGCCACATTCCATGGCCTTTTGGTTTCATCTCCTGACCTGTCCGCCTTGTTCTTTTGCGCTTCACGAGCGTCTATGAGATAGTAGGAATCATTGTGAAATGCTTTGCTTACAATGAATGGACCTTCCCATGGAGGTGATAATTTATGCATTCTGTCTTGCTGACCACTTTTAGCACCATATCTCCTTCTCGAAAAACACGAGGTTGCACTTTCCGGCTATGGTAGCGTCGGAGATTTTGTTGATATATAGAGGATCTGGAGAATGCCAGTTCCCTTGCTTCTTCGAGTAAGTCTACTCCATCTTCTCGGGCCTCTTTTACCTCGGCTTTCGAGTATTGCCTTATCCTTGGCGAGTCATATTCTATGTCGGCAGGCAAAACTGCTTCAGCCCCGTATACAAGGAAAAATGGCGTATAACCAGTTGATCGATTCAGAGTTGTTCTTAGGCTCCATAGTACTGAGGGTAGTTCCTCTATCCAACAACTAGGTGATCTCTGGAGTGGTTCCATTAAGCGGGGTTTTATCCCGAACAGAACTAAGCCATTAGCTCGTTCTACTTGTCCATTTGATTCTGGATGGGCGACTGATGCTACATCAAGTCTTATTCGGTGTTTCCCACAGAAGCGAGCAAAAGCTCCTTCGGCAAAGTTTGTGCCATTGTCGGTGATCACACTGTGTGGGTAACCGTATTTGAGGATTATATCCCTTAAGAATGTAACAGTTGTTTTACCGTCCAGTTTCTTGATTGGCGTCACTTCTATCCACTTGGTGAACTTATCGATCGTGACCAAGATATGAGTCATGCCTCCCCTTGCTGGTTTGAATGGTCCTACCATATCTAGGCACCATACTGCAAAAGGCCAAGTGATTGGTATAGTCTTCAATTCAGACGCTGGTAAATGTGACTTGGACGCATAGTGTTAACAACCACTGCATTTTCCGACTAACTCTTGCGCTTGTGCCAATGCGCTTGGCCAGTAGAATCCATGTCGGAATGCCTTGGCTACCAATGCTCTTGATGATGCATGGTGCCCGCACTCTCCTTGATGGATATCCAATAAGATCTGCTGGCCTTTCTTTGAGCTGATACAACGCTGCAGTACACTTGTCACACTTCGCTTGTAGAGTTCCTTGTTGATTATGGTGTATGCTTTTTCCCTTCGTGCTGTTTGCCTTGCCAATGTTTCATCACTCGGCAAGGTTCCATCTTTCAAATAACTGAATATTGGTTGTGCCCACATTGGTATTAATGGTTCCGGGTCTGCTTCAACATCAATGTCCATCGGTTCCGCCGACATATGCTCTGCCGACATAACCTGAGGAGTCCCCGAGTGTGATTCGGCGATCCATGAATTGAACGTATCAGTCCCCGAGTGACTCGAACCTACCCCTGAGTCGATGTCCATTGGCACTACCTCTGATTCCTAACTCGTCGGGATGACCCTGATTGATTCAGACTTCGGTGACGGCTTGATCGATGGCTTCCTGAGATGCTCCAACGCTACCCCTGGTGGTATTGCTTGCCTATAGAATCCAAGTTTGGATAGTACATCTGCTGCCTTGTTTTTTGCTCTAGGAATGTGATGAAACTCACAACCGTCAAAATATCCCGAAATTTTTTGTACGTGGAAACGATATGATGCCATGTTTGCGTCCAGTGCGTCCCAATGTCCAGACACTTGCTGAATCACTAAATCCGAATCGCCAAAACACATGATCCTTTTGATACCAATTTCCTTGGCTACTTTAATGCCATGGACAAGTGCTTCATACTCGGCAACGTTGTTAGAAGCATCAAAATGAATCTGCAAAACATACCTCAGTTGATCTCTCTTTGGAGATGTGAGCACTATCCCGGTGCCCAGACCCATTCTCGTCTTGGACCCGTCAAAATGCATTTTCCAGTAGTTCGGATCTGGCAGTGGTGGTTCGTACTGCATTTCCATCCATTCTACAAAGAAATCTGCAACAGCTTGAGATTTTATTGCATCCCGCCTATCATATTGTAGAGTGTATGGTGCCAGTTCAATGGCCCATTTGGCGACTCGGCCGCTGGCATCTTTGTTGCCCAATATATATGAGATAGGTGCCTCGCATATTACCCGAATTGGGTGTTCTTGAAAATAATGTTTGAGCTTCTTTGCTGCCATATATACCCCATATGTCATCTTCTAATAATGCGGGTAATTCTGTTTCGAGACAGAGAGCACTTCGCTCAAGTAATACACCGGTCTTTGGACTGATTTGCCCCCTTCTTCATGTTCAACCACTATTACTGCACTTACAACTCTGTTGGTTGCGGCGACATAGAGCAACATTGGCTCCTTGGTTAGTGGTGACGCTAATATTGGTGTTGTTGCCAACATTTTCTTTAATTCATGGAAAACGCTTTCAGCTTGCTGTGTCCATGTGAATTTGTCTGATTTCTTCATCAGCTGATATAGTGGTAGGGTTTTTTCTCCTAGCCGACTAACAAACCTGCTCAACGAGGCCAGGCATCCAGTAAACTTCTGGACATCATTGAGGGTTTTTGGCAATTCCATTCTTTTGATGGCCCTGATCTTTGTCGGGTTATCTTCGATTCCTCGATCGGATACAAGGAATCCGAGTAACTTGCCAGCTGGGACACCAAATGTACATTTTTCCGGGTTAAGTTTCGTCCGGAATCATCTCAAGTTTGCGAATGTTTGATGCAAGTCCTCAATTAGAGTATGACTTTGTTTGGTTTTTATTACCACGTCATCGACGTATACTTGAACATTTTTGTCCAATTGATCTTGCAAGCATTTTTGCATGCATCTTTGATATGTTGCGCCTGCATTCCTCAATCCGAATGGCATGGTGCGATAGCAATAAGCCCCGTACGGGGTGATAAAAGCTGTCTTTATTTGATCATTTGGATTTAGTGGAATCTGATGGAATCCTGAATACGCATCCACAAACGACAACAACTCACACCCAGCAGTAGAATCTATGACTTGATCGATCCGAGGCAGAGGAAATGGATCTTTTGGGCACGCCTTATTAAGGTTCGTGTAATCAATACACATGCGCCATACCACTGCCACGTTTGGGTCATCTTTTTTCTTCTCGACCAAGACTGGATTTGACAACCAGTCCGGGTGCAGCACTTCCATGATGAATCCAGCAGCTAAAATTCTTGCAATCTCGGCAGCTATTACTTTCCTCCTATCTTCGGCGAAGCGGCGGAGGGGTTGCTTCACCGGCTTTGCATCTGGTCTTATATGAAGAGAGTGCTCAGCCAGCTCCCTCGGAACTCCTTGCAGATCTTGAGTGGACCATGCAAAGATGTCCCGATTCTCACGGAGGAAGCTGGTGAGCTCGCTTTCCTATTTATCTGTAAGGCCAGCCCCAATGGTAACTGTGCGCTCTGGGAAAGTTTCATCCACCTGCACCTTCTTGGTTTCCTTGGTAGCTTGAAATGACACACTGCCATGCGGGTTGGTGAGTGCCGGCATGGACATTTGTGCTGCTTTGGCCAATGCTGCCACTTCCAACATCTGACTTTTCTCGTGTGCTATGACGAGTGACTCGGCCAGTGAAGATCCGGCTGAGGCACAAGCAATAGATCTTTTGTAATCTCCTTCTAGTGTGATCACCCCATATGAGCCTGGCAGCTTCATCTCATATGGGTAGTAGCCATGAATCTTGCCATAGTCGGCCTGCCGAGTAAGGCGTGATACGAGCTGACCAGATCTACCACCTCGAACTCTATAGCTTCAGTGCGACAATTTTCTCTGTTGATGAATAAGACGTTGACCCAGATCTTGCCAATTGGCTCACATGACAATCCCCACACAATACCGTGGAAAGTGGTCTTAGTCGGCTCCAGCATGTTCATGGTAATGCCTAACTTGAGCATTGTATCCTTATACATAATGTTGATGCTACTGCCACCGTCAATCAACACTTCCAAAAACTTCACGTTGATATCTGGGCCCATGAATGTTGGATCCAAAACCAGAGCGTATCCTCCAGGGGTTGGTGTAGCATCCCAATTGTCTAACAACTGTAATGCTACTTGGTTTAGTAATATAATGGCTACTTCCTACATATAATTGTTGCATCATCATGTTATCATGCTCATGTCATCATGCCACCTTGCATTTGAGCATCATACAAAAACCCTTTTTGTTTTGGTTCTTATCTCATATGCATTATTATTTGCATTTGGTTCTTGATATATTTTTAAATGCCCAAGTTGGGTTGGGGGCATATCTTTTAATCAACTCCACCACCTTTCTTTCACCACCTTACAATTCCACCATCCCTTTATCCATGAGCTTGCAATTATTTTTCTTTTGGTGTTTAATCAAGCTCATAAGAGATAGGGTGGGTCCAATCCTACAAGTACTTTTGCTTGGCCCTTACTCCAACTTGGGAGGATGCAAATAAATAATGCCATGATAATATAATTGCTTCTACAATATTTTAATCATGGTAATTCTCATCTTGCATGGGCCATGCAACCTTACCACCTTTGGCCCCCCTTGTTTTTAGTTGCATATTTAAGTGGATCATCTCCCTCTATATCTCTTTTTCATCACCTCCCTCTCTTTTCACCTCCACCCATGCATGCTCCATTGCTTGCCTACATGAATTATGGATGCATTGCATGGCACATCCAATATGGGCACCATCTACACCCCTTTGCTTCTATTTTTGATTTGGTGTTGTTTGGGTTTTACCTAAAGGGGTGAGATCAAATGTTTGGTCAACAAAAGAAATCAAACCTAGCTAACCCTAATTCCAATCCACCTTCACACCAAACCTCACCTACCCCCTCTCTCTCTTTATTCCTCTCTCCAACCTAATCAACCCTAAACCCTAGCCTCGCTCTAATCTCACCTCTCTCTTTTTCCATCCCTAACCCTAATCCCCCTCCCTCACTTGATCCTCTCCCCTAAACCCTAGCTATAACCCTATCTTACCTCTCTCCTCACCACCCTCCTCTCTCCATGCCGAGCCTACCCAACCCTAAGCCCTAACCCAAGCCTAGCTCCACCCTCTCTCCTTCCTCTCTTTTTCTCTCTATGCCATAGGGGCCCCCTAGCCGAGCCTGCCCCTGCCCCCTTGCCCTCACGTCGACCCCACCTGGCAGCCCCTTCCCAGTCTACCGCCTCACTGCCTGCACCTGCCCCATGCGAGCACGTGAGAGAGATGGGAAGAAAGGTGGCCGAGCCACCTTTTTGATCACCACCTCCCCCACGCCATCTACCCCTCCTTATCTCGCCTCACCCCTCTCTGCCTCGCCAGATCTACCTAGAGGCCCTGCCTCGCCTCCCCTCTTCTCTCTCTTTCTCCACCGCCACCATCCTCCGACGCCGGCCACCACCATCGGCTCCCTCTCGTCCACATCGATCCAGGAGGCGGGCGAGGTGCTAGGGTTGTCGAGGAAGCTCAGCAAGACCTCTACATCGCCCCTGTACCCGCAAGCGAGGAGGAGGAGCCCCAGGCCGAGCTACACGTCGACGCCCCGACGCAAACCCTAGCTCCGCCGGTGCGCTAGCCTCGCCGACGATCGTGACCGCCTCGAGCCGATCCACCTACACCGACGCCCTCACGGTGAGCCCACGAACTCCCTAGACATGCCCAGATCCTACGCTGCTTCCCTTGGCCGTCGATTGGTCGAGCGACAGGCGTCTTGGCGCCGCTCAGACGCTCGCGCCCGCATAAAACCCTACCTAGCCCTCACCTCCCTTCATCACAAGCCCACAACCACTGGCGGCAGCCGCCAAGCCCTGTGTCGCGGATCGAGTCCCCGACGCGGCCCGGCCTCTGTCGCCTGATTCGGTCTCTGCAGCGGAAGAAGCACGATGCACGCGGCCTTTTGCGTTTAACCTGTGGCTTTTTATTCCTAGACCAGTCCCCATAGCCCCACGTCGGTGGCTCTTTTATAAAAAGGCTCCGTGCTTTTGGGAATCAACCATGGTCCCGGCTCCTCCACGTGTGCACGCCTTGGCGCCAGCGTGTAACCCTGGTTGCCGCGGCACCACCCGTCAGCGATAGGGGCTGGGTTCGACTGAGTAATAAAGGTTTTTCTGTTTATCTATTTTAACTTAAATCTTTTCAAAAGAATTTAAATTCAAATTGAATTCTGCATTTAAATCACTTTTGAATTACAAACCCAAATTCAACAAATGATATATGATTTTGAATCAGAAAAATATGAGGATTACAAATATGCCATCCAAAATTTCAATTGAGCACTTTATTTTCCAAGTTGAATATAATTACATAAAATGCCCTTTTCCTTATTTATTTAATAACTTGTGTTTTATAACTCCGAATTTAACAAATGATATGTCTAAAATGATCAGCTCGACGAGACTTTTCTGTTTATGCTATCCATGACTTAAATTGCAGCATGCATCATATAAATATATAGTATACAGAAACTAATATGACAATAAATTATGGCCAAAACTCAATAAAATGATTTATTCTTGTATTCCACACCTCACCCATGCCATGCTACATTATTGCCATGCAACTTGTGCATCATTCATCATGGCATGATTGTTTGCTTGTCGCATTTTATTCCTATGCTTGTGCACTTTATTTATGTTGGCCCTTGTTTGTTTGGTTCTTCTTCGAATAGACGCTGAGCAGGGGATATATCAAGAGAACCAGGAGCACTACCCAGATCCGTCTCTCGCTTCAACTGAGCTGCCAGGCAAGCACTACCACATGCTTGCATACATTTAATACCTATTGCCTCTATCTTATTCTTGCATCATTGAGTCGCGATTGCATTAAACTGAATCCCAAGTATTGCATAGCCTTTACTTTTAAACCCCACCAAGCTTGTTCCCCCGTCCCATGAGCCATTACTACAGGAGTTGTTTGAGCCATGCGAGTCGTAGAACAACATGTGTAGGGTATGTGAGAGTCTGATGGATAACGAGGTACCTAAACAACTTAACCTGAGTAGTAATGGGATAACTAATGAAAGTGGCACCGGTGAGCAATATCTGTTATTTGGTTTTTCCTGCTCACTTGTGTCCCGTAGGACCCCGAGTACTTGATTCCTGTTCCTTGATTATTCGCGCTATCCACATCCGGGAGGCTTATGGGACCCCCCTAAGCCAGAGCTTGATTCATTCTTATTTCTTGGGGCCACAAACTAGTTTGAGGTTTTATTTACTATCCCGTACTTATGCCATGTTTACTTCTTTAATTAAGATTGTGCGAGGAGCACTGCTTGTCTTATTTAGGTAAGCGGAGTGTTTTCTCAGATCGACAAGCCCATCCACATTCTCGGGTTCCCTCGTTCTGACCATTGTCGCAAACCTTGAGTCCTCGAGTCGCCTAACTTCGTTGCGGGTCTACTCAACGGGGTGGCCCCCTGAAATATTATTGAATCCTGTGATTGCTTTGTCGTGAAGGCCTCGTTGGGTTTTGATTTGGTTTTTCCAAGGTTGATCGAGTGTATGTTGCTATTTGTGCACCCCTGCAGGGTAAAACTTTCTGAAAGCCGTGTCCGCGGTTATGGACGACTTGGAGCACAGTTTCTCGATCATAGACAAGCATAACTAAAGTACCGCTTTTAATTTGACTAAGTAACTGACTAGTAAATAGTGCAACACTCATGGAATGGTTAATAAAATTGCCAACGGATGGGGGTGGGGGGGTTGTTCGTCCACTTCCTCGTTGGTAAGTGAGGAGGAGGATGGATCTGTGGATATTACTGTTATAACTGTTGTCATTAATTCATGGACATCCGTCTATCTTTGGTTAGGCGGATGGTTAGCGAGTATCTATAGAACTGTTAGGGTTTATCTTTTGCTGCAATTGCGTCACCCCAGGTTGTGTCCCCTTTAGAGGCATAAAGACTTGCTGAGTACCCCTAGGGTCTCACACGATAAATTATTGGTTCGGATGAGCAGTACACTCAAGATGGATCTTTGGGTGGAGGAGGCTGATGATGTGGGCAACGATCGTTCGGTGTAGAGATTCCGGGAACGGGGATCCGTGAGATCTGTGGGCGGGATGTGCTTATTTATGGGGCATCTTATGCCGATTTGCTTCTTATCCGTACTCGGATCTTGTTTGCCGCTTCCGCCTGATACTCTGATGTGTGATGTGTGAGGAGATATCCTAAATTATTATATCTATCTAGGTCATTTTGAATCTTGCCGTATGGTGTTGCTATATTTCCTTTCTTTTTAGATGGAATGGCTCTGATGTACTCTTGTATGGTGGCTTGCATACATACTCATTTGTGTATGTAGTTGATCCCTTCGCCTGCCGATTACGCCGCCCTTACTTGTCCCGATGATTGGAAATGGTTGGGACGGCCGAAAGGTCTACCTGTGAGTGGTATTTGGGCCCCACCGTACTATTTCAACCATTTCCGCTCATCCAGGCTTGTATCTAGGAGCGTAATTCACCGAGGTAGTTACAATTGGTATCAGAGCCATCCCGCCCTTCAGGGTCTCAGCCAAATGGTCGTTGTCAGTCTAGCAAATATTTTGGTAGTTATGTATACTAGGGAAAAACAAAACGCGAGAGTAGGACTGCTTCCATTTTTCTTCTTACCCACCCACCCAACCTTTTCTGGTAAGGAAGTGTAACGTTTTCAATCCTCTTCTTAAAAGTTCAAACTAGGATTCACGTGTTCTGGGTTTCCGTAGTGCCATAGGTTGTGTATTTTTGTGTGTGTGTGTGTGTGTGTGTGTGTGTGTGTGTGTGTGTGTGTGTGTGTAATTCCTTGTCTATCTGTTGCATCCAAGTTGTTATCACAATCGGCCTTTTGGTTATCAACTGTTGGTACATTCCATACCGACAGGCGTTTGCAAACCGACGCGATCTATCTTACTCTTTGTTATCCGACGTTATCTTGTTTGGGGCGTTCGTTTCCGTAGTTACCAATCTTTAGGTTCAACGTGAGAAGAAGGGGTTAGGATATGTGTTCCACTTATTCATGTGCGGAGTAATGATTTGAGTGCGGGATGGAGTCGTGACCATACCACTACTCTTATCATTCGCTTTTGTATATTGGATTGGTAGAGTCACTAATCTTGATTTGTTAAGTGATTTTGCGCATCTATTGGTATTTTAATGCCGAAATTTGTGGAATTTTTTTTTCTTTGATATATCTGTGTACCACACTCCTTTTCAGTCGTGTGCGATATGCTTAATATCTTCTAGGTGCTTTGAACTTTGTTGATATTTTAATATCATCTTAGTAAATTGTATCCTTTAATCTTGGTTAATTCCATCTTGGTACTATTTTGGATTATTATTATTCTCCATTATAGTACTGACTTGTGTTTTATATCAATCACAGGATGGCTCCACCACGCCTGCTCGATGAGGACATACCACCGAATGGGCTCGCGTTGTCAAACATCGCCAATGCCTTGGCACAATGCAGGTAACCAGCAGCTTTGAGGAAAGTGTTCGAGGAATGAGTTTGCTCCACCTCCACCTCCCAAGCAAGGAGACATCAAAAGCTTCCTGAAGTTCAACCTCGCCGATTTGATGTTTCGATCGACCACTTGATCTTGATGATTGGTTGCGTGAGATGTCAAGGCTCTGGAGACTCTGATGTTCCCGAGCAAGAATGGGTAAAGTGTGCTACTCACCTTACGAAGGAGATGCTCTCGGTGGGAGAATTACACGAAGGAAAACGCACGGTTTTCACCTACTTGGGAACAGTTCACTTGGAGGCGTTCAAAGAGCGATTCTCGAGAAATTGTCATGGAGAGGATGAAGGAAGCGTTTCTCAACCTCAAGCAGGGAAATGATAATGTCAACACCTACATCAGGAACTTCATGAATCTTTCTCGTTATGGTGGCGATGAGATATCTGATGACAAGAAGAAGCAAAAGAGGTTCCGGCAAGGGATCAATGCATCGATTAAATATGCAATCACACATGCAAGGCCGACGTCTTTTCTGGAACTTCAGCATACAGCTCTGCAGGAGAAAGCAAGTAGGCAAGTGTTTGAGGAGTCAAAGAAACACAACCGTGATGCACCAAGCTCTTCAGCTATGTCAGCTCCTTCTAAGCGGCGTGTCTGGGTTCCTAACACCCCACCGTCGCTCCCGGCTCCACCAAGACCTGCAAGATACGCGTCAAGGCCACCAAACTTCATCACTGCTGCTCCCAGGGGCTACAACCACCACTACCTGGGCGCTCAAGGAGTCCCCTGCTCACGTTGCTCCACGTCCACCGGTGCTTGTTTCACGTGTGGAGACCACGGACATCTAAATCGAACTGTCTGCTGAAAAACAAAGCTCTTCCTCCACCCTCCAAGATCTGCGGCAAGCTCTCCTTTGGTTCGTGCACCACCACCTCGGGCTCAACATCAACACCAAGCCCGGGTCTCGTTGCTCGTGCCAACCGTGGTCAACGTCGCTCAAGCTGAGCATGCACCTGGAGTTGTGATGGGTATGCTTCCCGTTAACTCAGTCCCTGCACGAGTTTTGTTTGATTCTGGTGCATCGCATTCTTTTGTTTCTATCAAGTTTGCAAGTGAGAATGGGTTAGCGTCGGATCCTCTTCTTAAGCGGTTAATGGTTCTTTCTCCTGGAGCAACAATGGCAGCTTCAAAAATCAGCCATGACAATCAAATTGAGATTGGTGGCTCTTCGTTCTCGGCATCCTTAATTGTTCTGGGCAGTTCTGACATTGATGTCATCTTGGGCATGGATTGGTTGACAGAAAATGCAGCTGTGATTGATTGTGTTGAACGCTCAGTTTCTCTGAAGATTCCTGAAGGCCATATAGTCTTTTCCCCAAGTCTGACTCCTGCTATCCAGCTTTTCTCTTTGGCGGCTCTGAATGATGAGGCTATGGAAGCTATTCAGAGTGTACCGGTGGTCTGTGAGTTCCCAGATGTTTTTCCTGAAGAGTTGCCGGGTATGCCTCCGGATCGTGAGGTTGAGTTTGTAATTGAGCTTGAACCTGGAACGGCTCCTATCTCCAAGCGGCCTTATAAAATGGGTCCTTTGAGTTGGTGAACTCAAACGACAACTTGATGAACAAGAGAAGTTGGGTTTCATTCAACACAAGATTCTTCTTGGGGTAGCCCAACAATCTTTGTGAAAAGCGTGACAGATCGATAGACTTTGTGTTGACTATAGGGCTCTCAATGCTAAAACCATCAAGAACAAATATCCCTTTCCGCGGATTAATGATCTCTTGATCATTCGAGCTGTGGTGTTCTCTAAGCTTGACTTGAGAAGTGGTTATCACCAAATCAAGATTCGCAAGGAAGATGTTCCTAAAACAGCTTTCACCACCCGCTATGGCCTGTATGAGTACACGGTCATGTCTTTCGGTCTCACCAATGCACCTGCTACCTTCTCGAGGCTTATGAACTCGGTTTTCATGGTGTACCTTGATAAGTTCGTTGTGGTCTATCTGGATGACATCCTAGTCTATTCCAAGTCAACAGAAGAGCATGAAGAACACCTTCGGTGTGTCCTAAACAAGCTTCGTGAGAACCGCTTGTATGCAAAGTTCTCCAAGTGTGAGTTTTGGCTGCCTCAAGTAACCTATCTTGGTCATGTCATCTCTGCCAAGGGCATTGCAGTCAACCCGGAAACTGTGAAGACAATTGTTGAATGGCTTCCTCCTGTTAATGTCAAAGAAGTGCGGAGCTTGCTTGGTTTGGCTAGTTATTGCCGTCGCTTCGTTCAGAACTTTTCAAAGATAACGAAGCCTCTTACCGATCTCCTCAAGAAAGGCAAGAAATACCTTTGGACTCCTGCATGTCAAGCAAGCTTTGAGACACTCAAAGAGAAGCTCACTTCCACACCAGTATTGGTTCCTCCGGATACATCTAAGCCTTTCCAGATATTCTGTGACGCCTCTTTGCAAGGATTGGGTGCGGTCCTTATGCAAGAGAAACAAGTGGTTGCTTATGCCTCTCGACAGATGAAGACGCATGAGATCAACTATCCCACACATGACCTCGAGCTCCCAGCAGTTGTCTTTGCTTTGAAGCTATGGAGGCACTACTTGCTTGGCAACCGTTGTGAGATCTTTTCTGACCACAAGAGTTTGAAGTATATCTTCACTCAGCCTGATCTCAACCTTCGGCAGAGGAGATGGATTGAAGCAATCAATGATTTTGATTTGACCATCAACTACACTCCGGGCAAAGCTAATGTCATGGCCGATGCTCTCAGCCGCAAAGCTTATGTCAACAACCTCATGATGGAAGAACAACGGCCTCTCTTGTGCGAGGAATTCCGTCACTCAACCTTGAAATTGTGGAACAAGGGCATCTCCGAACCTTCCGGCTACTCCTCTCTTGGAAGAAAAGATTCGCTCGTCGACTTGGTGATCCACACACCAAAAGATCATCTCAAACTTCAGCTCCAAGTATGAGTCCTTCCACGTCGATGATCAAGGCACGCTTTTCTTTGAACACGGATGTTTGTTCCAAACTACCCGGGTTTGAGAGAGCAAGTTCTCAAGGAGGCGCACGATTCGTTCTATCTATCCACCTGGCAAGACAAAGATGTACATGGACTTGAAAACACAATATTGGTGGCGGTTTGAAACGATATTGTGCCAAGTATGTCTCGAGTGTGATGTCTGCCGCAGAGTGAAAGCTGTCCATCAGAAACCTTTCGGTCTTCTACAACCATTGAAACCCCTGGAATGGAAATGGGAGAAAGTAGAGATGGACTTCATCACTGGTTTTCCAAGATCGCAGAAGGGCAACAATGCAATCTTTGTTGTCATCGACAGCTCTAAAGTGGCTCACTTCTTCCCGTCAAAGAAACAATTTCGAATTCGTTGGTGAGCTCCATATCAATTGTCTCTCTGTATGGGGTTCCTTGAGATCAGTTCAGAGTGGAAGCATCTTCACTTCCAAGTTCGGAGAGTTTCCAAAATGATTTGGGAACAAAATTGAACTTCAAAGACAACTTACCACCCCTCGCAAGGACAAGTTGAAAGGATCAATCGATTCGAGGATATGCTTCGTGCTTGCGTCATCTCTTTTGGCATGAAGTGGGAAGAATGTCTTCCTTATGCTGAATTCTCTTACAACAACAGCTTCGAGAAAAGTCGAAGATGGCACCATTTGAGGCTCTCTATGGCGCAAGTGCGTAACTCCGATTGGTTGGTCAGTGCGGAGAAAGAATATGGTTTGGCCCCGACATTGTAACTCAAGCGAGGAGAAGGTGCATATCATTCTTGAAAACACGAAGATTGCTCAAAGTCGCCAAAGAGCAATTATGACAGAAGCTTACGGACATGGTGTATGTCCCTGGTGATCTCGTTTACCTTCGTGTCACTCCCATGAAAGGCACACACCGCTTTGGTATCAAAGGAAAGCTGGCTCCTAGATACATCGGTCCTTTCAAAATTCGTGGAAGAAGAGGAGAAGTTGCTTATGCTCTTAAGCTCCCGGAAAAACTCAAAGTCCATGATGTTTTCCACATCTCTCAACTCAAGAAGTGCTTCAAAGATCCCGGCAGGACCGTGGATCATGAGCTAATCGATCTCCAAGAAGACCTGTATTATCAAGAACACCCCACAAAAATCCTTGAGACCGCAGAAAGAAGGACTCGCAACAAGTCCATCAAGTTCTGCAAGGTGTAGTGGTCGCACCATTCCGTTGATGAAGCTACTTGGGAGCGTGAAGATGAACTCCGTGCCAACTATCCTACCCTTTTTGAGTCTTCTTCTTCTTCTTCCTAGAATCTCGGGGCGAGATTCCTGTTTAGTGGGGGAGAGTTGTAGCATCCCAATTGTCTAACAACTGTAATGCTACTTGGTCTAGTAATATAATGGCTACTTCCTACATATAATTGTTGCATCATCATGTTATCATGCTCATGTCATCATGCCACCTTGCATTTGAGCATCATACAAAAACCCTTTTTGTTTTGGTTCTTATCTCATATGCATTATTATTTGCATTTGGTTCTTGATATATTGTTAAATGCCCAAGTTGGGTTGGGGGCATATCTTTTAATCAACTCCACCACCTTTCTTTCACCACCTTACAATTCCACCATCCCTTTATCCATGAGCTTGTAATTATTTTTCTTTTGGTGTTTAATCAAGCTCATAAGAGATAGGGTGGGTCCAATCCTACAAGTCCTTTTGCTTGGCCCTTACTCCAACTTGGGAGGATGCAAATAAATAATGCCATGATAATATAATTGCTTCTACAATATTTTAATCATGGTAATTCTCATCTTGCATGGGCCATGCAACCTTACCACCTTTGGTCCCCCTTGTTTTTAGTTGCATATTTAAGTGGATCATCTCCCTCTATATCTCTTTTTCATCACCTCCCTCTCTTTTCACCTCCACTCATGCATGCTCCATTGCTTGCCTACATGCATTATGGATGCATTGCATGGCACATGCAATATGGGCACCATCTACACCCCTTTGCTTCTATTTTTGATTTGGTGTTGTTTGGGTTTTACCTAAAGGGGTGAGATCAAATGTTTGGTCAACAAAATAAATCAAACCTAGCTAACCCTAATTCCAATCCACCTTCACACCAAACCTCACCTACCCCCTCTCTCTCTTTATTCCTCTCTCCAACCTAATCAACCCTAAACCCTAGCCTCGCTCTAATCTCACCTCTCTCTTTTTCCATCCCTAACCCTAATCCCCCTCCCTCACTTGATCCTCTCCCCTAAACCCTAGCTATAACCCTATCTTACCTCTCTCCTCACCACCCTCCTCTCTCCATGCCGAGCCTACCCAACCCTAATCCCTAACCCGAGCCTAGCTCCACCCTCTCTCCTCCCTCTCTTTTTCTCTCTATGCCATAGGGGCCCCCTAGCCGAGCCTGCCCCTGCCCCCTTGCCCTCACGTCGACCCCACCTGGCAGCCCCTTCCCCAGGTCTACCTGCCCTCACCCGTGCCTGCCCTGGCCCCGCGCGAGCACGTGAGAGAGATGGGAAGAAAGGTGGCCGAGCCACCTTTTTGATCACCACCTCCCCCACGCTATCTACCCCTTCCCCCTCCTTATCTACTGCCTCACCCCCCTCTCTGCCTCGCCAGATCTACCTAGAGGCCCTGCCTCGCCTCCCCTCTTCTCTCTCTTTCTCCACCGCCACCATCCTCCGACGCCGGCCACCATCGTCGGCTCCCTCTCGTCCACATCGATCCAGGAGGCGGGCGAGGTGCTAGGGTTGTCGAGGAAGCTCGGAGACCTGCATCGCCTGCACCCAAGCGAGGAGGAGGAGCCCCAGGCCGAGCTACACGCCGACGCCCCGACGCAAACCCTAGCTCCGCCGGTGCGCCAGCCTCGCCGACGATCGTGACCGCCTCGAGCCGATCCACCTACACCGACGCCCTCACGGTGAGCCCACGAACTCCCTAGACATGCCCAGATCCTACGCTGCTTCCCGTTCGCGCCGGTCGATTCGTCGAACGCCCAGCGTGCGCCGCCGCTCGCGTCGTCTGCACGCTCGCGCTCCGCATAAAACCCTACCTAGCCCTCACCCTCCCTTCTGTCACAAGCCCACAACCACCGCAGCGGCAGCCGCCAAGCCCAGTGTCGGGATCGAGTCCCCGCTCGACGCGGCCGGCCTCTGTCGCGCACAGTTCGGTCTCTGCACGCGCGGAAGAAGCACAGTGCACGCGGGCCTTTTTGCGTTTAACCCCCTGTGGCTTTTTATTCCTAGACCCGCAGTCCCCATAGCCCCACAGTCAGCGTCGGTGGCTCTTTTATAAAAAGGCTCCCGTGCTTTTGGGGAATCAACCCGCGGTCCCCGGCTCCTCCACGTGGCACGCCCCCGCTGGCGCGCCCGCGTGTGGCCCTGTGGTTGCCGCGGCCCCACCCGTCAGCGACAGGGGCTGGGTTCGACTGAGTAATAAAGGTTTTTCTGTTTATCTGTTTTAACTTAAATCTTTTCAAAAGAATTTAAATTCAAATTGAATTCTGCATTTAAATCACTTTTGAATTACAAACCCAAATTCAACAAATGATATATGATTTTGAATCAGAAAAATATGAGGATTACAAATATGCCATCCAAAATTTCAATTGAGCACTTTATTTTCCAAGTTGAATATAATTACATAAAATGCCCTTTTCCTTATTTATTTAATAACTTGTGTTTTATAACTCCGAATCTAACAAATGATATGTCTAAAATGATCAGCTCGACGAGACTTTTCTGTTTATGCTATCCATGACTTAAATTGCAGCATGCATCATATAAATATATAGTATACAGAAACTAATATGACAATAAATTATGGCCAAAACTCAATAAAATGATTTATTCTTGTATTCCACACCTCACCCATGCCATGATACATTATTGCCATGCAACTTGTGCATCATTCATCATGGCATGATTGTTTGCTTGTCGCATTTTATTCCTATGCTTGTGCACTTTATTTATGTTGGCCCTTGTTTGTTTGGTTCTTCTTCGAATAGACGCTGAGCAGGGGATATATCAAGAGAACCAGGAGCACTACCTGATCCGTCTCGCTTCAACTGAGCTGCCAGGCAAGCACTACCACATGCTTGCATACATTTAGTACCTATTGCCTCTATCTTATTCTTGCATCATTGAGTCGCGATTGCATTAAACTGAATCCCAAGTATTGCATAGCCTTTACTTTTAAACCCCACCAAGCTTGTTCCCCCGTCCCATGAGCCATTACTACAGGAGTTGTTTGAGCCATGCGAGTCGTAGAACAACATGTGTAGGGTATGTGAGAGTCTGATGGATAACGAGGTACCTAAACAACTTAACCTGAGTAGTAATGGGATAACTAATGAAAGTGGCACCGGTGAGCAATATCTGCTATTTGGTTTTTCCTGCTCACTTGTGTCCCGTAGGACCCCGAGTACTTGATTCCTGTTCCTTGATTATTCGCGCTATCCACATCCGGGAGGCTTATGGGACCCCCCTAAGCCAGAGCTTGATTCATTCTTATTTCTTGGGGCCACAAACTAGTTTGAGGTTTTATTTACTATCCCGTACTTATGCCATGTTTACTTCTTTAATTAAGATTGTGCGAGGAGCACACTGTACTGTTTAGGTAAGCGGAGTGTTTTCTCGGTATCGACAAGCCCAGTCACATTCTCGGGTTCCCGGTCGTTTACAGCCATTGTCGCAAACCTTGAGTCCGCCTCGGAGTCAGCTAACTTCGTTGCGGGTCTACTCAACGGGGTGGCCCCCTGAAATATTATTGAATCCTGTGATTGCTTTGTCGTGAAGGCCTCGTTGGGTTTTGATTTGGTTTTTCCAAGGTTGATCGAGTGTATGTTGCTATTTGTGCACCCCTGCAGGGTAAAACTTTCTGAAAGCCGTGTCCGCGGTTATGGACGACTTGGAGCACAGTTTCTCGATCATAGACAAGCATAACTAAAGTACCGCTTTTAACTTGACTAAGTAACTGACTAGTAAATAGTGCAACACTCATGGAATGGTTAATAAAATTGCCAACGGATGGGGGGGGGGTTGTTCGTCCGCTTCCTCGTTGGTAAGCGAGGAGGAGGATGGATCTGATGATTTTACTGATATAACTGTTGTCATTAATTCATGGACATCCGTCTATCTTTGGTTGGGCGGATGGTTAGCGAGTATCTATAGAATTGTTAGGGTTTATCTTTTGCTGCAATTGCGTCACCCCAGGTTGTGTCCCCTTTAGAGGCATAAAGACTTGCTGAGTACCCCTAGGGTCTCACACGATAAATTATTGGTTCGAGATGAGCAGTACACTGCAAGATGGATCTTGGGTGGAGGCTGATGATGTGGGCAACGATCGTTCGGTGTAGAGATTCCGGGAACGGGGATCCGTGAGATCTGTGGGCGGGATGTGCTTATTTATGGGGCATCTTATGCCGATTTGCTTCTTATCCGTACTCGGATCTTGTTTGCCGCTTTCGCCTGATACTCTGATGTGTGATGTATGAGGAGATATCCTAAATTATTATATCTATCTAGGTCATTTGAATCTTGCCGTATGGCGTTGCTATATTTCCTTTCTTTTTAGATGGAATGGCTCTGATGTACTCTTGTATGGTGGCTTGCATACATACTCATTTGTGTATGTAGTTGATCCTTCACTCTTGATTCATACGCCGTACTTGTCCCGATGATTGGAAATGGTTGGGACGGCCGAAAGGTCTACCTGTGAGTGGCATTTGGGCCCCACCGTACTATTTCAACCATTTCCGCTCATCCAGGCTTGTATCTAGGAGCGTAATTCACCGAGGTAGTTACAGTTGGCATGATCTTGGGGTGATCTTTTATACTCCAAGTTATCTCTTGCTCAGACCAATGCATGTATTTGGGAATTGCCGGCATCGTGGCATTCACTTCCATCATTCGTTGCTGTTGGATCTTCTTGTCATTTGGCTCTATGACAAAGACAACATAGCTCTGGTGATGTTCTCTATACTCATTTCTGGTTCCGTGGCCGACATGAGCATCGTCACCTCTCGGATTATGCACCTGGTGCATAGCTTCTCTTCTTTCTTGATTCTGATACCTCGGCTGCCTGTTTTAATATTTGTTATCTACTCCTACTGCTTGAGCATTTCCTCCTGTAAGTGGTGGAGGGGGAGGTGGTGGAAGCTGCTTATTCGGCGAGTCCACTCTCTCTCCTTTCTGAAACCAGGTGCATTGCCTTGTTGAGTGATTGGCTGGTTTACTCAGACTAGGCGTGTGAAACTTACACGGCTGATCCAGCATCATATCATAGGTGTATTTTTGTCAGTCCTGATACTGCTTCCTCTAATCGTATGGCCTTTTGCCGTCATTCTTTGGCACCCATTGTTGCTGTCCATTCGTCCTTTGCCGATGACTGCTTCCAGCATCTGGATGATCCTGACTCACGGCCGCAACCTGAGTCGAACCATACCAGTAATCCGGCCTCTCGTATCTTCTCTTGCTTCTGTATTCAGATCTTTCCTGGCTCCTTTGCGACCCGACAGCGTCATAGATCTGAGTCTCAGTCATCCCGTCTGCCGACATGAGCAGCGGCTGAGTCGGATCTCCTAACGCATACGAGTCGACAATTCTTATCGTCTCTGTCAGGCTTGCCGACATATCTCTTTGTAACCTTTGCCACAGCACACTCCCATGTATACATCCTTGTGCAAACCATGCGATTGCTTGTGACTCGATTACCCCTTCACAAGAGTTACGCATCATACACCACCTTGTGAGGAATTCCCTGTCTGTCTCATTTGGTCTTTGCTTGCACATTGCTAGTTGTTGTGGGCGATTAGGCCTCTTGTAAGTGCTTGTGAAATTGCTCACGAAAGCGTCGTGAAAATCGATCCAACTATTGATGCTTCCGGGTGGCAAATTGTTCAACCATACCCGAGCTGGTCCTTCCAGCATCTGCGGCACGTAACGTACTGCCCATTTCAAGTTTCCCTGCGCGATCTTCACAGCGGTTCCATAATCTATGAGCCAGTCCTCTGGATTTGTTCTTCCATCATACGTTTTTGTCCCTCTGGCCAGCTGGAAATTTGGCACAGGTGGCTCCTTCATGATCCTTGGGCCAAAACACGGTGAACCCTGCGGACCTTGTGATTCAATTATCTCTGCCATTTTTATGCGGTCAAGCTTCAGCCTTGCATCATCCGGCTGAAGGTTCCTGCCTCCAAATCTTGCTCCCATTGCCTGATATGCATGTTCCGGCAGTTCATACCCGTCATTTACCATACCCGAGTAACCGTCATTATACTTATTCGCGTTTGGGTCAGCAGGCTGTTGAATTGCTTTTCCCGCGCTTTGCTGTCTTCTTTCCGGCTGAGCTGGTGCGTTATTCAGAGCTGGATTTCCTCCTCCTTCCGAGTGAGTTGCGCGCCGAGCATGAGATGCAAAATTTTGCCCTCCGTTGTCATTTCTCTGCCCAATTTTTTTCCTGGTTTTCATTTTCTCGGGGATTATTTCTTTTTGCCCCTTGCGCATGCGCCGGGTTTCCTTGAATCACTGCCGGATCATAGGCGACCATCTGCTTGTTTCTTCCTGAATCTACACTTTTTTCTTTTCTCGGCCTAGGTGCCGCTCCGTGTGAGGATGCTGTGTGTCCTGCCGATCTTGCCGGGACAGGAGTTGCCGAGTGAACCAGCTGTGACCTCCCTGCTATACCCAGATTTGCTCTGTAATATGCCTCATTCAGCATGCTGGCTGCTTTTACTAACTAATTGACTCATTCTTGCTGCCTTTTCTTTGCTTCCCCCTCCAAGTGGGGTAATTCTACCATTGCTGCTTCTGCTGCTCGCAGATTAGCTGCTGTTGTGTTGTACGTTGGATGCATGGCCGTCTCATTGCTGTTCTCTGGTGTTATCTTCGATGTCGCATCTGCCATCTCTTCATTGAGGTTCCTTCCTCTCAATCTCGTTGCATCAAGCCGGGTCTTTGCGCCCTTGACTCGATTTGCCGAGTTAAGCTCTCGAATAGTGATGTCCACGTCCTGCTGTAACTGTGCTAGCTCCTTGGCTTTCTCCAGGACTTTTATCCTGGCTTCTTCCAACTTGGCTTGCACACGCGCCGGGTCATTTGCTTGTGCCACTGTCTCTGCCAACTTGTCTATCGCTTCCTGCAGCTCCTTAGCTCTTTTGCTCCTAGCTATGTTCTCTGGTTTTTCCAGCGGCGCCTTTGCTGTTCTTGCAGCCCTTGGCGTTTCCTTGTGATTTCCTCCATCTGCGTTCTCATTCACTACTGGAACTACTAGGGGAGTTGTGGGGTTTGGGGCTGTCATCATTACCTCCATGGAGACGAGTTGGAGAGGTTTCCCAACGACAGGAGCCGTTTGAGGGTCCGGCGCCAGGACGACGTGCTCAGGATATGCGCGCTCCACGCACACCGCGACGTAGACCTGGTGCTCGCCGAACTTGATGAAGCGACCGCCCCTAGGGAACGGCTTGGTCCCAAAGCAGCCCGCGTTGTCGCTGACGAAGTTGAGCGCTCCAAACCTCTGGATGAGGCCGTAGTAGACGCGCTCACCGGTCTTGACGATGATGTTTCCCGTCCGGATGAAGACTCCATCAAGCACCTACTTCTTCCCCACGGTGGGCGCCAACTGTCGTGGTGGTGGCACGGCAGATGCCATGGGTAGGCTTAAGTTGGGGGCCGAATGGGTGCTTGTGGTTATCGGGGAGGGAGTGCACGGCCGAGCCATGCACGAAGAACAAGAAGAACTCTCCAGACTTGGCAATTCGATTGATACCCCAAAGATTACAAGTGCTCCTTGAGCTATTTAGGTTTGAGTACACAACACTAGTTCCCTACTTCGTCCAACCTCCTTCTACTACAGCTATGCCCTCCCTTATATAGGCAGTGCTAACTAGCTAATACCCCTTTGGGTTCTAGGGTTTACTGTTTGGATCTTGGTCCCTACAATGTGGGCCGGGTTATGGGCTTGCCCTAAGCCCAGTGGCCCGGTCCATAAAGCTTGACAACTAACGGTCTTCTGGTACGCCGCTTCTTGTTCTTTTTGGCTTCATGCTGTTACTTTGTACGTCAGCGCGCGCTTTGGGCGTCACCCGGCTCCTTTTGTGTCACCCGGCGTCACCCTTCTCTTTTGACCATGCTTTACCATGGTCCCTCCTGAACCTTACTCGGAAAGGCGCCATGCGTCCTCCTTGACTCGGCCCTTTCTCGGTTGACTCAACTTGTTGGTTCCTACAAGGGTTACATCTTTGTCCTATGCGGTCCGACATAGTTTGTATGTCGGCTTTCATGCTTATCTTACCCGGCCGTTCTTACCCAGCCGGGTTCTTTCTTTACTCGGATCCAACCCAGCTGTGCTATGTTTCCCCTCTCGTGACCCAACCGGGGGTTATCCCCCCGACAGAACTCCTCTCCCTATACACCTGTCCTCTTCTTGGACCGCGAAGAGAACGTCGTGCGTCACTGCCCCTCCTCATCACCACCACACACTACTAGTAAAACAGCTATAGGTAATACACATACCCGTGGGGCACAGGGTAGGTAGTGTCCCACGAGTAAATAGCCATGGCGCACGGCTAGAAAGTGCTCAACGGGTAAGTCGCGTACCCGTGACACACATGTCATAGGTGGGCCACCACTATGTGTGGGTCAGGGCACAGGTGGTCGCATACCACTTGCCCGTAGGGCACCACCCATATGCCTGCACCAACTCCAACCACCACCACCCCACCCCGCGGATCGTCTTTTTAGTTTTGTAAAAATAAATGATAAACACTTCAAAAAATAAAATTCTTTCACATATAGGTAGGTAATGTGGTTTAGTTTGTAGCAAAATTAATAAACATGAATTTCGACTTTTTCTGCAAAAAAGTCATACCACGATAAAACGGCCAAAACTTTTGCATACGATGTCTAAAAAATGTTTAATATATCAAAATGATGAGCACAAAAATTTGTATCCACGCGCAACGACCTCTGATCGTTTAGAGATTTTTTAGATTCTCAAAATTCAAAAAGGATAAAAAGTACTGGCAAAAAGAAGATTTTTTTGTACAGAAAAAAATGAGGTCGCTTACCCGTGGCGTACCCCGGTAGTGATGCCCCACGGGTAAGTTTAGGAGGGATTCAAATTTGAATCCTCACCCGCCCACCTACCCCTTCTACCCTCCTTATCATATCCTTCTCCTCCTCCTTTCTCCTCTCGTCCTTCTCCCTACTCCTCTCCTCCTTTTTTTCTCCTTCTCCTCTTCTTCGACTGCACCTCCTTCGTACGCCTCCTCTAACCACACCTTCGGCCGCCACCTCCTTCGACTGCACCTCCTCCGACCACACCTCCAGCCGTACCTCCTTTGGCCCGCCTCCTCCGACCACACCTCCTCCGGCCGCCACATCCTCCGGTGAGGACTAGCGCGACCACGACCTCTCGCATCTCCCTGCGGTGGTAGGTCGTGGTCACACCACCATGCTCCAGCGAGGCGACACACCGATGGCGATGTGCGGACTCGATTGCTTTTCCAATTCTAAATGAAGGTGTTTTCTGCATTTTTTTGTGTTTCAAAAAACATACACGTGGCGCACCTAGACCCCTTCCCGTGGTGCGCCGGGTGGTGTGCCATAGGTAAAAATTTTACCCGTAATGCGCTCCAGATAACCAAGTTACCCGTGGCGCGAGTCTAGTGGCGCACCTATAGTGCCCTATGGGTAACCAAAATTGGTGCGCCATGGGTAAGCATTTTCCTAGTAGTGACGGTTGGCGAGGAGAGGCGAGCACACACAACCATCACCACCCCCCTCGTCGCCATAGCCGAACAGTGTCGACAATGCCACCGAACTTCTCCACACCATCCATTAGTCAACAACCTCTACTTTATTAATGGAGACATCATCATCCACCTTCTCGATGAACTCCGGCTCGAGGAGCGTCGCTAAGAGGGCAAGAACCCTAGAACTTGGGTGTGGCTGTGACGACACCGAGTAAAGCTCCAAGACACCCCGAAGGGGAACACGCCTACTCTACACATAATACCTACACCGATGCCCCAGGCTATCTCCGCGCCACCTCCCACGGTGCGGATCGCCTATGTCTGCGCATGGTCTTGGTCATGTCGGATTCTTCTTCGCCTACATCGAGTTCTGCCGCCGCGCCTCTTTGGGCGTCTAACATGACCACTTCGGGCCATCGCTGGTTTCACCGCCTTCTACATCTTCATGCAGAACGACTTCATCGCCATCGGCATCTCTTCCCCTACGACACTGTCGCATAGGTTCATGATGGTCCCTGCCCTCGCACACCCGATACTGGCAACATCGGTATGTGCCTTCGTCCTCGACGCGTTCCCGAGTCTGGCAAACTCGGATCGACGTCTTGTCTACATCATCATCGACCTCTATGACTGCCTCGACCGTGTCACCGACGAGTTCTTCTTTGTGTCCTTGGTTCTAGCAAAACCAATGGATGCATTCGTTACCGATGAGTGCCTAGTTCTGGCAAAACTATGGTTGCACCTTGTTCCTGACGGCTCAAACTGCATCGGTTCCGATATCGCCACCTTCGACGACTGCCTCAACGCATCTCCGTCATCATCCTCGCGCACTATACGCACACGGTTTTATGTGCGGCTGCCTCGACACAAGCAACCCCGACCCCGAACACGACGACCCTCTCAAGGCTACATCAACCATGACACCACCCCACACTCTCGGCTCCCTCGACATTGGCACAAAGTTCTACCACCTACCTCACTCTAGTTTCTCACCAGCTTCCTATATAGTCCAAGCTACCGCGCCGCGACACCGTCCACGACGTTGCCGCTTGAACCGCGGGGGGATGTCAGCCTACTGGATGCTATTTTGGTTATCTCCGGTCTGACCGTTTGTGAAATTCCAGTTGTTCATGACGCTACCGCTACAACCGCGGGGATGTTAGAGTATTGTACAAATACGATTGTTACGGTAGTTTAAGGTAGTTAGGATCTTAGCCTAACTTCACTCATACTCCAAAATGATCCCATGTCTCAATAACATATGAAACATATTCCACCAATCCCTCTCTATCATTCTATAATTAAATATCATATGTTATAGTTAGATCATTACTAAAGATTTTGTTCGTGTTCATGAAACATTGGAACCTAAAGTAGTGGGAGCAGACTAAACTTGTTCTCCGCGGCGTGTACCAAATTGCCCGGCCACTATTGGAGAAACGGTGGCAAGAAACTGAGATCAAGGATCCAAATGGAAAAGTAGAGCCACTACGCATTTAGGAAACAAGCAGGTGTGTTTATGAGAGGATCAGGAGTCGTGTTGGAGGGATGGGGAACAGAATCCAAATATAGCGAGTGGAAACGTGGAATCGCCTGAACTAGCCGTTGATGAGGGGATTGGATCGTGGCACACACTTCTTTTCGCACGATGGCCCACCACCATTCCAAACAAATTAATGGAAGGGTGAAATACACAAAGGTTTGTGTCGCCCGACTCTGGGCCTACCTACGGTTCCATGGTGTGGACTCATTGACTAGGCCCAGCATAAGCCCAGACTGCCCATGAGCGACTCCATCTTCATCTTCTTCGCTGAGACGAGATGAGCCAAGCCAGCCCACCAGACGGCGCCGCCGGCCGGACCGCCTCCAGCTGCGGCTGCTCGCCTGTTAAAACAAAAGCTGCGTCTGCTTGCCGGCGCAGCGAGCCATCCCCTCCGCTCCCCTCCCGTCGCCCCTTCCCTTTCCTTTCACCCCCCGAATCTCGCCCCCACAACTTGAGGGCAGCACGGACTCCATACTGGTCCGGCCACCCCCTCTCTGTACCACCATCCCCAGCCCCCCTTGCTGCCGATGGTCGAGGATGTCGGGGAGAGAGACGCGCGCCCCGAGAAGCAGTTTCGTCCCAATCCGCAGGTACAGAGATCGCCATTTGCAGAGAATTAGTTAACAATTTATCGGAATATAAATTGATTTTGCGAAATTAGCATGGACATTTGCGGTATGTGGTGATTTTCTTTCAAAACATTCTTCTGTATTCTGAACAAACAAACTGGAAGAAATTAGATGTTTGCTCCTATTTGATTAATATACTGCCATGGCAACCAGTGTGGTAAAAAGCGGAAACGCATAATGTTCTTCTCTTGCCAAAGGCCGATGCGTGACATGTACATGCAATCTGGGCTTAGTTCTTATTACAACCTACATAATTAATAAGTGTGTAGTGAAAGACCCCCAAAAAGTAAACTGAAGAGAAAATTATACCGTAGCTCCCTAATACTCCCTCCGTTTCAAAATATAAGATGTTTTAGCATTGTAAAAAAAGTGTATCTAGACTTTTTTTAGTATTTAGATTCGGAGTGAACCTACACACAAAAGGGGGTCTAGATACACTCCTTTCGCAAAGCTAAATCATCTTATATTTTGAAACAGAGGGATTATTATTGCAATGTGCACAGCTCGCCTAATACATCGTTTCCTAATTTAGACAATGCAATAGGGAACTCTAATATGATGATGTAAGAATAGCTGAATAATAACCAGAGTATTTAAGATATCTCGATCCTGTTGGCACCAAAAGGGAATCGATATGGACTTGACCGGATCTCCTCTCCTTTATGCCAGGCACTGGCATTGTTTGCTGGGGTGGGTCGCACCTCAGCTCTGTCTATTCCTCTATGGAAAGCTCTTCTTCACCTGCAAAACACCAGATTAGATAGCTGCAGCAGAAAACGAGTACATTTTTGTGTCCAGTTTAGTCACGATTGTTTCTGAAAATCTGTCAGAAATTTCGAAGTTCTCAAGAATAGTTGTTTTAAAATTTTGTAATATTCATTTGAATAGCCACGCTATGAGTGGAATAACTTAATCTACACACCACTGGTTTTACCTCGTTTTGTAAAACTAATGCTAACATTTCTTGCCTGAAGCTTTGGATCATGTTCCGTAAATCATCCAAAGAGAACATTGCAGTGAAAATATTTCGTAAACAAGAGAGGATAAAAAATTAAATACCTGGAGAGAATTTTTGTGTGGTATTCCGTGCACTTATAAACGGGTGAACGTTTGCCAATTTTTACTCTCACAGGATTGCCGACTGGATCGCGGTTCTGATTCTGATGAACATCTTCTTTTCAATATCGTCTATACTAGGGTGGTCATAGACGGATATTCTTTTGGCTGGTTATTTTCTCTAGCGTTTTGGATCGAGTTGATGTTCTTGCATCTTAATCCAATCATCCTCAGTTTAGACCATGGAGCAGCTAGCATGGATGTACCACTATCACCTCAAATTTTTGTCTCGTAGTGATATCCTAGAAAAACAAACGTGATGAACTACTAGGTAGGTATAAGCATGGGACGCCAGTTGGGCCTGTCAAGTTAATTAATGATCCAATTAATAGCCATGCATCTACCAAAAGGCTTATCCATGAGTGCTAGTTTCCATGAGTGCTAGTTTTTCTTAACAATCGACACATGACCATGTTGGTAGTTGTATGCATGTATGCAGGAAGAACTTGATTGAAAATACAATAAATTTTAACCATGTACCTATGGAACTTCGCAGCTGGCTGACATCAAGCTGCATGCAACAGACAAGTTACATGTTCAGTACGTTAGTTGTTGTGTTATCCTTGTTGTTTGTCCAACCACCACCTTGACGAAGACTACAATATAACTAGGTGCAGTCTCTTCTGGAGCGAATTTAGATGCTGTTGTATGTTCAGATCTGTTGATCTGGGCCATTTGCCTAGCTAGCTGTTCCACGTTTGACTAGCAAATGGGAGATTGTTGGGACATGTAATATATGAGTGTACCAATGAGCCACCTTATATTTTGGTAGAACATTAGCTCAACAAACTTGTTAAACTATATATAATCTTGTTAAACTGATCAATCTTATTTAAAGCAAGTGAGGTCAGTCATGGTTGTCGGGTTAATTAATAGAACCAATTACATGCATCCATCTATCGAAAAGCTTGAATGTATATCTGCATAAACACGGGCTGACCCTCCGGCCCTCGATATAAAATCCGGTGGATTAGCTGGCTACAAGATTCCTTTTTATAGACTAATAATCAAATATCTAATAGCCTTCTATGCCGACTCTACCGGCAGGTGGAGTTCGGAAGGTCAGATCTACAGGTGTCTATATGAACATACCATAATGTCGATAAACATCAAAACCTCAGAATTCACAAGAAAAAAAGAACAACTACAACTCAGTTGATATCGAGAGGTAGAGAGATAGCACCTATGAATTGCTTTTGGAAGGGTTTAGACACTGCCGTAGCGAGCAGGGTTGTAAAGGCCGCGGAAGCAGCAGCCGACGAAGCTGTATCCAGATGTGATGCTGCACGTCTCCATGCTATGGGAGTAGTTGCGGCTAGCATTGATGATGCAACAGCATTGGCAGCTCTAGATGCATCTGCTCGTTGTGCTGCTGCATCTTTGGCAGCTCTAGACGTCGCTGCCCGCTGTGAAGCAGTAGCTGGGGAAGCTGATGCAAACTACTCGTATGTTACAGCAGCAAGTTTGGCAGCTCAACAATCTCGAGCAGCAGCTGCTCGATGTGATGTGGAAGGTGGTGCTCCTGCCGCATCTCGAGCAGCAAATGCATTTGCTGACAGATGTCTTGCGGCATGCGCCGATTCATCCGCTCCAACATTGGCGGCTCGTGAAGCTGCCTACCGATGTGTTCTGTCACGTGATGACGTGGACGTAGCAGCCTTAGTAGCTCGAAAGACTTCTACGTGGCGTGATCAGCTGAGAGGAACCCTGCAGGGCACAGTTCGAGAATCTATTGTCGGCCATAAGAAAGTATCTAAAGATGCAGCGGCAGCAGCGTTGGCAGCTCGAAAAGCTGCGCTCCGCTGTGCTGCGGCAAGTCGCCATGCTGTATCAGCGGCTTCGTTAGCTCGAGAAGTTGCTTCCCGCTGCGATGCAGTAGGTGGTGCTGGCGCAGCAGCAGCCGCTCGACAAGCTGCGGACCGCTGTGTTTCAGAGCGTGCGGATGCAGCAGCCATGGCTGATGCCGATGTTGCCGAAGCAGCTGCTCGAGATGCTGCCGCTGTGCCGCTTGCGGATGCAGCATCACTGAAAGCTATAAAAGCTGCTGCTACGGCTGATGCCGATGTTGCCAAAGCAGCTGCTCGAGATGCTGCCGCCGGCCTTGCTGTGCCGCTTGCGGATGCAGCAGCACTGGAAGCTAGAAAAGCTGCTGCTGGTTGTGATGAGGCACTTGTAGGAGAAGATGCTGATGAGTTTCTGGACAAGATGCGTGGTTGGGTGATGACGGTGGCCACGCTCTTTGTTGGCATGGCATTCCAGGCGATTGTGCATCCGCCGGATGGGATGTCCTGGGACCAGTGTGCCCGATTCACGAGTCCAAAAGCTGGGAAGACAGCGTCTGGTCCTCTGGTGCACCAGTTGCTGGAAAATTTCTGGTTAACCGCCGCATGTTTATACTTGTATGCCAACACGCTTACTATGGCAGTAGCACTGGCATTGGTGGTAGTGCTGCTGACCATGAAAAAGGCCACGTCAAGAATTGCCCTCCTTTACATACAACTTATGCTGGCAAGCCTCGCCTTTATGGTTGCTGCTTCCTTCATCACGGGTATATCGGGGAATCAGCGCCTTAAATGGTATGTTTTTATCTTCTTTGCTGTATACGCCATTTCTACCTTCTTATTTGTGAAGAGAGATATAGGGTTTATAAAGAAAAGGTAGAGAGGAAACCTCTACTGTATACGCCATTTCTACCTTCTTATTACTTCCCAGGATTTTTTCAAGTTTAGCACATAATGCTGTATATCACATACTTAAATCCCCGGCACCCAGCTTGGAAGATTTGAGCACATGTTCCAATTTCGGGTGTATTGTCGTGTAACCTCTCAAAATGCAGTCGATTCCGTCTCGATGCCGAGCATATGCTGTTTTTCATAAGGGATATGATCATGATTTCCCTTGTCTATCCTACGTACCGTATACACATATGTCAGTGGTTATTAACGCGTCTCTCTTTATGCAAACCATTCTTCCTCCTCTCTCTTTCAGCTCATACCTCAACTCTCCCCACGACACGGTCAATATTCTCATGTATTAGTGCGTCCAGTTTATGGTACGTACTAGTTTGCCAAGTATTCAGGACGGCCTTCTGGCCGATGGTAGTACTATCTTGGCTTAGAAGCCGCCGCTTGCATGGACGGGAGACGGGATCCGAGATTGTGCGGACCAGAGGTTGCATGTCCGAGGACCCATCTCACGGAACCGCCGCTTCGGCCAAGCATCTCCAACACCTCATGGCTATGATGAGTGTTGTCTGAACCTGCAAGTGTCGGTTGTTCAGTTAGGTGTAGCGTTTCTTTTTTTTTTGACACAAGGGAAGGGGCACGTAGGCCCCAGAAGCTGCATTAAATGGCGGGCATAATTACACAAGGGTCCCTGCTCCAAACAGGGTTAACAGAAGAAGGCATACATTTTGCAAAAAGGACCTAGACTAAAACAGCTAAAATGCAATCGGGTCCTTCTTCTCCGCCAGCGATGAAGGATCTGAGGCAGCGGTCGCTGCCGGCGAGACCGGGGACTACACCACTTGGTTCACCAGCAGGGTGGAGCACCGTACCTAGATCAAGTTTCCTCCGAATTGGCACGTCAGCCTGGAGGCAGAGATGACCGTGGTGCCTACAGCACGACACGGCGCGGAGTGGCCCCTTCTGGCCAAGGATCACTTCGGCGAGCATGTCCTCCGTGGATGGATTCCGCAGCGACGCAGCTTCCGACCTGCACACAAGCAGGCCCATACTTCCCCTCCTGGCAGCATGTCCAAGCACAAGATCGGGCCACTCCTCTTTCCCACCACCATGGTTAGCAAAGGGGAGAGGCCAAGCCTCATGGGTAACACTCTGCAGGAGCACGCACTTATTACTAGAGCTTGCCCCGATCTCCATCATCAGCTTCCTCCATGGAAGGGCAACGGAGGGGAGCAGAGGCAGCTGCTCGCCGGCGTCTTGCAAGGCAGAAGCGAGCTCCATAACTTGACCTTATTGTCGGAGATCCCTAGGCCTAGAACAGCCACCAGCAGAAGCCCTTGCCACCAGAGAAGCCCTTGCCACCAGAGCCTCGCTGGGAAGGCCACCAAGCCTAGGCCTCGCCGGAGCCGGCCAAGATACTCCGACGAACTACTCCTAGACGCCACATAGGGACAACTCACAAACTCTAGATCTAAAAAAACTACAACTACTAGAGAAAGAAGAAGCCTACTACCTACTCCATCCCCTCGCCAGCCACTGTGGCCACCGGAGAGAGAGGAGGAGAGGGGCGGCGGCAGAAGTCGGAGGTCGACTCTCAAGGAGAGGTTTCAGAGGGGGAGAGAGACGAAGGTCTGTGTAGCGTTTCTCGATGTTCCCTTTTTTTTACAGAAAAACATATGGGCATGTGACTGCTACTAGAGTGCTTGATTTATAAACCTGCAGGGAAAGAAATGTTAACCGCTGGACACTTTTACCACAATGCAACGGCCAAGCATTTGAAATAACTAGTAGCTTCAAATCACGTATGTGCGAGACGTCCTCGCTGCCATCCTGTAACGTCAATTAAATTAGTAGGGAATAGATTAACACGCATAAGAGAGGCAGTAGATAATCGTCAATCACAATCTACACGTACAGAATGGAAAAAACAAGGGAGCAAAGGGGATTGCAATCTTACGTGCAATTTATTTCCTGCGGATGTGCTCTCTGCCGGTTTGGATGTCCGACTGTTTGACAGGATTCCATTGCCGAAAAATCAAGTCTAAATGTCTCGAGATAGTAGTGCAGTGCAGTGATGGAAGAGACCGGATGTTCTCGCATGAAACGATATCCTGTTTCTTGAGTAATTTGAAGTGACCCACATTGCGTGACGTCCCAGCTGCAGCTCACGAAAATGAGGGAAAGCTTCAGCAAGTTTGGAAGCACGCATCGAGTTCTAGCAGGTACTTTGGCCCACCGTTCTGCTTATCACCATCCAATATGGATACCTCGAGCCAACAAAGTTCACGGAGCGTTTGTACCACAAAGGCTCACTTGTATATAGATCTGTTTTTTCTTGCAATCTCATATTTTGTTCTCTCCAAACTTTATAAGCTCTTGTGTTTGTATTTCTTTTTCCAGATGTGATTATGCTGGAACCTAATGAGATATAAATAAGCTTTCCTTGTCCTCATTTTTATGATGTGCAAATGTGAGAATGAGAACTCCAAAGAATCAAGTGATTTTTATTTTCATGCTCTTGGTTCGCTAGTTATACTTACTTTTTCTTAGGCGCTTAACTTTTTCTCACTTTTAACTTTCTTCTTTTTCAAAACTATCACATGGTCTGAAACTCGCTGTCCATCAGCCTTGTCGTTACGTGCTGACAAGTGGGACCGTGTTCAGTCGGGTCCCGTTGTGGACCCTTGTCGTTACTGACAAGTGGGCCGTGTTCAGTCGGATCCCATAGTGGACACGTCTCTCCACTTATCCAGATCAGCGCGGAATTCATAGCTTATCCACATGAGCATCGGACCCACAACTTATGCACGTTAGCGCTGGACCCATAGCCTACCCAGATTGGCGTTGCAGATGGGACCTCAAGCCAGCCCCGCACCCGCGTCCCTGTCGTTGCCTCCCATTTCTTCTTCTTCTCCGGCGATGGTTGGCCCTTTGTCTAGCTTCACTTCGGCCTATCGTTCGTCCTGGCCGTAGTATGGTGTCGTCCCGTTGACCTGTATGAAGGATGACAATAGCAACCGTGCGCACGAAAGATTAGATCTCGTATCAAATTGTTCCAATTAGAGAGGGGCGCTTGGTGTGGACAATCAATTGGCGCATCTCGGGAGTTTAATTGGACGCGCGCTTGCTGCGGAGAATGCGGCCGACAAAGGAACCGTTCCGATGATTTAATTTGTTTATCGAGTTAATGCCTCGGTTGCAATCAAGTGAATCTATGAGGTAAAAGTTAAACTTTGAGATTTAGGAAGATGGAAGTATAAGAAATAAGAAAATGACACAACTCTTGAATACTTTCAAATTAGAAAAATTATACAACTCTTAATGTAAAAGAGTGTTTACATAACTCTTGAACACTTTAAAATTATAATTTGGACATAATAATGTTGTCCTAAGAAAATTTGGAGAGTTTACCATTTTTAGAGCGTGAAAAGTGATTAAACTAAAATCTTTACACCTCATGCGTATACAAAAATTATACACCTTTGAACACTGTGAAATCGCACTTAGGTCATGATAATGTTGTGCTAAGAAAATCTTGAGAGTTTATCATTTTCATAGAGTGAAATATTATGCATAAACTTAGATATACGAAAATTATACACATTTGAACACTATGAAATCGCACTTAATACGTGATAATTATGTGCTAACAAAATCTTGAGAGATTTTTATTTTCATAGAGTGAAATTTAATGCACAAACTTGCATATACGAAAATTATACACCTTTGAATTCTTTGAAATCACACTTAGGACATGATAATGTTGTGATAAGAAAATCTTGATCATTTATCATTTTTATAGAATAAAATATAATGCATAAACTTGCGTATACAAAAATTATACACCTTTGAACACTATGAAATCGCACCTAATACGTGATAATGATGTGCTAACAAAATCTTGAGAGATTATCATTTTCATAGAATGAGATGTAATGCATAAATTTGCATATACAAAAATTATACACCTTTAAACTCTTTGAAATCGCACTTAATACATGATAATGTTGTGCTAACAAACTTTTGAGAGTTTATCATTTTCATAGAGTGGAATGTAATGCATAAACTTGCATATACGAGAACTATACACCTTTAAACACTTGGAAACCACACCTAGGACGTGATAATGTTGTTCTAAGAAAATCTTGAGATATTATTATTTTCATAGAGTGGAATATAATGCATAAACTTGTATATATGAAAATTATACACCTTTGAACACTTTCCCTTCAAATTATATTCAAAATAATTTATTTATGGAGTTAAAGTACCGGTGGAAAAATCGTTATTTTGCATGGATAGAGGGGTGCTTGTCGACATATATAGGGGTTATCCCGTTCGCTAGATCATAGAAGATCAACGGTTGGTGGGCACGATCCGCGTGATAACTGTCTCGACCAGTCAGGGCGTAGCAGCCAAGATGATCACATGTGTGAGAGTTTATGACTAAGAGAGAGGGAAAAATTGAGTAGAACTTAAAAACCAAGAGAAAAACTGACAAAGGGATTCAAATAGAAAATAGAAAGAGATTTAAAAAATGAAAAATGTGTCTTTTATACAATAAAATACATCTTGGCATACATCAAACTATTTGCAATACATGAGTGTGACAATTATTGTCTCATTCAAATAAACTATGTTTTGGGGAGGGATGTTTTAGGAAGAGGATTGTGTAGAAAGCCATAAACCTTCATAGATAGTAGATGATTTGAGAAGTGGTGATTTAGGTTAAAACTTGATCTCTATATATTTTTATGGTGGCAGGTCACATAAGAAGACTCCCTGGGTAGGTGCCACTATGTTTTGATCTTTTTGAATTTGTTATGCATAAAATAACTCAAATAGTTAGCTAAACCCCATTCGTTGACTCTCCGTTGACCAGCCACCGGAGGGTAAAACTGAGTATATTGCACACAATAGTGTTAGTACTAGAGGAAAAAACTGAGTACAACCAAACTGCCAGTGTTACACTCGAGGGTATAACTGAGCATAACTAAGTCGCTAGGGTTAGACACGAGGGCAAAAATGTGACGCACAGTACACGTGTCGCGGTGCACAGAGCGGTAGCGGATGCGTGTGACCATGTACGGTGTAGTAGCGTACGCGGTTACACGATACACAGTGGTGCAACAAAACGTCCCTTCCCCTCACCTTTATAGAGGCCTCCTCACTCTCACTCATCACTCACTCGCTAGCTCACTCGCTCACTCACGCAACCTTCTCCACTATCCTATCACCTTCTGCAAACCCCCAAGAACACCCCAACCGTCGGCGATGGAGAAAAATGGCGCGGTGTCCATCATCGCCGCCAAGCCACCAACAAGGAGCCCCCCGTCCCTCTACAAACCCCTGTTGAGGCATCGAAGGAATCCGTTGTCCCTGTCCAGGCCCGCGTCCCTGCTTCCGCCATAGCCGCCGGCGAGGAGGCCCCCGCTAGTCTCAGGCAGATCCCACTTGGTTGGGACCCCTACAAGGAGGAGGAGTACATCAGGACGGAGAACCCCTATGACACAAGCATCGTCGACCCATGGTCGGAGGTAACTAGGATTTTCTTCCCTTCCCTTGTTCTTCCCCATTACCATCGTTGGATGCTAGATTGTGTGTTGTTAGGGTCCGGTACTACCGGAATTTACCGGTAGTACCGCATGTGCCAGGAAAGTCAAACCGCGAGCGAGTTGAGCAGGTGCTGCGTACGCGTGCGGCGGGTGGGGTCCAGCAGGCATGCGCGCAGCTGGGAAAGGACACGCTGCGGCAATTTGCGAGCAACGCAGCGATGGAGCATGCACGCACGGGCGGCAGCAGCCTGCTACCGGTGGCTCGGCATGCGCGGCACAACTAGTAGGCAGGGCGCTGCAGCAGCCAGCCGCAAGCACCACAGGTCAGCGGCCAGCGAGTGGGGCGGGGCAGGCGCCATAGCGAGGGTGAGCAGCGGCGGCGGGGTTATGTAGCGAGCCGCGCGAAGCGAAGTCAACGCGCGGTAGCGGATCTGATCTGAAACCGGAAAAAGATCTAGACAAATAAACGGGCCGGCCGGTACTACCGGCCCACCTGGACGGTACTATCGGGCCGGCCGGTACTACCACAAAAAGGTATCTAGCGAGGCAGAAGGAAAACGGGCCATTTTTAGGCCCGAGCGGTAGTACCGCCCGGACGGGTCGGTACTACCGCTCGGCCCAGAAAACAGACAGACATGCAAATATTCAAACGGCAATAACTTTTGACTGGAAGCTCCGATTGACCTGATTCAAATTGCGTTTGACTGGAAATATTGATTATCACCAAGTGAGAAAGTATCAAGTAGAATATTGTGAGATATCTCACTTGATAAGAAACCGAAAAGCCGCATAAATCAAAATCGCAACAAGATACAAATGGGAGATCCGATTTTGATGAACAAGAGCTTGTTATGGAGATTACCACAGGCTCTATATCCTCACATGGATAAGATCAAATAACAACCAAATACGATGATGCAAGTATGCAAAGGTTTGAGCTCTCTACGAACGATGTGACCGAATTACTCATACGAGAGCCCCTCTTGATAGTACGATTATCTATCCTAAACCCGGTCTCACACACACAACGTGAGACCGGCAAAAGGGAAAACCTATCAAGATTATACCTTTGCCTTGAGCATTCCACTTGAGCTCGATGTAGACGATCTTGACCTTCTCAAGATGGAACGCCTTTCTTAATTCTCCATCATCGACCTCGCATATTGAGCTTGTCCAACATATCTTCTTTGCATTTTATCAACCTTGAAGCCAACACATGCTTCAAGCGATGCCAATGGACAAATACTATAAGTATAACTTAATACACACATTAGTCCATAAAGATTGTCATTAGTTACCAAAACCACACATGGGGGCCCAACATGTTCTTTCAGACTGCTCCAGCGCTGAGTCTTCAGTCTTGGGGCGGCAGAGTCGCAGACGTTCGGTTGGCGACGCCGTCGCCCGTGGCTCGCCCATGATGATGCCGCGCGAGCGTGTCCGCGGCGGCGAGCGCACAGGCGAGTCCTCCTCGCGCTTGACTGCGCGCATCCCCAGCGAAGGTGCTGTCGGCGTGCGCAGCGGCGCCGAGCCAGAGGAGTGGTATGCCGAGGAGGAGGAGGAGGAGGAGGAGCTCATGCTAGCCATCCTCCTCGGCATCCAGTTCGGCGGAGGACGCCGGCCCGACCTGGCCACCGGCGTCGGTGTGCGCAGAAAGCCGAGCCGCAGCGTGTTCCCGCGGTTGATGTGCTTCATCACCGCCGTGAGCGTTCAGCCTGGCGCACTCCACCAACGCCGGCGGCCAGCCGAGTGTTTGCGCTTCGGCGGCGACTCGTTCGGCGGGCCATAGTGGCGGGCGAGCTCCTGTTCGCGCCGGTCCGGGAAGAACTGCTCCCAGTACAGGAGGTTGTCGGTGCTCTCAGCGTCGGAGGGGTCGTCCATGCCGCTGATGTACTCTTGGATGTCGTACGACAGCTCCTCTGGCGTCGGCGCCGGCGGTATAGGGATGCCGCCGACGCTTATCTTCTACCCCGGAGGCATCCGCATGTCCGGCGGTGCCATATAGCCGGCGTCGTACATCATGCGCGCCTCCCAAGCCTGGAGGGTGCGCCGGCCGAAGCCGTTCGCCGCCGTGCTATCGCCGAGGTACCGCTCGGCCATGGCTGGGAAGGGAAGCTGTGAGAGAGGGTTCGTCGGAGTTTGGGCTTGTGGGATGGGGGAGCTGTGAGAGAGTGTGAAGATCTCCAGCGAGGGGTACGGCTTATAAAGGCCGAGGCGGGCGGCGAGGGCAGGAGGGGTGTAGCGGCGAGGACAGGAAAAGGGGAAACAGCGGGAAGTTAGTGCCCGCCGGTCCATTGCGGGAGCCGAGGCGGCGACGGTGGCGCCGTAATTCGGCGACGCGTGGCCTACGCGACAGGCAGTTAATGTCCGGCGGTCGCCACGTGGTTCCAAGGATGACGACGACTCGTGACGAGGTTTGATCTCGTCAATGCCCATTGTTATGGACTTGGGTTTTGGAGAAGATGGGGATGCTGGAGATCGCGGAACGGTTAGCAAACAAGCAACCCGAGACACGAGGTTTACCCAGGTTCAGGCCCCCGGAGGGAAAACCCTACTCCTGCTTGTCTGCTCTTGATTACGGCGGAACCGAAGGTTACAGGGGTGCGCAGATGCAATCTGGCGTGGAGGTGTGTATGCGAGAGTATGAGAGAGAGATCTAGGTCGTGCCCTCCTGGCCTTTATATAGACTTAGGCAGGTCCCGGGCATAGACCTAGTCGGTTACAAGTCCTAGGGTTTTACCCCTTTGAAATTCCTATCTACTCTAGTCTTGCTCTCCAAGGATCCGAAGGCGTCATGGGCCTTGGCCACCCAAAAGTCTTCATGGGCCGGCGTATATTTGCCGTGGGCCTTCCTTGGGCTGGACCAGGTATGCTGAGATCATGTACCCGTGGGGTATAACCATGTCAGTAGCCCCCGAGTGATCAGTCGAATCGTAGATTCGGTTGAGGACTCTTCAATCCTTCGGGTGTGACTATGTATTTCAATAGCTCATGTGTAGGGATTGTTGATGCGTGTGCCTGACTCACCCGACGGATCAGGGTCAGTTAACTGTCTTAGGACGAAACAACACGATCTTCTTCAGGCTCGAGTCCCTCAACTCGAACCTGGAACATATGCTGGCGTAATTCGACTCAGGCCCGGAGGACTTATAGGAGTGGAATTCCAGTGAATTTAATTGATGTACCCAACGCGTCCGTCGGGATTTTTCATCGCGCCTGTTGGCACGGATTTTTACTAGCGAGCCTTGATCATGTGCGTTGCGTGCCATCAGATGATATCTGTAGGTCTTATCTTTGTGTCGTAGACACAACATTCGAATGTTTATCACCGCGGAGGTGTTTCGGGTGGCCAAGGAGGACATTGCTCACTTAGCGTTAATTAGGGCAGCGTTGCCAAAAAGTTTTTTGCATACTGATCCGAAGGATCGCAGTCGAAGAATTCTTAGGGTGCGCGACCAGCGCTCCCTATGGGAGTAGCCCCCGAGTGTCTGTTCGAGTCGTAGACTCGAGCAGAGACTTTTAATTCAGTCGTTGTTCAGTATCGGGTCCGTAGGACACAAATTTTTTCGGATGCTTAAATCCATCCTCCCTATGGGAGTAGCCCCCGAGTCCGTAGTGGAGTCGTAGTCTCGACGAAGGACTCGAAGAAATAGTTCAATGCTGGAACATGTTGTTCATTCTTGGTCTTGGCGGCCGGTATCGATAGGAGTAGCCCCGAGTAATTGGTCGAATCGTAGATTTGAGTGAGTACTCTTAGCTTTGAAGCCGAAGAAATTGTAGCTGGTGCTAGTGTATCTTTTGATGACGTCAGTGCTGACGATTGATGACCTCAAGCGCCTGCTGCGCCAGAGATGACTTGACTGGACGAACATGGGTCCCACTGTCTGACCTTGAATTGACCGGTCACGCGCGGTGTGGAGATAATTACGATGTCGCCTCGATTTCCGCGCGTAGTGGACGGCGTATTGGCGACGGTTCGTTGCGATGCTGACATGTGTATGTCCAGATTCTGCCGTTGGCGTTAGGTCTTCTCGATGGACAGTTGTCGTGCATCGTATTCGTCTTTATAATCATTGGGGAAAACTTCAGTTTGTTTTCACCGCATCTATTCTCGTTTTCACTGCTTCCTTGTTCTCTGAGAGTTCTTGCTGCGCGCTGGAATATCCCTTCACATTTCCTTCTTCCATCCCGCGCTCTCGCCGCCGGCGCCGCCGTACCGCGATGGGGAAGTCGAAGAAGGCTTCATATGCGGTTGGTACCAGCGCCGCTGGAGGGAAGAAGAACGCCGCCACTACCCGTGTCACCGACGGTGGCTGGCGGCGATCGGAGACGCGGGAGAGTGATCTCCGCAAGCTTCGCGAGCGGGGCCTGATCCCGCAGGATAGGGAGGCCGTCAAACTCCCAGGAAATGAGGTAATCCCCCGTCCCCCCCGCTGGGTATCGGGTTATGTTTCTTGCCTTTGTCATTCGCAGATTTTCCTTCCCAGTCCACGACTTCCTTCGTGGACTGCTTTTCCTGTATGGTGTCCAATTGCACCATATTTCCCCCAATTCTCTTCTTCACATTGCTTGTTTTATCACTTTCTGCGAGTGCTGGCTCGGTATTGAGCCGCACTTTGGCCTCTTCCGGAAACTTTATTCCGTGAAGAGGCAATCCGGTTCGGATGGTGTTTATCCCATTGGGGGTTGCATCATCTCACTCAAGCCCAATCTGCTTTTCTTTTCTTTTTCCATGTCCGAATCTGTCCAGTACTGGCGGAGGCGATGGTTTTATATCCGCGACTCCGTAGTGCCTGGGCAGGATTTTGGTCTTGTTCCTTTCGACCCCTCCCAAAAGATCGAGCCGAAAAGACAAGATCTTGGATGGCGAGGTGGCGGAGATATAGGCTCTCTATCGTCGGGTGGAGGATCTCCAGTTAATTCCGGACAGGGAAGTGAACGGTGTGGATATCATCCGCACTTTCTCGAGCGTCAGCTGCAGCCACTCCAGGCTAGGGAGCACCCGATGTTCCTTTATGCTGGCCGACGTGATCCGACGAGGGTTTCGACTGAGAAATTCTCCCAGGGAGATCTCGACAGGGCCCTTCGTTCGTTGCTAAAGTTCAAGGCTGGAGAGGATATCCCGGGAAAGTCGCTGACTCCTCCGTTTTCTTCTTTGCTTCCTGTTCCACAGGTGTATATCCGTGCGCGTAGCGCTATTTTTCGACTGCATTGTATTTGTGTTTGTTTGCTAACAAATTGTTCTTCTCTTGTGTAGAGCTTCAAAGTGCCGGGTATGTCGCCTCCATTACCCGAAGTATATCCGGATGCTCCAGATAATGATGTGGTGGACTCCATGTCCGAGCTGCCATCAGCGCGGTCTCCGGCTGAAGATGCCAACGAGTCGAGCGAGGACCACACTCGCAAATGATCGCGGAGCTCCAGCGAGTCTTCGGATGCTTCCACTCCTCCGACTCCTAGGAACCCTTTGTGTCTTGAGCGTCATAGTGAGGGGCATGGAGGCTCTTCCTCTCCTATTCCTGCTCTTCCCGTGCGGGCTGTAGCACCGCACCCGCCAGCGAAGCGGAAGAAGGAAGAAAAGAAGGAAGAGAAGAAGGAAGAGAAGAAGGAAGAGAAGAAAGAGGAGAAGAGGGTCCGAAGGACCCCTCCTGTCTTCAACCTGAGCGAGCTTGACTCGTAAGTTTCTTCTGCGCTGCGTTTTCTTTACTGTTTACTTTATAGTTGTACTAATTTGTCTGTGTGCAGGCACTCTTCCAATGACTCCTCTAGCGATGGTGCTCGGGAGATGATGGGGGAGTCGAAAGTCGCATCTCCTCCTCCTCAAACGGTGGCTACCTCTGAGGGCGTTGCTCCGAACCCTCCTCCGCAGGAGGTTCAGGTGGTTGCGCCTCAGAATTTTGCTAGCGGACCTTCGACGTCGCCATCGGATCATGTAAGTAGTTCTGTCTCCTGCCACGGGGGGAGCCCCCGAGCATCTGTAAAAGAGTTTTCTTGTTTTGTTCTTCCTTCGAGTCTCGGGAGGATCCCCCGAGCGTTTTCGTGTGTGCATTTTGCTTCTGTTCTTTTCTGTTGGGCGTAGCCCCCGAGTCCTTTTCCTGATTAGTAGGTCTTCTTCCTGCAGCCTTTTGTGCAGGATGCCAGACGACTGGTGCAGGAGCACCTAGTGCTGGAGGCCAACCTCAAACAGCTTGAAGGTACTGTTATGCCTTGATGTCTCCTTCTTCGTGTATTCTTGTCCTGTTATCTGACGCTCGTATTTTTTGAATGCAGAGGAGAACAACACCTCCCTTCGTGAGATTGATGCTCTCAAAAAGAGCCTCGGTCAAGCGGACAAGAATGTCGAGGTTGCCATTGGTGCGAAGGAGCGCCTCGAGGTGGAGCTGGCTACTGCGGCCGAGGCTAAGGAGCGCCTGCAGCGGGAGGCCACAGACCGCGAGGAGAAGCTTGCCACCGCTGTGACTGCGCGTGAAAGAGAGGTGGCTGGCAAGCTCATGGCGGCTGCCAAGGCTGTTTCGGGAGTATCTTCACTTGCATCTTTTTTTGGTTTTCTTGTCTTTCTTCTGCGGTGCTTTGTTCATTCCTTCTCTTTATTGTCTCATATGCCGTGGGCATCGAGTTTGACCGTGGTGCTCTGAATCACGGGAGTGCTCTAGATGATGCTACTGCAGCAGTCGAAGATCGCTGCAGCACCGTTGTCATCTCGCTCGTCAAGGCCAAGGAGGTCCTTGGGCTCTTCTACAAGGAGCTTGTCCCTAAGGGCGCGACCCTTGATGATGTTGACGCTCTGGCGGAGGCACTGTCAGCCGAAGCACCTGCGGCGTACAAGCGCAAGCAGAAGGGCATCGGCGCATCCGTCGGGCTGGCGATGGCTTTGGCGGCTGGAGCGGAGCTGGACCTGCCCCAGATCACTTCCCGGATGCCGACGACTGCGGATGGATCCGAGGTAGCCTTCGCTACCTATTCTGCTCGCTGTAAGCGATATGGGCCAAAGCTGATTGATCTGCTGGCCGAGTACGCGCTACGGCAGTAGGGGAAAGCCAAGGCGAGGCAATCCGGCTCCGAGGCTACTCAGGGTGCCGTATCGTAGGCGCTGTAGCTGTAGGGTAGTTGTAGTCTCTTTTGTTGTAATTATGTTGATGAACAAATCCTTGTGCCACGTAGTGGCTTTTATGCACTTAATGAATTTGTTGAGTTGTGTTCTTCTCCGTCTGAGTGTTCATGTCTTTTGCCTTTCTACTGCTCTAGGGTCCTTCGGGTGCTGATCCCGTTGACACCTCGCCTGCCGCGCGGCTGCGGCCATCCTTGGATGATTCATCGCAGCTTGCTTTTCTTCGAGACCGTGCTCGTAGTCTCGAAAAAGAGTTGCTTGGGATCCGTGGCCATGCCGATGTTTGGAAGTCCAAGGCGGATCGTGGTGCTGCCAGAGAGGAGTACTTAATGGCGGAATTGAGTCGATTGTCCGAGCAACTTCATGTTGGAATTATGCCCTAGAGGCAATAATAAAGATGTTATTATTATAATTCTTGTTCATGATAAAGTTTATATTCCATGCTAGAATTGTATTAAGCGGAAACTTTAATACTTGTGTGGTTTGTGAACAACACCGTTTCCCTAGTACGCCTCTATGGACTAGCTCATTGATCAATGATGGTTAAGGTTTCCTAACCATAGACATGAGTTGTCAATTGATAATGAGATCATATCATTGGGAGAATGATATGATGGACAGACCCAAACTAAGCGAAGCAATTAGATCGTTTCATCGTTATCATCTTTGCGAAGCTTTTCCTATGTCAAATATTATATTCCTTAGACCATGAGATAATGCAACTCCCTGGTACCGGAAGAAAGCTTTGAGGTCATCAAACGTCATCCTATGAGAGGGTGATCATAAAGGTGTCTCTCAGGTGATCGTAAAGTATCTGTTGGGTTGTATGTATCGAGATGGAATTTGTCCCTCCCAAGTCGGAGAGATATACTTCGGGCCCACTCGGTAATCGATATCAACACCGCTTGCAAGCATGTGGTTAAGGAGTTAATCACAAAGTGATATCGGATTACGAACGAGTAAACTACTTCGTGAGCGAGATTGAACTAGGTATGACGGTGCAGACGATCGAATCTCGGGCAAGTAAAATATCGCGAGAAGGAATATATATATGGGATTGATTGAATCTGGCATCGTGGTTCATCCGATATGATCATCGATGAATGTGTGGGAGTCAATATGGGTGCCTGCACCAGCTGTTGATTATTGATAGAAGATCATGTCTGCATATTCTCGAACCCGCAGGGTCACACACTTAACGTATCTCGACGCTAGGATAGATTGGATAATTGGTTTATGAATTTTTGTTCGGAGTCTCGGATGGGATCCGGGATATCACGAGAGGTTTCGGAATGGTCCGGAGAATAAGATTCATATAAGGCAGTGCAGTTTTTGGAGTTCGGAATTGTTCCGGGTTAATCGGTATTGTACCGGAAGCTTCTAGAACCTTCCGGAAGGGGACCAACGTGGCCCCACCTTCCGGGAGGGGGCATGGGCCTATGAGGGAGTGTCCTGGCCGCTTTGGGCCAGGGGCACAAGGCCCCATAGGGCCCAGCCGATTCTAGAGAGATTTGACTCGTTTAAATCTCGGGATAGAATTTCTAGATAAGGGAGAGTTTAAATCGTTTAAACTAGAGATAGGATTTCTAGATAAGGGAAAGTTTAAATTGTTTAAACTGGAGATAGGCTTGGAGGAGGGGCAAGGCTGGCCGCCCCCCCTCTATATATAGAGGGGTGGTGCGCCCCCTCCCCCCACACAACACTACACACCTTCCTCCAAGCCCTAGCAGCCTTGCTACCTTCCTCTCTCCCGATCGCTTGTAGGCGAAGCCTCAGCAGAAATTCTCCACCATATACACTGCCGTCGTGTTGTAGATCCAATCTATCTCCACCATACTCGCTGGTCCGAGGAAGGAGGAGACGCCGAGGTGCTGCGTGTGCATCTCACGGAGGCACCGCCACTTGTGGTGCTAGATCGGATCGGATCGCGAGGAGGAGAAGCGAGTACGACTACATCACCCACGCCGGATTTAACGTTCCGCAGGCGAATCTTCAAGGGTATGAAGATCTAATCCAATCTCTCGTTGATTGCATCTCCAAGATTAGATCTTGGCTTTCCTCCGCTCGCATCCGTAGAAAATTTTGATTTACTATGCCGCCAAACCCTTTCAAAGGGTATCGAGCTAGATCTATGCGTAGATGTTATTCACGAGTAGAACGCAACATGGTTGTTGCGGGCGTTGATGTTTTCTGCAAGCCTCTTGTTTGTTTTCTTCTTATGACGGGATAGTGAGATTGAAGCGGTCCAGGCCAACCTTACGCGACGCCGTTCACGAGACCGCTCCGCACTTGACGTGTGGCTTGTACCACACATGCGGCCGGTGGATGTCGGTTTCTCTCACTATAGTTGTCATGGAATTAACACCGAGTTTGGCAACCATAATATCACCGTTGTGGCTTTCCGTAGGTAAGAATCGTTCTTAGCATCTACTCCCATAAGCCACGTAAACATGCAACAACAAAGTAGAGGCGTCTAACTTGTTTTTGCAGGAGTGTTTTCGTGATATGGTATGGCCCAAGATGTGATGTGTATATTGTATGCGATGATCATGTTTTGTAATGTTTCACGACTTGCATGTCGATGAGTACACAACCGCAGAGCCATATGGTTGTCTTTATAATTGTGTATGACCTGCGAGTCAACTTCTTATACGCCATGTAATAGCTTTACTTTATCGCTAAGTAGTTAGCAATAGTTGTAGTTGCTATTCGTGGTGGAGGCAATCATGGTGGAGTGATGGAGATCATGCCGGAACGCACAAGATGGAGATCATTGCGCGAGGATTGGCTATACCATGTCACATAAAGTTATATGCATGTGATGTTTATCCCTTTATGTATCTTATTATGCTTAGATCGCGACGGTAGAATTATAAGATGATTCCTCACTTAAAGATCAAGATAAAAACTGTGTTCTCCCCAAGTATGCACCGTTGCGAAAGTTCGTCGTGTCCAAGCATCACGTGATGATCGGGTGCTATAGACTCTACGCTCACATACAACGGGTGCAAGCCAGTTTTGCACACGCAGAAATACTTGGGTCTAGCTTGACGAGCCTAGCATGTACAGACATGGCCTCGGAACACAAGAACCGAAAGGTTAAGCATGAGTCATATGAATGATATGATCGACACTTTGTTGTCCACCATTGAAACCACATCTCTTCTCGTGATGATCGGATTAGGTGTGGTGAATTTGGATCGTGTTCACTAAACAACTTGAGGGATGTTGAATTTAGTGGAGTTCATCTAGTAATTTGATTAAGTTGAACTATTTATCATGAACATAGTCTAAATTGTACTTGCAAATCAGTAGATCCAATGGCCAAGTCCAACTTCAACTTCAACGCTTTTGCGAGAAAGAAAAGCTTAGAAACAATGGGTCTAACTTCACCAACTGGTTCCGCAATCTAAGAATCATTCTGCGGACAAAAGGACTATGTCCTTGAGAAAGCGTTAGGTAACCCTCTGCAGAATCAAGGCTACCGATGAGAAAGCTGTCATCATCGGCGCAAAGATGATTATGGTGTGATTAAGATCACCATGTTGTTTGCTATGGAACCGGAGCTTCAAAATCGCTTTTGAAACCTATCCCGAGCCCTTTGAGATTCTCGAGGAGCCGAAAACCATGTTTCGACTCAAGCCCGCTCGAGAGATATGAGATCTCCGAGAAGTTCTTTAACCGCAAGATGGAGGAAGGGAGTTCCGTTAGTGAGCACGCCATAAAGATGTCGGGCTACACTCAACGCTTGAGCAAGCTGGAATGCACGATTCGGAGGAGCTCAAGATTGACAGGTGGTTCGCAATCACTCCTCCCAGCTACAAAAGTTTAGTAGTGACTCATAATCGATCGGGTTCCATCGATACGATCACCGAGCTCTTCGCAAAGTCAAGGCTGGAAGTGGACATCAAGAAGGATAATCATGTGTTGATGGTCAACAAGACCTCCTTTAAGAAAGGTAGGAGCAAAGAAGCCCTTCAAGAAGGGCGGCAAGCGCAATGCCCTCGCCGAGAAGAAGCTCAGTCCGGTCCTAAGCCGACATCGAGTGCTTCTATTGCAAGGACAGGGTCCTCGGAAGAATCGTCCAAGTACTTAGCGGACAAGAAGGCTGGCACCATCAAAGGTATATTTGATATACATGTTATTGATGTTTTCCTTACTAGCCCTCGTTGTAGTGCCCGGTATTTGATACCGGTTCAATTGCTAATATTTGTAACTCAAACAGAGCTACGAATAGACGGCGGTTATGAGGGATGAGGTGACGATGCGCATTGGCAACGGATCAAGAGTTTATGTGATGGCCGTCGACGCCTCTCCTTAGTTTTACCTTCGGATTAGTTTTAAACCTTAATAAATGTTATTATGTGCCTGCGTTGAGCATGAACATTATTTCGGATCATGTTTATTGCAAGACGGTTATTCATTTAAATCGGAGAATAATGGTTGTTCTATTTATATGAGTAACATCTTTTATGGTCATGCACCTCTTGTGAATGGTTTATTTCTTCTAAATCTCGAAAGGGATGAAACACACATCCATAACATTGAGGCTAAGAGATGCAAAGTAGATAGTGATAATACTACTTATTTGTGGCAATCGCTGTCAAGGTCATATTGGTGTAAAGCGCATGAAGAAACTCCATTCGATGGACTTTGGAGTCTCTTGATTTTGAATCATTTGACACATGCGAACCATGCCTCATGGGCAAGATGATAAAAAACCCCGTTCTCCGTATGATGGAGCGAGCAACGGACTTGTTGGAAATCATACATACCGATGTATGCGGACCGATGAGTGTTTCGACGCGCGGTGGATATCGCTATTTTCTCACTTTTACCGATGACTTAAGTAGATATGGGTATATCTATTTAATGAAACATAAATCAAACGTCTGAAAAGTTCAAAGAATTTCAGAATGAAGTGGAGAACCATCGTAATGTAAAAGATTAAGTTTCTACGATCCGATCGTGGAGGTGAATATTTGAGTTATGATTTTCTCACGCATCTTAAAGCAAGTGGAATCGTTTCACAACTCACGCCACCCGAACACCACGCAATGGTGTGTCTGAACCGGAATCGAACCCTATTAGATATGGTCCGATCAATGATGTCTCTTCGATTTGCGTTATCATTTTGGGGTTATGCATTAGAAACCGCTGCATTCACTTTAAATAGGGCTCCATCTAAATCCGTTGAGACGACACCGTATGAACTGTGGTTTGGTGCTAAACCTAAGTTGTCGTTTCTTAAAGTTTGGGGATGCGAAGCTTACGTCAAGAAGTTGATGCCGGACAAGCTCGAACCCAAAGCGGAGAAATGCGTCTTCATAAGATACCCTAAGGAAACCATTGGGTATACCTTCTATCACAAAACCGAAGGCAAAGTGTTTGTCGCAAAGAACGGTTCCTTCTTGAGAAGGAGTTTCTCTCGAAAGAAGTGAGTGGGAAGAAAGTAGAGCTAGACGAGGTTATTGAACCTTCTCTTGAATTGGAGAGTAGCGCAGCACATGAAATTGTTCCAGTGCCGCCTGCACCAACAATAGAGGAAGATAATGACAAGGATCATGAAGCTTCGGACGATGCTGCTACTGAACGTCGCAGGTCGACAAGGTCGCATGCCCCTCCTGAGTGGTACGACAACCCTGTCTTGTCTGTCTTGTTGGTAGAAGACAGTGAACCTACGAACTATGAGGAAGCGATGATGAGCCCAGACTCTGAGAAATGGCTAGAAGCCATGAAATCCGAATTGGGATCCATGAGCGAAAAACAAGTATGGACTTTGGTGGACCCTCCTAGCGACCGAAAGGCCGTTGAGTGCAAATGGATATTCAAGAAGAAAACGGACGCGGATGGTAATGTTACCGTCTATAAAGCACGACTTGTCGCAAAAGGTTTTTGACAAGTTCAAGGTGTTGACTACGATGAGACTTTCTCTCCCGTAGCGATGTTTAAGTCTATTCAGATTTTATTAGCAATTGCTGCGTTTCATGATTATGAAATATGGCAGATGGATGTCAAGACTGCTTTCCTCAATGGAAACATTGATAAAGAGTTGTATATGATGCAACCCAAAGGTTTTGTCGATCCTAAGGATGCTAGTAAAGTATGCAAACTTCAGCGTTCCATTTATGGACTGAAGCAAGCATCTCGGAGTTGGAACCTTCGTTTTGATCAAGTGATCAAGAGCTTTGGATTTTTTCCAAATTGCTACGAAGCTTGTATCTACAAGAAAGTGAGTGGGAGCTCGGTGACGTTTCTGGTACTGTATGTGGATGACATATTGATTATCGGAAATGACATCAACATGCTTAACGATGTGAAGAGTTATTTGAACAAGTGTTTTTCAATGAAAGACCTAGGTGAAGCTGCTTATATATTGGGCATCAAGATCTATAGAGATAGACAAAGACGCCTGATAGCTTTAAGCCAGAGTACATACCTAGAAGTTCTGAAAAGGTTTAGAATGGATAAGGCAAAGAAAGGTTCAGTGCCTATGTTGTCAGGTAAGATATTGAGCAAGGCTCAGTGTCCAGCTACGGTAAATGATAAGGAAGCTATGAGCAAAGTGCCTTATGCCTCGGCCATAGGTTACATCATGTATGCCATGCTGTGTACTAGATCGGATGTGTCCAATGCTCTTAGTTTGACGAGCAGATATCAAAGTGATCCAGGAGTGGAACACTGGATAGCCGTGAAGAACATCCTAAAGTACCTAAATAGAACTAAAGAAATGTTCTTAGTCTATGGGGGTGATGAACGACTTGTCGAAAAGGTTACGTCGATGCTAGTTTCGACAATCGACAAGGATGATTCTAAATCTCATGTGATACATGTATATTTTGAATGGAGGAGTCGGAGTCGGAGAAGCTGCAAGCAAAGCGTGATCGCGATCTACAGAGAAGCGGAATACATGGCTGCCGCAGCGTCAAGTGAAGGAGTTTGGATCAGAACTTCATCATCGAGCTTGGCGTTCCAAGTGCATTGGACCCACTGGAGATATTGTGTGACAACACCGGCGCCATAGCACTCGCTAAGGAACCAAGATATCATCCAAATACCAAGCATATCAACATAAGTTTCATATAATCCGAGATTATATAGCGGATGGAGATCTGAAGATTAGCAAGTACATACGGATCGAATGTCGCAGATCCACCGACTAAACCTCTTCCACGTGTAAACATGATCAACACCTCGATGCCATGGGTGTGAGATTGTTGCGATGTAAACTAGATTATTGACTCTAGTGCAAGTGGAGACTGTTGGAATTATGCCCTAGAGGCAATAATAAAGATGTTATTATTATAATTCTTGTTCATGATAAAGTTTATATTCCATGCTAGAATTGTATTAAGCGGAAACTTTAATACTTGTGTGGTTTGTGAACAACACCGTGTCCCTAGTGCGCCTCTATGGACTAGCTCATTGATCAATGATGGTTAAGGTTTCCTAACCATAGACATGAGTTGTCAATTGATAATGAGATCATATCATTGGGAGAATGATATGATGGATGTACCAAACTAAGCGAAGCAATTAGATCGTTTCATCGTGTTCATCTTTGAAGCTTTTCCTATGTCAAATATTGTATTCCTTAGACCATGAGATAATGCAACTCCTGGTACCGAAGAAAGCTTTGAGGTCATCAAACGTCATCCTATGAGAGGGTGATCATAAAGGTGTCTCTCGTGATCGGAAAGTATCTGTTGGGTTGTATGTATCGAGATGGAATTTGTCCTCCCAAGTCGGAGAGATATACTTGGGCCCACTCGTAATCGATATCAACACCGCTTGCAAGCATGTGGTTAAGGAGTTAATCACAAAGTTATATCGGATTACGAACGAGTAAAGTACTTGCTGTGAACGATATTGAACTAGGTATGAATGCATCGACGATCGAATCTCGCAAGTAAAATATCGCGAGACGAAGGGAATATATATATGGGATTGATTGAATCGCATCGTGGTTCATCCGATATGATCATCTATGAATGTGTGGGAGTCAATATGGGTGCCTGCACCGCTGTTGATTATTGATAGAAGATCATGTCTGATATTCTCGAACCCGCAGGTCACACACTTAACGATATCTCGACGCTAGGATAGATTGGATAATTGGTTTATGAATTTTTGTTCGAGTATCGGATGGGATCCGGGATATCACGAGAGGTTCGGAATGGTCCGAGAATAAGATTCATATAAGGCGTGCAGTTTTTGGAGTTGAATTGTTCCGTTAATCGGTATTGTAGGAAGCTTCTAGAACCTTCGGAAGGGGACCAACGTGGCCCCACCTTCCGGGAGGGGGCATGGGCCTATGAGGGAGTGTCCTGGCCGCTTTGGGCCAGGGGCACAAGGCCCCATAGGGCCCAGCCGATTCTAGAGAGATTTGACTCGTTTAAATCTAGGGATAGAATTTCTAAATAAGGGAGAGTTTAAATCGTTTAAACTAGAAATAGGATTTCTAGATAAGGGAAAGTTTAAATTGTTTAAACTGGAGATAGGCTTGGAGGAGGGGCAAGGCTGGCCGCCCCCCCTCTATATATAGAGGGGTGGTGCGCCCCTCCCCCCACACAACACTACACACCTTCCTCCAAGCCCTAGCAGCCTTGCTACCTTCCTCTCTCCCTCCCGACTGTTTGTAGGCGAAGCCCTGCAGCAGAAATTCTCCACCATATACACCACACCGTCGTGTTGTAGATCCAATCTATCTCTCCACCATACTCGCTGGTCCGAGGAAGGAGGAGACGTCGAGGTGCTGCACGTGTGCATCTCACGGAGGCACCGCCACTTATGGTGCTAGATCGGATCGGATCGCGAGGAGGAGAAGCGAGTACGACTACATCACCCACGTTCCGACGAACGTTCCGCTGTGCGAATCTTCAAGGGTATGAAGATCTAATCCAATCTCTCTCGTTGATTGCATCTCCTAGATTAGATCTTGGCTTTCCCTCTGTTCGCATCCGTAGAAAATTTTGATTTACTATGCCGCGAAACCCTTCACTTCAGTGTAAGTTTTTCGAGCTTTTGCTCATTTCTTCGGATGCGCCTGCTGGCCTTGCATCTTACTTTTGTGCGAGTATCGCAGGTGCGAACCTTGCTCCAAGGGAGGAGAAGGAGCGTGTTGCTGTTCGGGTCAATTGTTTGACTCAACAGGACATGGCAGCCGGCGGGTTCTTCTGGATGGATCGTGACCGTGCCATGGTTCTAGCCACGGTGCAGGATCGCGTTCACCAAGTATCGCGGGTGCTTCGTCAAGTGCAGATGTCGCTTGCGTCGGTTCTGCATGTTATGTTTCCGCTGGATGTCGCGCCAACAACCCTTGCTGGTCTTCTGTCGAAGTTTCGGAACGTGAATCATGTCAAGGAATTGGTGCAGCACCAGCTTGTCGCAGGAGTGAAGGCTGTGTTATCCCTTGTGAGGCTGCATCGCCCTGATGTAGATCATTGTTGTTGTTGCCGCCGCCTTCGCCGATGGTGGCGAGTGGGATATGCGGCCGCATTATGCGGCTGTAAGGCAGTATGCCGAACATGTCGTAGATTTGTTTGAGCAGCGTGCTCAAGTTATTCTTTAGAATAGGTAGTACCTATAAAAGAGATAGATGTAAAATTTGTGTGTATTTGTCTGGGCGTGTTTTGCCCTTTGTTATAAAGATGTGGTTGTTGTTTGAGCATGTAGTGCTTTGTTTGCATACGTGTCCTTTTTGTTAGCCTGACGTGGTCAGCTACTCAGGTGTACACATGTTATCCTCAGTCGATGAAATCGTGAGGTGGAGGGAGCCCCCGAGTGAGTTTTGGAGCATGAAGTAACGGTGCGAATAGCAAAACGAAATTTTGGGGCGAGACACTTAACTTTATTTATATCGTATAATGGAGGAAGTACATTGTTCGGCTGAGTAGCCTTGGCTGAATAGCCTTATTGAAAGTAAAGGGGTAGGTAGCTAGGGGTAGAATCGTCTCAAGTGTGCGATGTTCCATGGGTTGGAGTATGCGACTCCAGACTCCACGTGCTTGAGGCGATAGGCGCCACCTGGGATGACTTTGGTGATGACGTAGGGTCCTTCCCATGGTGACTCGAATTTCTTCGGTCGCTCTTTCTTGAGTCGCAAGACGAGGTCTCCTTTGACGAAGACCTTTGGCGCAGCCGTCGGCTGTGGTAGTTGCGGAGACTCTGCTGGTACACCGCTGATCGAGCTGCTGCTATGTCTCGTGCCTCGTCAAGTGTGTCGATGGCGTCTTCGAGTGTAGCCGTGGATTCGGCTTCGCTGTAAGCAACGACCCGGGGGCCTGGTGGCGTACTTCGGCTGGTAGCACGGCTTCGGCTCCGTGCACCATGAAGAATGGCGTGTAGCCTGTGGAGCTGTTTGGCGTGGTGCGCAAGCTCCATAGGACGGATGGTAGCTCTTTCGTCCAGGCTCCAGCTTTTCGCTCGACTGGGCTCATGAGGCGCTTCTTGATGCCAGTGCTGATTAGGCCGTTGGCCTTTTCCACCGGCCCATTCGTCTGCGGGTGTGCCACCGAGGCGTATGTGATGTTGATTCTGAGGCCTTCGCAGAAGTCTTGGAATTCTTTGGAGATGAAGTTCGATCCATTGTCGGTGATGATGCTATGCGGTACGCCGAACCTGTAGACAATGGATTCAAAGAACTTGACGACAGTCTTGCCCTTTTTGTTAGTGACCGGCATGGCCTCGATCCACTTGGTGAATTTGTCGACTGCGACCAGGAGGTAGACATGCCCCCCTTTCGAGGACCTTGGCAGTTTGCCGATCATGTCGAGGCCCCATTGAGCGAAAGGCCAGGCTATAGGTATGGGCCTGAGCTCGGACCCGGGTGCGTGTGGTTTGTCGGCAAACCTTTGGCACCCCTTGCATCTTCGGACGATGCCCTTTGCGTCGCTCATGGCCGTTGGCCAGTAGAATCCAGCTCGTAGAGCTTTGGCGACAAGAGAGCGGCTGCCTGCGTGATGGCCGCAGATGCCCTCGTGGATGTCTTGGAGGATGGTTTTCCCGTCACTGATGGTGACACACCTTTGTAGTACACCCGTAATGCTGCGCTTGTACAACTCGCCATTGATGATGGTGAAAGCTTTTGACCGGCGAGATATGCGCCGGGCATCCGTCGGGCTGTCAGGCAGTTCTCCGTCTATCAAGAACTGGAGGTACGGTCGCGTCCAGGTTTCTTCGACTGCCATGACCTGCATCAGGTTGACCATGGTGACCTTTGTGTCCAGCTTCTCGGGTCCTTCATGACCTTCAGGTAGCGTAGCCCCCGAGTGTTCTGCTTCTTCAGGTGATCCCTTAGGGAATTTCCGCTTGATGGATGGCACGCAGATCTGTTCGAGGAAGACACCTGGAGGTACCTTTGCGCAGGTGGAGCCGATGTTGGCGAGTCTGTCGGCTTCCTCGTTGCTTTCTCTTCCAACGTGCCGAAGCTCGCAGCCGTCGAAGCTTCCTTCGAGTGCGTTGTATAGTGCGCGGTACGCGATCATGTTTTCGGCGTGTGCGTCGCACTCGTTCATCGTCTGCTGGATGACGAGGTTAGAGTCATCGTAGATGACCAGGAGCGTTGCGCCGCAGATCTTCGCCATCCTCATGCCATGGATGAGGGCTTTGTATTCGGCCTCGTTGTTTGAAGCTAGGAATTTCATCCGAAGGACGTACTTCATCTTGTCGCCCTGCGGGGAGGTCAGTATGACCCCGGCTCCTGCTCCAGCTTCACGCTCGGAGCCGTCGAAGTGCATCGTCCATGACTGTGACATGTCTGGGGTGTCCGCAGCAGCTCCATCCAAGGTACAAGGAAGTCCGGAGGACTTGAGAATTGATTGAAAGTCGCTTCGTGAAGCGATGTCTAGGGGTGACAGCTCGATGCCCCATAGGGCCACGCGTCCTGTGTCCTCTGGGTTGTTCAGGATGCTGTTCAGGGGTGCCTCATTGACGACCATCACCTGGTGCTCCTGGAAGTAATGGCTCAACCGTCGAGCCTGTAAGGGTTCGTAGCATGGAAAACAAAAAAATTTCTATCGCATACAAACAAACAAGCCAAGATCTATCTACTAGATTGTAGCAACGAGTCGATGGAATAACTTACCCTCGAAGATTCCAAAGTGTTTAACGAGAGCGGATTCTCGTGGGTGATGTAGTCGTACTCTTTCCGATCTCAAGATCGTGTGGACGATCCTTCCGGCGCTGCGTTCCGGCAGCGTTTCCGCAGTCGGTCACACATTCGGTACTCGACGAAGACCTTCCTCTCCCTTGTTCCAGCAAGCAGCAGAGGTTGTAGCACTCTCCTCGCGATTTCAAAGACAACTGGCGTGGTACCGAAGTAGAGGGAATCCCGCAGGCTCCTTTGCCGAGCGAGTATGGTGGATTATGAGAGAGGGCTATTAGTGGTCTAGAGATTAGACACACCAATTAGAAGGCTCTAAACCGCAGCTAAAGCAATTAGAATCTCTAAACCAAACGGCTCTAAACACGAGATTAGAGGTAGAAACTTGTGTGTCTCAAGGAGGAGCCCCGCCTCCTTTTATAGGTGGAGGGCTAGGCGCCAGGGAGGGAGGAGTCCCTCCCAACTCGGCCTAGGGCTGGGCGCCGCCAAGGAGGAGAGGAACCTCCTCCAAGTTGGTTTCAACCTCCTCTTGCTTGTTTCCCACAGTTTCTGCTTCCCACAGTTCCTTTTCCAGTTTCTGTTTTAGCCGCTTGACTTTCAAACCGGCAATTTGACTTTCATGTTTTGGAACAGCAAGAACACTTAGTACATGATGCAATAATTCAATGACACACTCATGTACCTCCCCGAGTCTTGCGGACAATCCGGACCTTCTAGAACATTCCCGATGAAAACACCTAATCATTCCCGAACTCAAACGGACTTTCCTTATATGAATCTTATTCTCCGACCATTCCGGATCACCTCGTGATATCCGGATCCCATCCGAGACTCGAACAACATTCAGTCTCTTTCTCATATAACTACTCAAAACAACGTCGAATCCTTATGTGTCTCCCTACGGTTCGTGAATTATGCGGACATGATCGAGACACTTCTCGAACAATAACCAATAGAGGAATCTGAAATTCATATGGCTCCCACATATTTCTACGATTACTGCGATCGAATGAACCACTTACATACGATACCAATTTCCCTTTGTCTCACGATAGTTTACTTATCCGAGGTTATGATCGTCGGTATCTCTGCATACCTAGTTCAACCTCGTTACCGATAAGTACTCTTTTCTCGTTCCCGTGATATGTGATCCCTTGTGACCTAGTCACATGCTTGCAAGATAATTGGATGACATTCCACCGAGAGGGCCCAGAGTATATCTATCCGTCATATGGATGGACAAATCCCACTCTTGATCCATGTGTTTCAACCAATACTTTCCGAACACTCAATGCCACCTTTATAGCCACCCGATTCACGGTGGTGTTTGATGTCATCAAAGCATCCATCCGGTAAAGGTGATATGCATGATCTCATGGTCGAAGGAATTAGGTTACTATGTATCAGAAAGGATATAGCAATTGAACTATTGAAATGACTTGATCTTTATGCTACGCTTATCAATAGGAGTATGTCCACCATATCATTCTCCTAACGATATGATCTTGTTGTTGATAACATCTCAATGTTCATGATAGGGAAACCACAATTATTTATTCAACCAACAAGCTAGTGAAGTACAGAGGCTATACTAGGGACTTTCAAATTAAGTTTACAAATCACACAAGTATCAATGTTTCCTTGTTAATACTATTATAGCATGAATGTAAACATTTATCATAAACACAAAGATATAATAATAACTATATTTATTATTGCCTCTAGGGCATATCTCCAACAGTCTCCCACTTGCACTAGAGTCATCTAATCTAGATTACATGGTAATATACCGAACACCCATGGCAGTTTGGTGTTGGTCATGTTTTGCCCTCGGGAGAGGTTTAGTCAACGGATCCGCCACATTCAGATCTGTGTGTGTACTTTGCAAATCTTTATATCCCCATCCCGGATATGTTCTCGAATAGCGTGCAAACGCAGCTTGATATGCTTCAGCTTCTTGTGTGACCTTGGTTCTTGCGCATTGGCTATGGCGCCCATGTTATCACAGTAGATAGACATTGGGTCCAGCACACTAGGAACCACACCCAGCTCTGTAATGAACTCTTTCATCCATATCGCTTCTTGTGAAGCCTCCAAGACCATGTATTCCGATTTAGTTGAAGATCTCGCCACAACGCTTTGCTTTGCACTCCTCCAGCTAACCGCTGCACCATTCAAAATAAATACGTATCCAGATTGTGATTTAGAATCATCCGGATCGGTGTTCCAACTAGCATCGGTGTAACCATTAACAACGAGCTGTTCATCACCTCCATAAGAAAGAACCATATCCTTAGTTCTTCTCATGTACTTAAGGATGTTTTTGATCATTCCAATGATCCACTCCTGGATCACTTTGATATCTGCTAGTTAAACTAACAGCATATGCAATGTCGGGTCTAGTACATAGCATGGCATACATTAGAGATCCTATGGTTGAGGCATAGGGAGTCTTACTCATCCTTTCTCTATCTTCTGCCGATGTCGGACTTTGAGTTTTACTCAAGGTCGTATTGGGCAACATGGGCAAGAACCCTTTCTTGCTTTCTTCCATTCCAAACCTCTTTAGAACTTTGTCCAAATATGTACTCTGTGACAATGATATTTGGCGTTTCGATCTATCTCTATAAATCTTTATGCCTAATATGTAAGCTGCTTCGCCAAGATCCTTCATTGAAAAACTATTATTAAAATATTCCTTGACACTATTAAGAAGGTCTACATCATTCCCAATCAACAATATGTCATCTACATATAGTATTAAGAATGCTACAGAGCTCCCACTCACTTTCTTGTAAATACAAGCTGCAGACTCATCGCTTCCTCATCTGCCATATCTCATAATCATAATATGCAGCAATTGCTAACATAATCCTCACAGACTTTAGCTTCGCTACTGGTGAGAAAGTCTCATCGTAGTCAACTCCTTGAATTTGTCGAAACCCTTTTGCGACAAGTCGAGCTTTATAGACAGTAACATTACCATCAAGATCTGCTTTTCTTCTTGAAAATCCATTTGTTCTCGACAGCCTTCCGCCATCGTAAGTCCACCAAAGTCCATACTTGGTTTTCGTACATGGATCCAATCTCGGATTTCATGGCTTCTTGCCATTTATTGGAATCTGGGCTCATCATCGCTTCCTCATATGTCTCGGGGTCATCGGTGTTGTCCACCAACATGACACTCATAACGGGATCATACCAATCTGGAGTGGTACGAGTTCTCGTTGACCTCCGAGGCTCTGTAGCAACTTCAACCGAAGTTTCATGATCATCATCATTAGCTTCCTCTCTAATTGGTGCATGCACCACAGGAACTTCTTCCGGTGCTGCGCTACTCGCAATTTCGAGAGAAGGTTCGACAACCTCGTCGAGTTCTACTTTCCTTCCAGTCACTTCTTTCGAGAGAAATTCCTTCTCTAGAAAGGATCCATTCTTGGCAACGAAGATTTTGCCTTCGGATCTATGATAGAAGGTATACCCAATAGTTTCCTTTGGGTATCCTATGAAGACGCATTTTTCCGCTTTGGGTTCAAGCTTGTCCGGCTGTAACTTCTTTACATAGGCTTCGGATCCCCAAACTTTAAGGAACGACAATTTAGGTTTCTTGCCAAACCATAATTCATACGGTGTCGTTTCAACGGATTTAGACGGTGCCCTATTTAATGTGAATGCGGCTGTTTCTAATGCATAACCCCAAAATGATAGCGGTAACTGTAAGTGACATCATAGAGCGAACCATATCTAAGAGAGTTCGACATTTACGCTCGAACACACCATTACGCTGTGGTGTTCCCGGCGGTGTCAATTGTGAAAGTATTCCGCACTTCTTTAAATGCTCGCCAAACTCGTAACTTAGATATTCACCTCCACGATCAGAACGTAGAAATTTAATCTTCTTGTTACGTTGATTCTCTACCTCACTTTGAAACTCCTTAAACTTCTCGAAAGTTTCGGACTTATGTTTCATGAAATAGATATACCAATATCTACTCAAGTGATTCAAGAAATCCATCGGAATGGAGTTTCTTCATACTCTTCACTCCAATGTGACCAAGACGACAGTGCTACATATAGGTCAAATTATCGCTTGATTTCAAACGTTTAGCCTCAATATTGTTGATATGTGTATTTCCACTATCGAGATTCAATAAGAATAGACCATCTATCAAAGGTGCATGTGCATAAAACATATTACTCATATAAATCGAACAACCATTATTCTCTGACTTAAACAAGTAACCGTCTCGCAATAAACAAGATCCCGATATAATGTTCATGCTCAACGCAGGCACCAAATAACAATTATTTAAGTATAAAACTAATCCCGATGGTAGATGAAGAGGTAGTGTGCGACCGCGATCACATCAACCTTTGATCCGCTTCCCACGCCGCATCGTCACCTCGTTCTTCGCTAGCTTCCGTTTATTCGCAAAGACCTGTTTCGAGTTACAAATATGAGCAACCGAACCAAGATCAAATACCCGAGCACTACTACGAGTACTAGTGAGATACACATCAATAACATGTATATCGATATACCTTTCTTCTTGATGTTTCCGTTCTTCGATCCGCCAAGTACTTTGGGCAATTCCGCTCAAAGGACCTTCTCCCTTGCAGTAAAAGCACTCGGTTTGGGCTTGGGTCCAGCCTTGGTCTTCTTCAGGCCGTGGTAACTTTCTTACCACCCTTCTTGAAGTGTCCCTTTGCTTAGACTTGCCTTTCTTGAGTTTGGTGGTCTTATTGACCATCAACACTTGGTGCTCTTTCTTGATCTCCACTTCAGACTTTAACATAGCAAACAGTTCTGCAACTCTTTGTTCATGTTACGCATGTTGTAGTTCATCACAAAGTTCCTGTAACTTGGTGGCGGTGATCGAGGACGCGTAAATCCCCAAAGCATTAGGAATCACTATACCCAAGCTTTGAAGTTTGTTTGCGTGCGGACATCTTAAGCACATGCTCACCGACGAGCTGCCCTCTTCCATCTTGCGCTTAAAGAACTTTTCGAAGCCTCATAGCTTTCAATTGCCACATGAGTCTCAAAAATCAATTTGAGATCCTCGACAATATCATATGGGTCCGACTCTTCAAACCTTTTCTCAAGCTCCGATTCTAAACCATACAAGATAGCACATCGAACTATGGAGTACTGATTTTCCGAGCGAGGTAAACATTCTTTACTTCATCGGAAGCATCACCGCAGTGGGTCACCCAATGGTGCATCCAAAGACATAGGTCAAATTACCAGTGAGGACAATCCTCAAATTATGGAACCAATCCATGAAGTTGCTTCCATTGTTTTTCAACTTTTCTTTCTCTAGGAACGCATTAAAATTGATGGTAGGGGCTGCCATTGATCTACAACATATTTGCAATAGTTTAGACTAAGTTTATGATAAATTGAGTTCAAATTAATTAATGAAATTAAACTAGGTGAACTCCCACTCAAAACAACATCCCTCACATTGTTTTAGTGATCACACGAACCAAATCCACTACATCAACACCGATCATCACGAGAGTTGATATAGTTTCAATGGCGAACAATCGTCATGTTCATCATATCTACTATATGATTCATGCTTTACCTTTCGGTGATCCGTGTTTCGAGACCATGTCTGTACATGCTAGGCTCGTCAAGATCAAACCTTAGTTTCTGCATGAGCAAATCTGGCTTGCTCACGTTGTATACACTTGCAGAATCTAACACACCCGATCATCACGTGGTGCTATGAAACAACAAGCTTTAGCAACGGTGCTAACTAAGGGTGAACACTTTATGATTTGAAATTAATGTGCATGAGGGATCATCTTATAATGCTACCGTTGTCTACTAAGCAATACAAGATGCATAAAGGATTAACATCACATGCAATTCATAATATGTGATATGATATGGCCTTTCTTCTTTGTGCTTCCGATCTCCATCTTCAAGCACGAACATGATCTCCATCATCACCGGCATTGCATCAAGGTCAATGACGCTTCACCATGGTTGTCGTCCACCGGCTTCAACTATTACAACTACTTTGAATAGACACGCGGGTCTTAACATAAATTAAAGACAACCATATGGCTCCTGCCGGTTGCCAACTTACAATAAGGAACATTGCATACATCAAATATAATCACAATCATGGCCATATCACATCACTGCACACCCCTGCAAAACAAAGTTAGACGCCTCTACTTTCTTTGCATATTTTACGTGGTTTGGGGCTTTCAATAAGTGCCGTTCTAACTTACGAACAAGAACCACAACATTGATACTAGCATTGTTGATTACCCGTTGTAAATTGGATCTTAACTATGCTAGGAGAAACAGGCACCCGCAAAGCCACTTATGCAATACAAGTTGCATGTTAAGCGTGGAGCAAGTCTCATGAACGATGTCATGTAAGGTTAGCCCGGGCCGCTTCATCCCAACATACCGCAAGATGCAAAGTACACAAAAAGCAATCGACAATAAAAGCATCAACGCCCACAATGACCATTGTGTTCTACTCGTGCAACATATCTACATATAGACACGGCTCTGATACCACTGTAAGGGTTCGTAGCATGGAAAACAAAAAATTTTCTATCGCATACAAACAAACAAGCCAAGATCAATCTACTAGATTGTAGCAACGAGTCGATGGAATAACTTACCCTCGAAGATTCCAAAGTGTTTAACGAGAGCGGATTCTCGTGGGTGATGTAGTCGTACTCTTTCCGATCTCAAGATCGTGTGGACGATCCTTCCGGCTATGCTCGCAAGCGCTTCCAGTCGGTCACACGCTCGTTACTCGACGAAGACCTTCCTCTCCTTGTTCCAGCAAGCGGAGGTTGTAGCACTCCTCGCGATTCCGGCAAAGACAACGTGGTACGGAAGTAGAGGGAAATCATGAGGCTTCGCCTTAAGCCGGAGCGAGTATGGTGGATTATGAGAGAGGGCTATTAGTGGTCTAGAGATTAGACACACCAATTAGAAGGCTCTAAACCGCAGGCTAAATCAATTAGAAGCTCTAAACCAAACGGCTCTAAACCTGAGATTAGAGGTAGAAACTTGTGTGTCTCAAGGAGGAGCCCTGCCCCTCCTTTTATAGGTGGAGGGGCTAGGCGCCAGGAGGGAGGGAGTCCCTCCACAACTCGGCCTAGGGCTGGGCGCCGGCCAAGGAGGAGAGGAACTCCTCCTCCAAGTTGGTTTCAATCTCCTCTTGCTTGTTTCCCACAGTTTCCTGTTTCCCACAGTTTCCTGTTTTCCACAGTTTCCTGTTTTAGCCGTTTGACTTTAAAACTGGCAATTTGACTTTCATGTTTTTGGAACAGCAAGAACACTTAGTACATGATGCAATCATTCAATGAAACACTCATGTACCCTCCCCGAGTCTTGGGACAATCCGGACCCTTCTAGAACATTCCCGATGAAAACACCGGAATCATTCCCGAACTCCGAAACGGGACTTTCCTTATATGAATCTTATTCTCCGGACCATTCCGGATCACCTCGTGATATCCCGGATCCCATCCGAGACTCCGAACAACATTCAGTCTCTTTCTCATATAACTACTCAAAACAACGTCGAATCCTTAAGTTTGTCTCCCTACGGTTCGTGAATTATGCGGACATGATCGAGACACTTCTCCGAACAATAACCAATAGAGGAATCTGGAAATTCATATGGATCCCACATATTTCTACGATTACTTTGCGATCGAATGAACCACTTACATACGATACCAATTTCCCTTTGTCTCACGATAGTTTACTTATCCGAGGTTATGATCGTCGGTATCTCTGCATACCTAGTTCAACCTCGTTACCGATAAGTACTCTTTTCTCGTTCCCGTGATATGTGATCCCTTGTGACCTAGTCACATGCTTGCAAGCTAATTGGATGACATTCCACCGAGAGGGCCCAGAGTATATCTATCCGTCATATGGATGGACAAATCCCACTCTTGATCCATGTGTTTCAACCAATACTTTCCGAACACTCAATGCCACCTTTATAGCCACCCGCCACGGTGTGGTGTTTGATGTCATCAAAGCATCCATCCGGTAAAGGTGATATGCATGATCTCATGGTCGAAGGAATTAGGTTACTATGTATCAGAAAGCATATAGCAATTGAACTATTGAAATGACTTGATCTTTATGCTACGCTTATCAATAGGAGTATGTCCACCATATCATTCTCCTAACGATATGATCTTGTTGTTGATAACATCTCAATGTTCATGATAGGGAAACCACAATCATTTAATCAACCAACAAGCTAGTGAAGTATAGAGGCTATACTAGGGACTTTCAAATTAAGTTTACAAATCACACAAGTATCAATGTTTCCTTGTTAATACTATTATAGCATGAATGTAAACATTTATCATAAACACAAAGATATAATAATAACTATATTTATTATTGCCTCTAGGGCATATCTCCAACAGAGCCGTCATGAACACGCCGTAGGCGAGTTTCTGGTAGTGAGGGTACCTCTACTTTGTTTGCGTCAATAGCTCGCTGAGGTAGTAGATTGGGCGTTGGACCCCATGGGTCTTGCCTTCTTCGGGTCGTTCGACCACCAGCACGGTGCTTACCACCTGGTGTGTGGCTCCTATGTACAGTAGTAGGGGCTCGCGCTCCTTTGGCGTAACCAAGACGGGCGAGGTGGAGAGCAGTCGCTTCAGATCTTCGAGTGCGTCGTCCGCTTAGGGCGTCCACTCAAATTTATCTGCCTTGCGTAGTAGTTGGTAAAATGGCAGGGCCTTCTCGCCCATGCGGCTGATGAACCTGCTCAATGCCGCTATTCGTCCTGTGAGCTGCTGGACACCCTTGAGGTTTTTCGGCTTCTCCATGGCCATGATGGCCCGGATTTTCTTCGGGTTCGCCTCGATCCCTCGCTGGGAGATGAAGTACCCAAGCAGCTGACCCGATGGGACGCCGAAGGCGCACTTTTTGGGGTTAAGCTTGATCCTGTAGCGGTCAAGGTTATCGAACGTCTCGCGGAGATCGTCGATGAGCGCTCTCGCCTCCCTTGTCTTGATGACTATGTCGTTGACATAGACTTGGACATTGCGACCGATCTGGTCCTTCAGGCATGCCTGCATGCATCGCTGGTACGTGGCACCTGCGTTCTTTAGCCCGAAGGGCATTGTGTTGTAGTAGAATACTCCGGACAGTGTGATAAACGCCGTTTTCTCTTGATCTTCGACCTTGAGTCGAATCTGGTTGTAGCCTAAGTAGGCGTCGAGGAAGGAGAGTTTCTCGCATCCTGCAGTCGAATCAATGATCTGGTCGATCCGAGGAAGAGGGAAGTGGTCCTTTGGGCAGTGCTTGTTCAGCGACGTGAAGTCCACGCACATCCGCAGGATATCCGTGTCCTTGGGAACCATCACTGTATTTGTGTGCCACTCGCTTTCTTTGATCTCCCTAATGAAGTCTGCAGCGAGTAGCCTGTTGATTTCCATCCCGATGGCTTCAGCCCGTGGCTCGGACAGTCTCCAGATAGACTGCTTGACGGGCTTGGTGTCTGGAAAGAGGTTGAGTGCGTTCTCGGCGAATTCCCTGGGAACTCCTGGCATGTCCGCAGGACACCAGGCGAAGATTTCCCAGCGCTCACGGAGGAATTCGACGAGTGTTGTCCTATGCGGGGATGAGGTCGTTGGCGATCAGCACCGTCTTGGAGGCATCCGTCGGGTGGACTTCCACCTTCTTTGTGTTGACGGTGGAGTCGAAGGACATGTCGGGTGCGTTTTGTCATTCGACTAGTGGTGCCCCATTGTCCGTCACCTCGCGGAGCCTTACGAGCTCCTCCTGCATGCCGAAGGACTGGGAGATTCTGTTGAAGTCCCTGTCACATTGGTCCGATCGGGTGAAGCTCCCATGGACTGTGATGACGCCCTTTGGTCCGGGCATCTTGAGTAGCAGGTATGCGTAATGTGGGACAGCCAAGAACCTTGCGAATGCTACACTCCCGAGGATGGCGTGGTATTTTGATGGCCAGTCCACCACCTCGAATTCGAGCCGCTCGAGTCGGAACTTGTCCGGCTTGCCGAAGATGACGTCGAGTAATATTTTGCCCAGGGGGAATATGCCCTTTCCTGGGACGATGCCGTGGAATGTTGTGTCTGACTGTTCCAGGCTGCACTGCAGGATCCGTATTGCTGCTAGAGTACTTGCGAACATCAGGTTGATGCCGCTGCCGTCGTCCATGAAGACGCGGCTCATCTTGAAACCTCCGATCTGTGCCTCCAGCACCAGGGCAACATGACCTGGGCGAGGGATCTGGCAAGGGTGATCCGAACGACTGAACGTGATGCAGGACTCCGATCCGCTGAGGTACTCAGGGATGGCGGGTGGAGTTGCCACGGCCAGGTTGATCTGACGGGTGATTTTCTTCTGCACCCTATTCGTGGGGCGCCCCTTCTAGATCATCAGTGCTCCTTTCGGCGGGGGATATCCATTCCTAGCGTTGTTCTGTGCTGGTGCGACTGGTTGGTTCGGGCCTCCTACAGGTGGCGGTGGATGAGCTCCATGTGCTATCTCACCTGGTGCGGGTGCGTTCCCGAATCCAGGAAGTGGAGCTTGCTGCGTCATCTGGACCATGATTTCGCTGAGTTTCTGGAACTCGCGGCAGTCCTTGAGCATGTGGCTTGCCTTCTTCTTGCCATCCTGCTTGTCGATGTAGAAGTGGACGGTTCATGGACCCAAAAGTTTTTCGTATGCTGAGGGTCCGTTGTCGCGATCGCGGCGCTGCCACGACTGTGCTGGGCGTCCTCCATCGCGGAAGTTTTCTCCGTGGTATCCTCCGCTGTTGCAGGTGGCGTTGTTGCGGCGATCGGCGTAGCCGGCCGCGACCATGTCGGGTCCATCGCGGTCGTCGTAGACGCGCGATCTTCTCTTGATACGATGCTCTCGTTGTTGGCCGTAGTCATCCTCTTCTTCCGATTGCGCTTGGTGGACGGAATCTTCGTCGTCAGCCCACCTATTGGCGATGTCCATGAGGTGGTCGAGTGTCTTGGGCTTGACGCGCCCGAGTTCCTCCTTGTAGTCTTGGCGCTTGACGCCGTCCTTGAAGGCGTCGATGGCTCTCTCTTCGGAGATGTGCGCTGCGGAGTTCTTGGTGTTGGACCAGCGTAGTATGTACGAGCGAATGGATTCGCCCATTCGTTGAGTGCAAGCCCGCAACTCTTCGATTGAGGCGGGCCTCTTGCTGGTGCCTTTGAAGTTTCGGATGAAGCTGTAAGCTAGCTCCTCCGGCCGGATGGACCACAAGATAGGCTGCTAAGCGATCCGGTTGCACTGTCACTGCGGTGAAGGCATTGCATGGCGGTTTCCTTGTTTCCGCCGTCCAATTTGACGGATGACAGGTGATCGCTGAGCCATGCCTTTGGGTCTTGTGTGCCGTCGAACTTCGGAGTATCCGAAGGAAGCTTGAAATTTCGCGGCATCCGTGTCCGTCGGACAGATCTGCTGAAGCACCGGGCTCCGCAGAGTTCTCCTTCGTCTTCATCCATCTCGGATTCAGACGAGCATGCGCGCTTAGCTCGCGCTTTGTCGATTTTGCGCTGTGTTAGCGCGTATCTGGCGTCGTAATCGTGGCTGCGATGACGCGAGCTCTTGTGCCTTCGAGGAAGGTCATGGTCCTCTTCTTCGGATGAAGGGGTGGGGCTGCGGTTGAACCTGACCGTAGCTTTCTTTTTCGGCTCCGTAGGAGTTTCTTGATGGAGCGCAGCTCCGACGAGTCCGAGTCCAGTGAGTGTGGACTTGTGCATGGCTCTCTTCGAGTCCCCCTCCGGAGGTGGGTGGGCCGCGTGGTACGCAGTGGCCGCTATGATCGCAGCTTGCGGTGTCTTCAGGATGATGTTACCGTCGGCATCCATCTCCATGAAGGATGCGTTGAGGGTTCGGGTCACCTCATGGCGCTCCTTGGGGTCCATGTTCTTCGTTCGGGAGCGGTGCTTGTTGCCGTGGTTGCCGTTCGAGCTGGAGCGATGCCCATGGCGGAGAGCACGGCTCGTCGCGCGCTGGACTCTGAGGCTGCTTGCTTGCGTTTGTCAAGCACCTCCTGCATCTTGACCTTCTTCTTGTGCTCCTCGATCAGGAGCAGATGGTAGGCCATCAGCAGATCCCGGGAGGAGTCTGCAGGCAGGACTATGCTGCCCGCCACGGCGGCGCGTGCCTAGGCCCATCCTTCTTTTCTAAGGCGGATGACATGGCCGTTGTTGTCCCCTTCGCGTGGGTGGGGGGGGGGACTGGCTTCTTCTGTTCCCATCGTTTCGTTCTGGCGGGTTAGGTGTCGGGTTGGGCGGCGGGTTGGGTGTTTGATGATCCACGTCGCCCTGGATGACTACGGCGCATTGGTAGCGCTCGTAGATTGGTCCGCTGCTGCCGCAGCTTTCGTATCCGGAACCGTAGGTTCCCTCATCCGATGGCGGATCGCACATATCGGAATTGCAGCTGCTGCTGTCGTAGGACTCATCTATTGATGATGTTGTGCGTAGAACAGGGTGTGGGGCCCACGAAGCGGGCCTGATTGATGGTAGGGGCACCCGCTCAGGGAGGCAGAGGGTGCCAGTTTACCCCACTTGGAAGCAGAAGCTCCCGAACAGGATCTCGAGTCCGTCGCCTACGGGTTCAAAGTCCTTCACTGTAACACCCTCAGAATCGGCCCTATGCAAGTTTTAGCGCTTCCCGCCAAACCCGCATACAAAGATCCAAATCACCTTTAAAACGATATAGCGCCCGAGTACGGACAAGATGCAAATTGAGCTAAGAGCCCTGAAGAATAACCACTGGCGTCCATAACCCTGCCCAGGCCAAGCCGGAAGGGTAACCCTGCTAACAACGTCGATCTCAAAACCTGCTTAAACAAAAGGGGTGCCGACAAAGGGCAAAGGAAAAAAGAGAGAGCGGTCAGTACTGAGGCCAGTACACGGCGAGGCTAGAATTCGGTGGTCCTCGCCTACATAGGTATGGTGGACTGAGCGGCAGTGCAGCATGCACTAAACAACCTATAGAGACTCGATATAACTGTCGGCTACCAGAGAGGGATAAGAAAGTCCTATTCGGAACCATCTTGATACTACCACCAAACATACCCATCCTGGTATTTCCCCCTCGAGACCAAACGAGGAAGTCAACCGAGGAACTCACACCGTTGGCAGTTTTATTTATTTGGTTATCGTTGCAGCAATTACTAGTCAGGTATAGGTAGTTATCCTGATATAATAAGCAGTGGGCACTTTTAGTTAACCATTCCGTTGTAGTTGCAACACTTACTAGTCAGATACAATTAGCATGAGATATCCCAAACCCAGCAGTTATTGGTACTTTTATTAAGCCATTCCGTTGTAGTGGATCTGATTACTAGTCATATCAGATACAAGTCAAATTATAACAGTAAACTTTAGTTATAGTTGTCTATGATCGAGAACTGTGCTCCAAGTCGTCCATAACATGGACACTTTTCGAAAAGATTTAACCCTCAGGGGTGCACCAAAGTATCCACACGCTTCGACCCTTTTGCGGATCGTTAACATACACCCATCGGTATGTCGGCGGGCCTAAGTCATGACGTTCCCAAACCCAAAGCAAGTACATGGGGCCACCCACTAAGCTACCATAGCAAGTCGGCGGTCTCGAGACGGACTCGGGGTTTGCGTCAATGGCTGTAAATCGGGAACCCGAAAGTGTGACTGGCTTGTCGATACCGAAAACACTCCGCTTACCTAACAGTAAAGGCCCACGCAATCGAATAAAGCAAGAAGCATGGCATAAGTACAGGATAGTAATAAAGCCCCAAACTACTTGTGGCCCCCGGTACAATGCTTTGAAATCAGGTACTAATCGATGGGGGTGCCCACACACCCCACCCGTGGTTAGTGCGCTCGATCTCGGAACAGGTGTCAAGAACTCGGGGTCCTACGGGACACCAGTGAGCGGTTAAAATCCAAATATTGTCTATTACCCACCGGTGCCTCTGCATTTACCTACTTTCAATTTTAGTTATTAAACAGTAATTAAAGCCATGATCACCTACAACATTAAACATGTGGCAATACTCCAACAACTGTGGTACTTGACGACACGCAACAGAACTTGAGCAAGCGACTACGACGCGCAAGTCCAACTATCTACCAAACAACAAGTAATAGGATGTGTCCAAGGCAATATAAGGCTGCAAGGGATATCACGGGTACGAAAACTAGAGCAACGCAACACAGATAGCAATAGATCAACAGGAGGGAATAAATACTATAAAAGTAAGATAGGTAGAAAGGGGGAGGTGCTCGCCTGAAAAACATTGCCGAAGGTTCATCCGAAGGTCGGGTCGACACTCGCATCAACTCATCGGCCTAGTCCGTGAAGAAGCAAAACACTAGCACAAACACCGGATGCACTATTTAATACTATGACAGAAGATCGGGCATGATGCATGTATGATGTATGACATGGCAAAGGTGCAATGCAACTAGGCAGTATTAAGCGAAACCGGGGTCCCGACATTTAATTAAACGGTTCAAGTTATTTATCTACCCCGCAAATTAAATGTTGGATTAGCAAGACCAAACATGGCTTCGGTTCGCTATGCCAATTTAAATGAAGTCCGGAATAAGACAAAGATATCCCGCATATAGACTCCATATTTAATTATGAGATGAATTGGCATAATGCCCCCAAACCACAGACAAGTATGCATGCATGAACAATTTAATATGCAACAAGTTTGTATTTCATTTATAAAAATAGGGGCGCAGAAAGGGGTCACACATTAGGGTCGAAGATCTTGGTTCCGGGGTTCGGGGTTGGGTCTCAGGGTCCGGATCTGGGGTTCGGTCTTGGCGGGATCGTTCTCGGATAACGGGGTAGATCTTGGTGTTCCGTGAAGAAGGACTTGGTTCGGCGTCGGGGCGCATCGGATTCGTCCTGGTCGGTGTCGATCTTGTCGTTGCGAAGATCTTGTCGGGTCCGCGCCATCGAGTCGGTCTTGGCATTCAGGGTGAAAAACTTGGCGTCCTCGAGGAAGTACTTGGCGTATCCGAGTCGATGACCTGGGCGTCCGGTTTCTCGGGCATCAGATCGGGGAAGAAGTACTTGTCGCATCTGCGGTCTTCGGGTTCAGGTAGAAGAGCTCGTCGTCCGGGGATTCTCTGGGTCCGTGATCTTCGGGTAGCTAGTCTTGGCGTTCCGTGAAGAAGACCTCGTCGCTCCAGGAGAAGATCTTGGGGTTCCACGTCGAAGGCCCTCGGGTACGGGGTCTCGGCGAACTTGGCGTGTCGAGGTTCGGTTTTCGGTTCCGGCGCCGTGGTCTTGCATAGTTCCCTGGGTCTCGACTCGTGTCGGTCTTGTCGTTAGCCGAACTTGGCATCGTGGCGGTTTCTTCTTGTGGCGTCGGTCTTGTGGTTCCCGGCGAAGATCTTGGAATGAGGCGTAGGTGGTTGGGTCGGACTTGGTACTCTGCAGATCTGGTCGACGAGAAGGTTACGCCAACCCACGGAGGGAGAAAAGTTTACAACACACGATGCAGACCAAGCGTCCCCGTCCTAGCACAAACAGACAGGCACTTGCAAAAGCAGCCAGGGGAAGACGACGCGAGGCCGTGGAACAGGTCGGGGCAGAGAGCGCGGCCGGCTCGATGCGGAAGGGGTCGCCGGGGAGGGAGCCCACGAGGCGGCGGCGGTGCAGGCGAGTTTGCAGGAGGCGACGACGGGCGAGGCCGCGGCAGGTGCTCGGGGACGAGGCCCAGGGAGGGCGCGGGACCGGGCGAGGCAGAGGGCGCGATCGGGCGGCGAGGTCGCGGATCGAGGCGTGCTTGGCGGCAGCCTCGGGGGATGGCGGTCGGAGGAAGAAGCTCGCGGCGGCGGTCGGCCAGAGGCGGGGTCGCCACGGAGCTCGGGGTCGCGTCGGGGGAGCGGAGACGAGGCACGGCGGCGGCCGGAGCGAGCTCAAGAGGAGGGCAGAGCACGACGGAGGAGGCGGTTGGTGGGGATCCGAACGAGAGGTAGGAGAGGAGCAGGGTGCAGGGCGAGGAGGGCCGGCGGAGCTTGCGGTCGAGGGGAAGGGCGCAGGCAGCAACCGGAGCTCGGCCAGAGGCGCGGGCCAGCGGTGGCGGCCGGAGGAAGGAGGCGAGAGGGAAGATCTTGGCGGCGGAGGAACCGAGGCCGAGCGGGGGTCGCACGGCGGCGATGCAGAGAGGAGCGGGGAGAGGGACGGGGAGGGATCCCTGGCGACGGGCTCGGGGAAAGGAGAGAGAGGGAGCGGGGATGGCGACGGGTGGTAGGCCAGAGGGAGTGGTTGCAGGTGGGGCTGGGCAGGAAAAAGGAGGGGGGTGGGGCCAGACGGGGGAGAGAGAGGGGGGTTGGGGCAGGTGGCGGTGGTTGATTGGATGGCGGGAGGGCCAGGCTGATGTGGCGCAAAGGGATAGGTTGGGGTGAGGTGGAGGGGGGTTGGGTAGATTAGGTTTGGGTAGATTAGGGATTAGACAGGCTGGTTTTGGGTAATTTTGGGGGTGGCCGGCTAGGTCGGATCGACCCGGTTTGGCTGCCCCTAAAAATAAAATAAATATTTTAATATTTAAAATGGGGCTTTTGAAAACCATTGGTAGACAGAGCAAAAAATTCCGGAGACCCGGGTTTTGTGTTTGAATAAGGACGGGGCGTTTAGAAAACAAAAACAGATTTTTCGAAAATAGTTTTATGCAAACAAATGCAAGATGACATGACGATGCCCAAATGCAATGTGGCAAGATGACATGAGCATGCGGTCATGATGATGCAATGCACAGAAACAACGCGATTTTCTAGTAGTGGTTTTTGCGGGGCGCCACATTCATGGTGGCCGGTGAGTGGGCGGTGAAGTCGAAAGCGCCGAAGAGGAGGTGACTCTCCGTCGCCGCAGAGTTGTAGATCGATCGGGTTGGGACTGTCACGATCGCACAATCAGCATCCCCAGTTCCCACAGACGGCGCCAATTGATGAGGTTTGATCTCGTCAATGCCCATTGTTATGGACTTGGGTTTTGGAGAAGATGGGGATGCTGGAGATCGCGGAACGGTTAGCAAACAAGCAACGCGAGACACGAGGTTTACCCAGGTTCAGGCTTCCGGAGGGAAAACCCTACTCCTGCTTGTCTGCTCTTGATTACGGCGGAACCGAAGGTTACAGGGGTGCGCAGATGCAATCTGGCGTGGAGGTGTGTATGTGAGAGTATGAGAGAGAGATCTAGGTCGTGCCCTCCTGGCCTTTATATAGACTTAGGCAGGTCCCGGGCATAGACCTAGTCGGTTACAAGTCCTAGGATTTTACCCCTTTGAAATTCCTATCTACTCTAGTCTTGCTCTCCAAGGATCCGAAGGCGTCATGGGCCTTGGCCACCCAAAAGTCTTCATGGGCCGGCGTATATTTGCCGTGGACCTTCCTTGGGCTAGACCAGGTATGCTGAGATCATGTACCCGCGGGGTATAATCATGTCAACTCGGCTTCCATCGCTGACTCAGCGGGTCCACGCGCTGTTTATTTTTTTCCGCCGAGTTCGCCGCGTCCGTCCTTTTCAGGACGTACCCGAAATCCTGGGTTCGGTCTAGGTAATCCGGACCAAAATTAGCCGAAATCCGGCCGAAAACAGGTCTCTGGGTACGCGACTAAGCCAATTTTCGGTGTTCGGACCGAATTTCGACGTCGTGGGTAGTCGAGTGGAGATGGTCTAGAATCAACTCGACTCGACTGATGAGAGTAGTATCTTTCGTGTAGAGAGAAAAAAACTAAAAGCAAAAAGAAAAAGACTGGATAAATATTATTTGTTACGGAATTAAACGGAAAAGAATGATACGTCGCCTTGATTCCCGGAGTCGTACGCGCCTGCCTGCCTACAAAAGGGCTTCTCCTTCCTGGTCAATTTTCCCACCCCTCAGCCGCCCCCAACAACATCAGTATCGATCTGCCCATATAGTCCTCTCGGCCGTCTCGTCTTCTTCTCCATCCGTCCATCGCCATGGGTCGCCGCGGCTCCGGTACGTGCTGCGATGCCTCCTCGATCCGATCGTCAACACACGATCCATTTCCTGCGATCGATCCATGTCGGATCCATCCTGCGATTCCTACCTAGGCCGTCTTTGCTGTGAGGCGCTTGGTTTGTTTTTACGGTCGCGCATTGGTACTGTTGTTAAGTTTTCTCGTAGATGCATGCATGGCGATCTTTTTTTTAATTTTACCATGATGATCATCTCATCCTATGTCGTACTAGTTCATTGGTTTCTTTGAAGATCTGTATGGTACATTAATTGGTGTATCGACTCACTCAAGATTGGCATCTGAATATGTTGCCTGATTGAATTGCAGGAGGTGGTTCCCGCAGCGCCCCACGGGTCAAAACCCCTGCCCCCAAGCCAGGTAGTAATTAACATCTGTATCAATACAGTATACACATTCAATTCGCATACTAGATCGATCAACCTAACTGCGTGTATGCATCTCTTTCTCCCCTGCAGCAACCAAGTCATCTGCTCCTGCGCCGGCCGTGAGCGGCGGCGCTCCTACCTCAATCATCGGAAGCCTCGGATCCGCCATCGCTGACGGTTAGTCAGTTTTGTCTCCAATGAATCAGATTACTAGTAATATGCCGCTCAGAATTCTCGCCCGAACGTATCTGTATGATGTTCAGGGATCGGGTGGGGCGTCGGCACTAGCATGGCGCACAGGGCCATCGACTCCATCTTGGGCCCGCGCACCATCAGGGTGGTCGAAGGAACCGAGTCTGCACCTGCTGCATCCCCAGCTTCTGCTCCTCTAGATGCGTGCAGCATCCACAACAAGGCCTTCGGCGATGTACGTTGATATATCTTGCATGAACTTTTGTTTTGTTACACCCAAAAAATTCAGCTGATGCTAATATGTGTTGTTTTTGCATTGCAGTGCATCAACCAGAACGGCAGCGACATCAGCAGGTGCCAGTTCTACCTCGACTTGCTCAACGAATGCCGCCGCAACGGAGGGGTGTCCACCATTGCCTAGTCAGAGAGCCGGTCCAGCTACGATTCGTCAATTTTTAGATATGCATGCGGTTTCGGACTGCTGCTGCTCCTTATCGAGTCGTTTGTGATCTCGTCGTCGACTTATCACTAGTGCCAGTCTATCCTATAGTGGAATAAAGCAAACAATTGATACATTTGTGTCTTGGTTGAATCTTTTGTCTTTGATTTACTCACTTATTATGGAGCAACAGGGTTTAATTACCCTGGTGTTTTTGTTGCACTTCTGATTCGATACTAGCTGTGTCCCCTTGCCGGCCCTTGTTTCTGCTATGTCCATTTGCCTACCTCGTAGGGGAAGGGTTCCATTCCTAAAGATGGTTGGGAGTAGGCCTTCAATTGGTAGGCATCCAGTGGTTCGTTCCAAAATATTAGATACTAGGAGTTCGGTTTACTCTGTGCATAGTACTACCAAAGTCCAACCCGTTATTATGTAATGAATAAAGGATGACAATCTAAAAAAGGCACGTACGTCCGGCTGATGACCTCACAGCAGCTCTAGACCATCAGGCTTAAGCCTATAGTATATTTTAGCTTATATGAAAGGATTATATCTAGATATATTTTAATGCGTAGTTTACTCCAAACGTACACACTACAATAAAATGCATTTAGATACGCTCGTTTCATAAAATCTAAAACATCTTATATAGAAAGTATATCTTAAAAAAAATATTAGGCCACGCATAGCGGGATGATATTAGTGTTATAACTCCGTACTACCTTTCATAATGCATGCTATATCTTAGAATTAGAAGACAACATTTACTATTGGTTTGTGAGTCATCTTTCTCTTGCGGCGTGCATACCATGTTATGACAAAGCACATCTTTCCTCCATTAATAATGCCAGGACACAACCAAATGCCCAGTTCGCGTGAATGGTATGGTACTACCTATCTCATCCCCATTGAGAAGGTCTTGACAGGTAACAATTCTACAAGCAGAATGGAGTGAAGTCTTTCCGGTTTGGTACCTCTTATTTGTTGTACTTACAAAGTAAAAGCAACTCCAATAGCTTACCTATTTATACATAAACAAAAATCATTCGGTAAGAGGAGATTAAGGATGAAGGTATAGGTAAGCAAAACATGCTTTACAAGCTTACCCAAAATTTGCTATGAGAAGAATCTCGAGATAGGACCCACATGCCAGTGGGTTAGTACCTTTTTCTCTTCTTTCTTTTCTCCCTCTCTCTCTCTAAATTCCCAGCCTATCCATCCCGCCATCGTCTAGCCCGTCATCCATCCAACCACCGCACCAGTACCGGCTAACCCAGACCCAACCAAGCACCGCCATAGTTACTCAAACACATGCTATCGTGTACAACTATGTCTTTACCGTGCTTGCCTCGACGATAGCTCATCGCGGATTCTACAAAGCATTAGATTTTTCTAGGGGCATTGGGGGCCTATGCCCCCTCCCTCTAAAATGCTAGAAGCTTTTTCATGCATTATTCAGCAGAAGCAATGGGGAGTATGTGTTTGCTGCTTCACAATAATATATCTTTGCAGAGGTGATCTAAAATAATAAAGCCAAACATTAAACTAATTAATTGATCGCAATATATAATGCATAGAAGGAAAACGAACAAGCTAACCTCATCCATAAAATTGCAGACCTCTGTTGGTGATTGATTAGAACTTTAGCTGCAATCTCTCTACCATCTACCAGCTTTCCATAGTAACCACTCGTAAACCCTCCAAAGCCTATGCGTCTCTCAAATCCGTTGGTGGCTTCTTCGATGTATGATAGAGTATATCTCTTTGTAGCTACTTCGGTAAAGCCAAGCTCCTCTTACAGTGCATGCTTCAAGGAATTTTAGCTAGAATCTCTCTACCACCTGCAAGGTTTCCATACTAACCACTCGCAGACCCTCCAGAGCCTATCCGTCTCGCAAATCCGTTGGTGGCTTCTTCGAAGTTACTCGAGCCTCTAAACGGTTTTGGGGGGCGCCGGCGCGAAAAATCCCTCCCAACAGGCCCCCTAGATCAGTTTTTATCTGACAAAGTCTAACTATTTATCCGGCACCCCCAGACCACCCCCAACCCATAGGGAGACAATCAAGGGCGCCGGCTACCACTTTTGGCCCAAGACCCACCCGACGGCCTCCTCACTCTTTAGAGCAACTCTAGCAGACCCCACATCCGCATAACTCAAAACACGTGTTTGTAGGGCACACTAAACCCGCTATGCAGGCTGAAAACGCCTTGCGCAGAATATGTTATTATGATGTTTTCCTTTGCAGGATCTAGTCTGTCGCAAACCTAGCGAATCCGCAAATCTGAACTGCAACACAGGGTTTTGCAATATTTTTGACATTTCAGCATAGTATACATACTTGACATATGATAGATATTTAAACTAAACTTTAATAGTTGGTAACATCAAACAATACAACAATAATCCAAATTACAACAAATGTTCAAATCAAAGAAATTAAACAAATAACAAATGGTTTGGAATACAAATTATTGTTCAAATCACACATGAATGAAACTAAATAAATTGAAGCGCCACACTATCGATCGCCATGCCTTCGTCAATGGTGCCCAATGAGATCAAGCTGTAGCTAGGTATGGGTCTTGTCGTTCTCAATCTTACTGTATGTCTCAAAGAATGCTTGGATTATATCCGGGTTTCTAGCTGGCTTGACCCGGGTACCAACATTGTCAAAAAAGAACGGCAAGTTCAATTCCCTCTCATCTTCGATGATCATATTGTGAAGGATGACATAAGTGGTCATGATGTCTTGGAGGGTTTCCATATCCCAAAAACGAGCGGGGCCTCAAACTATTGCAAATCTAGCTTGCAAAATAGTGAAAGCTCTCTCAATGTCTTTTCGGGCTGCCTCTTGTGCTTTTGCAAACAAAGTTTCAGCTTTGCCATCGGGGTCTTTGATGGTTTTCACACACGTTTCCCATTCCGGATATAAGCCATAGGCAAGATAGTAGCCATTGGTATAATCATGTCCATTAACAGTGTAGTTGCAAGCCGGAGCATCACCGGGCAAGATGGGACCTATGCAGCACATTGATGTCCTTGAGAGATCCGGACAACCCAAAAAAGCAATGCAAAATCCATAGGTAGTGAAAAGCAAATGCCTCTAACACGATTGTTGGATCATGGTTCTTGCCACAGTACATGCCCTACCAAGCCTTGGGGAAATTATTCCAATTTCGGTGCATACCCGGTCAACCTCGCGCCTCGTTTATTTGCATCAACCTCACCGTATCTTCTTCATTGGGAGCTCGAAGATACGTCGGACTATAAACACAGATCATAACCTTGCAAAACCTACACATGGATTCCATGGTCGTATCTTCGCCTATGCGAAGGTACTCGTCGGTGTATTCGACCGGAATACCATAGGCTAAGACTCGCATGACCACGGATATGTTTTGATGGATGCTGAATCTGATCAAACTGGCCGCATTCCTCCTGCGCTTAAAATAGCGCGTTTCCGACTTGCAAGTTGCGGCGATCTTGTTGAATAGAGATCGTTAGATTCAGTACCGACGATGAAATAGATGAGCCAGCTAGGTGGGTACCTCAGTGAAATAATCGTGCATAAGCATGTTCTGCCGAGTACGCGATTGCAAGGAATGCGCAGACGGTCTTCCCCGGTCGCTTCTTCTTCCCATCCCTGAGCTCCCTCGCCGCGAGGAATACCACCATTTGCTCGATGTCGTCGTCCAACAAATCCTCCAAATCCGAGTCCTCGGAGGACGACGAATCTTCCATCATAAAAACCTTGCATGGGTCCATCTAGGAACCATCGGGCCAAACAAACAAAAAATTTAAGAACAACTCTACAAACTAAAAAACTACGGTGGATGCGGAAGCCGATTGACATACCTTGGCGGTCGATTCGCGGCGAGAGCCATTGACTCGCGAAAGGTGGGTAGTCGACTCGCCCTACATGTCCGGCGTGATAGAGCTCCACGGGGATCCATCACGCCACCTTGCGCGGGCAGGATCCGCTCGATGCGGCGTCCAACAAGATCTACCGGTTGGGGAAGGGGTGTGGTAGGCTGCGGTCGATGTGTCTGTCGGCCGAAATCGGGGCAAGGAGGTGCGAGCGGCCGGGATCTGCGGCGGCGCACGGTGGCGGCTGATACGTCCAAAACGTATCTACTTTCCCGAACACTTTTGCTATTGTTTCTCCTCTAAACTTGTGTGATTCAGATACAACTAACATAGACTGACGCTGTTTTCAGCAGAATTACCTTGGTGTCTTGTTTTTGTGCAGAAAATCAACTGTCAGGAAAAATCCCGAAAAATATGCCAAAAATTATATTTCACCAGAAGGCCTACGAAGCCAGAAGACGAGACGGAGAAGGGTCCTGGGGGGGCCCACACCCCTGCTAGGCGCGGGCCCACCTCTGGCCACGCCTAGGGGGTGCAACCACCCCAGGCACCCCCTCGGCCTCTCCCTGTGCCCCTATAAGTTGCCTTTCTACCTAAAAACCGAGGGGGGGTCGATAGTTTTCTAGAAAGAGTTTCGCTCCGCCGCCGCCACCAGAAACCAAGATTCGGATCCAGAAACTCCATTCTGGCACCCTGCCGGGATGGGGAATTTGGAGAGGATCATCGCCATCGTCATCACCAACGCATCTCCATCAACCACCGATGTTTCCCTCATACATGAGTGAGTAATCCCCCGCTATAGGCTTGGGGATGGTAGGGATTGGATGAGTTCTATCATGAAATCGAATAAGATCTGTTAGGGCATAGTGCCTAGTATCTCTATTAGTGCTATTTGACTTTGTTGCAACTTGTTGTGCTTATTGCTTGTCACTAGGGCCCGAGTGCCATGATCTCAGATTTGAACTTATTATTGAATTATTATGATAGTATTTTTGTGATCTTATTTGCAAGTTGTGTACACATATCATTGTCCGGATCCAAAGGCCCCAAAGTGACAATAATTGGGGCAACCGGAGGGGATGACTGTGGTGTGAGGATCACGTGTGTTCACGGAGTGTTAATGCTTTGCTCCGGTGCTCTATTAAAAGGAGCACCTTAATTTCCAGTAGTTCCCTAGAGGCCCCGCCGCCACGGGCTGGCTGGACAGAAGATGTTGTGCAAGTTCTCATTGCGAGCACGTATGACTATATATGGAGCACATGCCTAGGATTGTTTAGTACTTGGATGCTTGTTATTATTTATTTGCAATGCCTTAGATCTTGAAGTTACATGTTTAGACTCTTCCATCAACGCCCGTCCATCCATCCCTGATACATCAGAAACGTATCTATAATGTTTTGATGTTCCATGCTTGTTTAGTATCTACTTTGCTTTGCTTTGTCTACACTTTGAAGTGTTTTTATATATTTTCTGGAACTAACCTATTAACAAGTTGGCACAGTGCCAGTTGCCTGTTTTCTTCTTTTTTTGGTTCCAAAAAGACAGAAAATTAATATTCTTGGAATTGGACGGGATAAAAGCCAAAGTCAATATTTTACCGTGGGCATCACGAAGTCCAGAGGGGAGACGGAGAGGCGAACCAGGGCCACCACACCCCCCTAGGCACGGGTGGGCCCTACCCCGCGCCTGGGTAGGGTGTGGGCCCTCCGGCCGCCTCCCAGCCTCGCCTCTTCGCCTATAAGAATCCCCCGATGAGAAAACCCTAAATTGTCAATCATACTTCCAAAAAAACCTCTGTAGCGCCGCCACCACCGAAAGGGAGATTCGGGGGATAGAAAGTCTCTGTTCCGGCACCCTGCCGAGACAGGGAAGTGAGCTCGGAGCCATCTCCATCGATCTCCACCACCATCTTCGTCACCGTTGCTGATTCCCATGATGAGGAGGGAGTAGTTATTCCTCGAGGCTAAGGGCTCTACCGGTAGCTATGTGTTCATCTCTCTCTCTCTATGCACGATCTTGTTGTGGTCATGAGCTTTGTAATCAAGTAGATCTACCTTACTACTCAAGTGCTTTAATAGATCTATGCTCTCCCCATGTGTGTGAAAGTGATAGCGTGCACGCCATGGTGGCACATAAGTTTGAGTCTACATAAATACTCTTTATGCTTTAATAGATCTATGCTTTTCCCCACGTGTGTGAAAGTGACATCGTGCATACCGTGTGTGGAACTTTGGCTAGATTGAATATTTGTTATGAGTTATATTTGGAGTTGGATGTCTCTATCAAATTGTGGTGTTTGTTGGAACCATCTAGCGCTCAAGGTGACAGTGTGGGGTTATCTAGATTGGGGAAGGCGGACTTTGAGGAGTGTTGTTATAGCCCTACCGATGATTAGAGTGTCGAACCGGAGAGTAGTTAAGAGTAGTATCATGAAGAGAGGATATTTATATGAGAGAGTGTTCACTAGTGAAAGTATGATCCCTAGGCTTTGTTTCTAAACATTGAAACACCGTTTGCATCTAGATCTGTTGCATGTTTGCTTGCTTTAGTCTTTACCTCACTGTCAAGCTCTTTTCTGGCATTGTTACCACTTGTATTTCACTATCTCTTCGCCGAACTAGTGCACCTATACACTTGAAAAGTGTATTAGGTGTGTTGGGGACACAAGAGACTTCTTGTATCTTGATTGCAGGGTTGCTTCAGAGGGAATACCTTTGGCCACTTCCTCCCTGAGTTCGATAAACCTTGGGGGTAATCCACTTAAGGGAAACTTGCTGCTGTTCTACAAACCTCTGCACTTGGAGGCCCAACAACTGTCTACAAGAATACAAGTGCGTAGACATCAAGCTCTTTTCTGGCGCTGTTGCCGGGGAGGTAAGGTAAAAGGTACTCACATCCTCCGGTGTGAGTGCTCTAAGTTATTTCCTTTAGATTCTACAATTTTGTCTTTTTGTTTCTTGTTTTCACTAGTTAGGCTTAATGGAAAACAACAACAAAATTAGAGAGCATTATAGTATTTATCTTGAGTTAGGACATGAAGTGTTTGAAGATAAAATTAAAAAACCTATGGAGCTTTATTTGCATGCTAATAGCAATGTTATTAGTATGAATTTTTTGAACACCATTGTTACTAATGGTATGGAAACGTCTAAGCTTGGGGAAGCTAGTTTTTATGAGAAATATCTTTTTAGCTCCCCAGCTTTAGGGAAGAAAATTTGCTCTGATGAAACTTTATCTCCCATATGTGGTAATTCTAATGATACTTGTGATATTTTCAATCCACATACTGAAAGTGTCCCTTTTAAAATACCTATTGAAATTGTTGAACGTGTTATGAATAACTGCTATTTTGGAGATGGAACTGTCCATCCTAGTGATCATTTACTCTTTATACATGAATTATGCGAGTTTTTCAAGTGTGCAGGAATTTCAATGGACCAAGTTAATAGGAAGCTATTCCCTTTCTCACTTAGGGACAAAGCAAGGGAGTGGTATGAGCTACTAGATGATCCTCATCATTTGGAGTGGAAGGAACTTGAATCTCTCTTTTATTCTAAATTTTATCCTCCTCACGAAATTCATAAAGATAGGAATTATATTTATAATTTTCATCCTCATGAGGGAGAAAGTATTGTCCAAGATTGGGGGAGACTGAAGTCACTAATGCTCAAATGTCCCATTCATGAGCTCCCCAGTAATGTTGTTATTAATAATTTTTATGCAAGGCTTTCAGGACATTACAAGGACTATATAGATACCTGTTCAAAGGGATCCTTCACAAGTAAGAAGGTCAAATCTAAGTGGGATCTTCTTGAAAAAATTCAAATCAATACCGAATATTGGGATAACGACAAAGGTAAAGAACCGGGTATAAACTATGAGTATGATTGCATTAAGTCTTTCGCTGAAACTGCTGATTTTCAAGAGCTTAGTGCTAAATATGGTCTTGATCCTCAAATTCTTGTTAGATACTATAGAGCCTTTGCTTCCCATATTAATGCTCCTAAAGAAAAATGGGACATGTATCATGAACCTTTTAAAGACAATTGCATGGAAAATGAAAATGTTATTAATGATTGCAATAAACATGCTCAAAATTTTGAAAGTACTATTTCTTATAAGCATGTTAATTTTTGTGGTATGCATAAAACTTGTGAGAAGAATCAAACAGAAGAAGAATATTGTATCACACACTGGAATGAAAAATCTAGAAAGTGGTATAAGGCTCTAGATGATCTTGGTAAAAAAGTCTGTGCCCTCTATCCTTTTATTTGTGAACTTTGCTTTGAAGTGGGTCATTTCAATTTTCAATGCTCAGGCCATAATAATCCTGCAAGTTTGTATTGTGATAACGTGATCACTGATAATCAACATGATGAACTTACATTATTTTTGGGGTGTGAAGAGTTATCAAGAAAAACCTCTTTGATAGACATGAGTACTTTTGATATGAATAGCGTCCTGCATGGTTGTCATCTTTATTGTGTTGAAAACTGCCACGCAAATACTTACATACAAAATCTTATAAAAGATGATATTTTACCAAATTATGACATGACTGATATGTGTTTTGATCTTATTAATGAAAAGGAGGAATCTTCCAAAGTTTCTTCTATTGTCTCTAACAATAAACCAGGGTATGTGGAGAAGCTTCCTTTCAAGCCTCTCTCTCCTAAAGAGGAGAAGGAGAAGAAGAAGAAGAGGAGTAAAAGGAGAGAGGAAACAGTATCTTCCTCTAATCATGTTACTCCTATCATAGTTTTTGCTGATGAGTATGAACTAGACGATGTTCCTATGCCTGTTACCTATATTAGTGATCATGATTGGGAAAAGCACACTACTTTTGATATTGAAAATCTCTTTGGTACCAATTCTGAAAATGATGATATTAATAATTGCTGTACTATTAGTGCTATCCATGTTCCTTCCAATGATGATATGTTTACAAATGAACACACTTGGGAAGATAGTTATTCTATTGCTTATGATGATTACAATGATGAATATGATATTTTTAGTCCACCTACTATTGAGAAGGAAATTAATTGTGATTACAATATGCCTCCTATATTTGATGATTATGGTGATGAGAATAATAGTGATAGCTATGTTGTTGAATTTGCTCCCACTATAATTAATAAGAATGCCTTTGCTTATGTGGAGAGTAATAATCATTTTATGCATGTGGATCATGATAAGAACGTTTTATGTGATAGTTATATTGTTAATTTTATTCATGTTTATACTGAAATTTATTATGAGAGAGGTAAACATGGTGTTATGAATCTCACAAATATTAAGTTTCCCCTCTTTATGTTGAAAATCTTGAAGTTGCACTTGTTTTGCTTTCCTATGCTTGTTGCTTTGTGCTTTCATGACTTGTTTCTTTACAAGATTCCTATGCACAGGAAGTGGGTTATACTTAAATGTGTTTTGAATTTTCTTCTTGATGCTCTCTTTTAAATCAATTCATATTTCTTATGTGAGCATCTTCTCAAACTATCAGGCCTAACTTAAAGGCGTTAAAGAAAAGTACTTGTTGGAATATAACCCAAGAGTTTTCTTGAGTCTTGGAAGTTATTACTTCAGTAATGACCTCTCCTTATCCTTTTTGTTTGCTTTTTTGTGCCAAGAATGACCTCTAATGAGAGGGAAGTAAGATTTGGGGAGTTGTTGTCCCGAAACAGATTTCTGTTCTCCACCATAAAAATTCGTGAGGAGTCTATGTAAGTCGGATTAAGCTGAAAATTTACTAATAAATTCCCCAGTATGTTAGATAAATTTCTTTAGTTCAACACTTTTTTATTTGAGCAACAGAAGGTCTTCGAACAAATCGGTTTCTACCTGCTGGTCTGTTTTGACAGATTTCTGCCATTATTTACATTTGCTTCTTATTGATTCCTTTTTGAGTTCTCTTTAGGGGAATTGAGATTTTTGAAGGAGTTGCTATAGTAGCATGTGTTTTTAGTGAAAATTCTTGTTGTTCCAAAGCTTTACCCAAAGGTCTATTATGTTTTTAATACACTAATGTTGCTAATGAAGATTGTGTGAAGTTTTGTATGAAGGAAAATTTGCAGGTGTAGAGAAAGAATGATGTAATCAGATGAAGAATGGACAAAATATCAAGCTTTGGGACGCCACCACATGTCACCCCAAGAAATATTCAAGAGGTACAAGCGTCAAAGCTTGGGGATGCCCCCCTTCTTCATTAATAAAAAGCTCAGGTCTTTCTAGACACTTTGTTTTTATTGTTTCATGCACAGTTGTGTTGTTCTTGGAGCGTCTTAGTTTTCGTTTTGGTTTTTGTTTTCTTAGTTTGCTTGAATAAAGTTGGTTGATCACAATACACCTTTTTGGAGAGAGACACACTCTGTTTTCATTGCCTAGAACACTCTAGTTTTCATTCTTATTGTTCTGTGAGTGTTCTCTTTTGCTAGCACTGCGTTTAGCCTTACTTTTCTTGTGCTTTCAGCTTAGAACTTTTTAGTTATTCTTTGTGGATTTGTGAGACAAGCTCACTGATCTTTATTGATTATTATCTTTGTGAGTTGTTTCAAATAAAGTTGTTTGGTGTTGGAAAGAGTAGAGAGCTTCATGCTTAAGTGGTACAAAAGGGAGCTTATTTTGAGTGTGGCTTAGACTTTAGCATGACATCCTAGGTGTTGTTTTGACCTTCTGCTTAGTGATTATTGCTGTAGCATGTCTTGTTCTAAAAAAATTAGGATTGCTTAGTGTGCCTTGAAGAAATTATGCGTTGTTTTAGCATGCAAAAGCATAGTATTACAATATTCTCCTTTGATGCTTTGTTTGGGTTCACTTGGAACATGCTCACACCATTCTATGACTATGAACAAGTCACCATAGCCTGTATGATCATTTAGTAATTGACTTGTAGTACCACTCTATGCTTTGATTAGTAATGTTTTGTCGCTCTGCATGATTATGGCCATTATTGCTCTCTTAGTTGGTTGCTCCCAGTCTTTTGATAGCCTCCACTTGTATGAGTAAGCTCTACTCATGCTTCCAACTCCCAAGAAACCAAGTTTTTCCAAAGTTCCCACTATAAACTCCTATGCATGGTGTGTAACACCATTCCAAGTATATTCTTGTTTTCACCTATCTTCCAATTAAAACTATTTTGTTATGTGAAAACTTAGTGACTAAAACTCTCATGAACTTGATATCACACTTTACATTCTTTGACCCTAATAAACTTGAACCATTGTGCCATCTATGTTGTATATGCTTGCACTTATACGTTCGAATTAGCAGAACCGTGCTGTCACGGGGAACGTTTTCAACATTGCACTTGTACTTTGTACTTAGTTAATATCATGCTCTTTTGTCTATGGATGTCACCGGTGTGAAATAAAGAGGGAACTTGTAAGTCCATGGAGTTTGTATCCTATGTTAGAGAAACGCCTGGGCCGCTAGCCTAAGCCATGCCTAATCATGGTGGAAACTTGCAGCATCACCATAGTGACATCTATGAAGCATTCTTCTTATAAAAAAGAGACACACTGAGAAAAGAGGAAAGAGAGAAAAAAGCACCATATTCCCATGGTAAATAAGAAGATTGCTGAGATGCTTATTGTCTGCTTGCCTTGTCATTTTGGTTATAGGAAAGCTCCTGTACCATGTGCAAGGGGTACCCCGTTGGCGGTTCTCTATGATATGCAAATACTTATAGTGACAAGAACTTACAGGTGACTAAAGTTGAGTAGCATGAGGTGTGTCCCTCGTATTCAAGGGACTTGAGATTGCCAACTTATACTTCTTCAAGCATATACTCCATCTTTGTCACTTTAACCTTAATCACTTCAAGATTCTTATGATAGGGGCAATGGGGGCTAAAAGCTAACAAGTACCATAATTTTTGGAAGCTCTTTTTGAAACTTGAAATCCCTACTTCCTTTATAAAAGTCTTTTCTTCCACCATTATTGAGTCTCCACCTTCTACCTTTAGGCACCATTAAGAGAGCATAGTTGTCATTCTGTGTGTAGTGTTCCAAAGCTTATTGATTGATGCATATTGTGATATTACTTGTTCTTGTGCTACTTTTTTCTAGTCACCCCTGTGAACTTTGAAGGTGTCCTATGCATCTATTTGCTACTATATGAGGGACAAGCTGATTGTCACTATGCCATGTTTCTGTATGTGAAACAAACAAACGTTTTTCAATGCATGTTATTCATGATCTTTGTTTGTAGCCTTTCATGTTGCATGCATAGTTACTATGTCCTATTGTTAGAACTCCATCTTTCATGATCATGTTTAGAATTCTTTGCTCCCAGCTTGCAAATGGTTTGATCTTTATTGTGAGGGTGCATGTCACCTAAAAAATTATTCTTTTTATCACTTACCTACTCGAGGACGAGCAGGAGTTAAGCTTGGGGATGCTTGATACGTCGGAAACGTATCTATAATTTTTGATGTTCCATGCTTGTTTAGTATCTACTCTGCTTTGCTTTGTCTACACTTTGAGGTGTTTTTATATCTTTTCTGGAACTAACCTATTAACAAGTTTCCACAGTGCCAGTTGCGTGTTATCTTATGTTTTTGGTTCAAGAAAGGCAGAAAATCAATATTCTCGGAATTGGACGGGACAAAAGCCAAAGTCAATATTTTATCATGGGCGTCACGAAGTCCGGGGAGACAGAGAGGCGAACCAGGTCCACCACACCCCCCCTAGGCGTAGGTGGGCCCTACCCCACGCTTGGGTAGGGTGTGGGCCCTCCGTCCGCCTCCTAGCCATGCTTCTTTGCCTATAAGAAGTCCCCGATGGGAAAACCCTAAATCGTCAGTCATACTTCTAGAAAAACCTCCGTAGCACCGCTGCCGTCGAAAGGGAGATTCAGGGGACAGAAAGTCTCTGTTCCGGCACCCTGCCGGGATGGGGAAGTGCCCTCGGAGCCATCTCCATCGATCTCCACCAGCATCTCCATCACCGTTGCTGATTACCATGATGAGGAGGGAGTAGTTCTTCCTCGAGGCTAAGGGCTCTACCGGTATCTATGTGTTCATCTCTCTCTCTATGCATGATCTTGTTGTGGTCATGAGCTTTGTAATCAAGTAGATCTACCTTGCTACTCAAGTGCTTTAATAGATCTCTGCTCTCCCCATGTGTGTGAAAGTGACAGTGTGCACGCTATGGTGGCACTTAGGTTTGAGTCTACATAAATACTCTTTGTGCTTTATAGATCTATGCTTTTCCCCACGTGTGTGAAAGTGACAGCGTGCATATCGTGTGTGGCACTTTGGCTAGATTGAATATTTGTTATGAGTTATATTTGGAGTTGGATGTCTCTATGAAATTGTGGTGTTTGTTGGAACCATCTAGCGCTCAAGGTGACAGTGTGGGCTTATCTAGATTGGGGAAGGTGGACTTTGAGGAGTGATGTTATAGCCCTAGCGATGATTAGAGTGTCGAACCAGAGAGTAGTTAAGAGTAGTATCATGAAGAGAGGATATTTATATGAGAGAGTGTTCGCTAGTGAAAGTATGATCCCTAGGCCTTGTTTTTAAACATTGAAACACCGCTTGAGAGGGAATACCTTTGACCACTTCCTCCCTGAGTTTGATAAACCTTTGGTAATCCACTTAAGGGAAACTTGTTGTTGTTCTACAAACCTCTGCACTTGGAGGCCCAACAACTGTCTACAAGAATAGAAGTGCGTAGACATCAATCCCTATGCCTACCACACTCGAATCCCACTGTTACCGTTACTATTACTATTGCTCATGTTTCACTGTTGCTGTTGCTTTGCTGTTTGTACTACAAACTATTGCTACTGATAAACTTCTGTGAGCAAGAACTATTTCCAGGTGCAGCTGAACTGACAACTCAGTTGTTAAGGCTTGCAAGTATTCTTTGGCTCCCCTTGTGTCGAATCAATAAATTGGGTAATACTACCCGCAAAGACTATTGCGATCCCCTATACTTGTGGGTCATCAAGACTATTTTCTGGCGCTATTGTCGGGGAGCATAGCTTTATTTGTAAGTTCACTTGGATCTAATATTGTTTACTGCTACTCCGCTCATCATGGGTAAGTCTCGTGATGGAAAGTTCCCTATGTTACCATCCACTACAAGAAGAGGTATAGTCCTAAACACCTCTGTTGCTCTTGATTCACTGTCTGTTATAAGTAAGCTTGTCACACCACCATCACATACTCATGCTACACACACTGCTACTACTGCTGAATTTGAAACTACTTTTGATGCTCATGATGTTACTTCTACTGTGCTTGATGCGAGTGGTTCATTAGGTCCTTTTCTAGATGCTACTATGGCTAGTCTAGGAAATACCGAAACTCCTAGTGAAGACACTGTTACACCTGTTAGCTCACCTGAGTCTAGTGAGAGTTATGATATTAATGATGGTTACATTGAGTTCACTGATGAATTTGTTGAAGAGTGCCGAAACACACATGGTACTAGTGCTATTAAGAGTCTCCTTGCTAGATGCACCATTATGCCTAAACTTTCCTCTAATCCTAAGTTTGCCACCTCTCCCATAGATATTAAAGATAAATATTATGATTTCTCTCTTGATTTGTCCTACTTGGACATTATTGAGAAAGAACCTTTTTGTGGGACTGAAAATGAGAGTGTTGTGGCTCATATGAATGAGCTTTCTACTATGAGTGCTTTATTCTCTTATGATTTTAAGATGCGTAAGTACTTTGTTACTAAGATCTTCCATTTTTCACTAAAAGGAGAAGCTAGGGCTTGGTTTAATATATTACGTCCTGGTTCCATTGATAGACCTGATTGCTTGATTGCTTCTTTCTTCCAGAAATATTTTCCTCCTGGTGTTAGAAATGCTTCTTTGTAGAGACTTTTTGATTTTAAATAGGGAGAAGAAGAGAAATTGCCTGAGTCATGGAAAAGGTTCTGTGCCTTGATTCATGCACATCCTGGATGTCCATTGCCTAAAAATGAGCTTCTTGATATTTATTATAATGGACTAACTGATGATTCTAGGAAATACCTAGATAGCTTTGCTGATTGTGTTTTCAGGAAAAGAACTCCTACAGATGCTGAAGAATTAATGCCTAAGATAAGCAAGAATTATGATGATTGGACTTCAAATGAGCTAAATACACCTGAGCCTATTACTCCTGAACCAGTTGTGCCTGAACCAGTTCCAACACCAACACCAAAGAAGAGGGGAGTTATTGCATTAAATGATGAAGGAAGCTAAGAAATGTCTAAAGGAGAAAGGTATTAGAGCTGAAGATGTGAAGAATCTACCTCCTATAGAAGAATTATGTAAGGCAATTCCCCACTCATCTACTATTGAGGTACACTCTCTCCAACACTCTGATGAAGGTGATATTTCTTATGGTAAGCCTCCTGATCAATGCTTAGAGGAACTTGACATTTTTATTGTTAAACAAGGTAATTTTAATAAACAAGTTCAGAATCATTTATTGGAAAACTCTAGAGCTATCCATGAGTTGAAAGATATTGTGGAAATAACTTCTAATGATATTAAAATGCTTTGTAAACACTTTCAAATGGTTCAAACCCAACTTGATCAACTTGCTAAGGTACAAAAGGATATGCTAGTTAATGCCTTAGGAAATAAACATGCTTATGAAATTAGAACTAGGAGTGGCATAGTTACTCAGTATCCTTTATATCCTGAAGGACATCCTAAAAGAATTGACCAGGATTCTCAACAAGGTGAGAGTAGTGGTAGTCCTCGTAAGAGAAAGAAAAAGAAACATAAGATAGTTGAGGAACCACTTGAACCTGTTGTAGATCCTAATAGTATATCATCGATCTGATGGCGAGTGGTAATAATAAAAATGATGCTCCTGATAAGGAGGAAGTTGAGGAAGAACCTGATAAGCACACTAAGAACACTAGGTACACTAAGGAAGATTTTATTGCTAATAAACATGGTAAAGAGAAAGAAACTTGCGTGCAGAAACCTATGCCTTTTCCAGGTAAGAAATGCAAGTCTAAGGAGGAAGAACACTACAACAAGTTTTGTGAGTGGATGAAACCTTTATTTTTGCAAATTCCTTTGACTGATGCTATTAAATTGCCTCCTTATTCGAAGTATATGAAGGATATTGTCTCTAACAAAAGGAAGATTCCTAATGAGGACATTTCTACTTTGCTTGCTAATTATTCCTTCAATGGCAAGGTTCCAAAGAAACTTTGTGATCCAGGTATACCAACTATTCCTTGCTCTATTAAGAATAATTATGTTAGAACTGCTTTATGTGATTTGGGAGCTAGGGTTAGTGTTATGTCTTTTTCTCTCTACAAGAGACTCCGGCTAGAAAAGTTGATACCAACTGATATATCTTTGCAAATGGCTGATAAGTCAACTACTATTCTTGTTGGTATATGTGAGGATGTTCCTATTCAAGTGGCTCATAATTGCTTAGTTTTGACTGATTTTGTTGTGCTTGAAATGCCTGAAGATGATAATATGTCTATTATTCTTGGGAGACCTTTTCTTAATACTGCAGGTGCTGTCATTAATTGTAATCAAGGAAAAGTAACATTCAATATTGATGACAAAGAGCATACTATTTATTTCTCCAAGAAGGTTGTTAGAAGCTATTGCCTGAATTCCATTGAAAATATTGAGAGCATCAAGGTTGGAGAAATATATTGTCCCATTCCACAGGAAAATTTTCAAACTATTATGATTGGGACCATTGCTATCAAGTATGAGGTAACATAATCACCTTGTGGATTACAAAGTTTTGTTTCATATAATATTATTTTGGTAACAAGACTTGATCAACCTTGTTAATAAAAGGATTTTAATGACCAAAATAATGTTTTCACTATGGTTATACTTGCTTTCTTTTATTTTTCTCCTTCCTAGTCTTGTCCTTTCTTTTGATAGCTTTGGTTTTGCTAGTTGTTTGCTTGTTAGTTTGCCTTAGAGCTTCTGTATTTTGGCTTTTGTTTTGCTTTTACTTCTTCTAAAAAACTGTTTCTGCAAGAAAATCAATTTTCATACCCTGAAATTGGCAAAAAATAAAGTTTCCCGAAAAATCCCAGAAAATTTAAAATAAACTTTTCCTCGAAAAAGGGGCTGAGGGACACCTGAATTGACCCAGGGAGCCACCCTAGGACACCATACCCATGGTAGGTGCGACCTACCTGTGGGTGGCGCCTAGGGGGGGTCTGGCCTACCTGGGCCCCTTTAAGGTGCCCCCTCACAGCCATCTTCTTTCTCTCTCCCGAGAAACACCGGAAAACTTGCTCAAGCTCGAGTTCTTGTTGTTCTTGCTCGCGATTTTTGATCTCCTTGCTCATCCCATCTTGGCTGCTGATTTTTGGAGGGATTGCTCCTTGGTATGTGCCTCCTCCACTTATCTAATTAGATTTGTGATTGGTAGATTGTATCTTGAGTATTTTTCTGCTATAGGTGACAGGCTGTTTGAGATTGCATGCTTGTTCTATGCTTAGAAACTTTATTTTGATGTATGTGTAGTCCTCTAGCAAGTTCCTATAGTAGTTGCTCATCATTCATCAACTTGGAAATCACTTGGTTTGATGTTTGTCTAAAAATTTCAGCAAGGAAGATGAGTACCTATCCACTGAATCAATATGACTTGATGGTGTGTGAGCCAATGAAGGTTCATCGTGAGGAGGCAGTTTTTCCTTACATATATCCATGCCATGAATTTATGAGAACCGCGGTAATCTTCCAGGGTTTCCAAACTTTGATTGCCAATGCAGGGTTGGAACACTTTGTTGAAGGTGAACCATTTCAATTTGTTAAGCTAACCATGGATTTGTGCAGTACTTCCGGTTCACTTGGTCTACATCTAATCCCATGGTCGATTACAAAATATATAATATACCCGTCGACCTGCCTTTTGCTGATTTCTGTGCAGCAATTAGAGTACCTTAGTGGGGATCTTGTGAGAAGATCAAGGAAAGTCCCCAATCACTTATGGATTATATGCTGATATTTTCCAAGGCTCCGACTTCTCAAAGGAAAGTGGTAAAATTTGGAACATTCAGTTCCCAGCTATTAGATACTTTGCCTATTTCATTACCAATTGTGTTCTTGCTAGAAAGATTGCTAGAAAGTTGTCTTCTTTTGATCTAGCTTTTATCGCAGATGCTCTGAATAGGAATAGATCGTATAGCCTGGGTGCTTTGATAGCTCACCGTATCACCACCAACCGCGAGAAGGGTGGAATTTGTGGAGGTCTCATTGCTTCTAGGTTGCTAGCTTTCCATGGTTTAGAGCCTCACTATTCAGATTATCAGTTCCCCATAGAAAGGATGGATCTTGAATCCATGGTTTAACATGGTTTTGTGTCCCTAGGGGCCAACGTGAGAAGTTTACTGTATGAATTATCTTTTGCACGGCAAGGTCGGAGAAAGGGTAGGACTGAGAAAATAGTTTATTTGCCTGCACCTGCTTTGTTTAACTTTGATAACAGGCAAGGATGGTCGCTTACGGAGGAGGTTGACACATATGTGGCGGCGCTCTCCTAGCAAGAGGAGAATGTTGAAGTGGATGCCGAAGATAATTCGGTTCAGCCCTCCAACTTGGGAGAGTTTTCATACCAGCAGCCCTCATTTGATTGGGGCGCATCTTCTTCTTCATCGCAAGCGCCTGACTATGATCATTCCTATGATGACCCACCAGCATGGGGTTACTACCCGCGCTATTGAGCCCCACTTAGGCCAAAAGCCTAAGCTTGGGGGGAGGTATACCGACATCACAGTCATCTATATATCATGTTTGGTCGGTTCTTTGTATATCCATTGTTTCACTTTCTTTTTGGTTCTTGTTGCTTCTTTCTCAAAAACACAAAAATACCAAAAATATTTTCGTTGTTTCTCTTGGTTTGTTTCTTTGTTTATTTGCTTTGGTTTGCCTTAAAAGAAAAATCCAAAAAGATTTTTCTTTGCTTGTTTTTGCTTTGTTGGCTTCTTTAAAAAATCGAAAACACCAAAAATATTTGTTGTTCTTCTTTGGTTTTGTGAGTTCTTTGCATGGTTCAGCCATCCTCAGTGGATTTTGGTTTGCATGTTATTATTCAAGTCACACAAGTGAAGGAAAATAATAAATATTAAGACAACTTGAGGAGTGGTAAGAGGCTGGTAACGAACTCTATTTGTTTCATTTTTGTACATATACTCATCATTGTGAGCATGCTTAGTCTGTTCATGGTAAGGAGTGTGTTACTGATGTATGCTTAGTAGTTCTTGCTTGTCTATGATTAGCTCCAGCTTTCTAATAGTTTGTAGCATGTCATATGAATCTTTGCTTGCATTGTTTTATTCATATTTAGGTATGAAATTGTGGTATCCTCCTCTGGAAGTTTCATGTGAATCGACTTGGCACATGGTCACGCATGCATATGACTAATCAATAGTCAGTAAGCCTCGATGATTTATTTTGCCTCAGAGTTCTTGTATCACTTTCATGCCATAATTAGTCCTATTTTGTTGCAAGCATGATTATGATAATTATTGCTCTCTCGTTTATCGCTCCCTCTCTTTTGCTAGCCTTCACTTGTACTGAGCATGAGCTCTACCTGTGTTTCCAACTCCACAAAACCAATATTGCCAGTTGTGTCCACCATACCTACATATTAGCATTGTTTGCTATTTCAGTGCATCTTCAATATGTCTTGTTTTGTTCGCTATAAAATGTTTGTCTGTTTTGAGAAAGTTAGTTAGTAAAGCTCTCACGAGCTTGATGGCACACTTTATTCCTTGCGCTTAATAATCTGGAACCATTGTGAATTGTCCATGAAAGTTATATGCTTTCAAATTACATGCTGAGAGTCAGCAAAACCGTGCTGCCACGGGGAACGCTTTCAACACTTTTTGGATATCTCATCCAGTTGATACTTTGCTCTTTTGTTTACGGATATCGACGATGTGAAATAAAAGGGGAGCTTGTGAGTTCATGGATTCTATACATTGTGTTAGAGAAATGCATGGGCCACTAGCCTAAGCCATGCCTAATCATGGTGGAAACTTACAGCATTACCATAATGAGCATTCTATGAAGCATCCCCAATAAAAAGCTATGCACATAGTAAATAAAAAGATCGCTAAGATGCTCATTGTCTGCTTGCCTTGTCATTTTGATCGTGCAATAGCTCCTGTATCATGTGCAAGGGGTACCCCGTTGGCAGTTCTCTATGATACGCATGTATTTACAATGACAAGAACTTATAGGTAACCAAATTTGAGTAGCATGCGGAGCGGCCCTCGTAATCAAGGGACTTGGGATTTTCAGTCTATGGTCTGTCAAGCATATGATTCAGAGTGGATTTCACTTTGACCTTAACCACATGAAGATGCCTATGATAGGGGCAATGAGAGATCAAAGCTAATGAGTACCTTCCTTTCAGCATTAGGAACCCTTTCAAACTTCCCAAAACCGTTTTCACAACCTTGTTGAGTCACCACTTATTCTATGAGCACCTTCTTGAGAGCATAGTTGTCATTCTTGTGTTTGTTCCAAAACTTGGTTAATTATGTCATGACTTTGATGCATGTATCTCTGATATTTTTACCTCTAGTCTTCACTTGAACTTCAGAGGTACCTTGGCATTTATATTATGCTCTACAAACAAAGGCAAGCGAGATACCACTCTATCATACCTTACTATGATCATTTCAATGTTGCTTATGTTTATGTTCCATGCTACTTATTATTATTGAGTTGGTTTCTCTTCATAGCTTGCAATGACTATTGAGTAGAGTTAGTTGCATACTTCTTATTATGAATGGTTTAAGCATCTACTCCTGTGCTGAGAATATATACATCATATGAAGCAAATGTGTTCGTGAAAGTACATTTATCGCACTCAGTTTTCAACTGAATTGCTTGAGGACAAGCAATAAGCTAAGCTTGGGGGGAGTTGATACATCCACGTATCTACTTTATCGAACACTTTTGCTATTGTTTTTCCTCTAAACTTGTGTGATTCGGATACAACTAACACGGACTGACGCAGTTTTAAGCAGAATTACCTTGGTGTCTTGTTTTTTGTGCAGAAAATCAACTATCAGGAAAAATCCCGGAAAATATGTCAAAAATTATATTTCACCAGAAGACCCACGGAGCCAGAAGATGATACGGAGAAGGGGCCTGGGGGGGCCACACCCCTGCCAGGCGCGAGCCCATCTCTGGCCGCGCCTAGGGGGGTGCAGCCACCCCAGGCACCTGTAGGGGTTCGTAGCATGGAAAATAAAAAATTTCTATCGCATGAACACACAATCAAGATCTAATCTATGATCAAGCCAAGATCTATCTACTAGATTGTAGCAACGAATCAATAGAGTACTAACCCTCGAAGATCCAAAGCGGTTAACGAGAGCAGATTCTCGTGGGTGATGTAGTCGTACACTTCCGATCTCAAGATCGCGTAGACGATCCTTCCGGCGCTGCGTTCGGCGCTTCCATGATCGGTCACCGTTCGGTATTTTCGGAAGAACTTCCTATCCCTTGTTCCAGTGACGGAGGTTGTAGCACTCTCCTCGCGATTTCGGTGACGACGGCAGTGGTCTGGAAGTAGAGGAGATCTCGCAGGCTTCGCCTTAAGCGAGGCGAGTATGGTGGACTATGAGAGAGCCTTGGTGATCTAGGGTTTAGACACACCAATTAGAAGGGGCTAGGCGGGCTGGGGCAATTAGAGGCCCCAACTCGGCGGCAGGAGAAAACCCTAGGCTAGGGTTTAGGTTTAGAGGAGGCAACTTGTGTAGGAGGAGCCTGCCCTCCTCTTATAGGTGGAGGGAGGCGCGCCTGGGGAGGGGAGTCCCTCCCCAACTCGGAACCAAGGTGGGCCGGCGGTGGGAGGAGGAACTCCTTCCCCAAGTCGGTTTCAAACCTCCTTCTCCTCTTTCCAAAAACTAGCCGTTTGACTTTTCAAACTAGGATTTGAATAAACCCTCTATTTGGTACAACGATGACACCAAGTACATAATGCAATCATACCAACTTGATATAACACATTCATGTACCCTTCCCCTCCGGAGTGCCGGACATTCCGGAACCTTCTAGAACATTCCCGATGAAAACACCGGAATCATTCCCCAACTCCGAAACATGACTTTCCTTATATGAATCTTATTCTCCGGACCATTACGGATCTCCTCGTGAGATCCCGGATCCCATCCGAGACTCCGAACAACATTCGGTCTCTTACTCATCATTCCATAACTACTCAACAACATCGAATCCTTAAGTGTGTCTCCCTACGGTTCGTGAATTATGCGGACATGATCGAGACACTTCTCCGATCAATAACCAATAGAGGAATCTGGAAATTCATATGGCTCCCACATATTTCTATGATTACTTTGCGATCGAATGAACCACTTACATACGATACCAATTTCCCTTTGTCTCACGATAGTTTACTTATCCGAGGTTATGATCGTCGGTATCTCTGCATACCTAGTTCAACCGTTCTTGATAAGTACTCTTTTCTCGTTCATGATATGTGATACCTTGTGAGCCGGTCACATGCTTTCAAGCTAATTGGATGACATTCCACCGAGAGGGCCGGAGTATATCTATTCGTCATATGGATGGACAAATCCCACTCTTGATCCATGTGTCTCAACCAATACTTTCGAACACTCAATGCCACCTTTATAGCCACCCGATTCTGTGGTGTTTGATGTCATCAAAGCATCCATCCGTAAAGGTGATATGCATGATCTCATGGTCGAAGGAATTAGGTTACTATGTATCAGAAAGCTTATAGCAAATGAACTATATTAAATGACTTGATCTTTATGCTATGCTTAACTATAGGAGTATGTCCATCACATCATTCTCCTAACGATATGATCTTGTTGTTAATAACATCCCTATGTTCATGATCAGGAAACCATGATCATATATTAACCAACAAGCTAGTTTAACAAGAGGCTTTACTAGGGACTCTTTTATGTTTACAAATCACACAAGTATTAATGTTTCCTGTTAATACAATTATAGCATGGTATGTAAACATTTATCATAAGTATGAGGATATGATAATAACCACTTTATTATTGCCTCTTGGGCATATCTCCAACAGTCTCCCACTTGCACTAGAGTCAATAATCTAGTTTCAAACCTTTGTGTATTCAACACCTATGGCTTTCCGGTGTCGTATGTACACGATTGCTAGTGGTCAACTGATCTCGGATCCGACACTTCCGTGTCCGTGTAATTGCATGTCTTTGCGTCTCTACGCATCACTCATTTCTCTAATGAGATGGCTTCGTACAAATTTGGTCCTTTGGTGTGACCTTTAGTTCTTTGGGGTTAAAACATGTTGATAATATTGTCGTACAATATATCTTCATAGTAGTTGAAGGGTTCGCAACATAGAAAACAAAAATTTTCCTACGATGTGAACTATATACCAAGATCTATTTATACTAGATACAAACAACGGGCGGATGTATATCCGTAGAGAACATACCCTTGAAGACCGACAAAGCTTAACGAGTTCAACTCGTGGTTGATGTAGACGATCTCTTGCCGATCTCAAGATCGAGAGGAAGTCCTAGCGCCGCAAATCAGCAGCGCATCCGTGCTCGCACACACGTTCGAGGCACCGAGCAACCTCCGCCTCCTCGCTCCAGCGATGCAGCATAAGCACAACTCTTTCTTGCCGAATAGCCACCGGGAACATGTATCTCGCTAGTCCGAGACCATGGGGGATAAATTCTAGAGGGGGAGAGAGATCCTTCACGAGGAGGTGTGAGTGAGAAGTGAGAGGAGGGGCTCCTTTTATAGGAGAGGGGGGGCAACCCAAGGGGGCATGGCCGCCGGCCATGGAGGGTGCCCCCACCTCTCCCTCATTCATGTGGGTGGACACTCCACTCACAAAATGGCCCTTCAAAATTCTCCACTCAAAAACCCACTCAAAAATCCCATTAAATTTCCACCAAATTTAATGCAAACTCTCATTAAATAAAACTCTTTTATTTTATTCAGAATTTTGTCAATTACTTTAATGACAAACATTCACAAATAAACCCTTGCTAGAATTCTATTTCACATGCATAACCACTTTATGCAATTTCACCCGAAAACCTGCTTTTAGGTATCTAGTGAAATAAATTCGCGCTTGTTTATTCTTTCGGCATGAAACATTTGCTCCAATTGGATGTCGGTGTCTCTTAAGTGTGTCACCCTACGGTTCGTGAATAATGCGGACATGATCGAGACCCTCTCGGATCAATAATCAAGCGGGATCCGGAGACCCATCGACTCCCACACATTCAACGATGACTTTCTTGTGATCGTCGGAACCTTTACGCTAGTATCTTAATCCCTTTGTCTCACGATATATTACATGTCCGAGATTCGATCATCGGTATCTCCATACCTAGTTTGATCTCGCATCTGACATGCACTCTTTTCTCGTTCTGTGATATAACATTCTAGTGATCAAATCACTTGCTTGCAAGCTAATCAATGTGATATCACCGAGAGGCCAGAGTATATCTATCCGTCATCGGGATGAACAAATTCCACTCTCGATCCATGAGCCTCAACATAACACTTTATTAGTTACGAACCCATCTTTATAATCACCTGTTACGGTGACGCTTTGATGTTATCAAGAAACTCTTCGGTGTTAGTGATTGACATGATCTCATGGTCTAAGGATTAAGATCACTTCGTAAGTTGTTATAGCAATATAAACTCAATGACTTTGATCGTAATGCTATACTTCGGATGAATGTTCATCACATCATTACACTAATGTTGTGATCCCGTTATTAACAACATCCAATGTCCATGATCAGGAAACCTTGATCATCTTGTTAATCAACGAGCTAGTTTATGAGAGAGGCTTAACTAGGAACTTTCTGTTTGTTTATTAAACACACATGTATTAACGTTTCCGTATTAATACAATTATAGCATGCAAAATAAACATCTATCATATACTTGGAATACACATAATAAACAATTTATTATTGCCTCTCAGGGCATATTCCCTTCAGTAGTATCCCGCTGTGAACTACACCTAGTTTGATAACAAACTACTTGACACAAATGCCCTCTTTAGCTGCTATAATAGCAGTTATATACTTAGCCTTTTGTTGTAGTATCTGTCACAATGTCTTAACTTTGGAACTCATCCAAATCCATTATGGAACTTACTTTCCATTTTATTGTGCCACCCTTAGTTTAGATTGATATAAACTTAATTTGTACTTTGTGAGAAAACTAGTATCAATGTAGTACTTTTACAATGAACTAACCATCTATTTGTCATTTCTACAAATAATATACTCTTAGTTCTTCTAAAAGATCATAAGAATATCCTTACTATTGTCCAATGATCATCTTATGAATCATTCTGGTATATGCTCATAACATTTAGAGCATAGGACATATCTGGATTTGTACACATCACAGCATGATTGATAAAATACTCTTTGTGATTTTATACATCAAGTATCAATCTATACTTGAATCTTTGTTTCACTTACCCTGTGTCAATACACTTGAATATATCATCAATATTGAACTCATTCAATCCTTTTTCTGTGACAAGAACCTTTCTTGTAGTTTCTATATTGAACTAATTCAATATATCATCTATGCACTTTTGGCACAACCATATTAGCGTCTATTGATGCCAAATATTTGGGTTTTGCCTAAGCCTTTCATCGAGATGAAATTCTTAATATGTGTTAATAAAAGATACATCATCTCCAATCAACAATATGCCTTCCACATAATGTATTAGAAATATGTCTTAGCGCTCCCACTTAATTTCTTGAAAATGCAAGCATCTTCATTGTCTCTGATGAAATTAAACTCTTTTAACAGTTTCATCATAGTGAAGATTCCAACTCCGCTATGCTTACTTCAACCATTGAAGTTTGTATATGGTTTTAGCATCCTTTGAATTAACAAAACCCTATGGACCGTGTTATGCACATGTCCTAGGTAACAATTCTATTAGAAGAACTTGTTTTGTTAATTCAACTACCACATAACAAAATTATATGTAGTGGTTGCTATATTAATCTGTCTAGACTAAATATCGCTATGAAAGATCAGATCTTGGCATAGTCAACCTTTGAACATTGTTGTGAACTCTTTCCCAACATGTCGACTATTTCATAGATGTGCAACATCCATGTCTATTTATTTATAGATCCAAACACAACTGTAAGGTCTTACACCTTTCTTTGAGGGTCCTTCAAGTTCAAAACTTGATTTTTCGTGTATGGAACTATCACGGATTTTATGGCTTCAAGCCATTAGACGGATCAGGGCCCATCATCGCTTCTTTGCATGTAGTCGGATCATTATTGTCAAATAATGATTTAACTCTCAAATCTTGGTATTTGATTGTTTACCCGACCTACTTGTTTCAATAGGAACTTAGATCTCCGTGACCACAACCTTTGAGGACGTGAGCCATGAGCATTATCGCTGCCTCCGGAACACTTTTCGGCGCTGCGCAACTCTGCACATATAGCTAAGGTTCTTTTAACCTTATCAAAGTTCTTTTGTCCTCACACTTAACTTTTCACGAAAAATTCCTTCTCTAAGAAACTTGACGTTCTAAGTGACAAACATTTTTGTCTCCGATGTTATGGAGGAACAGTTATTCGAAATAACATACAAATACAGGTTCATCCGACTTTGGTTGCAAACATCTTTCTTATGCATAGCATACCAATGTTTAAGAAAGGACAACTTGGGTTTTATCCCAAACCATAACTTTATATGGTGTCATTTCAACGGATTATGATGGAGCTCTTTTCAGTGGAAAAACAGTAGTCTCTAAAGCTTTTAATCTTTAAAATATAATGGCAGTTTTATGAATTATTTGATCTTACCATGTCAAACAAGGTTTAATTACATATCTCGAATGCTCCATACTCTTATGGTGTTTCGGGAAAATGCAAATCCACGGAACGATTCCTTAAATCTTAGGTATTATGCTAAACTTGTAACTCAAATATCTTCCTTTATGATCTTATCATAAACTATTTATATTCTTGTTACAATGATTTTGCACTTCATCTTGAAAGTCTTTGAACTTTTCAAATATTTCACACTTCATCCTTATTAAGTAAATATTCATATATTCACTCAAATTTTCGAAGAAAGCATATGAAGTTGAAATCCATCGCTCTTGACTACACATAATGGACTTCGTACAACAATATGTACAAGTTCCAATAAGCTAGTCATTCGTTCCCTTTTGGCCTACGAACGAAGTTTTAATTATCTCTGGGAAAGTTTCACAAGCGTCATGTGATCAAAAATCAAAAGACTCCAAAATTCTATCCACATGGAGTTTCTTCATGTTTTCTTTCCAATATAATTTAAACGGCGATGTCACTTCCTAAGTGATCTTTCAATCAATTTGTCTTTCGACAATTTTAGCACTAGTTTTATGGATGTGATTTCTCCAACGAGATTTGTGAATCATCCATCTTTTATGGATTACGGCAATTATTTGAACAACCCTTTTGTTCTCATAATACCTGATAAAACAAATCTTGAAGGCAAGCTTTGACGTTTAACGAGCAACACAATAACCTTTTATTTGTTCTCGATGAACATCATCACATATTCTTTTGCTAGTTACTTAGGCCATTGTAGTTCATGAATTGTGTTGTTTCGTATGACGATTCACACCAACAAATTCAGTATCAAATACTTAAGAACCACATTGTTTAATAAGCAAAGAATATAGCCATAACATGTATATCATCTATATACTTAAACTGAACAATTCTAGTCTTTTCTTTTCTGCCATATATTTATGAGATTCTCTTTCAGTATTTATTTTCTGTTTGAAAGAATCTATCAACATCAATAGTGGAGTCATACATATGACACATAATCCAAAGCGTCAACGCCCACAATGACCATTGTGTTCTACTCGTGCAACAGATCTACATATAGACACGGCTCTGATACCACTGTAGGGGTTCGTAGCATGGAAAACAAAAAATTTCTATCGCATGAACACACAATCAAGATCTAATCTATGATCAAGCCAAGATCTATCTACTAGATTGTAGCAACGAGTCAATAGAGTACTAACCCTCGAAGATCCAAAGCGGTTAACGAGAGCAGATTCTCGTGGGTGATGTAGTCGTACACTTCCGATCTCAAGATCGCGTAGACGATCCTTCCGGCTGCGTTCGGCGCTTCATGATCGGTCACGTTCGTACTTTCGGCGAAGACCTTCCTCTCCCTTGTTCCAAAGGCAGCGGAGGTTGTAGCACTCTCTCCTCACGATTTCGACGGCGTGACCTGAATGCAGAGATCTCGAGAGGGATCTCGCCTTAAGCGGGCGAGTATGGTGGACTATGAGAGAGCCTTGGTGATCTAGGGTTTAGACACACCAATTAGAAGGGGCTAGGCCGGCAGCTAGGGCAATTAGAGGCCCCAACTCGGCGGCTTGGGAGAAAACCCTAGGCTGCGGCTAGGGTTTAGGTTTAGAGGGAGGCAACTTGTGTGTAGGAGGAGCCACCCTCCTCTTATAGGTGGAGGAGGCGCTCACGGGAGGAGTCCCTCCCAACTCGGACAAGGTGGGCCGGCGGTGGGAGGAGGAACTCCTCCCCCAAGTCGGTTTCAAACCTCCTTCTCCTCTTTCCAAAAACTAGCCGTTTGACTTTCAAACTAGCCGTTTGACTTTTCAAACTAGGATTTGAATAAACCCTCTATTTGGTACAGCGATGACACCAAGTACATAATGCAATCATACCAACTTGATATAACACATTCATGTACCCTTCCCCTCCGGAGTGCTGGACATTCCGGAACCTTCTAGAACATTCCCGATGAAAACACCGGAATCATTTCCCAACTCCGAAACAGGACTTTCCTTATATGAATCTTATTCTCCGGACCATTCCGGATCTCCTCGTGATATCCCGGATCCCATCCGAGACTCTGAACAACATTCGGTCTCTTACTCATCATTCCATAACTACTCAACAACATCGAATCCTTAAGTGTGTCTCCCTACGGTTCGTGAATTATGCGGACATGATCGAGACACTTCTCCGATCAATAACCAATAGAGGAATCTGGAAATTCATATGGCTCCCACATATTTCTATGATTAATTTGCGATCGAATGAACCACTTACATACGATACCAATTTCCCTTTGTCTCACGATAGTTTACTTATCCGAGGTTATGATCGTCGGTATCTCTGCATACCTAGTTCAACCTCGTTACTGATAAGTACTCTTTTCTCGTTCCCGCGATATGTGATCCCTTGTGAGCCAGTCACATGCTTGCAAGATAATTGGATGACATTCCACCAGAGGGCCCAAAGTATATCTATCCGTCATATGGATGGACAAATCCCACTCTTGATCCATGTGTCTCAACCAATACTTTCCGAACACTCAATGCCACCTTTATAGCCAACCAGTTACGGTGTGGTGTTTGATGTCATCAAAGCATCCATCCGGTAAAGGTGATATGCATGATCTCATGGTCGAAGGAATTAGGTTACTATGTATCAGAAAGCTTATAGCAAATGAACTATATTAAATGACTTGATCTTTATGCTATGCTTAACTATAGGAGTATGTCCATCACATCATTCTCCTAACGATATGATCTTGTTGTTAATAACATCCCTATGTTCATGATCAGGAAACCATGATCATATATTAACCAACAAGCTAGTTTAACAAGAGGCTTTACAAGGGACTCTTTTATGTTTACAAATCACACAAGTATTAATGTTTCCTGTTAATACAATTATAGCATGGTATGTAAACATTTATCATAAGTATGAGGATATTATAATAACCACTTTATTATTGCCTCTTGGGCATATATCCAATAGCACCCCCTCGGCTTCTCTCTGGGCCTATAAGTTTCCTTTCGACCTAAAAACCGAGGGGGTTCGATAGTTTTCCAGAAAGAGTTCCGCTCCGCCGCCGCCACCAGAAACCAAGATTCGGATCTAGAAACTCCGTTCTGGCACCATCCCGGGACAGGGATTTTGGAGAGGATCATCGCCATCGTCATCACCAACGCATCTCCATCAACCACTGATGTTTCCCTCATCCATGAGTGAGTAATACCCCGCTATAGGATTGGGGATGGTAGGGATTGGATGAGTTATATCATGTAATCGAATAAGATCTGTTAGGGCATAGTGCCTAGTATCTCTATTAGTGCTATTTTACTTTGTTGCAACTTGTTGTGCTTAATGCTTGTCACTAGGGCCCGAGTGCCATGATCTCAGATCTGAACTTATTATTAAATCATTATGATAGTATTGTTTGTGATCTTATCTGCAAGTTGTGTACACATATCATTGTCCGGATCCAAAGGCCCCAAAGTGACAATAATTGGGACAACCGGAGGGGATGGCTGTGGTGCGAGGATCACGTGTTTTCACGGAGTGTTAATGCTTTGTTTCGGTGCTCTATTAAAAGGAGCACCTTAATTTCCAGTAGTTCCCTAGAGGCCCCGTTGCCACAGGCTGGCTGGACAGAAGATGTTGTGCAAGTTCTCATTGCGAACACGTATGACTATATATGGAGCACATGCCTAGGATTGTTTATTACTTGGATGCTTGTTATTATTTATCTAGAATGCCCTGGATCTTGAAGTTACATGTTTAGACTCGTCCATGCAACGCCCGTCCATCCATCCCTAGCCTACCCCACTCGAATCCCACTGTTACCGTTACTGTTACTATTGCTCCTGTTTCACTGTTGTTGTTGCTACTACAAAATGTTGCTACTGATAAGCTTTTGTGAGCAAGAACTATTTCCAGGTGCAGCTGAACTGACAACTCAGTTGTTAAGGCTTGCGGATCTTGAGTGTCTTTTCAACCTTAGCAAAGAGCCGGCGTTAAGCCTAGACCTTAGAATGGTATATTTCCCCCTTTATAAAAGCACCCGGTGCTTAGGGTAGGAATATACAGTAAGGATGAATCTCAACCATGATTAATGGTTATTTTGAAGTAAATGTCCCCTAATTGACCACCATGAGAGTTCTTCTAGTTCAAGTAGTGTTTTCTTGGAATCTGCCAATCATGAAGTTTAGAATGTGCAAGATACATTGTGTCAATAAATGTCTAGAGGAGAATTTACCGGAGCCAAGTGAATCCTCAAGATGTGACCTAGTCAATTTCCTTTTAAGGGTGGTAGCACCCTAATGGATCCCGAACCTTTCTTTCTTTCTAGCCTTCTCAAATCTCGGGACGAGATTTCTTTTAAGGGTGGTAGTCTGTCACATCCCAAAATTCTCCTAATTTTGGAATGTGAAATAAATAACATAGTCTTGATTGATTGTTTGACTTTGTTGAAAATTCTCAAAGAGAAGAAACTTTTTGAATTGAAAATCCTCTCAACCTTGATTCAAAACCTTATGTTGGCTTATTATGACCTAAGTAGCCATATAGGCAAAAGGGCATGGATTGATTATGGATTGTAGAATTGGTGTGCAAGATTTCAAAATTGAAAATCATGAATCATGAATGAACAACATTGCACTTAAACCCTAAGGAAGAATTCTATCATCCAAAAAAATGATTATCCAATACCCTAAATGGGATTTCCCATTCTAAGTCGAACCAAAGACCTATGGTTTTTCCATAGCAAAACTTGGGAAAAGACATTCATGAATGGGTATGTTGGTATAGGGAATATTTATAAAACATTAGGAAGTGTTTTGAATGGTTTTGGAGCAGATATAAAAAACATATGATTTAAGTAAGAAAGGAATATAATGCTCTGTAAAACAAAGAAAATAATTGATGTTTTTTATGGGAATTAAATAGTTTCCTTAATGTCCTAAAAGCTTGGTTTGAATTTTACAAATTTTTAGAAATTGATTTGGTTCAATTTGGAGCCCTAAAACAAAAACTATAAAAGAAATACTAAACTGAAAATAGAAAAAAGATAAAATCAAAAGCATAGAAAAAAACTAGAACTAACCTACCCGGCGGACCAACCCAGGCGCAGCCCACCTACCTGCCTACCTACCGCGCGCGTAGAGCGTCGCATAGGCCGCAGCAGCGCGCAAGCAGCCCAAGGCCGGCCCACCAGCGTGGGGTCCACCTAGCCCGTCTTCTTCCTCCTAACGAACTCCCTGATGAACACGGCTCAAACTGCCCCGTTTTTCATTCGTTTCGGTTCCGATTTTGTTGCCCCTCGCGCACGACCCGGCCTCTATAATCCCCCTCCTCCACCTCACATCGTTTTTCCCTCTTTTTCAAAACCCTAGCCGCCATCTGGAGCTCCCCAACCTCGCCACCATTATCGCCGCCACCGGAGCTCACAAATCGTTTTCGATCTCGAGGTCCTCGCCACCCCGCGCCTTCTCTTTCCCTCTATCCTCTTCCTTGAGCTCCTCTGCATCGTCTCACCTCTTTTTCCCCATCATAGGAACACATGAGAGGCCGCAATATCTCGCCAGAGTGCTCGACGGAGCCGCAAGGACTGAAGCCCGTCCGCCGCTGCTCGTCGTTGAACCAGGAGGAGAGGGGACAAGCGAAGATCATAGACGGGGACGCCGAAGCTGCCTTCTTCACGTGGGCCTATTCACCATCGCCAGGACCCGCCAGGACATCCACCACCATCACCGCCAGGAGCCACCGCCGCTAGTCGCCGCCGTCATCCGCGAGGTAGAGCACCAACCTCTCCAGAGCCGTCCGATCTTCGATCGACGGCCGCGATTAAAAGGACACGCGAACCGGTACCCACCAGTACCAGCGCGCCACTTGGCCCCCCCGCGCCATCTCACGCCGCGTCAGCGCTGACCCGCCAGTCAGTGTTGACTGCACAGTATAAAGATTTAAATTATTATGGAAATTGCAGAAAATTGTGCAAACTTGTAAAATGCATATAAAAATATCTACTAGTCCAAAAATCGAAAATAATGTACCGATGGATTCAAAATTATGTGTAGATCATCAATCCGTAGTTGTTTCAGACCTATACTGTAAGGTTTTGTAGAAATTAAATAAATAGAATAATGCCCTCTTTAGAGTAATAAATTCATAAGAAAATAAATAATGTTTAGAAAATTTTAAATAATATATCAATGAATTCACAAAAATGTGTAGAATAATAATATGAGATCATATCTAATATTTGCAGTACATAATTACTGTAATGATTTAATTAGTATTAATAGCTTTTTAGATCAATAAATCTTAAAATTATTTATAAATCACAAAAATATAAATAATATATCCCTGGAATCACAATCCCGTGTAGATTGCAGATCTGTTTTTAGTTTGAATTTTAGACAACATAAATTGTTTAAATGATTTTAAACTCCATTAAACACTATTTAAATCATAAGAAAAGATATACAACTCCGATTAAGGTGAATCCGATTGCTACTGGTTCGTATTTTCATCCCCTATCCCGTACACCCAAGAACCAAATTTAATACGACAACTAGAGCAGAAGTTTTAATAGAACTATTAAAACCTCTATATTGGCAATCAAGAATTAATAATAACTACCCTATTGCATCAAATGATCTCCTGCATGCATCTTCTATTCTAATATTGTTTAGTTAACTAATTACAACCATTGTGACATATTAAATCATCATGCATACATTTGTTCATCATTGTTTTGTTGTATTGTGCATAATTGCATTGTTTTGATTGGCATGTTTGTTGTGCAATTGTTTGATCGTGATTGCGAGGAGTGCAACTCTTTTGATTGTGATGAGTGCAACAATTGCAATTATGAGAATTGTTTGAACGACTACATCAACTAAAGTCAAGTGGTGCTATCGTGGTTATAAATGTCCTACTGTTTTCCTATGCATTATAGATTCTTTCGTAGCTACATGTGTAGATATTACTATGCTATGTTATGTCCTATGTATTGTGGTAGGGAAATCCTTTATAGTTGAGCTCCCGTAAGATAGATGTGCTTAGCATTTCTGTAGATACGAGGAAGGTATCATGCTTTGGTAAAGTAAAGGTTTTGTTCTACTAAAACAACATAATGTCAATGAACTACCTGGGCGAAGTGGCTGGATTAGTCATCGGAGTGTGAATAATGGTGGGGAATGCCGCCCAGGGCACTGAGAAGGATTAGTTGTCTTTATTACAGTAGCTTACATGTGCAACCATGTGCCAGTAAGAAATGGGTGGCTGGTTGGACTTAGTAGGTCGTGGTGACCCGAACCCAGCGTAGCCAGAGATGTAGTGAATGGTAGGTTGGGACCGGTGCGCAGTGGGGTTTGGGGATCTACTTCCCGAACAGTCTCTTCTCGGACTTCTCCCTATCGTCACACAATATGCGTGTGGTGTTACGAGCTGGGTTGTCCACGTCACATGGGTAAAGTGTACAAACCCCTGTAGGGTGTATGATCTAAGTGCTTAGCCGTGTCCCCGATTATGAACAAATGAGTTGCTTGATATTGATACTATGAGATATTCTCGCTCATCCTTATTTCTTGATTTCTAAAACTTGATGGGTGAACTTAATGGGTTGGTTTAATAAAGTAGGACAAAGTGTTTGAAAAATGCAAGCTAGCCACAACTCCACCAGCCAAATGAGTATGTAGTTGATAAATCTGTTGTTAACCACTTTAGTCTACTTGCCATACATTCAATGTATTGACCATTTGTGGCTGCAACGTTTCATGTTGCAGGTTATATCGTGTCTGAGTGATCGTTCATAGGTCGCGAGACTCCACTCAACAATTGTTCGCCGGTGGCACATTTGAAGGATGGAGATCTACCTTGTATTCATTTTCCGCTGTGTACTTGAATAAATAATGTAAATTCTGGATTATATTCGTTGTATTTATGATGCATAGTTATATTTGGTATCGTTTTGTACTGTATGTGCCAGTGAACCGATCCAGGGATTGACACTATACACATGAACTTAGCCTTATCAGGCGAGGGCGTTACAATAAATCTCCTATTTACTTGATGGAGCGTGGGCGCTAGATCTTCATCCCTGGTGCACCTCTAAAAAAGACAAGTCTCTGTTATCCTTGTCTTATACGGAATATAAAAGGAAAGCACTCTATGCAATTACCGTATCCTCCACATACCACTGCGCCAGATTGCAGTCCCGAGCACACCAACAAAAAAGAAAGTTCGGTGCATTAATTTCCTTTTTCTAGAAATTGGAAATACTATAACGTTTGAAACACATGTCGGAATTAAGATCCCTTTTCAATTTCGGAACCCTCGCAACGAACTCTCCAAAACTAGATCCCATTTGTATATGTTTTGGCAAAAAAACTAATAGGCAACTTTTGTGTGCGACCGACCAACTTTGATTCATGAAAAAGCAACTTTTGTGCACTGAGGGAAAACTACATCAGACCCCGATAAGACAACTTTAGTGCCCGTATGAGCAACTTTGGTGCCCGTCTGAGCAATATTCGTATCTTGACAAATTTGAGTCACCTAATGAGCCTGGCGAGACAACTTTTGTGCCTAGTAAGCAAAGTAGCCTCGCCGGGCTCCAAATTTGCCTCACACCGAAAGTTTCCTCGCCGGGCAAAATTTACCTCTCCGAGCTGCAAAGTTGCCTTGCCGGGCACCAAAGTTGCCTCGCTAGGAAAAAATTGCCTCACCGGGCTCCGAAATTGCCTCGTCGGTCACCAAAGTTGTCTCGCTGGGCAAAAGTTGCCTCGCCGGGCACCGAAGTTGCCTCGTCGGGCTTCAAAGTTGCCTCGCCGGGCACCAAAGTTGCCTCGTCGGGAAAAATTTGCCTCGTCGGGCTCCAAAGTTGCCTCGTGGGGCACCGAAGTTGCCTCGTCGGGCACCAAAGTTGTCTCGCAGGGCAAAAGTTGCCTCGCCGGGCTTCAAAGTTACCTCACCAGGAAAAAGTTGCCTCGTCGGGCACCGAAGTTGTCTCGCCGGGCAAAAGTTGTCTCATCAGGCTCCGAAGTTGCCTCGCTGGGCATCAAAGTTGTCTCGCCGGGCTTCAAAGTTTCATCGCCGGACTTCGAAGTTGCCTCACAGGATTCGAAGTTGCCTCGTCGGGCACCAAAGTTGCCTCGCCGGACAAAAGTTGCCTTGTCGGGCTCCGAAGTTGCCTCTCCGGGCTTCCTAGTTTTTGAAAGTTGCTAAGTCGGTCACCAAAGTTGCCTCGCCGGGCTTCAAAGTTGCCTCCCCAAGCTCGAAGTTGCTCAACTGCAGAGCCCGACAGGGCAACTTTTGTGCGTGACAAAGCAACTTCGGTAGTCCATTAGGATGGCGGTGTGGCATTGGGTGGGGACGCCCCTTCTTCAGGTAAGCCGCTGCTCGCCGAGGCAACTTCGAAGCCCGAAGTTGCTCAGTAGGGAACAAGTTGCCTTGTCGGTTGATTTCTCCCTGAAATATTGGTTCTGACTGGTTGGTAAAAGGACTCTAAATCCTTTTGAGCGCCCTGGACTCGAAATCCAATTTGTGCTAGTAGTCCGATTCCACAACAGAACAAAGAATGAAATGTATGAATGAAAGCCATGACCATGCCTCCAGTAGGAAGATCGAGGAACCGCTCCTGGTTCATGGGATCCTAACCTAGATGGGGTACGAATGAATAATTTCGTAAGTCCATCCAATGGAGATAGGTTTCAGAGAAAGAAAGGAGTCATTCAGAAGTATCTGAATCAAATAATAAAAAACGTAGCTATTTCATCAATCAATCGAAGTTCAGTGGAGAAGTCCCTGGAGGTTCTGACAGGCTGCGGGCGCGAGACTGAAAATCCTTTTTCACTGGGCCGTTCGGAGTCCAAATCCAAACGTGGTTCGAATCCACGAGCCTGCTAATCTAACTGATTCAGTTTCTCAGTAGGTAATAAGTTGCCTTGTCGGGTTTTGAAGTTGTCTCATTAGGCACCAAAGTTGCTCAGTAGGGCACCCGAAGAAGGCATCATTTTTTGTGCACTAAAGTTGCTTTGCCACACACCAAAGTTGTTTGGTCGACACCAAAGTTGCTATGTCAGACACTAATTACTTCGTCGACACCAAAGTTGTTTCGCCGCATATGAAAGTTGCACAGTCGTTACCAAAGTTGCTTCTCTGGGCACCAAAGCTGCCCAGTCGGCAACAAACTTGCTATGTCGGACAACAAAGTTGCTTCACTGGACACCAAAGTTGTTTTTATCGCGAAGTTATCTCATGCACAAGAGTTGCTTTGTCATGCACAAAAGTTGTTTTGTCGTGCACAAAAGTTGCTTATTAAAAAAGTTTGTTGAAACATAGGCAAACGGGATCTGGTTTTGAAGATCTCGTCGCAAGGGTATCAAAAATAAAAACGGATCGTAATTTCGGTGCGAGGTTCAAAAGTTATCGTGTTTAAAATTTCTCAAAAAAAATTAATGGCATGACGATATCCTATTTGCATGCATCTGAAAAAGTTGGTAATTAATGGACCACGTGGGTTTGTTGGTTTGGATTTCTCTTCATTTTCATTTGGTCAACGGGAGAAAAGAAACTTTACGATATGAAACGCTCGGGATGTTAATCCAGCGCCCAGACGCCCGCTAGACTGGTCCAAAAAAAATTGCGGGTCGACGCTTTTATGCGGTGTTTGGTCCGGACCTTTTCCCGGACCGAAATGGCAAAACAATGATTAAATGATTATTTTGCGAATGCAGGATCTGCTAGAGTTGCTCTTAGTATTGGGGGCGTGTGACTAGAAAACATCAACTACCTATATCAAAAATCATCTCCCCAGGACATAGTATTTCGGGACGAGTGAAGATACTCTTAGCTATAGATATAGATATAGACTACTACTCCCTCTGTTCGGAAATATAAGACGTTTTAGCTTTATAAATCGAATGTATCTGATACATTCGTTTCACAAAGCTAGAATGTCTTATATTTCCGAACGGAGGGAGTAGTTGTAAAATGTGTCAAACTTCATCAGCCAATTTGAATTCGGTATGTAGTTCATAACATAAATTTGCATTTTTTTGCATGTCTACGGAAGATGATACACCTGGATTCGGCTCGGTTCTCGCATCCACTGGCGGGAGAAGATATAAACGGGTTCCTGGTTTTTTCTTTCGGCCGGAATTGATTCTGTTTCGAAACGGAAATTAACAAGGAATAATGATCCGCACGTCGCCTATAAAAGGGCTCCCCGACCGTCTACCTAACTCCTTCGCGTGCCCCTCGTCAATCGCCTCACCTCGAGAAAATCAAGTAGTAGTACAACACATCTTTGCCGGCCATGGGACGCGGCCGCTCAGGTACGTAACCACCGGAACAGAGCCTTCGACCGCCTTCCTCGTCTTCCCTACCCCTGGATCTGATTGGGATTTGCAGGAGGAGGAGGTTTCCGGTCCGCGCCCCGCCCCAGGGCTCCGGCTCCGGCGAAACCGGCCGCGGCCCCTGCTCCCGCTCTACAGAGCAATGGCGGCGGCGTCATGGGATCGTTGGTGTCCAGCGTCGTCCAAGGTTTGTCTGTCCGATCACTCATTGAAATCTCGTTTTTACCTAGTAGATCGGATCACAGTCGGATGCCTGAAATCGATGTGCTGCATGTATGTACGACAATGATGATCCAGGGCTGACCTGGGGCGCCGGCATCAGCCTAGGCCACAGGATCGTCGACTTCTTCGGCGGGCCCCGGACCATCCGGGTCGTCGAGACTCCTTCTCAGGCGCCGTCGCCGGTGGCCGCTGACGCCTGCAGCATCCCAAACCAGGCATTCGCCTATGTATGTCCATCCATCGATACTACAGTACTAGTTTTGCTTCCATCCATCAACCCTAATTTTGAGTTCTGTTGGTGCGTTATGCTAACTAATGGCTCGCGCTTGATTGGTGGGTTCGTGCAGTGCATCAGCCGCAACGGGAGCGACATCAGCCGCTGCCAGTTCTACATCGACATGCTCAACCAGTGCCGCCGCGGCGGCTCCAACGCTGGCATCGCCGCTGCCGTCAGCATCGTCTAGATTGAAATTTTCGATTCGAATTCTTTGTCTGCGTTTTGTTATGTTATTGTTTTTTTTCTTTTCAGTGGTGGATTGTTGGTTATTCATCTCGATCTGTTATGCAGTTGGAGTATTGGATAATAAATTGTGATGATTAAGAGAATTGTTTATTTTAAGCTAAATACTAGCTATCAGGGTCTGATTAGAAGCTCGAATCAAACAAGAATCTGAATACACTGATTATGTTGACAACATAGTCGATCCAGAGGGAGAGAAATGGTTCAAACCCATACAACAGCTTATTGGAGAAATCATAGAGGAAGCTAAGAGCACCTCCACTTGTTCCGCGTTCTTAGGCCAAACTCTTGGAGCTAAATAGCGCCACACGAAGCTAGTTTTTAGCCTGAAAGCTGTCAGTTTTTTAGTCGCGTTTCCTTGCCGAGTTTCCGGTTTTGCCCAAATTTCAATCAAACTTGGCAAACTTTGAGTGAATATAGGCGGTTTTCATTAATAGTGGACGAATACATAAATATTAAATCAAATTCGGACGAACACATGAATTCTGACTTCTTTTAGGCCAAAAAAACTAAAAAAATAAAAAACGGCTGATGCCGATGCCGCCAGACGCCGCCTCAAATGCCGAAGTTGCGGTAGAAGCTTATGTAGCCAGGATCCGCCTTGCCGTCAGCGTCGACGTCGCTCGGCGGCTGCGGGGGCGCGAGCTGCCCTGTCCTACGTCGTCGTACCTCCACGGCTAGTACGAGGGGTCGGCGTCGTCATCGTCGTCGAGGATGATGAGGGGCGCGCCATGGTAGACGAGCTCGCGGCGAGCGCTGGCCTAGTGCTTGGCCTCCTCCTGCCGGCGGTGAACACAGGGTACCTCCTGCTCCCAGTCTGCCCCTGCCGGCGGTGAACACAGGGTACCTCCTGCTCCCAGTCTGCCCTGGATCAGGTGCGATGGGCTACTGCTAGCGATGGTAAACTTGTACTTATGGTCGCTTAGAAATGCGTAAGGTAGTTTTAGACTTGACGTTATTAGTTTTAGTTACCCGTAAGAATTTTGCTTAAAAAACTTGATGTTATTAGTTTTAGTTACCCGTAAGAATTTTGCTTAAAAAACATTCTTTTGTAAGTTTGTAATCGCTAAGCTTTTGACCGACTTTCTCTTTCTTAATATATCACATGCAGTTCTCCTACATGGTTCCTACGTTTAATTACTCTCCATAGTCCATACCATAACGCCTCCTCTAGCCACGCTCGCATCCTTGTAAGAAAAATGATGAATTGGCACTTTGACACCTTAAGTCTGATGAAAATGAAACTACCCTAACAACTAGTTTATTTCCAACGGTCCTGAATCTGAGAAAGATAACAGTCAAGATGGTGAAGTTAGCATACTTGCTAGAAAGTAGAAACTTCGGGATGGCGTTGTATATGCTCTGTGCCGAGCTTCAGAATCTCCAGCAAATAGAAAGTTCTAAAGAAGTTAAGTTTTGAAGTGCCGTTGGTCATCCATTTTATTGTATAATGTACGTGCTTATTTATATCCATCAAATCAAGAAAAGAGTAGCCAATTGCATCTTTTTCGAGTACATAGGATAGGACAATGAGCTTTGCCATTTCCAGTGGAGGCGAATTAACAGACTTCAGATATGAAACCATCTTACACGAGTGGCGTTCTCACTTGTCAGCCCAGATGACGTTCTCACTTCTCAGCCCAAATGAAGCAAGGCTAACGCCACGCCTCCTCACCAGTAAACCTGTCCATGGAGGACAGTGACGTTTTGCTTTGAGGAAATTCGACCAAACTGTTCAGGCCACTATCTTGAGTGTTCAAGTTTCTGAAGGCCTTTTGGACACGGCCTCCTCACCAAGGTCTGTCGAGACGTGTTGTCACTGTTGAATTACAAGGATCGCTGCATGTTTTCGTGATAGAATTACAAAGATGGTTCCTCATCAATGAGTGGAAGAACCATCTCCTCATGTCAATATGTTGTTCAGAACAGCATATGTTGTCAAACGTCATGCAAAATGTTACTCAGTACGTACTATTTATGTCACAGATGATCGCTCATGATATACCCGACATGTAGATCATGTATGATTTGGAGAGTCTACGGTTCACAATACTCGTACTGTCTGGCATCCTGGTCAGATGCAGCCAAACAGAAAGTTGCCAGTTCCTATCTCTGGTTAATGTCGGCGTCTCCAAGACAATGAACTTAAAATACTTAGATCGACCCAAAAGCTGCAGGTCCCGAAGACAAGTCTTAACATAACTAGGTAAGCACAATTCTTGATTAACATAGATTAGCAACCCGCTTGATACTGATCTTCCCATCTGGATTGATGATCGGTAGCAATGCTTGAACCAACGCACCGACCCTTGGATCTTCTTTGCGGCAAGAGATTTCGATCCTCTCGATAGAAGGATAGCTTCCGGTGCTCGACAATGTGCCCCTTGATGACAGCAAAACAGATTCCTTGCATAGACTACATTCCTCCTGCAGTGTCAAAATTAAGGTACTATCAGTTAGAGGTCCAGGTTCTAGTCCAGGAAAACGAATGTTTTTCTTTGCTTTTTTATTTTAAATGATACTTCTCTTTTGCACAAAGGAAGAGAACCTCTCCAGGCAAACCAATAAAAATAGTAAGTATATCTGGGAGGATTAAGTAATACCATTTTCAGCTTAACGCTTAGCTCCTTCAGCTTGGGCGAGCGATGGAGAATGTGGAGCAGTGGGTAGAAGTCTGCAGCCGTGCACCAATCACCCAATGCCAGGCTTGTGAGATTGCTGAACATCGGGCACGTTTTCAAACTTCTCTCAAATGTGAGCTTCATATTTGAGAGAGTTGGATAGTTGGTGATATGGTATTTTTCAGTCTAGCTTCTTAAAATAATATGAACTAGGCAAGCAAATATATTCACCTAACTTTTACTGATCTGGAAATAAAGAATCAATGTGTACCTCATGTAACGGTGCATGCAACTCCAAGGTTGTGGCATGTGAAAGGCCATCAAGTAGACGATGACCACCCACTATTATGTCGTTACCTTGATGAGAATTTATAATAACTGAAGCTGTTACTAGAGAAGACAAATCCCTAGTTACTATAGCACCGTCATAATTTGGGTAAATGATAGAGAGATTTGTAAGGTTCCTAGCACAAATCAGGAGACCCTCAATGATCCCGCGACCAATACGCAGAACCTTGAGTGACACTGATGAGATCTCCTGCGACGGGTCACACAAATTGCAATCCTTCAGCTCTAAATTTTCAAGCACATGACAGTCGTTGTTCAGCGGCCTAAAGAACCCACATGTCCGCTCAAGAGAATGGAGCCTGATTATTTTGAGATGCTGAGAAGGAAACATTGCTGTGCTATCCAAAAAGGGATAGATCTCAATTCCAGATCCATAAACATGGAGGAGACGAACTTTGTGCTTGATGGCATGACGAATCCACACAGAACACTTCCTCTCACCTTCATGGGTGATGTAAATTCTGGCCTCATCCAAGCAAACAGCACCATCACGCAAGAGCAGCAAGTTGTCCCCAAACATCTCCAGCTTCTCGTCATCCTGACCCGACGGATGGTTTTCATCGAGGAAGTCTTGGTCGTCGATATGAATGAATGGCGTAGAGGCCCACAGATTGCGCCACCTCGGAGAGAGAAGACTTGTGCGCACGACCTCCGGCATCGGCAGGAAGGACATCACGTGGTGTAGCAGCTCATCACAGAGGCTGCTGAGCCTGTCGACACCATTGATGTTTCCTCGCGCACTCTCAGAACCACTGGGAATGGACGTTGGTGCGGACATGTCATCAACCAGAATGGCTGCATGAATCCAGGAGATCAAATGCTTTACCAATCAAAATGTCAGATATACACATATAATGCTGAAACCTTAGCAGCACAAAGTTTAGAAAAGGAAAATAAATATGTAGCCTTGAGCAACTGTGGAAAGTGTAAGCTGTAAATGCCAGCACCCTTCTAGGGAATGTGTTTCTACATATATTGCTCAAGGTGTGTCTACATATATTGCTTCAGAGGTAAGTAGCTGACTAAATGGTAAGCAACAGGATTCAGAACCGGGTTAACCCCCTTTCTACCACTTGAATGGAAATATCGAGTCTTACAAAGTTAAACAAAGATGTAGGGGGAGAATGATTTGGACGCACTAATAGGAATTTTGCTATGCAATTCTTTTCTCTGCTTGCAAAAGTATTTCTGTATTCTTCTGAGCATTTTAGTCTATAGTACAACACTTAAACATAAGCTCAACGGTAGCCGCAACAATGGTGCTAAGATGCAGATCAAATAGGAGAGTACATGTCAAATAAATTGGCTACAGAAATGAAATATGCTGATCACTAACTGTCTTCCCAGATATCTGTAAACTAAGCTACCAGTGCATGTGCTCACTCGAATACCTTACTTGAGTATTTACTAATTTACTGCACGGAAATGCAGATAAACGCTAGTATCCTCAATCACAGCCAAATCGAACATTTTTGCAGAACGCACAATAACAATCTTGGCATAAAATCAAAGGAATCATTCGCAATTGCACAGCTGCACATACATACGAATCGGCGATTAACTAGTGCTGCAGATCTTGCAAATATTTTGGTTGAGAAATACTTAGGGTTTCGTCCTCCGATTTCTTCCCATTGCTGGCTTAAAAGAAACAAAGCTGGAGGTGCACTGACCTAGTTATAGTCAGGAGGTTGGACGGCGTCCGAGCACCCGATGGATGCGGCGGCGCGGCGAGGCGGCGGCGAAGATCTGGATGCCGAGGCGGTGGCGCATGGCAGCCGCGAGAATCTGGCGTCTCACACACACATACACGACACAACAACGCACACCCCCTCTCCTCCCGTTCTCCCCCACCCCCGCCCCTCCCGTCTCCGCGAGCGCCGGCCGCCGCCCCCAGTCACTCCGGCTGCCCCAGCTTCTCCCTCCAACCAGAATCGACTCCCCTCCTCCTGATCTACTAGCTCCACTAAAAATCCAGCTTCTTCTCTGCGTCTTGGAGGAGATCTATTTGATTTCTTGAAGAAGCCGCTCCACCACGCGCCTCTCCTTCTCTTCCCTTGAGAGTCAACCTTTGTTCCTGATGCCGCCCCTTCTCCTTCCTTCTCTCCGGTAGCCATGGCGGCCGAAAAGGAGATGGACTAGGTGATTGGCTTTCTATATCTATTATTAGTAATTTGCTGTTTTGGGTTAATCCCAGTTTTATCCTAGATGGTGTCTGGGAGTAGATCTCTGGGTCTCTCTGGCCAGATCCAGGACGTCTCGGTTCTCCTCGTCGCGGTTGTGCTCCTCCTGTGGCAGGAGGTGGTGTGGTTGGTGGCGGGGATTCCGAGCATCTCCGACAATAAGGCCGGTTCTTGGAGTCTGTCGTTGGGTTCTGCAGGCCAACTCAGCGGTGCTGGTGATTCTCCCGTTGCTGCGGTGCTCCCATGGTGGAAGACGAATGCGGCAACGTTGAGGTCTTTGGCAAGCTCCCTAAATAAGGTCTGTGTTCCGAGTCTTGGCTGCTGTGATTCCCTTCTTGGTCTGCCTCCTCCAGCTCGTGGCGGGTGCTTGGAGTTCGACGGCGGGCTTGCTTTCACAGCACGGTGGCTGAAGACTCATGTTGGTCGCCGATGGTGGCCTAATGGAGGTATAGCCATGCTCTCCTCTTCTTCTCTCCTGGGTGGAGTTGGTGATACGAGGAGGGTTGCTGGGCCTCGATCTAGGAGCTGTCGGCATGGGAGTTGTGAAGCCTCTATTTTCCCGAGCGCATCCTTGGTCCATGGCGACCGGAATCTGCTGGTATGCTCCAGCCCTTCATCAACCTCCATTAGGAGGCCCCTTCTAAAGCTTTGTTGTTCGAGGAGTCGGTCAAGACGCACAGTAAGTTGTATAGTCCCCACTACGGCAGTACTAAGAACGGCAAGCGTGGCTTCGCCCGTTGGGAAAGAGAAGGATCTGGTTGTAATCTGCCATCTTTTTTTAAGGTCCTTTCTGCATTTATCAGGGACCTATGTATTAAATTTATTCTAATGGGGTTCTCTGTAAAATTCATGTACATCCACTGATATATTTAATATAAAGGCTTCTTGCCCCTTCAGGGGCTCCCTGTGTTCAAAAAAAAAGAGAATCTGGCGTCTCACTCACACTCTCGCCCGTTAGTAGCTTAGAGGATATCGCTGGGCCACTCACAAAGCTGGCCTAATAATTTCTTTCTTGTTACAGGAAACTAGGCCCGTTATGTGCTGAGAAAAAGCTCGTTAAGAAAAAAGTAGGCCTTGGACAGGTTTCAAGTGGTAACAAATCAAATGGTTGTAGTTTTCAAAAAACAAAAATCAAAAGGTGGTTTCATTTTTAGACTTGTCTATTTAATTGTTCCAAATAAAAGAATTAGCATTAATCAAAAAAATTCTCGTTCCATCTCAGAGTACCCATTCATTACCACGTCATTCTTGTCAAATTAAATTTGTAATTGTTATAGATAAGAGTAAATTAATATTTTCATGACTATTTTGCATACCAGTAAGTGGTTATTGGAGAATAGATATATTCCCTCTGGCAGTAAATAAGTGTACTTGTAGCTTTTGTATAAGTCAAACTTTATGAATTTTGACCAACTTTATAGATAAATATAGCAATATGTTACATCAAATTTCGTTATAAAATTAAATTTTAAAATATATCTAGTGGTACCAATTTAGTATCATAAATGTTGCTAGATTTTTCTATAAAGTCAGCCAAACTTTATTAACTTTAACTTAGGACAAGCCTAGAAGTACACTTATTTGCGGACGGATGGAGCACACACACCACATTTACCCACCTAGACGAACCACTCCCTACCTCTCTCTCCTCCTTGAGAGTCGACTCCCGTCCCCATCCGCCGCCCCTCTCCTTCCTCCAATCCGGTAGCCACGGCAACCGACGTGGAGACGAAGTTGGTGGTTGGCTCTCTCTGTCCTTAGTAGTAGTAGGTCTAGTTTTTCTGAGTTGTGTATGTGTGCCGGTTGAGGGTAGAGTGGAGATTGACGGCCTCCAGATCCTCCACGCCCTGGTCTTGATCCACTCTGCAGCACCTCGTTGGTAGAAGACGATGTTGCCGACGGGGGTAGATTGGGCCATGCATCCCTCTAAATAAGGATGGCCGACAGAGCCTAAGGCTGGCGTTGGCCGCGTTTAGCTCTGGGTAGTCTTCTCCAACTTAGTTGCCGAGCTCTCGTGGACAGAGCCAATGGTGGCGGCAGAGGAGAAGATTCCTGATGACACACAAGTATAGGGGATCGTAATAGTCTTCGCGGTTAGTATTACCCAATTTATTGATTCGACATAAGGGGAGTCAAAGAATACTTGCAAGCCTTAACAACTGAGTTGTCAGTTCAGCTGCACCTGGAAATAGTTCCTGCTCACAGAAGTTTATCAGTAGAAACAGTTTGATAGTAGTAACAGCAAAGCAACATCAACAGTGAAATAGTAGCAATAGTAACAGTAACAGTAACAGTAGGATTCGAGTGCGGTAGGCATAGGGATAGATGGACGGGCGTTGCATGGACGAGTCTAAATATGTAACTTCAAGATCTAGGGCATTGCAGATAAATAATAACAAGCATCCAAGTACTAAACAATCATAGGCATGTGCTTCAAATATAGTCATACGTGCTCGCAATGAGAACTTGCACAACATCTTCTGTGCAGCCAGCCCATGGCAGCGGGGCCTCTTCGAAACTACTGGCAATTAAGGTGCTCCTTTTAATAGAGCACCGGAGCAAAGCATTAACACTCCATGAACACATGTGATCCTCACACCACAGCCATCCCCTCCGATTGTCCCAATTATTGTCACTTTGGGGCCTTTGGATCCGAACAATGATATGTGTACACAACTTGCAGATAAGATCACAAACAATACTATCATCATGATTCAATAGTAAGTTCAGATATGAGATCATGGCACTCGGGCCCTAGTGACAAGAATTAAGCACAACAAGTTGCAACAAAGTCAAATAGCATTAATAGAGGTACTAGGCACTATGCCCTAACAGATCTTATTCGATTACATGATAGAACTCATCCAATCTCTACCATCCCCAAGCCTACAGCGGTGGATTACTCACTCATGGATGAGGGAAACATCGGTGGTTGATGGAGACGCGTTGGTGATGACGATGGCGATGATCCTTTCCAAATTCCCCGTCCTAGCAGGGTGCCAAAACGGAGTTTTTGGATCCGAATCTTGGTTTCTGGTGGCGGCGGCGGAGCGGAACTCTTTCTGGAAAACTATTGAACCCCCCTCGGTTTTTAGGTCGAAAGACAACTTATAGGCGCAGAGGGAGGCTGAGGGGGTGCCTAGGGTGGCTGCACCCCCTCCAAACGCGACCAGTGGTGGGCCAGCGCCTAGGGTGGGTGTGGGCCCCTTAGGCCTCCTCTCTGTCTCGTCTTTTGGCTCCGTGTCTCTTCTATTGAAATATAATTTTTGGCATATTTTCTAGGATTTTTCCTAATAGTTGATTTTCTGCACAAAAACAAGACACCAAGGTAATTCTGCTGAAAACAGCGTCAGTCCGTGTTAGTTTTATCCAAATCACACAAGTTTAGAGAAGAAACAATAGCAAAGTGTTCGAGAAAGTAGATACGTTTTGGACGTATCAACTCCCCCCAAGCTTAGCTTATTGCTTATCCTCAAGCAATTCAGTTGAAAACTGAGTGCGATAAAAGAACTTTCACGAACACTTTGCTTCATATGATGTATATATTCTCAGCACAGGAGTAGATGCTTAGGCAGTTCATAATATGAAGTATGCAACTAAGTCTACTCAATAGTCATTGCAAGCTATGAAGAGAAACCAGCTCAATAATAATAAGTAGCATGAAACATAAACATAAGCAACATTGCAATGCTCATAGTAAGGTATGATAAAATGGTATCTCGCTTGCCTTTGTTTGTAGAGCACAATGTAAATGCCAAGGCCAACCCTGGCTCTAACCCATGGCAGGGTTGTGCCATGGCCAAGGGCCCAGGCCAGAGGGTGTGGCATCCCGCTAAAACCACTACTAGAAAATCGCGTTGTTTTTATGCACTGCATCATCATGACATCATCATGCAGCTCATTGACTAAAACTATTTTGTTAAAACCTACTTTTGCTTTCTACAAAGATCCCTCTCTATTTCAAAATAATCCCCGGACCCTTCCGGATATTTTATTTGTCTAGAAATAAATTGCACAAGTCTTTTAAACAATACACAAAAGTTTATATTATTTTTAGGGGGCAGCCGTACCGGGCCGATCTGACCCAGTCGGCCACCCCCAGACAAAACCGGCCTACCCAAAAATCTATTCCTACCCAATCCTAGTCTACCCAAACCCCCTCCACCTCACCCCACCCAATAGTCTGCCGCCACCTCATCACCTCCCCTCCCCCTATCCTATCCCAGCCCGCCACCTCATCTAACCCCACCCTCTCTCCCTCTCTCACACACGCCGGCCACCTGCCCTTTCCCTCTCCCTTCCACCCTGGCCCCACCACTCCCCACTCCCAACCCGCTCAGCCTGGCCCCACCCCGTTCCGCTTACGGCCTTCCCGCTCTCCTCGCCTGCTTTCCCTCTCTCCTCGTCCCTTTGCCCCATCCTCCTCACCGGCGACCCTCTGCGTCACCGCCCGCCTTGGCCCTCGCCACCTCATGGCCTCTTCCTCCTCGCCTCTGCATCTCCTCCGCCAGCCGGCCCCGCTTGCGGCCCTCCGTCAGCCGCCCGCCTCCACCTCGCCGCCGCCTCTCTCGCGAGCTCGCCGCTCGTCCCCGCCTCGCCTCTCCTCGTCCGGCCATGGCCTCGCCTCAGCCTCGCCTCTGCCGCCCACCTCGCCTTTCTCCTCCCGCCCGAAGCCGCCGGGATCCATGTCCGCTTGACCCGCCTCCGCATGACGCCGCGCCTTACCTCGGCTTCCTCCCGCCCGTCAGGCCCCGCCTCCTCGGGGCTCTGGCCGTGGCCGCGCCTCCGTCGTCCCCAAGTACCGGCCCCACCTTTGGCCCGTCACCGTCATCACTGGGGCCCTCTATGCCTCCCGTCGTAGTCCTCGGCTGCCTCGGCTGCCCGGCGCTGCCCCTCGGCATGTCCTCCGCGTCGTCTTGCTTGCCGCCAGCTCATGAGACACCTCCCCGACTCCGTCCTGCGCGTGCGCAAGCGCTGCTGCCCATCATCGCTAGGTCCCGCGCGAGCGCAACTACACCCTGGCTCCGCCCTGCGCTTCCCCATCTGAGCTCGCCAACCATGTTCCTCTCCAGGCACCGCCGGCCCTGCGCGTCCTTGCAGGCGCCTGCCACTTGCTCGAGTCTGGCCACCGCTGTCCGCGCGCGTGCCCAGCTCCATGTTTCTATTTCTGGTGTTTTCCATTCACGCATGGTGCTCACCACATGTTTGATGGAATTTCCGCAAGATTTCGGGTAGATACACTCTATGATGTTGTCAAGATCGTCCGGAGACCCAGGTACTAGGAAAAACCGATGCCAGGAGCAACCGAACATGGAGAGCCCCGACTAAGCGATAAGATCTTCATCGGCGATAAGACTGCCATCACCATCAAGTTGCCTACCGTCGGCGCCACTCGAGACCGACATCGACCTCCGGGGTCCGGAACCCGAAGACGGTGATACACAACCCCAAGATCTCCTTCCCGGGAACCTCAAGACCTTCGTCACACATTAAAGGACCCAGGAGATCATCTACACGGACGTCATGATCTTCGATGCAGGACTTCTCGTGGATCGGTACCAATGCGAGAAGCTCGAAGCCCCGTTGCCAGGCCCGGATGTTTCAAACGCGAAAATCTGCTTCATGGATCCGAGACTGATCCGGAACGCCAAGTACTTCCCTCGGACGCCAAAACCCGAACCTGAAGAACGCCAAGACCGACCCGATACGAGGACCCGACAAGATCTTCGTGACGACAAGATCGACACCGACCAGAACGAATCCGATGCGCCCGACGCCACACCAAGTCCTTCTTCCCGGAACGCCAAGCTCTTCATCTTGTATCCGACCTTCGAAGACCGATCACGTCGAACCCTGAACCCTGAGACCGAACCTCGAACCCCCCGGAACCAAGATCTTCCGAACCCTAATGTGTGATCCCCTTTCCGAGCCCTATTTTATAAATTGTAAAATAAACTCATGCATATTAAAATTGCCATGCTTGCATACATATTTGTGTGGTTTGGGGGCCTTATGCCGATTCACCTAAATTAAATATGGGTTCCATATGCGAGCAAATCTAGTCTTATATTGGCTCCATTTAAATTTATGCAGCGAACCGAAGCCATGTTTTGCCATGTTAAGACAACATTTTAAATGCGGGGTATCTAAATAACTTGAACCGTTTAATTAATTGTCGGGACCCTGGTTCCGCTTAATATGGCCTAATTGCATCGCATGCTTGCCATGTCATACATCATACATGCATCATGCCGATCTTCTGCCGTTGTATTAAATAGTGCATCCGGTGTTTATTCTAGTGTTTTGCTTCTTCGCGGATAAGGCCGTTGAGTTGATGCGAGTGTCGACCCGATCTTCGGTTGAACCTTCGACAATGTTTTCAGGCGAGCACTGTAACACCCTCAGAATCGGACCTATGCAAGTTTTAGCGATTCCCGCCAAACCCGCATAGAAACGATTCAAAGGTGCCCACCAGGCACTTTCGTGCGGGTGGAAAACGAAGTGATAACATTACACAACAGTCCTCGATGGGACCTGAGCAGATATATATATAAATGACTCCATGAGTCAAGAATACAGATATAATATACAAAGATCCAAAACACCTTGAAAGCGATAGGCGTCCACTACGGACAAGATGCAAATGGGTCTAAGAGCCACGAAGAATAACCAATGGCGTCCATAACCTGCCCGAGCCAAGCGGAAGGGTAACCACGCTAACGACGTCGATCTCAATACCTTAAACAAAGGGGTGCCGACAAAGGGCAAAGGAAAAAGAGGAGCGTCGATCGAGGCCGATTGCAGCGAGGCTAGAATTCGGCGGTCCTCGCCTACATAGGTATGGTGGATTGAAGCGGCAGCGGCAGCATGCACTAAACACCCTATAGAGACTCGATACAACTGGCGGCAATCAGAGAGGGGTAAGAAAGACCTATTCGGAGCCTACCTGATTCTATCATCAAACAAACCCATCCTGGTGTTCCCCCCTCGAGACCGAACGAGGAAGTCAACCGAGGAACTCACACCGTTGGTAGTTTTATTTATTCAGTTATCGTTGCAACAATTACTAGTCAAATATAGATAGTCATCCTGATAAAATAAGCAGTGGGCACTTTTAGTTAACCATTTCGTGATAGTTGCAACACTTACTAGTCAGATACAATTAGCATGAGATAACCCCAAACCCAGCAGTTGTTGGTACTTTTATTTAGCCATTCCGTTGTAGTTGCAATACTTACTAGTCAGATACAATGGTCGCAAGCGACAATCCAAACAAGCAATTGTGGGCAGTATTATTTAGCCATTCCATTATAGTGAAGCTGATTACTAGTCATTATAAAGTCAAATTTATAGCAATAAACTTTAGTTATGCTTGTCTATGGTAGAATCTTGCTCCAAGTCGTCCATATCTGCGGACACGGCTTTGAAAAGTTTTACCCGGCGGTGCACCAATAGCAACACACGCCGATCAACCTCGGAAAAACCAAATCAAAACCCAACGAGGCCTTCACGACAAAGCAATCACGATTCAGAAATATTTGAGGCCACCCTTAAGTAGAACCCGCAACGGTAAGCTAGCTCGAGACGGTCTCAAGGTTTGGGTGGGCCGGAGCGATCGGGAACCCGAAAGTGTGGCTGGGCTTGTCGACACCGCGTGGCGTGTCCTGATCCTAAAGATGCAGTGTGCTCCTCGCACAAACGTAAATACATAAGTAGCATGGCATAAGTACAGGATCGTAAATAAAACCTCAAACTAGTTTGTGGCCCCAAGAAATAAGACTGAATCAAGCTCTGGCTCAGGGGGGTCCCATATACCTCCTGGATGTGGATAGCGCGATAAATCAAGGAACAAGTATCAAGTACTCGGGGTCCTACGGGACACAAGTGGGCGTTCGGAAACCAAATATTATCTATCACCCACCGATGCCTCTGCTTACTTCAATTTTAGTTGTTAAACAGGAATTAAAGTGAACGATAAGTAAAACTATGATCATCTCCAACATCAACATGCGGCAATTCATCAACAACTGTGGCACTTGACAACACGCAACAGCACTTGAGCAAGCGACTATGACGCGCAAGTCCAACTATCTACCAAACAACAGGTAATAGGATGTGTCCAAGGCAATATAAGGCTGCGAGGGATATCACGGGTACGAGAACTAGAGCATCGCAACACAGATAGCAATAGATCAACAGGAGGGAATAAATACTATAAAAGTAAGATAGGTGGAAAGGGGGAGATGCTCGCCTGAAAACATTGCCGAAGGTTCAATCCGAAGATCGGGGCGGAGCTCACATCAACTCAACGGCCTTATCCGCGAAGAAGCAAAACACTAGAATAAACACCGGATGCAATATTTAATACTACGGCAAAAGATCGGGCATGATGCATGCATGATGAATGACATGGCAAGGTGCGATGCAATTAGATCATATTAAGCGGAACCGGGGTCCCGGCAATATTTAGGTGGTTCATGTGGTTTAGCTAACCCGCAATTTAAATGTTGTATTAGCAAGGCAAAAGATAGCACCGGGTTCGCTACACAAATTTAGATGAGGCCAATATAAGGCTAGATTTGCCCGCATATGGGCCCCATATTTAATTATATGGTGAATCGGCGTAAGGCCCCCAAACCACATGACAAGCATGCATGCAAGAATGACAAGTTAATATGCAACAGGTTTTATGTTTAGCATTTATAAAAATAAGGGTTCGGATAAGGGTCACACATTAGGGGTCTCGACGAACTTGGGGTCCCGGGGTTCGGGGTCGGGGTCCAGGGTTCGACGGGATCGTTCTCAGATTACTGGGGTGGATCTTGGGCATCCGTGGAGAAGGACTTGGTTCGGCGTCGGGGGCGCGTCGGACTCGCCCCGGGTTGGTGTCGTTCTTGTCGTTGCGGAGCTCTTGTCAGGTCCGCGCCATCGAGTCGGTCTTGGCGTTCCGGGGGGGAAGTTCTCGGTGTTCCATGAGGTAGACATTGTCGCATCCGTGGTCCTCGGGCATCGGATCTGGGGAAGTACTTGTCGCATCTACCGTCTTCGGGTTTGCTTCAATCGGGTCCATGTCGGAGTACTTGTCGTCCCATGTGGCCTTCGGGTCCGGGGTGAAGTGCTTGTCGCACCGGAGTCTCGGTGTCCTCGGCGCCTTCGATTCCGTGAAGGAGTGCTCGGTGATCCGTGAGGAAGAGCTTGGGGCCTCCGGGTACAATATCCGGGTCTCGGCGTTTGGATCCGGGGAGAACAGCGTCGCGCTCCGAGATGAAGAATCATGGTGGGAGTCACACATCTGCGATGCATCTCGTTCTTCGGTCACGAAGATCTTGTCTTCATACTTTCGTGGTCGGTCGGTCGTGATCATCGAGGGCCAACTTGGGTCTGCAGCCAGCCTTACGCGCATATACACGACATAAACAAAACAGAGCACAAAGACAAGGTCGACGCTGCTCAGGGAGACGGCGACAGGAGCAACGCGGCGAGGCCGACGGCGAGCGGAGGACCTGGGGAGCGCCGGATCTTGAGGGGGCGGCGGACGAGGTGGGACGGCCGCGGGGGCCAGAGGCGAAGGGCGTCTGGATGACAGAGGCAGCGGTGAGCTTGGCGGAGGGCAGCGGAGCGTGAGTGGAGGGCGATGGCGGGAAGCGGTGGTGAGGGCGAGGCGGCCGTCGCTGGAGGAGCTCGGGCACCGGCGAGAGAAGAAGCGAAGGGGTGGGCGGAGTCGCTGGAGGCGCAGTGATGGCGAGGTGGGGAGGAAGGCGGAAGCTTGCGGGGAGAGGCGCGGAGAGGGCGAGGCTGCCGGAGAGGCGGCGAGAGAGGAGAGGGCGCGGAGGAGTCGCCTGGCACGCGAGGGGCCGGGCTCGCCATGAGACGGGAGGTGGAGGCGGTGGTTCATGGAGGGAGGCCTTGGGAAGAGGGCTGAGGGAGGTCGGCCCGGGAGGAGAGGGCGAGTGGAGCGGCGACGGCGGGGGATCCTGGCGTCGGCGAGGCTAGGTGGGGAGGAGCGTGCGCGAGCGGAGAGGAGAGAGGAAGGGCCAGGCTGGGGAAGGGGTGGGGCCACAGGGAGGTGGGCCACAGGGAGGACCGGGTCCAGGGGGAGGTGGAAGGGAGCGGTCCGGTGGTGGGGTGGTGGGGCCGCAGGGAGAGGATCAGGTGTGGGGGGCTCGCGTGCGTGTGTGGTGTGTGTGAGTGGGGGCAGGGGTGTGTGCTGTGAAGGTTGTCTAGGTGGCAGCAGATGATAGGTTTAGGGGAGGAGAGGGGTGAGGTGGCGGGACGGGGTTGGCCGGGGTGAGGTGGCCAAAGGGGTGTGGGTAGATTATCTGGTAGCCTTAGGATTTAGATTGAACCGTTTGTATTTTCTCTGGGGTGGTCGTTCGGGTCATTCGGCCCGTTCGACTGCCCCGCTAAAAAATAATGCAATATTTTATTTATTTAAACGGACCGTTTGCAAAACATATTTAGTCAAAACAAAATATTCCGGCGACCCGGGTTTGGCGTTGGAATAAAAGACGGGGCGTTTAGAAAATCAAAACCAGGCTTTTTCTGTAAATAGTTTTATGCAAACAAATGCAAGATGATGACGATGCTCAAATGCAATGTGGCATGATGACATGAGCATGCGGTCATGATGATGCAATGCACAAAATCAACGCGATTTTCTAGTAGTGGTTTTGCGGGATGCCACAAGCACCTCCCCCTTTTTCTACCTATCTTACTTTTATAGTATTTATTCCCTCCTGTTGATCTATTGCTATCTGTGTTGCGATGCTCTAGTTGTCGTACCCGTGATATCCCCTGCAGCCTTATATTGCCTTGGAAACCTCCTATTACCTGTTTTTTGGTAGATAGATGGACCTTGCGCGTCGTAGTCGCTTGCTCGAGTGCTGATGCGTGTCGTCGAGTACCACAGTTGTTGGAGTATTGCCGTATGTTTAATGTTGGAGAGGATCATGGCTTTAATTATCGTTTAATTCAATTATTGTTTAATAACTAAAATTGAAGTAGGTAAATGCAGAGGCACCGGTGGGTGATAGATAATATTTGGTTTCCGACCGCTCACTGGTGTCCCGTAGGACCCCGAGTTCTTGACACCTGTTCCGAGATCGAGCGCGCTAACCACATGTGGGATGTATGGGCACCCCATCGATTTAGTACCTGATTTCAAAGTACTGTACTGGGGGCCACAACTAGTTTGAGGTTTTATTTACTATCCTGTACTTATGCCATGCTTTACTGCTTTATTTACGATTGTGCGAGGAGCACCTGTACTGTTTAGGATCGGGACACGTTTTCGCTGTATCGACAAGCCCAGTCATCTTTTCGGGTTCCCAGTCGTTTACAGCCGTCCACCCAAACCCTGAGTCCGTCTCGGAGACCGGCCGACTTTGTTGCGGGTAGACTTAGTGGGGTGGCCCCCCGTGCTTGCTTTGGGTCTGGGAAACGTCATGACTTAGGCCCCGCCGACATACCGATGGGTGTATGTTAATTGATCTGGCAAAAAGGGTCGAAGTGCGTGTGGAAACTTTGGTGCACCCCTGCAGGGTTAAATCTTTTCGAGAAGCCGTGTCCGCGGTTATGGACGACTTGGAGCACAGTGTTTGATCATAGACAACTATAACTAAAGTTTACTGTTATAATTTGACTTGTATCCGATATGACTAGTAATCAGCTTCACTGCAACAGAATGGCTAAATAAAAGTACCAACAACTGCTGGGTTTGGGGATATCTCATGCTAATTGTATCTGATTAGTAAGTGTTGCAACTACAACGGAATGGTTAACTAAAAGTGCCCACTGCTTATTATATCAGGATGATTATCTATACCTGACTAGTAATTGCTGCAACGATAACTGAATAAGTAAAACTGCCAACTGTGTGAGTTCCTCGGTTGACTTCCTCGTTTGGAATCGAGGGGGAAATGCCAGGATGGGTATGTTTGATGGTAGTATCCGGTTGGATCCGAATAGGTCTTCCTTACCCCTCTCTGATAGCCGCCAGTTACATCGAGTCTCTATAGGTTGTTTAGTGCATGCTGCGCTGCCGCTCAGTCCACCATACCTATGTAGGCGAGGACCGCCGAATTCTAGCCTCGCCGTGTACTGGCCTCAGTACTGACGCTCCCCTTTTTCCTTTGCCCTTTGTCGGCACCCCTTTTGTTTTAGCAGGTTTCGACGTCGTTAGTAGGGTTACCCTTCCGGCTTGGCCTGGGCAGGGTTATGGACGCCATTGGTTATTCTTCAGGGCTCTTAGCCCCATTTGCATCTTGTCCGTAGCCGGACGCTCTATCGTTTTCAAGGTGATTTGGATCTTTGTTCTGTGTATCTGTATTCTTGACTCATGGAGTCGTGTTGTATATATATCATTACGTGGGTCCCATCGAGGGGCGTGATGTAATGTTATTACCGTTTTCCACCATACGAAAGTGCTGGTGGGCACCTTTGAATCGTTTCTATGCGGGGTTTTGGCGGAAGCGCTGAAACTTGCAAAGGGCCGATTCGAGGGTGTTACAGTGGTATCGAGCTCGGATTGCGATACCCCACAAGTCCAGCCTGTAGGATAACCTAGCTAACAGCCGAAGTAGAGTGTCAAAACTATTTTTGCAAAACCGGTTGGATAGTTCTGATTAGGTCTGATTTTACTCCTTACCCCTCTGCTATTCTCCTCTTACCTCTACATGTTTTGAATCCGCTCTCTTCTCTTTCTTCGAGTCCAGAATTTCTCGTGGTTGGGCTCAGTCGTACCTTCAGGGTTTCGCTTCCTCCGTTGATCACGGTGTTCTACCATCCGGACTTCATGCTATCTGAGTGATCCTTTGTCTGTGGTACCATTCTTTGTTCCTTGTTTGTGCCTTCCGGTGCTATCTGACGCGACAACATCATCTACACTAGATCCGATGCAGAGTCTGCATCACTCCTTGTTTCTGAACCTCGATTGTCAAGATCTTCAGTCTGATTCCGAGAATGGATGCACGCTTTTCTACTGATTGTGCGGAGTAATAGTTTGGGTGCGTGATGGATTGGCCCCCATGCCGACTACTCACTCTATTCGCTTGTGTACATTGAAGTGGATGAGAATGCATCGGTTCTCTCTTCTATCGGAGTTAGAGGTGGCTTTATTTGTTGATACCTCTACCTTCGACCTTTTGTTCCCGGAGTGTTCCCTCGACGATCACGGACAACGACCTCTTGTTAGTGGTGTCGCGAGGATCTACACGATGCGAGAAGATTCAGATCGTCGCCCATCTTCCCGGTACCATGAGGCGGATCTCGAGGGCGAGATCCATTGTTAGTGGTGTCGAATTGTGGCATCCCGCTAAAACCACTACTAGAAAATCGCGTTGTTTTTGTGCACTGCATCATCATGACATCATCATGCAGCTCATTGACTAAAACTATTTTGTTAAAACCTACTTTTGCTTTCTACAAAGATCCCTCTCTATTTCAAAATAATCCCCGGACCCTTCCGGATATTTTATTTGTCTAGAAATAAATTGCATAAGTCTTTTAAACAATACACAGAAGTTTATATTATTTTTAGGGGGCAGCCGTACCGGGCCGATCTGACCCAGTCGGCCACCCCCAGACAAAACCGGCCTACCCAAAAATCTATTCCTACCCAATCCTAGTCTACCCAAACCCCCTCCACCTCACCCCACCCAATAGTCTGCCGCCACCTCATCACCTCCCCTCCCCCTATCCTATCCCAGCCCGCCACCTCATCTAACCCCACCCTCTCTCCCTCTCTCACACACGCCGGCCACCTGCCCTTCCCCTCTTCCTTCCACCCTGGCCCCACCACTCCCCACTCCCAACCCGCTCAGCCTGGCCCCACCCCGTTCCCGCATGCGACGCCCGGCCCCGCTCTCTCCCTCGGCCTGCCCGCTTTCCCCCCTCTCTCCTCGTCCCGCGCCTGCCCCATCCTCCTCCTCACCGGCGACCCTCCTCTGCGTCACCGGCCCCGCCGCCGCGCCCGGCGCTCGCCACCTCCGCCACCGGCCTCTTCCTCCTCGCCTCTCTGCATCTCCACCTGCCCGACGCCCCGCTTCGGCCCCTCCGGCCGCCTCCACCACCTCTGGCTCCCCTCGTCCATTGTCGCCTCTCTCATGAGCTTCCGCTCGTCCCCCTCGTCGCCCTCGTCCGCCGCCCCGCTGCCTCGCCCGGCCGTGGCCTGTCGTGGCTTCGCCTCTGCCGCCCACCTCGCCCTTCTCCCATGCTGCCAGAAGACCGCCGTCGGGATCCATGTCCGCCAGCCGCCTCCACCGCGACGGGCGCCGCCTCTGCCTTCGCCTCACCTCGGCCGGCTTCCTCCTCCCCGCCCGTCAGGCCCCGACTGCCGCCTCCTCGGGCTCCTGGCCGTGGCCGCGCCTCCGTCGGCCGTCCCCCAAGTACCCGGCCCCACCTCGCCTGGCCCCGCCACCGTCATCCTGGGGGCCCTCTATGCCTCCCGTGCATAGTCCTCCGGCTACCTCTGGCCGCTGCCCGGCTCTGCCCCGCCTCGGCATGTCCTCCCGCGTCGTCTTGCCGCCAGCGAGCCCGCGATCCACCTCCCCGACTCCGTCCTGCGCGTGCGCAAGCGCTGCTGCCCGTCATCGCCAGGTCCCGCGCGAGCGCAACTACACCTTGGCTCCGCCCTGCGCTTCCCCATCTGAGCTCGCCAACCATGTTCCTCTCCGAGCCGCGCCTGCCCGTCCTTGCGGCCGCCGCTTCTCGAGTCGGCCACTGTCGCAGCGTGCCCAGCTCCATGTTTCTATTTCTGGTGTTTTCCATTCACGCATGGTGCTCACCACATGTTTGATGGAATTTCCGCAAGATTTCAGGTAGATACACTCTATGATGTTGTCTAGATCGTCCGGAGACCCAGGTACTAGGAAAAACCGATGCCAAGAGTAACCGAACATGGAGAGCCCCGACTAAGCGATAAGATCTTCATCGGCGATAAGACTGCCATCACCATCAAGTTGCCTACCGCCGGCGCCACTCGAGACCGACATCGACCTCCGGGGTCCGGAACCCGAAGACGGCGATACACAACCCCAAGATCTCCTTCCCGGGAACCTCAAGACCTTCGTCACACATTAAAGGACCCGGGAGATCATCTACACGAACGACATGATATTCGATGCAGGACTGCTCGTGGATCGGTACCAATGCGAGAAGCTCGAAGCCCCGTTGCCAGGCCCGGATGTTTCAAACGCGAAGATCTGCTTCATGGATCCGAGACCGATCCGGAACGCTAAGTACTTCCCTCGGACGCCAAAACCCGAACCTGAAGAACGCCAAGACCGACCCGATACGAGGACCCGACAAGATCTTCGTGACGACAAGATCGACACCGACCAGAACGAATCCGATGCGCCCGACACCACACCAAGTCCTTCTTCCCGGAACGCCAAGCTCTTCATCTTGTATCCGACCTTCGCAGACCGATCCCGTCGAACCCTGAACCCTGAGACCGAACCCCGAACCCCCCGGAACCAAGATCTTCCGAACCCTAATGTGTGATCCCCTTTCCGAGCCCTATTTTATAAATTGTAATATAAACTCATGCATATTAAAATTGCCATGCTTGCATACATATTTGTGTGGTTTGGGGGCCTTATGCCGATTCACCTAAATTAAATATGGGGTCCATATGCGGGCAAATCTAGTCTTATATTGGCTCCATTTAAATTTATGTAGCGAACCGAAGCCATGTTTTGCCATGTTAAGACAACATTTTAAATGCGGGGTATCTAAATAACTTGAACCGTTTAATTAATTGTCGGGACCCTGGTTCCGCTTAATATGGCCTAATTGCATCGCATGCTTTCCATGTCATACATCATACATGCATCATGCCGATCTTCTGCCATTGTATTAAATAGTGCATCCGGTGTTTATTCTAGTGTTTTGCTTCTTCGCGGATAAGGCCGTTGAGTTGATGCGAGTGTCGACCCGATCTTCGGTTGAACCTTCGACAATGTTTTCAGGCGAGCACCTCCCTCCTTTTCTACCTATCTTACTTTTATAGTATTTATTCCCTCCTGTTGATCTATTGCTATCTGTGTTGCGATGCTCTAGTTGTCGTACCCGTGATATCCCCTGCAGCCTTATATTGCCTTGGACACCTCCTATTACCTGTTGTTTGGTAGATAGATGGACCTTGCGCGTCGTAGTCGCTTGCTCGAGTGCTGATGCGTGTCGTCGTGTACCACAGTTGTTGGAGTATTGCCGTATGTTTAATGTTGGAGAGGATCATGACTTTAATTATCGTTTAATTCAATTATTGTTTAATAACTAAAATTGAAGTAGGTAAATGCAGAGGCACCGGTGGGTGATAGATAATATTTGGTTTCCGACAGCTCCTTTGGTGTCCGTGGGACCCGAGTTCTTGACACTGTTCGAGATCGAGCGCTAACCACATGTGGGATGTATGGGCACCCCATCGATTTAGTACCGATTTCAAAGTCTGTCTGGGGCCACAACTAGTTTGAGGTTTTATTTACTATCCTGTACTTATGCCATGCTTTCTGCTTTATTTACGATTGTGCGAGCACCTGTCTGTTAGGATCGGGACACGTTATTTGTATCGACAAGCCCGATCATCTTTTCGGGTTCCCGATCGTTTACTAGTCCACCCAAACCGAGTCCGTCTCGAGACCGGCCGACTTCGTTCGGGTAGACTTAGTGGGTGGCCCCGTGCTTGCTTTGGTCAGGAAGCGTCATGACTTAGGCCCCCGACATACCGATGGGTGTATGTTAATTGATCCGCCAATAGGGTCGGGCGTGTGGAAACTTTGGTGCACCCTAGGTTAAATCTTTTCGAGAAGCCGTGTCCATGTTATGGACGACTTGGAGCACAGTGCTTGATCATAGACAACTATAACTAAAGTTTACTGTTATAATTTGACTTGTATCTGATATGACTAGTAATCAGCTTCACTGCAACGGAATGGCTAAATAAAAGTACCAACAACTGATGGGTTTGGGGATATCTCATGCTAATTGTATCTGATTAGTAACTGTTGCAACTACAACAGAATGGTTAACTAAAAGTGCCCACTGCTTATTATATCAGGATGATTATCTATACCTGACTAGTAATTGCTGCAACGATAACTGAATAAGTAAAACTGCCAACTGTGTGAGTTCCTCGGTTGACTTCCTCGTTTGGAATCGAGGGGGAAATGCCAGGATGGGTATGTTTGGTGGTAGTATCCGGTTGGATCCGAATAGGTCTTCCTTACCCCTCTCTGATAGCCGCCTTGATTCGAGTCTCTATAGGTTGTTTAGTGCATCTCGCTTTCGCCATCCACCATACCTATGTAGGCGAGGACCGGAATTCTAGCCTCGCTGTCGGCCTCGATCTTGACGCTCCTCTTTTCCTTTGCCCTTTGTCGGCACCTTTTGTTTTAGCAGGTTTCGGCGTCGTTAGCGAGGTTACCCTTCCGCTTTGGGCAGGGTTATGGACGCCATTGGTTATTCTTCAGGGCTCTTAGCCCCATTTGCATCTTGTCCGTAGCCGGACGCTCTATCGTTTTCAAGGTGATTTGGATCTTTGTTCTGTATATCTGTATTCTTGACTCATGGAGTCGTGTTGTATATATATATCTGTTCTGTGGGTCCCATCAAGGACTGTTGTGTAATGTTATTACTTCGTTTTCCACCCGCACGAAAGTTCCTGGTGGGCACCTTTGAATCGTTTTTATGCGGGTTTTGGCGGGAAGCGCTGAAACTTGCATAGGGCCGATTCTGAGGGTGTTATAGAGGGGGTCCCATGTTTTAGCGCTAAACTACAAGGCCCAGGAAAAATAGCAGGAGGGAGATCGATCGACGCCAGGTTTCGTCGCCCTGCCTGCCGCGAACAGGAGTCCGACTCCAGGTTTTTTTAGCGCTAAACTACTCGAACCAAAACCGAAACGTCGCCCTGCGCCGCGATCGCGAACTCCTCGACTCGTCTCGCGCTCGCGATTTCGTCGCCACGCCACAGATCGTAGCACAGCAGCACAACTCAGCCCCCCCCCCGCGCCTCACACCCCTGCGAAAGAGAGAGGACAGCAATCCCTTATGCAATTGACAATGACACGGCCACAGCACACCCAAGTCCCCAGCACGCGCCCAGCCTTGGTTGCGCCTTTTCTCTTCTTGGCTGCCTTGCTGTAATGAAGTGTTCTGCCCTCTATAACTTAGATCATCGACAGACTGTAAGTTTATCTGTTTTACTGTTTATGTCTAATTCCTTCTTATCAATCCCTGATTTAATTCTTCTAATTAATCTCTCAATTCGGTATTACGATCTTTGATATAAATTCCATCACAATCTTTGATAGGTGTTACGATGGGGAAGCAATTTTCGGGTGCTGCGAAAAAGAAGAAAAGAAAGAGAGAGAATCAGCTTATTGATTCACAAAGAGGTGCTTTAAATAAGTTTTTATTTTTTTCATCTAAATATCACAATGCTTTAGTGCTTGACAATTATTTATAGACATCTCGACTATGAACGTGTAGTTATATGCTTATAAATATTTTGCAAGTGAAATTGACACATATATCATCTATATATCTAGTTATACATACATATATATATTGTCTTTAGGGGCCCTTTTATCGACTTCGCCCAAGGGCCCCGAAAAATATAGAGCCAGCCCTGGCCAAGGCACCTCTGCAGTTCAAGTGAAGACTAGAGGTAAAGATATCAGAGATACAAGCATCAAAGTCATGACATAATTAACCAAGTTTTGGAACAAACACAAGAATGACAACTATGCTCTCAAGAAGGTGCTCATGGAATAAGTGGTGACTCAACAAAATTGTGAAAACGGTTTTGTGAAGGTTTGAAAGGCTTCCCAATGCTGAAAGGAAGGTACTCATTAGCTTTGAGCTCTCATTGCCCCTATCATAGGCATCTTCATGTGGTTAAGGTGAAAGTGAGGTCCACTCTGAATCATATGCTTGACAGACCATAGACTGGAAATCCCAAGTCCCTTGAGTACGAGGGCCGCTCCGCATGCTACTCAACTTTGGTCACCTGAAAGTTCTTGTCATTGTAAATACATGCATATTATCGAGAACCGCCAACGGGGTACCCCTTGCACATGGTACAGGAGCTTTCCCATAACCAAAATGACAAGGAAAGCAGACAATGAGCATCTCAGCAATCTTTTTATTTACCATATGCATAGCTTTTTATTGAGGATGCTTCATAGATGCTCATTATGGTGATGCTGCAAGTTTCCACCATGATTAGGCATGGCTTAGGCTAGCGGCCCAGGCGTTTCTCTAACACAATGTATAAACTTCATGAACTCACAAACTCCCCTTTTATTTCACATCGTCGACATCCGTAAACAAAAGAGCATGGAATCAACTAGATGGGGTATCCAAAAAGTGTTGAAAGCGTTCCCCATGACATCACGGTTCTGCTGACTCTCAGGATATAATTAGCAAGCATATAACTTTTATGGACAGGTCACAATGGTTCAAGATTATTAAGCCCAAGGAATAAAGTGTGCCATCAAGTTCGTCAGAGCTTTACTAACTAACTTTCTCAAAATAGACAAACATTTTATTTTGGAAGAAGACACGGCATATATAAAATATGCACTGAAGTAGCAAATTATGCTAATAGGTAGGTATGGTGGACACTGATACGTCCAAAACGTATTTACTTTCTCAAACACTTTGCTATTATTTCTTCTCTAAACTTCTATGATTTGGAACTAACACGGATTGATGATGTTTTCAGCAGAATTACCTTGGTGTCTTCTTTTTGTGCAGAAAATCAACTATCAGGAAAAATACCGGAAAATATGCCAAAAATTATATTTCACCAGAAGAGCCACAGAGCCAGAAGATGAGACGGAGAGGAGGCCTGGGGCGCCCACACCCACCCCAGGTGCGGGCCCACCACTAGTCGCTGGAGGTGCACCACCAGTGCACCCCTCGGCCTCCCTCTGCGCCTATAAGTTTCCTTTCGACCTAAAAACCAAGGGGGGTTCGATAGTTTTCCAGAAAGAGTTCCGCTCCGCCGCCGCAACCAAAAACCAAGATTCGGATCCAGAAACTCCGTTCTGGCACCCTGCCGGGACGGGGAATTTGGAGAGGATCATCGCCATCATCATCACCAACGCATCTCCATCAACCATCGATGTGTCCCTCATCCATGAGTGAGTAATCCCCCACTGTAGGCTTGGGGATGGTAGGGATTGGATGAGTCCTATCATGTAATCGAATAAGATCTGTTAGGGCATAATGCCCAATATCTCTATTAGTGCTATTTGACTTTGTTGCAACTTGTTGTGCTTAATGCTTGTCAGTAGGGACCGAGTGCCATGATCTCAGATCTGAACTTATTATTGAATCATTATGATAATATTGTTTGTGATATTATCTGCAAGTTGTGTACACATATCATTGTCCGGATCCAAAGGCCCCAAAGTGACAATAATTGGGACAACCGGAGGGGATGGCTGTGGTGTGAGGATCACATGTGTTCACGGAGTGTTAATGCTTTGCTCCGGTGCTCTATTAAAAGGAGCACCTTAATTGCCAGTAGTTCCCTAGAGGCCCCGCTGCCACGGGCTGGCTGGACAGAAGATGTTGTGCATGTTCTTATTGCAAGCATGTATGACTATATTTGGAGCACATGTCTAGGATTATTTAGTACTTCGATGCTTGTTATTATTTATCTGCAATGCCCTAGATCTTGAAGTTACATGTTTATACTCGTCCATGCAACGTCCGCTGTTGGGGAGGTGACCCCGGATAGGGTCAAGACAGGGGAAGATAAAAGGAGTTTCCCCTGTCATATGCCGAGTTACTGTTTATATCGGCCGAGTCCTATAAAAGTCGGCCGAGATAAGCACGGCCATGATACCTACGAAGGGAGCGATACCTGATCTGGCCGACATACGGGTTAAGTCGGTCGAGTATGTATGTACAACTTGAATGCATGTAAAGGTCGAGCCGAGTAATCCAAGACAAGGCCGAGTAACACGAAGCTTGCGGGAGAAGGAGGTGCCTAAGGTCAAACCCTAGCTGCTATAGGAGGAATCTAGACAGAGCCAACCGCTAAGGACAAAGAGCAGAGAGGCAGAGGGGTAGACTGGCGTCACGGAGGTGACAATAAGGAAGCCCGAGGCGTACATGTGAGGCCCTCTGGAACCTTTCCGCCGATAGAAGGGAGACACAGATAGGAGCTCGCCGAGTTACCACTTTGGGATAAGCATATTCCAAGAATATTCTTGCCACGTCAGCCCTAGAAGGAGCCAAGGAACCCCTTTATAAGGAGAGGCATGGACTCCTGAGAGGGGGATCGATTCATTCAAGGCCGTAAGGCTCGTGTAGCTTCTCTCTTCTTCCTGCGAACAGCTCGAGGAGCACTTGTAGTCAAAGAGAGGATAAATAAAGATTTGCATGTTAGTCACTTGTGTGTAGAAATAACTGCATCTTCCCTCCCTGGATCCCTCTAGCATCCATTGGCCCCAAACATTAGCCTACCCATGGCATCTGCCGTGCCACCACCATGACAATTGGCGCCCACCGTGGGGCCAGCAGCGGTGCTAGATGGAGTCAAGATACGGATGGGAAATTTCATCCACACCAGCGAGCGCGTTGTATCTATCTTAGTCCATAGATTTAATCTCTGTGACTATGTCAGCGATAACGCAGGCAGCTTCAGGAGAAAAGCTCCTCCGTGCAACGGCGTCTTCATCAACTTGGGCACGCACCAGATCTATGTCGGCGTCGACACCTCCTGCGTTTATTCTCATCGAGTTATTACTGCAGGAGAGCCCCCCTTAGCGCTGCAAACGGTCCGTGTGGAGAAAGCCCCGCCAGCAGCGTCGAGGTGATGGTCGCAGCCGGGGTACAGGCAGCAGCAGGAGGTGCCGGATCAAGCAAGGACCCGACGATGGGAGGACAGGTGACCACAAAGCAAGCAGCTCCGCAGCCCATCGAGGTAGATCCTTCAGCAGCCAAGCCAGCCGAGGTGCAGGAGACAACCCCGAAGGCACCGAGGGTAAGATGGCCACCTCTGGAAAGACCAGAAAATATTCTCCAGGCGACTATAGATAACCTGACCACGTCTGTAGCACCGATACTTGATCCGGCTAATGCTCAGGCAGAGTTAGAAGAGACCAGGCAAAAAGTACTGGTAGAGGCAAAAAAGGTGTCGGCCTTGCGGGAGTCCCTGAACAGGACCCTGTGAGAATATGCCAAGGCAAATAAGCTATATATTGCCCCAGAGCGAGTAGATGAGTAAGATTGAGAGGAAAAAATCTCATGGATGATATCAAAAAAGAACATGAGACTCACAAGGCAGACTCAGTAGACCCAGGCTTGCCGAGGTATAGCACCCCGACAAAGAACCTAAGGGCGGCTAATGCCGCTACATTAGAATTGGAAGGACTAACCGACGAAGCCCGGCAAAAGCAACAATAAAGAGTGAATGAGCTGGTACGCATCACGAACCAGCAAAATGAAGAAATGCTTAGGGCTGACCCGGCGAGACCGGGAGCCTCGCGCATGGTTCATTTGGCTGGAGCAGCACCTGCCTTGTCAATGGCAGCAACGTCCTCACCTGGAAACAACATGCGAAAAGATAGAGCAGTAACTTCAGGAAAAAGGAATAGCAAATTGTGCCGTATGATCCAGCGGTAGCTGAAAAGGTCAATGAGAACAGAGGCAATGGAAGCCGAGGTAACGGTGGTGAAAGAAACCCCGGCCGTGCCAATAAAGGCAACGGAAGCCGAGGTAATGGAGACCTCAAAAGAAGAAATCATGAGAATGAAATCCCGACAGAAGGAAGAAGTGACCCGCCGCCCAATCCTCAGCCGAGGTATGAACCTTGGCAAGAACGAGAAGTGAGACCAACTCACCATAATCACGCAAATGAGAGGTACAACGATGGTTACTCAGATATGGAGTATGCATGGCATGGTGGAAATAACCATTATGGAATGCAATAGAGAATCATGTACAGAGACTTACCGCCAAATGATGCAAGATTAAAACTAGACAGGTTGTATCGGTCTGAGTTGTTAGAAGAGCAGGGTCCGCCTGGTCCGGCGTGTTTTGGACCTCGGATCATGGACGAACCCCCAGTGCCGAACTTTCAGCTGGAAAGGGGCACTAAAACATACAATGGGAGCACCAAACCACAAGATTGGTTGATTGACTATGCTACTGCGGTAAAGATAGCTGGTGGGAACTTGCGATGGGCAGTAAGATATGTCCCGCAAATGCTGGAAGTACCAGCCAGAGTATGGCTGAACAATCTGCCAGCGGGAAGTATTAACTGCTGGCTAGATTTTGAAGAGATGTTTGTCAGCAACTTCACCAGTACTTACAAGAGACCAAACAGGCCACATCAGCTTGCAATGTGCAAACAGAGGCCGAATGAGACAGACAGAGAATTCTTAAATCGGTGGTGTAACCTTAGGAACTCATGTGAGGGAGTTATAGAATCTCAAGCAATAGCTTGGTTCACTCAAGGATGCCGATATGCCAGTGTCTTGTGGCAGAGACTGCAAAGAGATATGCCAACCACTTTGGCAGAAACCATCAGGATAGCGGATTCGTATGCATTGGGTGATCCGACGCAACCAGAACTGATGTCGGCAGAGCATCGGGAGCATCAAGATCAGTATGCAAGAGATGCGGCCGGATCATCGAGGCACAACGAGTTCAGAGGTAGAAGAAGAGAGGAAAGACCGGATTACAGATATGCCACCAATCAGGTGGCAGCGGTAGTGCAAGATCAGCCGAGTCACGGAAACAGTCAATGGCAGAAGAATGGTCCTCAGCAATGGACACCAAGGAATGAAGGGAAGAGACAGTGGACGCCAGAACAGAAGAAGCAGTGGAATGAAAGGCCGAAGTACAGGTTTGAGTCCATGTTGGATCAACCGTGTAAGTTTCACACTCCAAACCCGGCCAAGCCAGCTAATCATACAACTCGGCAATGCGCCTGGATGAAAAATGCAATGGGGAACCTAGCGGGCATGCAAGCACCTTCTCATCAGGCACATCAGCAGAAACAGCCGCAATTGACTGGGACAAATGCACAACAGTTAATATTACCCCCTCCTCCCCCGAGGTATGATAACTCGGACCGGAGAGATGCAGTGCATCAAGTAATAAATCAGGGTCAGGATGGAAGGACAAACCCTGGAAATAATGGACGCAACGATTACAGGGAACATCATCAATCATATTTCGTGTTCACAACAGAACAACAAGACAGGCAAAGTGTATAGCACCGGCATATGGAAGTGAATGCAGTTATGCCGGCAGTACCAAGATATGTACCTTGGTCAGATCAAGAGGTAACTTGGAGCATAAAGGATCACCCCAAAATAATGCCGAATCCAGGGGCGTACGCACTCGTACTAGATCCGACTTTTGTCAGGCTCAGCATTAACGTGAAATTTTCAAAAGTACTCATTGACAATGGGAGCAGTATCAATATCATGTACAAATATACAATGCATAAACTCGGAATATCGCAGAATATGCTGCAATCCACGAGAACCACGTTCCATGGAATAGTGCCGGGACTTTCACGCGAACCCATTGGGAAGGTTCGAGTGGATGTATTATTCGGCACAAGGGATAACTGCAGAGCGGAAAATTCGGAGTTTGAAGTGGTGGATCCAGAAAGTTGCTATCATGCTTTACTCGGGCGGTCGACATTGGCCAAATTCATGAGCAGCTGCCACATCACTTACTTGAAAATGAAGTTATCCGGACCACAAGGGGTGATAATAGTAGCAGGAGATTACAGGAAATCGATGGAATGTGCTTCGGCCGGATCAAACCTGGCCGAATCATTGGTGATCGCAAGAGAAAAAAGAAGGATTCAAGAAGTAGCGGCTCTCGCTCAGTCGACACAGCTGAATATGCCAGCATTAGCCAACCCACATGGAAGTGTTTCTTTCCAGCTGACTAAAGAGACAAAAAAGGTCCAGATAGATGAGCAGTTCCCAGAGCGCACCATCACGATTGGCGCTGGCCTGGATGCCAAATAGGAAGGCGAGCTCACCAACTTCCTTCGTGAGAATCGGGATATCTTTTCTTGGTCAACTAAAGGCCTGCAAGGTGTGCCGAGGGAGTTGGATGAGCACTCTTTGCATGTAAGGCCAGGAGCAAGGCCGGTGAAGCAACCTCTCCGCCGCTTTGCCGAAGACAGGAGAAAAATAATAGGGGATGAGATAGCTCGGCTCCTGGCGGTCGGGTTCATCATGGAAGTACTTCATCCGGATTGGCTATCAAATCCGGTGTTGATAGAAAAGAAAAAGGATGACCCAAATGTAGCCGTCGTATGGCGAATGTGTATTGATTACACGAACCTAAACAAGGCGTGTCCCAAAGATCCTTTTCCTTTACCTAGGATAGACCAAGTCATTGATTCGACCGCTGGTTGTGAGTTGTTGTCATTTGTAGACGCGTATTATGGTTTCCACCAGATACCGTTAAATCTGGCCGATCAAATAAAGACTGTGTTTATTACCCCGTATGGGGCTTATTGCTATTGTACCATGCCATTCGGCCTGCGCAACTCAGGAGCAACATACCAGAGATGCATGCAAAAGTGTCTACATGACCAGATAGGGAAAAATGTGCAAGTATATGTGGATGATGTGGTTATAAAAACCAAAGAAAGTAAAACATTCCTGGATGATATTCGGTAGACATTCGCAAACCTGAGAAGATTCCGAATGAAGATTAACCCGGAAAAATGTACCTTCGGTGTACCGGCTGGGAAATTACTCGGTTTTCTCGTATCCAGCCGAGGTATAGAGGCAAATCCAACTAAAATACGATCAGTTGAAAGAATGGAATTGCTAAAGTGTCTAAATGATGTACAAAAATTCACGGGTTGCCTAGACTCGCTTAGTCGGTTTGTATGTCGGCTGGGGGAAAAGGCATTACCTCTATATCAACTGATGAAAAAATCTGGTAAGTTCATTTGGACACCACAAGCAGATAACGCATTTCATGAATTAAAAAAGATGTTGGTCACGGCACCAATTATGGCCTATCCATTATCAAAGGAGCCTTTGTTACTTTATGTAGCTGCCACTAACAGAGTGGTAAACACGGTGGTTGTCGTGGAATGGAATGAAGATGATAAGTCGGTACAAAGGCCGGCATATTACCTAAGCGAGGTATTATCAGCCTCAAAACAGAACTACCCGCACTACCAAAAGATAGCTTATGGAGTATACATGTTGGCGAAGAAACTTAAACATTACTTCGAGGAACATCCGATAAAAGTGATTTGTGAAGCACCCATAGCCTAGATATTGAGCAATAAAGATGCCAGTGGCCGAATAGCAAAATGGGCAATCGAGTTATCACCTTATGCCCCGCAATTTTATAGGCGAGATGCAATCAAATCTCAGGCGGTGGCAGATATCTTTATGGATTGGGCCGAGGTACAATATGAGCCGCCATTACCAGATCCGAATAATTGGACAATGCACTTTGACGGATCCAAGATGAGGAATGGCTTGGGGGCAGGGATAGTGTTAACCTCGCCAAAAAGAGATCAGCTGAAATATCTACTGCAAATACATTTTGCCGCGTCAAATAATGTAGCCGAGTACGAAGCACTCGTCCATGGGTTAAAGGTGGCAAAAGAGATTGGCATACGTCGGATCCTATGTTACGGGGATTCAGTTTTAGTAGTACAACAAGTATCATGCAATTGGGACGCGCTAGATGCGAATATGGCCCTATATAGATTTCATGTGCAAAAAATCATTGGATACTTCGATGGGTGTGAGTTTCATCATATACCCCGGGCAGAAAATGACGCTGCAGACACGCTGTCAAAACTCGGATCAACTAGGCAATCAATTCCCCCGAGTGTCGCCCTAGAACACCTGAGAAAACCATTAATAACACCATCACCAGAGTCCGAGTCCATCTATATATCGGCAGAATCAAGAGAAGATAATATGCCAATGGAAGTTGACAGAGAATGTAACCCGAAAGTTCCGAAAGTGAACCCGGCCATCGCACGAATGGATATGGAAAAATCCGAGGCTGTTATGTCAGCAGAAAATATGGAAATAGATAGTGAAATTATCCCAGAGAAAATCATGCCGACATGGGCCCAACCCATATTTTCCTTCCTTAAGGATGCAATTTTGCCGAGTAATGAGGTACTGGCTCGACAAACAGTAAGAAGAGCAAAGGCTTATAAAATCATAAACAATGAGCTGTATAAAAGAAGCATCACAAGCATGCTGCAGAGATGTGTTGACTCGGTAGAAGGCCAGGAAATCCTCCTAGATATACATCAAGGAGAATGCGGGCATCACGCCTCGTCCAGAGATTTAGTGGCCAAAGCATTCAGGCATGGATTTTATTGGCCGACGGCGTTGAAAGAAGCCAAAGAATTGGTAGAAAAATATAATGGTTGCCAAAGATACGCCAGCAAGATACATATGCCATCGTCCGAGTTAAAGACAATACCAATTACTTGGCCATTTTCTGTATGGTGCTTGGATATGGTGGGACCATTCAAGCCAGCCCGGGGCGGAATGACTCACATTTTAGTCATGGTGGATAAGTTCACAAATTGGATTGAAGTAAAACCAATAAAAAAGTGTGATGGACCAACAACAGTAAAATTCCTCAAAGATATTATCTTGAGATATGGTTATCCACATAGTGTTATTACAGACAATGGCACAAACTTTGCTGAAGGGGCTTTTGCCAGATTCTGTCAAGAAAAACACATAAGACTAGATGTCGCCTCGGTGGCTCACCCAACATCAAATGGGCAGGTAGAAAGATCTAATGGACTAGTATTGTCCGGAATAAAACCCCGACTCGTCGAACCTCTGCAAAGGTCGGCAGGATGCTGGATCGAGGAACTACCAGCAGTGCTATGGAGCCTCAGAACTACACCAAACAATTGACGGGTATACCCCATTTTTTCTGGTATATGGGGCAGAAGCCGTGCTTCCAGCCGACATAATACATGATTCGCCAAGAGTAACCCAGTATACAACCGCTGAGGTAAATGAGGTAGCTCGGCAAGATGATGTCGATTTACTAGAAGAGGCCAGGGAGTTGGCACTATCAAGGTCAGCTATTTATCATCAATACCTACGACGATATCACAGCAAGAAAGTCAATCCAAGAGTGTTCAAAGAAGGAGATTTGGTTCTTCGGCTAGTGCAACGCACAGCCGGCATGCACAAACTATCACCCCCATGGGAGGGGCCATTCATCGTGAGTAAAGCATTTCATAATGATGCATATTACCTAATCGATGCTCAGTCACCAGAAAAGAACAAGGCAAATAAAGCCGGCGAATAATCGAAAAGACCATGGAACATAGCTTACTTCGTCCATTTTACTCGTAGGAGCCATCTAGGGTACGTTGTAATATGACGCTTCAAGTCGAAGTATCAACTATGTATTAAACTTCGGCACCTTTGAGCTGTGACTCGGGGACTGCCCTATGTTATTTCTTATCTGAGTTATGTATTAAACTTCGGCACCTTTGAGCAGTGACTCCGGGACTGCCCTATGTTATTTCTTATCTGAGTTATGTATTAAACCTCGGCACCTTTGAGAAGTGACTCGGGGACTTCCCTATGTTATTTCTTACCTGAGTTATGTATTAAACCTCGGCGCCCTGAGCAGTGACTCGGGGACTGCCCTATGTTATTTCTTACCTGAGTTATGTATTAAACCTCGGCGCCCTGAGCAGTGACTCGGGGACTTCCCTATGTTATTTCTTATTTTGAATCATGTATTCAACCCCGGAGCCTTGAGCAATGACTCAGGGGTTACCCCGTAAGGTTCTCTGCATTAACCCATGAAATATATTTCGGCAACTAGGTTTGCAACTCGGAGACGACCACATGGTCCAAGGTAATTCTTTGAGCACACACAATAACTAGATAGCCCAAGTGATAACTCGGGGACTGGTGGGTTTAATGGATTATTTGTCGCCAAACACATAAAAGTTCCATAGCTCAGCAAACAAAGATCTCTAAGAATGATGAAAAAAGAGTAACACTCCTAGCGAAACGAAGTATGATGAGGGGTGCAACTTATTATTTCACTTTGCCAGATACAGGCTTTGGGCTTTATATCTCGGATAGAGGTCAAGAACACAATGGCCAAGCCGTCGAATTTATAAAGGCCAGGCAATATAAGCGCCGAACTAAGGTCAATCACATGAAAACATACGATCCTAACCTATGAGATTGAAGGTCGCTAAAGCAAAGATATAGAGCTACAAGATCTGTTTAGACAAACTAATAATGATCACCATCAACCATACCTCAGCGGCAACAGGCAAAAAGGGTTTGTACCACACAAAAAGTCGGACAATTGTTTCACACACATCATACGCCCGGCATACCAGGGACTGGAAATAATTTAAGAAGTTTTTTGAACCTAAGAGGCAGTGGCATGATCAGGAACTGGGTGCTCTGAGGTAGACGACGCCTCGGCCGAAGTTACTTCGCCTTCCACAGAAGCAATGGTAACTTCGAGGGAAGTCCTGGGCTGCTGAGAAACATTAGTTTGACCTTGAGAGTGCCCAGTCCCTTTGGAAGATGATCGCGCGTCGCCGTCCCCATCCGAGCTTGCGCTGGAATCACTAGAGTTGTCCGAGTCGCCCTCACCTTCATCCTGGTCGGCCGAATCATTATCAGAGCCATCTTCGATTTCGACGTCGTCCGCTGGGTTGGGAAGAAAACTCGGTCCTTGAATCCAGTTATGCACATCAGCATACTCAACAAGCTGGAAGGCACGAGCGACGAATTCTGGATCCTTAACCCAATGGGAGCCAGTGCGCAAGTTTATCAAAGTGTCGAGAGAAATTTCCTCGTACCAAGACATAATGACTGTGAGCGCCATATCAGCACCAGCCCTTCCAGCAGATTCCCTCCAAAGATTTAACTGGCTCTGGGATGCCATTAATCTTTCCACCAGTATCTTGATCTCGTCAATATCAGGAGTTCTAGAAGTATTCGGCCAGTGAACATGGTAGGCTCGAATGGCTGCTTGCACCAAATCCCTGCCCATAATCTTCATCGGCCCAATGGCAGCACCAATGGCAACCAAGAAGTCTTCCATTGAATATTATGGACTCGAATCTGCGGGGATACCTCGGCGCTAGCGAGCAGTAATGACCGCTCTAGAGCTCATGGGCCTAGCTTCCAGAAAATTATCTACGCAAAATAAAAGTATATCAGTTAAAAGTAAGAAAGAGAAGAAGATAACTCGGCCACGGTCAGAAACTTACGATGAATATAGCTCAACATTTTCTGGAGATCCTGAGCCCAGTCAACCTTTGTCTTCTCAAAGCGAGTGATTTCCTCGCTCATCATCCGATTCTTAAGTTCGGCAGCCTCGAGGAGTTCTTTATCTTTCTGCAGTTGCAGACTTAGCCGATTCTTTTCTTCAGAGAACTCCTGATCAACTTTCTCTAACTTGGATTTCTTAGAAAGCTTGAGGGACTCCACCTCGGCACGCAACCGGGTTATCTCATCATATTTCTCTTTCAATTGCGCCAAATGAGTGGCGGCTTGCTCTAAAAAATGCAGCATCATATCAGGCATGGGTATGCATTCTTGATGCGACGCTGCAAGAGTTTGTAACTCGGCTATACCAAAGCCAGAAGGTTATAAGAAACCCAGGATAAGTATCGAAAGAAAATCAATAGAGGAAAAGAATAACTAACCTTCCAGAGCTTTGATTTTCTTCTCAAGACGAATATTAAGATTATTGATATTACCTGTTTACCAGCAAAGTGGGTTAGCACCTCAAGTCAAAAATATTAAGAACTTAAAGGACAATATAAAGATTTGTTAAGTTACCAGCTTTCTTCACCACGGTAAGAACTTTCTCATACTTTTCTTGCAATTTCTTGTGCACGAAAAGCAGCCTTTGGAATTCGGCTGTCCGCCGATCATGAGCAACCTAAGCGACAAAATAAATTACACAGTCAGATATTCAAAGCTAAAACATATCTGAATCAAGCAAAGCTTAACTCGGATCTAGGTGGCTGGATATTCGAAGCTAAGACAAATCCGAATCAAGCAAAGCTTAACTCGGATCTAGGTGGATGGATATTCGAAGATAAGACAAATCCGAATCAAGCAAAGCTTAACTCGGATCTAGGTGGCTAGATATTCAAAGCTAAGACAAATCCGAATCAAGCGAAGCTTAACTCGGATCTAGGTGGCTAGATATTCAAAGCTAAGACAAATACGAGTCAAAGTCATATAGGAAATTATGGATCCGAATTCAGCAAACACTTATTTCAGACCTAAATAGCTGTGTAATCAAAGCTGAAACGGATCCGAATTCAGCAAACACTTAATATGGAATACAAATGAACCACGATGAGTCAAAGTCATATAGGAAATTCACTTGGCAAATAATGCACTTTAGGCCTAACAAAGCTTCCAAACGAATAACAAGTTATTCGGTTGCAAGCTTCGGGGACTAGAGTATATATACTATCATTCGAATAACTAACCAAATGTCAATAAAAGCAATTACCTCATTCATCTTATCGCTGTCAAGTACGATCTTAGCAGCCATATGCAAGCGACTGCTGATGTCGGAGAGTTGAAATGGCTGATTGCTCGGATTGACCTCAAGCTGATCAGCAACATTCCAATTATTGGCATACTCAACCAAGGAGCCGAGGCTGTTCCCACTCTTGGTAAGAGTCAGCACTTTACCTCGGACACGTTGTGTAACCACCGTCGCCGCGGGACTCTTGTGGAGAGTAAGCTGAGTATCAGCGGCCGGGGTGACAACGGTCTTAGCAGAGGAAACCCCCTTGCGGAACGCATTAGCAATGTTGGGTTGAGAGGAGCTACCCGGCCCCTTCTGAGATGATGAAGGTCTGCTAACAACAACCTTCTTAGCCTTAGAAGAGATGTCGGCAGGGGCCGCAACCTCGGCACTAGGAGTGGCGTCTTTGGGGTCCGGAGGAATTATGGTTTCCGAGGGCGCCAAGGTGGTGATATCCTCGGCTGGAGTTGGAGTTGCGATTGGAATTGTTGGGGTCAAAGGAATCTCGAGATAAACTTCGGGGTTCGCAATGGAGGCAACAAGTTCGGTAGGAGAATCTACTGGAGGAGTTATATCGGCATCAGCAATGGGGACCACGGGTACATCTTGCCGAGGTGATGTCTGAGTCGGAGCAGGAGGAGAGTCAACGCGAGCGGGACTAGGAGCTCTGGTATCTTCAGGAGGCGTAGGAGAAGGCAGCCGAGTTGTATGACTCGTCATACTCGGGCCACTTGGCTTAACAGAAAGAGGAGCGCTGCGAAAGCACAGAAAGTCAAATCAAAAGACAGAAAGAGAGAAACAAGAAATACAAATGAAAATGAACTCACCCAGTAACTCCGGGCATGGTTTTACGCTTTGGAAGGTGCTGGGCTGACTTCTTTGTTCGCTTCTTGGGAGCGGCTTCGGAGACACCTGCTGGAGCGGTACGCTTCCTCGAGGGAGCAGGAGGTTGGGAGGCGAGAGGCTCGGTGTCGTGCACATGACCGGCCTGATTAGCTGGGGAAGTAGAAGCCGGAAATGCATAAGAGATAGGAATTGCGGCGACTACCTTAAGAATTTGGACGTCGACCGAATCACCTTCCTCCCCGTGGGCCGAGGTCTTGCTACGGGCGCGAGCCGGAGCGAGGTCTGACTTGGGAACAAACTCCTCCGAGTCAGGCTCCCCACTGTCCGGGGTGTTTCGATCTGCGGTCCACGGGAGGGCCAGAACCTCGGCATCTTCGATCTTTTGCTGCGCAAATCTCTGCAAGAAAAGAGACAAAGAGGAATTAGCAAAAGGAGTCACAAACGCAATTAGAAAGCAAGACACAAATGTGTAAACTTACCTCGGGAGGAGGATTCCCGCGGGTGAACGGCTTCAGCCCCCAGGTCCAGTCCTCCGGCATATCAGTCTTGAAGATAGCTCGGACACGCTTGAAAATAATATAATCCTCGAGCTCAACCGTTGAGAACCGGTTGGGATCAAGAGGACCGCTCATGTAACAGATCTTGTGCGTGCGACGCTAGAAAGGGCAGATTCGGCTGCTGACGAAGGTGGTCATCAGATCCTCGCCGCGTAGCCCGGCGCAGATCAATTCCTTCAGCCGAATCTCGAAGGCCTCGGCCAAAGCATGGCTTTTCCTGGGGTTGTAGGTCCAGTTCTTTTTGGAAGGGGGGCCGATGGAGAAGGCAGGGAGCCGGATATTGTCTTCCTTTCTAGTGTTCTTGACATAGAAAAATGATATATGCCACTTCTTGCAAGACTCGAGACCAGTGACACGAGGGAACTCGGATTTCTCCGAGGTGTGATGGACGCGGGTCCACACTGAGTAAGCAACTTCTCAGAAGGCTGAAGGGATTTGTCTGGAACGACGTTAGATCGGATCTGGAATAATTTGGACCATATATGCACAGACGGCCAGAGGACGAATTACCCTTCCGAGGCCGAGATAAAAGCGGATAGGGAGGCGATGGCATTAGCCGGAAGGTGATGCGGCTGGAGGCCGAAGAATTCGAGGAAATCCTTAGCGAAATCACTAAGAGGAAGACCGAACCCACGAGCAAAGTGGGACATAAAGACGACATACTAACCGTCGTTGAGTACATGAGAAGATTCGTTGCCGGGTAAGCGACAGCCTACCCCGGCAGGAATCCGGTGATTCCTAATTAGCCACTAGATCTCACGACGAGTGACGGAGGAACCCTGCCAGGAGCCCCGCTCTAGACCAGACGCTACGTCGTCGTCTTCGACGAGCGCTTCACTAACTGAACTCGACATAGGGTCGCCGGAGGAATCAACGGAGGAAGAACTAATGGCGGAGCTAGGCTTAGAGGCTCAGGGCCCCGTCGTGGTTCTAGGCGAAGACGGCGGCGGAGCAGAAAAGAGCCGTAGGGGAAATCTGGAGAACGACGGATGCGTTTAGGGAGAGAGCCTAGTAGTGGGACCGTAGAAAAACTCACCGGCAACAGCGCCAAAGCAGGCGCACGGCGGTGGGGTCGATGGAGCAGAAGAACTGTGGCCTCGCCGTCGAAGATGTCGACGATGGCGTAGCCACAGGAGCACGAACAGACGCACGGGCGCAAGGAGGAAGAAGTGCAACGGTAAGCAAAGGGGGAAAGTGAACCCTATATCCCCGTGCCCCTCTTTATAACCGCGCGGCCCCGGCAGTAGTGGGATCATGCGTGCGAGCGTTAACCATGTAGATCGTGCGTACGGCAGAACCGCTCGCGGCTGAGTGGAGCCACACCAAGGTCCACACGACGCAGGAGAGGATCAGGCCTCCTGACCGATGCGGTGCGCGAGGCGTCGCAGCGCCGACGCGACAGGCGCAGTAATCACTGTAGCCTATCAGTGGGCACTGTAGAGGAACAAAAAACTAGAAAAATAATGATGAGTGTTACACGTAGGACGAGGCATGTACGAGAAGCAGCGCGGATACCTCGAACGGGAAAAAGTAACTCGAAGATGAGGATAAATGAATATAGGGAAACTGATGTGGCCCGGCCGAGCTCCCGGGCAGGACCACACCAGCTTCGGGGACTAATGTTGGGGAGGTGACCCCGGATAGGGTCAAGACAGGGGAATATAAAAGGAGTTTCCCCTGTCATATGACGAGTTACTGTTTATATCGGCCGAGTCCCATAAAAGTCGGCCGAGATAAGCACGGACATGATACCTACGAAGGGAGCGATACCTGATCCAGCCAACATACGGGTTAAGTCGGCCGAGTATGTATGCACAACTTGAATGCAGGTAAAGGTCGAGCCGAGTAATCCAAGACAAGGCTGAGTAACACAAAGCTTGTGGGAGAAGGAGGTGCCTATGGTCAAACCCTAGCTGCTATAGGAGGAATCTAGACAGAGCCAACCGCTAAGTACAAAGAGCAGAGAGGCAGAGGGGCAGACTGGCGTCACGGAGGTGACAGTAAGGAAGCCCGGGGCGTACATGTGAGGCCCTCTAGAACCTTGCCGCCGATAGAAGGGAGACACGGAAAGGAGCTCGCCAAGTTACCACTTTGGGACAAGCATATTCCAAGAATATGCTTGCCACATCAGCCCTAGAAGGAGCCAAGGAACCCCTTTATAAGGAGAGGCATGGACTCCTGAGAGGGGGATCAATTCATTCAAGGCCGTAAGGCTCGTGTAGCTTCTCTCTTCTTCCTGCGAACAGCTCGAGGAGCACTTGTAGTCCAAGAGAGGAGAAATAAAGATTTGCATGTTAGTCACTTGTGTGTAGAAATAACTGCATCTTCCCTCCCCGGATCCCTCTAGCATCCATTGGCCCCGAACATTAGCCTACCCATGGCATATGCCGTGCCACCACCACGACACCCGCCCATCCATCCCTATGCCTACCGCACTCGAATCCTACTATTATCGTTACTGTTACTATTGCTATTGTTTCACTGTTGTTGTTGCTTTGCTGTTGCGACTATCAAACTGTTGCTACTGATAAACTTCTGTGAGCAAGAACTATTTCTAGGTGCAGCTGAACTGACAACTCAGTTGTTAAGGCTTGCAAGTATTCTTTGGATCCCCTTCTGTCGAATCAATAAATTGGGTAATACTACCCACGAAGATTGTTGCAATCCCCTATACTTGTGGGTCATCAAGACTATTTTCTGGCGCCGTTGCCGGGGAGCATATCTTTATTTGTAAGTTCACTTGGATCTATTATTGTTCACTGCTACTCCTTTCATCATGGGGAGTCTCGTGATGGAAAGTTCCCTATTTTACCATCCACTACAAGAAGAGGTACAGTCCTAAACACCTCTGCTGCTCTTGATTCACCGTCTGTTATAAGTAAGCTTGTCACACCACCACCGCATACACATGCTACACACACTCCCACTACTGCTGAGTCTGAAACTGATTTTGATGCTCATGATGTTACTTCTACTATGCTTGATGCGAGTGGTTCATTAGGTCCTTTCCTAGATGCTACTAGGGCTAGTCTAGGAAATGCCGAAACTCCTAGTGAAGACACTATTACACCTGTTAGCTCACCTGAGGCTAGTGAGAGTTATGATATTAATGATGGTTACATTGAGTTCACTGATGATTTTGTTGAAGAGTGCCGAAACACACATGATAATAGTGCTATTAAGAGTCTCCTTGCTAGACGTACTATCATGCCTAAGTTGTTCTACGATCCTAAGTTTGCCACTTCTCCCACAGATATTAAAGATGAAGATTATGATTTTTCTCTTGATTTATCTTACTTAGATATTGTTGAGAAAGAACCTTTTTGTGGGACTGAAAATGATTGTTGTGGCTCATATTAATGAGCTTTCTGCTATGAGTGCTTTGTTCTCTGATGATTTTAAGATGCGCAAGTACTTTGTTACTAAGATCTTCCCTTTTTAACTAAAAGGAGAAGCTAGGGCTTGGTTTTATAGATTACCTTCTGAAAGAACATTTCTTAATCCCTAGTGTTTTGTGTGTTAGATAACAATATCAAGGATTATTTAATGCGTGTTGAAGTGTTGCAGCTCTCTCTAAGGAAAAAGGGAAAAGTATCTGCCTTTGGGGGGCGGATAGTCCGCCCCTCCCTCTTCCTAAATAGGCGCAAGCCTCAGAAGGGGGGCGGAGTTTTGGCCGGATTCTCTGGCCCCGCCGGATAATCCGCCCCTCCTGCTCTCTCCCAAGGCGCAAGCCCTAGAGAGGGTGCGGATTTTTGGCCGGACTTTCCGGCGTGGCCGGATAATCCGCCCCAGGAGGGGGCCGGATTATCCGCCCTCCCCAAGATCTTCATCAAGTGCGCTGGCGCCAGCCCTAGAGATGGGGCAGACTTTCTCCCGGAGTATCCGCCCTTGGGGCGGAGTTTTCCCAGGGGGGCGGATAATCCGCCCCCAAAGTTGCTCAACGGCTAGATTTGGGGAGGGGGTATTTAAGCCAGCCTTCCCCCTCATGCCAGATCTCTTGATTCATTCGAAAAATACAAGATCTGATCTGCAACCTTCATCCGAGAGAGCTCCACCTAGATCCACCCAAAGGCCCCGTCCCTTGGGGAATCGAAGGAGGAGAACTTGATCTTCATCATCAGCAATCAAGCGCTTCATCTCCTCTCCATTCAATTGGAGAATCACCGATCTAGTATTTCTTGCAAATACTTAGATCTTTGTTTTGTTTATATTGATAAACATTGTTCTTGTGACAGCTTGTTGTCATCTCGGGAGCCCCCAATTCAGTTGTGGGTGTGTGCCTCGGTAGCGTTGTAAAAGGCACCGATTCCCGCCTCGAAGGGATCCAATAGTGGAGAAGGTGGATCAGGCCTCTCATGGCGAGATCCATCGGAGAATAGGGTGAGTCCTATTGTGGCGTGGTGGTCTTAGAACCGCCCACCCCTCCAATGCAGATGTACTTCCCTTAACAAGGAAGGAACTGCGGTAAAACACATACCTGTGTCTTCGCGTGCTCCACTACGGTTCCCTCGCTCCTCTCTTTACGTGCTTAGTAGCTAAGGTTGCATATAGGGAAATTCTCGTAGTTACATATCTAGAGAATTTACTTTGTGTCAAGCCTAAAATTGAAAAAGTATTAAAAATTGGTTAGCACCTATTCACCCCCCTCTAGGTGCCCATACGATCCATTTCAATTGGTATTAGAGCCCTGGCTCTTATTTCGTGCTTAACCGCCTAAGAGAAGTATGGGTTCCAAGGTAGATGGGAGTGATGCTCCGGATGTATTCACCATGAACGATCTCAAGACGTTGGAAACAACCTTGGTGAGTTCAATGGAGGCTAAGATGGAAGAGATGCATCAATTGATAATGCGTCTCTCCATATCCACAACACCACCTCCATCTAACTCTGAGGCTACCACTCCGCAATCCAAGGAAACGGGTAAAACTGATTCCAAAGAGAACGAAGTGGTTGGTGATGACACTAGCAAAAGCTCCTCTTCGAAAAAGGATACTGGTAAGGATGGATACAATGAGGTTTCTCATATTTTCAGCATCTACTTTTAATCAATGACAATTTTTGATGAAGTCTCATGTGTGTAGTTCCTCCATTGAGTTGTGGAAAATCATAGAAAAGGGTCTTCATGTTGGAAACCCCAACAATCTCACAAGAAGAGAAGTTGTCGATATCCAACTCAACGCTACAGCTCTACACATGATACAACTTGGTGTGGGTGACAAAGACATGCCACACATTCAACATCTTAGCACAGCAAAGGAAGCTTGGGATGCCCTCACCGAGCTCTTCATCGGAAATGAAAGTATGAGAAGGAATAGATATGATGCTTTGAGCAACGAAGCTGAAGGATTCTATATGTTGGATGGAGAAGACCATGAGGACATGTATAGGAGGCTCAAGGCAATAGCCACAACTTTCAGAAACCACGGTGCAGCCCATGTTGATGATGCATGGATTAAGCGCAAGTATGTCAGTGCTCTTATGCCATTTGAGCCCACATATTTGAAAAGTCTCCAAGGTAGGCATAACTATCATCTCATGACATCCAATGAGGTAATGCAAGAAATGGATGCTTTCAAAGTGGCTGCCAAGAATGCCGAAGATGCTCGTGCTCGAGCTATGGGGATGCAATAGGGGGTCAACATGGCTTGAAGTCTAGTGTGATTGATCATGATGAATATGCCATAGAAGGTCTGGACTGTCCCGAGGATATAAAAGGGATCCACGGACAATACTTGGCTCTTTATGCTAGAAACTTTTGGAAACATCCAGCCAAGGCTAAAGCTGAACTAGAACACAAGAGTGGAGCCTATGGAAGAAAAGAAAATAGTCCCAAGCTGAGAACATGTTTCAACTGTGGTGACCGGATGCACTTTGTAGCTGAGTGTCCATATCAAAGTAGGGAAGATAATGGAGGAAGACTTATTTTCAAAGACAAGTCAAAGGCTCCACGCAAGAAATAGTTTGTAAATAAGAATGTTCCCTTCAAGAAGAAACCAAAGATTGTTCTAGTGGCTCAAGAAGAATATTCTTCGGGAAGTGAAGACGAGGAAGAGGACGATAGCTCTCAAGAGGTGGCTTCTATATACACCACTGAAGGGAATATGCCCTGAGAGGCAATAATAAAGTGTTTATTATGTGTATTCCAAGTATATGATAGATGTTTATTTTGCATGCTATAATTGTATTAATACGGAAACGTTAATACATGTGTGTTAATAAACAAACAGAAAGTTCCTAGTTATGCCTCTCTCATAAACTAGCTCGTTGATTAACAAGATGATCAAGGTTTCCTGATCATGGACATTGGATGTTGTTAATAACGGGATCACAACATTAGTGTAATGGTGTGATGAACATTCATCCGAAGTATAGCATTACGATCAAAGTCATTGAGTTTATATTGCTATAACAACTTACAGTGATCCTAATCCTTAGACCATGAGATCATGTCAATCACTAACACGGAAGAGTTTCTTGATAACATCAAACGTCACACCGCAGGTGATTATAAAGATGGATTCAGAACTAATAAAGTGTTATGTTGAGGCTCATGGATCGAGAGTGGAATTTTTTCATCCCGATGAAGGATAGATATACTCTGGGCCCTCTCGGTGATATCACATTGATTAGCTTGCAAGCAAGTGATTTGATCACTAGAATGTTATATCACAGGAACGAGAAAAGAGTGCATGTCGATTGAGATCAAACTAGGTATGGAGATACCGATGATCGAATATCGGACATGTAATATATCGTGAAACAAAGGGATTAAGATACTAGCGTAAAAGGTTCCGACGATCACAAGAAAGTCATCGTTGAATGTGTGGGAGTCAGTATGGGTCTCCAGATCCGCTTCGATTATTGATCCGAGAGGGTCTCGATCATGTCCGCATTATTCACAAACCGTAGGGTGACACACTTAAGACACCGACATCCAATTGGAGCAAATGTTTCATGCGAAAGAATGAACAAGCGTAGAATTTATTTCACTAGATCTGAAACAGGTTTTCGGGTGAAATTGCATAAAGTGGTTATGCATGTGAAATAGAATTCTAGCAAGGGGTTATTTGTGAATGTTTGTCATTAAAGTAATTGACAAAATTCTGAATAAAATAAAAGAGTTTTATTTAATGAAAGTTTGCATTAAATTTGGTGGAAATTTAATAGGAATTTGAGTGGACTTTTGAGTGGAGGGATTTTAAAGGGCATTTTGTGAGTGGAGTGTCCACCCACATGAATGAAGGAGGGGAGGGGGCAGCCCCCATGGCCGACAGCCACCCCCTTGGGTGCCCCCCTCCTCCTATAAAAGGAGCCCCCCTCCTCACTTGTCTCTCACACCTCCTCGTGAAGGATCTCTCTCCCCCTCTAGAATTTATCCCCCATGGTCTCGGACTAGCGAGATACATGTTCCTGGTGGCTATTCGGCAAGAAAGAGTTATGCTTCCGCTGCATCGCTGGGCGAGGCGGAGGTTGCTCGGTGCCTCGCTGCGTGTGTGCGAGCACGGATCTTGCTGATTTGCGGCGCTAGGACTTCCTCTCGATCTTGAGATCGGCAAGAGATCGTCTACATCAACCACGAGTTGAACTCGTTAAGCTTTGTCGGTCTTCAAGGGTATGTTCTCTACAGATATGCATCCGCCCGTTGTTTGTATCTAGTAGATAGATCTTGGTATATAGTTCACATCGTAGGAAAATTTTTGTTTTCTATGCTGCGAACCCTACAGTGGTATCAGAGCCGGATCTATGTGTAGATACTTTACACTGGTAGTACACATATGAGTATGTGGGCGATGATGATCATGTTGTTGCTCCTTTGTTGTAATTTTGGATATTGGTGGCATAGTGGGATGAAGCGGCCCGTACAAACTTTACATGTCCTCGCACATGAGACCTGTTCCACGCTTGACATGCAACTAGTTTGCATAAGTGGCTAGCGGGTGTCTGTCTCTCCTAATATAGTCAATATCTATTTTGCAAGCGAGTTGTCAACAAGTTGATTATCCTCGTTGTGGTTCATGTTCGTAGTTAAGAATGGTTCTATCTCGAAAGCCCCAAGCCACGTAAAACTTGCAATGGATAAATTAGAGGCGTCTAGTTTAGATTGTTGCTGGGCTAGTGTTATGATATGGTAGTGTTGTAAGTAGAAGTATGAGATGATACTCTTACAACACACATAGCGTGTAAAATCCATAGACCTTGGATTTACACATATAGGTATGATAGTGATCATACCACGATGCACATGATAGAGATCATCTGCGGGAACCATATCATTTCACTAATAAACATATGATGTTTGATAGCATCTTATATTGCTTGTTTAGCGCTTTGTTAGCATAATAAGATGATCCCTCATTTAAATATCAAGATAAGAATGTGTTCTTCCTTTAGTATGCACCGATTATGTTTTCGTCGCTCCAAGACATCACGTGATGATCGGGTGTTCTTGGATCCACGACCATATTTCGGGTGTAAAACAGTTACACGCGAATACTAAGGTTCTAACTTGGCGAGCCTAGCATGTACAGACATGGCCTCGGAACACGGACCGAAAGGTTAAGCATGAGTCATATAGTTGATATGATGCCCATTTGATGCTCGCCTTTGAAGCTATACCGACTCACGTGATGATCGGACTTGGTATAGTGGATTTGGTTCATGTAATCACCAAAAAGGCACGAGGGATGTCGTTTTTGAGTGGGAGTTCATTCATAATATGGATTATTTGAACTCAATCTATCATACACTTAGTCTAAACTTTACAAATTCTGTTGTTGATGGCACCACCTTTTAATTTCAATGTGTTCATGGAGAAAGAGAAACTAGCAACGGTAGCAACTTTTTGAATGGGCCATGAATTTGAGGATTCTCCTCTCTGTGCACAAAAGCAATATGTGCTAGAAGCGCCGTTAGGCCCCACCTTTGATGATGCCTGACGAGGAGAAGAATGTCTATCAGACTCGTCAGGAGGACCACAACTTAGTTCATTGCGGCATATTGTATGGGCTAGAGCCGGAACTTCGAAAGCATTTCGAAAACGGCAATGCATTTGATACAATAGGTGAGTTGAAAATGATTTTCGACACACATGCTGCTGTAGAGAGCTACAACGCTTCAGAAAAGTTCTTTAGCTGCATGATGGAAGAGCACAGCTCCGTTAGTGAGCATGTACTCAAGATGTCGGGTTACGCCGATAAGCTTGTGTCCTTGGGAATATCGATTCCCATTGACTTAGGCATCCATCGTGTTCTGCAGTCTCTTCCACCTAGCTATAAGAGCTTCGTGATGAACTATAATATGCAAGGCATGAAGAAGTCTCTCCCCGAGCTTCTGTCAATGCTTAAAACTGTAGAAGTGGGGATCAAAATGGAACATCAAGTGTTGATGATCAATAGGAACACTGGTTTCAAGAAAGACAAGAAGGGAAAACGGAAGGGAAGTAAGGGCGGCAAGACTGTTGCGCTGAAAAAAACCCGAGTTGGACCTAAGTCGATTCGAAGTGCTACTATTGTAAGGGGACCCTTTGGAAGCATAGCGCCCCAAGTATGTCTGGCGGACAAGAAGGCCGGCAAGGCAAACAAAGGTATATATGATATACATGTTATTGATGTGTACTTGACTAGTGCTCGATAGCACACGGGTATTTGATACGGTTGATTGCTAATATTTGTAACTCGAATCAGGGGCTGCGGAACAAGCGACCGCTAGCAAGGGGTGAGGTCAAGATGCGTGTCGGCAATGGATCAAGTATTGATGTGATCGCCGTCGGAACGCTGCCTCTCCACTTGCCGTCGGTATTAGTTATAAACTTGAATAAATGTTATCTGGTGCCTGCACTGAGCATGAACATTGTATCTGGATCGTGTTTGATGCGAAGTGGTTATTCATTTAAATCCGAGAACAATGGTTGTTCCATTTATATGAATGAAATCTTTTATGGTCATGCACCGATGATGAATGGTTTATTTCTATTAGATCTTGATGATAATGTTACACATATTCATAATGTTGATGCTAAAAGGATTAAACTTAATGATGATATATCGGCATATATGTGGCACTGCCGTCTAGGTCATATTGGCGTTAAACGCATGAAGAATCTCCATTCGGATGGACTTTTGGAATCACTTGATTATGAATCATTTGATACATGTGAGCCATGGCTTATGGGCAAGATGACTAGAACGCCGTTTTCCAGTTCAATGGAACGGGCGACAGATTTATTGGAAATCATACATTCTGATGTATGTGGTCCAATGAGTGTGTCGGCGCGAGGTGGATATCGTTATTTTGTTACTTTCACGGATGATTTGAGTAGATACGGTTATATCTACTTGATGAAACACAAGTCTGAAACCTTTGAAAAGTTCAACGAATTTCAGAATGAAGTGGAAAATCATCGTAATAGAAAGATCAAATTTCTACGGTCCGACCGTGGAGGTGAGTATCTAAGTTACGAGTTTAGCACTCACATGAAAGAGTGTGGAATTGTTTCACAACTCACACCTGCTGGAACACCACAACGAAATGGTGTGTCAGAACATCGTAATCGTACTTTATTAGATATGGTTCGATCTATGATGTCTCTGACGGACTTGCCGTCGTCATTTTGGGGTTATGCACTAGAAACTGCTGCATTCACTTTAAATCGGGCACCATCTAAATCCGTTGAAAAGACACCGTATGAATTGTGGTTTGGAAACAAACCTAAGCTATCATTTCTTAAAGTTTGGGGATGCGATGTTTATGTGAAGAAAATTCAACCGGATAAACTCGAACCCAAAGCGGAAAAATGCGTCTTCATAGGATACCCTAAAGAAACTATTGGGTATTCCTTCTATCATAGATCCGAGGGCAAGGTTTTTGTTGCCAAGAATGGATCCTTTCTAGAGAAAGAGTTTCATGAAAGGTGTGAGTAGTCGGAAGGTAGAACTCGAAGAGGTTGTGGAACCTTCTCTTCAAAGTATGGCGAGTAGCGACGGAAGTTGTTAGGAGTTGGCTCCACTGTTGAAGAGGAACTAATGATAATGATCATGAAACTCGAAAGAGTACTACCGAACCTCGCAGGTCAAGCAGACGCTGCAGCTCCCGGCTGTGACGGAAATCTGTCATGAATTTCATGGTTGATGAAAATGATGACCTGCGACGTATGAAGAAGCTATGATGAGCCCGTTCCAACAAATGGTTAGAAGCCATGAAATCCGAGATGGAATCCATGTATGAAAATCAAGTTTGGAACTTGGTGGAATTACCTCACGACAAAAGACCATGGAGAACAAATGGATTTTCAAAAGGAAAAATGATGATGATGGTAATGTGACCGGCTATAAAGCTCGACTTGTCGCAAAGGGGTTTCGACAAATTCAAGGAGTTGACTACGATGAGACTTTCTCTCGCGTAGCGATGCTAAAGTCGATTAGGATTATGTTAGCAATTGCTGCATATTTCGATTATGAGATATGGCAGATGGATGTCAAAACCGCGTTTCTCAATGGTAATATTGAAGAAGAGTTGTATATGATACAACCAAAGGGTTTTGTCGATCCTAAGGATGCTAACAAGGTGTGCAAGCTTCAGCGATCCATCTATGGATTGAAGCAAGCATCACAAAGTTGGAATCTCCGCTTTGATGAGGTGATCAAAGAGTTTGGATTTGTCCAAACTTATGGAGAAGCTTGTATTTACAAGAAAGTGAGTGGGTGGCATTTCTGATATTATATGTGGATGACATATTATTGATCGGAAATGATATAGATCTTTTAAACAGTGTTAAAAGTTATCTAAACATCAAATTTTCAATGAAGGACCTAGGTGAAGCGTCATACATATTAGGCATAAAGATCTATAGAGATAGATCTAGGCGCCTAATAGGACTATCGCAAAGTACATACCTTGATAAGATTTTAAAGATGTTTAAAATGGACGGAAGTAAGAAGGGGTTCTTACCTATGTTGCAAGGCAAGACATTGAGTAAGACTCAAAGTCCGGCTAATGGAAGAAAGAGATAATGGACAAAGTCCCTATGCTTGACCATAGGCTCTATAATGTACGCCATGCTATGTACAAGACCGGATGTGGCACATGCTATTAGTTTGACTAGTAGGTACCAATCGGATCCAGGTTTGGAACACTGGATAGCGGTCAAGAATATCCTTAAGTACTTACGAAGAACTAAGGATATGTTTCTTGTATACGGAGGTGAAGAAGAGCTCGTCGCTAAGTGTTATGTCGATGCTAGCTTTGACACCGATCCGGATGACTCTAAGTCTCAATCCGGATACGTATTTCTCATGAATGGCGGAGCGGTTAGTTGGAGGTGCTCCAAACAACCTGTGGTAGCGGGATCAACAATGGAGGCCGAATATGTTGCTGCTTCAGAAACGGCTCAGGAAGCAGTTTGGATGAAGGAGTTCATATCCGAACTAGGAGTGGTGGCAAACACGTTGGACCCAATGGTGATATTGTGACAACAATGGTGCCATTGCCAATGCCAAAGAGCCAAGGTCTCACAAGCATTCCAAGCATATTAAGCGCCGGTTTCACTCCATCAGCGAGCATGTCAAGGATGGAGATATAAAGATTTGTAAAGTACATACGGATCTCAATGTAGCAGATCCGTTGACTAAAACTCTCCCTAGAGAAAAACATGATCAACACCAGAACTCAATGGGTGTTAGATTTATCACTATGTAACTAGATTATTGTCTCTAGTGCAAGTGGGAGACTGAAGGGAATATGCCCTGAGAGGCAATAATAAAGTGTTTATTATGTGTATTCCAAGTATATGATAGATGTTTATTTTGCATGCTATAATTGTATTAATACGGAAACGTTAATACATGTGTGTTTAATAAACAAGCGAAAGTTCCTAGTTATGCCTCTCTCATAAACTAGCTCGTTGATTAACAAGATGATCAAGGTTTCACGATCATGGACATTGGATGTTGTTAATAACGGGATCACAACATTAGTGTAATGGTGTGATGAACATTCATCAGTATAGCATTACGATCAAAGTCATTGAGTTTATATTGCTATAACAACTTACAGTGATCCTAATCCTTAGACCATGAGATCATGTCAATCACTAACAGGAAGAGTTTCTTGATAACATCAAGCGTCACACCGTAACGGGGTGATTATAAAGATGGATTGAGAACTAATAAAGTGTTATGTTGAGGCTCATGGATCGAGAGTGGAATTTTTCATCCCGATGAAGGATAGATATACTCTGGGCCTCTCGGTGATATCACATTGATTAGCTTGCAAGCAAGTGATTTGATCACTAGAATGTTATATCAGGAGCGAGAAAAGAGTGCATGTCGATGAGATCAAACTAGGTATGGAGATACCGATGATCGAATCTCGGACATGTAATATATCGTGAAACAAAGGGATTAAGATACTAGCGTAAAGGTTAAAGCGATCACAAGAAAGTCATCGTTGAATGTGTGAGTCGGTATGGGTCTCAGATCCCGCTTCGATTATTGATCCAAGAGGGGTCTCGATCATGTCCGCATTATTCACGAACCGTAGGGTGACACACTTAAGAGACGCCGACATCCAATTGGAGCAAATGTTTCATGCGAAAGAATGAACAAGCGCAGGAATTTATTTCACTAGATACCAAAGCAGGTTTTGGGTGAAATTGCATAAAGTGGTTATGCATGTGAAATAGAATTCTAGCAAGGGTTATTGTGAATGTTTGTCATTAAAGTAATTGACAAAATTCTGAATAAAATAAAAGAGTTTTATTTAATGAGAGTTTGCATTAAATTTGGTGGAAATTTAATGGGAATTTGAGTGGACTTTGAGTGGAGGGATTTTAAAGGGCATTTTGTGAGTGGAGTGTCCACCCACATGAATGAAGGAGGAGGGCAGCCCCATGGCGTGACCACCCCTTGGGTGCCCACCCTCCTCCTATAAAAGGAGCCCCCTCCTCACTTGTCTCTCACACCTCCTCGTGAAGGATCTCTCTCCCCCTCTAGAATTTATCCCCCATGGTCTCGGACTAGCGAGATACATGTTCCCGGTGGCTTTTCGGCAAGAAAGAGTTGTGCTTCCATTGCATCATTTGGGCGAGGCGGAGGTTGCTCAGTGCCTCGAACGTGTGTGCGAGCACGGATGCGCTGCTGATTTGCGGCGCTAGGACTTCCTCTCGATCTTGAGATCAGCAAGAGATCGTCTACATCAACCACGAGTTGAACTCGTTAAGCTTTGTCGGTCTTCAAGGGTATGTTCTCTATGGATATACATCCGCCCGTTGTTTGTATCTAGTAGATAGATCTTGGTATATAGTTCACATCGTAGGAAAATTTTTGTTTTCTATGCTGCGAACCCTACAACCACATCTACATCAACATCTCTCTTCGACTCTCCGAACGAAAACATCATCAACAAGAATGCTACTTGTCTCATGGCAAGAAGCTCCGAGGTAACGACTTCTAACTCTTGTATTCCTAAGGCTATGATTGACATGGATGATCCTACTAGTCTTAAGGTTAAAGAAGAGATTATTGCTTTGGATTACTTCTACACTAATTTGCAAGGTGAGCACAAAATACGTTTTGAAGCTCTTATGGATCAGCTTGTCCAAAACGAAGCTCTCCTCGAAGAAAAGGGCAGAATTGAAAGGGAGGATGCAATTAAAAAATGCTCTTGAGGAAGAAGAAGCTCGGGTCTCTCTTGAAGAGAGGCTTGAGTCCATTGAAGAGTCACATGAATAAACTATGGCTAGACTTGTTAAGGAACGCGCCAATGCAGTCACCAAAGCAAATAAGTTAAAGAAGGAAAATATTGACTTTGGGGATGCTCATGATAGATTCTCCAAGGAATTGGAGAAACTTGACAATGCTCACAAGGCATTGAAAAACGATTTCTCCATCCTCAATGAATCACATGATCATTTTCAAAGTCGATTGGCCAAATATGATGTTCCTAGCTCAACACAACATATAGTCACAAAGAAAATTCTAGTGTGGAAAAAGAAGTGGTCAAGGACATCACTCCCAAGGATAAGGGTGTGCTTGATGAAGTTCTTGGCAAGCAAAGATCCAATCATGGTAAGGAGGGACTTGGGTATGTCACCAAGTCCAAGAAAAAGAAAAACAAGACCAAGAATGTGCAATCAAAGACAAGCACCGATGAGAAGAATGTCACAAAAGACAAGACTAACAATATTGGTTTTGCAGGGTCTCACAATCCAAATTATGAACTCTTTTGTGATGATTATGGTGATGTTTATGCTTATTATGTCGGTCCCTTTGATGAATATATTGCTTGGTCTATTTGGGTCCCAAAGACCCTTGTTACTAACATGAAAGGACCCATTGAAAAATGGGTACCTAAAACCAAGAAGTAATTCTCTTGCAGGGCTATGCTTCCGGTGGGTCGAAATGGGTGCTGGATAGTGGATGCACTAGTCATATGACCGGAAGCAAGGAGATCATCACGGAGATGCGTCCAAATCATGATAATATTACAGTATCCTACGGTGATAAGTCTAAATATCAGGTATTGGGTCTTGGCAAGGTTGTGGTTGCCCACGATATCTCTCCCATAGACGTCATGCTTGTTGAGACCCTCGGTTACAACCTTCTTTCTGTTCGTGCCCTCGGCAAGATGGGTTTTGCTGTTTTTATCGATGATGATTTGGTGGTACTCTTGTGGAGCAAGTCTCTAAAGGTCGCTTTCGTTGGGTACGTCGAAAATGACCTGTATGTGGTGGACTTTTTGGGGAAACCCACTTCGGGTCAGATGTGTCTATTCGGAAAGGCTAACGTGGGCTGGTTGTGGCATCTCCGTTTATCCCATGTCAACATGAGAACTTTGCAAAGTCTCCACAAGGGTGGCCATATCCTTGGACTAAAAGACAATGTCTCCTTTGCCAAAGATCGTGTTTGCAGGGCTTGTGTTGAAGGAAAAATGCATGACTCTCCCCACAAAAGGAAGACTATTGTGTCTTAAAAGAGGATCTTGGAATTACTTCATGTGGATTTATTTGGTCCTCCTTCTCATGGAAGTCTTGGTGGGAAGAAATATTGTTTGGTCATTGTCGATGGTTACTCAAGATATACATGGGTCTATTTCTTCAATCTAAAGAGTGAGACTCAACAAACAGTCATTGACTTTGCCAATGAAGTCCAACGTCAACACAATGTTCCCATCTTGGCAATAAGAAGTGACAACAGCTCCAAATTCAAAAACTACACTTTGAATGAGTTTCTAAGTGAAGAGGGGATTAGACATCAATATTCCGCTGCGTACACCCCTCAAAAAATGGTGTAGCCGAGAGGAAGAATCGTACTTTGATGGATATGGCTAGATCAATGTTGGTTGAATCCAAGTCTCCTTACAATTTTTGGGCTGAAGCCATTTCCACTGCTTGTCACTCATTGAACCGGCTCTATCTCCAAAAGATTTTGGACAATACTCCTTATGAAATACTTACCGGTAACAAGCCCAACATCTCATACTTCAGAGTATTCGGGTGTAAGTGTTTCTTTCTTATTAAAGGTGTCTGCTTGTCTAAATTTGAGTCCAAGGCTTTAGAAGGTATTTTTGTTGGTTACGGTGCTGAATCCCACACTTATAGAGTCTACAACAAGCTCACTGGGATTGTTGTAGAATCTTGTAGTGTGGAGTTCGATGAAAATAATGGCTCCTTTGTAGGGCAAGTTAATGTTTGTGATGCAGATGTTGAAATACCCCAAGATGCCATAAGAAGAATGGGTGTGGGATTTTTCCGCCCCATTGAGGAACCCCTTGTGGCGGATCGGGAGGGACAATGCTCCACTCAAGTGGAGCCCTCATCTTCACAAGATCAACAAGCTCATACTATTGGAGAAAACTCGGCACCGACACCGCAACCCGCTGAAGATCATCAGTCTCCTGGACGAGATGGTAGTCCCAAGCTGGACTATCCGCCCCCTCCAAGGGGCGGACAATCCGCCCCTGGCACTCCAACTTGTTCCAGGGGATCCAAAGAAGAAGACATAAGACAAGAAGTTCCCAGGCCGTATTCTCCGGCCCCCAAGGGCGGATTATCTGGCCCTGAAGAACAAATTCTGCAGCAACCTCCTGTTGTTAACTCCGATCAAGATCAAGGGCAAGGCAGTGGTCACGACAAGTATACAAATATTGAATCAACCCCTTCTAGAAACAATAAGGACATTGAGGATCGTCGCAAGGCTCGTGCTGATCGGAACCTTTAACTAAGGGGTCACACTATTGACAAGGTTGTTGGCGATCTACGAAGAAGGGTGTCTACTAGAAGAGGACTTGCAAGCTTCTGTGATCATCAAGCTCACATTTCCATGGTTGAACCGAACAAGGTCTTTGATGCTCTTGAATATCCCGATTGGGTTGTTGCAATGCATGAAGAATTAAATAACTCCTAACACAACAAAGTTTGGAAGCTCGTACAGAAACCCAAGGACTGCCGCAATGTTATCGGCACCAAGTGGATCTTCAAGAACAAACAAGATGAAAATGGCATTGTTGTGAGGAATAAAGCAAGACTCGTGGCTCAAGGATTCTCTCAAGTGGAAGGAATTGATTTTGGCGAGACTTATGCTCCTGTGGCTCGTCTTGAGTCCATCCGTATCCTGCTTACATATGCATCCCATCATAATTTTAAATTACAGCAAATGGATGTTAAGAGTGCATTTCTTAATGGTCCTCTACATGATTTAGTATACGTCAAGCAGCCCCTGGGTTTTGAGGACCCCAAATTTCCGAACCATGTCTACAAAATCGATAAGGCGCTGTATGGCCTTAAACAAGCCCCACGTGCATGGTATGAGCACCTTAAAGGGCTTTTGTTAGACCGTGGATTCGAAGTTGGGCAAATCGATCCCACTCTTTTTACTAAGAAGGTTAATGGGGAGCTTTTTGTATGCCAACTTTATGTAGATGACATTATTTTTGGCTCTACTAACCAAGCTTTTAACGATGAATTTTCAAAGCTTATGACTGACAGGTTTGAGATGTCAATGATGGGTGAGTTGAGGTTCTTTCTTGGATTCGAGATCAAACAACTTAGAGATGGAACCTTTATTAATCCAGCTAAGTACATCCAAGACATGCTCAAAAGGTTCAAGATGACGGATCTCAATGGCGTTGCTACTCCAATGCAAACAAAGTGTCATCTTGAACTCAATCCCAAGGGTAAAGACGTGGACCAAAAGGTATACCGATCCATGATCGGCTCTCTCCTTTACCTGTGCGCATCTAGTCCCGATATCGTGTTAAGTGTAGGAGTGTTTGCAAGGTACACCGCTCCTAAAGAAAGCCACTTAGTGGCGGTCAAACGAATCTTCAGATATTTGGTTCATTCCCCGAATTTTGGGTTATGGTATCCCAAGGGTTCAAGTTTCTCTCTATGTGGTTACACTTGAGATTGATTGGGTGACAAAGATGATAGAAAATCAACTTCTGGTGCATGTCAATTCTTGGGTAGGTCTCTTGTGTGTTGGTCTTCAAAGAAACAGAACTGTATTTCACTCTCAACCGCCGAAGCTGAATATGTTGCTGCTGCTAGTGCTTGTACACAATTATTATGGATGAGGCAAACTTTAAAGGAATGTGGTGTCAATTGTGACAAAGTGCCTCTATTATGTGACAATGAAAGTGCTACCAAAATTGCTTACAATCCCGTGCAGCATACAAGAACAAAACATATTGAGATTCGCAATCACTTCATTCGGGATCATGTTGCTCGTGGTGATATTGCCCTATCCTTTGTGAGCACGAAGAACCAACTTGCTGATATTTTCACGAAGCCCCTTGATGAATCAAGATTTTGTTATTTGAGGAATGAGCTAAATATCATAGATTCAAGGAGCTTGGCTTGACTACCCTTGCACACTCACTTGCTCTTATTCATGTATTTGGTTTAGATGCGGGCATAGACATAGGGGGAGTGTGGTCCTAATTGATTGGGCTAACCCTCCCCCATAATTCCGAAAGCAAGTAAAATCATTTCCCTTAATATCATTTTGTGATATGTGGGTCATCGATGAGCATTGGTTTTGAACTCAAGATACATCTTCGCGGTGTCATGCCATGCGCTCCAACATGGTGGCTTCGGCCACCGCCCTCTTCCTTGAGAAGAGTTGGTTTCTAATGGTTCTCTTTGGATTTTCTTGCATATCTCTTATTCTTATGGAAAACACACTCAACTTTGGCTTTTGTTTGATTTGATTCTTGCAAATTTGGGTGTGTAGTACCATCTCAGTTTTTTGCCCTAAACCCAAGCCTTCTTTCCTTCCTTGAACCATCTATTCTTGCACACAAGTCCTCTATACACCAGCGAGGGGTTTTGCAAGGTTGCTCCGACCTGAATTTGTACTTAAGAGAATTTTCAAAGGGGGCGGACTATCCGCCCTAAGTGGGGGGAGGATTATCCGCCCCGGGCAAAATCTATCCTTTAAAGGCTGGGTCGGGGAGGGCAGGCTCAAACAGAGCAGCCAGTCCTCCCCCAACCCTACCTCAGCCCCCAGCCACCGCCGGAGCCTCCGCCCCTCCCAGAGTCGATTTGACCACTGGATTCTCCGGGCTCTCCCCGGATCTTCTTCACCTCGCCTCTAGGTATCTTCTCCTCCGCGATTTTCCTCCAATGAGTGAGGGTAACTCCATCATCTCTCTCCTTTTGTATGGGATGCATTTTATTTGGTGGAAATCTCATTGTAGAAGATTCTTGGTGTTGTCCCTTACATGCTAGAATCAGTATAATTGCAATCCTAGTGCCCGATCTGTTTGGCCATGGTAGATCTGGGCCATTCCAGAAATTTTCTGCGGGGGGCGGATTATCCGCCCCTTCCCAGGGCCGGATAATCCGGCCTAGAGATTCAACTTCTGGTCTGGTTTGGTCCTGACTCCTGCACTGCACATCATTGATGGATTGCTTTTCTACTCTTTCAATTGTTACTCCTGGACTTGTGTGTGTGTGTGCTTATCTCCATGCTATCCATCTAGTGCTTTTCACAGGTGGTTCCAAGCCGACCAAGACCTTCTCCCGTCATTCCCGTGCCTGTTATCTCAAGCCCACTGCAGACGGGAATTTCATTGACGAAACCGAGGTCAGAAGAGCAGCAAGAGAGGCTGAACGAATGGCAGAGGCAGGAAAGAAAACAAAGAGGACCGCATCTCGCTAGGGCAAACAGTCTCGGCCCAATTACAAGGATATGGACAGTATTCAGTATGCCTCCATTCGCCAGACTGATTACTATGACGAGGCTGACAGTGATGGTCCCCCCGATGACTCTATGTTTTGGAATGCCCACTTCCGGGCTATTCATGATGATGTATATGCTACCCTCAAGCTTCGCCCCATGCATCCTATCAATTTGACTGAGGCTCAATCCAAGGCAAGGCCCATTGAGGCATTAGATGTGACCAACAAGATGGGGCTGCACCACCTTATGACTATCCAATGCGACTATGATTCCTCTGTGGTCCGATAGTTTTTCTCGACTCTGGTGATTTGCGGTGATGAGCGCCGTACTATGAAGTGGATGACCAGGATCACAATGATTCAGTCGGACTTTCGCATCTTTGGGCAGGTTCTTTGGTATGCATTCCATGGCCGTGAAACTCCTTCTGGCCACCATATCATTTCTCCTCTAAAGCCATCCAAGGATACTGCACACTTGCTCCTTGCCTTACTCCTGATGGTGTTGCTGGTACTTTTGTTGGTCTCTCTCCCTTGTATGCCTCCCTTGTTGGCATATTTAGGGATTACATTTCTCCGAGTGGTGGAAACAATGACAGGATCCATGGTCATCTGGTTCCTCTCCTTGCTTTTGCCCACGAGTGTGCCACCAACTCCAGCTCAGCTACAGGTTACAAACTGGATGTCATGGACTACATATTTCATGAGATGACGGATGCTATGATCAACAAGCTCTCTATTCCTTATGCTCCTTTCATTATGATGCTCATCAAGCATATGTTTCCCCTTGAGCATTTTGGCACTGCTTTGGATGGAGTTCACAAGCCCAAGAAAATCTACAACAAGGCTCAGAAGACCCATCACCCTTCCACTGCCCCTGAGTCCTTCATGCGTGATGCACGGGCTAGTGGTCGTCGTTCCACCGTGTCCCCAATGGCACGCGAGGTTAAGCAGCTCACTTGGTTCCAGCGGCACATCCGTTGCATGGGAATTGACACGCACAAGGTCCAATATGAGGCGTACCGCAGGGATCATGAGAGGGATCACACTCAGCAATTTATTCTCGACCATGTCTCAGGTTCCACTGGCCATCCACCTCCTCCCACTGCTCCGGAACCGTATGCTCAGTGGAACACTTCAGGGATCAACTACGGCAAGCTCGAGAGTTGTCTCTTTCCTCCACCACCGAGGGCACCCACTCCTCCAGCTGATGACGATGATGATGAGTATGATGAAGAGGAAGGGGACGGGAATGACTACGATGAGTATGAGGAGGAGTGATCTTTAGGGGCGTTAACATCTCTCTTCTTCCTTTTGGCGTTTCTATGCCAAAGGGGGAGAAGTAGTTATATTAGGTCTCGGGGATTTGCAAGGGTCGGGCGCAAGCACTTGTCTTTCCATCGTTTTCTTTGCTTGCTTGTGCCTTTTTAGCGTGAACTTATTTGCTATTTGTGTTTGGTTATGTAAGACTATGTCATGATTTACTCTGAGTGCTTGGTATTCTGGAATTTCGGAATTATATTGTGGATCTCATGGAATTATGGATTTATCTATGAAGTATGTTTGATGGCATATGGAATCATGGGATTATCTAATGTATGCATCAATGTTGTTGGTATGTGCTTGGAGGATATCAATCTCATTATTTTCTTTGGCTATAGTCACATCCCGGTGGTATGACCTTGTTTCCCTACCCACCTTGTTTCAATTATCTATGCTATGAAATTCGTGTTCTCTCTAGTGTGTGTATTTGTATATAAATGCAAATTGTAAGTATGCACACATCTAGGGGGAGCGTCTTTCATTTTTAAGGTGGCGTTAGCCGGTTTCATTGCAAATCCTAGTATTGTCATCTAACATCAAAAAGGGGGATATTGAAAGAACATTTCTTAATCCCTAGTGTTTTGTGTGTTAGATAACAATATCAAGGATTATTTAATGTGTGCTGAAGTGTTGCATCTCTCTCTAAGGAAAAAGGGAAAAGTATATGCCTTTGGGGGTGGATAATTCGACCCTCCCTCTTCCCAAATAGGCGCAAGCCTCAGAAGGGGGGCGGAGTTTTGGCCGGATTTTCCGGCCCCGCCGGATAATCCGCCCCTCAGGGGGGCGGATAATCCGCCCCTCCTGCTCTCGCCCAAGGCACAAGCCCCTGAGAGGGGGCGGAGTTTTGGCCGGACTTTCCGGCGTGGCCGGATAATCCGCCCCAGGAGGGGGCCGTATTATCCGCCCTCCCCAAGATCTTCATCAAGTGCGCTGGCGCCAGCCCCAGAGATGGGGCGGACTTTCTCCTGGAGTATCCTCCCTTGGGGCGGAGTTTTCCCAGGGGGGCGGATAATCCGCCCCAAGTGGGGGCGGATAATCCGTCCCCAAAGTTGCTCAATGTCTAGATCTGGGGAGGGGGTATTTAAGCCAGCCTTCCCCCTCCTGCCAGATCTCTTGATTCATTCGAAAAAGACAAGATCTGATCTGCAACCTTCATCCAAGAGAGCTCCACCTATATCCACCCAAAGGCCCCGTCCCTTGGGGAATCGAAGGAGGAGAACACGATCTTCATCATCAGCAATCAAGCACTTCATCTCCTCTCCATTCAATTGGAGAATCACCGATCTAGTATTTCTTGCAAATACCTAGATCCTTGTTTTGTTTATATTGATAAACCTTGTTCTTGTGATAGCTTGTTGTCATCTCGGGAACCCCCAATTCAGTTGTGGGTGTGTGCCCCGGTAGCGTTGTAGAAGGCACCGATTCCCGCCTCGAAGGGATCCAATAGTGGAGAAGGTGGATCAGGCCTCTCGTGACGAGATCCATCGGAGAATAGGGTGAGGCCTATTGTGGATTGGTGGTCTTAGAAACGTCCACCCCTCCAACGCAGATGTACTTCCCTTAACAAGAAAGGAACTGCGGTAAAACAAATCCCTATGTCTCCGCGTGCTCCACTACGGTTCCCTCACTCCTCTCTTTACGTGCTTAGTAGCTAGGGTTGCATATAGGGAAATTATCGTAGTTACATATCTAGAGAATTTACTTTGTGTCAAGCCTAAAATTGAAAAAGTATTAAAAATTGGTTAGCACCTATTCACCCCCCCTCTAGGTGGCCATACTATCAATTTCACCTTATGGTTCCATTGATAGCCCTGATTGCTTGATTGCTTCTTTTTCTAGAAATATTTTCCTCCGAGTGATAGACATGCTGCATTGCAGAGACTTTTTGATTTTAAACAGGGAGAAGAAGAGAAATTGCGTGAGTCATGGACAAGGTTCTGTGCCTTGATTCATGCACATCCTGGATGTCCATTACCTAAGAATGAACTTCTTGATATTTAGTATAATGGACTAACTGATGATTCTAGGATATACCTAGATAGCTTTGCTGATTGTGTTTTCAGGAAAAGGACTCCTACATATGCTGAAGAATTAATGACTAAGATAAGCAAGAATTATGATGATTGGACGTCAACTGAGCTAAATACACCTGAAACTATTACTCATGAACCAGTTGTTCCTGAACCAGTTCCAGTACCAAAAACAAATAAGAGAGGAGTTATTTCATTAAATGATAAAGTGATGAAGGAAGCTAAGAAATGTTTAAAGGAGAAAGGTATTAGAGCTGAAGATATGAAGAATCTACCTCCTATAGAAGAATTATGTAAGCCAATTCCCCACTCATCTACTATTGAGGTGCACTCTCTCCAACACTTTGATGAAGGTGATATTCCTTATGGTAAGCCTCCTAATCAATGTTTAGAGGAACTTGACACATTTATTGTTAAACAAGGGTATTTTAATAAACAAGTTCAGAATCATTTATTAGAAAACTCTAGAGCTATCCATGAGTTGAAAGATATTATAGAAAGAACTTCTAATGATATTAAAATGCTTTGCAAACACTTTCAAATGGTTCAAACTCAACTTGATCAACTTGCTAAGGTACAAAAGCATATGCTAGTTAATGCTTCAGGAAGTAAAAATGCTTATGGAATTAGAACTAGGAGTGGTATAGCTACTCAAGATTCTTTATATACTGAAGGACACCCTAAAAGAATTGAGCAGGACTCTCAGCAAGGTGAGAGTAGTGATAGTCCTCGTAAGAGAAAGAAAAAGAAACACAAGATAGTTGAGGAACCATTTGAACCCGTTGTAGATCCTAATAGTATATCTGTCTCTGATGCTGAAACTAAGAGTGGTAATAATAATGATGCTCCTGATAAGGAGGAAGTTGAGGAAAAACCTGAGAAGAACACTAAGAACACTAGGTACACTAAGGAAGATTTTATTGCTAATAAACATGGTAAAGAGAGAGAACCTTGGGTGCAGAAACCTATGCCTTTTCCAGGTAAGAAACACAAGTCAAAGGAGGAGGAACACTACAACAAGTTTTGTGAGTGGATGAAACCTTTATTCTTGCAAATTCCTTTAACCGATGCTATTAAGTTTCCTCCTTATTCAAAGTATATGAAGGATATTGTCTCTAATAAAAGGAAAATTCCTAATGAGGAGATTTCTACTTTGCTTGCTAATTACTCCTTCAGTGGTACAATTCCAAAGAAACTTGGTGACCCAGGTATACCAACTATTCCTTGCTCTATTAAGAATAATTATGTCAGAACTGCTTTATGTGATTTGGGAGATAGAGTTAGTGTTATGCCTTTTTCTCTATATAAGAGACTCCAGCTAGAAAAGTTCATACCAACTGATATATATTTGCAAATGGATGATAAGTCAATACTATTCCTGTTGGTATATGTGAGGATTTTCCTATTCAAGTAGCTCATAATTTCATGGTTTTAACTGATTTTGTTGTGCTTGAAATGCCCGAAGATGATAACATGTCTATTATTCTTGGGAGAACTTTTCTTAATAATGTAGGTGATGTCATCAATTGCAATCAAGGAAAAGTAACATTCAATATTAATGACAAAGAGCACACTGTCTATTTCCCCAAAAAGGTTGTTAAAAGCTATTGCCTGAATTTCATTGAAAATACTGAGAGCATCAAGGTTGGAGAAATATATTGCCCCATTCCACAAGAAAATTTTGAAACTATTATGATTGGGACCAGTGCTATCAAGTATGAGGTAACATAATCACCTTGTGGAATGCAAAGTTTTGTTTCATATAAGATTGTTTTGGTAACAAGACTTGATCAACCTTTATAACAAAAGGATTTTAATGAACAAAATAATGTTTCCACTTTGGTTATACTTGCTTTCTTTTACTTTTATCCTTCCTAGACTTTGCTTTAGCTTTTGTTTTGCTAGTTGTTTGCTTGTTTGAGTTTCTTAGAGCTCCTGTAGTTTGGCTTTTGGTTTGCTTTTGCTTCTTCTGAAAAAAACTATTTCTGCGAGAAAATCAATTTTCATACCCTGAAAATTGTCCAAAAATAAAGTTTCCCGAAAATCCTAGAAAATTCAAAAAAAATCCTCGAAAAAGGGGCAGAGAGGCACCTGAAGTGACCCAGGGGGCCACCCCAGGCCACCACACCTCTGGTAGGCGCGGCCTACCAGGTGGCGGCACCTGGGGGTGGTCTAGCCCACCTGGGCCCCTCTAGGTTGCCTCCTCAAAGCCATCTTCTTTCTCTCTCCCGAAAAACACCAGAAAACTTTCTCAAGTTAGAGCTCTTGCTGTTCTTGCTCGCGTTTTTAGATCTCCTTGTTCAGCCCATCTCAAGTGCTGATTTTTGGAGGGATTGTTCCTTGGTATGTGCCTCCTCCACTTGTCCAATTAGATTTGTGATTGGTAGATTGTATCTTGAGTATTTTGCTACTATAGGTGACAGGTTGTATGAGCTTGCATGTCTGTTATATGCTTAGAAACTTTGTTTTGATGCATGTGTAGTCCTCTAGCAAGTTCCTATAGTAGTTGCTCATCATTTATCAACTTAGAAATCACTTGGTTTGATGGTTGTCTAAAAATTTCAGCAAGGAAGATGAGTGGTTATCCACTGAATCAATATGACCTGATGGGGCATGAGCCAATGAAGGTTCATCGTGAGGAGGCAGTTTTTCCTTCCATATATCCATGCTATGAATTTATGAGAGCTGCAGGGATCATCCAAGATTTCCAAACTATGATTACAAATGCAGGGTTGGAACACTTTGTTGAAGGTGAACCATTCCAATATGTTAAGCTAACCATGGATTTTGTGCAGGACTTCCGGTTCACTTGGTCTACTTCTAATCCCATGGTCCATTACAAAATATATAATATACCTTTCGACTTGCCTTTTGCTGATTTTTGTGCAGCAATTAGAGTACCTCAGTGGGGATCTGGTGAGAAGATCAAGGAGAGGCCCAAGTCACTTATGGATTTATATGCTGAGATTTGCCAAGGTTTCGACTTCTCAAAGGAAAGTGGTAAAATTCGGAACATTCAGCTTCCAGCTATTAGATACTTTGCTTATTTCATTACCAAGTGTGTTTTTGCTAGAAAGATTGCTAGAAAGTTATCTTATTTTGATCTAGCTTTTATCGCAGATGTTCTGAATAGGAATAGATCTTATAGCATGGGTGCGCTGATAGCTCACCGTCTCACCACCAACCGCAAGAAGGGTGGAATTTGTGGAGGTCTCATTGCTTCTAGCTTGCTAGCTTTCCATGTGACAAGTTTACCGTATGAATTATGATTTGCCCAGCAAGGTCGGAGAAAGGGCAGGACTGAGAAAATAGATTATTTGCCTGCACCTGCTTTGTTTAATTTTGATAACAGGCAAGGATGGTCGCTTACGGAGGAGGAGGAGGAGGAGGAGGAGGAGGAGGTTGACAGATATGTGGGGGACCTCTCCCAGCAAGAGGAGAATGTTGAAGAGGATGCCGCAGATAATTCGGTTCAGCCCTCCAACTTGGGAGAGTCTTCATACTAGCAGCCCTCATTTGATTGGGGCGCGTCTTCTTCTTCATCGCAAGCGCCTGACTATGATCATTCCTATGATGACCCACCAGCATGGGGTTACTACCCGCGCTATTGAGCCCCACTTAGGCCAAAAGCCTAAGCTTGGGGTGAGGTACACCGACATCACACTCATATATATCATGTTCGGTCGGTTCTTTGTACATCCATTGTTTCGCTTTCTTTTGGTTTTTGTTTCTTATTTCTAAAAACCCAAAAATACCAAAAATATTTTCCTTGTTTCTCTTAGTTTGTTTCTTTGCTTTGGTTTGCCTTAAAAGAAAAATCCAAAAAGATTTTACTTTGTTTGGTTTGCTTTGTTTTTGTTTGGTTTTTCTTTGTTTGCTTGTTTCTAAAAAAATAGAAAACAACAAAACTATTTGTTGTTCTTCTTTGGTTTTGTGAGTTCTTTGCAGGGTACAATCGTCCTCAGTGGACTTTGGTTTCATGTTAATTATTCAAGTCACACAAGTGAAGGGCAATAATGAAGATTAAGACAACTTGAGGTGTGGTAAGAGGCTGGTGACGAACTCTATTTGTTTCATTTTTGTACATAAACTCTTCATTGTGAGCATGCTTAGCCTGTTTATGTAAGGTGTATGTCATTATGGATGCTTAATAGTTTTTGCTTGTCTATGATTAGCTCCATCTTGCTATAGTTTGTAGCTTGTCATATGAATGTTTGCTTGCATTGTTTTATTCATACTTTGGTATGATATTGTGGTATCCTCCTCTGACTATTCATGTGAATCCACTTGGCACATGCTCACGCATGCATATGACTAATCAATATTCAGTAAGCCTCGATGATTTATTTTTCCTCAGAGTTCTTGTATCACTTTCATGCCATAATTAGTCCTATTTTGTTGCAAGCATGATTATGACAGCTATTGCTCTCTCGTTTGTCGCTCCCTCCCTATTGCTAGCCTTCACTTGCACTGAGTAAGTGCTCTACCTATGCTTCCAACTCCCCAAAACCAATATTGCCAGTTGTGTCTGATGACCCACAAGTATAGGGGATCGCAACAGTCTTCGCGGGTAGTATAACCCAATTTTTTGATTCGACACAAGGGGAGCCAAAGAATACTTGCAAGCCTTAACAACTGAGTTGTCAGTTCAGCCGCACCTGGAAATAGTTCTTGCTCACCGAACTTTATCAGTAGCAACAATTTGATACTAGCAACAACAAAGCAACAGCAACAGTGAAACAGTAGCAATAGTAACAGTAACGGTAACAGTAGGATTCGAGTGCCTTTGGATCCGGACAATGATATATGTACACAACTTGCAGATAAGATCACAAACAATACTATTATAATGATTCAATAATAAGTTCAAATCTGAGATCATGGCACTCGGGCCCTAGTGACAAGCATTAAGCACAACAAGTTGGAACAAAGTCAAATAGCACTAATAGAGATACTAGGCACTATGCCCTAACATATCTTATTCGATTACATGATAGAACTCATCCAATCCCTACCATCCCCAAGCCTACAACGGGGGATTACTCACTCATGGATGAGGGAAACATCGGTGGTTGATGGAGATGCGTTGGTGATGACGATGGAGATGATCCTATCCAAATTCCCTGTCCCAGCAGGGTGCCAAAACGGAGTTTCTGGATCCAAATCTTGGTTTCTGGTGGTGGCGGCGGAGCGGAACTCTTTCTGGAAAACTATCGAACCCCCTCGGTTTTTAGGTCAGAAGGCAACTTATAGGCGCAGAGGGAGGCCGAGGGGGTGCCTGGGGTGGCTGCACCCCCTCTAGGTGCGTCCAGTGGTGGGCTCGCTCCTATGGTGGGTGTGGGCCCCCCAGGCCTCCTCTCCGTCTCGTCTTCTCGCTCCGTGGCTCTTCTGGTGAAATATAAATTTTTGGCACATTTTTCGGGATTTTTCCTGATAGTTGATTTTCTGCACAAAAACAAGACACCAAGGTAATTTTGCTGAAAACAGCGTCAGTCCATGTTAGTTGTATCCAAATCACACAAGTTTAGATAAGAAACAATAGCAAAGTGTTCTAGAAAGTAGATACGTTTTGGACGTATCAATTCCCCCCAAGCTTAGCTTATTGCTTATCCTCAAGCAATTCAGTTGAAAACTGAGTACGATAAAATAACTTTCACGAACACTTTGCTTCATATGATGTATATATTCTCAGCACGGGAGTAGATGCTTAGACAGCTCATAATAAGAAGTATGCATCTAAGTCTACTCAATATTCATTGCAAGCTATGAAGAGAAACCATATCAATAATAATAAGTAGCATGAAACATAAACATAAGCAACATTGCAATGCTCATAGTAAGGTATGATAAAGTGGTATCTCGCTTGCCTTTGTTTGTAGAGCACAATATAAATGCTAAGGCACCTATGAAGTTCAAGTGAAGACTAGAGGTAAAGATATCAGAGATACAAGCATCAAAGTCATGACATAATTAACCAAGTTTTGGAAAAAAACACAAGAATGACAACTATGCTCTCAAGAAGGTGCTCATGGAATAAGTGGTGACTCAACAAAATTGTGAAAATGGTTTTGTGAAGGTTTGAAAGGCTTCCCAATGCTGAAAGGAACGTACTCATTAGCTTTGAGCTCTCATTGCCCCTATCATAGGCATCTTCATGTGGTTAAGGTGAAAGTGAGGTCCACTCTGAATCATATGCTTGACAGACCATAGACTGGAAATCCCAAGTCCCTTGAGTACGAGGGCCGCTCTGCATGCTACTCAACTTTGGTCACCTGAAAGTTCTTGTCATTGTAAATACATGCATATCATCGAGAACCGCCAACGGGGTACCCCTTGCACATGGTACAAGAGCTTTCCCATAACCAAAATGACAAGGCAAGCAGACAATGAGCATCTCAACAATCTTTTTATTTACCATATGCATAGCTTTTTATTGAGGATGCTTCATAGATGCTCATTATGGTGATGCTGCAAGTTTCCACCATGATTAGGCATGGCTTAGGCTAGCGGCCCTGTTGGCTGGCTGATGGCGCCTTGAAAAGATTGACGATTGTCTACGCACAGCCTGTTGGGAAACCCCAAGAGCAAGGTTTGAAGCAGCAAACATCAAGTTTTCCCTTGGTTGAGACCGAGGTTATCAAACCAGAAGGAGGAAGGAAATGTCACACAGGTGTTGCAAGCAACGCAGAGACCTGCACAACAAAACTCAAGGCCCCAACGAATAGTGAGGTTGTCAATCTCACCGGTTTGCTGTAACAAAGGATTAAACGTATGTTGTGGAAGGTAATGGTTTGCAGCAAGTAAACAAGTAACAGTGGAAGATGTATCAATGGTGAAGATTGACCGAGGTCCATAGTTCACTAGAGGTGATCTTCTTAGATAAACAATATGGCATGAAGGGTAAAGAAATTACACCAGGGCAATTGACAGGAACCGAGCAAGACATAACAATGCAATTACTAGTCAGAAAAATCCTATGAGATTCAATTGGGCAATGCAACAAGATACATAGACCGCCATCCAACTACATCTATGACTAGAAGTCCACCTTCAGGTTATCATCCAAACCCCCTCCAGTATTAAGTTGCAAGCAACAGACAACTGCTTTAAGCAAAGTGTGTAAGGTAAACAGTCCACATGTTCCATGAACAAGAGACCGTTGTTTTCTCCCTAGTAGCAACATCACATCTACAATCAAATATATTATTGTAACTTCCCTTGGAAATTAGAGGCATGAACCCACTATCAAGCATAAATACCCCCTCTTGGAGTCACTAGCAACTACTTGGCCAAGATAGCTACTAACAACGGAGAGCATGCAAGATCACAAACAACACATACATGGTAGAATCATAAAGACAAAACCATTAATCAAACCAACATAATAATCTCAATATCCATCGGATCCCCACAAAAACAACATGCATGATTACAAATAGATTAGATCTTGATCATGAACGGAGCTCACAAGATCTATACATGAAAGCACAAAGGAGGAGATACAACCATCTAGCTACTACATGGACCCATAGTCTAAGGTGGAACTACTCACGCATCATACCGGAGAGAAGGCCTCTGGGATGATCTCCCCTCCGGTAGGGTGCCGGGAAGAACTTCAGATCCCCCGATCTAGGGACGATGGTGGTGGCGTCTACAGACGGTTTCGTGGATATTTGATCGGGTACCCAGGGTTTCTGCATCAGGGGATTCTTATAGGCAAAGGGGGAGACCGAGGCGGCGGCCAGGGGTGCCAAACCCTAGCCAGGCACGAGGTGGGGCCTACCCATGCTTGGGTGGGTCTGACCCCTCTGGCCGGCCCCTCCGGCTCTCCTCTGTACTTCTTGTTCCCCACGGAAAGTTATTGACTTTGACGTTTGTCCCGTCCAATTTCGAGAATATTTCTTTACTAACTTTTCTGAAACCAAAAACAGCAGAAAATAGGCATCTGGCACTGTTGCAACTTGTTAATAGGTTAGTACCAGAAAACATGTAAAAAGCACCTCAATGTGTAGACAAGCAAAGCAAAGTAGATACAAAACAAGCATGGAGCATCAAAAATTATTGATACGTTTCCAACGTATCAGGCCTAGGCGTTTCTCTAACACAATGTATAAACTCCATGAACTCACAAACTCCCCTTTTAGTTCACATAGTCGACATCCGTAAACAAAAGAGCAAGGAATCAACTGGATGAGGTATCCAAAAAGTGTTGAAAGCGTTTCCCGTGACAGCACGGTTCTGCTGACTCCCATCATATAATCAGCAAGCATATAACTTTCATGGACAAGTCACAATGTTTCAAGATTATTAAGCGCAAAGGAATAAAGTGTGCCATCAAGGTCGTGAGAGCTTTACTAACTAACTTTCTCAAAATAGACAAACATTTTATTTTGGAAGAAAACACGGCATATATAAAATATGCACTGAAGTAGCAAATGATGCTAATAAGTAGGTATGGTGGACATAGCTGGCAATATTGGTTTTGGGGAGTTAGAAGCACAGGTAGAGCACATACTCAGTGCAAGTGAAGGCTAGCAATAGAGAGGGAGTGACAAACAAGAGAGCAACAACTGTCATAATCATGCTTGCAACAAAACATGACTAATTATGGCATGAAAGTGATACAAGAACTCTGAGGAAAAATAAATCATCGAGGCTTACTGACTATTGATTAGTCATATGCATGAGTGAGCATGTGCCAAGTCGATTCACATGAACAGTCAGAGGAGGATACCACAATATAATACCAAAGTATGAATAAAATAATGCAAGAAAACATTCATATGACATGCTACAAACTATTAGCAAGCTGGAGCTAATCATAGACAATCAAGAACTACTAAGCATCCATAATGACATACACCTTACACAAAAAGGCTAAGCATGCTCACAATGAAGAGTATATGTACAAAAATGAAACAAATAGAGTTCGTTACCAGCCTCTTACCACACCTCAAGTTGTCTTAATCTTCATTATTGCCCTTCACTTGTGTGACTTGAATAATTAACATGAAACCAAAGTCCACTGAGGACGGATGTACCCTGCAAAGAACTCAAAAAACCAAAGAAGAAAAATAAATATATTTTGTGTTTTCGAATTTTTTTAGAAACAAGCAAACAAAGAAAAACCAAACAAAAACAAAGCAAAACAAACAAAGTAAAATCTTTTGGATTTTTCTTTTAAGGCAAACCAAAGCAATGAAACAAACTAAGAGAAACAACAAAAATATTTTTGGTATTTTTGGGGTTTTAGAAAGAAGCAACAAAAGCCAAAAAAAGAAAGCGAAACAATGGATGTACACAGAACCGACCAAACATGATATATATATATATGAGTGTGATGTCGGTATACCTCCCCCCAAGCTTAGTCTTTTGGCCTAAGTGGGGCTCAATCCCATGGTGCCCAAGTAGATGCACCTCCGTAGTATGTCGAGGAAGCTCCCTCGTCTTGGTACGAGCTCGAGGCCTCCCTGTGTAATGCGCAGGGGTGTTGTATGATGGTGCTTCCTCCTGATAGTTCCCGTAGAAGTTAAGAAAGTGCAGCTTGTCATCCATCTCCGCCTTCGAGCGTGACTAGGGTCCCTAAGAAATACTGAACAAAGTGGTTTGGGGTAGAGGGATCTCTCTCTTCCTCATCAATAAACAACATTCTATAAACCAAGTTCTCAAGAGTAGAGCTAGTGGTGACAAAGTGGTGCGCCTTCATGACAGCAAGATCAAGCCTCTGAGGAGCCAAAACTGTATCATGTGGATCAACAGCAATGTTCAAGGCAGCAGCAATACGAGTAGCAATAATTCCCCCATAAATGGGTCCCTTGGCAACTAAACGACGAGCAATGATAGAACCAAGATTATACTTATCCTCATTGTTGAGTGCAGCAGCTAAGAAGGCCAATTGATAGTTGGAAATATTACTAGTGTTCTCCCTACTAAGAACACTGGTGGCAAGATAGTTGGAAATATTCTTTATCTTTCCTTGTTGAGCTATGCGGTCATCATCATTGGTTATTCCTCGGTAAAGCTCCAACAAATCAGCGAGAAGAGCTAGAATCTTCTTTGATGACCCAGCTGTACCAAGTCTCAGGGCCTTGCAAAATTTCTTCAAAGTCATAGAATGAGCCCTGCCATAAATTTTGAAAGACACAGAGGGCTTGAACATGCTGTTAGTAACGGAGAAACTCTCCACAAATGTTTTAGTAAGCAAAGCATATTGTGCACTCTCATCTTGCATGTAAATTGTTAGACCAACTCCTTGTACCAAAGTCATAAAGTCGTTAAGAATCCCAGCCGCTCGCAAAAAAAAGTTTGGAAAGGAAAGGTGGAGGGGTGCGCATCCCCTTCATCTCCCTCGTCACCAAATCGCGGAGTGATGAGATCCTCATTGTATGAGGGTCTAGTACTGGTAGATGAACTTGGAAGCCTTGCCCTTCTAGGTGCATCACTCTCAAATATATCACCAAATGTGTGGTGGTCCATGACTTCACTTTTCAAGGAATAATCCCTCCAAAAATCAGCACTGGAGATGGGCTGAAGAAGGAGATCGAAAATCGCGAGCAAGAACAACAAGAACTCGAGCTTGAGCAAGTTTTCCGGTGTTTTTCGGGAGAGAGAAAGAAGATGGCTTTCAGGAGGCAGTCTGGAGGGGCCCAGGTGGGCCAGACCTCCCCTAGGCACCACCACCTGGTAGGCCGCGCCTACCAGAGGTGTGGTGGACTAGGGTGGCCCCTTGGGTCACTTCAGGTGCCTCTCTGCCCCTTCTTTCGAGGAAAAAATTATTTTGAATTTTCTAGGATTTTCGGGAAACTTTATTTTTGGCCAATTCTCAAGCTATGAAAATTGATTTTCTCGCAGAAACAGTTTTTTCAGAAGAAACAAAAGCAAACCAAAAGCCAAACTACAGGAGCTCTAAGAAACTCAAACAAGCAAACAACTAGCAAAAAAAAAGCTAAAGCAAAGTCTAGGAAGGAGAAAAGTAAAAGAAAGCAAGTATAACCATAGTGGAAACATTATTTTGTTCATTAAAATCCTTTTGTTATCAAGGTTGATCAAGTCTTTACCAAAACAATCTTATATGAAACAAAACTTTGCATTCCACAAGGTGATCATGTTACCTCATACTTGATAGCACCGGTCCCAATCATAATAGTTTCAAATTTTTCTTGTGGAATGGGATAATATATTTCTCCAACTTTGATGCTCTCAATATTTTCAATGAAATTCAGGCAATAGCTTTTAGCAACCTTCTTGGGGAATATACAGTGTGCTCTTTGTCATTAATATTGAATGTTCCTTGATTGCAATTGATGACATCACCTACAGTATTAAGAAAAGTTCTCCCAAGAATAATAGACATGTTATCATCTTCGGGCATTTCAAGCACAACAAAATCAGTTAAAACCATGCAATTATGAGCTACTTGAACAGGAACATCCTCACATATACCAACAGGAATAGTATTGACTTATCATCCATTTGCAGATATATATCAGTTGGTATCAACTTTTCTAGCTGGAGTCTCTTATATAGAGAAAAAGGCATAACACTAACTCTAGCTCCCAAATCACATAAAGCATTTCTGACATAATTATTCTTAATAGAGCAAGGAATAGTTGGTATACCTGGGTCACCAAGTTTCTTTGGAACCGTACCACTGAAGGAGTAATTAGCAAGCAAAGTAGAAATCTGCTCATTAGGAATCTTCCTTTTATTAGAGACAATATCCTTCATATACTTTGAATAAGGAGGCAACTTAATAGCATCGGTTAAAGGAATTTGCAAGAATAAAGGTTTCATCCACTCACAAAACTTGTTGTAGTGTTCCTCCTCCTTTGACTTGTGTTTCTTACCTGGAAAAGGCATAGGTTTCTGCACCCAAGATTCTCTCTGTTTACCATGTTTATTAGCAATAAAATCTTCCTTAGTGTACCTAGTGTTCTTAGTGTGCTTCTCAGGTTTTTCCTCAACTTCCTCCTTATCAGGAGCATCATTATTATTACCACTCTTAGTTTCAGCATCAGAGACATATATACTATTGGGATCTACAACGGGTTCAAATGGTTCCTCAACTATCTTGTGTTTCTTTTTCTTTCTCTTACGAGGACTATCACTACTCTCACCTTGCTGAGAGTCCTGCTCAATTCTTTTAGGGTGTCCTTCAGTATATAAAGAATCTTGAGTAGCTAACCACTCCTAGTTCTAATTCCATAAGCATTTTTACTTCCTAAAGCATTAACTAGCATATCCTTTTGTACCTTAGCAAGTTGATCAAGTTGAGTTTGAACCATTTGAATGTGTTCGCAAAGCATTTTAATATCATTAGAAGTTCTTTCCACAATATCTTTCAACTCATGGATAGCTCTAGAGTTTTCCAATAAATGATTCTGAACTTGTTTATTAAAATACCCTTGTTTAACAATAAATATGTCAAGTTCCTCTAAACATTGATCAGGAGGCTTACCATAAGAAATATCACCTTCATCAAAGTGTTGGAGAGAGTGTACCTCAATAGTAGATGAGTGGGGAATTGGCTTACATAATTCTTCTATAGGAGGTAGATTCTTCACATCTTCAGCTCTAATACCTTTCTCCTTTAAACACTTCTTAGCTTCCTTCATCACTTCATCATTTAATGCAATAACTCCCCTCTTCTTTGTTGTTGGTGTTGGAACTGGTTCAGGAACAACTGGTTCAGGAGTAATAGTCTCAGGTGTATTTAGCTGAATTGAAGTCCAATCATCATAATTCTTGCTTATCTTGGTCATTAATTCTTCAGCATCTATAGGAGTCCTTTTCCTAAAAACACAATCAGCAAAGCTATCTAGGTATGTCCTAGAATCATCAGTTAGTCCATTATAATAAATATCAAGAAGTTCATTCTTAGGTAATGGACATCCAGGATGTGCATGAATCAAGGCACAGAACATTGTCCATGACTAAGGCAATTTCTCTTCTTCTCCCTGTTTAAAATCAAAAAGTCTCTGCAAAGCAGCATGTCTAGCACTGGGAGGAAAATATTTCTGGAAGAAAGAAGCAGTCAAGCAATTAGGTCTATCAATGGAACCAGGAGGTAATCTATTAAACCAAGCCCTAGCTTCTCCTTTTAGTGAAAAAGGGAAGATCTTAGTAACAAAGTACTTTCGCATCTTAAAATCATTAGAGAATAAAGCACTCATAGGAGAAAGCTCATTCATATGAGCCACAACACTCTCATTTTCAGTCCCACAAAAAGGTTCTTTCTCAACAATATCTAAGTAAGATAAATCAAGAGAGAAATCATAATCTTCATCTTTAATATCTATGGGAGAAGTGGAAAACTTAGGATCTGAGGATAACTTAGGCATGGTAGTACGTCTAGCAAGGAGACTCTTAATAGCACTAGTACCATGTGTGTTTCAGCACTCTTCAACAAAATCATCAGTGAACTCAATGTAACTATCATTAATATCATAACTCTCACTAGCCTCAGGTGAGCTAACAGGTGTAATAGTGTCTTCACTAGGAGTTTCGGTATTTCCTAGACTAGCCATAATAGCATCTAGAAAAGGACCTAATGAACCACTCGCATCAAACAAGTAGAAGTAACATCATGAGTATCAAAAGCAGTTTCAGACTTAGCAGTAGTAGCAGTGTGTATAACACGTGTATGTGGTGGTGGTGTAACAAGCTTACTTATAATAGACGGTGAATCAAGAGAAATAGAGGTGTTTAGGATTGTACCTCTTCTTGTAGTGGATGGTAAAATAGGGAAATTTACATCACGAGACTTCCCCATGATGAAAGGAGTAGCAGTGAACAATAATAAATCCAAGTGAACTTACAAATAAAGCTATGCTCCCTGGCAACGGCGCCAAAAAATAGTCTTGATGACCCACAAGTATAGGGGATCGCAACAGTCTTCGCGGGTAGTATTACCCAATTTATTGATTCGACAGAAGGGGAGCCAAAGTATACTTGCAAGCCTTAACAACTGAGTTGTCAGTTCAGCTGCACCTGGAAATAGTTCTTGCTCACATAAGTTTACCAGTAGCAATAGTTTGATAGTTGCAACAACAAAGCAACAGCAAAAGTGAAACAGTAACGGTAACAGTAAGATTCGAGTGCGGTAGGCATAGGGATGGATGGACGGGTGTTGTATGGACGAGTCTAAACATGTAACTTCAATATCTAGGGCATTGCAGATAAATAATAACAAGCATCCAAGTACTAAACAATCCTAGGCATGTGCTCCAAATATAGTCATACGTGCTTGCAATGAGAACTTGCACAACATATTCTGTCCAGCCAGCCCATGGCAGCGGGGCCTCCAGGGAACTATGGCAATTAAGGTGCTCCTTTTAATATAGCACCTAAGTAAAGCATTAACACTCCGTGAACACATGTGATCCTCACACCATAGCCATCCCCTCCGGTTGTCCCAATTATTGTCACTTCGGGGCCTTCGGATCCGGACAATATATGTGTACACAACTTGCAAAAAAGATCACAAACAATACTATAATAATGGTTCAATAATAAGTTCTGATCTGAGATCATGGCACTCGGGCCCTAGTGACAAGAATTAAGCACAACAAGTTGCAACAAAGTCAAATAGCACTAATAGAGATACTAGGCACTATGCCCTAACAGATCTTATTCGATTACATGATATAACTCATCCAATCCCTACCATCCCCAAGACTACAGCGGGGGATTACTCACTCATGGATGAGGGAAACATCGGTGGTTGATGGAGATGCGTTGGTGATGATGATGGCAATGATCCTCTCCAAATTCCCCGTCCTGGCAGGGTGCCAGAACGGAGTTTCTGGATTCGAATCTTGGTTTCTGGTGGCGGCGGCGGAGCAGAACTCTTTCTGGAAAACTATCGAACCCCCCTCGGTTTTTAGGTCGAAAGGCAACTTATAGAGGCAGAGGGAGGCCGAGGGGGTGCCTGTGATGGCTGCACCCCCTCCAGGCGCGGCCAGTGGTGGGCCCGTGCCTAGGGTGGGTGTGGGCCCCCCAGGCCTCCTCTCCGTCTCGTCTTCTGGCTCTGTGGCTCTTCTGGTGAAATATAATTTTTGGCATATTTTCCGGGATTTTTCCTGATAGTTCATTTTCTGCACAAAAACAAGACACCAAGGTAATTCTGCTGAAAACAGCGTCAGTCCGTGTTAGTTGTATCCAAATCACACAAGTTTAGAGAAGAAATAATAGCAAAGTGTTCGAGAAAGTAGATACATTTTGGACGTGTCAATTCTCGGCTCCTTCAATAAGTGCCCTGTCCTGGGTTTAGGGTGACAAGTGGGATCCCACCAAAGTCCCACCTTTAGTTCATTTGTCAAAATATAGTTTAAATTTTGAGCAAAAATTTACACTAGATTTTTGCAAATGAACTAGAAGTGGGATTTTGGTGGGATCCCACTTAACACCTACCTGGTTTCCTTTGGTTCTGCAGGTTAGTGTTGCTTCTTCTTCCTCCTGGTGGCCATGGTGGTGTGGATGAGGGTGGATGCGGCATCTCTATCAGCAGATGCAAAGGAACCTTGGGATCTGATGCATCTTCTGGTGCTTCCAAGCGATGTCAGTCAAGCCGAAGCTATCCTTGGCCAAAGTGGCCGCAACTTGCAACCTCCAAGAAGGCGGCCTCTCTCGAAACCTTCCTCGAGCGCGTATTGGTGACTGGCGGCTTGCGTTCCTCGCCGGGAAGAGCATTGTAATGGACCTCGGCGTTTTCTTGAGGTCATTGGCGATCGGCGGAGAAGAAGTTCTAGGACTTCATTTCTTTTTCCAATTTTCTCCTAGGGTTCTTTTTGCAAAGTTCAAGCCCCCTCGTCGAATATTAGGTCGTTTAGGGTTGTGGATGCTTATGGGGGCTAGACGTAATTTATACCCGCCTGGATATTTATGCTTCTGGGCGGTTCCCTTGTTCAAAAGAAACACACACCACAATTTGTGCCAAACCAATTTGGGGAAGATTTTGTGGCAGAGTGCAAGTCAGCTAGAATGACGACTACCATGGAGAATACCGGTTGGTCAGCACTTCTAGAGATTGTGTCAAAAATGCTGCTTCCAGCATACTCTTCATGTCTCTGCACAAAGAGGGGAGTGGTCCCCATGCCGTGTCCTTGTTGGTCACTCCTGTCTTGGAGAAGGGGAAAGCCCCCTTTGCTTCGAGGTGAAGTTGATGGCTTCCGGGTGAGGGAGTAGCTCTTATTCTTGTAGGGGTTCGTAGCATGGAAAACAAAAAATTTCTATCGCATACAAACAAACAAGCCAAGATCTATCTACTAGATTGTAGCAACGAGTCGATGGAATAACTTACCCTCGAAGAATCCAAAGCGGTTAACGAGAGCAGATTCTCGTGGGTGATGTAGTCATACTCTTTCGGATCTCAAGATCGCGTAGACGATCCTTCCGGCGCTGCGTTCCGGCAGCGCTTCCGTAGTAGGTCACACGTTCGGTACTCGACGAAGACCTTCCTCTCCCTTGTTCCAGCAGGCAGCGGAGGTTGTAGCACTCTCCTCGCGATTCCGGCAGCACAACGGCGTGGTACCAGAAGTAGAGGGGAGATCTCGCAGGGCTTCGCCTTAAGCCGGAGCGAGTATGGTGGAGTATGAGAGAGGCTTTAGTGGTCTAGGGATTAGACACACCAATTAGAAGGCTCTAAACCGAAGGCTAGGGCAATTAGAAGCTCTAAACCAAAACGGCTCTAAACCGGAGGTTGTGGCTAGGGTTTAGATTTAGAGGATAGGAACTTGTGTGTCTAGGAGGAGAGCCCAGCCCCTCCTTTTATAGGTGGAGGGAGGCGCGCCTGGGGAGGGGAGTCCCTCCCCAACTCGGCCTCAAGGAGGGCCGGCGGTGGGAGGAGGAACTCCTCCCCCAAGTCGGCTTCAAACTTCCTTCTCCTCTTTCCCACTTCCCAAAATAGTCGTTTGACTTTTCAAACTAGCCGTTTGACTTTTCAAACTAGGATTTGATTAAATCCTCTATTTGGTACAGCAATGACACTTAGTACATGATGCAATCATACCATCTTGATATAACATATTCATGTACCCCTTCCCCCCGGAGTGCCGGATATTCCGGAACCTTCTAGAATGTTCCCGATGAAAACACCGGAATCATTCCCCAACTCCGAAACGGGGCTTTCCTTATATGAATCTTATTCTCCGGACCATTCCGGTTCTCCTCGTGATATCCCGGATCTCATCCGAGACTCCGAACAACATTCGGTCTCTTTCTCATAATACCATAACTACTCAAACAACGTCGAATCCTTAAGTGTGTCTCCCTACGGTTCGTGAATTATGCGGACATGATCGAGACACTTCTCCAATCAATAACCAATAGAGGAATCTGGAAATTCATATGGCTCCCACATATTTCTACGATTACTTTGCGATCGAATGAACCACTTACATACGATACCAATTTCCCTTTGTCTCACGATAGTTTACTTATCCGAGGTTATGATCGTCGGTATCTCTGCATACCTAGTTCAACCTCGTTACTGATAAGTACTCTTTTCTCGTTCCCGTGATATGTGATCCCTTGTGAGCCAGTCACATGCTTGCAAGCTAATTGGATGACATTTCACCTAGAGGGCCCAGAGTATATCTATTCGTCATATGGATGGACAAATCCCACTCTTGATCCATGTGTTTCAACCAATACTTTCTAAACACTCAATGCCACCTTTATAGCCACCCTGTTACGGTGTGGTGTTTGATGACATCAAAGCATCCATCCGGAAAAGGTGATATGCATGATCTCATGGTCGAAGGAATTAGGTTACTATGTATCAGAAAGCATATAGCAATTGAACTATTGAAATGACTTGATCTTTATGCTACGCTTATCTATAGGAGTATGTCCATCACATCATTTTCCTAATGATATGATCCTGTTGTTAATAACATCTATATGTTCATGATCAGGAAACCATGATCATATATTAACCAACAAGCTAGTTTAACAAGAGGCTTTACTAGGGACTCTTATTTTAGTTTACAAATCACACAAGTATTAATGTTTCCGGTTAATACAATTATAGCATGGTATGTAAACATTTATCATAAGTGTGAAGATATGATAATAACCACTTTATTATTGCCTCTTGGGCATATCTCCAACAGTCTCCCACTTGCACTAGAGTCAATAATCTAGTTTCAAACCTTTGTGTATTCAACACCTATGGCTTTCCGGTGTTGTATGCACACGATTGCTAGTGGTCAACTGATCTCTGGATCTGACACTTCCAGGTCCGTGTGTAATTGCATGTCTTTGCGTCTCTACGCATCACTCATTCTCTAATGAGATGGCTTTGTATAAATTTGGTCTTTCGGTGTGACCTTTAGCTCTTTGGGGTTAAAACATGTTGATAATATTGTCGCACAATATATCTTCATAGTATTATCCCACTGTGAACTACACCTAGTTTGATAACAAACTACTTGACACAAATGCCCTCTTTTTCTGCTAAAATAGCAGTCATATACTTAGCCTTTTGTTGTAGTATCTGTCACAATGTCTTAACTTTGGAACTCATCCAAATCCATTATGGAACTTACTTTCCATTATATTGTGCCACCCTTAGTTTAGATTGAGATAAACTTAATTTGTACTTTGTGACAAAACTAGTATCAATGTAGTACTTTTACAATGAACTAACCATCTATTTGTCATTTCTACAAACAATATATTCTTAGTTCTTCCAAAAGATCATAAGAATATCATTACTATTGTCCAATGATCATCTTATGAATCATTCTGGTATATGCTCACATCATTTAGAGCATAGGACATATCTGGATTTGTACATATCACAGCATAATTGATATAAATACTCTTTGTGATTTCATACATCAAGTATCAATCTATACTTGAATCTTTGTTTCACTTACCAAATGTCAATACACTTGAATATATCATCAATATTGAACTCATTCAATCCTTTCTGTGCGACAAGAACCTTTCTTGTAGTTTCTATATTGAACTCATTCAATATCTCGTCTATGTACTTCTGGCACAACCATATTAGCATCTATTGATGCCAAAATATTTGGGTTTTGCCTAAGTCTTTCATCAGGATGAAATTCTTAATATGTGTTAATAAAAGATACATTATTTCCAATCAACAATATGTCTTCCACAGAATGTATTAGAAACATGTCTTAGCGCTCCCACTTAATTTCTTGCAAATGCAAGCATCTTCATCATCTCTAATGAACTTTTAAACTCCTTTAACAGTTTCATCACAGTGAAGATTCCAACTCCGCGATGCTCACTTTAACCATTGAAGTTTGCATATGCTTTTAGCATCCTTTGAATTAACAAAACCCTATGGACCGTGTTATGCACTTGTCCTAGGTAACAATTCTATTAGAAGAACTTGTTTTGTTTATTCAACTACCATATAACAAAATTATATGTAGTGGTTGCTACATTAATCCGTCTAGACTAAATATCACTATGACAGATCAAATCTTGTCATAGTCAACCTTTGAACATTGTTGTGAACTCTTTCCCAATATGTCGATTATAGATGCGAAACATCCATGTCTATTTCTTTTTATAGATCCAGACACAACTGTAAGGTCTTACACCTTTCTCGAGGGTCCTTCAAGTTCAAAACTTGATTTCTCGTGTATGGAACTATCACGGATTTTATGGCTTCAAGCCATTTGACGGAGTCAGGGCTCATCATAGCTTCTTTGAATGTAGTCAAATCATTATTGTCAAATAATGATTTAACTCTCAAATCTTGGTATTCGATTGTTTATCCGACCTACTTGTTTCAATAGGAACTTAGATCTCCGCGACCACAACCTTTGAGGTACGTGAGCCATGAGCATTGTTGCTAACTCCGGAACACTTTTCGGCGCTGCGCAACTTTTCACATATAGCTAAGGTTCTTTTAACCTTATCAAAGTTCTATTGTCCTCCCACTTAACTTTTCACGAAAAATTCCTTCCCAAAGAAACTTGACGTTCTAAGCGACAAACACTTTTGTCTCTGGTGTTATAGAGGAATACTTAACAGTTATTCAAAATAACATACAAAGACAGGTTCATCCGACTTTGGTTGCAAACATCTTTCTTATGCAAAGCATACCAATGTTTTAAGAAAGGACAACTTGGGTTTTATCCCAAACCATAACTTTATATGGTGTCATTTCAGCGGATTATGATGGAGCTCTTTTCAGTGGAAAACGATAATCTCTAAAGCTTTTAATCTTTAAAATACAATGGCAGTTTTATGAATTACACCTTTGATCTTACCATGTCAAACAAGGTTTAATTACATATCTCGAACGCTCCATACTCTTATGGTGTTTCGGGAAAATGCAAATCCACGGAATGATTCCTTAAATCTTAGGTATTATGCTAAACTTGTAACTCAAATATCTTCCTTTATGATCTTATCATAAACTATTTATATTCTTGTTACAATGATTTTGCACTTCATCTTGAAAATCTTTGAACTTTTCAAATATTTCACTCTTCATCCTTATTAAATAAATATTCATATATTCACTCAAATTTTTGGAGAAAGCATATGAAGTTGAAATCCATCGCTCTTGACTACACATAATGGATTTCGTACAACAATATGTACAAGTTCCAATAAGCTAGTCATTCGTTCCCTTTTGGCCTATGAACGAAGTTTTAATTATCTCTAGGAAAGTTTCACAAGCGTCATTTAATCAAAATCAAATAGACTCCAAAATTCCATCCATATGGATTTTCTTCATGTTTTCTTTCCAATATAATTTAAACGGCGATGTCACTTCCTAAGTGATCTTTCAATCAATTTGTCTTTCGACATTTTTAGCACTAGTTTTATGGATGTGATTTCTCCAACGAGATTTGTGAATCATCCATCTTTTATGGATTACGGCAATTATTTGAACAACCCTTTTGTTCTCATAATACCTGATAAAACAAATCTTGAAGGCAAGCTTTGATGTTTAACGAGCAACACAATAACCCTTTATTTGTTCTCGATGAACATCATCACATATTCTTTTGCTAATTACTTAGGCCACTGTAGTTCATGAATTCTGTTGTTTCGTATGACGATTCATACCAACAAATTCAGTATTAAATACTTAAGAACCACATTATTTAATAAGCAAAGAATATAGCCATAACATGTATATCATCTATATACTTAAACTGAACAATTCTAGTCTTTTCTTTTCTGCCATATATTTATGAGATTCTCTTTCAGTATTTCCTTTTCTGTTTGAAAGAATCTATCAACATCAATAGTGGAGTCATACATATGACACATAATCCAAAGCGTGTATAATTAAATACCAATGTCTTTGGACTTGCACTTTGAAGTAGATCACCTATCATAAAATGTTTGGTGTTCTTTCAAATTCCTTTCTTTAGTAATCTCTTGGTGTAGTAAATATTTTACCTACATCAAATATTCACCCTTATCATCGAATTATCCATGATCAAGCTACTTTTAGCTTGTAACGGTGAATCGTGAGTATAATGTTGCTCTCCCAAAACTTTTCGAGGTTTAGGACAACTAGTGTCTCCAACCTTTTGCAAATTCTCATCAAATATGAGAACATGAATTTTGCCATATTATACTCTATCATGTTGTAACCAATACTTCGTTTCAGATATCACAATATCTTCCACACATCATGGTTTCTGAAACAACTCTTTCAGATCCTAGATAACCTTGATATTAAGAGAATTCTTTGAATATCAAGAATCATGGAGACAAACATGATACTTATATACTAACACTTGGAATTGTTACTCTTGATTTAATACTAATTATTAAACTTCATGGAGTAACCGGAACTTACTGAAAGTTTGCAATAGGACTTTTAAACTTTAGATTAACACTTCAAAACAATACGATACCAGTTCGTAAAGTAACTAACCAGAATTCTATAGTTCTATCATCTCAATTATAACTAAGCGCAAGGTGGTAAATGGATGCCAATGACTACAACAACTATGCGAATTCACTTTGATTTAGTTTATGATAAATTGAGTTCTAATTAATAATTAAATTAATCTAGGTGAACTCCCACTCAAAACAATATCCCTCACATTGTTTTAGTGATCACACGAACCAAATCCACCACATCAAAACCGATCATCACGAGAGTTGATGCAACTTCAATGGCGAACAATCAACATGTTCATCATATCTACTATATGACTCATGCTTTACCTTTCGGTGATCCGTGTTCCGAGACCATGTCTGTACATGCTAGGCTCGTCAAGATCAACCTTAGCTTCCGCATAAGCAAATCTGGCTTGCTTACGTTGTATACACTCGCAGAATCTAACACACCCGATCATCACGTGGTGCTTCGAAACAACAAGTTTTAGCAACGGTGCTAACTAAGGGTGAACACTTAAGAACTTGAAATTGTGTGCTTGAGGGATCATCTTATAATGCTACCGTCGTCTACTAAGCAATACAAGATGCATAAAGGATTAACATCACATGCAATTCATAATATGTGATATGATATGGCCTTTCTTCTTTGTGCTTCCGATCTCCATCTTCAAGCACGAACATGATCTTCATCATTACCGGCATTGCATCAAGGTCTATGACGCTGCTCCATGATTGTCTTCCACCGGCTTCAACTATTACAACTACTTTGAATAGACACGGGTCTTAATAAAATTAAAGACAACCATATGGCTCCTGCCGGTTGCCGACTTACAATAAGGAATATTGCATACATCATATATAATCACAATCATGGCCATATCACATCACTGCACACCCCTGCAAAACAAAGTTAGACGCCTCTACTTTCTTTGCATATTTTACGTGGTTTTGGGGCTTTCAATAAGTGTCGTTCTAACTTATGAACAAGAACCACAACATTGATACTAGTATTGTTAATCACCCGTTGTAAATTGGATCTTAACTATGCTAGGAGAAACAAGCACCCGCAAAGCCACTTTATGCAATACAAGTTGCATGTCAAGCGTGGAGCAAGTCTCATGAACGCTGTCATGTAAGGTTAGACCGGGCCGCTTCATCCCAACATACCGCAAGATGCAAAGTACACAAGAAGCAATCGACAATAAAAGCATCAATGCCCACAATGACCATTGTGTTCTACTCGTGCAACAGATCTACATATAGACACGGCTCTGATACCACTGTAGGGGTTCGTAGCATGGAAAACAAAAAATTTCTATCGCATACAAACAAACAAGCCAAGATCTATCTACTAGATTGTAGCAATGAGTCGATGGAATAACTTACCCTCGAAGAATCCAAAGCGGTTAACGAGAGCAGATTCTCGTGGGTGATGTAGTCATACTCTTTCGGATCTCAAGATCGCGTAGACGATCCTTCCGGCGCTGCGTTCCGGCAGCGCTTCCGTAGTCGGTCACACGTTCGGTACTGAAGACCTTCCTCTCCTTGTTCCAAGAAAGCTGAGGTTGTAGCACTCTCCTCGCGATTCCGGCAGCACAACGGCGTGGTACCGGAAGTAGAGGGGAGATCTCGCAGGGCTTCGCCTTAAGCCGGAGCGAGTATGGTGGAGTATGAGAGAGGCTTTAGTGGTCTAGGGATTAGACACACCAATTAGAAGGCTCTAAACCGAAGGCTAGGGCAATTAGAAGCTCTAAACCAAAACGGCTCTAAACCGGAGGCTGTGGCTAGGGTTTAGATTTAGAGGATAGGAACTTGTGTGTCTAGGAGGAGAGCCCAGCCCCTCCTTTTATAGGTGGAGTGAGGCGCTGGGAGGGAGTCCTCCCAACTCGGCCTCAAGGAGGGCCGGTGGGAGGAGGAACCTCCCCAAGTCGGCTTCAAACTTCCTTCTCCTCTTTCCCACTTCCCAAAATAGCCGTTTGACTTTTCAAACTAGCCGTTTGACTTTTCAAACTAGGATTTGATTAAATCCTCTATTTGGTACAGAAATGACACTTAGTACATGATGCAATCATACCTTCTTGATATAACATATTCATGTACCCCTTCCTGAGTCTGGACATTCGGAACCTTCTAGAATGTTCGATGAAAACACGGAATCATTCCCCAACTCCAACGGGACTTTCCTTATATGAATCTTATTATCCGGACCATTCCGGATCTCCTCGTGATATCCGGATCCCATCCGAGACCAACAACAACATTCGGTCTCTTTCTCATAATACCATAACTACTCAAACAACGTCGAATCCTTAAGTGTGTCTCCGTGAATTATGCGGAAATGATCGAGACACTTCCGATCAATAACCAATAGAGGAAATTCATATGGCTCCACATATTTCTCGATTACTTTGTGATCGAATGAACCACTTACATCGATACCAATTTCCCTTTGTATCGATAGTTTACTTATCCGAGTTATGATCGTCGGTATCTCTGCATACCTAGTTCAACCTGTTCTTGATAAGTACTCTTTTTCGTTCCGTGATATGTGATCCCTTGTGAGCCAGGTCACATGCTTGCAAGCTAATTGGATGACATTTCACCGAGAGACCCAGTATATCTATCCGTCATATGGATGGACAAATCCACTCTTGATCCATGTGTTTCACCAATACTTTCAACACTCAATGCCACCTTTATAGCCACCTATACGGTGTGGTGTTTGATGACATCAAAGCATCCATCCGGAAAAGGTGATATCCATGATCTCATGGTCGAAGGAATTAGGTTACTATGTATCAGAAAGCATATAGCAATTGAACTATTGAAATGACTTGATCTTTATGCTACGCTTATCTATAGGAGTATGTCCATCACATCATTTTCCTAATGATATGATCCTGTTGTTAATAACATCTATATGTTCATGATCAGGAAACCATGATCATATATTAACCAACAAGCTAGTTTAACAAGAGGCTTTACTAGGGACTCTTATTTTAGTTTACAAATCACACAAGTATTAATGTTTCCGGTTAATACAATTATAGCATGGTATGTAAACATTTATCATAAGTGTGAAGATATGATAATAACCACTTTATTATTGCCTCTTGGGCATATCTCCAACAATTCTCCCTTGGAGCGCAAGTGTCCTTGTGCGGCTTCGATGGCACAACTGTTGGGATGCGGGTGTGACCATACTGGGTACTCATCGAGGTGCTTCTGGCTTTGTGGAGTCACCCTTGGAGGGGGACTTGATCTAGGGTCTCTCCTTGACACTTGGAGAGGGGGATCTTTCTAAGGCCTCATGAACGCCTTCACTGTAGGGGTCCAGCAGTAGATGGGCCAGGGCACCCTGGTTACCAATGGCCCGATAGTAGGATTCAACATCTCCATTGATGGTTGTTGGTAGGACGTCGTTGGGTTGCTGCTAGGCAGGACCGGTGCGAGCGAGGGAGGACACGCGTGTGGTCCACGACGCGTCCACTATGACACGACCATGTCCAAAATTTGTTTTACGAATGGTTCATGCCGAACATGTCGGTCCAAATGGGTTGGTGCGCTGGAGCGTGCTGTTGGAGATATGCCCTAGAGGCAATAATAAAAGCAGTTATTATTATATCTTTGTGTTTATGATAAATGTTTACATTCATGCTATAATAGTATTAACAGGAAACATTAATACTTGTGTGATTTGTAAACTAAATTAGAGTCCCTGGTAAAGCCTCTTTATAATACTAGCTTGTTGATTAATAGATTATTGTGGTTTCTCGATCATGAACATTGAGATGTTGTTACTAACAAGATCATATCATTAGGAGAATGGTATGATGGACATACTCCTATAGATAAGCGCTAGCATAAGGATCAAGTCATTTTAATAGTTCGTTTGCTATAAGCTTTTTGATACATAGTAACCTAATTCCTTCGACCATGAGATCATGCTAATCACCATCACCATAAGGATGCTTTGATGGCAGCAAACACCACACCGTAACTGGGTGGCTATAAAGGTGGCATTGAGTGTTCAGAAAGTATGGGTTGAGGCACATGGATCAAGAGTGGGATTTGTCCATCCATATGACGGATAGATATACTCTAGGACCTCTTGGTGGAATGTCATCCAATTGGCTTGCAAGCATGTGACTAGCTCACAAGGGATCACATATCACGGGAACGAGAAAAGAGTACTTATCGGTAACAAGGTTGAACTAGGTATGTAGAGATACCGACGATCAAAACCTCGGATAAGTAAACTATAGTGAGACAAAGGGAAATTGGTATCGTATGTAAGTGGTTCATTCGATCGCAAAGTAATCGTTGAAATATGTGGGAGCCATATGAATTTCCAGATTCTTCTATTGGTTATTGATCAGAGAAGTGTCTCGATCATGTCCGCATAATTCACGAACCGTAGGGAGACACACTTAAGGATTCGATGTTGTTTAGTAGATATGGAATATTAGTAGGGATACCGAATGTTATTCAGAGTCTCGGATGGGATCCGGGATATCACGAGGAGATTCGGAATGGTCCGGAGAATAAGATTCATATAAGGAAAGTCCTATTTCGGAGTTCGGGAAAGTTTCCGATGATTTCATGGGAGAGGTTCTAGAAGGGTCTAGAAGGTTCACCGGTCCGAAAATAGAATGGTCCATGAATGTGTCATGGGTATGTGGAATGATTGGATCATATCCAAGGTCACTTGGTGTTATCATATGCGAGAGAGAAATAAAGCTCTAAATTGAAAGTCAAATGGAAGTTTGAAAAGTCAAACTATAACAATAGTTTCCTAGTGGGAGAAGAAACAAGTCCTTCTCTCAATCCAACTTGGGTTTGGGTTTGGATTCAAACCCACCCCTCCCAAGGCTGTCCCCTCTCATAAATAGAGGGGGAGGGCTGCCCCAACACAACACACAAGTTCCAAGCCCTCTCCACCCGAGCCCGCCGCCGCCGACCCGCCTCGCGCCGCCGCCGGTCCGTCGCTGCCGCCCTAGCCACCGCCGACACCTCCTCCTCCTCCTGGATTTCTAAACCCTAGATTTCCGGGAAACCCTAATCCACCATAACTCGCATCCGGCTTAGGCGAAGCCCTGTGGGATCTTCCCTCTACTTCCGACACCACACCGTCGTGCTGCCGGAATCACGAGGGGAGAACTACAACCTCCGCTGCCTGCTGGAACAAGGGAGAGGAAGGTCTTCATCGAGTACCGAACGTGTGACCGACTGCAGAAGCGCTGCTAGAATGCAGCGCCGGAAGGATCGTCTACGCGATCTTGAGATCAGCAATTGTACGACTACATCACCCACGAGAATCTGCTCTCGTTAACCGCTTTGGAATCTTCGAGGGTGGGTGCTTCTATCGACTCGTTGCTACAATCTAGTCGATATATCTTGGCTTGTTTATGTGCATGCGGTAGAAATTTTTTTATTTTCCATGCTACGAACCCCTACACGTGCGTGCCACGTCCACCCGTCAGCGCGGACCGTATTGGATCAGTTGGGTCGTGCCGATGGAGATTGTCTTAGCACCCTTTTCTTGCTCACCCACAAGAACAAGTAACACGACTTCCACTTGTTTTTCTCGCGCAAGCCCAAGCCTATGTGTGCCACGAGTCTGTCATGGATAGATGCAGAGCATGGCACGGGGTTGATATTGACCTTTCTTAATACTCCCTCCTCAAATTAGGATGTTCATTACATTTGGTCAAAGTCAAAGTTCATAAACTCGGATCGAATACATATGAAATAATATTAACATCCACAACAAAAACTCCCCACGGAATTATATTTGGTGCTGATCCAAGGCCGAACTTTCCCCATGTGAGTAGTTAATGTACTCTCTTCTCTTTAGTGGGATTTGCGCGTTTACGTCAGTTATCCCTTGACCCAACTGCCCGGGATCTTCAAATTTTTGTTGACTGCTTGTTAGAGCATCTCTAGCAGACACCGTAAAAGAACGAACCAAAAAACGTGTTTTTCGGTCGCGTTTCGCGGGTTTTTTCAGGTCGCAAACAGAGGAGCGAAACAGAAACAGAAACCTGAACCAAAAAAAGAATATTTCCTTTTCCCAGTTGTGTGCATACGAGGTGGTCTGTTCCGCCACAACAAGGATCGAACCCGTAAATTGAACTATTTTCTATCAATTTCACCATATATCTCGCGTTTTCAAACAGAAATATGATACCAACGTAAAGTAAAAGACCGAAATTATTAATTGTACATTACAACAATTATCCAATTACAACAATTGTCTAAACAAATTTAATAAACAGTAATCCAATTACAACAAATGACCAAATCAAATAAATAGTTCTGAATGCAAATAATTTTTCACACACATGAATGATAAAATATGGCAGCCTAGTTCCTCCCAAATAGTTGCCAGTGGTTCTCAATGAGGTCATGCTGCAGCTGGTCGTGGGTGGTCATGTTTTCAATCTCTCGGTAGGTTTGAAGGAAGGCTTGAATGACATTTGGGTTTCTAGCTAGCTTCACACGGCTGCCAACATCCTTAACAATCATGTTGTGAAGAATGACACAACATGTCAGAGAGTTTTCTTGTCCCAAAAACAAGCTGGACCTCACACAATGCAAATTGAGATTGCAAAACACCAAAGGCTCTCTCGATGTCCTTTCGGGCACTCTCTTGAGGCTTTGCAAATTCAATCGCTTTCCTAGTTTGAGGATTCAATATGGTCTTAACAAATGTATCCCAACAAGGATAAATATCGTCAGCTAGATAATACCCCTTGTCATAATTAGAACCATTGACAGTGTTGTTGCAAGCGGGTGCATCACCACTAGCTAGCTTTGCAAATAGAGAAGATCTATGCAGAACATTGATATCATTGATTAAGGGTTCGCAGCATAGAAAACAAAAATTTTCCTACGATGGTAACTAAGTACCAAGATCTATCTACTAGATACAAACAACGGGTGGATATACATCCATAGAATACATACCCTCGAAGACCGAATAGTGCTAACGAGGTTGTACTCATGGATGATGTAGTCGAACACTTGCCGATCTCAAGATCGAGAAGAAGTCCATCCGGTCCAGCAGGTCCAGCACCATCCAGTCCAGCACCGCAAAGCAGTGGTGTATCCGTGATTGCGCACACGTCTGGGTACCCCGACAACCTCCATGCCCTCGCTCCAGCGAAGAAGCGGAAGCGACAAATCCTTTTAGAAAAATCCACCGAGAACATGTATCTCGTTGATCCGAGACCATGGGTAAATTCTAAAAGGGGAGAGAGATCCTTCGTGAGGAGGTGTGAGTGAGAAGTGAGAGGAGGGGGTCCTTTTATAGGGAAGGGGGCAGCCCAAGGGGGCATGGCCGCTGGCCATGGAGGGTGCCCCCACCTCTCCCTCATTCATGTGGTGGATGCTCCACTCACATAAAAACACCTCCACTCACAATTCCACTCACATGCATTAATTTTCCACCAAAATTAATGCAAACTCTCATTTAATAAAAATCTTTTTATTTATTTTATTCAGAATTTTGCTAATTACTTTAATTAACAAACATTCACATAAAAACCCTTGCTAGTATTCAATTTCATATGCAAAACCAGTTTTGGCAATTTCAACCGAAACGATTCTAGTGTCTAGTGAAATAAATTCCTGCGCTTCACGTCCAAATCCCGCTCAAAGATAAGGTCTCCTCCATTCCCCAACTGATAAAACTTGCTATACTTCACGTCCATCTATAATAATATAGGATAAGTAAGTTAGTAGAGTGATTAAGTGTGTCAAATTTTATGTATTTTGCAAAAAAAATTGAGGAACATGAATTTTTTATGAAAGAATCAAGGTGATAAGAATGGGAATAAGTTTTTGTAAATATTTGCTTCCTTTGGTTTTGAAACTAAGTTTTTGATTCAAATGTCCAGTCTAACTAGGGTGTCCTCTGGTCAGGATGGCTCTGATACCAACTTGTCAACACCAGGATTTTTAATCCTAGATGCCTGTTATGCCATACATCGCAATCCCAGGATTACCATTTTTGCGAGACATAACAGAATTGGATACCACAGTACATCATCTGTTACAAACCATACATAAGGTCTTACACAAATAAGGATCTCATGATCCAGTTCTTAAAACAATTCAAGCAGCGGAAATACGTAGTAATAAAGGTAGCGTAGGCGAAGCTCCATCTTCAGGCTCACAGGCAATGCTGACGATGGGAGATGATCCTAGTTGTCGTAACCTTCCTGGGGTCCATCATCCTGGTACTCCTCTTCATAGTCTGGCCACGGGAATAGCCAGGGACAAAGCCATGAGTACTCTTTAAGTACTCGCAAACTAATACCAACAAGTGAAGGGGGTTTTTGTAGTAGGACACTAAGCTCTAGTGTTATTTTGCAAAAAGCCAGATTTACCTCTACTAAGTTCAGAAGCAAGAGAAAACCAGTCCAATTTTATAACACCTAAGTGGGAACTTGTATCACATGTCACAACTCTCTTGTGGTCAAGTCAAAATCTCAATTCATTTCACAAGTCATTTTGAAATCATTTGACGGGGGAACAGTATGGCCACTCCAGCTGTCCATAACCGTGGACGCGGCTAGTCGAATAGTTTGACACTCTGCAGAGATTGTACACTTTCACCACAACATTCGATACATCCGTCAGGAACAAATCCTGAAGTCACCATACTCAGTATGCGGATAATCGATCCTAACCTTTCAATTACACGCCCTAGTATAAGCACCTCTCGTGTGAGTTTGGCCTCCCAACCATGACCAACTGTCATCTTGGGTACTGCACAGGTGTACAATCTTCACAAGGTAGCCTCAGCTCAGACCATGGCCATGAGGGAAACAATACTAAGGTATATAAGTTTCCAGTCAATCCCTACCCAATCTTCGGGTATTGTGGTTGTACGGGAAAATTGGAATGGTATCGTATCCAGACAACCACCAGTTTTAAAAAGGGCTAAGGCTCATGCCTCAACATTTTCATCACCAAAATCATCTGGTGTTCGGAAACACATGTCAAAACATCTCAGTAGAATGATCAATCATTCTAAGGTTTTTATAACCATTTTCACCAAGTATTCCCATCTAAAGTTGATCAAGTTTTATGCTTAGCACTAGCATCTACAAATGGGGGTGAGTACTAATGAGGGGTGGTAAACTAGTGGAGTTTCAACTCAGTACCACCTCATGCCTTAGGATGACATCAAGGTTTTCTAGCTTAGGCCAAATTTTATGCTCTTTATGCATCCTTCAGTTAACTCCCTAGAATCTACAAGTTACTTCAGTAAACTCTAAGTAAAAGCTTTGATAAAGAAATAAAGTAGAAAGCTTGCAAGTAAAACTAGGATTGGTTTATCAAGTGGGTATGATCACATATGCTTAAGGCATATGGTTGGCATAGTAACAAGCAAGTATCTGCTTGCATCAGTCTCAGTATAAGATTGCTAATTTAATAGCTTGCAAGTATGGGCTTGCACATTCAACTAGTATTATTAGGCTTGCCTTGTGCAGAGCAGTGGTTGAAGTTCTCCTCGGCTTATTCTTCGTAGTATCCTGCTTCCTCCTCGTATCCTTGGTTGGTACTAGCGTCTATAAATAAATACGAGGTACACAATCACCAAACAATACTTAACTACTTGCAATCATCACACAAAGGGGTTCTATAGATGATCTAGCATCATCACTACATTACAAGCACTTGACTTAAAGATTTTATTTTTTTAGAAAAGTAATTTCTACTCATTGAAAAACTACTTAAGATTTAATATTCTCCAAACCAAACATGGGATCATGTTGACACATGTCATCACCACATATTTTAGTCCATGGGAATGTGATTTAAAGTGGTGTCACAATTTAATAAGGTTTAACCTTTTTATTTTAAATAAAAAAAGTGACTAGAAATGTCTATGTGGCATTCTTTTATTACTTGAACATTATTTCTGTAAGTAAACCCATATATTTTTATATATTCTGAAAGGTATGGTTAAATGTGATTTTTGAGAGTCTGGAACGTGCGATGCTCTGCGCGGCAGAGGCGGCGTCTTCGATGGCGAACGGTGGCTGTGAGGCATGGGGCGGCGAACGGGGATGTCTGGCGGTCTCCTGGGATGGTAGTGATCATGTATGCACGCGGCGAGGACGGCGCACAGTCTGTGGGCGTGTGTCGAGGGTGGCGCTCTGGCGCATGCTCGGCATGGTTGACAGTGGCACGGGCGTGGCGTTCCTGGAGGTTTTGGTCGCTGTCTGCGAGGCAGGGTTGGTCGAGAGGGGGCGATGAGGCATGGGCTACCTCCCGGACAAGGTTGGCACGGCTAGTTCTTCTCCTAGCTTGCTGTCCACACTGGGGTGACATGGCTGGCTTCGGCTGTTCACCATTGATGACATTGCCAATCTTATAGTGGGGCTAGAGCTTAGTTAAGTTTGCTAGATGATCTACTGAGGTTGTTGTGAGCTAGAGAGGGAACAAGTTAGGCAAGAATCACTGCTCACTATAGTGTTTAGGTTTTGATTGATTTGCATCAGCAAGGTGTTTGATGAAATGGCCGCATGAATTCAAGTTTTGAATTTTGAAAATATTTTTGGTGGGTGTGCTAGGCAGGTGCTGGTGAGTCTGTGGATGCTTGGGTTTTGAAAGTTGAGCTTGTTTGAGTGGTTTTTAGAAAAAGTGGTATCTTCCCATATGATATAGATTCAATTTTGAATTGTCCTTTAAACTATGCATTCAAATGTTTTTGGATGATCACAAGGTGGGTCTTTGTACTTTGTTATGAGTACTATCAAGGGGTGCAAAGATCCAAACAAGTTTCTCTTAGGTTTTGAAAGTTAGGGACAGCCAAAGTAGGCATGGGAGTTAAATTGGCCAAAATGACCATTCCCTTTTTTTGTTTGTTTTGATTTATTTGTTTTTGGGAAAAGTGTGGGCATTGTTTAGATGATGTTTATTTCACCTAAGAATCCATTTACAAGCAAAGAAACACACAAACAAGGCAATTCAAAAGAATCCAAATTAGAATGCATACACACATGCATGCCTTCATATTTTTTTATTTAGAAAAGTTTTTGTTAATCCTAAATTTTGATGATTATAGTTTGATGATCCAAGTTTAGTATTTTTGGGATGTTACACACCGCCACCAGAAACCAAGATTCGGATCCAGAAACTCCGTTCTAGCATCCTGCCGGGACGGGGAATTTGGAGAGGATCATCGCCATCGTCATCACCAACGCATCTCCATCAACCACCGATGTTTCCCTCATCCATGAGTGAGTAATCCCCCGCTGTAGGCTTGGGGATGGTAGGGATTGGATGAGTTCTATCATGTAATAGAATAATATCTGTTAGGGCACAGTGCCTAGTATGTCTATTAGTTCTATTTGACTTTATTGCAAATTGTTGTGCTTAATTCTTGTCACTAGGGCCCGAGTGCCATGATCTCAAATATGAACTTATTTTGAATCATTATGATAGTATTGTTTGTGATCTTATCTGCAAGTTGTGTACACATATTGTCCGGATCCAAAGGCCCCAAAGTGAAATTGCCTGAGTCATGGACAAGGTTCTATGCCTTGATTCATACACATCCTGGATGTCCATTACCTAAGAATGAGCTTCTTGATATTTATTATAATGGACTAATTGATGATTCTAGGACCTACCTAGATAGCTTTGCTGATTGTGTTTTCAGGAAAAGGACTCCTACAGATGCTGAAGAATTAATGGCTAAAATAAGCAAGAATTATGATGACTGGACTTCAACTGAGATAAATGCTCCTGAGCCTATTACTCCTGAACCAGTTGTTTCTGAATCAATTCCAGCACCAACAACAAAGAAGAGGGGAGTTATTGCATTAAATGATGAAGTGATGAAGGAAGCTAAGAAGTGTCTAAAGGAGAAAGGTATTAGAGCTAAAGATGTGAAGAATCTACCTCCTATAGAAGAATTATGTAAGCCAATTCCCCACTCATATACTATTGAGGTACACTCTCTCCAACACTTTGATGAAGGTGATATTCCTTATGGTAAGCCTCCTGATCAATGTTTAGAGGAATTTGACACATTTATTGTTAAGCAAGGGTATTTTAATAAACAAGTTCAGAATCATTTATTGGAAAACTCTAGAGCTATCCATGAGTTGAAAGATATTGTGGAAAGAACGTCTAATGATATTAAAATGCTTTGTAAACACTTTCAAATGGTTCAAACTCAACTTGATCAACTTGCTAAGGTACAAAAGGATATGCTAGTTAATGCTTCAGGAGATAAACATGCTTATGGAATTAGAACTAGGAGTGGTATAGCTACTCAAGATCCTTTATATCCTGAAGGACACCCTAAAAGAATAGAGCAGGATTCCTAACAAGGTGATGATATTGGTAGTCCTCGTAAGAGGAAAAAAGAAACATAAGAGAGTTGAGGAACCACTTGAACCTGTTGTAGATCCTAATAGTATATCTATCTCTGATGCTGAAACTGAGAGTGGTAATGATAAAAATGAGTCTCCTGATAAGGAGGAAGGTGAGGAAGAACCTGGGAAATACACTAAGAACACTAGGTACACAAAGGAAGATTTTATTGCTAATAAACATGGTAAAGAGAGAGAACCTTGGGTGCAGAAACCTATGCCTTTTCCAGGTAAGAAACACAAGTCAAAGGAGGAGGAACACTACAAAAGTTTTGTGAGTGGATGAAACCTTTATTCTTGCAAATTCCTTTGATTGATGCTATTAAGTTGCCTCCTTATTCAAATTATATGAAGGATATTGTCTTTAATAAAAGGAAGATTCCTAATGAAGAGATTTCTACTTTGCTTGCTAATTACTCCTTCAATGGTAAGGTTCCAAAGAAACTTGGTGATCTAGGTATACCAACTATTCCTTGCTCCATTAATAATAATTATGTTAGAACTGCTTTATGTGATTTGGGAGCTGGAGGTAGTGGTATGCGTTTTTCTCTCTACAAGAGACTCCAGCTAGAAAAGTTGATACCAACTGATATATCTTTGCAAATGGCTGATAAGTCAACTACTATTCCTATTGGTATATGTGAGGATGTTCCTGTTCAAGTTGCTCATAATTGCATGGTTTTAACTAATTTTGTTGTGCTTGAAATGCCTGAAGATGATAATATGTCTATTATTCTTGGGAGATATTTTCTTAATATTGCAGGTGTTGTCATCAATTGCAATCAAGGAAAAGTAACATTGAATATTAATGACAAAGAGCACACTGTCTATTTTCCCAAGAAGGTTGTTAAGAGCTATTGCCTGAATTCCATTGAAAATATTGAGAGCATCAAGGTTGGAGAAATATATTGTCCCATTCCACAAGAAAATTTTGAAACTATTGTGATTGGGACCATTGCTATCAAGTATGAGGTAACATAATCACCTTGTGGAATGCAAAGTTTTGCTTCATATAAGATTGTTTTGGTAACAAGACTTGATCTACCTTGTTAACAAAAGGATTTTAGTGAACAAAATAATGTTTCCACTGTGGTTATACTTGCTTTCTTTTACTTTTCTCCTTCCTAGTATTTGCTTTAGTTTTAATTTTGCTAGTTGTTTGCTTGTTCAAGTTTCTTAGAGCTCCTGTAGTTTGGCTTTTGGTTTGCTTTTGCTTCTTCTGAAAAAATTGTTTCTGCGAGAAAATCAATTTTCATACCCTGAAAATTGGCCAAAAATAAAGTTTCACGAAAATCCCAGAAAATTCAAAATAAAAAAATTTCCTCGAAAAAAGGGACAAAGAGGCACCTGAAGTGACCCAGGGGGCCACCCCAGGACACCACACATATCGTAGGCGTGGCCTACCAGGTGGCGGCGCCTGGGGGGTCTATCCCACCTGGGCCCCTCCAGGCTACCTCCTCAAAGCCATCTTCTTTCTCTCTCCCGAAAAACACTGGAAAACTTGCTCAAGCTCGAGTTCTTGCTGTTCTTGCTCACTATTTTCGATCTCCTTGTTCAGCCCATCTCAAGTGCTGATTTTTGGAGGGATTGTTCCTTGGTATGTGCCTCCTCCACTTGTCCAATTAGATTTGTGATTGGTAGATTGTGTCTTGAGTATTTTGCTACTATAGGTGTCAGGTTGTTTGAGCTTGCATGCTTGTTCTATGCTTAGAAACTTTGTTTTGATGTATGTGTAGTCCTCTAGCAAGTTCCTATAGTAGTTTCTTATCATTTATCAACTTAGAAATCACTTGGTTTGATGGTTGTCTAAAAATTTCAGCAAGGAAGTGAGTGCTTATCCACTGAATCAATATGACTTGATGGTGTATGAGCCAATGAAGGTTCATCGTGAGGAGGCAGTTTTTCCTTCCATATATCCATGCCATGAATTTATGAGAACTACGGGGATCCTCCAAGATTTCCAAACTATGGTTGCAAATGCAGGGTTGGAACACTTTGTTGAAGGTAAACCATTCCAATATGTTAAGCTAACCATGGCTTTTGTGTAGGACTTCCGGTTCACTTGGTCTACTTCTAATCCCATGGTCCATTACAAAATATATAATATACCTATCGACCTGCCTTTTGCTGATTTCAGTGCAGCAATTAGAGTACCTCAATGGGGATCTTGTGAGAATATCAAGGAGAGGCCCAAGTCACTTATGGATTTATATGCTGATATTTTCCAAGGTTTCGACTTCTCAAAGGAAAGTGGTAAAATTCGGAACATTCAACTCCCAGCTATTAGATACTTTGCCTATTTCATTACCAAGTGTGTTCTTGCTAGAATGATTCCTAGAAAGTTGTCTTCTTTTGATCTAGCTTTTATCGCAGCTGCTTTGAATAGGAATAGATCTTATATCTTGGGTGCTCTGATAGCTCACCGTATCACCACCAACCGTGAGAATGGTGGAATTTGTGGAGGTCTCATTGCTTCTAGGTTGCTAGCTTTCCATGGTTTAGAGCCTCACTATTCAGATTTTCAATTCCCCATAGAGAGGCTTGATATTGAATCCATGATTCAGCATGGTTTTGTTTCCTTGGGGGCTATTGTGAGAAGTTTACCGTATGAATTATCTTTTGCCCAGAAAGGTCGGAGAAAGGGTAGGACTGAGAAAATAGTTTATTTGCCTGCACCTACTTTGTTTAATTTTGATAACAGGCAAGGATGGTCGCTTACGGAGGAGGAGGTTGACACATTTGTGGGGGAACTCTCCCAGCAAGAGGAGAATGTTGAAGAGGATGCCGAAGACTATTCGGTTCAACCCTCCAAGTTGGGAGAGTCTTCATACTAGCAGCCCTCATTTGATTGCGGCGCGTCTTCTTCTTCATCGCAGGCGTCTGACTATGATCATTCCTATGATGACCCACCAGCATGGGTTTACTACCCGCGCTATTGAGCCCCACTTAGGCCAAAAGCCTAAGCTTGGGGGGAGGTATACCGACATCACACTCATCTATATATCATGTTCGGTCGGTTCTTTGTACATCCATTGTTTTTGTTTTCTTTTTGGTTTTTGTTGCTTCTTTCTAAAAACCCAAAAATACCAAAAATATTTTGGTTGTTTCTTTTGGTTTGTTTCTTTGTTTCTTTGCTTTGGTTTGCCTTAAAAGAAAAATCCAAAAAGATTTTGCTTTGTTTGGTTTTTTTCTTTGTTTGCTTGTTTCTAAAAAAATTCAAAAACACCAAAAATATTTGTTCTTCTTCTTTGGTTTTGTGAGTTCTTTGCAGGGTTCAGCCGTCCATAGTGGATTTTGGTTTCATGTTAATTATTCAAGTCACACAAGTGAAGGGCAATAATGAAGATTAAGACAACTTGAGGTGTGGTAAGAGGCTGGTAACGAACTCTATTTGTTTCACTTTTGTACATATACTCTTTGTTGTGAGCATGCTTAGCCTGTTTGTGTAATGTGTATGTCATTATGGATGCTTAGTAGTTCTTTCTTGTCTATGATTAGCTCCAGCTTGCTAATAGTTTGTAGCATGTCATATGAATGTCTGCTTGCATTGTTTTATTCATACTTTGGTATGATATTGTGGTATCCTCATCTGAATGTTCATGTGAATCGACTTGGCACATGCTCACGCATGCATATGAATAATCAATACTCAGTAAGACTCGATGATTTATTTTGCCTCAGAGTTCTTGTATTACTTTCATGCCATAATTAGTCATGTTTTGTTGCAAGCATGATTATGACAGTTATTGATCTCTCGTTTGTCGCTCCCTCTGTATTGCTAGCTTTCACTTACACTGAGTATGTGCTCTACCTGTGCTTCCAAATCCCCAAAACCAATATTGCCAGCTGTGTCCACCATACCTACCTATTAGCATCATTTGCTACTTCAGAGCATATTTTCTAAATGTCGTGTTTTCTTCCAAAATAAAATGTTTGCCTGTTTTGAGAAATTTAGTTAGTAAAGCTCTCATGAACTTGATGGCACACTTTATTCCTTGCGCTTAATAATTCTGAACCATTGTGACTTGTCCATGAAAGTTATATGCTTGCAAATTATATATTGGGAGTCAACAGAACCATGCTGTCATGGGGAATGCTTTCAACACTTGTTGGATATCCTATCCAGTTGATACCTTGCTCTTTTGTTTGCGGATGTCGACGATGTGAAATAAAAGGGGAGGTTGTGAGTTCATGGAGTCTATACATTGTGTTAGAGAAACGCCTGGACCGCTAGCCTAAGCCATGCCTAATCATGGTGGAAACTTGCAGCATCACCATAATGAGCATCTATGAAGCATCCTCAATAAAAAGCTATGCATATGATAAATAAAAATATTGCTGAGATGCTCATTGTGTGCTTGCCTTGTCATTTTGGTTATGGGAAAACTCATGTACCATGTGCAAGGGGTACCCCGTTGGCAGTTCTCGATGATATGCATGTATTTACAATGACAAGAACTTTCAGGTGACCAAAGTTGAGTAGCATGCGGAGCGTCCCTCGTACTCAAGGGACTTGGGATTTCCAGTTTATGGTTTGTCAAGCATATGATTCAGAGTGGACCTCACTTTCACCTTAACCCCATGAAGGTGCCTATGATAGGGGCAATGAGAGCTCAAAGCTAATGAGTACCTTCCTTTCAGCATTTGGAAGCCTTTCAAACCTTTCAAAACCATTTTCACAACTTTGTTGAGTCACCACTTATTCTATGAGCACCTTCTTGAGAGCATAGTTATCATTCTTGTGTTTGTTCCAAAACTTGGTTAATTATGTCATGACTTTGATGCTTGTATCTTTGATATCTTTACTTCTAGTCTTCACTTGAAATTCAGAGGTGCCTTGGCATTTATATTGCGCTCTTCAAAAAAGGAAAGCGAGATACCACTCTATCATACCTTATTATGAGCATTGCAATGTTGCTTATGTTTATGTTTCATGCTACTTATTATTATTGAGTTGGTTTCTCTTAATAGATTCAATGACTATTGAGTAGACTTAGTTGCATACTCTTTATTATGAATTGTCTAAGCATCTACTCATCTGCTGAGAATATTTACATCATATGAAGCAAAGTGTTCATGGAAGTTCTTTTCTCGCACTCAGTTTTCAACTGAATTGCTTGAGGACAAGCAGTAAGCTAAGCTTGGGGGGAGTTGATACGTACAAAACGTATCTACTTTCTCAAACACTTGGCTATTGTTTCTCCTCTAAACTTGGTGATTTGGATACAACTAACACGGACTAACGATGTTTTCAGCAGAATTACCTTGGTGTGTTGTTTTTGTGCAGAAAATGAAGTATCAGGAAAAATCCCGGAAAATATGCCAAAAATTATATTTCACCAGAATATCCACGGAGCCAGAAGACGAGACGGAGAGGAGGCCTGGGGGGCCCACATCCACCCTAGGCGCGGGCCCACCACTGGCCGCGCCTAGAGGGGGTGCAGCCACCCCAGGCACCCCCTCGGCCTCCCTCTGTGCCTATAAGTTGCCTTTTAAACCTAAAAACGAGGGGGTTCAATAGTTTTACAGAAAGAGTTCCGCTCCGCCGCCGCCACCAGAAACCAAGATTCGGATCCAGAAACTCTGTTCTGGCACCCTACCGGGACGGGGAATTTGGAGAGGATCATCGCCATCGTCATCACCAACGCATCTCCATCAACCACCAATGTTTCCCTCATCCATGAGTGAGTAATCCCCCATTGTAGGCTTGGGGATGGTAGGGATTGGATAAGTTCTATCATGTAATCGAATAAGATCAGTTAGGGCATAGTGCCTAGTATCTTTATTAGTGCTATTTGACTCTGTTGCAACTTGTTGTGCTTAATGCTTGTCACTAGGGCCCGAGTGCCATGATCTCAGATCTGAACTTATTATTGAATCATTATGATAGTATTGTTTGTGATCTTATCTGCAAGTTGTGTACACATATCATTGTTCGGATCCAAAGGCCCCAAAGTAACAATAATTGGAACAACTGGAGGGGATGGCTATGGTGTGAGGATCACGTGTGTTCACGGAGTGTTAATACTTTGCTCCGGTGCTCTATTAAAAGGAGCACCTTAATTTCTAGTAGTTCCCTAGAGGCCCCGCTGCCACGGGCTGGCTGCACAGAAGATGTTGTGCAAGTTCTCATTGCAAGAACGTATGACTATATTTGGAGCACATGCCTAGAATTGTTTAGTATTTGGATGCTTGTTATTATTTATCTACAATGCCCTAGATCTTGAAGTTACATGTTTAGACTCGTCCATGCAACGCCCGTCCATCCATTCCTATGCCTATCGCACTCGAATCCCACTGTTACCGTTACTGTTAATATTGCTACTGTTTCACTGTTGTTGTTGCTTTACTGTTGCTACTGATAAACTTCTATGAGCAAGAACTATTTCTAGGTGCAGCTGAACTGACAACTCAGTTGTTAGGGCTTGCAAGTATTCTTTGGCTCCCCTTGTTTTAAATCAATAAATTGGGTAATACTACCCGTGAAGACTGTTGTGATCCCCTATACTTGTGGGTCATCATCAAACAACAATGATTTACTCTCAAATTTTTGCATTTGATTTTTTATCCGATCTACTTGGTTCAATAGGAACTTAGACCTCCGTGACCACAACCTTTGAGGCACGTGAGCCATGAGCATTGTGGCTGCCTCCGGAACGTTTTCCGGTGCTGCGCAACTCAGCACATATAACTAAGGTTCGTTGACCTTATCAAATTTCTATTGTCCTCACACTTAACTTTTGCGAAAAATTCCTCTTTCAAGAAACTTCACATTTCAAGCGACAAACCATTTTGTCCTCGGTGTTATGGAGGAATACCCAATGGTTATTCGAAACAACCTACAAAGACATGCTCATCCGACTTTGGTTGTAAACATCTTACATATGCTTATCATACCAAAATTTAAGAAAGGACAACTTGGGTTTGACCTCAAACCATAACTTACATGGTGTCATTTCAACGGACCAAGATGGAGCTCTTTTCAGTGTAAAAGCGGTAGTCTCTAAAGCTTTTAATCTTTTAAAACATAATGCACTTTTATAAATAATACCTTTGATCCAACCATGTCAAACAAGGTTTCATTACAAATCTCAAACACTCCATATTCCTATGGTGTTTCGGGAGATTAAAATCTAGGTGTTTTGCTAAACTTGCAACTCAAATAAATATCTTTATGATAAAATCATAAATTATTTATTTTCTTGTTACACTTGCAACTCAAATAAATCCCTTTATGATAAAATCATAAATCATTTATTTTCTTGTTACATTGATTTTCCACTTCATCTTGAAAGTCTTTGAACGTTTTCAAATATTTCATACTTCTTTCTCATTAAGTGAATATTCACTCAAATTTCCGAAGAAAGCATATGAAGTTGACATCCATCGCTCACGACTACACATAATGGACTACATACATCGATATGTATAAATTCCAATATTTTAGTCATTCATTCTTCTTTGGCCTTTGAACAAAGTTTTAATTAGCCCGAGGAAAGTATCACAAGCGTCACTTGATCAAATCAAAGACTCAGAAAATCCATGAATATGGATATTCTTCACGTTTTCTTTCCAATATAATTTAAACAGCGATGTCACTTCGTAAGTGATCTTTCAATCATTTGTCTTGCGACATTTTAGCATTAGTTTTTATGGATGTGATTTCTCCAACCAGATTTTCAAATCATCCATCTTATATGGAATACGGTAATTATTTGAACAATATTTGTTCTCATAATACCTAATTTAAATAATGATTATTAAAACAAATCTTGAAGGCAAGCTTTGATATCAACGAGAAATACAAACAACCGCTTGTTTGTTTTCGATGAATATCATCACATATTCTCTTGCTAGTTACTTAGGCCATTGTGGTTCATGAATTGCGCCGTTCTGTATGAAATTTCATACCAACCAATTCGGTATCCAATACCCAAGAACCACATTGTTTAACAAGCAAAGAATACAACCATAACATGTATATCATCTATATACCTAAAATGGATATTTCCATTCTTTTCTTTTTTGCCAAATATATTTTATAGATTCTCTTTTAGCATTTCCTTTTCCTTTTAAAAGAATCTATCAACATCAAAAGTGGTGCCATATACATGACACATAGTCTAAAGCATGTATATTCAAATACTAATACCTTTGGACTTGCACTTTGAAGTAGATCACCATCATCAAATGATCGGCATTCTTTCAAAATCCATTCTTTAGTAATCTTTTAGTGTAGTAAACACTTTACATACATCTTTTATTCATCCTTATCATGAAAACTTTCATGATCAAGCTAATGTATCTTATAAAGGCGAATTGTGAGTATAACATTACTTTCCAAAACCCTTTTGGATGATTAGGATGTCTAGTATCTCCAACCTTTGCAAATTCTCATCCAATATGAGAACATATATTATACTCTATCATATTGCAACCAAAACATTGTTTCAGATATCGTTATATCTGCCACACATGATGGTTTCTGAAACAATTCTTTCAGCTCCTAGATAAACTTGATATTTAAAATAGTAATCATGGAGGCAAACATGATACTTAAGATACTAACACTAGAATTGTTACTCTCGATTTAATACCAATTATTAAATTTTATGAAGTAAATAGAGTTTGCTGAAAGTTTGCAATAGGACTTTAAACTTTAGATTGACACTCAACACAATACGATACTAGTTCGTAAAGTAAATATCCAGAATTCTATAGTTCTATTATCTCAATTACAACTAAGCATAAGGTGGTGAACGAATGCCAATGATTACAACAAATTATGAAAATTCACATTGATTTAATTTATGATAAATTGAATTCTACTAATCCAAATTAGAAATGAACTCCCACTCAAAAACGATATCCCTCGTGTCTTTTTAGTGATTAAATGAACCAAATCCACTACACCAAGTCCGATCATCACGTGAGTCGGTGTAGCTCCAAAGGCGAGCATCCATATGGTCATCATATCAAAACATATGACTCATGCTTAACCTTTTGGTCCGTGTTCCGAGGCCATGTCTGTACATGTTAGGCTCGCCAAGTAAGAACCTTAGTATTAGCGTGTGTAAAACTGTCTTACATCCGAGATATGCTCGTGGATTTAAGTACACCTGATCATCACGTGATGTATTGAAGCGACGAAACATTGTCGGTGCATACTTAAGGAAGAACACATTTTTATCTTGATATCTAAATGAGGGATCATCTTATTATGCTAATAAAATGCCAAACTAGCAATATAAGATGCAACAAAACATCTTATGTTAATAAGTGAAATGATATGGTTCTTGCACTTGATCTCCATGATGTGCACTGTGGTATGATCCTCATCATTCATTTATGTGTAAGGCCAAGGTCTATGGAACTTACATGTTATATGTGTTGTAAGAGTATTGACTTATACTTTAACTTACAACATCACCATATCATGACACTATCCCAGCAACAATCTAAACTAGACGCCTCTAATTTATCCATTGCAAGTTTTTACGTGGCTTAGGGCTTTCGAAGATAGAACCGTTCTTACCTACGAACATGAACCACAACGAGGATAACCAAATTGTTGAAAACTCGTTGTAAATTAGATATTGCCTATAGTAGGAGAGAAAGACACCCGCTATCCACTTATGCAAAACTAGTTGCATGTCAAGCGTGGAACAGGTCTCATGTGCGAGGACATGTAAAGTTTGTCCGGGCCGCTTCATCCCACTATGCCACCAATATCCAATGTACAACTAAGAAGCAATACCATGATCATCATCGCCCACATATACATATGTGTACTACCCGTTCAAAGCATCTACGCATAGATCCGACTCTGATACCACTGAAGGGTTCGCAGCATAGAAAACAAAAAAATTCCTACGATGGGAACTAAGTACTAAGATCTATCTACTAGATGCATGCAACGGGTGGATATACATCCATAGAATATATACCCACGAAGACCGAATAGCGTTAACGAGGTTGTACTCGTGGATGATGTAGTCGAACGCTTACCTATCTCAAGATCAAGAAGAAGTCCAGCAGGTCCAGCACCATCCAGTCCAGCACCGCAAAGCAGTGGTGTATCCGTGATTACGCACACACACGTCCGGGTACCCCGAAAACCTCCGCGCCCTCGCTCTAGCGAATCGGCGGAAGCAACAAATCCTTCCAGAAAAAGCCAACGAGAACATGTATCTCGCTGATCTGAGACCATGGGGAAATTCTAAAGGGGGAGAGAGATGCTTCGCGAGGATGTGTGAGTGAGAAGTGAGAGGAGGGGGTCCTTTTATAGGGGACGGAGGCAGCCCAAGGGGGCATGACCGCCGGCCATGAAGGGTGCCCCCACCTATCCCTCATTCATGTGGTGGGCGCTCCACTCACATAAAAACACCTCCACTCACAATTCCACTCACCTGCATTAATTTGTCACCAAAATTAATGAAAACTCTCATTTAATAAAACTCTTTTTATTTATTTTATTCAGAATTTTGTTAATTACTTTAATTAAGAAACATTCACATAAAACCCCTTGCTAGTATTTAATTTCACATGTAGAACCAGTTTCAACAATTTCAACCGAAATGATTCCGGTGTCTAGTGAAATAAATTTTTGCACTTTCTTTTTATTTCTTTGGCATATAATTTGCTCGGAATGGTGTTGGTATCCCTTAAGTGTGTCACCCTACGGTTCGCGAATAATGTAGACATGATCGAGACCCCTCTCCGATCAATAATCAGCAGCGGGACCTGGAGATCCGTACTGACTCCCACACATTCAACGATGACTTCTGTGATCGTGTGAACCTTATATGCATGTAACTCAATACCTTTGTCTCGCGATATATTACATGTCCAAGATTCGATCATCGGTATATCCATACCTAGTTTGATCTCGTTACCGACATGTACTCTTTTCTTGTTCCCGTGATATAACATTCTAGTGATCAAATCACTTGCTTGCAAGCTAACTAATGTGATATCACCGAGAGGGCCCAGAGTATATCTATCCATCATCAAGATGGACAAATTTCAATCTTGATCCATGAGCCTCAACATAACACCTTCGTAGAACTGAACCCATCCTTATAGTCACCCTGTTACAGTGTGACATTTGATGTTATCAAGATACTCTTCTGGTGTTAGTGATTGACATGATCTCATGGCCTAAGGACTAAGATTACTTCGTATGATGATATAGTAATATAAACACAATTACCTTGATCATAATGCTATACTTTGGATGAATGTTCATCACATCATTCCAACAATGTTGTGACCTTGTTATTAACAACATCTAATGTTCATGATCAGGAAACCTTTGATCATCTTGTTAATCAATGAGCTAGTTTACAAGAGAGGCATAACTAGGAACTTTATTTTTGTTTATTAAACACACATGTATTAACGTTTCCATATTAATACAATTATAGCATGCAAAATAAACATTTATCATAAATAAGGAATACGATAATAACCACTTTATTATTGCCTCTCGGGCATATTCCCTTCAATTGAGGGTGCCAGGCAAACCAAAGAAACAATGCCAAATCCACAAGTCCTAGGATGCAACGGCTTCTAGTGCAATTGTTGTATCTCGGCTTTTGCCACAATATTGCCCGTGCCATGCCTTCGGGCAGTTTTTCCAAGTCCAATGCATACAATCTATGCTTCCTAGCATGCCCAGCCATCCTCTTCTCTCATTCATCGCCATCAACCTAATTGTGTCCTGCTCGTTCGGTGCTCGCAGATACACTAGGCCAAAAATGTGAATAATCACCTTGGCAAATATACGAACACTCTCCATAGTCGTATCTTCGCTGATGCGAAGATACTCGTCGGCATAATCTGTCGGGATCCCATATGCGAGCACTCTCATGGCCACGGAGATTTTCTGGTATAGGCTGAATCCAAGCAGCCCCGCGGCATTTCTTCAACATTTGAAGTATCGCGTCTTGGCCTCGCAAGCTTTCACTATCTTCACGAACAGTGAGCGGCGCATTCGATAGCGTCTACGAAAGAGGTCAGGCGGGTATGTGGGTACCTCGGCGAAATAATCTCGCATGAGCATGTCGTTGCCCAACTTGCGGTTGCGAGGGATGCAAAGGCGGCCAACCATGGAGCCTCTCCGCCTCTTCCTCCTTCCGTCGTCCTCCTCCTTGAGGGCAAGAACGACCACCATCATGTGTTGACGGTGGTTCCCGAGCAGCGTCTCCACATCCCAGTCATCGGAGGAGGACGAGTCGTCCAACAAAAATTTCTCGCAAGGGCCCAACTCCATCTACAAACACAAACGTTATTTAGAGCTTGTGGAGTGGAGATCTACGAGCTCGAACTCGATCGGCGGCGGATTTTACCTTTTGATGGGCGGCGGAAGGACGACGGTGGTGGGGCGCGACGGGATCTGCGTCGGGAAGAGTTTTCTGACACACAGCGGCTGGGGAACGGGGTCGGCGGGCTCCGGCGGCCTTCTGCACGCAAGGAATAGAGCGGGAGCGAACTAAATCTACGGCGGCGGGCGACAGCTGTGCGGGAGGAAGGGAGGGAAATGAGCTGAAACTTCCCTCCCGCCAACGGAAATGAAGGATATGGTTCGCGTCCAGGTCGGGCTCGAAACCTGGGTTTTTCTGGTTCCGTGGGGGTGTTTTCTCAGAGGTCCTAATTTTTTTTCGGTTCGGTCGATTTTGGGACGTCTCTTTTGGCCACTTTTATCACGCGAAACCGAAAAGTGGCGGTTATTTTTATGGTTTCGTCCTTTTACGATGTCCTCTAGAGATACTCTTAGGGGACACTCATCTAAGACCACCCTAAGTTATGGCACCGTCAACTATGGCAGGGATTGCCACGTGTCCACACAAGTTGTCATTGGTTTGACGAGTGTATTTTTAATGCTTGCGTGTAACGAAACTTTGCCCAACTTATTTGTATAGATTTTTTTTGTACCACAACTTTGCTTTATTTTTGTGCCAAGTGTCTCCTTTCATGACACTTGGCAAACCTATTATTTGACTTAGTTATGGCTAAAAATCATCGGCAAACACCCGCGTACCAGCCAAAAACTAGTTTTTCGGTAGTGGGTGCTCCGGGGAGATCCCTGCTCCCAAGGTCAAATGGCTATGTTTAGAGACTTTGTAGGAGCTCTCCCGTTATCCAACAGCTGGTGGAGACACCTTTTTCCCTAGGGCTCTGGCGATCCCCATGGCGATCGCCTCGATCTAGGGTTTGAAAAATCTCCGAGACGCGCTCGCGGGCGTGATCCCTCTTCTGTGTCCCTCCCTTCTCTCCCGCGCGCCCTAGGAAACCTCTCGCACGATCCTCACTAATTCGGGGTGATCAAGGGGCCTCCCTGGAGTGCTGCCCTCCCTTGGTTTGTGTGGGTCAGTTTTTGAGGTTGGAGATGATAGGCAAGACGTGGGAGGCCGGTGGACCTTCGGGGAGTCAATCCCCAATTAGTTCAAACGCAGCGGCGGCCGGATCTGATGACCATGTCTCAGAGATGATGGGACGGCTGCAGTTGACGGCGGCGGAGGCGGTTGTGCTGGATGATGCTGGCGATGAGATCCCAGTACACTCTAACTAGGCACTCGTCGGCAAGGTGCTCTCACCTACGACTCTGCACATCAGCACGATCGGATCGGCTCTACGCTCGGCGTGGGGCAACCCACATGGCCTGCTTCTGAACCCGGCCGGCGACAATCTTTTCGTGGCGGAGTTTGAGAAGAAGACCGACATGGATCGGGTGAAGTACGGACCATCGTGGGTGGGTGGCACTCGAGCGGTTCTGCTGAAAGATTTTAGTGTCGATATTAATCCAAGGGACATGATCTTCGACAGGATCAGGATATGGGTGAGGATCATTAACCTTCCCTTTGGCTATATGCAGCAGAAATGGGGTACATTGATTTTCGGTCCGATTGGCATTGTTGGAAGTGTTCCTGTTGTGGACTGTGATAACATCGGGAGGTGCTGGGGCAGCTATATGTGTGTCCGTGTTGAGGTAGATGTCGACAAACCGCTATGGCAGGGAGTCACCGTCTTCTCTCAACGTCACAATACGACGGATTAGTTTGACCTCCAGTATGAGGACCTACCACACTATTGTTTCTCATGTGGCATCCTTGGGCACTCCTCGACTGAATGTAAGAATCCAGGGGAGAGGGATGATGAGGGGAAACTCCCTTACTCGGCTGATAAGCTGGTAGCTCCGGATGAGAGAAAGAGGAAGACCCAAGGAGCTAAATCGGCAAGTGGATCTATGTCGACTGGGCATGGTCGATCCTCCTCACCAGTACAGGAGCGGCCGGGCCAGTCTTTCAACCAGAGCGGGGCAGCGAGTGGGAAACAGAAGAATGATGCAGCTGAGATTTCTTCCCCAGTCAAGAAGATACCACGTGCCCGCGCAAAAACGACTAAACCCAACAAGGTTCAGTCCAAGGATAAGGAACTGGATCAGGATGGGAAGACACTCACGGGGTAGAAAAAGGAAGACCCAACAGGCGTATAGGCCAAAAGCTCCACCCATGTTGACAGGTGAAGCGGTTAACCAGTTAGCCCTTGTGGTTCATGAGGGAGTGTCAGCTTCCGTGCCTGGTGATGAGAACACTGATGACATGATGAGCAATGATTCCAACAAGAAAAGAAAGGGAGGCATCTCTGGATCGGTGGATCAGGCGGGAGCTATTGAACAGCCCCACCAGACGCAATGAGGATTTTATGTTGGAACTGTCGTGGATTGGGGTCGGACGCGATAGTTGGAGAGCTCCGCTGGCTGGTGAGAGTTCATCGCCCCTCCCTCCTCTTCTTGTTCGAGACAAAGATGAGGGACCCCAGAGTACGTAGCTTCATGTGGTCGCTGGGTTACTCTGGTTGCTTTGCTGTTAGTTGTGTTGGCCAAAGTGGTGGATTGGCCTTATTTTGGTTGTCTTCTGTTTCTGCTACGATCAAACCTTGTAACGAAGGTGTATCGATGTTCACATCACACCGGAGAACAGAATAAAATGGCATGCAAGCTTTGTTTATGGAGAGCCCCGGAGGGAACTTCGTTTTGGGTTTTGGGAGTTTCTCCGATTTTTGCGATCAACCTGGGATGGTCCGTGGATCTGTTATGGGGATTTTAATGAAGTTTTAAGCCAAGATGAGCATATTGGCCCCCGAAATAGGACTGAGGCGCAGATCAATGCTTTCCAGGAGTGTTTGCAGGACTGTGAACTTATGGATTTGGGTTTTATGGGACCCAAGTTTACATGGAGCAATCGACAAGATGCTGATAGTAACGTCAGGGTTCGTCTTGATCGAGCAGTGGCAAATGGTGGTTTTTCACGCATGTTTGAGGAATATTCTGTGGAAAATCTCATTACAACTTCATCAGATCACTATGCCATCCTCATTTCCTTGTTGAGTAGCATCAGAGACAATGTGCATATCCCAGTTCAGCAGGGGTTCATGTTCGAGGCCATGTGGCTGCAGGCACCTGATTATCGTGAGGTTCTTGAAAAGACCTGGACCGAGGGAAGAAATGGTACGAGGTCCCTGCAGTCGACGTGGGCAAACTTGGGACGTACTGCCACGTCTCTTAAGGACTGGAGTCGAGTCACCTTTGGCTCGGTTCGTAAGAAGATTCGGCAACATGAGGGCAAGATCCGTGATGTTCGTGAACTTGAGTTGATCGAGGAATCTATGAAGGAAGAAAAGGAGCTAGAACACGAGCTATGTGAATTGTTTGAACGTGAGGAAATAATGTCTAAACAATGGTCTCATGTTGAATGGTTGCGGGAAGGCGACCGAAATGCATCCTTCTTCCATGCTAGGGCTACATCAAGGCGGAGAACAAATAGAATTGATATGCTTCTGCGTGCTGATGGCTCCAAGTGTGAAGTGCAGGCCGAACTAAAAGGTGTGGTTCAAGGTTTCTATGAAAAACTATTTTCGTATGAACCCTGCGCTTCAGTGGATGCAGTTCTCGATGCCAGTCCTACAAAAGTTACGACTGATATGGAGGATGATCTCTGTAAACCGTATACTGATGAGGAGATTGGGGCTGCTTTGTTCCAAATGGGACCGACTAAGGCACCGGGGCCTGATGGATTCCCAGCGCTCTTTTATCAAACCCATTGGGATTTCTTTAAGGAGGAGATCTGTAACGCTGTTAGGGCCTTCATCTCTGGAGGAGAAGTGCCGGAGGGCTTCTGTGACTCAGCCATTGTTCTTATTCCAAAATTTGCGAAGCCAAAGGACTTGAAGAACTTTTGCCCTATTAGTCTATGCAATGTGATTTACAAGATCGCCTCCAAAGTGTTGGCGAATAGATTGAAAGTGATTCTGCCTTTGATCATATTTGAGAAGCAAAGTGCCTTTGTGCCTGGGAGGCTTATCACTGACAATGCCCTAATCGCCTTTGAATGTTTGCATACCATTCGGCACCAAGATAAAAAGAGACCCTTCTTCGCCTTCAAAATTGATATGATGAAAGCTTACAACAGGGTTGAGTGGGATTACCTGCATGGGTACATGTGTAAGCTGGGCTTTGCCCCTTCCTGGATCCAATCAGTGATGAGATGCGTCACTTGTGTTCGCTATGCTGTCCGTGTGAACGGCGAGCTCACCGACCCTATGGTTCCATCTAGGGGCATTTGACAAGGGGACCCCATTAGCCCCTACTTATTTCTCTTATGCACAGAAGGATTGTCATGTTTAGTGCAACAAAAGGAGGACTGTGGCGAGCTCTATGGGATAAGAAATGGTAGACTCGGCCCCCTATCTCACATTTACTGTTTGCGGATGACAGCAATTTCTTTGCGAGGAGTGATATTAGGAGTGTGGAGTCTCTTAAAAATACCTTGAAGACTTATTGTGATGGCTCGGGTCAGAAGATTAACCTCGACAAATCCTCTGTCTTCTTTGGTAATCGTTGCAATAGTGTGATCAAGAATAGAGTGAAGGTCTGTTTGGGAGTGCAGAGTGAAATCATGAATGACTTCTATTTGGGCATGCCCACCTCAGTGGGGCGTTCGCCGACTGCAACCTTCAAGTTCCTCTATGATATGATCTGGAAACGTATTAATGGGGTAACTGATCGGCCTATGTCAAGAGCTGGGAAGGAAACGTTCTTGAAGGCGGTTATTCAGGCTATTCCCACATATGTTATGAGTTGCTTCCAACTTCTCGTCTCCACATGTGATAAGATGAAATCTTCTATTGCCAATCAGTGGTGGGGAGTGGAGGAGGGAAAGAAGAAGCTACACTGGAGATCTTGGGACTGGCTCTCTACCCCTAAAAGCCTCGGTGGTATGGGCTTTCGAGGCCTGCTGCTGTTCAACCAAGCAATGCTTGGCCTCCAGGGTTGGAGATTACTGACGGAGCCTCATTCGCTGTGTGCCAAGGTGCTTAAAGGACGCTATTTCTCGGGCACAGATTTCTGGCATGCTCCGAAACCTCGATATTCTTCGTACACTTGGAGGAGTATCCTCTTTGGTAGGTAACTCCTACTCAATGGTATCCAGTGGGGTATTGGAAACGGGCGGTCGGTGAAGATTAAATCTGATAATTGGATTCCAGATTGTCCATCGAATATGCTAAACCCCCTCAAATCTATTCCTAAAGCCGCCACTATCCACTGGTTGATTGATGGGAGGACGGGGTGCCCAGAGACAGTGTATGCCTTCTTTGATCAAGAAACTGCTGACCTGATCATGCAAGTGCAAGTGGGTAGGCATGGAGGAGAGGATTTTTTTTCGCTGGCCCTATACCAAGAATAGCATCTATACCGTCAGGTCAGCGTACAATTTGGTCAGGTCTGATAAGTTTTTCATCAAGAGGAGTAGGCCGGGTGGTGAAATGGCCTCGTCCACCGCCACTGATGAGAAGCATTGGGAGATGCTCTGGAAGATCAAGGCACCGGGAAAGATGAAAATCCACCTCTAGAGACTAGCTCATGACTGCCTACCAACCGGGGTTCAACTCTGTCGACGACAAATTCATGCCAGCGACACTTGTGTTTTCTGCAGCAGGGTGGAGGATGTTGAGCATGCTCACCTCCAGTGTCAATTCGCGAGGGAGGTCTAGCGGTTAGTTAAGGAGTCCTTCAGTTGTCACCTTGCTCGACAGGAGTTTCAGTCACCGAAGCTCTGGTTGTTCCTATTTCTGTCGAAGGCAACAGAGCTGGAGGCTACTATTCTTGCCGTAGGATGTTGGCATATTTGGGATGCTAGGAATGATGCAAGGAATAATCTTACTGAACCTAATCCCAAGGTAACAAGTGCGAATATTACTGCCTATGTCAATATGATTGTGCAACATTGTTTCAAAACCAAACCCAGTCTCAGGCGTGAGTCTACTAATTCATCAAGATGGACTCCGCCGCCACAGGGAGAGGTTTTGGTTAATGTGGATGTCGCGCTGTTCTCCGATCGGCGTCGTATGGCTATGGGGGCAGTGTTTCACGATCATACTGGAGCTTGTCTAATGGAAACTAGCGAACTGTTGCAAGGTTTCACTTCACCGGAGTTGGCAGAGGCGCTCGCGCTGCGGCGTGCGGTGTCCATTGCAACCGACAGAGGCTATGGGAAGGTTATCTTCTCTTCGGACTGTCTATCACTGATTCAGCGAGTCAATTCTTCGGGCCAGGACCGATCTCCGGTTGGCGCTGTGGTGATGGACATCAAGATGTTTACTGGGCGTTTTGATTCTGCTATCTTCAAGCACGTTTATCGATCTCTGAATAAGGCGGCACACACTCTGGCTAAGACTTGTGATGCTTCTACTCTAGGTTTTATTTCAAATTATGCTCCGGAGTGCATCCGGGAGACTCTTTGTATTGATGTCACGTGATCAATAAAGTGCCGTATTATCTCAAAAAACAGCTGGTGGAGTATGCAGGAGCAATATTTCCCCCCATGTCTATATTTAGAGCATCTCCACTCATTGGTCGAACCCAGGCCGAAATCCGGACCTTTTTTTGACCGGATGAAACAAGTTTTTGGCCTGGGTACGCCGAGTTTCCCACTCCCGTAACCAGGCCGCGATCCCATTCGAATAGAAAACAGCGACATATTTGAATTTTTATCGTACCAGCCGGCGAGATCTCGGCCACAAGGTGTTCGATAGAATTAACGCCCACAAGTTCGGTGACAGATTATTACAGAATAGGAAAATGACTCGGCCATCTCTCAGTCGTCGATGGGGATGGGCTGCTGCGGTGTGGTCGATGCGGCGGCGTAGGCCGTCTCGTCTGCAAACGCCGAGTGGTTGGAGGAGGTGGAAGCTGAGCTCGGCGTGGGGGCGTTCGGCGCAGAGGAAGGGGAAGGCGTGATCTCGCCCTGGAGGATGGCCTGGCCCAGGCCTTGACCGGCGAGCTCATGTTCGACGTGTCCTCGCCGCCCATCAGGAACTTCAGATCTGTGTTCCGCTTCTTGGCGGCGTAGTTGGCCTTCTTCTCGGTGTAGTTTGCCTTGAGGAGGGGCACCTTTTCCCCTTGGGTGTCGATCAGCTGCTTCCACCGCTCGTCGGTCTTCTCGGACCTCTTCTCGGCGTGCACCCTCGTGTCGGCGATGCATTTCTCAATCGAAGCCTGGAGACGCTCGGCGGGAGGACCGACGGCTTTGAGCATCCTCGCCTTCTTATGGCCGATCTCTGGCCTTCCTTCACCGGCAGCAGCTGGAGGGAACTCCGGGTTGTAGACGCCGTCCTTGGTCTTGGAGAGGCTCAGGCGAGTGTCCCACCATTTTTCACAGCTCTCGATCTCCTCGAACACGTGATGGAACTTGAACTCCGTCTTCATGTCCTCTCAAAACAAAGCGAGTGCACGACGAACCTGCAAAATGGAAGTGTGTCAAGCGTGTCAAAATGGAACCGAGTGCACTACGAAGCTAGTATTCGCGAATACCTTATTGTCCATGTTTTCCCCACTGGCTTGTGTACGTTCCACCTCTTCTACGTAGCTGTGCCACTTGCTGCAAGCAGTCTGGATGATCTGCCCAATGGTTGGTAATAGTCTTCTCCCCTCGCTCCATGTGAATTTTGCGATACTTCGGGTCGCAAATGCTACGCTCATCGAACGCTAGCTTCACGCGTCTCCAATAGTTGTCGGAATTCTGGTTGGCACCGGTGATCGGATCCATGCTCACTATTTTCGAAGCTTCGGTGAGACAGGTGTCCTCGGTCACGGTCCACTTGATCCGAGCGTCCGCCGAAGTTCCCGGCTTCTTCTTCCCCTTATTTCCTTTCGCCAGCAGCACGACTTCACCCTCGGCGTCCTCTGCCTGTGTCTCCTCGGCGTCGATGTCGGTGAAATCCTGAGACTCGATGTCGTGCTCGGCGTTGGCCCGGGTCTGTTCTTTCGTGAAGAAGGAGGGGTGGTTGGAGGCCGAGCCTATTGCGATCATGTCCTCCATGTACGTCTCGGCCGACATGTAGGACGGCAGGGCGAACGGCATTACGCCAAACATGATGCGCGCGTCGGCCTCGCCGTAGGCTGCTTGCGCCGAAAGGCAGTGGGCCGCGGTGCAGCGCGGGGCCTGCGTACGCCAGAGAGGCAGAGTAGGGGATGTTGATGTCCACGTTAAAGGCCGAAGGAGGGTACGGCGCCGGGCAGGGGAAGACCACGTTGGGGTTGAACCCGCCGTCGAACTCGGAGGATGAGGAGTATCTCTGCCGGGCAGTCGCCTGGCTCTCCTGGAAGCCGGCCGGAGAGATCGGCGAGAATCCGGCGGGCGAGCCGATGCTTGCCTGGCTTACCCATTGGGGTGGTGTTATCGCCATATTTTGGCCAAATAAGGAGATGGGCCGTGATCAAGATGGGCTTCGAAGATACATATATTCAACGTGTTGTTGGATCGGCCTAGTGCGTGGATTTGGGCTAAATTGCCCGTGTATCTTGTATCATAGTAGGTTTCGTTTCAGTTTAGGTTCCGTTTCAGTTTAGGTAAAGATAGAGTTGTAGAGTTATTCCAAAGGTAGAAAGTCTCCGGACTATAAATATGTACCTAAGGTTATCGAGAAAAGAGGACAATCACGTTCACAACAAATACAATCTCGGCGCATCGCCACCCCTTGTTTCTAGGGTTTCTTTCGGGTAAGTGTCATGCTGCCTAGATCGCATCTTGCGATCTAGGCGATTTTACTATCGTTATTTAGTGTTACTCGTACTGAAGCCTTGTTGATGGCGAGTAACACTACTATCATAAATTTGTTGAGGCTAGCATCGGTGTTTTTCGCTATAATTGTTTAAGATATGCCGCCTCTAGTTACCTCGCTACCTTTGCACCTTTTCCCAAGTGCGAGGGTAGCATCTTGCTTGATCTTTATTTAGCTGTTTCGATCTGTTATGGTTGTGCCTTGCTCACCAAGGTTTAGTTTGACATCTACGTAGTCAGGCCTTACAAACGGGTTGAACGATCCAGTAGTACGTAAGGACGTGGCTTACTCGTTCTAGAGAAGTTGTTCCGGTAATTAACTTTACGTTGGTTATTAGGCCTCCTCTAGGGTTAGTATTCTTCGTTTTTTGTATATACCAGGCTCAATTACGTGTAGGACGTTCCAGTTACGTGGTGAAAACGTTAAACTATCGTAGATCGATTTAACTTGTAATGATAAAGCAAAACCCCATGTTATCGTAAATCTAATGCAGAACCATGGGATAATCGGCTCTAGGAGCCGATTCACGGGGAAACCTGGGAGCCGGTCACGGCTCGAATTTTACGTATACTTGTTTACCATGCAGGAAATCAATCGAAGCAATCCTTCACCTTCCTGACCAGGTATAGGTCAGGTGGCACGCCCTCGAACCAAGCCGGACGTGTCGGAGTTTTGCGGCCGTTGCCGAGGGACCAGGCCCACCAGCAGTTCTGGAGCCTCCGGCTCTTCGTGTTGCTCGTCGCTGCTCGCCGTGAGTTTTGGCAGCAACACATTACAGCACGCCGGTGGGACATTCAACAACGTCTACGTCAACATCCGACGCTGCGATGGAGAACAGACCAGTCACGTACGACGAGCTGCCTGAGGAGCACAAGGCGAAGTATGACAAGATCAGAAATCTCTTCGAAGCCGATCTGATCGGCTCTTTTGAGAGGACCCGTAAGCATGGCATCAAGTGGAGGGGGTTCTTCCCCGAGGGTGCTCTTGATGAGGTGGATCTGTCTGTTCCTTCGGAGGAGCGCACCAGAGCTCTACGACAGGAAGTCAACTACATGGTGGCTCATTCTCTGCACCGCCATTCTGAGAGCCCGTGAACGCTGAGCGGGTCGCGGTTCGCGTAGTTCAGAGATCATGAAACATCAGTACTCTCCGTCGGGGCCTACTTTAGGGACTCACCAGGAGAAAGACCGCTGCACCAGGCCACACCTGCCATTCACACTTGCAGCTCGAGCCGCCAGAGCGGGCGTCACGTCGTCTACAAGGTTGAGGCGACCAGCGATTGCCAATTCCTGTTTGAGCCACCTAAGGAAATCCCGACGGATATGTATGCACCTACGTGCGGATCGCAACAACTGCCACGCACCAACCAGATTGCAACAGGAGTTTCTGCGAGGGTTCTGGGCAGGACCTTCAGGAGCGGCGTTTACGAGCCGCGATATGCGGGATGGACTGACAAACAGGCGTGGCTAGCCAAGTATGCCACCGAACAAGTCATGAGAATCTAGCCTGCAGCTCAAACGGTGGAGCAAATCCGTACCATCTTGAGAGACAGTTCGCTTCGCGTCAAGAGAAGGACAATCGGCTATTCAAAGCCGTACCCAACGAGTTTGATCTGATTCGCGCCACCCAAGTATCGGCTCCGAGTTCTCAAGGTTTAGCGGTCGAAGGTCGAGCTCGATCGAGCACGTAAGCCGATACCTGGCATAGCTAGGCATAATTTCAGCATCGGATCAGATGCGCGTAAGCTTTTTTGCGCAATCTCTGACAGGACCAGCTTTTGGGTGGTACACCTCGCTGCCACCTGATTCGATTCAGACCTGGAAGCAACTGGAAGAGCAGTTCCACATCCAATATCATTCAGAGGCTACCAAGGCTGGCATTGCGACTGCACAAAGCGCAGAAGCGGGGAGAAAGCGATGCGAGTACATCCGGCTTCAGGACCGTCAAGAACCGATGTTACTCAGCTCGTTTAACTGAGAAGGAAGCGGTCGAGCTGGCAGTATTAGGTCTCTCAGCACCCATCAAGGATCTGGCTTTCCAAGTAGAGTACAACTCATTGGCGCACATGGCCCAGAAACTGACGATGTATGAACAGCGCCACCCTGAGTTATACCAAGACAAGTTCAAGCGTCCGATAGGCCTGGTCGATACAGAAGAAGATGATCCTATACAGGACCAGGAAGTGGCCGTGGCTGAATGGGCTCGGGGGGCAGATCCTGTATCCTGCAAATGGGTGAAACAGCAAGGGCCTGCAAAAGGGTTCGACTTCGATGTGAGCAAAGCCGAGCAGATATTTGATTTACTGCTGAAAGAGAAGCAGCTGAGGTTACCGAAGGCCATAAAATCCCAGGCTCAGAAATGAACGGAGACCATACTGCAAGTGGCATCACTCGTTCACCCACACCACCAATGATTGCAAAGAGCTACGTCGCCAAATCCAAATGGCGATAGAACAAGGCCGTCGATCCTTGGGCGATTCGCCATGAAAGTGGACACAAACCCATTTCGAGCGTCAACATGGTAGAACTCGGTCGCTCATGAGGCGTCAACTGGATTTTCGCTCGGTGTTAATATGGCAGGTCTGGTACCAGCATGACACGCATAAGGAGGAAGGTGGTCGCTCCGGGGCAAAGAAAGAAAGGAGGCTGGTCCATGCGACCCATCCACAATGACAAAGGTATTAACAGAGGAACAGGTGAGGAGAGTGCGGTATCAGAAGCCACATTCCACGCATCTCCTTAACAAGTATGAGCGTCAGTATGACCAACGGCGCCGGCGCGATGGAGACGATGAGGGATATGAGCACCTCGCTAGGGGACCGTCAGAAGAAAAGAAAGGCGCAGACAAACATTGGGATTGTCCCTTCTTCAAGTATTGCTAGGACGCGGGAATGAGCCGATTACCTACAGTCGACAACTGCCCGGAATGCGGACAGCAGAAGGAGGACACGAGGCCAGTTTCAGTGTTCAAACGTTTAGGGCCTCTCCCACCTCAGAACCGTTACAGGGAGTCCGCTCGAGCAAAGGACCTCGAGAAGCCAAGGGATGACAAGGAAGAAGACAGATATCACCGTCCAAGGTGGTGTCCCGACGGACTCAGACATACCCAAAAGCGTAGAGTGCAGCGGCAGAATTTGGAGGAAGCGCTGAGATATCCACGCTTTAAAGAAAGCGACGCGCGATCCGGCCAAAATTAGGCAGACCTTGAAGCGGAGACCGCCGACAAGGAAAGAGTGGCGTCCCAAACCAGTAAAGCCGATGCACGGACATCGGCCGCACAAACATGGTGTTCATACTTCCGTCGAATTCTGCGCCAAGAACCAATGAGCTACCAAAGGGCACAGCGATCGCGCCCACGGCCGTTATCTTTGAGAAGCCACGTGAGAAGGGTTACAAACATCCGAAAGCCACGTACTCACGAGGTTACATCAATGGGCAACCTGTCAGCAAGATGTTGGTGGACACCGGAGCGGCAGTCAATATCATGCCATACTCCATGCTACGACGTTTGGGACGCTCCACTGCAGATCTGATCAAAACCAACGTCACGTTAAGCGACTTCAACGGTCAGACTTCGGAAACGCAAGGCGTACTGAACGTGGATCTGACAGTGGGCAGGAAAACCATACCCACGTCATTTTTCGTCGTGGACAGCAAAAGCACCTACGCTGTCTTGCTAGGGAGAGATTGGATTCACGCGAATTGCTGCATTCCGTCCACAATGCACCAGTGCCTAATACAATGGGATGGAGATGAAGTGGAGGTCATCCATGCAGATGATTCTATCGAGATCTCCATAGCTTGCATGAACGTCTGGGAAGCAGAAGACCAAGAGCCGATCTCTGGAATCAGTCTAGACGGCTGTGAGCGCATTGAAGCTACAAAAAACGGGGTGAGGCTGGTCTTATCCACTGGCCTGACAGAGTAGAAAAGACCACAATCATCCGTGGTACGGCCGATCCCCGCGATCGGCCACAAAAAATAAAAAGCAGCAGATCACGTAGTCGTAGCAGGGAGATGCCCTGCCATTGTAAAACAATAAGGTGTAAACCATCCCTGACTAATGCAATCAAAAAGGGGGCCGATTCAGGCAATCGGCCCAAATTATTTTTGTTACCCTCACCCACTGTTTGCCCTATGTTTAGCATCGATTTGACAGGTGACGGAAAGCTAGGGTATGGGTTTACATCCGCTGATGAACTAGAAGAGATCGACATTGGTCCTGGGGATAAGCCACGACCAACATTTATCAGCAAAAAGTTGGATCCGAGTCTGCGGGGTCCGATGATAGCCCTGTTGAAAAAATATCCGCATCGCTTTGCTCGACTACGAAATGCAGGTTAGACAGGAGCATCATTGAGCATCGACTATCGCTTAAAAAGGGATTTCGGCCGTTCCAGCAGCGAGCACGACAGATGAAGGTCGAAATTCTGGAAGAAGTCAAGAAGGAGGTCGAGAAAATGTTGACAGCCAAGTTAATCAGGCCCTGCAGGTATGCTGAATGGATTTCTAGTATTGTACCTGTAGATAAAAAGGATGGCCGTTGGCGTGTTGCCATAGATTTTCGGGATCTCAACAGAGCTACCCCAAAGGATGAGTATCCGATGCCGGTGGCAGAGACGTTAATCAACGCAGCGGCTGGTCATAAGATCTTGAGCTTCATGGATGGCAATGCCGGTTACAACCAAATTTTTATGGCTCCGGAAGACATACACAAGGCGGCGTTGAGTCCTGAGTTCGGTGGGGTTGTTCGAGTATGTAGTCATGACGTTTGGACTGAAGAATGCCGGCGCCACGTACCAAAGAGCCATGAATTACATTTTCCATGATCTGATCGGCAAGTTGGTGGAAATTTACATCGATGATGTGGTGGTCAAGTCTGCTTCGATGCAAGGACATTTGGACGATCTGCAACGCGTCCTGGACCGAACAAGAAAATTCGGCCTACGGATGAATCCAAAGAAGTGCGCCTTCGGGGTGACGGCCGGTCAGTTCTTGGGTTTTTTGGTCCATGAACGAGGGATTGAGATCGGCCTGAAAAGTCGAGGCGATCGAACAATGAAGCCACCTACCACAAAGAAAGAACTGCAGTCTCTCATCGGCAAGATCAACTTCGTCAGAAGATTCATCTCTAATCTGTCAGGAAGAATAGAACCGTTCATGGGACTAGTGAAAATTAAATCTGACGAGGAATTCCGCTGGGGGGCAGAACAACAGTGAGCCTTCGACGAGATCAAAGAATATCGGCGAAGCGCGGTGTTGGTTCCCCACGGACAACCGTTCTACATTTACTTGTCGATGGTGACCGTCCGCCATCTCGGTGGTGGTGCAAGTTTATGATGGGCTGGAGCGAGTCGTATTTTACATAAGCAGAAGGATGTTGGATGCAGAGACAAGGTATCCTGATATCGATAAGTTGTGTCTCTGCCTGTTTTTCACCTGCACCAAGCTGCGCCACATTTTGCTATCAGCGGAGATCATCATCATATGCAAATCAGACGTCATAAAGCACATGCTGTCGGCTCCTATGTTGAAAGGCCGACTGGGCAAATGGATGTTTGCATTATCAGAGTTTGACATCCGGTATCAACCCGCGAAAGCAGTTAAGGGACAGGCGGTGGCCGACATTATCGCTGAAAGGATCAACACTAACATAGCAGCACTGTCTATAAGAGCGTGGGCTATGTTTTTCGATGGATCGGTTTGTGACGATGGCTGCGGCATCGGCATTTTACTCGTGTCGCCCCGGGGGGCAACATTTTCCTTCTCCATCAGATTGTCTACCTCTCGCACCAACAATGTTGCTGAGTACGAGGCGTCATAAGGGAATGGAGTTGCTCCTCGGCCGGAGCGGGCGATGGAAATTTTTGGAGACTCCAAGTTGGTGATTTCCCAACTCACGGAGGAGTACAAGTGTGAGAGCGAGTCCCTCTTCCCATTATGGTTGCACTGCCGTGAGCTGATGGCGCAGTTCCGGTACATAAACTTCACCTGGATCCCACGGACGCAGAATACCGAGGCGAATGATCTTGCACAAATGGCTTCGGGCTACAAGGATGTAACAGAGGGAGCCGATGTTCAGGTACAGTTCCTGGAAGCTGACGACTAGAGAGCCGATATCTTCAATTACTTAAAAGATTCGGCTCGGGGGGCACCTAAACGGATAAGGTACAAGGCCATGAAGTATGTGCTTATTGGGGACGACATGTTTTACAGGACTCTGGAAGGGTTATTACTCAAATGTCTGGGGACAGCCGAGGCCAATCGGCTCCTACACGAGGTACACGAAGGCGCCTGTGGAACTCACCAATCGGCTCACAAGATCAAATGGTTGATCAGGCGATCAGGGTTTTATTGGCCCACCATGCTTGAGGACTGCTTCAAGTACTACAAAGGGTGTCAAGCATGTCAGAAATTTGGGAAAATTCAGATGGTACCCGCGTCAGCAATGAACCCCATCATCAAGCCTTGGCCATTCCGAGGTTGGGGCATGGATATGATCGGCAAAATCAATCCTCCATCAAGCAAAGGCCACATGTGGATTTTGGCCATCACTGATTATTTCACTAAATGGGTGGAGGCTGTCCCGATGAAATCAGTAAACTCAAAGGATGTTATCAATTTTGTGAAAGAACATGTCATCCATAGATTCGGGATTCCCCAAACTATCACGACCGATGGAGGTTCGGTCTTTATTTCTCAAGAGTTTAGAAAGTTGCGAGGACACGGGGATCAGTGATCGGATCATCTCCATACTATGCTCAGCGAATGGGCAAGTGAAGCATCCAACGAGCCTCATCAAGCTGATCAAGAGAAAAGTCGATGAGCACCCTAGGCGTTGTACGAGGTTTTGTCGAGGCATTGTGGGCTTATCGCATGTCATGCCATGGGGCGATTAAAACCTCGCCATACCATCTAGTATATGGACAAGAAGCCGTATTGCCCTGGGAAATTACGGCTGGATCGAGACGTGTCACTTTTCAGGACAATCTAACAACTGAAGAATATGCAACCCTGATGAGTGACAGTGTTGAGGATTTAACTGAGCTCAGGCTGTGGTCGCTTGAGAAGATCAAAGAGAACAAGGCCAAGGTAGCTCGTGCATACAACAAGAAAGTGAGGCCAAAAGAGTTCCACGTTGGTGATCTGGTATGGGAAGCTGTGTTGCCATTAGGGACTAAGGATCCAACATATGGTAAATGGTCTCCGAATTGGCACGGGCCGTACAGGGTCGATCAAGTTTTAAGAGGAAACGCATACATGCTTGAGGAGATAGACGGCGTGAAATTCCCGGTGGCGGTCAACGGTCAGCATCTCAAGAAATATTTCCCAAGCATGTGGGATGATGGACAGTAAAACATGGGGGCCGATACATGAAATCGGCCAAGTAAAAAGCACGTGAGACGTTGGACAGTAAAAATGTGGGGGCCGATACTGAAAATCGGCCGAATAAAAGGAAAAATATATAGCCGATGCACGGTCATCGACTCTAGAGGTTCACACATATTACAAACAGGTGCCAGTTTACACATACGAGCTACTGAAGAAATGCTTCGAAAGCGTGGAGCGCGTCAGCACGGACACGGTCCACCTCGGCGATTTCGGCTTCGTCATCTTCATCCTTGCCTGTCACTAGCTGTTTGTTCAGGGCACGTATTTCGATGGGCAATTGGAGATCCGGGTCGCCCGTTTTGAAGAAGGTCGCAGGTTACCGTTTGAAGCTAAGAAGTGGCTGTTTGAGTTTGCCTAAGTATGCGACCAAGTTTTGACCTTGTCAACGTTTTTGGGAAAGCCAATGTGCATCGGCTCTTTGAGCTGTGGCTTGGTTGACTGTGTAAATGTAACAAGGTGAAAGCCGATACGTTGCTATCGGCTTCTGGAGCATCGACCTATTGTGGCTATCGGCAAAATTAGGGGCGAACAAGGCAATCTTCGGGAAACGGATTTTCATTCATTCAAAAGATGATCGCTTACAAAAGGATGATTGATTACAAAAGGGAGCTTATTGCTACTACTACTACTGGTTCCTAATCTAGGCCGAGGTCGTCGTCGCTGTCGTCGCCGCCGTCTTGTTCGCTGTCTTCAGCCTTCTTTGCCGCCGTCGTCTTATATTCTTCTTTGAAGAAGCCAGTGGCCTCCTCGTCCTCGTCGTCGTCTTGGTGTCTCGCTGGACCCGGAAGCGCGCTTCGTCGGGATACTCGTCGGAGGAGGTGTCCTCCTCGATTCCTCCTCCTCGTCGGAGGACTCGGCGATCCCAAGACCGAGCGTCGTCGCTGCTCTCGCCTCAGTTCCCGTCAACGAGGCGAGGCTCTCTCGCCGTCGATCGGGGCGCATCGTCCTCCGACGGCGAAATCGATCCTTCGTCCCACCAGCGTGAAAATCTTATCTGCCGCCGTGTCGGGTGCTCTGGCGTCGGCTCTCGGTCGCGTCTTGTGGGAAGGCGGGAGGAGCAGGCGGAAGAGGAAGAGGCCATGGCGGAGGAGGAGGTTTTTGACGGAGGAAGAGGGTTTCGCTCTGGAGGAAGATGGGGACTGCGAACTGCTCAGACGAATTTAAATAAGGGGAATAGTGGAGTGACGGTTCAATGCCATAGCGGTTTCCCAGAATGTGCTGCCAAAATCGTCAAATCATGCACTGAGAAGGAGTTGAGAAGACAGGACATCATGATGAAGGGGTGGCGTGACGATCCTGTTCTGCAACGCATTCTGCCAACGCGCAACCCGATACAAAAAAGAAGAGGGGGAAGAAAAAAATATATCAGCAGAGTGGTTTTGGAATTATTATTGCCAAAACCAGGGGGGCATGTGTTATCGCCATATTTTGGCCAAAGAAGGAGATGGGCCGTGATCAAGATGGGCTTGGAAGATACATATATTCAACGTGTTGTTGGATCGGCCTAGTGCGTGGATTTGGGCTAAATTGCCCGTGTATCTTGTATCATAGTAGGTTTCGTTTCAGTTTAGGTTCCGTTTCAGTTTAGGTAAAGATAGAGTTGTAGAGTTATTCCAAAGGTAGAAAGTCTCCGGACTATAAATATGTACCTAAGGTTATCGAGAAAAGAGGACAATCACGTTCACAACAAACACAATCTCGGCGCATCGCCACCCCTTGTTTCTAGGGTTTCTTTCGGGTAAGTGTCATGCTGCCTAGATCGCATCTTGCGATCTAGGCGATATTCTATCGTTATTTAGTGTTACTCGTACTGAAGCCTTGTTGATGGCGAGTAACACTACTATCATAAATTTGTTGAGGCTAGCATCGGTGTTTTTCGCTATAATTATTTAAGATATGCCTCTAGTTACCTCTACCTTTGCACCTTTTCCCAAGTGCGAGGGTAGCATCTTGCTTGATCTTTATTTAGCTGTTTCGATCTGTTATGGTTGTGCCTTGCTCACCAAGGTTTAGTTTGACATCTACGTAGTCAGGCCTTACAAACGGGTTGAACGATCCAAAGAGTACGTGGGGCGTGGCTTACCGTTCTAGAGAAGTTGTTCGTAATTGACTTTACGTTGGTTATTAGGCCTCCTCTAGGGTTAGTATTCTTCGTTTTTGTATATACCAGGATCAATTACGTGTAGGACGTTCCGATTACGTGGTGAAAAGCGTTAAAGCTAAAGAGATCGATTTAACTTGTAATGATAAAGCAAAACCCCATGTTATCGTAAATCTAATGCGAACCATGGGATAATCGGCTCTAGGAGCGATTCACGGGAAACACAGGAGCAGTCACGGCTCGAATTTTACGATACTTGTTTACCATGCAGGAAATCAATCGAGCAATTCTTCACCTTCGACCAGGTATAGGTCGATGGCACCTCGAACCAAGCCAGGACGTGTGCCGGAGTTTTGCGGGCCGTTGCCCGAGGGACCAGAGCCCACCAGCAGTTCTGGGAGCCTCCCGGCTCTTCGTGTTGCTCGTCGCTGCTCGCCGGTGAGTTTTGGCAGGAAACAGGTGGGTACGTCACCGCCACCTGTTTTGCCCTCACGATCGCCTGCTCTTCTGTCGCCACCTCTTGTTCTTGCCAGAGATTCGCCCTCTCCTTTCTGCCCTTTCGGTCCTCCGACGAGATCTTCCTGGCATGCTCCTTCTTCTCCCAATCAGCGGAGGACATGCCCTCTGGCTTCTTCGGCGCCGCTCTCGGCTTCCTCTCCTTCTTCTCCGCCGGAGCCTCGCCGAGGATCGATCTGGGTTGGGTGAAGCTCTTGGGCGGCATGGTGGGCGGGAGCTCGGCGGAGTGGCGGGAGGGGAATGGGGAAGAAAGGCGGGAGGGGAGAAAGAAAAAGACGGGAGCTCGACGAAGTGGCGGGAGTTCAGCCTTCTCTCGCCGATAGAGTTGGCCCACGCCCGTTTTCGCGGCGTCCGGCGTTCACAGGGCGTACCCGGGATCCTGGGTACGGCCTGGGAAGTCCAGACCAAAGTTCGCCCAAATCCAGACGAAAACAGGTTTCCGGATACGCGATTGGGCCGATTTTCGGCGTTTGGACCTAAATTCGGCGGCGGATCGACGTCTTGGATAGGCGAGTGGAGATGCTCTAAGGCTTCGCTTGTTCAGATAACCAAGAGCGGCAAGGCAAGGCATGCCAGCTCTACCATCTATGCATCCTTAAGTAACAAAGCTTTCGTCACGGGATTCTCTCTCTCTCATATATATATATCGCGCTATTTGACACCCAGGGTGTAGAATAGTTATTCTACACCCACCCTCTATCTTTAGAACTGTATATTATTTTTACGTCACGTAATTTTTTTCTTACTCTGTAAGTTAAGAAAAACATAATAAAATTTAGAAATGACATAATTTTTTTATTTTCTTGTCATATAAAATTACGATGTAAAATACGTATTTTTTGGTGTTTTTACACTATAATGACTTATAAACTTTATTCTTTTGTTGAAATTTTTGGTTATGGTAAATATATGAACATAATTATTCATATACAAAACATAATTTTTTCAATCTAACAACATAAAAATATGTTGGGTGCAGAATAGCAATTCTGCACCCTGGGTGCTGAATAGGGTTTCTATATATATATATATATATATATATATATATATATATATATATATATATATATATATTCCCTGTCGATCATTCGCTGTACATGAATTATTGATTGTGTTTGGACAGGAACAGAATGGTTTGGACGGATGGATGGAAATTCGACGCGTCGAGGGCGTCTCATCAGCAGAGCTTCCTGGAGTTCATGGAGTTCGTTCGAAGCAGTCTGGGGATTGGCGGGATCGTGATGCAACACGCCCACAGGCTCCCGCCGCAGCAGGAATACCCTCATTTCCATGACCTCGAGCTCGTCGACCAGGGCACCACGTACGCCATCACCCTGCGGCTGCAGACCGACAACCTCTACCTTCTTGGCTTCCGCAACACAGCTGGCCAGTGGGCAGTGGTTCCGTTTCAGGGGATCAAGCCCCATACCTGGGGTCAACTCGGATGAACAAGAACAACTGCATGCCCGTCAGCGAGGGCTACACTGGTTCCAACAGCCTGGGCTCAGTACGTGCTGCTACTGCATTCATTTCTTTATCAAACATGCATGAGAACGCAAAATAAAATTTCATGTTAAACATCAGTAGTACATTCAACTGACGGAACCATGCATGTGCAGGGTCGATGACCTAAAGTTGTCGACTGAGGCTGTCGGGAATGCCATTCGTGGCCTTGCTGGCTATGGCGGGGGCCGGGGGCCACCACAAAAAGCTCACAAAGTGACTGCATGCGCACGCTCATCGTGAGCTTCATCGAGTCCAGCAGGTTGACCGGGATAGCCGACACCGTTGCCGCCGCCATGGGTGGCACAGCGCAGGTGCTTAGCAATACACACCTGGTCAACCAGATCAACAGCTAGCTGGTCCAGCATCTCAACCGCCCTGATTCAGGCCGCCAACGACGTCGTGCAAGATCCCAACACCAACATCTTCCGGCAGTTCAACATCGAATAACCATCCAGCTGCAACATACCCAACGCCTTTGCGGCCGCCGTGGCGCTTGGATTGGTGATCACCTCCTCCAAGTTGCCGACAGGTAGCCGGAGGCTCCTCCAGTACGCTGCTGCAGATGACGAGTGCGACGATGTTGCGCTCGGGCTCACGCTTCTCTGGAGTCTGGAGGTCCTCTCGGTGGTGATCATCAACATCGACGGCAAAGACCCCGGCGACCTCTACGGGGATGTGCTCGTCTGCGACACCTTCAGAAGCGTGATTTTTTTCCACCGGGATCGCTCTGATGTCCAGGAGGTCCGTCCCGGCCGGGGACCGGGCGGAGCTGGTCTGGCCCCATAGGGCCATCTCGGCCGCGGACGACTTGGTCATCGACCTCAATCTCATTGACCGAGACAGGGACCTGTCCAAGGACGGCGGGGTGAGCCGGCCGTGGGGAGGTGCTGTGGAACTCCCGTGAGGGCGTAAGCAGCAGCTGCAACGTGGAATTGAGCACCTTGGTCACAGGCAAGAATGGCTCGGCGAAGGTATTGTACGCGGTGCTGACCAACGCCGTGGTGGCGACCGTGGAGGTGCTACCTCATCGACGGCGATCGCGAGAGCGTGCCCGACGTGTACGGAACCATCACCGCCACCACCAAGCTTGGGAGGACCTGCGGGGTGCGGGCGTATCGCTGGACTACGATCTATTCTGACAGACGCGGAGCGACCAGGTGAGTGTGCCGGTGAACACCAACATACCGCTACGGAGGAAGGTCATCACCCCGGTGCTGGGGTCACCGCTCACGGTGGCGGCCGACCTGTGGGACAAGGACTCCTTTCCTGATCCCTCTGGCGACGACCAGATCACGCTAGGATCCGTGGACTTCCAGCCGCGATTTCAGGACTCGGTGATATTTTAGGATCTATCTATACGGCTATACCAGTATTAAATTGCTTGAGGTCTTGATGGTCTTTTTTTATTTCAAAAGGGAATGTCTACCCCTCAGTCCACAAATAAGTGTATATCTAGTCTTGTTCTAAATCAAACGTAGTAAAGTTTGACTAACTTTTTAGCACAACGTACCAACATTTATGACATTAAATTTGTTACCATTAGATTTATTTTTAAATCTAGTTTCATAATATATCTGTAATATATGTTTCTATATTTCTCTATAAAATTGGTCAAATTTGGTTATATTTGACTTAGACAAAAGCTAGATGTACACTTATTTGCGGACGGAGGGAGTACGTGACTAAAAAATAACTATTTCTCAGTCGGCTGACGTGGCTTGCTCAATCGAATGGAAACATGCATGGTTTATAAACAAAAAACTACAATCAAAATACACGAATTGAAACCAAAATTCAACAGTAAACAAAGATGACCGAGAAATAACCAAAATTCAACAGTAAACCAAAATAACTATTTCTCATGCGCCTGAAAAATAGCAAAACCCCACCTCGATAGTTTGAGAAAAGAAATATTACATCTCTGCCACCGCCGAGTACCGGTTAAGTTCCCGATGCACGGACGATGCCGGCAGCGAGACAGAGATCGCCCGGCTATGGCGTCTCCCCGGACTGGTTCCAGGGCTGAGCAGAGGAGGAGGAAACTGCGGGGACTACGGCAAAGTAGAGCTAGCCCGGCTGCAGCTCCGCGCCGGACTGGTTCATGGCGAGCAAAGGAGCGGAAAACTGTGGGGACGCCGACGAAGCAGAGCTCGCCTGACTGTGACTGCAGCTCCGCGCCGGACTGGTTCATGGCGAGCAAAGGAGCGGGAATCTGTGGGGACGCCAGCGATACGGAGCTCGCCCGGCTGCGGATTCGGGCCGGACTGCTCCATGATGAGCAGGGGTGGGGGAAAATAGCGAATGGAAAGAGCCCGTCGAGCTGGAGGAGGGGGACGGGCGAGGCTGCAGTGAGTTGACGCGTTGATGCCTCTGCCCTTCCCCTCTGTGTTGGACATGTTGATGTGTTTGAACAGCTTCTCCGTGCTGATCTTGGACAGAAACTGGGTGCCCTTCCCCTCTGTGTTGGATGTGTTGATGCGTTTCAACAACGACTTCTCCGTGCTGATCTTTGTTAGGATTAAGCCACGGCGGCGTCAACCAGCGCGTGCGTGCATGTCTGGCGGGCAGTTGGCGCGTAGGTAGCAGGGTCATGCATGTATTTCTGTTGGAGGTTCACCGGGTCATGCGTGCGCTGGATGAGCGGATCGTGGTATGTGGGTGCGTATCTTGCGCGATCAGATCATGCAGAGAGAAGTGGGCAGCGTGCGTGTGTATAGAGTGCGCTAGCCTAGGTATAAATACCCCTCGTACTAATCAGCAACTACTCGTTCGAGCCAGCTAAAAGGAGGAATACGACTAGGGCGTCTGTGCCTTGTACTGATCAGCAACTACTCGTTCGAGCCAGCTAAAAGGAGGAATACGACTAGGACGTCTGTAACCGGTGAGCTGTGCCCACGGCGGCGTTTGGGCGCCAGCCGAAGAAAATACTTGTACTTCTTCTACCTCTGACCGGTGAACTGTGAGAGAGCTAGGGAGAGAGGGTGCAGCCTTGGGCTGCACCAACAATCTTGAACAAAACTGGGTGCTGGCGCACACCATGAGTGTTGAGCGAGTGCCTCCGTCACGGGCGATTAGAATCTGTTTCATCCTCCATTGCTCCTGGACTCAGTGCGAGTATATATGGCACTGCTACGGTTACCAATGTTTGCTGCACGGGTACACTGTGAGATGTGTTTGCTGCTATGTAGATGAGATCACTATCTAGATAGAGCAGACGTGTTTGTTGCTATCTGCGCAGCTAGCTGTTTTTCATGTTACCCGACAATTTGTCCAATTAACCTATTTGTGTGTGGAACTTATATAATAATAATAGGTACTATTCAAAAATTTCTTGGCACAACAAAAAAATTCTACTCCCTTCGGCCCATATTAATTGATCAAATTTGTCTAGAGTTAAATAAATCTAGACACTATTTAGTATATAGGGTTCATCTAAATTTTGATAAATCAAAGTCAATTAATATGGATCGAAGGGAGTAACATAGAGTATCTGGTTTTTAAATATAAGCCCAAATTCCAATGCTCGTTACAGTTGGTCATTGCGTTTTTATGATACTATGTGTAGAGGGAATTGGAGATTGCATAACACCAATTGGATCGGCTGCTCATGTATATATAGACGGACACATGTACAATTATAGGTACAACCCTGAAAAAACACGGGGGCATATACCTAGTACAATATGTTACTCAACACCCCATGATCGAAGGGTCGGCACCGACACATAGACTAGAGCGAAACTCAGGAAAAGTCGTGGACGGTAATCCCTTCGTCATGATATCGGCAAACTGCTGAGACGTCGGTACATGAAGAACTCGAACGTGACCGAGGGCAACTTGCTCACGAACAAAGTGGATGTCCAACTCGATGTGCTTGATGCGCCGATGATGAACGGGGTTGGCGGAGAGGTAGACAGCCGACACGTTGTCGCAGAAGACCACCGTAGCCTTGTTAACGGGACAAGAGAGCTCGGAGAGAAGCTGGCGAAGCCACGTGCACTCAGCCACAGCATTAGCCACCACGTGGTACTCGGCCTCGGCACTGGAGCGAGACACGGTGGGCTGCCTCTTGGAGGATCAAGATACGAGCGACGAGCCAAGGTAGACGCAGTAGCCGCTGGTGGAGCGCCGCGTGTCCGGGCAGCCCGCCCAGTCCGCGTCCGAGTAGGCGACGAGGTCGGTCGATGTAGAGGGCGAGGCATGCAGCGACAGGCCGTAGCCCAGGGTGCCACATATGTAGCGGAGAATCCGCTTCACCGCAGTGTTGGAGATATGCCCAAGAGGCAATAATAAAGTGGTTATTATCATATCTTCACACTTATGATAAATGTTTACATACCATGCTATAATTGTATTAACCGGAAACATTAATACTTGTGTGATTTGTAAACTAAAATAAGAGTCCCTAGTAAAGCCTCTTGTTAAACTAGCTTGTTGGTTAATATATGATCATGGTTTCCTGATCATGAACACAGAGATGTTATTAACAACAGGGTCATATCATTAGGAGAATGATGTGATGGACATACTCCTATAGATAAGCGTAGCATAAAGATCAAGTCATTTCAATAGTTCAATTGCTATATGCTTTCTGATACATAGTAACCTAATTCCTTCGACCATGAGATCATGCATATCACCTTTACTGGATGGATGCTTTGATGACATCAAACACCACACCGTGGCGGGTGGCTATAAAGGTGGCATTGAGTGTTCGAAAAGTATTGGTTGAAACACATGGATCAAGAGTGGGATTTGTCCATCCATATGACGGATAGATATACTCTGGGCCCTCTCGGTGGAATGTCATCCAATTAGCATGCAAGCATGTGACTGGCTCACAAGGGATCACATATCACGGGAACGAGAAAAGAGTACTTATCAGTAACGAGGTTGAACTAGGTATGCATAGATACCGATGATCATAACCTCGGATAAGTAAACTATCGTGAGACAAAGGGAAATTGGTATCGTATGTAAGTGGTTCATTCGATCGCAAAGTAATCGTAGAAATATGTGGGAGCCATATGAATTTCCAGATTCCTCTATTGGTTATTGTTCGGAGAAGTGTCTCGATCATGTCCGCATAATTCACGAACCGTAGGGAGACACACTTAAGGATTCGACGTTGTTTGAGTAGTTATGGTATTATGAGAAAGAGACCGAATGTTGTTGGTCTCGGATGGGATCCGGGATATCACGAGGTGATCCGGAATGGTCCGAGAATAAGATTCATATAAGGAAAGTCCGTTTGAGTTCGGGAATGATTCGGTGTTTTCATCGAGAATGTTCTAGAAGGTTCGGATTGTCCGACACTCCGGGAGGGTACATGAATGTGTCATTACATATTGAATGATTGCATCATGTACTAAGTGTTCTGCTGTTCCAAAACTGAAAGTCAAACTGCCAGTTTGAAAGTCAAACGGCTAAAACAGAGCTGTGGAAAAGCGAGCTGTGGGAAACAAGAACTGTGGGAAACAAGCAAGAGGAGGTTGAAACCAACTTGGAGGAGGAGTCCTCTCCTCCAAGCCGGCCAGCCTAGGCCGAGTTGGGGAGGATTCCCTCCCTCCTGGCCTTGACCCCTCCACCTATAAAAGGAGGCGGGCCTCCTCCTCTAGACACACAAGTTCCTATCCTCTAATCTCCGGTTTAGAGCCGTTTTGGTTTAGAGCTTCTAATTGCTTTAGCCTGCGGTTTAGAGCCTTCTAATTGGTGTGTCTAATCTCTAGACCACTAATAGCCCTCTCATACTCCACCATACTCGCTCCGGCTTAAGTGAAGCCTGGGATTTCCCTCTACTTAGGTACCACGCCGTTGTCTTTGCCGGAATCGCGAGGAGAGTGCTACAACCTCCGCTGCTTTGGAACAAGGGAGAGGAAGGTCTTCGTGAGTATCGAGCGTGTGACCGACATGAAGCTGCCGAACGCAGCGGAAGGATCGTCTACACGATCTTGAGATCGGAAAGAGTACGACTACATCACCCACGAGAATCTGCTCTCGTTAACCGCTTTGAAATCTTCGAGGGTAAGTTATTCCATCGACTCGTTGCTACAATCTAGTATATAGATCTTGGCTTGTTTGTTTGTATGCGATAGAAAATTTTTGTTTTCCATGCTACGAACCCCTACAGTGGTATCAGAGCCGTGTCTATATGTAGATCTATTGCACGAGTAGAACACAATGGTCATTGTGGGCATTGATGCTTTTATTGTCGATTGCTTCTTGTGTACTTTGCATCTTGCGGTATGTTGGGATGAAGCGGCCCGGGCTAACTTTACATGACATCGTTCATGAGACTTGCTCCACGCTTGACATGCAACTTGTATTGCATAAGTGGCTTTATGGTGCCTGTTTCTCCTAGCATAGTTAAGATCCAATTTACAACGGGTGATTGACAATACTAGTATCAATGTTGTGGTTCTTGTTCGTAAGTTAGAACGACACTTATTGAAAGCCCCAAACCACGTAAAACATGCAAAGAAAATTAGAGGTCTAACTTTGTTTTGCAGGGTGTCTTGTGATGTGATATGGCCATGATTGTGATTGTATATGATGTATGCAATGTTCCTTATTGTAAGTTGGCAATGGCGGGAGCCATATGGTTGTCTTTAAATTGTTAAGACCAGCGTGTCTATTCAAAGTAGTTGTAATAGTTGAAGCGGTGGGCGACAACCATGGAGAAGCATCATTGACCTTGATGCAATGTCGGTGATGATGGAGATCATGTTCATGCTTGAAGATGGAGATCGGAAGCACAAAGAAAGGCCATATCATATCACATATTATGAATTGCATGTGATGTTAATCCTTTATGCATCTTGTATTGCTTAGTAGGCAGCGGTAGCATTATAAGATGATCCCTCATGCACATGAATTTCAAGTCATAAAGTGTTCACCCTTAGTTAGCACCGTTGCTAAAGCTTGTTGTTTGAAGCACCACGTGATGATCGGGTGTGTTAGATTCTACAAGTGTATACAACGTGAGCAAGCAGATTTGCTCATGCGGAAACTAAGGTTTGATCTTGTGAGCCTAGCATGTACGGACATGGCCTCGGGACACATTACGAAAGGTAGAGCATGAGTCATATAGTAGATATGATGAACATGTTGATTGTTCGCCATTGAAGCTATATCAACTCTCGTGATGATCGGTTTTGATGTGGTGGATTTGGACTTGTGATCACTAAAACAATGTGAGGGATATTGTTTTGAGTGGGAGTTCACCAAGATTAATTTAATTATTAATTAGAACTCAATTTATCATAAACTAAATCAAAGTGAATTTGCATAGTTGTTGTAGTCATTGGCATCCGTTTACCACCTTGCGCTTAGTTATAATTGAGATGATAGAACTATAGAATTCTGGTTAGTTACTTTACGAACTGGTATCGTATTGTTTTGAAGTGTTAATATAAAGTTTAAAAGTCCTATTGCAAACTTTGAGTAAGTTCCGGTTACTCCATGAAGTTTAATAATTAGTATTAAATCAAGAGCAACAATTCCAAGTGTTAGTATATAAGTATCATGTTTGTCTCCATGATTCTTGATATTCAAAGGATTCTCTTAATATCAAGGTTATCTAGGATCTGAAAGAGTTGTTTCAGAAACCATGATGTGTGGAAGATATTGTGATATCTGAAACGAAGTATTGGTTACAACATGATAGAGTATAATATGGCAAAAGTCATGTTCTCATATTTGATGAGAATTTGCAAAAGGTTGGAGACACTAGTTGTCCTAATCCTCCAAAAGGTTTTGGAGAGCAACATTATACTTGCGATTCACCGTTACAAGCTAAAAGTAGCTTGATCATGGATAAATCCATGATGAGGGTGAATATTTGATGTAGGTAAGATGTTTACTACACCAAGAGATTACTAAAGAAAGGAATTTGAAAGAACACCAAACATTTGATGATAGGTGATCTACTTCAAAGTGCAAGTCCAAAGACATTGGTATTTAACTATACACGCTTTGGACTATATGTCATATGTATGATTCCACTATTGATGTTGATAGATTCTTTCAAACAGAAAAGGAAATATTGAAAGAAAATCTCATAAGTATATGGCAGAAAGGAGAAGACTAGAATTGTTCAGTTTAAGTATATAGATGATATACATGTTATGGCTATATTCTTTGCTTATTAAACAATGTGGTTCTTAAGTATTTAATACTAAATTTGTTGGTATGAATCGTCATACGAAACAACAGAATTCATGAACTACAGTGGCCTAAGTAATTAGCAAAAGAATGTGTGATGATGTTCATCGAGAACAAATAAAGGGTTATTGTGTTGCTCGTTAAACATCAAAGCTTGCCTTCAAGATTTGTTTTATCAGGTATTATGAGAACAAAAGGGTTGTTCAAATAATTGTCGTAATCCATAAAAGATGGATGATTCACAAATCTCGTTGGAGAAATCACATCCATAAAACTAGTGCTAAAAATGTCGAAAGACAAATTGATTGAAAGATCACTTAGGAAGTGACATCGCCGTTTAAATTATATTGGAAAGAAAACATGAAGAAACTCCATGTGGATGGAATTTTAGAGTCCTTTTGATTTTGATCAAATGACGCTTGTGAAACTTTCCTAGAGATAATTAAAACTTCGTTCATAGGACAAAAGGGAACAAATGACTAGCTTATTGGAACTTGTACATATTGTTGTACGAAATCCATTATGTGTAGTCAAGGGCGATGGATTTCAACTTCATATGCTTTCTCCGAAAATTTGAGTGAATATATGAATATTTACTTAATAAGGATGAAGTGTGAAATATTTGAAAAATTCAAAGATTTTCAAGATGAAGTGCAAAATCATTGTAACAAGAATATAAATAGTTTATGATAAGATCATAAAGGAAGATATTTGAGTTACAAGTTTAGCATAATACCTAAGATTTAAGGAATCGTTCCATGGATTTGCATTTTCCCGAAACACCATAAGAGTATGGAGCATTCGAGATATGTAATTAAACCTTGTTTGACATGGTAAGATCAAAGGTGTAATTCATAAAACTGCCATTGTATTTTAAAGATTAAAAGCTTTAGAGATTACCGTTTTTCCACTGAAAAGAGCTCCATCATAATCCGTTGAAATGACACCATATAAAGTTATGGTTTGGGATAAAACCCAAGTTGTACTTTCTTAAACATTGGTATGCTATGCATAAGAAAGATGTTTGCAACCAAAGTCGGATGAACCTGTCTTTGTATGTTATTTCGAATAACTATTAAGTAATCCTCCATAACATCGGAGACAAAAGTGTTTATCACTTAAAACGTCAAGTTTCTTTGAGAAGGAATTTTTCGTGAAAAGTTAAGTGGGAGGACAATAGAACTTTGATAAGGTTAAAAGAACCTTAGCTGTATGTGCAGAGTTGCGCAGCGCCGAAAAGTGTTCCGGAGGTAGCAACAATGCTCATGGCTCACGTACCTCAAAGGTTGTGGTCACGTAGATCCAAGTTCCTATTGAAACAAGTAGGTCGGATGAACAATCAAATACCAAGATTTGATGGTTGAATCATTATTTGAGAATAATGAACCGACTACATGCAAAGAAGCGATGATGGGCCCTGACTCCGTCAAATGGCTTGAAGCCATAAAATCCGTGATAGTTCCATTCATGAGAAATCAAGTTTTGAACTTGAAGGACCCTCGAGAAAGGTGTAAGACCTTACAGTTGTGTCTGGATCTATAAAGAAATAGACATGGATGTTTTACATCTATGAAATAGTCGACATGTTGGGAAAGAGTTCACAAAATGTTCAAAGGTTGACTATGACAAGATTTGATCTTTCATAGTGATATTTAGTCTAGACGGATTAATGTAGCAACCACTACATATAATTTGTTATATGGTAGTTGAATAAACAAAACAAGTTCTTCTAATAGAATCGTTACCTAGGACATGTGCATAACACGGTCCATAGGGTTTTGTTAATTCAAAGGATGCTAAAAGCATATGCAAACTTCAATGGTTAAAGTGAGCATCATGGAGTTGGAATCTTCACGTGATGAAACTGTTAAAAGAGTTTAAAAGTTCATTAGAGACGATGAAGATGCTTGCATTTGCAAGAAATTAAGTGGGAGCGCTAAGACATGTTTCTAATACATTATGTGGAAGACATATTGTTGATTGGAAATAATGTATCTTTTATTAACACATATTAAGAATTTCATCCCGATAAAAGACTTAGGCAAAACCCGAATATTTGGCATCAATAGACGCTAATATGGTTGTGCCAGAAGTACATAGACAAGATATTGAATGAGTTCAATATAGAAACTACAAGAGAGGTTCTTGTCGCACAGAAAGGATTGAATGAGTTCAATGTTGATGATATATTCAAGTGTATTGACATTTGGTAAAGTGAAACAAATAATCAAGTATAGATTGATACTTGATGTATGAAATCACAAAGAGTATTTTTATCAATCATACTGTGATATGTACAAATCCAGATATGTCCTATGCTCTAAATGTTGTGAGCATATACCAGAATGATTCGTAAGATGATCATTGGACAATAGTAAGGATATTCTTATGATCTTTTGGAAGAACTAAGAGTATATTATTTGTATAAGTGACAAATAGATGGTTAGTTCATTGTAAAAGTACTACATTGATACTAGTTTTGTCACAAAGTACAAATTAAGTTTATCTCAATCTAAACTAAGGGTGGCACAATATAATGGAAAGTGAGTTCCATAATGGATTTGGATGAGTTCCAAAGTTAAGACATTATGACAGATACTACAACAAAAGGCTAAGTATATGACGCTATTATAGCGACAAAAGAGCGCATTTGTGTCAAGTAGTTTGTTATCAAACTAGGTGTAGTTCACGGAGGATAATACTATGAAGATATATTGTGACAATATTATCAACATGTTTTAACCCCAAAGAACTAAAGGTCACACCGAAAGACCAAATTTATACAAAGCCATCTCATTAGAGAATGAGTGATGCGAGAGGCAAAGACATGCAATTACACACGGACTGGAAGTGTCGGATCCGAGATCGATTGACCACTAGCAATCGTGTACATACAACACGGAAAGCCATAGGTGTTATATACACAAAGGTTTGAAACTAGATTATTGACTCTAGTGCAAGTGGGAGACTGTTGGAGATATGCCCAAGAGGCAATAATAAAGTGGTTATTATCATATCTTCACACTTATGATAAATGTTTACATACCATGCTATAATTGTATTAAGGAAACATTAATACTTGTGTGATTTGTAAACTAAAATAAGAGTCCCTAGTAAAGCCTCTTGTTAAACTAGCTTGTTGGTTAATATATGATCATGGTTTCCTAATCATGAACACAGAGATGTTATTAACAACAGGGTCATATCATTAGGAGAATGATATGATGGACATACTCCTATAGTTAAGCGTAGCATAAAGATCAAGTCATTTCAATAGTTCAATTGCTATCGCTTCGATACATAGTAACCTAATTCCTTCGACCATGAGATCATGCATATCACCTTTACGGATGGATGCTTTGATGACATCAAACACCACACCGTCGGGTGGCTATAAAGGTGGCATTGAGTGTTCGAAAAGTATTGGTTGAAACACATGGATCAAGAGTGGGATTTGTCCATCCATATGACGGATAGATATACTCTGGGCCCTCTCGGTGGAATGTCATCCAATTAGCATGCAAGCATGTGACTGGCTCACAAGGATCACATATCACGGAGCAGAAAAGAGTACTTATCGATGTGAGGTTGAACTAGGTATGCATAGATACCGATGATCATAACCTCGGATAAGTAAACTATCGTGAGACAAAGGGAAATTGGTATCGTATGTAAGTGGTTCATTCGATCAAAGTAATCGAGAAATATGTGGGAGCCATATGAATTTCCAGATTCCTCTATTGGTTATTGTTCGGAGAAGTGTCTCGATCATGTCCGCATAATTCACGAACCGTAGGGAGACACACTTAAGGATTCGACGTTGTTTGAGTAGTTATGGTATTATGAGAAAGAGACCGAATGTTGTTCGGAGTCTCGGATGGGATCCGGGATATCACGAGGTGATCCGGAATGGTCCGGAGAATAATATTCATATAAGGAAAGTCCCGTTTCGGAGTTCGGGAATGATTCCGGTGTTTTCATCAGGAATGTTCTAGAAGGTTCCGGATTGTCCGGCACTCCGGGCGGGAGGGTACATGAATGTGTCATTACATATTGAATGATTGCATCATGTACTAAGTGTTCTTTCTGTTCCAAAACTGAAAAGTCAAACTGCCAGTTTGAAAGTCAAACGGCTAAAACAGGAAACTGTGGAAAACAGGAAACTGTGGGAAACAAGAAACTGTGGGAAACAAGCAAGAGGAGGTTGAAACCAACTTGGAGGAGTCCCTCTCCTCCAAGCCGGCGGCCAGCCTAGGCCGAGTTGGGGAGGGACTCCCCTCCCTCCCCTGGCGCGCCAGCCCCTCCACCTATAAAAGGAGGGGCAGGGCCTCCTCCTCTAGACACACAAGTTCCTATCCTCTAATCTCCGGTTTAGAGCCGTTTTGGTTTAGAGCTTCTAATTGCTTTATCCTGCGGTTTAGAGCCTTCTAATTGGTGTGCCTAATCTATAGACCACTAATAGCCCTCTCTCATACTCCACCATACTCGCTCCGTCTTAAGGCGAAGCCCTGCGGGATTTCCCCTCTACTTCTGGTACCATGCCGTTGTGCTGCCGGAATCGCGAGGAGAGTGCTACAACCTCCGCTGTCTGCTGGAACAAGGGAGAGGAAGGTCTTTGTCGAGTATCGAACGTGTGACCGACTGCGGAAGCGCTGCCGGAACGCAGCGCCGGAAGGATCGTCTACACGATCTTGAGATCGGAAAGAGTACAACTACATCACCCACGAGAATCTGCTCTCGTTAACCGCTTTGGAATCTTCGAGGGTAAGTTATTCCATCGACTCGTTGCTACAATCTAGTAGATAGATCTTGGCTTGTTTGTTTGTATGCGATAGAAAATTTTTGTTTTCCATGCTACGAACCCCTACACGCAGCCCAATGGGCATCCCGAGGAGCATCCATGTGCAAGCACACCTGCTGCACAGCGTACTGGAGCTCCGGATGTGTCAACGTCAAGTACTGGAGGGCGCCTACGATGGAGCGGTAGAACGGGGAGTCGGAGGCCAGCGATCCATCACTGGCTGAAAGCTTGGCCTTCGTGTCGACAGGAGTAGGCGCAGGATTGCAATTAAGCATCCCTGCACGCTCGAGAAGCTCGCGGGCGTGCCTGGCGATGAAGAAAGAACCCGTCCGCACGCCGGACAACCTCGATGCCGAGGAAGTAGTGGAGCGGGCCGAGGTCCTTCAACGCGAACTCAGCACGAAGACTGTCGGTGAGCTGTCGAAGAAGACCAGCGGTGGATGCCGTCAGGATGATGTAGTCGACGTACAGCAGCAGGTAGGCCATGTCGTTGCCGGTCTGGTAGACGAACAACGACGCATCGGAACGCGTGGAGTGGAAGCCGAGCTGATGCTGAAACGCGGCGATCTTGGTACGGCGCGGGCGCTGCCCGATCCATACAAGGACCGAGAGCAAGCACACGTCATCGGGCGCTCGGCGTCGGCAAGCCAATGGGCTGCGACGATGACCTGCTCCGACGGTGGCCATGGAGGAAGGCGTTGAGACGTCCATCGATGCACCGCCACGCAGCGAGCGGCGGTGCGTACGTCGCAGGATCGTGCCCGGTTTGACAACCGGGGCAAACATATCCGTGAAGTCGACACCCGCGCGTTGCCGAAAGCCGCGTACGACCCAGCGCGCCTTGTAGCGCTCGAGAGTACCATCGGAGCCGAGCTTGTGCTTGAAGACCCACTTGCCGGTGACGATGTTGGCTCGAGGGGGCCGGGGAACCAGCTCCCAGGTCCGATTACGCTGCAGCGCGTCATAGTCCTCCTGCATGGCGGCGCGCCAGTGCGGGTCGCGCAAAGCGGCGTGAGCCTAGGTGGGCACCGGCGAGAGAGCGGAGGTGGACGGCGCACTCGGCAGCGGGGAGGGCGCCTCCCCCTCGCGGGATGACGGCGCCCCGCCGTCATGCGGTAGGACACTGTTCCCGCTAGCCCAGAAGGCCCACTGGTCGACGGGGTAGCGCGTAGACGGCCAGACTTCCCGCCGCGTGCTCGGGTGAGCATGGGCGCGAGCCGCAGTGACGGGCGGGCGGCGAGGACCGGGTGGCGATGGGCGGTGGCGAGGCGCTCGAGCTGGTCGGCGGCGCCGGGCGTCGTGGGAGAACCACGGGCGCCATGGTGTGGGGCACCGCTGGTGTCGGTGGCGCCAGAGACCAGCGGGCCGACGCAGGCCGCTGGGACGCCAGGCCTTGATCGGCGGCTGGTCTGGCCTGAGGGGCCAGCGGGCGCCGGGGGCGTCATCGGAGGCGTCACCAAGAGTCCCTGCTGAAACGGAAAAGACAACTCGTCAAAGTACACGTGACGGGAGGTGAGGACGCGATGTGAGACCGGGTCGTAGCAGCGGTAGCCCTTGGTGTTGGCGGGGTAGACTAAAAACACACAAGGGAGAGAGCGAGGCGCAAGCTTGTGCGCAGCGGTAGCAGCAGTGTTAGGATAACACTTGCAGCCGAAGACGCGGAGGTCATCATAGGCGGGCGGTGCACCGTAGAGGAGGTGATGCGGCGTGTAAGACCAACGCACACGACACGGGCGGATGTTGACGAGTAGAGTCGCCATGGCAAGAGCATCCGGCCAGAACCGTGGGGGCATGTGGGCGTGGAACAGAAGGGTGCGGACAGATCGTTGAAATCTGAAGCATCCGTTCAACGACCGTTACGGGGAAGTGTAGGGACACGTGAGGCGGAAGATGGCGCCATGGGCGGCGAGAAGTGAGCGAATAGTGATGTTGTCGAACTCTTTGCCGTTGTCAGTTTGTAAGGCGTGGATAGGGCGACCGAACTGAGTGGAAACGAAGGCGAAAAACGCGGTGAGAGTGGTGGCAACGTCGGATTTGCGACGAAGAGGAAACGTCCATACAAAATGAGAGTGATCATCCAAAATCACGAGATAATAATTATAACCAGAATTACTGGGAACAGGCGAGGTCCAAAAATCACTATGAATAAGTTGAAACGGAAAAGACGCGGCTGTGGAGGAGGAACTAAACGGGAGGCGAACATGTTTGCCTAGACGACATGCTTCACAAGAGTGGGCATCCGTTTTATTACAGGTAAAGGAAAAGCCTTCCATTATTTGACGTAGAGAGGCGGAGCTAGGATGGCCGAGGCGAGCGTGCCAGATATCGACACCGGTGGAGAGGGCGAGTGAGCTGCTGGCGGTGGTGGAGGCCGAACCAACATGGTACAGATCGCCGGGGATGTCACATTGGTGGAGGAGCATCCGAGTACGACCATCCTTGACAGAGAAACCAAAGGCGTCAAATTCCATAGTCACAGGATTATCACGACAGAAAGATTTAACGGAAACAAGATTTTTAATCAAGGTAGGAGAAACAAGAATGTTATTTAGAGAGAGAGGAGTGGAAGTGGAGGGAAAAGAGACGGAACCGGTGTGAGTAATGGGAAGCGCATGGCCGTTGCCAACGATGATGCGGGAGGAGGTGGAGGAGGGTGTAGAAGAAGAGAGGGTACCGGGGTGCGCGGCCATATGCGCGGAGGCGCCGGTGTCCATGAACCAGTCGCCACCGCCACCATACGCCCCATCAGTGGGGGCACTCTAGAGGACGGTCAGGAGCGCGGGGTCCCACGGGGCCGAGCTCGGGGAGGGGCAGCGTAGGCCAGGGCGGAGTAGGGCGCGACACCGTAGCCTGGGGCGGCGTCGTAGCTCGGCGTGACGGTGGGTTGGGGCGCCGCGTAGAAGGCCTGGTGGGTGGACGGACGCGGCCCCATGATGCCCGGGTAGGGAGCGCGCGGCAGGGGCATGGAGTAGGCATGGACGACCCCGGTCCACGGGTTGTGACCCGCGAGCCACGGCGGAGTGGGGGCGGCGTGCTGGGGTGGACGAGGCGCGGGGGCGGTGGCGTTGGCGCAACCATAGCCGCCGCCGTTGCCACCACCACCACGGCGACGACGCCCGCGACGACCACCGCCATTTCACCACCGCCGTGGCGGGGAGGCGGTGCGGCTGGGTGTAGAAGCCCGGAGGCGGACCCATAGGGCGAGGCGCGGGGCCGGGAGCGGGGGCGCGAGGCGCGGGTGCCGGGGCGCCGCGTGAGAGGCCAGCGACAAAGGCGGTGTGAGCCGCCCGAGCCCGGAGATGCTTGAGGCGGCGCTCCTCAAGGCGCAGGTAGGCAACGGCCTGCTCGAAGGAGGGTGTGGTGAGGAGCGTGAGATTGGAGGCAGCGTTGCTGAGATCCTCGCTGAGACCTGCCGACAGGGTGGAGAGCATGATCTTGTCGTCGATCGGAAACTCCAAGTCGTGAAGCTCGTCGGAGAGGCTCTTAAGCTTGAGAACGTACTCGTCGAGAGAGTGGTCGTTCTGGTGGGTGCAGAAGAACTCCTGCTGGAGGAAGGTGACCCGATAGATCTTGTTGTTGGTGAAGAGGCCGGTGATTTTCTCCCACACCGTGTGCGCGGTGTCGCCGTCCCGGACGACGGTGCGGAAGATGTCGTTGGAGACGGTCTGGTAAAACCAGCGGATGATGGTGGCGTCGATCGCGAGCCACTCGGGGTCGTGCGGCATGGCGAGGAGGTCGATGGTGCCATCGACGTGGTCGAGGAGATCATACTCGCGGAAGAGCAGCCCGAAGTACGTCTTCCACGGGAAGAAGTTGGCAGTAGTGGTGGAGAGCTTCACTGGCACGCGCTCGGCGATGGGGATGTCGCGGATGACGGCGACGGAGGGCCCGGCGAAGGGGTTGCTGCTGCCGGAGCGGGAGGAGTTGAAGGGATCGAAGGGGCCGGAGGAGGAGAACCCGGCCATGGCGGAAGCGGCGGTGGTGGTGGGTGGCGGCTAGGGTTTGGGAGAGGAGGAACCGGCGGCGCCCTAGGGGAGGGAGGGGACGGCGGCTAGAGGGAGGGGAAGGCGGCGCCCTAGGGAAGGGAGGGGGCGGCGGCTTGAGGGAGGGCCGGCGGCGCCCTAGGGTAGAGAGGGGGCGGCGGCTAGGTCAGGGACCAGAGGGTCTGTGATACCATGTAGAAGGGAATTGGAGATTGCACAGCACTAATTGGGCCGGCTGCTCATGTATATATAGACGGACACATGTAAAATTACAGGTACAACCCTGACAAAACACGGGGACCTATACCTAGTACAATATGTTACTCAACACTATGCACCTTCTTGCCATTTCCCATCTTGTTAACCCAAAATAAAGCGGCACCCTTGAGAAGAGATCCAATGAAGACGAGTGGCATATAGCTTAGAGGATTAGAGCACATGGCTACAAATACGTTGCCAGGGGTTCAAATCTCTCATATCATACCAGAGAGAATTGAGTTTCACAGGAGTGACCGTGGCAACACACGAGCATTTAACTAGTAATAATAACTTGTATTGATTTGAACAATAGTACAAAGATTATATAGGAGAGAGGAGGAGCCGGGCAAACCGACTTAGGCTAGAGTGACGAGGTCTAATCTTGTAAATGCCCATTGTTATAGACTTGGGTTTTGGAGAAGGTGGGGATGCTGGAGATCGCGGAACGGTTAGCAAACAAGAAACACGGGGACACGAAGTTTACCCAGGTTCAGACCCCTGGAGGGAAAACCCTACTCCTTCTTTTCTGCTCTTGATTACGACGAAACCGAAAATTACAGGGTTGCGTAGATGCAATCTGGCGTGGAGGTGTGTATGCGGTGAGTTGAGGATATCCTCCTCTCCATGCCCTCCTAGACTTTATACAGATAGGCAGGTCCCGGGCATAGGTCGAGTCGGTTACAGATTAGGGTTTGCCCCTTTGAAATTCTATCTATTCTAGTCTTGTTCTCCAAGGATCCGACGGTGTCATGGGCTTGGGCCACCCAAAAGTCGTCGCAGGCCGCATATGTTCTTGTGGGCCTTCCTTGGACTGGACCAGGTATACTAATATCGTGTACCCGTAGGGTATAACCATGTCAGTAGCCCCCGAGTGTTCAGTCAAATCGTAGATTTGGCTAAGGACTCTTCAATCTTTCGGGTGCAATTGGTCATGTTTATAAGAGAAAGAATGATTTTAGTTTGTAGGGATTGTTGATGCGTGCGCCTGACTCTCTTGACGGATCAGGGCCAGTTATCTGTCTTAGGACAAAACAACACGATCTTCTTCAGACTCGAGTCCCTAGACTTGAATCTGGAACGGATGCTGGCGTAATTCAACTCAGGCCGCTGAGGTCTTATAGGAGTTGAATCCCAGTACTTTTCGAGTGATGTACCCAACGCGTCCGTCGGGATTTTTCATCGCGTCTGTTGACATGATATTTTGCTGGCAGAGCGCAGTCAGGTGTATTACCATGCCATCAGATGATATCTGCAGGTCTTATCTTTGTGTCGCAGACACAACATCCGAAATTTTATCACCATGGAGGTGTTTCGGGTGGCGAAAATGTTTCCCACTTAGCGTTTGTTTGGGAAAAGTTGCCAGAAAGTTTTATATTTTGATCCGAAGGATCGCAGTCGAAGAAATCATAAGGTGCGCGGCCAGCGCTCCCTATGGGAGTAGCCTCCGAGTGTCCGTTCGAGTCGTAGACTCGAGCAGAGACTTTAGTTCAGTTATTTTTAGCTTCAGGTCCGAATGACACAATTTTTTTCGGATGCTTGAATCAACCCTCCCTATGGGAGTAGCTCCCGAGTCCTTAGTAGAGTCGTAGACTCGACGTAGGACTCAAAGAATGGTCCTTGAGGCGGTAGGCTCCACCTGGGATGACTTCGGTGACGATGTAAGGTCCTTCCCAGGATGACTCGAGCTTCTTCAGCCGCTCTTGCTTGAGTCGTAGGACGAGGTCTCCTTCGATGAAGGACATTGGGCGCAGCCGGCGGCTGTGGTAATTGCGGATGCTCTGTTGGTAGACCACTGAGTGATCCGCGGCGATGTCGCATGCTTCGTCGAGTGTGTCGACGGCATCTTAGAGTGCGGCTGATGATTCGGCTTCGCTATAGGAGACGACCCGCGGGGCTTTGTGGCGTACTTCTACATGTTGCACAGCTTCGTCTCCGTGCACCATGAAGAATGGTGTGTAGCCAGTTGAGCTGTTTGGCGTTCTGTGCAGGCTCCAAAGTACGGATGGTAGATCCTCTTCCCAGGCTCCCATAAGTCGTTCGAGTGGGCTGAGCATGCGTTTCTTGATGCCGCCGCCTATGAGGCCGTTGGCCTTTTCGACCTGTCCATTGGTCTGCGGATGCGCCACGGAGGCGTATGATATATTGATGCCAAGGCCTTCACAAAAGTCCTGGAATTACTTCGAGATGAAGTTCGAGCCGTTGTCTGTGATGATGTTGTGCGACACGCCGAACCTATAGACTATGGACTCAAATAAATTGACGGTCGTTTTGCCGCTTTGGTTGGTGACGGGCATGGCCTCAATCCACTTAGTGAACTTGTCGACTGCGACCAGGAGGTAGATGTGGCCTCCTTTCAAAGATGCAGCTTGCCAATCATGCCGAGTTCCCATTGGGCAAAGGGCCAGGCTAGTGGTATGGGCCTGAGTTCCGATCCTGGTGTGTGTGGCCTGTCCGCAAACCTTTGGCAGCCGTTTCACTTTTGGACGATGTCCTTGGCATCGTTCATGGCCGTTGGCCAGTAGAATCCAGCTCATAAAGCTTTGGCGACGAGGGCGCGGATGCCTGCATGATGACCGCAGATGCCCTCGTGGATGTCTTGGAGGATAGTTTTGCCATCACCGATGGTGACACACCTTTGGAGTACACCCGAAATACTGCGCTTGTACAACTCGCCATTGATTATGGTCAAGGCCTTAGACCGGCGAGATATGCGCCAGGCGTCCGTCGGGTCATCAGGCAGTTCTCTGTTTATCAGGTACCAAAGGTACGGCTGTGTCCATGTTTCTGTAGGGGTTCCTAGCATGGAAAACAAAAAATTTCTACCGCATGCATACAAACAAGCCAAAATCTATTTACTATATTAAAGCAACGAGTCAATTAGAGTACTCACCCTCGAAAATTCCAAAGCGGTTAACGAGAGCAGATTCTCGTGGGTGATGTAGTCGTACACTTGCTGATCTCAAGATTGCGTAGACGATCCTTCCGGCGCTGAGTTCCGGTAGCGCTTCCGCAGTCAGTCACACGTTCGGTACTCGATGAAAGACCTTCCTCTCCCTTGTTCCAGCAGGTAGCGGAGATTGTAGTTCTCCCTCGTGATTCCGGCAGCACGACGGCGTGGTGTCGGAAGTAGAGGAAAGATCCCGCAGGGTTTCGCCTAAGCCGGTGCGAGTTATGGTGGATCTAGGGGTTTCCGGTGATCTAGGTTTAGAAGGCCGGAGAGGAGGAGGAGGTGTCGGCGGCGGCTAGAGAGACGGCGATGGGCCGGCGGCGGCGCAAGGCGGTGGCGGCGCGACGGCGCTGGTCGGCGGCGCGGCGGCGACGCACGGTGGGGAGGGCTTGTGCTTGTGGTCTTGGGGCAGCCCTCCCCCTCTATTTATGAGAGGGGGAGCCTTGGGAGAGGGGAGTTTGAATCCATACCCAAACCCAAGTTGTATAGAAGGAAGGACTCTTTCCTTCTTCCACTAGGAAACCATTGTTCCAGTTTGACTTTTCAAACCTCCCTTTTGACTTTCAATTTAGAGCTTTAATTCTCTCTCGCAAATGCCCAACCAAGTGACCTAGGACATGATCCAATCATTCCAATTACCCATGAAACATTCATGGACCATTCCCCTTCTGGTCCGGTGAACCGTCTAGACCCTTCTAGAACCTATCCGATGAAAACATCGGAATCTTTCCCAAACTCCGGAATCGGACTTTCCTTATATGAATCTTATTCTACAGACCATTCCAGATATCCTCGTGATATCCCGGATCCCATCCGAGACTCCGAACAACATTTGGTTTCCCTACTTACATTCCATATCTACTAAACAACATCGAATCCTTAAGTGTGTCTCCCTACGGTTCGTGAATTATGCGGACATGACCGAGACACTTCTCCGATCAATAACCAATAGAGGAATCTAGAAATTCATATGGCTCCCACATATTTCTACGATTACTTTGCAATCGAATGAACCACTTACATACGATACCAATTTCCCTTTGTCTCGCGATAGTTTACTTATCCGAGGGTTGATCGTCGGTATCTCTGCATACCTAGTTCAACCTCGTTACCGATAAGTACTATTTTCTCGGTCCCGTGATATGTGATCCCTTGTGAGCCAGTCACATGATTGCAAGCTAATTGGATGACATTCCACCGAGAGGTCCCAGAGTATATCTATCCGTCATATGGATGGACAAATCCCACTCTTGATCCCTATGCCTCAACACATACTTTCCGAACACTCAATTCCACCTTTATAGCCACCCAGTTACGTTGTGGTGTTTGATGTCATCAAAGCATCCTTCCGGTGATGGTGATTAGCATGATCTCATGGTCGAAGGAATTAGGTTACTATGTATCAGAAAGCTTATAGCAAACGAACTATTGAAATGACTTGATCTTTATGCTATGCTTATCTATAGGAGTATGTCCATCACACCATTCTCCTAATTATATGATCTTGTTGTTAATAACATCTCAACCAAAAAGCTAGTATTATAAAGAGGCTTTTACCAGGGACTCTAATTTAGTTTACAAATCACACAAGTATTAATGTTTTCGGTTAATACTATTATAGCATGAATGTAAACATTTATCATAAACACAAAGATATAATAATAACTACTTTTATTATTGCCTCTAGGGCATATCTCCATCAGAGTCCCACTTGCACTAGAGTCAACTAATCTAGATTACATGGTAATATACCGAACACCCATGGAGGTTTGGTGCTGGTCATATTTTGCCCTCGGGAGAGGTTTAGTCAACGGATCCGCCACATTCAGATCTATGTGTACTTTGCAAATCTTTATGTCACCATCTTGGACATGCTCTCGAATAGCGTGAAAACGTAGCTTGATGTGCTTCAGCTTCTTGTGTGACCTTGGTTCTTGCGCATTGGCTATGGCGCCCATGTTATCACAATAGATAGACATTGGATCCAGCGCACTTGCAACCACACCAAGCTCTGTAATAAAATCCTTCATCCATATCGCCTCTTGTGAAGCCTCTAGAGCAGCTATGTATTCCGATTCAGTTGAAGATCTCGCCACAACGCTTTGCTTTGCACTCCTCCAGCTAACTGATGCACCATTCAAAATAAATACATATCTAGATTGAGATTTAGAATCATCCGGATCGGTGTTCCAACTAGCATCAGTGTAACCATTAACAACAAGTTGTTCATCACCTCCATAAGAAAGAACCATATCCTTAGTTCTTCTCAAGTACTTAAGGATGTTTTTGACCGCTGTCCAATGATTCACTCCGGGATCACTTTGATATCTGCTAGTCAAACTAACAGCATATGCAATGTCGGGTCTAGTACATAGCATGGAATACATAAGAGATCCTATGGTTGAGGCATAGGGAGTCTTACTCATCCTATCTCTATCGTATGTCGTTGCAAGACTTTGAGTTTTACTCAAGGTTGTATTGGGCAACATGGGCAAGAACCCTTTCTTGCTATCTTCCATTTCAAACCTCTCTAGAACTTTGTCCAAATATGTACTTTGTGACAATGATATTAGGCGTCTCGATCTATCTCTATAAATATTTATGCCTAATATGTAAGCTGCTTCGCCAAGATCTTTTATTGAAAAACTATTATTCAAATAATCCTTGACACTATTAAGAAGGTCTAAATCATTCCCAATAAACAATATGTCATCTACATATAGTATTAAGAATGCTACAGATCTCCCACTCACTTTCTTGTAAATACAAGATTCTCCATAAGTTTGTATAAAACCAAAACTTTTGATCACCTTATCAAAACGTTGATTCCAACTCCGGGATGCTTGCTTCAATCCATAAATGGAATGTTGAAGTTTGCATACCTTGTTAGCATCTTTAGGATCCACAAAACCTTTGGGTTGTACCATATACAACTCTTCATCAATGTCTCCATTGAGGAATGCCGTTTTGATATCCATCTGCCATATCTCATAATCATAATACGCAGCGATTGCTAACAAAATCCTCACAAACTTTAGCTTCGCTACCGGTGAGAAAGTCTCATCGTAGTCAAATCCTTGAATTTGTCGAAACCCTTTTGCGACAAGTGGAGCTTTAAAGATAGTAACATTACCATCAGCATCTGTTTTCTTCTTGAAAATCCATTTGTTCTCGACAAACTTCCGGCCATTCGGTAAATCCACCAAAGTCAATACTTGGTTTTCCTACATGGATCCAATCTCGGATTTCATGGCTTCTTGCCATTTATTGGAATCTGTGCTCATCATCACTTCCTCATATGTCGCAGGTTCATCGGTGTTGTCCACCAACATGACACTCATAACGGGATCATACCAATCAGGAGCGGTACGATTTCTCGTTGACTTGCGAGGTTCCATAGTAACTTCAACCGAAGTTTCATGATCAACATCATTAGCTTCCTCTCTTGTTGGTGTAGGCGCCACAGGAACCGCTTCCGGTGCTGCGCTACTCTCAAGTTCGAGAGAAGGTTCAACAACCTCGTCGAGTTCTACTTTCCTTCCAGTCACTTCTTTCGAGAGAAACTCCTTCTCTAGAAAGGATCCATTGGCAACGAAGATTTTGCCCTCGGATCTATGATAGAAGGTATACCCGATAGTTTCCTTCGGGTATCCTATGAAGACGCATTTTTCCGCTTTGGGTTCAAGCTTGTCTGGCTATAACTTCTTTACATAAGCTTCGCAGCCCCAAACTTTAAGGAACGACAATTTAGGTTTCTTACCAAACCATAATTCATACGGTGTCGTTTCAATTTATTTAGATGGTGCCCTATTTAAAGTGAATGCGGCTGTTTCTAATGCATAACCCCAAAAAGATAGCGGTAAATCTGTAAGTCACATCATAGAACGAACCATATCTAAGAGAGTTCGATTACGCCGTTCGGACACACCATTACGTTGTGGTGTTCCCGGCGGTGTCAATTGTGAAAGTATTCCGCATTTCTTCAAATGCTCGCCAAACTCGTAACTTAGATATTCACCTCCACGATCAGATCGTAGAAATTTAATCTTCTTGTTATGTTGATTCTCTACCTCACTTTGAAATTCCTTAAACTTCTTGAAAGTTTCGGACTTATGTTTCATGAAATAGATATACCCATATATACTCAAGTCATCCGTGAAGGTAAGAACATAACGATAACCACCACGCGATGCTACACTCATTGGGACACACACATCGGTATGTATGATTTCCAATAAGTCCGTAGCTCGCTCCATCATAACAGAAAATGGAGTGTTAGTCATTTTACCCATCAGACATGCTTCGCATCTTTCAAGTGATTCGAAATCAAGTGATTCAATAAGTCCATCGGAATGGAGTTTCTTCATACGTTTCACTCCAATATGATCAAGACGACAGTGCCACATATAGGTTGAGTTATCGCTCAATTTCAAACATTTAGCTTCAATGTTATTAATGTGTGTATTTCTACAATCGAGATTAAATAAGAATAGACCATCTATCAAAGGTGCATGTGCATAAAACATATTACTCATATAAATCGAACAACCATTATTCTCGGACTTAAACAAGTAACCGTCTCGCAATAAACATGATCCGGATATAATGTTCATGCTCAACGCAGGAACCAAATAATAATTATTGAAGTATAAAACTAATCCTGATGGTAGATGAAGAGGTAGCGTGCCGACCGCGATCACATCAACCTTTGATCCATTTCCAACGCGCATCGTCACCTTGTTCTTCGCTAGCTTTTGTTTATTCTGCAGCACATGTTTTGAGTTACTAATATGAGCAACCGAACCAGTATCAAATACCCAGGCACTACTACGAGTACTAGTGAGATACACATCAATAACATGTATATCGGATATACCTATCTTCTTGATGTTGTCGTTCTTAAAATCCGCCAAGTACTTAGGGAAACTCTGCTTCCAGTGACCCTCTCCCTTGCAGTAAAAGCACTCAGTATCAGGCTTAGGCCCCGCCTTGGTCTTCTTCGCCGGCGCGGTAACTTTCTTACCGCCCTTATTGAAGTTTCCCTTTTTCTTAGACTTGCCTTGCTTCTTGAATTTGGTGGTATTATTGACCATCAACACTTGGTGCTCTTTCTTGATCTCCACTTCCGCAGACTTTAACATGGAGAAGAGTTCGGGCAATGACTTATCCATGTTTTGCATATTATAGTTCATCACAAAGTTCGTGTAACTTGGTGGTAGTGATTGGAGGACACGGTGAATCCCCAAAGCATTAGGAATCACTATACCCAAACTTTGAAGCTTGTTTGCGTGCCCAGACATCTTAAGCATGTGCTAACTAACGGAGTTGCCCTCTTCCATCTTGCAGTTAAAGAACTTTTCAGAAGCCTCATAAATCTCAACTGCCGCGTGAGCCTCAAATATCATTTTGAGTTCACGGACAATATCATGTGGGTCATGGTTCAAAACCTTTTCTGAAGCTCCGATTCCAAACCATACAAGATAGAACACTGAACTGTGGAGTACTGATTCTTCCGAGCGAGAAAAACATTCTTTACCTCATCGGTAGTGATGACTCCTTGATGGCGCCAAAAAACTTGGTGGCTGGTGTGGAGTCTTGTTGGGAACCCTAAGAGCAATGTGTGAAGAGCACAACATCAAGTCTTCCCTCAGTTGAGACCGAGGTTATTGAACCAATAGGAGGAAGGAAACGTCACACAGGTGTTGCAAGCAACGCGGAGACCTGCACAACACAAACTCAAGACTTTGCCCCAACGAATCAGTGAGGTTGTCAAGCTCACTGGTTTTCTGTAACAAAGGATTAAACGTATGGTGTGTAAGGTAATGGTTTGCAGCAAGTAAACAAGTAACAGTGGAAGATGTATCAATGGTAAATATTGGACCGGGGTCCATAGTTCACTAGAGGTGCTCTCCTTAGATAAACAACATGGTATGAAGGGTAAACAAATTACAGCGGGGCAATTGACAGGAACTGAGCAAGGCATAACAAAGCAATTACTAGCCAGAAAGATCCTATGAGGTTGATTGGGTAATAAAACAATATACATAGACCGTCATCCAAATGCATCTATGACTATAAGTACACCTTCAGGTTATCATCTGAACCCCCTCCAGTATTAAGTTGCAAGCAACAGACAACTGCTTTAAGCAAAGCGTGTAAGGTAAATAGTCCACATGTTCCATGAACAAGAGACCGTTGTTTTCTCCCTAGTAGAAACAACACATCTACAACCGAAGAGATTTCTGTCACTTCCCTTGGAAACTAGAGGCATGAACCCACTATCGAGCATAAATACTCCCTCTTGGAGTCACTAGCAACTACTTGGCCAAGATAACCACTAGCAACGGAGAGCATGCAAGATCACAAACAACACAGATATGATAGAATCATAAAGACAAAACCATTAATCAAACCAACATAAAAATCTCAATATCCATAGGATCCCCGCAAACACAACATGCATGATTACAAATAGATTAGATCTTGATCATGAACGGAGCTCACAAGATCTATACATGAAAGCACAAAGGATGAGATACAATGTAACATCCCAAAAATCATGATTTCAAAGTTTGCATATCATCCATGCATTCATAATCATTTTAGGATCATTTTCAATGTCATTTCAAAATAGAAGCATTTGAATGTCTATTATTTTATGTAAGCAAGGCATTGGCCCAATGCTACTCTCTAGTATGAGATTATTTGTTTTAAACCAAAGATATTTGATCCTATGGTTGATTGATGTTTTCCAAAGCTTGGACAAAGATTTCAAAACAAAATATAAATTTAAAACCATTCTTATGTCTTTACTAAGCAATTGATAAAGGCATTGTTTATTTTAAAATTACAATGTGCCAATGCATTTTCAAGTGTACAACATTGTTCTATAGCCAATTGTGTACTAGTTTCACTTTACAAAAATCCAGAAGTGGTTTGAATTCAAACTCATTTGAAACTCATTTGATTTTGGTTCCTGAAAATCAAAAAAGAAATAGAAAAAGATTAAAGAAATAGAATTGGGCTGGCGCCAGCATTTCGGCCCAACAACAGAACCAGCCCACCCGGGCCAGTCCCCTCTACCCCCTCTCTCACCCGCTGAACGCATTCCCGCAGCCATCGACGCCCTTCTCCACGCCAGCTGCCTTCCCCGAATCCTCGCGCGCAGACGCCGCTCCACCGTTACCTCTCTGCAGTGACGCCGCGAATAAACCCGGCGTAAATCCCATTGATTGGCAGCATAATTGTCGCCCCTGCTCCAGCTACTTAACCACCTCCCCACCCCGCTCCTTTCCCCTCACTCAGCACCACCAGAGCGCCGCCAGGCTCCCCAAAATTCAACCAACACCGCCGCGGCACTGAGGAACTCCGGTGAGACATCACGGTGAGTCCCGAGCGCGCCTTGCCTTTTGGTTCACGCGAGCTGCTTCGCCATCATCCTGCGCATCTTCTCATGCTCTCCTTTTGTTCTGAATCGCCCTAGGTCGTCGCCCTCATCAATCTTTGGAAACTGCAGAAGCTTGACTCAACTTCGACGAGCCATTTCGGTGAGCCCCGTGTTCTCCTCTGTCTCTGGTTCAAGCAATCATGTTCGCCAGTGTCTCGCGCATCTGTTAATGTTTTCCGTTTGAATCCTTGCGCCCCAGAACGTCGTCTTCGACTCTGACAGTGAGCACCCGACGCTCAGACGAACTCTGACGAGGTCCTGTTGCTGTGTCCGTGTGCCCCGACCCTGCCCGTCTACACGTTGAGCATCTCCATGTTCTCGCGGTCTCGGTAAGCACTAGCACGACCCCCTGCCTCTCTGGCCTTGCCGACATGTCACCGCCAGAACCGTCGCCGCCGCGACCACCATTTGCGCCGCTAGTTCTTGTTCAGATGGATCTGATCTATCGGATTTAAATCCTAAGGCCACAGTTAGATCTTGATCGAAGCGGTACGATTAGATCTGGGCCATGCGTAGCTAGTTAGATCCAACGGCCCGCGAGCATGATCCAGTGCGAAACGGTATCGCCCAATCAGGAAACGCCGCGTGGCTAAGGTTTAAATTTAAAATCTGGAATTAGATCTATTAGTTGTTCAAACTTGCAAAATTCATAACTTTTGATCCACACGTTCAAATTTTGCAAATTTTATATCATTGGAATCAGGAGAAAGAATCCTATCCAATTATGCACTTTTTTTAATAAGTTGCATATGCAAAATGGGTTGTTTTTGCAGAGACATTTCTAAGCTTATTTTGTATATAAAAATTATATGGAAAATGTTCTAAGGGCCAAATCAATTTTATTAAGTGTATAATTGTTTTGTTTATGATTCAGTACTGTTTCACTTGTCTTGTTTGATTTAGAAAAATCATCACATGGCATTTGCATGCATTCATATATTTTTTTTCTTGTATATTTTGATATGTGAATTTGGTGCTATCATTTTATGTGTAGACTTTGGTGCTAGTGGTGATTGTGATTGTGAGGATTGTTGCTACTCCCCCAACTACCAAGGAAAGTGGTGCTTCATATTTTTATCCGAATATTTACTATGCATTAGAAATATTTTGCATAGGGCTTGCATGAATAATTTTGCTAAGTATCTATATGCTATGCTTGGGAAATCCTAGTAGTGGTAGAATTGTTAGAATTTCCTCTAAGTTAAGATACTTGCTATTGCCATGCTTAGCCTAGCTAGTAGTGACCAAGGGTGGATTATATATTCATGCTATGAGAAATATTTCTAAGTCTTTGACTTATGTTTTGCTTAATAAAACAACTAAGTGAATGAAACACTTGGGTGGAATGGAAAGAATGGTTTGTGTTGAGTGGTTACACAAGGCCCATTTATATGGTTTACCTTTTGTATCTCACTTGTGTATTGCCACCTAGGAACAAAGGGATTTGAGATGCCAAATGTTAAGAAGCTTCTAGTGCAGCCACATGGCATTATGGGCTCTGCCTGGATCATATAGGTTGCAATATCTTAGCCATTTGGACAGTTGGTGGTAGTGGGATGATAGGTTGGAACGCGTCCATTTGGTCTAAGGGAAGGCTTCTGAAAGGTCCTGTCTTGGTGAAAATCAAGTCTTGTGGGGAAAGTGCACCACCTATGCAGATGGAAGAACCTAAGTACTTAGCCATGTCCTTGGTATTGGACAATTTGAGCATCAAGACATGGAAGCTATCAAGAATCTACTCATCCCAATTTTCTAAGTTAAAACTTGTGGTTGAACAAGGGTGAAGGTTTACCAATTTCTATTGGTGGTTCCTTGGGAAAGTTTTTACCAAACAAAACTTAGTGATTTCAACTGATAGGTAAAACCTATTTTGAGCAAAGCAAGCCTAAGCTACACTTAGCCAAATTCATGTAGTAATTAGATGCTAATATTCTACTAAGGTACCATTCGCCAATACTATTCCAATGTATTGACCCACTGTGGCTGTAACTTGTGATGTTGCAGGTTACTCTGATGATGATTAGAGGTCATGAGTCTACACTCAACATGCTTGCCTATGGCACATGAAGATGAAGACTTTATCTATATTGTTAAGTTAAACTCTTGTATTAAGCCTTTGGCTATGGAGTTGTAAAAGACTATGTTATCTATGGAATGAAGATGTAATAATGACCTTTGTTTATGTGTACTTCATCTTAAACTGTGGATGCTAGCAAATGATCCAGGGACTAGCATTGCAATCACAGGGATCTTTAACTTTATAAAGGTGGGATCTTATAGATGGTATCAGAGCCAAGTTGCTTGTAGGATTATGACCCTAGGATTGGATTAGAAACCACTAAGGAAAAATTTCAACACTTTGAAAAATTTCTAAACTTTTCTTTTTCTTCTCGTAAACTTTTCTAATCTTCTTTCTCATCTCTATTTGTAGATGAACTCCATCAACAAAGTCGTAAGGAAGGGAACACTCATGACCATGACCTTGGAGTGTGATACTGAATTTCCCAAAGCCCTCAAAAACCTTATGGTTACCATGGGAATACATGGTGCAGCTGTGTACAAAGGATTCCCTGTGATGGATGAAGGAGAGGAGTATTGGTGGGTGCAACTTCACTTGTACAAAAACAAGGAAGACAACCACAAGGAGTCAGGATTTTGCATGGTCACCAACTCAGAAATGCACACCACATTCTTTGACTCTGCAAGAAATGCAGCATGGAATGCTATCAAGGAGCTTGGTGATAGACTCAAGTGCAGAATGCTCAACACCCAAAATGACCTTAGGGAAGAAAAGAAGCATACCCAAGAGTTAGAGACTACCAGCCAACAACTAAGGGGAGACATCATAGACTTAATTTGGGAGTCTTGTGAACAAGATAGACAGATGGCTACTAAGGATGCTTTGATAGCTATTTTGTCTAGTGAGTGAGAGTTGTAACGTACTTAGTTAGTTGGACCACCACACTTATCGTTTTTATTTCCAAAAATTTGCCTAAGTTATGTTGAACCTTTGATGCTTGTAATGGATTTGTGTATGCCATGACTTGTGTGTTTGCTATAAAAGATATGCTTGTGTTATTTTGTCTTGTGAGTTTTATCTATTGATGTTGATTCTAACTTTTCTCTATCTTATAAAAATAGATGCCTAATGTTGTTATCAACACGGCCGAGGAGTTCAAGGGAACTCGTTTTGGCACTCGTCTCATTGAGCTCACTAGCGTGCTCAACCTTCCACTTCGTAGCATCATGACGCTTCCCCTCACCAAGTTTGAGAGGAAGGACCTTTGGGGCTTCAGAGTCACTCAGCCCGGACGCCAGGCAGAGCCAACCATGGAGACCATCACTTTCAAGTTGATGCATGACGACAAGGAGAAAGGCCTAGATGTAGTCATGCAGGAGTTACTTGGGCGCTTGGTAGGGAGACACTCCAGAGAGCTTAGAGTTCTTTACTTTCACCCCTTCGGGAGACGCGACGAGGAGGGAGAGGCTATTGAGTTCGAGGATGCTGCTAGAGAGACGGTGGAGCCGGTTCGTCTGTACCTTCAGGACCTAGAGGTTCTTATTAGGCACCTAGATACTGATAGGACCAACGTCATGCTTACCAATGACGAGCTCCAGGTACAACTTCGTGAGAAGGAAAAGCTCTTCGCGGAGCAAGACGAGATAGTCAAGGAAATGGAGGCCAAGTTTGAGAGCCAGGACAGGAAATTCAAGAGTCAAGAGAAAAGAGTCCAAGACAGGAACAAGAGGATCCGGGAGATGAATGAAGAGCTAGAGGCCGAGGACTTCGAGCTCGAGCATCAACAAGGAGTGATTGAGAGGCTTCGCTCACAGAAGAGGGCCCTTAGGTCCAAGATAGAGGCCTTGACTACTAGTGTTGATGAGTACAAGACCGCCATGGAGAGTGCAGGTCTTACACTTGTTGACGAGGAGGTTGATGCGGAGGAGTAGAGTAGACTACTCGATTTACTTTCATCTACCGTGCTTTTGATTATTTGAGTCGCAATGACCATCCAACATGTGGATGGCTTGCTATGGTGTGTTTGCATTTTCAAACTTGTTGTTTTTGTCGTTCAAACTCTATGCCATTTTGATTCTTGATTATTGTGGTTGACAATGTGATGTATTGTGCATGTTAAGCATCTATGGGTATCTCATTCTTATCCTTACGAAAACTACAGATGCCTCCTCGACGTGCCAACCCCAACCCAAACAACAACAATGTCACTCCTGAGATGCAACAGTTGATGACAGCACAAACTCAACTGATGCAGATGATGACCACCTTTATTCAGAATCAGAATCACAACAACAACAACAACCAGACTAATCCGCCAGGATTTGACATGCTCACCAGATTCCTAAGACTGAGGCCTGCAAAGTTCTCAGGAACCACTGATCCAATGGTGGCCAATGATTGGCTACGTTCGGTGAACAAGGATTTGGTAACTGTAGGCTGCACCGACGAGGAGAAGGTCAGGTTTGTAGCACATCTGTTGGAAGTACCAACAGCTACTTGGTGGGATAACTTCCAGATCACCACACCCATTAAGGATGTAACTTGGGCTATCTTTGAGGATGGTTTCCGCACAGCTCACATCTCATCCGGGGTGATGAATTTGAAGAAGAAAGAGTTCCATAACCTGAAACAGCGTCACCGCAGTGTGGCTGAATATATTGAGGAGTTCAACAATCTGGCACGATATGCACCGGATGAAGTTGATACTGATGCCAAGAGGAAAGAGAAATTCCTCGAAGGACTAAATGATGAACTGAATCTGCGATGAACTGAATCTGCAGTTATCCATGGCCTATGTCCCCACCTACCAATCACTTTGTGACAAGGCTACCATCTTGGAGAACAAGATGAAACATGTTGAAAGCAGAAAGAGGAAGCACAACTTTGACAAGCACAGCTCAGGATCATCTCACAAGCATTCCCATCATGATGATAGTGGGGGTTCTGGATCCCACAAACATGGAAAGTATAACAACCACCACAGCCACAACCGCCATCATGACAACAAGCATCACCGTAGTCATGATAATGACAAGTATAAGAACCACAAGAGTGGATACAAGAGCCACCACAATGGAAGTGGAAGTGGTAGTGGAAGTCATCCTGTCAAGAAAGATCTCAGTCAGGTTGAATGCTTCAAGTGTAAGAAGATGGGGCACTATGCTAATGAGTGCCCAGAAAATAAAGTTGAAGGTGCCAAAAAGCCCAACCCTTTTTAGAAGGGACAGGTGAACCACATCAATGTGGAAGAGATTTATGAGGAACCTGATGATGTGGCTAGTAAGTTCAAACTCAATTCTGTTCCAGCACTTGTTCTTTTTTATACTGGCGCATCACATTCATTCATATCAAGAGCATTTGTTGATAGAAATGAACTTCCAGTTGAAACTATTGGGTGTCCTATAAAAGTAAGTTCTCCTGGTGGAGAAATGTTAGTGAACTCAGGATGTCATGACCTAATCATAGAGTTTGGGAAGTATAAGTTTCCCGTTAATCTGATAATCCTAAATTCCCAAGGATTGGATGTCATTTTGGGAATGGACTGGATGACTAAGTACAAGGGAGTACTAGACTGTGCCAATCATACTGTCACACTCACAACCCCAGATAATAAAAGGATTAGATTCAAGAACAATTTTGAATCAAAAGGGAGTAAGCTAAATTCTCTTAAGGGGGTTAGCATAGACAGTGTGCCAATTGTGAGTGAATATCTGGATGTGTTTCCGGAGGAATTACCAGGAATGCCACCAGATAGAGATGTGGAATTTTTGATTGACTTGTTGCCAGGATCCGGACCAATAGCAAAGAGACCTTACAAGATGTCAGTTGATGAGTTGAAAGAGCTCAAGAAACAACTTGGAGAATAGTTGCAGAAAGGATTTATTCAACCAAGTTCTTCATCTTGGGGAGCACCAGTCTTGTTTGTGGAAAAGAAAGATAGAAGTCAAAGGTTACGCATCGATTATCGTTCACTCAATGAGGTGACTATCAAGAACAAATATCCTTTGCCCAGAATTAATGAATTGTTTGATCAGTTAGAAGGAGCCTATGTGTTCTCAAAGATTGATCTCCGGTCAGGCTATTTTCAGCTTAAGATAAGGAAACAAGACATACCTAAGACAACTTTCACCACTAGGTATGGATTGTATGAGTACACTGTAATGCCATTTGGTTTGACCAATGCACCAACTTACTTCATGAATATGATGAACAAGGTGTTCATGGAGTTCCTTGACAAATTTGTTGTCGTTTTCATTGATGACATTTTGATCTACTCCAAGAGCAAAGAAGAGCATGAAGGACATTTGCGTTTGATGCTCGAGAAGCTTAGAGAACATAAGCTGTATGCCAAATTCAGCAAGTGTGAATTCTGGTTGAATGAAGTTGGATTTCTTGGACACATTGTGTCAGGAGATGGTGTAGCAATTAACCCCGCAAAAGTGTCAGTTGTAACTGAATGGGAATCTCCTAAGTCAGTGAAGGAGGTTCGTAGTTTTCTTGGCTTGGCAGGATACTATAGAAGATTTATTGAAAATTTCTCCAAGGTAGCTAAGCCGATGACGGAGTTACTAAAGAAAGACAAGAAATTTGCTTGGTCTGAAGGATGTGAACTAAGTTTCCAAGAATTGAAGAAGAGACTAGTGACAACACCAGTCCTATGTCTGCCAGATTTGGAGAAGGATTTCCAAGTGTATTGTGATGCATCTCATCATGGATTAGGTGCATTTCTGATGCAAGAAGGAAAAGTTGTAGCTTATGCCTCAATACAACTCAAAACTCATGAGGTAAATTATCCTACTCGTGACTTAGAGTTAGCCTCTGTTGTCCATGCACTCAAAACATGGAGACATTACCTTTTGGGAAAGCGATGTGAAGTGTTCACAGATCACAAAAGTTTGAAGTATATCTTCACTCAGAAAGAAATCAACATGAGACAAAGAAGATGGCTAGAACTCATCAAGTACTATGACTTGAGTTTGCAATACCACCCAGGTAAAGCAAATGTTGTAGCGGATGCACTAAGCCGTAAGGTATTCGTAAATGGCCTTACTAAGGGAGAGTTGCCAGATGATCTGTGTGCCCAATTTAGAAACCTTAGATTGGAGATTGTGCCTGAGGGACATCTCATGTCATTGGATGTTCAACCCACCTTGTTGGACAAAATTAAGGAAGCCCAAAAGACGGACAAGGAAATTAAAGAGATTAAAGAAAAGATTGGCAAAGGAAAAGCCAAAGGATTCCATGAAGACGAACATGGTACTTTATGGTATGGAAAACGTATCTGCGTTCCGCAAGATCCGGAGCTTCGGAAACTGATTTTACAGGAAGCACACAACTCACCATATTCAATTCATCCGGGTAACACCAAAATGTACATGGATATGAAGGAAAGATTTTGGTGGAATAATCTCAAGAAGGACATCGCCGAACATATCGCCTTGTGTGATGTATGTAGTAGAGTGAAAGCGGAACATCAGAAACCAGCAGGATTGTTACAACCACTACCTATTCGTGATTGGCAGTGGGACAAGATTGGCATGGATTTCATCACCGGATTGTCAAGGACCAGGTCAGGATATGATTCCATTTGGGTTGTAGTGGATCGCCTAACTAAAGTGGCTCATTTCATACCCGTGAAGACAACCTATACGAGTGCTAAGTTGGCCAAGATCTATATGAATAGGATTGTGTGTCTGCATGGAGTACCCAAGAGTATTGTGTCTAAAAGGGGAACTCAGTTCACTTCTCATTTTTGGAGGCAACTACATGAGTCATTGGGAACGAGATTGGAATTCAGCACTGCTTTTCATCCCCAGACCAATGGACAGACAGAAAGGACCAACCAGATTTTAGAGGATATGTTGAGGGCATGTGCCCTAGAATATGAAGCTAGTTGGGATGAAAGTCTGCCTTACGTAGAATTCTCTTATAACAACAGCTATCAAGCCACTATTGAGATGGCACCGTTTGAGTTTCTCTATGGGAGAAAGTGTACTACCCCATTGCTATGGAATGGTGTGGGAGAAAGAAACTAGTTCGGGCCAGAACTAATTAAAGAGGCTGAAGAGAAAGTCAAGCTAGTAAAGGATAGATTGAAGATAGCACAGTCCCGACAGAAGAGCTACGCAGATCCTAAGCATAGAGAAGTCACCTATGAGGTGGGTGATAGAGCTTATCTTAGAGTGTCACCACTTCGTGGAGTGAAGAGATTCGGAGTCAAAATAAAATTGGCCCCAAGATATGTTGGACCATTCAAGATTCTAAGTCGTAAAGGAGAAGTAGCATATGAGATTGAACTGCCTGAATCACTGTCTGCCGATCACAATGTGTTTCATGTGAGTCAGCTAAAGAAATGACATCCAGAGATGGAGGAGACTTCTTTGAAGGATACTATACCTTTGGAAGAGGTACAATTGGAAAGTGATCTCACCTATGAGGAAAAGCCTATCAAAATTCTTGAGACTGCAGAAAGAGTTACTCGGACAAAGACTATCAAATTCTGCAATGTCATTTCAAAACAGAAGCATTTGAATGTCTATTATTTTATGTAAGCAAGGCATTGGCCCAATGCTACTCTCTAGTATGAGGTTATTTGTTTTAAACCAAAGATATTTGATCCTATGGTTGATTGATGTTTTCCAAAGCTTGGACAAACATTTCAAAACAAAGTATAAATTTAAAACCATTCTTATGTCTTTACTAAGCAATTGATAAAGGCATTGTTTATTTTAAAATTCCAATGTGCCAATGCATTTTCAAGTGTACAACATTGTTCTGTAGCCAATTGTGTACTAGTTTCACTTTACAAAAATCCAGAAGTGGTTTGAATTCAAACTCATTTGAAACTCATTTGATTTTGGTTCCTGAAAATCAAAAAAGAAATAGAAAAAGATTAAAGAAATAGAATTAATTGGCCAAGATTTCGCCCAACAATGTAATCCAGCCCACCCGGGCCAGTCCCCTCTACCCCCTCTCTCACCCGCGTGTAACGTACCCCGCAGCCACTTACGCTGGGCCCTCTCCACGTCAGCGTCGTCTTCCCCGAATCCTTGCGCGCAGACGTCGCTCCGCCGTTACCTCTCTGCAGTGATGCCGCGAATAAACCCGGCGTAAATCCCATTGATTGTCTGCGTAATTGTCGCCCCTGCTCCAGCTACTTAACAACCTCCCCACCCCGCTCCTTTGCCCTCACTCAGCACCACCAGAGCGCCGCTAGGCTCCCCAAAATTCAACCAACACCGTCGCGGAACCGAGGAACTCCGGTGAGCCATCACGGTGAGTCCCGAGCGCGCCTTGCCTTCTGGTTCACGCGAGCTGCTTTGCCATCATCCTGTGCATCTTCTCATGCTCTCCTTTTGTTCTGAATCGCCCTAGGTCGTCGCCCTCGTCAACGTTTGGAAACTGCCGAAGCTTGACTCAACTCCGACGTGCCATTCCGGTGAGCCCCGTGTTCCCCTCTTTCTTTGGTTCAAGCAATCATGTTCGCCAGTGTCTCGCGCATCTGTTAAAGTTTTCCGTTTGAATCCTTGCACCCCAGAACATCGTCTTCGATTCCGACAGTGAGAACCCGACGCTAAGACGAACTCTAACGAGGTCCTGCTGCTGTGTCCGTGTGCCCCGACCCTGCACGTCTACACGTTGAGCATCTCCACGTTCTCGCGGTCTCGGTAAGCACTAGCCCGACACCCTGCCCCTCTGGCCTCGCTGGCATGTCACCGCCAGAACCGTCGCCGCCGCGGCCACCATTTGCGCCGCTGGTTCTTATTCAGATGGATCTGATCCATCGGATTTAAATCCTAAGGCCACAGTTAGATCTTGATCGAAGCGGTATGATTAGATCTGGGCCGTGCGTAGCTAGTTAGATCCAACGGCCCGCGAGCGTGATCCAGTGCGAAACGGTATCGCCCAATCAGGAAATGCCGCGTGGCTAGGGTTTAAATTTAAAATCTGGAATTAGATCTATTAGTTGTTCAAACATGCAAAATTCATAACTTTTGATCCACACGTTCAAATTTTGCAAATTTTATATCATTTGAATCAGGAGAAAGAATCCTATCCAATTATGCACTTTTTTTAATAAATTGCATCTGCAAAATGGGTTGTTTTTGCAGAGACATTTATAAGCTTATTTTGTATATAAAAATTATATGGAAAATGTTCTAAGGGCCAAATAAATTTTATTTAGTGTATAATTGTTTTGTTTATGATTCAGTACTGTTTCACTTGTCTTGTTTGATTTAGAAAAATCATCACATGGCATTTGCATGCATTCATATATTTTTTGCTTGTATATTTTGATATGTGAATTTGGTGCTATCATTTTATGTGTAGATTTTGGTGCTAGTGGTGATTGTGATTGTGAGGATTGTTGATACTCCCCCAACTACCAAGGCAAGTGGTGCTTCATATTTTATCCCAATATTTTGACTATGCATTAGAAATATTTTGCATAGGGCTTGCATGAATAATTTTGCTAAGTATCTATATGCTATGCTTGGGAAATCCTAGTAGTGGTAGAATTGTTAGAATTTCCTCTAAGTTAAGATACTTGCTATTGCCATGCTTAGCCTAGCTAGTAGTGACCAAGGGTGGATTATATATTCATGCTATGAGAAATATTTCTAAGTCTTTGACTTATGTTTTGCTTAATAAAACAACTAAGTGAATGAAACACTTGGGTGGAACGGAAAGAATGGTTTGTGTTGAGTGGTTACACAAGGCCCATTTATATGGTTTACCTTTTGTATCTCACTTGTGGATTGCCACCCAGGAATAAAGGGATTTGAGATGCCAAATGTTAAGAAGCTTCTAGTGCAGCCACATGACATTATGGGCTCTGCCTGGATTATATAGGTTGCAATATCTTAGCCATTTGGACAGTTGGTGGTAGTGGGATGATAGGTTGGAACGCGTCCATTTGGTCTAAGGGAAGGCTTATGAAAGGTCCTGTCTTGGTGAAAATCAAGTCTTGTGGGGAAATTGCACCACCTCTGCAGATGGAAGAACCTAAGTACTTAGCCATGTCCTTGGTATTGGACAATTTGAGCATCAAGACATGGAAGCTATCAAGAATCTCCTCATCCCAATTTTCTAAGTTAAAACTTGTGGTTGAACAAGGGTGAAGGTTCACCAATTTCTATTGGTGGCTCCTTGGGAAAGTTTTTACCAAACAAAACTTAGTGATTTCAACTGATAGGTAAAACCTATTTTGAGCAAAGCAAGCCTAAGCTACACTTAGCCAAATTCATGTAGTAACTAGATGCTAATATTCTACTAAGGTATCACTTGCCAATACTATTCCAATGTATTGACCCACTGTGGTTGTAACTTGTGATGTTGCAGGTTACTCTGATGATGATTAGAGGTCATGAGTCTACACTCAACATGCTTGCCTGTGGCACATGAAGATGAAGACTTTATCTATATTGTTAAGTTAAACTCTTGTATTAAGCCTTTGGCTATGGAGTTGTAAAAGACTATGTTATCTCTGGAATGACGATGTAATAATGATCTTTGTTTCTGTGTACTCAATAGTGGTGGAAGACTGACCTTTTTTGTAATGGAAGCAGTGATTACAAGTTTCAAAAAAGAGCTTACAAAAATTGTGTTACTTGTTAGCTTTGAGCCATCATTGCCCCTATCATAAGCATCTTGAAGTGGTTAATGTTAAAGTGGTAAAGCTGGAGTATATGCTTGACGAAGTATAAGCTGGCAATCTCAAGCCCCTTGAATACGAGGGCCACACCTCATGCATACTCAACTTTGGGTACAGGTAAATTCTTGTCACTGTAAGTATTTGCATATCATTGAGAACCGCCAACGGGGTACCCCTTGCACATGGTACATGAGCTTTCCCATAACCAGAATGACAAGGCAAGCAGACAATGAGCATCTCAGCAATTCTTCTTATGTACCATGGGAATATGGTGCTTTTTCTCTCTTTCCTCTTTTCTCAATGTGTCTCTTTTTTTATAAGAAGAATGCTTCATAGATGTCACTATGGTGATGATGCAAGTTTCCACCATGATTAGGCATGGCTTAGGCTAGCGGCCCAGGCATTTTTCTAACACAGGATACAAACTCCATGGACTTACAAGTTCCCTCTGTATTTCACACCGGTGACATCCATAGACAAAATAACATGATATCAACTGAGTACAACAAGGTACAAGTGCAATGTTGAAAATGTTCCCGTGACAAAGACGGTTCGCTAATTCCAACTTATAAGTGCAAGCATATACAACAAAGTTGTCACAATGGTTCAAGTTTATTAGGGGCAAAGAATAAAGTGTGCCATCAAGTTCGTTAGGGCTTTAATCACTAAGTTTTCACATAACAAAATAGTTTTTAATTGGAAGATAGTTGAAAACAAGAATATACTTGGAATGGTGTAGCACACCATGCATAGGAGTTTATAGTGGACACTTTGGAAAAACCTGGTTTCTTGGGAGTTGGAAAGCATGAGTAGATCTTACTCATACAAGTGGAGGCTAGCAAAAGACTGGGAGCAACCAACTAAGAGAGCAATAATGGACATAATCATGCAATGCAACAAAGCAAACTAATCAAAGCAAAGAGTGGTACTAAAAGTCAAGGACTAAATGATCATAGAGGCTAATGGTGACTTTTCATAGTCATAACATGGTGTGAACATGTGCCAAGTCAACCCAAGCAAAACATCAAAGGAGAATACCACAATACTATGCTTTTGCATGCTAAAACAACGCATAATTTCTTCAAGGCACACTAAGCAATACCAATTGTTTGGAACAAGACATTCTACAACAATAATCACTAAGAATAATGCTAAAACAACACCTAGCATGTCATGCTAATGTCTAAGTCACAGTCAATGCAAGCTCCTCTTGCACTTCAAGCAAGAACTTACTACTCCTTTCCAAACACCAAGCAAACTTATTTGCAAAACAACACAGCGAGAACGGGGGTCCAAACTACTAAATCAAACTAAACAAACTAAGCAAAGCAAATGAAAACTAAGACGCTCCAAGAACAACACAACTGTGCATGAAACAATAAAAACGAAGTGTCTAGACAGACCTGAGCTTTTTATTGATGAAGAAGGGGATGCCTTGGGCATCCCCACGCTTTGACGCTTGTACTTATTGAATATTTCTTGGGGTGACACCATGGTGGCATCCCCAATCTTGAGCTTTTGTCCATTCTTCATCTCATTGCATCATTCTCTCTCTCTACACCTGAAATTTTTCCTTCATACAAAACTTCACACAATCTTCATTAGCAACATTAGCTTATTCAAAAGATATTAGACCTCTGGAAAAGCTTTGGAACAGCAAGGCTTTTCACTAAAAACACAAGCTACTGTAGTAACCCCTTCAAAGAAACTCAATTTACCTGAAGAGAGCTAAAAAAGGAATCAATAAGAAGCAAATGCAAATAATGGCAGAAATCTATCAAAACAGACCAGCAGGTAGAAACGATTTTTTTCGAACATCTTCTGTTGCCTTCTTGAAAGAACATGTGTGCCCCCATGTGTGGTTTTGGTAATTAATGACAATGTTTTATGGACTAATGTTTGCATTGAGTTTTACTTGTAGGATTTGTCCATAGACAATGCTTGAACCATATGGTGGCTTCAAGTTTGGAATAAGAATAATGTGAAGAAGATCAAGTGTTGATCAAGGTTTCTTAATATGATCTCAAGTGTATAATTCCATCCTTATGGTGATCATGGATATGTGAAGATATGCCTAAAATAGAGGTTCTTCCATAGGGGAGTATGGGGGAGCATCTTCACCAAGCTAGTGTAATCAAGAAAGGTGCTCCATCCTGAGGTGTGGAATATACAAGGCAAAGGTTTTATATTGATAGGGTTTCTTTCTCACTAGTCTCGTGGTGTTAGTTGGAGAGACCGGTTTATAGGATAGATAATCGTACTATCAAGAGAGGCTCTCAAGTGAGTAACTTGGTCATATCCCTCGGTGACAGCTCAAACCTTTGCATACTTGGCATCATATTTCTTGGTTCTTATTTGGTTCTTATCCATGAGAGGATTTAGATATTGTGTCAATCTCTATGACAATCTTAAGTTCATCAAAAACGGATTTCATATGCATTCTCTATTGTGTTTTCGATATTGGAGGTTTTACCGGTTTGTCTTTTATAGATAGGTTAAACCTTTCATCGTTTGGTTCTATCCTCCCTTGCTGGACTATGATGGTTCCCTGCAGGATCTTGTAGAGATCGTTACTATCTTCGAAAAGAACCCAAGATCATCAAAATCGGAGTCCGAATGAAAAAGTTGTGATGGTTTCAGTTTTGCTGTTCCTGCCAGTTTTCAGTGGGGCGGATTATCCGGCCATGGGGGCGGATTATCCGGCCCAATTTTTGGAAAACGGCTAAGTACTTTGAGGCGTGGCTCCCAGTAATGGGGGCGGATTTTCTGGTCCTTCGGGGGCGGATTATCCGCCCCAAATATCCGCCCCTATACTGAGAGTCGCGCCGCGAAGTCCTTAGCCATTTTTTTTGGCCCGGGTAACCCGGAATATCCGGGGGAGGGGCGGATTATCCGGCCTGGAAGGTCCCAAACGGTCATATTTCGTTGGGGAGTGGTATGAATAGACCCCTTCTTCCTCCTTAGGCTGGTTGCTTGCATTCTCTCTCTCCTCCATTGTTTTGACCTTCAAGAGCTTGCAAATACTCTCAATCCCTCCCATATTTCTTGAATCTTCGTGGGGGATTTTAAAGGGGAGATCTAGATCTACAACTCCACCAATCCATCTCTCCTCTATGTGAGGGGAACATATTGGGATCTAGATCTTGGGGTTTCTTTTGTGGATTTCCTCGTGTGTTCTTTGTTAGACCCCCCCCCCTTTATCAAGGAAAGGATCCCTGTGATTGCAATGCTAGTCCCTGGATCAATGCTAGCATCCACAGTTTAAGATGAAGTACACAGAAACAAGGGTCGTTTATTACATTCATTCCAGAGATAACATAGTCTTTTACAACTCATGGCCGTAGACCTAATACAAGAGTTTTAAGGAATAATTAAATAAACATAAGTCTTCATCTTCATGTGCCACAGGCAAGCATGTTGAGTGTAGACTCATGACTCCTACTCATCATCGGAGTAACCTGCAACATCACAAGTTACAGCCACAGAGGGTCAATACTTTGGAATAGTATTGGCAAGTGATACCTTAGTGTATTTTAAGTGGAATATAATACTATATGCATTTGGCTAAGTGTAGCTTGGCTTGCTTTGCTTGAAAATAGGTTTTTCCTATTAGTTAAAAAACACTAAGTTTTTCTTTGTCCAAAACATTCCCAAGGAACCACCAATAGACATTGAGGTCCTTCACCCTTGTTCATCCACAAATTTTACTTAGAAGTTGGAGTGATGAGATTCTTGTAGCTTCCATGTCTTGATGCTCAAAAGTGTCCATTGCCTTGGACAAGGCTAAGTACTTAGGTTTTCCATCTGCAGAGGTTGTGCACTTTCCCAACTAGACTTGGTTTCCCAAGACAGGACCTTTCAGAAGCCTTTCCTTAGTCAAATGGACGCGTTCCAACCTATCATCCCATCTACCACCAACTGTCCAAATGACTAAGTTCTAGCATCCTATATGATCAAGGCAGAGCCCATATTGCCAAGTGGTTGCACTGTAAGCATTCTCAACACTTGGCCTCCAAATCCCTTTGTGCCTGGGTGGCATACCACAAGTGAGATACACAACCCAAGTCCATGGCCTTGTGTAACCACTCAACATAACCCAAACATCCATTCCACCCAGGAGGTTCATTTGTCTTAGTTGTTTTATTAGAAAACATAAGTCTCTTGACTTAGAAATATTTTTATCATAATAAGTATTGATGTTCACCACCCTTGTTTGCTAAGTAGCTAGGCTAAGCAGGTTATGATAACTTAACTTAGGAGAATTCCCTAGCAATTCTACTATTCTACTCTACTTAGGATTTCCCAACTTAGCACTAGGCAAAAATAGCATGCAATACTTTAGCAAAATATCTAATGCTAGTACAAAACATAGGATAGAAATATTCATGAAAATATCACTTGCCTTGGTAGTGGGGAGAGTAGCACTCTTCACAATCACAATCACTAGCAAAATCTACACAAGAAATTATAGCATACAATTACACACAATTATATACAACCAAAAATAATATGAATGCATGCATGCAAGAATTTACTAAGTGGTGATTTTTGAAAATTCTACCAAGTATGCTCATGTCTTAGAAACTTAACATGTCACAAATTTTCCAACTAAACTTATTTGGCACCAATATAATTTACCAAAATAAATCTATATCTAAAATAGCCTTAAACTTGTTCTACAAATAAAGTCTTTTTAATTGTTACTATTTGTTAAACAAATTGGATATTCAGAAAGGTCTTGTTTCACTGAATCCAACGGTATAAAGTTTGCAAAAATCTAACGTGGCAATCAAAAGTTATAAGCATTTGAATTTGGATCAAATTTCTGATTTTAAATCTATTTTTAGATCTAACCCTAGCCACGCGTCAAGGCGATTGGCAGCATCCGGTTGGATCGCGCTCTGCAGCCGCAGGATCTAAACAGATCGTACGCTCCAGATCGCGTATCGCTTCGGCGTTAAGTGGATCTATCCTAGCGCTACGATACAGATCCAACGATCTAAAACAACAAGCCAAAATCTAGCGGCGCTTATCGGTCTTGTGGCGGCGACTGCAGTGGCGGGCGCGGTACAGATCGCTAGGTGGATGGGGAGATGCTCACCGAGACCGCGAGGATGTGGGGATGCTCGACGGTGATCAGCTCGGCAGGCGCCGGTTGCGGTAGATTTCTCGGAGTTGGATCCGCAACGGTGGTTCGCCGAGGTCGGAGCGACGTTGTAGATCACTAGGATGCCAAAGGAGGTGTGGTTAGATGCGGAAGATCACGGAGAACATGCGGCGTGAACGACAAGGTTCGGGGCGGTGCGGACTTACCAAGAGAGCTCGCCGGAGTTCGTGGCGAAGACGGTGGCGGCCGACGCTGCGGGCTACGGGTCATGCGAAGGTAAACGGAGGGTGTCAGAAGGTGCACAGAGATTCACTGAACATGATAGCGTAAACGCGAGACCGAGGGCACCGGAATTTGCCGGCGCAGTCGGCGGAGACGGCGGGGTTGCAGAGAGCAATGCGCTGCACTGGGGCGCCTGCTTGGGGTTTGGGGAAAAGAGAGGGGCGAGGGGGTTTATATAGCCTGATCATGAGCGAGAATCACTCGGGCATTGATTCGAATTGACGCCGCGATTTAAACACAGAAAACGGCCGCGTTGATTGGGGATGAACTGGTCGTGCGGGTGGAGACGATGCTGACGTGGAGGAGGCCCGCTTGTCAGCGAAGTGTGCGAGGTGGAAGTGTCCGCCAACGGTCAACGCAGGCCGCGCATGAGAGAAGTAAAGAAAGGTTCCCGGGTGGGCTTGATGGGCTCGATTCGCTGGGGCGTAAACCCGGCGCCGGCCTTTTCCTTTGTTTAAGTCTTTTCTTTTCTAATTCTATTTTACGAATGATTTTTGATATGAATTCAAATCCTTTTGAATTCAAACAAAATTGGTGATCTTTGCAGGGTTCTGTGGTTTCAAACACAGTCATTTAACCAAGTGGTTACCTTGTAAGGGCCTGGTCGAGCTTGGGTTTTGAAATAAACAGAGACTTGTCTCTAGTTTGTGAATGATTGAAATAGGGTTTAGAAAATATTTCTAAATTGGAAACTTGGGTTAAAATGCTACACCTAATCTTTCCAACAATGGAGGCAAGAAATCAAGTTCCTAAACAATCCAATCTCAGAGGGTGATGGCCAATTGAGTTGAGTTTGCACACATGAAATCATAGCTCAAACTTCTGTTTCTAAATGATTTTGAGAAAAACCCTAAATGGATGAATGATGCAAGAATGATATGAATGAGTTTTGGAATATGAATTTAGGGATGTACAAATCTAACCCCCTTAAGATGAATCTCGCCCTCGAGATTCGGTTTGGCTAGCAAATAGGTGAGGGTGGTCTTTCCGAAGATCATCTTCTCTTTCCCATGTTGCTTCCTCTTCGGAGTGATGGTTCCATTGCACTTTACAAAACTTGATAGTCTTGGTCCTGGTAACTCTTTCTGCGGTCTCTAGAATCTTGACAGGCTTTTCCTCATAGGTGAGATCACTTTCTAGTTGGACTTCTTCCAAAGGTATGGTATCCTTCAAAGAAGATTCTTCCATCTCTGGGTGACATTTCTTAAGCTGACTCACATGGAACACATTATGGACAGCTGACAGAGATTCTGGCAATTCAACTTCATATGCAACTTCTCCTTTGCGACTTAGAATCTTGAATGGCCCAACATATCTTGGTGCCAACTTTCCCTTGACTCCAAATATTTTTACTCCACGGAGTGGTGATACTCTAAGATAAGCTCTATCCCCAACTTCGTAGGTGACTTATCTACGCTTAGAATCCGCGTAGCTTTTCTGTCGGGACTGTGCTATCTTCAATCTGTCTTTAACCAATTTGACCTTCTCTTCGGCTTCCTTGATAAGATCAGGTCCAAATAAGCTTCTTTCTCCCACACCATTCCATAACAATGGGGTGGTACACTTCCTTCCGTAGAGTAACTCAAATGGTGCCATTCCAATACTAGCTTGATGACTATTGTTGTAGGAGAACTCTGCGTAAGGCAAGCTTTCATCCCAACTTGCTCCATAGTCTAGAGCACAGGCTCTCAACATGTCTTCAAGAATTTGATTAGTCCTTTCCGTTTGTCCGTCAGTTTGGGGATGAAAGGCAGTACTGAATTCCAATCTCGTTCCCAAAGATTCATGAAGTTGTCTCCAAAAGTGAGAAGTGAACTGTGTTCCTCTATCTGACACAATACTCTTTGGCACTCCGTGAAGGCATACAATTCTGCTCATGTAAATTTTTGCTAACTTGGCACTTGTATAAGTTGTCTTCACGGGTATAAAATGAGCCACTTTAGTTAAGCGATCCACTACCACCCATATGGAATCATACCCTGACCTGGTCCTTGGTAATCCGGTAATGAAATCCATACCAATATTTTCCCACTTCCATTCAGGAATAGGCAGTGGTTGAAGCAAACCTGCTGGTTTCTGGTGCTCCGCTTTGACTCTGCTACACACATCACACAAAGCAATATGTTCGGCGATGTCCCTTTTGAGATTGTTCCACCAAAATCTTTCCTTCATGTCCATGTACATCTTGGTATTTCCCGGGTGGATAGAATATGGAGAGTTGTGAGCCTCTTGTAGAATCAGTTTCCGCAACTCCGGATCTTGTGGAACACAAATACGTTTCCCGTGCCATAAGGTACCTTGTTCGTCTATATGGAAACTCTTGGCTTTCCCTAGACTTATATTTTCCTTAATCTTTTCAATTTCCTTATCAGTCTTCTGAACTTCTCGGATCTTGTTCAATAGAGTGGGTTGAACATCTAAGGACATGAGATGTCCTTCTGGTACAATCTCTAATCTGAGTTCCTTGAATTTTTTACATAGGTCATCTGGCAATTCCCCTTTGGTAAGGCCATTTACAAACGTCTTACGACTTAGAGCATCGGCTACTACGTTCGCTTTACCGGGGTGGTATTGCAAACTTAAGTCGTAATCCTTGATAAGTTCTAACCATCTCCTTTGCCTCATGTTGATTTCTTTCTGGGTGAAGATATACTTCAAGCTCTTATGATCGGTGAACACTTCACACCGCTTACCCAAAAGGTAATGTCTCCATGTTTTGAGTGCATGGACGACAGAGGCTAATTCTAAATCATGAGTAGGATAGTTTACTTCATGAGTTTTGAGTTGTCTTGAAGCATAGGCTACGACTTTACCATCTTGCATAAGTACGGCACCCAAACCTTGATGAGACGCATCACAATATACTTGGAAATCCTTTTCCAAATCTGGCAGACATAGCACTGGTGCTGTTACAAGTCTCTTCTTCAATTCTTGGAAGCTGACTTCACAACTTTCAGTCCAAGCAAATTTCTTGTCCTTTTTTAACAATTCAGTCATTGGCTTAGCAACCTTTGAGAAATTTTCAATGAACCTTCTGTAGTAACCCGCTAAGCCGAGGAAACTATGAACTTCTTTCACATTCTTGGGTGATTCCCAATCTGTCACAGCTGAAACTTTAGCAGGATCAACTGCCACACCATCCTTTGTCATAACATGACCAAGAAAACCAACTTCCTCTAACCAAAACTCACACTTGCTGAATTTGGCATAAAGTTTATGCTCTCTTAACTTTTCAAGTATCAAGCGCAAGTGTCTTTCATGTTCTTCCTTACTCTTGGAGTAGACTAAGATGTCATCGATGAAAACGACCACAAACTTGTCAAGGAATTCCATGAATACCTTATTCATCATATTCATGAAGTATGCTGGAGCGTTGGTTAAACCAAAAGGCATTACAGTGTACTCATACAATCCATACCTTGTGGTGAATGCTGTCTTAGGTATGTCTTGCTCTCTTATCTTGAGTTGAAAATAGCCTGACCGAAGATCAATCTTCGAGAACACACATGCTCCTTCTAACTGATCAAACAAGTCGTTGATTCTTGGCAAAGGGTATTTGTTCTTGATGGTCACCTCGTTGAGAGAACGGTAGTCAATACACAATCTTTGCGTTCTATCCTTTTTCTCCACAAACAATACTGGGGCTCCCCAAGATGAAGAACTTGGTTGAATAAACCCTTTCTGCAACTGTTCTCCTAGTGCTTTTGAGTTCTTTCAGTTCATCAACTGACATTTTGTACGGTCTCTTAGCTATTGGTCCAGAACCTGGTACCAATTCTATCAGAAACTCCACATCTCTATCTGGTGGCATTCCTGGTAATTCTTCCGGAAACACATCCGGATACTCACACACAATTGGCACACTGTCCATGCTAACCCCCTTAAGAGAATTCAGTTTACTTCCCTTGGATTCAAAGTTAGATCTGAATTTTATTCTTTTTCCTTCTGGGGTTGTGAGTGCAACTGTACGATTAGCACAATCTAACACTCCCTCGTACTTAGCCATCCAATCCATTCCCAAAATCACATCCAATCCTTGGGAATTCAGAATTATTAAGTTTACTGGAAATTTATGTTTCCCAAATTCTATGACTAAGTCATGACATCCTGAGTTTGCTATCATTTCTCCACCCGGAGAACTTACTCTTATAGGACACCCAATGGTCTCTACCGGTAGTTCATTTCTTTCAACGAATGCTTTTGATATGAATGAATGAGATGCACCGGTATCAAAGAGTACAAATGCTGAAATTGAATTGAGTCTGAACTTACCAGCAACGGCATCAGGTTCTTCATAGACCTCCTCCACATTGATGTAGTTAACCTGTCCTTTCTGGAAGGGATTGGGCTTGACAGGTCCTTCAACTTTCTTTTCGGGGCACTCATTTGCATAGTGTCCCATCTTCTTGCATTTGAAGCATTCAACCTGACTGATGTCCCTTTTAGCAGGCTGACTTCCACTTCCGCTACCACTTCCACTTTGGTGGTTCTTATGTCCACTCTTGTGGTTCTTGTACTTGTCATTGTCATGACTGCGGTGATGCTTGTTGTCATGACGATTGTGGTTGTGGTGCTTGTTGAATTTCCCATGCTTATGGGATCCTGAGCTGCCGCTGTCATCATAGTGAGATCGTTTGTGAGACGATCCCGAGCTGTGCTTGTCGGAGTGTTTCCTCTTCCTACTCTCGACTTGCTTCATTTTACTTTCCAAAATAGCAGCCTTGTCACACAAAGACTGATAAGTTGGAACATATGCCACAGACAACTGTAGGTTCAGCTCATCATTCAAACCTTCCAAGAACTTTTCCTTTCTTTTTGCATCTGTATCAACCTCATCCGGTGCATAGCGCCAGATTGTTGAACTCTTCTATGTACTCGACACGGTGGCGCTGCTTCAGGTTATGAAACTCCTTCTTTTTCAGACTCATCATTCCTGATGAGATATGAGCAGTGCGAAAGCCATCTTCAAAGATGTCCCAAGTCACTTCATCAATAGGAGTGGTGATTTGGAAGTTGTCCCACCATGTGGCGGCTGGTCCTTCCAACAGATGTGCTGCGAACCTGACTTTTTCAGCATCCGTGCAACCCACGGTCACTAAGTCTTTGTTCACAGAACGTAGCCAGTCATTGGCTACCATGGGATCAGTTGTTCCCGAAAACTTTGCTGGCCTCAGACGCAGAAATCTGGTGAGCATATCAAAACCCGGAGGGTTGTTGTTGTTGTTGTTGTTGTTGTTGTTATTCTGGTTTTGGATGAATGTTGTCATCATTTGCATAAGCTGTGTTTGCGCATTCATCATTTGTTGCATTTCCGGGGTGATGTTGTTGGGGTTGGGGTTTGCGCGACGGGGAGGCATCTGTGGTTTGTTCAAATAGATAAGAATGAGATACCCATAGATGTTTCATGCACAATACATCATAAGCAAACACATAACAAGCAACATATGAATAAAAGTTCAACAACCACATAACAAGCTCATGAAGTAAAACACACAAGTGGCAAGCCATCCACATGTCGGATGGTCCAATAATAAGTTCATAATAACAAGTATGAATATGAAAGGTAAACGAGTAATCAAGTCTACTCATCAGCATCAATCTCCTCCTCGACGAAAGTAAGACCTGCGTTCTCCATCGCGGTCTTGTTCTCCTCAATCGTAGTGGTCAAGGAATCGACCTTGGCTTTGAGAGCCCTCTTCTGGGAGCGAAGCCTCTCAATAACCATCTGCTGCTGCTCAAGCTCGAAGTCCTTGGACTTCAGTTCCTCGGTCATGTCCCGGATCTTCTTGTTCCTATCCCGACGCGCTTTCTTGACTCTTGAACTTGCGGTCCCGGGCCTCGAACTTTGTCTCCATTTCCTTGATCATCTCATCCTGCTGCAAAGAGCTTGTCCTTCTCGCGTAGTCAGACCAAGTTCGTCATTGCCAAGCATGACGTTCGTCCTATCTGTCCACGTCGAGGAGAGTCTCTAAGTCCCGGAGATAGAGACGTATCGGCTCGCCGTGTCCTCGAGTCGGCCTCAAAGTCGATGGAATCTCCATCAACATCACGCCTTCCGAAGACGTGGAAGTGAGTACCCCTAACCTGTCGGGAGTGACGGCCTAACAAGCGTCCTATCAGGTCCTGCATGACTACCTCCATGCCTCTCTCCCTGTCATCGTGCATCAGCTTGAAGACGATGGCCTCTGTAGTAGGCTCAGTCTGGCATCCTGGCTGGTTCACCTTGAAGCCCCAGAGGTCCTTCCTCTCGAACTTGGTGAGTGGGTACACCGTGATGGTGGGAAGAGGGAGATCGAGCAAAGTGGTAAGCTCAATGATACGGGGTTCGAAACGAGTAACCTGGAACTCCTCAACAGTGCTGACGGCAATAGGCATCTATTTATAAAATTGAAAAGTTAGAACAACACTATTTAAGATGAACACAAAACAACCATCTCATACATAACCATGGAACACAAATATCACACAAGTCATGCATACATAAATCCTTTACATCATACAAGGTCCAATTTATTTAAGGTATCATTTTGAAAAACAAGGTGATAGATGGTGGTCCACTAACAAAGTGTGCTTATAGGCCTATCTCACTGGATCTGGTGGCTATCACAATGTTCCTAGAGGCAATCCACCTATCTTGTTCACAGGATTCCATCACTAAGTCTATTATGTCCCCCCTTAACTCTTGGTTGGTGGCTTCCAACTCTTGAGTAAGTTCTTTTTGGAGGTTGAGCATTCTGCACTTGACTCTAGCACTTAGTTCTTTGATAGTCCTCCAAGCTGCATCTCTGGCTGACTCAAAGAATGTGGTGTGCATTTTAGTGTTGGTGTACATGCAGAATCCCCTTTCTTTATGGTTGTCTTCCTTGTTTTTGTATAGGTGAAGTTGTACCCACCAATACTCCACTCCTTCATCCATCACCGGAAAGCCCTTGTACACAGCTGCACCATGTGCTTCCATTGCCACCATGAGGTCCTTGAGAATATTGGGAAACTCAGTTTCACACTCCAAGGTCATGGTCATGAGTGGTCCTTTCTTCACGGCTTCGTTGATGGAGTTCATCTACAAATGGAGTTGAGAATGAAAAGATTAGAAAAGTTTTATGAGAAGAATAGACAAGTGTAGAAGTAGTTGAAAATTATTCCTTAGTGGTTTTCAAATCCTAGGGTCATAATCCTACAGGCAACACAGTGCTCTGATACCATCTGTTAGACCCCCCCCTTTATAAAGGAAAGGATCCATGTGATTGCAATGCTAGTCCCTGGATCAATGCTAGCATCCACAGTTTAAGATGAAGTACACAGAAACAAGGGTCGTTTATTACATTCATTCCAGAGATAACATAGTCTTTCACAACTCATGGTCGTAGGCCTAATACAAGAGTTTTAAGGAATAAGTAAATAAACATAAGTCTTCATCTTCATGTGCCACAGGAAAGCATGTTGAGTGTAGACTCATGACTCCTACTCATCATCGGAGTAACCTGCAACATCACAAGTTACAGCCACAGAGGGTCAATACTTTGGAATAGTATTGGCAAGTGATACCTTAGTGTATTTTAAGTGGAATATAATACTATATGCATTTGGCTAAGTGTAGCTTGGCTTGCTTTGCTTGAAAATAGGTTTTTCCTATTAGTTGAAAAACACTAAGTTTTTCTTTGTCCAAAACATTCCCAAGGAACCACCAATAGACATTGAGGTCCTTCACCCTTGTTCACCCACAAATTTTACTTAGAAGTTGGAGTGATGAGATTCTTGTAGCTTCCATGTCTTGATGCTCAAAAGTGTCCATTGCCTTGGACAAGGCTAAGTACTTAGGTTTTCCATCTGCAGAGGTTGTGCACTTTCCCCACCAGACTTGGTTTCCCAAGACAGGACCTTTCAGAAGCCTTTCCTTAGTCAAATGGACGCGTTCCAACCTATCATCCCATCTACCACCAACTGTCCAAATGACTAAGTTCTAGCATCCTATATGATCAAGGCAGAGCCCATATTGCCAAGTGGTTGCACTGTAAGCTTTCTCAACACTTGGCCTCCAAATCCCTTTGTGCCTGGGTGGCATACCACAAGTGAGATACACAACCCAAGTCCATGGCCTTGTGTAACCACTCAACATAACCCAAACATCCATTCCACCCAGGAGGTTCATTTGTCTTAGTTGTTTTATTAGAAAACATAAGTCTCTTGACTTAGAAATATTTTTATCATAATAAGTATAGATGTTCACCACCCTTGTTTGCTAAGTAGCTAGGCTAAGCAGGTTATGATAACTTAACTTAGGAGAATTCCCTAGCAATTCTACTATTCTACTCTACTTAGGATTTCCCAACTTAGCACTAGGCAAAAATAGCATGCAATACTTTAGCAAAATATCTAATGCTAGTACAAAACATAGGATAGAAATATTCATGAAAATATCACTTGCCTTGGTAGTGGGGAGAGTAGCACTCTTCACAATCACAATCACTAGCAAAATCTACACAAGAAATTATAGCATACAATTACACACAATTATATACAACCAAAAATAATATGAATGCATGCATGCAAGAATTTACTAAGTGGTGATTTTTGAAAATTCTACCAAGTATGCTCATGTCTACAGAAACTTAACATGTCACAAATTTGCCAACTAAACTTATTTGGCACCAATATAATTTACCAAAATAAATCTATATCTAAAATAGCCTTAAACTTGTTCTACAAATAAAGTCTTTTTAATTGTTACTATTTGTTAAACAAACTGGATATTCAGAAAGGTCTTGTTTCACTGAATCCAACGGTATAAAGTTTGCAAAAATCTAACGTGGCAATCAAAAGTTATAAGCATTTGAATTTGGATCAAATTTCTGATTTTAAATCTATTTTTAGATCTAACCCTAGCCACGCGTCGCGCTGTGATTGGCGTGCATCGCCGTTGATCGCACTCTGCAGCCGCAGATCTAAACAGATCAGACGCCCAGATCGCATCGCTTGAGGGTTAAGTGGATCTATCCTAGCGCTACGATACAGATCCAACGATCTAAAACAACAAGCCAAAATCTGGCGGCGCTTATCGGCTGTGCGCGGCGGCGAAGACCAGACGGTGGCGGCGCCGGTGGTACAGATCGCTAGGTGGATGGGGGAGATGCTCACCGAGACCGCGAGGATGTGGGGATGCTCGACGTGTGATCAGCTCGGCAGGGGGCGCTCAGGGTTGCGGTAGATTTCTCGCCGGAGTTGGATCTGGCAACGGTGGTTCTGCTCGAGGTCGGAAGCGACGTTGTAGATCACTAGGATGCCAAAGGGAGGTGTGGTTAGATGCGGAAGATCACGGAGAACATGCGAGCGTGAACGACAAGGTTCGGGGCGGTCTGGACTTACCACTAGAGCTCGCCGGAGTTCGTGCAGAAGACGGTGGCGGCCAGTCGTCGACGTTGCCAAAGCTACGGGTCATGCGAAGGTAAACGGAGGGTGTCAGAAGGTGCACAGAGATTCACTGAACATGATAGCGTAAACGCGAGACCAAGGGCACCGGAATTTGCCGGCGCAGTCGTCGGAGACGGCGGGGTTGCAGAGGGCAATGCGCGCAGCCTGGGGGCGTTCTGTGCTTGGGGTTTGGGGGAAAAGAGAGAGGGGGCAGAGGGGGTTTATATAGCCTGATCATGAGCGAGAATCACTCGGGCATTGATTCGAATTGACGCCGCGATTTAAACACAGAAAACGGCCGCGTTGATTGGGGATGAACTGGTCGTGCGGGTGGAGACGATGCTGACGTGGAGGAGGCCCGCTTGTCAGCGAAGTGTGCGAGGTGGAAGTGGGGTCTGCCAGTCAGCGGCTGAACGCGTGCGCTCGCGCGTGAGAGAAGTAAAGAAAGGTTCCCGGGTGGGCTTGCTGGGCTCGATTCGCTGCTGGGCCAGAAACCTGGCGCTCGGCCTTTTTCCTTTGTTTAAGTCTTTTTCTTTTCTAATTCTATTTTCTGGAATGATTTTTGATACGAATTCAAATCCTTTTGAATTCAAACAAAATTGGGGATCTTTGCAGGGTTCTGTGGTTTCAAACACAGTCATTTAACCAAGTGGTTACCTTGTAAGGGCCTGGTCGAGCTTGGGTTTTGAAATAAACAGAGACTTGTCTCTAGTTTGTGAATGATTGAAATAGGGTTTAGAAAATATTTCTAAATTGGAAACTTGGGTTAAAATGCTACACCTAATCTTTCCAACAATGGAGGCAAGAAATCAAGTTCCTAAACAATCCAATCTCAGAGGGTGATGGCCAATTGAGTTGAGTTTGCACACATGAAATCATAGCTCAAACTTCTGTTTCTAAATGATTTTGAGAAAAACCCTAAATGGATGAATGATGCAAGAATGATATGAATGAGTTTTGGAATATGAATTTAGGGATGTTACATTCTTCCTCTCTTATTCTCCCACTAGATTTTGTGGAATTTGGGAGAGAAGGACTTGAGCACTTCCTGTGTTATTGCCATTGCATTTGGTGCATAGGTTTGAGTTCTCCTCGGAGGATTTTGTGAGTGAAAGTTGAGAAGCTTTTTACTCTTGGGTTCTTGGAACCCTAGATGGTTTGTTGGTGTTGCAGGTTGTGGCCTTGGTGGCGTTTATTGGGAGCCTCCGATTAAGTTGTGGAGAAGTGCCCCAACCTTGTGAGAAGTTCCGGTTGCCACCGACAAGTGCACCGATAGTGGAAGTGTGGATCGATCCCGTTGGGGTGAGATTCACCGGAGAATAAGGGAGGCCTTTTGTGGCGTAGGTGGTTTGATACCACCCCCTCTCCAACGAGACGTACTCTCTTTATGGGAGGAACTCGGTAATAAATCATCGTCTCCGCGTGCCTCGTCTATCTCTATACCCGAGCTATTTACTTATACACTTTACTTTGTGATAGCCTTCGTCCTTGATTTCTTATATCTAGCTATCACATAGTTGCCTGTTTTGCTTAGCATAAGTTGTTGGTGCACATAGGTGAACCGTAGTTTATATAGGTTTTGTGCTTTACAAAGTAAACGCTAGTTTTATTCCGCCTTTGTTAAGCCCATCTCGTAAAAGTTTTAAACCGCCTATTCACCCCCCCCCTAGGCGGCATATGTATCCTTTTCAATTGGTATTAGAGCCCGGTCTCTCATTTTAGGATTTACCGCCTTGAGAGTAAAGATGTCGGCTAGGGTATTAGTGCACAATGACATGTTCTTATTCGATGGCACAAATTATTATATATGGAAAACTCGTATGCTTATTCATTTTCGGGACATGGACCCAAATTTGGAGCGTATTGTAGATATAGGTTTTTCTCCTCCTATGGATTTCAAAAATCTATCTTGTGAGGATGAGAAAAACTTATATCTCGATGCCCAAGATTCTAATGTGCTTGTTAATGCTTTGAGCTATGTAGTTACCTCTTCAATCATTCCTTTTTGGAGCGGTCATGAGTTATGGACAAAACTTCAAGATAAATATGTTGTGTCCAATATTGTTGAGGATGATTGTGTTGCTTCCACTTCCGGTCAAGATGAGTTCTCATCTTCTACCACTTCACCAACATGTGAATTTTCACAAGGTAATGATATGGTGAGTGGTGATAGAAATTACAATTTGGATAGTGTGCTTACTATTTATAATCCATCATCTCTATCTAGTTGCAATGATCTATCTTTGGACTTTAACACTTCTAGCACTACAAACTTCTTACATGCTTGTGTTAATAGTCCTTGCATATCATGTAGAAATGACTTGAATAAATCTCATGATGATATGCTTGTGTTTTATTATTGCCATGATAAAAATGCTTCTATTTCCTCTAGTGCTTGTGTTGCTAACCATGTAGAGGAAACCGAAGATTTTATGGGCCAAGACAAGGTTTTGAATGAAGCCACAAATGCAATCTCATCGTCACCTTCTTCCGGTACCCACCTATGCCTTATGGCTAGGGATTCAAAGGTTACTCCTACTTTGGAACCCATTACCTCTTGTGATGAGGAGGATGTGGATAATGTGGAAGAAGAGCTTGATATTGATGATTTATATGAAAAGGGTGAGATTGTTTATCGTGCCCTTGTTAAGAATAATATTGCTTGCTCAAACTTTGTTGAAATCTTGGACTTTGCTATTAAGAGCAAAGAACATATTGATAAGTTAGAAGCACAAATTGAGGAGCAAGAAAACATAATTGATGAAAAGTTTGCGCTTGAGCGTGAGTATGCTAATGAAATTGCTCAACTAAAGGACTCCCTTGAAGAAGAACAAACCACCAAAGAATCTCTTGAGGAGACTTTTACTCTAGAATTATCTAGAGTAAAGGAATACCATGATAGAGAACTTGCGGTGGCAAACTCCTTCAAGATTAAAAATGATGAACTTGATGTTGCTTATGCTAAACTTGTTGAAGATTTTAAGCACCTCGAAAATGGCTCTCGGGTCGTTAAGAGGGAGCTCATCAAACTCACCGAGTCGCATGAGAAAATTAAAGCTTCATACTCAAAAGAGCTTGCCAAGTTGCCCTCACCTCTTGCTAATAGTGATGATTCTTGTGCTACTAACTCTATTTCTTGTGAAGCATCTATTTTGAAGGAGAATGTTGAGCTAAAGGATCAACTTGCGTTGCTAACTAGCAACTATGGGAAATTAGAAGAAAGTCATGTTAAGCTCTCGAGCTCGCATGAGGATCTTCTAGTCTCCCATGGTAGGCTAAAGTTAGATCATGAGGCCATCGTGTCAAAGGTAACATAGTGGACCTCATGTGGACATTAGCACTATATCTAATCCAAATGTTATATTTCCATGTGCTAGTCCTTGTAATTCATCCTCTCACAACCATGCTATATCTCGTGATGAATTACATTACGTGCCTTGTTGCTCTAACAATGTAGCATCTACTTCCTCTAGTACTTTTGTTGAAACTAACCTTGTAGAGGAAATCAAAGAGCTCAAGGCTCAAGTCACTTATTTGTAGAATGACTTGAAAAAGGGTCATAAAGGGAAGGCCGCACTCAACAAAATCTTGAGTGTGCAAAAATCCCCCAATGACAAGAGTGGGCTTGGATTCAACTCCAATTTCAAGAACAAGTCCACTATCAAGTTGAAGCACAAGGAAAACAATAAGAATGGCCAAGATCAAGCCAAGAATCCGGCCAACATTGTTTGCTTAAAGTGCAAGGAAGAAGGGCACCATGTTAGATCTTGCCCATTGAAGAAAAAGCCTCTTAGTGTGAAGCAACAAGGGAAGCGGCCTCACGCTCCACCTCAAGTCATTAATGGGCCTCTTCCTAAGAGGACTACTCGAGCTCCTCCTCGAGTTGTGGCTTCACCTAAGAAGAAAGATGGCAAGAATAGAACTTGCTACATATGCCATAAGAAAGGGCACATTTCTTCCTCATGCACTATTGGTATCTCCTCATTCCAACCCTATGATTATTGATGATGCTTATTATCTTTGTAAGGATGAGGTTGGCAATGTGTCTGCCAAATTTGTTGGTGCTCAATGTGGTTTCAAGAAAAAAACCATTTGGGTTGCCAAGCCTATTGTGACTAACCTCTTAGGACCCAAATTGGTTGGGGACCAACAAGCCAAAACTTGATCAATAGGTATTGTTGGAGGGCATTGGAGACTTGGCTACATCACGAAGAATTGAGGGATCTTCATCTAGTATATTTTTCAAGTCAAGTCATGTGGATTATATTGCCTATATTATATATATCCAATGTTCCTCCTTGCGGTAACAAATGCTTAACTTATTACATTGAAAGTTACTCGCCCCCTTGTGCATGTCTTGGTTTTGTATCTTCCATGCTTTTGTATATGTTGTGATTTCCACTTAATTATCTTGAGGAATCAAGCATATTTTTGTGTATGATTAGGTGGCACACCATGTATGTGTGTTTCTTATGTTTGAGCCTTCATTGGTTATATTTGGTATCTTATTTGGCTCTTGTGAGAGATTAATGGACTATCCCATTTTGGGGGAGTGTTATGCTTGGGCATTCCACAATCCTAAAAATGTGTGTACATGAGAAATTTAAGTTCTATAATGTCCATTAATTATATATATTTGTATTTGTTGCCTCGTGTTGGTTTTATGGTAGTATCACATTATGGGGGAGTCATATGCTTAGTGCATATTACAATCCTAAAAAAATGTGAATATTCGAGGTTATGTCACTTAGAATTGATATGGATAATTATCTAGCGCCTATGTGACACATTTTCTCATACAAGTTCCAATTTGCTTGAATGCATTTATTGATCATATTTTGGATCTTGTATATGAGAGTGTTTCTTGGTATGTGTTTCCTCATATTTAGATCTCTATATCATCATGGAAACCATTTGCTTCAAGTTAATCTAATCACTAGTGATTGTGTGACTATTGGAAGCTACCAAGAATCTTGTTCGAAGTATCATGCTTAATTCTTATATTTTGTTATATGCTTCTTGTTGTGACTTTGATCTTGGATATCCATGCAAGCTACCTTGGGAAAATTATTCCCAATATTTCTTGTCTTTGGACAATGAGTACTCAATTTATGGTAGAATTTATTGATCATATTCACTTTGGCCTTTGTTTAATTTTATCATAGCTTTGGCCAAGAAAATGTTTTGTGTTGTCTCCCAAGACTTCCTTGCTTATTTTGGATCTTCTTATTTTATTGATGTCCTCTTGTGTTTTACTTATTGTAGGTAGTAGTGATGATCCCATTTGTGTGCATTTTGCATTCAAAAGAAAATTCTATATAATGTACTACTTATGGGTGAGCTCTCCTATATTATCTAGAACAAATTTTTTATGCTTCCTTGTTTGATCCATATCGGGTTTTATGTGCTTGGAAGTTTGATCTATTCGTTTTGGTATTTTGTGCCATCATGAAAAGTTTGGAGAGTTTGGTTTACTTGTTGGAACCTTACTCTTTTTGGGAGTTGGTTTTGTCCTTTTATGTGATTTATTGTATATCTTCCTTGTGTGTGCTTGTTTTGTTATGGGCATATGTCTTTGTGATGTTATCCATTTATAAACATACACACATATGTGAAGATAATGTTAGTTGATTTTTAATCCTTGGAGACCACCTTTCTATTCCTTTTGATTCTTTGGTGGCTTCCAAATTTAATTGCCTATGGGTGCTTGTTCATATTGTTTGCATCTTTGGGCACTCATATTTTTCTCTCATGCCTTGTATTGTTCAATGAACTTGGATGAGTGAGGATTCCATGATTATGCACCTTGTTCCCAAATGCAATTATCATAATTGGTGTATTATCTTTGGGGAGCTCATCTAATTCATTTAATAATGCTCATTTATCTTCTGTATCATTTATTGTGCCTTAAATGTTTATGGGGGAGTGAGGATTCCATATTTGTGCATTTTTGTATTTAAATACACCGATTTTAAAGTATGCACAAATCTTGGGGAGCTTCTCTATTTTATTTAAACATTTATTTGATCTTTCATGTGTTGTGTTTTAAATTCTTATGGGGGAACAAGGATTCCATATTTGTGCATTATGTATTCCAATGCATTTATTTTAAAATTGTGCACAAATATTGGGGAGCTTATCTATTTGTTATTTAAAACACTCTTTTGCTCATATCATAATATCTTGTAGTTTCCATTTGGACTCATTTGTTGTTTTCAAATTGGTTTGTCGGATCTTGTGATTGCTTGCGTCTTTTATTTTATTACTTTGGCAATCTTCGGGTCCTCGATATAGTTCTACTACCTCCCAAGTATTCATCATTGTATATGTGCGAAGACACACCTTTGGAGGAATTATTACTATATTGGTCGTCTAGAACTATTCACCCATTTTGGCAATCGATGCCAATGGGGGAGATGTTTTGGAGGGTTTAAGGGAAGTTTGTTCTTAAGCATTTGCCTCTCATGCTCTTGCATCTTTGTTGTTGCTTTGCATGTTGAATATATAGAGGAAACTCCACCAACGGTAATGGTTCATCACACACGCATATATTGTGGGGGAGCTTGCTCTATACATTATGGGCGTACCAACATCACATACTTGTGTAGTATTTGATGTTGGCGCAACCATTTTTTCGTTAAGTTAATTATATAAACCCTCTCAAAGGATTGTCATCAATTACCAAAATGGGGGAGATTGAAAGAACATGTGTTCCCCCATGTGTGGTTTTGGTAATTAATGACAATGTTTTATGGACTTATGTTTGCATTGAGTTTTACTTGTAGGATTTTTCCATAGACAATGCTTGAACCATATGGTGGCTTCAAGGTTGGAATAAGAATAAAGTAAAGAATATCAAGTGTTGATCAAGGTTTCTTAAGATGATCTCAAGTGTATTGTTCCATCCTTATGGTGATCATGGATATGTGAAGATATGCCTAAAAGAGAGGTTCTTCCATAGTGGAGTATGGGGGAGCATCTTCACCAAGCTAGTGCAATCAAGAAAGGTGCTCCATCCTGAGGTGTGGAATATACAAGGCAAAGGTTTGATATTGATAGGGTTTCTTTCTCACTGGTCTCGTGGTGTTAGTTGGAGAGACCGGTTTATAGAATAGATAACCGTACTATCAAGAGGGGCTCTCAAGTGAGTAACTTGATCATATCCCTCGGTGAGAGATCAAACCTTTGCATACTTGGCATCATATTTCTTGGTTCTTATTTGGTTCTTATCCATGAGAGGATTTATATATTGTGTCAATATGACAAGCTTAAGTTCATCGAAAACGGATTTCATATGCATTCTCTATTGTGTTTTCAATATTGGAGGTTTTACCGGTTTGTCTTTTATAGATAGGTTAAACCTTTCATCATTTGGTTCTATCCTCCCTTGCTGGACTATGATGGTTCCCTGCATGATCTTGTAGATCTCGTTACTATCTTCGAAACGAGCCCAAGATCATCAAAATCGGAGTCCGAATGAAAAAGTTATGATGGTTTCAGTTTTGCTGTTCCTGCCAGTTTTCAGGGGGCGGATTATCCGGCCATGGGGGCGGATTATCCGGCCCAATTTTTGGAAAACGGCTAAGGACTTTGAGGCGTGGCTCCCAGTAATGGGGGCGGATTTTCTGGTCCTTCGGGGGCGGATTATCCGCCCCAAATATCCGCCCCTATACTAAGAGTCGCGTCGCGAAGTCCTTAGCCATTTTTTTGGCCCGGGGAACCCGGAATAACCGGGGGAGGGGCGGATTATCCGGCCTGGAAGGTCCCAAACGGTCATATTTCGTTGGGGAGTGGTATGAATAGACCTCTTCTTCCTCCTTAGGCTGGTTGCTTGCATTCTCTCTCTCCTCCATTGTTTTGACCTTCAAGAGCTTGCAAATACTCTCAATCCCTCCCATATTTCTTGAATCTTTGTGGGGGATTTGAAAGGGGAGATCTAGATCTACAACTCCACCAATCCATCTCTCCTCTATGTGAGGGGAACATATTGGGATCTAGATCTTGGGGTTTCTTTTGTGGATTTCCTCGTGTGTTATTTCTCTCTTATTCTCCCACTAGCTTTTGTAGCTTTTGTGGAATTTGGGAGAGAAGGACTTGAGCACTTCCTGTGTTCTTGCCATTGCATTTGGTGCATAGGTTTGAGTTCTCCTCGGAGGATTTGGTGAGTGAAAGTTGAGAAGATTTTTACTCTTGGTGTCTTGGAACCCTAGACGGTTTGTTGGTGTTGCAGGTTGTGGCCTTGGTGGCGTTTGTTGGGAGCCTCCGATTAAGTTATGGAGAAGTGCCCCAACCTTGTGAGAGGTTCCGGTTGCCACGGACAAGTGCACCGATAGTGGAAGTGTGGATCGATCCCGTTGGGGTGAGATTCACCAGAGAATAAGGGAGGCCTTTTGTGGCGTAGGTGGTTTAATACCACCCCCTCTCCAACGAGACGTACTCTCTTTATGGGAGGAACTCGGTAATAAATCATCGTCTCCGCATTCCTCGGCTATCTCTATACCCGAGCTATTTACTTATGCATTTTACTTTGTGATAGCCTTCGTGCTTGATTTATTATATCTAGCTATCACATAGTTGCCTGTTTTGCTTAGCATAAGTTGTTGGTGCACATAGGTGAACCGTAGTTTATATAGGTTTTGTGCTTGACAAAGTAAATACTAGTTTTATTCCGCCTTTGTTAAGCCCATCTCGTAAAAGTTTTAAACCGCCTATTCACCCCCGCCCTCTAGGCGGCATCTGTATCCTTTTCACTTCTTTCATATCAATGATGACACCAACTGTTCTAAGAAAAGGTCTTCCCAAAGTGATAGGACAAGAAGCATTGTATTCAACATCCAAAACAAAGAAACCAATAGGGACATAAGCATTGTTAACCATAATGAGAACATCATTAATACTCCCCATTAGTTTCTTCTTAACATTATCATTGAGTGGGACATTCAAATAACAATCTTCTAATGGTGGTAAATCAAGCATTTCATAAATCTTCCTAGGCATAATAGAGACACTAGAACCACGATCACATGGAGCTTTGAGATCAAAGTCATTCACTTGCATATTAATAATGGGTTCCCAATTATCTTCTACTTTCCTAGGAATAGAATCTTTGTGTTTTAGCTTCTCTTCCTTAATATTAACAAGAGAATCTGTAATGTGTTTGGTAAAGGCAACATGCATATCACTAGCCTCAGGAATTCTAGCAAGCTGTTGGGGATATGCTATATGGGTATCCTAATAGCATGTCTCTTATCCAGCTAACCCGGATGGACCACAGTTGGTAGCATGGCCTATGGCCTACTGGGCGGCCTAGTTAGATGGATCCAGAAGGGAGGCCCATGCCGGATAAATAAAGGCTACGATTGGAGTCACCGACGTACCCGGAGCCTTGGAGTACAAGACACACAAGACTAGTAATAGATGGTGTAGGACTCTGTAACCTGCCCGGCTAGGACTTTTCCCTGTAACCCTAGGACCTGGCGAATATATAAGTCGGGCCTATGGGAGCCTTTAGGGCACGATCATAGACAACTTCACACAATCTCAAACAACCTCGCACAGCGAACCTATCTCTGTAACTCGGCGTATTGCCCTTATAGTGATTTATAGCAGGAGTAGGATTCCGCCACCGTCGTGGGATCTGAACCTGGGTAAGCTGTGTTACCTCGTACCCGTCAACCGTCCGCATTCCCCCACGTCTCTAAACACGCACTGTGAGGACCCCTCCATGGCGTACTCGTCGGCAATACCACAACAGTTGGAGCCCACCGTGGGGTAAGAGGCGCTTCAGGCTCTTCAGCGGGCGAGGACCAAGATCTTCGCGGGAATTGGTGAAACAGTAGCCATCGGTCGTGTTCTCTTCTCCGACAACATTCCGATCATCCCTCCTGACGAGTTCTGGATCGCAGCGAAGACGAACCCTACGCGGTGCTCGATCGTCCCTATCGGAGACATCCACCTCTTCATTGGCGAAACCGACTCGGGCACTAGTTCCCTGGGAGTCGGAGGAGCTTCAAGGCCCGCACGGACCGCCTACATGCAGGATACGTTCGCGGAAGGATCGATGTCAGATCTCTCTTCGGAGTTTGCCGGCAAAGATCGGAAAAACCCAAGGCCCGCACGGACCGCCTACGGGCAGGATACGTTCGCGGAAGGATCGATGTCGGATCTCTCTTCGGAGTTTGCCGGCAAAGATCAAAAAAATTCAAGGTGATGCCCACCCCACTCCTTAACCTCGCCGTCGCCAAGACCCTTCTGGAGAAGGATAGATCGCCTGAGGCAGTGGAACAGGTCTATGACCTAGTGGCCAAAGCGGTAAAGTAGCAGGAAAAGGCCACCTCTCAGAGGCTTGAGTCCGACCCAGCGCTCTGCCGATCTAGCCAGTATAAGCCGCCAAGGGATAGATCTCCTCTTGATGTCGGGTCCCAGACGGGTTCATCAGAACAAAGACGGAGGGATGCGCGCAACAGGAAGGATGCTATCCCCATATCCTTCGACCACGGGGAAAAGGCCCGACCTCGTTGCCCATCACCACCGCCCCAGTCCCCCCGACATCGCGAAGATCACAAGGCTCACCATCGTACGGATATGCCCCCGCCAAAGCAGTGCAGCATCGTCATCCGCGACAACGCGGAGCAGACCCGTCATGACGGAGAGCGTAACCAAGGACACAAGAGCAAGTCACACCATGACCCTGCGTGTCCGACAAGCAACCGCGACAGGTGCGAGGTGTCGCAGGAGGGTAACAGCAAGAAAGCTAACCCACCGCCACCTCCGCCTCCGTCACCACCTAGCAGTTACCATGGCGGAAGAGGCCCGTGTTGTTCACGCAGCCCATCCCCTGTTGACAAGAAAAAGAAGAGCCCGGAGCCATACGACACATGTTCAAGGATCGATAAGATCCACGAGGCCCGGAAAGGACCATACCTAGGACCACATTGCTTTGGACCTGCAATACGGTCCGCAACTTACCCCAAAGGTTTCCGGATTGACAAGACCATCACGCCCTATGACGGCACCGCCAAGCCAGCCACATGGTTGTAGGACTACGGCAACGTGGTGGAGATTGCCGGTGGCAACCCCAACGTCGCCGTCAAGTACCTCCCGTTAATGTTGGCGGGCACGGCCCGTCAATGGATCAACGACTTGCTGGAGAAATCTATCTACAACTGGTTGGACATGCAAGAAGCGTTCACCAAGAACTTTGAGGGTACATACAAGCGTCCCTGCACTGTTGGCGATCTACAACGGTGCGTGCAAGAGAAAGACGAGACATCTCGCGCCTACCTCTCCCGCTGGCTGGACATGAAGAATTCCTGCGCAGGAGTGCACGCTCAGACCGCCATGGCCGCCTTCATTGATGGGTTGGAAAGGGGCACGTTGCTCCGACATAAGCTGAAGCGCTTGCCGGAAAATCACCAGCTTGACTTGAATCAGATGATTCAGTTAGCCAGTGAGTTCGCATCTGCCGACGACGATGCTCGTGGCTCCTTGCCGGCAACGGTCGTTCCAACTCAGGCTCGGAGGAATAGTAGCTCAAAGCGGAAAACTGCTCCAGAAGAAAATCAATCTACCGACATGGTCGCTATGACTTTTGCAGGACGAGGCGATGGCGGACAACGTGGCCGAGGAAGGGGGGCTGGTCGGGGACATCAGCGAGGAAGTGAAACCATCTCGGCATCACACCGTGTTCCCCAAACATACGAAGAGTACCGCGATATGTCGTGCCTCGTACACCTCGACGCCAACGGTAAAGCCACTCACACCAATCGACACTACAAGTTCTTCAATGACCTCAAGGAAGATCCGGAGTCCGGCTACAAGCAAAGTCGGAAGAACAGACCACGAGGCAAGGGCCAGGGGAAGAAGAAGGAGGAGGAGTCCAAGGATTCAAGTGACATGGATGAGGACGTTGACCACAAGCATGCCGCCAAGAGCGACGACAAGGGCAAGAACCCCTTCGCAAAGAAGGTACCAGTCTACCACACTTTCCTTGGCACCCCCACCGTTCGACAACAGAAGACCTATCTGAGGATCCTGATGGCTACCCTACCCCCAGTTCCCCAATACCTGTGCTGGTCGGAGGTCCCAATAACTTGGGACAGAACGGACCACCCAGACCTTATCCCTACGGAGAACCAGTACGCCATGGTCATCAACCCCTTGATTGGCGGCGTGGAATTCACCAAGTGTATGGTGGATAGTGGAAGCAGCATCAACATCATGTACCTGGATACACTGCAGAAGATGAACTTGACGGAGGCAAACCTAAGATGGACCAACACCATCTTCCATGGCGTAGTTCCTGGTCGGGAGGCTCGGTCCCTTGGGTGCATCACACTTCAAGTTGCCTTTGGCGATGTTAATAATTACCGCCAAGAGCACATGACCTTCGAGGTGGTCCCCTTCAAGAGTGTGTACCACGTCATATTCGGCCGCGACATATTCCACATGTTCATGGCCAAGCCATGCTTCGTCTACAACAAGCACAAGATACCCGGACCAAACGGGATCATCACCGTATCCGGAAGCTTTACCAAGGCAAGGGACTGCGAGATCAATGAAGCAGCCGTTGCCGAAGTTGTCCTCTACAGCGAAGAATTCAAAGAGATCCAGAGCAAGGTCGATGACTCAGAAATGCCCGCGTCGAAGAAGCAGATCTCCGATTCCACTCATGCATTCAAGGCCGCCATTGAGACCAAGTCGGTGGAACTTGTGGTAGGCGATGCCTCCAAGACCACCGCCATTGGGACGAACCTGGATCCTAAATAGGAAAGCGCGCTCGTCGAGTTCCTTCATGATAATAGGGACATCTTTACCTGGCATCCTGCCGACATGAAAGGTGTACCTAGGGAACTTGCCGAGCACAGCTTAAACATTGATCCAAAATCCAAACCAGTGAAACAACCTATACGACACTTTGGAGATGAGAAGAGACGCGCCATTGGCAAAGAGATAGCTAGGTTACTTAAGGCTAGGTTTATCCGAGAAGTCCTTCACACCCAATGGGTGGCCAATCATGTACTTGTCCCCAAAAAGGGAACCAATGAATTAAGAATGTGTGTTGATTACACCGGCTTGAACAAAGCATGTCCCAAAGATCCGTTTGCTTAGCCTCGCATTGACCAAGTCATTGACTCGACGGCTGGCTCGGAACTTTTGTGTTTTCTGACGCATACTCAGGATACCACCAGATCAAGATGAGGAAGTCGGACCAGTTGGCCACTTCATTCACTACCCCATACGGCATGTTTTGCTATGTCACGATGCCCTTTGGGCTGAAAAACACAGGTGCCACGTACCAGCGGACAATGCAACGTTGCCTTCACGACCAAATTGGTCGGAACGTTCACGCTTATGTGGACGACATTGCGGTGATGTCTAAAAAGTCAAATGACTTAATCTCCGACTTGAAAGAAACATTTGATAATCTCTGGAAATACAACATGATGCTTAACCCTAAGAAGTGCGTCTTCGGGGTTCCAGCAGGCAAATTGTTGGGATTCATCGTTTCCCAGCACGGAATCGAGGTCAATCCGGAGAAAATCAAGGCCATCTTAAACATAAACTGTCCGAAATGCCTAAAGGACATCCAACGACTAACAGGTTGTGTTGCACCAGTTAGTCGGTTCGTCAGCCGACTTGGAGAGAAGGCTCTTCCGCTGTACAAGTTGCTGAAAAAGCGGACAAATTTACGTGGACAGACGAAGCAAATGCAGCATTGAAGCAGCTCAAGGAAACCCTTTCCTTAGCGCATATCCTTGCAGCACCCGAGCCTGGAGAGCCCCTGTTAATATACATGGCGGCGACCAACCGGGTAATCAGCGTCGTCGTCGTCATAGAGCGGAAGGAACCTGGCTATGAGCATGGAGTTCAACGAACAGTTTACTACGTAAGCGAGGTCTTGACGGAGTCCAAGCAGCGTTACCCGCACTACCAAAAGATAGCTTATGGAGTATTCCTTGCTTCTCGGAAGCTGAGGCATTACTTTCAGGAGCACCCAATCACAGTGGTGAGCAAGACTCCACTGTCAGACATAATCAACAACAACGACGCTACATGAAGGGTTGCCAAGTGGGGCATTGAACTTGCCGCCTTCAAAATCACCTAAAAGAGACACGGCGCTATCAAGTCACAAGCCTTGGCGGATTTTATTACAGATTGGACCGAGATGCTTGATGCTACTCTGTTGCCGGAACCAAAGTACTGGGTGATGTACTTTGACGGATCAAAGCTGCTCAACGGCTCGGGGGCTGGTGTATTGCTACAGTCACCAACAGGAGACAAGCTACACTACGTTCTGTAGATCCACTTCGAGGCTATAAATAACATGGCGGAGTATGAAGCACTCATTCACGGACTACGTGTAGCCAAGGATATTGGCATCAAGCGCATAGTTTGCTATGGAGATTCCGACTTGGTTTCTCAGCAAGTGGCTGGCACCTGGAATGCGCGGAACCCTGTGATGGCGGCATATCGAGACGAAGTGGACGAGATAGCCAAGAGCTTCTTGGGCTACGAAGTCAAGTATGTGCCTAGGGAGCAAAATGAGGCGGCTGATCTGCTGTCTAAACTTGGATCAAGGCGCAAGAAAATTCCGCCAGAAGTTTTATTAGATCATCTGCGCACACCATCCGTGAAGGGAGCCGACATCGACAACCCGGATAGAGCCGACTCTTTCGTCAACATGGTGACAAAGGTCCCTCCGGCTTGGACAAAACCGTTCATGGAATATCTCGAACACGGAACTTTGCCTGACGACGAGGTCAAAAGACGGCAAATAGTACGACGAGCAAAGAGTTATACCATAATCAATGGACAACTCTACAAAAGAAGCACTACTGGTGTATACGTAAAGTGTGTTTCCCAGTTAGAAGGTACGGAAATCCTACGCAAAATCCATCTCGGAGATTGCGGGCATCACGCCGCTCCTAGATCGTTGGTCGCAAAAGCCTTCCGGCAAGGATTCTACTGGCTGACCGCGAAGGCGGACGCCGACAAGCTGGTTGAGACATGAATGGGATGCCATTATTATGCCCGACAACCGCATTTTCCTGCTGAAGAATGCGAACAATACCAATAACTTGGCCGTTCGCAGTCTGGGGGCTAGACATGGTGGGACCGTTACAAACGGCACCATGTGGATTTACACATTTTCTTGTAGCAGTTGATAAATTCACTAAATGGATAGAAGCTAAACCCATTAGAAAGCGTGATGGGGCAACTGCCCTCAGGTTTGTCCGGGATCTAGTGGTGAGATTTGGTCTCCCACACAGCATTATCACCAACAACGGCAGCAACTTGTCTCTTGGAGAAGTGGAGGCTTATTGTTGGGAGAAGGGTATCCGACTTCACCTTGCATCTATGGCACACCCACAATCCAATGGTCAGGTTGAGCGAGCCAATGGGTTAATTCCGCAGGGAATTAAGCCACGTCTTGAGGCACCGCTACACAGAGCAGCTGGAGCCTGGGCGGAGGAACTACCATCTGTACTGTGGAGTTTACGAACTACACCCAACAGATCCACCGGCTACACCCCTTACTTCATGGTTTATGGAGCAGAAGCCATCCTGCCTTCCGACATACTTCACGATGCACCAAGAGTTGTCGCCTACGACGAGGATGACGCTGAAGAATCCAGACGCCTAGATGTGGACCTTCTCGAGGAGGAGCGCGTTTTGGCATGCCAAAGATCCGCCATCTACCAGCAGAAGCTACGCAGCTATCATAGTCGCCGCGTCCGGCATCGCTCGTTTAAGAAAGGGGATTTGGTGCTCCGACTTAAGCAGAAGAAGTCACACAAGTTATCCCCGCCATGGGAAGGACCGTTCATCATAAGCAAGGCTCTACTCAATGGGTCTTACTACCTCGTTGACAATCCTGAACTGAAGGATAGACCCAACGAGGATCATAAGCGTAAGCGACGTGACCCGGATGATGACTACCCGGAGCTTGATCGGCCATGGAACATAGCACAACTACGTCCTTTTTACACTTATCATTTTTATCTAATTGTGTACCTATTATATGATCAATGAAATAAAGCTCTCTGGTTCACTCATATTTCTGAGTCTTTTACCTCCTTTAGTGTTCATTTTTGGATCATGTAAAACCTTTATGCACAAGTTTTGCGATTGCACTTGTGAAAATTCCTTCTACGGGCGTTAGCTTAAGTTTTCTGGCCTACACGTTCTTTGTCGTTTTTATGTGGATTCTGGAGTAGTGACTTTCGTCACTTATTATCGGCGATTTTTTGCTTAGGTTATTGATGTTGCCATTGGGCATCATCACCAGCGCATGGTTCCGACAACGAGTCTTCCGACTCACGAAAAGTCAAGCATAAGAACCAAAGTAATGGATAAGCCAGCACTTGCTTAAAAATATATACATGCTGGAAATTAGTTCTTGGGTAGCAGGAGATATCAACCATTGTTTTCCGCCTTAAGATTACATGAATAAGTTTTTTCCGCATATGCACCAAAGGTGAAACAAATATTACAAAGTTGTTCTTCATTCCTTTGGCGCAGGCGACTTGGACACAGCGTCATCAGCAATAGGAGAGCCACCCTCGAAGTCGGCTGTGTGAAGAGACTCAGAGGAGCTTTGATCGCCATCATCGATGGTATTCCTGGGCACAAAGACATTGATGTCAACCAACTCGGCGACTCTGGTGTCATAGACCGCGAGTGACGACAAGATAGACTCATGATTAATAGCCTTGCCATCGTCATCCACGTTGGGAATCCCAGAGGTCACTGTGTCGATGTCGGCATCTTCGTAGTGTGATTTTACCATTGACAGCGCCATCCTTGCACCAGCCCGTGCACATGAAGCTTTCCAGCTTGTGATACGCTCGGGGGCTCGGCGCAGGATCTCCGAGTACTTCGCCATAGAGTCTGATGCTTTTATGTTGATTTGGAGGGGCTTGGCGATCTCCTTGGCTTGCGTGATGGCGGTGTTGATAAAGTTGCCGGCAAGAACCATGCGTTCCTTGGCCGGAGGAGGTGAACGGGTCAAACCCATAGGAGCTGCAAAATCCGACAAGGAGCACATGAGTTCAACAATTCAGAGTATCCAGACTACAAAAATCCAAGGCGGAGAAAGCTTACTGAAGATGCTGGCCTCAGCCTGCCAGAGGGTATCCGCCAAGGATTCTTTCTCTTGTTGGAGGAGTTTATACGCCTCGCTATGGCGTTGATTCTGCTCTTCAGCAGCTTGCTTCTGATCTTTTAAGATCGCAATCTCCTCCTTCAAGCGATTGATTTCCTCGGTGGCGGAGTCCTGCAGGGCCTTCATTGACTCCTCATGCATTTTCAGCATGTCCTTCCTCTCCTCCTTAAGGATCTTGTTCTCGCTATCCAGCTGCTGAATGTGCTTGGATTGCTTGACAATGTCCTTAGCCTTGGCAACATGTTCTGAAAATTCGGAGAAATCAAAGTACACAGTGAGTACTCGGAGAATATAAGCACAAAACCAAGATGGAGTGCGCAAAAAGAAAACAGACTCTTGTTTTTGATGATCTGTTCCTTCAAGATGGCAGTTTTACCCTTTTCGGCTTCAAGATCTGCGCACATCTTCTGGTACTTGTCATTGGCCATGCCCCTCCGAGCATTCTCGTTCTGTGAAAAAAAGGTCAAAGTTAAAACGTTGTTTGGTCTGCTTGGAGCACCAAGCCGGAAATTTTCCACCTAGACGCTCGGGGGCTACATCGGGAGTTTTTGACTTAACAATATGCTTAGCTTTTCTTTAAGCATCTAGTCGGAACTAATTCAGTTACAACTAGAAGCTTGGGGGCTACAGTACTGAAATTTATAAACACTGCGTATGCTACTCTTAAAGCATCTAGTCGGAATATTTCATTCCATCTAAATGCTTGGGGGCTACAGTGAGAAGTTTTCTAGCTAAGTCACTCTTAGAGCATCTAGACGCAAAAATCTATGGTTTTCTGTCTACATCCTGGGGGGCTACAGTGGGATACTCATATAAAATGCGAAAGGCAAGTAAAACTTACAAGTGCAATGATATTGAGATTGGTAGCGCTCTGGGCCAACAGCTTGCCAAAGGAGATGCTATTGCCTCGCAAGATGTCTGCTTGTCGGAGTAGCTCCTCAAGACCACACGTCGGAGATGTCGATGATGCACCAGGAACCAGAGTTGTGCTACTCGGCGTAAGTGTCGGGTAGACTATCTTCGGGAACTCAAAAGGTTTCTGGGGAGCAAGGGCGCCGCCTTCAGCAGAAGTACCAGCTTCCACCACCGCCTTGGCGCCACCGATGGCATCCTTAGCCGGAGCTTCAACCATTTGTTGGGCGGTACTCTCCTGCGTCGCCTGCTCGCCGACAACAGCAAGCTCGGTAGAGGCGCCAGAGTCCACTTCCATGGCGGAAGGGCCCGATGCCTCCTTAGCTTGTGAGATTGTCGGGGCAGACGAGGGCTTGATGGCAGGAGTGGCAGGGGCGATGGAGGGAGAGGCATCACGATGTAGCATGTCCTTCACGGTTCTAGAAGCCCCCCAATGATTTGGAGGTCTTCTTGAGGCTGGTCGTGGCTTTCTTCCTGAAACGTGCAAATTGCATAAATACAGGATCAAGACAGATAAATAGACAATGTCGGAAGGAAAGAAGCTTACACAAGTGGGGGTGCTTTAGCAAAAGGGATCCCGATGGCTTTTCTTTTCTCTGCCTCTAGGGCGGCGGTAGTCTTTTTGGAGGCTCCACCCTCCGTCTTCTTCTTCTTGCCTCCGTCGGCAGCGTCAGAGGTGGAGCTCTTCTGCTTTCGCACCACCGGAGCATCGTCGTCGAACATGACAGTGACCTCCTTCATCTTTGGTCCATAGATTTTGGGAGCCATGCTGTCCTCATCTATGTCACAAAGCTGTTAAGTGAATGTCCACCATGTTAGATGAGATGGCAGTTATTAGACGGAAAGAACTGGAGTAAAAGTCGTACACGGAAAATAAACAGTTAGCTTTGGGCACTTGCCGTCTACGAACATGTCGTAGGTGATGGCGAAGCCACGTTGCTTGTCCTTCACCTTGACGATGTCCTTAAGACAGAGCTTGACGGAGTCGCTCGAGAAATTGTCCACGGAGATGCGGAGGCTATCCCTCCTGTCGCCGGTATACTCGTGCATGAGCTTCGCGCGGTTCTGCAGATATTGGATTTGCCTGATGAACCAGCACATGGCTAGGTCCAAGCCGGTCAAACCCGTATCTACGAGCCACTCGATCCGCCTTATGGCACGAGAAGCGTCGAGGTCGGAAGGAAGGGAGGCTTGGGATCTCCATGTGGAAACTTCGGTGGCGGATCCATCCATGAAGTTCATGTACGTTACTTCTCGGCCAGCCAGAGGAATATCTGGGCCGTAGAAGTAAGTACGCTGCCAATCTTGCAGGACTCGTGGTCGACGATGTCGGGGAACCGCCGGCCAGGACGGATCTTGAAGCTTATGGTGCCACAATTTCTAAGCTCATCTTTGACGGCTCCGGCTTCGCGCTTGACGGTGAAGAAGTACACAAAGAGATCTAGCCTAGGCCTAATCCCTAGGTAACGCTCACAAAGTGACGCGTAATTGCTAAGCACTAGGATACTATTGGGAGAAAGGTTTTGGGGTTGGACCCTATAGTGATTCAAGATGGAGAGAAAGAAGTTGGAGATGGGAAGGGAGACGCCGCGTACCAGTTGGGCTTTGAGGTACACCTTTTCTCTGACGTGGGGAGAAGGTGTCACCTCGCCGACCGGCGCTGCCCGCCAAGCAAGCTCCTCCTTCGCAGGGAGGTATCCCTCGACGATCAGCTCTTGGATGTCGCGGTCAGTAATGTCTGGGCCGCGCCAATCGCCCTTGTGAGAATCCAAGTCCTCCTCCAACGGCTCCAGTGCCGCTGGATTATGGTCGCCGCTGGTGGATTCGACCACCGCAGAAATAGGGATGACCATACCCTCTGGGGGCACGACGACGGAGCTCGCCGGCTTTGCCGCGGCTTCGCTCGACGCCTCCATGGAATGGGAAGTGCTGCTGCTAGCCATGGGGTGAGAGTGGAGGTGACTGGTGCAGATTGGCGCTAGGGTTTTTCGGAAGATTTCGCGGAGAGCTCGAGGAGGCGCGCGCTGGAGGAAGAAGATGATGCAAGGAGAATGAGGCAAAAGGTGAAAATTCCACCGCTGTTACTATTTATCATCTCCAGCGTATAGATTCGTGCAGCTTGATCAGACGGTTGCCACGTAGACAACGTGTTCACAAACGTGCGCGGAAATTTTGCCATGTCTCCAACCATCGCCGCCAACAGTTCGTATCGCTCGCGCGGGAAAATCAGACATGATTGCGTTCTCTGCATGTGTGAGTTACGAGGCGTCATCGCCTACGCCGCCTAGCCTAAATGCGACAGATGAGCCGTCACATCGAAGATTCCGACATGGACGGATCCAGTCCGGCTACGGAAGAGTACGATGGAAGATTCAACATTTCTCTGACTTACAAGTTGAAGACGGAGAAAACCTTGCAGGGTTCTTTGGGAGGACTACAAGATATTGCTTGACGATTTGTCGACATCCATCTAGACGGAGCATTCCACAAGAAGAGGCAAAACAGCGCAAGATCTCGGAGTTCTCCGGGGGCTACTGTTGGGGATATGCTATATGGGTATCCTTATAGCATGTCTCTTATCCGGCTAACCCGGGTGGCTCATAGTTGGTAGCATGGCCTATGGCCTGCTGGGCGGCCTAGTTAGATGGATCCAGAAGGGAGGCCCATGCCGGATAAAGGAAGGCTACGGTTGGAGTCACCGACGTACCCGGAGCCTTGGAGTACAAGACACACAAGACTAGTAATAGATGGTGTAGGACTCTGTAACCTGTCCGGCTAGGACTTTTCCCTGTAACCCTAGGACCTGGCGACTATATAAGTCGGGCCTATGGGAGCCTTTAGGGCATGATCATAGACAACTTCACACAATCTCAAACAACCTCGCACACCGTCCTATCTATCTCTGGTATTTCCTTATAGTGATTTATAGTAGGATGAGGAGTAGGATTCCGCCACCTCAGGATCCGAACTCGGTAGGTGTGTTACCTCACTGCCAACCGCCCGCCTTCCCCCACGTCTCTAAACACGCACTGTGAGGAACCCTCCATGGCGTACTCATCGGCAATACCACGACACAAGCTTTTGCAAGAACATAATCACTTCATAAATATTGCAACCATCAATATCAAAGTCAAACGTACCATCACTAGTAATAGGCTCACTAGGCTTAGGCATAGTAGGAGGAGGAATAGGGGCTACTTGTGGTTTAGTGGTGATAGTGCACACACTATTGTTTCTATCAATTTCAGCTTCCCTTTCCCACCTAGCATGAAGTTGAGCTAACAGCCTAACATTTTCATCAATAGTAATTTGTATGGCATGAGCAGTAGAAAAGGTGTTTTCCATAGTTTCAGGTTTAGCAGCCATTTTATTAACCTAGGAAGTTTGAGCTTCAGACAAAGCGGATATATTTTTCTCAATAGTTAAAAGCTTTTCCTCTAGAGTTTTATTGACAGTGGTTTGTTTACTAATAAAGTCCTTGAGCATTACTTCAAGTTCAGAGGGGGCACTTCTAGAATTATTGTAAGAGCTTCCATAGGAATTGCCATTATTAGGAGGATGAGGCCTATAATGGTTGTTGCTACCAAAATTATTCCTATAGGCATTGTTGTTGAAATTGTTGTTTCTAATGAAGTTCACATCAACTTGCTCTTCTTGAGCAAACAAAGAGGATAAGGGAACACTATTAGGATCTAGAGGAGCTTTCCCATTAACAAGCATAGCCATAATAACATCAATCTTTTCACTCAAAGAGGAAGTTCAATCAACAGAATTTACCTTCTTACCATGTGGAGCTCTCTCAACATGCCATTCAGAATAGTTAACCATCATATTATCAAGGATCCTTGTTGCAAAACCCAAGGTGAGGACCATGAAGGTACCTCCAGCAGCAGAATCCAGCAGATTTCTTGAGGAGAAGTTCAAACCTGCATAAATTTTTTGGATAATCATCCAAGTAGTGAGTCCACGACTAGGGCAATTTTTAACCAAAGATTTCATTCTTTCCCAAGAAGGAGAAACATGTTCACTATCAAGTTGTTTAAATTTCATAATGTCACTTCTCATAGCAATAATCTTAGCAGGACGATAGTACTTTCCAATAAAAGCATCTTTGCACTTAGTCCAAGAATCAATACTATTTTTAGGCGAAGATAGAAACCATTCTTTAGCTTTTCCCCTCAAAGAGAAAGCAAAAAGCATGAGCTTAATAATATCTCCATCTATATCGTTATACTTTTGCATCTCACAAACTTCAACAAAGCTATTAAGATGGGTAGCAGGATCATCAGAACCAGCACCAGAAAATTGCTCTCTCATCACAAGATTCAACAAAGCAGGCTTAATTTCATAAAAGGCAGCATCAGGAGCAGGTGGAGAAATAGGAGTGCTTAGGATATCATTGTTGTTGGTGCTAATGAAGTCACACAACTTGGTGTTCCTAGCGGAGTTCATTTTGGCAAAGGTGGGCAAGCCAAAAACAGCAGCAGTAGCTAGAGCAGGAATTAATTTTTTTGTATTTTTGAATAAGGCAAGAAAACCAAACTAGACTAATTTTTTTGGGTTTTTTTTGAAAGAGGCAAACAAAACCAAGCAAAGGAATTAAAGCAAACTAAAAACAAAGTAAAGAGAAAGGAAGTGAAGGACTCCCCTAGTGAAGATGTCCTTAGACTCCCCGGCAACAGCGCCAGAAAACTTGTTGATGACTCCTTGATGGAGCCAGAAAACTTGGTGGCTGGTGTGGAGTCTTGTTGGGAACCCCAAGAGCAAGGTGTGAAGAGCACAGCAGCAAGTCTTCCCTCAATTGAGACCACTGTTCAAAACTAGGCCGAATGAGCGATTAATAGGCCGATTAATTGCTACTAGGGATCTGACCTTGTCGATTACCACTAATTGTTTGTGTTAATCATTTAGCCTGATTAATAGGTCTAACACTCTGATTACTAGGTATGTTCCCGATTAACCACTACACTTGGTCAAAAAAGTTGCAAAATTATCAACACATATCGCCCATCCATCCGCTAGCCCACCCCAATGAAGTAGGTTTTGCGAAGCTCCCGCTCGGTCCCTGCCTCCAGGAGCTTGATTTCTGCCATCACCAACCAGTTCCTTGTCGTTGTTGACCAGTTCCTCGTAGTTGCTGACCAAACCTCAGATACAAGAGCTCGAGCGCCTTGAGGATCTCATCTGGGAGCTTAAGGTTACCCTTAATAGGGTAGATGGTTGAGGTGCAATAGGATTAATATGTGTTTCAGGTGCTAATTTTTATAGGTTGCACCGATTAATAGTCGACCGGTTAAATCAGTTAATCGTCCGATTTGTGATTAGTCGCTACTCCCAAGCCAACCGAGCAGTTAACGATTACCGATTTCCTTACCATTGGTTGAGACCGAGGTTATCGAACCAGTAGGAGGAAGGAAACGTCACATAGGTGTTGCAAACAATGCGAAGACCTGCACAACACAAACTCAAGACTTTGCCCCAACGAATCAGTGAGGTTGTCAAGCTCACCGGTTTGTTGTAACAAAGGATTAAATGTATGGTGTGGAAGGTAATGGTTTGCAACAAGTAAAAAAGTAACAGTGGAAGATGTATCAATGGTAAATATTGGACCAGGGTCCATAGTTCACTAGAGGTGATCTCCTTAGATAAACAACATGGCATGAAGGGTAAACAAATTACAGCGGGGCAATTGAAAGGAACTGAGCAAGGCATAACAATGCAATTACTAGCCATAAAGATCCTATGAGGTTGATTGGGCAATACAACAATATAAATAGACTGTCATCCAACTGCATCTATGACTAGAAGTCCACCTTCAGGTTATCATCCGAACCCCCTCCAGTATTAAGTTGCAAGCAACAGACAACTGCTTTAAGCAAAGTGTGTAAGGTAAACAGTCCACATGTTCCATGAACAAGAGACTATTGCTTTCTCTCTAGTAGCAACAACACATCTACAACCGAAGATATTTATGTCACTTCCCTTGGAAACTAGAGGCATGAACCCACTATCGAGCATAAATACTCCCTCTTGGAGTCACTAGCAACTACTTGGCCAAGATAACCACTAGCAACTGAGAGCATGCAAGATCACAAACAACATAGACATGATAGAATCATAAAGATAAAACCATTAATCAAACCAACATAATAATCTCAATATCCATCGGATCCCTGCAAACACAACATGCATGATTAAAAATAGATTAGATCTTGATCATGAACGGAGCTCACAAGATCTATACATGAAAGCACAAAGGAGGAGATACAACCATCTAGCTACTACATGGACCCATAGTCCAAGGTGGAACTACTCACGAATCATACCGGAGAGAAGGCCTCCGGGATGATCTCCCCTCCGACAGGGTGCTGGGAAGAGCTTCAGATCCCCCCGATCTAGGGACGATGGTGTTCGTGGCTACAGACGGTTTCGTGGGTTTCTGATCGGGTACGCAGGGTTTCTGTCTCGGGGGCTTCTTATAGGCGAAGGGGTGAGACCGGGAGGCGTCCAGGGTTCCCAAACCTTAGCCAGGCGCGGGGCTGGGCCCACCCGTGCCTAGGGTGGGTCTCCCCCCCCTGGCTGGCCTTCCGTGCTCCCCTCTGAACTTCTTCTTCCCCACGGAAAGTTATTGACTTCGTCCTTCGTCCCGTCCAATTCCGAGAATATTTCTTTACTAACTTTTATGAAACCAAAAACAGCAGAAAACAGGCATCTAGCACTGTTGCAACTTGTTAATAGGTTAGTACCAGAAAACATGTAAAAAGCACCTCAAAGTGTGGACAAGTAAACTAAATTAGATACTAAACAAGCATGGAGCATCAATAATTATAGATACGTTTCCAACGTATCAGGTAGCATCAGCTGTAGGTGGGTCACCCAGCGGTGCATCCAACACATAGGTCAAATTACCAGCATTGAGGACAATCCTCAAGTTGCAGAACCAATCCACGAAGTTTCTTCCATTGTTTTCAACTTTTCTTTCTCTAGGAACGCATTAAAATTGATGGTAGGGGCCGCCATTGATCTACAACATATTTGCAATAGTTTAGACTAAGTTTATGACAAATTGAGTCCTAATTAATAGTTAAATTAATCTAGGTGAACTCCCACTCAAAACAATATCCCTCGCATTGTTTTAGTGATCACATGAACCAAATCCACCACATCAAAACCGATCATCACGAGAGTTGATGTAGCTTCAAAGGCGAACAATCAACATGTTCATCATATCTACTATATGACTCATGCTTTACATTTCGGTGATCCGTGTTCCGAGACCATGTCTGTACATGCTAGGCTCATCAAGATCAAACCTTAGCTTCCGCATGAGAAAATGTGGCTTGCTCCCATTGTTTACACTCGCAGAGTCTAACACACCCGATCATCACGTGGTGCTTCGAAACAACGAGCTTTAGCAACGGTGCTTACTAAAGATGAACACTTTATAACTTGAAATTTTTTGTGCTAGAGGGATCATCTTATAATGCTACCATCTTGAACTAAGCAATACAAGATGCATAAAAGGATTAACATCACATGCAATTCATAATATGTGATATGATATGGTCTTTCTTCTTGTGCTTCCGATCTTCATCTTTAAGCACGAACATGATCTCCATCATCACCGGCATGGCGTCAAGGTCAATGGCGCCGCTTCATGGTTGTCGTCCACCAGCATCAACTATTACAACTACTTTGAATAATAGACACATAGGTCTTAACGGAATTTAAAAGACAACCATATGGCTCCTGCCGGTTGCCGACTTACAATAAGGAACATTGCATACATCATATATAATCACAATCATGGTCATATCACATCACAGCACACCCCTGCAAAACAAAGTTAGACGCCTCTAATTTTCTTTGCATATTTTACGTGGTTTGGGGCTTTCAATAAGTGTCATTCTAACTTATGAACAAGAACCACAATGTTGATACTAGTATTGTCAATTACCCGTTGTAAATTGAATCTTCACTATGTTGGGAGAAACAAGCACCCGCAAAGCCACTTATGCAATACAAGTTGCATGTCAAGCGTGGATCAAGTCTCATGAACGATGTCATGTAAGGTTAGCCCGGGCCGCTTCATCCCACCATCCCGCAAGATGCAAAGTAAACAAGAAGCAATTGACAACAAACCATCAACGCCCACAATGACCATTGTGTTCTACTCGTGCAACAGATCTGCATATAGACACGGCTCTGATACCACTGTAGGGGTTCGTAGCATGGAAAACAAAAAATTTCTACCGCATGCATACAAACAAGCCAAGATCTATCTACTAGATTGAAGCAACGAGTCGATTAGAGTACTCACCCTTGAAGATTCCAAAGCGGTTCGCGAGAGCAGATTCTCGTGGGTGATGTAGTCGTACACTTGTCGATCTCAAGATTGCGCAGATGATCCTTCCAGCGCTGCGTTTCGGTAGAGCTTCCGTAGTCGGTCACACGTTCGGTACTCGATGAAAACCTTCTTCTCCCTTGTTCCAGCAGGCAGCGGAGGTTGTAGTTCTCCCTCGTGATTCCGGCAGCACGACGACGTGGTGTCGGAAATAGAGGAAAGATCCTATAGGGCTTCACCTAAGACGGTGCGAGTTATGGTGGATCTAGGGTTTTCCGGTGATCTAGGTTTAGAAGGCCGGAGAGGAGGAGGAGGTGTCAGCGGCGTCTAGAGCGAAGGCGACGGGCCGGCGGCGGTGCAAGGTGGCGGCACGGCGGCGGCGCCTGTCGGCGGCTTGGCGGCGGCGACGGCGCACGATGGGGAGGGCTTGTGCTTGTGGTCTTGGGGCAGCCCTCCCCCTCTATTTATGATAGGGGGAAGCCTTGGGAGAGGGGAGTTTGAATCCATACCCAAACTCAAGTTGGATAGAAGGAAGGACTCTTTCCTTCTTCCACTAGGAAACCATTGTTCTAGTTTGACTTTTCAAACCTCCCTTTTGACATTCAATTTAAAGCTTTAATTCTCTCTCGCAAATGCCCAACCAAGTGACCTAGGACATGATCCAATCATTCCACTTACCCATGACACATTCATGGACCATTCCCCTTCTGGTCCGGTGAACCTTCTAGACCCTTATAGAATCTCTCCGATGAAAACATCGGAATCTTTCCCGAACTCTGGAATTGGACTTCCCTTATATGAATCTTATTCTCCAGACCATTCCGGATCTCCTCGTGATATCCTGGATCCCATTCGAGACTTCGAACAACATTCGGTTTCCCTACTTACATTACATATCTATTAAACAACATCAAATCCTTAAGTGTGTCTCCCTACGGTTCGTAAATTATGCAGACATGACCGAGACACTTCTCCGATCAATAACAAATAGAGGAATCTAGAAATTCATATGGCTCCCACATATTTCTACGATTACTTTGCGATCGAATGAACCACTTACATACGATACAAATTTCACTTTGTCTCGCGATAGTTTACTTATTTGAGGTTTGATCGTCGGTATCTCTGCATACCTAGTTCAACCTCGTTACCGATAAGTATTCTTTTCTCGTTCCTGTGATATGTGATCCCTTGTGAGACAGTCACATGCTTGCAAGCTAATTGGATGACATTCCACCGAGAGGGCCCAGAGTATATCTATCTGTTATATGGATGGAAAAATCCCACTCTTGATCCATGTGCCTCAACACATACTTTCCGAACACTCAATGCCACCTTTATAGCCACCTAGTTACGGTGTGGTGTTTGATGTCATCAAAGCATCCTTCCGGTGATGGTGATTAGCAAGATCTCATGGTCGAAGGAGTTAGGTTACTATGTATTAGAAAGCTTATAGCAAACAAACTATTGAAATGACTTGATCTTTATGCTACGCTTATCTATAGGATTATGTCCATCACACCATTCTCCTAATGATATGATCTTGTTGTTAATAACATCTCAATGTTCATGATCAAGAAACCACGATCATCTATTAACCAAAAAGCTAGTATTATAAAGAGGCTTTTACCAGGGACTCTATTTTAGTTTACAAATCACATAAGTATTAATGTTTTCGGTTAATACTATTATAGCATGAATGTAAACATTTATCATAAACACAAAGATGTAATAATAACTACTTTTATTATTGCCTCTAGGGCATATCTCCAACAGTCTCCCACTTGCACTAGAGTCAACTAATTTAGATTACATAGTAATATACCGAACACCCATGGAGGTTTGGTCCTGGTCATGTTTTGCCATCGGGAGAGGTTTAGTCAACGGATCCGCCACATTCATATATGTGTGTACTTTGCAAATATTTATGTCACCATCTTGGGCATGCTCTCGAATAGCATGAAAACGCAGCTTGATATGCTTCAGCTTCTTATGTGATCTTGGTTCTTGCGATTGGCTATGGTGCCCATGTTATCACAGTAGATAGACATTGGGTCCAGCGCACTTGGAACCACACCGAGCTCTATAACGAACTCCTTCATCCATATCGCCTCTTGTGAATCCTCCGAAACAGCTATGTATTCCGATTCAGTTGAAGATCTTGCCACAATGCTTTGCTTTGCACTCCTCCAGCTAACTGTTGCAACATTCAAAGTAAATACGTATCCAGATTGAGATTTAGAATCATCTGGATCGGTGTTCCAACTAGCATCGGTGTAACCATTAACAACGAGATGTTCATCACCTCCATAAAAAGAACCATATCCTTAGTTCTTCTCAAGTACTTAAGGAGGTTTTTGACCGTTGTCCAATGATCCACTCCTGGATAACTTTGATATCTACTAGTCAAACTAATAACATATGCAATGTCTGGTCTAGTACATAGCATGGCATACATGAGAGATCCTATGGCTGAGGCATAGGGAGTCTTACTCATCCTTTCTCTATCTTCTGCTGTTGCAGGACTTTGAGTTTTACTCAAGGTCGTATTGGACAATATGGGCAAGAACCTTTTCTTGCTATCTTCCATTCCAAACCTCTTTAGAACTTTGTCCAAATATGTACTCTGTGACAATGATATTAGGCATCTTGATCTATCTCTATAAATCCTTATGCCTAATATGTAAGCTGCTTTGCCAAGATCTTTCATTAAAAAACTATTATTCAAATAATCCTTGACACTATTAAGAAGGTCTACATCATTCCCAATCAACAATATGTTATCTACATATAGTATTAGGAATGCTACAGATCTCCCACCCACTTTCTTGTAAATACAAGCTTCTCCATAAGTTTGTATAAAACCAAAGCTGTCGATTACCTTATCAAAACGTTGATTCCAACTTTGGGATGCTTGCTTCAATCCATAAATGGACCGTAGAAGTTTGCATACCTTGTTAGCATCTTCAGGATCGAAAAAACCTTTGGGTTGTACCATATACAACTCTTCATCAATGTCTCCATTGAGGAACGTTGTTTTGACATCCATCTGCCATATCTCATAATAATAATATGTAGCGATTGCTAACAAAATCCTCACAGACTTTAGCTTCGCTGCCGGTGAGAAAATCTCATCGTAGTCAACTCCTTGAATTTGTCGAAACCCTTTTTCGACAAGTCGAGCTTTATAGATAGTAACATTACCATCAACATTTGTTTTCTTCTTGAAAATCCATTTGTTCTCGACAAACTTTCGGCCATCCGTTAAGTCCACCAAAGTCCATACTTGGTTTTCGTACATGGATCCAATCTCGAATTTTATGGCTTCTTGCCATCTATTGGAATCTGGGCTCATCATCGATTCCTCATATGTTGCAGGGTCATCGGTGTTGTCCACCAACATGACACTCATAACGGGATCATACCAATCAGGAGTGGTACGAGTTCTTGTTGACCTGCGTGGTTCCGTAGTAACTTCAACCAAAGTTTCATGATCAACATCATTAGCTTCATCTCTTATTGGTGTAGGCGCCACATGAACTACTTCCCGTGTTTTGCTACTCTCAAGTCCGAGAGAAGGTTCAACAACCTCATCGAGTTCTACTTTCCTTCCAGTCACTTCTTTCGAGAGAAACTCCTTCTCTAGAAAGGATCCATTCTTGGCAACGAAGATTTTTCCCTCGGATATATGATAGAAGGTATACCCAATAGTTTCCTTCGGGTATCCTATGAAGACACATTTTTCTGCTTTGGGTTCAAGCTTGTCGGGCTGCAACTTCTTTACATAAGCTTCGCAACCCCAAACTTTAAGGAACGACAATTTAGGTTTCTTCCCAAACCATAATTCATACGGTGTCGTTTCAACGGATTTAGATGGTGCCCTATTTAAAGTGAATGCGATTGTTTCTAATGCATAACCCCAAAATGATAGCGGTAAATCTGTAAGTGACATCATAGAACGAACCATATCTAAGAGAGTTTGATTATGACGTTCCGACACACCATTACGTTGTGATGTTCCCGGCGGTGTCAATTGTAAAAGTATTCCGCATTTCTTCAAATGCTCGCCAAACTCGTAACTTAGATATTCACCTCCATGATCAGATCGTAGAAACTTAATCTTCTTGTTACGTTGATTCTCTACTTCACTTTCAAATTTCTTAAACTTCGCGAAAGTTTCGGACTTATGTTTCATGAAATATATATACCCATATCTACTCAAGTCATCCGTGAAAGTAAGAACATAACGATAACCACCGCGTAATGCTACACTCATTGGACCACACACATCGCTATGTATGATTTCCAATAAGTCCGTAGCTCGCTCCATCATACCAGAAAATGGAGTGTTAGTCATTTTACCCATCAGACATGCTTCGCATCTTTCAAGTGATTCGAAATCAAGTGATTTAAGAAGTCTATCGGAATGGAGTTTCTTCATACGTTTCACTCCAATGTGACCAAGACGACAGTGCCATATATAGGTCGAGTTATCTCTCAATTTCAAGCGTTTAGCTTCAATGTTATTAATATGTGTATTACTATAATCAAGATTTAACAAGAATAGACCATCTATCAAAGGTGCATGTGCATAAAGCATATTACTCATATAAATCGAGCAACCATTATTCTCGGACTTAAACAAGTAACCGTCTCGCAATAAACATGATCCGGATATAATGTTCATGCTCAACGACAGGCACCGAATCTCTAATATTTAAAAAAAACAATTGCCACAGCCGCGTTTCGCTTCGTCGCTCTTCGTCCTTCTTCCGTGTTTCGTCTGTCATGTGGGCCTACTCCTCCCTTTGGGTCCAATCTTGTTGAGTTTCCTTTCGATGATCCCCTCACAACACGCATGCCCTTCCAAACCCCATGCCCGCCAAAGATCAGCCGCCGTGCGCTCCCAAAGATCATCCCCCGCGTGCTCTACTAGAGTATATACAAGCTAGCTGCCGGTAGCGGCCTCCTTCCCCAACCCTCCTTCATGGTCTCATGCGCTAGCAGGCGCCTCGCATGGAGCTCCGCTCGCCGCAGCCTACCGACCATGTGTCGGCTTCCCGTCTTCACCACCCCCTGCCGGCGAGCAGCACCCGGCCCCTCCTAGGATTTCCCACAGTCCTCCGAGCACCAGTCCCGCCGCCCACTGCCCCGATTCGGGCCGCCGTCATGCCTCTGCTGCTCGGATCTTGGGGTCTCGTCTGATCCCAAATACGAGTGAATAGGGTCGGTCCGATTCCGGGCATCTCGTCGCTGCTCAGAACGGAGATCCTCCCGATCTGGACCCTGGATTGATTTGTTTTTCTGGTGAGGAATACTACCTTGCCTTGACTCATGTGGATCACGTACATCATCGATTTGTGCTTGTTGATCACATATTCTTCACATGTGTTTGGAGTAGGCTTTTGGTTGCATAGTTGATGTGCTAGGTACACGTTTGGTGCATAATAGTGTCGATATACTCCATATGATTATTAGATTTCAGATGGGAAACAAATGTTACTACCATTTACGGAGTACATGATTTTCTTTTTCATGAGTACTAATCCATCATTTAGCAATATGTTCAAGGCATTCGAAAAAATATGGTTAGGACTAAGCCCAATATGGACCAGAGGAAACCGCTAGGAATGCTGTTACAGCTTCCATTGAGCCTTGAGCTGTTCTATCTGAAAAATGTCATCAACCACAAAAGACAAGTATGCACATCTTGACCTCTTTTCTTTGCAAACTCATTTTTTTAGTTACGGACTTTGTGAAACAATGAGACTGGTGTCCATCAAGTTACGGGTATATATCTACATTAGTTAAACTTATGTCCTAGAAGTTGTTGTAGATAGAAATGGTCCAGTTCTATCCACATCTACTGGGGATGTTGCAGCGATCTCATACCTACCATTGGAGGCCTTGTTGTGTAACTTCGTTCATAGAAGGGTCAAGCGAAATAACTTCTATACCTAATGGTATTTGGAAGGGCACACCATCTTCTCTATCTCTATCACTACTACTCAAAAAAGACAAACTGTTATGTGTTCTGCCACAGCCGTGTTTCGCTTCGTCGCTCTTCGTCCTTCGTCCGCGTTTTGTCTGTCATGTGGGCCTACTCCTCCCTTCTGGTCCAATCTTGTTGAGTTTCCCTTCGATGATCCCCTCACAACACGCGTGCCCTTCCAAACCCCATGCCCTCTCGCGCGCCGCCAAAGATCAGTCGTTGCACGCTCCCAAAGGTCAAGCGAAATAACTTCTATACCTAATAGTATTTCTCGTAAAGTGGTCCGTATAATTCCAAGTATCCCAATATCTGCAATACAGTCTTAGAAGTTCTTAGACAGCGCCGACTATGAGGACGGCGGCATGTAGCTGCAGCTGTGCTGGAGTGTGTTGTGAAGGTCGACAAGGTCCACCGCGCCGGTGCAAGGTCCTTCCATCCCAGACATACAAATTCCTTTCCTTCAATATCCTTGTTCTTGTTTTTTCTGATTTCGCATCAATATGTTTCCATTGACTGAATGTACCTTGTTTGGTTTTTTCCTAGCTCTCTGAACTGAATCCCTCACTGCATCTATTTTCTAAGTATCATCAGGTTGAGCGATTCCATGCTGAGATGAACGACCACATCACATAATGTTGTAGTGGAAAGACACCAATTCCGTTTGGACGACTTTGTGGAAATTGCTAAGGTGAAATCACGGAACGAGTTCACGTATGCAACCGATTAGGGGCTTAGCTAAACCATTCTATATATGGTGAGACGTCTGATCATTCAGCTATGTTGCTGGTCTGATCTTGCTTTAACTGGAGAGGAAGATTGAGTTTGATCGGAGCTATATATGGGTGAAAATCAGGTACATATAAATATATACCAGTGGGGTGTGATGCATATACTAATTTAGTAGGTCATGCTATGTCAAATGTTTACACTCTTCGGTCTTTCGTTTTTTTTCACTGCCTCAGTCCATTGTTTTTTCTGTGGTCTATGAATAGTATTCAAGTCCTGAAATACTAGATAGCTTTTTTTTTGAAACGAGAAATACTAGATAGCTGAGTGCCTTCAGATTCAAGCATTTATGTATATGTTCCCAAATGATGTGTTTTGAGTAAAGCGGCAGTGAGCCACTTGAACTCAAACTTCAGCTATGTGGATCCTTCATTAAGCGTTTCTTAGTATAATATAATCTACTCATTTAGTATTAGGTAGGATTCTGTCCAGAGGCGTGGTCAGGGTGGTGTACACCGGCTCCGCCATTGTGATGGTCGTCGCTCCGGATATGGTTGGTGCCAATGAGGGATGCAGTTCGGGAATTCAGTCGATGAGCTGAGGGCGCATGCAGATGGTGCTCTCTGCGGATAGGTAGTAGAGATTTTATTATATTCCAAACTTATGATTAGTTTATAATTCTTTCTTATGTATCCTGCACTCAATGCATTGGGTTCTGTGTTGCTTGCCGGTGTAATTTTCTTACATGATTCATGTCAGAGGTGTTTTGCTTCTACTGTTGTATTCATACTGTCAAGCTGTTGATATAGCTACTACATGAATACTGCACAACTGGTGCACGTAGATAGGCAAGGATACATGTATATAAATGCAATTATTTATTTGTACTCTCTTGTGCCATGGTGATAGATCATTTTTCATTACCTAAGATAAATAGATATTACCGACGCTGACAATTTAACATTGTGCGCACTTTCACACAACAGTGAGCATAGTCTTTGTGTTGTTTGTTGTAGCAATCATGCAGTGTTTGTTAGGGATTGTAATTTTGGCTTTGCATTTCAATTTCTTTATTATAATTTTCTTTAGTTAATTATTGCAATACTCATGTAGATCTGCTCTATGAAGGAACATGTGTACGCATTTGCTAAAAGATGGTGCAATCAGTTTGTGAACATTATTTGATGGGGGAAGTTACTCGTGATGATGATAGACATGCGTCACAACATAAATGGGTTGATGGAATGATCAGGCGTGAGGGAAGAGTGGAGTTAAGTGGAGGTAATGTTGCAAATTTCTGTAGTTCAGCTCCAACTATTGGACATGCGACACCACATAAATGGTCATTTTTATGTGTTTGGGATACCATTTTATCTTAAATTTTGTGCACAAAATCAATTCTTTCATACATCACACAAGTTTTATCGCACTATAGCCTTTCAAGTCATTTTTTAGATGCTATCTACCTACGGTGCATGCCAAGTTTTCCCTGCTTTGAAAGGGTAGAGCATGCTAGAATTGGAGGTCAGACTACACAACTAAAGGTTTAGATGTATTCCAACTATTATTTGACAACTTTCTGCATTCTAATATGATATTTTCTTAGAGTTCTTGCCATTGGATCGATCTTCTTATGTTATTGCCTTCTGTGCATGCATGTATTCATTGCTTGCTGGAACTTTGTGACTCCATATCTACATTCAGTCAAGCAATATAGTTTAGACAAGCTGACCTTTTATATCTTTGGTGATATGTTTTCTTGGTCTTCTGGGAGTTTATTTGTAGTATTGAACAACATGTAAAGGGTTTAGCCGGATAGATATCTATTTTCCCTTCCCCGCCAAAAAAAACATATATTTTTTCCCTCTGCAATATATGTGTCTTGGTTCATGCTTTTTCTTTGCATGACAGGGGAAGATGGTGTCAGAGGCTCGCAGGGACATGGGTACATGTGGCAAGTAGTAGTTCCATGCAAATGATATTTTTGTAGTTCTGTTGGCTAATAGGATAGTTGTTTCAGTTTGGTTACCTTTTACTGTGTACTCTCGACCAGCTGCCACTCACTATTTTGATTTTGTGTGTTGTCTTGGTCAGTCAATGCATGGCATCTTCTGATCTCGAGTCTTAAACACGATGGAGCAGGGCAAGGAGGAGAGGATTCTCCAGCGACGTACTAGGATCCGGTATCAGCCTATTTTGTGTCAAATAAACTAAGCGATCACCTATTCCTCTAAGGTCTAGAAGTATTTTGCACAGCTGCTGCTTTGATTTGACAAGAGTACTCACTATCTATGAAACATTCCTGTATGATCAAGGTTTAACATATAGTGTTACTACACCTGATATGGCTAGGATAGTTAATGAGAACATTTGTTATGATTTCATATTTCCAAATATTCAGTTATTCATGTGTCTTTCTTTCAAAGAAAACATATGTGCTATCAGGCCAGTATAGATTCAACTCAATTCCAGACATTTTTCTTACTTCTTATATTCCACGTGAACAATATATACTACTCCCTTCGATCCATAATAAGTGCCAGGGCTTTAGTTCAAATTTGCACTAAATTGAACAAAACTCCGGAAACTTATTGTTGATCGGAGGGAGTACAAAATTAGTTTTTAACACATCATTTACTGATTAACGGCGTATATTGTCTTTCAAAACCAAAATGAGCTGATACAAGAGTGGTTGTGAGCAAGGCCAAAATCAACATGCATCCATCCCTATCAACCAAAAATAGAAATATGAGTAACCAATATACCTTTACTGTCAATGGTAGAAAGAAAATAAATAAAGTCAAGATTTCAACACTTCATGACTGGCATATTTAGGTGATGTCTGATAAAAATGCTCCTTTGATTATTGAAACTTTCAATTTAAATTTTATAGCCAAGTACATTGGTGCATCTAAATTCGGTAGCATGGAAATTTATCTAGCAAAACCTACTGAATAGTCTGGAAGCGATAAGTTTGCGATGTGCCTTTAGAGTGGCACGTCAATAGGAGAAAACAGAAATGGTTGATCACTAGGAACAAACTCTACAGATGTATTTCACTACAAGGACTATGCTGATGTGAGTTGCATACCTGACAGGCAACATACCATTTTATGAGTTATTATATCAATTTGACTAATACGGAATGTTGGTTCCCCGTGTCTTACTGCAGGTGATGGAAGGGTCACTACAATTTAGATAAGAAGGGTTAGAATGGTAGATTATATTTTAGCTTGGTATTCTATAAAACTATGTCTTGTTCGGAAATCAAGTTTGGAATTTTGGATATGCCATTGATCTTAAACTAACCATATTTTCTAGGCTTCTTTACATGTTCATTTTGAAGAGGCAAAAGACTTTCAAAAGAATGATGTATTATGTAAATTGTTTTTTGCCCAATTTCAATTTGTTCAACAAATGTTTTTCATATTTTGTCCTGGATATTTTTTGATCAATGTTACTTCTATATTTATTTAAGTTATCCTATAGCCACTCCAAAGTCAAGTGCTACAGAATGACTACACTAATTTGTGACAAAACACCGCCCACAATGGCGAATGGCGTTGCTTGAGAGGGACTAGGGAATGCATTGTCGGTATTATTGGAGTGGGATGAGCACAAAGCACAAAAACATCGAAAGAAACAACTTCCGTACCAACGCACGGGCACTTAACTAGTAATAATTATTTAAGTATAAAACTAATCCAGATGGTAGATGAAGAGGTAGTGTGCTAACCGCGATCACATCAACCTTTGATCCATTTCCAACGCGTATCGTCACCTCGTTCTTCGCTAGTTTCCGTCTATTCTGCAGCACCTGTTTCTAGTTATAAATACTAGGTTAATGCCCGTGCGTTACTACGGACTCTTAGAATATGTCAACATGCCAACACTGTTGGATCCATCTTTTTCATCGTTGTAGTGGTATGACGGTAGTCTTTAAAAACCAAATTGTTTTTCCTACAAATAAGAAATGGAACATACAATTGTATTAAAGAAAGGTATCTATCGCTTGGTGCTCCCTGCCCAAGGTCATTCCCGGTGGGTCGACACCCTCAATCATGGGTGACATGGATACCCTACGGGTGCCTCACATTGGTATACCCGGTCCAGCCTAGGGAAGGCCCACGTGAAGACTTGCTTCCCAAGAAGATTCTGAGTGGTCCAAGCCAATTACAAATTCGACTCCTTGGAGGACACAACCAGGCTGTAGATAGATTATTCAAGGGTGAAACCCTAACTTTTAACCGACTCGACCTAACCCCGGGACCTGGCCTATTTATATAAAGGCCAGGAGGGAACGACGAGGAGGACCTGACCAAATCATACACACACACCTCACGCTAGATCGCATTTGTGCACCCCCTGTAACCTTCGGTTCCACCATAATCAAGAACAGACAAGGAGTCGGGTTTTCCCTCTAGGGGCCTGAACCTGGGTAAACCTCGTGTCCCTTTGCCGCGTGTTTGTTAACCGTCTCGCGACTTCCAGTATGCCCATCTTCTCTAAAATCCAGGTCCATAACAATGGGCATTGACGAGTCGAACCCTCGTCAATTGGCGCCGTTTGTGGAAACGGGGGACGCTGATCGTGCGGTCGTGACGGTTCCACTCGGAGCGATCTACGATTCCTCGGTAACGGAGAATCATCTCCTCTTTGGCACTTTCGACTTCATCGCCCACTCGCCGGCCACCCGCAAAGATTTCGAGTCCATAGACGACGGGTTCGAGATGATGTTCGAAAGCTTCTGCTTCCAGGTGGGCTAGACTGGTACCCTCCGCCTCCTAGAGCGGGTGCCACTTCCATCAATCAGGCCCTCCTTGTGGGTCCCACCTATCGATGCCCTGTGCATGTCGTCGCTGACGGGCGATTCAGATGACAACAGCAGCTGCAACTCCGATCTCTATGACCCTCATACGAAGGAAGGAACCTACGGTTCTAGATCTGAGAGCTGCGGGAGCAACGATCTCTCCCCACACTACATGTGCGCCGCCATCCATAATGGCAACGTCAACGACAGAACCGATCCGCCACTGGATCCCCCGCCCAACCCTCAAGCCGAGAACAGAGGAAACAGGGCACCCCCACCAGATCCCAACGGGAATAGGGCGCATCAAGGCACCGAGGGCATAAACCGTGTCCGCAACGAAATCCACCTCAACGACGCCGGCTGGGAGACGGTGCACAACGTCGTACGAGGCACTCACCCTTTAACTACCGACGCCCCCTGCGACATGTTGTTGGACTATCACTGGCTCCTGATCGAGGAGCACAATCGATACGTCAAGCAACAAGCCGAGCTCGGCAAGCGTAAGCGAGCGACCGACGAATCGAGCATGCGGCGAGCTGCGCTCTCTACTGGCGGCTCTACCTCGAAGGGCTACGATGGTGGAAAATACCGCTCTCGCCTGGAGCGCATGGACCCTGCAGCGCAACGCGAGCCTACCAAGGCACTCGACATGTCCTTCATGACAATGGACACACATGGCAACGTCATGCCCAAAACGCTGCAGGCCGCGGTCATGGTGGCCACCACCTACCTCGCATCCAACCCGCCACCGGCGGAGACCCAAGGAACGCGATCCACAAGTATGCGCTTACAGGCCTCAGACTCGTCGGAGTTGGGCTCCATGACGAAACACCCGCGGATCCAAAGAAGAAGGCCACGGTAAAGTTCACTCGAAGCCACACGTCCTCATCCGAGGAAGAAGAGCATGACCTGCCACAATGCCGCTGCAGCCCACGGTGCAGGAGGAGCAACTATGACGCTCGTAGCGAGCTCGCACATCGCAAAATCGATAAATCATGCGCCAAGCGCGGGTGCTCAACTGAGTCCGGAGATAACGACGGGGAGCCGTGCGGCGCCAGGTTCTTTAGTGGGGTCGTCCGGCAATCATGGATGCCGAAGAACTTTAAGCTCCCTTCGAACAACCCGAACTTTAAGCTCCCTTCGGACATAGTGGAAAGGTTCCCCTCAATAGCAGTAGCGACGCTTGGTTGTTGAGCTTGCATGCTATGGTGGTCCTTGTTCATCTGTGGGGGGTGGCTTCACCCTCTTCCGTTCTTCCGTATTTTGTGCGTCTTCATCTCGTAGCTTCGGTCTGGTGTTGCAGTTCAATATCTGGTGGTGGTGGTCTCAGTGAAGCTCCCTGGGTGTTTCTGGTGGCTTCTTCGCTGACAGCCTAGCTTTGTTGTGCTCTAGGAGAAACATTTGCCTCCCGGCGGTATGATGCCCTTCTATCTAGGGAGAGGGACAAGGAGTCCCTTTCCGGAGGCAATGACGATGAAGTTTGGGTCTAGTTCTGTTTGGCTGGAGCAACGAAGACATGTTCCCGACTGCCTTAGATGGTGATCTCGTCATTGAGCTCTGGTCTAAGTGTCTCAAGTTGTGCCTTTTTGTTTAATATCTTGTTTGCTTGTGTTGCCTAGAGCCTATAAGTTGTTTGTAAGAACGTTGTATCTATCGTTTCAGCGTTATTAATTTAACAAAGATTAAGGCCTTAAGTTTAAAATAACAAGCCCGGTTACTTCCTCCCAACCTCTTGCATTCGGCTCCTTTCTTATGTAAAGCATTCCATCAATAATGGCAGAAGTGGCGCATTAAGCATCTCTATTTTTCTATAGTATACTATCAAAAAAGTTGGTGAATGTGCGATGATGTGGCACATATTTAAACCCTTCCATGGAAACATCAATCCATTCATGGTACCAAGTAGTCCGATAATACCAACAATAAAACAATATGTATGTGCTGACCGATCTTAAGACCACGATTCTCTCTCCCCACTACCCCATGACTTAGCTATTGTGCATTGATGTGATTTGTGAACCGGTCTCCCTTCAGAATTCAGAGCTTATTCTCATATGGGCGAGGAAAAAATAGGTAAAGTTGTCAACTGTTGAGATGTTTATTGTTTGGTTGTTTAGATCTTTAGTGTAGTGATAAATAACATACTCGAGTAATCAAACCATGACCATGGTTATGTATTCCGTCATGAACGTGGCTCGAGGCCTGCCCTGAAGCAAAGATCGACCAGTTAAAGAGTCTGACATTCTAAGTAGATATGGGAATGCCGCTACTCAGGGCGGTGTTCATGGCATGCCAGATCTACTTGAACTCGTCAGGATAGACATTGATCTAGCAGCCTGTGGTTTAGGTATGTGAGGAGCATTCTAACTAAGGATGGCATGCTTTGGCATCCTGCTCTTTGTCATTCCCAGGGGCTTGGCAAGTTAGAACATGCCGATGCCATGTAGCATCGAATAATTAAATGGATCTTCCAAAGTAAAAAGAACAATGAGTGCCTATCATTAGAGGAATATAATATTTTTGTTAACAATTCTAAATAACCATCTAATCGATTTTATGGGGATATACAAAGGGTGAGAGACAAATTAATAATGTAGCATCGTATTTGTTTTCCCCGAAAGGTTAACGTGTCTAAGAAACTTTTGACTGGAGGGAGTAATCAAATCGCGAAGAAGATTGACCTGGGGGATCACATACAACAGTTCCGCATAATATTGCAACGAAAACACACAATTGCTAGTTGCCAGATACATACATGCATGGTATACACATGCATGGTAGTAATTAAGCAACCTTGAAGTAGATAGCTTCCATGGCACTAAATGTCATTGGTTCGCACATGACAAATCAATCTGCCAATTTAATCGAGTACAATCTTTGGGCAACGAAAACCTGTATCCTTTTTTTTGAACAATGGAACCTATATCCTAAAAGGCTCTTATTTTTTACCTGGTGGCCGAGGAAGAAGGGGATCGGGTCACGGCTATGGTGGGGTGGTGTGAGGTAGCCCAAGGAGGATGCATCTGATGCCGAGGCACACTGACTTGCTCTCCCTCGGTGCCATCAAGATCAGCATGTCGATTTGCGTGTCGATCCGATCACATGCGTCGTCCATATTGGTCACCATTATCTTAATGCACAAACAACGATCAAACCAGATCAAGAGCAGCTCAACACCACAAATTAACCAATGTTTTGAAAACCAACAAAGAACATGAATCATGAAGAAGCCAACGCATGATGGAAGTACTCTTATCTTGTGGGAAGTGCAGTTTGCAAGCAGCGGAGCTCATCGGAGAAGTCCGGTAGCTGGCTGGTGTGGAAGACGATGTTGGTCGTGTCGTAGTCGATCGTTGGATTTTTTCCTGCCGGCGATGTAGATGATAGGGATGTTGGCCGAGGTCGTCGACAGTGAATGTGACGGCTGGCCCCTCGCCGCAGACCCGCTCTTATGCGTATGTCTCGGCCGCGTACCCTGCTATTTCCTCCATCCCAGCACCCGTGGATGAGGCTCTCTCTCCCCGATTTCTTAGCATTGCATGCGTTGGTTATGTCGAGATAAAGGAAGGCTTGTTAGCATCTCGTTAAAAAAGGAAGGTTTCTCAACTATCCATCAACAAGAAGATATGTTAGCATTCTTAGATAATCTAGGTTGAGACATGCATGTACTCTCGGCCGTTCCATTAGAAGTTTGTTAGTCAATTAGTTATACCGTCGAGTAGATATGGGCTAAAAAATAGGCACACATCTAGTTTATTGTTGCATGGCATTTTCTTAGTAATTATATCGACGTGTGACACCGTGTGACACCACCACTTTGTTTTTAATAGTAAAGATGAGCAACTGAACCAGTATCAAATACCCATGCACTACTACGACTACTAGTAAGATACACATCAATAACATGTATATCGAATATACCTTTCTTCTTGATGTTGCCGTTCTTCAAATCCGCCAAGTACTTAGGGCAATTCCGCTTCCAGTGACCTTCTCCCTTGCAGTAAAAGCACTCAGTATCAGGCTTAGGCCCAGCCTTGGTCTTCTTCGCCGGCGCGGTAACTTTCTTACCGCCATTCTTGAAGTTTACCTTTTTCTTAGACTTGCATTGCTTCTTGAATTTGGTGGTCTTATTGACCATCAACACTTGGTGCTCTTTCTTGATCTCCACTTCCGCAAACTTTAACATGGAGAAGAGTTCGGGCAATGACTTGTCCATGTTTTGCATATTGTAGTTCATCACAAAGTTCTTGTAACTTGGTGGTAGTGATTGGAGGACACGGTGAATCCCCAAAGCATTAGGAATCACTATACCCAAGATTTGAAGCTTGCTTGCGTGCCCAGACATCTTAAGCACATGCTCACTAACGGAGTTTCCCTCTTCTATCTTGCAGTTAAAGAACTTTTCAGAAGCCTCATAACTCTCAATTGTTGCGTGAGCCTCAAATATCATTTTGAGTTCACGGACAATATCATGTGGGTCATGGTTCTCAAACCTTTTCTGAAGCTCCAATTCCAAACCGTACAAGATAGCACACTAAACTGTGGAGTACTGATTCTTCCAAGTGAGTAAAACATTCTTCACCTCATCGGTAGCATCAACTGCAGGTGGGTCACCCAGCGGTGCATCTAGCACATAGGTCAAATTACCAGCATTGAGGACAATCCTCAAGTTGCGGAGCCAATCCACGAAGTTGCTTCCATTATTTTTCAACTTTTCTTTCTCTAGGAACGCATTAAAATTGATGGTAGGGGCCGTCATTGATCTACAACATATTTACAATAGTTTAGACTAAGTTTATGACAAATTGAGTTCTAATTAATAGTTAAATTAATATAGGTGAACTCCCACTCAAAAAATATCCCTCACATTGTTTTAGTGATCACACGAACCAAATCCACCACATCAAAACCGATCATCACGAGAGATGATGTAGCTTCAATGGCGAACAATCAACATGTTCAACATATTTACTATATGACTCATGCTTTACTTTCGGTGATCCGTGTTCCGAGACCATGTCTGTACATGCTAGGCTCGTCAAGATCAAACCTTAGCTTCCACATGAGCAAATCTGGCTTGCTCCAGTTGTAAACACTCGCAGAATCTAACACACCCGATCATCACGTGGTGCTTTGAAACAACGAGCTTTAGCAATGGTGCCTACTAAGTATGAACACTTTATAACTTGAAATTTTGTGAGAGGGGTCATCTTATAATGCTACCGTCAGGAACTAAGCAATACAAGATGCATAAAAGGATTAACATCACATGCAATTCATACTATGTGATATGATATGGCCTTTCTTCTTGTGCTTCTGATCTCCATATTCAAGCACGAACATGATCTCCATCATCACCGGCATTGCGTCAAGGCCAATGGCGCCACTCCATGGTTGTCGTCCACCAGCATCAACTATTACAACTACTTTGAATAATAGACACGCATGTCTTAACGAATTAAAAGACAACCATATGGCTCATGCCGGTTGCCGACTTACAATAAGGAACATTGCATACATCACATACAATCACAATCATGGACATATCACATCATAGCACACCCCTGCAAAACAAAGTTAGACGCCTCTAATTTCTTTGCATATTTTACATGGTTTGGGGCTTTCAATAAGTGTCGTTCTAACTTACGAACAAGAACCACAACATTTATGCTTGAACTATCAAGTGTCCGTTGTAAATTGAATCTATAATATGATGGGAGAGACAGACACATGCGAAGCCACTTATGCAATACAAGTTGCATGTCAAGCGTGGAGCAAGTCTCATGAACGATGTCATGTAAGGTTAGCCCGGGCCGCTTCATCCCATCATACCGCAAGATGCCAAGTACACAAAAAGTAATTGATAATAAAATCACCACCGCCCACAATGACCATTGTGTTCTACTCGTGCAACAGATCTACATATAGACACGACTCTGATACCACTGTAGGGGTTCGTATCATGGAAAACAAAAAATTTCTACCGCATGCACACAAACAAGCCAAGATCTATCTACTAGATTGTAGCAACGAGTCGATTAGAGTACTCACCCTCGAAGATTCCAAAGCGGTTAACGAGAACAAATTCTTGTGGATGATGTAGTCGTACACTTGTCGATCTCAAGACCGCGTAGACGATCCTTTCGGCGCTGCGTTCCGGCAACGCTTCTGCAGTCGATCACACGTTCGGTACTCGATGAAGACCTTCCTCTCCCTTGTTCCAGCAGGCGGCGGAGGTTGTAGTTCTCCCCTCGCGATTCCGGAAGCACGGCGGCGAGGTGTCGGAAGTAGAGGAAAAATCCTGCAGGGCTTTGCCTAAGCCAGAGCAGGTTATGGTAGATCTAGGGTTCTGGCGATCTAGGTTTAGAGGGCTGGAGAGGAGGAGGAGGAGTCGGCAGCGGCTAGGGCGATGGTGACGAGCCGCCGGCGGTGCGAGGCGGCGGCGTCTCAAGGTGGGGAGGGTATGTTGTGTTCTCTTGGGGTAGCACCTCCCCTCTATTTATGAGAGGAAGGGCAGCTTGGGAGAGGAGAGTTTGAATCCTTCCCCAACTCCCTCTTTTTGTTCCAGGGAAAGAAGGACTCTTTCCTTCTTTCACTAGGAAACCATTGTTCCAGTTTGACTTTTCAAACCTGCCTTTTGATTTGCAATTTGGAGCTTAATTCCTCTCTTGCAAATGCCCAACCAAGTGACCTAGGACATGATCCAATCATTCCACTTAACCATGACACATTCATGAACCATTCCCCTTCCGGTCAGGTGTGTTGGAATTATGCCCTAGAGGCAATAATAAAGATGTTATTATTATAATTCTTGTTCATGATAAAGTTTATATTCCATGCTAGAATTGTATTAAGCGGAAACTTTAATACTTGTGTGGTTTGTGAACAACACCGTGTCCCTAGTACGCCTTTATGGACTAGCTCATTGATCAATGATGGTTAAGGTTTCCTAACCATAGACATGAGTTGTCAATTGATAATGAGATCATATCATTGGGAGAATGATATGATGGACATACCCAAACTAAGCGAAGCAATTAGATCGTTTCATCGTGTTCATCTTTGCGAAGCTTTTCCTATGTCAAATATTGTATTCCTTAGACCATGAGATAATGCAACTCCACGGTACGGAAGAAAGCTTTGAGGTCATCAAGCGTCATCCTATGAGAGGGTGATCATAAAGGTGTCTCTCGGTGATCGGAAAAGTATCTGTTGGGTTGTATGTATCGAGATGGAATTTGTCCCTCCCAAGTCGGAGAGATATACTTGGGCCCACTCGTGTCGATATCAACACCGCTTGCAAGCATGTGGTTAAGGAGTTAATCACAAAGTGATATCGGATTCGAACGAGTAAAGTACTTAACGTGAGCGAGATTGAACTAGGTATGGCGGTACCGATGATCGAATCTCGGGCAAGTAAAATATCGCGAGACGAAGGGAATATATATATGGGATTGATTGAATCCTGGCATCGTGGTTCATCCGATATGATCATCGATGAATGTGTGGAGTCAATATGGGTGCCCGGACCCATTGATTATTGATAGAAGATCATGTGCGCATATTCTCGAACCCGCGGTCACACATAACGTATCTCGCTAGGATAGATTGGATAATTGGTTTATGAATTTTTGTTGAGTCTTGGATGGGATCCGGGATATCACGAGAGGTTCGGAATGGTCGGAGAATAAGATTCATATAAGGCGGCAGTTTTGGAGTTGAATTGTTCGGGTTAATCGGTATTGTACGGAAGCTTCTAGAACCTTCCGGAAGGGTACCAACGTGGCCCCACCTTCCGGGAGGGCATGGGCCTATGAGGGAGTGTCCTGGCGCATTGGGCCAGGGCACAAGGCCCCATAGGGCCCAGCCGATCCTAGATAAGTTTAAACTCGTTTAAACTAGAGATAGGATTTCTAGATAAGGAGAGTTTAAATCGTTTAAACTAGAGATAGGATTTCTAGATAAGGGGAGTTTAAATTGTTTAAACTAGAGATAGGCTTGGAGGAGGGGCAGGGCTGGCCGCCCCTCTATATAGAGGGGTGTGCCCTTCCCCTACAACACACCTTCCTCCAAGCCCTAGCCTTGCTACCTTCCTCTCCCTCCCGATTGTTTGTAGGCGAAGCCTGCAGAAATTCTCCACCATATACACCACGCCGTGTTGTAGATCCAATCTATCTCTCCACCATACTCGCTGGTCCGAGGAAGGAGGAGGCGTCGAGTCTTTGCGTGTGCATCTCACGGAGGCACCGCCACTTGTGGTGCTAGATCGGATCGGATCGCGAGGAGGAGAAGCGATGCGACTACATCACCCACGTTAGGCGAGCGTTCATTGTCGCGAATCTTAAAGGGTATGAAGATCTAATCCAATCTCTCTCGTTGATTGCATCTCCTAGATTAGATCTTGGCTTTCCCTCTCGCATCCGTAGAAAATTTTGATTTACTATGCCTTGAAACCCTTCGGTGGTATCGAGCTAGATCTATGCGTAGATGTGTTTCACGAGTAGAACGCAACATGGTTGTTGCGGCGTTGATGTTTTCTGTTGCAAGCCTCTTGTTTGTGTTCTTCTTATGGCCGGGATAGTGAGATTGAAGCGGTCCAGGCCAACCTTACGCGACGTCGTTCGCGAGACCGGCTCCGCACTTGACGTGTGGCTTGTTCCACACATGCGGTGGTGGATGTCGTTTCTCTCACTATAGTTGTCATGGGATTAACACGGAGTTTGGCAACCATAATATCACCGTTGTGGCTTTAGTAGGTAAGAATCGTTCTTAGCATCTACTCCCATAAGCCACGTAAAACATGCAACAACAAAGTAGAGGCGTCTAACTTGTTTTTGCAGGGAGTGTTCTGTGATATGGTATGGCCCAAGATGTGATGTGTATAATGTATCGATGATCATGTTTTGTAATGTTTCACGACTTGCATGTCGATGAGTACACAACCGGCGTGAGCCATATGGTTGTCTTTATAATTGTGTATGACTTGAAGTCAACTTCTTATACTCCATGTAATAGCTTTACTTTATCGCTAAGTAGTTAGCAATAGTTGTAGTTGCTATTCGTGGTGAAGGCAATCATGGTGGAGTGATGGAGATCATGCTTAGGAATGCACAAGATGGAGATCATTCCAAGATTGGATTGGCTATACCATGTCACATAAAGTTATATGCATGTGATGTTTATCCTTTATGTATCTTATTATGCTTAGATCATGACGGTAGCATTATAAGATGATTCCTCACTTAAAGATCAAGATAAAACTGTGTTTCTCCCCAAGTATGCACCGTTAGAAAGTTAAATGTGTCCAAGCATCACGTGATGATCGGGTGCTATAGACTCTACGCTCACATACAACGGGTGCAAGCCAGTTTTGCACATGCGGAAATACTTGGGTCTAACTTGACGAGCCTAGCATGTACAGACATGGCCTCGGAACACAAGAACCGAAAGGTTAAGCATGAGTCATATGAATGATATGATCGACACTTCGTTGTCCACCATTGAAACCACATCTCTTCTCGTGATGATCGGATTAGGTGTGGTGAATTTGGATCGTGTTCACTAAACAACTTGAGGGATGTTGAATTTAGTGGGAGTTCATCTAGTAATTTGATTAAGTTGAACTATTTATCATGAACATAGTCTAAATTGTACTTGCAAATACTGTAGATCACATGGCCAAATCCAACTTCAAATTCAAAGTTTTTACTGAGAAGGAAAAGCTTAGAAACAATGGGTCTAACTTCACCAATTGGTTCCGCAATCTAAGAATCATTCTGTCTGGCGGACAAAAGGACTATGTCCTTGGGAAAGCGTTAGGTGATCCCCTACTGCAAGCGGTACCGATGAGAAAGCTGTCTGTCGATCGGCAGAAAGATGATTATGGTGTGATTAAGAGCACCATGTTGTTTGCTATGGAACCGGAGCTTCAAAATCGTTTTGAAACCTATCCGGGCCCTTTGAGATTCTCGAGGCTGAAAACCATGTTTGAGACTCAAGCCCGTTCGAGAGATATGAGATCTCGAGAAGTTCTTTAATCGCAAGATGGAGGAAGGGAGTTAGTTAGTGAGCACGCCATAAAGATGTCGGGCTACACTCAACGCATGAGCAAGCTGGAATGCACGATTCGAGAGGATCTCAAGATTGAGGTTCTGCAATCACTCCCTCCCAGCTACAAAAGTTTTGTAGTGACTCATAATCAGATTGGTTCCATCGATACGATCACCGAGCTCTTCGCAAAGTGAAGGCTGCGAAGTGGACATCAAGAAGGATAATCATGTGTTGATGGTCAACAAGCCCTCCTTTAAGAAAGGTAAGGGAGCAAAGAAGCCCTTCAAGAAGGGCGTGAAGCGCAATGCCCTGCCGAGAAGAAGCTCGGTCTGGTCCCAAGCCGGACCGAGTGCTTCTATTGCAAGGACAAGGGTCCTTTGGGCAGAATGCGTTCAAATACTTAGCGGACAAGAAGGCTGGCACCATCAAAGGTATATTTGATATACATGTTATTGATGTTTTCCTTACTAGCCCTCGTTGTAGTGCCTGGGTATTTGATACCGGTTCAGTTGCTAATATTTGTAACTCGAAACAGGAGCTACGGAATAGACGGCGGCTTGCGAGGGATGAGGTGACGATGCGTGTTGGCAATGGATCAAGAGTTGATGTGATGGCCGTCGGCACGCTCTCCTTAGTTTTACCTTCGGGATTACTTTTAAACCTTAATAAATGTTATTATGTGCCTGCGTTGAGCATGAACATTATTTCCGGATCATGTTTATTGCAAGATGGTTATTCATTTAAATCGGAGAATAATGGTTGTTCTATTTATATGAGTAACATCTTTTATGGTCATGCACCTCTTGTGAATGGTTTATTTCTTCTAAATCTCGAAAGGGATGAAACACACATCCATAACATTGAGGTTAAGATATGCAAAGTAGATAGTGATAATACTACTTATTTGTGGTAAATCGTCTAGGTCATATTGGTGTAAAGAGCATGAAGAAACTCCATTCGATGGACTTTTGGAGTCTCTTGATTTTGAATCATTTGACACATGCGAACCATGCCTCATGGGCAAGATGATCAAAACCCGTTCTCGGTATGATGGAGCGAGCAACGGACTTGTTGGAAATCATACATACCGATGTATGCGGACGATGAGTGTTTCGGCCAGCGGTGGATATCGCTATTTTCTCACTTTTACCGATGACTTAAGTAGATATGGGTATATCTATTTAATGAAACATAAATCAAACGTTTGAAAAGTTCAAAGAATTTCAGAATGAAGTGGAGAACCATCGTAATGAAAGATTAAGTTTCTACGATCCGATCGTGGAGGTGAATATTTGAGTTATGATTTTCTCACGCATATTAAAGCAAGTGGAATCGTTTCACAACTCCACCCGGAACACCACAGTAGCGATGGTGTGTCTCGAGCAGCGAATCGAACCCTATTAGATATGGTCCGATCAATGATGTCTCTTGATTTGCCGTTATCATTTTGGGGTTATGCATTAGAAACTGCATTCACTTTAAATAGGGCTCCATCTAAATCCGTTGAGACGACACCGTATGAACGTGGTTTGGTGCTAAACCTAAGTTGTCGTTTCTTAAAGTTTGGGGATGTGAAGCTTCGTCAAGAAGTTGATGTCGGACAAGCTCGAACCCAAAGCGAGAAATGTGTCTTCATAGGATACCCTAAGGAAACTATTGGGTATACCTTCTATCACGAACCGAAGGCAAAGTGTTTATCGTGAAGAACGGTTCCTTTCTTGAGAAGGAGTTTCTCTCGAAAGAAGTGAGTGGGAGGAAAGTAGAGCTTGACGAGGTTATTGAACCTTCTCTTGAATTGGAGAGTAGCGCAAGACTGAAATTGTTCCATGCTTTGCACCAACAATAGAGGAAGCTAATGACAAGGATCATGAAGCTTCGGACGATGCTGCTACTGAACGTCGCAGGTCGACAAGGTCGCGTGCCCCTCCTGAGTGGTACGGCAACCCTGTCTTGATTGTCTTGTTGGTAGAAGACAGTGAACCTACGAACTATGAGGAAGCGGTGATGAGCCCAGACTCTGAGAAATGGCTGGAAGCCATGAAATCCGAATTGGGATCCATGAGCGAAAACCAAGTATGGACTTTGGTGGACCCTCCTAGGGACCGAAAGGCCGTTGAGTGCAAATGGATATTCAAGAAGAAAACGGACGTGGATGGTAATGTTACCGTCTATAAAGAACGGCTTGTCGCAAAAGGTTTTCGACAAGTTCAAGGTGTTGACTACGATGAGACTTTCTCTCCCGTAGAGATGTTTAAGTACATTCGGATTTTATTAGCAATTGCTGCATTTCATGATTATGAAATATGGTAGATGGATGTCAAGACTGCTTTCCTCAATGGCAACATTGATGAAGAGTTGTATATGATGCAACCCGAAGGTTTTGTCGATCCTAAGGATGCTAGTAAAGTATGCAAACTTCAGCGTTCCATTTATGGACTGAAGCAAGCATCTCGGAGTTGGAACCTTCGTTTTGATCAAGTGATCAAGAGCTTTGGATTTGTTCCAAATTGCTCTGAGCTTGTATCTACAAGAAAGTGAGTGGGAGCTCGGTGACGTTTCTGGTACTATATGTGGATGACATATTGATTATCGGAAATGACATCAACATGCTTAACGATGTGAAGAGTTATTTGAACAAGTGTTTTTCAATGAAAGACCTAGGTGAAGTTGCTTATATATTGGGCATCAAAATCTATAGAGATAGACAAAGACGCTTGATAGCTTTAAGCGAGTACATACCTAGACAAAGTTACGAAAAGGTTCGAGAATGGATAAGGCAAAGAAAGGTTCGGTGCCTATGTTGTCGGGTAAGATATTGAGCAAGGCTCGGTGTCCATCTGATGAAATGATAGGAAGCTATGAGCAAAGTGCCTTATGCCTCGGCCATAGGTTCCATCATGTATGCCATCTTGTGTACTAGACGGATGTGTCCAATGCTCTTAGTTTGACGAGATATCAAAGTGATCCGAGTGGAACCTTTGGACAGCCGTGAAGAACATCCTAAAGTACCTAAATAGAACTAAAGAAATGTTCTTAGTCTATGGGGGTGATGAACGACTTGTCGTAAAGGTTACGTCGATGCTAGTTTCGACACCGACAAGGATGATTCTAAATCTCGAGACGGGATACGTTTATATTTTGAATGGAGGCTGTGAAATTTGGAGAAGCTACAAGCAAAGCGTGATCGCGGGATCTGATGAGAAGCGGAATACATGGCTGCTGCGAGCGTCAAGTGAAGGAGTTTGGATCGAAACTTCATCATCGAGCTTGGCGTGGTTCAAGTGCATTGGACCTTTGGAGATATTGTGTGTGACAACACCGGCGCCATAGCACTCGCTAAGGAACCAAGATATCATCCAAATACCAAGCATATCAACCGCAAGTTTCATCTAATCCGAGATTATATAGCAGATGGAGATCGAAGATTAGCAAAGTACATACGGATCCGAATGTCGCAGATCCATTGACTAAACCTCTTCCACGTGTAAAACATGATCAACACCTCGATTGCCATGGGTGTGAGATTGTTTCGAGATGTAAACTAGATTATTGACTCTAGTGCAAGTGGGAGACTGTTGGAATTATGCCCTAGAGGCAATAATAAAGATGTTATTATTATAATTCTTGTTCATGATAAAGTTTATATTCCATGCTAGAATTTATTAGCGGAAACTTTAATACTTCTGTGGTTTGTGAACAACACCGTGTCCCTAGTACGCCTCTATGGACTAGCTCATTGATCAATGATGGTTAAGGTTTCCTAACCATAGACATGAGTTGTCAATTGATAATGAGATCATATCATTGGGAGAATGATATGATGGATGACTCCAAACTAAGCGAAGCAATTAGATCGTTTCATCATGTTCGTCTTTGAAGCTTTTCCTATGTCAAATATTGTATTCCTTAGACCATGAGATAATGCAACTCCTGGTACCGAAGAAAGCTTTGAGGTCATCAAACGTCATCCTATGAAAGGGTGATCATAAAGGTGTCTCTGTGATCGGAAAGTATCTGTTGGGTTGTATGTATCGAGATGGAATTTGTCCCTCCCAAGTCGGAGAGATATACTTGGGCCCACTTAATCGATATCAACACCGCTTGCAAGCATGTGGTTAAGGAGTTAATCACAAAGTGATATCGGATTACGGAACGAGTAAAGTACTTGCCGTGAACGAGATTGAACTAGGTATGACGCATCGACGATCGAATCTCGGCAAGTAAAATATCGCGAGACGAAGGGAATATATATATGGGATTGATTGAATCTGGCATCGTGGTTCATCCGATATGATCATCGATGAATGTGTGGAGTCAATATGGGTGCCTGCACCCACCGATGATTATTGATAGAAGATCATGTACGCATATTCTCGAACCCGCAGGTCACACACTTAACGATCTCGACGCTAGGATAGATTGGATAATTGGTTTATGAATTTTTGTTCGAGTCTCGGATGGGATCCGGATATCACGAGAGGTTCCTAATGGTCCGAGAATAAGATTCATATAAGGCGGTGCAGTTTTTGGAGTTCGGAATTGTTAGGGTTAATCGGTATTGTACCGGAAGCTTCTAGAACCTTCGGAAGGGGACCAACGTGGCCCCACCTTCCGGGAGGAATGGGCCTATGAGGGAGTGTCCTGGCGCATTGGGCGGGGCACAAGGCCCCATAGGGCCCAGCCGATCTAGATAAGTTTAAACTGCTTTAAACTAGAGATAGGATTTCTAGATAAGGGAGAGTTTAATCGTTTAAACTAGAGATAGGATTTCTAGATAAGGGAGAGTTTAAATTGTTTAAACTAGAGATAGGCTTGGAGGAGGGCAGGGCTGGCCCCCCTCTATATATAGAGGGTGCGCCCCTTCCCCTACAACACACCTTCCTCCAAGCCCTAACCGCCTTGCTACCTTCCTCTCTCTCCTCCCGATTGCTTGTAGGCGAAGCCTGCAGTGAAATTCTTCACCATATACACCACGCCGTGTTGTAGATCCAATCTATCTCTCCACCATACCGCTCCGAGGAAGGAGGAGACGCCGAGGTTTGCACGTGTGCATCTCACGGAGGCACTGCCACTTGTGGTGCTAGATCGGATCGGATCGCGAGGAGGAGAAGCGAGTACTACTACATCACCCACGCTCCGATTTAACGTTCACTGCGCGAATCTTTAAGGGTATGAAGATCTAATCCAATCTCTCTTGTTGATTGCATCTCCTAGATTAGATCTTGGCTTTCCCTCTGTTCGCATCCGTAGAAAATTTTGATTTACTATGCCGCGAAACCCTTCAAGGTGAACCTTCTAGACCCTTCTAGAACCTCTCCGATGAAAACATCGAAATCATTCCTGAACTCCGGAATTAGACTTTCCTTATATGAATCCTATTCTCCGGACCATTCCAGATCTCCTCATGATATCCCGGATCCCATCCAAGACGCCGAACAACATTCGGTCTCCCTACTTACATTCCATATCTACTAAACAACATTGAATCCTTAAGTGTGTCTCCCTACGGTTCGTGAATTATGCGGACATGATCGAGACACTTGTCCGATCAATAACCAATAGAGGAATCTGGAAATTCATATGGCTCCCACATATTTATACGATTACTTTGCGATCGAATGAACCAATTACATATGATACCAATTTCCCTTTGTCTCGTGATAGTTTACTTATCCGAGGTTTGATCGTCGGTATCTCTGCATACCTAGTTCAACCTCGTTACCGATAAGTACTATTTTCTTGTTTCCATGATATGTGATCCCTTGTGAGCCAGTCACATGCTTGCAAGCTAATTGGATGACATTCCATCGAGAGGGCCCAGAGTATATCTATACATCATATGGATGGACAAATCTCACTCTTGATCCATGTGCCTCAACACATACTTTATAGCCACCCAATTACGGTGTGCTGTTTGATGTCACCAAAGCATCCTTCCGGTGATGGTGATTAGCATGATCTCATGGTCGAAGGAATTAGGTTACTATGTATCAGAAATCTTATAGCAAATGAACTAATGAAATGACTTGATCTTTATTCTACGCTTATCTATAGGAGTATGTCCATCGTACCATTCTCCTAATGATATGATCTTGTTGTTAATAACATCTTAATGTTCATGATCGGGAAACCACGATCATCTATTAACCAACAAGCTAGTATTTCAAAGAGGCTTTACCTGGGACTCTAATTTAGTTTACAAATCACACAAGTATTAATGTTTTCGGTTAATACTATTATAGAATGAATGTAAACATTTATCATAAACACAAAGATATAATAATAACTACGTTTATTATGGCCTCTAGGGCATATCTCCAACAGTTTCGAGCGTCGTAGTCGCTGCTGCGATGTCTTGGGCTCTTGCGGCTTCGAGGTATATCGTGCTCGTCCTCGTCGGATGAATGCGTGTAGCTGCGGTTGAATCTGACCGCAGCCTTTTTCTTCGGCTCCGCTGGAGCTTCCTCGTGGAGCGCAGCTCTATCGAGTCCGAGTCCGGCTAGCGCGTACTTGTGCATGGCACTCTTCAGGTCCCCCACCAGAGGTGGATGGGACGCGAGGTACATGGTTGTTGCCATGATCGCAGCCTGCAGCGTCTTCGGTATGACGTTGTCGTTGACGTCCATCTCCATGAAGGACGTGTTCAAGGTTTTGGTGAACTCACGTTGTGCAGCGGGGTCTATGTGCTCTGTGGGAGAGCGATGCTTGTTGGCATGATTGTCGTGCAAGCTGGAGCCACCAGAGGCGGAGAGCGCAACTCGCCGCGCACTAGACTCCAAAGCTGTCTGCTTGCGTTTGTCGAGTTCCACCTGCATATTTACCTGCCGGTTATGCTTGCCAATGAGAAGCAGGTGGTATGCCATCAGCAAATACCGTGAAGCATTCACGGGCAGGATCTTGTTGCCCGCCACGGCTTCGCGTGCCTGGCGCCATCTATCCTCATTGAGGTTGATCTTCTGGTAGGCGTTAGCGTCGCCTTTGTTCGGCTGGAGGGGCGGTTGCCCTCTGTTTCCTCCTTTCCCAGCCTGCGGGTTGGGCGGTGGATTGGGAGGTGGGTTGGGTGTGCTCGAACCTGGTGGCAGTTCCGATTCACCATGGATAACCACGGCGCATTGGTAGCGCCTGTGGATTGGGTCCCTGCTGCCGCAGCTTTCGGAACCGTAGGTTCCTTCGTCTGATGGAGGGCTGCACAGATCTGAGTTGCAGCTGCTGCTATCATAGGACTCCTCTGTCAGTGTCGACGTGCGTAGCACGCCGATGGGTGGGACCCAGGAAGCGGGCCTGATGGATGGTGGCGGCACCCTCTCTGGGAGGCGGAGAGTGCCAGTCTGCCCCACCTGGAAGCGAAAGCTCCCGAACAGAATCTCGAGCCCGTCGCCTACGGGCTCGAAATCCTTCATGGTGGCTGGCGAGTGGGCGGTGAAGTCGAAAGAGCCAAAGAGGAGGTGGCTCTCCGTCGCCGATGAGTTGTAGATCTCTTCGGATGGGACCGTCACGATCGCACAATCAGGGCCCCTGATTCCCACAGACGGCGCCAATTGACGAGGTTTAATCTCGAAAATGCCCATTGTTATGGACTTGGGTTTTGGAGAAGGTGGGGATGCTGGAGATCGCGGAACGGTTAGCAAACAAGCAACACGAGGACACGAAGTTTACCCAGGTTCAAGCCCCCGGAGGGAAAACCCTACTCCTGCTTGTCTTCTCTTGATTACGACGGAACCGAAAATTTCAGGGGTGCGCAGATGCAATATGGCGTGGAGGTGTGTATGCGGTGAGTTGAGGATATCCTCCTCGCCGTGCCCTCATAGCCTTTATATAGATAGGCAGGTCCCGGGCATAGGTCGAGTCGGTTACAGATTAGGGTTTGCCCCTTTGAAATTCTATCTATTCTAGTCTTGTTCTCCAAGGATCCAAAGGTGTCATGGGCTTGGGCCACCCGAAAGTCTTCGCAGGCCGCATATGTTCTTGTGGGCCTTCCTTGGACTAGACCAGGTATACTAATATCGTGTACCCGTAGGGTATAACCATGTCATAGAGTCCTAATTTAGATCAAACACAACTCTAATACCCCACAGTGTCAATGTCGGGACCCTTGGTGAAGATATCTGCAAATTATGCGTTGTTCGCAACATGAAGACCTCGAACCTCGCCAAGAGACACCTTCTCTCGAACAAAATGAATATCAATCTCTATGTGCTTGGTGTGACGATGCTAAACCAGATTAGAGGCCATGTAGACTGTAGATATATTGTCACAATAGACAATGGTAGCACGCTCAATTGGTCGATGTAGCTCATTATAAGTCGACGTATCAGAACTTCTTCGCCACGCATGAGCAATCGCCGTGATTCTGCCGAGGACCTGAAAACTGTAACATGCATTTTCGAAGACCAAGAAACAAGATTATCACCCAAATAAACACAAAAGCCGAATGTGGATTCGAGTATCTGGACAACCTTCCTAGTCTGCATCAGAATAAATCTCAAGCTTGTAGGAGAAGCATTATTTAGAAGAAGACCATGGTTGAGAGTGCCTTTGAGATTCGGAGAATTCGTTTGACATAAGAAAGGTAAGAAACACGAGGATCATGCATATACAAGCAAGCTTGTTGAACAGAATAAAAAATATCAGGACGAGTAAGAGTAGCATGTTGTAGTGCCCTAGTGAGACTACGATAGAATATAGGATCGGGAACGAGATCACCATTCGCCGACAGTTTGGTGCCAATATTAGCAGGGGTACGGCTAGGCTGACAGTCAATCATGCTAGCACGATAAAGGAGATCGAGAATATACTGGCGTTGAGAAAGAAAGAGACTGGATGAATTTCGAGAAGCGGTAACACCTAGAAAATGATGAAGTGGTCTTAAATTAGTCATATAAAATTCCTGATTAAGAAGGGTGATAATGTAGCTAAGAAAGGAGTCAAAGGAGACAGTTAGAACTATATCATCGACATAGAGAAGAAGATATGCGGTTTGAGTAGAAGAGCGAAAAATAAATAGAGAGAAATCATATTTAGATGGAATGAAACCAATAGTCTGAATAAAGGTGGCGAAGCATTGAAACTATGCAGGTGGTGCTTGTTTGAGACCGTAGAGAGACTTTTGGAGATGACACACAAAGTCAGGACGGAAAGAATCTACAAAGCCAAAGGGTTGTTGACAATAGACGGTCTCATTGAGAGTGTCATGCAGAAAAGCATTTTTAACATCAAGTTGATGAATTGGCCATGAGGAAGATACAACAAGACTGAGAATAATGCAAATAGTGCTTGGTTTGACAACTGGAGAAAATGTTTCATCGAAGTCAATCCCTTGTTGTTGAGAAAAATCCCGGCATACCCAACGAGCCTTGTACCGTGCGAGTGACCCATCAGAATTATATTTGTGGCGAAAGACCCACTTGTCGGAAACAACGTTGGCGCTAGGAGGTTTTGGAACTAGAGTCCATGTATTATTTTGGAGAAGAGAATCGAACTCATCACGCATGGCCGAATGCCAAAGAGGATCGAGAAGAGCACGTTTGTAAAAAGTGGGAATTGGTGAAATAGTGGGGGTAGCATTGAGGTTAAGAAAACGACGAGGAACATGAAAACCCTTTTTGCCACAAGTACACATGACATGATCATTAGCCGGAATAGGGACAAGCACGGTTTTAGGAGGAAGCTGTGGAGTGGGAGAGGGAGTAGGGGTACTGAGATCACTAACAGATGACACAGAAGTAGTAGTTGTTGTATAGAAAGAAGTGGCGGTGGTAGGTGAAGACACAACAGGAGAACCTTCTCCTGGCGCGGCAGGAGAAAGCGGCGTGGCAGGCTGCCGTGGTGGCTCGGCAGGCTGCCGCGGGGTCTCGGCAGACTATCGCGGTGTCTCGGCAGGCTGCCGTGGGTGCGCGGGAGAGAGATCGGATGCCACGACAGAAGTGTCGGCAGGCACGATGGTGGGGATGAGGGGGCGCGGTGTGATCACATGTGGGGAAGTTTGGGAGGTGGTGGACGTGGACGACTATATGGCGGAGTAAGGAAAAATATTTTCGTCAAAGATAACATGATGAAAGATAAGCACACGTCTAGAAGATGGGTCGAAACATCGAGAACCCTTGTAATCGTCGGAGGGTCCGAGATAAATGTTGTTGGAGATATGCCCAAGAGGCAATAATAAAGTAGTTATTATCATATCTTCACACTTATGATAAATGTTTACATACCATGCTATAATTGTATTAACCGGAAACATTAATACTTGTGTGATTTGTAAACTAAAATAAGAGTCCCTAGTAAAGCCTCTTGTTAAACTAGCTTGTTGGTTAATATATGATCATGGTTTCCTGATCATGAACATAGAGATGTTATTAACAACAGGATCATATCATTAGGAGAATGATATGGTGGACATACTCCTATAGATAAGCGTAGCATAAAGATCAAGTCATTTCAATAGTTCAATTGCTATATGCTTTATGATACATAGTAACCTAATTCCTTCGACCATGAGATCATGCATATCACCTTTACCAGATGGATGCTTTGATGACATCAAACACCACACCGAATCGGGTGGCTATAAAGGTGGCATTGAGTGTTCGGAAAGTATTGGTTGAAACACATGGATCAAGAGTGGGATTTGTCCATCCATATGACGGATAGATATACTGGGCCCTCTCGGTGGAATGTCATCCAATTAGCTTGCAAGCATGTGACGGGCTCACAAGGGATCACATATCACGGAACGAGAAAAGAGTACTTATCGCAACGAGGTTGAACTAGGTATGCAGAGATACCGACGATCATAACCTCGGATAAGTAAACTATCGTGAGACAAAGGGAAATTGGTATCGTATGTAAGTGGTTCATTCGATCGCAAAGTAATCGTAGAAATATGTGGGAGTCATATGAATTTCCAGATTCCTCTATTGGTTATTGTTCGGAGAAGTGTCTCGATCATGTCCGCATAATTCACGAACCGTAGGGAGACCCACTTAAGGATTCGACGTTGTTTTGAGTAGTTATGGTATTATGAGAAAGAGACCGAATGTTGTTCGGAGTCTCGGATGGGATCCGGGATATCACGAGGTGATCCGGAATGGTCCGGAGAATAAGATTCATATAAGGAAAGTCCCGTTTCGGAGTTCGGGAATGATTCCGGTGTTTTCATTGGGAATGTTCTAGAAGGTTCTAGATTGTCAAGACTCCGGGGAGGGTACATGAATGTGTCATTGAATGATTGCATCATGTACTAAGTGTTCTTCTTGTTCCAAAACTGAAAAGTCAAACCGCCAGTTTGAAAGTCAAACGCTAAAACAGAAACTGTGGGAAACAGAAACTGTGGGAAACAAGCAAGAGGAGGTTGAAACCAACTTGGGAGGAGTCCCTCTCCAAGCCGGCGGCCAGCCTAGTTGAGGGACTCCTCCTCCTGGCCAGCCCTCCACCTATAAAAGGAGGCGGGGCCTCCTCCTCTAGACACACAAGTTCCTATCCTCTAATCTCCGGTTTAGAGCCGTTTTGGTTTAGAGCTTCTAATTGCTCTAGCCTGGTTTAGAGCCTTCTAATTGGTGTGTCTAATCTCTAGACCACTAATAGCCTCTCTCATACTCCACCATACTCGCTCGGCTTAAGGCGAAGCCTGCGGGATCTCCCTCTACTTACCACGCCATTGTCACGGAATCGCGAGGAGAGTGCTACAACCTCCGCCGCTTTGGAACAAGGGAGAGGAAGGTCTTCGTCGAGTACCGAACGTGTGATCATGAAGCGCCGCTTAACGCAGCCGGAAGGATCGTCTACGCGATCTTGAGATCGGAAAGAGTACGACTACATCACCCACGAGAATCTGCTCTCGTTAAACACTTTGGAATCTTCGAGGGTAAGTTATTCCATCGACTCGTTGCTACAATCTAGTAGATAGATCTTGGCTTGTTTGTTTGTATGCGATAGAAATTTTTTGTTTTCCATGCTACGAACCCCTACAAATGCATGGTAAGGAGCGAGAGGCGAGTTTGTTTGAGGCGGTGGATGCAGTGTTTGGAAAACATAGACAACCAAAGAGATGCAATTCTGAATATTCGGGATGATGAAGAAAGAGAGATTGAAAGGGAGTGTAAAGTGGACAAATTTTGGTTGGTCGGATGTTGAGAAGATAGGTTGCCGTGCGAAGGGCTTATGTCCAAAAAACGAGGGGGAGAGAGGCTTGGATGAGTAAAGTATGTTCGGCTTTACCGTTTTGAGGGGAAGTGTATGGACAAAAAAAACGTAGAAGAATACCTTGAGAGAGAAAGAAAGATCTATTTTAAGTATCGTCAAACTCCCGGCCATTGTCGCATTGGATATATCATATGGGGAGGCCGAAGTGTGTAAGAACATATCGCCAAAAATTTAGAGAAATAGAGTGCACATCGTATTTGGCGTGAATAGGAAAGGTCCATATATAGTGAGAATAATTGTCAAGAATAACAAGATAATATTTGAAACCGAAAACACCAGGAATCGAAGATATCCATAGATCACAATGCAATAACTCAAACGGAAAAGTACTATAGGTAGTTGATGTGCCAAAGGATAATCACTAACAACGCAACCAAAAGTCCGAACCGATGAAAATGACTAGACAATTTATTTCAACATTTACCCTACCTCTTTGCCCTCTGGCCTATTATGACGTGATTTTGGAGAGTCATGTTTTTTTAATTCTTGTGTTGGTCATGATTTAATTTTAGGGCCTCCTACTCTGATATCATGACATTTTAAAATAATAATAAGTTGTATTGATTTGAACAATAGTACTCCCTCCGGCTCATATTAATTGACTTGGACTTGTCAAATTTTGGATGAACCTATATACTAAATACTATATACTAAATAGTGTCTAGATTTATCTAAATCTTGATAAAACTAAGTCAATTAGGCCTAGTTCTTTTAGAGCTTCTTTGTAGCTTAAAGGTGAAAATAAGCTGAAGCCAAAAAAAAACTTGATTTTAAGCCGTGGCTTTAGCGATTTCTTCACAGTTTGGAGAAGCCGGGGGTACCCAGCTTCCCGCAGCTTCCCGGGTACTGGCCGAAGCGGTATATCCGTATACCCCTAATTGGCATGGTATTTACGTGAAATGCCACCGCACTGACCTCTCAATGACGGAACCGTTTTCTTCGGATCCGAGCAGATAGGCAACGAATCTCTCTCTCATCAACCCCAGAGCAGAACGAGAACGCGCCACCATGGCCAAACTCCGGCTGCCGCCCCCACAACCCCACGTCGCCATAAGCTTACGCTTCCAACCGCGGTCCCATTCCATGGCGGAAGGATAGCCCTCAGGTTCCCCCAAGCTCGCTGGCCCGGATCGAGTGAAGCTCGAGGCGTCAGGCAGGGCTCGTTCTGTCGCGGCCGTCCGCCCGGCCGACGGCCGCCGGCCGCCGGCGTTGCCCACCTTCTCCACGCTGTCAGCATCTTGTCCACTGCATCCTCACAACCGTAGACGCAGGGCTGGGCGGCTGCTTTCCGGACCAGTTGGTCCTCCACGGCCACTCCTCCGCATCCTAGCTCGATGCGAGAAGGTTCAGAGATGCACAAACGGGCACACAGCTAGTTCAGAGATACGTACAGGTCATAATTTCAACAGCTGCTGATTGTAATTTTCAACGGATGCTTCAACTGATTGTAATTTTGTTGATTTGTGCCAGCACTGTTCGATACATGTTTCTTAGATGTAACTCAATATTTTGTACAGAAACTCTCGGGATGGCAGAATGAATATCTTTAACCTAAAAAAATCAATATCAGTTAATTTTCATACAATTTCATTATAGGGGTATTTCAGACTTTTCATCGGATAACTCAGATGACAAGCTAGGACACTAAAACAAAAAGAACTGGACTACAGTTTCTCAAGAGCTTATATTCACAGCTGTTTCTATGAGCAGTTTCTGCACAAGCCAAAGCCGAAAAGAAGTGGGCCTTAATATGGATTGGATGGAGTATAAAGATTATATAGGAGAGAGAGGGAACCGGCCAAATCGATTTAGACTAAGTTTTAATTTAAATCAAACACAACTCTAATACTCGACCGCGAAGGTGAGTCATTGATAGATGATCTGGTATCGCATGGCATGCATGTGAAGATACATGGTTCGTTGTTTGTGGAATATTCTCTCTGTTACAAATTACTCCGCGCGCACTCTTATCTAGATGAGTTAGTACTCTTTCATTTTTTATTCAAAAAATCCTAATTTTTTTAAACTAGATAGTATAAAATGTGTACTAGCTATTTTAAAAATTTAATCGAAAAAAATTTAAACAAAAAATAAGAGAATACTAGTCCACCTAAATAAGCGTGCGTGTGGAGTTTGAAACAGAGGGAGTATGAGGCACGGTTGCGCCTGTTCGTGGGATGGCACGAATGGGATCGTGCTATTTCTAAATCCTGCTACCTATACTTTCTCTCTTTTAAAATATAAAATATTTTAGTTTTATAAAAAAAAATATTTAGACATCTTTTAATATCTAAATTTATTTTACTATCTAAATTTAATAAACCTACATACTAAAAATAGTCTAGATATATTTATTTTACAAAACTAAAATATTTTATTTTGAAACGGAAAAAGTAGTTTGCTTATGAATAAACTTGTGGTCCACAGCAATCGGCGGTCCAAACGGGAGGGTGCAAGGTCGCCTCCTTGCCGAGTCACTGGTGATCGCGTGCTAGCTATTTGTGTAATACAGTTGTGTGTCAGGCACCATTGCCCATTCACGGGATGGCGCGAGTGGCATCGTGCCATGTATCTTGTTGGTTAATTTGCTTATGAATAAATAAACCATCTACTCCCTCCGTCCTAAAATAGATGTCTTAGATTTATTAAAATTTGGATGAATCTAGACACTATTTATATGTAGGTTCATTCAAATTTTGAAAAATCTGAGACATCTATTTTGGGACGGAGGAAATATATTATTAGGAAAATCTTAATCGGTGTTGTTTTTGCCCTTTTGTGGGCATATAGGATGCGTCACACATCGCCACTGATAACTTTTGTGTCGCATTTTGAAATTGGCCATAGAAGTCATCATATTTCTGTAGCGTATTTCAAAAAATACGACACAGGGCATGTTTCAGTGGCCCATTTTCGTGTATGCGCCACAAAAGTTATATGTGTGACAGAAGTCTATATGCATGCATCACATGTATATTATTTAGGTATTAAAAAAATAATACTGGTCCAGAATCAGGTATTATATAGGATTTATACACACAGCAGTTGAAACACTACATCTCATTTAGAATATAAAAACAAACATAATACAAACACGAATATAATGTCATCATACTACTTAGAGCCCGATCGAGATACACAAGTGTTCATCATATCACAATACAAGTAATAAGTGGCGAATATTTACACAAGTGTTGGTACAAAGTTCATCATCTCACATCATAAATGAAGTGGTCACCGTCTACACTAGAATTAAATAGAATACAGCTATGATGACGGTGAGCAAGAGCACTGGCAATATCTTCATCCGGTTCTCCTTTCACAGGTGGTTTCTCCACTTGGATACCGCCTCCTCCTCTCGAGTCGCGTATCCTTTCTAGCTGTTGCCGCTGAACTTGTTCACCTATTACTGACAGTCCTAGTCCTCCGTAGACTCCTGAAACCCAACCCTTATATACCACGTACTACTTCGTCATCTCTATAGACAAGGCATATTAGTAAATCATGCAACGAAAAGAACAAAATGGGTTGACATGCATATATGTTCACACAAACTAAATCAAAAGATTCGTAAACATAAAAGATAGCACATCGATCGCAATCATAGAAGTTTGACGACAACGACCACAATAGTGAAGTTTATGACATACGACCACAATAGTAAAGTTTGTGACACAACACTACACACAGACATCTATGCACACACTCGATAATGCTAGGCGCACACATCAATCATCGAGAACTGCTCACGCTTGGCTTTGGGAACGGTAGATAGTCATCCTTCGTCATCCACGTCCTGTTGTCACCCTGCTTATGTATAATATCTTCGATCCCCTTTTAGTCAACCCTCTGTTGTGTTTTAGGACCCCTCCCCTTGTGTTGACATCTTCCACGATGATTTCCGACAACTTAACCTGGATGCGATGGAAGTCTTCTATAAGATCATCATCGTCAGATTGCGCCAAATTTTCGGCCCATGCTCGGAGACTAGATGGCAGCATTAAACCCTTTAAGGTGGTGCATGACGTAGAAGGCCTCCTTGGCGCTGCCACCAGTAGTCGGCTCCTTGACGCAGGGGAACTCGAGCATGTGCTTGGACACGTGTTTGCCATCGTTGAAACATTCCCCCTTGTTGACAAAGGGGCATCCCTTTCTGGCATAGCCCTCGAGAGCCTCATTCAGAATACCTCTTATTCTGGTGTAGTCTTTCTTCTTCTTCTTCTTCTTTTTCTTTTTCTTACTCGTCGAGTCGAAATATGTTGCTAGCGAGTACTTCGTGGAAATAACGATGAGTGTACAATATTTGTCTCTGCACAACACGATTGAAATGGGATGTTGGAAAAGGGCGAAGGAAGAAAGCTATAAGAAAGCCTAAGTTACAATGTCTAAAGGGTGTGTGTACTTACTCGGGAAAGAAAGGCAAAAGAAACGTGTTCTTCCTCTTGTGGTCCACCATGAACTTTTTGAGGTACACCGTCGCCATGTCACGTTGTCTCTGATCCTTTCTTCAACTGGCTATCATGCATGTAGTAGGGATCCACTATCACGATGTACGGGGTTTGCTCTCTCTTTATCTTTATCGCCAGATTGAGCGCGAATAGAAGGACCGGATTATAGTCCAGTCGTTTCGAGAGAAACAGCTTGAAGACGTCCCTACTTTGGACTCTTTGATGGTAAGTAGGTAACATTATTCATTGTGCATTGTGCATCTACTCAAGTTACTTCCAATGTGGTGTGGAGGCTCCTCTCAGGGCAGCTCAGATGGTCCTGGAAGTGGACAGGTTTTAATACATTCACCCCATTCGAGTATCACTTACATTCTTATCAACAACCCATATATCTTGTAAATTTCAGCATTCCTGCATTCTTATCAGTTGTACCTTCTAGTACTGTTGTGGCAGTCTCTAAGGTAACAAAGGTTGTCTCAAGGTTTGCTGTATATGACAAGTTCTCAAATTTTAATTGGAAGTCTCTCACTGTATGGTGTATGCAGGGAGTGACACATGAAGTGATTTTTCTAGTCACGCTTTGTTCCTTGCATAACATTCAGGGATATCGTGACATCCCTTCCAAACAGTTGCTGAGTCAGATAGGGAGTGCTATTCACAATAGAGATTAGTGGAGATGTACCTGTGGTGGGGAGGTAGTCGTCGACGAGGGTGGCCGCGGTGCTCCTGCTGCGGGCGTGGCGTCCTCCTCCTCCTCCTGAAGCTTGGCCTTCTCCTCTTAGGTCGTGGGCCGGGCGTCCTCCTCCTGGAGCTTGGCCTTCTTCCCCTAGGTCGCGGCCGGGGCGTCGGGCCTCCTCCTCCTCCTAGGTCGAACCATCCACTAGCCTCCTCCGGTGCGGTGGCAGTGCATGCGGGCGGTGCTAGGGCGGGCGTGCAGGCGCTAGGGTTCGTCGGGCTAGGGCGCGCGGGAGCTAGGGTTCGATTTGGGGGCACTGTCTCTTCTTCCTCCTCTGGTGTGGCTTGGTCAGAGTGCGGTCAAACAGGACGGGTTGTGGGGCCCACACCCATATTCTGTGGCGCATATCTAGACATGCGCCACAAAAGGTTGGTCAGAGCACGGTCAAAGTGAATCTGTTGTGGGTCTCACGTACTATTTCTGTGACACATATGGAGTTTGGTAGCCCAACCCAGATAGGGTCCCATCATATTTCTGTAGCACACTGTTAAATTGCATGCGCCACAGAAGAGTAAAGGTTTTGTGACGCATTGTCAGGTGTGCGCCACAGGACAACTTTTGTGGCGCATGGTCAACACCATGCGGCACAAAAGTTATGTCTATCTATAGTTGTTTCCTAAGTAGTGGTATCTTGTTGGTTACTTTGCTTATGAATAAATAAAGAGAATTTGTAAGACTATGTGGCTTCCTTTTGATGACCGGCGCGACGTCTTTACCAAGTGTTAGAAATTTTATCGAGTGTATTTCGTTGGACACTCGTAAAGCCCATGCCACTCGGCAAACAGCGTGCCATGTGTGCCCCTCTTTCATTAATTGACAAAGGAAGCTAACAGGAAAGAATTGTATGGCGTAGGGTAAATTGACCATTTTGAAAGACGTGCCTTATCTTGGAGTATCAAATAGTTTGGTAAAAATCAACACCAAAGGAACAAACGAGTAAGAGTGCTAGCTGCTTGGAGAAGTACACCCGGTTCTTTCGTGTCCATCCAAATCCTCCTGTGTATTATTTTTAGTTCTCAAACATGCTTCTGCTCTCCGTTTTTCAGTTTCTTGCAAATCATAGCTGCTCTCCGTTTTAGTTCTCAAACCCTCAATAAAGCGAGTTGTATACTTCATAAGCACAAATCTGATCAAAGAGTTCACAGAATCTCTCCATATAATCTAAGATTGTGGACGTCTGATGCAATCTGATGAGTTTACTGACAAGAGAACGATGTTGGTTTCTGCCAAACCTGGTATGCAAATGATGACAGAATTCAGGCCATGTTGCTGAAGAAATACGGCGACGAGCAGACTCCAACCAACGGGCAGCAGCTCCATCAAACCGAGCCGAAGCATACTGAATCCAGAGATTCGACGGGGTTCCCCAAACTTGAAAGTAATCTTTGCAGCGATCCTGCCACAAACACAGGTTTGACCCATCGAAATGAGTCAATTCCACTTGCGGTCCCGTCCTAAAACATCAGCAGCATCAGATCCCGATGGAATCGAAGGACGAGCAACTGAGGATGAAGCTGGATCGGATCGCGTACCTCTCGCTGGAGGAGGGATGTAAGTATCCTTCCCCTAGGAAATTGGAGCAACACCGGGCCCAACGGGGCAATTTGGATATGACACACCAGCCACTCCCTTCCCAGGCACCACCGGAGACGAATTCATCGGAGGAAGAGGAGCAGGGGACGGTGACTTAGGCGGCGGCTTGTAGCGAAGGGGATGGAACGTTAACATCGAAGCTGATTTCATCATGCAACTCCTGGATCTACACGGCGAAATCAGTAGTCACCGCGTCGATCTTCGTAGTGAAGGACTTGGTCAGCGTATCGGCGAAGGAGGCGAGCTTCCGATCGAAGAGATCCTCCATCTCTCCTTGCAACAGGTTGTAGACGGATCGCGCTTCCGGTGTCAAGTCCACCATGGCTGCCGCTCACATCGCAGACTTGAAACGAGTGGAAAAACGATGGGATGTAAGCGCCAGGATAGAAGAATCTGATACCAATTGTTAGGAAGAACTAGTTGGGGCAATTGTTTGGTATTGGCAGATGATCCACCCATCCACCCTCACATCTGTCCAATTACAACTAGCGCAAAATGCGGTTCAAGCCAAGGCCAAAGCCAACCGGTTCCTAGCCTTTGTCCAAAAAAAACCCGGTTCCTAAGAGCCACTTTCTTTGGGCTTCCCTATGAAATGAGGCATGGAACGGAGCCACTAAAAAAATACAGATTTTAATGAAATTCTAGTTTTTGTGGTACCCGGAAAATACAACGTTTTTATTATTTGACCAACCATCAGGAGAAGCCTGGGGTAGAAAAAAAGGGAGAAATGTTGTGGTTACAGGATGAAATTTCCTCTTCGAATAAACCTCGTAATCGTAGAAAAGTAGATTTTTTAGTGCTGGGCCTAGCAAAAGAGAAATCGCCGTATACTAGGCCCTCCAATAAATAAACTATCAACCTCCAAAAAAAGTTTAATAAAATTAATTACTAATTAATTTTATTACTATATTAGAATTAGATTAGCAATATATTTTTTACGTAACAAAAAAAATTAACTATTAACTAAAAAAGTATTCCAATGAAAAGATTGAAAGTTTTTGGTAGTTATCCACAGGGTAAACCACCGCCTCTCAGGCCTCCCCGACGGGTTCTACCATGCCAACTACCGAGCTACAAGCCAGCTGTTACTTATAACTTTCATAGCTGCCACGCAGGGTCAGCAAGACGGGCAGGTAATCTTCTGTTCCTAGCGAGCCTCCTGATGTCCGCCTCCTGTTGCATCCCAGCAGACAAGCCTTCGTCAGCAGTGTCAGCAAGACGGGCAGGCAATCTTCTGTTCCTAGCAGGCCTCATGATGTCCGCCTCCTGTTGCATCCCAGCAGACGAGCCTTCGTCAGCAGGGTCAACAAGCAGGGCAGACAATCTTCTGTTCCTAGCAGGCCTCCTGATGTCCGCCTTTTGTTGCATCCCAGCAGACGAGCCTTCGTCAGTAGGGTCAGCAAGACGGACAGGCAATCTTCTGTTCCTAGCAGGCCTCCTGATGTCCGCCTCCTGTTGCATCCCAGCAGACGAGCCTTCGTCGGCAGGGTCAGCAAGCAGGGCAGACAATCTTCTGTTCCTAGCGGGCCTCCTGATGTCCTCCTCCTGTTGCATCCCAGCAGACGAGCCTCCGTCAGCAGGGTCAGCAAGTAGGGCAGACAATCTTTTGTTCCTAGCAGGCCTCCTGATGTCCTCCTCCTGTTGCATCCCAGGATGTGTGAAAATCTATCAAATCCAAGCATATTTTATATTATTGAAGTCCAAGACAAGAATCGGCTCAGAGTTTCTAGACATAAGCAATGATAAATGAACGGCTTGTTTATTTGGACATACAGAGTAAAAGTTGGAGGTGAAAAATATAGAGTAAATATATGATGCTCGATTTACCACACAAGTCATTTCAACAGAGATATAGGTTGTGTTCCAAACAAGTTGGAAGCTATAATGTTTTGGGTACTAGTTGCAAATGAGGCAAGCATATTTCCAACATCACTGTTTGTCAGATCCTTGCGTGCGACAATGCGGTGTTCTCTACAATTGAACCCTCTGTAAATAATTTTGCAGGAAGAAATTTTAGTGGCAAGACGCTGCAAACTGCAGGAACTGATGGTCTTATATGTGATTGAGCTTTGGATTTTAGAAAATTATTAGTTGTCCTACAAAAGCATATGTACCTTCTTTATTTTAATAGTGAAATTGAAAGAACATGCTTTCCTACTCGTCAAAAAGACCATCAGGTCCTGGTTAAAGTCATTTGGAATGGGTTTTCTAATACTTTAAAGCAATTAGCTAATATTACTGCAAATCATGTGCATCATAGAACAGCTTCAGCATATATTGTGCAGTAAATAGGATACAAATATGATGTGCATCGTGTTACTTACAGCAGTCAAACTCTCTGGTAGCAACAGCTTGGCTACCCGGTCTAGGGCGTAGATTATAGGGACAGGAGAAGGCTATGCGGGCGAGGAGGCGAGGACGTCGGCGTGCTAGCGCCGTCGCGAGGGAAGATGGAGGCGGCGGCTGGGGGGTTGCAAGACCGACTCCTTGAGGAGTCGGCAACAAATAGATTGTTTATTGCTTAATTCTGAAAATCCAATTACAACTCTTATTTATAATAGAAATAGGATAATTGGGCTAAGCCCCTAACTAGGCCTGGCCGGTGGGCCTCCGCCGGCGATAGACCAGGCCGGTCATAACATCTCTCCCTGCCTGCGCAAACAGCTCGTCCTCGAGCTGGTAGACTGGATAATACAGCTGGAAGTCGTCGCGTGGTTCCCAAGTCGCCTCCTTTGCTGAAAGTCCTTCCCACTGCACCAACAAATACCAAGCATCACGGCGCATCTGCGCACGAAGCACCTTGGCCGGGCTGGGGAGCAGGCGGCCCTCAGCTGTCGGTGGCAGCGGTGGCGTGACAGCTGGTGGCGCGCCACGGTAGGGCTTGAGCAGCCCCACATGGAAGACGTCGTGAATACCGAGGGCCAAGCTTGCGCTTCGCCCGCGGATCCAAGGACTGGTGTGAGCGGTGCAGGAGGCGCAACCACACCCAGTCGCCCACCGCGTACTCCACCTCGCGATGGTGGCCGTCATAGTAGTGCTTGGCGACCTGCTGGGCCTGGATAAGGCGCTGCCGCACCTCGGCAAGCATCTCATCTCGGTGACGGAGGAGCTCGCCGGTAACCTCCGTCTGTGCCGTGGCCGCGTCCACCGGTAGGATCGGCGGAGGTGGCCTACCATAGACCACCTCAAATGGCGTAGCGCGCAGGGCGGAGTGGTAGGAGGTGTTGTAGCAGTACTCCGCCCACGCAAGCCAATCCACCCAAGCACGGGGTCGGTCTCCTGTAACACAGCGCAAATACATCGCAATCACCTTGTTAACCACCTCGGACTGGCCGTCCGTCTGAGGATGGAACGCCATGCTGAAACGGAGTTTGACCCCCGCCATGCAGAAGAGATCCCGCCAGACATGCCCCATGAACACCGGGTCCCGATCACATACGATCGACGAAGGGAACCCGTGTAGACGGACGATGCCATCGAAGAACGCGCGGGCCACCGACGCGGCCGTGTAGGGATGGCCGAGCGCGATGAAGTGGGCGTACTTGGAGAAGCGATCGACCACCGTGAGGATGACGGACTTGCCCCCCACTTTAGGGAGGCCCTCGATGAAGTCCATGGAGATGTCGGTCCAGACCTGCGCGGGCACATCGAGCGGCTGCAACATGCCGGCGGGACGCGGCATCTCCGTCTTGTTGCGCTGGCACATCTCACACGAGCGCACCCAATCCTGGACCATGGCGCGATCTCCAGGGAGGTAGAAGTCAGCGCGGAGGCGCACTGTTGGAGATATGCCCAAGAGGCAATAATAAAGTGGTTATTATCATATCTTCACACTTATGATAAATGTTTACATACCATGCTATAATTGTATTAACCGGAAACATTAATACTTGTGTGATTTGTAAACTAAAATAAGAGTCCCTAGTAAAGCCTCTTGTTAAACTATCTTGTTGGTTAATATATGATCATGGTTTCCTGATCATGAACATAGAGATGTTATTAACAACAGGATCATATCATTAGGAGAATGATGTGATGGACATACTCCTATAGATAAGCGTAGCATAAAGATCAAGTCATTTCAATAGTTCAATTGCTATATGCTTTCTGATACATAGTAACCCAATTCCTTCGACCATGAGATCATGCATATCACCTTTTCCGGATGGATGCTTTGATGTCATTAAACACCACACCGTAATAGGGTGGCTATAAAGGTGGCATTGAGTGTTCAGAAAGTATTGGTTGAAACACATGGATCAAGAGTGGGATTTGTCCATCCATATGACGGATAGATATACTCTGGGCCCTCTCGGTGAAATGTCATCCAATTAGCTTGCAAGCATGTGACCGGCTCAAGGGATCACATATCACGGGAACGAGAAAAAAGTACTTATCGGTAACGAGGTTGAACTAGGTATGCAGAGATACCGACGATCATAACCTCGGATAAGTAAACTATCGTGAGACAAAGGGAAATTGGTATCGTATGTAAGTGGTTCATTCGATCGCAAAGTAATCGTAGAAATATGTGGGAGCCATATGAATTTCCAGATTCCTCTATTGGTTATTGTTCGGAGAAGTGTCTCGATCATGTCCGCATAATTCACGAACCGTAGGGAGACACACTTAAGGATTCGACGTTGTTTGAGTAGTTATGGTATTATGAGAAAGAGACCGAATGTTGTTGGAGTCTCGGATGGGATCCGGGATATCACGAGGTGATCCGGAATGGTCCGGAGAATAAGATTCATATAAGGAAAGTCCCGCTTTGAGTTCGGGAATGATTCCTGTTTTCATCGAATGTTCTAGAAGGTTCCGGATTGTCCCAAGCACTCCGGGGAGGGTACATGAATGTGTCATTGCATATTGGAATGATTGCATCATGTGCTAAGTGTTCTCGCTGTTCCAAATAAAGGATTAAATTGAATCCTAAACAGAAAAGTCAAACGGCCAGTTTGAAAGTCAAACGGCTAAAACAGGAAACTGTGGGAAACAAGCAAGAGGTGGTTGGAACCGACTTGGGGGAGGAGTCCCTCCAAGCCGGCGCCAACCAAGGCCGACTTGGGGAGGGACTCCTCCCATTGGCCCCTCCCACCTATAAAAGGAGGCAGGGCCTCCTCTAGACACACAAGGTCCTATCCTCTAATCTCCGGTTTAGAGCCGTTTTGGTTTAGAGCTTCTAATTGCCCTAGCCTTCGGTTTAGAGCCTTCTAATTGGTGTGTCTAATCTCTAGACCACTAATAGCTCTCTCTCATACTCCACCATACTCGCACCGGCTTAAGGCGAAGCCCTGCGGGATCTCCCCTCTACTTCCGGTACCACGCCTTGTCAGGAATCACGAGGAGAGTGCTACAACCTCCGCTCACCTTTGGAACAAGGGAGAGGAAGGTCTTCGTCGAAAATCGAACGTGTGACCGATCGGGAGCGCTTTCGAACGCGCCGGAAGGATCGCTTCACGATCTTGAGATCGGAAAGAGTACGACTACATCACCCACGAGAATCTGCTCTCGTTAACCGCTTTGGAATCTTCGAGGGTGAGTTATTCCATCGACTCGTTGCTACAATCTAGTAGATAGATCTTGGCTTGTTTGTTTGTATGCGATAGAAAATTTTGTTTTCCATGCTACGAATCCCTACAGTGGTATCAGAGCCGTGTCTATATGTAGATTTGTTGCACGAGTAGAACACAATGGTCATTGTGGGCGTTGATGCTTTTATTGTCGATTGCTTATTGTGTACTTTGCATCTTGCGGTATGTTGGGATGAAGCGGCCCGGGCTAACCTTACATGACATCGTTCATGAGACTTGCTCCACGCTTGACATGCAACTTATATTGCATAAGTGGCTTTGCGGGTGCCTGTTTCTCCTAGCATAGTTAAGATCCATTTTACAACGGGTGATTGACAATACTAGTATCAATGTTGTGGTTCTTGTTCGTAAGTTAGAACGACACTTATTGAAAGCCCAAAACCACGTAAAATATGCAAAGAAAGTAGAAGCGTCTAACTTTGTTTTGCAGGGGTGTGCAGTGATGTGATATGGTCATGATTGTGATTATATATGATGTATGCAATGTTCCTTATTGTAAGTCGGCAACCGGCAGGAGCCATATGGTTGTCTTTAATTTCTGTTAAGACCCGCGTGTCTATTCAAAGTAGTTGTAATAGTTGAAGCCGGTGGACGACAACCATGGAGCATCGTCATTGACCTTGATACAATGCCGGTAATGATGGAGATCATGTTCGTGCTAGAAGATGGAGATCGGAAGCACAAAGAAGAAAGGCCATATCATATCACATATTATGAATTGCATGTAATGTTAATCCTTTATGCATCTTGTATTGCTTAGTAGACGACGGTAGCATTATAAGATGATCCATCATGCACATGAATTTCAAGTCATAAAGTGTTCACCCTTAGTTAGCACCGTTGCTAAAGCTTGTTGTTTCGAAGCACCACGTGATGATCGGGTGTGTTAGATTCTACAAGTGTATACAACGTGAGCAAGCCAGATTTGCTCATGCGGAAACTAAGGTTTGATCTTGACGAGCCTAGCATGTATGGACATGGCCTCGGAACACGGATTACCGAAAGGTAGAGCATGAGTCATATAGTAGATATGATGAACATGCGCCATTGAAGCTATATCAACTCTCGTGATGATCGGTTTTGATGTGGTGGATTTGGTTCGTGTGATCACTAAAACAATGTGAGGGATATTGTTTTGAGTGGGAGTTCACCTAGATTAATTTAATTATTAATTAGAACTCAATTTATCATAAACTAAATCAAAGTGAATTTGCATAGTTGTTGTAGTCATTGGCATCCGTTTACCACCTTGCGCTTAGTTATAATTGAGATGATAGAACTATAGAATTCTGGTTAGTTACTTTACGAACTGGTATCGTATTTTTTTGAAGTGTTAATCTAAAGTTTAAAAGTCCTATTGCAAACTTTCAGTAAGTTCCGGTTAGTCCATAAAGTTTAATAATTAGTATTAAATCAAGAGTAACAATTCCAAGTGTTAGTATATAAGTATCATGTTTGTCTCCATGATTCTTGATATTCAAAGAATTCTCTTAATATCAAGGTTATCTAGGATCTGAAAGAGTTGTTTCAGAAACCATGATGTGTGTAAGATATTGTGATATCTGAAACGAAGCATTGGTTACAACATGATAGAGTATAATATGGCAAAAGTCATGTTCTCATATTTGATGAAAAATTGCAAAAGGTTGGAGACACTAGTTGTCCTAATCCTCCAAAAGGTTTTGGAGAGCAACATTATACTTGCGATTCACCGTTACAAGCTAAAAGTAGCTTGATCATGGATAAATCCATGATGAGGGTGAATATTTGATGTAGGTAAAATGTTTACTACACCAAGAGATTACTAAAGAAAGGAATTTGAAAGAACACCAAACATTTGATGATGGTGATCTACTTCAAAGTGCAAGTCCAAAGACATTGGTATTTAACTATACACGCTTTGGACTATGTGTCATATGTATGACTCCACTATTGATGTTGATAGATTCTTTCAAACAGAAAAGGAAATACTGAAAGAGAATCTCATAAATATATGGCAGAAAAGAAAAGACTAGAATTGTTCAGTTTAAGTATATGGATGATATACATGTTATGGATATATTCTTTGCTTATTAAACAATGTGGTTCTTAAATATTTGATACTGAATTTGTTGGTGTGAATCGTCATACGAAACAACAGAATTCATGAACTACAATGGCCTAAGTAACTAGCAAAAGAATATGTGATGATGTTCATCGAGAACAAATAAAGGGTTATTGTGTTGCTCGTTAAAACATCAAAGCTTGCCTTCAAGATTTGTTTTATCAGGTATTATGAGAACAAAAGGGTTGTTCAAATAATTGCCGTAATCCCTAAAAGATGGATGATTCACAAATCTCGTTGGAGAAATCACATCCATAAAACTAGTGCTAAAGATGTCGAAAGACAAATTGATTGAAAGATCAGTTAGAAAGTGACATCGCAGTTTAAATTATATTGGAAAGATAACATGAAGAAACTCCATGTGGATGAAATTTTGGAGTCTTTTGATTTTTGATCACATGACGCTTGTGAAACTTTCCTAGAGATAATTAAAACTTCGTTCATAGGCCAAAAAGGGAACGAAAGACTAGCTTATTGGAAATTGTACATATTGTTGTACAAAGTCCATCATGTGTAGTCAAAAGCGATGGATTTCGACTTCATATGCTTTCTCCGAAAATGTGAGTGAATATATGAATATTTACTTAATATGGATGAAGTATAAAACATTTGAAAAGTTCAAAGACTTTCAAGATGAAGTGCAAAATCATTGTAACAAGAATATAAACAGTTTATGATAAAGATCATAAAGGAAGATATTTGAGTTACAAAGTTTAGCATAATACCTAAGATTTATGGAATCGTTCCGTGGATTTGCATTTCCCGAAACACCATAAGAGTATGGAGCATTCGAGATATGTAATTAAACCTTGTTTGACATGGTAAGATCAAAGGTATAATTCATAAACCGCCATTATATTTTAAAGATTAAAAGCTTTAGAGATTACCGTTTTCCTTGAAAAGAGCTCCATCATAATCCGTTGAAATGACACCATATGTTATGGTTTGGGATAAAACCCAAGTTGTCCTTTCTTAAACATTGGTATGCTATGCATAAGAAAGATGTTTGCAACCAAAGTCGGATGAACTGTCTTTGTTAAGTATTCCTCCATAACACCGGAGACAAAAGTGTTTGTCACCTAGAACGTCAAGTTTCTTTTAGAAGGAATTTTCGTGAAAAGTTAAGTGGGAGGACAATAGAACTTTGATAAGGTTAAAAGAACCTTAGCTATATGTGAGTTGCGCAAAGATCGAAAAGTGTTCCGGAGGCAGCAACAATGCTCATGGCTCACGTGCCTCAAAGCTTGTGGTTATGAAGGTCAAAGTTTCTGTTGAACCAAGTAGGTCGAGTAAACAATCAAATACCAAGATTTGAGGGTTGAATCATTATTTGAGAATAATGAACGTACTACATGCAAAGAAGCGATGATGGGCCCTGACTCCGTAAAATGGCTTGAAGCCATAAAATCCGTGATAGTTCCATATACGAGAGATCAAGATTTGAACTTGAAAGACCCTCTGGGAAGGTACAAGACCTTACAGTCGTATTTGGATCTATAAAGAAATAGACATGGATGTTTCACATATATGAAATAGTCGACATGTTGGGAAAGAGGTCACAACAATGTTCAAAGGTTGTATATGACAAGATTTGATCTTTCATAGCGATTTTTAGTCTAGACGGATCAACCACTACATATAATTTGTTATATGGTAGTTGAATAAACAAAACAAGTTCTTCTAATAGAATTGTAACCTAGGACATGTGCATAACACGGTCCATAGGGTTTTGTTAATTCAAAGGATGCTAAAAGCGTATGCAAACTTCAATGGTTAAAGTGAGCATCGCGGAGTTGGAATCTTCACTGTGATGAAACTGTTAAAGGAGTTTAAAAGTTCATTAGAGACGATGAAGATGCTTGCAATTGCAAGAAATTAAGTGGGAACGCTAAGACATGTTTCTAATACATTATGTGGAAGACATATTGTTGATTGGAAATAATGTATCTTTTATTAACACATATTAAGAATTTCATCCCGATGAAAGACTTAGGTAAAACCGAAATATTTGGCATCAATAGACGCTAATATGGTTGTGCCAGAAGTACATAGACAAGATATTGAATGAGTTCAATATAGAAACTACAAGAGAGGTTCTTGTCGCACAGAAAGGATTGAATGAGTTCAATGTTGATGATATATTCAAGTGTATTGACATTTGGTAAAGTGAAACAAATAATCAAGTATAGATTGATACTTGATGTATGAAATCACAAAGAGTATTTATATCAATCATACTGTGATATGTACAAATCCAGATATGTCCTATGCTCTAAATGTTGTGAGCATATACCAGAATGATTCGTAAGATGATCATTGGACAATATTAAGGATATTCTTATGATCTTTTAGAAGAACTAAGAGTATAATATTTGTAGAAGTGACAAATAGATGGTTAGTTCATTGTAAAAGTACTACATTGATACTAGCTTTGTCACAAAGTACAAATTAAGTTTATCTTAATCTAAACTAAAGGTGGCACAATATAATGGAAAGTGAGTTCCAAAATGGATTTGGATGAGTTCCAAAGTTAAAGACATTGTGAAAGATACTACAACAAAAGGCTAAGTATATGACTGCTATTTTAGCAGCAAAAGAGGGCATTTGTGTCAAGTAGTTTGTTATCAAACTAGGTGTAGTTCACAGTGGGATAATACTATGAAGATATATTGTGCGACAATATTATCAACATGTTTTAACCCCAAAGAGCTAAAGGTCACACCGAAAGACCAAATTTATACAAAGCCATCTCATTAGAGAATGAGTGATGCGTAGAGACGCAAAGACATGCAATTACACACGGACCTGGAAGTGTCAGATCCGGAGATCAGTTGACCACTAGCAATCGTGTACATATGTAACACCCTCAGAATCGGACCTATGCAAGTTTGAGCAAAATTCGCCAAACCCGCATAGAAACGATTCAAAGGTGGCCACCAGGCACTTTCGTGCGGGTGGAAAACGAAGTAATAACATTACACAACAGTCCTCGATGGGACCCACAGAACAGATATATATAACAGCGACTCAAAGAGTCAAGAATACAGATATAATATATAAAGATCCAAATCACCTTGCAAACGTTAGAGCGTCCAGCTACGGACAAGATGCAAATGGGGCTAAGAGCCCTGAAGAATAACCAATGGCGTCCATAACCCTGCCCAGGCCAAGCCGGAAGGGTAACCTTGCTAACGACGTCGATCTCAAAACCTGCTTAAACAAAAGGGGTGCCGACAAAGGGCAAAGGAAAAAGAAGGAGCGTCGATCGAGGCGACACGGCGAGACTAGAATTGGCGGTCCTCGCCTACGATTGTATGGTGGATCAAGCGGCAAAGACGCACTAAACAACCTATAGAGACTCGATACAACTGGCGTCAATCAGAGAGGGGTAAGAAGGACCTATTCGGAACCCACTGATACTACCATCAAACAAACCCATCCTGGTGTTTCCCCCTCGAGACCAAACGAGGAAGTCAACCGAGGAACTCACACAGTTGGCAGTTTTACTTATTCAGTTATTGTTGCAGCAATTACTAGTCAGGTATAGATGATCGTCCTGATAAAATAAGCAGTGGGCCCTTTTAGTTAATCATTCCGTTGTAGTTGCAGCAATTACTAATCAGATATGAATAGCATGAGATATCCCATAAAACCCAGCAGTTGTTGGTACTTTTATTCAGCCATTCCGTTGTAGTTGCAATACTTACTAGTCAGGTACAATGGTCGCGATTTACACTCCAAACAAGCGATTGTGGGCGGTATTAATTAGCCATTCCATTATAGTGAAGCGATTACTAGTCATTATAAGTCAAATTTATAACAATAAACTTTAGTTATGCTTGTCTATGATCGAGAATCTTGCTCCAAGTCGTACATATCCATGGACACGGCTTTGAAAAGTTTTACCCGCCGGGTGCACCAATAGCAACACACGCTCGATCAACCTCGGAAAAACCAACTCAAAACCCAACGAGGCTTTCACGGTGAACAATCACAGATTGAGAAATATTTGGGGCCACCTTGGAGTAGATCCCGCAACGGAGTAAGCAAGCTCGACGGACTCAAGGTTTGGCTAGGCGGTGAACGATCGGGAACCCAAAACTGGGCTTGTCAACACAGCGAATCGTGTTCGATCCTAAACAGCTGATGTGCTATCTCGCACAATTTAAATACGAAAGTAGCATGGCATAAGTACAGGATCGTAAATAAAACCTCAAACTAGTTTGTGGCCCCAAGAAATAAGAATGAATCAAGCTCGCTCGGGGGTCCCATATACCTCCCGGATGTGGATAGCGCGATAAATCAAGGAACAGGTATCAAGTACTCGGGGTCTTACGGGACACAAGTGGGCGTTCGGAAACCAAATATTTTCTATCACCCACCGATGCCTCTGCTTATTTCAATTTTTGTTGTTAAACATAATTTAAAGTGACGATAAGTAAAACTAGAATCATCTCCAACCTCAACATGCGGCAATACATCAGCAACTGTGGCATATGACAACTCACATCAGCACTCGAGCAAGCGACTACGACGCGCAAGTCCAACTATCTACCAAACAACAGGTAATAGGATGTGTCCAAGGCAATATAGGGCTGCACGGTATAACACAGGTACGGAAACTAAAGCATCGCAACACAGATAGCAATAGATCAACAGGAGGAAATAAAGACTATAAAAGTAAGATAGGTAGAAAGGGGGAGATGCTCGCCTGAAAACATTGCCGAAGGTTCAACCCGAAGGTCGGGGCGAAGCTCACATCAACTCAATGGCCTTATCATGAAGAAGCAAAACACTAGAAGAAACACCGGATGCAATATTTAATACTACGGCAAAAGATCGGCATGATGCATGTATGATGTATGGCATGGCAAAGGTGCAATGCAATTAGGTCAAATTAAGCGGAACCGGGGCCCCGACATTATTTAGGTGGTTCATGTTGTTTAGCTACCCCGCAATTTAAATGTTGTTTTAGCATGGTAAAAGATAGCACCGGTTCGCTACATCAATTTAAATGAGGCCAATATGAGACTAGATTTGCCCGCATATGGGCCCCATATTTAATTAGAGGTGAAACGGCATAAGGCCCCAAACCACAGACGAGGATGCATGCAAGATGACATTTTAATATGCAACAAGTTGTTATTATGTTATAAAATAGGGTTCCGGGAAAAGGGTTCACACATTAGGGTTCTCGACGATCTTGGGGGTTCCGGGGTTCGGGGTTCGGGCTCGGGGTTCAGGGTTCGACGGGATCAGCGGGAGCGTGCTCGGATAACTGAGGTAGATCTTGTCGCATCGGGGTCTCGATGTCCGGGGCGCGACGGATTTCTTCCGGCCGATGCCGTTCTTGTCGTCGTGCCGATCTTGTCGGGTCCCACGGGGTCGATCTTGCCGTTGCGTGGATCTTGTCGGGCTCGCGCCATCGAGTCGGTACTAGCGTTCGGGAGCGTCCTCGTGGCGATCTTGCCGTGTCGAGGCTCGGCCTTCGGATCGGGCTTCGGGGTCCTGGGATCCGTGAAGGAGATCTTGAGGTCTTTCGCTTCGATTGTCGGGGTCAGACTCAGGTCTCGGCGCCTGTAGAACTTGGTGTTCCACGAGTCCGGATTCTAGGAAGGAGATCATGGCGTCCGTCTCGTCTTCGGTGTCGAACTTGCATCGGCGTTGGTCTTCGGAAGAACTTGATATTAGGCGGTTCTTGTCGGTGTTTGGAATGGTTGAACATCACCCAGCGGCTTCACGAACCCACATATGGCACCACACCACACAAATACAAGCACAACCAGGACATGGACAAGAGCGGCATGGGGCACATGTGTAGATGCACAGGCAGATGCACATGCACGATGGGCAGAGGCGGCTGATGGCGTGGTTCGAGCACGCGCAGGACGGCGCAGCTCAGAGGCCGAGAAGGACTTGCGACGCGAGGCCGGCGAAGCGCAGACGGACAGCCAGTGAGGGCCGTCGGCGGTGGAGGCTCGACGCAGACGAAGTGAGGCTCGGAGGAAGCCGCGGAGGAGAGGCCGGAGCGGGGCCGGGCGAGGTCGCTGTGTGAGGTCGGCAGACGCGGGCGAGGCCCAGCGAGGCGGCGAGTGAGGGAGGCGGGCGAGGCGGGCGGCGCGGCAGCAAAGTGGCGAGAGGCGAGATGGCGCGGCTGGCGCGATGAGCGGAGCCGGGCTCATGAGGACGGCGGCGATGAGGCCCGGGCGGAGCATGTGGAGCCGGGCGGAGGCAGAGACGAAGCGGCGGTGGACCGGCGTGGCGGGCGACAGTGGAGCCGTGGCGGGAGCGCGCCGCGGAGCGAGGCAGCCGGCGAGGCGCAGTGGGGCCCGACGGCGCCGGAGATGGCGTCGGGGCTCGGCGACGGAGCTGGTGGGCGGGCCGAGGACGCGAGCCCGAGGCGGCCTTTACCTGCGCGGTCGCGGCTGGGCGACTCGCGTGGAGGGAGAAGCGCGAGGTCGGCGAGCCGTAAGGGGCGAGGAGAGGCTCGGGAAGAGGAGGAGGAGAGAGAGGGCACTGCGGTGGTTGCTATGGGGAGGGAGGAGCAGAGGAGAAGAGAGAGAGAACAGGCAGATGGGGCGGAGGAAGCTGAGGTGGCGAGATGCTATTGGGCAGGGTGAGGTGGAGAGGAGGGTTGGGTAGACTAACTGGTAGGAATAGGATTAGAAGGGCGGGTTCAGCTGGACCGTTTTAAAAACAGGGGTGGTCGTTCGGGTTGGGTTGGCCCGTTCGACTGCCCCTACTAAACAATTAATTAAATATTTATTTTCAAACAGCGCTTTTGCAATCCGACAGCGGACAAAACAAAATATTCCGGGGACCCGGTTTTCGGTGTTTGAATAAGATGGGGCGTTTTAGAAAAACAAAACGGGCTTTGCGAAAATAGTTTTGGCAAACAATGCATGATGATGACGATGCAATGCACAAATTCAACGTGATTTTCTAGTAGTGGTTTTGCGGGATGCCACAACATACAACACCGGAAAGCCATAGGTGTTGAATACACAAAGGTTTGAAACTAGATTATTGACTCTAGTGCAAGTGGGAGACTGTTGGAGATATGCCCAAGAGGCAATAATAAAGTGGTTATTATCATATCTTCACACTTATGATAAATGTTTACATACCATGCTATAATTGTATTAACCGGAAACATTAATACTTGTGTGATTTGTAAACTAAAATAAGAGTCCCTAGTAAAGCCTCTTGTTAAACTATCTTGTTGGTTAATATATGATCATGGTTTCCTGATCATGAACATAGAGATGTTATTATTAACAGAGGATCATATCATTAGGAGAATGATGTGATGGACATACTCCTATAGATAAGCGTAGCATAAAGATCAAGTCATTTCAATAGTTCAATTGCTATATGCTTTCTGATACATAGTAACCTAATTCCTTCGACCATGAGATCATGCATATCACCTTTTCCGGATGGATGCTTTGATGTCATTAAACACCACACCGTAACAGGGTGGCTATAAAGGTGGCATTGAGTGTTCAGAAAGTATTGGTTGAAACACATGGATCAAGAGTGGGATTTGTCCATGTAACACCCTCAGAATCGGACCTATGCAAGTTTGAGCAAAATTCGCCAAACCCGCATAGAAACGATTCAAAGGTGCCCACCAAGCACTTTCGTGCGGGTGGAAAACGAAGTAATAACATTACACAACAGTCCTCGATGGGACCCACAGAACAAATATATATATAACAGCGACTCGAAGAGTCAAGGATACAAATATACGGTACAAAGATCCAAATCACCTTGAAAACGATGGGGCGTCCGACTACGGACAAGATGCAAATGGGGCTAAGAGCCCTGAAGAATAACCAATGGCGTCCATAACCCTGCCTGGCCAATAGGAAGGGTAACCACGCTAACGGCGTTCTCAAACCTGCTTAAACAAAAGGGTGCCGACAAAGGCAAAGAAAACAAAGAAAGAGCGTCGATCGAGGCCAAGACAGCGAGGCTAGAATTGGCCCTCGCCTACATAGGTATGGTGGATCGAGCGGCGGCATCACGCCGAACAACCTATAGAGACTCGATACAATCCGGTTATCGAGAGGGGTGAGAAAGACCTATTCGGATCCAACTGAAGCTAACACCAAACAAACCCATCACGGTGTTTCCTCGAGACCAAACGAGGAAGGCAACCGAGGAACTCACAGTTGGCGCTTTATTTATTCGATTATAGTTGCGGCACTTTACTAGTCAAGTGGAGATAATCGCCCGATAAAGTAAGCAAAGGCTTTTAGTTAACCATTCCGTTATAGTTGCAACATTTACTAATCAGATACAGATAGCATGAGATAAACCCAAAACCCATCAGTTGTTGGTACTTTTATTCAGCCAATTCGTTGTAGTTGTAATACTTACTAGTCAGATACATTTGTCGCGACAACCAATCAAGCAATTGTGGGCGATTAATTAGCCATTCCATTGTAGTGAAGCGATTACTAGTCATTATAAAGTCAAATTTATAGCGATAAACTTTAGTTATGCTTGTCATGATCGAGATATCGTGCTCCAAGTCGTCCATATCCGCGGACACGGCTTTGAGAAAGTTTTACTCGCCGGTGCACCAATAGCAACACACGCTCGATCAACCTCGGAAAAACCAAATCAAAACCCAACGAGGCTTTCACGTTGAACAATCACAGATTCAGAATATTTCAGGGGCCACCCTTAAGTAGAATCCAACGGAGTAGGCAAGCTCGAGATGGCCTCAAGGTCTGCGACAATGGTGGAGCATCGGGAACCCCAAACGGGCTTGTCGACATCAGCGTAATCACTCCGCTTCCTAAGCGAAGACAATGCGTTACCTCGCACAATCGTAAATAAAGCGGTAAAGCATGGCATAAGTACAGGATCGTAAATAAAACCTCAAACTAGTTTGTGGCCCCAAGAAATAAGATGAATCAAGCTCGCTCGTGGGTCCCATATACCTCCGGATGTGGATAGCGCGCAAAATCAAGGAACAGGTATCAAGTACTCGGGGTCTTACGGGACACAAGTGGGCGTTCGGAAACCAAATATTTTCTATCACCCACCGATGCCTCTGCTTATTCAATTTTAGTTGTTAAACAGAAATTAAAGTGACGATAAGTAAAACTAGAATCATCTCCAACATCAACATGCGACAATACATCAGCAACTGTGGCATATGACGACGCACTTTAGCACTTGAGCAAGCAACTACGACGCGCAAGTCCAACTATATACTAAACAACAGGTAATAGGATGTGTCCAAGGCAATATAAGGCTGCAGGGAACATCACGGGTACGGAAACTAAAGCATCGCAACACAGATAGCAATAGATCAACAAGAGGGAAATAAAGACTATAAAAGTAAGATAGGTAGAAAGGGGGAGATGCTCGCCTGAAAACATTGTCGAAGGGTTCAACCGAAGATCGGGGCGACGCTCACATCAACTCAACGGCCTTATCCGCGAAGAAGCAAAACACTAGGATAAACACCGGATGCAATATTTAATACACGGCAGAAGATCGGCATGATGCATGCATGATGGATGACATGGCAAAGGTGCGATGCGATTAGGTCATATTAAGGGGAACCGGGGTCCCGACAATTATATATGGTTCAAGTTATTTAGAACACCCGCAGTTTAAATGTTGTTTAACAGGGTAGAAGATATCATCGGGTTCGCTACACATGTTTAAATGAGGCCGATATGAGACTAGATTTGCCCGCATATGGGCCCCATGTTTAATTATTAGGTGAAACGGCATGAGGCCCCCAAACCATATGTTTATGCATGCAAGTATGGCAATTTAATATGCACCAAGTTGATATGTTATAAAATAGGGTTCGAGGAAAAAGGGTCACACATTAGGGGCTCGACGATCTTGGGTTCCGGGGTTCGGGGTTGGTCTCGGGGTCCAGGGTTCGACGGTTCGGGCTCGGCGGGATCGTTCGAGGTTATCGGGGTAGGTCTTGGCGCTTCCGGGGTCTTCAAGACATGTTGTCGGTCATGGTGTTACGAGAGGGAGAACTTGGCGTTCCGGGGCGGCCTTGGCGTTCTCGGCGATCTTGGCAACCTTCCGGTTCGGGCTTCAGGGTTGGACTCCGGGGTTCGACGGGAGATCTTGGCGTTCCGTGGTCTTCGGCTCCGCGGTTCCGAGAGGGGTACTTGTTGTATTCGTGTCGTGGCTCGTGTCGGGTTAGGTTCGCTCGACAACCGGACTCGAGCGATTCTTGGTGAAATTGGCGTGTCGAGGTGTGGTCTTAGGGTTCGTGTCGGCGCACTCGGTGTTCGGGTTGGCGATCATGGCGTTCCGTGTCGAAGATCTTGTTCGCCTCTTGTCGTTGGCGTGGTGGTACTTGTTCGCTCCATGACGATCTTGACGGCTCGAGGGTAGAGGATCGACGATCTTCGCTTCATGAGGAGATCTTGGAATCGTGAAGGAGCTCATGTGTCGGTCTTGTCGCGAGAGGATCTTGATGCGTCTTGTCGGCAGCCTCCTCGGTTCTTAACGAGACATCTGTGCCCATACTAACCATCCGGCACCTTCGACTTGGTACTTACCGCATCTCAACGAGACACTAGTGAGCAGATGGTTTTCGGAGAGAAGGTGTGCACGCGGCTCGAGCCGGCGAGGCACTGCAGGGGCTCGGGGCGGCGGGCGAGGCAGGCTGCAGAGGAAGCACGGGCGGCGCAAGGCAGACGAGGGGCGATGGCGAGCAGTGGCCGGGGCGAACTTCGCCTGCAGTGGAGATAGCGGGCATGGCTGGGGGTCGGAGGAGCGGGCGGCAGGACGCGACGGAGGCGGCGACGGCCGAGGAGCACGGCGGGCGAGGCTAGGCCGGAAACGGCGGCAGCGGGGCGAGAAGGGGGCGTGAGCCGGGCGGCGACGGCCGCGGGGCGGGAGGGCTGCAGCTGGGAAGGCCACGGAAGGGCGGCAAGCTGAGGCCGGGCCAAGGACTGGGAGAGCCTGGCTCGAGAGCGAGGCGCGAGGCGAGGCTCGACGCTGGTCTGGGGAGAGGCGGTTGTCGGACAGGGGACGGGCTGGCAAGGCGTCTTGACTGGGTCTGAGGGTTGTGGGTGGGACCGCAGGAGGGGTGGATTGGGTGGAGGTGGTGGCGTGGGGTGGCAGGTGGGGCCCAGGCGTGTGTTAGTCTTGGTGGGATGGGTGAGAGAGAGAGAAAGGAGGGGCTGGTGAGGGTCTTGATGTGGCGGGTTGGGAGTGGTTGAGGGAGAGGAGGAGATGAGGTGGCAAGGGATTGGAGGGTGGTGGCTGGTTGGGGAGGGTAGATTTTAGGTAGCTCTAGGATTTAGGGTGGGACAGGTTGGGCGTTTAAATTCCGGGGTGGTCGTCGGTGAACGGCCTGCTCGACCCTTCAAAAATAATTAAAATATTTTATTTAATTGAATTGGGCCGTTTGAAAACCCGATGGCAACAAAACAAAATAATCCGGAGATCCGGGGTTTGGCATTTTAATAAAAGTTGGGGCGTTTGGAAAACAAATCGGGGTTTTCGAAAATAGTTTTGGCAAACAATGCATGATGATGACGATGCAATGCACAAATTCAACGCGATTTTCTAGTAGTGGTTTTGCGGGATGCCACAGTCCATCCATATGACGGATAGATATACTCTGGGCCCTCTCGGTGAAATGTCATCCAATTAGCTTGCAAGCATGTGACTGGCTCACAAGGGATCATATATCACGGGAACGAGAAAAGAGTACTTATCGGTAACGAGGTTGAACTAGGTATGCAGAGATACCGACGATCATAACCTCGGATAAGTAAACTATCGTGAGACAAAGGGAAATTGGTATCGTATGTAAGTGGTTCATTCGATCGCAAAGTAATCGTAGAAATATGTAGAGCCATATGAATTTCAGATTCCTCTATTGGTTATTGTTCGGAGAAGTGTCTCGATCATGTCCGCATAATTCACGAACCGTAGGAGACACACTTAAGGATTGACGTTGTTTGAGTAGTTATGGTATTATGAGAAAGAGACCGAATGTTGTTCGGAGTCTCGGATGGGATCCGGATATCACGAGGTGATCCGGAATGGTCCGAGAATAAGATTCATATAAGGAAAGTCCCGTTTGAGTTCGGGAATGATTAGGTGTTTTCATCGGGAATGTTCTAGAAGGTTCGGATTGTCCAAGACTCCGGGGAGGTACATGAATGTGTCATTACATCTTGAATGATTGCATCATGTACTAAGTGTTCTTGTTCCAAATAAAGGATTAAATTGAATCCTAAAACAGAAAAGTCAAATGGCCATTAAAAGTCAAACGGCTAAAACAGAAACTGGGAAACAAGCAAGAGGTGGTTGGAACCGACTTGGAGGAGTCCTCCAAGCCAGCGCCAACAAGGCCGACAGGGGAGGACTCCTCCCATTGGCCGCCCTCCCACCTATAAAAGGAGGGGGCCTCCTCTAGACACACAAGTTTCTATCCTCTAATCTCCGGTTAGAGCCGTTTTGGTTTAGAGCTTCTAATTGCCTTAGCCTTGGTTTAGAGCCTTCTAATTGGTGTCTAATCTCTAGACCACTAATAGCTCTCTCTCATACTCCACCATACTCGCACCGGCTTAAGCCTCGGGATCTCCTCTACTTAGGTACCACGCCATTGTCACGGAATCACGAGGAGAGTGCTACAACCTCCATTTTCTTTGGAACAAGGGAGAGGAAGGTCTTCGTCGAAAACCGAACGTGTGACCGATCTGGAGCGCCATTTAACGTGGCGCCGGAAGGATCGTCTACGCGATCTTGAGATCGGAAAGAGTACGACTACATCACCCACGAGAATCTGCTCTCGTTAACCGCTTTGGAATCTTCGAGGGTGATTTATTCCATCGACTCGTTGCTACAATCTAGTAGATAGATCTTGGCTTGTTTGTTTGTATGCGATAGAAAATTTTGTTTTCCATGCTACGAATCCCTACACGCACGGCCTGCACGAGGCCAATGAGCTCTTCCTCGTATGCTGCGAGCTTGAGGTGGCGGGCAGCGAACGGCCTGCTGAAGTAGGCGAGAGGGCCGTCGCAGTGGAGAACACCGAACCCGCTCCGACGCTGCGGTCGACGACGAATGGCCGGTCGAAGTCCGGCATCTGGAGCACGGGGCCCGTCGTGAGGGCCCCTTCGAGCCTCGAACGCCGTGGTAGCCTCGCCGTCCAGGTGACGCCGCAAGAAAGCGCGTGAGGGGCGAGGCGATGAGGCCGAAGTCCCGGATGAACTTCCTGTAGTAGCCGGCGAGGCCCAGGAACCCACGGAGGGCGCGGCGTCGGCCAGGCAGCCACGGACGCCACCTTGTCCGCATCCATCGCGACCCCGTCAGTGGTGATGACGTGGCCGAGGTAGGCCACCGAAGTCGTCGCGAACGAGCACTTTGAGCGCTTGAGGTGAAGGTGATGCGCTCGAATCACGTTGAAGACGATGGCGATATGATGGAGGTGCTCCGCCCACGACGTGCTGTAGATCAATATATCATCAAAAACCACCAGCACGAACCGGCGTAAGTACGGGCGGAGGACGTCGTTCATCAGGGCCTGAAAGGTCGCCGGCGCGTTGGTGAGGCCGAAAGGCATCACCACGAACTCAAAGTGGCCATGATGTGTCCGGAATGCCGTCTTGGCAATGTCCTCCGGGTGCATGCGCACCTGGTGATAGCTCGACCGAAGATCGAGCTTGGTGAAGAACCGAGCCCCGTGGAGGTCATCAAATAGCTCGTCGACCACCGGAATCGGGAACTTATCCTTGAGTGTCACGGCGTTGAGGGTGCGGTAGTCAATGCAGAAGCGCCACGTTCCATCCGACTTGCGGACAAGCAGCACCGGTGCCGAGAACGGCGACGTGGAGATCCTGATGATGCCAGCGGCTAGCATGAGCGCGCACTAACGCTCCAACTCGTCCTTCTGCAGCTGGGGGTAGCGGTAGGGTCGTACCGCCACCGGGGTCGTGCCTGGCAGGAGGTGGATACGGTGGTCACACTCCCATGGGGGCGGTAGCCCTTGCGGCTCCTCGAAGATGTCGCCATGCTGCTGCAGTAGATGGGTCAGCAGGGGGTGATCGGCGTCGTCCTCCCCGGAGACGAGTTGTAGCTGGGGGGCGGGAGCGGCTCCCCCGATGCCCTCCCAACGGATGCGGCGACCCTGGCGCCAGAACGTCATCGTCAGGGCGTTGAAGTCCCAAAGGATGGGACCGAGCGTCCGGAGAAAGTCGACGCCAAGGATGAAGTCGAAATAGCCCAAGTCGATGCTGGCGCACGTGATGGAGAAGTGCTCGTCGCCGATGGTGAGGGGCACGTGCTGGACCAGTCCATGGCACTGAAGGCGGTCACCGTTGGCCACGGTCACGCGGAGGTGACCCTCCCCGTCGGTGAAGGGCGGCGCATGGTAGCGGGCGGGCATGAAATTATGAGTAGAGCCGTGTCCAAAGAACGCCACCGTGGTCTCGCCATGAATAGTGACGGTAGAAGCATCGTCTCGTGGCGGATGCCAACCAAAGCGTGGAGAGACGACGCAAACGCCTTGGCGGTGAGCCGGCTTGCCTATGGGGCCAACGCGTCGGCCGCCTCGGCTCGCCCACGCCGTCCGCGTCCGACCGCCTCTGTGTAGAAGAGGCGCGGCACACGTGGCGGGTTCGACGGCTCATCGCATTGAAGAAAAGGCCCAGCGGCGACGTTCGAGCCGTTTCCGCGCGGAGACGGCTGAACGCGCGGGTAGTAGCGGGGCGGGTTTCGCTGGTCCGGCCGCGGTGGCGGGCGCGACCGTAGGCAGCGGACGAGCGGGCGCCCGCCGCTGGTCAGCGCGCCGGTTACCGCCGGGCGCGCTGGCTGTAAGCGCGCCAAGTGCATCGCCGTCTGAAGGTCTGCGGTGCTGGAGCTCCACGCCCACGCGGATGTAGTGGAGGCCGCCGAAAGAGCTTGGCGCTGCCGCCCCGTCACCCGGAGCGTGGCACGCGAGGGCTCGGAAGCGGTCGGGCGAAGTCTGCACCGTTGGTGAAAGGCAAGCGCCCAAGCTCCGCCAGGCGGCTGCCGCGAATCGGGGGGCCGAAACGGAGGAGGCAGAGGTCGCGGAAACGGTCCCATGGAGGCATGCCGCCCTCGTCCTGCTCGAGCGAGTAGTACCACGTCTGGGTGGCGCCACGGAGGTGATACGAGTCGTAGTGCGATCCGACGTGAGTGTGCTTGCCGCGTAAGAATTGCTCGCACTGGTTGAGCCAGTTGAGCGGGTCGTCCACGCCGTCGTACGTGGCGAACTCGATCTTGGCGTAGCACGGGGGAGTCGGTGCGGCGGCGCCCTGGCCTTGGTGAACCGTATGACCGGTGTAGGTCGCCGCGACGCGGGAGTAGGCCGGCGCCGGAAGGGAGGGCATCGGAGGGTCCCCCGCGGTCGTGTAGACGGGCGAGGCCCCGACGGCGTGGAGCTCGGAGGATCGTCGCCGTCACCCAAGCGAGGCGGCGAGGCGATGGCGGAAACGGCACTTTGGATGGGGAGGCCCTGGGGACGACGCCGGGCGCCGCCACGGCGTCCATGGGTACGACGGCCGGGTCGGGCGCACGCCTGAAGGGCTGCCACACCGATGTGGAGGGGGTGGGGTCGGCCGGTGGTCGGGCAGACGGAAGCCCGCGTCCCTTGCAGGAAGAGGCGGATGCCGTGGACTGCGGCGGTGAGATCGCGGATGGCCGTCGAGACCTCCTGCTGTGAGAGTAGGGGGGCGGCGTCGGCGGCCTCCGCCATGGATGCCGCGACTCCCGTGGAGGGCGGCGGCTGCGACAAGGGCAGCGCGGACGTGGGCGGTTTGGGCGGCGGTGAGGAGGTGGTGGTGGCTGGAGAAGACGACATGACCGAACGAGGACAATCTGATACCAAATTGGTAGCAACAGCTTGCCTACCCGGTCTAGGGCGTAGATTATAGGGACAGGAGAAGGCTATGCGGGCGAGGAGGCGAGGACGTCGGCGTGCTGGCGCCGTCACGAGGGAAGATGGAGGCGGCGGCTGGGGGTTGCAAGACCGACTCCTTGAGGAGTCGGCAACAAATAGATTGTTTATTGCTTAATTCTGAAAATCCAATTACAACTCTTATTTATAATAGAAATAGGATAATTGGGCTAAGCCCCTAACTAGGCATGGCCGGTGGGCCTCCGCCGGCGATAGACCAGGCCGGTCATAACACTCTCATGGCCCTTATTCAAGTTCTAATTCTCATCTACTGGGGCATGAGTGTGATCTAGTTCATCACTGTTTTCAGTTTCCATCTCAGGGGGTTCCTGGAAATCTCACGTCAGGTCTACCCATGCTTATTTTGAATTATATCAGCATATATGCTCTGAAAGTGTCCTGTTCTTACCTCTGAATTCTTCACTTTCTGGGTGTACATGGCTTCACTCTTCACTTTTTCGGTGTATGTAGCTTCATCGAAGAACTGCGCAGGAGAGTGATTGTTTGATTGCAGAGACATTGGTGGAAAACATGGAGCATGTAGTAATGGTGGATCCACCCTGAAGCTAGATACAAATCCTGCACCATGAGATGAACAGAGTGAAGAAATGCACAGGTAGTTGCTTCTTTTTTACAAATAGTAACATGCACACAATTTTAGTCTATGCAAATTTACAAATAATAATAATGCCTAACGTAGTATGGCAGTATGAATCGGCATTTTGGAATGAAGATACAAAACATTGCTTCAGAATTGTGTTTGGATCATGGTAAAAGAAGCATTGTGTTTGGATTCTTCGCATTCTCTTTTATACCCTGATAAATCCCTTACACGGTTACTGGATTCAAGACAATGCTGCCCTAAACAGTAGAAAACCTTGAATATCAGAGCAATTCAACTATAAACCGGCAAAGTGGAAGACCTCAATCCTTAGTAAGACAATACAAGTAGTATTCTTTAGGAGTAAGAGAGTAACTATAATTGATTGTGTAAAGACTCCTCTCGGACCATAAAATGAGACATTATCCTGTTATGTAAATTAAGAAAATGCATAACTATTTGTACTATTCATTTTCTACATTTTCCTTGTGTATATTTTAGTCATTAGACCCAATCCGATTTGCAAGGAAGGTCTTATTCACATAAACCATTAGACTTGTGCAGAAGAGAGCAAATATTAATAATAATTAGCCCATTAGTAATGGAGAGGAGCCATGAGATGCTATATACTACATGCTTGGACGGTGAAACACGAGCCCCAGGACCCACACTCCTTCCCTGTTCCTACCTGCTTTTCTATCCATACATCCCAGCCACAGCCCTCCCCTCCAAGGCTCCAACAAGCCACAGTTCCACATCCACATGTTGGAATTTAGGTGTGGGCCTTGGCCCATAGCCCAATACAAATTCTGAAATTCTCTTGGCCCATTCATGCCTAGCAAGGGGTGGCACCAAAGTTTAGTCTCACCTTACTAGTTTAGAGGAAGTTGGACCAATATATATAATGGAGTGTTTCACTACCTCCTAAAGAGAGTGAAGAGGAGTGGCATACACGCGCGTTCCTCCTCCTCTTCGCCTCGCCACACGACGCCACAAGACGCTGTGCGGTTGTGCCTCGGTGCCGATCTTATCTTTTGCGCCGGGAAAATTATTGTGCGAGTTATTTTCCGTCACTGTTCGTCTTTCCGGAAACATGGGCTGTTACTACTGGACGTACGCCCCCACGTCTTACCCGACCGCTATATATAAACGACCTTAGGCGAAAACCCTACGAGAAAATACACATCTCTGCCTCCGTAACCTTGCGCCGCTACACCTTCTCCATCCCTCTTCGGCGTGCACGGACGACGGACAAGAGGTTTTAGGAACCACCGCCTCGTGAACTGTGACGGGTGAGGGTGATCAGGTTTTGAGGCGTCGCGACATCGACGGCATCACGTCGACGACCACTCCTTCCCGACGAGGACTTCTTCCCGAACATCGCCAGCCTCTACATCGACGCCATGGTCGACGACATCGGTGTCAACGAACCTCAACCCCAACTCAACGCGAACCCGATTCCTCCTCCAAAGACCGCACGTAACTGTTCCTATCTAGTTCGGTTTCATTGCGATTTTTGTACTAGCTCTTGGAATAGACGTGATCCGCTTATTCGGTTGAATATGATTTGTTCGTATTCGCTAGTATACATGATTAGATTAATTCCAGCACTTATAGTCATGATTTATTATTACTTATTTCGGATTAAATATTATGGTAATTTGCTTATATTTTCAACAATCCAAAACCCCGATTATAGGCAATCGAATTCAATCGGTTTAGCCACGGCTACAAGGCCGCCTCTTTTGACGATTGTCAATTATAAGAGATGACGACGAGTAGTTCTATGGTTGAAAAACCTAGGCTGCTATAGCCCACCCTTGGCAAACTGAGGAGACCTTTCTCCTGCTCGGAGGAAGCGTTTGAAAGTTGACACCATGTTTATGGGGCTTTGTTCAATATTCTTGGTGACAACATTGTTGACACCTATATGTCATTTGATAATGGCAAGGATCGTGGGATGCCTGGACGCCAAGTTTGGTGTTTGGATGTCGCATCGAATCGTATCATGGAGCAATTCTATGACTACAAGATGACTGATGACCGTGCCATCGTGGATCAGGCTCATGAGATATAGTCCCTTGCCAAAGAACTCGAGCAGTTCAAGTGTAACTTACCGGACAAGTTCATGGCCGGAGGCATTATTGCCAAGCTTCCTCCTTCTTGGAGGAACTTTGCTACCTCTCTGAAACATAAGAGACAGGAGTTTTCTGTTTCGAATCTCATCGGATCTCTTCATGTTGAAGAAAAGGCGAGAGCAAAAGATACACTTCCTCGAGGCTTTGATGGAATCTCTAGCGCACATGTAGTGCAGAAAAACAACTTCCAGTCCCACAAGTTCAAGAATAAGAACATGTCTGATGGCAAAGGAAATTTTGATGGCAAAAACAAGGCCGCACAGACTACCAACTTCAAGAAGAAGACTGAGTATAAGAAGAAAGGATCCTGCCATGTCTGTGGTGATCCTAATCATTGGGCTCCTAGCTGCCCCAATCGCTTTGACAAGCGTCCACATGGAAATAGTGGCAAGTCCGCTAATGTTGTTCTTGGTGATATTGAGATGAAGGATGCGGTACGATATTTCCCATCGTTTTCGGTTTGTAATTCACACGATTGGTGGATGAACACTTGGTGCAAATATACATGTATGTGCCGATATTTCCATGTTCTCTTCTTATCGTCAAACGTGGCTTCGCGTCGATGGGAAAGCTCACGTGCTTCGCTCAAGGTGTTGGTACGGTGGATCGAAGTTTACTTGGGAAGATCATACGGTGAAGAATGTGCGCGACGTTCCTCAATCAATAAGAATCTCCACGGATCTCTTACGTGGTCGAGATGGTTTTAAGTTAGTCTTTGAGTCCAATAAAGTTGTAATTTCTAAGTGTGGACAATTTGTTGGAAAGGGTTACGAGTGCGGAGGCTTGTTCCGCTTATCTTTGTCAGACTTATGTACTCAAGTTATTAATCATGTTTGCAATGATAGTGAATCCAATATTTGGCATTCACGACTTTGTCATATTAATTTTGGGTGCATGACGCGGCTTGCCGATATGAATTTAATTCTGAAATTTACTACTGTCAAAAGTTCCAAGTGTCAAGTGTGTGTGCAAGCTAAGCAACCTCGCAAGTCTCACAAGACTGCCGAGGTACGAGATTTGGGACCACTGGAACTAATACATTCAGATCTTTGTGAGATGAATGGTGAGTTGACAAAAGGTGGAAAGCCGATATTTCATGACTTTAATTGATGATTCCACTCGATACTGTTATGTGTATCTTCTGAAATCTAAAGCTGAAGCTTTTAATCACTTCAAAATCTATAAAGCTGAATCAGAAAACCAACTTGGTCGAAAGATTAAGCGACTTCGGTCTGATCGTGGTGGAGAATATTTTTCCAACGAATTTGATTCTTTTTGTGCGGAGCATGGTATTATCCATGAGACGCCTACTCACCTCAGTCAAATGGGGTGGCCGAAAGAAAGAACCGTACTCTAACTGATTTGGTTAACGCCATGTTAGATACATCGGGTCTATCCAAGGAATGGTGGGGGGAGGCGATAAAGACTGCGTGTCATGTCCTAAACCGTTCCCAAAAAGAACAAAACCATTACTCCATTTGAGGAATGGGAAAGGAAAAGGCTGAAACTCTCCTACTTACGAACTTGGGGTTGTTTGGCGAAAGTGAATGTGCCGATACCCAAGAAGCGCAAGCTTGGACCAAAAACCGTGGATTGTGTCTTTCTGGGATATGCATTTAATAGCATTGGCTATAGATTTTTGATAGTGAAATCTCAGGTATCTGACATGCATGTTGGTACAATCATGGAGTCGAATAATGCGACTTTCTTTGAATACATCTTTCCCATGAAAGATTCGTCTAGTTCATCAAATCAGGAGATGCCTAGTTTATCTAGTCAAGAATTAATCACAATTCCTGAACCCACCATTTCGATAGAACACCCTGATAATCCTGTGGAGGATAACGGAAGCTCCTACCGAGTAAGAGACAAAGGACTGCGAAGTCCTTTGGTGATGATTTCATTGTATACCTCGTGGATGATACTCCCACTTCTATTTCAGAAGCTTATGCATCTCAAGATGCTGACTACTGGAAAGAAGCCGTTCGCAGTGAGATGGATTCCATCATAGCAAACGGAACTTGGGAAATTGCCGATCGTCCTTATGGGTGCAAACTTGTAGGATGTAAGTAGGTGTTTAAGAAGAAGCTTAGACCTGATGATACTATTAAAAAGTATAAGGCACGCCTTGTTGCCAAGGGTTATACCCAGAAAGAAGGCGAAGACTTCTTTGATACTTATTCACCTGTGGCTAGATTGACCACCATTCGAGTACTGCTATCCTTGGCTGCCTCGCATGGTCTTCTCGTTCATCAAATGGACGTTAAGACAGCTTTCCTAAATGGAGAGTTAGATGAGGAAATTTATATGGATCAGCCGGATGGATTCGTGATAGATGGTCAACAAGGCAAGGTGTGCAAGTTACTGAAGTCTCTGTATGGTCTTAAGCAAGCACATAAGCAGTGGCATGAGAAGTTTGAAAGGACTTTAACTGATGAAGGCTTTATTGTAAACGGTCGACAAGTGTGTGTACTATCGCCATGGGGGGGCGAGGAGTCATCTTATGTCCGTATGTTGATGATATCTTGATATTCGGGACCAATCTTAATGTTATCAATGAGGTCAAAGACTTTCTATCTCGTTGTTTTGAGATGAAAGATCTAGGAGTGGTCGATATGATATTGAACATCAAGCTTTGAAAGATGATGATGGTGGGATAACACGCTTCGCCTCACTCTTGTGGAAAAGATCTTGAGTCGTTTGGGTATAGCGAATGTAGATCCTCTCCTACACCATATGATCCTAGCGTGTTGGTTCGAAAGAATCGGGAGATCCTAAGGATGCTAAAGATCACCGAGATATTCTCGATTATTGGCTCGCTTATGTATTTAGCCGCCACGAGGCTGACATCTCCTTTGTTGTAAGCAAGTTAAGTCGATTTGTCTCAAATCTGGAGATGCTCATTGGCGTGCCCTTGAACGGGTTTTGCGTTATTTGAAAGACATGCGAGCTATGAGATTCACTACCCGGTATCCAAGGGTACTTAAAGGGTATAGTGACTCAAACCGGATTCGATCTCGATGAGACTAAGGCCACGAGTGGTTATGTGTTTACACTTGGTGGTGGCGCTTGTTCTTTGGAAGTCTTGCAAGGCACCATCTTAACGAGGTCAACTATGGAAGCGTAACTCACAAGATTAGACACTTTGTTGAAGCAGAGTGGCTTCGTGAACTCTTGATGAACTTACCTATGGTTGAAAAACCAATACCCGCAATCCTTATGAACTGTGATAATCAAACTGTGATTATAAAAATAAACAGTTCTAAAGACAATATGAAGTCATCAAGACATGTGAAGAGGAGATTGAAATCTATCAGGAAAATGAGAAACTCCGGAGTTATTGCATTGGACTATATCTAAACATCTAAAAATCTGGCAGATCCCTTCACAAAGGGTCTATCACGTAATGTGATAGATAATGCATCGAGGGAGATGGGTTTGAGACCCACTTTTTGAGTTGCTCACAGTGGTAACCCGCTCTATGTGATCGGAGATCCCGTGAAGTAGAGTTGGGAGACAAGTCGTTGGTCAATCGAGGAGAGTATCCTTATAGCATACTACCACTCCATATAGATGCAATACTCTCCTATTCTGCATGGCAGGTTGGTATTTACCTTAATGTGTTCTGAGTGGCTTGTTTAAGCAAAGATGTTGTCCTGCAGAACATATTTTGAAGAACACACCTATATGAGTCTGATCACAAACGTCGCAGTGAGAGTTGGGTGCTCTCTAATAAACTCATGAAAGGCCATGGAGTATGACGATAAGCTCCAAACCATGGAGAAGCTTGGCAGCACTCAGACATGTCGGTCTAGACCTTATGTGAAACTAGTGCGCACCAAACTTATAGTTTAAGGCATAGTCCACTATTCAAGTTGCAATCTAGTGTAGCATGAAGTTCTAAGTGGAAGTTCAACTTAACAGCCTCCACCTCGCACCGGTATATAAACAATGCTCTGGAACTGATTGATGTGATGTGATGATATGTGCCTATGAGAATTTGTGGGGGATTGTTGGAATTTGGGTGTGGGCCTTGGCCCATAGCCTAATACAAATTCTGAAATTATCTTGGCCCATTCATGCCTAGCAAGGGGTGGCACCAAAGTTTAGTCCCACCTTGCTAGTTTAGAGGGAGTTGGACCAATATATATAGTGGAGTGTTTCACTACCTCCTAAAGAGAGTGTAGAGGAATGGCATACACGCGCGCTCCTCCTTCGCCGCCGCCCGCCTCGCCACGACGCGACGCGCGCACGCCGTGGTTTGCGGAATTGTGCCTCGATGCCGATCTTATCTTTTTGCTGCTCGGGAAAATTATTGTGCGAGTTATTTTTCTGTTAGCCGTTTCCGGTCTTTCCGGAAACATGGGCTGTTACTACTCGGACGTGGGCTACGCCCCACGTCTTACCCGACCGGCGCTATATATAAACGGCCTACACCTTCTCCATCCCCTCTTCCGGCGTGCACCGGACGACGGGACAGTAGGCCTCCGGAACCACCGCCTCTCGTGAACCTGTACGGATGAGGGGCGATCAGGTTTTTGGGGAGCGCGTCTGCGCGACTACTGACGGCATCACGTCGACCAACCACTCCTTTCCCGACGAGGACTTCTTCCCAGACATCAGCAACCTCTACATCGACGCCATGGCTGACGACACTGGTGTCAACGCGAACCTCAACCCCAACCTGAACGCGAACCCGATTCCTCCTCCAGCACCGTACGTAATATGTTCCTATCTAGTTCAGTTTCTGTTGCAGTTTCTTGTACTAGCTCTTGGAATAGATGTAATCTGCTTATTCTGGTTGAATATGATCTGTTCGTCTATTCTGCTAGTACACATGATTAGATTAATTACAGCACTTATAGTCATGATTTATTGTTACTTATTTCGGATTAAATATTATGGTAATTTGCTTATATTTTCAACACCACATTTCTTGACTATACACTGACATCACTATGCAAATGAAAGCCCTTCCCCCTATAATAACATCACCGAGTGAATCCCCAAAGCATTGCCGCAAAGTCCAATCGAACCATATCTCCGTGGACCCTCTGCTTCTTATACTCCTTCCATTTTTAAATACAAGGCCACATCGTTTTTTGTGTCAAACTTTAAATAATAATTTAGTCAATAAAATATGAGTTATATGTCAGCAAAAATATATCGGAAAGTTCTTTCAAATGTGCACCAATGGCATACTTGTATGGCATATAAATCGCATTTTCTTATTAAAACTAATGGTCTAAGTTAGACCCAAAAATTATAAACTGGCCTTGTATTCAAAGACGGAGGGAATAATATTAATATAGCTACTGGGGTTCACTACACCTTCTAAACCACATTGCTGATTTTGGTGCATAAAATTCAGGTTAATGTGAGTTGCAGCGTCACTTAAATCATATGTGAAAAATTCATTGTGGTTTCTAGGGAACATTAGATCAGAGATGTAACTCTAGAAAATATTGCTTGGACATTTGAGTTGAAGTGCAAAGCAATAGTGGCTGTCATATTCCTATCTAGTGTGGAAGAGCAATCCTTTTTTGACACATAAAACAGGCACCTGAGGTTTAATTACGAGCAATGTGAACAAAGAATGTCTACTATTACTCATAACACATCTAGCTTACTTAGCATGCTCTTTATAGTAGTAACTGAAAAATATAATTCAAACCTTTGAAAGTAGCCTCTGGAGGTACTGATGAGTTGAGATGTTCCACTATGACATCTTTGTCTGTACTGCTGTAAAAATTCACCAACTGCACATGTGCCTCACCAAGTTCCACAAGCTCTAGTACATCGGCATTCACATTGAAGTCGCTGACAATTATAGGGCCCTGATCCTTCTGCTCCGGGGGCACATCTCTACCAGACTGTAACACTTCTATCACCAAGAAAAGCAAATGTATTCATCAAACATCAACTTACTTTGCAAGCCAAATAATTATCTGAGAACTTGCTTGACAAGCTCTTTGTAGTTCCCTAAAAAGAGATCCCGAGATGACATTTGTGACCCTGCTTAAGGAATTTCAGTGACAGTTTTGACCCCCTTTTAATATTTTCCCCTCTAAACTGGGCGCTGACAAATAGGTAAAAATTATCATCGAGATTGCTTAAATGGAGTCCAATGTAGCAGAAAATTTTACTCCCTCTTTCTATGACTATGAGTACAAGGCCACTAGTATTTTTCATGTGACATTTGTCATTCCTATCACTGAACCAAATTCAATTAATCCCTCCGATCCAAATTAATTGACCCCACTTTGTCTAGATACTCATGTATCTAGTCTAAACACTTAACTAGATACATACGAATCTAGATAAAGTTGAGTCAAGTAATATGGGTCATGAGAACCAGGCGCTGGCTTGGTGGCAAGGCTAGCGAGTGCGCAGCCAACCCACCCGGGTTCGAGTCCCCATGGGTACCGAATTAAACGGGATTTTATCCGTGCGCGTATAATTCACTGCTGGAGAGGTCTCATCTACCTAACAACGTATAGCCCGCGAGGGATCATTCCCCGAGGGTCAGAGGGAGTACTAAAAGGAAATTCTTATTCAGATGCATCGTTATACTACCTAAGTAGCAGGGACCAATTAATAGTACTTATCCCATTATAATGTGGGAAATGAGCAAATATTTTTCTGTTACCGATGGAGCCACACCACAACTGGAGCACTTACCCTCATATCTTGGTTTTCTAGAGATTGCCTCACTTTAATGTGGCATCCCCTCAACCGAGTCGGCTGAAGGTGCAGCAGTGTCGGCGACCTTGGTTTCCATGAGACGCACGCCCTCTTTGGCGGTTCTGACCATGTTATCGGCTTCAGCAGCCATGATATGTTCTATGCCGCATATATCCAGTGGCTTCAAAACCGCATCCGATGTGCATATCTGATTAGTGGAAACAGTGCTAATTTCACAAAGGGAAAGGAAAAGATGATTGGTACCTCCGTGTATGCAATATCATCCATCCCTGCAGCAAGGTCAATATCATCAAGCAGCTCAGCAAGGCCAGTATCATCAACCAGGACAGGAACGTCCGCATCATGAAGTGGTGCAGCAGGCTCCACAGGGAGCACCAATTGCACCGGTTGGGCCTCTTCTGTGATGGACAAATTAGAAAACTTAGATCCTTAGTAAGACAAGTAGTTCTTTTAAGGAGTATAAGAGATTAATTACTATTAACTACTCCCTCCCTCCCAAAATGTAAGGCGCATAAGCTTTAGTCAATAGTCAACATATTCTAAGTTTGACCAAATTTATATGCAAAAATATAAACATCCACAATATCAAATGAATATCAATAGATTCACCATAAAGTATAGTTTCCTAATATGTCTATACTATATTGTAGATATTCATATTTTTTTGTATAAACTTGGTCAAACTTAGAAGATGTTGACTATTGACTAAACCTTAGGCGTCTTACATTTTGGAACGGAGGGAGTAATAATTATGTAAAGACTCCTCAATAAAATGAGACATTATCCCGTTATATGTAAATTAAAAAACTTGCATAACACTTTGTTTTCCACATTTTCCTTGTGTACATTTTAGTCATCTTTTAAGTCATCAATCTTATAATTTATAAAATAACCAATCCGATTTGCAAGTAAGGTCTTAACCACATAAACCTTTAGGCTTGTGCAGAAGAGAGCAAATAATAATAATTAGCCTATTAGTAATGTTCTACGGCGGAGACCAGTAGTACTAGCATGCATTGGCTGTAGAAACTGTATGGTACTCAAGGATGAAATATTGGTACCTTGGCAAATATTCTGTAGCGAATGTAGTCCAGCAGGGGGCCATTCAATTTGATATGGATAAGCTTGTCCACGAAAACAGAACTTGGCATGTAGACTCCGTTCCTGAGGTCGATCACAAATTGATCACCGAGGTCGTTCCAGGAAAGTACTGCTAGCCCGTTTGTCACCAGAAGGACCTGGCGCACTCGAGCAACTGGCCCAAGCAACTCCCTCACTGTTATTGGCTCCCCACTCAACTCCCATGTTATAGCATCTGGGCAACCTCCGTTGTTCCTCTCAAGTACCCACACTCGCAAGGTACCTTGGCTGGTTGTAGTGTTGTCCGTGTCATCAAGGGACACGAAGCAACCCACGCCATCCTCAATCTCTCCAATGGCGTACCTTGAACGGATTGTTACTGGGATAGGGCACATCCAGAACTGCATGGAGCTGCAATCAAGCACAAGGGCTAAAGCAGCATCGTATCTCCAAAATATTAGACCAGCGGCGCGCATTGGCTCCAGACCCCATGGCTTCAGCTTCTTGGGTCCATCTAATGCCCATGGGGACTGCGACTGGTGGATGCACCACTCAAGCGTGTCGGGGTCGTATTCGACAGCGCGTATCCATCTATTGTACTGCTGGACGGAGACCACGCGCAAGGAGTCGTCGAGCAAGAAGTCCGCAAAGTAGGCCACCTGATCCCGTGGACGGTCGACGGGAATCGGGACCAGCTGGCGGGAGACAGGATTGTAGATGGAGAATGAATCGTCACCTGATTCACCGGCAGCTCGACATAGAAGGAGGCGGCTGTTGCGACTGTCCAGGATGCGCCACCCTGAGTCTTGCGCGAGGTTGGCGAGAAGTAGGTCTGCCCGGCGTTGGATGGCCCTGAGGTCGGCGTCGGAGCGTACTAGGTCCAAGAGGTGGAAGTCCGGGAGGCCGAATGTGTGGTTGGAGCAGAAGAATCCAAGCAGGGGCGACGATGGGTGGAGCTTGCGGTAGCGACTAATGAAGTCTTTGCTGGAGATGATCCTGCCCCAATTCTTGGAGACGAACGCCGCGCGTACAAGAGAAGCCGCCGACGGGAGCTTTAGCAGGATTTCTTCTAGAATGATGTCTGGGATGCTGGCAATGGGATCCGCTGCCACCTCCATTGCGTCCGCTCCATTGCGTCAGGACTACCAGAGTCCTGGGACAGGGTGAGACGAGGCAGTAGGGGTTGATGGAGATGGGGACAGGGTACTTGTGCTGTTGTGCACACTAGCCAGATTTACCTGCCAACAATGCAATTCCCTCGTCAATACTTTTACAGAACTAGGTACTACTGAAACTGTAATAAGCAGCAAAACTCTATAGTACAAGGATACAGATGGTTATGAACTTGAAATGGGAACATGAGATGTAAGATGCATACAACTTGCAGGTCTGTACATGTTAACCTATCACTACAGGAAAACGCGAAACTACCAAGTATTCCCCTACTCCGTTAATTAATCTGTTATCACTAAATTTCCTGCTGAAATCTCTAGATCGTTGAATTCTCAACAAAAAATAAACGCAATAAATTGGTTTGATAAACCCAAAAAATTAAATCAGTTTTATATATCTCTTTACCAAGATTTTTTCCCTGTAGGCAGTGGACAAACCCAAGTTGGGTGGTCTAGAAGCACCCAAGATGATTTTTCATGCCACCCCATGTTAGTGAAAGGATAATTGATGCTTACAGTGTAGTGGATTCAGGTGTTGTACGCTGCTCTTCTGAATATCTGAATACACGCCAAATTTCCTGTCAGTCATTATGTTTTGAGTGAATTCCACTTTTTACCCTCTATTTATGCATTTGAGACACTAATTACTCCATTTAGTGGAATTTGTACCCGAATGTTCCATTTAAGAAATTCTGAGCATGATTTTGCCCCATTTTAGCATTCAACACATGTCCATGGATAAGGCCGACATGTTAGGACGATGTGCCGTGACAAAATATGTCAAGATCGGAGAACGTCGTTGCCGATCATATCTACCCTTCTCTGCATCAAATGTTCTACTCTTTGTCTCCATCTCGATAATTTCGAGGTTCAATCAGTCACCTCGCATCTTGCCCAATAGATATGCATCAGAAAATGAGGGTTTAAAGTTTTCTAACATGGTAATTTAGATGAATTTTCCCTACATAGGGTAATTGGTGTCATAAATACACAAATAGAGGGTAAAAAGTGGAATTCACTCTTATGTTTTTTTTCATTCGAAAAAGGTATAGGATGCCTAGACATTCAGTACTGTGCAGTTGGGAAGCAGGCCTTATTATTTCACAATGGCTTATGCCTGCATACTACAAATAAGCTATTTCATTTCATGAGTTGTCATGCTTAAGGTTTTGACAGATATATTGTTTTACCTGTATTATCGAACTCAAACATCCTAATTAAATGATTGCATGTGACTTACCATGGTCAGTGCATACCATAGTGTGTACGCTTTGTACCTATTCAGAGAAATTCTGAGCATACCACTTGGTCGATTCTTATAATTTTTAGATTTGGTGAACCTTTTAGCTTTCTACGCTACTTAGCAGCCATTCCATAAATTCGCATGTTGGCCCCTTTACTAACATGTTTGCAGGTTAATATCTAACTTCTGCTTATGAGCAGAACTGCACAAGGTCATATGTACAATACCTTTCATGGACCAGGATCACTCGAGGAAGTAAGAGAGGGGACGCCGAACATAGACAAGTGCATACATTGCTCCTCTCCAAAGGACTTCTATGAACTGCATGCTATACGAAAACTGTAAACAGTAGAAGTAATCACTAAAAAGGTGATGTATGCTATAATTTCCTCCCTATAGCAAATAATGTCTTTTTGGCTCATATAAAGTAAGACTGCAACCTGAAAGCCCTACAAAAACTGCTAATAAAACCTTACTAAAGGATCAAATATTAGCTTGAGATAAGTTACCACTGTATTTTATTCTGCTATATATATGCCTCTAAAGGGTTACTAAACTTACAATTCCTTTCTCTAAACAACACTGAAGGATTAGTTCTAACCAGCAATGGCGAATGTGCAACTAAAGTTAAAAATCTTATACTCCAGCCAACAATAATTTCAGCCTATATCCATTGACCAAAACAGTCAGAGTCCATGCATGGATAAAAACTGATTAAGACATATCATCTAATATATGTCGAATAACTTAACATTTTGCACATTTGAATGTTATTTCAATATTGTACCTACCCGTATAGCTTCTCTTTTTTGTTCGCATAGTACTACATTCAATCACGTGGTAATTTCTTACGAATGATTTTTATCTATATCTGGGTTGACTTAAGAAATTGTTGAAACGGCATCCATTTGCCAAATGGAGCTTTCTGCTGGAACATGCATTGAAGCAGATTCAAGCATTTTTTGTCTGGTGCCACTAAGTTGCAGGATGAGGATAAGCTGGACCGTGGAGACCCTAGGACACTGCCAAATCACTAATTGCATGATGCTGAATGAAGTGTGCCTGCATGTCCTTTCAATCCAGAAACAGTCTTCATAAATAAGGCAACCATGTCCATACAACAGTCACGAAAAAGTGCAGCCCGAAGGCAAAACAGATAAAAATAAATACTCCCTCCGTTTTAAAATATAAGATGTTTTAGGTTTGTAAAAAAAAAATATCTAGACATCTTTTAGTGTGTAGATTCGTTCTGAACCTGAGCGAATGAGGATATTACCACTGATTTGGTGGTCTGCAGGCGGCGGAACTGAAGTGCTGCCGTCGAGCGCCGCGGGGCAGAATGGGTCCGAGGATGGAGGGGGCCTGCTGACTGCTGAGGGTACGTAGCAGTGGAGCTCGGGGATGGGGCCGGTCTTGGCGACGCTGACCTGACTGTGAAGCAGAGGGTGGCGGTGGAGCTTGGTCGCCGGCGGTAGGGGCAGCAAGCGGCGGGGATGAGCTCGACCGCGCTGAGGTTGGGGATTGAGCGCGTATCGTCTCGTCTTGTCTCGTCGCTCTCCAGAGTCAAGAAGAAGGGAGCTGGCTGGGGACTTTATTGCTTGAAGAAAGTGGGAAACAACGCCGCTGCTCTTTTTTATAAAGGAAGACAATGCCCATGCAGGCAGGCAGCCTCAGATATCAACAACACTCTCTCCATTTGTGCCAGGCAGCCATGAGCAAAATGACAGCTCCCATATCCGGTACAAACCCATATCCGGTACAAACAATCTAAGAGCGTCTTCACTCGCCTACCCAAGAGGCCGTTCTAGACGTCGAATTTCAGTCTAGACGCCAAAAACTGGCCCAGTCCCGTATCCAAGGACCTGTTTTCGGCCGGATTTTGGCCATTTTTTGTCCGGTCTATCCAGGCCGAACCCAGGTTTCCGGGTATGCCCTGTGAACACCAGACCCAGCAATATCGGCGAAAAAAAATCAGAGCGGCGCGTGGACCCGCCGAGTCAGCGATGGAAGCCGAGTCGTCGTTATCCTTGAAACCACGCGGCGACCGCCAGGCAATAATTGCCCGTCGCGTCGGCCACGCGTCGCCGATTTACTGCGCCACCGACGCCGCCTCGTCTCCCGCGACAGACCGGCGGTCACTAACTTCCCGCCGTTTCCACTTTTCCCGCCCTCGCCGCTACACCCCTCCCGCCCTCGCCGCCTCCTCGGCCTTTATAAGCCGTACTCATGAGCTCACCTTTCCCTTCTCACCATGGGCGGCGCTACCCGGCGATGATGGCGAACGGCTTCGGTCGACGCACCCTTCAAACTTGGAAAACGCGCATGCTGTACGAGGCGGGGTACATGGCGTCGCCGGACACGCGGATGCCTCCGGGGTGGACGCTGAGCGCCGGCGACATCCCAATCCCGCCGGGCGACGCCAGAGGAGCTGCCGTACGATGTACAAGAGTACATCGCCGGCATGGACAACCCCGCCGAAGCGGTGAACGCCGACGACCTCGTCTACTAGGCGAACTTCTTCGAGGAGCGGCGCCAACAGGAGCTCGCCCGCCACGAGGGGCCGTCAAACGAGTCCCCGCCGGCGCGCAAAAACTCGGCGGGGCGCCGGCGTTGGTGGAGCACACCAGGGCGGACGCTCGCCGTCGTGCTGGACCAGATCAACCGCAGGAACACTCCGCGGATCGGCTTCCCGCGCAACCCGACGCCGGCGGCCAGGACGAGTCGGCGTGCTCCGGCGAACTGGGCGCTGAGGAGGATGGCGAGCATGAGCTCGTCATCCTTCTCTTCGGCATCCCACTCTTCCGGCAGCGCGCCGCTTCGCACGTCGACGGTCGTGAAGCGCGAAGCTGTCTCTCCGGCGCGCTCACCGCCGCGGACACGCGCGCACGGTATCGTCATCAGCGAGACGTCTGCGCCCACGCCGCCAACAGGCCACCTGCGCCTACGTCGCCCCAAGACAGAAGGCTCGGCGCCGGCCGAGGACGGCGCCTTGAAGATGGCGCTGGAGCAGTCGCTCCGCAAAGCGCCGCCGCTTATGCCGACGCTGCCACTGGTCGAGCCCTCCTCGCCGGACATCCTGGAATGGTCCAGGAGGGACTAGAAGAAGGCGGAGCATTAATGCATCCTCGGCCTGCAGCAGCAGGCCGAGGAGCAGGCCGCACGGCGTCGGGCGCTGTCTGGGCGTGAGCTCGCCTACCAAGGCACCCCGCTCTACGTCCTGGACGACGACGACGAGGACACAGACCCGTCCTTCCAGCCATGGAGGTACGGCGACCCTGGCCAGGGCAGCTTCCGCCAGAACCAGCCGCCGAGCGACGACGACGGCGACGAGGATGACGGCCAATCCGACCCCCGCTACACGTCGTTCTACGGCAACTTCGGCATGTAGGACGGCGAAGGCACCGGCGGCGGCCTTTTTAAGTTTATTTATGGACTAGTTTTGTTTAAATTTAATGTAATCCGCCTATATTTTGCCAACTTAATGAAAATCGCCTAAATTTGATGAAGTTTAGCCGAACTTGGGACTCGACCTGGGTACGCGGGTGGGAGAATGGCGTACCCAGGCCAAAAACAAGTTCAGTCCGGCCGAAAAACGAACCAAATTTCGCCCTAGGTTCGGGCAACGAGTGGAGATGCTCTAACCTGCTAGCGCGCACCGCGCAATATATCGCCATACTGGTGCTGTCTTTTTTATGTAAAAAATTATCGCAAAATGTTCCAGGGACAAAATGGTCTTCTTAGGTCCTAGTTAACACCGTTAGTGCATGGAATCTCAACTAAAATCTTCAGCGATATCTCCAATAAAATCGGTTTTGTTATATTAGAGTATCTCTAGCATATTCCGTAAAAAAACTAGAGTCCCGTTTATCGAACTTGTGTTTACGGGTCGAGAAATGGTTGACGCAGAATCAGAGCCCGTAAATCAAAAGTGTAAAACAGAATATATTCTTGGCCAGTGGCTTCCGAAGTCGTAAAGACAGGATTTATTAAAAAGAAATCATATGATCAAAGAAATGACACAATCAAATGCAAATAACTCATGCATAGTTCATAGTGCAGACATCATCAAATGACACAATCACAGCAAATAGTTCATAGTTCACTATCTCCTCTCACCGCCTGCATCAAACCGAGCCACCACCACTTTCCTCTTCACGAGCTAGTCTTCGTCTCTCCATGATCTCCGTCCATCCCAGCATCGAACAGAGTGAGTGGGGTGATGTTTACCTCGCCCAACATCTCCATGTACGAGGTGTTGTCGTTCCTAACAGCACGCGGCCTCAATATCTACTCGCAATGAAAACCGAGGAAGTATTATAATTTGTACCTTGTTGACCTGCCATCGAGCACGTCATGGGCGTCGTTCGCGGGGGCTTTCGCTGGCGGCGTTGGCAGGGAGGGAACGGAGGCAGGGCCCACGGCTCGTCGTCGCCTTCACTTTCGTCCTTTTGGGCACCGATTTCTTCGTTCTGGCGTGGGGTGCCTTCGCTGCGACCGTCGGGACATTAGCGCTGGCCGCCGCAACACCGGCTTGCGGGACCACATGTGTTCCCGCGCGTCGCCGCTTCACCATGCTCGTCGACGAGGGGGGTCGCGGGGGGCGCAAGGGTCGCCGGGTTGGTTGGTGTAGTGGCGGAAGCACCGGCGACCGCGGGAGAGGGTGGCGGGGCCTGCGAGCTAGCAACGGCGGCCGACTGGGTCGATTCGAGACTCATGGTGGAGAAATCGGACGACGATGGCGCAGAGGAAGGTGAGGGCGCGCATATCGGCGGCGACGGTTGGGAGGAGTTGAAACTTCCCTCGCGCACAAACTAGGGATTCTGTTCGGGCTGTGTTCGGTTCGATCCATCGGCCCCTACAAATACAGGCCGAGTATGGGTTTCGGTCGAATTTCTTTTTTCAATTTCGCCTCGTTTACGGGAACTGATCGGCGCTATTTTTCTGTCTATACCCGTAAACTGTCTGTTATTTTTTAATTTTGGCCTTTTTACGGGCTCTACTAGAAATGAACTTTTTCCTACAAAGCTGCCGCCGACGAAGTTTAGCTTTTGTTTTTTCTATTTTTGAACCGAACTGTTTATTGCTAAATATACCAAAAATAGAATACTTTATACTTCCTCAGTTCCAAAATAGATGTCTTAAATTTGTCAAAATTTAAATGAATCTAGACACTATTTAGCATATAGATTTATTCAAAATTTAAAAAATCTAAGACATCTATTTTAAAACAGAGGAAATAATAAAATCGATCTGTTTGGAAAAAAGGGACTAGTGCCTGTTTTGGGGACACCCGACAGACTAGGGAGCGGGGATCCGGAGCCTCTATCCCGGGGCTGCATATCTTCGATTTTTGAGCGCCCACGCAGCTAGTAGTAGCATCACAGCTGTCGCGGCTCTAGGAGACTAGGGCCCAGTTTTTTTTGGGCTTCTCCGAGAAGCTACCCTTCCCCCAGCTTCCTGGGGAAGCCGGTCTCAAAAAATTACGAGGCTTTCAAAATAGTTAAGGCTAAAAAAATTTGGATGCCTCGCGAATTTTTTGAACCGGCTTTCCTAGGAAGCTGGGGGTAGGACAGCTTCTGGGAGAAGACACCAAAAGAACTGGGCCTAATACTAGTACTGTACATCACGTCAGCCAATTTGGCATTGAGAAAATGCGACGTTTTGATGGCGGGGCAGCCGAGTTTCATCATTACACCGATTGTGACCCATGATCGGTAAGATACACCAGAGTGAACGCAGTCGACGGCATTCAAATTTTATTCGCAAACATTCAAATTTTGTCGCAAACGAACGTGCTACCTCTCCCATATTAGGAGTTTAGGATTTTTTCTTGAACTGACACTTTCGTAGTATTAGTTTGAATTTAAACTCGTATTTTTGGTGTTTTAAATGTTGTGGATTGGTGTTTTCTATTCATATATAGCTTGGTTGTTTAAACATTAAGATCACATATTAATATAATTTAGGGATCATGTTTTCTTCTTCCGCAAAAAACACAAGTTTAAGAGTATCTCCAACCGCCCCATATATTAGGGGGCTTCCTCCATATTCATACCTGTACCTGTATTATATATAGTGGCATTTGGCCCTCAGAGGAATACAAGTTGCATATTCCTAACATGGTATCAGAGCTAGGTTAGCCTCCTCCTTCTTGCAACTTCGTCGCTGCTGCCGCCACCCTCCCTGTCGCCGTTGCCGTCTTGTTCCTGGCCGTCGTTGCCCGTTTTGTTTCCAGATCGGTCTGCACCCGCCGTCACCCGTTTTGTCTCCACATCGGTTCGATCTTTCTGCATAGATCGGTTCGATCTCGCTCCACCCGACGGGCTTCACAGATCTTGTTTCCAGATCGGTCTGCACCCGCCGTCACCCGTTTCGTCCCCAGGCCCGTCACAGATCGGATCGCGGTCCCCCGTTGGTCTGCCCAGGTCCCGTCGGTCTGCCTAGGTCCCTGACACTGCCCTACCACACGGGACTCGCCTCGATCTGCTAGACGCGGGAGTCGCCTCGATCTGCTCGACCCCGCCAGAGCTGCTGGGCGCCTGCCACACGGGACTCGCCGCCTGCTCCCCAGATCTCCCTGGGCCACGCGCAGATCTCCTGCGCCTCCTGCACGCCAGCACACCGCTCCCGGTGTTGAGTTCACGTACGACACCCGCCCGGCGACTTGGTGTCTCGCACGCCCGCTGCTCCCTGCCCATCCTTCTCCTGCAGCACCTGCTCTCTACCCTGCACTCAACGGGCCCCACAGGTACGGGCCACATGCTGCCGGCCGTCACTGCTGCCGGGAATCAATCCCTAACGGTTGGAATTGGCTTTCCCCGGCCTTTAGGCACCGCCTCTTGTCCCGGTTAGCCGGAATTTGGCCGGATTTTGGCTGGTCTGTGCCTACCGGTACGGGTTGACCAGTTTTGTTCCAAAAAAAAGATGTCTTCTGCATCGGGCTATGTTGCGATTCCTCGCTGCCCGGTGATCTTCGATGGCGCGAATTATCCTGATTTTGTAGGGATTCGTAGCATGGAAAACAAAAAATTTCTATCGCACGAAAACACACAAGCCAAGATCTATCTACTAGATTGTAGCAACGAGTCAATATAGTACCAACCCTCGAAGATCCAAAGCGGTTAACGAGAGCAGATTCTCATGGATGATGTAGTCGTACACTTCCGATCTAAAGATCGCGTAGACGATCCTTCAGGCGCTGCGTTCTGGCAGTGCTTCCGCAGTCGGTCACACGTTCGGTACTCGATGAAGACCTTCCTCTCCCTTTTTCCAGCAGGCAGCGGAGGTTGTAGCACTCTCCTCATGATTCCGGCAGCACGTCGGCGTGGTGTCGGAAGTAGAGGGGAGATCTCGCAGGGCTTCGCCTTAAGCCTAAGCGAGTATGGTGGATCAAGAGAGGTGCCTTGGCGATCTAGGGTTTAGAAGCACCAAGGGGAGAGGTGTAGACGGTGGCTAGGGTTTGGGGAAACCCTAGTCGGTGACTTGGGACGAGGCCCTAGGCGATGGAGGCAGCAGCAGGTGGTGGCGCCTGGGGCTAGGGTTTGATGTGTGTGGAGAGGGGGCGCCCTACCCCTACTTATATAGGAGGGGAGAGGAGGTTTAGGGAGGAGGGATTCCTCCTCCAACTCCTCCTCATGGCCGGCGGGTGGGAGGGAGTGGGACTTCCTGTAGGGTTCGCAGCATAGAAAACAAAAAAATTCCTACGATGGGAACTATGTACCAAGATCTATCTACTAGATACAAACAACGGGCGGATGTATATCCGTAGAGAACATACCCTTGAAGACCGACAAAGCTTAACGAGTCCAAACTCGTGGTTGATGTAGACGATCTCTTGCCGATCTCAAGATCGAGAGGAAGTCCTAGCGCCGCAAAACAGCAGCGCATCCGTGCTCGCACACACGTTCGAGGCACCGAGCAACTTCCGCCTCCTCGCTCCAGCGATGCAGCAAAAGCACAACTCTTTCTTGTCGATAGCCACCGGGAACATGTATCTCGCTAGTCCGAGACCATGGGGGATAAATTCTAGAGGGGGAGAGAGATCCTTCACGAGGAGGTGTGAGTGAGAGAGAGGGAGGGGGCTCCTTTTATAGGGAGAGGGGGGCACCCAAGGGGCCATGCGCCCAGCCATGGGGCTGCCCCCACCTCTTCCACATTCAAGTGGGTGGACACTCCACTCACTCAAATGCCTTTCAATTCCCTCCACTCAAAATCCCATTAAATTTCCACCAAATTTAATGCAAACTCTCATTAAATAAAACTCCTTTTATTTATTCAGAATTTTTTCAATTACTTTAATAAAAACATTCACAAATAACCCCTTGCTAGAATTCTATTTCACATGCATAACCACTTTATGCAATTTTACCCGAAAACTTGTTTCGGTATCTAGTGAAATAAATTCATGTGCTTGTTCATTCTTTCGGCATGAAACTTTTGCTCCAATTGGATGTCGGTGTCTCTTAAGTGTGTCACCCTACAGTTCGTGAATAATGCAGACATGATCGAGACCCCTCTCGGATCAATAATCAGAAGCGGGATCTGGAGACCCATACTGACTCCCACACATTCAACGATGACTTTCTTGTGATCGTCGGAACCTTTTTACGCTAGTATCTTAATCCCTTTGTTTCACGATATATTACATGTCCGAGATTCGATCATCGGTATCTCCATACCTAGTTTGATCTCGTTACTGACATGCACTCTTTTACCGTTCCCGTGATGTAACATTCTAGTGATCAAATCACTTGCTTGCAAGCTAACTAATGTGATATCACTGAGAGGTCCCAGAGTATATCTATCCGTCATCGGGATGAACAAATTCCACTCTCGATCCATGGGCCTCAACATAACACTTTATTAGTTCTGAATCCATCTTTATAATCACCCTGTTATGGTGTGACGTTTGATGTTATCAAGAAACTCTTCCGGTGTTAGTGATTGCCATGATCTCATGGTCTAAGGATTAGGATCACTTCGTAAGTTGTTATAGCAATATAAACTCAATGACTTTGATCGTAATGCTATACTTCGGATGAATGTTCATCACACCATTACACTAATGTTGTGATCCCGTTATTAACAACATCCAATGTCCATGATCAGAAAACCTTGATCATCTTGTTAATCAACGAGCTAGTTTATGAGAGAGGCATAACTAGGAACTTTCTGTTTGTTTATTAAACATACATGTATTAATGTTTCCGTATTAATACAATTATAGAATGTAAAATAAATATTTATCATAAATAAGGAATACGATAATAACCACTTTATTATTGCCTCTCGGGCATATTCCCTTCAGTCTCCCACTTGCACTAGAGACAATAATATAGTTTGAAAACTTTGCGTATTGAACACCTATGGCTTTCTGGTGTTCCATATACGCAATTGCAAGTGGTTAACATAATCATGGATCGGCGCTCAGTCCGTGTGTATTTGTATGTCTTTGCGTCTTCACGCATCACTCATTCTCCAATGAGATGGCATTGTATAAATTTGGTCTTTCGGTGAGACCTTCAGTTCCTTGGGGTTAAATCATGTCGATACTATTGTCATACAATATATCTTTAGTGTTAGCCCGTTGCGAACCACACCTTAGTTTGATAACAAACTTCTTGACACAAGTTCCCTCCTTTGCTGCTACTATAGCAGTCAAATACTTAGCCTTTTTGTTGTAGTATTCGTCACAATGTCTTAACTATGGATTTCATCCAAATCCATCATGGAATCTTCTTTCCATTACACTGTGCCACCCATAGTTTAAATTGAGATAAACTTAATTTGTATCTTGTGACAAAACTAGTATCAATGTAACGCTTTATAATGAACTATTTGTAATTGTTTTGTCACCTCTACACAAATATATTCTTAGTTCTTCCAAAAGATCATAAGAATTTCCTTACTATTGTCCAATGACCATTTTATGATTCATTCTGGTATATGCTCATAACACTTAGAGCATAGGACATATCTTGATGTGTACATATCATGGTATGATTAATCAAATCATTCTTGTGATTTTACTCATCAAGTGTCAAAGCACTTGAATCTTGTTTCACTTATCAAGTGTCGATACACTTGAATCTTGATTCAATTCCTTTCCATGCGACAAGAACCGTTTCTTGTTGTTTCTATATTGAACTCCTTCAATATCTCATATATGTACATTTGGCACAACCATATTAGCGTCACAATCTATCCACTATAGACATTCATGCTAAATATTCGGGTTTTGCCTAAGTTTTTCATCGAAATAAAATTCTTAACCTTTGTCAATAAAAGATACATCATTTCTAATCAACATAATGTCCTCCACATAATGTATTAGAAATATGTCTTAGCGCTCCCACTTAATTTCTTGCAAATGCAAGCATCTTCATCGTGGTGAAGATTCCAACTCCGCGATGCTTACTTCAACCATTGAAGTTTGCATGCCCCTTTTAGCATCCTTTGAATTAACAAAACCCTTTGGATCGTGTCATGTACACGTCCTAGGTAACCATTCTATTAAAAGAACTTTGTTTTGTTTATTCATCTACCATATACCAAATTATATGTAGTGGTTGCTACTTTAGTCCGTCCAGACTAAATATCGCTATGAAATATCAAATCTTGTCATAGTCAACTCCTTGAACATTGTCATAAAATACTTTACGACATGTCTAATATTTCATAGATGTGAGACATCCATGTCTGTTTCTTTATAGATCCAAATACGACCGATAGGTTTTTACACCTTTCCGGAGGGTCTTCCAAGTTCAAAACTTGATTTCTCGTGTATGGAACTATCACGGATTTTATGGCTTCAAGCCATTTGACGGAGTCAGGGCCCATCATCGCTTCTTTGCATATAGTCGGTTCATCATTGTCAAACAATAATGATTTACTCTCAAATCTTAGCATTTGATTGTTTATTCGACCGACTTGGTTCAGTAAGAACTTAGATCTCCGTGACGACAACCTTTGAGGCACATAATCTATGAGCATTATGTCAGTCTCCAGAACGATTTCCGGCGCTGCGCAACTCAGCACATTTAGCTAAGGTTCGTTAACCTTATCAAAGTTCTATTGTCCTCCCACTTAACTTTTACGAAAAAATTCCTTTTTCAAGAAACTTCACGTTTTAAGCGACAAACCCTTTTGTCCTTGGTGTTATGGAGGAATAACCAATTGTTATTCGAAATAACCTACAAAGACATGCTCATTCGACTTTAGTTGTAAACATCTTACTTATGTTTAGCATACCAAAATTTAAGAAAGGACAACTTGGGTTTTACCCCAAACCATAACTCATATGGTGTCATTTCAACGGATCAAGATGGAGCTCTTTTCAGTGTAAAAGCAGTAGTCTCTAAAGCTTTAATCTTTTAAAACATAATGGCAGTTTTATAAATAACACCTTTGATCCAACCATGTCAAACAAGGTTTTATTACAAATCTCAAACACTCCATATTCCTATGGTGTTTCGGGAGATGTAAATCTAGGTGTTTTGCTAAACTTGTAACTCAAATAAATCCCTTTTATGATAAAATCATAATTCATTTATTTTTCTTGTTACACTTGTAACTCAAATAAATCCCATATGATAAAATCATAAACCATTTATTTTCTTGTTACAATGATTTTCCACTTCATCTTGAAAGTCTTTGAACATTTTCAAATATTTCATACTTCTTTCTCATTAAGTGAACATTCACTCAAATTTCCGGAGAAAGCATATGAAGATGAAATCCATCGCTTACGACTATACATAATGGACTACATACATCGATATGTATAAATTCCAATATTTTAGTCATCCGTTCTTCTTTGGCCTTTGAACGAAGTTTTAATTATCCCGAGGAAAGTCTCACAAGCGTCACTTGATCAAATCAAAGACTCCAAAAATCCATGAAAATTGAGTTTCTTCATGTTTTCTTTCCAATATAATTTAAACGGCGATGTCACTTTGTAAGTGATCTTCCAATCATTTGTCTTGCGACATTTTAGCATTAGGATTTATGGATGTGATTTCTCCAACTAGATTTGTAAATCATCCATCTTATATGGAATACGGTAATTATTTGAACAACCTTTGTTCTCATAATACCTGATTTAAATAACAATTATTAAAACAAATCTTGAAATCAAGCTTTGATGTCAATGAGAAATACAATCAACGGTTTGTTTGTTTTCGATGAACATCATCACATATTCTCTTGCTAGTTACTTAGGCCATTATGGTTCATGAATTGCGTCGTTCTGTATGAAATTTTATACCAACCAATTCGGTATCCAATACCCAAGAACTACATTGTTTAACAAGCAAAGAATACAACCATAACATGTATATCGTATATATACCTAAATTGGATATTTCCAATCTTTTCTTTTCTGCCAAATATATTTTATAGATTCTCTTTCAGCATTTCCTTTTCCTTTTTAAAAGAATCTATCAACATCAAAAGTGGCGCCATATACATGACACATAGTCCAAAGCGTGTATATTCAAATAATAATACCTTTGGACTTGCACTTTGAAGTAGATCACCATTATCAAAATGATCGGTATTCTTTCAAAATCCATTCTTTAGTAATCTTTTAGTGTAGTAAATACTTTACATACATCTTCTATTCATCCTTATCATGACGACTTTCATAATCAAGCTACTGTAGCTTCTAAAGGCGAATCTTGAGTATAACGTTACTTTCCAAAACCCTTTTGGATGATTAGGATGTCTAGCATCTCCAACCTTCATAAGTTCTCATCCAATATGAGAAAATATATTATACTCTATCATATTGCAACCAAAACATTGTTTCAGATATCGTTATATCTGCCACACATGATGGTTTTTGAAACAATTCTTTCAGCTCCTAGATAAACTTGATATTAAAACAATCAAGAATCATGGAGGCAAACATGATGCTTAAGATACTAACACTGAAATTGTTACTCTCGATTTAATACCAACTATTAAATTTCACAGAGTAAATAGAGTTTACTGAAAGTTTGCAATAGGACTTTAAACTTTAGATTGATACTCAACACAATATGATGCCAGTTCGTAAAGTATATATTCAAAATTCTATAGTTCTATTATCTCAATTACAACTATGCATAAGGTGGTGAACGAATTCCAATGACTACAACAAATTATGCAAATTCACTTTGATTTAAGTTATGATAAATTGAGTTCTACTAATCCAAATTAGAAATGAACTCCCACTCAAAAATGACATCCCTCGTGTCTTTTTGGTGATTACATGAACCAAATCCACTACACCAAGTCCGATCATCACGTGAGTCGGTGTAGCTTCAAAGGCGAGCATCCATATGGTCATCATATCAAAAACATATGACTCATTCTTAACCTTTCGGTCCGTGTTCTGAGGCCATGTCTGTACATGCTAGGCTTGCCAAGTAAGAACCTTAGTATTCGCATGACTAACTGTCTTACACCCGAGATATGCTCGTGGATTCAAGTACACCTGATCATCACGTGATGTCTTGAAGCGACGAAACATTGTCGGTGCATACTTAAGGAAGAACACATTTTTATCTTGATATCTAAATGAGAGATCATCTTATTATGCTAATAAAACGCCAAACAAGCAATATAAGATGCAATCAAAACATCACATGTTTATAAGTGAAATGATATGGTTCCCGCATATGATCTCCATCATGTGCACCGTGGAATGATCTCTATCATACCTTTATGTGTAAGGCCAAGGTCTATGGAAATTACACGCTATGTGTGTTGTAAGAGTATCATCTCATACTTTTACTTACAACATCACCATATCATAACACTAGCCCAGCAACAATCTAAACTAGACGCCTCTAATTTATCCATTGAAAGTTTTACGTGGCTTAGGGCTTTCGAAGATAGAGCCGTTCTTACCTACGAACATGAACCACAACGAGGATAACCAAATTGTTGACAACTCGTTGCAAATTAGATATTGACTATAATAGGAGAGACAGACACCCGCTAGCCACTTATGCAAAACTAGTTGCATGTCAAGCCTGGAACAGGTCTCATGTGCGAGGACATGTAAAGTTTGTCCGGGCCGCTTCATCCCACTATGCCACCAATATCCAAAGTACAACTAAGAAGCAATAAAATGATCATCATCGCCCACATACTCATATGTGTAGTGCCCGTGCAAACTATCTACGCATAGATCCGGCTCTGATACCACTGTAGGGTTCGTAGCATAGAAAACAAAAAAAAATCCTACGATGGGAACTATGTACCAAGATCTATCTACTCGATACAAACAACGGGCGGATGTATATCCATAGAGAACATACCCTTGAAGACCGAAAAAGCTTAACGAGTCCAAACTCGTGGTTGATGTAGACGATCTCTTGCCGATCTCAAGATCGAGAGGAAGTCCTAGCGCCATAAAAGCAACAGCGCATCCGTGCTTTCACACGCTCGAGGCACCGAGCAACCTCCGCCTCCTCGCTCGAGGATGCAGTGAGCACAACTCTTTCTTGTCGAATAGCCACCGGGAACATGTATCTCGCTAGTCCGAGACCATGGGGGATAAATTCTAGAGGGGGAGAGAGATCCTTCACGAGGAGGTGTGAGTGAGAGAGAGGGAGGGGGGCTCCTTTTATAGGGAGAGGGGTGCACCCAAGGGGCCATGCGCCCAGCCATGGGGATGCCCCCACCTCTTCCACATTCATGTGGGTGGACACTCCACTCACTCAAATGCCTTTCAATTCCCTCCACTCAAAAACCCACTCAAAATCCCATTAAATTTCCACCAAATTTAATGCAAACTCTCATTAAATAAAACTCCTTTTATTTATTCAGAATTTTGTCAATTACTTTAATGACAAACATTCACAAATAACCCATTTCTAGAATTCTATTTCACATGCATAACCACTTTATGCAATTTCACCTGAATACCTGTTTCGGTATCTAGTGAAATAAATTCCTATGCTTGTTCATTCTTTCGGCATGAAACTTTTGCTCCAATTGGATGTCGGTGTCTCTTAAGTGTGTCACCCTACGGTTCGTGAATAATTCAGACATGATTGAGACCCCTCTCGGATCAATAATCAGAAGCGGGATTTGGAGACCCATACTGACTCCCACACATTCAACGATGACTTTCTTGTGATTGTCGGAACCTTTTTACGCTACTATCTTAATCCCTTTGTTTCACGATATATTATATGCCCGAGATTCGATCATCGGTATCTCCATACCTAGTTTGATCTCATTACTGACATGCACTCTTTTCTCGTTCCCGTGATATAACATTCTAGTGATCAAATCACTTGCTTGCAAGCTAACCAATGTGATATCACCGAGAGGGCCCAGAGTATATCTATCCGTCATCGGGATGAACAAATTCCACTCTCGATCCATGGGCCTCAACATAACACTTTATTAGTTCTGAATCCATCTTTATAATCACCCTATTACGGTATGACGTTTGATGTTATCAAGAAACTCTTCCGGTGTTAGTGATTGACATGATCTCATGGTCTAAGGATTAGGATCACTTCGTAAGTTGTTATAGCAATATAAACTCAATGACTTTGATCGTAATGCTATACTTCGGATGAATGTTCATCACACCATTACACTAATGTTGTGATACCGTTATTAACAACATCCAATGTCCATGATCATAAAACCTTGATCATCTTGTTAATCAACGAGCTAGTTTATGAGAGAGGCATAACTAGGAACTTTCTGTTTGTTTATTAAACACACATGTATTAATGTTTCCGTATTAATACAATTATAGCATGTAAAATAAACATTTATCATAAACAAGGAATACGATAATAACCACTTTATTATTGCCTCTTGGGCATATTCCCTTCACTTCCTCCCCAAGTAGGTTTCCTACTCTCCCTCCACCAAGCAAACTTGAGATTTGACTTTTTCAAATTGGCGTTTGACTTTCAAACTTCGATTTGATTTCTTCTCTTTATTTTGCCCAGCCAAGTGACCTAGTACATGATGCAACCATTCCACATTGTCATGACACATCCATGTACCCTTCCCCTCCGGAGTGCCGGACCTTCCAGACCCTTCTAGAACATTCCTGGTGAAAACACCGGGATCATTCCCGAACTCCAAAACAGGACTTTCCTTATATGAATCTTATTCTCCGGACTATTCCGGATCTCCTCGTGATATCCCGGATCCCATCCGAGACTCCTAACAACATTCGGTCTCTTACTCATCATTCCATAACTACTCAACAACATCGAATCCTTAAGTGTGTCTCCCTACGGTTCGTGAATTATGCAGACATGACCGAGACACTTCTCCGATCAATAACCAATAGAGGAATATGGAAATTCATATGGCTCCCACATATTTCTACGATTACTTTGCGATCGATTGAACCACTTACATACGATACTAATTTCACTTTGTCTCACGATAGTTTACTTATCCGAGGTTTTGATCGTCGGTATCTCTGCATACCTAGTTCAACCTCGTTACTGATAAGTACTCTTTTCTCGTTCCAGTGATATGTGATCCCTTGTGAACCGGTCACATGCTTGCAAGCTAATTGGATGACATTCCACCGAGAGGGCCCAGAGTATATCTATCTGTCATATGGATGGACAAATCCCACTCTTGATCCATGTGCCTCAACACATACTTTCCGTACACTCAATGCCAACTTTATGGCCACCCAGTTACGGTGTGGTGTTTGATGTCAACAAAGCATCCTTCCGGTGATGGTGATTAGCATGATCTCATGGTCAAAGGAATTAGGTTACTATGTATCAGAAAGCATATAGCAAATGAACTATATTAAATGACTTAATCTTTATGCTACGCTTAACTATAGGAGTATGTCCATCACATCATTCTCCTAATGATATGACCCTGTTGTTAATAACATCTTCTATGTTCATGATCAGGAAACCATGATCATATATTAACCAACAAGCTAGTTTAACAAGAGGCTTTACTAGGGACTCTTTTATGTTTACAAATCACACAAGTATTAATGTTTCCGGTTAATACAATTATAGCATGGTATGTAAACATTTATCATAAGCATGAAGATATGATAATAACCACTTTATTATTGCCTCTTGGGCATATCTCCAACAGTCTCCCACTTGCAGTAGAGTCAATAATCTAGTTTCAAACCTTTGTGTATTCAACACCTATGGCTTTCCGGTGTTGCATGTACACGATTGCTAGTGGTCAACTGATCTCCGGATCTGACACTTCTTGGTCCGTGTGTAATTGCATGTCTTTGCGTCTCTACGCATCACTCATTCTATAATGAGATGGCTTTGTATAAATTTGGTCCTTTGGTGAGACCTTTAGTTCTTTGGGGTTAAAACATGTTGATAATATTGTCGTACAATATATCTTCATAGTATTATCCCGCTGTGAACTAGACCTAGTCTGATAACAAACTACTTGACACAAATGCCCTCTTTAGCTGCTAAAACAGCAGTCATATACTTAGCCTTTTGTTGTAGTATCTGTCACAATGTCTTAACTTTGGAACTCTTCCAAATCCATTATGGAACTTACTTTCCATTATATTATGCCACCCTTAGTTTAGATTGAGATAAACTTAATTTGTACTTTGTGACAAAACTAGTATCAATGTAGTATTTTTACAATGAACTAACCATCTATTTGTCAGTTCTACAAAATAATATATTCTTAGTTCTTCTAAAAGATCATAAGAATATCCTTACTATCGTCCAATGATCATCTTATGAATCATTCTGGTATATGCTCATAACATTTAGAGCATAGGACATATCTGGATTTGTACATATCACAAAATGATTGGTATAAATACTCTTTGTGATTTCATACATCAAGTATCAATCTATACTTGAGTCTTTGTTTCACTTACCAAGTGTCAATACACTTGAATATATCATCAATATTGAACTCATTCAATCCTTTCTGTGTGAAAAGAACCTTTCTTGTAGTTTCTATATTGAACTCATTCAATATATCATCTATGTACTTTCGGCACAACCATATTAGCGTCTATTGATGCCAAATATTTGGGTTTTGCCTAAGTCTTTCATCGGGATGAAATTCTTAATATGTGTTAATAAAAGATACATCATTTCCAATCAACAATATGTCTTCCACATAATGTATTAGAAACATGTCTTAGCGTTCCCACTTAATTTCTTGCAAATGCAAGCATCTTCATCGTCTCCGACGAATTTAAACTCCTTTAACAGTTTCATCATAGTGAAGATTCCAACTCCGCAATGCTTACTTCAACCATTGAAGTTTGCATATGCTTTTAGCATCCTTTGAATTAACAAAACCCTATGGACCGTGTTATGCACACGTCCTAGGTTACAATTCTATTAGAAGAACTTGTTTTGTTTATTACCACATAACAAAATTATATGTAGTGCTTGCTACATTAATCCGTATAGACTAAATATTGCTATGAAAGATCAAATCTTGTCATATACAACCTTTGAATATTGTTGTGAACTCTTTCCCAACATGTCGACTATCTTATAGATGTGAAACATCCATGTCTATTTCTTTATAGATCCAAACACAACTGTAAGGTCTTACACCTTTCTCGAGGGTCCTTCAAATTCAAAACTTGATTTCTCGTGTATGGAACTATCACGGATTTTATGGCTTCAAGACATTTTACGGAGTCAAGGCCCATCATCGCTTCTTTGCATGTAGTCCGTTCATTATTCTTAAATAATGATTCAACCCTCAAATCTTGGTATTTGATTGTTTACCCGACCTACTTGGTTCAATAGACTTTGACCTCCGTAACCACAACCTTTGAGGCACGTGAGCCATGAGCATTGTTGCTGCCTCCGGAACACTTTTCGGCGCTGCGCAACTTTGCACATACAGCTAAGGTTCTTTTAACCTTATCAAAGTTCTATTCTCCTCCCACTTATCTTTTCACGAAAAATTCCTTCTCAAAGAAACTTGACGTGCGACAAACACTTTTGTCTCTGATGTTATGGAGGAATACATAACATTTATTCGAAATAACATACAAAGACAGGTTCATCCGACTTTGGTTGTAAACATCTTTCTTATGCATAGCATACCAATGTTTAAGAAAGGACAACTTGGGTTTTATCCCAAACCATAACTTTATATGGTGTCATTTCAACGGATTATGATGGAGCTCTTTTCAGTGGAAAAACGGTAGTCTCTAAAGCTTTTAATCTTTAAAATATAATGGCAGTTTTATGAATTACACCTTTGATCTTACCATGTCAAACAAGGTTTAATTACATATCTCGAACGCTCCATACTCTTATGGTGTTTCGTGAAATGCAAATCCACAGAACGATTACTTAAATCTTAGGTATTATGCTAAACTTGTAACTCAAATATCTTCCTTTATGATCTTATCATAAACTATTTATATTCTTGTTACAATGATTTTGCACTTCATCTTGAAAGTATTTGAACCTTTTAAATGTTTCATACTTCATCCTTATTAAGTATATATTCATATATTCACTCAAATTTTCGGAGAAAGCATATGAAGTTGAAATTCATCGCTCTTGACTACACATAATGGACTTCATACAACAATATGTACAAATTCCAATAAGCTAGTCATTCGTTCCCTTTTGGCCTATGAACGAAGTTTTAATTATCTCTAGGAAAGTTTCACAAGCGTCATTTGATCAAAATCAAAAGAATCCAAAATTCCATCCACATGGAGTTTCTTCATGTTTTCTTTCAATTATAATTTAAACGGCGACGTCACTTCCTAAGTGATCTTTTAATCAATTTGTCTTTCGACATTTTTAGCACTAGTTTTATGGATGTGATTTCTCCAACGAGATTTGTAAATCATCCATATTTTATGGATTATGGCAATTATTTGAACAACCCTTTTGTTCTCATAATATCTGATAAAACAAATCTTGAAGGCAAGCTTTGATGTTTAACGAGCAACACAATAACCTTTTATTTGTTCTCGATGAACATCATCACATATTCTTTTGCTAGTTACTTAGGCTATTGTAGTTCATGAATTATGTTGTTTTGTATGACGATTCATACCAACAAATTCAGTATCCAATACTTAAGAACCACATTATTTAACAAGCAAAGAATATATCCATAACACGTATATCCTCTATATACCTAAGCTGAAAAATTCTAGTCTTTTCTTTTCTACCATATATTTATGAGATTCTCTTTCAGTATTTCCTTTTCTGTTTGAAAAAATCTATCAACATCAATAGTGGAGCCATACACATGACACATAGTCCAAAGCGTGTATATTTAAATACCAATGTCTTTGGACTTGCACTTTGAAGTAGATCACCATTATCAAATGTTTGGTGTTCTTTCAAATTCCTTTCTTTAGTAATCTCTTGGTATAGTAAAGATTTTACCTACATCAAATATTCACCCTTATCATGGAATTATTCATGATCAAGCTACTTTAGCTTATTATGGCGAATCGCGAGTATAATGTTGCTCTCCAATACCTTTTGGAGGATTAGGACAACTAGTGTCTCCAACCTTTTTGTAAATTTTCATCAAATATGAGAACACAAACTTTGCCATATTATAATCTTTCATGTTGTAACCAAAACATCATTTCATATATCACAATATCTTCCATACATGATGGTTTCTGAAACAACTCTTTCAACTCCTAGATTACCTTGATATTGAAACCATCTTTTGAATATCAAGAATCATGGAGACAAACATGATACTTATATACTAACACTGGAATTGTTACTCTTGATTTAATACCAACTATTAAACTTCACGGAGTAATCGAAACTTACTGAAAGTTTGCAATGGGACTTTTAAACTTTAGATTAACACTTCAAAACAATACGATACCAGTTAGTAAAGTAACTAACCCGAATTCTATAGTTCTATCATCTCAATTATGACTAAGCGCAAGGTGGTAAACGGATGCCAATAACTACAACAACTATGCAAATTCACTTCGATTTAATTTATGATAAATAGTGTTCAACTTTTAATCATATTGCTGTTGAACTCCCACTCAAAACAATATCCCTCACATTGTTTTAGTGATCACACGAACCAAATCCACCACATCAAAACCGATCATCACGAGAGTTGATGTAGCTTCAATGGCGAACAATCAACATGCTCATCATATCTACTATATGACTCATGCTTTACCTTTCGGTGATCCGTGTTTCGAGACCATGTATGTACATGCTAGGCTCGTCAAGATCAAACCTTAGCTTCCACATGAGCAAATCTGGCTTGCTCACGTTGTATACACTCACAGAATCTAACACACCCGATCATGACGTGGTGCTTCAAAACAACGAGCTTTAGCAACGGTGCTTACTAAGGATGAACACTTTAAAACTTGAAATTGTGAGCTTGAGGGATCATCTTATAATGCTAACGTCGAGAACTAAGAAATACAAGATGCATAAAAGTATTAACATCACATGCAATTCATAATATGTGATATGATATGTCCTTTCTTCTTGTGCTTCCGATCTCCATCTTCAAACACGAACATGATCTCCATCATCACTGGTGTGGCGTCAAGGTCAATGGCGCCGCTTCATGGTTGTCTTCCACCAGCATAGACTATTAAAACTATTTTGAATAATAGACACGCAGGACTTAACGGAATTAAAAACAACCATATGGCTCCTACCGGTTGCCGACTTACAATAAGGAACATTGCATACATCATATATAATCACAATCATGGCCATATCACATCACAACACACCCCTGCAAAACAAAGTTAGATGCCTCTAATTTTCTTTGCATGTTTTACGTGGTTTGGGGCTTTTAATAAGTGTCGTTCTAACTTATGGACAAGAACCACAACATTGATACTACTATTGTCAATCACCCGTTGTAAATTGAATCTTAACTATGTTGGGAGAAACAGGCACCCGCAAAGCCACTTATGCAATACAAGTTGCATGTCAAGCGTGGAGCAAGTCTCATGAACGATGTCATGTAAGGTTAGCCCGATCCGCTTCATCCCACCATCCCGCAAGATGCAAAGTACACAAGAATAAATCGACAACAAAAGCATCAACGCCCATAATGACCATTGTGTTCTACTCATGCAACAGATCTACATATAGACACGACTCTAATACCACTGTAGGGGTTCGTAGCATGGAAAACAAAAAAATTATATCGCATGAACACACACAAGCCAAGATCTATCTACTAGATTGTAACAACGAGTCAATAGAGTACTAACCCTCGAAGATCCAAAGCGGTTAACGAGAGCAGATTCTCGTGGATGATGTAGTCGTACACTTCCGATCTCAAGATCGCGTAGACGATCCTTCAGCGCCAGCGTTCGAAGCGCCCGCATGTCGACACACGTTTGGTACTCGATGAAGACCTTCCTCTCCCTTGTTCCAGCAGGCAGCGGAGGTTGTAGCACTCTCCTCGTAATTCTGGCAGCACGGCGGCGTGGTGTCGGAAGTAGAGGGGATATCTCGCAAGGCTTCTCCTTAAGCCTGAGCGAGTATGGTGGAGTAAGAGAGGATCCTTGGCGATCTAGGATTTAGAAGCACCAAGGGAAGAGGTGTAGCCGGCGGCTAGGGTTTGGGGAAACCCTAGTCGGCGACTTGGGAGGAGGCCCTAGGCGGCGGCAGCAGCAGGTGGTGGTGCCTTGTAACACCCTCAGAATCAGACCTATGCAAGTTCAGCGCTTCCCGCCAAACCCGCATAGAAACGATTCAAAGGTGCCCACCAGGCACTTTCGTGCGGGTGGAAAACGAAGTAATAACATTACACAACAGTCCTCGATGGGACCCATGTAATGATATATATATATAACGACTCAATGAGTCAAGAATACGATATAATATACAAAGATTCAAATCACCTTGAAAATGATGAGCGTCCGACTACGGACAAGATGCAAATGGGGCTAAGAGCTCAAGAATAACCAATGGCGTCCATAACCCCGCCAAAGCCGAAGGGTAACCACGCTAACGACGTCGATCTCAAACCTCGCTAAACAAAAGGGTGCCGAAAGGGCAAAGGAAAAAGAGGAGCGTCAAGATCGAGGCCATACAGCGAGGCTAGAATTCGCGGTCCTCGCCTACATAGGTATGGTGGATCGGCGGCAAGAAAGATGCACGAAACAACCTATAGAGACTCGATACAACTGGCGGTTATCAGAGAGGGATAAGAATGACCTATCCGGTTCCAACCTGAAACTAACACCAAACAAACCCCTCCTGGTGTTTCCCCCTCGATACCAAACGAGGAAGTCAACCGAGGAACTCACACAGTTGGCAGTTTTATTTATTCAGTTATCGTTGCAGCAATTACTAGTCAGGTGAAGATAGTCGTTCTGATAAATTAAGTAGTGGGCATTTTTATTTAACCATTCCGTTATAGTTACCACACTTACTAATCAGATATAGATTGCATGAGATAACCCAAACCCAGCAGTTGTTGGTACTTTTATTTAGCCATTCCGTTGTAGTTGCAATACTTACTAGTCAGGTACAATGGTCGCAAGCGACACTCCGAACAAGCAATTGTGAGCAGTATTATTAAGCCATTCCATTATAGTGAGGCTGATTACTAGTCATTATAAAGTCAAATTTATAGCACTACTTTAGTTATGCTTGTCTATGGTCGAGATACTGTGTTCCAAGTCGTCCATAACCGCGGACACGGCTTTCAGAAAGTTTTACCCGGCCGGGGTGCACCAATAGCAACACACGCTCGATCAACCTCGGAAAAACCAAATCAAAACCCAACGAGGATTTCACGACAAAGCAATCACAGGATTCAGAAATATTTCAGGGGGCCACCCCATTGAGTAGACCCGCAACGAAGCCAGCTGACTCCGAGACGGACTCAAGGTTTGGGTAGACGGTCAGGAACGATCGGGAACCCAAAACTGGGCTTGTCGACACCGCGGAATCGTGTCCCGATCCTAAACAAAAAGTGCTATCATCGCACAATTTAAATAAAGCAGTAGCATGGCATAAGCAGGATCGTAATAAAACCTCAAACTAGTTTGTGGCCCCAAGAAATAAGATGAATCAAGCTCGCTCGGGGTCCCATATACCTCCCGGATGTGGATAGCGCGATAAATCAAGGAACAGGTATCAAGTACTCGGGGTCCTACGGGACACAAGTGGGCGTTCAGAAACCAAATATTTTCTATCACCCACCGATGCCTCTGCTTACTTCAATTTTAGTTGTTAAACAGGAATTTAAAGTGAACGATAAGTACAACTATGATCATCTCCAACATCAGCATGCGGCAATACATCAATAACTGTGGCACTGGACGACACGCAACAACACTTGAGCAAGCGACTACGACGCGCAAGTCCAACTATCTACCAAACAACAGGTAATAGGGTGTGTCCAAGGCAATATAGGGCTGTAGGGGACATCACGGGTACGAAAACTAGAGCATCGCAACACAGATAGCAATAGATCAACAGGAGGGAAATAAATACTATAAAAGTAAGATAGGTAGAAAGGGGGGAGATGCTCGCCTGAAAACATTGTCGAAGGGTTCATCCGAAGATCGGGGCGAAGCTCACATCAACTCAACGGCCTTATCCGCAAAGAAGCAAAACACTAGAAGAAACACCGGATGCACTATTTAATACTACGGCAGAAGATCGGCATGATGCATGTATGATGTATGACATGGCAAAGGTGCGATGCAATTAGGTCATATTAAGCGGAACCGGGGTCCCGACAATTAATTAGGTGGTTCATGTTGTTTAGAACCCCCGCAATTTAAATGTTGTATTAACATGGCAAAAGATAGCACCGGTTCGCTATACAAGATTTAAATGAGGCCAATATGAGACTATATTTGCCCGCATATGGGCCCCATATTTAATTATAAGGTGAATCGGCATAAGGCCCCCAAACCAATGATATGCATGCGAGATGACAATTAAATATGCAACAATTCATGTAGTTGACCAATTATAAAAATAGGGTTCTCGGAAAGGGGTTCACACATCGGGGGCTCGACGATCTTGGGGTTCCGGGGTTCGGGGTTCGGTCTCAGGGTTCGGGGTTCGACGGAAACGTTCTCGGATAGCGGAGGTAGGTCTTGGCGTTCCGCGAGGAAGGTCTTGGTGGTTCTGACTTCACTTGTCGGTGCCGGACTCGGGTGCGGTAGATCTTGGCCATGTCGAAGTTCTTGCCGGAGGTTCGTCGAGGGTCACCGGTTCGGTACGGTCTTTAAGTGGTAGATCTTGTCGAGTTCACTGCAACGGCCTTGTGGTTCCGATGGCGATCTTGGCGGTTATCTAGTGGCACCATGTACACCCCTCGAGCCCATCGGCATTGAGCCGGTCTTGTCGTTGGGCATCCCTGTACGAAGGTCTGGGTGTTCCGGTTCCATGGACGATGGCGATCTTGATTCAACATCATCGCGGCCTTCGGGGTTTTCGGCTAGCGGAGCCGGGAAGGAGTTCTTGGGGTCCGGGGAGGGAATCCTGTCGCATCCGAGGGGGTACTTGAAGTCCGTGATGGAGATCTTGGCGACCGTCTTGTCTTCAGTGTCGAACTTGCGTCAGCGATCTTGGGGTTCGAAAGGGGGGGACGGTTTGGTCTCGCCGGAACCAGTCCTCGGATTCCATGAAGTACTGTCTCCGGAGTACTTTGCTTCTTGGAATCTCGCAGCTTCCCACCGTACTGTCAAAGCACCACACCGAACCGTCGAACAGCAGCATGCCAACACGTGCACTTGCCATGAACTTGGGGGCGCCCACACGAACGGTAGCTGCAGGCCTCGGGACGGCTCGCCCGACGGCGATAGCGAGGGCGAGGTCGTCGGCGGCGACGGCAGGTCTGCGGCGCGAGGTGGAGGTGAGACGAGGGCGGCGGCGGCGGACGACGGGCGCGGACGCGGGAGGACCTCGCGCTCGGCGACGGGACATGGCCGGAGGCGGGCGACACCGGGCGGTTGACAGGCTCGCCCGGTGGCCAAGCTGGAGGAGGTTGGTGAGCGGTTGGTGAGCGGAGGCGCCGAGGCGGCGGCAGCAGTGGCGGTGGCGAAGAAAGCCAGGAGAGAGAGGCCCAGAGGAGGAAGAAGCCGACAGGGGTGGGGCCAGGTGGGCCAGGGGGAGATGGCCCGGGGTGTGCTGCGTGTGGAGGGAGCGTGTGTGCGCGTGGTGTGCGTGTGGAGGGTGTGTGCTGGGAGAGAGAGTGGTGTGGGTGGGGAGTGGAGGTGGTTAGTCTAGGTGGCAGATGTGGATAGGTTAGAGGGGAGGGAGAGGATGAGGTGTCAGGTGGGGATTGGTCCGGGTGAGGTGGCAGGAGGGTGTGGGTAGATAGGTTGGTAGCTTTAGGATTTAGAGGGGCTGATTAGGTGGACCGTTTTGGTTCTGGGGGTGGTCGTTCGGGTCGGGTCGGCCCGTTCGACTGCCCCCACTAAAAATAATTAAACATTTATTTGTTTTAAACGGGCCGTTTGCAAACCGATAGCGGCCAAAACAAAATAATCCGGAGACCCGGGTTTTGCGTTTGAATTAAGATGGGGCGTTTGGAAAACAAATTAGGTTTTTCTGCAAATAGTTTTATGCAAGCAAATGCAAGATGATGACGATGCTCATGCGGTCATGATGGTGCAATGCACAAATTTAACGCGGTTTTCTAGTAGTGGTTTTGCGGGATGCCACACGCCTGGGGCTAGGGTTTGAGGTGTGTGGAGAGGGGGCGCCCTACCCCTCCTTATATAGGAGGGGAGAGGCGGTTTGGGGAGGAGGGAGTCCTCCTCCAACTCCTCCTCGTGGCCGGCGGGTGGGAGGGAGTGGGACTTCCTCCCCAAGTAGGTTTCCTACTCTCCCTCCACCAAGCAAACTTGAGATTTGACTTTTTCAAATTGGCGTTTGACTATCAAACTTCGATTGGATTTCTTCTCTTTATTTTGCCCAGCCAAGTGACCTAGTACATGATGCAACCATTCCACATTGTCATGACACATCCATGTACCCTTCCCCTCCGTAGTGCCGGACCTTCCAGACCCTTCTAGAACATTCCTGGTGAAAACACCGGAATCATTCCCGAACTCCGAAACAAGACTTTCCTTATATGAATCTTATTCTCCGGACCATTCCGGATCTCCTCGTGATATCCCGGATCCCATCCGAGACTCCGAACAACATTCGGTCTCTTACTCATCATTCCATAACTACTCAACAACATCGAATCCTTAAGTGTGTCTCCCTACGGTTCGTGAATTATGCAGACATGACTGAGACACTTCTCCGATCAATAACCAATAGAGGAATCTGGAAATTCATATGGCTCCAACATATTTCTATGATTACTTTGCGACCAAATGAACCACTTACATACGATACCAATTTCCCTTTGTCTCATGATAGTTTACTTATCCCAGGTTTTGATCGTCGGTATCTCTGCATACCTAGTTCAACCTCGTTACTGATAAGTACTCTTTTCTCGTTCCCGTGATATGTGATCCCTTGTGAACCAGTCACATGCTTGCAAGCTAATTGGATGACATTCCACCGAGAGGGCCCAGAGTATATCTATCCGTCATATGGATGGACAAATCCCACTCTTGATCCATGTGCCTCAACACATACTTTCCAAACACTCAATGCCAGCTTTATATCCACCCAGTTACGGTGTGGTGTTTGATGTCATCAAAGCATCCTTCCGGTGATGGTGATTAGCATGATCTCATGGTCAAAGGAATTAGGTTACTATGTATCAGAAAGCATATAGCAAATGAACTATATTAAATGACTTGATCTTTATGCTACGCTTAACTATAGGAGTATGTCCATCACATCATTCTCCTAATGATATGACCCTATTGTTAAGAACATCTTCTATGTTCATGATCAGGAAACCATGATCATATATTAACCAACAAGCTAGTTTAACAAGAGGCTTTACTAGGGACTCTTTTATGTTCACAAATCACACAAGTATTTATGTTTTCGGTTAATACAATTATAGCTTGGTATGTAAACATTTATCATAAGCATGAAGATATGATAATAACCACTTTATTATTGCCTCTTGGGCATATCTCCAACAGATTTCGCTGCCTTTATGCGCGTTCACATGCGTGGTCTCCATCTTTGGGGTGTACTCTCCGGTGAGGTCTCCTGTCCGCCGTGCCCCCCTGCTCCTGTGGCTCCTCTTCCGCCGACGCCGATTGTTCTCGGTGCCGATGCTTCTAAGGAGGCCAAGGATGCTGCTCAGAGTGCTGATGATAGTGATGTTGCTGGTTATGACCTGAAGTTCAAGTAGTACTCTTCTGATCTCGAGGCCTATCGACACGCTCTGACTGCTTACACTCAGTGGGTTGATGAGGATGCTCGTGCTTCCGCTGTTCTCACCTCCAGTGTTCTGCCCCAGTATGCTACTGAGTTCATGAGTCTCCCTACTGTTGCCGCTCAGTGGGCTCATCTTCGTCAGCGCTATCAGCCGTCTAGGGATGCTCTTTACCTATCTGTGGTTCGTCAGGAGCATGCTCTCCAGCAGGGTGATTCTACTATTGATGAGTTCTATACTCAGAGTGCTGCTATCCGGCGTCAGCTTGATTCTCTTCATACTGCTGTTTGTGGCACATGCTCGTGCTGCCAGATTGTGCGCTCGGATTTGGAGTTTCACCGCATATATGAGTTTCTGTCTCGGCTCCGCCAGGAGTTTGAGCCTCGGCGTGCTCAGCTGAATGCTCGTGGTCGTGTTCCGCTCTCTGAGGTGTTGTCTGAGCTTCGGGCTGAGGAGACCCGTCTCCGTGGTGCTGGTCTTCTTGCGGTTACATCTGTGATTGCTACTCGTGGTCCTATGCCGTTTGCTCCCTCGACTCAGCCGCGGTACTCTGTGCCGCCACTGATACTACCCACTCCTCCAGGTCAGGGTCAGAGTCAGCACCAGCAGATTTGGTCGAGTCGGCACCAGCAGTCGAGGCCGAGTCGGCTGGCCAGCTCGTGGTCGCCGTGGTTCTCTTCGTCACTGCTCTTACTGCAACAAGGATGACCACACTTGGGCCACCTATTACACACGGGATCCCAGTTTACGTCAGCAGCACCAGGCTCGTGGGCAGTCGGCTCCTTCTAGATCTTTAGCAGTTGCTCTCTCCGATCATGGCATTATCAGGAGTCTTCGCGGTCGGCTTGCTGCTACAGGATCTTCTTCGACAGGCACTGCTAGCTCTGATACCATGTTAGGAATATGCAACTTGTATTCCTCTGGGGCCAAAGGCCACAATATATAATATAGGTACATGTGTGAATATGCAGGAAGCCCCCTAACATATGGGGAAACTACAATACAAATATATACATCTAACAGTCTGAAATCTAAGTTGGATCGGTCGATTGGGGGGCGCCACCACATGGTGCCACGTTTAGACCAAGCCGCCTCCCCAAAACAAAATTACCATAGCTTAAAATTCATTCATATTAAGATGAAATCTTACAAACTGAATGAATTTAAAGTAAATTTAAACCAAAACTTAAGCATCGACGTCCTGGCCAGATGGATCGGCCTCATTGTCATTCTTGGTGCCCCGCCCCTTGTCCTACCACTCGGCCTGTTTTTGGGCCCGCCTCATCTACCGTGCTTCCACCATCTGCTGGTGCGCCACCGTGTCTAGGTTGCGCCCTTTTCTGCATCGATGGTCATTCATGTCCACTGCGGATGGGTTGCGCCATTTTTGTGCGTGGCACATCTGTCGGTACTTCTAGTTCAAAGCAATTCAGACAGCCTCGCGAGCGGCGGTACCAACCTCACTTTGCGCGTTGATGCATAGAATGACATGTCGTTCCTTCTCTATGAGGAGGCGACTGTTCTTATCTATCACCGCCATATCTAAGGAGATCTCCGCGACGTAGGCTTCAATACTCCGGTTGATCTCGTGGAGCCTAGGGACCTCGTTGCTCCTATCGTGAGCACTCTTGGGGGAATCGACGAGGGTGCGTTGCAGGGGATCAGCTAACACCTCCTCCTCATCCTCAAAATCGCCCGGCGAGGAGAAGTTCAACATGTCATTGTGTTGTCCTCCTCCAAACTAGGAGGTGTTGGTTCCAGCGGCATGGTCATGGCAAGCTTGGCCCAGCAAGTGGGTAGGCAGCAAGGCATGGCGCGTAGCCCACGGTGACGAGGGATAACCTTGGCAATGCCCATTCTGATGGACTTGGGTTTCAGGGAAAAGGAAGCGCGCTGGTGATTTTGTCGGTTTATTACAAATAAGGGAGACGATTTACCTAGGTTCAGACACTCGTAGAGGAACCATACTCCTACATATCTAATTATTATTGAGAAAGAGACAAAGTCGCCGGGATGCTAGATGCAAATGCTAAATGCAATCTAACTTACGGTCGGTTGTGGTGAATCGAGAACTACAGTCCACTCTTTGTTGGCTCCTTCTAGCCTTTATATGAGAGGCTAGGTCTCGGAGTTCTCAGAGTCAATTACGATCGATTACAAGTTGGAAATACAATACTATGATTATGTCGGTTTGGACTTCTACCTTGATCATCACGTATGTCAAGTAATGAGGATATTACCACTGATTTGGTGGTATGCAGGCGGCGGAACTGAAGTTCTGCCATCGAGCGCCGCGGGGCAGAATGGATATTACCACTTATATAGATTATCAAGTATTTGTTGTTTTATATGAAAACTTCTCAAAAATCACCCAAGTGGGGTGTATCCATCACAGAAAGAAACTAATTATAAGCCAAATGACTAATCCTTAAAAACAAATCCAGAATCTCGGCCTGTGCATCATAGATTCTAGATATAAATCTATATTTCCACATCCCAATATAACCATAGCACTAGATCATGATTTCTGGGCACATCTCTTAAAAGAGTGGCACCTCAGATATAAATAGATCTTAAGGATCTATATAAACAGTAGTATAATCCCAAGTATATCAATCAATTCTCAAAGGATTCAAGAATCATTAGCTGGTACTAGGTATCAAGATATATCTATGAGAGACAGCAAGTCAGAAACTTAGTTTCTATGACTTAGACCAACATCATAGGCCAAGGAAAATCCACGGACAGCATAGGCTAATATTTCTAGTAAAAGCTTCAGTTCATATTAGTAACAAGCCACTCTAGAACACTGATAGAATAACACTTAGCACTAGAAAAAATTCTTGTGTACCATTCTAAGGAAGATATCACAAGGATCTATTCTAATCCATCATATTCTACACAGAAAATTTCACAATCAAACCTTGCAGAAGGATATTCAATCATTTTCCCAATATAGTAACTAGGAATCATAGTGTTTGCATCAAAGAAATATCATCAGAAGTAAATGCCCAAGAAATCAAATACAGGTTCCAGTACTGAAACTAGCTAACCATCATCAATAACTAGACATCAGTCTAGATAAAAAGCATAGCACCACCATTTTTACAATGACAGAGACCAATATCAGATAAAAATTTATCTTACACAGCCACTAGCAATTTCAAGACAAACAGTAGACAGTAATCAACATAGTATAATCATCACAAATACTTCTAAGTCATTCATCATACTCAATAACAAACATAGAGGGGTGAAACCCTAATCGAATCATGAACCCTAATTAGGGATTACCATCAGAAGAACATACAAGCTAATGAGGGAAGCATAGGTAGAGAATCAGAGGGGGAGGAGGAAAGCACTTACCCGTGGTCCTCGCTGACAATTAGAGAGGAAGCAGAAGGGGATGACGAGCACACGACGGCACGGGGAGCACCCAGGGCGCTGCAACCCACGCCAAGCCATGGCGGCGGCCACCACAACACCAGTGGTCGAACAGCACCACCGAAGCGGCGGAGAGGTATGTAACCAGCAACCACCAAACCCTAGGGTTCGGGGTAGAGCTAGCCTGGCCGGGGAAGATCTCTAGAGGCGAATTGAACAAGACCAGACGAAGGATTGGGACGTCTACCTCTCCATACACCATGACAACAGCCGGGGAGGCCCAGGGCGGCATGAATCGGGCGGCAGCGGCAACACAACGCCACCACGGGGTCAAAGGAGAGGAAGAGGAACGAGTGAGAGAGAGCGAGAGTGGATGTGTACTGGGACGATAGGGTCTAGTACCAATTCGATGGGTGTTCTTGACCAACCCATTTGGGCCAGGTTGGGACTAGTCAGCCCAATGGGTTGGCCCAAACGTTAAAAGAAAAATTAAAAGATTTAATAAAAGACCAAAATACCCCTAGGATCTAATAAATTCTAGTAAATAAAATAAAAGCATTAAAAATACAAATGATATATTTTTAGGTTTATAATAATACAAACTGCCAATAAAATAAAAAAAATCTAATTTTAACGGAATAACTTTAGGTTAAAGATTTTTATAATATATATTCCTTATGGAATTTTATAAAAATCAATAAAACACCTAAAAAATATCTTTTATCATCCTTAATTAGTGTAGTATTTTATAAAAATACTAAATTGATATTTAAGATATCAAAATAATATCTTCTAAATTAAAATGCTTATACCTAAAATAAATATTAAGAAAATAATTATAGGAGTTAAAAATAAATAAAAATTAGTTTTTGACTCTTTTACTGATATATTATATTACAAAAATATCAAATATAATATTTACAAAATATTAAGAATTATTATTAAAACAATTTCGTTTATGAAGGTAATTCAAGAAAATTTATATATTGGGTAAAACACACAAAGAAGATAAATAATAAATGATGCATTGCATTACCATGCATAATCATTTTTGCTTCTTTAAATATTGTCCTTACCGGGCAATAATGATGTTTTGTAGAAATAGAAGCTCAAGGTCGAGTGCACGCTTCCAACTTCACTACCTTGCAATCGCAAGGCAAGTTCATCACTTGCTCATGTCCTTTGAAGAGTATTTATCAAAGTAATTGCAAATTGTTTGTTATCATCTATGTTCCGAAGAAATAAAATATTATTTTATCAAAACAAATAAATTGCTGATATCATCCTAAGTGGTGATATGTATAAGGTGAGCAATGGAACCTAGGTTTCCATTTGCAATGAGATTAATCACTTAGGACTTAACAACCCATGACATCAGTGATTCTAGCGCCGTATATTACGCATTAACCCTGAGATTTGGAATGGGACGGAGAAGTTAGCTGTATCCTTTTCCTTCCGTATGTATGGCAAGACGACCTTAACGTAAAGTTGTGATTCCTTGTGCGGATCCAACATATGGGTGGGCACCCTCACTACAACAAGACAGAGCATTGGTAACACACACTTGTGTTACTTCAGGTCCAAAAGTGTGTTACTAGGCCATCTAGTAACACATCTTGAGATGTGTTACGTTAGGTCGTGTTACTAAGAAGTGCCCGATGTTACACATAGTAGATGTTCCTATAGGTTAGAAATTGTGTTGCAATTCTGCTACAGTAACATGTATAATGTGTGTTACAACATATGGTAGTAACACGTTTTTGTAGCTATAGGAACACAAGTAGTAACATATCTTTATAGGTTGAGTAACACAAGCACTATCACCTATTTCTACCCATAGTACCAAAGTTTGTAGCACATTTTATCAAATACTGTAACACAATAATCGATGTTCGTCAATTAACTAGTAACACATGTGTACATAAAGTAACAATATTATTAACATTGTACTAAAGTTTGTATCATTATGAAATAATGATTGAACACATGATTGATATTTCTATTAATATACATTCTATTATTGGGTCCCCCGGATGTAGCATTACACGAGACAACAGTTTCCACTACTGCCCATCTCATAATGAATCTCAAATAATATTAACATGGCGCCATATGTAGCATTACAAGATACGCCATTTTCCACATCCCATCTCAACAATGAATTTCCAAGTAAAAATAAGTTTGCTTTGTTAAGGCCATCATAGTATAAAATGGGTTACCAAAGCACAATATATACATTGTTTCATATTATACATGAGAGGGGAATGTACTTCTAATTTACATGTCACTATTCTACCGAGAAACGTTCCCAACACTTTCTTCACCAATAGACAATCTGATTGTCTGCATGCACCAAGTACTAGAGTTGTCAAGTGAAACCGAAAGTCTGCACATAGAAAAAATGCTCAATTTAAGAATTTTGTAGACATCTACAACATTTTGCATCACTTTTATATATGAACTCTAATTCATTATTATATTACATATTGAGAATGGTTAGCATGCAAATAGTCTAGCAACCAACTAGTCATAGCATATGCAGGTGACAGAATAGCATGTTACCTTAGTCGAAGTAACAATTTCCCTTTCCCTTGGTAATTGCAACTACCTATGACATCATGAATAAGTTGTACATAGTATAGGATAACGTTCTAAGCTTCAGAGTATTTGCATAAGAGCAAGAGAAATTAGCAAGTTTAACATACCACTTGACTACATATTTTGAGATGTACAATATGAGGATCTTGCAATCTGTAACCATTTATTTGACCTCAGAATCATGCGAGGACACCACAAGAACATTATGATAAACAAAGAATCTATAAAACACAAATATAGCTATCTAATGTGAGCATTTTGCAGTCCAAATCAGGTTTTAGCTGATTTCAGCCCCTCCTACAGTATGATTGACAGTTGTTCTTCTATTCAATAAAAGACAGTGTGATCATTCAGTAAAAAACCATATTTTTCTGTGTAAAAAGAAATACTAATATATTTAAAATTTATTCATTATAATTTCATAAATACGTAAGCAATATATTCCTTTTGTTTCTATGGAGACATATCAGCATTGACGTTACCTATTTCCATTGTCATGTTCACAACACTTTGGTCAATCTACATAAACTGAAAATTAATTCATAGAGATATGCATAGGTGTGAATTATATAGAATTCCAAATGAAGTAATTAATATCTTCCAATAAATACGACAAACTACGTGAAGATTGCAGCTCGAGGGAGCCTTGTAATTTACTACATCATGTAGGTGCGTGGAGCCTTGTAATTTACTACATCATGTAGGTGCGTGTTGTCATGCCTGTTTATTAGGTAAATAGATTGTTATGAATGGATAGTAGAAAATACTTTGCTCACATGGTTTGAAATCTATCTATCTACTAATTTAAACTGAGGTAGGTACGTCTCACCCCTTTTTCCGTCCGACTTTTAGTGGACGGTTTTGCCCCTGCGAGTTTGTACTTATTACAGGAACTGCCACCGCTAAGTGAACCTGAAAATACCTTCCTTCTCTCCCGGTGAACCCAAACCCAGCGACACGGGCGGCGGTGACAGCAAAAAAAAAAAAAAAAATAGGGCCTCAAGGAGCGGTTTCCCAGACGGCGCGACCTCGGGCATTGTGGAAGAGCTCCTAGCGGCGAGGAATTACGCCGCAGCTGGACACCCAGTGCCTCACGCGGCCGGCGGTTCCATCGTTCTGCCTCCTTCTACCTATCGTCCCCGCGTGTGATTCCCCATCCAGCGATCGGGATTGGGATTGAATCGCCGCAGCTGTAGCGCCGATGGGGACTGGGAGCACACGAGGTTCACCGTGTCGGCATAAGATGCAGGGTAATGGAAGAGAAAGGCGAGGGGCCAGCGGCCGGCGGCGGGTTGGCGAGAGGTCGGTGCAGGCGACGCTGGTGGGCAGGCTTCGCCTGAGGCGCCCGGCTTTGGCGCGGAGAGGCGGGCTTGGCAGCGGGTCGGGGAGGAAGGAAGGCCTGGTGGCGGCGCTGGGCCGAGCCGGCGGCTGGCGGTTCATGGCAGGCTTAGAGCGGTGGCGGCGGATGGGAGCGAGGAGGATGAGATTCTATGATGAGTGTGGACATGCATCTATGTCGTGCGTGCTTGCTGTGTGATGCAGATTCGTTTTTTTTGTTTCTGTGGAGATTTTGATTAGCTGTGAATTAGCACATGTCAGACCTGATAGCTAAACTCAGCAGACTCTGATTTCTTCCTTGCTCCATCTCAAGTTCCGAGTTAATTTCGGTGTGGTTTGTCTCTCTAGCTAGCTACCATCAGGGTTCATTGATTTTACCGTGTCCTGTAATATCAATCCCACTAGCTTCTTGAGTGCGAATTGTGTTCTCAGGAAGCTCACACGATTGGCGCACGGAATCGTGTTGCATAGATTAGTGAGGCACAATTTTAGTAGTTGCAAATACTTTCGGTGGTAAGGATGTTTCGGATCCGGAGTAAGCAACGACAGCGATGTACACTTTCAGATTGTGTAGACAAGCGAGCCCCGGGTTAACTCTGTTTCTGTGGTCCTTGTAGCATGTTCCTTTTCTTTGGAAAATATATGAACAAATAATACACCCTGTGAAACTAGATTTTCAGTTTTTTTTTTGTTTAGGAAATGAAGAAAACTTGATCGTTTGCTGAACCAGAGATGATTTTCTCAAATTTATTTCTGACAGTCAAAGGTTATAACTGGGGTTTTCTGAGCGTGGTAGGCACTAGCCATCTTCAGTGGTTTGCTGATCTCAAACCTGATGATCCGTTATTTGATATGGCAGTCACTTTATTCACAATATGGATACAATATGATACCATGTGAAATAAAAACTTGAAGTACCTACGCAGCCAGAAAGAGGTGAGTAGTGTAGCGATTTTTCTACTGTATTATGCATTGTTTATTTGCAACTTGCAGGATGACATGAATTTCCCACCGTTTCAATCAATGTAAAATCCAACTTATGCCACATCAATCTCCACACGGTCACACAAGTTAGTTTAGATTCAGAAGGGAAAAGTCCAGCAACTCACAAATACAAGTTGTCAATCTACAGGGCCTTGGAATGATGACGCTCTCCTCCATGTTACCATGGTCTGAACAATCCGACGAGTCCCCCATGGCCCCAACGGCCGGCGAGAATGCCCTCCTTCATCCCTCCAGACTGCCTTCTTCTACGTCTCGCTCTACCTGGTGGCCATCGCACAGAGCGGCCACAAGCCATGCGTGCAGGCCTTCAGAGTCGACCGGTTCGACACCACGGACCCGAGCGAGTCATCGTCACGGGGCTCCTTCTTCAATTGGTGGTACTTCAGGATTTGTGCATGTATACTTAGTGTTTCCTCATTTTTTTCACAAATATTTCTAATAAAAAACCATTTCCAATAAATATAAAATTCACAAAACTGTAGGTTTTATTTTTGACATTCGACGAACTCTAAAGGTGATCATGCGTCCGAGTAAGCACGTGGGAAAGGTGATCATGAGGCCGAGTAAGCACGTGGGAGGCGCCGCTTGTGGAGGGGGTCAACTTTATTTGTCGGAGGCCATTATTAGGAACGGTCGAACATGCGTGGTAGATGGCGAGAATTGCAGACGTTCTTACTGTCATGGCCTCCTCAGATCAGCCTCGGATGAGCAGTATACCAAGATAACCTTAGGTAGGGGTGGGCATAAAAAACCAAAACCGGACACCGAAACCGAATTAACCGAAACTGAAACCTAATACACCGAACCCGAATTAGCCGAAACTAATTTCGGTTGGTAAATATGATTAACCGAATTTATAAATATTAATTCGGTTTTGACTCTCTGTTAACTGAAATAACCGTACAAATCAAAAAATATACGTGATAGAGCTAAATATATTTGTGATTCTGTCCGAGTTGTCCATTACTGTACTTAGATACTAGCTCATGCGACAAAAGACATGCATGCAAAAGCTGTCAGACAGCCCATGCATGTACGTATGTCTTCAGCCACATTCACGTATATGTTCGTGGTTTAACTGTCAATTTTGTCTATGAATTTTGTTGGAAACCTTTCAATTGTTTTCCTGTTTTGGATATAATCATGTATTTTAGCTGAACTCTCAACACATATAATTTGTTGAATGTATACAATTTAGAAGATAGACATCATTTTTTTTGAACGAGCAAGATATACTTCATGCTTATTATGTTCTTTTTCTACACATGCGTTCAAGACATCGGCTAGCCATGTATTGATTCAGGTCCTCGCCGATCTGGAGGTTGCTTCCGGTGCACCGATGAGTGGTTTAGCTCGTATGGATCTAACATAAATTATGGCACAGTGTTGTTATATCCAGAAGTTCGGTTAAAAACCAAACACCGAACCGAATTTTTCACTAACCGAACTATCGATTAATTAGAAAACCGAAATAATTTCGGTGCCTATTTTGTAGAAACCGAATTATAGAAAAACCCAAAAACCCCAACCGAATTAACCGAAAAACCGAATGCCCACCCCTAACCTTAGGTATGGGTCATGCAGATGTTTAACATGCGACCATAAGACCGTCAAACAATCTTGGCATAAAATAGATTCAGATTTCAATTAATTTTCGTGTATTTTTATTATTCCGTAGCAACGCACGGGCATTGAGCTAGTATAAATAGATTATGTAGGAGCTCATATGGTTTTACATCCCGTTGTCATCACTCGCTGCGTCGTGTCCACATTTTTCCTTAATGAATCAATTGACTTTGCAACCCAAAAGCTAGATTATGTTTCTCTGTCTCAGCTCATATGGTATACTATTCTGAAGATAAGCAGGGAATTCAATAGCACATGATAGAATAGAAGATTTCAAATTGATTTAGGAAGAATATGTAGAATTTACTGATTCATAGAAGAGCTAGCCGACTCATGCATATTTCTGTCCATGTCCTGAACACAGGCGATGGGGATGGCCACACATCCAGATGAAATACCACCTCGTACCTGCATAGATGGCGCAGAGAAAAGATCAGTGAACCTCTATTCCGTCTACCTCGCGAATCGCGATGCTCCTGCCATGAACGCCGCCCGATGCCCTAGACAAAACCAACAGAAGAGGTAATCACTATTCGGATCTCATGATGAGATGGATTAAAAGAGCGCTAACCTGTTACCACACGATCCCAGCGACTCAGCATCAGATCTACGAGAAGGTACAAAAATGAATCTAACTCACTGTATTTCATTATCAATAAGTCTGGAGATCTGGATATCCATGAGTTCTTGGCCTCGATGAAGGCCACCAGTGCCTCGCGACAGCTGCCTTCTTCCTCGCCGATACACATGTCTCCAGCCTTGCAGTCTCCAAATATCCAGTCTGTGGCTATTGAGGTCGAGGAAGACATGTTCGACGGGGCTGAAGAGAGGAGGCGGGGCAACGCCGATGGAGAGGGGTGGTTCTGGGTTTGAGAGAATTAGGGGCGGGCGGCGCTGGGCAGGGGAGACTTCGCGGGCGATGCGGAGTTGAAACGGCTGATCTAAAGAATTTTGCCTACGCTTTGTCCTTCCTATTTTTTTTAGATGGTCCTTCCTATTGTTTGCACTTAGATTTATTGTCATTGGGTGCCTGCTACTGGGACGTCCGTACCTGCTTTTATGCTCGACCCGAATGTCATTCTCTGTTTTGGTACTGCACTTGCATACACGCTGTGTTAAAAAATATATTTTTTATTCCAAACAAATTGATATCTGATTAAGTAATGCGAAACAAGATCATCGAGCTAACTGCTAAGGCCTTGATTGTTTCGCTGGATTTTAGTCCGTAAAACTTACGGATGTTCTGAGGTCCGGCTAATCCGTTCGTATCCTCCGTAATATACGGATCTTTCCGTAAATGAAACGCTGGAACAAGCGGGGCGCAAGCATAAAAGACAAATTTGAGAAGGACTCAATAACTATTTTGCATAGGCCGATAACGTTCTAGGGGGATATGCAAAAATCCCAACGTTCTATGGACTTATCATGTCAACCTAATACTTCCTCCGTCCTCACAAGTATGTCACATATTTGTTTAGATATACATGTATCTAGACGTGTTTTACTGTACTGATACATTGAAATCTAGATAAATCAACGACATCTTTTTCAAAATAGAGCAAGTAAGTACGTGTGAAACAAAATAAGCGTACAAAGCATAAAGGAAAAATTCGAGGAGGTATGATGTTCTACGGACTTTCAGATCATATAGAACTGCTCAATCTGGCTTGCGGATTTGAATTTCAATAATAGCTGCATTTTCTTGAACCTATACATTGGTTATTGTAAGGGAAAGAGGCTATCATGGCTAGTAGTGCGAGTGAAGATTTTGTATTTCATATAGTGGAATAAAGTTTATTTTGGGATCATTTCAACCCGAGGTTGTATGCAAAGTTCACGACATTTCATCTTGTTCAAAATTTGTCTCACAAATTAAATATCGACATTAGTTACATATTATTGGGGGGTCAGCTAGTGTCATGCAGTTTGATTGATTGTTTTCCGTTAACATAAAGAGATCATTGTGGGTTGCAGCGTTGGTGAAATAGACCGCATGTTAAATGCGTTAGAGTCTAAGTTGCGCCCGAACAGACCGCATATTTTTATATCGTTAAATCATACGCCATGCATTGACATATCAATAAAGTTGAGATGTGCATGTCTTGTCTTGTCTCGTGGACGTCTACCGTATGTGAAACACATGCGGGACGGTGATGGCAGGTCTCATATGTCATGTGGGACCACATGTTTATTGGTTTTGGTTCAATTATCCTTCATATACTAACATTTTGGTCTAGTTTGCATCGTGCATGTGAGGTGGGCATGTCCCGCATATCAAACATGCGTCCTCGTGCGAGAGAAGATCCCACGTGTTAAATGGTTCCACATGTTCGTTAGGCTAACAGGTCCTGGTTGTGAATATAATCAAATAAGAGGTGAGTGGTCGATGTGTTATGAATTATGATAATGGTAATTTACTAATCTTATTATTGATATAAAACTATTTGCTATATATTTCCCATCTGGGAAGTTGTAACACCAGGTACCAAAACATGAGTATTTGTTACTATAAACACATTTTGTAGCACATGAGGAGTAACACGAATTTATATGTTACTGTGATAAGATACCTGTAACACATTTTCACATGATACCTAGTATGTGTTACTGTCTATGCTTGTAACACAACCGATTTGTTACTGCAATTTTGCTTGTAGCACATTTTGTCATGTGTTACATCGTTGTGTTACCAAAGCTCTGTCTTGTTGTAGTGCCTTAGGCCCCACGATTTTGGTGTCTAGATTATCTATGAGTGGCTGCCGAAGGTATAGCTGGACCTATATGGTACTTGCTAGGGGCATCACTAGCTCATAGAGTCTTTGGGAACTCATCATGGTTATAGCTTGCCTGAAAGGGGGCTTAACGGAGGTGAGCCGGCACCGGAGGATCATGCAGACATGCGGGGTCACAGAGAGGGCAGTGATTGTCTTGGATCACCTACTAGGCCCCACATCATGGAATTGTGGACGGGAAAGTACGCCCGGTTGTGCAACAAGGAGTTGATCTCTTCTATTCCGGGAAGGAGCTACGAACGCGGCAGGAAAGGAACTCCATAAAAGTTCTGGTCAACCTGTGAAGGCTGATGGACTTAGTTTTTGATAATAAAATCAATCTTTAAAGAAATGTTTACAAAAACTGCATAGTGCCCAGGACTGATAGTTTGAGGTGGTAGATAGAGCATCAAACTTCCCACCTTGCATATAATGAACTTGCTGGGTAACGTTGTTACTCACCTTTTCCTTTGATCCCCTGCTTAGACTCTGAGGATCCAGAAGATACTCCAGTGTATGCAGCCGAAGGTCAAGAGGAGGTCTACTACGAGGAGCCAGATTTGTTTGGCGCAGTAGAAGGGGTGGAATATGAAATACGTTATGGATTGGAGTACAATGAGTCAGAATAGTTGCCATCATTATTAGTAACCAATTGATCCGAGCAACAAAAACTTTATATAATAAGTTGTTGAGCTCAATTCAGAGTATAAGTTTGAAACTTTAAATCTTTCGCTGAAATAGTTTAACTTTGGTTTGTAAGTTGAATCTTTTGAAGTCTCGAACTTCTGGTATTGTAATAATAATGTGTGTATGTTTTGTAATATGGACCCGTAATGTTTCTGTTGTACCACTCTGAGGGATGTGATATTTACGGAACGGTGTTCTGTGGATGTCATGTCAATGACTATAGTGTACTACACATGCAGTGGTATGCTGGTTCACCGCAGCTGGTATTAGAGCAATTGCTTTGACCTTAGGTTGTGAACCTAGTAAAGGCAGTACCTGTAAGAGCTTATAGCAACAATAAATAATTCTCTAAAAGAGTATGATGGGTATTCAAATGAGAATATTCCATTGTATATTTTAGTGCGATAATTCTTTGTTATGATGCAATATTATAATAAATTACTAACCAAAGTATTTTGTATATAGTGTAATGGCACCAAAGTTTCCAAAACAAACTTTGGTAAGGAAAGAAGAGACTCTTGATGATTATCAAGGATCATTCACTAATCAGCTTCGTCAACTCTTAAGGATATTTAGTTGTTCAACTAAGATTCCAACGAATACCATAACCTATTATGATGGTAGTATGTTATCCAAGTATCGCGTGAGTATCCAACTTCCTAAGGATCTTAGATTATATCACGATTTACCTATAGGTGAAGGTATGATTCATTTAGCAGCATACCATGTTGCTATTTTGGAGGCGATGGCCAATATTGGGGAGCACAAAGCCCAGGAGTTAGAAGGGAGCACATTTTCTGTGATTACTCATGATTCTATAGACACGGAGCCAGTACCGGATCATCTTACTTTAGTAAAGAAGCATTCTAAGCTAGCTTCCAAGTTTATGGATCGATATCGACTGATAGTTGGGTCTTTGTATAAGACACATCAAGTCACAGTGGAGGATAAGAATGATATGTTGGAGGATCTAACAGATCCAAAACGAAGGGAGCAGTTAGCATCTCAGTTATAGAATGAAGCAAGGAGTAGGGTAAAACCAATCTTTAACGATATACCTATAGATCCAGAATCTTTTACACCATATCCATATTCACCCAGACCAGAACCTACCTATGATCCTACTTTAGATATGAGGTATCATGTACCACATGCTTCTGAGGAAGGATCTAATTCAGAACTTTTATTGAGAATTCTGATGGATGGAGGATGGGATCACCTAATGGATCCTGAGGAAATCAAATGTCAGTGGATGGGTCTGACAGAGATGTTGGACAATCCAGCTGGATGGGTGCAATCAACACTAATGATAATAGCAGGAATGCTATATTTGTAGGAAGTCAGGATGAGGAAGAAGATCTTGAGGAGAGGGTGTTTGAATCATTAATATCCTATCAAAACCCAGGGAATGTACATCATCCAGTGTTTAACTATCTCTACCCAATAGAGCACCTGGGGAACAACTGAATTTGAGTATTCTGTTGATAAATCTAGGGATGAGTCTTAGGAAATGCAAGTGGGAGATAGTGATGAACACGTTTCTGCAGGCTTTTCAGCTGAGCTGGATGGAGTCAATGTACTCAGGCTGAGTGATAACTCAAGACCTGATACTTTAGATACTGAGTACGTTCCATCTGGAAGGCCATTTGTTCCACAAACTGTGTGACGGACATCACGTCAACACGGTTGGACTACATGCATATATAACAAACATCGTGGATACTAAGGACATAAACTACTTATTAGAAGTAGCTGGTATTGCGTATAGTAGTGAGAGAGAATGATGTATTTAAATAAGTGAGGTAGTATCCACATATGATATTGTACGTATACGGTACAGGCTTGTAATGACTTTGTATTTACTAAGTTATTTGTAATGTATAATATGTGAAAATGCATGTTTGGATCTTATTTGGATTTTGTTTTCCATTTTGTGACTATTTATGTGCATGAAGTTGAGCTTAGAACACATGTGCATGATGTAATTATGAGTATTTGCTTTATGTTGCAGGACTAGGGGGTCATGGAATCGGGTGTAGAAACTGAATCCGAACAACGGCGTATGGAGCGCGGGGCTAAGGAGAAAGCGGATGCAGATGCTAGAAATCAAGGAGCATTACCACCACCACCACCAATGAGGCCGTTAATGGAGCAGAATTTTGTGCAATATATGTGAATGATGCAAGAATCTTAGAACAAATTCATGGAAGAGTTGTTGGGATGAGCTGGAAACCAGAAAGCACCTGAAGGTGGAGGAGTGAGTCTTTCAGACTTTTAGAATGCAAGGCCGTTACCTTTTGCATCAGCTCCAGAACCAATGGATGCAGAGGATTGGCTAGCAGATACAGAAAGAAAGTTAAGGACTGTCGGTTGCAATCATGAAGAAAAGTTGAGGTATGCAACACATCTCTTAATCGGACCTGCTGCATCATGGTGGGAGAACCAGCTTGCAATGCAACCTCCAGGAAGGGAGTATACCTAGGAGGAGTTCAAGCAGAGATTTCGTGAGTATTATGTTCTAGAGAGTGTGATGGAGTTGAAGCGCAGGGAGTTCGAGGAGCTTCAACAAGGAGATACCAGTGTCATGAATTACATCCGGGAGTTCAGTCAATTATATTGTTATGCTGAGGATGAAGTGAGCACTGAGTAAAAGAGGAAGAAACATTTCCTACGTGGTTTAAATCCATTTGTGAAGATGCAGTTAAGGCTGGCCAACAAGCAAACTTTTCAACAATTATTAGATGCAACCATCACCTTTGAAGATGATTACAAGAACGTCCAAGAGGACCGAAGGAAGAGAGCAAAGAGGATAGAAGCAAGTAAACCTAAACCCATTTGGAATTCAAACCCAGGAACAGACTCTACAGTAACAATAATTCCAATCGAAGTGCAAATCCAACCGGAAGGAATGTTATATGTCACAATTGCAAGCTTCCAGGGCATATGAGCAGGGATTGCCAGAAACCGGTAATTATTTGCCATAGTTGTGTCCAAAGGGGTCATATAAGGCCAAATTTTCCAAATAAACCGCCGGGTGGTTGGCCTACTAAAGGTGGAGTATAAGCCAGTGGAGGCAATGGAAAACCCAATAAAGGAGGAACTTTTGTCAAGAACAATAATGGCAAAGGAGCATGCCTACTGGGAAGCTAAACTGTGCAACTTTGGAGGAGGTGGATAACTCTGAGCACATGGTGATAGGTACGCTCAATATCCTTACCAATCCCAGAAAAGTTTTATTTGATACTGGTGCAATTACTTCATTCATATCTGAAGAATTATGTGATAAGTTCAGGATTAGAAGGGTAACGTTAGCAAACCCTATGACCATAGTGACGGCAGGGGGAAATTTAGTGGTACGCCACATTAAACAAGATCAAGTTATCTTGATCTATGGTTGTACATATTTCGTGGACCTTTATGTGATTCCTTTGAAGGGAATTGCAGTAGTGCTGGGTATGGACTGGATGACTGAACATGGATCCCAGATAAATTTTGAAGACAAAACTATTTCAATCAATACTCCAAGTGGAGCAAGGATAGTATATCAGGCTGACAAACACGGTCATATCATGGTAGATCTTCAATTGAACTCCATGAAGGAGGTTAAATTGGAAGATATTCCTGTAGTAAATGAGTTTCAAGATATTTTTCCAGCAAAGTTATTAGGAATGCCACCTGATCGGGAAATAGATTTCACTATATTGATCTAATACCTGGTACAACACCAATAGCTCAAGCACCATATAAGATGGGTCTGAAAGAGTTAAAATATCTTAAATAGCAAATTGATGAGTTAGCCAAGAAAGGATTTATCCAGGAACGTGTATCTCCATGGGGAACTCTAGTAATTTTCATGGATAAAAGAGATGGAGGACGAAGAATGTGTGGGGATACAGAAATCTCAAAAATGTCACCATCAAGAACAAGTACCCATTGCCAAGAATTCAAGATCTATTTGATCAAGTCAAGGGAGCCGGAGTATTCTCTAAGATTGATTTAAGATCAGGATACCATCAGATAAAAATTAAATCTAAAGATGTTCCAAATACAACATCTGTGTCAAGATATGGACATCATGAGTCTCTTGTCCTACCTTTTGGATTGACCAATGCACCAGCAATATTCATGAATTTTATGAACAAAATCTTCATGCCTTACCTGGACAAGTTTGTCATAGTGTTCATTGATGATATTTTGATTTAGTCCAAAGATAAAGAAGAGCATGCAGATCATTTGAGAATAACATTGCAAATATCAAGAGAACATAAGCTTTACGCTAAGTTCAACAAGTGTGAATTTTGGCTGGACAAGGTAGAATTTCTTGGTCATGTGATCAGTAAGGATGGAATTGTTGTAAATCCATCCAAAGTTCAATAAGTGCTAGAGTGGAATGCACCAACTAATGTGAAACAAATCCGAGGTTTCTTAGGTATGGCCGATTATTATCGAAGAAGGTTTTTCCAAGATAACTGGACCAATGACCAAATTGATAAGAAAGAATACACCATTCGTATGGGATGAGAAGTGCAAAGAAAGTTTTTAGGAGTTGAAAACTAGATTAACTATCGCACCAATTTTAGCACTTCCTGAAACAAGAAAGGATTATACAGTATATTATGATGCATCCACAGAAGGATTAGGATGTGTGTTAATGCAAGATCGTAAGGTAATTACTTATGGATCTAGACAAATGAAACCACATGAAGTAAACTACCCAACTCATGATTTAGAGTGAGGCAAGCATCACTTGCTAGAATTTTACCGGAGTTCCCCGCTGTAGAGGAGGAAAGGAGCTGATGCTAGCAGCCGCCCCCGGAGCTGCCACGACCACCATTAGAACCGTCATCGTCGACTCGTTTGTTTTCCCACCTCACCGGACCTAGCTGGAGCCCTGGTAAGCCCCCGTCGACCCCCGCCGTAGCACCAGGGTTCTATCTCACACGCCCTTTGCGACGGAGACGACGACGCCTAGCCGTTGATCGTGCTCTAATCCTAAGGCCTAGATTAGCTGATACCATTTCATGTTTGATTAGCCGATGACATGTGGGACCATCCCCGGTGCAGCCCGCAACACGCGCGTTGCATAGTTGGGCCAGCCCATTAGCATGCCCACGCATAGCCCACAGATTCAAACTTAGTTTTTCCTTTTATTTGAAAATCTCATACGGTAGGTAACTCTGAAAATCAAGTCAGAAAGATTCACTGAACCAAATTGAATGAATCCAATTTTGTTTGAAATTATATGAAAATCTCTAATCACTCCCGTTGGATTCAAACATTTTGAAACTATAGATCACCCACAGTAAAAATAACAAGACAATGGCTTTCATCACTTCAAACATTTTTCTAAAACTAACCATAAGTGATTTTGAGTTGATTCCAACTCTCAAAAATCACATTGGCCATGAACTATCCGAATATGTAAAAATATATAATTTTGCATACAGTAGTCCTGGACCAAAATTAAAGAATGGCTTTATAGTCATTTCTAGTCACTTAAATACTATTAAATGGTTTTGTTAAACTTTGTAAATTAGGTCAACCAATTTAAATCACATTCCCAAGTATTGGAATATGTGTAATGGCATGTGTCAATATGATCCCATATTGCAATTGGGGAATATTAAATCTTAAGTAACTTTTCAATGAGTAGAAATTACTTTTCTAAAATAAGATAAATAAAATCTTGTCACCCTTTTCTTGTAATGATAGAGATGACGCTAGATCATCTAGTGTGACCCTTGTGTGTTAAATAGAAGTAGTTAAGTATTGTTTGGTGATTGTGTACCTCGTATTTATTTTTAGACGCTAGTATCAATCCGGGCTACGAGGAGGAAGAATTCTACGAAGATGAGGAAGAGAACTTCAACCACCTTACCAACCAAGGCAAGCTATACTAAGCATGCTACACCATCTAAGTACCACTATGTATACTATTATGATACCACTTTGAGTATACCAATCCCAAGTTTTACTTGCAAGCTTTACCTTTCTTTATTTTATCAAAGTTGTTCAAGTAGTTAATTAATTGATGATTAGTGGAAATTTAGGAAAGATGCCATCAAGAGCTTGGAACTTGATGTAGGTAGTTACACTTGATTAGCACCCTCAATAGTGACAGCCCCATTGATAGATGCTAGTGCTAAACCTATCTTGATCACTATAGATGGGAACAAATGATTATGAAAACCTTGGAATGATGAGTCAATCTATTGAAATGTTTTGACATGTGTTACGGACACAATGAGCGAAGATGGTATTGAATGAAGTATGTGACCCGACTTTGGTAAAAACTGATGGTTGGGTTCGGATGCGATACCATTTCAATTTTATCGTACAACCATAATACCCGAGTTTGGGTAGGGCTTAACTGGAAGTTTATGTGTCTTAGTACGGGTTCCCTCGCGGAATGAGGTGAGCTGAGGATACCTTGTGATTCTGACTTTCCACCTATGAAGTTCCTAGGATGACAGATGGTTATGGCTGGGAGACCAAACTCATAGGGGAGGTGCCTATACTAGGGTGTGTAATTGAAAGGTTAGGATTGATTATCTGCATACCAAGTATGATGATTCAGTATTATCCCTGACAGATGTATCGAATGTTGTGGTGAAAGTGTACCACCGCTGCAGAGTGTCAAACTATTCGAATAGCCGCGTCCGCGGTTATGGACAATTGGATGGCCATACTGTTCTGTTGTCAGATGTTTTCAAAATGACTTGTGACTTGAAGTATGACTTTAACTTGACCCCACAATGATGTGGACAATGAAATTAGGTTCTCACTTAAGTAATATAGACAACTAAATTTAGGTCTTTACCACTAAGTACTTGTGAAATAAAATTGGATTGTTGCAAATAACCCTAGAGCTTAGGATTCCTATTAGAATGGTTTTACTTATTTAGCGATAGTTTGCGAGTACTGAAAAGTATTCATGGCTTTGTCTCTGGCTATTCCCATAGCCATCTCTAGTGGAGCGCAACCCCGCACGATTTCCGAGGCATGGGGCTCCTCTGAGGTGACCGTGGGTTGGCCTCCGGCTCTCGCCGGCGCCTTGCCGGCATAGGCTCTGCATGGATTCCTCTGGAGGTTGCTGGAAGGTCACCTACTCTGGTGTGACCACGGGTGGTAAGTTTCTGGAAGGCTCTCTCGTTGTCTCGGCTGATTCTTGGCTGGTTCTTCTCAATGCTAAAGGCTCTCCTCTTGAGGGACGATGTTTGGAAAATGGGGAGAAGATCTCTGTTGGATCTATTTTGGGGTTCCCCTCTCATCTCTCTCGTGTTAATGACTCTTTGGATCCTTCATGTGGATTTCTTGGTAGATCTCCTACCATCACTGGATCGGATGAAGACACTGGTCTGAAATGGCATGCCCTTTGCTCCTCTTTGCCAACTGATGATCTTGAGCCTTCTAAAGGTTTTCTCATGCTTTGTCCTAGTTCTAAAAGGCTTGTTCTTCTCAATCATAATGAGGTTGTGATCGATGCTAGATACTTGGTTCATGGTGAGGTGGTGGCTTCTGGTATCTCTATTGATCTTCAGGTGAAGAGGGTAGTGATTGGTTCTCAAATTTTACCAATCCCTTTGGTTAAAAAAAATTCCACCAATACTGAGAAGTTGGTGCCTATATCTCTGGATTTCTTGGAAAATCTCTCCTCAGGATGTGCTTCCAAAGAGATTGCTTCTAAAGATGTTGCTTCGTGTCGACCTGCCCTGGATTTTTCTTTAGGGCGTGATTTTGAGAAGAGGATTTTTGATAAATTCAGGCATCAATTTAATTTCCTTGGTGGGTTCAGGAAGAGACCATTTTATCTGGTCTGTTCATTTGGAAGGGCAAATTTTAAGTTGGACTTTCATACTGTTAGTCTTGCTCTTCAAGCCTGTTTTGGTGGTATCGCTTCTAAATTCCAGGTGAAGCTTTTGCAGGATAGAACTTTTCGCTTCTCGGTTGCTTCTCGGGCAGTGGGATTTGAGATTTACAATATCTCCAAGTTTTCATGTCATTCTTTTGTGATTCATGTCAACCATTGGAGTAATGGAGGCCCGAACTGGATTCATGAAGAAAGGGAATTCTACAAGGAATCTGCTAAGGAATGGAAAGTTGTCACGTACAAAAAAGAAAGTGCAAAAAAATCTCCTTCTTTAAAGCCTCCCAGTAAAGGTGGCTCGGTTTTTCAAAGACTCAAATTTCCTGTGTCACCTGAGGGTTCTTCGCCTGTGATTGAGCATCGTTTTAATGGGGAGTTTAAATCAGGTCATCATGGCAGATCCTATGCTCAGGTGCTCACTGATGAGGGTTTTAAGTCGATGGTAACGCCGGTCAGGTCTGGGGGGGGGGGCGCTAATCGCGCGGCATTTAAATTTCCTGGGCTCCTTCCTTTTCTGAAATTTCCCTCTTTCCCTAATTGCAATTGGCCCGACAAATCGTATGAGGGATGGTTCAAGGCCCAGGTGGTTTCTCATTCCCGGCCCGTCATTCACGGCAGTTTTCACGAGTTCACCACTTCGTTGCGAAAAACAACTACCACTCCCCCTGTCTCCTCAACTCCCCCGCCCGCTGAAACCCCATTCCCCTCCTGCTCATCGCCGGCGAAGGACGTCACAATGGCGAACATTTTGATTGATCCCGCGCCTTTCCTGCCGAATGGCTTCCAGATTATGCAAGTGGCTGGGCGGAATCGTGTTAAAAGGGTGGTGGTGCCTCGGAGGTCACGAGCACATGAACAGTATGCTATTGCTAACATTTTCCCCTCCCTCCTGGTCCGGTTCCGTTCTTGAATATTCATGGTGTCTTAGTTGATTTCCTCAACAATGAGATTGGAGTGCACTTCAGAGACATCCAGGATTGTCCCTTTGGGTCTGCATATGTGCAGTTCCACCATGTCAGTGACCGTGACCGTCTCATTGCGGCGAGCCCGATCCCGTTTCAAGATGTGCATGTTTCTTTCGTTAAGCACAATGAGGGTGATAACTGGCGTAGGACTCAGTTTAATAATGAGTGCTGGGTGATGCTGGTAGGGCCTCCCCTTGACCACTGGCATACGGAGGATCTGAATGCTATCTTTGCGGACATTGGAAAAGTTCTCCTGTGGGAGAGGGACACTGATCATAAGGGCAGGATTATAGCTAAAATTCGTGTGACTGATTTGGTTGACATCCCCAAGAGTGTGCGGTTTACCATAGGAGACCTGGTGGAGACAGAGTCTTGGACTTTTTCTGTTGAAGTTCTTCAGAGTCACTTGCTTGGAGGGGGCACTGAGGAGGACCTTGCCAGATGACAATGTGGACCCACACCTGTTCTGCACAAGGTCCGTCTTTGGGCCTCGGTGCCACCCCTTCCCCTCGTGGGGTGATTGGGGTCAGTGGATGGCTCCTGTGCAGGACCCTGCTCCTAATGGTGGGAATGCTGATGGTTGGGGCCCCAGGAGGCTGCTTTGCTCTGTTCAAGGCCCCTCATTGCTCTGGAGAAGACATTCCTGTGACAATCAGCATCGCCACCTCGGGATGTGAACAGTGGAGTTCTGGTGTCATTGTTCAAGACGGGAGTCGATGATGATGAATCATAATGAGCACGAGGCTGTGGAGGAGCTTGGTGTAGCAGTTGCACCTCCTGGGGTTGGCATTGGGGAAGGCCTGCAAAATATTTTTCAAAACTATCTGGCTGATGAGGAGGAGGCTAATCCTGATGCTGAGGAGGAGACAGGAAGTCCCATGGACTCAAGTACCGTGGCCCCTGAGAATGATGATTGGATGCTGGAGGATCAGCACCTTCTTTCCCCAAATGAGGCTCACCTTCAGGTTGGGATGGTGAGAACATTTATTTCCATTCCTGATGTGCATATTGCCAAGCAGGGATTTTCCCAAGAAGGCTTGGAGCTCTGGGAGAATTATTTTGCTCCCCATATTCAGAAGGATTCTTCTTCTAAGGGTTCTCTTAAATATGATATTCCTGTAAGTTGGTTTAACTTCATTACTCTCATGCTTGCTACTCCTGAGAAGTTCAATTGGGTCAAGGGTTTTCTTACTTCTCCTTTATGGGAAATTATTAAGGAACCTATTGCTGAAGAAAGTTCAATATCTTTCATCATTCCTAATGAGAATTTTTCCCAGATGGCTCCTTCTTGCCTGGGTATTGAAGTCAATAAATCTTCAGGCTCCCCCTCTACCCCTGCTAGAAAGAGAAAGGGCAAGGAACCTCTTATGGAATCTGAGGTGAGAAGAAGTCCTGGAATTGTTGAGCTAAATGGGGGTTTTAAAAGTCACTTAAATTTTCAAATTGTTGATTGCCTGGTTTGTAATGCTGCTCCTCCTTGCCTGAATTCCAAAGTGGTTAAGAATCTTGCTGCTTCATTCTGCAAGGTAAAAGATGGGGACCTGGAGAAGAGGTTACTCAAGAAAGGGAAGGCCAATGATGTGGCTATTAAGGCTCCTACAAAAGGCAACATTAAAGGAGGACCCCCTTCCAGCTTGGGCATTGGTGGCAAGAAGAAGCCCGGGGCTGCTGGTACCTGTGGACAGCAAGCCAAGAAGAAGACCTCTTCTTAAGTGTGTTAATGTATCAAACTAAATCTTTTCTTTGGAGTCTTGTTGACTCCTGTTATGTGTTCTGTGATTGTGATATTGCAATGTGGAGGGTACTTGTTGTGGATCAACTACGTGGTACTCTAAATTGGTTGAGCTTTTGTCTCTGTATTTGTTTCCTCTTACGGGTGATTACATTATTTACATCACCCCACATCTATACTTGCTCCTGTTTTCTTAATGAATAACAAAAGAACTTGGAAGATCTGAATTGGAATATCGGGGAATCAATTCGAAAAAATGGATTGCTCTCGAAGCAAAATTGAGGAGTCTGCCGTGACATTATCATCTCCAAGAAACTAAGCGTGAGGATTTTGATAGCTCCTACATTAAAAATTTCTGCCCTCTAAATTTACCAACTTTGAATTTCTTCCCTCCAGAGGTGCATCTGGAGGTTTGATCACCATTTGGAATGGCTCCCTGTTTCTGGACAGCTCTCTTTCCTCAATGAGTTTTCTATCTCCATTACCTTGACATCTCTCTTGTCCAATAAATCCTGGATCCTCTCCAACATTTATGGACCATGTTTACCTGAAAAAAAGTCTGAATTTTTAGACTGGTTTGGCAATATTGATATGCCTGATGATGTGGATTGGCTTATTGTGGGTGATTTTAACTTCTGTAGACAGCCTTCTGATAGAAACAAATTGGGTGGAGATGTGAATGGTATGCTTCTCTTTAATGAAGCCATTAATAATTTGGGTATCATTGAATTACCACTTAAGGGTAGAAACTTCACTTGGAGTAACATGCAGAAGGATCCCCTCTTGGAAAGATTGGATTGGTTTTTACTTACATGCGGACTCGAGTTTTCCCTCAACTTTTGTTGCCCCTCTTTCTAAGCCTACTTCTGATCACCTTCCCTGTGTCATTACCATTGGCACAATGATTCCAAAAGCTCAGGTGTTCATATTTGAAAACCATTGGTTACATCATAAGGAGTTTAAAGCTATTGTTCAAAATTCATGGAACATTCACGTGGGTTTTCTGGATCCTGCAAAAAAATGCTAAATTCAAAAATGTGAGAAGAGGGTGAAGCTTTGGGCCAAGCAGTTACCTTGCCTAAAGGCACAAATCTGTAATGTTAATGCCACTATTGACTTGCTTGATATCATGGAGGAAATGAGAACTCTTCTTGTTCATGAGTGGAATCTTAGGGATCTCTGAAAGATCTTATTATTTCTCTTTACAAAACCATAATACTTATTGGAAACAGAGAGGGAAAATTAAATGGGTTAAGTGGGGATGAGAACACCAAATTCTTTCACCCAGAGCTACCATAAGTTTTAGACATAATTACATTTCCATGCTCAAGGATGATTCTGATCTTGAGGTCTATGATCATGATGGAAAAGCAAATCTTCTTTGGAATGCCTTTAGAAATAGAATGGGCTCTTCTGATAAGCCTCAAATGCATTTCAATCTTAATGACTTGGCTGGTGATTGCTTAAGCCAGGAGGAAAGGGAGGCTTTGGAAAAGCCTTTCTCTGATGAGGAGATTGATGAAGTCATCACAAATCTGCCTAATGATAAGTCCCCTGGCCCTGATGGTTTTAATAATGAATTCATGAAGCTTTGCTGGCCTATTATCAAGGATGACGTAAAGCATTTACTTGTTGAGTTCTATGAAGGGAATGCCTCTTTGGAAAGCATTAATTCTTCTTTTATCACCCTCATTCCAAAAATTGCTGCTCCTTTGACTCCTGCTGATTTTAGGCCTATTTCTTTGCTAAACAGTGTCCTTAAGATTATCACCAAGATTCTAGCTAATAGACTGCAAAAAGTCATTCTTAAACTTGTTCACAAGAATCAATATGGTTTCCTCAAGCAAAGATCTATCCAAGACTGTTTAGGTTGGGCATTTGAATTTCTTGATCAATGCCACAAGTCAAAGGAGGAAATTTTAATTCTTAAGTTGGATTTTGAGAAAGCTTTTGACAGAATTGATCATTCTGCAATCATCAATATCCTTAAGGCCAAAGGTTTTGGAGTTAAATGGATTTCCTGGATTCAGATGATCTTTGGGTCTGCTTCTTCCTCTGTGCTTTTAAATGGTGTGCCTGGGAAAAAGTTTTACTGTAGAAGGGGTGTCAGGCAAGGAGATCCTTTGTCTCCTTTATTGTTTGTTCTGGCTGCTGATCTCCTTCAAAGTATCCTCAATAAGGCAATGAACCTGGGTCTTCTTTCTTTGCCCACTGAGAATGTATTCTGTCCTGACTTCCCTGTGGTTCAGTATGCAGATGACACTTTAGTAATCCTTAAGGCTGATTCTGAGCAACTCTTGTGTCTTAAGGCAATCCTTCATACTTTTGCTCTTTCCTTGGACTCAAAGTCAATTATTCTAAGAGCGATGATGCCAATTAATATGGATTACGAAGGCTTGGGCATTTTGCCAATACCCTTTCTTGCCTCCTTTGGTTCCTTGCCTTTTACCTATCTTGGTTTGCCCTGAGCTTGAATAAACCTTTGTGGAACACTTCTTGCCTATTGTTCAGAGAGTGGAAAGAAGGTTGTGTGGAATAGCTGACTTTCTGAATTATGGGGGGAAATTGCAGTTAGTTAAATCTGTGTTATCTTCCCTTCCCATATATTACATGAGTTGTTTTGATCTCCCTGTACTATCAAGGAGCAGTTGATTAAATATATGAGGAAATGCTTGTGGAGAAAGAAAACTTCTAATGTTCAAGCTAGAGGTACTGCTCTTGTAGCATGGAAGAAAGTTTGTAGAGCCAAAAACCAGGGAGGATTGGGAGTTCTTGATCTTAATGTTCAAAATTCTGCTCTTCTTTTAAAGAATTTGGATAATTTTTATAATCATAAGGATATTCCTTGGGTTCACTTGATATGGAATACTTACTATTGTAATGATAAGCTACCTGGAAGAAGTCTTGAGGGATCCTTTTGGTGGAAAGCTCATCTAAAACTGATTGACATTTTTAAAGGACTTGCAAAGTGCTTGGTTGGAAATGGGAAATCCACACTATTCTGGACTGATATGTGGAATGATAGTTGCCTCCAACATAAGCTTCCTCACCTCCTTTCATATGCAAAAAACCCTCACATCTCTGTCAGTGAGTTCCTGCATACTGCAAATACTCAGGATCTCTTTTACCTTCCTTTGTCCCAACAAGCTTTTCAGGAATATCAAAGTCTTGAACAAATTCTCAATTCTGGCAGGGAAGGGGAATCTGATTGTTGGTCTTACATTTGGGGTACTATTTTTTCGGTCAAAAAGGCTCACTGCTCTTTAATCGGTTACCAACCGGTTCAGCCACATTTCTCATGGATATGGAAATCTTCTTGTCAACAAAAGCATAAATTCTTCTTCTGGCTCTTACTGCTTGATAGACTCAACACAAGGAATCTTCTGAAAAGGAAATGTTTTTCTCTGGCATCTTATGATTGTGTCTTTCAGGGCTGCAATAGTGAAGAAACAAGTTTACATTTGTTTTGGGAATGCCCCTTTGCAAGAGCCTGCTGGGCTGAAATTTCACAGGTCAATTCGGATCAAAGCATCTTTGAAGTTTTAGTCAGTATTAAAAAAGACGTCAAGGTCCCTTTTTTCAATGGAAATTCTGATTCTTGGAACTTGGAGCATCTGGATTTGCAGAAATAATGAAATTTTCAACAATCAACATGCGTCGATAGAGACCTGGAAGGCTATTGTAGCCCAGGAATTAAGATGGGTCCTTTATAGAACTAAGAAGAAGTATTATCAGGGCCTTAAGATTTGGATTGAAACAAATTTAGACAGGAGATAGTTGATTAGCATGTTATCCCTCTTTTTTGAGGTGGAATATGTTTGTAAACATTCTTTTGTAACTCTCTATAATCTATAAAAGTTGCAGTGGGGTTTTTTGCCCTACTGTTTTACCCTCAAAAAATGACAGAGAGTACGAGGAGGATGGACAACAGGACGCCTACGATAACTAGGATCATCTCCCATCGTCAGCATTGCATGTGACCCTGAAGATGGAGCCTCGACCATGCTACTACTATTATTCCGCTGCTTTGATTTTTAATCAGACTTGATCATGAGATCAACTATTTGTAAGACTATTCTGGTTTGTAATGATTGATGTACTATGCTACAAATTCTGTTATGTCTCACAAAAATGGTAATCCTGGGATTGTGATGTATGGCATAACAGGCATCTGGGATTAAAAATCCAGGTGTTGACAAGTTGGTATCAGAGCCATCCTGACCATAGGAGACCCTAGTTAGAATGGACGTCAGAAAAACTTAGTTTCCAAAATAAAGAAAGTGAGTATGTTTGAAAACCTATTCTCACTCTTATACTTGAAATTCTTTGAAGAGAGTCATATGTTCCTCAAATTTTTTGCAAATATTACATAAAATTTGGCACACTTGATCACTTCTCTAACTTACTCATCTCAATTGCTTATATATGGACTACACCTACAACAAGTTTTATCAGTTGGGCAATGGAGGAAACCTCATCTTTGAGAGTGACCTGAGTCAGCTTGCGGAATTTCTGGAGCGCCCGCACCCAGAATTCTATGGAGCTCAACTCAATGATCACCCCAGAGGGGAGCTGCAGTGGCTGATAGTTGCAAATTTGCGAGGAAAGATGGAGCCACCTACATCTAAGAAGATCCACTTCGGCATAAGAGAGAACAAATGGTTGGACGGATTAGCAAGAGCAATGCAGGAAGCACTTGCCCGACTATGTGGTCAGAACGTCAATCAGATCGCCGACACCCACTTCGATCATTATGCCAGGAGTGACTCCCAGGGACAAACCTTGCACATGCCGGGACACCCAGAGTTGAGACACCATGTGGACCATCTTGCCTTCATGCTCCATGTAAATCAGAAAGAGCTGGCTCGTGCTAACGCCAACGAGAAGCGACTTGCCGCCGCCAAGAAGGAACAGACCTTCGCCATTCTCGTGAAGGAGCGCAAGTCACTTCGCCGCATGCGCGACAAGAAGGATTGCATTATTGCCTGCCTTCGTCACAAAGTGTCAGCCCTGGAAGAGACCGTCCATGATCGGGACATGCATCTTGAGGAGAGGGAGAACGAAGGAGAATATATTCATGGCGATCCCTACTCGTACCTCAGTGATGATGATGACTACTTGGAGGGCCTAGACCAGGAGTTCCACACTGATGATGAGGACTGCGACTTCATTGATGACGAAGAAGCCACTGGTTCTGATGAGTAGTATAACCAGAGGACTGTCATAGGTGTGAGTTGTATCTGGTCCCACTGTATCGTAGCTTGGCAAAATGGTTCTTCAAACCATCTGCATAGTTGTTGTGATGTGTTGTTTGGAATGTATGGTTTGTATGTGTGCTTGGAATGAATGAAAATGTGTTGTTGGCTTTCAAACCTTAGCCTTAATAAAAGTTTAAAAGCTTTAAAACCAAACCCATAAACCTTAGAAAAATTTCCCTCTTGTCTTATGATCTATCTCAATCTTCAGATGACTCGCGGTGGGAGCAGCTCATCTCAAGACCCGATGGTCCAAACTCTGCAAATGTTAGTAGCCGATCGAGAAGCCGGTACAACCAAGCGTCAAGCCAATCTTGCCACTCTTCAACAGATTGCTCAACTGGCACGTGAAAACCAAGGCCATGGAAATCAGGATCATCATGGATCCAAACTTAAGAACTTCCAGAACACCAATCCCCTATCTTTAGAAAGTCTAAAGAGCCCCTAGATGCTGATGACTGGCTGAAAACCATGGAGAACAACTTAGAAGTTGCAGGAGTAGATGTTGCGGAGAAAGTACTGTTTTCCACCCACTATCTGGCAGGTTCTGCAAGAGCATGGTGGAATAGCACTCGTACCATGAATGGAGGACAAATGATGACTTGGGATGAATTCAAACTCAAGTTTAGCCGAACCCATGTGCCACCAGGTTTGATTCTAAGGATGAGGGATAAATTCAAGGAGTTAAAACAGGGAAGGATGACCATGGTAGAATACCGTGACAGATTTCTGTCGCTGTCTAGGTATGCCCCTGATGATATTGGTACTGAAGCCAAGAAGAAGGAGAGATTTCTGAATGGACTGCACAATGAGATGCAAACGGTGCTAGTCAATATTCTGTTTTCTGATTTAGAAGCTCTAGTAGATTCAGTAATCCAGATGGAAGGAAAGATCAACCAAGCTACCGAGAATCCTAAGCATCATATGATGCATCAACCTGGACCCCACCATACCCCAAAGTATCGCCCCAGTTGGTCTGATGGATTTGCACCAAGGAACAATAGGCCACCTATGTCTTGTCCGAACTACCCCAATCGTAGCGGAGGAAACCCGAGGCCCGGAGGCAACAACCACTACAACACTGACAATCCCAATAACTTCAGCCGTGCACCGCCAAGACCCACCAACAACACCAATAATAGTGCTCCAAGGACGGGAAGTAATTGTGCCTGTCACGGGGAAGGACAAGTCAACGATCACCTACTTTGAATGTGGAGTGACAGGTCACTACTCCAATGAGTGTCCCAAGAAGATTGCTGCAGTATCCAATGTCACCGCACCTGCCCAGCAGCAGCATCGTGTCCAACCTGGAAAGATATTTCCCCAGGCAACCCGCACAACTGTACACGACGTCTATTTCACATGAATGTTGAAGAAGCCCAGAAGCGCCATATGTCATGCTGGGTATGTTTTCTGTTAACTCAGTACTTGCAAGAGTGTTGTTTGATTCTGGAGCATCGCACTCATTTGTTACGGAAGAATTTGCATGCACTAGTAAGATTAAACCAACAAATTTGAAGCAGGTTATGATAGTTCAAATACCCGGGTCAACTACCAAAGCTAGAAAAATTTGCAAGGTTGTACCCATCAGAATTCATGGAATAGATTTCTATGCCAGTCTAATAGTACTCAGAACAAAAGGTTTGGAAGTAGTACTAGGAATGGATTGGATGTCGAAACATCAAGGATTAATAAATTGTGCCAAGAAAGCCATAACCATGACTAGTAGCACCGCAATATCAGTTGAGCATGTGTTTGAGACACTACCTCGTCAATTCAAGTGCAACAAGAGTTTAGCCCAACCAACCTTAGACCAAGTCAGAGTACTCCGTGAATACCCCGATGTGTTCCTAGATGAATTACCCGGTATGCCCCCAGATCGGGATATCGAGTTTATCATTGAACTAATCCCTGGAACTGGACCCATAGCTCAGAGACCCTATAGTATGAACCCAGCAGAGTTAGTGGAGCTCAAGAAGCAACTTGATGACATGATTAGCTAATATCTGATTCAACCAAGTGCATCACCCTAGAGATCACCTGTTTTGTTTTATGATAAAAAAAAATGGTGCCACCCGTTTGTGTACGGATTACCGGAAGTTGAACGAAGACACCATCAAGAACAAGTACCCACTACTGAAGATAGAAGATTTGTTTGACCAGTTGACTGGTGCCAGACTGTTTTCTAAGATTGATCTTAGAACTGGTTATCATCAACTAAAAATTCGCGCAACGGATATTCCAAAGACTGCCTTCACTACTCGATATGGATTGTATGAGTACAAGGTCATGTATTTTGGATTAACCAATGCCCCCGCTTATTTCATGAATCTCATGAATAAGATTTTTATGAACTTCTTAGATAAGTTTGTCGTTGTTTTCATCGATGACATTCTGATCTACTCCAAATCGGAAGAAGAACATGAACAACACCTAAGGACCATCCTTAGAACCCTTAGAGAGCATCAGTTGTATGCCAAGTTTAGCAAATGTGAGTTCTGGTTAAAGGAAGTAGGATTCCTTGGACATATCTTGTCAGCCGGAGGAGTTGACGTTGACCCTTCCAAGATTAAGGATGTTGAAGAATGGAGAGCCCCAACCACTCAAACATAAGTTCGTGCATTTCTTGGATTAGCGGGATATTACCGCAAGTTTGTTGAAGGATTTTCAAGCATCGCTAGGCCGGTGACTCAGCTATTGAAGAAAGACCAGAAGTTTGAATGGACGGATAAATGTGAAGCGAGTTTTCAAGAGCTCAAGAAGACACTACTACGAAACTAGCTATAGATAGACATACCTTCTGTGGCGCATGGTTCTGACCATGCGCCACAAAAGTTATCCAGTGGCGCATCCGGTGCAATGCGCCACAGAACCACCAAACTTCTGTGGCGCATCCTCCAGAGCCATGCGCCACAGAGTTAGGTGGGACCCACACCAGCCGTTGGACCATGAATCTTATGTGGCGCATCACTCCATATGCGCCACAGAAGTTTGGTGGGACCCACGGCAGGCGTGTTCTGACCGTGCTCTGGACAAACTTCTGTGGAGCATACAAGGAGATGTGCCACAGAAGTTTATATCTTCTGTGGCACATATGACAATATGCGCCACAGAACAACTATGTGGGCCCCACTCTCTGGACACCTATGTACAAGCTTCTGTGGCGCATTCTTTCATATGCGCCACAGAACAAACTTCTGTGGCGCATGTGTGCAGTATGCGTCACAGAATGCTTCGTCCAGTATGCTACTCAGATTATGTGTGCAGTATGCTACTCAGATTATTTGTTTCCTAGTACACACATTTTCCTCTTGTGCTTTTCCCAACTAAACAAGTACCAGTGGAATAGGTAGAATATACTAGACAATCTAGTAGATAGACATGTGCAGTGGCATACATCGTTGCAAAAGGCACATGCGCATAGCCTTGAACAGCAAAACAACAATGCCATACATCATTGCAAATACACAAAGTACAACATTGCAAATCCCTTCACGGAGCTGGTGGGGGCGATGGCGGTGGAAGATGCCAAACCTCCCTGTTCATGCGCGCCTGCAGCCTGCGGACGTGGTCCTCCATGGACACGTTGGGGTCAAGCACCGGCCGCCACCCGATTGGTTCCGCCATGCGCGCCCTCTCCTCCGGAGACGCGAGCACAGCGTATAACCTCATGGCCTTGTTGTAGAGGGCCTCGTGCCGCAGTCTGGCCTCCTCTTCAATTAGGTTGACCTCTGAATCCTGCGGGTGACTCGAGCATCGCCTCGACCTCGCCCTCCTGCGAGTAGTAGGCTGCGAGGACGGCAGGCTGTGCTCTCCAGCGAGTCTTCCGACGAGTTGTGGGAAGAAGACATCAGGGGCAGGTATGTTGATTTGGACAGGGAGTGTGGTATATATATAGAGGGGTGTCATTAAAGCAACTCTATCTGCCACCTTTATTTCGTGCAGATCTGGCCTCAGTGTTCTGTGGCGCATATATCAGCTATGCGCTATAGAAGTTCAATCTTCTGTGGCGCATATCCACAATATGCGCCACAGAACACTGAGTGCAGGGGCCCACAATGTCTGGCCACTACACCCTATGGCCCATAGTGTCTGGCCACTGGCCAAGGTTCTGTGGCACATATATGTGCTATGCACCATAGAACATTGAGTCTCGGGGCCCACAGTCTGGCCCACTGCACCCTATGGCCAAGGTTATGTGGCGCATGCACCCAGTATGCGCCACAGAAGATTGAACTTCTGTGGCGCATATTGCCTGTATGCGCCACAGAATCCTTTGACCAGATCTGCACAAAGGTGGCAGCTTTGCACCCCTCTATCTACCACCATCCATTTCACATCCTTCTTCCCCATCCTCCCAGCTCGTCTTCCTCCTCTCTCCCACCCCATTGTGTCTATACTTTTCTACATTTTTTGTATTTAAACCTACTATAGTTGATAGATTGGTTAGGGAAAGCCTTTCTCTAACTAGTAGATCTAAAACACACCTACTTTTCTCCTCCACATCTCTATTTGTGTACTATTATCTCTCTATAGATCTATTGAATCACACTCTCTCACATCGCGCTCTCGACTCGGTATTCAATCTACCCGGTGAGTAATTGGCCATGAATATGCATGTTTTGTAGGTGTAAAGCTTGTCGCGTGGGCGGTGTGTATATGCGATGCATTCATGGAGCAAAGATGATGTTTGTGCATGAAGCTTGTGTGGTGCATGAATGCTTGCATGGGAAGAAGTTTCTTGTTTTTCTTGTCTGTCCGGGTGTGGTGCATGGTTGTTTGCCAAAATGTTGATTCATTTCCATTTCGGCAAATTTTTGCACCACCCATATGTCCTACTTTTAGGAAAGGTCATGCCGAATTTTTTCGGCGACGACCATGCATGTGTGTTTTGTGTGTGCATAAGGTGTTGTTTCTAATTAACCTACTCTCTGTCTTTTTCTCTATATGTGCATACATGCGCAGCTACCATGGTCGGCATGATGAGCGAAGGTCGAGTTACTAGGTATAAGAAAGGCGCCAAGGCGGACATGATTCGAACAACAAGACCCGGATAAGATGCCCATGTCGAACATGCAAACTCCGGTATGGATCGACCACGATTACAAGCTGGAGGATCACCCTTCGGTAGCGGTTTCATGCGCGACGACTTCGATGAGGAGCTGACAGTAAATGGTGTTGGTCATCATGAAGACTTGGGCGGGCAAGAAGACGAAGAGTCTCCCAACGGGCATGGTCATGATGACGAAGAATATACTGGCGTTGGGCATGATCATCATGACGAAGAAGGAGATATCGATGGGCATGACCATCATGAAGAAGGAGAATAAGCGAACACCCAGACGCTGCTAACTTTGGTGTTAAGGGACCCTCATGTTCAGGAACTGCTTCTCAAGGATACGAGCAACGCCAAAGCTGCAGCCTGAGAGAAAGCCAAGCTGGCGCAAATGGAGTTAGATGGGATGACTCCATTGTATCCTGGGTGTCGGCCCGAGAATACACGCCTAAGTGTAACGCTCAAGGCTCTAGAGATGAAGGCAGAACACAAATGGACCGACGTGAGCTTCAATGCTAACATGGAATTCTGGCACGATCGTATTCCTAACGGGAACACATTGCCAACAAGTATAGAGGAGGCCAAGAAAATCGTGTGCCCTCTCAACCTACTGCACGTTAAATACCACACATGCATCGATGATTGCGCACTTTATCGTAACGAGTACGCGGAGAGAACCACATGTCCGGTGTGCGGCTATGGATGGTACAAGAGAGGGAACAAGAAAGTTCCTCGAAAAGTGGTATGGTACTTTCCTATCACTCCCCATCTACAAAGATATTTCGTAGATCCTAAGGAAGCAAAGCTAATGCAATGGCACGCGGAAAGGGAGAAACCCGAAGATGATCCAGAGAAGGGAAAGATCCTACCACACCCTTCAGACGCTAACAGTGGAATGCATTGGACATTGAGTTCGAAGAGTTCGGGGGCGATGCAAGGAACGTCAGGCTGGGTATGAGCACCGATGGACTCAATCCTTTTGGCAACCATAGTAGCACGCATAGCACCTGGACTGTGTTTGTATGGCCGTACAACATCCCCCCGTGGCTCTACACAAAGCAAAGGTACGTACACATGAGCATTCTTATTCAGGGGCCGAAACAGCCAGGTGTCGATATGCATCTTTATCTCAGGTTGTTGAAAGAGTAGTTAGCCACGTTGTGGGAGACGCCAGCCCATACATGGGACGCCTACACTAAAGAATATTTCCCTCTGAGAGCCGCGTTGCTCACGACCGTGCAGGACTATCCTGGTTAGGCATATGTATCGACCCAGGTGAACCATAGACACAATGCATGTGTCAAGTTCATGGATAAGACCCCGCATCTCCAGCTACCCAAGGATCCCGGGTCTTCGAAAACCGTGTTCCAAGGGACTCGAAAGTGGCTTCGCATGGATCACCCGTGGAGAAAACGCAGTGACCTGTGCAATGGTAAAGACGAGCTCGAAAGAGCCCCGCGTACGAGGAGCGGCGAAGAAATCGAGGAGCTTCTGAATAATTGGGATGAGTGCCCAGCGTCAGGAAAGAAGCGACCAAGGACAAAGCCGCTTCTGGGTGTATGGAAAGCAAGTTCTGTTTTCTGGGACCTGCCGTACTGGAAGGTCCTCCACACGCCCCATAGCCTCGATGTAATGCACATCACGAAGAACGTTACCGAGAGTCTGCTTGGCACTCTCCTCAACATGCCGAAGAGGACCAAGGATGGGCCAAAAGCAAGAAACAACTTGAAATTGCTTGACATCAAGAAGGAGCTTCAGTACCCTGATAGTGATGATGATGACGATCAAACGGAAGGGACTCAGGGTCGCCGCAAGAGGGTTAAGAAGAATGAGGTGGTTGTGCTTCGCGCTGCCTGCTTCACTCTGTGTTAGGAGGAGATCGAGCAGTTTTTCAGGTTCCTCCTAGGAGTCAAAGTTCCTCACGGTTACTCGGGCAAGATAAGCAGGTATCTCGACGTAGCGAAGAAGAGGTTCAGCGGTATGAAGTCCCACGACTGTCACGTGATGATGACACAAATACTTCCAGTTGCCATACGAGGGATAATGGACGAGCACGTCCGTGAGACGCTATTTGGCTTGTGCAACTTTTTTGACGTCATCTCTAGGAAGTCGATCGGCATGAAGCAGCTCGATAGGCTACAGGAAGATATCGTGGTGATACTATGCGAGCTCGAGATTTACTTTCCGCCTGCATTCTTCGACATCATGGTGCATCTACTTGTCCATGTCGTGGATGACATCATCCAGCTCGGGCCGACATTCCTGCACAACATGATGCCGTTTGAAAGGCTGAACGGTGTCATCAAAGGTTTCGTTCGCAATAGGTCCCGTCCAGATGGAAGCATAGCCAAGGGCTTTCTGATCTACGAGTGCATCTCTTTCTACTAGAACTATCTAACCACCGAGAACGAGGATGTTGGAATACCCACCAAGAAGCACCTCAACAGGCTCGCTGGGTATGGTCACCGCGAGGGCCACCGCTCACTGCATGTCGGCATTGCTAATCGACGCGTCGACTTTGGCAGGGCACACCGAGTCGCACTACAACACATTTAATTGGTCAGCCCTTGGGTGGAAGAGCACAAAAGCTTGATCGAGCAGGAGTACGTGGACCGGGCCCGCCCGAGGAAGAAAGGAGACGTAACAAGAGAACACAACTCCAGCTTCACGTGTTGGTTCAAGAAAAGGCTGCTGGACAATCCCCCGTAGACGCCTTCTACGGAAGATCAACCACTCATATTCTCCTTGTCACAGGGCCCAGCACATAACGTAAAGACCTATCAGTCATACGACATCAACGGTTACAGATTCTACACTGAGGAAAAGGACATGAATAGCGAATATCAAAACTCAGGAGTAACTATGATGTCCTTCGCCGATGACGAGACTACTGTCATGGAAAGATTCTACGGAAGGATCAAGGAAATATATGGGAGCTCGACTACTGTGGAGAGACGGTACCAATGTTCCGTGTTTGATGGGTCAAGAACGTCGAAAAAGAAGGCCAATATTTCACCACCTGCGTTATACCAGATGCCAAGTCGGCAAAGAAGGCCTCCACGAAAAATGAGCCGTGGATACTCGCTAGCCAAGTTGATCAATGTTTCTTTATTACCGACCCGTTAAAGCCCAGTCGTGTTGTAGTGATTGAGGGGAAAGAGGAGCATCATCGGAATGGAAGGATCCGCCAACGAGCAAGACTTCGACAAGAATGGCAATCCGAAGATCGAAGAGGAGTTCGACAAGTACTTCAACATGCCTACTACTACTACAGTAAGAAGAAAGACCACACTACCTACTAAAGGTTGTCCGTTCACGAGAAGAAATCTCATAGTGCCCGGGCTAAAGTATTCAACCGCGAAGAAAAAAGGCAAGAAGATTGTGAAGAGAGGCTAGCTCGACACATCACAAGACGACGTGCGACCTTTTTTGTGTATTAGTTAGAGACTAAAATATATATCGTGATATTTAAATATATTTGTACTTGCTTGTTGTAATATAACATAAGTAAATATATTTGTCATACAATTAAAAATATTTTTAAAATAAAGAAAAAAGTCTGAGACAGCCAGGATTCGAACCTGGGCTGCCCAGGTTTAGAGCCAGTACCGGTTACCACTAGGCTAGGTGAGTGTTTGATGCAAACTACAATGCCGCATTTCTTTTGGACCAAGTGCACATATTATGTGGCGCATTCCTATAATATGCGCCACAGAAGTTGGACATTCCGTGGCGCATATTGTAGGAATGCTCCACAGAAGTTTCAAACTTAGCCAAAAAAAACGGTTTGGCCTTCCCCTTCCCTACTTCATTCCAACCTTTCCCCAAATCGAAATCTCCGAGCCCGCGACCCAGAACCCTAGCGCCGCCCTAGCGCCGGAGGAGGAGCCTATGAGGGAGGAGCCAGCCGTCGTCGCTGTTGTAGCCTGTGGAGGAGGAGCGTACGAGGGAGGGAGCCAGCCATCGCCGCCGTCGGATCCTGTGGAGGAGGAGCCCGTCCAGCGTGCAACCTAGGAGGAGAAGGGCAGTCCCGCGCCCATGGAGGACGAGCCTGCAGAGGAGGAGCCCGTCCCGCAGCAGGAGCACCGCCGCCACGTCCACCTCCCCATCCCGCGCCATCTCGCCACCACAGGTACATCTCTGAATTTCGTTTGGTGATTAGGGTTCCTAGGTACCGCAGTAGGGTTCCTAGGCATGCTCTGTAGTTTTCTGATTAGGGTTCCTAGGCATGCACCTCTACACTGTCTGCTGAAATTTGATTAGGGTTAATTTTCTGATTAAAATTCAGTGGTGAATAGGGTTCCTAGGCACCACAGTAGGGTTCCTAGGCAAAGGCACTATGCTAAACTAGGGGAATAGGCATGGTGAATTGTTGCATATATCAAGGAAATTCTTGCATGAGAAGAAACATTGGACCTACTGAAAAAGCATAAACATATATAGCATGCGAGGTTTTCATGGTGCCATATGGTTGACATCCTGTATATCTTGGATTCAATTAACACTGTAGTTTACTCTCTAAGTTCATAATTCTTGTCAGGGCTGTAATTTGAATTGAAACTGTAGCAGAGGGGGGACCAAGATTAGTTGGGTACGGCGACCAGTTTACTTGTTTTCTAATCATCATTTGTTTAGTTTAGTACAACATGCCTAGCCTAAGGGAAGCAGCAACACTGTAGAATACAACACACTTTGAATAGCTTTCTTAAGTGAACCCTAAACCAACACAACAGTGTAGTATACTAGCTTATGTGTATAATAGCTTAAATGTAGCAGTGTAGTATACTAGCTTAACTGTAGCAGTGTAGTATACTAGCTTGCAGCATACTTTGAATCCAGCACAACATTTGAGATTACTTTCTTAAGTAAACCCTAAACCAGCACAGCAGCAACAACATGCCTATCCTAAGGTTCTCCAGGTAGTAGCAGCAGCATGCCTGGGACAAAAATTATGAACTGTTTATCTGCTGTTTATCTGGTCGTAAAAGATATAAATAAACATGTTTCTGCTAAGAACATGTTTCTGTTGTTTATCTGGTTGTAAAAGATATAAATAAACATGTTTATCTGGTTGTAAATGATGGGGCTACTGTTATGATCATTTGAATCTGTTATGATCATTTGAATCTGTTATGGTCATTTGAGTCTATTATGATCATTTGAATCTGTTATGGTCATTTGAATCTGCTGTTTATCTGGTTGTAAAGGATATAAATAAACTTGTTTATCTGGTTGTAAATGATGGGGCTGCTATTATGATCATTTGAATCTGTGGTCATTTGAATCTGTGATGGATGATGATGGATGAGGTCAATGGGGTTGTTAATGGGGCTGGGGTGTTTTTTCTTGAAGGGATTTCAATTGAGTTGCCCGTTTCTCCCGAAGTGTTAATGCACTTCCATTTCAGTTGAGAAATGGGCACTCGTAGGTCCAAAAATTAGCATAGGTCATGCCGAATTTTTCGGTCGATATTTGTGCTAACCTTTTGTCTCTTTTTTTAGTAACAAAGCACAAACATGTCGACTAACAACGAGGCCGGTCCTTCTAAACAAATGAGCGTCGAGGATCTAGCCCGAGAGGCTAACAAGTCATTTTGGGGGCCGTCCCAAGAACATGAGGATGCGGAGGAGATGATAATGACACCACCACCAACGACCGTCGTCGGAGGTGCTGGGGGCGAGGAAGATCCAGATTACGAGGGGGACGACGACGACTACGATGGAACTAGTGAAGGTGGGGAGGAGGGTAACACCACCACGGATGGTGGCGAGCGCATAGATGGTGGTAGCGGCAACCTGGACGCTATACAGAAGAAGAAGGATATTAAGGATCGGAAGCCGCAAGTGCTCGCCAACGTCTGTGATGAGTTCACCGAGGTCACAGAAGGTGGCCAACCCATTGAGCCTTCATCGATTGCCTGCGGGTACGGCATGCAACTCAGGTGCATCATCCAGGAAAGCATGTCGATCAACACGAAGTACATCCGACGTAATCATGCTTTGGTCGAGAACCTCCTTAAGAAGCTTCACAAGCGATACACATTCCCAGAGAAGTTTATAAACCTGGAGAGTAATAAGAACCCGGTGAACAAACTAGCACTGACAAAGATGAGCAACGCCTTGAGCAGCTGGAAAACTCGGGTAAAGAACAACATTGACAAAGGTGAAAGCTGGGAGATTATAAGTAGGAAAAATCCAATGCTCGACGAAGAAGAGTTCAAGATATTCAAGGCGGACTTAGATACCGCTGCCTCTAAAGCATGGACTGAGTGGGGAAAGACTATGAGAGAGAAGAACATAGGTAACCACCGGCTTGGAAGCGGCGGATACAGAGGGAAACAACCCATTTGGGACAAGGAGGACGCCGAGCTTGAACGCCTGGGTAAAGAGAACCCATGGCATAAAATCACAGACCTCTGGATCGACAATTTGTCCGACCGCTACTACGGACCTGTTAGGGGAGTTCGTCACCGACGACCCAGATGGTAAGGCCTTTGAGGATGAGCTGGTAAGGAATTTACCGTGGATCTCTCATTAAAATAATTAAGCCAAGAATCTAAATGCATGCATGTGTTCACCTCTCCTTGTATCTCTACAGGAGAAGGAATTGAACGCTAGCGAGGACTTGTCGTCCCAAGATTCAGCGGCGGAGCCATGGGACACTGTTTTTAACAGGGCGACAAACACTTACAAGAAGAGGGAGAATAATTTGCCGCCAAAATCAGCTGGCCCTGTGTCCGTCTTCGGTACAAGCATGAAGTTTACCGAGTACTACAAAGAGGACGCAAAGAAGAGGAGGGAGAGGAAGAATCAGTCGGCGGCTAAAGATAAAGCCGAGGTTGAAGAGCTAAGTTGAAGGTGAAGACATTAGCGGAAAAAGTGGACGAGAAAGCAATGGGCAAGTTATTGGAGGAGAAGCTTCGCGTGATCATCCCCCTGGGTTGATGGAGGGGCTAGCTGTTTGGAATGCGGGAGATCGACAGGGGCCGATAAACATGCCCAGCTTTAGCGGCAGCAACTCGAGCGTCAACGTTAACGCGTCGTCGGACTTGGTGACCCCGCCGACCACCATCTCCACGGCGCAGCTGCAAGAGCTGGTTGTCGCACAAATGCCCCCTGCTGCTCCCGCCAAAAATACCAGTATCGCACAGCCGGCGGTGGCACCAGTACTGCAGGAGAATGCTGATGATAGGCCTGCCGTTGGGATCGGCCGTGTGTCGACATTAGCCGAGCTCAACTCCCTCACCAAGGTAGCTAATTAGTTACTCCGCTTCATCTTCTTTATGCGCCTTTGGTGACTGTCACCTCGATCATGATGCCCAACACATATGTGTCGATATTCAGAACGTTGCTTGCGTACTACTCCACAAAGTTGCCGGCGGCGAGTTGAGGGATGTTGCCAAGGGCAATATCATATAACCGGCAAACCGCACGATGCACAACAATGCAATGGACGATGCCGTGACGAGGGTCCGGATTGCTCGGATGTTGCCAGGGTGCGACGACATGGACCCCCTTTCAACCTCAGGGAGCCGATGAACACAATACCCTTGCAGAATGCCATGGCTGGCCCTTCACATGGACGAAGACTCAGATTCGTCTTACGGGGCACCTAAGCGCCACCTCGATCGTCCGGCCACCACCTCGGATGCCACCTGTCACCGGCGCCACCTCGATCGTCCGTCCACCACCTCGGAAGCCACCTGTTGTCGTCGCCACCACCAGTCGCCACCAACAACTGTTGGGACCGTGTGGGCCGACCCAAGGCGATGTCGTCGCAACGCAACCGCCGTCGCCCCACCACCACAATCACCACATGGAGGCAACAACGATGATGATGAAGAATTTGTCAACATCGACGACTACATCAACACCGGCGCCGACATAGGATTGTACATGCCTGCTGTGTATGAAGAACCCTTCATCGCTCATGAGGGTCAAGGTGGGCGTCCCACTACATTCACGCAACTCCTGGTCTTCCATGGTTTATCTCAAGAGACGCCTCCGGCCGCTGATCAGCAGGAGAAACCGGTTGGATTCGTCTTTAGCCCTGGCACACTCCAAAAGGTGGCCGTTGAGCACTTAGCATCCCCACTGGAGGAGCCTGTCCAGAAGACGAAGAAACACAGGAAGAGAGGTAAGAAAGCCGAGAGCCAACCTCCTCCGAAGAGGATCCGGGCTAAGGATGATGTCGTACCAGCCCACGAGGATGGCTTGCCCAGGATACATATAGCCGGTGAAGCGATACTGACTCTGGAGCTGCTTCGCCTTGATGGTGGACATATGCTCGCTTTGAGTGGTGATCAAGACACTAGAGGGCATTATTCTTATAGACAAAGATCCAAATTACCCGGTTTTCACTGTCAAGGTGCCATCGGACATGGACTTCATCCATGAAGCCCCTGCGGACGTGTTCTTCATAGCGTACGAGGACGTCTTCAAGCTGTTTCTCTCGAAACGGCTGGATTATAACATGGTCCGCCTATTCGTGCTCAATCTGGCCATGAAGACCAAGAGAGAGAAAACCCCCTACATTGCGATAGTGGATCCCTACTACATGCGTGATAGTCAGTTGAGGGAAGGATCAGAGACGCGTGCCAAGGCGACGGCGTATCTCGAGAAGTTCATGGTGGACCACAAGAGGACGAACACACTTCTTTTGCCTTTCTTTCTCGAGTAAGTACACACACACCCTAGCATTGGTAACTTAGGCTTTCTTATAGCTTTCTTCCTTTGCCCTTTTCCAACACCCCGTTTCAATCGTGTTGTGCAGAGACAAATACTGCACACTCATCGTCATTTGCACAAAGTACTCGATAGCATCGTATTTCGACTCAGCGAGTCAGAAGAAGAAGGACTACACCAGAATAAGGGGTGTTTTGAATGAGGCTCTCGAGGGCTACGCTAAAAAGGGATGCCCCTCCGTTAACAAGGGGGAATGCATCAAGGATGACAAGCACGTGTTCAAGCACGTGCTCGAGTTCCCCTACGTCAAGAAGCCGGTTACTGGCGGTGCCAAGGAGGCCTTATACTCCATGCATCACCTTAAAGGGTTTGTACGGGATTGCGAGAACCTAACTCTGCCATCTAGTTTCTGGGCATGGGCCGAAAATTTGGCGCGAAGGGACGATGATGATATTAGAGAAGACTTCCATCGCATCCAGGTTAAGTTGTCGGAAATCATCGTGGAAGATGTCAACACAAGGGAAGGGGTCCTAAAACACAACAGAGGGTTGACTAAGAGGGAGATTGAAAATATTCTTCGTCAACAGGGTGACAACAAGACGTGGATGATGAAGGACGGCTATCTACCATTCCTGAAGCCGAGCGTTAGCAGTTCTCAACATTGATCGTTGTGTGCGCCTAGAATTATCATAGATGTCTGTGTGTAGTGTAGTGTCACAAACTATATACTATCATGGACATATGTTGTAAACTATATACTACTGTGGTGGTATGTTGTAAACTTCACTATTGTGGTCGTTGTCGTTGAAGTTCTATGATTATGATCGATGTGCTATCTTCTATGTTTACTGATCTTTTGCTTTAGTTTATGTGAATATATATGCATGTGAACCAATTTAGTTCTTTCTGTTGCATGATTTACTAATATGCCTTATCTATAGAGATGACGAAGTGGTACGTGGTGTACAAGGGTTGGGTTCCAAGAGTCTACGATGAGTGGGAGGACTGTCAGAAACAGGTGAACAAGTTCAGCGGTAACAGCTACAAAGGATACGCGACTCGAGTGGAGGCGGTAGCCAAGTGGAGGAACCACCTGTGGAAGGAGAACAAGATGAATATATTGCTAGTGCTCTTGCTCTTGCTCACCATCATCACAGTTGTATTCTGTTTGATTCTAGTGTAGGAGATGAACACTTCATTTATAATGTGATGAGATGGTGAAATTTGTAACAAACACTTGTATAAATATTCGCCACCTTTGACTTGTATTGTAATATGATGACCACTTGTCTATCTCGTTTGAGATCTAAGTAGTGTGATGGCACTATATTTGTGTTTGTATTACATTTGTTTTCATATACTAAGTCAAATATACCTTTTCTGTATAATACTGTATATTACCTGTATAATACTATATATTTGGACAAGTTTCGATTTTTTTAATACCTGATATTCAAACTAGTGGCGCATCGTTTTTTACATGGCATTGCATGATGGCGCATTTTCCGAATCGCCAGCGAGCAATCTGTGGCGCATCAGCCAAAATGCGCCACAGAAGTATCATGACTTCTGTGGCGCATTTCGGAATGCGCCACACAAGTTTTCATCAGTGGCGACGTAACAGTGGCGTCCCTGCCATGCGCCACAGAAGCCCAATATAGATGCGCTACTGATGAAGGATTTCCTAGTAGTGAGAGATTGATTTCAGCCCAATCTTGATCATGCGAGATATCACGAAGCCCTTTGATGTGTATTGTGATGCATCCAAGATTGGTCTCGTATGTGTATTAATGCAAGGAGGCAAAGTAATATCCTATCTGTCCTGACAACTGAAACAACATGAACAGAATTACCCCACCCATGACTTAGAGTTATCCGTAGTAGTCTTAGCCTTGAACACATGGCGTCATTACCTCATGGGTAATCGCTGTGAGATTTATTCGGATCACAAGGGTTGGAAGTATATTTTTACTCAGAATGAGTTGAATATGAGGCAAAGGAAATGGATAGAGTTAATCAAGGATTACGACCTTGACATTCACTACCACCCCGGCAAGGCCAATGTGGTAGCAGATGCTCTTAGTAGACTGGCATGTAGATTGAACACCATGATTCTGAAAGAGCAACTAAGTTTGCATAAGGAGTTGGAGGATTTTAGAATGGATCTAGTTAGTGAAGGATTCCTAGCCATTATTAAACTTCAACCCACTTTGATAGATCATATAAAAGAAGCTCGGGAAGGAAATTCCAGTATTGACGGAATTAAGCATCGTATCGGTACGGGTAAGGTACGCGGATTCACGGAAGATGAAGGAGTTCTGTGGTATAAGGGAAGAATCTGTGTGCCAGCAGATTCAGAGTTGAAGCAAGTATTCTGTAAGAAACACATGATACTCTTTATTCTATTCATCCGGGAGGAACGAAGATGTATCAGGATTTGAAGGAGCAATTTTGGTGGTATAAAATGAAGAGAGAAGTCGGAAGCTACATAGCCAAGTGTGATATCTGTCAAAGAGTCAAAGCTGAACATCAGCGACCCGCAGGACTTTTGCAACCGTTGCAAATTCCAGAATGGAAATGGGATTCAGTTGGAATGGATTTCATCACCGGATTACCTACATCTAGTACAGGAAATGATTATATTTGGGTCATAGTGGATAGACTTTCCAAAGTAGCTCATTTCCTACCAGTCAAGACCACTTATCAAATCTCAATGCTAGCAGAGTTGTACATCGCTAGAATAGTCAGTCTGCATGGAATCCCCAAAAACATTGTGTCGGATCGAGGAACCCAGTTTACCTCAAGATTTTGGAAGAAAGTCCAAGAAGGTTTAGGAACCAAACTGAACTTTGGCACAACTTATCACCCGCAGACCGATGGACAAACAGAGAGAGTAAAACAGATACTCGAGGATATGTTGGGAGCTTGTGTATTGGAATATGGATCCAAATGGGAAGACTGTCTACCTTTTGCAGAATTCTCATACAACAACAGCTTGCAAATGGCCCCATTTGAGTTAATGTATGGAAGGAAGTGTCGTACCCCCCTAAATTGGTTGCAAGTAGGAGAGAGTCGGATTTTCGGACCAAACATCCTACGAGAAGCCGAAGAGAAGGTTCACAAGGTCCGTGAACACCTCAAGACCGCTCAGTCAGACAGAAGAGTTATGCGGACAAGAGACGTCGAGATCTAGCCTTCAATGTCGGAGACTTTGTTTATCTCAAAGTATCACCCTTGAAAGGAATGCAGTGTTTCCAACTCAAAGGAAAGCTTGCACCCAGATATATTGGACCCTTCAAGATTTTAATTCGCTGTGGAGAAGTATCGTATCAGATAGAACTGCCAGAAGAGATGTCAGCCGTGCATGATGTGTTTCATGTCTCGTTACTTCGGAAATGTTTAGAAGTTCTAGAGACGACGGAATTTTTCAAGAACATCAATCACAGAGCCATTGAAATCAACCCGGACTAAACCTATCGTGAAGTACCCATTCGTATTTTGGAAGAAGCTTTCCAAACTACTCGAACTAGGAGTATCAAGTTTCTCAAGATCCAGTGGAGCAACCATACTAAAGAAGAAGCCACTTGGGAACGAGAAGACTACATGAGGACAGAGTTTCCCAATATCTTTAGTTCCTAGTTTTTCCTGAATCTCGGGACGATATTCTATTTAAGGAGGGAAGGATTGTAACATCTCAAAAATATTAATGAGGATCAATTTCTAATTAACCAAAAATTAGGGTTAACAAAAGCTTTTATTAATTAAATCCTATATTAATGCTTGTGTGTATGAATGCTTGCAATGCCATGTTTGATTGTTGTAAATGATGAGAAATGGTTTAAAGATCAAAACCATATCATCTAGGTCATTTCCAAACCAGATCAAAATAAAAGAAAAGTAAAATATGAAGCATATGACCTAATGGTCATTTTTTCCAAAGTTAACCACTAGCTCACTTTGAGCATACCTAGGAAGTGATCTCAAATAGAAACAATTCCATTTATTTTCTCCCCTTGCTAGACCTAGTGACACTAAACACAATGGATCTTTCCTACCTTTCAGAAACCTTTTCAAATCCATTTGAGAGGCAATTCAAAATTGAATCTATCTTATGTATCAAGATAGCCATTTTTGGGAAACCACAAAAACCATCACCACTTAGCAAACCATTTCACCTAGAGACTATCAAGATTACTACCAGCACACCCACCAAATATCACTTGAAAATATGAAAGTTTAGTTCTTGCGGCTATTTGATCGAGCACCTGGTGATCACAGTACAACCTCAACAACTATACACTATTTTGATCAATCCTTTGATCATCCTTGTGACCTCATCAAGCTCACATGACGTGCCCTTAACTCACTCAGTACCAGCCCGTGCGAAGGATCCCCTCTCACTCGACCAATAGACTAGTGCCGACCATACTTGAGCTCACCTTTGCTACCCCGATGAGGACACGCTGCCATAGACAACACCGCCCTCACCCACGATGTCTAGGACGTAGCCCTGGCCTCACCGCCCCTGCCTGTGCATGCCTCGACCAACGACCGCTCGCAGAGACGTCAGCGCAGCCGCACCCATTTAACCCCAGACCATGCCGGTCGCCGCGCCAGAGCAACGAGCAATCCCGTGTGCACACGCCGCACCTCGCTCCCTCCTTGCGCCATTAAGTTTGCCATGACTCCAGCAAGATCCTAGACACGATCATTTGACTCCGTTCTCACCGTGACCACCGTACGCCGTGATGAATGCCGAAGGTACCGCCGTAGAGCATGAATGTTCTAGAACGATGGAGACCGCGCCTCGCCGTGCCACTGTGCGCATGACGACCGCCCTGAAGCACTGTGTCGACCTACATCCTTTTCCATGCCGATATCTCACTGTAACTACGTCGCCGGCGAGATCGAGCAATGCCGCCGTGCCCCCTTCGCCACAGTATAAATAGAGCCCTCCTCCAGCCTCAAAACACACACCATTCCACTCCTCTCTCACCCAGCAACCTCTCCGACCCATCCCTGGAGAAAGGCGAGCACCAACTCGCCGGAATTTCACCGGAGTTCCCCGCTACAGAGGAGGAAAGGAGCCGACGCTAGGATCCCTTCCCGGAGGTGCCGCGACCACCAGTCGAACCGTCGTCGTCGACTTGTTTGTTCGCCCACCTCACCGGACCTAGCTGGAGCCCTGGTAAGCGCCCGACGACCCCCGCCGTAGTGCCAGGGTTCTATCTCGCGCGCCCTTTACAACGGAGACGACGACGCCCAGCCATTGATCATGCTCTAATCCTAAGGCCCAGATTAGATGATATTGCTTCGCATTTGATTAGCCAATGACGGGTAGTACCATCCCCGGTACAGCCCGCAGCGCGCGCGTCACATAGTTGGGCCAGCCCATTAGCATTCCCGCGCGTAGCCCACAAATTCAAACTTAGTTTTTCCTTTTATTTGAAAATATCATACTGTAGGTAACTTTTACAATCAAGTCAGAAAGATTCACTGAAACAAATTGAATGAATCCAATTTTGTTTGAAATTAGATGAAAAACTCTAATCACTCCCGTTGGATTCAAACAATTTGAAACTATAGATCGCCCACAGTAAAAATAACAAGACAATGGCTTTTATCACTTCAAACATTTTTCTAAAATTTTACCATACATGATTTTGAGTTGATTCCAACTCTCAAAAATCACATTGGCCATGACCTATCTACATATGTAAAAATATATAATTTTGCATACATTAGTCCTAGGCCAAAATTAAAGAATGGCTTTATAGTCATTTATAGTCACTTAAATACTATTAAATGGTTTTATTTTATTTTGTAAATTAGGACAACCACTTTAAATCACATTTCCAAGTGTTAGAATATGTGTGATGACATGTGTCAATGTGATCCCATATTGCAATTGGGGAATATTAAATCTTAAGTAACTTTTCAATGAGTAGAAATTACTTTTCTAAAATAAGATAAATAAAATCTTGTCACCCTTTTCTTGTAATGATAGAGATGATGCTAGATCATCTAGTGTGACCCTTGTGTGTTAAATAGAAGTATTTAAGTATTGTTTGGTGATTGTGTACCTCGTTTTTATTTTTAGACGCTAGTATCAATTCGGGCTACGAGGAGGAAGAATTCTACGAAGACGAGGAAGAGAACTTCGACCACCTTACCAACCAAGGCAAGCTATACTAAGCATGCTACACCATGCAAGTACCACTATGTATACTATTATGACACCACTTTGAGTATACCAATCCAAGTTTTACTTGCAAGCTTTATCTTTCTTTATTTAATCAAAGTTGTTCAAGTAGTTAATCAATTGATGATTAGTGTAAATTTAGGAAAGATGCCATCAAGAGCTTGGAACTTGATGTAGGTAGTTACACTTGATTATCACCCCTCAATAGTGACACCCTCATTGAAAGATGCTATTGCTAAACCAATCTTGATCACTATAGATGGGAACAAATGATTATGAAAACCTTGGAATGATGAGTCATTCTATTGAAATGTTTTGACACATGTTACAGACACAATGAGGGAAAATGGTATTGAATGAAGTATGTGAACTAACTTTGATAAAAACTGATGGTTGGGTTCGGATGGGATACTATTCCAATTTTATCGTACAACCATAATACCCGAGTTTGGGTAGGGCTTAACTGGAAGTTTATGTGTCTTAGTACGGGTTAACTCGCGGAACGAGGTGAGATGAGGCTACCTTGTGATTGTGACTGTCCACCTATGCAGTTCCCAGCATGACAGATGGTTATGGCTAGGAGGCCAAATTCATAGGGGAGGTGCCTATACTAGGGTGTGTAATTTAAAGGTTAGGATTGATTATCCGCATACCAAGTATGATGATTCAGGATTATCCCTGACGGATGTACGAATGTTGTGGTGAAAGTGTATGACCTCTGCAGAGTGTCAAACTATTCAAATAGCCACGTCCGTGGTTATGGACAGTTGGATGGCCATACTGTTCCGTTGTCAGATGTTTTCAAAATGACTTGTGACTTGAAGTATGACTTTGACTTGACCCCACAATGATGTGGACAATGAAATTATTTTCTCACTTTAGTAATCTAGACAACTAAAGTTAGGTAAGTACTTGTGAAATAAAATCGACTTGTTGCAAACAACCCTAGAGCTTAGGATTCCTATTAGAATGGTCTTACTTCTTTAGCGATTGTTTGTGAGTACTTAAAAGTATTCATGGCTTTGTCCCTGGCTATTCACATGGCCAGACTATGACGGAGAGTACAAGGAGGATGCACATCAAGACGCCTATGATAACTAGGATCATCTCCCATCCTTAGTGATACGACGTAAACGTATCTATAATTTTTGATGTTCCATGCTTGTTTAGTATGTACTTTGCTTTGATTTGTATACACTTTTAGGTGTTTTTATATGCTTTATAGAACTAACCTATTGACAAGATGCCAATGTGCCAGTTGCCTGTTTTCTTCTATTTTGGTTCCAGAAAAGGCAGAAAATCAATATTCTCGGAATTGGACGAGACAAAAGCCAATCTTCCTATTTTTCCCGGAGCAACACGGAACCACGAAGCAGAGGTGGAGGTGGACACCAGGGTGGCTGCACCCCCTAGGCGCGGGCCAGCCATGGTGGCGCCCACAGGGGGTGTGAGCCCCCTGGCCCTCCATCGACCTTGCCTCCTTCGCATATAAGAAGCCTTCGACCCAAAAACCCTAAAAAATTCATCAAAAAGCCACGAAAAGTTCCGTTGTGCCGCTGCCACAGAAGGGGAGATTCGGGGGACAGAAAGTCTCTATTCCGGCACCCTGCCGGGACGGGGAAGTGCCCCCGGAGCCATCTCCATCGATCTCCACCACCATCTTCATCACCGTTGTTGATTCCCATGATAAGGAGGGACTAGTTCTTCCTCAAGGCTAAGGGCTCTACCGGTAGCTATGTGTTCATCTCTCTCTATGCATGATCTTGCTGTGATCATGAGCTTTATAATCAAGTAGATCTACCTTGCTACTCAAGTGCTTCAATAGATCTCTGCTCTTCCCATGTGTGTGGAAGTGGCAGCGTGCATGCCATGGTGGCACTTAGGCTAGAGTCTACATAAATTCTCATCGTGCTTTAATAGATCTATGATTTTCCCCACGTGTGTGACAGTGACAGCGTGCGCGCCGTGTGTGGCACTTAAGCTAGATTATATATATTTGTTATGAGTAATATTTGGAGTTGGATGTCTCTGGGAAATTGTGGTTTTTGTTGGAACCATCTAGCGCTCAAGGTGACAGTGTGGGGTTTTCTAGATGGGGAAGGCGGGCTTTGAGGAGTGCTGTTATAGCCCTACCATGGATTAGAGTGTCCAACCGGAGAGTAGTTAAGAGTAGTATCATGAAGAGATGATATTTATATGAAAGAGTGTTCACTAGTGAAAGTATGATCCCCAGGCCTTGTTTCTAAACATTGAAACACCGTTTGCATCTAGATCTGTTGCATGTTTGCTTGCTTCCATCCTTTTGCCTTTAGTCTTTACCTCACTGTCAAGCTATTTTATGTCACTCACACACATTAACCCACATCAACAACAAGTCAGAAGCTATTTCCTGGCACCGTTACCACTTGTATTTCACTATCTATTCCCCAAACTAGTGCACCTATACACCTGACAAGTGTATTGGGTGTGTTGGGGACACAAGAGACTTCTTGTATCTTGATTGTAGGATTGCTTGAGAGGGAATACCTTTGACCACTTCCTCCCTGAGATTCTATAAAACTTGGGTAATCCACTTAAGGGAAACTTGCTGCTGTTCTACACACCTCTACACTTGGAGGCCCAACAACTGTCTACAAGAATAGAAGTGCGCAGACATCACTCAGCGTTTCCTGTTACCCTGAAGATGGAGCTTCGACCATGCTACTACTATTATTCCGCTGCTTTGATTTGTAATCAGACTTGATCATGAGATCAACTATTTGTAAGACTATTATGGTTTGTAATGGATGATGTATTGTGCTACCAATTATGTTATGTCTCGCAAAAATGGTAATCCTGGGATTGCGATGTACGGCATAACGGGCATCTGGGATTAAAAATTTGGGTGTTGACAAGAAACCCTGGGTACCCGATCAGAATTCCACGAAAAAGTCTGTAGCCGCCGCCACCAACATCCCTAGATTGGGAGGGATCTAAAGCTCTTCCAGGCAGCCTGCCGAAGAGGGGAGATCAACCCAGAGGACTTCTTCATCACCATGCCAGCCTCCGGAGTGATGTGTGAGTAGTTCATGTTTGGACTACGGGTCCATAGCAGTAGCTAGATGGCTGTTTCTCCTATTTTGTGCTACCATGTTTAGATCTTGTGAGCTGCCTATCATGATCAAGATCATCTTATTGTAATTCTACATGTTGTGTTTGCAGGGATCCGATGGATATTGAGTATTATGTCAGATTGATTATTGTTCTATCATGTCTATGTTATTTGTGATCTTGCATCCTCTCTGTTGCTATTAGTTACTTTGTCCAAGTATTTGCTTGTGACTCCAAGAGGGAGTATTTATGCTCGATAGTAGGTTCATGCCTCTAGTAATCTGGGAGAGTGACAGAAACTTCTAAGATTGTAGATGTGTTGTTGCTACTAGGGAGAAAACAACAATCCTTTGCCCAAGGGCAATTGTATTGTTTACATTACACACTTTGCTTAATGCAATTATCTGTTGCTTGCAACTTAATACCCGAGGGTTGTTCAGATGATATCCCGGAGGTGGATTATTAGTCATAGATGCAGTTGGATTACGGTCTATGTATCATGTTGTAATGCCCAAATGAATCTCATAGTGATCATCATGTCATGTACATGCATTGTTCTGCATTCTCTATTTTTCAATTGATCTACTATAATTTGTTTACCCAACATGTTATTTATCTTATGGAGAAAACACCTCTAGTGAACTGTGGACCCCGGTCCATTCCTTTCCATTTATATTCTATATACCGTTTACTATTTACTTTCTGTAATTACCACAACAATTAATTTCTTCCACACTATACGTTTAATCCTTTGTTTTTAGCAAAACCAGTGATCTTGACCACCTCATTGATCAGTTGGGGCAGATTATTTTGGTTGTGTTGTGTGCAGGTTTCACGTTGCTAGCAACACCTTCAGAAGTGGTTTATTTCTCCTACTAGTTCGATAACCTTGGTTCTATAGTTGAGGGAAACTTGCTCTTGTGCTCATCATACCTTCCTCTTGGGGTTCCCAACGGGCTCTATATCAACTGAGCACATCAATAGGCGAGCAGTTGACAAGTCGAGCATGCGGCGAGCTGCGCTCTTCGCTGGCGGCTCTACCTCGAAGGGCCACGATGGTGGAAAGTATCACTCTCGCCTGGAGTGCATGTGTAACATCCCAAAAATATCAATCAAGGTTATCAAGTTCTAATCACCCAAATTTATGGTTAACAAAAACTCTTGTGAATTAAAATCAATATGAATGCATGTGTGTATGTGATGAATGCATCAATGCTTGCAAGGACTTGTGTGATTGTTATGAATGACAAGGATTGGTTTAAATATGAAAAAAACATCATCTAAATCATTTCCAAGCAGAATCAAATCAATAGAAATTCAAATATAAATAATATGAGCTAATGGCCATTTTGGCCAAACTTGTTCACTAGACCACTTTGAGTGTCTCTAGTCCAAGTTTCCTAACAAAAAAATCCAATTCTTTTCACCCCTTGCTAGACCAAGTAAAAGTGAACCCAAGCCCACCTTGCAAACCACAGAAACATTTTGCAAATCTATGCCAAGGACAATTCAAAATTGAATCTAGTTCATATGGTAAGATCACCTTTTCTCAAAACCCAACCAAACCAGTTCACCTTGACAAATCAACACAACCAGATACTACCTAGTATGTTACCAATTTTCATCTAAAAATTCCAATCTAAATTTCTTTCGGCCATTTCATCAAACACCATTGAAAGGATACGGATGTCGCCTAGAGGGGGGGGTGAATAGGCGATTAAATTTTTTCCTAGAGTGGCTCAACAAAGGCGGAATAAAACTAGTGTTTACTTTGTAAAGCACAACCTAGAAACAACTAAGGTTTACCTATGTGCACCAATGCTAAGCAATACAAGCAACAAAGTGATAGCAAGATATATAGTACTTTAAGCACGAAGGCTATCATAATGTAAAGTGCATAAGTAAAGATCTCGGATATAGAGATAACCGAGGCACGCGGGGACACCAAAATTTTACCGAGTTCCTCCCAACATGGAGTACGTCTCGTTTGGAGAGGGGGTGGTATCAAACCACCAACGCCACAAAAGGCCTCCCTTATTCTCCGATGAATCTCACCCCAATGGGATCGATCCACGCTTCCACTATCGGTGCACTTGTCGGTGGCAACCGGAACCTCTCACAAGGTTAGGGCACAACTCCACAACTTAATTGGAGGCTCCCAACAAATGCCACAAAAGGCCACAATGCTACCAAGGCCACAAAACCGTCTAGGGTTCCAAGAACCCAAGAGGGACAAGCTCCAATGAGCAATTCAAACCAAATCCTTCAAAGAGAACTCAAACCGATGCAACAAATGCAAATGGCAAGAACACCACAAAGATGCTCAAATCCCTCACTCTCAAGTTCCAACAAAGCTACTAAAGCTATTGGGGGAACAAGAGAGGAGGAATCAAATAGAGACACAAAATCCTCCAAAATCTAGATCCCCAAATATGCACTCACAAAGAGATGAATCGGTTAGGTCAAAACGTGGGGCTAGATCTCCTCTTTCTTCCACTCAAATATGGGCAAGAATCATCGGAGGGAAAAGATTAGGCAAGCTTCAATATCTAGAGCAAGTGTGAACAAAGTTTAGCCTAATAGATAAGAGAGAAGTTAACTAAACTAAAAACAGGCGAAGCTTAAATAGAGGACCCAGAAAATATGGCCGTTGGGGCTATTTTTCTGGACGGACCTGTAGTACCGGATACGACCGGTACTACCGCTCGATAGCCTAGCAGCGAGCAAGAACATCACAGCCATGCGCATGCTAGCAAGGAAAAAGGGGCAGAGGCAGCAGCTGCACGCATGCAAGTGGAGGCAGTAGCAGCAACGCGCTGGGCCAGCGAGGCATGCGGCAGCCGCATGCAGCCAACAGCTATTATCGCATGCAGCCAGCAGCGGGCGGCCTGGCGACATGCGCGCGCAGCAGCTGCAGCGGCAGCAGCGCAACAACACGGCGAGGCGGGCAGGCGGGCAAGCGCATGCAGCGCGGCAGGGCGGGAAACGCGGGCGCGCGCGGCAGGGCTGCAGCGCGCGTGGGGCCAGGCGCGGGGTAGCACGCGACGCGGGCGAGCGGACGCGTGCAAACGGGGACGAGCGGACGCAGAGATCTGGATCTGGGAATAATTTTTCTGGGCCAGGACGGTACTACCGAGCCGGTTTGGTAGGACCGAAAATTTGTATCGGACCAGACCGAGAATGGGCTGTGCGCGCCAGGCGCGTCCGGTACTGGGACCGGTAGTACCGGACGGCCCAGAAACACTGTTTTTCTTTTTTTTTTTAGTTAAAACGACAAATATTTAAACGGCCATAACTTTTAAACGGTAGCTCCGATTGACCTGATTCAAATTGCGTTGGATAGATGGCGACAAGAGATTTCCAATAAAAAGTGTAAATATTGATTATCACCAAGTGAGAAAGTATCAAGTAGAATAATGTGATATACCTCACTTGGTGAGAAACGGAAAAGCCACATAAATCAAAATCTCAACAAGATATATATGGGAGATCCGATTTTGATGAACAAGAGCTTGTTATGAAGATTACCACAAGCTCTATATCCTCACATGGATAAGACCAAATAACAACCAAATACGATGATGCAAGTATGCAAAGGTTTGAGCTCTCTCCGAACGATGTGACCGAATTACTCATACGAGAGCCCCTCTTGATAGTACGGTTATCTATCCTAAACCCGGTCTCACACACACAACGATAGACCGGCAAAAGGTAAAACCTATCAAAATTATACCTTTGCCTTGAGCATTCCACTTGAGCTCGATGTAGACGATCTTTCCCTTCTCAAGATGGAACGCCTTTCTTAATTCCTCATCATCGACCTCGCATATTGAGCTTGCCCAACATATCTTCTATGCATTTTATCGACCTTGAAGCCAACACATGCTCCAAGCGATGCCAATGGACACATCCTACAAGTATAACTTAGTACACACATTAGTCCATAAAGATTGTCATTAATTACCAAAACCACACATGGGGCCCAACATGTTCTTTCAACCATCTAAGCACAAATCACATAAAACAACAAACACTATTGTGAGCAGTGTTATGGACAAACTTGTTCTCTCTCTAGCCCTCACCACACTCGCAGTAGGTCATAAACCTTGTCTAAGTAACTCTATCCCACTGTGTACTCGACCATGCCATCAATGGCATACATGGCCGAGCACACTTGCCAACCCCACCGTCGACAGCAAGATACAAGCGTAGCCAGCCTCGCCAACCTTGTCTATCATGTCGCCCGTGCCTCACTACCCCCTTTAGACCAGCCCTAGATCAAAGACACAGAGAGGAACCGCCAGAAATGCCGTGCCTGCTCCGCTGTCGACCATGCCGACGCACACCGCAATGCAGCGCCGTTCCCACTAAACCCGACCACCTCGAGCCTTCGCGACCCGTCTACATGATCACCATCGTCCCAGGAGACCACCAGACATGCTCGTTTCCTCGACCGCGCCCTGTAGCCGCTGCACGCCGCGGAGTTTGCCGTTGGTACCGCGCAGAGCACCGCACGTTCCCGACCAAACCCCACCGCCCCACGCTTTACCTTTAAGCCAGCAATGACCGCCAGGAGACCGCGCACCATCCCCTAGCCTCAGCCACGCCGCTAGCCGCCTGTACCGTTGCCTCCGACGACCTCTACCCATGCCGTGCTGCCCCTCTCGCTCGCCTATAAAAGGAGGCCTCCCCCGCACCATTTCTTCACACCATTCCACTCCCCACCTCTCACTGATCCTTCCCACTTCTTCCCGGAGCAAGGTGAGAGGCGTTCGCTGGGAGGGTGCGGGCGTGGCGATTTTGGCTGGCACGCGGGCGATGGGTACCATGCCATGTCATTTATCCTTGTCAAGTTCCCACGGATCAACATCATATCCGTCCATTATATTCACATCCAATGGCCCATCTTGTTATGCTACGTATTTAGAACTTTCTAACTATTATGACGATTTCAGTGAAAGAAATTATGACATTTTTGAGCAAAATCGTCATAGTTTATTGAGGTTTTGGCTCTCCCAAGAAGCTTCAGACCACCTGGTGCGGAATCTTCATAAATCTAAGATGATTTTGTAGATGGTCACTACCAAAACGTCATAAGTTAACACATTTCTTGTAGTGATATGGTAATATCACCTTTTCTCAAAACCCAACCAAACCAGTTCACCTTGACAAATCCAAACAACCAGAGACTACCTAGTATGTTACCCGTACACCCACCAATTTTCATCTAAAAATTCTAATCTAAATTTCTTTCGATCATTTCATCAAACACCTTCTAAGCACAAATCAGATAAAACAACAAACACTATTGTGAGCAGTGTTCTGGACAAACTTGTTCCCTCTCTAGCCCTCACCACACTCATAGTAGGTCATAAACCTTGTCTAAGAAACTCTAGCCCATTGTGTACTCGACCATGCCATCAATGGCATACATGGTCGAGCACACTTGCCACCCCCACCGTCGACAGCAAGCTACAACCGTAGCCAGCCCCGCCAACCTTCTCTGCCATGCCGCCCGTGCCTCACTGCCCCCTCTAGACCAGCCCTAGCTCGAAGATAGAGAGAGGAACCGCCAAAAACGTCGTGCCCGCGCCGCTGTCGACCATGCCGACGCGCACCGCAGTGCATGCAATGTTCCCACTCAACCCGACCATCTCGAGCCTTCGTCGCCCGTCTACACTATCACCACCGTCCCAGGAGACCACCAGACATGCTCGTTTCCTCGACTGCGCTCGGTAGCCGCCGCACACCGCGGAGTTCGCCGTCGGTACCGCCCAGAGCACCGTATGTTCCTGACCAAACGCCACCGCCCCACGCTTTACCTTTAAGCCAACAATGACCGCTAGGAGACCATGCACTGTCCCTTAGCCTCAGCCATGCTGCTAGCCGCCTATACCGTCGCCTCCGACGACCTCTGCCCACGCCGTGCTGCCCCTCTCACTCGCCTATAAAAGGAGGCCTCCCCCGCACCATTTCTTCACACCATTCCACTCCCCACCTCTCACTGATCCTTCCCACTTCTTATCGGAGAAAGGCGAGCTCTCCCTCGCCGGAATTTGGTCGGAGCCTGCCGCTGTTGGAGGAGAAGGGCGCCGTCGATTGCGGCCACCCCAGGAGACGCCACCAGTACCAGGAGAACCGCCATCATCGACAAACTCGTTCGCCCCCAATGCCGACCCTCGCCTGAGCCCCGGTGAGTCTCCCCAGACCCCCACTGTCCGTGTTAGGGTTAGTTGCTCGCTGGAGTAGCTCGTCGTCGATGACGACCCTCAGTCATTAGATTAGAATTAGATCGTAAGGCTCAGATTCATACATATCGTTTCGTTTATTTAGTTCCGCTGACCAGTGGACCCCAACTATCAATGACCCAGGCGCATGTGATGTGAGGCCCAAGATAACTCTCATACGACCCAGTTAGTTTAAATTTAGATTTTCCATTTAGTTTCGAAACTAGTTCAGACAGTGACTTTAAAAATCAATTCAAGAAGATTCACTGAACCAAATAACATGAAACCAATTTTGTTAGAAAGGTATTGAAATTCTTAATCCAAGCCCGTTGGATTCAAACAATTTGGAATTATAGATCACCTATAGTAAAAATAATAAGGCAAAGAATTTTCTGAATTCAAACATTTTTCAAAAATCAACTGGAACTGCCGGAAGAGATGTCAGCCGTGCATAATGTGTTTCATATCTCGTTACTTTGCAAATTCCTAGAAGCCCCGGAGAAGACCGAAGTTTTGAAGAATATTGATCATAGAACTATAGAGTTCAACGATGACCTGACATATCCCGAAGTACCCATTTGTATTTTGGAAGAAGCCTTCAGAACCACCAGGACCCGGAGTATCAAGTTTCTCAAGATCCAGTGGAGTAACCACACTAAAGAAGAAGCTACCTAGGAGCGAGAAGACTACATTAGGACGGAGTTTCTAGATCTCTTTAAATCCTAGTTTTCTCTTTTTCAAAAATCTCTGGACGATATTTTGTTTAAGGGGGGAAGGTTTGTAACATCCCAAAAATATTAATCAAGGTTATCAAGTTCTAATCACCCAAATTTAGGGTTAATAAAAACTCTTGTGAATTAAAATCAATATGAATTCATGTGTGTATGTGATGAATGCATGAATGCTTGCAAGGACTTGTGTGATTGTTATGAATGGAAAGGATTGGTTTAAAGATGAAAACAACATCATCTAAATCATTTCTAGGCATAATGAAATCAATAGAAATTCAAATATAAATAATATGAGCTAATGGCCATTTTGGCCAAACTTGTTCACTAGACCACTTTGAGTGTCTCTAGTCCAATTTCCTAACGGAAAAAAATCCAATTATTTTCACCCCTTGCTAGACCAAGTAAAAGTGAACCCAATCCCACCTTGCAAACCCACATAAACATTTTGCAAATCTATGCCAAGGACAATTCAAAATTGAATCTAGTTCATACACTACAAGGAATCTGGCTATATATGACCCTCTATTTTCGTCACAGAATCGTCATAGTAGTCTGTTTATGACGATTCTATGACGATTTTGAGATCTTCAAAAGCTGGGCGTCGCAAATGAACTATAACGACGATTTTAATGAAATCGTCATAACTGTCTATGACGTTATTGAATCGTCATAGTTATGACGATTCAATATCGTCACGAGCAATGAGGCCTAGCCACGTCAGAACATACGTGGCCAATCCGACGTGGCACACAATCAGCCCGGTCCGTTTCTATTGTTAGTATGGGCCAAGCCAAATAATTCAGTTTGTTTATGTTTTTTTCATGTCAATTCTGGCCAACTATATGGGCAAGTCCCAACATGTAGGCCTTTTAAAGGAACTTCTTTTTTATTTTTGACATTCCATTTCTTTTTATTTTCGGTCTTTTATTTTCAACAGGTCCCACTTTTCAATTTTATTTTTCACAGGTGGCACTCGTTAATCTCCGACGATTTGACAGTAGTTCATCAACTAATAATTTATTCAGAAAGGCATGAATATTTTGACATTATCCATACACTTTACAATAGGTTAAAATCACATACTATACAATAACTATTCGAGCACTCACACTTCAAGTCACAAATTATACAATAATATGCCAGCACTCACACACTTCAAATTGCAACAGTTCCATGGTTACAATAATATACTACAGTTTTCTTCCTGTTAGGCCCTTCACATTTCACATGAACTTCATAAAAGTAGATGAAATCAATATCTGGCCCAGAATTCCTCACGGTGTACCTACAGGTCAGATCAAAGATTAAAACACAAAATATAGAAAATTAAGGAAGTAGGTATTTTTAGCAAATGAAAAAAAGAAAAACATATGCCAATAGACAAAGGCTTCAAATTAGATCCTGGAAATGTATTCACAAAAAATCTATAGAACCAGTACTATAGTAACAAAAATATACTCAGCTTTTCAATGTATGATAATGATTTAGGACCACTAGCTTTTCATTACTAACATACAATGCTTCATTAGTATAGCGCAAACAAGTGCAGATTGAATTATTTTACAGTTCTTTGCATCAGATAAAGATTTTGAATTTCAACAAAAAAGCACCTACAATGAACTAAAAGTGCACAACCAACCTTTGAACTTGATCTTCTCTCGATTCTGATTAATCTTGCTCAAGGGTATTCCGCTGCATCCATCCTACACCAACCACAAAGAACCCAGATCAGCCAACCAACAGCAAGCATAGATCATCCAACAACCATTTAGTTTCAAGTAAATAGCAGCATGATCAAACTAGCAAAACACAAACTATTCTAGGTAAATATTATGAGTTCACGACCAGTATAAAATAAGGTGCAAAAGCAACAACTATTCTCTCATGGTAAGTACCACAAGCCACATAGATACATTTGCATAACATAGTAATACACTTTCACAACATAGTAATACACTTGTAAGGAACTCTAGAATGTTTGAGCTATGAGTCATGGCTGAACTAAGTATTCTAATCAAGAACAATCAGATATAAACATGATAGAACTCAGGGATGGTAAGCCAATAACATTGGCTAGTACACAATAAAACTGGAGTGATTAAAGTTCAGTGAAACATCAAACATTCAGGTTCACACCTAAATGACTAGAGATGGAACCATGAAGTTCACACAATAATTAACTGATCGACATACAAAATACCTGTGACTCAAAATAGAAAACATAGTCCTGAATAAGTTTGAGGTTGTTTATAAGCTTTCGATCATCCTGAGCAACATCAAGTAAAAGTCAGATGTACATAAAAGAGCAACAAACCTGTATTTTGTTTTAAAAAAGGTAAAATAAAATATGATACTCAGTACTCAGTGATCAATAGGCAGGACAGTACAAGATTCAGACATTCGTGTTGAGCATCAACGGTATAGTACAATTAAAATGGGGAAAGTTAAGGTCCCAGTATAATGTCAACGCATATTTTCTTTGAAGGAAGCAACTTTACATGGAAAAGTACGCTCCACCATTTGCATATAGGATTCCAATACATGATTCCTTAACTACTAGAACATCTATGACATAGCTTGATACTAGTTGGCATGTAAACATCATGATGCATTCCTCCAAGTTTTCACGAGACTAATTATTTAATATCACCTATAACAACCATGCTTATATTGTATACTTTCACATGATAGTAACTAATATAAAACAAGAAGTTTACTTGTGTATTCAAGATTTTCACGAATACCTGAGGAAGGCAATTATCTCTGAAGGTTCTAGTGGCTATTCATTCCTTAACAATGCATGAACAAACATCAAAGCAAATCTGAACAAAAGAGAGTGAATATGAACTAACAAAAAAATCCTCAGGCATGTTGTCCTGATCTTGTATGATATCTTCCTTTAGAACACTTACTATGTTTTCAGGTAGCCCATTTTCTAATTGCTGTTCAGTTTCCTCTTCTGCAGAGACAGCTGAATTTTCAGTCTTAGTCTTTTTCTCCATTTTGGAATTATCATCAGCATTTTCCTCATCCATCAGATAAATACTCGGATCCAAATGTATTCCCTAAAGATAAGATGTCAGTCAACATTATAAGTAACTTACGAATGCGGGTCACGCTACCAAAATAAATATGTTACAGATGTTTTGGCTTGCCTCCCACCACATCCCAAACAAAACCTAGTTTGCTTGTTTACTACTAGTCACACATCATTAATTAGTGTCCAATTCAACAAGTGCTAGATAGTAAAAGTGGCAGAGTAGAGATATGCATCTTTCATTGCTTCCCATCTAGTAAGCCACGGCATACCTCTATAATAATTGGCTTCCCATCTTTCATTACTTTCTTCAAATCAGCAGCCAAACCTAGTATGAGAACAATAAGTAGAAAAACCAAATAAGTGTCCGCGACTAATAATTCTCGAAAGCAAGCAGCTTCCACGCGTGTAGTACAAAACACTTTTTGCCACAGAATATTGCATACCTTTCCGAACAACTCTGCAATCTCTGCAAAACTAGGTGATAAGTTCTTCAGGTGAATTAAAATACGAGATTGACTTGGCCCTCGGTACCGCGTTCTCGTCATTCCGCTTCCTGCCGCTTGGCGTCTACAGCTTGGCGGTCTTCTTGGGCGCTCAGACCTTCCGCGTGACGTGTTGTTGAGCGCGCGGAGAGCCATGGATTATGATATTACCCCCCAGCAAAAATATCCTAGATATCATACAAAGGGGGTAATAAGCACATGTATTATTCTTTCTAGGCAAAAATCACCCATACGGTTGATACATATAGCTATTAACCAATGTGGAATAAAGTAACGACAGAGAAGATCAAGATCATGATGATCAAGAACTTATCTAATCCAGAGAAATCCAGAGAAGACAATATTGATTTGGTTGCAGCATGGTGACACTAAGCATCCGGTGCAATGGCCAGGGTTGATGCGCTCCAATGTACTCCATCAGGCATGTGAGAAGAACCAAGCGAAGTAGGTGTCAGTAAGCATCAAGGATGTTGATTCTTAAGGTCAAACCAAGTAAAATAAGGGCCAACTAATTACACCATGATGAAGTAAAGTACAGATTGATATTATTACACTATTATCAATGATCACAACATATTTGACTCAACTTATGCAAATGAGCACTAGTTTCCACAAGAAAGAATAAACTCTGGTAGGTACTATAACCAGCAAGGCCAAACATTTATCCAAAAAATTGTCGAAATAGTTAAAATATTACTGCAAAATAGTTTCATTGCATCAATGCTTATCTGTTCAAGTATGTATAACTCATTTTGTAGAGCAATAGGTGATATAATTTCCCCCATTTAATTTGGTAAGAGAAACATTAAGCTCTGTAGTCTTCCATGTTGTTTAATTAAGTTTTTTGAATGAATGAAGAAACCTAGAAAGCAAAGAGTAGCATTTGAATGAATGAATTAGAACAACATTTAAGAGACCAGTCAAAACACTTGGATTCAGCATATTAATCAGAGCAAACTCACAGAGAGAAAAGCGCATACACAAGATCTCCTCAAATGCAAGACATAGACTAACTTAAAATTCAAACAAGCATGTGGTTATTTAGCATATTACAGTACTTCATTCATCATCAATTCAATAGCAAGAGAAACTAATAGGAATTTGGGTACTGGTTATTTAGCAGATTACAATGCTCCCTAATAGAGGAACGGGAAGGGGTCACTTCTACCTCTCACGGTGATGTTCCTGATGCACGGTGGCCAAGGTGATGACCTTCAGCTCCCACGGATCCGTCCCCTGGCATCCCTAGTCGTCGGGCGTGCAAAGACAACCCCAGCTCCCCGGGTCCGACGCAATGTGTCCACCTGCCAGTGAGGTCGACCCCCAGATTCTGCACGAGCTCGCCGACCGCCACCGCACCTGAAAAACCAGACGACAAAAAATGTCAGATCCGTATCTTTGGTGTTGTATGAGATAGGTGGTGGCAGCTGCGCAGGGCACAAAAATGGGAAGCAAGAATGGAGGGATATGGGAGTTGCAAGTCATCCTCGACTAGCGCCGCGAACTCGGCGGGGCTAATGAAACCGTTGTCATCCGCCTCGTCCATTATTCGACTTGTTGTTGGTGGGATTATGGGGCGATAGTGGTGCAATCGGGGCTGGAGAAAGCGGGGAATGAGGGAAGCGGCTGGAGCAAGCGGGGAAGAGGCTCTTTAACAAAGGGCGGCGGCGGTGCAATCGGGGCTGGAACAAAGGGCGACGGCGGTGCAATCTAGGGTGACGAACAGAGGGGGTGTGGATCTTGCTGGAGAATGATGGAAGCGGTTGGAGAAAGTGGGGAAGAGGCTCTCGAACGGAGGGCGGCGGCGGCATGCGCGGATCTCGCTAGAGAAGGAGGGGATCTCGCTGGAGAAGAAGGGGATCTCGTGCGGATCTCGCTTGTGTGTGGCGGCAGGAGGTAGGATTAGGGTTGGGGAGCCGAGAAAGAAGGTGAGAGGCATTCGCTGGGAGGGTGCGGGCGTGGCGATTTTGGCTGGCACGCGGGCGATGGGTACCGTGCCACGTCATTTATCCTTGTCAAGTTCCCACGGATCAACATCATATCCATCCATTCTATTCACATCCAATGGCCCATCTTGTTATGCTACGTATTTAGAACTTTCTAACTATTATGACGATTTCAGTGAAAGAAATTATGACGTTTTTGAGCAAAATCGTCATAGTTTATTGAGGTTTTGGCTCTCCCAAGAAGCTTCAGACCACCTGGTGCGGAATCTTCATAAATCTAAGACGATTTTGTAGATGGTCACTACCAAAACGTCATAAGTTAACACATTTCTTGTAGTGATATGGTAAGATCACCTTTTCTCAAAACCCAACCAAACCAGTTCACCTTGACAAATCCAAACAACCAGAGACTACCTAGTATGTTACCCGTACACCCACCAATTTTCATCTAAAAATTCCAATCCAAATTTCTTTCGATCATTTCATCAAACACCTACTGAGCACAAATCAGATAAAACAACAAACACTATTGTGAGCAGTGTTCTGGACAAACTTGTTCCCTCTCTAGCCCTCACCACACTCATAGTAGGTCATAAAACTTGTTTAAGAAACTCTAGCCCATTGTGTACTCGACCACGCCATCAATGGCATACATGGTCGAGCACACTTGCCACCCCCACCGTCGACAGCAAGCTACAACCATAGCCAGCCCCGCCAACCTTCTCTGCCATGTCGTCCGTGCCTCACTGCCCCCTCTAGACCAGCCCTAGCTCGAAGATAGAGAGAGGAACCGCCAAAAACGTCGTGCCCGCGCCGCTGTTGACCATGCCGACGCGCACCGCAGTGCATGCAACGTTCCCACTCAACCCGACCATCTCGAGCCTTCGTCGCCCGTCTACACTATCACCACCGTCCCAGGAGACCACCAGACATGCTCGTTTCCTCGACTGCGCTCGGTAGCCGCCGCACACCACGGAGTTCGCCGTCGGTACCGCCCAGAGCACCATATGTTCCCGACCAAACGCCACCGCCCCACGCTTTACCTTTAAGCCAGCAATGACCGCTAGGAGACCATGCACTGTCCCTTAGCCTCAGCCATGCTGCTAGCCGCCTATACCGTCGCCTCCGACGACCTCTGCCCACGCCGTGCTGCCCCTCTCGCTCGCCTATAAAAGGAGGCCTCCCCTGCACCATTTCTTCACCACCTCTCACTGATCCTTCCCACTTCTTATCGGAGCAAGGCGAGCTCTCCCTCGCCGGAATTTGGCCGGAGCCTGCCGCTGCTGGAGGAGAAGGGCACCGTCGATTGCAGCCACCCCAGGAGACGCCGCCAGTACCAGGAGAACCGTTATCTTCGACAACCTCGTTCTCCCCCATCGCCAACCCTCGCCTGAGCCCCGATGAGACCTCCCAGACCCCCACTAGACGCGTTAGGGTTAGTTCCTCGCCGGAGTAGCTCGTCGTCGACGACGACCCTCAGTCGTTATATTAGAATTAGATCGTAAGGCTCAGATTCATAGATACCGTTTCATTTAGTTAGTTCCGCTGACCAGTGGACCCCAATTGCTAGCAGCCCATGCGTGCGCTGTGCGCGGTGGTCCGGCCGAGTAACTCTCCCGCGCGACCTAGTTAGTTTAAATTTAGATTTTCCATTTAGTTTCAAACCTAGTTCAGATAGTGACTTTAAAAATCAATTCAGGAAGATTCACTAAATGAAATAGCATGATACCAATTTTGTTATAAAGGTATGGAATTATTAATCCAAGACCGTTGGATTCAAACCATTTGGAATTATAGATCACCTATAGTAAAAATAACAAGGCAGTGACTTTTCTGCATTCAAATATTTTTCAAAAATCAACCATAAATGATTTTGAGTTGATTCCAACTCTCAAAAATCACATTTGATAAGACCTTTCTAAATATATAAAAATATCTAGGTTTACTTGTAGTAATAATGGACAAGTAATAAAAGAATGTCTCATAGGCATTTCTAGTCACTTTAATTAATTAAAATAATAATGTTAATCATTATTAAATTGTGAAACCACTTTAAATAACATTCCCAAGTATTATAATATGTGATGATGACATGTGTCAACATGATCCCATGTTTTAATTGGAGAATATTAAATCTTAAGTAGTTTTTCAATGAGTAGTTATTACTTTTCTGAAATAAAATAATTAAGACTAAGCCTTTAATTCTTGTGATGATTGTGATGATGCTAGATCATCTAGTGTGAACCTTTGTGTGCCAAATAGAAGTAGTTAAGTATTGTTTGGTGATTGTTTACTTTGTATTTATTTATAGACGCTAGTACCGACCAAAGATACGAAGAGGAAGGATACTACTACAAGGAAGAAGGAGAAGAAAATCTCAACCACTGCACCAATCAAGGCAAGCTATCTAATGCAAGCCTAACAATACAAGTGAACTATGCAAGCTACTATCTTAGCAAGCAAGCTAACACTTTCAAGTTATCTTACCTAGCAAGCTATCTAATGCAAGCTAACACTTGCAACTTTGCAAGCAAGATAACCTATGTAATGCATTAGGCATGCTTTGGTTATACCACCTTGATTATACCAAATCTCAGTTTTATTTGCAAGCTTTATTATTTTATTTCTTTATCAAAGCTCTTTTACTTTTACTTAGAGACTTGTGAATTTTGGAAGGTTATTATAGGTAGCATAAAGAGCATAAAACTTTGCCTAAGTTGGATAGAATTAGGTGTCATCCTAAGGCATGAGATTAGATTTAGATAAGTAACACTTGACTAGCACCCCTCATTAGTGATTACCCCCAACTTTAGTGGCTAGTGCTAAGCATAAAACTTGATCACTTTAGATGGGAATACTTGGTGAAAATGGTTATGAAAACCTTAGAATGATGAGTCATTCTAATGAGATGTTTTGACATGTGTTATTGAACACCAGATGATTTGATGATGAAAATGTTGAGGAATGAGCCTTAGCCCTTTATAAAACTGATGGTTGTGTTCGGATGCGATACCATTCCAATGTTTACCGTACAACCACAATACCTAAATTTGGGTAGGGATTGAATGGAAGTTTATATACCTTAGTATGGGTTCCCTTGCGACCGAGGTTTGAGCTGAGGCTACCTCCTGATGATTGACCACCTGTGTGTAGGGTTCGCAGCATAGAAAACAAAAAATTTCCTACGATGTGAACTATATACCAAGATCTATCTACTAGATACAAATAACGGGCGGATGTATATCCGTAGAGAACATACCCTTGAAGACCGACAAATCTTAACGAGTTCAACTCGTGGTTGATGTAGACGATCTCTTGCCGATCTCAAGATCGAGAGGAAGTCCTAGCGCCGCAAATCAGAAGCGCATCCGTGCTCGCACACACGTTCGAGGCACCGAGCAACCTCCGCCTCCTCGCTCCAGCGATGCAGCGGAAGCACAACTCTTTCTTGCCGAATAGCCACCGGGAACATGTATCTCGCTAGTCCGAGACCATGGGGGATAAATTCTAGAGGGGGAGAGAGATCCTTCACGAGGAGGTGCGAGAGACAAGTGAGGAGGGGGGCTCCTTTTAGAGGAGGAGGGGGGGACCCCAAGGGGGTGGCCGGCGCATGGGGGCTGCCCCCTTTCCCTCCCCTCTTCATGTGGGTGGACACTCCACTCACAAATCTCCTTTAAATTCCCTCCACTCAAAAGTCCACTCAAATTCCCATTAAATTTCCACCAAATTTAATGCAAACTCTCATTAAATAAAACTCTTTTATTTTATTCAGAATTTTGTCAATTACTTTAATGACAAACATTCACAAATAACCCCTTGCTAGAATTCTATTTCACATGCATAACCACTTTATGCAATTTCACCCAAAACTTTGTTTCGGTATCTAGTGAAATAAATTCCTGCGCTTGTTCATTCTTTCGGCATGAAACATTTGCTCCAATTGGATGTCGGTGTCTCTTAAGTGTGTCACCCTACGGTTCGTGAATAATGCGGACATGATCGAGACCCCTCTCGGATCAATAATCAGAAGCGGGATCTAGAGACCCATACTGACTCCCACACATTCAACGATGACTTTCTTGTGATCGTCGGAACCTTTTACGCTAGTATATTAATCCCTTTGTTTCACGATATATTACATGTCCGAGATTCGATCATCGGTATCTACATACCTAGTTTGATCTTGTTACCGACATGCACTCTTTTCTCGTTCCTGTGATATAACATTCTAGTGATCAAATCACTTGCTTGCAAGCTAATCAATGTGATATCACCGAGAGGGCCCAGAGTATATCTATCCGTCATCGGGATGAACAAATTCCACTCTCGATCCATGAGCCTCAACATAACACTTTATTAGTTCCGAATCCATCTTTATAATCACCCCATTACGGTGTGACGTTTGATGTTATCAAGAAACTCTTGGTGTTAGTGATTGACATGATCTCATGGTCTAAGGATTAGGATCACTTCGTAAGTTGTTATAGCAATATAAACTCAATGACTTTGATCGTAATGCTATACTTCGGATGAATGTTCATCACACCATTACACTAATGTTGTGATCCCGTTATTAACAACATCCAATGTCCATGATCGAAACCTTGATCATCTTGTTAATCAACGAGCTAGTTTATGAGAGAGGCATAACTAGGAACTTTCTGTTTGTTTATTAAACACACATGTATTAACGTTTCCGTATCAATACAATTATAGCATGCAAAATAAACATCTATCATATACTTGGAATACACATAATAAACACTTTATCATTGCCTCTCGGGCATATTCCCTTGATCTCCACTTGCACTAGAGACAATAATCTAGTTACATAGTGATAAATCTAACACCCATTGAGTTACGGTGTTGATCATGTTTTGCTCTAGGGAGAGTTTTAGTCAACGGATCACTACATTGAGATCCGTATGTACTTCTAAATCTTTATATCTCCATCCTTGACATGCTCGCGGATGGAGTGAAACCGGCGCTTAATATGCTTGGAATGCTTGTGAGACCTTGGCTCTTTGGCATTGGCAATGGCACCATTGTTGTCACAATATATCACCATTGGGTCCAACGCATTTGCCACCACTCCTAGTTCGGATATGAACTCCTTCATCCAAACTGCTTCCTGAGACGCTTCTGAAGCAGCAACATATTCGGCCTCCGTTGTTGATCCCGCTACCACAGGTTGTTTGGAGCTCCTCCAACTAACCGCTCCGCCATTCATGAGAAATACGTATCCGGATTGAGACTTAGAGTCATCCAGATCGGTGTCAAAGCTAGCGTCGACATAACACTTAGCGACGAGCTCTTCTTCACCTCCGTATACAAGAAACATATCCTTAGTTCTTCGTAAGTACTTAAGGATATTCTTGACCGCTATCCAGTGTTCCGAACCTGGATCCGATTAGTACCTACTAGTCAAACTAATAGCATGTGCCACATCCGGTCTTGTACATAGCATGGCGTACATTATAGAGCCTATGGCTGAAGCATAGGGGACTTTGTCCATTATCTCTCTCTTCCGAAGCGGACTTTGAGTCTTACTCAATGTCTTGCCTTGCAACATAGGTAAGAACCCTTCTTACTTTCGTCCATTTTAAACTTCTTTAAAATCTTATCAAGGTATGTACTGCGATAGCCCTATTAGGCGCCTAGATCTATCTCTATAGATCTTTATGCCTAATATGTATGACACTTCACCTAGGTCCTTCATTGAAAATTTCTTTGTTTAGATAACTTTTAACACTGTTTAAAGATCTATATCATTTCCGATCAATAATATGTCATCCACATATAATATCGAAATGCCACATTGCTCCCACTCACTTTCTTGTAAATACAAGCTTCTCCATAAGTTTGGACAAATCCAAACTCTTTGATCACCTCATCAAAGCGGAGATTCCAACTTCGTGATGCTTGCTTCAATCCATAGATGGATCATGAAGCTTGCACACCTTGTTAGCATCCTTAGGATCGACAAAACCCTTTGGTTGTATCATATACAACTCTTCTTCAATATTACCATTGAGAAAGCGGTTTTGACATCCATCGCCATATCTCATAATCGAAATATGCAGCAATTGCTAACATAATCCTAACTGACTTTAGCATCGCCACGGAGAGAAAGTCTCATCATAGTCAACTCCTTGAATTTGTCGAAACCCTTTGCGACAAGTCGAGCTTTATAGACGGTCACATTACCATCAAGATCAGTTTTCCTTTTGAAAATCCATTTGTTCTCCACGGCCTTTCTTGTGAGGTAATTCCACCAAGTTCCAAACTTGATTTTCATACATGGATTCCATCTCGGATTTCATGGCTTCTAACCATTTGTTGGAATTGGCTCATCATCGCTTCTTCATACGTCGCAGGTCATCATTTTCATCAACCATGAAATTCATGACAGATTTCCGTGACTCGGGGCTGCAGCGTCTGTTTGACTGCGAGGTTGGTAATACTCTCTTCGGAGTTTCATGATCATTATCATTAGTTCCCTCTTCAACAGTGGAGCCAACTCCGGAACTACTTCCTGCGCTACTCGCCATACTTTGAAGAGAAGGTTCCACAACCTCTTGAGTTCTACCTTCCGACTACTCACGCCTTTCGTGAGGAACTCTTTCTCTAGAAAGGATCCATTCTTGGCAACAAAAACCTTGCCCTCAGATCTGTGATAGAAGGAATACCCAATAGTTTCTTTAGGGTATCCTATGAAGACGCATTTTTCCGCTTTGGGTTCGAGTTTATCCGGTTGAAGTTTCTTCACATAAACATCGCATCCCCAAATTTTAAGAAATGATAGCTTAGGTTTGTTTCCAAACCACAATTCATACGGTGTCTTTTCAACGGATTTAGATGGTGCCCGATTTAAAGTGAATGCAGCAGTTTCTAGTGCATAACCCGAAAATGACAACGGCAAGTCCGTCAGAGACATCATAGATCGAACCATATCTAATAAAGTACGATTACGACGTTCTGACACACCATTTCGCTATGGTGTTCCGGCAGGTGTGAGTTGTGAAACAATTCCACACTCTTTCATGTGAGTGCTAAAATCGTAACTTAGATACTCACCTCCACGGTCAGACCGTAGAAATTTGATCTTTCTATTACGATAATTTTCCACTTCATTCTGAAATTCCTTGAACTTTTCAAAGGTTTCAGACTTGTGTTTCATCAAGTACATATAACTGTATCTACTCAAATCATCCGTGAAAGTAAAAAAATAACGATATCCACCTCGCGCCGACACACTCATTGGACCACATACATCAGAATGTATGATTTCCAATAAATCTTTCGCCCGTTCCATTGAACCGGAAAACGGCGTTCTAGTCATCTTGCCCATAAGGCATGGCTCACATGTATCAAATGATTCATAATCAAGTGATTCCAAAAGTCCATCCGAATGGAGCTTCTTCATGCGTTTAACGCCAATATGACCTAGACGGCAGTGCCACATATATGCGGATATATCATCATTAAGTTTAATCCTTTTAGCATCAACATTATGAATATGTGTAACATTATCATCGAGATCTAATATAAATAAACCATTCATCATCGGTGCATGACCATAAAAGATTTCATTCATATAAATGGAACAACCATTGTTCTCGATTTAAATGAATAACCACTTCGCATCAAACACGATCCAGATACAATGTTCATGCTCGGTCAGCACCGGATAACATTTATTCAAGTTTATAACTAATCCCGATGGCAAGTGGAGAGGCAGCGTTAACGGCGATCACATCAACACTTGATCCATTGCCGACACGCATATTGACCTCACCCTTGCTAGCGGTCGCTTGTTCATGACCGATTCGAGTTACAAATATTAGCTGAACCGGTATCAAATACCTGGTGCTCTGCGAGCACTAGTCAAGTACACATCAATAACATGTATATCATATATACCTTTGTTTGCCTTGCCTTCTTGTCGCGGATACTTGGGCGATTCTTCGATGGCGATCCCTTTACAATAGTAGCACTCGAATCGGACTTAGGTCAAACTCGGGTTTCTTTTCGGTGCAACAGCTTGCCGCCTTACTTCCCTTCCGTTTTCCTTCTTTTCTTTCTTGAAACCGGTGTTCCTATTGATCATCAACACTTGATGTTCCTTTTTGATCTCCACTTCGCAGTTTAAGCATTGATGTAATCTCGGGAGAGACTTCTTCATGCCTTGCATATTGTAGTTCATCACAAAACTCTTATAGCTAGGTGGCAGAGACTGCATAACACGATGGATGCCTAAGTCAATGGGAATCGATATTCCCAAGGACACAAGCTTATCGGCGAATCCGACATCTTGAGTACATGCTCACTAACGGTGTGCTCTTCCATCATCAGACTAAAGAACTTTTACGAGCGTTGTAGCTCTCTGACAGCAGCAAGATGTGTGTCGAAAATCATTTTCAACTCACCCATTGTATCAAATGCATTGCCGTTTTGAAACGCTTTGAAGTTCGCTCTAGCCCATACAATATGCCGCAATGAACTAAGTTGTGGTCCTCGGCGAGTCCGATAGACATTCTTCTCCTCGTCGGGGCATCATCAAAGGTGGGGGCCTAACGGCGCTTCTAGCACATATTGCTTTTGTGCAGCAGAGAGGAGAATCCTCAAATTCATGGCCCATTCGGTAAAGTTGCTACCGTTCGTTGCTAGTTTCTCTTTCTCCATGAACACATTGAAATTAAAAGCAGGTGGTGCCATCTACAACATAATTTGTAAAGTTTAGACTAAGTGTATGATAGATTGAGTTCAAATAATCCATATTATGAATGAACTCCCACTCAAAAACGACATCCCTCGTGCCTTTTTGGTGATTACATGAACCAAATCCACTACACCAAGTCCGATCATCACGTGAGTCGGTATAGCTTCAAAGGCGAGCATCAAATGGGCATCATATCAACTATATGACTCATGCTTAACCTTTCGGTCCGTGTTCCGAGGCCATGTCTGTACATGCTAGGCTCGCCAAGTTAGAACCTTAGTATTCGCGTGTGTAACTGTTTTACACCCGAAATATGGTCGTGGATCCAAGAAAACCCGATCATCACGTGATGCCTTGGAGCGACGAAAACATAATCGCTTCATACTAAAGGAAGAACACATTCTTATCTTGATATTTAAATGTGGGATCATCTTATTATTCTAACAAAGCGCTAAACAAGCAATATAAGATGCTATCAAACATCATATGTTTATTAGTGAAATGATATGGTTCCCGCAGATGATCTCTATCATGTGCATCGTGGTATGCTCACTATCATACCTATATGTGTAAATCCAAGGTCTATGGATTTTACACGCTATGTGTGTTGTAAGAGTATCATCTCATACTTCTACTTACATCACTACCATATCATAACACTAGCCCAGCAACAATCTAAACTAGACGCCTCTAATTTATCCATTGCAATTTTTACGTGGCTTAGGGCTTTCGAGATAGAACCGTTTCTTCTGAACATGAACCACAACGAGGATAATCAAATTTTGAAAACTCGCTGCAAAAATAGATATTGGCTATATTAGGAGAGACAGACACCGCTAGCCACTTATGCAAACTAGTTGCATGTGAATGTGAATCATGTGCGAGGACAGGACATGTAAAGTTTGTCCAGCCGCTTCATCCCACTATGCCACCAATATCCAAAATTACAACAAAGGAGCAACAACATGATCATCATCATACACATACTCATATGTGTACTACCCGTGTAAAGTATCGCATAGATCCGGCTCGATACGATCGTGTAGGGTAGGGTCGCAAAGAAAAAAAAAAAAACTACGATGTGAATGAACTATATACCAAGATCTATCTACTAACAACAAACAGGCGGATGTATATCCGTAGAGAACATACCCTGAAGATCGACAAAGCTTAACGAGTTCAACTCGTGGTTGATGTAGACGATCTCTTCGATCTCAAGATCGAGAGGAAGTCCTAGCGCCACAAATCAGCCAGCGTGATCCGTGCTCGCACACACCGAGCAACCTCAGCCTCTCCGCCTCGCTCCGCGATGCAGCGGAAGCACAACTCTTCTCTGCCGAATAGCCATCGGGAACATGTATCTCGCTAGTCCGAGACCATGGGGATAAATTCTAGAGGAGAGAGATCCTTCACGAGGAGGTGTGAGAGACAAGTGAGGAGGGGCTCTTTATAGGAGGAGGGGACCCCAAGGGGTGGCCAGCTGGGGGCTGCCCTTGCCCTCCCTCTTCATGTGGGTGGACACTCCACTCAAATCTCCTTTAAATTCCTCCACTCAAAAGTCCACTCAAATTCCCATTAAATTTCCACCAAATTTAATGAAAACTCTCATTAAATAAAACTCTTTTATTTTATTCAGAATTTTGTCAATTACTTTAATGACAAACATTCACAAATAACCTTGCTAGAATTCTATTTCACATGCATAACCACTTTATGCAATTTCACCCGAAAACCCTTTGGTATCTAGTGAAATAAATTCATGCGCTTTGTTCATTATTTCGGCATGAAACATTTGATCCAATTGGATGTCGGTCTCTTAAGTGTGTCACCCTACGGTTCGTGAATAATGCGGACATGATCGAGACCCCTCTCAGATCAATAATCAGAAGCGGGATCTGGAGACCCATACTCTCCACACATTCAACGATGACTTTCTTGTGATCGTGGAACCTTTACACTAGTATCTTAATCCCTTTGTTTCACGATATATTACATGTCCGAGATTCGATCATCGGTATCTCCATACCTAGTTTGATCTCGCATCGACATGCACTCTTTTCTCGTTCCGTGATATAACATTCTAGTGATCAAATCACTTGCTTGCAAGCTAATCAATGTGATATCACCGAGGGCCCAGAGTATATCTATCCGTCATCGGGATGAACAAATTCCACTCTCGGTCCATGAGCCTCAACATAACACTTTATTAGTTCTGAATCCATCTTTATAATCACCACATACGGTGTGACGTTTGATGTTATCAAGAAACTCTTAGGTGTTAGTGATTGACATGATCTCATGGTCTAAGGATTAGGATCACTTCGTAAGTTGTTATAGCAATATAAACTCAATGACTTTGATTGTAATGCTATACTTCGGATGAATTTTCATCACACCATTACACTAATGTTGTGATCCCGTTATTAACAACATCCAATGTCCATGATCAGGAAACCTTGATCATCTTGTTAATCAACGAGCTAGTTTATGAGAGAGGCATAACTAGGAACTTTCTGTTTGTTTATTAAACACACATGTATTAACGTTTCCGTATCAATACAATTATAGCATGCAAAATAAACATCTATCATATACTTGGAATACACATAATAAACACTTTATTATTGCCTCTCAGGGCATATTCCCTTCACTGTGCAGTTCCCAAGATAATAGATGGTCATGGTTGGGAGGCCAAACTCATAGGGGAGGTGCCTATACTAGGGTGTGTAATTGAAAGGTTAGGATTGATTATCCGCATACTAAGTATGGTGAATCAGGATTGTTCCTGACGGATGTATCAAATATTGTGTTGAAAGTGTACAACCTCTGCAGAGTGTATTTGAATAGTCGCATCCGCGGTTATGGACAGTTGGAGTGGCCATACTGTTCTGTCGTTAGATGTTTTCAAAATGACTTGTGAAATGAATCTTGAATTTGACTTGACCAAAATAGGGTTGTGATATGAAACTTAAGTTCCCACTTAGGTGTTGAAAGACATTAAACTAGTTTTCTTTATTTCTAAACTCAGTTAGAGAAAAATATGGATTTTTGCAAAACAACCTAGAGCTTAGGATTCCTACTCAAACTACTTACTTGTTAGTGATAGTTTGCGAGTATTTAAAGAGTACTCATGGCTTTGTCCCTAGCTATTCCTATGGCCAGACTATGATGACGACTACCAGGATGATGGACAGCAGAAATTCTATGACAACTAGGATCAACCCCCATTGTCAGCACTGCCTGCGACCCCGAAGATGGAGCCGTGATCATGCTTCTATTATTATTATTCTATTGCGTTGATTATATTAGGACTAGATCATGAGATCCTTTATTTGTAAGACCTATATTATGGTTTGTAATGGATGATGTACAGTGATATCCAATCTGTTATGTCTCGCGAAAATGGTAATCCCGGGATTGCGATGTATGGCATAACAGGCATCTGGGATTAAAAATCCTGGTGTTGAGAGCATGGACCCCGCGGCATGACGCGAGGCTACCAAGGCACTCGACATGTCCTTCATGATGATGGACTCCAAGGGTAACATTAGGCCCAAGACGCCACAAGCCGCGGTCATGGCGGCCACCTCCTACCTCGCATCCAACCCACCATTGGTAGGGGACCCAAGGAACACGATCCATAAATCCGCGCTTGCAGGACTCGAACTCGTCGGAGCTGCGCTCCACGATGAAACACCCGTGGAGCCAAAGAAAAAGGACGCGGAAAAGTTTACTCGAAGCCGCACACCCTCATCCGAGGAGGAAGAACATGACCTGCCTCGACGCCGCCGTTGCCGACGGCGCAGGATTAGCAACTACGAAGATCGTAGTGAGCTCGCACAGCGCAAGATCGACAAGTCACACGCCAAGCGTGCGTGCTCAACTCAGTCTGAAGACGACGACATGGAGCTGTGTGGCACCAGGTGCTTCAGCAGGGCCATATGGCAATCACGGATGCTGAAGAACTTCAAGCTCCCTTCGGAAAACCCGAAATTTGATGGCGCACAGGAGCCAAAGATCTGGCTCGACGACCACTTATCGTCAGTCAAGATCCATGGTGGGAGCAAAAACACAGCCATGCAGTTCCTTCAGCTACAGCTGACAGGCGCAACCAGGACCTGGCTCAACAGCCTCCCCTCCGAAACCATTTGTAGCTGGGAAGAGTTGGTGTACAGCTTCATACGCAACTTCAAGGGCACTAGCAAGAGACCAGCTTCAATCGAAGAGCTACGCGCCTGCTGCCAGCGGTCCAACAAGTCCATCCGCTCATATATACTATGCTGGTACATCATAAAAAATTTAGCCGCAAACATCTCGGAAGAGAGGGCAATAGACACCTTCAACGATGGCGTTAGGCACCGTGAATTCAAGGAAGAGCTTGGGTGCGTCAAGCCCAAAACCATTGACCACCTGATGGACATCACCAATCGCTAGGCCGATAGCGAGGTTGCCATCAACGGAACATGTTCGGATGACGAAGATGACTTCGGCTACAGGCGTGATCGCCGCGAAAAGAGAAGATCGTGCGTCTACGATGATCGCGAGGAGGACGACATGGTTGCAGCTGGTTACGCCGATTGCCACGAAGATGGCAACCGGAATAGCGGGTATCGCGGTGGAAACTACCGTGGTAGCGTAAGACCCACCCAAACGTGGCAGCGCTGCAACCGCGACGATGAACCATCCGCATTCGAAAAGCTGTCGGGGCCCTGCACCATCCACTTCTACATCAACAAACATGATGGTAAGAGGAAAGCCAGCCACATGCTGAAGGACTATGGGGAGTTCCAGAAACTCCACGAGGGCTTCGCCCAAATGCGTCGCCAAGCGGTGAACCTAGGATTCGCCCCTGCTCCAGGAACCGTCGCACACGGAGCTCCACCGCCTCCACCCGGAGGACCCACACCACACTGGCTATGGGTATATGAATGTAACAACGGGTAGACCACACACACACACTGGGGGATGATGATGATACAAAGGTCAAAAAACTACAGGTGCAGAAGAAGATCACTCGCCAGGTCAACTTGGCCATAACCTCTCTGCCAGCCATACCTGAGTACCTCACCGGCTTGGAGTCATGCATCACGCTCGACCGCTCGGATCACCTGCGCCAGATACCTCGCCCAGTTCACTCTGCCCTAGTGCTCGAGGCCCAGATTGGAGGGTTTGAGATGAGTTGTGTCTTCATGGACGATGGCAGCAGTATCAACCTGATGTTCGCCAGCACACTTGCAGCTATACGGATCCCGCTATGCAGCCTAGAGGCATCGGACACAATGTTCCACGACATCGTCCCAGGGAAGGTCATATACCCCTGGGCAAAATATGGCTTGACGTCATCTTCGGTAAGCCCGACAACTTTAGGCGTGAGCGGCTTGAGTTCGAAGTGGTGGACTGTCCCTCATAGTACCATGCCATCCTTGGTCGTGTGGCATTCACAAGATTCCTGGAAGTACCGCACTACGCGTACCTTCTACTAAAGATGCCAAGACCTAGGGGCGTCATCACCGTCCCAGGGAGCTTCACCAGGTCAGACAGCCACGACAGGGACTTCAACAGAATCTCTCAATCGTTCGACATGCAGGAGGAGCTCACAAGGCTTAAGGAGGTCACAGACAACGGGTTGCCACCAGTCACAAGGCAAAACACACCTGATATGTCGTTCGACTCCACAGTTAACACTAAAAAGGTGCAGGTCCACCTGACAGATCCCGCCAAGACGGTGTTGATCGCCAACAACTTGAGTACCGCATAGGAAAGCGTGCTTGTTAAATTCCTCCGTGAGCGCTGGGAAATTTTTGCTTACTGTCCCGCGGACATGCGAGGAGTTCCCAGGGAATTCGCCGAGCATGCACTCAATGTGTTTTCGGATGCAAAGCCAGTGAAGCAGTCGATGCATCGACTGTTTGAGCCAAGAGCTGAAGCCATTGGTCTCAAAGTCAACAGACTCCTTGATGCCAACTTCATAAGGGAGATAAAGGAAAGCACCTGGGTAGCTAACCCCGTGCTGGTCCCAAAAAAGGACACGGACATCCTGCAGATGTGTGTGGAATTCACGTCGCTAAACAAGCATTGCCCCAAGGACCACTTTCCCCTACCACGGATCGACCAAATCATCGATTCAACTACAGGTTACGAGAAACTCTCCTTCCTCGACGCCTACTCATGCTACCACCAGATTCGAATGAAGGTGGAGTATCAAGAGAAAACGGTGTTCATCACGCGGGTTCAGGGTGTTCTGCTACAACACTATGCCTTTCGGGCTGAAGAACGCGGGTGCCACGTACCAGCGATGCATGCATGTGTTACTGAAGAGCCAGATCGGTCGCAACGTGCAAGTCTATGTCGACGACATAGTGATCAATACCAAGGAGGCCAGAACACTCATCGACGATCTCCGTGAGACGTTCGATAACCTAGATCGCTACAAGATCAAGCTGAATCCAGACAAGTGCGCCTCCGGCGTCCCGTCCGGCCAACTACTTGGGTACTTCATCTCTCAACATGGAATCAAGGCTAACCCAAATAAAATCAGGGTTATACTATCCATGGAGAAGCCCAAGAATGTCAAAGGAGTCCAGCAACTGGCTGGGCGAATCGCGGCGCTCAGCAGGTTTATCAGCCACATGGGAGAGAAGTCCCTCCATTTCTATCAGCTATTGTGCAAGGCCGAAAAATTCGAGTGGACGGCCGAGGCCGACAAATCATTCGAAGACATCAAGCGCCTGCTCTCCACATCTCCTGTACTGGTAACGCCAAAGGAGAGGGAGCCTATGCTACTATACATTGCTGCCACGCACCAGGTGGTCAGCACCGCCCTTGTGGTCGAGCGACCCGAAGACGGCAAGACCCACGGGGTACAACGCCCAGTCTACTACCTCAGCGAGGTTATGACCCCAACAAAGTAGAGATAGAAGGAGAAAAACTGGACAGTGGGGCGGATGGAAATCCCACACCCACCCAGTGGATAGACGCCACTGATGCTAGATTGCCTCTTCATAGAGTAAAGTCTCCGGAAGAGGCCAAAGTGAGGCTCGATATCGAGCCAGCACTCGCAAAGCGTGATGAAGCATGCAATGTGGAGAAGAGAGTTTGGTGAAAAATGATGGAGTTGAAACCCATAGAGAAAAATAATCCCACAAAGAAATTCGTGGGCAGGCAAAGAAAGGTCGCGGACAACAAAAGCAAAAAAATGACCCGAAACCCCTCAGGCGGGTGCGGGATTACCTCCTGATCAGGAAGTATAGCGTCGCCTTGCTCTTGGAGATCAGGCCGGACTCGCGTAGCTAGCGCAAATCTGCATCCCTCATCTGAGTACGCTGCCACCCACCATCGGTGGTGCGACTAGGTGTAGCGACATTCTTGGCGGCGCCAGCGTCACTCGACCCCGCTGCAGTGGAGGAAATCTTCTTTGACTTGCCCATCTTGGCGGCGCAGCGAGGACGGCGATGAGAGCGGAGGAAATTAGAAGGGAAAATGCGGAGAATGTCCAACATGCAACACAAGCTCTAGAAATGGCAGTAGCAAGAAGAGGAAGGCAAATGACGAAAGAATAGATTACTCTGTTTTCACCACGGTATAAAGGAGGAGTAAGATGAAGAGGAGCCGTCGATGCAGAAGCCCTAACGCCTGCCTTACATCTCACTGTACACGTGTCAACAGCCGCCCGAACCGTCGTGAACACGCCGCCCACTATGCACGGGAATCGAGGAGGCACCATAATTTTCGCCAAAGTTACGTGTGACTAGTCAAAATCCACGTCAGAAGGTGGGACCCACGATCATCATGTCGCATCGTCTCTCCTGCCACAGACGGTTGAGCTCACCTGGCATCAGCAATGACGTCTCAAAGCAAAGACGACAACGGCTCGAAACTTTTGACTGAACAAAAGTACTTACTCGAGTCTATGACTCGACCAGTTACTCGGGGGCTACTCCTATCAGGAGTGCTGGCCACACACCTGATAAATAACAATAGTAAAAATGCCTCGAAGAAATCTCCGAGTCCTACGTCGAGTATGCGACTCCACTACGGACTCGCGGGCTACTCCCATAGGGAGCGCTGGTCAAGCATTTGAACAAACATTAGCGTCGTTGACATCTGCAGAATTAAATTCTCTGCTCGAGTCTACGACTCGAACAGACACTCGGAGGCTACTCCCATAGGGAGTGCTGGTCGTGCACCCTATAAACTATTTAGATGATATGAACAAAAATCTTTTTGGCAACTTTGCCCAAATTAACGCTAAGTGAGAAACTGTCTCCTTGGTCACCCGAAACACCTACGCGATGATAAACTTTTGGATGTTGTATCTATGACGCAAAGATAAGCCCTACAGATTTCATCTGATGGCCTAGTAACGAACCAGACTACGCTCTTCCAGTAACATACCATGACAACAAGCACGATGAACAATCCTGACAGACGCATTGGGTATCTAACTTAAAACACTGGAATTATACTAATATAAGACCTCAACAGCCAGAGTCGAATTTTGCCAGCATTGTTCCCGATTCGAGTCCCGGGACACGAATCTAAAGAAGATCGTGTTGTTTTGTCCAATGACGGTTAACTGACCCCGATCTATTGTGTGAGTCAGGCACACGTATCAACAATTCCTATGAACTAACGTATTTACTCGAAAGACAGGTTCAAATGAGAAGCACCTAAAAGCTTATAGAGTCTCCAGTCAAATCTACGATTCGACTGAACTCTCGGGGGCTACTGATATGGATATACCCTACGGGTGCCTCACATTGGTATACCCGGTCCAGCCTAGGGAAGGCCCACGTGAAGACTTGCTATGCAAGAAGACTCCGGGTGTCCCAAGCACAGTAGAAGTTCGACTGCTTGGAGAACACGGCCAAGCTGTAGATAGATTATTCAAGGGTGAAACCCTAACTTGTAATCGACTCGACCTACCCCGTGACCGGCCTATCTATATAAAGGCCATGAGGGCACGGCAATGAAGATCTAGACAACTCATACACACACCTCACGTCAGATTGCATCTGCGCACCCCTGTAACCTTCAGTTCCGCCGTAATCAAGATCAGACAAGCATGAGTAGGGTTTTCCCTCCGGGGACCTGAACCTAGGTAAACCTCGTGTCCCCTTGCTGCGTATCCGGTAACCGTCCTGCGATCTCCAGTATCCTCATCTTCTCCAAAACCGAAGTCCATAACAATGAGCATTGACGAGTCGAACCCTCGTCAGTTTCTTCCATATATGTATCTCTATTTGGATCTGATATAAGCCACAAATGAGTACATGCTTTTATGTTTTTTATATAGGTTTGTAGTGAATCTTCCTACTATTATTTGTATCATTGTACCATGTGTATATATGGTACAAATGCATTTTGTTTTTTCCTACTGTTATATATTTGATTAGTATTTTTCTGATTATTTTGGAAGTATTAATTTCTTAGTTAGTAGTAAATTCTTGTTACTGTTATATGTATGATCAATATCACATATTTATTTGGTTTTTTTCTCAGACTGTTCCTTGTCACTTGAAGGAAAAACTCAACCAGTATGCTGATAAGTGGTTACCATCTCTGGCTGGAGGGCATAGGTTTGAGCTTTTCCTGAAAAAAGGGAAGATGCTACATCCATAAGAGGTCCATTCCGGTTATCATTCTTGAGGACACACAATATTATTATCCATGATGTGGTGACCTTTATCTTAATCACAGAAGATGATGATGAAAGAGATGAAGAGGAAGGAGATGATCAGTCTGTGTTTAGTATGGAAGTACATGCCCCTAATGGTGACATCAAGTAATACTAGACTATTTATGATACGTGTTTTCTCCATCAAATGTATGTACATTTGAATTTTTCATTTGTGGATCCCTACATTATTTCTCATTTTAATTGTAATTCAATTTTACAGGATTTAGGGTGATATTTGTGGATCCCATCATTAGAGGTGTTTTCTACATGAGTGTTTTCACACATGTGTATGTCATTAATGTGGAAGACATGTATGCCATTATATTTGAGATGCTAAAGGATGTAAACATAATATGCCGGCTGCATGATGAGGATGATTTTTTACTTCTCTCTTATATACAATACTATGTTACAAGTCTCAGTGCATTTAATCTAGCTAACAACAACTTTGCGAGTTATTATACCTAATAAGGACATGATTATAATTTTACTTGTGTGTTTATAATTTACTAATGTGTTTTAATTATTTTATTATTTTAGGTCATACCATCAAGCTTTGCACTTGGTTACAACATCCCAAAGAATGGCATATCTTTGTTTCATGGTTAGGACATGGCCGACACAGTTACTGGCCAGTACACTATCTTGCATGACAAATTGACCAGATAGTGTTCTCTAATGCTTGGAACTTTTTCTGTAACATGAACCAACTTCAAGGTGGTTCAATAGCTTATGTGAGGGTGGAAATGAGGGAACAGTGCATTGGCTTGGTCGTGACGAAAATTCGCTGAACCCTCCAAGTAATACCCCGAATTGTTATTTTATTTAGCTAGATCTAACGTAGGAACTATATTAGATATGTTGCGGACAACTATGTTTGAAGTATTCGGTGTTGTGAACAACTATGTTTGTAATATATTCACCTCCCTTGCCTTTTGGTCCTGGATATAATTCACAAGTTTTAGGATTAACAAAATCTAGAGTGTCTGAATACATCCGGAGGTCTGACTACACGGAATTTATGAAAAATAGTTTAAATTGATGATAAATTTATATTTACGTAACCAAATGATCTCAAAACCTGATTAAACACTGGAATTAGTCGATTTCTAGACACTTCCACCTTATTGCTATTCAGCAAGCATGAACACTAGGAGTTGTCATACCTTTAAGGATAAGATCCAAGGTTTGTACTATACCATATATTTTCTTCAATGCATATAAACCTAATCCAGTCTTAGGAATTAATTTAACACTAGTACACATGTATAACCATATTTGTTTGTCTTTTCGTCCCTAATAATTCTCAAATATTAGGATCACCACAATCCGGAGGGTCCGAATATATGCGGAGAACCCGAATAATTTGTTACGGTAGAGACAGTTATTTTTATGGGTCGCCTCCTACAGAATCCACCTTTCCATTTAATATCGAGAAATCCCCCACAGGTCGGCTTCCTCTCCTCCAGATCCAGCGCTCCCGCTCCCCCCCTCGCTGCCCCTAAATCTAGAACGAGATCGCCGCCACTCATCGACGCTGACTAGCTCGACGACGTCCGCATTGACAAAGCTGACACCCCCACCCCCTCCCCCGCGACAAGATATATGGCAACGTGCCATCTTTTCATGACTCACTACAAGGAAAGAATCTTGTCAACTAGCTCACTGTTCAGTGTTCATCTCGTACCTGGTTATTTCAAGAAATCAGTGGTATATTCTTCGACACTCGTACAATTTAAATTTATCTCATACTTGTCAGCATATAAAAATGGTTAATTTAAAGTGTGATTTTGGGCACAGACTGTCCCATCCAATACAAGGGCACATTTCAATGAGCTCACATGAGATACGATGCAATATTGAGCTTGTGGGCGGACATACACGATTGAAGTGCGAAAAGGGCCATCTCGGACTCGATTGAGAGGTGAAGGGTGGCATCGGTTCATTGTTGATAACCATCTCACCGGAGATGGTTAGTTAGTGTGATTTTTGTTGTAAGGAGACAGACCAAAGATAACTGTCATCTACCTAAACAATGTTGGCGAAGACGAAGAAGATGATGAAGAAGAGGAAGAAGATGGGGAACCGCCTATAGACCTGTTATCACCAATTATCTCCCAGAGATGCAAACTTACCGACGGTGAGAAAGATCACCTCCAACTAATCATCCCTCCAAGTAATTCCATCATTGGGGTGCCATTTGTCACCCGCTTGACGAAGAAGAATGTCGAGAGGCGCCTTATGGTAAGTATATCATGTCAATGAAGCTATGCATATCGATCTGTTTGTGATAATGGTCGCGTGTAACAACGAGTCATCTTACCTTTGCATCATAGGAATTGCCTAAGGACATGGTTTATCATCTTCATATCCATGAAGATGGCTTGGTTGGAATACGCGTTGGAGCACGAGGTGGAATCGGCACCATCGAGTACAAGATGGATTTTAACGACCGCGTCTCCTTCATCACTGACGAGTGGACTAACTTCCTCCAAACCGAGCGTCTCCAGATTAGACAAGACATACTCATCACTACGAGGTTGACCACCACGCGCAGGGACTTGCATATGATGTTCGTCATCGATATCATTAATGATTTGGCATCCCTACAGGACTCGGACTTGTAGGAGTGATACTCTAAGGAGTACGCCGTGTGACCTTAATAATATTGTTTACTAGATTATTGTCTGAACCACAACTTTGTCAATAGCTAGCTAGTTTCATCTCTATGTTTTGGACATAATTCATTTTAATTAGCCATTTAATGTTGTATGATAAGTGCTCTAAACCGTCGATCTCATCTTCCAAATCTTTCGATCTTAATGGGCCTCTTCTCTCCCTTAATTACTTCCTTTGTATGAAATTTGAATTATTCCTTTTAAAATTCGAGACGATTGTAATTTATATCCACCCGAGGGAAGTTCTTGGCGGCAAAATATGAAATTCAGATGTCGTTAGAAACGTTTCCATTCGCAACCGTCTGAGGTTAGTACTTGGCGGCAAGATCTGAAAATATTTGGACAAATATTTCAGATCCGTGCCACATTTTTCGTTCCCCGCCCACTGAGGTTAATACTTGACGGGCCCTACTGTCCACCGCCGCCGCTGCCGGCACCCTCCACCACCGCCACCTCTAGTCCTCTACCTCTGCCTCTCCTCCCTGCTGCCTCCAGTCCCCTGCGGTGCGAACGCTCTCCCTCGCCTCCGAGGACCCCTTCGTCGTCCAAGCAGGTATACGTGAAAACCAAACCCCATAACCCTAATGTAGAGCTTCGATTTAGGAGGGTTTCCGAGATGCAGAGACACGACGGCGGCGTCGGGAGAGCCTCCCCCAACATTTGTCCCACCTCTTTTCCCCGTGTATACATCTCAAAATTTGCAATTTTTTATTGATTCCTCATTGTTCGTTGCCCTTCTAGCAATATGGATTTAATTGTCACTTCATTAGTCTGCTTGCATCTTGTTTATTCGATAAATTCAAATTCTTTGGCTGTGTATGCTTTTTATTAATGTACAATAACAAGAACCGTGTTTCTGTTTTCAGTCTATTTAACAGATGGAAACCTGCGGTGATCTTGCAATAGTGTTCTGTACCGATAACAGTGTTGCCATTCGTTCTGGCAGTTCTAGTCATCAGAAGAGACCAGTAAGAGGCTTGAGCTTAGAGGTATCAAAGAATATCAAAATTCTAGTCACCTGTTTTGAATTTGTGTTTAGACTATAGACATAGGAATATTCCACCGTATTGAAATTTGTATGTGTTATTGCATTAGGTCCTCAACACAAGGGGAACACTGATTTTGATAAGTAGTCTTTTTGGAAACGACATGTATCTAAAAGAAGATCATGTAGACTTTCTTTTAGACTGGTATGAATTCGAATTTCTACCAAAAATCAAGTACTACGTCTATAGGTTCCCCTATTCATCTATCGTGCAAAAGAAGTGCAAACTAGTAAGATGATATATTCTTGAACATATGATTAACAATGCTACCCTGTGATATTTAAATAATTCTAGTAATGGAATGCTAATTCTTTAACTATCTACATTTGGGCAGACTTTTGGAGCCGAGTTCACAAGAAAATATCTAAAAATCGTCTTGATGAACCAATTAATGTCCATGTTTGACAAATTAAGAGCAAGAAGTCAAAGATGGTTACGATGAATATGGGAGCTGATGCGTCAAATGCAATCTTGACGACTAGATGGGAGAAGGTCGTGAGAAGCTTCAACTTAAAGCACGATAGCATTGTCCTGTTTAGCTTTGATAAAATAGATAATGGAGAGGTATATATTCTGGTTTAGAAACTTCCACCGAGCGGTCCATTACTACTTGAGTACTAATTGTGCTTCTTCGATGTATGGACTCTACATTGTATGCACTGCCATAATGTAATGGCTAAATATGTATGGATTTCACCAACTATTGGGTTAATGTTAATTATTAATATAATGGTCTTTTTTTGACTGGCTGCTTAATTTCTTGAGTTAATCTGTCTATATAGCCGCTGAATCATGATTATGTATCATGTCAGCTATAATCGAGTTCGAATTAGCATGGTCTAGATATATTGGAGAAGGTCAATTTAAAAGTAGCTTCAAGACACACTAGTTCTGGAGACGGTCTTTGTTAGAATCTGACTCAGATCGTCTTACTATTCGAGACGGTCCATAGTATAAACCGTCTAAGGTTGAAGAGTTCTCGCAAGCGGCCAAAAATATTGCTCGTCTCCAGTTCGCAGATGTTAGAGGCGTTTGTTTTTTGCACCATCTAAGGCTGTGTATTCTATAGCCGCAAAGAAAATCCAGTTCAGGTGGTGCCGTTTTTAGAAGCTATGCGTTTGAGCCGTAACAAGAAATCGTCTAATACCTATAAAAAATTGACGTCTCTAAATAACGAGCTTGTACCAGTGTATGCTCGAATGATTTTATTGTCATTACCTTTGTCACATTCGAGCGCAGTAACGTGTTGCTAATAGAGGGAACACTCTTACCCTGTGAGCCTGTTGTTTTGAACCATTAATAAATGCTTTTCTGAAGTTAAAAAAAATCGACCAAAAAATTTAGATGTACAAAATAATATATTCTACAAACTTGAAAAACTCTCGACCTAAAATACCCAGTATTTTGGGATGCACAAAAATGCCAAAATTTGGCAAAAGAAAGTAATAAATAGTGCAAAAAAATTAATCCTACAAATTTTGTGTGTTCATAGAGTACATCATTATCTACATGTAGAATTGTTTTCAAAACTTTGAACTTTTGGAAAAACCGAGCTCCATTAGCTCGAGCTCTAATTCTGAATTTTCTTGTAGCTAAAAAAAGCGTTTAGTACTTCATCTATTCGGAATTATAGGTCCTACGCGCATATCTTATAATCCCAAACGGAGCGAGTACTAGCTGCTCTTCCCTCCGTCCCAGCGGTAAGGGCGCATAATTTTTTTCGATTTCTCGTCAGAGCAAAAGGCGCGGGGACTTCAGGTGCTACTTTGGAGTTGATCTTCCGAAAAGCCCCCAATTCATAATCCATCTTCTTCCTGGGCAGCGCTGGGAGAAGCGTCCGTGGGCCTGGGTCGAGCCGGCAGCGCTGTGTCCTTGGGGCGGCGAGGTGGCGGTTACCGGTTACCAAGCGTGGCGGACCTGGGCGAGGCTGCCGTTCCTGAGCGGCTCTGCGGCTTGGAAGCACGGCAGCGGTTCTAGCGCGGGCTTGGCGGCGAGGTGGGCTTGGGGCGGGACGGCTGGCCGGCGGCTCCCACGCTGCGAGACGATGTGGAGGCAAGACGGCCGCTGCGACATGGGGGCGAGGTGGTTCCCGGCGGCGCAGACCTGGGTGAGGCGGGCTTGAGGGCGAGGCGGCTTGGCAGCGGGTACCCGCGCTGCGAGATGATGCGGAGGCGAGACGGCCGCTGGGACCTTGGGGCGAGGTGGTTCCCAGGCGGCACAGACCTAGGCAAGGCGGGCTTGGGGGGCGAGGTAGTTTGCCAGTGGCTCCCGCGCTGCGAGACGATGTGGAGGCGAGGCGTCCGCTGCGACGGGAACGAGTAATTAGGGGTATAACGGGAAAAGGAAAGCGTCCTACTAATCGTTGGGATGGAGTGAGTACTGCTGTTTGTTCAAATTTCAAAATTTGATAAAGTGATGATGTGCCCTTGGCAGCATGCTGCGAATCCTCGAGGATCTGACGCCATTTAAAAGTTGCATTTTCCCAATGCCATGCATGGCAGCCAGCCACTGCTCCCGTCCCGTTGCTGCGATACTAGCTGTCCTATCTGCTACTAGTAGCTAGGGTCATGTCGCTAGCGTGCAAGTTTCGTTTTTTTATTCTCTATTCGAAATGGACGTGCTTTTCTACAGTACTACTAGTACTACTCCTACCTTGGAGAAAAACTGTTTGCCTAGACTAACTCGACCCTGCAGGTGTGGGGTCCTGGTCGCCCCATCGATTCTCCAAGATTTACAAAGATATGAACTTGCTTCTCTCCCTCCTCTTCTTCCTCCTTCCAAGCACAAGAGACAAGGGGCTGTCAGTCCTACAGTGCACGTCGACCAGCAAGGAGAGGCCGAGGTGCTGGAGTGGTCAGTGATGATCCAACCTGATTTGGAGAGGGAGAGGTAGATATAGGGATTAAGGTATCATAGTAGCCTCCATTTATTTTTGAATTTGAACATGAAATTCCCAAGTGTCAACATGGAAAGAGATATCACAGTTGCGGACCATGGTGCACGATATGGCATTGCCATATTGTTTGAAATTTAGTTGATTTGATTTGGTTGCCAAACTTTGTATTTTTTCTCAAATATGGCTGAAAGGTGAATTCATTTGATTTTAGAGAACTTTCCAAAAGATCACAAGGTTTTTTGGGTTCAACTATTTTACCTATCTATGAGAGCATTTTTTGGAGATTAATAAAACAATTTATATATTGATGGTTAAAACAGCAAGAAATGGAGATTATTTCTTTTATGGGTTTCAGGTTAGGGTTCAACCATTATTCTATAGTGTAAGCGTGGTTACATATAAGGCTCCTGAGCCCATATATACGCGTGCGATCCTACTGTGGTTGCTGGTCACGAGGCTTTGGCGGTCTCTACTGCCTGTGGGCCAGGGGCACTTTTGCATATCGGTTCAAGATTGTCCGGACGAGTTCTGAGCGAGACGCGCTGGCACATCTCCACGCCTAGCCTATAGTGTAAGCGTGGTTACATGCAAGGCTCCTGAGGCCATATGCGCGTGCGATGCCCGCCGTGGTTGCTGGTCACGAGGCTTTGACGGTTTCTGCTACCTGTGGGTCAGGGGGCACTTTTGCATATCCGTTTAAGATAGTCTGGACGAGTTCTGAGCGGGAAGCACTGACACATCTCCACGCGTTGTTGGGCATGTACACATAGGGATGCAGCTCAGGGCAGGGAATACCCAAACGGTCCATATCGCTCCATTTTTTCCAGCCGGATAGTTGGACCAAAAAACAGCCTCCTATCTGGACAGTTCTAGGCCAAAAGATCCATCCGGACATTAAATTTGGCTCACAGGTTGATCGAGCTGGATAGATGCAAGCGTCTGGCCTGTCCTCCCACGTCCGTCTCTGACCACACATTGCAGCATCTGAAGACCGAACGTCCTATTTGGGCACCAAATTTGGATCATAGATGGGTCGAGCCGAATAGACACGAGCATCTAGCCTGTCCTCTCATGTCCGTCTCCGACCCCACATGGCAGCTTCTAAAGGCCGAACGACCCATCCGAGCACCAAATTTGGGTCACACATGGGTCGAGCGGAACGGATGCGACCGTTCGGCATGTTTTCCCATGCGCGTCTTCAACCCCACATAGCAGCGTCTGAACACCTTTTTATTCTTATTCTTTTCTCTCATATATGCCCTCTGTTTTCTCTCATGCGAGCTGTTGCGCTGTCCCGACTTGACAGCTTCGCTGCCGCGCCGCCCGCTGCCCCACCGCCCTCTTGAGTTCCTTCGCCAGGGGGCGAGCTCCTCCGCCTTCAAGGCATGCGTCGCCAAGGCCACTTCCATGACTGGTCCAAACATTACTCTAAGTAATAAAAGCGCCCATTTATAAAAAAATGACTAGTGCCCACAAGGACAACGCAGTGCGAGGCCGACATCGGCAAGAAGCACACCATGCACATCAAAGAGGTGGAGGAGTACGAGTGCGGAGCTGCACGGCGAGCTGAGCGAGCGGCACGACGTGCACGCGTGGCGAGCTGCGGTTGAGTTGAGCAACGCGGCGAGCTGCGGGTCAAGTTCAGTGGCGGCGGAGGTTGGAGACGGCCAAAGAAAGACGATGCGGCCACAATCAAAGCATAATGTTGGGCTTGCATTTGCATGCTTTACATCAAGATGTGATTTTTCTTTCACCATTTGAATTCATGTGTTGCGCTTGTGCTTTTAATAACCAATTTTGTGTATGATCTTGTCCATTTTTATGATTGTGGTACCTCAAAACTTGTGCTTATCAGACCTATACAAAATTAGAAATTCTTTAGTGCTAAGCATGCTCAGTGAATTGTAAAGGAATCCTTATGATGTAGGACTCAAAATAAAATATATGGACTCTGAGCTTCTTTAGGTATTACAGTGGAAAATAACATATGTTCTCTTAATTTTGGTTTGGAGGCTTTGTTTGCTGAAACTAGATAAGTAGCAATCTTGGTAATGCCTTTTTTTCTTCTAAGCAAATTATATTATTTTCATTTATTAAATGGATCTGTACCTATTTCCAGGCGCATGTATCAGGCCTAGGTTATGACGAGATGATTCGGACATGGATATGACGATGAATCGATGACCATGGAACATGACAAGCCTTGGTACCCCCAAAGTTGACTTGAGACACTACCACTTGCTCCTATGAACGTGCATTCACCTTATTGCCAATATGTGTATGCACATATGACTCCATTTCATATATGACTCATCAGATCATATCGGTAATGGTTCCGTTGTAAATATATGCAACAGAAGAATACCTAGCATGCTGGTAAACTAATGGATTACAACTATGCAGATGTATAATATAATTGCATACTGATGTTTGATATTTATAGCGTCATACTTTCTATATTATTCATTTGGATTTGGGTCTTTAGAAGAAGCATATATTATATTGCTTTCCTGTTTTACTTATTTACGTGTATGTCAATGTAGATTTTTTACTTGGTGCAAATAATGTGTGCAAATTATGTTATGTAGTGAATCCTAAATTACTTATCGGCATAAATCTATTTATGCATCAACAAAAAGGAAAAACATCGAACTTTTGGCATATTTATTTGCATAATTCATAGCATTTTTTTGAGAGGAGCCATTCGTTCATAGCATTGGTGCTTACCTCTCTATGAGTAAAGGGTCATCAACTGTATTGATCTCTCTAGGTCAATCTATCTACCAATGTTTGTCTCAATATTCATATTGATTCTTAAAATGCAATAATTTTTAGTGCCAATTTCTTATACTTAATGTTGTTCAAGTGTACGGTTTCCTTGAAAGATGTTGGGTGTTTTTTCCCTAAATTATTTTTTCCAAGTTTTTTTTTGGAAAAGAGCATATATTAATATCACAAGGACACAAATTATACCCAGCCTCTGCAACAACGCATGCCCTAGCGGCTCTACGGATGCACACAGCTCAGAAAAAAGAAAGATAAATTATAAAAAAAGAAAAGTACCGCTACACAGAACTAATCCTCAAAGAAACAACAGTGACACCATCAGAACAACACCAGTAGTCCTCCACTCCAATAACAACGTCTTCAAGAAGGAAAAAGTGCCCAAGCGCCGTCGTTGCCTGACCAAAGGTCATATGCTTTCATCCTGGAGAAAGTCCTTACTCACAAAACAATGCCTTCAACAAGGTCATTGTCATACACAACCAGCTAAGGCCAGACCTTGGATTTTCACCCTGCAAGATAAGACTGGAAACTCCCCTGTGTTGTCTTCCTGCACCAACAGTTGCTGCAACGAGTCCCAGATCATGCAGCCAGATCTCTGTCACCACAAGAATAAAAATCACCATCGCTACCCTCAAATTTCCGCTTTCCTGACATTCTCCGCATCTGACATCACCATGGATCAAAGCATGGCACTTGGTGGAAACAAATAACAGAGCTTCGAACCGCTCCCGCTGAAACCAATCGGCCCGAAAAACAAGGTGCGCACGACCGAATACCTTCCGATCCAGCAATCTCTAGGTATGATACGCCCATGGGAGTTCGCCGGTGGAGCCTTCCGGAACCCGCCTCTCCAGACCAGATCAAGGAGGGAATACATCAAGCAGATCTTCATCTTCGTGCGAAAGAAATCAAAGGACCACCACCTTTATTAGATCCGACACAACAATCCCCACACCGTCGGCCGGTTCCCGCAGGACGAATCAAGCAGGCAAAAAGGAAGAGAGCCAAACCGGGAACCACCGCAGCAACGCCGGAGTCGCCGCCCAGCAAGATCCCAGCACCACGCCTTCACCGCTGCCTACCACGGCGCCCCCGCCGAGGGCCGACCTGGCCTAGATGGCCCTAGATCTAGCCCACACGACGCACCCGCAGACGGTCGTCGTCGCAGCGAGGCCCCTCCCTACACCACCCGTACTGCCTCTGCCGAGCCAGCATGCGTCACCCGCAACCTCCAGAGCAGGCCGTGCCGTCGCCCCGACCTCCATAGCATTGGGCTTGAGATAGTCTTCACAAATGTTGGCCATCTTTGATAGATGTCATCCGCTAGATAGTATTCCTTGTTTTAGTGGTGCCCGTTGATCTCAAAGTTCACAGGAGGAGCATGAACCTCAACAATCTTGGCAAAGACATTTGAGGAGTTGATGACATTGATGTCGTTGTTCAATCCTGCCATGCCAAAGAATGAGTGCCAAATCCAAAGATCATGTGTAGCAACTGCCTCGAGTATCATAGTGCAACCTCTTTTGTGGTCTTTGTACATTCTCTGCCATGCAAATGAGCAGTTCTTCCACTGCCAATGCATGCAGTCTATGCTTCCAAGCATCCCGGGAAATCCTCTACTTTCATTGACTACGAGGATCCGAGCAGTGCCTTCAGCAGTGGGTGTTCTCAAGTAATGTTTCCTAAAAACTGCAATCACTGCCCTATAGAACCTGTACAAGCAATTGATGGCGGTTGACGAGGTTTAATCTCGTAAATTCCCATTGTTATGGACTTGAGTTTTGGAGAAGATGGGGATGCTGGAGATCGCGGAACGGTTAGCAAACAAGCAACACGGGGACATGAGGTTTAACCAGGTTCAGGCCCCGGAGGAAAAACTCTACTCCTACTTGTCTGCTCTTGATTACGGCGGAACCGAAAAGTACAGGGGTGCGCAGATGTAATCTGGCGTGGAGGTGCGTATGCGGTGGTGTGCGAGAGATTGTAAGAGAGCCTCCTCGTCGTGTCCTCCTAGCCTTTATATAGAGATAGGCAGGTCCCACACATAGATCGAGTCGGTTACAGGTTTTAGGGTTTACCCCTTTGAATTTTCTATCTACTCTAGTCTTGCTCTCCAAGGATCCGAAGGTGCCACGGGCCTTTTCCACCCGAAAATCTTCATGGGCTGGTGCATATTCGCCGTGGGCCTTCCTTGGGCTGGACCAGGTATGCTAAAGTAGTGTACCCGTAGGGTATAACCATGTCAGTAGCCCCCGAGTGTTCAGTCGAATCGTAGATTTGGCTGAGGACTCTTTAATCCTTTAGGTGCAGCTAGTTCGAGTGTGTAGGGAGTGTTGATACGTGTGCCTAACTCTCCTGACGGATCAGGGTCAGTTAACTGTCTTAGGACAAAACAACACGATCTTCTTCATATTCGAGTCCCTCAACTTAAATGATGTACCCAATGCGTCCGTCGGGATTTTTCATCGTGCCTGTTGGCATGGATTCTTACTAGCAGAGCGCAGTCGTGTGTGTTGCCAGGCCATCAGATGATATCTGTAGGTCTTATCTTTGTGTCTCAGACACAACATCCGAATGTTTATCAATCCGGAGGTGTTTCAGGTGGCCAAAGAGAACGTTGCTCATTTAGCGTTAATTGGGGCAGAGTTGCCGAAAAAGTTTTTGCATGTTGATCCGAAGGATCGCAGTCGAAGATTCATAGGGTGCGCGACCAGCGCTCCCTATGGGAGTAGCCCACGAGTATCCGTTCGAGTCGCAGACTCGAGCAGAGACTTTAATTCAGCTTTTGTTTGGCTTCAGGTCCGTAGGACACAAATTTTTCGGATGCTTGAATCCATCCTCCCTATGGGAGTAGCCCCCGAGTCCGTAGTGGAGTCGCAGACTCGACGTAGGACTCAAATAATATTTTCATGGTATAGTATTTTGATTATTTTTCGGGTGCGCGGCCAGCGCTCCTGATAGGATTAGCCTCCGAGTAGTTAATCGAATCATAGATTCGAGTGAGTACTCTTAGCTGTGTAGCCGAAGAATTATAACCGTTTCTAGTATAACTTTTGATGACGTTAGTTCTGACGATCGGTGACCTCAAGCGTCTGCGGTGCCAGAGATGACTTGACTGGATGAACATGGGTCCCACCTTCTGACTTTGAGTTGACTGGTCACGCGCGGCGTGGAGATAATTACGGTGTCGCCTCGATTTCCGTGCGTAGTGGACGGCGTGTGAGCGACGGTTCGCTGCTGTGCTGACACATGGACGGCCAGATCTTGATGTTGGCTCTAGGTCTTCCCGATGGACGGTCATCGTGCATCGTCCTCGTCCTTATAATCATTGGGGAAAGGTGAATTTGTTTTCATCGCAGCCATTCCTGTTTCACTGCTCCCATCTTTTTTGAGCTTTTCTCACCGCGCGCTGGAATTTCCCCGAGCCTTTCCTTCCTTGTTTCTGCGTGCTCGTCGTTGTCGCTGCCGCACTGCAATGGGGAAGCCCAAGAAGTCCTCCGCTGCAGTTGGCACCAGTGCGGCCGCCGGCGGCAAAAAAGGTTCCGCCGCCACCCGCGTCACCGACGGTGGCTGGCGGCGATCGGAGACGCGTGAGGATGACCTCCGCAAGCTCCATGAGCGGGGCCTGATCCCGCAGGATAGGGAGGCCGTCAAACTTCCCGGCGACGAGGTAATTCCTCGTCCTCCCGCTGGGTTTCGAGTTATGTTCGTCGCCTTTGTCCTTCGGGGCCTTTCCTTCCCAATCCACGATTTTCTCCGTGGATTGCTTTTTATTTATGGCGTCCAACTTCATCATCTTTCGCCAAACTCTGTTCTTCATGTCGCCTATTTCATCACATTTTGTGATTGTTGGCTCGGTATCGAGCCACACTTTGGTCTCTTCTGGAAACTCTATTCCGTGAAGAGGCAATCTGGCTCTGATGGTGTTTACCCCATTGGGGGCTACATCATTTCCCTCAAATACAACCTTCTGTTCTTCTCCTTTTCTATGTCCGAATCTGTCCAGTACTGGCGGAGGCGATGGTTTTACATCCGCGACTCCACAGTGATCGGACATGAATTTTGCCTTGCTCCTTTCGACCCCTCCCAGAAAATCGAGCCGAAGAGGTCCTGGAAGAACCAGATCTTGGATGGCGAGGTGGCGTAGATAGAGGGGCTCTATCGTCGAGTGGAGGATCTTCAGCTGATTCCGGATAAGGAGGTGAACGGAGTGGATATCATCCGTACCTTTCTCAGACGTCGGGTGCAGCCGCTCCAGTCTAGGGCACACCCGATGTTTCTTTATTCTGGTCGCCGCTATCCGACTAGGGTTTCGGCTGAGGAGTTCTTAGGGGGATCTCGACGGGATTCTTCGCCCGCTGCTGAAATTCAAGGCTGGAGAGGATATCCCGGGGAAGTCGCTGACTCCTCCGTTCTCTGCTTCTCGTCCAGTTCCGCAGGTGTAGATCTGTAGCATGCGCGTAGCGCTGTTTTCGACTGCGTTTTCCTTGTATATTTTTTTTGTGCTGAAATTTTTTTTTCTTCTTACGCAGGAATTCAAGGTGCCAGGCATGTCGCCTCCGCTGCCCGAATTGTTCCCGGATGCACCGGACAATGAGGTAGTGGACTCCATGTCTGAGCTTCCGTCGGCGCGGTTGCCGGCCGAAGAAGCCATCGAGTCGAGTGAGGAGCGCACTCGAAAGCGGACGCGGAGCTCGAGTGAAATGTCAGATGCTTCGACTCCGCCGACGCCTAGGGACCTGTTGTGCCTTGAGAGTCACAGTGATGGTCATGGGGGTTCTTCCTCTCCTATTCCTGCCATTCCCGTGCAGGCTATAGCGTCGCACCCGCCGGCGAAACGGAAGAAGGAAGAGAAGAAGGAAGAAAAGAAGGAAGAGAAGAAGGGCAGGAGGACCCCGCCTGTCTTCAACTTGAGCAATTTCGAATTGTAAGTTTTCCAGTTGCCTTTTTCTTTTTTTTATTTTGCTTGATTGCTCTTGTCTGATGTTTTCCTTTGCAGCCATTCTTCCGACGGCTCCTTCAGCGATGGTGCTCGGGAGATGGTGGCGGAATCGAAAGTTGTTCCTCCTCCTCCGCAGACGGTGGCCACCTCTGAGGGCGCTGCTCTGAACCCTTCTCCACAGGAGGCTGGGGTGGTTGTCCCCCAGAAGACTTCGACTGGACCTTCGGAGTCGCCGTCTAATCACGTAAGTTTCTTTGCTCTTGCCGCGGGGGAATCCCCCGGGCGTTTTTGGGTGATCTGCTGATCACTTTTGTTTAAATTGTTTTGCTCGTTCTTTGGGCGTAGCCCCCAAGCCATTCTTTTGACGAGTAGTGCCTTTTGCAGCCTTTTGTGCAAGGCGCCAACTAGCTGGTGCAGCAGCACCTGGCATTGGAGGCCAGCTTCAAACAGCTTCAAGGTACGTTCACGAGTTGATCTTTTTGCTGCCTCTTATGTTTCTTTTTCTGCGATCTGATAAGTGTTCTGCTGATTGCAGAGGACAACAATACCACCCTTCGTGAGCTTGATGCTCTCAAAAAGAGCCTTGGGCGAGCGAAGAAGAAAGCCGAGGACGCCGCTGGTGCGAAGGAGCGCCTCGAGCAGGAGCTAGCCAACGCAGTTGCGACCAAGGAGCGCCTTCAGCAGGAGGCGACAAACCGCGAGGAGCAACTCCCACCTCTACGGCCTCGCGTGATAAAGAGGTAGCCGCCAAGCTGATGGCAGTTGCCAAGGCCATTTTGGGTGAGTGGTATTCGTCTTTCTCTTTTTGGCTTCCTTGTCTTTTCTTGATGTGCTTTTTATTCATGTTGCCCCTTTTCTTTCTTTAGATGCCGCGGGCATCGAGTTTGACCGCGGTGCCCTGGAGCACGGAATTGCTCTTGATGATGCCACTGCAGCGGTCGAAGACCGCTGCGGTACCGTGGTCGGCTCGCTTGCCAAGGCCAAGGAGGTTCTTGGGCGCTTCTGTAAGGAGCTCGTCCCCAAGGGAGTTGCCCTCGAAGATGTCGATGCCTTGGCAGATGCACTATTATCTGAAGCACCTGCGGCGTACAAGCGCAAGAAGAAAGGCATTGGTGCGTCCGTCGGGCTGCCGATGGCCCTGGCCTCTGGAGCGGAGCTGGATATTCATCAGGTCACCTCCTGGATGCCAACGGCTGCTGACGGATCCGAGGTAGCCTTCGCCCATTTCGCTGCCTGCTGTAAATGTTATGGGCCGAAGTTGATTGACTTGCTGGCTGAGTACACGCTAAGGCAGCAGGGGGAAGCCAAGAGTAGGCAGTCCGGCTCCGAGGCTACCCAGGATGCGGCTTCTTAGGCCTTGTAGTTGTAGGATAGCTTTTGTTTCCTTTGTTGTAATTATATCTATGAACAGTCCTTGCGCCACACAGTGGCCTTTTGCTGTACATAACAAATTTCCGATTTTTGTGTTCATTCGTCTGCTTGTTCATATCCTTGTCTTCTTGTACTCTAGGGGCCTTCGGGTGATGGTGCCGTTGACACTTCGTCTGCACCACAGCTGCGGCCATCCTTGGATGGTGCGTCGCAGCTTGTGTTTCTTCGAGACCGCATCCGTAGTCTTGAGAAAGAATTGCTTGGAGTGTGTGGCCACGCCGATGTTTGGAAGTCAAAGGCAGAGCGAGGCGCTGCCAGAGAGGAGTATTTGATGGGGGAGTTGCGTCGTTTGGCCGAATAGCTTCAATGTAATTTTTTTCGAGCTACTTCTCATTATTTCGGATGCTCCTGTTGGCTTTGCATCTTACTTTTTTGCAAGTATTGCAGGTGCTAACCTTGCTCCGAAGGAGAAAAAGGAGCGTGTTGCTGTTCGGATCAACTGTCTGACCCAGCAGGACATGGAGGCCGGCGGGTTCTTCTGGATGGACCGTGATCGTGCTATGGTCCTTGCGACTGTGCAGGATCGTGTTCACCAGGTGTCGCGGGTGCTGCGTCAGGCGAAGGCTTCGTTGGCGTAAGTTCTGCACGTGATGTTTCCGCTGGATGAGGCGCCATCGACCCTCTGGGGTCTGCTTGCGAAGTTTCGAAATGTGCATCACGTCAGGGAACTGGTGCGGCATCAGCTTGTCGCGGGGATGAAGGCCGCGCTTTCCCTTGTGCGGTTGCATCGTCCCGATGTAGATCTGTCTGCTATGGCAGATGGGCCGCCTCTTCGGCCGGATGGTGGAGAGTGGGATATGCGTCCGCATTATGCGGCTGTAAGGCAGCATGCCGAACAAATTGTAGATCTATTTGAGCAGCGTGCGCATGTTATTCTTTAGAATAGGTAGGAACTGTAAAAAAGATAGATGTAAAATTTGCATATATTCGACTGGGCGTGTTTTGCCCTTTATTGTAAACTTTTATTGTTGTTTAGCACATGGTGATTTGTTTGTATACGTGTCCTTTTTGTTAGCCTGACGTGGTCAGCTACTCAGGTGTACACGCGTTATCCTCGGTCGACGAAGTCGTGAGGTGGGGGGAGCCCCCGAGTGTGTTGTAACATGGAGTAAAATGCAAGCGATAGGTGAAAATTTTGGGGCGAGACACTTAGCTTTATTCATATTGTAAGGAGGAGGTACATTGTTTGGCTGAGTAGCCTTGGCTGAATAGCCGTATTGTAAGTAAAAGAGGGAGGTATCTAGGGGTAGAAGCATCGCAGTTGTGCGACGTTCCATAGGTTGGAGTATGTGACTCCACACTCCACGTGCTTAAGGCGATAGGCGCCACCTGGGATGACTTCAGTGACGATGTAGGGTCCCTCCCATGGAGACTCGAATTTCTTCGGTCGCTCTTGCTTGAGTCGCAAGACTAGGTCTCCTTCGACGAAGGACCTTGGGCGTAGCCGTCGGCTGTGGTAGTTGTGGAGACTCTGTTGGTACACCGCTGATCGAGCTGCTGCTATATCACGCGCCTCGTCGAGTGTGTCCACGGCGTCTTCGAGTGCGGCTATCGATTCGGCTTCGGCTCCGTGCACCATGAAGAAAGGCGTGTAGCTGGTTGAGATATTTGGCGTTGTGCGCAGGCTCCACAGGACCGAGGGCAGCTCTTGTGTCCAAGATCCTGCGAGTCGCTCGAGTGGGCTCATTAGGCTCTTCTTGATGCCAGCACCGATGAGGCCGTTGGCCTTTTCAACCTGTCCGTTCGTTTGTGGGTGCGACACGGAGGCGTATGTGATGTTGATTCTGAGGTCTTCGCAGAAGTCCTGGAATTCTTTGGAGATGAAGTTCGACCCATTGTCGGTGATGATGTTGTGTGGTACGCCGAACCTGTAGACAATGGATTCAAAGAACTTGACGGCAGTTTTGCCCTTTTGGTTAGTGACAGGCATGGCCTCAATCCACTTGGTGAATTTGTCGATTGCGACCAGGAGGTAGACATGACCTCCTTTCGAGGACCTTGGCAGTTTGCCGATCATGTAGAGACCCATTCGACGAAGGGCCAGGCCAAAGGTATGGGCCTGAGCTCTGATTCGGGTGTGTGCGGTTTATCTGCGAACCTTTGGCACCCGTTGCATCTTTGGACGATTTCCTTGGCGTCGTTCATGGCTGTTGGCCAGTAGAATCCAGCTCGTAGAGCTTTGGCGACAAGGGCGCGGCTGCCCGCATGATGGCCGCAGATGCCCTCGTGGATGTCTTGGAGGATGGTTTTGCCATCACCGATGGTGACGCACCTTTAGAGTACACCCAAAATGTTGCGCTTGTACAACTCGCCATTGATGATGGTGAAGGCCTTGGACCGGCGAGTTATGCGTCGGGCATCTGTCGGGCTGTCAGGCAGCTCCCCGTCTATCATATATCGGAGGTATGGCTGTGTCCATGTTTCTTCCACTGCCATGACCTGCATCAGGTTGACCACTGCAACCTCTATGTCGAGCTTTTCTGGTCCTTCCTGTCCTTCGGGTAGCGCAGCCCCCGAGTGCTCTGCTTCTTCGGATGATCCCTTGGGGAATTTCCTTTTGATGGACGTCACGCAGACCTGTTCGAGGAACACACCTGGTGGCACCCGTGCGCAGGTGGATCCAATGTTGGCGAGTCTGTCGGCCTCTTTGTTGCTTTCTCTCCCAACGTGCCGAAGCTCGCAACCGTCAAACTCTCCTTCGAGTGCGTTGTAGAGTGCGCGGTGCGCTATCATGTTGGCGGCGTGTGCGTCGCACTCGTTCATCGTCTGCTGGACGATGAGGTTCGAGTCTCCATAGATGACCAGGCGCGTTGCACCGCAGATCTTGGCCATTCTCATGCCGTGGATGAGGGCTTCGTATTCGTCCTCGTTGTTGGAAGCTCAAAATTTCATCCGGAGGACGTACTTCATCTTGTCGCCCTGCGGGGAGGTCAGTATGACCCCGGCTCCTGCTCCGGCTTCGCGCTTGGAGCCGTAGAAGTGCATCGTCCATGACTGGGTCATGTCCGACGTATCTCAAAGCTGCAGTTCCATCCAGTGGACGAGGAAGTCCGGAAGGACCTGAGACTTGATCGCATGGCGCTTCTCGTAGACGATGTCTAGAGGTGACAGCTCGATGCCCCACAGGGCTACACGTCCTGTGGCCTCCGGGTTGTTCAGGATGCTGTTCAGTGGTGCCTCATTGACGACCATCACCTGGTTCTCCTGGAAGTAGTGGCTCAGCCGACAAGCCGTCATGAACACGCCGTAGGCGAGTTTCTGGTAGTGAGGGTACCTCTGTTTTGTTGGCGTCAATACCTCGCTGAGGTAGTAGATTAGGCGTTGGACCCCATGGGTCTTGCCTTCTTCGGGTCGCTCGACCACCAGTACGGTGCTTACCACCTGGTGTGTGGCTGCTATGTACAGCAGTAAAGGCTCGCCCTCCTTTGGTGTGACCAAGTCGGGCGAGGTAGAGAGCAGCCGCATTAGATCTTTGAATGCGTCGTCCGCCTCGGGCGTCCACTCGAATTTGTCTGCCTTGCGTAGCAGCTGATAGAACGGCGGGGCTTTTTCGCCCATGCGGCTGATGAACCTGCTCAATGCTGCGATTCGCCCAGCAAGCTGCTGGACGCCTTTGAGGTTCTTCGGCTTCTCCATGGCCATTATGGCCCGAATTTTCTTCGGGTTTGCCTTGATCACTCACTGGGAGATGAAGTAGCCTAGCAGCTGACCAGATGGGACGACGAAGGCGCATTTTTCTATGTTTAACTTGATCTTGTATCGATCGAGGTTATCGAACGTCTCGCAGAGATTGTCGATGAGCGTCTTGTCCTTCCTTGTTTTGATGACTATGTCGTCGACATAGACTTGTATGTTGCAGCCGATCTGGTCCTTCAGGCATGCCTGCATGCACCGTTGGTACATGGCTCCTGCGTTCTTCAGCCCGAAGGGCATTGTGTTGTAGCAAAACACTCCGAACAGCGTGATGAACACCATTTTCTCCTGATATTCGACCTTCAGTCGAATCTGGTTGTAGCCTGAGTAGGCGTCGAGGAAGGAGAGTTTTTTGCATCCTGTAGTCAAATCGATGATCTGATTGATCCGAGGGAGAGGAAAGTGATCCTTCGGGCAGTGCTTGTTCAGCGATGTGAAGTCCATGCACATCCGCAGGATGTCCGTGTCCTTTTTGGGGACCGTCACGGTGTTGGCGAGCCACTCGCTCTCCTTGATCTCCCTGATGAAGTTTGCATCGAGTAGTCTGTTGACTTCGACTCCGATTGCTTCGGCCCGTGGTTCGGACAGTCGTCGGATGGACTGTTTGACGGGCTTGGCGTCTGGAAAGACATTGAGTGCATGCTCGACGAATTCCCTGGGAACTCCTGGCATGTCCGCAGGACACCAGGCGAAGATTTCCCAGCGCTCATGGAGGAATTCGACGAGCGCGACTTCCTATGCGGAGCTGAGGTTGTTGGCGATCAGCGCCGTCTTGGAGGCATCTGTCGGATGGACATGTACCTTCTTTGTGTTGACGAAGGAGTCGAAGGACATATCTGGTGCGTTCTGTCTTGCGACTGGGGGTGCCCCGTTGTCCGTCACCTCGTGGAGCCTTACGAGCTCCTCCTTCACGCCGAAGGACTGGGAGATTCTGTTGAAGTCTCTGTCGCAGTGGTCCGATCGGGTGAAGCTCCCGTGGACCGTGATGACGCCCCTGGGTCCTGGCATCTTGAGTAGCAGGTACGCGTAGTGTGGTACCGCCAGGAATCGTGCGAATGCCACACGCCCAAGGATGGCATGGTATTGTGATGGCCAGTCCACCACTTCGAACTCGAGTCGCTCGCATCGGAAGTTATCCGGCTTGCCGAAGATGACGTCGAGCCATATGTTTCCCAGGGGGAATACACCCTTAACTGGGACGATGTCGTGGAACGTTGTATCAGATTGTTCCAGGCTGCACAGCTGGATCCGCATTGCTGCCAAGGTCCTGGCGAAGATCAGATTCATGCCGCTGCCGTCATCCATAAAGACGCGACTCATGTCGAACCCGCCGATCTGCGCCTCGAGCACCAGGGCAGCATGACCTTGGCGAGGGACCTGGCAAGGGTGATCCGAACGGCTGAACGTGATGCCGGATTCCGATCCGCTAAGGTACTCAGGGATGGCGGGTGGAAAGGTCACGGCCAGATTGATTTGACGGGTGATTTTCTTCTGCACCCTGTTTGTTGGGCGCCCTTTTTGGATCATCAGCGATCCTTTCGGCGCGGGGTACCCGTGCCCACCATTATTCTGCGCGGGTGCGATTGGGTGGTTCGAAGGTCCCGCGGGTGGTGGTGGAGGAGCTCCATGTGCGATATCGCCTGGTGCGGGTGCGTTCCCGTATCCGGGGTTCGGGGCTTGCTGCCTCATCTGGGCCATGCTCTCGCTGAGTTTTTGGAACTCGCGGCAGTCCTTGAGCATGTGGCTTGCCTTCTTCTTGCCATCCTGCTTGTCGATGTAGAAGTGGATGGTGCATGGTCCCGACAGTTTGTCGTATGCTGAGGGTCCATCATCACGGCCATGGCGTTGCCATGACTGCATTGGGCGTCCTCCGTCGTGGAAGTTGCTTCAACGGTATCCACCGTTGTTGCGGTTGCCATCGCTGTGGAGGTCGGCGTAGCCAGCCGCAACCATGTCGGGTCCATCGCGATCATCGTAGACGCGCGATCTTCTCTTGCTACGGCGTTCACGTTGCCGGCCGTAGTCGTCTTCCTCCTCCAAGTGCGCTCGGTGGATGGAGTCCTCGCCGTCGACCCACCTGTTGGTGATGTCCATGAGGTGGTCTAGTGTCTTGGGCTTGACGCTCCCAAGTTCTTCTTTGAAGTCCTGGCGTTTGACGCCGTCCTTGAAGGCGTCGATAGCTCTCTCCTCAGAGATGTGCGCCGCGGAGTTCTTGCTGTTGGACCAGCGCAGTATGTACGAGCGAATGGATTCGACCGTTCGTTGGGTGCAGGCCCACAACTCCTCGATCGAGAGAGGCCTCTTGCTAGTGCCCTTGAAGTTTTGGACGAAACTGTACTCCAGCTCCTCCCAGATTCGGATGGATCCTGAGGATAGGCTGCTAAGCCAGATCCGAGCTACGCCTGTCAGCTGCAGCTGAAGGAATTGCATGGCGGTTTCCTTGTTTCCGCCGTGTAGCTTGACAGACGACAAGTGGTCGCTGAGCCATGCCTTGGGGTCCCGTGTGCCGTCAAACTTCGGAGTGTCCGAAGGAAGCTTGAAGTTTCACGACATCCGTGTCCGCCGGACAGATCTACTGAAGCATCGGGCTCCGCAGAGTTCTCCTTCATCATCATCCTCCTCGGATTCAGACGAGCATACGTGCTTGGCACGTGCCTTGCTAATCTTGCGCTGGGTTAGCTCGCTTCGAGCGTCGTAATCGCGGCTGCGATGGCGCGAGCTCTTGTGCCTTCGAGAAAGGTCGTGCTCTTCATCTTCGGATGAGGGCATGGGGCTGCGGTTGAACCTGATCGCAGCCTTCTTCTCTGGCTCCGCATGAGCTTCTCCGTGGAGCGCAGCTCCAACGAGTCCGAGTCCGGTAAGCGCGGACTTATGCATGGCCCTTTTCGGTTCCCCTTTCGGAGGTGGATGGGACACGAGGTATGCAGTGGCCGCCATGATTGCAGCTTGCGGTGTCTTTGGGACGATGTTGCAGTCGGCGTCCATCTCCATGAAGGACGCGTTGAGAGCCCGAGTCACCTCGCGACGTGCCTTGGGATCCATGTTCTCTGTGCAAGAATGGTGTTTGTTGCCATGGTTACCGTGCGATCTGGAGCCGATGCCTAGGGCGGAGAGCGCAGCTCGCCGCGCACTGGACTCCGAGGCTGCTTGCTTGCGCTTGTCAAGCACCTCTTGCATCTTCACCTGCTTCTTGTGCTCCTCTATTAGGAGCATGTGGTATGCCATCAGCAAGTCCCGTGAGGCATCTGCAGGCAGGATCTTGTTGCCTGCTACGGCTTCGCGTTCTTGAGCCCATCCTTCCTCGCTGAGGTGGATGACCCGATCAGTGTCGTTCCCGTTGGGTGGGGGGACTGGCTTCTTCTGTTCCCACCGTTTCTACCCTGCGGGTTGGGTGGTGGATTGTGTTCCTAATCCATGTCACTTTGGATGACTGTGGCGCACTGGTAGCGCTCGTAGATCGGATTGCTGCTACCGCAACTTTCAGATCCGGAACTATAGGTACCTTCATCCGATGGTGGATCGCACAGATCTGAGTTGCAGCTGCTGCTGTTATAGGACTCATCTGTCAATGGTGATGTGCACAGCACGGGGTGTGGAGCCCACGAAGTAGGCCTGATCGATGGCAGGGGCACCTGCTCTGGGAGGCGGAGAGTGCCGGCCTGCCCCACCCGGAAGCAGAATCTCCCGAACAGGATATCGAGTCCGTCGCCAACGGGTTCGAAGTCCTTCAGGGTCGCTGGCGAGTGGGCGGTGAAGTCGAAGGCGCCGAAGAGGAGATGACTCTCCGTCGCCGTGGAGTTGTAGATCGCTTTGGTTGGGACCGTCACGATCACACAATCAGCGCCCCCAGTTCCCACAGACGGCGCCAATTGACGAGGTTTAATCTCATCAATGCCCATTGTTATGGACTTGGGTTTTGGAGAAGATGGGGATGCTGGAGATCGCGGAACGGTTAGCAAACAAGCAACACAGGGACACGAGGTTTACCCAGGTTCAGACCCCTGGAGGGAAAACCCTACTCCTGCTTGTCTGCTCTTGATTACGGCGGAACCGAAAAGTACAGGGGTGCGCAGATGTAATCTGGCGTGGAGGTGTGTATGCGGTGGTGTGCGAGATATTGTAAGAGAGCCTAATCGTCGTGCCCTCCTGGCCTTTATATAGAGATAGGCAGGTCCCAGGCACAGATCGAGTCGGTTATAAGTTTTAGGGTTTACCCCTTTGAATTTTCTATCTACTCTAGTCTTGCTCTCCAAGGATCCGAAGGTGCCACGGGCCTTGTCCACCCGAAAATCTTCATGGTCTGGTACATATTCGCCGTGGGCCTTCCTTGGGCTGGACCAGGTATGCTAAAGTAGTGTACCCGTAGGGTATAACCATGTCAGTGGTGGACTCAGCCATGCGGAGATAGTCATCGGCATTGTCACCCGATGCTCCATATGCAAGCAACCTCATCGCCACTGTGCACTTCTATAGTGAGGACAACCCAACCATGCCGGTGTAGTCCTTCTTGCAAATGAAATAGGGGTCGAACTCACGGATGACATGCACGATCTTGAGGAAGAGCTTCTGGCTCATCTTGAAACGACGCTGAAACACGACCTCTCCATGGAGCGGCTCGTCGGCGAAGTAGTCGGCGTACAACAAGCAGTAGCCCTCTATCCTTTGCCTCTCCTTGCACTTCCGGCGACCCTTCATCGAACCTCCGTGCTTCAATTTTGCCGTCTGCAGATACAACTCGGCGAGGGAGGCTGATGACCCACAAGTGTAGGGTATCGCTACAGCCTTCGCGGGTAGTATTACCCAATTTATTGATTCGACACAAAGGGGAGCCAAAGAATACTTGCAAGCCTTAACAACTTAGTTGTCAATTCAGCTGCACCTGGAAATAGTTCTTGCTCACAGAAGTTTATCAGTAGTAACGGTTTGTAGTAGCAACAGCAAAGCAACAACAGCAGTAACAACAAAAGTGAAACATGAGCAATAGTAACAGTAATGGTAACAGTAGGATTCGAGTGCGGTAGGCATAGGGATGGATGGACGGGCGTTGCATGGAAAAGTCTAAACATGTAACTTCAAGATCTAGGGCATTGCAGATAAATAATAACAAGCATCCAAGTACTAAACAATCCTAGGCATGTGCTCCAAATATAGTCATATCTGCTCGCAATGAGAACTTGCACAACATCTTCTGTCTAGCCAGCCCGTGGCAGCGGGGCCTCTAGGGAACTACTGGCAATTAAGGTACTCCTTTTAATAGAGCACCGGAGCAAAGCATTAACACTTCGTGAACACATGTGATCCTCACACCACAACCATCCCCTCTGGTTGTCCCAATTATTTTCACTTTGGGCCCTTTGGATCCGGATAATGATATGTGTACACAACTTGCAGATAAGATCATAAACAATACTATCATAATGATTAAATAATAAGTCCAGATATGAGATAATGGCACTCGGGCCCTAGTGACAAGCATTAAGCACAACAAGTTGCAACAAAGTCAAATAGCACTAATAGAGATACTAGGCACTATGCCTAACAGATCTTATTCGATTACATGATAGAACTCATCCAATCCCTGTTGGGGTTCGTAGCATGGAAAACAAAAATTTTCTATCGCATACAAACAAACAAGCCAAGATCTATCTACTAGATTGTAGCAACGAGTCGTTTGGAATAACTTACCCTCGAAGATTCCAAAGCGGTTAACGAGAGCAGATTCTTGTGGGTGATGTAGTCGTACACTTCCGATCTCAAGATCGCGTAGACAATCCTTCCGCGCCACGCTCGCAGCGCCCCGATCGGTCACACGTCGTACTGACGAAGACCTTCCTCTCCTTGTTCCAGCAGCGGAGGTTGTAGCACTCTCCTCGCGATTCCGAAGACAACGGCGTGGTACCTAAGTAGAGGGAAATCCATGAGGCTTCGCTTAAGCCGGTGCGAGTATGGTGGAGCTTATGAGAGAGGCTATTAGTGGTCTAGTAATTAGACACACCAATTAGAAGGCTCTAAACCAATTAGAAGGCTCTAAACCGCTGGCTAAAGCAATTAGAAGCTCTAAACCAAAACGGCTCTAAACCGGAGATTTAGAGGTAGGAACTTGTGTGTCTAGGAGGGGAGCCCTGCCCCTCCTTATATAGATGGGAGGGGGCTGGTGCGCCAGGGGAGGGGAGTCCCTCCCCAAGTCGGCCTTGGGCTGGCCGCCGGCTTGGAGGAGAGAAACTCCTCCTCCAAGTCGGTTCCAACTCCTCTTGCTTGTTTCCCAGGTTTCTTGTTTTAGCCGTTTGACTTTCAAACTGGACATTTGACTTTTCTGTTTAGGATTCAATTTAATCCTTTATTTGGGACAGCAAGAACACTTAGTACATGATGCAATCATTCCAATATGTAATGACACATTCACGTCCTCCCGGAGTGCGGACATTCCGAACCTTCTAGAACATTCCCGATGAAAACATAATCATTCCCGAACTCAAACGGACTTTCCTTATATGAATCTTATTCTCCGGACCATTCCGGATCACCTCGTGATATCCGGATCCCATCCGAGACTCCGAACAACATTCGGTCTCTTTCTCATAATACCATAACTACTCAAACAACGTCGAATCCTTAAGTGTGTCTCCACGGTTCGTGAATTATGCGGACATGATCGAGACACTTCTCCAACAATAACCAATAGAGGAATCTGGAAATTCATATGGCTCTACATATTTCTACGATTACTTTGATCGAATGAACCACTTACATACGATACCAATTTCCCTTTGTCTCACGATATGTTACTTATCCGAGGTTATGATCGCTGGTATCTCCGCATACCTAGTTCAACCTCACATCGATAAGTACTCTTTCTCGTTCCGTGATATGTGATCCCTTGTGAGCTACCACATGCTTGCAAGCTAATTGGATGACATTACACCGAGAGGGCCCAGTATATCTATCCGTCATATGGATGGACAAATCCCACTCTTGATCCATGTGTTTCAACCAATACTTTCCGAACACTCAATGCCACCTTTATAGCCACCCGCCACGGTGTGGTGTTTGATGTCATCAAAGCATCCATCCGCAAAGGTGATATGCATGATCTCATGGTCGAAGGAATTAGGTTACTATGTATCGGAAAGCATATAGCAATTGAACTATTTAAAATGACTTGATCTTTATGCTACGCTTATCTATAGGAGTATGTCCATCACATCATTCTCCTAATGATATGACCCTGTTGTTAATAACATCTCTATGTTCATGATCAGGAAACCATGATCATATATTAACCAACAAGCTAGTTTAACAAGAGGCTTTACTAGGGACTCTTATTTTAGTTTACAAATCACACAAGTATTAATGTTTCCGGTTAATACAATTATAGCATGGTATGTAAACATTTATCATAAGTATGAAGATATGATAATAACCCACTTTATTATTGCCTCTTGGGCATATCTCCAACAATCCCTACCATCCCCAAGCCTACAACAGGGGATTACTCACTCATGGATGAGGGAAACATCGGTGCTTGATGGAGATGTGTTGGTGATGACGATGGTGATGATCCTCTCCAAATTCCTCGTCCCGGCAGGGTGCCATAACGGAGTTTCGCTCGAATCTTGGTTTTGGTGGTGGCGTGAGCGAACTCTTCAGAAACTATCGACCCCCCCTGAGTTTTTAGGCCAAAAGGTAACTTATAGGCGCGGAGGGAGGCCGAGGAGCTTCTTGGGGAAAAATAGTTTTTGGCATATTTTCCGGGATTTTTCCTGATAGTTGATTTTCTGCACAAAAACAAGACACCAAGGTAATTCTGAAAACAGCGTCAGTCCGTGTTAGTTGTATCCAAATCACACAAGTTTAGAGAAGAAAGAATAGCAAAGTGTTTGATAAAGTAGATACGTTTTGGACGTATCAACTCCTCCCAAGCTTAGCTTATTGCTTGTCCTCAAGCAATTCAATTTGAAAACTAAGTGCGATAAAAGAACTTTCACGAACACTTTGCTTCATATGATGTATATATTCTCAGCACATGAGTAGATGCTTAGAGTTCATAATAAGAAGTATGCAACTAAGTCTACTCAATAGTCATTGCAAGCTATGAAGAGAAACCAACTTAGTAATAATAAGTAGCATGGAACATAAACTTAAGCAACATTGCAATGCTCATAATAAGGTATGATAGAGTGGTTTCTCGCTTTCCTTTGTTTGAAGAGCATAATATGAATGCCAAGGCACCTCTGAAGTTCAAGTGAAGACTAGAGGTAAAGAGATTAGAGAAACAAGCATTAAAGTCATGACATAATTAACCATGTTTTGGAACAAACACAAGAATGACAACTATGCTCTCAAGAAGGTGCTCATAGAATAAGTGGTGACTCAACAAAGTTGTGAAAATGGTTTTGTGAAGGTTTGAAAGGCTTCCCAATGCTGAAAGGAAGATACTCATTAGCTTTGAGCTCTCATTTCCCCTATCATAGGCATCTTCATGTGGTTAAGGTGAAAGTGAGGTCCACTCTGAATCATATGCTTGACAGACCATAGGCAAAATCCCAAGTCCCTTGAGTACGAGGGTCACTCCGCATGCTACTCAACTTTGGTCACCTGAAAGTTCTTGTCATTGTAAATACATGCATTTCATCGAGAACCGCCAACGGGGTACCCCTTGAATATGGCACAGGAGTTTTTCCATAACCAAAATGACAAGGCAAGCAGAAAATAAGCATCTCAGCAATCTTTTCATTTACCATATGCATAGCTTTTTATGGAGGATGATTCCTAGATGCTCATTACAGTGATGCTGCAAGTTTCCACCATGATTAGGCATGGCTTAGGCTAGCGACCCAGGAATTTCTCTAACACAATGTATAAACTCCATGGACTCACAAACTCCCCTTTTATTTCACATCACCGACATCCATAAACAAAAGATCAAAGTATCAACTGGATGAGATATCCAACAGGTATTGAAAGCGTTCCCCGTGACAGCACGGTTCTGCTGACTCCCAGCATATAATAACCACTTCTACAAATATTATACTCTTAGTTCTTCCAAAAGATCATAAGAATATCCTTACTATTGTCCAATGATCATCTTACGAATCATTCTGGTATATGCTCACAACATTTAGAGCATAGGACATATCTGGATTTGTACATATCACAGTATGATATAAATACTCTTTGTGATTTTATACATCAAGTATCAATCTATACTTGATTATTTGTTTCACTTTACCAAATGTCAATACACTTGAATATATCATCAACATTGAATTTATTCAATCCTTTCGTATGACAAGAACCTCTCTTGTAGTTTCTATATTGAACTCATTCAATATCTTGTCTATGTACTTCCGCACAACCATATTAGCGTCTATTGATGCCAAATATTTAGGTTTTGCCTAAGTCTTTCATCGGGATGAAATTCTTAATATGTGTTAATAAAAGATACATTATTTCCAATCAACAATATGTCTTCCACATAATGTATTAGAAACATGTCTTAGCGCTCCCACTTAATTTCTTGCAAATGCAAGCATCTTCATTGTCTCTAATGAACTTTTAAACTCCTTTAACAGTTTCATCATAGTGAAGATTCCAACTCCGCGATGCTCACTTTAACCATTGAAGTTTGCATATGCTTTTAACATCCTTTGAATTAAAAAAACCCTATGGACCGTGTTATGCACATGTCCTAGGTAACGATTCTATTAGAAGAACTTGTTTTGTTTATTCAACTACCATATAACAAATTATATGTAGTGGTTGCTACATTAATCCGTCTAGACTAAATATCACTATGAAAGATCAAATCTTGTCATAGTCAACCTTTGAACATTGTTGTGAACTCTTTCCCAACATGTCGACTATTTCATAGATGTGAAACATCCATGTCTATTTCTTTATAGATCCAGACACAACTATAAGGTCTTACACCTTTCTCGAGGGTCCTTCAAGTTCAAAACTTGATTTTCTCGTATGGAACTATCACGGATTTTATGGCTTCAAGCCATTTTACTGAGTCGGGCCCATCATCGCTTCTTTGCATGTAGTCGGTTCATTATTCTCAAATAATGATTCAACCCTCAAATCTTGGTATTTGATTGTTTATCCGACCTACTTGTTTCAATAGGAACTTGGATCTCCGTGACCACAACCTTTGAGGTACGTGAACCATGAGCTTTGTTGTCGCCTCCTAACACTTCTCGGTTGCGCAACTCTGCACATATAGCTAAGGTTCTTTAACCTTATCAAAATTCTATTGTCCTCCTACTTAACTTTTCACAAAAATTCCTTCTCAAAGAAACTTGACGCTTTAAGTGACAAACACTTTTGTCTCCGATGTTATGGAGGATTACTTAACAGTTATTCAAAATAACATACAAAGACAGTTCTTCCGACTTTGGTTGCACATCTTTCTTATGCATAGCATACCAATGTTTAAGAAAGGACAACTTGGGTTTTATTCCAAACCATAACCTTATATGGTGTCATTTCAACGGATTATGATGGAGCTCTTTTCTGGAAAACGGTAATCTCTAAAGCTTTTAATCTTTAAAATATAATGGCAGTTTTATAAATTATACCTTTGATCTTACCATGTCAAACAAGGTTTAATTACATATCTCGAACGCTCCATACTCTTATGGTGTTTCGAAAATGCAAATCCATGGAACGATTCCTTAAATCTTAGGTATTATGCTAAACTCTGTAACTCAAATATCTTCCTTTATGATCTTTATCATAAACTGTTTATATTCTTGTTACAATGATTTTGCACTTCATCTTGAAAGTCTTTTGAACTCTTCAAATATTTCACACTTCATCCTTATTAAGTAAATATTCATATATTCACTCAAATTTTCGGAGAAAGCATATGAAGTTGAAATCCATCTCTCTTGACTACACATAATGGATTTCATACAACAATATGTACTAGTTCCAATAAGCTAGTCATTCGTTCCCTTTCGGCCTATGAACGAAGTTTTAATTATCTCTAGGAAAGTTTCACAAGTGTCATTTGATCAAAAATCAAAAGACTCCAAAATTCCATCCACATGGAGTTTCTTCATGTTTTCTTTCCAGTATAATTTAAACGGCGATGTCACTTCCTAAGTGATCTTTCAATCAATTTGTCTTTCGACATCTTTAGCACTAGTTTTATGGATGTGATATTTCCAACGAGATTTGCGAATCCATCTTTTATGGATTACGGCAATTATTTGAACAACCCTTTTGTTCTCATAATACCTGATAAAACAAATCTTTGAAGGCAAGCTTTGATGTTTAACGAGCAACACAATAACCCTTTATTTGTTCTCGATGAACATCATCACATATTCTTTTGCTAGTTACTTAGGCCATTGTAGTTCATGAATTGTGTTGTTTCGCATGACGATTCACACCAACAAATTCAGTATCAAATACTTGAGAACCACATTGTTTAATAAGCAAAGAATATAGCCATAACATGTATATTATCTATATACTTAAGCTGAACAATTCTAGTCTTTTCCTTTCTTCCATATATTTATGAGATTCTCTTTCAGTATTTCCTTTTCTGTTTGAAAGAATCTATCAACATCAATAGTGGAGTCATACATATGACATATAGTCCAAAGCGTGTATAATTAAATACCAATGTCTTTGGACTTGCACTTTGAAGTAGATCACCATCATCAAATATTTGGTGTTCTTTCAAATTTCTTTCTTTAGTAATCTCTTGGTGTAGTAAACATTTTACCTACATCAAATATTCACCCTTATCATGGAATCGTCCATGATCAAGCTACTGTTAGCTTATAACGATGAATTATGAGCATAATGTTGCTATCCAAAACCTTTTGGAGGATTAGGACAACAAGTGTCTCCAACCTTTTGCAAATCCTCATCAAAATATGAGAACATGAACTTTGCCATATTATACTCTATCATGTTGTAACCAAAACTTCGTTTCAGATATCACAATATCTTCCACACATCATGGTTTCTAAAACAACTCTTTCAGATCCTAGATAACCTTGATATTAAGAGAATCCTTTGAATATCAAGAATCGTGGATACAAACATGATACTTATATACTAACATTGGAATTGTTACTCTTGTTTTAATACCAATTATTAAACTTCATGGAGTAACCGGAACTTACTGAAAGTTTGCAATAGGACTTTTAAACTTTAGATTAACACTTCAAAACAATACGATACCAGTCAGAAAGTAACTAACCAGAATTCTATAGCTCTATCATCTCAATTATAACTAAGCGCAAGGTGGTAAACGGATGCCAATGACTACAACAACTATGCAAATTCACTTTGATTTAGTTTATGATAAATTGAGTTCTAATTAATAATTAAATTAATCTAGGTGAACTCCCACTCAAAACAATATCCCTCACATTGTTTTAGTGATCACACGAACCAAATCCACCACATCAAAACCGATCATCACGAGAGTTGATGTAGCTTCAATGGCGAACAATCAACATGTTCATCATATCTACTATATGACTCATGCTCTACCTTTCGGTAATCCGTGTTCCTGAGGCCATGTCCATACATGCTAGGCTCAAGATCAAACCTTAGTTTCGCATGAGCAAATCTGGCTTGCTCACGTTGTATACACTTGCAGAATCTAACACACCCGATCATCACGTGGTGCTTCGAAACAACAAGCTTTAGCAACGGTGCTAACTAAGGGTGAACACTTTAAGACTTGAAATTCATGTGCATGAGGGATCATCTTATAATGCTACCGTCGTCTACTAAGCAATACAAGATGCATAAAGGATTAACATCACATGCAATTCATAATATGTGATATGATATGGCATTTCTTCTTTGTGCTTCTGATCTCCATCTTCCAGCACGAACATGATCTCCATCATCACCGGCATTGCATCAAGGTCAATGACGCCTCTCCATGGTTGTCGTCCACCGGCTTCAACTATTACAACTACTTTGAATAGACACGCGGGTCTTAACATAAATTAAAGACAACCATATATTCCTGCCGTTGCCAACTTACAATAAGGAACATTGCATACATCATATATAATCACAATCATGGCCATATCACATCACATCACACCCCTGCAAAACAAAGTTAGACGCCTCTACTTTCTTTGCATATTTTACGTGGTTTGGGGCTTTCAATAAGTGTTGTTCTAACTTACGAACAAGAACCACAACATCGATACTAGTATTGTCAATCACCCGTTGTAAATTGGATCTTAACTATGCTAGGAGAAACAGGCACCCGCAAAGCCACTTATGCAATACAAGTTGCATGTCAAGCGTGGATCAAGTCTCATGAACGATGTCATGTAAGGTTAGCCCGGGCCGCTTCATCCCAACATACCGCAAGATACAAAGTACACAAGAAGCAATCGATAATAAAAGCATCAACGCCCACAATGACCATTGTGTTCTACTCGTGCAACAGATCTACATATAGACACGGCTCTGATACCACTATAGGGGTTCGTAGCATGGAAAACAAAAATTTTCTATCGCATACAAACAAACAAGCCAAGATCTATCTACTAGATTGTAGCAACGAGTCGTTTGGAATAACTTACCCTCGAAGATTCCAAAGCGGTTAACGAGAGCAGATTCTCGTGGGTGATGTAGTCGTACACTTCCGATCTCAAGATCGCGTAGACGATCCTTCCGGCGCCACGTTCCGGCAGCGCTCCCGCAGTCGGTCACACGTTCGATTGACGAAGACCTTCCTCTCCCTTGTTCCAAAGAAAATGGAGGTTGTAGCACTCTCCTCGCGATTCCGCAAAGACAACGGGCGTGGTACCAAGTAGAGGGAAATCCGCAGGCTTCGCTTAAGCCAAGTAGTATGGTGGAGCTTATGAGAGAGGCTATTAGTGGTCTAGTAATTAGACACACCAATTAGAAGGCTCTAAACCAATTAGAAGGCTCTAAACCGCTGGCTAAAGCAATTAGAAGCTCTAAACCAAAACGGCTCTAAACCGGAGATTTAGAGGTAGGAACTTGTGTGTCTAGGAGGGGAGCCCTGCCCCTCCTTATATAGATGGGAGGGGGCTGGCGCGCCAGGGGAGGGGAGTCCCTCCCCAAGTCGGCCTTGGGCTGGCCGCCGGCTTGGAGGAGAGAAACTCCTCCTCCAAGTCGGTTCCAACTCCTCTTGCTTGTTTCCCACAGTTTCTTGTTTTAGCCGTTTGACTTTCAAACTGGACATTTGACTTTTCTGTTTTAGGATTCAATTTAATCCTTTATTTGGGACAGCAAGAACACTTAGTACATGATGCAATCATTCCAATATGTAATGACACATTCATGTACCCTCCCCCCCGGAGTGCCGGACATTCCGGAACCTTCTAGAACATTCCCGATGAAAACACCGGAATCATTCCCGAACTCAAACGGACTTTCCTTATATGAATCTTATTCTCGACCATTCCGGATCACCGTGATATCCCGGAGCCCATCCGAGACTCCGAACAACATTCGGTCTCTTTCTCATAATACCATAACTACTCAAACAACGTCGAATCCTTAAGTGTGTCTCCCTACGGTTCGTGAATTATGCGGACATGATCGAGACACTTCTCCGAACAATAACCAATAGAGGAATCTAGAAATTCATATGGCTCCCACATATTTCTACGATTACTTTGCGATCGAATGAACCACTTACATACGATACCAATTTCCCTTTGTCTCACGATATGTTACTTATCCGAGGTTATGATCGCTTGTATCTCCGCATACCTAGTTCAACCTCGCATCGATAAGTACTCTTTTCTCGTTCCGTGATATGTGATCCCTTGTGAGCAGTCCACATGCTTGCAAGCTAATTGGATGACATTACACCGAGAGGGCCCAGAGTATATCTATCCGTCATATGGATGGACAAATCCTCTTGATCCATGTGTTTCAACCAATACTTTCGAACACTCAATGCCACCTTTATAGCCACCCGATTCACGGTGTGGTGTTTGATGTCATCAAAGCATCCATCCGGCAAAGGTGATATGCATGATCTCATGGTCGAAGGAATTAGGTTACTATGTATCAGAAAGCATATAGCAATTGAACTATTTAAAATGACTTGATCTTTATGCTACGCTTATCTATAGGAGTATGTCCATCACATCATTCTCCTCATGATATGACCGTTGTTAATAACATCTCTATGTTCATGATCAGAAACCATGATCATATATTAACCAACAAGCTAGTTTAACAAGAGGCTTTACTAGGGACTCTTATTTTAGTTTACAAATCACACAAGTATTAATGTTTCCGGTTAATACAATTATAGCATGGTATGTAAACATTTATCATAAGTATGAAGATATGATAATAACCCACTTTATTATTGCCTCTTGGGCATATCTCCAACAATCCCTACCATCCCCAAGCCTACAACAGGGGATTACTCACTCATGGATGAGGGAAACATCGGTGCTTGATGGAGATGTGTTGGTGATGACGATGGTGATGATCCTCTCCAAATTCCTCGTCCCGGCAGGGTGCCATAACGGAGTTTCTGTTTCCGAATCTTGGTTTTTGGTGGTGGCAGCGGAGCGGAACTCTTTCTGTAAAACTATCGACCCCCCCTGAGTTTTTAGGCCAAAAGGTAACTTATAGGCGCGGAGGGAGGCCGAGGAGCTTCCTGGGGAAAAATAGTTTTTGGCATATTTTCCGGGATTTTTCCTGATAGTTGATTTTCTGCACAAAAACAAGACACCAAGGTAATTCTGCTGAAAACAGCGTTAGTCCGTGTTAGTTGTATCCAAATCACACAAGTTTAGAGAAGAAACAATAGCAAAGTGTTTGATAAAGTAGATACGTTTTGGACGTATCAACTCCTCCCAAGCTTAGCTTATTGCTTGTCCTCAAGCAATTCAGTTGAAAACTAAGTGCGATAAAAGAACTTTCACGAACACTTTGCTTCATATGATGTATATATTCTCAGCACATGAGTAGATGCTTAGACAGTTCATAATAAGAAGTATGCAACTAAGTCTACTCAATAGTCATTGCAAGCTATGAAGAGAAACCAACTTAGTAATAATAAGTAGCATGGAACATAAACTTAAGCAACATTGCAATGCTCATAATAAGGTATGATAGAGTGGTTTCTCGCTTTCCTTTGTTTGAAGAGCATAATATGAATGCCAAGGCACCTCTGAAGTTCAAGTGAAGACTAGAGGTAAAGAGATTAGAGAAACAAGCATCAAAGTCATGACATAATTAACCATGTTTTGGAACAAACACAAGAATGACAACTATGCTCTCAAGAAGGTGCTCATAGAATAAGTGGTGACTCAACAAAGTTGTGAAAATGGTTTTGTGAAGGTTTGAAAGGCTTCCCAATGCTGAAAGGAAGATACTCATTAGCTTTGAGCTCTCATTTCCCCTATCATAGGCATCTTCATGTGGTTAAGGTGAAAGTGAGGTCCACTCTGAATCATATGCTTGACAGACCATAGGCTGAAAATCCCAAGTCCCTTGAGTACGAGGGTCACTCCGCATGCTACTCAACTTTGGTCACCTGAAAGTTCTTGTCATTGTAAATACATGCATTTCATCGAGAACCGCCAACGGGGTACCCCTTGAATATGGCACAGGAGTTTTTCCATAACCAAAATGACAAGGCAAGCAGAAAATAAGCATCTCAGCAATCTTTTCATTTACCATATGCATAGCTTTTTATGGAGGATGATTCCTAGATGCTCATTACAGTGATGCTGCAAGTTTCCACCATGATTAGGCATGGCTTAGGCTAGCGACCCAGGAATTTCTCTAACACAATGTATAAACTCCATGGACTCACAAACTCCCCTTTTATTTCACATCACCGACATCCATAAACAAAAGATCAAAGTATCAACTGGATGAGATATCCAACAGGTATTGAAAGCGTTCCCCGTGACAGCACGGTTCTGCTGACTCCCAGCATATAATAACCAAGCATATAACTTTCATGGACTAGTCACAATGGTTCAATATTATTAAGCGCAAGGAATAAAGTGTGCCATCAAGTTCGTGAAAGCTTTACTAAGTAACTTTCTCAAAACAGACAAACATTTTATTTTGGAAGAAAACACGGCATATATAAAATATGCACTGAAGTAGTAAACGATGCTAATAGGTAGGTATGGTGGACACGGCTAGCAATATTGGTTTTGAGGAGTTGGAAGCACAGGTAGAGCACATACTAAGTGCAAGTGAAGGCTAGCAAAAGAAAGGGAGCCACAAACGAGAGAGCAATAACTGTCATAATCATGCTTGCAACAAAACATGACTAATTATGGCATGAAAGTGATAGAAGAACTCTGAGGTAAAATAAACCATCGAGGCTTACTGACTATTGATTAGTCATATGCATGTGTGAGCATGTGCCAAGTCGATTCACATGAACAGTCAGAGCAGGATACCACAATGTCATACCAAAGTATGAATAAAACAATGCAAGCAAACATTCATATGACATGCTACAAACTATTAGCAAGCTGGAGCTAATCATAGACAAGCAAGAACTACTAAGCATCCATAATTACATACACCTTAAACAAATAGGCTAAACATGCTCACTGACATGGTTATACCCCGCAGGTGCATGATCTCAGCATACCTGGTCCAGCCCAAGGAAGGCCCACGGCAAATGTACGCCGGCCCATGAAGACTTTCGGGTGGCCCGGGCCCACGACGCCTTCGGATCCTTGGAGAGCAAGACTAGAGTAGATAGGAAATTCAAAGGGGTAAAACCCTAGAACCTAAAACCAACTAGGTCTATGCCCGGGACCTGCCTAAGTCTATATAAAGGCCAGGAGAGCACGACCTAGATCTCTCGACTCATACTTTCGCATACACACCTCCACGCCAGATTGCATCTCCGCACCCCTGTAACCTTCGGTTCCGCCGTAATCAAGAGCAGACAAGCAGGAGTAGGGTTTTCCCTCCGGGGGCCTGAACCTGGGTCAACCTTGTGTCCCCGTGTTGCTTGTTTGCTAACCGTTCCACGATCTCCAGCATCCCCATCTTCTCCAAAACCCAAGTCCATAACAATGGGCATTGATGAGATCAAACCTCGTCAATTGGCGCCGTCTATGGGAACTGGGGACGCTGATTGTGCGGTCGTGACGGTCCCAACCCAATCGATCTACAACTCTACGGCGACGGAGAGTCACCTCCTCTTCGGCGCTTTCGACTTCACCACCCACTCACCGGCTACCATGAAGGACTTCGAGCCCATAGGCAACGGACTCGAAATCCTGTTCGGGAGCTTCTGCTTCCAGGTGGGGCAAACTGGCACCCTCCGCCTCCTTGAGCGGGTGCCCCTGCCATCAATCAGGCCCGCTTCATGGACCCCACACCCCGTGCTACGCACAACATCATCAACAGATGATTCCTACGACAACAGCAGCTGCAACTCCGATCTGTGTGATCCGCCATCGGATGCAGGAACTTACGGTTCCGGATCTGAAAGCTGCGGCATCAGCGGACCAATCTACGAGCACTACCAATGCGCCGTAGTCATCCAGAGCGACGCGGATCAGCAAACACCCAACCCGCCCGCCGCGAGCGAAGCGGGAGCGAAAAGCAGTCCCCACCCGAAGGGGAAAACAACGGCGGTCACGTCATCTGCCTTAGCAAAGAAGGATGGGCCCAAGTCCGCAACGCCGTGGCAAGCAACATAGTACTGCCCGCAGACGCCTCCCGGGACATGCTGATGGCCTACCACCTTCTCCTGATCGAGGAGCACAAGAAGCAGGTCAAGATGCAGGAGGTGCTAGACAAGCGCAAGCAAGCAACCTCAGAGTCCAGCGCGCGACGAGCTGCGCTCTCCGCCATGGGCATCGGCTCCAGCTCGAACGCCAACCAAGGCAACAAGCACCGCTCTCGGGTGGAGAACATGGACCCCAAGGAGCGTCGTGAGGTGACCCGAACCCTCCACACATCCTTCATGGAGATGGATGCCGACGGCAAAGTCATCCCGAAAACGCCGCAGGCTGCGATCATGGCAGCCACCGCATACCTCGCGGCCCACCCACCACCGGAGGGGGACCCGAAGAGGGCCATGCACAAGTCCTCACTCACCGGACTCGGACTCGTCGGAGCTGCGCTCCACCATGAAGCTCCCGCGGAGCCAAAGAAGAAGGCTCCGTTCCGTTTCGACCGCAGCCCCACCCCTTCATCCGAAGAAGAGGAACATGACCTTCCTCGAAGGAAGAAGAGTTCGCGCCCGCTGACCGCGACTCTGACGCTGAGATGCGCTCACACAAAATCGACAAAGCGTGAGCCAGCGCATGCTCAATGCGAATCGAGATGGACGAAGACGAAGGAGAACTCCGCGGAGCCCGATGCTTCAGCAGATCCGTCCAGCGGGCACGGATGCCGCGAAATTTCAAGCTTCCTTCGGATACTCCGAAGTTCGACGGCACTCAAGACCCAAAGTCTTGGCTCATCGACCACTTATCATCCGTCAAACTGCACGGTGGAAACAAGGAGACTGCCATGCAATGCCTTCATGCGGCGGTAGCCGGATCTGGCTCAGCAACCTATCTTCAGGGTCCATCCGAAGCTGGGATTAGCTAGCTTACAGCTTCATCCGAAACTTCAAGGGCACCAGCAAGAGGCCCGCCTCAATCGAAGAGTTGCGAGCCTGCACTCAACGAACGGGCGAATCCATTCGCTCATACATACTACGCTGGTCCAACACAAAGAACTCCGCATCTCTCGAAGAGAGCCATCGACGCCTTGAGGGCGTCAAGACTTCAAGGAAGAACTTGGGCGCGTCAATCCCAAAACACTCGACCACCTCATGGATATCGCCAACAGATGGGCTAACGGCGAAGACTCCATTCACCGAGCACAATCGGAAGAAGAAGACGACTACGGCCGACGGCGAGAACGCCGTAGCAAGAGAAGATCGCGCGTCTACGACGATCGCGACGGACCCGACATGCTCGCGGCTGGCTACGCCGATCGCCACAACGATGCCAACCGCAACAGCGGAGGATATCGCGGAGGAAACTTCCGCGACGGGGGACGCCCAGCGCAATCGTGGCAACGCCGTGACCGCGATAATGGACCCTCAACATACGAAAAGCTTTCTGGTGCATGCACCATCCACTTCTACATCGACAATCACGATGGCAAAAAGAAAGCCAGCCACATGCTCAAGGACTGCCGCGAGTTCCAGAAACTCAACGAAAGCATGGTGCAGATGAGGCAGCAAGCCCCAATCCCTGCGTTCGGAAACGCACATGCGCCAGGTGAAATAGCGCATGGAGCTCCTCCACCGCCACCTGTTGGAGGCCCGAACCAACCTGTCGCACTAGCACAGAACAACACTGGGAACGGGTATCCCTAGCCGAAAGGAGCACTGATGATCCAGAAGGGGCACCCCACGAATAGGGTGCAGAAGAAAATCACCCGACAGATCAACCTGGCCGTGGCAACTCCACCCGCCATCCCTGAGTACCTCAGCGGATCGAAGTCCTGCATCACGTTCAGTCGTTCGGATCACCCTTGCGGATCCTCGCCCGGTCATGCCTGGTCTTTGGAGGCGCAGATCGGAGGTTTCGAGATGAGTCGCGTCTTCATGGACGGCAGCAGCGGCATCAACCTGATGTTCGCAAGCACTCTAGCAGCAATGCGGATCCCATAATGCAGCCTGGAACAGTCAGACACAACGTTCCACGGTATCGTTCCAGGGAAGGGCATATTCCCCCTGGGCAAAATATGGCTCGACGTCATCTTCGGCAAGCCAGACAACTTCCGGCTGGAGCGACTCGAAGTGGTGGGTGGCCATCACGGTATACGCCATCCTCGGCGTGTAGCATTATAAGGTTCCTGGCTGTCCCACACTATGCATACCTGCTACTCAAGATGCCAGGGCCGAAGGGCGTCATCACAATCCACGGGAGCTTCACCCGATCGGACCAATGCGATAGGGATTTCAACAGAATCTCCGAGTCATTCGGCATGTAGGAGGAGATCCTAAGGCTCCGCGAGGTGACGGACAATGGGGCACCCCCAGTCGCCCGACAAAACGCACCTGACATGTCTTTCGACTCCACCGTCAACACAAAGAAGGTGCAAGTCCATCCGACGGATGCCTCCAAGATGGCGCTGATCGCCAACGACCTCAGCCCCGCATAGGAAGGCGCGCTCATCGAATTCCTCCGTGAGCGCTGGGAAATCTTTGCCTGGTGTCCTGCCGACATGCCAGGAGTTCCCAGGGAATTCGCCGAGCACGCACTCAACGTCTTTCCAGACACCAAGCCCGTCAAGCAGTCCATCCGGAGACTTTCCGAGCCACGAGCCGAAGCTATCAGCAAAGAAATCAACAGACTACTCGCTGCAGACTTCATCAGGGAAATCAAAGAAAGCGAGTGGCTTGCAAATACAGTGATGGTCCCAAAGAAGGACACGGACATCCTGCGGATGTGCGTGGATTTCACGTCGCTAAACAAGCACTGCCCAAAGGACCACTACCCTCTTCCTCGGATCGATCAGATCATCGATTCGACTGCAGGTTGCGAGAAACTCTCCTTCCTTGGCGCCTACTCAGGCTATAATCAGATTCGACTCAAGGTCGAAGATCAGGAGAAAACGGCGTTTATCACACCGTTTGGAGTGTTCTGCTACAACACAATGCCCTTCGGGCTAAAGAACGCAGGTGCCACGTACCAGCGATGCATGCAGGCATGCCTCAAGGACCAGATCGGTCGCAACGTCCAAGTCTATGTCGACGACATAGTCATCAAAACCAGGGAGGAAAGGACACTCATCGACGATCTCCACGAGACGTTCGACAACCTCGATCGCTACAGGACCAAACTCAACCCCGAAAAATGCGCCTTCGGCGTCCCATCGGGTCATCTGCTTGGGTACTTCATCTCTCAACGAGGGATCGAGGCGAACCCGAAGAAAATCAGAGCCATCATGGTGATGGAGAAGCCGAAAAACCTCAAGGGTGTCCAGCAGCTCGCAGGACGAATAGCGGCGTTGAGCAGATTCATCAGCCGCATGGGCGAGAAGGCCTTGTCATTCTACCAGCTTCTACGCGAGGCAGATAAATTCGAGTGGACGCCCGAAGCCGACGATGCGTTCGAAAGTCTCAAACGGCTACTCTCCACCTCGCCCGTCCTGGTCACGCCAAAGGAGCGGGAGCCTCTACTGCTATACATAGAAGCCACACACCAGGTGGTCAGCACCGTGCTAGTGGTCGAACGACCCGAAGAAGGCAAGACCCACGGGGTCCAACGCCCAATCTACTAACTCAGCGAGGTACTGACACCAATAAAACAGAGGTACCCTCACTACCAGAAACTCGCCTACGGCGTGTTCATGACGGCTCGACGGCTGATCCATTACTTCCAGGAGCACCAGGTGATGGTCGTCAACGAGGCACCCCTGAACATCATCCTGAATAACCCTAAGGCCACAGGACGCGTGGCCCTGTGGGGCATTGAGCTGTCACCTCTGGACATCATCTACGAGAAGCGACTCGCAATCAAATCTCAAGTCCTCCCGGACTTCCTCGTACATTGGATGGAGCTGCAGCTGCGGACACCCGGACATGTCGCGATCGTGGACAATGCACTTGACGGCTCCAAGCATGAAGGCTGGAGGCGGGGAGTCATCTTGACCTCCCCGCAGGGCGACCAGATGAAGTACGTCCTTCGGATGAAATTCCGAGCCTCCAAAAACGAGGCCGAATACGAAGCCCTCATCCATGGCATGAGGATGGCAAAGATCTGCGGCGCAACGCGTCTGGTCATCTACGGTGACTCCAACGTCGTCATCCAGCAGATGATGAACGAGTGCGACGCACACGCCGAAAACATGATCGCGTACCGCGCGCTCTACAATGCACTCGAAGGGGAATTCGACGGATGCGAGCTTCGGCACGTTGGAAGGGAAAGCAACGAGGAAGCCGACAGACTCGCCAACATCGGCTCCACCTGCGCAAAGGTACCACCGGGTGTGTTCATAGAACAGATCTGCGTGCCATCCATCAAGCGGAAATTCCCCAAGGGATCACCCGAAGAAGCAGAACACTCGCGGGCTACGCTGCCCGAAGGACACGAAGGACTCGAGAAGCTGGACACAGAGGTTGCTATGGTCAACTTGATGCAGGTCATGGCAGTCGAAGAAACTTGGATGCGACCGTACCTCCAGTTCTTGATAAACGGAGAACTGCCTGACAGCCCGACAGATGCCCGGCGCATATCTCGTCGATCAAAAGCCTTCACGATCATCAATGGAGAGCTGTACAAGCGCAGTATTACGGGTGTACTACAAAGGTGCGTCACCATCGGCGACGGGAAAGCCATCCTCCAAGACATCCACGAGGGCATCTGCGGCCACCATGCAGGCAGCCGCTCCCTTGTCGCCAAAGCTCTACGAGCCGGATTCTACTGGCCAACGGCCATGAGCGACACAAAGGACATCGTCCGAAGATGCAACGGGTGCCAAAGGTTCGCTGACAAGCCACACACACCTGGATCAGAGCTCAAGCCAATACCTATAGCCTGGCCCTTTGCCCAATGGGGCCTCGACATGATCGGCAAACTGCCAAAGTCTTCGAAAGGGGGGCACGTTTACCTCCTAGTCGCAGTCGACAAATTCACCAAGTGGGTCGAGGCCATGCCGGTCACCAACCAAAAGGGCAAGACTGCCGTCAAGTTCTTCGAGTCCATTGTCTACAGGTTCGGCCTACAGCACAGCATCATCACCGACAATGGATCGAACTTTATCTCCAAGGAATTCCAAGACTTATGCGAAGGCCTCGGGATCAACATCACGTACGCCTCAGTGGCGCACCCGCAAACGAATGGGCAAGTGGAAAAGGCCAACGGCCTAATCGGCGCTGGCATCAAGAAGCGCCTCATGAGCCCACTCGAACGAAAGGCCGGAGCCTGGGCGAAAGAGCTGCCATCTGTCCTAAGGAGTTTGCGTACTACACCAAACAGCTCCACCGGCTACACACCGTTCTTCATGGTGCATGGAGCCGAAGCCGTGCTACCAGCCGAAGTACGCCACCAGGCCCCCCGGGTCGTCGCTTACAACGAAGCCGAATCCACGGCTGCCCTCGAAGACACCGTGGACACACTCGACGAAGCAAGAGGCGTAGCAGCAGCTCGATCAGCGGTGTACCAGCAGAGTCTCCGCAACTACCACAGCCGACGGCTACGCCCAAGGTCCTTCGTCGAAGGAGACCTCGTCTTGCGACTCAAGCAAGAGCGACCGAAGAAATTCGAGTCGCCATGGGAAGGACCCTACGTTATCACCGAATTCATCCCAGGTGGCTCCTATCGCCTCAAGCACGTGGAGTCTGGAGTCGCATACTCCAACTCATGGAACATCGCACACTTGCGGCGATTCTACCCATAGCTACCTACCCCTTTTACTTTCAATAAGGCTTTTCAGCCAAGGCTATTCAGTCGAACAATGTACTTCCTCCATTACGATATAAATAAAGCTAAGTGTTCCGTCCCAAAATCTTGTTCGCTACTTGCAATTTTACTTTATGCTACACACGCACTCGGGGGCTCCTCCCACCTCACGATTTCATCGACGAGGATCACACGTGTACACCTGAGTAGCTGACAACGTCAGGCAAACGAAAAGGACACGTACTCAAACAAAGCACTACGTGCTCATAATAAACAAAACCTTTATAACAAAGGGCACAACACGCCCAGTCGCAATATACAAATTTTACATCTATTTCTTTTACAGGTACTACCCATTCTGAAGAATAACTTGAGCACGCTGCTCAAACAAATCTACTACATGTTCGGCATACTGCCTTACAGCCGCATAATGCGGACGCATATCCCACTCGCCACCATCCGGACGAAGAGGTGGCCCAGCTGATATAATAGACAAATCTACATCAGGCCGGTGCAGCCTCACAAGGGACAAAGCATCCTTCACTCTTGCGACGAGCTGTTGCCGCACCAACTCCTTGACATTGCTCACGCTCCGAAACTTCGACAGAAGACCCGCAAGGCTTGTTGGCACGGCATCCAAAGGAAACATGACATGCAACACCGATGCAAGCGACGTCTGCACCTGACGAAGCACCCGCGAAACCTGGTGCACACGATCCTGCACCGTCACCAAAGCAATGGCACGATCACGATCCATCCAGAAGAAGCCGCCAGCCTCCATGTCTTGTTGCGTCAAGCAATTGACCCAAAAAGCGACACACTCTTTCTCTTCCCTCGGAGCAAGATTAGCACCTGCGACACTCGCATAAAATAAGACGAAAGACCAGCATCTGAAAATTTGAGCTGCAGCCCGAAACAAAGAACAACTTACATTGAAGCTGCTCAGACAGCCGAAGCAGTTCCGCCATTAAGTACTCTTCCCTGGCCGCACCGCGATCTGCCTTGGACTTCCAAACGTCGGCGTGACCACGCAACCCAAGCAACTCCCTCTCAAGACTACGAACACGGTCCCGAAGAAAAGCGAGTTGCGAGGAATCATCCAAAGATGGCCGCAGCTGCGCTGCAGACGAGGTGTCAACGGGGTCAGCACACGAAGGAACCTAGAACAGCAGAAAAGCAAAGGACATAAACATTCAGACAGAGAAGAGCACAACTCAGAAAAGTTCATTAAGCATATAAAGGCCACTACGTGGCACAATGAGGGCGTTCCTCAAAATTTTTACAGCAAAAGAAGACTACAAACTATCCTACATCTACAACGCCTAAGACGCGACACCCTCAGTAGCCTCGGAGCCGGATTGCCTCGCCTTGGCCTTCCCCTGCTGCCGCAGCGCATACTCAGACAACAGATCAATGAGCTTTGGCCCATATCGCTTGCAGCGAGCAGAATAGGCAGCAAAGGCTACCTCGGATCCATCTGCGGTCGTCGGCATCCGGGAGGTGATCTGGGGAAGGTCCAGCTCCGCTCCAGCCGCCAAGGCCATCGCCATCCCGACAGACGCGCTGATGCCCTTCTGCTTGCGCTTGTACGCCGCAGGTGCTTCGGCTGACAAAGCCTCCGCCAGGGCATTAACATCATCAAGGGCCGTGCCCTTGGGGATAAGCTCCTTGTAGAAGCGGCCAAGAACCTCCTTCGCCTTGGCAAGGGATTTGACGACGGTGCTGCAGCGATCTTCGACCGCTGCAGTAGCATCATCTAGAGCACTCCCATGCTCCATAGTGCCGCGGTCAAACTCGATGCCTGCGGCATCTGAGACAAAAAGAGAAGGAATGAATAAAGTAACACAGAAGAAAGAAAAATAAAAGAAAAGACAGAAGCAACAATAAGGTACTTACCCGAAACAACCTTGGCAGCAGCCATGAGCTTGCCTTCCACCTCTCTTTCACGCGCAGTCGCAGCCATGGCGAGCTGCTCCTCGCGGTCTGTAGCCTCCTGCTGCAGACGCTCCTTAGCTTCGGCTGCCTTGGCCAGCTCCAGCTCAAGGCGCTCCTTCGCACCAGCAGCGTCCTCAGCCTTCTTCTCCGATTGACCAAGGCTCTTCTTAAGAGCGTCGATCTCACGGAGAGAAGTATTATGCTCCTCTGCATTCAAAACAATCAAACGTCAGAAAGCAGGACAGGAATAAAGGAAAGAAGTACCCATAGCATACGGGTACCTTGAAGCTGTTGGAGGTTGGCCTCCAGCACCAGGCGCTCCTGCACCAGCCGCTTGGCTTCCTGCACAAAAGGCTGCAGGAAGAAGAACCACCATTCAGAAAAAGGACTCGGGGGCTACGCCCAACAGGAGAAAGCAGAAGAAAAAGACTCACACGAAAACACTCGGAGGCTCCACCCGAGACTCGAAGAACAAAATAATAGAACTCTTTTACACACGCTCGGGGGCTCCCCTCGTGATAGACGACTTACATGATCCAATGGTGATGCCGAAGGCCCGCTGGCGAAATTCTGAGGCGTAACCACCTACACCTCCTGCAGAGGAGGGTTCGGAGCAGCGCCCCCCGAAGTTGCCACCGTCTGAGGAGGAGGAGACGCAACCTTCGACTCTCCCATCATCTCTCGAGCACCATCGCTGCATGAGTCATGGGAGGAGTGCTTGCACACAAAATATTTAGCTCAAGCACAAAAAGTCAACAGCAAAAAGACAGCAGTATAAAGGAAACTTACGAGTCCAGCGAGCTCAGGTCGAAGACAGGAGGAGTCCTTCGGGCTCTCTTATCCCCCTTCTTATCTTCCTTCTTCTCTTCCTTCTTTTCTTCCTTCTTCCGCTTCGCTGGCGGGTGCGACGCCGCAGCCTGCACAGGAATGGCAGGAATGGGAGAGGAAGAGCCTCCATGACCGTCACGGTGACGCTCAAGGCACAGAGGGTTTCTGGGAGTCAGAGGAGTCGAAGCATCCGAAGACTCGCTGGAGCTCCGCGATCGTTTGCGTGTGTGGTCCTCGCTCGATTCGCTGGCCTCCTCAGCTGGCGATCATGCCGAGGGCAGTTCGGACACGGAATCCACCACGTCATTATCCGGCGCATCCGGAAATAATTCGGGCAATGGAGGCACCATGCCCGGCACCTTGAAGCTCTGCAAACAAGAAGGGACTTTGTTAGCAAACAAAGGAAAATAAATACGCAGTCAACGAAAAGCGCTACGCGCACGAATCTACACCTGTGGAACAGCCAACGTCGAAGAAAACGGCGGAGTCAGCGACTTCCCCGGGATTTTCTCTCCGGCCTTGAACTTCAGCAGCGAGCGAAGGGTCCTGTCAAGATCCCCCTCGGAGATTTTCTCGTCCGACACCCTCGTCGGATCACGCCGGCCAGTGTAAAGGAATAATGGGTGCACCCTAGCCTGGAGTGGCTGCACCCGACGCTCGAGGAAGGTGCGGATGATATCCACACCATTAACTTCCTTCTCCGGAATCAACTAGAGATCCTCCACCCGACGATATAGCGCCTCTATCTCCGCCTCCTCGCCATCCAAGATCTTGTTTTTCCAAGACCTTTTCGGCTCAATCTTCTGGGAGGGGTCAAAAGGAACAAGACCAAAATCTTGCCCAGGCACTACGGAGTCGCGGATATAAAACCATCGCCTCCGCCAGTACTGGACAGATTCGGACATGGAAAAGGAAAATAAAAGCAGATTGGGCCTGAGGGAGATGATGCAACCCCCAATGGGATACACACCATCCGAACAAGACCGCCTCTTCACGGAATAAAGTTTCCGGAAGAGGCCAAAGTGCGGCTCAATGCCGAGCCAGCACTCGAAGAAAGTGATAAAACAAGCAATGTGAAGAAGAGAATTGGGCGAAAGATGATGCAGCTGGATGCCATAGAGAAAGAGCAGACCACGAAGAAAGTTGTGGACTGGAAAGGAAAACCCACGCATAACGAAGGCGAGAAACATAACCCGATACCCAGCGGGGGGGATTACCTCGTTGCCGGGGAGTCTGACGGCCTCCCTATCCTGCGGGATCAAGCCCCGCTCACGAAGTTTGCGGAGGTCGCTCTCTCGCGTCTCCGATCGCCGCCAACCACCGTCAGTGACGCGGGTAGCGGTGGCGCTTTTATTCCCTCCAGCGGCGCTGGTACCAACAGCAGAGGATGACTTCTTTAGTTTCCCCATCGCGCTACGGCGGCGCCGGCGGTGAGAGCGTAGAAGGGAAGAGGGAAATGTGGAAGGAAATTCCAGTGCATAGCAAGAACTTCTAGAGCACAAGGAGGCAGTGAAAACAAGAGCAGATGCGGTGAAAACAAACTGCAGCTTTCCCCAATGATTATAACGGCGAAGATGATGCACGGCAACCGTCCATCAAGAAGACCTAACGCCAATAGCAGATCTGGCCATACACGTGTCAGCAGCACAACGAACCGTCGTTACCACGCCGTCCACTACGCGCGGAAATCGAGGAGACGCCGTAATTATCTCCACGACGCGCGTGACCGGTCAATTCAAGGTCAGCAAGTGGGACTCACGTTCGTCCAGTCAAGTCATCTCTGGCGCAGCAGACGCTTGAGGTCATCGATCGTCAGCACTGATGTCATCAAAAGCTATACTAGCAACAAGTACAATTTATTCGGCTTCAAAGCTAAGAGTACTCACTCGAATCTACGATTCGACTAAATACTCGGGGGCTACTCCTATTAGGAGCGCTGGACGCGCACCCGAAGGATGAATAAAAACGAAATGTTCCTTTTTCCTATGCCGAGTCTACGACTCCACTACGGACTCGGGGGCTACTCCCATAGGGAGGATGGATTTAAGCATCCGAATTTTTTTGTATCCTACGGACTTAACAACTGAACAATGTTTGAACTAAAGTCTCCGCTTGAGTCTACGACTCGAACAGACACTCGGGGGCTACTCCCATAGGGAGCGCTGGTCGCGCACCCTATGAATTGTTCGACTGCGATCTTTCGGATCAGCATGCAAAAAAACTTTTCGGCAACTCTGCCCTAACAAAACGCTGAGTGAGCAACGATCTCCTTGGCCACCCAAAACACCTCCGCCGTGACAAACATTCGGATGCTGTGTCTGCGACACAAAGATAAGACCTACAGATATCATCTGATGGCCTGGCAACGCACACGACTGCGCTCTGCTAGTATGAACCCGTGCCAGCAGGCGCGATGAAAAATCCCGACGGACGCGTTGGGTACATAAATTAAAATCACTGGAATTCCACTCATGTAAGTCCTTCGTGGCCTGATTCGAATTACACCAGCATATGTTCCAGGTTCGAGTTGAGGGACTCGAACCTGAAGAAGATCGTGTATTTCATCCTAAGACAGTTAACTGACCCTGATCCGTTGGGTAAGTCAGGCACACGCATCAACAATCCCTACACATGAACTATTGAAATACATAGTTGCACCCGAAAGATTGAAGAGTCCTCAGCCGAACCTACGATTCGACTGATCACTCGGGGGCTACTGACATGGTTATACCCCGCGGGTGCATGATCTCAGCATACCTGGTCTAGCCCAAGGAATGCCCACGGCAAATGTATGCCGGCCCATGAAGACTTTCGGGTGGCCCAGGCCCACGACGCCTTCGGATCCTTGGAGAGCAAGACTAGAGTAGATAGGAAATTCAAAGGGGTAAAACCTTAGAACATGTAACCGACTAGGTCTATGCCCGGGACCTGCCTAAGTCTATATAAAGTCCAGGAGGGCACGACCTAGATCTCTCGACTCATACTTTCGCATACACACCTCCACGCCAGATTGCATCTGCGCACCCTCAGAACCTTCGGGTTCCGTAATCAAGAGCGCAAGCAGGAGTAGGGTTTTCCCTCCGGGCCTTGAACACAGGTAAACCTTGTGTCCCCGTGTTGCTTGTTTGCTAACCGTTCCACGATCTCCAGCATCCCCATCTTCTCCAAAACCCAAGTCCATAACAATGGGCATCGATGAGATCAAACCTCGTCAATTGGCGTCGTCTGTGGGAACTGGGGACGCTGATTGTGCGGTCGTGACGGTCCCAACCCGATCGATCTACAACTCTGCAGCGACGGAGAGTCACCTCCTCTTCGGCGCTTTCGACTTCACCGCCCACTCACCGGCTACCATGAAGGACTTCGAGCCCGTAGGCGACGAACTCGAAATCCTGTTCGGGAGCTTCTGCTTCCAGGTGGGGAAAACTGGCACCCTCCGCCTCCCTGAGCGGGTGCCCCTGCCATCAATCAGGACCGCTTCATGGACCCCACACCCCGTGCTATGCACAACATCATCAACAGATGATTCCTACGACAGCAGCAGCTGCAACTCCGATCTGTGTGATCCGCCATTGGATGCAGGAACTTACGGTTCCGGATTTGAAAGTTGTGGCAGCAGCGGACCAATCTACGAGCGCTACCAATGCGCCGTAGTCATCCAGAGCGACGCGGATCAGCAAACACCCAACCCGCCGCCCAACCCGCCAGAACGAAACGGCGGGAACAGAAGAAGCCAGTCCCCCCACCCGAAGGGGAAAACAACGGCGGCCACGTCATCCGCCTTAGCAAAGAAGGATGGGCCCAAGTCCGCAACGCCGTGGCAGGCAACATAGTACTGTCCGCAGAAGCCTCCCGGGACATGTTGATGGCCTACCACCTGCTCCTGATCGAGGAGCACAAGAAGCAGGTCAAGATGCAGGAGGTGCTAGACAAGCGCAAGCAAGCAGCCTCAGAGTCCAGCACGCGACGAGTTGTGCTCTCCGCCATGGGCATCGGCTCCAGCTCGAACGCCAACCAAGGCAACAAGCACAACTCTCGGGTGGAGAACATGGACCCCAAGGAGCGCCGTGAGGTGACCCGAACACTCCACACATCCTTCATGGAGATGGATGCCGACGACAACGTCATCCCGAAAACGCCGCAGGCTGCGATCATGGCAGCCATCGCATACCTCGCGGCCCACCCACCGCCGGAGGGGGACCCAAAGAGGGCCATGCACAAGTTCGCACTCACCGTACTCGGACTCGTCGGAGCTGCGCTCCACCATGAAGCTCCCGCGGAGCCGAAGAAGAAGGCTCCGGTCCGTTTTGACCGCAGCCCCACCCCTTCATCCGAAGAAGAGGAACATGACCTTCCTCGAAGGAAGAAGAGTTTGCGTCGCCGCGACCGCGACTACGAAGCCAGAGATGCGCTCACACAGCGCAAAATCGACAAAGCGCGAGCCAAGCGCGCATGCTCGTCTGAATCCGAGATGGACGAAGACGAAGGAGAACTCTGCGGAGCCCGATGCTTCAGCAGATCCGTCCGGCGGACACGGATGCCGCGAAATTTCAAGCTTCCTTCGGATACTCCGATGTTTGACGACACTCAAGACCCAAAGGCTTGGCTCAGCGACCACTTATCATCCGTCAAACTGCACGGTGTAAACAAGGAGACTGCCATGCAATGCCTTCAGCTGCAGCTGACAGGCGCGGCCCGGATCTGGCTCAGCAGCCTATCTTTAGGGTCCATCCGAAGCTGGGATGAGCTAGCTTACAGCTTCATTCGAAACTTCAAGGGCACCAGCAAGAGGCCCGCCTCAATCGAAGAGTTGCGAGCCTGCACTCAACGAACGGGCGAATCCATTCACTCATACATACTACGCTGGTCCAACGCAAAGAACTCCACAGCGCACATCTCCAAAGAGAGGTCCATCGACGCCTTCAGGGACGGCGTCAAGAGCCAAGACTTCAAGGAAGAACTTGGGCGCGTCAAGCCCAAAACACTCGGCTACCTCATGGATATCGCCAACAGATGGGCTGACGGCGAAGACTCCATTCACCGAGCACAATCGGAAGAAGAAGACGACTACGACCGACGGCGAGAACGCCGTAGCAAGAGAAGATCGCGCGTCTACGACGATCGCGATGGACCCGACATGGTCGTGGCTGGCTATGCCGATCGCCGCAACGATGCCAACCGCAACAGCGGAGGATATCGCGGAGGAAACTTCCGCGACGGGGGACGCCCAGCGCAGTCGTGGCAACGCCGCCACCGCGATAACAGACCCTCAACATACGAAAATCTTTCGGGTCCATGCACCATCCACTTCTACATCGACAAGCAGGATGGCAAAAAGAAAGCCAGCCACATGCTCAAGGACTGCCGCGAGTTCCAGAAACTCAGCGAAAGCATGGTGCAGATGAGGCAGCAAGCCCCAATCCATGCGTTCGGAAACGCACCTGCGCCAGGTGAAATAGCGCATGGAGCTCCTCCACCGCCACCTGTTGGAGGCCCGAACCAACCAGTCGCACCAGCACAGAACAACGCTGGGAACGGGTATCCCCAGCCGAAAGGAGCACTGATGATCCAGAAGGGGCGCCCCACGAATAGGGTGCAGAAGAAAATCACCCGACAGATCAACCTGGCCGTGGCAACTCCACCCGCCATCCCTGAGTACCTTAGCGGATCGGAGTCCTGCATCACGTTCAGTCGTTCGGATCACCCTTGCCAGATCCCTCGCCCAGGTCATGCTGCCCAGTGCCGAGGCAGATCGGAGGTTTCGAGATGAGTCGGCGTCTTCATGGACGGCGGCGGCATCAACTCGATGTTCGCAAAGCACTCTAGCGACAATGCGGATCCCGCAGCGGCTCGAACGATCGACACAACGCGTTCACGATGTCGTTACGAGGAAGGAATATTCCCTGGCAAAATATGGCTCGACGTCATCTTCGGCAAGCCGGACAACTTTCGGCTGGAGCGACTCGAATTCGAAGTGGTGGACTGGCCATCACAGTACCACGCCATCCTCGGGCGTGTAGCATTCGCAAGGTTCCTGGCTGTCCCACACTATGCATACCTGCTACTCAAGATGCCAGGGCCGAAGGGCGTCATCACAATCCACTTGAGCTTCACCCGATCGGACCAATGCGACAGGGATTTCAACAGAATCTCCGAGTCATTCGGCATGCAGGAGGAGATCCTAAGGCTCCACGAGGTGACGGACAATGGGGCACCCCCAGTCGCCCGACAAAACGCACCTGACATGTCTTCCGACTCCACCGTCAACACAAAGAAGGTGCAAGTCCATCCGCCGGATGCCTCCAAGACGGTGCTGATCGCCAACGACCTCAGCCCCGCATAGGAAGGCGCGCTCGTCGAATTCCTCCGTGAGCGCTGGGAAATCTTCGCCTGGTGTCCTGCGGACATGCCAGGAGTTCCCAGGGAATTCGCCGAGCACGCACTCAATGTCTTTCCAGACACCAAGCCCGTCAAGCAGTCCATCCAGAGACTGTCCGAACCACGAGCCGAAGCTATCGGCAAAGAAATCAACAGACTACTCGCTGCAGACTTCATCAGGGAAATCAAAGAAAGCGAGTGGCTTGCAAATACAGTGATGGTCCCAAAGAAGGAAACAGACATCCTGCGGATGTGCGTGGATTTCACGTCGCTAAACAAGCACTGCCCAAAGGAACACTTCCCTCTTCCTCGGATCGATCAGATCATCGATTTGACAGCAGGTTGCAAGAAACTCTCCTTCCTCGACGCCTACTCAGGCTACAATCATATTCGACTCTCAAGGTCGAAGATCAGGAGAAAACGGCGTTTATCACACCGTTCGGAGTGTTCTGCTACAACACAATGCCCTTCGGGCTAAAGAACGCAGGTGCCACGTACCAGCGGTGCATGCAGGCATGCCTCAAGGACCAGATCGGTCGCAACGTCCAAGTCTATATCGACGACATAGTCATCAAAACCAGGGAGGCAAGGACACTCATCGACGATCTCCGCGAGACGTTCGACAACCTCGATCGCTACAGGATCAAACTCAACCCCGAAAAATGCGCCTTCGGCGTCCCATCGGGTCAGCTGCTTGGGTACTTCATCTCTCAACAAGGGATCGAGGCGAACCCGAAGATAATCAGAGCCATCATGGCGATAGAGAAGCCAAAAAACCTCAAGGGTGTCCAGCAGCTCGCAGGACGAATAGTTGCGTTGAGCAGATTCATCAGCCGCATGGGCGAGAAAGAAGCAACTAGATATCTCGACTCATACTTTCGCATACACACCTCCATGCCAGATTGCATCTGCGCACCCCTGTAACCTTCGGTTCCGCCGTAATCAAGAGCGTAAGCAGAGTAGGGTTTTTCCGGGAACTGAACACAGGTAAACCTTGTGTCCCCGTGTTGCTTATTTTCTAACCGTTCCATGATCTCCAGCATCCCCATCTTCTCCAAAACCCAAATCCATAACAATGGGCATTGATGAGATCAAACCTCATCACTCACAGTGATGAGTATATGTACAAAAATGAAAAACAATAGAGTTCGTTACTAGCCTCTTACCACACCTCGAGTTGTCTTAATCTTCATTATGGCCCTTCACTTGTGTGACTTGAATATTAACATGAAAACCAATATCCACTGAGGACGGCTGAACCCTACAAAGAACTCACAAAACCAAAGATGAACAACAAATATTTGTGGTGTTTTCGGTTTTTTTAGAAACAAGCAAACAAAAAAAACCAAACAAAAATAAAGCAAACCAAACAAAGCAAAATCTTTTTGGATTTTTCTTTTAAGGCAAACCAAAGCAAAGAAACAAACCAAGAGAAACAACAAAAATATTTTTGGTATTTTTGGGTTCTTGAGAAAGAATCAACAAGAACCAAAAAGAAAGTGAAACGATGGATATACAAAGAACCGACCGAACATGATATATATATATATATATATATATATATATATATATATATATATATGAGTGTGACGTCGGTATACCTCCCCCAAGCTTAGGCTTTTGTCCTAAGTGGGGCTCAATCCCATGGTGTCCAAGTAGATGCACGTCCGTAGTATGTCGAGGAGGCTCCCTCGTCCTGGCACGAGCTCGAGGCCTCCCCTGTATAGTGTACTACAAGGTCATATGAGGGCGCTTCCCCCTGATAGCGACCGTGGAAGTTGAGAGAGCGCAACTTGTCATCCATCTCCGCCTTCGTGCGTAACCAAGGTCCCTGAGAAATACTGAACAAAGTGGTTTGGGGTAGAGGGATCTCTCTCTCTTCCCCGTCAGTAAACAACATCCTATAAACCAAGTTCTAAAGAGTAGAGCTAGAGGTGACAAAGTGGTGCGCCTTCATGGCAGCAAGATCAAGCCTCAGAGGAGCCAAAACTGTATCATGTGGATCAACAACAGTGTCCAAGGTAGCAGCAATACGAGTAGCAATAACTCCCCCATAAATGGGTCCCTTAGCAGCTAAACGACAAGCAATGAGGGAACCAAGATTATACTTATCCTCGCCGTAGAGCGCAACAGCTAAGAAGGCCAATTGATAGTTGGAGATATTACTAGTGTTCTCCCTACCAAGAACACTGGTGGTAAGATAGTAGGCAAAGTACCTGATGGCTGGAAGTTGAATATTCTTTATCTTCCCTCGTTGAGCTCTGCGGTCATCATCATTGGTTATTCCTCGGTAAAGCTCCAACAAATCAGCTGGAAGAGCTGGAATCTTCTTTGATGACCCAACTGTACCAAGTTCCAGGGCCTTGCAAAATTTCTTCAAAGACATAGAATGAGCCCTGTCATAAATTTTGAAAGACACAGAGGGATTGAACAGGCTGTTAATAAAGGAGAAACTCTCCACAAATGTTTTAGTAAGCACAACATATTGTGCACTCTCATCCTGCATGAAACTTGTTAGACCATCCCTCTCGATTAAAGTCATGAAATCATTAAGAATCCCAGCATTGACAAGGAAAGGTGGAGGGGTGTGCATCCCCTTCATCTCCCTCGTCACCAAATCGCGGAGTGATGAGATCCTCATTGTATGAGGGTCTAGAACTGGTGGATGACCTTGGAAGCCTTGCCCTTCTAGGTGCATCACTCTCAAATATGTCACCAAAGGTGTGGTGGTCGATGACTCCACTATTCTGAAATTTTAAGCAACCATCAAACCAAGTGATTTATAAGTTAATAAATGATGAGTAACTACTATAGGAACTTGCTAGAGGACTACACATGCATCAAAACAAAGTTTCTAAGCAAAGAACAAGCATGCAAGCTCAAACAACCTGTCACCTATAGCAGTAAAATACCCAAGATATAATCTACCAATCACAAATCTAATTGGACAAGTGGAGGAGGCACATACCAAGGAGCAAACCCTCCAAAAATCAGCACTTGAGATGGGCTGAACAAGGATATCGAAAATCGCGAGCAAGAACTGTAAGAACTCGATCTTAAGCAAGTTTTCCTGTGTTTTTTGGGAGAGAGAAAGAAGGTGGCTTTGAGGAGGCAGCCTGGAGGGGCCCAGGTGGGCCAAACCCCCCTAGTTGCCACTAGTGGTGGGCCCGCGCCTACCACAGGTGTGGTGGCCTAGGCTGGCCCCCTGGGTCACCTCTAGTGCCTCTCTGCCCTTTTTTCGAGGAAAAATTTATTTTGAATTTTCTGGGATTTTTCGGGAAACATTATTTTTGGCCAATTTTCAAGGTATGAAAATTGATTTTCTCACAGAAACAGTTTTTTTCAGAAGAAGCAAAAGCACCAAAAGCCAAACTACAGGAGCTCTAAGAGACTCAAACAAGCAAACAACTAGCAAAACTAAAGCTGAAGCAAAGACTAGGAAGGAGGAGAGTAAAATAAAGCAAATATAACCATAGTGGAAACATTATTTTGTTCATTAAAATCCTTTTGTTAACAAGGTTGATCAAGTCTTGTTACCAAAACAATCTTATATGAAACGAAACTTTTCATTCCACAAGGTGATTATGTTACCTCATACTTGATAGCAATTGTCCCAATCATAATAGTTCTAAAATTTTCTTATGGGATGGGACAATATATTTCTCCAACCTTGATGCTCTCAATATTTTCAATGGAATTCAGGAAATAGCTTCTAACAACCTTCTTGGGAAAATAGACAGTGTGCTCTTTTTCATTAATATTAAATGTTACTTTTCCTTGATTACAATTGATGACAACACCTGCAGTATTAAGAAAATGTCTCCCAAGAATAATGGACATATTATCATCTTTAGGGATTTCAAGCACAAAAAAATCAGTTAAAACCATGCAATTATGAGCAACTTGAACAAGAACATCCTCACATATACCAACAGGAACAGTAGTTGACTTATCATCCATTTGCAAAGATTTATCAGTTGGTATCAACTTTTCTAGCTAGAGTCTCTTATAGAGAGAAAAAGGTATAACACTAACTCTAGCTCCCAAATCATATAAAGCAGTTCTAACATAATTATTCTTAATGGAGCAAGGAATAGTTGGTACACCTGGATCACCAAGTTTCTTTGGAACCTTACAATTGAAGGAATAATTATCAAGCAAAGTAGAAATTTCCTCATTAGGAATCTTCCTTTTATTAGAGACAATATCCTTCATATACTTTGAATAAGGACGCAACTTAATAGCATCAGTCAAAGGAATTTGCAAAAATAAAGTCTTCATCCACTCACAAAACTTTTTGTAGTGTTGTTCCTCCTTTGACTTGTGTTTCTTACCTGGAAAAGGCATAGTTTTCTGCACCCAAGGTTCTCTCTCTTTACCATGTTTATTAGCAATAAAATCCTCCTTTGTGTACCTAGTGTTCTTAGTGTGCTTCTCAGGTTCTTCCTCACCTTCCTTCTTATCAGGAGATTCATCATTATTACCACTCTCAGTTTCAGCATCACAGATAGATATACTATTAGGATCTACAGCAGGTTCAAGTGGTTCCTCAACTATCTTATGTTTATTTTTCTTTCTCTTACGAGGACTACCACTATATTCACCTTGTTAGGAATCCTGCTCTATTCTTTTAGGGTGTCCTTCAGGATATAAAGGATCTTGAGTAGCTTCACCACTCCTAGTTCTAATTCCATAAGCATGTTTATTTCCTGAGGCATTAACTAGCATATCCTTTCGTACCTTAGCAAGTTGATCAAGTTGGGTTTGAACCATTTGAAAGTGTTAACAAATCATTTTTATATCATTAGAAGTTCTTCCACAATATCTTTCAACTCATGGATAGCTCTAGAGTTTTGCAATAAATGATTCTGAACTTGTTTATTAAAATTACCTTGTTTAACAATAAATGTATCAAGTTCCTCTAAACATTGATCAGGAGGCTTACCATAAGGAATATCACCTTCATTAAATTGGAGAGAGTATACCTCAACAGTAGATGAGTGGGGAATTGGCTTACATAACTCTTATATAGGAGGTAGATTCTTCACATCTTCAGCTCTAATACCTTTCTCCTTTAGACACTTCTTAGCTTCTTTCATTACTTCATCATTTAATGCTATAACTCCCCTCTTCTTTGTTGTTGGTGTTGGAACTGGTTCAGGAACAACTGGTTCAGGAGTAATAGGCTCAAGTGTATTCAGCTCAGTTGAAGTCCAATCATTATAATTCTTGCTTATCTTGGTCATTAATTCTTCAACATATGTAGGAGTTCTTTTCCTGAAAACACAGTCAGCAAAACTATATAGGTATGTCCTAGAATCATCAGTTAGTCCATTACAATAAATATCAAGAAGGTCATTCTTAGGCAATAGACATCCAGGATGTGCATGAATCAAGGAACATAATCTTTTCCATGACTCAAACAATTTCTCTTCGTCTCCCCGATTAAAATCAAAAAGTCTCTGCAAAGCAGCATGTCTAGCACTGGGAGGAAAATATTTATGGAAGAAAGAAGCAATCAAACAATCAGTCCTATCAATGGAACCTGGAGGTAATCTATTAAACCAATCCCTAGCTTCTCCTTTTAGTGAAAAACTAAGATCTTAGCAACAAAGTATTTGCGCATCTTAAAATCATCAGAGAACAAAGCACTCATAGTAGAAAGCTCATTCATATGAGCCAAACACTCTCATTTTCAGTCCCACAAAAAGGTTCTTTCTCAACAATATCTAAATAAGACAAATCAAGAGAGAAATCATAATCTTCATCTTTAGTATCTATGGGAGAGGTGGCAAACTTAGGATCAGAGAACAACCTAGGCATAATAGTTCGTCTAGCAAGGGGACTCTCCATAGCACTAGTACCATGTGTGTTTCAGCACTCTTCAACAAATTCTTCAGTGAACTCAATGTAACCATCATTAATATCATAACTCTCACTAGACTCAGGTGAGCTAACAGGTGTAACAGTGTCTTCACTAGGAGTTTCAGTATTTCCTAGACTAGCCATAGTAGCATCTAGAAAAGGACCTAATGAACCACTCACATCAAGCATAGTACAAGTAACATCATGAGTATCAAAATAAGTTTCAGACTCAGCAGTAGTAGCAGTGTGTGTAGTATGTGTATGTGGTGGTGGTGTAACAAGCTTACTTATCACAGGCGGTGAACCAAGAGCAACAGAGGTGTTTAGGACTGTACCTCTTTTTGTAGTGGATGGTAAAATAGGGAACTTTCCATTACGAGACTTCCCCATGATGAAAGGAGTAGCAGTGAACAATAATAGATCCAAGTGAACTTACAAATAAAGCTATGCTCCCCGGCAACGGCGCCAGAAAATAGTCTTGATGACCCACAAGTGTAGGGGATCGCAACAGTTATCGCGGGTAGTATTACCCAATTTATTGATTCGACGCAAGGGGAGCCAAAGAATACTTGCAAGCCTTAACAACTGAGTTGTCATTTCAGCTGCACCTGGAAATAGTTCTTGTTCACAGAAGTTTATCAGTAGTAACAGTTTGTAGTAGCAACAGCAGCAGTAACAGCAATAGTGAAACAGGAGCAATAGTAACAGTAACGATAACAGTAGGATTCGAGTGCGGTAGGCATAGGGATGGATGGACGGGCATTGCATGAACAAGTATAAACATGTAACGTCAAGATCTAGGGCATTGCAGATAAATAATAACAAGCATCTAAGTATTATCTTAGGCATGTGCTCCAAATATAGTCATACGTGCTCGCAATGAGAACTTGCACAACATCTTCTGTCCAGCCAGCCCGTGGCAGCGGGGCCTCTAGGGAACTACTGACAATTAATGTGCTCCTTTTAATAGAGCACCAGAGCAAAGCATTAACACTCCGTGAACACATATGATCCTCACACCACATCCATCCCCTCTGGTTGTCCCAATTATTGTCACTTTGGAGCCTTTGGATCCGAACAATGATATGTGTACACAACTTGCAGATAAGATCACAAACAATACTATCATAATGATTCAATAATAAGTTCAGATCTGAAATCATGGTACTCGGGCCCTAGTGACAAGCATTAAGCACACCAAGTTGTAACAAAGTCAAATAGCACTAATAGAGATATTAGACACTATGCCCTAACAGATCTTATTCGATTACATGATATAAATCATCCAATCCCTACCATCTCCAAGCCTACAGAGGGGGATTACCCACTCATTGATGAGGGAAACATCGGTGGTTGATAGAGATGCGTTGGTGATGACGATGGCGATGATCCTCTCCAAATTCCCCGTCCCGGAAGGGTGCCAGAACGGAGTTTCTGGATCTGAATCTTGGTTTCTGGTGGCGGCGGCGGAGCGGAACTCTTTCTGGAAAACTATCGAACCCCCTGAGTTTTTAGGTCAGAAGGCAACTTATAGGCGCGGAGGGAAGCCGAGGAGCTGCCTGGGGAAAAATAGTTTTTGGCATATTTTCCGGGATTTTTCCTAATAGTTGATTTTCTGCACAAAAACAAGACACGCAAGGTAATTCTGCTGAAAACAGCGTCAGTCCATGTTATTTGTATCTAAATCACACAAGTTTAGAGAAGAAACAATAGCAAAGTGTCTGAAAAAGTAGATACGTTTTGGACGTATCAGAGACGAGGATTTCTATGTGCTCTCCATCCTCCGTGACCTCGACGTTTCTCCTTCTCCAGTAATACGGCAAGTATCGCCTCGTCGTCGGAGTCCATGGTCGAACCGGCCAAATGCCGAACACTTGGCGGGCGTGGTGGTGGGAGCTTGCAGCGAAACCGAGCTACGACGAAGTTCGGACGACGAAAGCGGCGGCGGAATGGGCGGCAAACGGGCGGCGACTACGACTAGCCTATCTAGAGGCGTGGGCATGTCTCAGCGTGGAGGAGCTCCGCCGGCGAAGTCATGGCGACAGAGGCGCTGAGAGCTCTTCGCCGTAGTCTGGGCGAGTGGAGTGGGAAGAAATGAGACTGTCTCGCCGACAGAGCTGGCCTACGCCCGTTTTCACTTCGTCCGACGTTCTCAGGGCGTTCCTAGAATCATAGTATGGACTGGGAAGTCCGAACCAATGTTCACCCGAATCCAAATAAAAAAGGTTTCTAGGAACGCGACTGGATCGATTTTCAGCGTTTGGATCAATAAAAGTCTTGGTATCGACATCTTGAAAACGTCAGCAGAGATGCTCTAACTACCAAAATCGCCGAGATTGCTTTCCTAACGTCTATCCTTAAACGCCCGCATTGAAAATGCCCGTCCTAATCGTTGGGATGGAGTGAATACCGCTGTTTGTTCAAATTTCGAAATTTGATAAAGTGACGTGCCCTTGGCAGCATGCTGTGAATCCTCGAGGATCTGACGCCATTTAAAAGTTGCATTTTCCCAATGCAATGCATGGCAGCCAGGCACTGCTCCCGTCCCGTTGCTACGATTCTAGCTGCCCTATCTGCTACTCCCTCCGTTTAGAAATATAAAATGTTTTAGGTTTGTGAATAAGATGTATCTAGATACCTTTTGGTACTAGCTAGGGTCGCGTACTAAAAGTACTAGCTAGGGTCGCGTCGCTGGCGTGGAAGTTTCCTTTTTCCATTCTCTATTCGAAATGGACGTGCTTTCCTACAGTACTAGTACTAGTACTACTCCTACCTTGGAGAAAAACTGTTTGCCTAGACTGACTCGACCCTGCAGGTGTGGGGTCCTGGTAAGCGCCTGGTTACCGCCCCATCGATTCTCCAAGATTTGCAAAGATACGCACTTCCTCCTCCTCCTCCTCCTCCTCCTCCTCAGCACAAGAGACAAGGGACTGCCAGTCCTACAGTGCACGTCGACCAGCAAGGAGAGGCCGAGGTGCTGGAGGGGTCAGTGATGATCCAACCTGATTTGGAGAGGGAGAGGTAGATATAGGGATTTATGTATCATAGTAGCCTTCATTTATTTTTGAATTTGATCATGAAATTCCCAAGTGTCAACATGGAAAGAGATATCACAGTTGCGGACCATGGTGCACGATATGGCATTGCCATATTGTTTGAAATTTAGTTGATTTGATTTGGCTGCCAAACTTTGTATTTTTTTTCAAATATGGCTGAAAGGCGAATTCATTTGATTTTTGAGAACTTTCCAAAAGATCACAAAGTTTTTTTGGGTTCAACTATTTTACCTATCTATGAGAGCATTTTTGGAGATTAATAAAACAATTTATATATTGATGGTTAAAACAGCAAGAAATAGAGATTATTTCTTTTATGGGTTTTGGTTTAGGGTTCAACTATTATTCTATAGTGTAAGTGTGGTTACATGCAAGGCTCCTGAGGCCATATGCGCGTGCGATGACTACCATGGTTGCTGGTCACAAGGCTTTGACGGTCTCTGCTGCCTGTGGACAGGGGCACTTTTGCATACGATTCAAGATAGTCTGGACGAGTTCTAAGCAGAACGCGCTGGCACATCTCCACATGTAGTCTATAGTGTAAGCGTGGTTACATGCAAGGCTCCTGCGCGTGCGATGTCCGCCGTGGTTGCTGGTCACGAGGCTTTGACAGTCTCTGTTGTCTATGGGCCAGGGGCACTTTTGCATATTGTTTAAGATAGTCTGGACGAGTTCTGAGCCTGACGGCGCTGGCACATCTCCACGCGTCGTTGAGCATGTACACATAGGGATGCAGCTCAGGGCAGGGAATACCTAAACGGTTCATATCGCTCCATTTTTTTTCCAGCCGGATAGTTGGACCAAAAAACAACCTCCTATCTAGACAGTTCTAGGCCAAACGATCCATCGGACACTAAATTTGGGTCACAGATTGATCGAGCTGGACAGACGCGTCCTTCCACGTCCGTCTCTGACCCCACATGGCAGCATCCGAAGGCCGAACGTCCTATTTAGGCACCAAATTTGGATCACATATGGGTCGAGCCGAATAGACACGAGCGTCTGGCTTGTCCTCCCATGTCCGTCTATGAGCCCACATGGCAGCGTCTGAAGGCCGAACGACCCATCCGAGCACCAAATTTGGGTCACACATGGGTCGAGCCGAACATATGTGAGCATATGGCATGTCCTCCCATGCACGTCTTCGACCCCACATGGTAGTGTCTGAACACCTTTTTATTCTTCTTCTTTTCTCTCCTATATGCCCTCTGTTTTTTCTCTCATGCGAGCTGCTGCACCGTCCTGACCTCGACAGCTTCGCTGCCGCGCCGCCCGCTGCCCCGCCGCCCGCTGCCCCGCCTCCCTCTTGAGGTCCTTCCCCAGGGGGCGAGCTCCTCCACCTTCAAGGCATGCGTCGCCAAGGCCACCTCCATGACCGGTGCAAACATTACTCCAAGTAATAAAAGCGCCCATTTACGAAAAAAAATGACCGGTGCTCACAAGGACAACACAGTGCGAGGTCGACGCCGGCAAGAAGCACGCCCCACGCGTCAAAGAGGTGGAGGAGTACGGGCGCGGAGCTACGCGGCGAGATGAGCAAGCGGCACGGCGTGCACGCGCGGCAAGCTGCGGGTGAGTTGAGCAGCGCGGAGAGCTGCGGGTCAAGTTGAGCGGTGGCGAAGGTTGGAGACAGCAAGAGAAAGACGACACGACCAATTCAATTTTGTCTTGGCAATCAAAGCATAATATTGGGCTTGCATTTGCATGCTTTACATCAAGATGTGATTTTTCTTTCACCATTTGAATTCATGTGTTGCGCTTGTGATTTTAATAACCAATTTTGTGTATGATCTTGTCCATCTTTATGATTGTGGTTCCTCAAAATTTGTGCTTATAAGGCCTATACAAAATTAAGAAGTCTTTAGTGCTAAGCATGCTCATTGAATTGTAAAGGAATCCTTATGATGTAGGACTCAAAATAAAATATATGGACTCTGAGCTTATTTAGGTAGTACAGTGGAAAATAACATATGTTCTCTTAATTTTGGTTTGGAGGCTTTGTTTGCTGAAACTAGATAAACTAGATGATGCCCCGCCACGTTGCTGCGGGAATTTATTGAACACATGCTAAAGCAAAGATCATAAATTTATCAAATTAAGTTTTTGAAACAAATAAATATGCAGCAAATGACTTTTACATAAATTATATTTCAAACTTAAAATACTTCATCCTGCCAGGTTGGATCAAGAACATGACAAAAAATCTGGACATTCATTTTCTGATAATCCGTACTTGCCACATGATTACATGAACACTCAGGACGCTCTATGGTCATTGTAGACTTTGGTGCATATATGCTCAACGCTCAAGTGCATATCTAACATTTCAACCAGATAATGTTTTCTTGACGAATCATGAGAATGTTAGATCTGTTTACGTACATATTATTTTTGCTGAAATGTGTTAGTACTTAGTACCGAATAGATCGACCAACATTGAACACATGGGAAAGTATATCCTTTATAAAAAGAGATGAAAAGGTATGTCATATGTAGATAAAAATGCTGAGATTTTCTCACCGATCTCATACTCAATCATAGTTAGTAGGTACGTAAGACAATGTATCAATCAGTTGGCAGATAAAGAATCATGCTCAGCGATTAGCAACATGAGTTGATGTTTGGTTGAGTTGGTCGAGGGGAAGTCGTGCTCGATCTTGGTGGTATGTGATGTGATGATGGCACTGATGAGGCGTCGGTGTGTACTGGACTGCCACGATGGCAATGAAGAAACTACATTTTACCATGATAACAGAACTAATAAAATATGCGGCATGAGAGATGGAACTAAGCGTTATGTACTTTTCCCTCACTATGTGCAATGCCTGGCTGAAACAAAATTGAGTATGTTGCGCATTCTAAAATAAAATTGTGTGTCTATATAAGATTACTGAGATGCTAGAATCAGCACTTCGACAAATTGCATAAATTCAATCTGTATAAAATCTATATACCAGTAATTAGCTAGAATTGAGTGATAATTATTACCTTTGAGTGCTGGTGTAGAGAAAATATCAAGCACATACTGAATATGTATGTACTGTTCAGATTACTTGCAACTAAAGGATGTACATGATGTGGTGATAAATACTCCCTCCGTTTTATAATATAAGATGTTTTAGCTTTGTGAAGTAAATGAATCTAGACTATTTTTAGTGTGTAGGTTTAGTCCAAATATGAGTGAACCTATATAGTAAAAGTAGTCTAGATACATTTGATTCACAAAGCTAAAACATCTTATATTTTAAAACGGAGGGAGTATAATGATAAAGAGGCATGTCTCTTTAAGTTTGTAACCATGATTGTAATCTCTTGAGATGGCCATATATATCAAAGAGGTTTGCCACTACAGTGTTGAAATAATTAGCAGTTTTCGTATTAATTTAATCCAAGTATAAATCATTACAAAATAATTTTCAAGACTAACTAGCATACGCATAGTAGACATGAACCATACAGGCAACTGAAAATCTAGCACATCTACGCATACTGCAATACTCTACTATATGGAACGACGATGCGCAGGTAGGCAGATGCAATCGGGTCGGGTAGGATGTGGGGCAACAGTCCACGATCGAGTCAGTGCCAGCGTACGCATTAATGACTCATAATTAATACACAATTAATTTTCCCAACGAGCAAAATAAAGCTCGGCTCGGCGAGATTCCCGCAATCCGCGGCGCGCGCGTCGTGGCGTGGCGTGGCGGGGCGGGGCGAGGCGGGCGGCATCGGAGGAGGAGTGCGCGAGGGCTTCTCTTCTTCTCACACCTTAGTGAGTGGTGCAACACTCTACTATATAAGGTGGTCCAACTCCCCTTTCACTAGCAATGTGGGACTAAACTTTGGCACCACTAGCACACACATGAGCTGCCATGATAATGTGCCAAAGAGAATTTCAGAATTTGTATTTGTTATGGGACAAAAGCCCAACATCAAATATGCCTCAAATTCTAACAATCCCCTACAAAGTTTCATTGGCACATCACACCATTCTGTTCCAAATCACTGTTTTGATATACCAGCGTTTTTCAGTGGAGACTGTTAAGTTGAACTTCCACCAAGAGCATTAGACTACGTTCATCAACAACTGTAATTGCCAGTTTTGTGTAAATGAGTTTCACCTAATGTCATACTGATACTAGGCTGCCGAAGGCTACCCCTCGGGTGGAGCATATAAGTCACACTTCTGGCCTTTTTCATGAGCTTCCTAGAGATTACCCTATCTCATAGACTGTGACCAGCAATCGGGCTCACATAGGTGTGTTCTTTCAAGACTGCTCTGTAGGATAGCATCTTGGCTTATACAAGCCTATGAACACATTAAGAATAAGTCAACCTGCCATAAAGATCGTGAGAGTAATGCATCTTCAGCGGAGTGGGTTAATAAAAGTTACTCTCCTCCAGTTAGCCACTGGCTTGTTTCCCCAGGTCCTAATTCACGGGATCTCCGATTACATAGGTTGGGTTACTACCATGGTAACTCATGTGGGTCTCAAACCCATCTCCTTTGATGCAATATCTATCATATTTCTTGATAGACCTTTTGTGAAAGGATCTGCTAGATTCTTAGCTGTTTGGATATAATCCAATGCTATTACTCCAGAGTTTCTCATTTCCCTAACATATGCCAATCTTCTCTTTATATGTCTTAATGAATTCATATTATCCTTTGAACTACTCACTTTGAAAATCACAGTTTGATTGTCGCAGTTCATAAGAATAGCCGGCACATGTTTATCAACAACCGGCAAGTCAATCAAGAGTTCACGAAGCCAATCTGCTTCGATAGTAGCTGTATCTAGTGTTGTGAGTTCTGCTTCCATTGTTGACCTCGTTAAAATGGTCTGCTTGCAAGACTTCCATGAAACAGCGCCACCACCATGAGTGAATACATATCCACTTGTGGCTTTCAACTCATCAGCATCAGAAATCCAATTTGAGTCACTATACCCTTCAAGTACCGCAGGGTCTCCGGTATAGTGAATACCATAACTCGATGTACCCTTTATATAGCGCATTACTCTCTCAAGAGCATGCCAATGATCATCTCCTGGATTGGAAACAAACCGGCTAAGTTTGCTCACAGCAAACGCAATGTCAGACCTTGTTGCGCTAGCTAAATACATTAACGAGCCAATTATCTGAGAGTATCTCAGCTGATCTCTAGTTGTTCTTTTGTTCTTTCGAAGCATCTTACTAGGATCATATGGTGTCGGTGAAGGAGTACAATCTGAGTAGCCAAAGCGACTCAACACCTTCTCCACATAGTGAGATTGCAGAAGTGTAATTCCACCATTCTCATCTTTCAGCAGCTTAATGTTTAGAATAACATCAGCTTCTCCAAGGTCTTTCATGTCAAAACTTTGAGACAAGAAACTCTTGACCTGTTCGATGACAATCATATTTGTCCCAAAAATCAGTATGTTATCAACATACAAACAAAGTATAACTCCTTCGCCCCCACCATGGCGATAGTACACACGTTTGTCGGCTTCATTTACAACAAAGCCAGCAGATGTTAAAGTTTGATCAAACTTCTCATGCCATTGCTTAGGTGCTTGCTTCAGTCCATACAAAGACTTCAATAGCTTGCACACCTTGCCTTCTTGACCATCTACTACAAAACCATCTGGCTGATCCATATAAATTTCCTCATCCAACTCTCCATTAAGGAAAGCTGTCTTGACGTCCATTTGATGAACGATAAGACCATGTGAGGCAGCTAGTGAGAGTAGAACTCGAATAGTGGTCAATCTAGCCACAGGCGAATAAGTATCAAAGAAGTATCCGCCTTCTTTTTGTGTATAACCATTGCCAACAAGCCGAGCCTTGTACTTTTCAATCGTACCATCAGGCCTAAGCTTCTTTTTGAACACCCACTTACATCCTACAGGTTTGCACCCATAAGGACGATCAGTGATCTCCCAAGTTTTGTTTGCCATGATGGAATCTATCTCGCTACGAACAGCCTCTTACCAGTAGTCTGCATCAGGTGATGCATAAGCCTCTGAAATAGAGGTGGGAGTATCATCCACAAGATAGACAATGAAATCATCACCAAAGGACTTTGCAATCCTCTATCTCTTGTTCCTTACAGGAACTTCATTGTCAACCTCCTCAGGAATTTCATCATGTGCTCGTTCATAATATTCCATGGAAATAGCAGGTTCAGGAGTTTCAACAGATTCCTGTCTAGATGTACTAGACATATCTTTCATCGAAAAAATATCCTCAAAGAATGTAGCATCCTTAGACTCCATAATTGTACCGACCTTCATGTCAGGTACCTCAGATTTCACCACTAGAAATTTATATCCAACGCTATGATGAGCATAGTTAAGAAAAACACAGTCTACGGTCTTTGCCCCAAGTTTACGCTTTTTGGGAATTGACAAATTCACCTTTGCCAAACAGCCCCAAGTACGTAAGTACGAGAGTGTTAGTTTTCTCTTCTCCCATAATTCATAGGGAGCAGTTTCATTATCTTTTGTGGGAACTTTATTCAGGACATGACATGATGTCAATATCGCCTCCCCCCACCATGCCTTGGATAAACCCGAAGTACCTAACATGACGTTAACCAAGTCTGTTAGAGTACGGTTTTTCCTTTCGGCAACTCCGTTAGATTGGGGAGAATGGGGAGGCTTCCTCTCATGAATAATGCCATGTTCCGCACAAAATAAATCAAACTCATTAGAGAAATACTCTCCACCACAATTTGACCGTACTCTCTTAATCTTTCTCTCAAGTTGATTTTCAACTTCTGCCTTATAGTTTTAAAGTGGTGTAGAGCCTCATCTTTAGTTTTCAAAATATATACATAGCAAAATCTAGTAGAATCATTAATCAATGTCATGAAGTATTTCGTTCCACCTTTGGTCAACACACCATTCATCTCACATAGATCTGAATGTATAAGCTCTAGTGGTGCCAAGTTTCTTGCTTCCTGCATAGGCTTGTGAGACTTGCGCGGTTGCTTAGCTTGAACCATTTAGAACCTTTGGCTAAAGTGAAACTCGAAATTAAATTCATCTTAGCTAGCTGCGTCATACAACCAAAATTAATGTGACAAAGTCGTGAATGCCAAATATCGGTATCATTGCCAGTGGCACAAATATGGTTCACAACCTTATTACAAAAATCTGATAGGGAAAGACGGAACAAACCGCCGCACTCATAACCTTTACCAATAAATTGTCCATACTTAGAGATGACTACTTTATTGGACTCAAATACCAACTTAAAACCTTCTTTGCAAAGAAGGGAACCACTAACGAGATTCTTATTTATTGAGGGCACATCTTTGACGTTCTTCACCGCGATCTTTCCCGAAGTAAACTTCAGATCCACCGTGCCAACACCACGAACAGAAGCATGCGAGTTTCCCATCAAGACAGAGATATCTCTTGTGATCTGATAAGAAGAAAACAAAGAGATATCAGCACACACATGAATATTAGCACCGGTGTCGATCCACCAATCTGTAGATTGACAAATTGACAAAACAGTAGGTAAATTACCATACCCGGATGTACCCTTATCATTGTTGCTCATAGTCACGTTGACAGACTTAGAGTTCTGTCCATTTGGATTCTTCCTTCCTTTGCAATGCTTGCAGTTTGGAGCCCAATGTCCAACCTCGCCGCACACAAAGCAGGGATCCTGTGACTTGTCCTTCTTATTCTTTTTGAAGTTGGTAGTACGAACGGCCTTGGTCTTCCCCTTGAACTTGTTGTGGAAGTTCTTCTGCACCACATTGGCGCTTGACTGGGGTGCCTCGTATCCCTTTGGGTGTGCGTCTTTTGCCTTTGCCTTTTCCTCAAGGTCCAGAAACCCAATGAGATTCTCAACAGACATCTCTTGCCTCTGGTGTTTGAGGTTAGTGGCAACACTCCTCCAGGATTGAGGAAGCTTTGCAATGATGCATCCCGCAACAAATTTGCCGGGCAACGCACACTTCAGGAGCTCTTTGCAAACACAAAATAGCTGATGAGAGAAGTTAAGCCTTGGTATGGAAACATGCTAAGTGGTAACTTCCAAATTCAGAGAAACCCTGGAATTAAAAAAGGGTTCCTAATAATTGTTGTACCTCACAAGTCACATTAATTTTCTTATCGGAAGTGTCTCTAATCTTAGTGGAATTTAACTAGACCTGTTCATTTTGCCATTTGAGTGTTTTTCATGGTCAATAAAATCTTTCTTTTGATGTCTTGCTACGAAGAAAGATGCTCATTTCTTAAAATATCCCATATATGTAGGGGGAAACCGAGGAAGAGGTAGTCGATGGTTCTTTCTTAGTTCCATCTCACCGAGCGCTTCTCTCAAAATATTGAACTAGCAAGACATCTAAAGAAAGATTTTATCGGCTCCGCATATTCATGCATTTATGCTCGTAGCCTATATCCGCATCCATCCCACGGCCGTTTTTATCCGCATTCATAGCTGTTTTTCATTTGTGTGTAGAAAGAGCCACATATCCTACCATATTATATTACTTACACTAAAAATACTAAGTTCTTTTGCAATGCACTGAATCTTATGAGACTGTTCAACGACAGAACGGTTTTCAACCATCCTATAGTCATGAAACTGCTCCATGGCATACAGTTCACTGCCAGCATCAGTAGCACCGAATTTTGCTTCGAGTGCATCCCACGGTTCTTTGACATTGCGCATATGTAAATATGCATCCACCAACTTGTCCCCAATGACGCTTATGACACAGCCCACAAAGAATATGGTGGTTTCCTTGAACGTCTTCTCCTGTTCAGGAGTGATCGTTCCTTCAGGATTACCAACCGATACCCAGAAGGCGTCCATAGCCATCAGCCAGAGGGTACACTTGGTTTGCCAGCGCTTAAAGTGCGCACCCGTAAACGGGTTCGGTTTTAGACAAGCGGCAAAGCCTTGACGCGAAAACAACCTAAAATAAGGTTTTTGGATTGTTGAAATAATTAGCAGTTTTCGCATTAATTTAATCCAAGTATAAATGATGACAAAACAATTTCCAAGACTAACTAGCATACGCATAGTAGACATGCACCATACAGGCAAGTGAAAATCTAGCACATCTACGCATACTGCAATACTAGTGATCATCATATGAAATAGCAGGAGGGCAAAGAACACGTACAAGTTCGTCGATGGTATGACCAACGGCGCAACAGAAGTGGAGCCACCACCAGCAGCAGCGTCGTCAGAAATGGCGATGAAGTCGAGGAAGAGCTTGAGCAGTCGCGTCTAGACGCTCCCCAAAAACCTTATCGCCTCTCTCCCGGTGCAGGATCAGAGAGACGGGGTTCCGGAGGCCTGCTCTCCCAGACGACCATGCACGCAGCCGGCGGGATGGAGTAGCAGAGGGCAGCACAGATAGATGGAACGACGATGCGCAGGTAGGCAGATGCAATCTAATTGCTGGTAACTGCTACGGTTTGCGTCTGCCTGCTATATAGTGCGGGTCGGGTAGGACGTGGGGCAACAGTCCACGACCGAGTCAGTGCCAGCCCACGATATGGAAACGGCCGGTTAATTAACGCGTCCGTAATGACGCATTAATGACTCATAATTAATACACAATTAATTTTTCCAACGAGCAAAATAAGATTCCCGCAACCCACGGAGCGCGCGCGCCGTGGCGCGCGTAGTGACGAGGCGAGGCGTGGCGTGGCGAGGCGAGGCGGGCGACGTCAGAGGAGGAGTGCGTGAGGGCTTCTCTTCTTCTCACACCTTAGTGAGTGGTGCAACACTCTACTATATAAGGTGGTCCAACTCCCCTTCCACTAGAAATGTGGGACTAAACTTTGGCACCACTAGCACACACATGAGCTTCCATCATAATGGGCCAAAGAGAATTTCATAATTTGTATTTGTTATGGGCCAAAAGCCCAACATCAAATATGCCTCAAATTCCAACAATCCCCCCACAAAGTCTCATTGACACATCACACCATTCTGTTCCAAATCACTGTTTTGATATACCAGCGTTTTTCAGTGGAGACTGTTAAGTTGAACTTCCACCTAGAGCATTAGACTACGCTCATCAACAACTGTCAATGGACTAAGCCTTGAATTGCCAGTTTTGTGTAAATGAGTTTTACCTAATGTTATACTGATACTAGGCTGCCGAAGGATACCCCTCGGGTGGAGCATATAAGTCACACTCCTGGCATTTTTCATGAGCTTCTTAGATATTACCCTATCTCATAGACTATGACCAGCAGTCGGGATCACATAGGTGCGTTCTTCCGAGACTACTCTGTAGGATAGCATCTTGGCTTATACAAGCCTATGAACACATTAAGAATAAGTCAACCTGCCATACAGATCGTGAGAGTAATGCATCTTCAGCGGAGTGGGTTAATAAAAGTTACTCTCCTCCAGTTAGCCACTGGCTTGTTTCCCCAGGTCCTAATTCACGGGATCTCCGATCACATAGGTTGGGTTACTACCATGGTAACTCATGTGGGTCTCAAACCCATCTCCTTTGATGCAATATCTATCATATTTCTTGATAGACCTTTTGTGAAAGGATCTGCTAAATTCTTAGCTGTTTGGATATAATCCAATGTTATTACTCCAGAGTTTCTCATTTTCCTTTTGTGAAAGAGAATTTCAGAATTTGTATTTGTTATGGGCCAAAAGCCCAACATCAAATATGCCTCAAATTCCAACATACAGTAGTACAATTGAGACGAAAAACATGTATGTATGTTCTGAATAATCAATTCTGTCAAACAAATAACAATGCTATTTATCACCAAACAAATCTGGTACAGACCATACCACAATGAGAGCACCTTAATACCTGCTCATTTCTATCTTCATACAGTTCAGACTAAAATTGAAGAGTGCCATTGAATTGATGGGTTGCCGCTTGGAGATGAGCACGTGTTCAGTTTTTTGTCGTCTTCAAACTGCAGATGCAGCGGCAACCACTCGGATTTGGTCTCCCTGGTACTGCAGATTCGGTTCTTGGTCGCCGTAGAACTGCACGACTACGACGGCGGCGGACACTCAGATTCGGTTAGACGACCCGTCGAGGGATGCGCCAGTACAGGGGAGATGCTAGGTTTATTCATTGATGGAGAATTCCGTAAGCTTCTGCAGATTTTAAAAGACCCTTGAATAGATCTGGAATACAATAAGTAAATCACGTTATTAGCTCCATCGTCCACTCCTTGTCAGATGTAAAAAGAAAACAAAGCATCAAGACCTGCAACAACAAAACCATGTGCAGATTGCGTGTTCCAAGCTCAAAGGGGTTGGCCATACTAATATATCCATACAATGGTCGCGAGTGAGGAGAGGGCATTTGAACGGCAGGCGGTCAGCCGAGAGGGGAGGTTCACAACGACATATTGGTGTTCTTGGTTCAGGCTGGAGAGCACTATATAAGAAAGAACTAAAGAGCCGACGGCCGACCGGCTACGCCGACGGTCAAATGTCGGGGCTGACGTAGCTGTCTTTCCTGGCCAGCTGACTAGCTCAGCCGTCGCGTAGGGATGGCCGTCGGCGTAGATGACGTTGTCGAGGGAGCCCTCGACGTAGTAGCAAGGGTTGTGCCGACGGTGGCCCTCGGCGTAGATACAGCCTTCGGCGTAGCCCAGTTTAGACACGGCGATGGAAATGGCGTTAGACAGCCAAGCTGTGCCAACGGCCTGGCCATTGGCACAGCTCTTTGGAAAAATTAATTTTTTTGGTCTGGGCTGACGGCAGCCATGGCCTCTAGATTTTTTTCCTTTTATCTCGTTATTTTTAAAAAAATCATAACTAAATCATTCTAATTCATAAAAATACAAATAATATATCAAAATTTGCAGAAAATAAGATCTATCTATCTACACTCAAATATTACACATTTATAATCAAAAACTAAGTAAAATATAAAACATTATATATAGTTTAAAACGGGCATTATAAATTCAAAAACGATCCAAACAATGCTAAATCTTCACGTGGTGTCATATTATGTGATATAGTTAGAACAAAAAATATCAAACTTGGTATATTGATTATGTCTTAAATAAAACTTTTACAAAATGACCTATCTTGTTCGAGGTTTCTTGGCTTTCGGGTCAAATAACCAATGTTATGGCTAGAAAGAAAGCATAGTTTGTGATAATGTGTTCATATTGTGCATAATTGTGCATCATGAGATGACGAACAATGTTTTAGGAGAAAATTTTCCTTTTCGTCGCACCAAAAAGTCGTTTTCCATTTTCCGAGTGCAAAAAAGGACGGTTTTATGAAGCAACCACCAAATGGCTAACTCAAAATGCTACCGTCACATTTTTCAAAAATACTAGACCACCTTACATGGATAATTTCATAACAGGGGGATCTCAAACATTTTCGTCTATCTCTGGTAAAAAGACAAATTCCTCCCGAATCGGTAGGAAGTGGGTCATATATGAACTATAGTTACATGATCGGATGGTCATGATTTTTTACAAAAATCATTTTTAGGTTCAAAATATGTTGTTTCATCATATATCCACTTCAAGTTTAGCGAGTCTTAGCCCCGAGCTAAGAATCTTCATGCCTGCCCTTAGACAAAGTTTAACGATGGTTTAAAACGGACATAATAAATTCAAAAACGATCCAAACGATGCGAAACCTTCGCGTGGTGTAATATTATGTGACATAGTTAGAAGAAAAAATATCAAACTTGGTATATTGATTATGTCTCAAAAAAACCTTCACAAAATGACCTATCTCGTTCGAGGTTTCTTGGCTTTCGGGTCAAATGACCAATGTTATGACTAGAATGAAAGCATAGTTTGTGATAATGTGTTCATATTGTGCATAAGTGTGCATCATGGGATGGTGAACAATGTTTGAGGAGGAAGTTTTCCTTTTTGTCGCACCAAAAGGCCGTTTTCCATTTTCCGAGTGCAAAAAACGGACGGTTTTGTGAAGCAACCACCAAATGGCTAATTCAAAATGCTACCGTCACATTTTTCAAAAATACTAGACCACCTTACATAGATAATGTCATAACAGGGGGATCTCAAACATTTCCGTCTATCCCTGGTGAAAAAGATAAATTTCTGCTGAATTGGTAGGAAGTGCGTTAGATATGAACTATAGGTACATGATCGGATGCTCATAATTTTTGAAAAAATTCATTTTTAGGTTCAAAATATGTTGTTTCATCATAGATCCACTTTAAGTTTAGCGATTCTTAGCCCCGAGCTAAGAATCTTCATGTCCGTCCTTCGACAAAGTTTAACGATGGTTTAAAACAGGCATTATAAATTCTTAAAACGATCCAAACAATGCAAAACCTTCGCATGGTGTCATATTATGTGACATAGTTAGAAAAAATATCAAACTTGGTATATTGATTATGTCTCAAAAAACCTTCACAAAATGACCTATCTCGTTTGAGGTTTCTTGGCTTTCGGGTCAAATGACCAATGTTATGGCTAGAATGAAGGCATAGTTTATGATAATGTGTTCATATTATGCATATGTGTGCATTATGGGATGGAGAACAATGTTTAAAAAAGAAGTTTTCCTTTTCGTCGTACCAAAAAGCCGTTTTCCATTTTTCGAGTGCAAAAAACAGACGGTTTTGTGTAGCAATCACCAAATGGCTAATTCAAAATGCTACCATCACATTTTTTAAAAATACTAGACCACCTTACATGGATAATGTCATAACAGGGGGATCTCAACCATTTTCGTCTATCCCTGGTGAAAAAGACAAATTCCTACCGAATCGGCAAGAAGTGGGTTAGATATGAACTACATGTACATAATCGGATGCTCGTGATTTTTTACAAAAATAATTTTTAGGTTCAAAATATGTTGTTTCATCATAGATCCACTTCAAGTTTAGCGAGTCTCAGCCCCAAGCTAAGAATCTTTATGCGTGCCATTTTAAACGGGCAAATGAAATTATGATAAGAATTACGACATAGTTTTTGATAAGTTAATATTGATATAATATTTGGATTCCTCTCATTTTTATAATCAATTTAGACATATTATTTTTCTAATTCCGATTTACAGATTTAAATATATTAATTATTCCATATTAAATAAAAATACAAAATAAAATAAAATAATTATATTTTTATTTAAATTCAATAATATTTTTACTTATTCATTGTTGTTTACTTAAATAATTGCTTGTAATTTCAAAAAATACAACCATGTGACATGATGATATAAGAGTTAATAGGATTGATATCATAGTAATAACAATAATGTGTCAATTGCTTTGGGGAAAGAGATTCTGAAGGAACGAGAAAGTTAAGTGTGCTAAAGGTGGAGTAGTGCTAGGATGGATGACCGACTGAGAACTTTGACTAAGACTGCAATTTAATCAATTATTAACTATAAATAGTGTTAAAAATGATCAAAGTGAAAGATTAACGAGTCAAACAATTCAAAGATAATTTTTTTTAAAAAAATTTAGTCTATGCCGACGGCCTGGCCGTCGGCGTAGCTCCAGGCTAGGCCGTTATCGAAGACGGCCATTGCCTCTCACGCGAGGCCCGTTGGAAGACGCTATGCCAAGGGGGAGGGGCTATGCCGACGGCCAAGGAGTTGTGCCGACGAGGACGTACGCCGAGGGGCTACGCTGACGGCCATCGTCGGCACAGCCTGTGCCGACGGCAATTTGGCGCTGTGCCGACGGCAGCCGGCCGTCGGTGTATCAATTCTTTCCTGTAGTGGAGGAGGCATACCACTGAAAGAGCATAGGACTGAAATCAAGTGTTCCTTAGAGAGGAGAGAAGGAGCATAGCGGGGTTTTATCATCCGTGGACCTAGTAATTTAGACGGTATGCCTTCCTCTGTATTCATTTCTCGTGGAGATCAAGAGGAAGAGCATAAAAGGAGGAGGCAAAACGAACAGTTTTGTGAGGGGTCCGGAAACTTAACGCATGGACTCGGATGTGTAGTTTTTCCCTTTCAATTAGGTGGCAAATTTGCTTAGGTGGCAAGATAGCATTAATCCATGATGCTAGATGAGATGGATACCTTGCATGTAGAGAGAAATCTCTTAGTGGGGGACTCCTATTTAGATATACTAGAAGATAGCAATCTTGGTAATTCTTTTTTTTTTTCTAAGCAAATTATATTATTTTTATTTATTAAATGGATATGTACCTATTTTCATGTGCATGTATGAGGCCTAGGTTATGACGAGATGATTCGGACATGGATATGACGATGAATCGATGATCATGGAACATGACAAGCCTTAGTACCCCCAAAGTTGACTTGAGACACTACCACTTGCTCCTATGAACGTGCATTCACCTTATTGCCAATATGTGTATGCACATATGACTCGATTTCATATATGACGCATAGGATCATATGGGTAATGGTTCCGTTGTAAATATATGCAACAGAAGAATACCTAGCATGTTGTGAATGGTAAACTAATGGATTACAACTATGCAGATGTGTAATATAATTGCATACTGATGTTTGATATTTACAGCGTCATACTTTCTATATTATTCATTTGGATTTGGATCTTTAGAAGAAGCATATATTATATTGCTTTCCTGTTTTACTTATTTACATGTATGTCAATGTAGATTTTTACTTGGTGCAAATAATGTGTGCAAATTATGTTATGTAGTGAATTCTAAATTACTTATCGGCATAAATCTATTTATGCATCAACAAAAGGAAAACCATCGAACTTTTGGCATATTTATTTGCATAATTCATAGCATTTATTTGAGAGGATTCATTCGTTCATAGCATTGGTGCTTACCTCTCTATGAGTAAAGGGTCATCAACTGTATTGATCTCTCTAGGTCAATCTATCTACTAGTGTTTGTCTCAATATTCATATTGATTATTAAAATGCAACACTCTTTAGTGCCAATTTCTTATACTTAATATTGTTAAAAACTTCAAGTGTATGGTTTCCTTGAAAGATGTTAGTTGGGTGTTTTTTCCCTAAATTATTTTTTCCAAGTATACCACTAAAAATAAAGAAAAATGGCAATATGGAGTTCATGAACTGCAAATAAGTTGACTACTTTTTGTTCACTACTACACAATTTTGTTCAGTGGTGATAAAAGTTGATGACGCAGACTAGCCTATTTTCTTAATCTTCTATGGTCTTTACTTGAATCTTTGGAATTAAAACCGGTGATAGCCCGCAATTCTACCACGTTGCCCACCCTATGCCAGACAAAGTGCAGGCGGCGCGGTGAAGCGCACATCTTCACCTAGTTTTACCTATCTATGAGAGCATTTGACTTTATTTAGGTACATTATTTTCTTGTATTTATTCCAGAGATTTTAGTTGCTCGATTAACACAAAGCAATTACCTACATGCATTAGCTAATCACACAAGTGATCAAGAAACAAGCACAAAAAGTTTTTGTTGGCTCTAGTTTTTTCTGTTCCCACGGAATAGTCTGGGTTAGAGCAACTCTAGCAGATGCTGTAAATAGAGAAATTGAAAACCCGAGTACAATCACCTCATGTTTTTCAGTTCTGAGCATGGCAGCGCAGTTCAGTGCCTATAAATACGAACTGATAAATTCGAAACCTAAAACTTGAAGAGGTCACGAGGAATTTCAAGTTCGATGATAGTCACATACATACATAAGCAACAGATCAAAAGCTGCTCGCATTTACATTAGTTAAGGCCTAGCTACTGCGTAGTCCGCAGGGTCAAAATGGAGCTCAGCGGTGAGCTCTAGGACGTGGAGTAGCTTCGGAGGGGTCGATGAGGTCGTCTAGCTCCATCTTCACGATGCTGGTGCGTGCCGCTTCCTCCCTCGCGATGCGGTGGTTCACGAGCTCCACGGCGCGGCGAGTCTCCTCCTGCTCGCGGACGATCTCGTGCTCGTGGTCGAGCTCGGACTCGTGCAGGAGCATCTCCACCGCGAGGTGTTCCTCGTCGGAGTCGTTCGAGTAGTCGGCCTGCACGACGACCTAGGCACACGGAGGGGAGGGCGAGATCCACTCGTCGGATGACGGAGGAGATGGATTAGCACGGCTAGAGGAGCCTTCGCTAGTGTACCTCTGGAGCGCGGCGAGAGGGACGGAACCACGATGGCGTGTATGCGTGCAGCGATGGCGGTGGCGACAAGTCGCTGTTGCACCACTTGAGCGCCGCCCACTTCTTCGTGCCCTCCGATCGGCGGCGCTTCTTCTCGAGCTCGTTGAAGAACCATTAGCGCGACGTCCTCTCGGTCGCGGCAGCCCCCGCCTCCGACGCGCCCACCGCCTTGCCCGAATTGGCTGTGGTGTCCATGCGCACATGCTATGCCGGATCTGGAGCTCGAGCTCGACGAATCGCTCGCCGGAGATGTGATGAGGTCGCGGTGGTGGCTAGGGTTTCGCGACGGAGCGAGTGCGGATTGTGACCTGCACCCGTCGACGTGGCCGGACATATAGTAGCCGCGCTGGAGTAGTAACAGGCCACGGTAAAAAGATTCATAGACCGAACCGTGATACAGTTACTGCTAGCTCGTCCGAGTTAGACCGAAACTGTAAATCGGCCAAAAGCAGTATCGGCCAGAGTTAGAGCATATCTAGCACAACCCGTATTTCTCCAAACCGAAAACGCGGAGTTTGATCTCCCGAACTGTTCAGTTTAGATGGTTCTAGTCACGGTGCAAATTAGAAATCGAACCCGCGAATTGAAAAACCGAAAATCAAACATCACGGGAAAATGTGTTGCGATGTTCTTGTGAAATTGAACCCATTCTTTCTCCGATCAAGCTACATTCGTCAATAATTTACATAAACTAGCCAAAATACGGGACACTTCGAGCTACATTCGTTAATTCTAGTACTAAAACTACTAGATTAGGCCCCGGATAGTCATCGGGGCTGTTCTTGCGGCGGCGGAGGGTTTTTCCGCGCCGGCGACTCCTACGCGACGATGAGCGTGGCCACCTCGAACTTCGTCGCCTCCGCCGAGCTCCCACAGGTGAGAGTTGGCCCGTCTGCGTCGTCGTCACACGGGGGAATCGCCGATAGCAGCGTGCTGCACGAGCCGGCAGAGTGCGCCTCGGCTTCTCCTTCGCGTGCCTCCTCGCGCGTTGCCCGACGCGTGAAAGCACACGGCCACTTCCGTGCCGCCCGCTTCCAAACGCCGTTGAAGCGCGCCCGCCTCGCGCGGTCCGCCTCCGACCGCACACCCAGCAGACGCGGTGCTAGCTTCCCACCGCCGATTCGCCCCTCCCCTACCTACGCGTCTTAAACGCCCCATTGCGGACGGAGTGGTGGTGGCGGCAACGGTGGAGTGGCGGCGGAATTTCTCGTCGGAGGGGGCAGGCGGTGGCGGCGGAGAGAGTGGTAGCGGCGGAGAGGAGTAGGGTTTGGAAACCGAACTCCCCTCCGCGGCCCGTTTTAATACGGGACGGCCACCAAGTTTCCCGGGCCCCCAAACTCGTTTTACGGGCCAGGCCGCGAGTTCGGGCTCCGTTCTAGGCCTCTTTCGGCCTGAACCCGTATTGTTGTCAGACTTTTTCTGTTTTAACCCATTTACATGCTCTATTAGAGATGCTCTTGCACTCACAAAATATGGGGTGCTCCAATATGAGTGGAATCGGAACGCCGGTGTCAAAAGAAACAATAGCTCACCGCTCAGATTTTCCATGACCATGCATGCAAGTCTATACTCTAGTTTTATATATCAACAATGCTACACTTACGGATTTGTGTTATGGACTAAGCATACATACAAATAAACCTCTCACACAAATGGATAACTGTAAGGAATAATGCAAACTTTGTAAATTGTTCAAATGGAAAACGGGTCGCTACAAAATTGTCCACGAACTAGAACTACTTTTCTGTTTGTTTCTTTTTCTTTGCTAACCTCTCAAATCAACTACAACTAATTAAGTTCTCCGGCCCCACTAAATCTGTTGGTGAACCAGGCCTTGTCGACGACGACCTTGACGCCGTCCTGGTTGCGGTGCCACTCATAGTGGGCGTGCGTCCGGTCCTTGATCTCCAGGGTGGCGTGCCCGAAGCTGGCCTCCCTGAATGCGGAGTAGTCCGGCTGCGGTGACCGGAACTTTGCCACGAGCCCCTCGGTGTTCCCCCCGTCGCCGATGGTCACGTACACGGGAGCCGACGCGTTGAAGGCCGGCGTGGCCTTCCGTTGTCGATGTCGTAGGCGACGTTGGACATACGGTGGCTGCGCTCGTAGGAGTGGACGTGGCCGGCGAGGACGAGGTCCACCTTGGCGTCGACGATCCACTACTCGGACTGCACGCGCATCGTCTCCCCTGTTAGCCCCTACCCCTTACTCCAGCTACAGACTTTTAATCACTCACGTACAACTCTCCTAGTGTGAATACTTGACCATGAAAGGCCAAGAAGTCCAGCCGACTTATCTCCTGCAGTCTGCAGTGCAGATTCCTTTTCAGCTTATCGTCAGGTAGTCAGTTTATTCCTGCAGCTTATCTCCTTCAGCTTTGCAGGTCATGATTCTCAGGCTAGTCATAGTGAGAGTAATTTGAGTAGTAACATAGTTCTACATGTATTGCTAACTAATTATTTAGATGACATGACATGCAATTAAGTGATGAGAGAATTAAATGATGAGAGAGGTTTGTGGTAACTAGCTACGTTACCATAACATCACATATTTTAAGACAAAATGAGTCTATATTGTAATAAATAGCCTTTGCATGACACCATACGTATGTTATTTTCCACTGTGAAGATAGTAACTTAAACTAGTAACATACCCATGTTACTATCCTAAGTTACTCTCCACTATGACCAGCCTCATGCCCACTTGCTCCCGACACCCACTTGCTTCTTCTAGCTGTCCATGCAAGCTTCACACCGGTGGAAAAAGGGCCTCCAGTACCGGGCCGCAACTGGCTCTAGTTCCGGTTTTGGGCCCGGGACTGCCAAAACGGGACTAGAGGCCCCCTCTAGTCCCGGCTCGTTACGGCCCGCGACTGATAATAGCCACGTGGCTGTTTCAGCGCCGCGGGGCGGGGAAACCCTCTAGTCTTGGGCCGTAACACCACCCGATACTATAAGGTTTCCTGCCGCGGCAGAGAATTGTGTGTTTGTCTGCCGCGGCAAAGATTGTGTATTTCCTTTTTTTTGCCATTTCGTTCATTTTTTCATTTTGTGTTTCAATATAATTTCAAATATATATTTCAGTACACATATTCTACGCTAGTACATACACAGTACACGTTGATGCATCTATATAATTAATCGATCCCTTGCAAGCATACATTGATGATATATATATCAAAGGGAAATAGCCAGCTACACACGAGAATAGGTGCGCATAGCATATCCATCGTTAATTATCTTCCCTTTTGATATAGGGAGCACATGTTTCCAGACCCAGGACGTTGGCTCAATAGTAACGCTGTTAGTGTTCCTTTGATGCATGCATGAAGCCCTAGCAAAACAAAGCTTATCAAATTTCATTTAGGTGAGGCAAACCCTAATATACTATATGCGGTAAACCCTAACCAAACTAAGCCTTACTTTCATTGCGTTGAACCCAATTCCTTTGATGCATGCATGAAGCCCTAGCAAAACAAAGTTTATCAAATTTCATTTAGGTGAGGCAAACCCTAATATACTACATGCGGTAAACCCTAACCAAACTAAGCCTCATTTCATTGCGTTAAACCCAATTCCTTTCATGCATGCATGAAGCCCTAGCAAAACAAAGCTTATCAAATTTCATTTAGGTGAGGCAAACCCTAATATACTACATACGGTAAACCCTAACCAAACTAAACCCTAACCAAGTCACTTATCTATCAGTAAGTAGAATGCCATCTCTTATGTCTTCACTGATAGCACAGTCCAATAAATAATTGCAAAATAATTTTCTGGTACCCTCGTAATCCTTGGCTACGCTAAGAGTCACGTGATGCATAGCAGGAAACGTTTGCATGCAGAACTCATTTTAAGCCTTGTTCACTTTATCTTTCTATTTTAGATGCTAAAATTTTCTTTGCCAAACAGCGAGCTAAAAAATTAGGGTTTGCTCGATCCCCTAGGCATTGCATGCATGTACACACACGGTGTGGTGCAAACGCCGTTAGAAACCGTTACTCCTTTCAAGAGCAAGCCACTACCATCTAAACTAGCATTGCATGTGATCTCTTTATCCAACGGTCCTAAGACTATGCGTAGCTACACCTGTGTTTAGCAAATCCGCGTCGATATATCGAAAGGAAGAAATGTTTTGAAATTAAATGGTCATTGATGAATATATATCGTATCAACTACATGGAGATCACTAAGGCAAATCGAGTTCCACGTCATCCGCATAATGCTCTCCATGTACACCAAGGACCTCCTTCATCATAAATCCTGCCAGCTCCTCTTGAATTGCTCTTATGCGCTGGTCTGGCTCTAGTTTCTCCCGCAAACTATAAATATAATGTGAGTCGACTTTCCACTCATGGTCAACTCGCAGATGTACTCGCAGACGCAGTATCCACATAAATGAGTTCCCAGTGGCTTCTATAAACTCTTCACCATTTTATAAGTTAGCTCCTCTTTGAATGGATCTGGTATTTTCTGTCTGAACCGTGTCCAATACCTGCTCTGCAAAGAAAATGAACAAAGGAGTTATTTGCTACTTGATATCAGGAAATGAACGAAAGAGGCCGATATAATACGATAATGATTGAAATTACTTATGGAGCATTGCTTTCATGTCGCTCCACTGCTCTTGGTCCCAACTTAATTAGTCGTTGACTTCAACTAGGGACTTGTCAACTTGAATGTTTAGCAAGATCCAGTGAAATCTGCGGCCGTTTACATAAGCATACATGCATAGCTCATCGAGTAAGCAAAAATAAAATATGTACAAGATAGAAACACTCACTTGAAGTTGTAAGGAAATAGTATTTTCTTAACAAAATTATTCTCGGTTAAGAACCTGGACACGTATTCCTCCACATCCTTGCGGTGATTCTTTAACGTATATTCATTAACGATATATGGGTCAATGAACCCAACGTCATATCTTCTAGCTCTTTTGCATTCAAACATCTTCATTCTGCAGAATATAATATCATACAAAAGGATATATAGTTAGGATAATATATTAAATGCAATGAATGAGCGGAGCTACAAACTTAATTATAGAAATAAATCACTTACAGACAGTAGCAACCAATGATAGATTTGTCGAGGGCGCGCTGGTTGTATAACTGAAATAGTTCGGTCATTTGAACCTGTATCGAGTATGGTTTGAAGTGATGCTCCTTTCTAACGTCCACCGAAAACCAATCTTTCTGATGCTTTTTTCTGCTTGCGACATGTACCATTCGTACAGATTTCGCATATGTGTGGATAGACGCGTGAGCTCCTCATTACTAACTAGAGGCTCTCCTCGGACATACTTCCGTACTATCTGACCCACTGGCATATCTTCATAGCCTAAATATTGACCGAGAGACATATTTGCTTTGGTAGAAAGTGCTTTGGCCTGCGATACAGTGATGCCCATTAGTGCAGCATTAGTACGGGCTCTGGGGTCCATTATTTGCATGTCCATATCCATTTCAGCTCTGAAGGCCATGTCGAGGTCTGAAATGACTTTGAGCGGGGCGACCGATTGATTCTTTGGTGCTCCGAGCTGGGCAACTTGCTTCCCGCTTTTTGCACTTGTGCTTTTTTTTTCTTTGCTTGCTTAATAATCTCCTGGTCATAGTCTCATTCCAGATTCATCGATATCTGTGATGGTTGATCAAGAAAGGACTTAGCCCACTTTTTGGTTTTTTCATCATATATTGTCTTTGGCTCAGGCTTTTTAGGTGCAAAATGCGCCTTAACTTGGGCAGCCACATCCGCGTTAGTTTCCTCATCGGTCTTGTCATAAGGTCTCTTTGAAAGAGCCGGCGGGATGTCGACTATCTTCGCCGTTTGACCTTTCTTTGATGTGGGGCGCAGGGGAGCGTCGACCTTCCATTTCTTCGACGAGGTAGTAGTATTGCACGGAGGCGGAGATCGAGTATTGCGCGGAGGCGGAGATCGAGTTGATGTACTCCTGTTGCGGCGATCATCAGCGGGGCGGGGTGGACTTGGAGGTTGACGATAATCGGGTTGGGGTGGACTTGGAGGTTGACGATATTCGATGCGGGGTGGACTTGGATTCCTCGGAGTCGGTGGCTGTAACATCCCAGCATTAGAGCTGAGAAATAAGCTAAACCCAGATGTGTGCATTGCATTCATGCATAGAAAATCCGAATAATTTTCGCGCTTTTGAATAAAACTTGTCAAAGTGATTGAAACTTCTCTCAACTTGATGGAATTGAAGTAGATCATCAAGTTGACTGCGATAAGTTTCAATATGAAATTTGTTAAAACCTTATTTTGGGAAAATATGATTTGATCTAAGGGTAGATCAAATATAATAAAATTTAAATCATAAGGCATTACTTAATGATTGATATTTGATCCTTAAGGGATCATATCATAATATTCATCACAACAACTCATGAATACCAAGTTAAGACTACAACTCAAGTAATAAGAATGTAATGACTAATTCTGACATATCTTATTCTTATCTATTATTACTATGAGTGATGGGGGAATACCAATCGGGGGTATACCCACGAAGCGGATTTGCCAGCTGGATCGAGCCGAAGCCAGAGCCGGGGTCGACTAATGTCTGGCGAGTGGCGCATGCTGCACCCAGGCGACTGGCGCCGACTGGAGGCCCAAGACGGCGACTCCAATAGAAATCCCACTAAAGCACTTGTAAACCCTAACTGGCTGCGTATATAAAGCCACCAAGGGCACCCCCAAGGGGTACGTCATATGAGATCTAGTCTCCCCCACCGCCTCCGGCGGCTCCATTGTAAACCAATCTATGATCATATACTGGATTGATAGCAGGACGTAGCGATCCTCCACCGAGGGGACGTGAACCTGGGTACATCGTGTGCCAATCTCGCTCCCGGATTCTCCTACGTCGCCTTGCTCCCTCTACGTAAGCTACCCCCAGTAGCATCTGCCGTGCAATACTACGACAGTTGGTGCCCACCGTGGGGCTAGCGATGCTTGGAGGGTGATAATCCGGGCGGGATCCCTCACCAGATCGTCTACGAGATCACATCAATCTGAGTCTAGAAAATCGCCGGCCAACGCGATGTCCTCTTGATAAATCTCGCATGGAAACTATACAGCGGCTGAGTTTTTAATCTCTAACTTTTTTAATTGTTGCTTTGCCATGTAATTATTTTATTTGGATCTAATATGTACAGCCGCTGTGGCCTTTGATTTGCTCAAATCCCAATTGGCAGCAGCGCGAGCCCGTTTGGCAACCAGGCATAGCTCGGCGCACTCCCTGCCAACACACAGCAAGCAGCTCGCGGGATGTCAGGCGCGGCAGGCACCCAAGAGGATTAGCTGGATGCATGCAAGCAAATTCTCTTTGATGGATGCAAAGATTGGTGACACATGCACTGATCGGTTCCTCCACACAAACGATCAAACATGGTGACCTCGATCTAATATCCTACTATGCTAATTTCTCTTACGTGCTTTTAATTATGATATAATCAATTTATTTTTTAGATTAAATCTAATTCTTTGCATATCGAATTTTCTATGCATGCTCCGCTTCGAGATTGAGTCGCGACCTCACGGAAATAGGTGCCAAGCTTCGGTCATGGCCAGAAGTATCGGCCGAGAGGGGCTTTCATCCGCATCAGTCGTTCACTTCCCTGATCGGATATACAGTTCAACCGACTGAACAAAAATACATCAAGAGAAGGCCGCGCAATAGCAAAAATAATCTTCCATCGCTACCTGCGCGTCTATAGCTATCATTTTCGATCCCGGACTCGCCATGCTTGCGGACTTGCCGTCACGGACTCGTCATGCTAACAGCTAAGTACATGCTATGAGTCCAAATATATATGCATCTTCATTCATTTTCCAAAGCCGACCATACAGTCGCATATGACCCTTTCAGGAACCAAAATCATACTTGGGATCGGTTTCAGTTTTGTCTGTTGTTTATTCGCGTCCGTCGAAGTATTGAGGTTGGGTACCAAAAGACCGACCTTGTCTCCGGGTTCAACAGTTTGGCACGTGATTATTATTTGATCTAATCATCAATCGTATATGTTGTTTACTTGTGTACGCATGACATCCCGTTTGAAACGATGGAGTCGGGAAGGATCCAACTCAAGTCGCTCGGCCGCCGTGGACTCGCCAAGCCCGGGAAATCACCCATCACAAAATCGCCGTGCCAGTCATGGAGCTCGTCGATCCTACCGCCGCGGACTCGCCACGCCCGACAACTCATCCATCGCGGATTCATCATGTTCCGGACCTCGCCTAAACGCGGACACGCTTAAACGCGGACTCGCTAGGCTCGGGGACTCGCCCAGTGCGGATTCGCCTGTCGCGTCGACATCGCCATAAGCGCGGCCTTCGTCCGCCGCGTCGACCCCGTGTCCGCCGCGTTGACTTCGCCATAGCGCGATCTCTGTCCGCTGCGTCGACCCCGTGTCCGCCGCGTCGACTTCGCCATAGCGCGACCTCCGTCCGCCGCGTCGACTCCGTGTCCGACGAGTCGACTCCGCCATTGCGCGACCTCCGTCCGCCGCGTCGACTCCGTGTCCGCCGCGTCGACTCCGTGTCCGCCGCGTCGACTCCGTGTCCGCCGCGTCGACTTTTTCCCGCTAAACGTCGTGCGACCCTGTCCGCTATGACAAATACGTACGACGCACCTGCTAAGGGACCTTCATCGTCCGAGTCGCCAGAGAGGGTCGCTTGCCACGCTGCATGGACTCACCACTAGGCGTCTCTTTCCCTCGGAACAAATATATTAGCCTTTGTCAACCTTTGAAAGAGCGACTCGCATGGCCAAGTAGTGCAGACGAGGACTCGCAAACCGAGCCTCGGATCGTCCATGAAAAACGCTAACCGAGAGCCATCATTGGAGTCGCCTTGCTCGACTGGCCTTCCAGGCCAAGACAAATGGTAGTGCTACACAAACAGCACCATGTCCTCCTCAACCTTAGACAGTGCGACTCGCACGGCTAAGTACTGCGGATGAGGACTCGCAAACCGAGCCTCGGATCGTCCAGGAAGAACGCCGAGCCGAGAGCCATCTTTGGAGTCGCCATGCGACTGGCCCGCCGGGCCAAGACGAGAGACTCTCTAACAGAAACAGCGCAATCAACATCATCGCGGACTCGCCACGCTCGGGGACTCTCCCCTCGCGGACTCGCAATCATCGCGGACTCGCCACGCTCGCGGACTCGCAATCATCGCGGACTCGCCACGCTCGGGGACTCTCCCCTCGCGGACTCGCAATCATCGCGGACTCGCCACGCTCGCGGACTCGCAATCATCGCGGACTCACCACGCTCGCGGACTCGCAATCATCGCGGACTCGCCACGCTCGCGGACTCGCAATCATCGCGGACTCGCCACGCTCGGGGACTCTCCTCTCGCAGACTCGCAATCATCGCGGACTCGCCCTGCTCGGGGACTCGGCGCCCGCCGGTCGCTCGACCTTGCCACTCGCCGCGCTCGGGGACTCGGCGCCCGCCGGTCGCTCGACCTTGGCACTCGCCATGATCGGCAACAACCACTACTATTTTCAGAATGTGCATCTCTAAAGAGCCTCAAGTCGCCTCTACGAGCCAACTCGAGCCTCGGGGACTACTCCTAGGCATGCTGCGTGTACGCGTGGGTCCACGACCACGGCTCGCCCTCGTCAACTCGCCGCCGCAGACGCTCTCCCTCACGTAATCAACACGCTCGGGGACTTGCCACTGCGGACTCGCCCTCGCGTACTCTCCACGCTCGGGGACTCGCCACCGCGGACTCGCCCTCGCGTACTCTCCACGCTCGGGGACTCGCCACCGCGTACTCGCCACGCTCGGGGACTCGGTGCCCGTCGGTTGCTCGTCCTCGATGCTCGCCGGTCGCTCGACCTCGCCGCCCGGCGCTTTCGAGTCGGCGCCACGGTCGCTTCGACCTCGCCATTCGCTCGGGAACTCGGCACTTTAGGGTCGCTCGACCTCGCCCCTCGCCGCGCTCGGGGACTCGGCACGCTCCATGTTCGGAGACTCGCCCCAACTGGCGGCTTCGCCGCCACCCTACCTCGTTCGCCAACTGGTCATCACCGATCGCTCACGCTTCATGATTCTTTTCTATGTTCAGGAGCTCGTCGCCGATTCGCCACGACCCATCGTCAAGACTCTCCGCGCCCTACCTCAAGCCCGCGTCGAATCGACAACGCGCTCGGGGACTACTGATGGGGGAATACTAATCGGGGTATACCCACAAAGCGGATTTGCCAGCTGGATCGAGCCGACTGAAGCCAAGCCCGGAGCGGGTCGACTCGCCCAATACGGCGAGTGGCGCATGCTGCACCCAGGCGACTGGCGCCGACTGGAGGCCCAAGACGGCGACTCCAATAGAAAGCCCACTAAAGCACTTGTAAACCCTAACTGGCTGCATATATAAAGCCACCAAGGGCACCCCTAAGGGGTACGTCATATGAGATCTAGTCTCCCCACACTCCGCGGCTCCATTGTAAACCAATCTATGATCATATACTGGATTGATAGCAGGACGTAGCGATCCTCCACCGAGGGGACGTGAACCTGGGTACATCGTGTGCCAATCTCGCTCCCGGATTCTCCTACGTCGCCTTGCTCCCTCTACGTAAGCTACCCCCAGTAGCATCTGCCGTGCAATACCACGACAATGAGTATCATGGTAATATCTTACCTAACCCTTTAGTGAGATTTAGTAGCAAGGAAATAAAGTAAAGATCATTTACCACATATCTTTCTTTCCATAAGAATCTTTATCATCTCTATTGAACTTTATTCTAATATCTATTGTTCATCAATGTTGAGTAATCAACTATTGATTCACCAATTCTTAAACTAGCAATACTTGATCCATTAACTCTTGACCATATCATAGCATTCACTTAAAACCCTTTAGAGAAGGAAGTAAGGAAAGGTAAGGTGGTAATGTTAGATTTAAATATCATCTATAGGATGGGAGTGATTGGAGGAAATCAAATCAATATGGTAACAAAGATATTACAAGGATGAATTCTAAAGATAGTTAATAGGAGTAATTTTTGGATTAAGTATGTATACTCAATGAATTATATCTCTTAGTCCAATAGAGATAAACAGAAGATAATTATAATACAACTATAATGTTGTAAGAATGAAAGCCTTGATTAGCCAACTGGAAACCTAAACCATATAGGATCAGAGGATTATAATGATCATTCTTTAGTCACCAAGATCGCATGCTTATATCTAGTATAGGTAACATTGGTGGGTAAAACATGATTGAACTCTAATATGAGATACTGGAGTCAAGTAAAGATAAGATTGTATGATTAAGATGATGTTAGAGCAGCATTGAATTATAGAGTTAGTATTTCCTCTGAAAAAAGAGTAAACACTTGAGGTGAAGTAGGATTTGATGTATATCTAATCATAAACACATCTACTGAAGTAATATTAGTGGTGGATGATTATGGAAGAATAGGAATGGAGTTAGCAGTAGCTACTTGTTGGATTGGGGGTTATCAGCAGAAGAGTAGTTGATATAACCAAGTCTGGATAGGTGAAGATTATGAAAGGCATTAGTGTCAAACCCATTGGATTTATCAATAGGTTCAGAAGAATAAAGGTGGATAATAATATTCCTGTGAAGTAAAGCTCATCATGTTAGCACATGATGATGGATATGAAGGAGTAGGATATCTAGGAAAGGAATTCCTTAATCAGAAGTCCAGAATTATGAATTATGGAAGATAGGAATTCCTGGTAAACACTAAACCCTAAATCTATCATCAAACTTAACATCCATCTCATCTGTTGGATAAACCATATTATTTCCACAATGCTTTATAGGAATATTTCCTATAGCAAATCACTTAAGCACATCTCTGACATTTCCAATTGTCTTAGCCATGTGTGTTTAGGAGATATTTTTTATCAGTTCTTTTCCATAAGACATTCCAGTAAATAACTTTCTATTTTTAAAAAGGTGATATCATTAAAGATCACAAACAAAAAGACAATATGCTTAGCCATAAACTTTTATCAACAAAAGAACATAAGTATATCAAGAACCCTAAACTCTAAGATAAGCACTTACAATTCAAACCCTAACTTCTATGTTAACTATAATAGAACATATACATTGCTATTGCCTAAATTGATGAGAGTAATAGTAACCATATTTATTATTTTGTATATCATACATCAAATAAAGATATATGATCATTATATAGAATTTCATTCAAACTATGAGCTAACTACAATTAAGTTTTATAAAGAGATAAGGAAATATCATATAATAAAACTATGGCTTATTATAAATAGAATATTAATAACAAAAGCTTCTACAAAATATTAAAAGGGATTCATATAAAGAAAATAAAGAAATATAACATTATATAAAAAAATAAATCACAAATTGATTCTAAATAATCTTATTGTTGCTGCAAGTATTCAACAAATAAACTTTGTTAGAAAAGTTCTAATCAAAGATAAAAATTCAAATCTGAAAACAAAACAGAAAATAGAAAAAGGAAAGATTAAAGAAAAAAAAGGAGACCAGATCTGGCCCATGGCCCATTTTCTATCTCTTTATCCACTACTCACGAGCAGCCCGTAGTAGCACACCTCGGCCCAGTAACCAGCCCGGCTTTTCTCACTCTGTGACTGACAAGTGGGCCAGCATGGGGACTGTGGATCAAGAGAGGAAACGTTCCAGGGGGTTTTCCGCAAATGTAGCATCGTCGTCTACCTCGCCTACTAGAAGCAGATCGCTGGCTGGAGCTCCGCCGTTAATCGATCGCCGTGCTGCGATGCGTGCTACCGCTCCTGGAGGAAGGGATAAGAACGCCACGAAGACGTCCCCGTTCGTCCTCATCCCCATTTCCCCCTCTGAAGCTCTCTCTCTCTCTCAATTTCTTCCTCAGAGCCGAAACCCTAGCTCGCCTCGCTGTCGTGCCACACGTCCCCACTCTCTTCCAAGTAGCCATGGAGAAGCCCCGTGCTCCGTAGATCATCTGGGTGGAATCTTGCATCAAGGGGAGCACTGGAGAGGGCGGATTTTCCCATTACTCTTTGCGGCAGTTCGACGGAATCCTCGTCGAAGAGCTCTTTCCCGGCCACACCAGTCCTCTCCGACACCACCACTACAACCAGGGTAAGCCACTGATGCTCAAGCATCGTTCTATTCATCCTATATCGCTCCCTAGCCTGCTCGAGCCGTAACACCGCCGCATGCCGCTGTCGCTCGTCGTTCCAGTAGCTCCGATGACCATTTCCGAGCGGCGCCGCCACTCTAAGGTTTAACACGTTGCGCTGATTCGAACTAGGCTAGTTTCTTTTGCTGGGGCACCGTAGATCGTTGCCGGCAACCATTAACTGGCGGTGGTGGCCGCACTGACGTCATCCTGACGCCTGCATGCGTCACCCTTGACCCAGTCCACGCCTAGGTGGCATAGGGACGTGGACCTGACCCCACTGGTCAGTGACTTAGGGTAGCTTTTGCTGTAGTGTAAAAAGTTGTTTTCTGTTTAAGAAATAAATAAAATGTTATAAGCCCAAATTTAAATATTTCAGAAATTAAATCAAATTATTAAATCTTGTTAAATCAATAAATTTTGATTTATAATTCAGAAAATATGTGTAATATATGAAAATTTTCAGAAAAATAAAATCTACTAAAATCTACAACTTAAAACTATTATCAAATATTATTGTTATAATTATTTATATAAATATTATTTAATAAAGGTTTTATAAGTAATAAAACTTAGATAATCCATATTTTAATATTGGTAAATATTAAAAATATAAATAAAATACCAAAAATCTTAGAAAAATAAGAAATATAATTTAAAAACTATAATCATATATTCCAATTTCACTTAAATAATATTTCTTATTTAATAACTATTTATTAAGTAATAAAATTTATAAAAATCATATCTTATTATTTCTAAATCACAAAAATAAATGTAATATACCAAAATGATCACAAAATAATGACTGCATGTTAAAAATATAATATTCCATTTTTGAGTTAAATAAAAAAAATTAAATACTCTAATAAATTGAATTTAAACCTATTTCCTGAGTTGTTAATTCATATAAGGGTAAATAAAATTTGTTAATATTTCTAAAATTAGTCAATTGAGTCTAATAAATAGTATTAGTCTTAAATAATTATAATATTAAGTCAAAATGGTTCAACACATTTTAAATACAATCTTATTGAATTATCTTTCAACCATCGGTGCAGATTATTTTCTAAAAGGATCCTTATCCAATATAAAATCTCCAAGAATGATTGTGACTAAATTAAATCCTTTCCATTACTCTAACCACAAGTTTATCGACATACCAAAACATTATAGTGAATTCATAAAGAGTTAAGTAATATTATTACCTTGATTATAAATTATAACCATTCATTCATAAAAAGATAAATGATTCTATTCCGTTATAAAATCAAGAAAACCACTACACCAAGAAAAAGTATAACCGTTCTTAAGTAACCTTAAGGAAACATTATAAAGTACACAAGGTACACATATCATAAGCTTTACACCTTAAATCTATCCATGTTTTTAAAGTTAACTTTAGTCTTCAAGACTTTAAATGTAAGGATAAAGTCCATGTTATGTGTTTTATAGTTAACTTTGGTCTGTTATAGTTAAGTCATAAAGCATCCCAAGTCCAAACTATTCAAGCAAACACAAACAACCTCGACCACATCTTACTAACCACAAGAATTGTTTAAACCTTAATAAAGAAATCTTTTCTTCAAAAGTTATTCGTTTTGCCACTTTAGTCAACATATGACAATTAATCATAATCACCTTACTTTATACTTTACTTATATACTTAAGTTTGATAACACTTAAGTTCTTAATAAGTGAAATTACTTGTAAAGTAAAAATTTGAAAATAAACAATTATAGTATAAGCAATCTTGAGTAGCATTTCACATTTGTGTGTATCTCATTTTTTTATGATATTGTAATTACATATTGTTTCACACACACTCCCAAACCTTAACAAGAAGCATAAGTGTGAAACTGATCTAAAAGCACAACACATTTTAAAGACATCATTTCCAGTATTCAAACCCTAGAATAACGTTATCCCCGGAATCTGCGTTTATAAAAGGCATCACATTACTTATGCATAAGAGCATCCTGCTTCTTTAAACATTAGTCCTTATCGGACCAATGATGCTGATTTTAGATATTGGATCTTATATTATCTTGAAGACCATGAGTGCATAATCTTGCAATCACAAAAGGCAAGTTCACACTTTATCATGCCCTTTGATTATTTTCTGTAAAGTGTTTTACAAATTCAGTGTTGTCATCACCTACATTTGAAAAAGGTCGAAAAACACTATTTTCATAATAATATGATTATAAGTTATTTACCATGAGGTAATAACTGATTATGAAAGTTCCGGTGGTAAAGGAACATATTATCTAGGACTTAACAACCAATGTCGCCAGTGATTCTTGCGCCGTATATCACGCGTTAACCATGAGATTTGGAATGGGACGGAGAAGTCAACTGTATCCTTTTCCTCTCGTATGGAGGCAAGAAGACCTTAACGTGACGTTGTGATTCCTTGTGGGGATCCAACATATGGGTGGGCACCCTTACGCCCCACACTTTTGGTGTCTAGATTATCTATTAATGGTGTTTTGAGATATAGTCCATTTAAATGGTACTCGTCTGGGAATCACCAGGTCATAGAGTCTTCGGGAACTCATCGGGGTTTTAGACTGACCGAAAGGGGGCTTAACGGAGGTGAGCCAGCCCCGAAGGATCATGCAGACATATGAGGTCGCGGAGAGGGCAGTGATTGGCTTGGATCATCTACTGGGCCCCACAACATGGAATTGTGGATGGCTAAGCTGCCGGGTTTTGCAACAAGGAGGTGATCTCTCATGGGAAAAGTAACGCACCTCTACAGAGTGTAAGAACTGTAACTTGTTACTCCTTGTTCCGGGAAGGAGCTGCGAACGCAGCGGGAAAGGAACTCCATGAAAGTTCTGGTAAACTCGTGAAGGCTGATGGACATAGCTTTTCAGAATAAAAGTAACCTTTGAAGAAATGTTTATAAAAACTTGCATTGCCTACAACCTACGGTCTGTGGATGTAGATATAGTGCATTAAACACTTCTTTTCTAGTGAACTTGTTGAGTACACTCGTACTCAACGTATCTTATTAACCCTTTCTAGATTCTGAAGCCAATACAAACGACGTCTACATCACGATATGCTCCAGGAATCATCATCCAAAGCTAAAGCTCTTCAATGAAGACAAGGAAGTCAACATATACATCAACTCAACTGAAGACGAAGTTACTGATTAGATAGGAATATACTCCCTAACCAAAGAACCTATTTCTGTAGTGCATTGCCATAGGCGCAATGCCAACCCCTTAGTTAAGATACTACTCTTAATAGTATAATAGTTTTTGCGTTGTTTATCTTTGATACTTCTTTGTAAGAATTTCTTTCTCTCTCTTTAACCTAGAATGTTCTCTGGATCTTGTGTATAGAGTGAGTTGAAACCTTTATCCATGTATTGGACCCGCTGTGTTTCTGTTGTACCACTCTGAGGGATGTAATACTAGTGAACGGTGTTTCATTAGTGTTATGTCAACGACTATAGTGTTCTACATCATGTAGTGGTATGCTGGGTCACCGCAGTGGCCTTGGCGCCGAGCCTGGAAACTTGATGTACTTCTTCTTCCATATAATGATGTTGCACTTGACATCTCCTAGTTTTGTAAGTCCTTCAGGCGTAGCGATGTCAATATCTAGGTACGCAAAAATATCCACTATGTCATCCAGCGTGACATGAGCATAGCCAGGTGGAATCGGAAGTGAATGATGGAGTGCTCCAGGTAGACAAGGTAAAGCAGTGCCGATCGCCAAATTGAAGGACAGATTGTTCATTGGCTAATGTAGCTCACATTGTGCCATCTCTCTGACATCATCCACGAGGTAGCGATGAGCCGGTGTATCATCCAGCAGTGCTTGATCATCAGCCCAGACCTCCATGGAAGCCACGCTGCTTCTCTGCTGGCTAAGATCCAATGCAGGATCATTAGCCTGCTGGTGAGTTGACGACGGCGGCCTTTGGCTAATTTCTTGCATGAGGTTCTTGAGATCAGCTAGGTCCTGCTCTACCACGAGATCCGTCGCCTCCCATCCTTTTTCTCTAATGGCTTCAGAATCGCATGCCAGGAAACCATTTCTTCCACGAGACACGGGCGCCTTTTCCTCGTGTTCGTCCTCCCTTTTCAGGATTCCCTAGGGCGCATGTCAGCTCGTCGTTCTCTCTCTCGGGACGGAACAATCCCAATTGAGCATCGTTCATTGCTTGAACAAGGTCTTTAGAGGGTTTTAGAATTTTTTTATGAAATAATGTATTCCCTGTTTCTGGGTCCAACGATCCCCCACTACTAGGAAAATGGCACACCTGAAAAGGGCATCCGTGGCGCACTAGCTGTGTTCCACTAGCCTCGCACTGCGGCTATCTCTTACCCGTAGGAAAAAGAAAACAACACAAGGAGAGGCGGGTGTTCGAACGAAGGTGACCCTCACGTTCCCAAGTTGATGAACAACGGAATGGTGCGACCACTACACCTTGCAAAACTTGCTAGAATTGTTGCGAGTCTTGCGTTTTGCTTGAGAAACAACGGGTTAGAAGAGTTGAAGGATTGTCGTGAGACAAGAAGGATAGGATGGGAATAGCTCCGGTTTTCCCAAGAATCATGATAAAAGAATATAACCACTTGCGAAAGAAAAGGAGAAGATGATGTATTATGGATAAAGAAAGACACACCATTAAGATTAAAGATTTACCGATACGAGAGAGGATGAATCTTTGTCTCGCCGGAAGAAAGGAGCTAGATTGGAGAGGTTTGAACCACTATGACAATAGCATCGTATCTTCTCTCGGATTTGAGAAAAGAAGTACGGAAACAATATTGCCTTCAAACAATAGAGTCCCTTGATAACAACAGAAAGATTTAGTTAGACATCGTCGGATTAGATTCTTGTTGCGCCGGTAAGAACCAAGGATCACGCAGTTTAAGTGCGCAGATATAACTTCCAGAGATAGATGTGAAGCCAGATCATGGTGGAATCCTGAGAAGCAAGGAATATGGAGGATCTGGAGTTTATTGTAGAGATACTTATTGCTTTCTTTAGCCTTGAGGCTAACTCAATAGATTTGCGGCTGATGGCATCAACCATAATTGGCTTTACCACAGAAAAAGAATTGATGAAACAAAGAGAGAGATAGTTTCCTTTAATCTTGTTTGGGGATATCGAGCATCGGTAGAAAGACGAGGATAGAAAAAGGTTTGCGTTTGTTTCCACTAGATGATTGAAGATTTTGCTCCATCTAGAATAGACAGACCACCAACAAGAGATTATTGATTACTTTCTTCGTGAGAGCACTCCGGAAAAACAAAGACGGAAGTAAAAGTATCAAGGGATAAAGGCCACTTCTAACTTCCGTGGAATGAGTGAAATCACATTAATTCACCAATTCAGTGTACAAGAGCGAATGATAAGAGTAGTGGTATGGTCGCGACTCCATCCCGCACTCAAAGCATTACTCAGCACATGAATAAGAAAAATCATGCAATCCAACTACCGAAACAGACTGAAGGTGTTGGCAAAAACTCATAGAACTCCGTTAGAAAACAAGGATAGATGCAAACGATTTGCCGGATTCATAGATAGATAAAGATGATGATGTTGTCGTCATGTCGGAAGTACCAAGCCACCAGAAATATATAAAGGAAGATCACGGAGACAACTGCAAAATTTCACAGATATAGAAAAAGATAGCACCACTTGAATGTATGAATACAAGATCTGGAAGGTCTTCATGGCCTCCGGTGGATTGAGCATAGACGATAGAGCGAGAGGGTTTCAAGAGATTACTTAACGAGATGGAGGTGAAAGAACTCCATGTTCTTCTTGAAATGATTGAGAGCGATTTAGCAGCCTTGAGGACATCTTCAGCGGAACGACGATGATAACTTGCCAACAAGGAACAACTCCGGATTGTTTGAAGATGGAGGATGGAATTAACAATGGACTTGCTGATTCCAGAGTTGAAGTAATGTATTTAGCAGAAGGACGTGGCCGAGATAGGTGACTTCAAAAAGTCAGAATTCTCACTTTGAGACTTTGCACACAGGCAGTGCTCACGAAGCTTGGGAGAAAGAGACACAGATGATCTTCCATGTCCTTCCATAGATATCGAATAGGCGAGCATATTACCAACATATACCACCATGGATTAACAAGATATTCCTAGAAGACCAAGTTCAAGAGGCGGGAGAACGAACAAATGATCGAAACACTTTCTGAGCTCAACGCTCTTTGAAATATCAATATTAAGAGCACGGGTTCGTGTTGAAGAAGATGCACTGGAAGAATAGATTATCTGGTCCTTCGGAAGAAAAAGAGATGTCACCTGGTTCACATTGTCGATCGGATCACCGGTTACAAAGATAAAGAGATCTTGGATAAGAACCGATGATAGCTCATACCTTAAGCAAAGCTATCAGAGACGAAAAGATGCAATTCCCTCGTATCCAGGAGAATTGTGCAGATATGTGGTTCAAAAGGATGTGCAGCATGATGGACAGATGATAGACCGCCGTAGTGCTTGGAGAAACGCTGGATTGCCAAAGATGCTTGAATATGCATAGATATGATCGCGGTGTACTCAAAATCACAGGAGATAACCGTCACCATTTGGAGGATAGTGGTGATTGCATTTTCCATATTCCACTCAAGATAAGTGTCATATAGCTATGCCGAGAACCAAATTACAATCACCAAAGATCGGATCGACACATGTTATGTAATTAGCCCAAGAGAATTGGAGATGAAATGAAACTCTAGGATTAAGCGCGGTGACAAAGAATGAGTTAGCATGGACATGCTGATAAAAGGGAGATAGATAATGTTTCACACACGAAAAGGAGTGTGGAAGCACAGATGTAAAAGAAAATTTTTCCGCATTTTTCGGCATTAAAATACCAATAGATGCGCAAAAACACTTATCAGTAGCGATTAGCAACCGATGGTTTCTGTAATGTGGAGTTGCTAGAAGGAAGGACACCCTTAAGAAGATGGCACCGTTAACAAGGAGTCGATAGCTCACGCAGATTCAAAAGCTCACAAGATGGAATGTACCAATAGTTGATAACCAAAGGCAGATAAAGATAACATGTTGGATACAACAGATAGACAAGGAATTACACACACACACACACACTCAACCTATGGTACTACGGAAACCCAGAACACGTGAATCCTAGTTTGATTTAAGAAGAGGATAGAAAACGTTACACTTCCTTACCAGAAAAGGGTGGGTGGGTGGGTAAGAAGAAAAGTGGAATGCATAAACAGAAAGGTCTCGTCGAGCTAATCATTTTAGACCTATCATTTGTTAAATTTGGAGTTATAAATCAAAAGTTATTAATTAATTAAGAAAAGGCATTTTATTGTAATTTTAATCAACTTGAAATTTAAAGTGTTCAAAATATATTTTGGATGGCATATTTGAAATCCTCACATTTTTTTGATCTCAAAACATATATTATTTGTTTAATTCGGATTTGTATTTTAAAAGTTATTTAATTACTGATTTGAAATTTGAATTTGAATTAATTTGGAAAAGTTTGAATTAAAAACAGGAATGCAGAAAACCTTTTATTACCCAGGCAAATCTAGCCACTGTCACTGACGGGTGGGGCCGGTGCTGACTCAGCAATAGCCGACACGGCGGGGGCTGGACCGGACTTTTTGCACCGCGAGGACACCCAGCCGCAGTGGATGACAGGTGGGCCTCCAGGCTGCTGCCACGGTTGGCAAGTGACACGTCATGGATCCAGAGAGGGCTGGGTTGAGGGTCAAGAGCTGGGGCTTTCAGATGATTGATCGGGTGGCTGACTGGTGGGCTTCCGGGGACTGCGGGTTTAGGCGGGAAAAAGGGAGGGGTTTCTGAAACGCGACGCCACGGATCCGCTGCTACCGATCCAGAGCACAGGGATCCGGAGTTCGACGAAGATGGCGACAGCGCGAAACTCGCCAAGCCGCAAAAAGGGAAGATGGAGAGGGTGGTGCGGGCTACAATTATCGTTTAGCAAGCTCGCACGGAGGCGGCCTACAGCGCGCGGGGCACGACGAAGAACAGAGGCGGGAAAGCTGCCGCACTGCTGTCGGCAGAGCGACGCTGGGCGATGAGTGCGCCAATGGTGGTTGGCGGCGATGCAAGGCGCGAGAGCGCATTTACCATGCCGGGCAGGAAGGAGGATCTCACCAGACCCTAGGGTGCAGCGAGTATGCTCGAGGTGAGTAGATCGAGGAGGCGAGAGGTCCTTGCAAGGCGTCCATGGCGGCTATGGCGGTGGCCCACTCCGGCGACTCCAAATCGCCCAGCCTAGGCCGACGAAGAGGTAGCCTGTGGAGTCCTGGCGCCTTGTGGCGCAGGCTACAAGCTCGAGCTGGCACAGAGGGGAGGCCGATCTAGGGTTTTGGGGGTTGCATGATGGCCATGGCTCAGGGAGGTGGCAGGGATAGGAGGAAGAAGGAAGGGAGAGGGGGCCTGGCGCCTCCTGTATGAGGATCTGGGGGATGTAAGATGAGGTGTGGGGTAGAAGAAGGAGATAGTAGCACATTGGGGGTGGTGGTGGACACCTTTTTGGCTAAGCAAGGGGGAGGACGATGGGGCTTAGGGTTTGGGTGTAGAGGTTGGGGTTAGGCTAGAGAGGGTAGCCTAAGGCTGGGTGGTGCCTCGGCATGGAGTGGTTAGGGTGGGGATGTGGGTTAGAGAGGGGAATTAGAGAGAGGGTGTGGTATGGTAGCTAGGGTTGGCTAGAGAGGGTGGTTCGGGTTAGCTAGGTCGGGCTGGGGTTAGGGTTTGGTTTGGAGAGAGAGGGGTTAGAGAGAGAGGTTAGGGTTTAGGGTTTTGGTGATGAGCCAACAAGATCAAGCATGATGGAGGAGATGGTGGTGAGGTGAGGCTTGATGCACATGGCAAGGAAAGGAGATCAAGATCAAGATGAGGGGGTCTTGAATAAGAGAGAAAGGGAAGCTCATAAAAGAAAGGATCCACTCAAGAACCAAAGAAAAACCAAAGGAGAAAGAATGGTGGTGCTTTGCATGGCCCATGCAAAAACATTAAATGCCATGTTTTAATCTTGTGAAAACAGAATAAATGCTCATGGCATTTGTGCCTATGCATTCCCAAATATGGAATAAAGGCCAAGGAAAAGAATTTAAAAGGATGCCCCATGTGGAGTAGATGGAGATGACCATATTTGAATAGAAATGGGACTTGCTAGTGTGTATGTGCCACTAGGTATTTAGTAAGCCCAAAAATATCCCAACATGATAATAACCCCAAAACAACCCACATGGAAGCTAGGAAAAGGTTCCACTCACAAGGCATGCAAAGATGGCTCCACATATCAATAATGTGGAAACAACATGATGCTTATATGAGGGCATGAGGAAATAGAATTGGATCCATCCCAACCCACATGAGCTAGAGATAAAACCCAATAAAGTGCCAAGCTCATATTTAGTTGGATGGTGGAATTATAAGGTGGTGGCAGAGAAAGGTGATGGAGTTGAATAAAAGATATGCCCCCAACTCAACTTGGGCATTTAACAATATATCAATAACCAAATACAATATCAAGAGGCAAATACAATTAACAATGCATATGAGAGAAGAACCAAACCAAAGAGGGTTTTATATGATGCTCAAATGCAAGGTGGCATGATGACATGAGCATGATATAATTATGATGCAACAATTATATGTAGGAAGTAGCATTATATAGACTAGGCTAGTAGCATTGCAATTGTTAGACAATTGGGATGCTACACGCCACCGCCGCGCCACAGTCACTGCAAGGAGAGGAGTTGGCCGCCGTCGCGCCGTCACTGCAAGGAGAGGAGAAGGGGAAGGATGAGAAGGAAAAGGAGAAGGAAGAAGGAGAAGGGAGAAGGAGAAGGGAGAAGGAAGAAGGAGAAGGGAAAGTAAAATGGGGAGGGAAAAGGGGAAAGGAAAAGGTAGGAGGGAGGGGTGGGGATTCAAATTTTGAATCCCGCCCAACTTACTCATAGCGCACTAGGTGGTGGTGCACTACGGGTAAGTTGTCCTCTATTTTTTTTTCTACAGGAAAAACGGTCGTTTGACTGTAACTTTTTACTCTTTTCGAATTTTGAAAATCTAAATAATCGCTAAACGACCGAAGGTCATTGCAAACAGATGCGAAATCTCGTTCTTGTCATTTTGGTATATTATACGATTTTTTCGACATCGTATGCAAAAGTTACGGCTATTTTACCGTGGCATGACTTTTTTTGCAGAAAAAATGGAAACTCATGTTTGTTAATTTTCCTAGAAACTATACCACATTATCTACCTAAAGATGAAAGGATTTTATTTTTTTAAGTGTTTATTATTTTCTTTTATTTTTTGCAAAACCTAAAAAGGCAATCCACAGGGAGGGGGCAAGCCACTCAGCCGTAGGGCACTAGGGAAGAGTGCCGTACGGCTAAGTTGACCCAGCTACTGCAGCACACATGCCCATAGCGCACTAGGTCAAGGTGCGCTATGGCTAAGTGACACATCCGTAGCGCACCTTGACCTAGTGCACTACGGGTATGTGTGTTGTGGTCACATGTGCCCTGGCCTACACATAGCCGTGGCGCACCACCCTCATGTGCGCCACGCTTACGACAGTTAGCCGTAAGGCACCTGTAGACAGTGCGCCATGCCTATTTTACCCGTGGGACACCACTAGCAAGTGCGCCATAGAAGTGTGGATTACCTATAGCCATTTTCCTAGTAGTGCCCCGTGCCCGTAACACCAATCCTTTGACCTCTCGGGCCATCCATCTGTACCAGGAGTGACACCTCTATCCCTCAAGTCCTTTTCCATAGTTTCCCACCTAGGGACAACACTCTTGTAGCCACCTGCCCCATTTTATGATGATATTTCTTTTGGGCAGCATTTAACCGGTTCTTTGCTGACTTTGCCTTTGCTTTATCAGATTGATTGTACTGTACAAAATTGGGCCACTGTTCTCTCAACTTCTCGTTTGCTCCTTTGAAGTCTGGAATTTTCTTTTTCACAACATATTTCGCGTATAATCTTTTTTGTGGCTCCGGTACAGTTCAACCATCTTGCTCAGAGCCCACTCCTTGACTTTCGCTCTATTTTCAAGCCCACCCGGCCTTGGGGTAATACCATCTTCCTCAAATTCTTCATACTCTGGAGGTAGTATGAAATGCGCTATCAGGTTCTGCCAAAGGTCATCTTTGGCATCATCGCTGACATAGCTGTTGGATTCTTCACCGGGTTTCTTTGACTTATTCCATTCTTGGATGGTGATCGGCAGGTTGTCCCTAACAAGCACCCCGCATTGATTTGTAAACATCCTCTGGTGCTTCTCTAGAGCAATAGGTTCACCATCATCATCTATTTCTTCGATGATGAACCTCTGATTACCATCTAACTTTTTGTTCGGCCCTCGTTTCGTTCGAGCTATCGATTGCTTCGATCTAGTGGGCTAAAAGAAGAAAAGAGAGTGATTAATATATATATATATTGATATATCTAGATCAGTTAATGAATAGAGGTAACACAAGGCTTTATATATGTACCTCGCCGGATCCTGTCGAGGGGCCATCATTATTGTTGTTATTTGTTTTCCCTTCGTCCATCCGGTCTTCCCCTTGGTACATCAGGTTTTCCTCTAGTCCATCACCGGATGGATTCTGATATGAGGACATCTCTTCCTCGAGCAAAATATCTTCACCGGTAGTAATATTCAGAGTAATTTCACCTCTTATCATGCCCTGAAGTAAACCTTCACCAATGCAACCAGGATCATTGGATGCATCCATGACTTAACTTTAACAGAAAGAGAGTTAAACAGGTTAGAAAATTTTTAATAATATACTATACTAACAATACACTACTAAGAATAACTAACAATATAATATTACCACAAAATGTGATATTTACAAAAACAATAACTAATAATAGCATTTATATATTAATAACAACTAAAAACAATTAATATTCCTAATACACCTAATAAAACTAATAAACAATTATATATTCCTAAAAAACAATTATATATTCCTAAAAAAACAACTAAGAACAATTATATATTCCTAAAAAATTATATAAACAATTATATATTCCTAAAAACGACTAAAAACAATTATATAAACAATTATATATTCCTAAAAAACAACTAAAAAATTATATATTCCTAAAAAATTATATAAAAAATTATATATTCCTAAAAACAACTAAAAATAATTATATAAAGAATTATATATTCCTAAAAAACAACAAAAAACAATTATATAAACAATTATATAATCCTCAAAACAACTAAAAACAATTATATATTCCTAAAAAAACAATACCTCGGCCCTCCTATACGTACTAGCTAGGGCGAGGCGGCAGCAGCAAGACGGCGGCACGGCGAGGTGGCGGCGTTGTGGGGCGGCGACACGACGAGGCACGCGGCAGCACGGTGCAGGGCGGTGGCACGGCGCGTGGCGGCACGGTGGGGCGCTCGGAGATGAGGGCGATGGCGTGGTGGAATCGGGCAGCACCTCTCCTGCGTCGTCATTGTTCTCGAGCTCGTCTGTTCATCTCCTCGTCGATTTCACCAAGTGCTGGGTGGGGGAGGCCAGGGACGGGCGCAGTGTACTTATACCCCCCCTTTAGTCCCGGGCTAAGCCACCGCCCGCGACTAGAGGGTCTCTAGTCCCGGGCCATGGCTTAACCCGCGACTAAAGACCCACCCTGTCGTGGGAATGACCATGGCAGATGCTGCAATCGGCTGAGACAAGGGTTTACCAGGTTCGCTTCGAGTAAATACCTACTCCTGCTAGATTGTATTATGGTGAGAGTACAATGGGGCGAACTCGACGGTTAGGCGGCGAGTCGCTTGGGTGTCTGATGGAACGTATCCTCTATGCGTCCCACTGGGACGTTTATATAGACTCACCTCGCTAGGGTTTACAAATCACAACCGAATTAGTTAAGGATTCGGAGATTCTACGACCTAGTCCGACTGGGCCTAGCTACGCTTCTGGGCCTTCAGCTTCCAGTTGCCTGAGTCCACGCCAAGTCTTGATCGAGTTGCCGTCCTGCAGGCCCACTTGCTGACGGATTGGGCCGGTAGGAATCGTCCCGCTGGGTATACCCCGGTAGGCATATCCCCATCAGTAGTCCCTGAGGCCGTCGTTGATTTGTCGCAGGTGTTTGCTGGCAGTCAGAGTATGATGGGGATACGCCTATTGGGGTATACTCAGCGGGACGTTTCCGACTGGCCCAAGGGCTGGCGAGTGGGCCTGTAGAACGACGAGTGGATCAAAGCCCAGCAAGGTATCAGGCGACTGGAAGTTGAAGGCCCAGGCGAGTAGATAGGCCCAGTCGGTCTAGGTTAAAACGACATCAAGTCAGAATCAATCGGTTGAGATATGTAAACCCTAGGGAGGTGAGCCTATAAACCTCCCTATGGGGTGAGTAGAGATCGTTCCTCATATATCAAGCAACTCGCCGCCTAGTCGCCGAAGTTCGCCCATTGTAAACACATCTATAATACAATCTAGCAGAGTAGGTCTTTACCGGGGCCAACCGGTAAAACCTGTCTCTACCTCATCTCACCGCAGATGGCTGGCCTTGCCCTCGTTTCTACTACTCGCCGACAGGATCCGCCGTGGTCATTCCTAATGACAGTATGCGGGTCCATTGCGGACTCCTAAACAAAGGAAAATAACTAGTCATTTAGGTCGCAATAACAACGACCAATTGTGTCGCAGCTCGGCGAACGGGTCGGCGAATATTTAGTCGCTGTTATAGCGATCGGGTCGGCGAGTCGTCGAGTCGCTGGGAGCAGCGATTCGAGTAGATGAAGTTGGACCGTCAACTGTGGTCAAACTAGCCGTTGGGTAACCCAACAGTAACTTCGGCGTAATAACGGCTCCCAGAAATGGCGGGTAACAACCGCTATATAATAGGAGTGAGGGGTGACCAAGGAGACACTTCTTTCATTTCCTCTGATCTCGCATACCTCCATCTCCTCATTCCTCGCAGCGATCGGAGCACTCCCAAAAACCTCGACCTCCACGAACTCCCATCTTATGGCCCCCTCCACCGAGCCATGGGGCAGATCCAAGTGTACCAAATTGCTGCTAGCATCTTTTGAGGAAGCAGGGATTCTCCGCGCTGGCAGATGGCGCATCCCCGCGGCCGGAGAAGTGATCCCAGATCCGCGCGAGGGGGAGTTCATCTGCTTCACCAGCCAGCTGGAGCGGGGGCTGGGCTTCCCAACTTCCCTCTTCTTCTGGCGTTTCTGCGCCTACTACGGAATCCAACCATCGGATCTGGGTCTGCATAGCATCGAGCAGCTCGCCATCTTCGTGGCATTCTGTGAGTGCTATCTGGGCTGCATGCCCTATTTACCTCTGTGTCAAGACTTGTTCCATGGGAGAATCAGCCGCGAGGAAACATGCCCAATGCTAGCCGCGGGCGGCCTTACGTTCCAGCTGAAGTCGAAGGCCTCATTCTTCGATCTAATGGTACCCGCCAAGGCGGCGAATGAATGGAAGAAATTTTGGTTCTACGTCACCGAGTCGACTCCGAGCGATGAAGTGGCGCTTCCAAGATACCCCGCCGACCGGCCCGAGCCACGCCGGCTCCAGGTCTCCAAAGTCCCGCTGGATCAACGGATGGTTATTGACGAAATGTTGCAAACCATCCGCGGCCTGAAGAAGAAAGGCCTCCAGACCATCAACCTCTACAACTGCTGGCTTGGGCGGCTCGTGCCCCTGGCTAACCGCGACCACTACATGTATGAATATACGGGTAAAGACGACCCGACGAAGTCCTGCCTCTACACGCAGGCCCTGAAGAACATTACCCTGGCCGTGTACCTCGACTCAAAGGCCGGGGTCGCCCCTTATACCGCAAGGCGCCGGCTCCAACGGTAAGCCGTCGTTCCGTTAACACTCGCAGTCGCAGCTTGTGCATTCGCGGTCGTGCTAACATTGTTTTGTTCTTGTTGCAGTTATTCCAAGTGGTCGAAGGGTGGCTTCCACCCGCAGATGACGAGAACTCGAGCTCGTCCGTACAGGACGGAAGCGAGTCATCGCCTGCCAAGGGTAACACCAAGAGCGACGGGGGTGATGACGACGACGATGACGAGGAAGACGATCCCGTGGAGGTCGCTGCCCCCACGGTCCGTAAGACTCGCGGGCAACACCAACACGAGCTCGAAGCAAGCAAAAGCCTCGAGCCCCACGACGATGACGACGATAAGCTTCCTGAGCAGACCTCGCATCGCGAGGCCACGCCGTCAAAGAAGAAGAAGAAAGCTCCGCCGAAAAAGAAGGCGAAACCAGCGAAGCCAACATCTCCGCCCTGATCTGCAACCAGTTCCGATGCTGCTAGCTCGGCTAGGGACGCAGCGGCACACGCGACCGCGACACCAGACGCTGCCGCCCCCCAGGGACGAGGCACCACTGGCGTCGTTACCACCTCCATTCGCCCCGGTCGTTAGTTTGGGGGCTGCTCCAGCCGCAGGGGCCTCGCCTCCAAGGGAGGCTCCCGCAGCAATCACCGCGGAGGCTCCTGCCGCGACTTCATCTTCAAAAAAGCCGTCAGTGTCTTGGGCACATGATTTACTCGAGAAGGGCCTCACTCGGAAATTGGGGCCTGAACTGGAGAAGCCGGCTAGCATCCGCACCGGTCTATGGTTCATACCAGTCGCCAAGTGAGTGATGTTCGTCTGCTTGTTTTTCGTTTTAGTCGGACAACCTTATTCATAAATCTCTTTCGCAGGACTGGTGTTAAAAATATCGGCCATCCTTCTATGGACAAGGTTCCGCCAGTCGGCACCGAGGTGTTAGCAGATTCTTCGCGGAAGAGGAAGACCGACGAAGTCGCTGCTCCCGCTGAAGGTGTCAAGAGGACAAAAGGCGACGATGTCGTCATGGTCTCTGATGACCCGGCGGTTGCTCCGATCGATCCTCCAATTGCATCGGAAGTGGCCTCAAAGACCAAGGAGGGCGTTGACTCACCCGATGTGGCCGAGCCGACTCCGAGTGGCGTAGCAGCGTCTGCAGCGACCTTCCCTCGATTCATGGCGAAGGCAGCCGCGGCGAGTGCTTCGGCGCCGACGAGCCGGATGCCTGGGGTCGCCGAGATGGAGGTTGAGTAGCGTCGCGGCCATACTTCGGTCGTGCTTGCATATGTGGATGCGTTGGAGCTTCACGGCATGCTAGGCGCTACCATCCAGGTATGTCCAGTCCCCGAGGATTGGGCCACTGAATTTCAGTGGTCGGATTCTTAGTGTTTTTATATCATCCAGTCCCCGAGTGCCTAGTCGCTGAATCTCAGTGGGTGGTCACTGAGGATTTTGATTGTCCAGTCCCCGAGTGCCTAGTCGCTGAATTTCAGCGGGTGGGCACTTAGGAATTTCATTTTTGCTGACGCTGCAGTTTGTGCGCAGGGCCTGCAGTGGGAATCGGCCGACCGGCTTACTGCGAAGTCTCGCTTGGAGAAGGAGCTCGTTGCCGTCCAGGAGACGAACAAGGAGCTTCAAGCGGTTGCAGCCGAGTTGAAGGAGGCCCGCCGAGGCCTTGTCCCGGTGGGTGACTTGACAGCTGCTCAGTCCGCCTTGGGCGCGGCCAAACAACGAGTCGCTAACCTGGGGCATGAGCTTAAGGAGGCGAGGGCAGAAGCGAGTTCAGCGGAAGGGCGAGCGAAAGCTGCTGTTACGTCTGCCGCTAAAGAGCGGAAAGTGTCTGACGCGCTCGTTGCTGGGCTGCAGAATGACTTCTCTTCTCTTCAAGGCTTCATCACAGGTCTCTGCCGACCGCTAATTGGTAAACCTTCCTTCTTCTTCCCTCTACCTGCAATAAGTGTGTTCTGATGCTGTTGGTTTGCTCACTGCTCGCCTCTGTTCCCCAGGTCGGGTTACTGATAACGTGGAAGAAGCGCAGTCGTATGACGCGCGGCAGTGTTTCACCACCCAGGTCGACTCGGCCGCGTTGTCAGCAACTTGCCTTCGAGCATATCTTCAGGAGATATCGCCCACGGAGGTGATCCCCAGTGACCTTGTCGAGGTATGGCGCTACCTAGAAAAGGCTCCGTCGGTCATCGAGTTCATGACGCGGTCGGCCTTCCGGCATGGGGCAGCGACGGCGCTCAGCCTTGGGCTTGCCCACTTCCCGAAGGATTTCGACCTCGACGATTTCACGAGCGGCTACCCCTCGTCGACAGGCTCGGTGGAGATTGCTGAGGTGCTGAAGCTGACAGACCGAGCCGCGGTGTACTCCGATCGCGTTTGGGCGATGGGCGATCTCATCCCCTACCAGGAGACAATTGTCGCTCCCAATGATCCTAAACCGAAGCATCGGGACTTCAAGGTCGAGAAGCCGTTCCGTGCGGCGATGGAGGGCGAGCTGACGACGTACCCGTCAAACCCGTACGTGCCCTTCATCCGCAACCGCAGGGACGGCGGAGCTTCTGCATCAAGACCTGCAGAGTAAAAGTGTTGTGCCCTTGGGCATTAGTACGGAATAACTATGTAACTTCCTTGTACGTGGAACAACTTTGTGCTATTATAAAGGAAACTCGTGTTGTTTTGTTATTCGTTTGCGATTTTGGATGTTGATTGAGCGAGTCCCCGAGTGCGTCCGCCCTTTTTATGGGGTTTACCTCGTTGTTGTATGTTTGTGAATTTTTAATGAGTTAAGGTCGACTCGCCATATCTTGGAAAGCCAGTCGCATGGCGACTTCCAGGGGTGCTCTATACTTTACCGTTTTCCCGGGCGCGAACGAGGTCCGGTTGCCGAGTCCCCGAGCGTGGTACTTGGTGGTTCTAGTCGCAGGCCCAGGGTAGGTGAGGACTAAGCGCGTTTATAGTAAGCGCGTCACTCCTGCCTGTTCTGAAGGATCAGTCGCATGCGAGTCCTGGGCACGCTCTCATACTAGGCATTTTTCCCTAGTCGCTCATATTTGGCTGGGTGTCAGTCCCCGAGCGTGGTACTTGGCCGTTCGAGTCGCTGTGCCAAGGATGCGGAGGACTTGGTCGTTGTGAGGAGCGAATGCAGTTGTCTTGGCTCGGTGTGCCAGTCGAGCTAGGCGACTCCAATGGGGCTCCGGGTTGGCGTTTTTCGTGGACGTTACGAGGCCTGGATTTTCCCAGTGCCCTCATGCCGCACTACTTGCCCGTGTCAGTCTCTTTACCAGAGGTTGACTTCTGAGAATAGCATAACGCTGTTATTACGAGTGCGAGTGGCACAAGACATGGAGAGGAGACACAATTTTCCGTAACCGGGCTGTTTTATTTCATAGCGGGTGGGGAGTACATGTGTGGATTTCTAGGAGTAGAACTTCCGTAGGAGGTTTACATTCCCGGCCGCTTGACATCGAGTTTTCCGTCTCCTTGGACGTCGGTGAGGTAGTAGGCGTCGTTGCCCAGTACTCGCCTAATGGCGAATGGTCCCTCCCAAGGGGGGGAGATCTTGTGCATGCCTTTCTTGTCCTGGAGTAAGCGCAGTACCAGGTCACCTTCCTGGAAAGTACGAGTCCTCACTCGCCAGCTATGGTAGCGGCGGAGTCCTTGCTGGTAGATGGCAGTGCGGGAGCGGGCTAGGTCACGTGCCTCGTCGAGCTGGTCGACTCCGTCTTGGCGTGCGAGTTCGTTTGCAGCCTCCGTGTAGTTGACCACCCTTGGTGAATCGTGCTCGAGGTCTGTGGGCATGACTGCCTCGGCACCATACACCATGAAGAAGGGGGTGGATCCTATCGACTTGTTGACGGAGGTGCGGATTCCCCAGATGACGGAGGGTAGTTCCTCGACCCAGCACCCGGCGGTGCGCTCCAGTGGTACTTGGAGCCGTGGCTTCAGGCCATGGAGGATGCTCTGATTGGCGCGTTCCGCCTGGCCATTGGACTCCGGGTGCGCCACTGAGGCGAGGTCGAGTCGAATGTGGTGTTCCTCGCAGAACTAGGCCATGGCTCCTTTGGCGAAGTTGGTGCCGTTGTCTATGATGATGTTGTTTGGGAAGCCGTAGCGATAGATGAGCTCGCGTAGGAACTTGGTGGCGGTCTTCCGGTCGCACTTGCGGATTGGCTTGGCCTCCACCCATTTTGTGAATTTGTCGACTGCGACTAGGAGGTGGGTGAAGCCGGAGGGGGCCTTCTTGAAGGGGCCTACCATGTCCATGCCCCATACGGCGAATGGCCAGGTGATGGGGATTGTCTTGAGTGCCGAGCTCGACACGTGGGTCTGGTTGGCCTATTTCTGGCATCCGACGCACCGCTGGACGATGTCGACAGCGTCTGCATGTGCGGTGAGCCAGTAGAAGCTGTGTCGCATAGCCTTCGCGACCAGAGAGCGGGCGCCGGCGTGGTGGCCGCAGTCGCCGGAGTGAATGTCTTGGAGGATTTTGCGTCCTTCAGCGGGTTCAACACAACGTTGGAACACGCCGGTCACGCTGCGCTTGTGGAGCTCGCCGTTGATGATGACGAAGGATTTGCAGCGGCGTGCTATCATCTGGGCGTCTGTTTCGTCCGCGGGCATGGTGCCTCCCTCCAAGTAGGCGACGTATGGCGCGGTCGAGTCGTTGGCTCGGCAATTAGTTCGACCATGGCTGCTTCTGGTTGCAGCGGGATTCCGATGTCGATCTCCCTTGGGGGAGAGACGGAAGGCTTGGTGATGGTGTCGAGGAAGACGCCGGCGGGTGGTGCGAGTCGAGCCGAGCCGATGCGAGAGAGTGCGTCGGCCTCCTTGTTTTTCTGCCTGTCGATCCACTCGACGGAGTAGCCTACGAAGTGTCCACCCAGCTGGTCCACTGCTTGGCGGTATGCCGCCATGGTGGGGGAGACGGCGTCGTAGGTGCCGGCGACTTGCCCGGCGACGAGGTCGGAGTCTCCGTAGCAGCGCAGGCGATTGACGTTCATCTCCTTGGCAGCTCGCATGCCGTGGAGTAGCGCCTCGTACTCGGCCATGTTGTTGGTGCAAGGGGTGAAGTCGAGGTAGAGTATGCAGCGGAGCTTGTCGCCCTTCAGAGACGTTAACACGATCCCTGCCCCTGCGCCGTCCGCGTTCTTGGAGCCGTCGAAGTGTAGGTTCCAATAGTGGAGGTATGACAGTTTCTCGGGCTGCTGGGCCTCCTCCCAATCAACGAGGAACTCTGCGAGAGCCTACGATTTAATCGCCTTGCGCGGTTCGTACTTGATGTTGTGGATGCCGATCTCGACGGCCCACTTGGCGACTCACCCTATCGCCTCGCGGTTGCAGATGATGTCTTGCAGCGGTGCTGAGGAGACGACTGTTATTGGGTGCTCCTGGAAGTAGTGCGGCAGTCGCCGCTGTGCTCTGAAGACCGCGTATACCAATTTCTGGTATTGCGGGTAGTGCTGGCGCGACTCGGTGAGGACTTCGCTGATGTAGTACACTAGTCGCTGCACCGGGCGCTCCTTTCCTTCCTCTGGCCGTTCGACGACCATGACGGCACTGAAGACATGTTCGGAAGCCGCGACATAGACCAGCATGGGTTCCTTGTCGACGGGGGCGGCGAGTAGCAGCGCTGGGAGTAGCACCTCCTTGAGGTCGTGGAGCGCGTCATCTGCCTCCTTGTCCCACTGGAAGGTGGGGTTCTTGCGCATTAGGCGGTAGAGGGGCATCGCCTTTTCGCCTAACCGGGGGATGAAGCGACTGAGAGCAGCGACTCGCCCGACCAGCTTCTAGACGTTGCGTAGGCACTCGGGCCTGCTGAGTCGAGCGATCGTGTTGATCTTGGCGGGGTTCGCCTCGATCCCGTGCTTGGAGACAATGTATCCCAGTAGCTGTCCAGTTGGCACACCGAAGGTGCATTTCCCTGGGTTTAGCTTTATCTTGTACTTCCGCAGGTTGGCAAATGTTTCCGCCAGGTCGACGAGTAGGTCGTCCTGGCGAGTGGATTTCACCACCATGTCATCGATGTAGACGTGGATATTGCGGCCAATCTGGCTCGCAAGGCACTCCTGCATGCACCTCTGGTAGGTCGCCCCGGCGTTTTTGAGGCCGAAGGTCATGGCAGTGTAGCAGAAGGCTCCGAATGGCGTGATGAACGCCGTCTTCTCTTCGTCCTTGACAGCCATTTTGATCTGGTTGTACCCAGAGTAGGCGTCAAGGAAGCATAGCGCCTCCAAGCCAGCGGTGGAATCGATGATTTGGTCGATCCGCGGGAGGACGAATTACTCCTTCGGGCAGACGCTGTTTAAGTTTGTGTAATCGATACACATCCTCCAGGTCCCGTTTTTTTCTCGACCAGGACTGGGTTTGCCAGCCACTTGGAGTACTTGATTGGCCGGATGAAGCCTGCAGCGAGTAGACACTGCACCTCCTCAGCGATGGCTCAGCGGCGCTCTTCATTGAAGGGCCGCAACGACTGCTTGACAGGTCGCACTTTGGGGTCGGCGTTGAGTTTGTGCTCAGCGAGTTCCCTCGGGACACCAGGCATGTCGGATGGCTTCCATGCGAAGATGTCCCTGTTCTCACGGAGGAACTCGATGAGCGCGCCTTCCTATGCTGGGATCATGCCCGTCCCAATCGTCACCGTCTGGCTGGAGTCGCGTGGGACCAGCTCGACCGTGCGGGTATGCGTCGTTGCCTCGAAGGAGGTGGAGTTGCCGCCCTACGAGTTGGGCTTTTTGAGTATGGTGGGGTCGTCGCTGTAGACCCCGCTCGCGTACTTGGCGAGCTGCTTGACGTGGTTGGCCTCTTCCGCGATGATGGCGTCAGCGAGTTCAGCCCCTTTGGCCTCGCACTCTGCGGCCATGTCGGGGTCGCCGTGGATGGTGATGACGCCGCATGGCCCGGGTAGCTTGATCGCGTTGTACGCGTAGTGGGGCGCTGCCATGAACTTGGCGAACGCCTGGCGCCCCAGGACACAGTGTTAGGGGCTATCGAAGGGCACCGGCTCGAAGACGATCCGCTCGGTGCAGAAGTTTGCTGGTGTGCCGAAGGTGACTGGAAGCGTCACCTTGCCGATCGTTACGCCTTCCGACCGGGGACGATGCCGTGGAAAGTGGTGTAGGCCGTCTCAATCATTGACTGCAGGAGCCGCAGTCGCCTGAAGGTGTCCAGGTACAAAATGTTGATGGAGCTGCCGCCGTCCATCAATGTTTTGGGGAGCCAGTAGTCTCCCACCTTGGGCTTGACCACCAGGGCGACTCGGCCCGGATACTCGGTCCGTGGCGAGTGGTCCTCGCGGCTCCAGGTGATTGGTTGTTCAGACTAGTTGAGGAACTGGGGGATATCTATCTAGGCCACCACATTAACGGCGACGACACGGGCAATGACCTTGTTCTTGCGGTTCGTATTGAAGCCTGTGAAGGTGTGGAGCGAGCCGGTGACGCTGCCGAATTTTCCGCCGTTTGGTGGGTTGTTGTCGGGGTCTTCCCGCGCGCCGTGCCTTCTCGATCTCCTTGAGAGAGTGGCAGTCGGCGGTCGTGTGCGTGGCGGGCTTTCCTTCCCTGCTGTGGAACACACAAGGATGGTTAAGAAGGTCCGCGGGATCGAACCTCGTCTTCGCCTTGTAGTTGCCACCGTCACGGCGCTGTCCCTCGTCGCGGCGGAAGCTCTTGGGCTCGCGCTGCGCGTATCCAGCATTGGCGACGAAGTCGACTCGCCCATCACTGCGGCGCTTGTCGGTGAGGCGAGTGTTGCTGTAGCGTAATTTGGGTCGCCTCCCGTTGTCGTGGCCGCTCGTGCGACGATGTCCTCCCGACTCGTTGTCGGTTTCTTGGTTTGGGTCTTCCTCCGCGTACTTCTTTGTGATCTCCAGGAGGTCCGGTATGTTGTCGAGTGTGCGGTACACTCGTTTGAGCTTGGCGACCAGGGGCTCATAGCGGCACGAGGTCTTGAAGCAGTGGATCGTGGTGTCCGGGTGGATCCCGACCGCGTTATACCACAGATCTTGCCACCGTTGGACCCAACTACGGGTCGACTCGCGGGGTCCCTGGATGCACCGCTCCAGGTCCTCGATGGTGGTGGCGCGGGTGTATGAACCCTCGAAGTGCCTGACGAAGGCATCGCACATCTCCTCCCAGGAGTCGATGCTATCCACGGGGAGGGTGTTAATCCACTGCCTGCACGCCCCCTCTATTACCAGGGGGAGGTAGCGGGCGGCGAGTAGATCGGTGTGGCTGGCGATCCCCATCGCCATGAGGTAGGTATCCAGCCACACGGAAGGATCATACGAGGGGTCGTACTTTTCTATTTCCTTTGGCGCTTTGAAGTTCGCTGGGTATCTTTCGCCTCGGACCATCGGTCCGAAGCACGGGGTCCCCACTCGGCTCAGCGATCCCCTTGGTTCGCCGTCGCGGCGGTTGGTAAGGGTGTGCCGCAGGTCGTCAGGCTGGCGTGCGCGCCAGCTCTGGTTGTTGATGATGTGGGTGCGGACGTCAACGGCTTGTCCGTTGGCGGCGACAAAGTTGTTCGCCGGCCGAGGGTCGTTGGTGGAGAGTGCCGCGTTCGCGGGTCGGTTTTGGAGCTGTAGGGGTTCGGGTGGCGGGCAGTTGAGAGTGTTCGCCGCCATGGGGTGGCTGCTCGAGGCCGCTCTACTTCCTGATGAACGCGAGTACATTCGACCCTGTGAGTCAACACCTGCGTTTTGTTGTTCGACCGCTTTGGCGAGCAGAGCTCTGGCATACTGGATCTGCAGGGCGCCTTCCCCAGTGGCTTCAATGTTGTCGACTGCTGCTCGGCCTGCGACGAGGTTGTCCATTGGGGTGGAGCACAGCGGGAGGCCGGTCGCGTCTCGCTCTCGTGAGGAGACCACAATCCTTGGCTGGTCCCTGGGGGTGCGCGGTTGGGTGGTGGTGGGGCACCGTTGGCCGTTGCCCCTGGTGGGGGCCGAGTGCTTCCTCCTGGCGGCGCGTTCTCGCAGATCGCGCGCTCGGCCGTGCGGGCCGGGTCATTCTCGTCGTTGAAATTTGGGGCGCGGCCCTGGACGGTAGGGTTCAGGCGCGACCTGATTCAGAGTTGGTGGTAGCGCGACAGCTCCTACGCTGTCACCTGCTCGAGGCGAAATTTTTCGCGCTCGGCTTGTTCCTTGCGGACTGCCTCCGCCAGCTTCAGGCGGAGTTCCTCGACCTCCGTTGCCGTCGCGTTTGGTGGGATCAGCGTGGAGAAGGGGTCTTCCGGTGGGTCGGCGCCAGGCGCCATGTAGGTCACGGCGTGGCGACCGGTTCCGTCGTGGAGGTCGGCGGAGTTCTCCGACCCAGAGTCGAAGTCAAAGATCCCAAGGATGGAGGGATCCTCGAATTCTCCAACGTTGGAGACTTGGGTGATGGAGCCCACGGGTGACGCGGCGATGATGGATTTGGCGCGTGATGCCGGGGTCGCCGAATCGGCTTCGTCGTTGAGGGCTGCGTCGCCTGCGGCCGCGGTGGTCTCGGCCACGTTGCTGTGGGCCGAGTCGTACTCGGAGGCGAGGCGGTGGATCGTGGGGACCTGGCTCTTAGAGAGCCGGTCGCGTGGCGGCGACTCACGGATGCGAGCCGAGTCCTCCGAAGCGATGACGTCGGTGAGACCGACAAAGAGGCTGATCGTGCCGATCGGCAGGATCGCGCTGTGCGTGATGGGCCGCGCCGCCGGGACGTAGCTGCTCGGCAAGGTCTGGAGCATCTCGCCGATAGCGATCATGCGGCCGGTGGCGATCGACTCGTTGATGGGCATATTCGATCTTGCCGCAGAACACCGGCCTGGCCGGCCAGGCCCCACAGTGGGCACCACTGTCGTGGGAATGACCATGGTAGATGCTGCAATAGGCAGCGAGTAGTAGAACATGGGGAAAGGGCGGCCAGCCATCTGTGGTGCGAGATGAGGGTTGAGACACAAGGGTTTACCCAGGTTCGGCCACCCGGAGGGTAAAGACCTACTACTGCTAGATTGTATTATGGTGAGAGTACAATGGGGCGAACTCGATGGCTAGACAGCGAGTCGCTTGGGTGTCTGATGGAACGTATCCTCTATGCGTCCCCCTGGGAGGTTTATATAGACTCACATCGCTAGGGTTTACACACCGAATTAGTTAAGGATTCGGAGATTCTACGACCTAGTCCGACTGGGCCTAGCTACGCTTCTGGGCCTTCAGCTTCTAGTCGCCCGAGTCCACGCCAAGTCTTGATCCAATCGCCGTCCTGCATGCCCACTCGCTGACGGCTTGGGCCGGTAGGAATCGTCCCGCTGGGTATACCTCGGTAGGCATATCCCCATCACACCCTTTAGTCGCGGGTTAAGCCACGGCCCGGGACTAGAGGGTTTTTTTCGGCCGCTTCGTCTTCACGCGCGCAGGCACCCTCTAGTCCCAGATCTAGCCACGACCCGCGACTAGTGTAGTTTTTGTAAATTTTCTTTTATTTAATTCAAATCAAATATAAACTTTAGAAAATCATATCTCCTATTATAAAAATCCAAATAAAACAAATAATATGTCTATTATTATCAGAAAAATATAATTAATCTTAATATAATATCCATACATCTGTTTGCATCATTTATAAATTATGTCATTTGTAAATTTTCTTTTTTAATTCAAATCAAATATAAAACTTTGGAAAATCATATCTCCTATTATAAAAATCCATAAAACAAATAATATGTATATTATTATCAGAAAAATATAAAGAACCTTAATATAATATCCATACATCTGTTTGCATCATTTATAAATTATGTCATTTGTAATTTTTCTTTTTTTAAATTCAAATCAAATATAAAACTTTGGAAAATCATATCTCCTATTATAAAAATCCAAATAAAACAAATAATATATCTATTACTATCAGAAAAATATAAAGTATCTTAATATAATATCCATACATCTGTTTGCATCATTTATAAATTATGTATTTTGTAAATTTTCTTTAATTTAATTTAAATCAAATATAAAACTTTGGAAAATCATATCTCCTATTGTAAAAATCCAAATAAAACAAATAATATGTCTATTATTATCAGAAAAATATAAATAATCTAAATATAATATCCATATATATGTTTGCCTCATTTATAAATTATGTCATTTCTAAATTTTCTTTTATTTAATTCAAATCAAATATAAAACTTTGGAAAATTATATCTCCTATTGTAAAAATCCAAATAAAACAAATAATATGTCTATTATTATCAGAAAAATATAAATAATCTTAATATAATATCCATACATCTGTTTGGATCATTTATAAATTATGTCATTTGTAAATTTTCTTTTATTTAATTCAAATCAAATATAAAACTTTGGAAACCAATAAATGCATTGAAACTAATACATCTTGCCTATAAATAGTACGCAACTATAAATAGAGCAACTTATAAATAGAGAAGCCTATAAATAGAGGAAAGAGGAGGCAAGCTGGATCGAGCAGCCTATAAACAGAGGAAAAGGCCTATAAATAGAGGGAAATGTCTATAAAGAGAGGGTTCATATTTAGTCCCGGTTGGAGTCTCCAACCGGGACTAAAGTTTTATCTTTAGTGCCGGTTGGAGAAACCAACCGAGACTGATGGGATTGTGGCAGACTGGGTCAGGAAGCACTAATAATAGGGTTGAGTGTCGACATTATGTTGTGCGGCTTGTGCCTTGTCCCAGATGGTGTCACCAACCGGGACTAAAGATGAACCTTTAGTCTCGGTTGGAGACACCAACCGGGACAAAACATGAGTCAACACTAATAAAAGGGGGTGAGTGTCGACATTATGTCATGAGTGTCGACACTATGCCGAGCTGCTTGTACTATAAATAGGAATCCTTGTGAGTCCAGTCCTCCAGCCAGTTTGAGGCATCTCCAAGATGGTTTTCGAGAGCAAGGACACCACTATGGCCAGTTTGAGGGAGATGCCGGAGGAACCCAGTCCTCCGGCATCTCCAACAAACTGGTCATAGAGGCACTCCCTAATATGTGAAATTAGTTAGCTCTCAGGCGTATTGATCTAGTTAGAGAAGTTACAAGCTGCAAGATGGTTTTTGAGAGCAGGGACACCACTACGGCCAGTTTCAGGGAGATGCCGTCGGAGCCCAGTCCTCCGGCATCTCCAAGAAACTGGTCATAGAGGCACTCCCTAATATGTGACCACACGCGTTTGGAGATCAGATCTTAATGGTAAGTACGAATCAGGACTAAAGGCCCCACTTTAGTCCCGGTCTAGCCACAAAACGGGACTAACACACTCAAGATGGTTTGCAGGCAACACTATAAAAATGGACACATGGAGCATATTCACTCATAAAATGTTACAATTATTACACATCATTTCTTCACATGTGTTCCTTTCTGATCCCGCCGTATCCATGGAGCATCTTCATTCATTAACATGATGCTTGGGTCATCCTTCACTGCGAAGGGCGGAATTTCATGAAACTTATCACACACTTCTGACATGTCTGTCTTGTCCTCCACTCCCACAATGTTTCTTTTTCCTGAAAGAACTATGTGGCGCTTTGGATCATCATCTGATGTATTCTTTTTCTTATTTTTTTCTTTTTCTAGGTTTGGTAGACTTGTCCTTCACATAGAAAACCTAAGCCACATCATTGGCTAGGACGAATGGTTCATTTAAGTACCCAAGATTGTTGAGATCCAATGATGTCATTCCGTATTTCTTTTCTACCTCAACCCCTCCTTCTGTCAGCTTGACCCATTTGCACCGAAAAAAGGGGACCTTAAAAGTAGGTCCATAGTCAAGTTCCCATATCTCCTCTATGTAACCGTAATATGTGGTCTTTGACCCATTGTTGTCTGTTGCATCAAAATGGACACCACTGTTTTGGTTGGTGCTCTTTTTTTTCTTGGGTGATCGTGTAAAATGTATACCCATTTATCTCGTACCCTTGGAAAGTCGATATAGTCGAAGATGGTGACCTAGACAACAAGTATAGCTGATCTCCAAGAGTGTTGTTTTTGATGAGATGTTGCAACCAACCGCCGAAACTCTTCATGTGTTCATCTCTAATCCAAGAGTCATGCTTTCCAGGGTTGTTGGAGCGTAAGATTTTCTTGTGTTCCTCGATATATGGGGCTACAAAGATAGAATTATGTAGAACTGTGTAATGTGCTTTGGTGTAAGAATGTCCATCCCTACATATTATTGCTTTCCTTCCTAGAGTACCCTTTCCACTCAGTCCCCCCTCATACCGTGATTGAGGAAAACCAACCGGCCTAAGGCCAGGAACAAAGTCAACAAAAAACTCAATGACCTCCTCTATTTCATAGCCCTTGGAGATGCTTCCTTATGTCCTAGCACGGTTACAAACATATTTCTTTAAGATTCCCATGAACCTCTCAAAGGGAAACATATTGTGTAGAAATACAGGAGCGAGAATGGAAATCTCTTCGACTAGGTGAACCAGCAGGTGCGTCATAATATTGAAGAAGGATGGTGGGAAAACCAACTCAAAACTGACAAGACATTGGACCACATCATTCTGTAACCGTGGTAGATCTTCAGGATTGATTATCTTTTGAGAGATTGCATTGAGGAATTCACATAGCTTCACAATGGGTACTCGAACATTATCTGGTAGAAGCCCCCTCAATGCAATCGGAAGCATTTGCGTCATAATCACGTGGAAGTCATGATACTTTAGGTTTTGGAAAAAATTTCTGCTATATTTATTATTCCCTTTATATTCGACGAGAAGCCAGATGGGACCTTAATACTGCTCTGGCATTCAAAAAATATTTCCTTCTCTTGTTTGGTAAGAGCATAGCTGCATGACCTTGAAACCATTCTGGATGCAGGCCATATGGGTCTTTCATACCTTGATGGTCCTTTCGTGCTTTCGGTGTATCTTTTGTCTTCCCGTACACTCCCAAGAAGCCTAGCAGGTTCACGTAAAGATTCTTCGTCACATGCATCACATCGATTGCAGAGCGGACCTCTAAGAATTTCCAATATGGTAGCTCCCAAAATATAGATTTCTTCTTCCACATGGGTGTGTGTCCTTCAGCGTCCTTCGGAACAGATTTTCTGCCAGGACACTTTCCAAAGGTTAATATTTGATCCAAATCTTTGACCATATCAAATATATCAGCACCAGTATACTCCTTAGGCTTCGTCTAGTGACATGCCAGACCGTTGAAATGCTTGCCTTTCTTTGTTAAGGGATGCTTGGCCAAAAGAAATCTACGATGCTCATTGTACACATTCTTCTTACAATGTTCCAAATATATACTTTCAGTCTCATATAAACAGTGTGTGCATGCATTGTATCCCTTGTTTGACTGTCCTGAAAGGTTACTAAGAGCAGGCCAATCATTGATTATTACGAAAAGCAATGCTCGAAGGTCAAATCTTCCTGCTTGTGCTCATCCCACATGCGTACGCCAGGTTCATGCCACAACTGTAAAAGTTCTTCAAATAATGGCCTTAGGTACACATCAATGTCATTTCTGGGTTGCTTCGAACCTTGGATCAACACTAGCATCATAATGAACTTCCGCTTCATGCATAACCAAGGAGGAAGGTTATAGATGCATAGATTCATGGGCAGTCTTTGATCGGAGCTCGCTCCCAAAGGATTCATGCCATCTGTACTTAGACCAAACCTTAAACTCCTTGCGTCATCTGCAAAGTCCGGGTACTTTCTATCGATTTTTCTCCATTACGACCCATCAGCGGGGTGTCTTAACATCCTGTCTGACTAACGTTCCTCTTTATGTCATCACAACAACTTGGCGTGCATTTTTTTTTCTGAATAAGCATTTCAACCATGGTATTATAGGATCATACCACATCACCTTGGCAGAAACCCTCCTCCGGGGGGCTCGCCCTCAACGTCACCAGGGTCATCTCGTCTGATCTTATATCGAAGTGAAGTGCATACCCGACATGCATCCAAATTCTCATACTCCTCACTGCGGTAGAGGATGCAGTCATTAGGGCATGCATGTATCTTCTAAACCTCTAAACCTAGAGGGCCGACAACCTTCTTTGCTTCGTATGTATTGGTGGGCAATACATTATCTTTTGGAAGCATATTCTTCATCATTTTCAGCAACTTTTCAAATGAGGAGTCAGGTATAGCACACTCAGCCTTCCATCGTAGAAATTCCAGTGTGCTGCCCAGATTTTTTAGACCATTTTTGCAATTTGGGTACAACAACTTTTTGTGATCCTCTAAAATGTGATTGAACTTCTCCCTCTCCTTTTTAGTTTCACAGTCTCTTCGTGCATCGGCAATGGTCCGACCAAGATCATCAGCGGGTTCATCATGTGTCTCTTCTTCATCCTCCCCTTCAGCATCCCCCATGGAAGTATCTCCGTACTCAGGGAAACCATGATAGTTGTCATCCTCCTCCTCTTCTTCATTGTCTTCCATTATAACCCCTCTCTCTCCATGCTTGGTCCAAAAATTATAACTGGGCATGAAGCCGGACTTCAACAGGTGGATGTGAAGGGTTTTTGAGTCAGATTAATCCTTCTGATTCCTACATCCACTACATGGACAGAATACAAAACTATTGCGCTTGTTTACATCAGCAACACGGATGAATTCATGTACGCCATTAATGAACTCGCCAGAGCGTCGGTCAGTACCGTACATCAATTCCCGGACCATCTGCATTATAGTAAAAGTATATCAAAAACCATTAAACAACATGATAAAATTATTACAAGTTATATTGAGAGCTTCTAGAGCATTAATTTTGAATTTTGAAAAATTTACATGCACCAATTTGTGAATTGGAGAAAATAATTAAAATGATAAATGTGGAATTTTTTATTATTGTTCTATCAGTGAAAACCTCATTCCATTCTAAGCTTTGAAACTCTAAAATTACACATTTCAATTTCTAGTAACTATGTGCCTAATCAAAATTTGTTACACATATATATCAAAATCCTTCTACTTCTAGAGCATGCATGCATTGATCTATATCTCTATACTTCTAGAGAATTATAGAGCTAAAGTAGCAATACGAGATGAAAGAATGAAGTTCTAACCTTTTAAAGCTTTGGATTTAGGGTTGCAAACTAAATCTTGAGGAAAAAAATGGGATGAACTCACTTGCTTCTTTGAGAAAAATGGCCACCATATGCTTTAGGGCAGCTGGACAGGAAGCAGAATATATACTGGTGGACAACTAGTCCCGGTCCGTGATACGACTGGGACTAATAGTCCACGAAGAGACCAGCTGGCCTGCTCCCCAGGGCCGTGATACGACTGGGACTATTAGTCCCGGGTTGTATTACGGACCGGGACTAGAGATTTGGTCCGGACCGGGACTAGTATCTATGGCCATTTCTAGCTGTTAGAGGCCTCACGGCCCAGGACTAGTGCTAGCACTAGTCACGGGTTGTGACAGGACGGGACTGCTGGCATTGTTCACATCGAACCGAAGACCCTTTTTCTAGTAGTGTCATGTTCACAGTCACGATGGCTACTTGCAAGCTACTACTTGCATACCACTAATACTATTAAAAACTTGATTAAACAACATCCCCCTCCATGTAGTGGTAGTCGTTGGTGTTGTACCATGGCATGTGCACGCACACAATGAACCATGGCGTCAGTTTCCTGTCGACGCGTGTCCGCTTGTCCTGCAGCCACGTCCACTTTGGCATGTACTTGCCGTAGGAGGAGTAGGAGGAGAGCATGATGACGTGCGCTGACGCCATCTTGACGGAGTATCAGAAGGGCTCTGTGTTTTTGGACGCCTGGTGCGGCATCGGGGTACCGGTAGGTGAAGGGCTTGAAGCAACTGCACATGTAGAGGAATAGCGACGAGTTAGAGTGCGTGGGCGTGAAGCCGATCGACTTGACAAAGCCAGCGAAGCAGAGAAATCACGCATGCGGTACCTACTTCAAACCATAGAGTGACTTGGACAGGCGACAAACATGATGGGGCTTGGACCGGTCGATGAAGCCGGCGGGTTGGAGGCAATAGACCTCCTCGTCGAGCGTGCCATGGAGGAATGAATTCTTCATGTCGAGCTAGTGCACGGGCCAGCGGAGCGACCACCCACTAGACCTTGTAGCGCTTGAGCATGCCGTCGGCACGCGTCTTGTGCCGGAACACCTATTTTCCGGTGATGAGGTAGGCACAATGAGGGCGCGGAACCAGCTCTCACGTGCGGTTGCCGACAAGAGCGGCGAACTCCTCGCGCATGGATGTACATGCTAGGCTCGTTAAGTAAGAACCTTAGTATTCACGTGTGTAAAACTATCTTACATCCGTTGTATGCGAACGTAGAATCTATCACAACCCAATCATCACGTGGTGCTTCGAGATGACGAATTTTTTTAATGGTGCATACTAAGGAAGAACATATTATTATCTTGATATTTAGTGGATGGATTATCTTATAATGCTACCAAGGGAATCAAATACTACCTAGGCGATCAAATCAACACAAAATAAGATGCATCAAAGGATAAACATCACATGCATATATAATGTGATATGATAATGGTCCTTCTGGCATTCGATCTCCATCGCCTGCAATATGGCATGATCTCCATCATTCCTCCAGCGTGTCTCCAAGGTCCATGGCGTCATCGCCATGGTTGTTCTCCACTAATCTAATTACATGGATTTTCATTTTCTGGCACGCAGGCCATAAAATTAAAATAACAGCCATATGGCTCCTGCTGGTTATTTTACAATAGAACACATTTCATACAACAACGTTTGTATTATATACCATATCACATCACATGCTCTGCAAAAATAAATTAGACATCTCTGATTTGTTTTCGCATATTTTACGCGGTGTGGGCTTTCTGAGATAGAACCGTTCCACCTACGAACTTTAGACACAACGATGATAACCAAGTTATTAAGCAGACTAAATCATATATCAACTATAGTGGGAGAGACTGACACCCTCTAGCCACTTATGCAAAACGAGTTGCGTGTCAAGTGTGGAACAGGTCTCATGTGCGAGAACATGTAAAGTTTATCCCGGACCGCTTCTTCCCACTATGCCACCAATATCTGAAGTACAAGAGATTTGCAATAATAAGACTATTAATTCCTACATCTCTATGTGATCTAACTATACAAAGCATATACACATAGACATAGCTCTGATACCACTGATGGGGTTCATTGCATATAAAACAAAAATATTTCCTACGATTGCAACTAGCAAGATCATATCTAGGCGATACTTGTAACAGTTACAGATGGACTCACCGTCGTAGACTGTAAGCGAGAAAACGTTTTTGCAAACAAACATGTTTTATGTAGATGTACACGACCGTCCTCAAGGACGTGAAGACGACCAGTGGCACAAACGGGCAGCACCTCCGCAATCGGTCACACGTACGATGCGCTAACGACTCCCGGACCCTGGCTCCAGCCGGGCAGCGGAAGTAGCGGATCCTTGGGAAATTCAACAACGCTACGACATGGTAGTGGTGGTGGAGAGGAAGGATTAGAGCATGGCTTCACCAAGAACCTTTTCTAGTGACAATGGACAAGGCAAGTAAGGGGGGAAGATGCCAACCAAAGGGCATATGAGAGAGGCTATGGAAGTGTGTGTGAGAGAGGGGGAGGAGGCCACCTCCTTTTATAGGGGAGAGGGGGAAGCCCTCTCCCTTTGCCGGCACCAAGGGGGATCCCCTTCCCCTCCTCTCATTCATGTGAGTGCTCCTCCCACTCACATAAAGTCCCTCTCCACTTTCTTCCATTTATTCTCCACCCAAAAACCAAAAGTATTTTTAATTAAACTACTTTAATCTATTTGGTTTAATGAAACTCAATTTAATGAACACATTAACATTTTGTTTTTTGCTTTGTTTTGATACCCCGAAACTATTCCGGCTATTTCGGCAGAACAATTTTCTGCAGCAGAACAATTTTCTGCGATGTCCATTGAACTTACCATGTGTTTCCTATCCTCTCAAATGCGTCAGTTTACCTTAAGTGTGTCTCCCTACGGGTTCGGGAACTATGTAGACATAATTGAGACTTTCTCCGATCAATAATCATTAGCGGGACATGGAAATCCATAATGACTCCCACTAGCTCCTCGAGGATCTCATGATCATCCGAACCTCTTTCGCTGTAATCAAAATCCTTTTGTCTCGCAATATTTTACTTGTCCGACATCCGATCACTTGGTATCAACCATACCTTGTTTAATCACGGGAATTGGCCTCTGCCACTTCTAGGCATGGTTCCTGTCTCATCTCCTTTTCACAAGCAGGGTGAAACAATGGCTATGTTCCTTTTCTTGTAATTCCATTATGCTTGTGTTATTGATCTGGCAACTTCATGCTGAATTTGTTTGTTACCCACGGCTTTTATGGCTCTACATATAAACATATTTGTTCACATGACTTGAACAGAAAACCGTAGCTTCTTTGGATCCACTAACACAAGGAGACATGCGATTTTTTTGAACCAAGGCAAAAGATTTGCCATTTTCATTGATAGAGTGGGACATGCAATTCAATTACATTAAGATAACTACTCGTAGAGGTCATAGAATGGTAGGGATTTCCATACAAAATCATCACCTCCAGCATCTTGTTCTACAAAAGGTGGTATACTAGATCCACAACCTTCTTTTCCATGGGACGACAATGTCAAGTGCAGGATTTCGAGTCTAAACGCAATTCAGGGCAGGTTCATCAGGAAAACATCCAGTTGCGTCAGTCTCCACAGAAGGTACATTAGCACTATGGAAAACACCATTGGAAATGCTTGCTAAAGCTGTTGTTATACTCTTATCATCAGTACCACCAATAAGGGCCAGAAATTCAAGCTCCAAAATCTAGTTTTACAAAATAGACAAGAGGTTATCCCATGTGGAAAATTCATAGATTATTCAAAGTGTAATTTGAGCGTCTTACATGATTCTTAGACCTTATTAGCCGGTCTTTTTATTGGTGGAACGTAATTCGCTGGTACTTGTATTTCTGTGCAGAACCTACAAAACATAGCCAAGTTAGACATCTGAATATATCTAATTTTGGTACAACCTATATTACATATGAAGATGTCTTTGCATAGCACTCACTTAGCAAATTGTCTACGAATATTTTCCCGCTCCTTGGAAATGCGAAGTGGACGTTCTCTAGGGTACATCCATCTATACTGTGCCTCTAAGTACTTCATCGTGAGGTACATCAACAACCAAATGCTCCATTGTATCACAGGTGGATGGGGAATATATCTGACATGGTTATACCCCGCGGGTACACGATCTCAGCATACCTAGTCCAGCCCAAGGAAGGCCCACGGAAAATATACGCTGGCCCATGAAGACTTTCGGGTGGCCAAGGCCCATGACGCCTTCGGATCCTTGGAGAGCAAGACTCGAGTAGATAGGAAATTCAAAGGGGTAAACCCTAGAACCTGTAACCGACTAGATCTGTGCCTGGGACCTGCCTAATTCTATATAAAGGCCAGGAGGGCACGACCTAGATCTCTCTCTCATACTTTCGCATACACACCTCCACGCAAGATTGCATCTACGCACCCCTGTAATCACCAGTTCCGCCGTAATCAAGAGCAGACAAGCAGGAGTAGGGTTTTCCCTCTGGGGGCTGAACCTGGGTAAACCTCATGTCCCGTATTGCTTGTTTGCTAACCGTTCCGCGATCTCCAACATCCCCATCTTCTCCAAAACCCACGTCCATAACAATGGGCATTGACGAGATTAAACCTCATCAATATCAGGTAAAAATCTTGCATAGGATCTCTGCCAAGTCCTTTTTAAGATGTTTTCCAACTCTTCCTAGAGCTTTACTATAGATTTATCTAGCCAAATCTGCAAGAAACTTGTAAATCTACATGGTCAGAAGATTTAACTATTTCTACGAGAGGTGGAGTATAGACCAAAGCCAAGAAGAATGTGAAGGGAATATGCCCTGAGAGGCAATAATAAAGTTGTTATTATGTATATTCCAAGTATATGATAGATGTTTATTTTGCATGCTATAATTGTATTGATACGGAAACGTTAATACATGTGTGTTTAATAAACAAACATAAAGTTCCTAGTTATTTCTCTCTTATAAACTAGCTTGTTGATTAACAAGATGATCAAGGTTTCCTGATCATGGACATTGGATGTTGTTAATAACAAGGTCACAACATTATTGGAATGGTGTGATGAACATTCATCCGAAGTATAGCATTACGATCAAAGTCATTGAGTTTATATTGCTATAACATCATACGAAGTAATACTAATCTTAGACCATGAAATCATGTCAATCACTAACACTAGAAGAGTATTTTGATAACATCAAACGTCACACCGTAACAAAGATGGGTTGAAAAACGTCTGTTATGATCATACAAAGATGGTTTTAGTGCTACGAAGGTGTTATGTTGAGGCCCATGGATCAAGAGTGGAATTTGTTCATCCCGATGATGGATAGATATACTCTGGGCCCTCTCGGTGATATCACATTGATTAGCTTGCAACCAAGTGATTTGATCACTAGAATGATATATCACGGGAACGAGAAAAGAGTACATGTCAGTAACAAGATCAAACTAGGTATGAAGATACCGATGATCGAATCTTGGACATGTAATATATCACGAGACAAAGGGATTAAGATTCTAGCGTAAAAGGTTCTCACGATCACAAGAAGGTCATTGTTGAATGTGTGGGAGTCAGTATGGATCTCCAGGTCTCGCTTCTGATTATTGATCCGAGAGGGGTCTCGATCATGTCCGCATTATTCGCGAACCATAGGGTGACAAACTTAAGAGACACCAACACCATTTCGAACAAATAGTTTGATGTCGAAAAGATTTACGAAGCGCATGAATTTATTTCACTAGACACCGGAATTGTTTCAGGTGAAATTTTTGAAAGTGTTTCTGCATGTGAAATGAAATACTAGCAAGGGGTTTTATGTGAATGTTTTTCCATTAAATTAATTGACAAAATTCTGAATAAAATAGAAATATTTTTATTTAAAGAGATATTGCATTTAATTTGGTGGAAATTTAATGGGATTTTGAGTGGAGAAGTGAAGGGCCAAATTTGTAAGTGGGAGCTCCACCCACATGAATGGAGGAGGGGAGGGGGCAACCCCCATGCACCGGCCACCCCCTTGGGGTGCCTCCTCCCTCCTATATAAATCCAACCTCTCACTCCATCTCACTCACACCTCCTCGTGAAGGATCTCTCTCCCCCTCTAGTTTTTATCCCCCATGGTCTCGGACTAGCGAGATACATGCTCCCGGTGGATTTTCGGCAAGAAAGAGTTGTTGATTCCGCTGTACCGCTGGAGCGAGGAGGCGGAGGTTGCTCAGTGGCTTGGACGTGTGTTCGAGCACGGATGCGCTACTGATTGTCGGCGCTGGACTTCTCGATCTTGAGATCGACAAGAGTTCGTCTACATCATCCACGAGTACAACCTCATTAAACTTTGTCGGTCTACAAGGGTACGTTCTCTATGGATGTCTATCCACCCGTTGCTTGTATCTAGTAGATAGATCTTGGTACATAGTTGTTCCCATCGTAGGAATTTTTTTGTTTTCTATGCTGCGAGCCCTACAGAATGTCCAGTGCCTGAATCTAGCAGGCGAAGCGTGGGGATCGCCCAGCTGACCGCCCGTCGGTGCGTCTCGTGAAGAACGGCATGGCCAATCGTGGTAGGCCAGTGATGACCCACAAGTATAGGGGATCGCAATATTTTCGCGGGTAGTATTACCCAATATATTGATTCTACACAAGGGGAGCCAAAGAATACTTGCAAGCCTTAACAACTGAGTTATCAGTTTAGCTGCACTTGGAAATAGTTCTTACTCATAGAAGTTTATCAGTAGCAACAACAACATCAAAAGTGAAACAGGAGCAATAGTAACAGTAACAATAACAGTAGGATTCGAGTGCGGTAGGCATAGGGATGGATGGACGGGCATTGCATGGACGAGTGTAAACATGTAACTTCAAGATCTAGGGCATTGCAGATAAATAATAATAAGCATCCAAGTACTAAACATTCCTAGGCATGTGCTCCATATATAGTCATACGTGCTCGCAATGAGAACTTGCACACCATCTTCTGTCCAGCCAGCCCGTGGCAGCGGGGCCTCTAGGGAACTACTGGCAATTAAGGCGCTCCTTTTAATAGAGCACCGGAGAAAAGCATTAACACTCCGTGAACACATGTGATCCTCACACCACAGCCATCCCCTCTGCTTGTCCCAATTATTGTCACTTTGGGGCCTTTGGATCCGGAATTTGATATGTGTACACAACTTGCAGATAAGATCACAAACAATACTATCATAATGATTCAATAATAAGTTCAGATCTAAGATCATGGCACTCGGGCCCTAGTGATAAGAATTAAGCACAACAAGTTGCAACAAAGTCAAATAGCACAAGAGATACTAGGCACTAAACCCTAACAATCTTATTCGATTAAATGATAGAACTCATCCAATCCCTACCATCCCCAAGCCTACAACGAGGGATTACTCACACATGGATGAGGGAAACATCGGTGGTTGATGGAGATGCGTTGGTGATGACGATGGCGATGATCCTCTCCAAATTGCCCGTCCCGGCAGGGTGCCAGAATGGAGTTTCTGGATCCGAATCTTGGTTTCTCGTGGCGGCAGCGGAGCGGAACTCTCTCTGGAAAACTATCGAACCCCCCTTGTTTTTTAGGTCGAAAGGCAACTTATAGGCATAGAGGGAGGCCGAGGAGCTGCCTGGGGTGGCCACACCCCCACCATGCACGGGGTCAGGTGGGCACGCGCCTGGGGTAGGTCTAGGCACCCCAGGCCTCCCATCCGTCTCTTCTTCTGACTCCGTGGATCTTCGGGTGAAATATAATTTTTGGCATATTTTCTGGGATTTTTCCTGATAGTTCATTTTCTGCACAAAAACAATACACCAAGGTAATTCTGCTGAAAACAGCGTCAGTCCGTGTTAGTTATATCCAAATCACACAAGTTTAGAGAAGAAACAATAGCAAAGTGTTTGAGAAAGTAGATACGTTTTGGACGTATCAGCCAGCACTGCTGATAGAAAGGCGTCAAGAAGGTTTTTTAAAAGGCGTGTGGAGAAGTTCGCGTCCTGGTTCTAATCCGGTGCATCTACAGCGCATAATTTGAAGAGACATGGGCTAGTTGCTCGATTGAAGGCGTGCTTAGGAAAGTTTGGGGTCTCGGTGGAAAGTTTTGGTGGATGCGGGGTGTTTGTCCCAGTTTGTCAACATATTTAACAAAAATATCAGTGGATATTTTATACCTTGTTTTTTCCCTAGTAGACGTCTTTATTTCGAATCCGGTCAATCCCCAACACGTACATTGGGATTTTAAATTTCAAGCCCAAGAAATTAGCCTATCCGACCTCATTATAGCCCAAGACCTTGTAATTAGGCCTTTTCTAGGTCACGCGGCTGCCACGAAGAGCCCATAGAATATAGCCCATGGATAATAGCCTGATGGTTCTTGACGTGGACCACTTCGTTGGAAACCCCAAGAGCAAGGTGTGATGAGCACATCAGCAAGTCTAACCTCAGTATAGACCGAGGTTATCGAACCAGTAGGAGGAAGGAAACGTCACACAGGTGTTGCAAGCAACGCGGAGACCTGCACAACACAGACTCAAGACTTTGTCCCAATGAATCAGTGAGGTTGTTAGGCTCACCGGTTTGCTGTAACAAATGGTTGAACGTATGGTGTGGAAGGTAATGTTTTGCAGCAAGTAAACAAGTAATAGTGGAAGATGTATCAATGGTAAAGTTTGGACCGGGGTCCATAGTTCACTAGAGGTGCTCTCCTTAGATAAAGAACATGGCATAAAGGGTAAACAAATTACAACAGGGCAATTGACAGGAACTGAGAAAGGCATAACAATGCAATACTAGTCAGAAAGATCCTATGAGATTCGATTGGGAAATACAACAAGGTACATAGACCGCCATCCAACTGCATCTATGACTAGAAGTCCACCTTCAGGTTATCATCCGAACCCCCTCCAGTATTAATTTGCAAGCAACAGACAGCTGCTTTAAGAGAAGTGTGTAAGGTAAACAGTCCACGTGTTCCATGAACAAGATACCGTTGTTTTATCCCTAGTAGCAACAACACATCTACAACCGAAAATATTTCTATCACTTCCCTTGGAAACTAGATGCATGAACCCACTATCGAACATAAATACCCCCTCTTGGAGTCACTAGCAATTGCTCAGCCAAGATATCTACTAACAACGGAGAGCATGCAAGATCACAAACAACACAGACATGATAGAATCATAAAGACAAAACCATTAATCAATCCAACATAATAATCTCAATATCCATCGGATCCCTGCAAACACAACATGCATGATTACAAATAGATTAGATCTTGATCATGAACGGAGCTCACAAGATCTATACATAAAAGCACAAGGATGATATACAACCATCTAGCTACTACATGGGCCCATAGTCCAAGGTGGAACTACTCACGCATCATACTGGAGAGAAGGCCTCCGGGATGATCTCCCCTCCGGAAGGGTGCCAGGAAGAACTTCAGATCCCCCCGATCTAGGACGACGGTGGCGGCGGATACAGAAGGTTTCATGGAATATTGATTGGGTCCTTAGGGTTTCTGCATTGGGGGCTTCTTATAGGCAAAGTGGGAGGCCAAGGGGGTGCTCGGGGGGGCCCACAGCCTGCCCAGGCATGGGCCAGGCTTGGCCACGCCTGGGGGGATGCGGCCACCCCGTGGCTCCCCTCCGTCTCTCCTCCTCGATTCGTGTCCCTCGCGGAAAGTTATTGACTTTGTCTTTTGTCCCGTCCAATTCCAAGAATATTGATTTTCTACCTTTCTGGAACCAAAAACAGAAGAAAACAAGCAACTGGCACTGTGGCAACTTGTTAATAGGTTAGTTCCAGAAAAGATATAAAACACCTCAAAGAAATATAAAGTAAAGCAAAGTAGATACTAAACAAACATGGAACATCAAAAATTATAGATACGTTTCCGACGTATCAAGCATCCCCAAGCTTAACTCTTGCTCGTCCTCGAGTAGGTAAGTGATAAAAGAATAATTTTTGAGGTGACGTGCACCTTCACAATAAAGATCAAACCATTTGCAAGCATTGAAAGATGGGATCAAAGAACTCTAAACATGTGCATGAAAGATGGAGTTCTAACAATAGGACATAGTAACTATGCATGCAACATGAAAGTCTACAAACAAAGATCATGAATAATATGCATTGAAAAACGTCTGTTTGTTTCACATACATAAAACATAGCATGGTGGCATTTAGCTTGTCTCTCATAGAGTAGCAAATAGATGCATAGTCCACCTTCAAAGTTCACAAGGGTGACTAGAAACAAATAGCACAAGAACAAGTAATATCACAATATGCATCAATCAATAAGTTTTAGGACACTGCACACAGAATGGAAGCTATGCTCTCTTAATGGTGCCTAAAGGTAGAAGGTGGAGACTCAATAATGGTGGAAGAAAGGCCTTTTATAAAGGAAGCAGGGATTTCAAGTTTCAAAAAGAGCTTCCAAAAATTATTGTACTTGTTAGCTTTCGGCCCTCATTTCCCCTATCATAAGCATCTTGAAGTGATTAAGGTTAAAGTGAACTAACTATGGAGTATATGCTTGACAAAGTATAAGTTGGCAATCTAAAGTCCCTTGAATACGAGGGCCACACGTCATGCTACTCAACTTTAGTCACCTGTAAGTTCTTGTCATTGTAAGTATATGCATATCATAGAGAACACCAGCAGGTACCCTTGCACATGGTACAGGAGCTATCCCATAACCAAAATGACAAGGCAAGCAGACAATGAGCATCTCAGCGATCTTTTTATTTACTATATGCATAGTTTTTTATTGAGGATGCTTCATAGATAGCTCACTATGGTGATGCTGCAAGTTTCCACCATGATTAGGCATGGCTTAGGCTAGCGGCCCAGGCGTTTCTCTAACACAAAATACTTACTCCATGGACTTACAATCTCCCTCTTTATTTCACACCGGTGACATCCATAGACAAAAGAGCATGATATCAACTGAGTACAAAGTACAAGTGTAGTGCTGAAAACGTTCCCCAAGACAGCATGGTTCTAATAATTCCAACATATAAGTGCAAGCATATACAACATAGACGACACAATGGTTCAAGTTTATTAGGGGCAAAGAATATAAAGTGTGCCATCAAGTTTGTGAGGAGTTTAATCACTAAGTTTTCACATAACAAAATAGTTTTTAATTGGAAGATAGCTGAAAACAAGAATATACTTGGAATGGTGTAACACACCATGCATAGGAGTTTATAGTGGAAACATTGGAATAACTTGGTTTCTTGGGAGTTGGAAGCATGAGTAGAGCTTACTTATACAAGTGGAGGCTAGCAAAAGACTGGGATCAACCAACTAAGAGAGCATAATGGCCATAATCATGCAGAGCAACAAAGCATTACTGATCAAAGCATAGAGTGGTACTACAAGTCAAGGACTAGATGATCATAGAGGATATGGTTACTTGTCATAGTCATAACATGGTGTGAGCATATGCCAAGTCAACCCAAACAAAGCATCAAAGGAGAATACCATAATACTATGCTTTTGCATGCAAAAACAACGCATAATTTCTTCAAGGCACACTAAGCAATCCCAATTGTTTGGAACAAGACATGCTACAGAAATAATCACTAAGCATATGGTTAAAACAACACCTAGCATGCCATGCTAAAGTCTAAGTCTAAGTCAATGCAAGCTCCTCTTGAACTTACAAGCAAGAACTTACTACTCCTTTCCAACACCAAGCAAATTATTTGCAAAACAACACAACAAGAACAGGGGTCCAAACTACTTTATTCAAGTAAACTAAACAACATAAGCAAGGCAAACGAAAACTAAGATGCTCCAAGAACAACACAATAGTGCATGAAACAATAAAAACGAAGTGCCTAGATAGAGCTGAGCTTTTTATTGATGAAGAAGGGGATGCCTTGGGCATCCCCAAGCTTTGACGCTTGTACCTCTTAGATATTTCTTGGGGTGACACCATGGTGGCATCCCCAAGCTTGAGATTTTTTCCATTCTTCATCTCATTACATCATTCTCTCTCTACACCTGAAATTTTTCCTTCATACAAAACTTCACACGATCTTCATTAGCAACATTAGTGTATTCAAAAGATATTAGACCTCTGGCAAAGCTTTGGATCAGCAATACTTTTCCCTAAAAATACAAGATACTGTAGTAACTCCTTCAAAAAGCTCAATTCCCCAAAAGAGAACTCAAATAGGAATCAATAAGAAGCAAATGCAAATAATGGCAAAAATTTGTCAAAACAGACCAGCAGGTAGAAACCTATTTTTTCGAAAATCTTATGTTGATCAAATAAAAAAGTGTTGAACTAACGAAAGTTAGCTAACATACTTGGGGATTTATTAGTAAATTTTGAGATCAATCCGATTTATATAGACTCCTCACGAATTTTTATGGTGGAGGACAGAAATCTATTTCAGGACAGCAACTCCCCAAATCTTATTTCCCACTTATTAGAGGTCATTATTGAGACAGAAAGCAAACAAAAAGGATAAGGAGAGGTCATTAATAAAGTAATAACTTCCAAGACTCAAGTAAACTCTTGGGTTATCTCCCAACAAGTATTTTTATTTAACGTCTTTAAGTTAGGCACAAGAAGTAAGAAGAATCAAGTGTTTTCAAATGAGGTGTTGGGAGATAACCCAAGAGTTTACTTGAGTCTTGGAAGTTATTACTTCAGTAATCGCCTCTCCTTATCCTTTTTGTTTGCTTTTTTTTGCCAAGAATGACCTCTAATGAGAGGGAAGTAAGATTTAGGGAGTTGTTGTCCCGAAACAGATTTTTGTCCTCCACCAAAAATATTCGTGAGGCGTATCTGTATCTCAGATTGAGCTCAAAATTTAGTAATAAATACCCCATTATATTATCTAACTTTCGTTAGTTCAACACTTTTTGATTTGAGCAACAGAAGATGTTCGAAAAAATAGGTTTCTACCTGCTGGTTTGTTTTGACAGATTTCTGCCATTATTTGCATTTGCTTCTTATTGATTCCTTTTTGAGTACTCTTTAGGTGAATTGAGCTTTTTGAAGGAGTTACTACATTAGATTGTGTTTTTAGTGAAAATCCTTGCTGTTCCAAAGCTTTGCCAGAGGTCTAATATATTTTGAATACACTAATGTTGCTAATGAAGGGGCGAGGTGTGACTTAGAATTTAGCATGACATATAGGTGTTGTTTAGCATTGATTAGTGATTTTTGTCTTAGCATGTCTTTCCAAACACTTAAAGTGCGCCTTTAATGAAATTATAGTATGTTGTAGCAGCATGCGTTGGTATTGTGTTGTGGTGCTCTCTACACATGCTTTAACGATCATTGGCACATTCACACACTTATGACTCCTCAGTCTCAATTAGCCTCAATAGCTCTATCTACCACTCTCACTTTTGATTAGTCACTCTTGTTTTTTGATTTTATTGCCATGTTGCCTTGTTTTGTTTTATTGCCTCTTCTCTGGTTGCTCCCGCCACTTAGCCTCCACTCCACTGAATAAGTTCTACCATGCTTCCAACCCCAAGAAACCAAGTTTCCTTTTCAAAGTTTATATATCCTTATCTCCCATGTATTATATTACACCATTCCATATATTTTCTTTTTCAAATATCTTCCAATTTAAAACTATTTTGTTATGTGAAAAAATTTAGATTAATGTAGCTTTTGTAAATTGATGGCACACTTATTCTTGCCATATTTAACACAAAACCATTTTGACAACATTGTTATTAGTTAGGTGCTTAAAGTTGGAATTAAGCGAATCGTGCTATCACGGGGAACATTTTCAACTTGCACTTGTGTTTTCATGTCATTGATATGTTCATCTATTTTTTGTCAGGATGTCACATAATTATTGTAAAAAAGAGACTTTGTTAGTCATAGTTTGTTAGAAAGCTTTAGAGAAAGCGCTCATTCAGCTGCTTCATGCCATATCATGGTGAAACTTGAAGCATCACCCATAGTGAGCTATCTATGAAGCATCCTCAATAAAAGCTAATACATATGGTAAATAAAAATATTGCTGAGATGCTCATTGTCTGCTTGCCTTGTCATTTTGGTTATGGGAAAGCTCTTATACCATGTGCAAGGGGTACCCTGTTGGCGGTTCTCAATATTATGCAAATACTTATAGTGACAAGAACTTACCTAGACCCAAAGTTGAGTATTCATGAGGTGTGGCCCTCGTATTCAAGGGACTTGAGATTGCCAACTTATACTTCGTCAAGCATATACTCCAGCTTTGCCACTTTAACCTTAACCACTTCAAGATGCTTACGATAGGAGCAATGAGGGCTGAAAGCTAACAAGTACCATAATTTTTGGAAGATCCTTTTGAAACTTGTAATCCCTGCTTCCTTCACAAAAAAGTCCTTTCTTCCACCACTATTGAGTCTCCACTTTCTACCTTTAGGCACCATTAAGAGAGCATAGTTGTCATTCTGTGTGCAGTGTTCCAAAGCTTACTAATTGATGCATATTGTGTTATTACTTGTTCTTATGCTATTTGTTTCTAGTCACCCTTGTGAACTCTGCAGGTGTCCTATGCATCTATTTGCTACTCTATGAGGGACAAGCTGATTGCCACTATGCCATGTTTTGTGCATGTGAAACAAACAAACGTTTTTCAATGCATGTTATTCATGATATTTGTTTGTAGCTTATCATTTTGCATGCATAGTTACTATGTCCTATTGTTAGAACTCCATCTTTCATGCACATGTTTAGAGTTCTTTGATCCTAGTTTTCAATGCTTGAAAATGGTTGGATCTTGCATGTCACCTCAAAAATTCTTCTTTTATATCTTTCTACTCGAGGAGGAGAATGAGGAATCTATTGGAGATGATATATGATATAATATATATATTTTTTTTGATGCTTTTGCTTGTTTTGTCTACTCTGCTTTACTTGTCACACTTTGGTGCTGAGTGCTTTACATGTTTTTTGGTTTACTAACAACAAGCAAAGTTAGCCTTAGGATGATTTTTTTACTTTGTTTTTGGTTTCAGAAAAGTTAGTAAAGAAATATTCTCGGAATTGGACAGGACAAACGTAAAATTCGATTATTTTACGTGGGGAACAAGAAGTCCAGAGGGGAGCCGGAGGGTCTAGCCAGGGGGGCCATACCCACCCCAGGCGCGGGTGGGCCCTGCCTCGCACCTGGCTAGGGTTTGGGGCCCCTGGCCGCCTCCTCGGCCTCCCCCTTCGCCTATAAGAAGCCCCCGATGCAGAAACCCTAAGGACCCAATCAAATCTCCATGAAACCGTTTGTAGCCGCCGCCACCATCGTCCCTAGATCAGGGGGGATTTGGGCACCTTGGGAGGAGATCATCCTTCCTTCTCTCATCGTGAGTAGTTCCACCTTGGACTATGGGTCCATGTAGTAGCTAGATGGTTGCTCCTCCTTTGTGCTTTCATGTCATGTAGATCTTGTGATCTCTTTCATCAAGATCTAATCTATTTGTAATCATGCATGTTGTGTTTGGGGATCCGATGGATATAGAGATTATTATGTTGGATTGATTAATGGTTTTGTCTTTATGATTCTATCATATACGTGTTGTTTGTGATCTTGCATGCTCTCGTTTTTTAGTAGCTATCTTGGTAGAGTAGTAGCTAGTGACTCCAAGAGGGTATTTATGCTCGATGGTGGGTGCCTCTAGTTTCAAAAGTGAAGGAAATAACATTAATATTTGTGATGTCTTACTGTTACTAGAGAAAAGGAAAGATCTCTTGTTCATGAACATTGTGTTGTTACCCCTACACCACTTTACAGCGTTATGCATTGTTTGCAACTTATCTTGGAGGGGGCTCGGATGATAACCTGAAGGTGGACTTCTAGTCATAGATGCAGTTGGATGGCGGTCTATGTATATTGTCCAATCAAATCTCATGGGATCTTTCTAACTAGTAATTGCATTGTTATGCCTTGCTCTCTTCCTGTCAATTGCCCTGCTATAATTTGTTTACCCTTCATGCCATGTTGTTTATATAAGGAGATCACCTCTAGTGAACTATGGAACCCAATCCAATCTTTACCATTGATACATCTTCAAACCTTGCTATTGGGGTTCCCAACGAAGCGCTCCTACATCAATTCAACGCTACATCACCGGTTTGCTATAACAAAGGGTTAAACGTATGGTGTGGAAGGTAATGGTTTGCAGCAAGTAAACAAGTAATAGTGGAAGATGTATCAATGGTAAAGATGGGACCGGGGTCCAAAGTTCACTAGAGGTGCTATCCTTAGATAAACAACATGGCATGAAGGGTAAAAAAATTACAGCAGGGCAATTGACAGGAACTGAGCAAGGTATAACAATGCAATACTAGTCAGAGAGATCCTATGAGATTCGATTGGGCAATACAACAAGATACATAGACCGCCATCCAACTACATCTATGACTAGAATTCCACCTTCAGGTTATCATCCGAACCCCCTCCAGTATTAAGTTGCAAGCAACAGACAACTGCTTTAAGCAAAGTGTGTAAGGTAAATAGTCCACGTGTTCCATGAACAAGAGACCGTTGTTTTCTCCCTAGTAGCAACAACACATCTACAACCGAAAAGATTTATGTCACTTCGCTTGGAAATTAGAGGCATGAACCCACTATCGAGCATAAATACCCCCTCTTGGAGTCACTAGCAACTACTCGGCCAAGATAGCTACTAAAAATGAAGAGCATGCAAGATCACAAACAACACAACAATGATAGAATCATAAAGACAAAACCATTAATCAATCCAACATAATAATCTCTATATTCATCGGATCCCCACAAACACAACATGCATGATTACAAATAGATTAGATCTTGATCATGAACGAATCTCACAAGATCTGTACATGAAAGCATAAGGAGGAGATACGACCATCTAGCTACTACATGGACCCATAGTCCAAGGTGGAACTACTCACGCATCATACCAGAGAGAAGGCCTCCGGGATGATCTCCCCTCCGGCAGGGTGCCGGGAAGAACTTCAGATCCCCCCGATCTAGGGACGACGGTGATGGCGGCTACAGAAGGTTTCGTAGAATATTGATCGGGTCCTTAGGGTTTCTGCATCGGGGGGCTTCTTATAGGCGAAGAGGGAGGCCGAGGGGGTGCCCGGGGGGCCCACACCCTGCCCAGGAGCAGGACAGGTTGGCCGCGCCTGGGGGAGGGTGAGGCCACCCCGTGGCTCCCCTCCGTCTCTCCTTCTATATTCGTGTCCCTCACGGAAAGTTATTGAATTTGGCTTTTGTCCCGTCCAATTTCGAGAATATTGATTTTCTGCCATTCTGGAACCAAAAAACAGAAGAAAACAGGCAGCTGATAGTGTGGCAACTTGTTAATAGGTTAGTTCTAGAAAAGATATAAAAACACCTCAAAGAAAGACAAAGTAAAGCAAAGTAGATACTAAAGAAACATGGAACATCTAAAATTATAGATACGTTTCCGACGTATCGTAGCCCATCAACGCCTGGCCCATTTTTCTTCAATTCGGCCTTTTGAGCACTATCTACCCACCCCTAAAAAACCTCCGCTATCCATATTTTTTAAGTATAAACTTATACCTACTACATTATATATATTATTGTTTAGTTGAGCTGCTAGCAATCACGTGTCGCACATGGACAAGCAAATCTTTTAAAAGGCAAATAAATAAGTTATAAACGATGTTAGAATACATTTTTTAACGTTTTATAAAAGCATAACATTTTATTTGCATAGTGGAAAGGCATGCAGTTTACCTGTACTGAAGTCTCGAGTTTGAAGTTTGAATCCTACGCTTATAATGGTGCTATGTAGATTACCATTTTATCTGTAGCAATATTTCTGTACTGAGAGGCTGACATGGCTGACCCACCTGCCTGCAGCTAGTACCAATCAATCTTACTATACAAGAGATCAAGTTTAACGAGCAGGTTTAAATAGTACTCGTACAACAGTCACGGCCAATAAAAAGACCAAGATAGACACGTTTCTTGTCTAGAGAGGCTGACAAGTGGGCCCTAGAAGCAAGACAATACATGGCTTCCGCATCGAGCAACGTTACTAAGGTCAAACCGGCAGAGGCGATCGAAAAAATGTTCTACACACATTTCCTGTATAGAGGAGGCGTACATGTGGGACCCAGCAGCGAGACCTTATATAGTGAAGGCATCGCGCAGCGTTGCCAAGTTCGAAATAGGGAGGCGCGAGCGATAAAAAAGTCCAGTATGCACACGTTTCTTCTAATAAGAGGCTGAAATGGGGATCCACCAGCCTATATAAACGGTTGATGCATCGAGCAACGTTGCCAAGTTCGAAACACAGAGGAGCCAGCGAGAAAAAAGTCCAGCATGCACATGTTTCTTCTAATAAGAGGATGACATGGGTGACCCACCAACCTATATTAATGGATGATGCATCATGCAACGTTGCCAAGTTCGAAATACGGAGGCGCGAGCAAAGAAAAATCCATCATGCACACATTTTTTCTAATAAGAGGCAGACATATGGGACCAAGAAGCATGGCCAAACGGCAGATTCGTCGAGCAACACTATCTAGTTCGGAACATGATAGTGCTAGAGAAGAAAAAATTACATAATACACACAGTTCTTCTAATGTGATGCTGACATACGGGACCCAACAGCTTGAATAAATGGCTGATACCGCGAGCAATGCTATGTTGTACGGAACAAGGTAGCGCTAGAGAAAAATCCATCATACACATGTTTATGAGAGGATGCCATGTGAGGCCCAGCTGCGTGATTAAACGGTAGATGCATCTAGCAGTGCTATCAAGTTCGGAACAGGACAGCGGGAGCGAAGGAAAACATTTCATCACATAATTCTTCTAATGAGAGGCTGATATGTGGGACCCGTTAGCCTGATTAATGATAGATAGATCGAGCAACGTTTTATCGAGTTCAAATCAGGAAGGCACGATTCAAGGAAAAAAATCCATCATGCACATGTTTCTTCTAATGAGAGGATGACTTGTGGGGCCCGACTGCGTGATTAAACTATAGATGCATCTAGCAGCGCTATCAAGTTCGGAACAGGGTAGTGGGAGCGAAGGAAAAAATTCCATCATACATATGATTCTTCTAATGAGAGGCTCATATATGGGACCCAGCATCATGATTAACGGCAAATATATCAAGCAACGTTATCGAGTTAATATCAGGAAGGCACGAGTCGAGGGAAAAAATCCATCATGCACACATTTCTTCTACTGTGAGGATGACATGTGGGACCTAGAAGCCTGATTAAACGGCAGATGCATCGAGCAATGCTATCCAGTTCGGAACAGGGAAGGAAAAATTCCATCATACACACGATTCCTCTAATGAGAGGCAGACATGTGGAAACCCAGCAGCCTGACTAAACGGAAGAGGCATCGAACAATGTTATTGAGTTTAAATCAGGGAGGCGCAACCAAAAAGTTTGGTTCGATAGAGTCACTGACGTTCAAGACCCACACGCAAAAACAATTCAGCGAATCAACATCTCGCGAGGAAGCGGAAATCTTACTTTTGCCATGCGCCCGTCGAGCTTCGTCCATGTTTTTAGCGGTTTCGTCGTAGTAGAGGGGCGTTGACATGGGTATGCCCTACAGGTGCCTAATGTTAGCCTACATGGTATCAACTTGATATAAGCCCATGCAATTTCCCACTACGGATGACGAAGCCCAGGAAGGATTCGGTTGACCAAGGCCCACACGAACATGACTTCTTGGGAAGCAAGTGATGGGGATAGGCCTATTGGGGTATACCCAGCGGGACGTTTCCGACTGGTCCAAGGGCTGGCGAGTGGGCCTGCAGAACGGCGAGTGGACCAAAGCCCAGCAAGGTATCGGTATTTGGAAGTTGAAGGCCAGTAGCGAGATAGGCCAGTCGGTCTAGGTTAAATGATTACCGAAGTTGTAACCGAATCGGTTGAGATATGTAAACCCTAGGGGAGGTGAGCCTATATAAACCTCCCTATGGGGTGAGTAGAGACACGTTCCCTCATACACCCAAGCAACTCGCCGCCTAGTCGCCGAGTTCGCCCATTAAACACCTCCATAATACAATCTAGCAGGAGTAGGTCTTTACCCTCGGGGCCGAACCTGGGTAAAACCTGTGTCTTTGCCCTCATCTCGCACCGCAGATGGCTGGCCGCTGCCCTCGTTCTACTACTCTGCCGATTGCGGCATCTGCCGTGGTCATTCCTCACGAGTGGCGCCCACCGTGGGGCCTGGCCGGTCTGGCCGGTGTTCTGCAGCGAGATCCAATCTGCCCATCAACGAGACGGTCGCCACCGGCCGTATGATAGCGATCGGCGAGATGCTCCAGATCTTGCCGAGCAGCTACGTCCCGGCGGCGCGACCCGTCACACACAGCGTGATCCTGCCAATTGGCACGATCAGCCTCTTCGTCGGCCTCACCGACGTCATCACCTCGGAGGACTCGGCTCGCATCCGCGATTCGCCACCACGCGATCGGCTCTCTGAGAGCCAGGTCCGCACGATCCACCGCCTCGCCTCCGAGTACAACTCGGCCCACAGCAACGTGGCCGAGAACTCAGCGGCCGCAGAAGACGCGGCCCTCACCGACGACGCCGACTCGGCGACCCCGGCGTCACTCGCCGGATCCATCACCGCGGCCTCATCCGCGGGCTCCATTGTCCAGGTCACCAACGCGGGAGATTTCGAGGACCCCTCCATCCTCGGGATCTTGAACCGACCGGGTCGGAAAACTCCGCCGACCTCCACAGCGGAACCGATCGCCATGCCGCGACCTACATGGCCACGGCACCGATCCGCCGGAGGACCCTTTCTCCACCCGATCCCTCCTAACGCCACCGGCGGAGGTCGAGAACTCCGCCTGAAATTGGCGGAGGCGATGCAAAGCGAGCGGCGAAAAATTTCGCCTCGGCGGTGTGCGCGAGCATCACGCTACCACCAGCGGCGGATCGTCACGCTGAACCCCACCGTTCAGGCGCCCTGAACCGGCGAAAACGACCCGACTCGCATAGCGGCGTGCGATCTGCGAGAACGCGCCACGGAGGAAGCACCGCCCGCCAGATCGACGGCGATGGGTGCCCCACCACCACCCAACCGCACCTCCTGAGGACCAGCCGCGGATAGTCGTCTCCTCACGGGGCGAGGCGCTAACGGCCTCCCATTCTCCACCCGATGGACAACCTCGTGGCAGGCGAAGCAGCCGATAGCATCACGGCCACGGCGGCGCCTTACAAATCGATGCGTCGAGGCCCTACCGCAAAGGCCGTGGAACAGCAAAGAGCGGGCGCCCGACTTCGCAAGCGGTATACTCGCTCCTCGGGAAGCGCGGCCTCAAGCGGCCGTCAGCGGTGGCAAACACCCTCAATTGCCGCCACGAGCCACCGCAGCTCCAACGCCGACCGCGAACGGCACTCTCCCTGCGATCCCGGCGGCGACCAACCGTCGCCGCTAACGGAGAACCGATCGACGCCGCACTCACATCATCAACAACCAAAAGCGCGCTACGCCAGCGACGACTGCGGCACACCTAACTACCGCGCGATGGCGAGCCCATGGGGTCGCTTCGATCGACTAGGGCCTAAGTGCCGGACCAATGATCCGAGGCGAAAAGTACCCACCGAACTTCAAGGCGCCAAAGGAGATAGAAAATACGACTCCTGCGACCCGCGGTGCGGCTCGACACATACCTCATGGCAATGGGGATCGCGGGTCTGTGACCTACTCGCCGCCCGTTACCTCCCATTGATGATGGAGGGGCGTGCAGGAAATGGATCAACACGCTCCCCGACGATGTCGACTCACGGGAGAAATGCGAGACGCCGTCAGGCACTTCGAGTGCTCCTACACTCGCGCCACCACCATCGAGGACACAGGCGTCGTCCGGGGACCCGAGTCGACCAATCTGGGTCCAACGGTGGCAAGAGCTCGGTACAGCGGTCGGCATCCACCGGACACGCGATCCATTGCTTCAAGACCTCGTGCCGCTCTGAGCCTCTAGTCGCCAAGCTCAAGCGACACGCCCACACTCGACAACATCCCGACCTCCTCGAGATCGCCAAGCGATGCGCCGAGGAGGATCCCAACAAGACGTCAACGACGAGTCCGGAGGGCAACGCCGCCGCGGCAACGACGGCGGACGCCGAACCGATCTACGCTCTGGCGCACCGCCTCACGAGCAAGCGCCACACGGGCGAAGTCGACTTCGTCGCCAACGCTGGGCACGCTAACGCGACCCAAGAGCTACCGCCGACGGAGGGCAACGACGCGATGGCGGGAACTACAAGAACAAGCCAAGGTTCGATCCCGCGGCCCTCCTTAACCAACCATGTGCGTTTCACAGCAGGGAAGGAAAGCCCGCCACGCACACCACCGCCGACTGCCATACCCTCAGGGAGATCGAGAAGGCACGGCACGCGCGGGAAGACACCGACAACGACCCGCCAAACGGCGGAAAATTCGGCAAAGTAGCCGGCTCGCTCCACACCTTCACAGGCTTCAACACGAAGCGCGAGAAGAAGGTCATCGCCCGCGCCGTCGCCGTCAACGCGGTGGCCCAAACAGACGTCCCCCAGTTTCTCAACCGGTGAACAGCCATCACAGGCGGCAAGACCACTGCCACGCGCGCCAGTACCGGGGCGAGTCGCCTTGGTGGTCAAGCCCAAGGTTGGCGACTCTGGCTCCCCAAGACACTGATGGGCGGCAGCTCCATCAACATCCTCTACCTCGACACCTTCAGCGGTTGCGGCTCCCGCGATCGATGATCGAGACCACCCACACCACGTTCCAGCGCATCGTCCCGGTCGGAAGGCGTACCCGATCGGCAAGGTCACGCTACCGTCACCTTCGGTACTCGGCAAACTTCCGCACCGGCGGATCGTCTTCGACTGGTGCCATTCGACAGCCCTTACCACTGCGTCCTAGGGCGCCAGCGTTCGCCAAATTCATGGCGGCGCCCCGCTGCATAACGCGATGAAGCTCCGGGCGTGCGGCGTCATCACCATCAACGGCGACCCGACATGGCGCCGAATGCGAGGCCAAAGGCGAACTTCGCCGGCGCCGTCATCGCCAGCGAAACTAATCACGCCGACGATCTCGCCAAATCTGGCGGGTTAACAATAGCGACCCCGATACTCAAGAAGCCAAACTCGGGCGCAAACACCTCAACCTTTGAGGCTACGACGCACACTCGCACCGTTGAGCTGGTCCCAGGCGACTCGGCCAGACGGTGGCGATCGGGACAGCATGAGCCCGGCATAGGAAGGCGCTCGCATCGAGTTCCTCTGTGAACAGGGACATCTTCGCATGGAAACCCTCCGACATGTCCGGTGTCCCTAGGGAGCTCGCTGAGCACAAATTAAACGCCGACCCCAAAGTGCGACCCGTCAGCGATCGCTCGGCCCTTCAACGAAGAACGCCGTCGGGCAATCGCCGAAGTGCAGCGTCTACTGGCTGCGGCTTCATCCGCCAATCAAATACTCAAGTGGCTGGCAAACCCAGTCTTGGTCGAGAAGAAGAACGGGACACGGAGAATGTGTATCGACTACACAAACCTGAACAGCGTGCCCAAAGGCGATTCGTCCTCCCGGATCGATCGGATAATCGATTCCACCGCGGGTTCGAGTCATTGTGTTTCCTCGGCGCCTACTCGGTATAACCAGATCAAAATGGCTGTCGAGGCGAGGAAGACGGCGTTCATCACGCCATTGAGCCTTCGCTACACCGCCATGACCTTCGGCCTCAAGAACGCCGGAGCAACCTACCAGCGGTGCATGCAAGAATGCCTCGCGAGCCAAATTGGCGCAACATCCACGTTTACATCGACGGCGTGGTGGAAATCCGCCGCCAAGGCGACCTACTCGCCGACCTAGCGGAGACCTTCGCCAATCTGCGAAGGTACAAGATAAAGCTCAATCAAGCAAGTGCACCTTGATTGTACCGCCGGGCAACTTCTGGGGTACGTCGTCTCAAGCGAGGATCGAGGCGAACCGCGAAGATCGACACGATCGCCCGGCTCGGCAAACCGAGTGCTGCGGCGTCGAAGCTGGCGGGCGTGTAGCGGCTCTCGTCGCTTCATCCCGCTTTGGCGAAAAGCGATGCCCTATACCGCTGATGCTAAGAACCCCACCTTCCAGTGGGACAAGGAGGCGGACGGCGCTCCGCGACCTTAAAAAGGTGCTACTCGCCGCACCACTACTCGCCGCACCAGCTGACAAAGAGCCTATGCTGGTTTACGTCGCGGCGTCCGAGCGCGTCGTCAGTGCCGTAATGGTCGTCGAACGACCAGAGGAAGGAAAGGAGCGCCCGGTCTAGCGGCCGGTGTACTACATCAGCGAGGTTCTCACCGAGTCGCGCCGTGATACCTGATACCAAAACTGGTATACGCGGTCTTGAGGGCTCGTGGCGCTGCCGCACTACTTTCGAGCACCCGATCACGGTCGTCTCCTCGGCACCACTACAAGATATCATCCGCAATCGCGGCGACAGGCGGGTCGCCAAGTGGGCGTCGAGATCGGCGTCCACAACATTAAATCTGAGCCACGAAGGCGATTAAGTCGCAGCATGGCAGACTTCCTCGCCCTGGGAAGAGGCCCGCAGCGGAGAAGCCGTACCTCCATTCTGGAGCACGCCACTTGACGGGTCCAAGAACGCAGACGGCGCGGGCGGGGATAGTCTTGACCTCACCAAAGCGACAAGCTCCGCTACATCCTCCGCCTCAATTCACGCCTGCACCAACAACATGGCTGAATACGAGGCCCTACTCCACGACATGCGAGCCGCAAAGGAGATGGCGTCAATCGCCTTGATGCTACGGAGACTCCGACCTCGTTCGGGGCAAGTCGCCGGCACTGCGACGTCTCCCCCACCATGGCGGCGTGCCAAGAGGTGGACAAGGTGGGCGGCCACTTCACCGGCTACTCTGTCGAGTGGATCGACAGGAGGAAAAACGAGGCCGACGCCCTCTCTCGCATCGGGTCGGCTCGACTCGCACCACCCGCCAGCGTGTTCCTCGACACAATCTTCACGCCATCAGTCTCTCCCCCGAAGGAGATCGACATAGGAGTCCCGCTCCAACCAGAGGCAGCCTTGGTCGCACTCATAACCGAGCCAGACGACTGGACCAAGCCCTACATCGCCTACCGAAACGGCACCTGCCAGAGGCGAAACAAATGCTCGAATGATCGCCGATGCAAATCTTACACCATCATCGGCGAGCTACACAAGCGCAGCGTCACCGGCGTGTTCAACGTTGCGTCCAACCGGTGAAGCGACGCAAAATCCTCCACGACATTCACTCGGTATCGCGGCCACCACGCCGCTTCGCCTGGTCGCCAAGGCTACGCGACACGGCTTCTATTGGCCCACCGCACGCCGGCTGTCGACATCGTCCAGCGATGCGCCGGGTGCGAAATACGCCAATCGGGCGCTGCGTGAGCTCGGCGCTCAAAACAATCCCCATCACCTGGCCATTATTGTGTGGGGCATGGACATGGTAGGCCCCTTCAAGAAGGCCCCCTCTGGATACACCCACATGCTGGTCGCCGTCGACAAATTCACGAAGTGGGTAGAGGCCAAGCCAGTCCGGAAATGCGACGGGAAGACCGCCACTAAGTTCCTACGCGAGCTCATATACCGCTACGGGTTCCCCAATAGCATCATCACGGACAACGGCACAAACTTCGCCAAGGAGCAATGGCGAATTTTGCGAAGAGCACCACATCCGGCTCGACCTCGCGTCGATCGCACCGAATCAATGGCGGCGGTGAGCCAACCAAAGCATCCTCCACGGCCTGAAGCCGCGACTCCAAAGTACCACTCGGCGCGCTGGATCTTTGGGTCGAAGAGCTCCCCTCCGTCATCTGGGGAATCCGCACCTCGGTCAATAGGTCGACGGGATTCACTCCCTTCTTTATGGTCTACGGCGCCGAAGCAGTCATGCCCACCGACCTCGAACATGACTCGCCGCGGGTCGTCCACTATCTGGAGGCAGCAGCTGGCCCGCCAAGGCGGGCTCGACCAACTCGACGAAGCACGCGACCTCGCCCGATCGCGCACGCCATCTATCAACAAGGACTCCGCGCTACCACAGCGGCGGGTGAAAACCCGCACCTTCGGGAAGGCGACACGGTGTTACGCCTCATCCAGGACAAGAAGGGCATGCACAAGCTCTCCCCTCCGTGGGAAGGCTCGTTCGCTATTGGCGCGTGCAACGACGCCTACTACCTCATCGACGTCGCGGGGACGGCGAACTCGACGTCAGCGGCCATGGAATGTAAATCTCCTCCGGAAGTTCTATTCCTAGAACCCCACATATGTACTCTCGATCGCTATGAATAAAAGAAGCGGTTACCGCAAAATTCGTCTACTCTCCATGCCTTGTGCCACTCGCTTTTCGTAATTAACAGCGTCATGCTAAAATACAAGTCAACCCTTGGTAGCGGCCGACACGGCTAAGTAGTGCGATGTAAAACCTGAGTCATTTCAGGTCTTGCATCGCCCACAAAAACGCAATCCGAGCCCATTGGAGTCGCCTAGCTCTGGTTTCTGAACCAAGACAATTGTCCTCGCTTCTCCGGCGACCCGGTGCTCCGCATCCTCGGCATAGCGACTCGAGCGGCTAAGTACCACGCTCGGGGACTGAATACCAGTTCGTCGCGATCGGACGGAAAACGCCAAGTAAGAAACGCCTAGGACTCGCCGGCCCGACCCACGGGCAGGCGGAAGCGCTCACACCAACGCTCGGTCCTCAACCACCCTCGAGTCGCGCCTTGAACTACCAAGTACCACGCTCGGGGACTTGGCCACCCCCGTTCGCGTCACGGAAAAGCGGTAAATCTGAGCACTCAAGGAGTCGCCTTGCTGGCTCTCGAGCTCGGTAGTCGACTAAACTAAACAACACACATGATAAACAACAAAACATGAGGTGAACCCCACAAAAGGGCGGACGCGCTCGGGGACTCACCCAAAATCAATCCAAAACACACAAACAAGTAGCAAAATGAACACAACGTTCCATTCAATCGCATATCGCATTGTCTTACATTACAAAATATGCCTACTCGGCAGAACTGTTGCTAACACATCTAGGCAAACTACACTATTCTGCGAGCTTCGGCGATGGCGCCAAACATCCGGCGCCCTACGGATGAACGCGGTGTACGGGTTTGACGGATCGTCGTCGCTCACTCGCCATCGCCCGGCGGAAAGGTTGCTCAACCTTGAAGTCGCGATCGCGGCTCGGGTCGTTTGGCGACGACCGTCTCTGGTAGGAAGGAGGTCGCCCGCGCCAGCGCTCCGTCTGCGGCGTGCGTTCCTGCAGCTTGAGAACCTCGGACAGATCCACCGCTCCAGTCGACGAAGGGTACCCACTCGTCACATCGTCGAGATCGAAGTCCTCGGGGAAGTGGGCGAGTCCAAGGCTCAAGGCTGTCGATGCTCCGCGACGAAACGCCGACCGCGTCATGAACTCTATGACCGCGGGCGCCTTCTCCAAGTACTCCCACACCTCAACGAGGTCACTGGGAATAACCTCGGTGGGCGACATCTCTTGAAGGTAGGCGCGGATGCACGTCGCCGACAGCGTCGCCCGGTCGGCGAAACGCGTTCACGCATTCCCTCGCGTCAAGAGAGTCCGCTTCTTCTTGGGAGCCAATAACACGACCTGCGAGAAGGAGACAAGTATGAGTACCATGGAAACCACAAACAATACAACCAAAAGACAGGGAAGACGCACTCACCAAGCAATGGGCGGGCGAGTCCCGTGATGAAACTTTGAAGCGACGAATGATCGTCCTGAAGCCCAACAATGAGGGCTTCCGACACCTTTCGTTCTTCCTCCGCGGCCGCAATGGCGGCCTTCGCCGCCGTTCGCGAGCTTGCTTCTTCTTTGCCGCCGCGATTCGCGCTCAAGGTCGGCGATCTTACGCTCGGCGGTGCCTAACGCGAACCCTTGCCTCGATTCTCCAGCGAGGACAAGCTCTGGCGAGTCACCTCCGCTGCAACAACCTGAAGTTCCTTGTTTGCTTCTTGGATAGCGGCCAGCTCCTTCTCAGCACGCTGCTTCGCAGCCAATCGCTCTGCCGACTCCAGCTGCAGACCCTGTACATCTCCAAAGTCAGCGATCACAAAAATTCTTCAGTGCCCACCCGCTAAAATTTAGCGGGTGCGCACTCGGGGACTGGTGATCACAAAAATTCCTCAGTGCCCACCCGCTAAAATTTAGCGGGTGTGCACTCGGGGACTGGCGACCACGAAAATTCCTCAGTGCATATCCGCTAAAATTTAGCGCATACGCACTTTCGGGACTGGATTGAAAGAACAAAAGAAGTAATAATAAGAATCAAGCATTTAAGCACCGACCCGATCCTCGGGGTGGAAGTACGGATGGCGCACCAAGCATCTTTGTGAAGTTGCGCGCGTCCTGAGCATAGCGCGCGGCGTGTGCCCGACGTTGGTCGATTTCAGCGTTGATGGTCACGGAGGCGGGGCTCGCAGCCCCACTCGCCTCGGCCGCCTTGGTCGTGAAACGGGGGAAGGTAGCAATTGAGGCGCCCGCCCCAAAGGAAGTCGCTTCCTCCGGTCTAGGCAAGGAAACGCCCTCCCTTGTAGACGCGGTTGCCTCCTTGCGACCAGCGGCCCGCCGCCCTTGGCGTCGTCGAGACGGTGACGATGTCGTCGCCCTTGGCCCTCTTGCTGCCTTCCGTTGAGGCGGCGACCTCATCACTTTTCCTCTTGCGGGAAGGGTCTTCCTCGCCAACGGCGGAAGGTACCTTTGCCACGGTCGGGTGACCCATCTTTTTCACTCCGGTCCTGCACATCGAATCAAATCAATAAAAGACAATCAAAGTACTGAAGGAAGCGAAGGCGAATGCACTCACTTGGCGGCCGGAATGAAGCAGCCTGTCTGAAGGCGGCGGTTTTCAGCTCGGGGCCCTGTCGGCGACTAAGCCCTAGTTCGGGCGTCGGGGCCCGGATACGGACGGCTTCTTTGGCGTTGGCGTAGCGGTTGGCGCATCCGGCGCCTTGGTGAGCCTCCTCATGAATTGGGGTTAGCGGCGGAACTTCCTTGCGGGCGAGGCCACGCTCGGGACCTCCTTGCGAGGCAAAGTCGCCTCAACGGAGCCTTCCTAGCCCGAAACCGGCGAATGGCGGAGGCATTGAGGCCAGGAGCTTCTGTAGATGGCGCATCTAAGCGCGGTCGCGGCTGCGCCATCACCGGCGAGCTGTGGGCATCAGAGCTGCTCGTTGAATGCGGCGGTGAGGCCGCCTTCGGCGGCTTTGTCTTCCTTTTCAGGGGTCCCTCGCCTCCTTCTCCTTCTTCTTCTTCGCGGGAGTGGCCTGACGGCGCGAGGTGGTCTCTGGGAGTTCGTCGTCGTCATGGCCGAGGCTCTGCTCGCCTCGATCTCGGCGTTGCCGCGGGTCGCCGGACGGTGGGGCAATCTCTTCTTCGGACTCGTCCTCGTCGTCCTCGTCACCCTTGGCGGGTGGCGACTCGCTTGTTTCTGGGCGGATGGCGGGGCTCGTCGTCGGCGGTGGTAACCACCCTTCCACCACTTGGAACAGCTGCGTTAAACGAAACGAGTTAGAGTTACTGCTTGCCGCTGCTGCTGCGAACAAGATAAAGGATTACCGTCGGGCCGGACGCTCAGCGGTAGGTAAGGTACCCGGCTGCGCATCCACGTATGTCGCTTGGGTGATCTTCTTGATCTTTGAGGTAGTCCTCCGGCTTCCACTCGGCGAGGCTTCGTCGAGTCTCCCGGCCGATGTCTGGTACATGTAATGGTCGCGTTAGGCGGCGGAACGCCGCCGCCCAAGCCACAGCCAGGTAAGTTTACCGTCTGAGCCCTTCTTCTTGAGACCTCGGATGGTGCGGAGCATCTCGTCGACGACCATCCGCTGGTCGTCGGGGAGAGCTTGCCGACACTGGAGATGGCGTGGCTCGGGCGATTAGCCGAGTACCGCGGGATCGCCGCTTCGTCTTCCGGAGTCGCCTCGGTCACATAGAACCATGACTTTTTCCAGTCGCTCGCTGCTTTGGCTGGCAGCATCAGGTCGAAGAAGGAGGCTTTGGACTTAAGTTGGAAGGTTAAGCCGCCCGCGGCTAGCATTGGGCCGCCCGCCTCCTCGCGGCTGATCCGTCCATGGAACAGATCTTGCCACAAAGGAAAGTAGGGCCGGCAGCCCAAGTAGCACTCGCAGAACGCCACGAAGATGGCGAGCTGCTCGATGATGTGGGGACCCGGTCGAGGCTGGATCCGTAGTAAGCGCAGACGCCGGAAGAACAAAGATGTGAAACCCTAACCCCGCTCGAGGTGGCTGGTGAAGCAGACGAACTCTCTCTCGCGGGTTTGGGTCGTTTCCCGGCTGCGAGGATCGCCTTGACCGCAGGATTCCGGCCTCCTCGAAGGAGGCCAGCTGCGCCCTGGTGCATTTGGATCTACCCCAAGGTTCGGTGGAGAGGGCCATGGCTGAGGATCTGTTCGGAGGTCGGAGGATTGCGGGTCGATTGGATCGCGGAATCAAAGGAAGGAAGATGTGCGTACTCGGAGGAAATGGTGGGCGGTTGGCTTTGCGATAGCCTACCATTCCTCTTATATAGCGGGAGTTGCCCGCCAAATCAGGGGGCCGTTACCGCGCGATGATTACGCCAGAAGTTACCGTTGGGTTACCTTAACGGCTAGTTTGACCACGCCTGACGGTCCAACTCTAGCCACTCGGCTCGTTGGGTCACTCGCCGAGGCCGCGTCCCGTTGGCTCGACTCGCCAAGACGCGACTCGGCTCACCGGATTTTTTTCCTTTATACAGGAGCCCGCCGACGATTCGACTGGATGCCAACTTGAAGCCGTATACTCCGACTGCCAGCAGCCACTCACGCCTAATCAACGACGGCCTCGGGGACTACTGATGGGGATACGCCTATTGGGGTATACCCGGACGTTCCGATGGTCCAAGGGCTGGCGAGTGGGCTGTGCGAGCGAGTGGACCAAAGCCCAGCAAGGTATCGCGATCGGAAGTTGAAGGCCAGGCGAGCAGATAGGCCCAGTCGGTCTAGGTCAAATGATTACCGAAGTTGTAACCGAATCGGTTGAGATATGTAAACCCTAGGGGAGGTGAGCCTATATAAACCTCCCTATGGGGTGAGTAGAGACACGTTCCCTCATACACCCAAGCAACTCGCCGCCTAGTCGCCGAGTTCGCCCATTGTAAACACCTCCATAATACAATCTAGCAGGAGTAGGTCTTTACCCTCCGGGGGGCCGAACCTGGGTAAAACCCTGTGTCTTTGCCCTCATCTCGCACCGCAGATGGCTGGCCGCCCTTGCCCCTCGTTCTACTACTCGCTGCCGATTGCAGCATCTGCCGTGGTCATTCCTACGACAGCAAGGCTAGCTAAAAGATAGAATTTCAAAGGGTGAAACCCTAATTTGTAACCAACTCGACCTACCCCGAGACCTGGCTTCCCTATATAAAGGCCAGGAGGGCATGACGAGGAGTCTCTCTCTCAACTCTCATACACACACCACACGCCAGATCCAATATGCACACCTCTGTTACCTTCGGTTCCACCATCAATCAAGAACAAACAAGCAGGAGTAGGGTTTTCTCTCCGGGGGCCTAGACCAGGGTAAACACCATGTTCCTGTGTTGCTTGCCTGTTAACCATTCCGAGATATCCATCTTCCCCATCTTCTCTAAACCCAATTCCATAACAATGGGCATTGACGAGTCAAACCCTCGTTAATTGGCGCCGTCTTTGGGAACTGGGGGCGCTGATCGTGCGATCGTGACCGTACCATCCACAACCGTCTTAGAATCATCCGCGACGGAGAACCACCTCTTCTTTGGAGCCTGATGACCCACAAGTATATGGGGTGTATCATAGTACTTTCGATAAATAGGAGTGTCGATCCCAACGAGGAGCAGAAGGTGTTGACTAGTGGTTTGGATCAACAATTCTCTGTAAATACTTAGCAAATGTAGTTTTAGGTTTTTTTATAATGCAAAGAAATAAAGTGCAAGTAAATAAATACAATAATAATAATTGCAGCAAGTGGCCCAATCCTTTTTTCAGCAAAGGACAAGACGGTTGTATTACTTATGAGGACCAAACGTTCTCGAGGACACTTGGGAATACTATCAAGTGCTTTCGCTTCATATAGTTGATTAATCTTCTTTGGTTGGATAAGTGTTGTGTGGTTGAACCTATGCTAATGTACCGACCTTACTTGTACTAATGCATACTTGTGATTATACCCTTTGAAAGCATATGCAACTATAAGAAAGTAATTAAGATAAAAACCTAACCACAACATTAAACTCTGAGATCCTACACTCCCTTGTGCAAAGGTAGCCACACACACCATGCATTACCCTAGGCCCATAAATGGTGAAGTATCATGTAGTCGATGGTCACATGACACAACTAGAAGAATAACACCACAAATTAAATATCAAAAAATTGAATATTACTTCAACATAATTCCAGTACTAACAACATGACTTCTCCCATGTCCTCAAGAACTAAACAAACTACTCGCGAGACATCATATGGATCAAGATCAGAGATGGTATAATGATGAGTAACAATCTGAACATAAACAATAATACAATGGTTCCACTCAATAGCATCAACTACAAAAGTAATCAACACCGGGAAAGTTTCCCCTAAGAACTATGCAAGATTCAACCCAATTGTTACAATGGGATGGAGTGGTGGTGATGGTGCTGGTGGATATGATGGTGCGGATGATGATGATGATGATCCCGATGAAGTTTAGCTTGATGACGGTGTTGATGGTGACTATCTCCCCTCTCCGGGAAGGAATTCCCCGTCACAAATCTGCCTGCCGGAGAGCTCTTTTTCTCTCTATAGTTTCCGCCCCGCAGAGGTGGCGAAATCTTTCTATGGTCGCCCCCCGAGTATTAGGGTTTCAAGGGGATGATATATGCAAAAGGGCGATGCCAGAGGTGGTCCAGGGTGGCCACACCACCTGGTGGCACGGCCTAGGGGACCCCGCACCAAGGGGTGGTGTGGGACCCCTGTGGCCCATATCCACTTCCCCTTCTGGCTTCCTTCATCTTCTGGAAAAATAGGAATTTCCATATATTTTCTGGAATTTTTTGATCTTCGCGAATATTGCATCTGGACGTCGCCTTTTCCATCAGAATCCCGACTCCGGCAGTTCATCCTCCAAAAGTCATCCAACATGCAAAATAGATGAAATACCATAAGTATCACCTCTTAATATGAAATATATCAATGAATAACAGTAAATTATGATATAAAATCGTGATGCAAAATGGACGTATCAACTCCCCCCAAGCTTAGACCTCGCTTGTCCCCAAGCAAAAACTGAGCTCAGTAAACATGTCCACAGGTTTATGGAGTGAAGTGTCGATAAAAAGAATACGGACAAGAAGCATCACATTCACCAATACACAAATCATAATAGAAAGCAACTCACCATCATATAACTTAACTTGCAACGAGTATGGGAGTCACAATGAAGATGCATAAAGATAATCATAATTGGTAATGGCAAACTTTGTTCTTGGTCAGAGAATAGTTGACAAATCATACTTGGTTTTCAAGAAAAGCTTTTGTAATGAAGTTTATAAAACCGGAATCTTTTGCTCAAACAGGCTTTTCACAATGATAGCTTTCAAAGTAATATTCATTCAGATAAGAGCAATGTGCAAAACAAGGAAGATAGGAAACATGATTGAATAAATCATCATATGAATGACTGAATCACAATAAGTCAAATTCTTGCTGGGGATAAAAGGGAATAGGTTTACTGACTCAACTTAGAAGTAAAAGATAGGCCCTTCGCAGAGGGAAGCAGGGGTTTCAATTTCATAAAGATCTTCCAAAATATTATGGTACTTACTAGCTTTGAGCTCTCATTGCCCCTATCATAAGCATCTTGAAGTGATTAAGGTTAAAGTGAACAAATATGGAGTATATGCTTGTAAAATCATAAGTTGGCAATCTCATGTCCCTTGAGTACAAGGGACGTTCCTCGTGCTACTCAAGTTTAGTCACAAGCAAGTTCTTGCCATTATAAGTATATGTGTATCATAGAGAACTGCCAACGGGGTACCCCTTGCCCCATGATACAGGAGCTATCCCATATCAAAATGACAAGGCAACATACAGTGAGCATCTCAGCAATCCTTTATTTACCATAAGAATGGTGCATATATTTTTTCTCTTCTCTCCTTTTTTATATCTATTCTTTATAAGGATGCTTCATAGATTGCTCACTATGGTTATGCTGCGAGTTTCCACCATGATTACGCATGGCTTAGGCTAGAAGCCCAGGCATTTCTCTGACACATATACATAACTCCATGGACTTACAATCTCCCCTTTTATTTCACACCGCCGATATAGGTAAACAAAAGATCATGATATCAACTAGGTAGATATTTACAGGTGTTGAAAGCGTTCCCCATGATAGCATGGTTCTGCTAATTCCCAACTTATAAGTGCAAGCATATACAACATAGATGACACAATGGTTCAAGTTTATTAAGGGCAAGAAAATAAAATGTGCCATCAAGTTCGTTAGAGCTTTACTAACTAGTTTTCACATAACAAATAAGTTTTTAATTTGGAAGATAGATAAAACTTGATAATTTACTTGAAATAGCAATAATGCTAATAGGTAGGTATGATGGACAGAAATGGCATTGGTTTTAGCTCAAGGATTGGATGCACGAGAAGCGTTACCTCTCAGTACAGGTTTTTGGCTAGCAAGGCTGGGTAGCAAGTATAAGGGTTGAACAAAATAAGCGAACATACAAGTGATAGAAACAATCATGCAATCTTCCTTGAAAACACAAGAGATCTTAACCAAAGAATAATAAGCTTATGAGCCAATCAAGAAAGAAAATTCAAATAAAATACCTATAAGTGATTTTCTCTTTTCCTTTCAAATCTCAAAAATTGTTTCTACTGACCAGAGCTAGGTTTGCCAAAACCAATTTAAATTTACTTGATGCTCCCAAAGTGATACCAATACTAATCAACAAGATCAACCATATAAGAGAAATTGCAAACTAAAATAAGATGTACAAAAAGTAAATGATGAAACTTCTCATTAATATTCCATAAAGGAACTCACGCCAAGGGATACATAGATAACCAACTAAAGGAGAGATACTTACACAATGCAAACCATCCTATATGACAACTTCTCTATTCATGATATGACTCTACTAAAAAGGTAAAAAGATGAAAGATAATGATGTGATACCGTGGCACTCCCCCAAGCTTGGAACAAACCAAGGGGATGCCAAAACCTGATGACAAATTACTCCTTCGGTGGTGGTAGTGTTCCCTTGCCATCACCAGACTTCCAAGGTAAAGGCTCCCATCCACAAAGGATGTCTTGGTTTCCAATATCCTGAAACTAGCAGCAGAACTTATGCGTTTAAACCTAGCCTCATACTCACAGTTTTGATTTTGCATGTCGTAGAGCTGTGCTTGTAATTGGTTGATGGTCTGATGGAGCGAGAGGATTTCATGCCGAAGCTTGGAAGTCTCTTTCTTGTGCTCGACGACGAGTTCTGAACTTATCTTATGGATGAAGTCCACTTAACGTTCTGCCATCTTCTTATACCTAAAAACTTCTTGCTCCAACGCTTCCATCCTATCTTCCAATCCGCCTTATCCTTTAGGGCCCTGAACCTCCTTTATCTATACCTTCCCGTCCTTGAGTAAAAACTCCTTGGAATGAATCTTCAACTCATACATGTACGGGTTGATGATGTCCCCAGAGGAATCCTCCTTGGGTGATCCAGAGGAAGACATCGTGGCTCCAAAACTAAGAATCTGCCTGACAGAAATAGATCGAAACAAAAACACGACAAGAACACGATATACGGACCTCAGGGGTCCGGAGGATTATATATTACGAAGTTTTAAAACATAAGGAAGGTACTAGGCGAAAACGGGACGGAGACAGGCTCCAGGGTGGTCACACCCCCTGGTGCCGCGGCCAGGTGGGCCCGCACCACGAGGTGGTGTGGACCACCCGGGCTCCGTTTCCTTCTCTCTTTCGACTCGTTATCTTCCAAATGAAATAAAAACTACAAAAATATAAATTGACAAGTTTTTCGTGAACCTTTTCTTACCAGAACTGTTACCTATTCGAAAACGGGCTCTGCAGGTTCCTGAATTTGGTCTTTAATAAATTCTTCCAGAGTCATCATTTGAATAATATCAACAGCTTCATTGTAAGAATATCCAGAAATATAATGTTTGAGCCTTTAACCATTCTTCTTCTCCTTACATCATTCTCTCCCAACACTTGAAAATCTCTTTCATACAAAGCTTCACACAATCTTCATTAGCAACATTAGTGTATGCAAGATAAAGAACCTTTGGATTCAATTTCAACTGAAGTCCATCAAAACATAAGCTACTACAACAACTCCTTTCAAAATCCCAAACATAATTTAAAAGGAAATCGATTTAAGAGGCAAATGCAAGTAATGGCATAAATCTGTCAAAACAGACCAACGGGTATAGATTGATTTTTTTGAAAATCTTATGTTGCTCAAATAAAAAAGTGCAATACTAACGAAAGTTGGATCATAACTTGGGGCACATGCACAGAAAATTACATCTTGATCCAACGTACTGGGAGTTTTCACGATTTTTCACAGTGCAGCATAAAAATCTGTTCTGGGACAGCAACTTCCCACAACTCACCTACTTCTCAAAAGGGGCTAATCTTGACACAAAAACCTAACAAAAAGGATAAGGATAGGTTATTACGGACGTAATAACTTCCAATACTCAAAGAAACAAAAACCGAAAGAAAAATAAAATGGGTTGTTTCCCAAAAGCTCTTTCTTTATAGCCATTAAGATAGGCGTGATAGTTTCAATGATGCTCACAGAGGAAATATGGATATGAAGTAAAAGAGAGCATCAAGAAGCAAATATCCAACACATTTAAGTCTAACCCATTTCCTATGCCAAGGAATTTTGTATGAATAAAAATTATTGAAACAAAAGGCTACTAGCATAGGAAGGCAAAACAAGTGCAACTTCAAAACTTCCAAAATAAAGCGGGGAAACTTAATATTATTGAGATGCAAAAAAACATGTTTCCGTCTCTCATAATAACTTTTAGTAGTACTATGAATAAAGTTAGCAATAGAACTATCACAAGAAACATTCTTATCATCAGAATGAGCAATCTTAAAATCATCAAATAGAGGTTTAAAGTAAAAAACTGGATCAACATAAGCAAGTTGTTCAACTCTAAAATCCTCATTAGGGAATTCATTTTCATAAGGAGTTTTAGCAAATTTGGAAAAATTAAACTCATAAGATTCTCCATCAAACTTATTTAAATTTTTCTCCTTCTTACAATCTATAATAGCTCCAAAAGTGTTCAAGGAAGATCTACCAAAAATGATAGGACAAGTTTTACTAGCTGCTGAACCTAGTACTAGAAAATCAGCAGGATATTTAATCTTACCACAATGAACTTCCACATCTCTTACAATACCAATTGGACAAATGGTTTCTTTATTAGCAAGCTGAATAACCACATCAATGTCTTCAAGATCACAAGGACCAATCTCATGAATAATTTCTTTGTAAAGATCATAAGGAATAGCACTTGAACTAGCACCAATATCACATAAACCATAATAGCAATGATCACCAATTCTAACAGAAAGCATAGGGACACTAGCTCTCCTAGTTTTAATAGGATGTGAAACAATATCAGAAGCATCTTCACAAAAGATAATGTGCCCATCTTCTACACTTTTAGTGACAAGGTCTTTCACAATGGCTACTACAGGTTCAATATTTATTTGTTCACCAGGTTCTATAGCTTTCTTTGTACTTTTGCTAACCACATTAGATATAATAGAATGTTAATTTACCTTAGCAGGGAAAGGTATTTTCTCAATATAAGGTTAGGCAAAATGCGATCAAGAGTACAAACTTCAGTATTTCTAGCAGGAACATGATTAACAATATCTTTATAAGGTGCATGGTACTTGTTCCACTCCCTTTTAGGAATTTCAATATAAGAGGAAAGGCCTTAAAACAATTGGCAATACTTTGGGAGTCAAGACAATAAGCAGTACTAATATTATGAAAGTTATCAGTTCCCATAAAATATTTAATACATTCATAATAATAATTTATACCTGACTTTCTTCCTTTGTCATTCTCCCATGCTTCAGTATTTTCTTGAATACGGCCTAGAAGATCCCATTTATCTTCTTCTTTCATACGTGTGAATGATCCAGCACAAGAAGCATCTAACAAATCCTTATCATGAAGAGAAAGCCTTGCATCAAAGTTATTAATAATAATATTATTATGGAGCTCATGAATAGGACATTTGAGCATTAGTAACTTCAACCTCCCCCAAGCTTGGGCTATACTCTCTCCATAACGAGGCCAAAAGTTATATATTTGATTCTGGTCTTTATGAATCTCACTAGGTGGATAGAATTTAGAATAAAAGAGAGGTACAATTTCCTCCCATTCCATAGATTGTCCATTCTTCAGCAGCTTTTACCATTCTTCACCTCTTCCTTTCAATGATATAGAGAGTAACGTTTTCTTGACTTGTTTTGTTGTGATACCTGCACACTTGAACAACCCGTATAATTCATGGATAAAAAGCAAGTGATCACTAGGATGGACATTTCCATCCCCAAAATAATAATTATCCATAACATGATCAACAATTTTTGTAGGTATCTTAAAAGGATCTATTTCAGCAGGTGGTGGTTCATCTACTACCCTAGCAGTGGTAGTAGATTTCCCAAATAGGAAACCAAGTGGATTATCCATATTGGAAACAAAGTAACAAATAGAAATAAAAACAATACTCACAGTAGAAATTTCATATACCAGTTCCACTCTTCAATAGCGCTTCACTCCCGGCAATGGCGCCAGAAAATAGTCTTGATGACCCACAAGTATAGGGGGTGTATCGTAGTACTTTCGATAAATAGGAGTGTTGATCCCAACCAGGAGAAAAAGGTGTTGATTAAACAAATTTTTAGGTTTTTTTTATAATGCAAAGAAATAAAGTGCAAGTAAATAAATACAATAATAATAACTGCAGCAAGTGGCCCAATCCTTTCTTCAGCAAAGGACAAGCCGGTTTTATTACTTATGAGGACCAAATGTTCTCAAGGACACATGGAAATACTGTCAAGTGCTTTCGCTTCATTTAGTTGATTAAACTTCTTTGGTTGGATAAGTGTTGTGTGGGTGAACCTATGCTAATGTACCGACCTTACTTGGACTAATACATACTTGTGATTATATCCCTTGCAAGCATCCGCAACTACAAGAAAGTAATTAAGATAAAAACCTAACCACAACATTAAACTCTGAGATCCTACACTCCCTTGTGCACAGGTTTCCTAACGGGGGTTCAGGTTTCTGTCACTCCGGCAACCCCACAATTAGTAGCCAAATACACAATGCATTCCCCTAGGACCATAAATGGTGAAGTATAATGTAGTATATGTTCACATGACACCACTAGAAGAATAACACCATAACTCAAATATCAAACCATTGAATATTACTTAAACACAATTCCACTACTAACAACATGACTTCTCCCATGTCCTCAAGAACTAAACGAAATACTCGCGAGACATCATATGGATCAAGACCAGAGATGGTATAATGATGAGTAACAATCTGAACATAAACAATAATTCAATGGTTCCACCCAATAACATCAACTACAAAAGTAATCAACACCGAGAAAGTTTCCCCTAAGAACTATGCAAGATTCAACCCAATTGTTACAGTGGGATGGAGTGCTGGTGATGGTGCTGGTGGAGATGATGGTGAGGATGATGATGATGATCCCGATGAAGTCTAGATTGATGACGGTGTTGATGGCGACGATCTCCCCTCTCCGGGAAGGAATTTCCCCGGCAGAAATCTGCCTACTGGAGATCTCTTTCTCTCTCTGTAGTTTCCGCCCCGCAGAGGCGGCAGAATCTTTATATGGTCGCCTACCAAGTATTAGGGTTTCGCGGGGATGATATAGGCGAAAGGGAGACACCAGAGGTGGGCCAGAGTGTCCAAACCACCTGGTGGCGCGACCTAGGGGGGCCCGCGCCAGGGGGTGGTGTGGGCCCCCTGTGGCCCATCTCCACTTCCCCTTCTGGCTTCTTTCGTCTTCTGGAAAAATAGGAATTTCCATATAGTTTCTGGAATTTTATGATCTTCGCGAATATTGCATTTGGACACCGCTTTTTCCATCAGAATCTTGACTCCGGCAGCTCATCCTCCAAAAGTCATCCAACATGCAAAATAGATGAAATAACATAAGTATCACCTCTTAATATGAAATATATCAATGAATAACAATAAATTATGATATAAAATAGTGATGCAAAATGGACGTATCAGCGCCATCGACTTCACCGTCCACTCGCCGGCAACTCGCCAAAACTTCGACTACGTAGGCGACGAAGTCGAACTGATGCTCGGGAGCTTCTGCTTCTAGGTGGGCCAGATCGGCGCCCTCCGCCTTCCAGAGCGGGTGCCGCCTGTGTCGATCAGGCCCTCCTCGTGGGTGTTTGTTGTGCATGTTGCACTTCGTTGGAAACCCCAAGAGCATGGTGTGATGAGAACAATAGCAAGTTTTCCCTCAGTAGAGACCGAGGTTATCGAACCAGAAGGAGGAAGGAAACGTCTCAAAGGTGTTGTAAGCAACATGGAAACCTGCACAACACAAACTCAAGACTTTGTCCCAACGAACAGTGAGGTTGTCAAGCTCACCGGTTTGCTGTAACAAAGGATTAACTGTATGGTGTGTAAGGTAATGGTGGTTTATAGCAAGTAAACAGTAAAAGTGGAAGATGTATCAATGGTAAAGATTGTACCGGGGTCCATAGTTCACTAGAGGTTCTCTCCGTAGATAAACAACATGATATGAAGGGTAATTACAGCAGGGCAATTGATAGGAACTAAGCAAGGCATAACAATGCAATACTAGTCAGAAAGATGCTATGACATTCGATTGGAGAATACAACAAGACATAGACCGCCATCCCACTGCATCTATGACTAGTAGTCCACCTTCAGGTTGTCACCCGAACCCCCTCCAGTATTAAGTTGTAAGCAACAGACAACTGCTTTAAGCAAAGTGTGTAAGGTAAACAATCCACTTGTTCCATGAACAAGAGACCGTTGTTTTCTCTCTAGCGGCAACATCACATCTACAATTGAAGAGATTTCGGTCACTTCCCTTGGAAACTAGAGGCATGAACCCACTATCAAGCATAAATACCCCCTCTTGGAGTCACTAGCAACTACTTGGCCAAGATAGCTACTAAAAATGGAGAGCATGCAAGATCACCAACAACACAGACATGATAGAATCATATAGATAAAACCATTAACCAAACTGACATAATAATCTCAATATCCATCGGATCCCCGCAAACACAACATGCATGATTAAAAATAGATTAGATCTTGATTATGAATGAAGCTCACAAGATCTATACATGAAAGCACAAGGAGGATATACAACCATCTAGCTACTACATGGACTCATAGTCCAAGGTGGAAATTCTCACGCATCATACCGGAGAAGAAGGCCTCCAGGATGATCTCCCTTTCGGCATGGTGCTGGGAAGAACTTCAGATCCCCCTCGATCTAGGGACGATGGTGGCGGCGGCTACAGACGGTTTCATGGAGTTTTGATCGAGTGCCTAGGGTTTCTGTATCGGGGTATTCTTATAGGCGAAGAGGTGAGGCTTGGAGGCGACCAGGGGGCACACCCTGCGCAGAGGCGGGCCCACCTTGGCAGCGCCTAGGGGGGTTTAGCCACCCTGGCTCGCCCCTCCATCTCACCTATGGACTTCGTGTTGCCCACGATAAAATATTGACTTTGGATTTTGTCCCGTCCAATTCCGAGAATATTGATTTTCTGCCTTTCTGGAACCAAAAACAGAAGAAAACAATAAATTGTTACTGTGGCAACTTGTTAATAGTTTAGTTCCCGAAAAGATATAAAAACACCTCAAAGTGTCGACAAAGCAAAGCAAAGTAGATACTAAACAAGCATGGAACATAAAAAATTATAGATATGTTTCCGAGAGCATTTCCTATTCCTATTCCTATTCCTGAGATTTTGATGTTTGATGATAACACACCTATCGGTTTAATTGTGCGCTAAGTGTTTCTCAGGCTTTCTAGGTTGTGGCACAAATATTGAATTGCCCATAGTTGCACTTGCCAAATTCACCAGTGCTGACCGGTAGTACCGGCTGTAAAAACCGGTACTACCGCTTGGCACCGGTACTACCGCTCGCTTGTACCGGTTGCATCTGATTGAGTAGGGAATGCTTCAATTTTCCTCAGTACCACCCGGTACTGCGGAGCGGCACTACCGCTCGGACCGGTAGTACCGCTTGTGGAAGCGGTACTACCGCTTGGACATGGTAGTGCCGCTCGGCAGTACCGGGCGACACTGAGGGTAGACTAAACCTTTCCTTCTCACTATACCAACCGGTACTTGGAACTGGTAGTACCGTCCTGACCGGTAGTACCGCCTCTCACGACCAGTACTACCGCTTGGCGGTAGTACCGCAAGTTGGGTCCAGGCGTGACTGAGGCTGGCTCGACCATGTGGCGCACCCCCCTAGTACTTGGTCCGGTACCTGACCGGTAGTACCGGTTGTAACCGGTACTACCACTTGAGTACCGGTAGTACCGGTGCATTTAATGCCCAATGGGCAAATCTGCTTAGGGAGCTATAAATACCCCTCCACCTACCTTGGGACAAGGTGCTCGTTGCATTGAAGACTACCACCTCCATTAGAGGCACCAAATCGCCAAGATCTCTTCATTCAACCATCCAAAGTCATTGATCTTTGTAGCGAAGGAGGATCCCTTGATCTACTACTTCACCAAAAGAGATCTTCATTTCCCCCTCATTCATTTGAGGGCCCCTTACTCTAGTGTTTCAATGGAAACTCTAGTTCTAGATTTGGTTCTTACAAGTTTGTCTTTGATTGTGTGACAGCTTGCTTGTATTCGGGAGCCTCCAATTAAGTTGTGGACGTGTGCCTCGAACTTGTTGTAAAGGTGTCGGCTTCCACCTTAAAGGTTGCCAATATAGTGGAAGAGGAGAATCGAACCCATCGGGGTGAGGTTCATCAGAGAACAAGGGAGGCCTTTCATGGCGTAGGTGGTTTGATACCACCCTCTCTCCAAACGTAGATGTACTTCCCCTTAAAAGGAAGGAACTACGGGAAACAAATCCTTGTGTATCTGCATCCACCACTTTGGTTACCTCTATCCTTTACCGCACTTTACTTTACTTGTTCGTGCTTTGTCTTGTGCTAGGTTGTACTCATTTGACATATAGGTAAATTCACCTTAGTTTCATACTCTAGAGAATTTACCTTTCTGGTCAAACCCTAACTTGAAAAAGAAGAAAATTTGAAGTAGCACCTATTCCCCCCCCCCTCTAGGTTCCCATACGATCCTTTCAATTGGTATCAGAGCCTCGGCTCTTTATTCGGGCATTACCGCCTAAGAGTATATGGGTAGCGACGATGGGGAAGGTGGTGGTGAGCATACCTCGGTGACCATGGAGGATCTCAAAAACTTGGAAACAAGATTGAGCTCATCCTTGGTTAACGAAGTCAAGAAAATGCTTGAGCAGCTTATTAAAGATAAAGATGGCTCATCATCCCCTTCCCCTCAAGAGGAGCCTCCATCTGTTGTACCTAAGGGTAATGCCCCGGTATCACCCGAGGGTATGGTGGTGGGGGGTAAACAAGACAACACTAATTCCTCCTCACAAAAGGATGGTGGGAAGGGTGAGCATCGTGATTCATGGTACTCTCCCGACCCCCCAATTCCTCACCCTCATGTAAACAATAGAGCTGACCCACATTTTCTTGAAGCATCTACTACTTTTGCTCAATGGCAATCTCTAATGAAAACTCATGTGCGCAGATCTTGCATTGAACTATGGAACATCATTCAACAAGGACTCTATATTGGGTATCCAGACAACTTGACAAGAAGAAAAATTTTCAATAGTCAACTCAATGCCACCGCCTTGCACATGATTCAACAAGGATTGGGTACAAAGGATTACCCACACATTGAGCACCTGAGCACCGCCAAGGAAGCTTGGGATGCTCTCACAGGGTTGTTTGTTGGGAATGAGAGCATGGGGAGGAACCGGTATGATTCACTAAGCAATGAAGCCGAAGGCTTCTATATGAAGGAAGATTAAGATCATGAAGACATGTATCGTAGGCTCAAATCCACCGCCACCGCCTTTAGTAATGTGGGTGCCTCACATGTGGATGATGCATGGATAAAAAGGAAATATGTGAGTGCACTCATGCCCTTTGAGCCCACCGACTTCAAGAGCCCAAAAGGAAGACACAACTACCACCTCATGACCTCCAATGAAGTTATGCAAGAGATGGCCGCTTTCAAGGTTTCCTCCATGAATGCCAAAGATGCCCGTGGTCGGGCCCTTGGAATGACCAATGTTGTCAAGCTTGCATTGAAGGCCAAAGTTGTTGAACATGGGGATGGTGATGATAGTGATGAAGGCCTATCCATGAGTAACCCCGATGATGTCAAGAAGTTTCATGGTCAATATATGGCCTTCTATGCAAACAACTTCTGGAAGAACCCCGCCAAGGCTAAGATGGAAATGCTACGAAAAATCAACCCCAAAGGACAAAGAGGAAATCCCCCAAGATTGATAACTTGTTACATTTGTGGTGACCGAAATCACTTCTTGGCTAGTTGTCCCTATGAGAAAAGAGAATATCATGGTGGCCATCTTGTGCCAAAGATAGCTTCCAAAGCACCTTACAAGAAGCCCTTCATCAAGAGGAATTCCAACAATAAGAAGAAGGGTGAAATTGTATTGATCACTCATGAAGAATTCTCCTCCGACAATGAAGATGATGAAGATGAGGAAGAGTAAACATCAATTGGTGTGGCTGCTCTAGCCGCTACTTCTACTCCGACATTTTCCCTCTTCGATTCTCCAAATGAGAATACTCCCAACAAGAACGTCACTTGCCTTATGGCAAGAGGAACGGAGGTATCCTCATCATCTCACCCCTCTCCCTTAACTAATGATGAAATGGATGATGAGATGTCTCTTGAAGTAAAACGAGAATTAGTTGCTTTTGATGAATTTGTGACTAGCTTACAAGGAGAGACCAAGATGCATTTTGGGAACATCTTAGATTAACTCTCCCACACTCAAGAGATTCTAAATATAAGATGCAAACTTGGGAATGAGCAAATGATTGAGATATAAGCCCTAAATAATGCTCTAGAAGAAGAACAAGAGACTAGAATGTCTCTTGAACTAAAACTTGAATGTCTTAATGAGGCCAATGACATAATCGTTAATAGACTCATCAAGGAACGTGATCATACTATTGCTAAGTATAAAAGGGCTAAAAGGACAAGATTGAGTTTGGTGTGGTTCATGAAAACTTGCCAAGGACTTGAATTTACTTAACAAGGCTCACAAGGCATTGTAAAGTGAATTCTTGTCTCTCACAAAGTCCCATGAAACGCTTCAAACTCAATTGACCAATATTCCTTCACCTAGTAATTTCATTCCTTCTAGTAGCACAACTATTCTTGAAGAAAATGCTAGGTTGAAGGGGGAGCTAGCCAAGGCCACATTTCCACAAGGTAACAAGTCCATTGATGATCTTCTGAGTAAGCAAAGGCCTAGTGGTGAGAAAGGGGGCATTGGTTTTTTCTCCAAAACTAAGAAGAAGAACAACAACAAGAAGAAGAAGGACAATCCCGCACAAGAGACCAACAAGGCCATTGTGGATAGTAAGACCACAAGTGGTAAAACTATGTCTCATGATGACTTTGCGGGAAGTGATAACCCTCACTATGTTCTAATGCGTGATTATTATGGTGATGTGTATGCACAATATGTTGGCACATATGATGGTCATATTGCTTGGTCTATTTGGGTCCACAAGACCCTTGTCTCTAACAAAAGAGGACCCATTGAAAAATGGGTACCTAAAGATTAGCTTGATCTTTTGTAGACATATGCTTCCGGAGGGTCAAAGTGGGTGCTTGATAGTGGTTACACAAGTCATATGACCGGAAGCTCGTCTATTGTCAAGGACCTAAAGCCAAATGATGATCAAATAACTGTGACATATGGCGACAAGTCAAAGTCTAAGGTAATGGGTTTCGGCGAGGTAGTGGTTTCTCACGACATTACACTCGTGAACGTCATGCTTGTTGAGACCCTTGGATACAATTTACTTTCAGTATGTTCTCTTGGAAAGATGGGCTTTGCCGTCTTTATTGATAATGATATTGTGGTCCTCATGTGGAGCAAGTCTCTCAAGGTCGCTTTCGTTGGGTACGTCGAACATGAATTGTATGTGGTGGACTTTTCGGGGCAAACCACTACAAGTGCGATGTGCTTATTCGGAAAGGCCGATGTGGGTTGGTTATGGCATCGCCGACTAGCCCATGTTAATATGAGAACTTTGCAAATTCTCCACAAGGAGGTCCATATTGTTGGACTAAAATAAAATGTTTCCTTTGCCAAAGATTGTGTTTGCAGGGCTTGTGTTATAGGAAAGATGCATGATGCTCCCCACAAGCTAAAGAACCGCATAAAGTCAACCAAGATCTTGGAACTCCTTCATGTGGATCTCTTTGGTCCTCCATCTCATGCAAGTCTTGGTGGGAAGAAATATTGTTTGGTGATTGTTGATGACTTTTCAAGATACTCCTGGGTATATTTCTTCAAGTTGAAGAGTGAGACCCAAAAGACCTTCATCGACTTCATCAACATGGTTCGACGTTAATAGAATATTTCTGAGTTGATTATAAGAAGTGACAATGGCACCGAGTTCAAGAACTACACCTTGAATGATTTACTTAGTGATGAGGGGATAAAACACCAATATTCCGCTGCATATACCCCTCAACAAAATGGTGTGGCTGAGAGGAAGAACCGGACACTTATTGAGATGGCTAGGACTATGTTGGCAGAGTTTAAATCTCCATACAACTTTTGGGCCGAAGCCATCTCCACCGCTTGCCATGCATCTAACCGGCTCTACCTCTGCAAAGAAATCAACAGGACTCCATATGAAATACTTACCGGTAACAAGCCCAACATATCTTACTTCCAGGTGTCCGGTTGTAAGTGTTTCTATCTCATAAAAGGTTGTCGTTTTTCCAAATTCGAGTCTAAATCATTAGAGGGTATTTTTGTTGGGTATGGTCTCGAATCTCACACTTATAGAATCTATGATAAGCTCTCTAGAGCCGTCATAGAATCTTGTAGTGTGACCTTCAAAGAATATGATGGTCCCCAAGGGGGGCGTCTTGATGCTTGTGATGCAGATGATGAAATGCCTCAGGATGCCATAAGAAGAATGGGTGTGGGATTTATCCCCCGTTGAGGAACCCCTTATGGCGGATCGATACGAACTATGCTCTACTCAAGTGGAGCCCTCATCTTCACAACATCAACAAGCTCCATCCACCGAGGAGGGAAATGACTCAAGCCAAAGACGAGACGTGGACCCTCAACATGTTGATCAAAGTGACAAATCTAGTCAAGAGGAGTTTGATTCATTCTCCAGGATGTCAAGTGGTGACAAGTCAATTATTCAAGGAAGATCTGTACAAACTGCCTTGAGACAAGCTCAAATCGATTCTAGAAGAGTGCTTGATCAAGACCAAGGTCAATCTTTGCCTCTTAATGAAGAGAATGATTCCCGTGATGATCAAGGTCAAGTTGATGGTCGAGACAAGGACTAAAATGATGAAGAGGCCCCCCCAAGAAACAACGAGGAGATCCACGCTCGTCGTGAAGCTAGAAAGGAGAGAATGTTGGAATTAAGAGACCACTCTCTACAAAATGTGGTTGGTGACCTAAGGAAAGGCATTTACACAAGAGCACAATTGAAGAAGTTCAGTGAACACCAAGCACACATCTCCATGATTGAACCAAAGGAAGTGTGGGAAGCTCTTGAAGATTCGGATTGGTTGGAAGCTATGCACAAAGAGCTCAACAACTTTGAGAGAAACAAAGTATGGAAGTTAGTTGAGAAGCCAAAGGATTGCCGCAATGTTATAGGCACAAAGTGGATATTCAAGAACAAGCAAGATGAGCACGGAATTATAGTAAGGAACAAGGCAAGATTGGTTGCACAAGGGTTCTCTCAAATTGAAGGCAATGATTATGGAGAGACATATGCACCCGTGGCTCACCTTGAGTCCATCCATATCCTTCTTGCTTATGCGGCACATCATAACTTTAATTTGCAACAAATGGATGTAGAAAGTGCATTTCTGAATGGTCCATTAATTGAGTTGGTATATGTAAAGCAACCCCCGAGATTTTAGGATCCCAACTTCCCAAACCATGTCTACAAACTTGATAAGGCGCTCTATGGGCTCAACCAAGCCCCCACACACGTGGTATGAGCACCTTAGAGAGTTGTTGTTTGACCGTGGATTTGAGGTTGGGAAAATCGATCCCACTCTTTTACTAAGAAGGTCAACGGGGAGCTTTTTGTATGCCAAATATATGTTTATGATATTATCTTTGGCTCATCTAACAAAGCTTTTAATGATGAATTCTCAAAGATTATGACTAGTAGGTTCCGGATGTCTATGATGGGGAGTTGAGAGTATTTCTTGGTTTTGAGATCAAGAAAGTTAGAGGAGGGACATTCTTCAACCAAGCCAAGTATACTCAAGATATTCTCAAGAGATTCAATATGCAAGATTTAAATGGATCTCCTACTCCCATGGCTACAAACACTCATCTAGAACAAAATCCAAATGGTAAAGATGTGGATCAAAAGGTATACCGGTCCATGATTGGTTCTTTGCTTTACCTTTGTGCATCTAGACCTGATATTGTGTTGAGTGTAGGTGTGTGTTCAAGATATCAAGTGGCTCCTAAAGAAAGCCATTTAATGGCAGTCAAGAGAATCTTTCGATATTTAGTTCATACCCCATTTTATGGTCTTTGGTATCCTCGAGGTTCAACATTTGCTCTCTGTGGATACACGGATTCGGATTGGGTGGTGATAAGGATGATAGAAAATAAACATCTGGGGATTGCCAATTCCTTGGTAGGTCCTTGGTATGTTGGTCTTCTAAGAAGCAAAATTGTATATCTCTCTCCACCACCGAAGCCGAGTATGTGGCAGCTGCTAGTGCTTGCACCCAATTGCTATGGATGAGGCAAACATTAAAGGAATACGGTGTCCATTGTGACAAAGTGCCTCTTCTATGTGACAATGAAAGTGCTATCAAGATTGCCTACAACCCGGTGGATCACATAAAGGACAAAGCATATTGAGATTCGGCATCACTTCATTAGAGATCATGTTGCTCGAGGTGATATTGATCTATCATATGTGTCAACCAAAGACCGACTTGCCGTCATCTTCAGGAATCCACTTGATGAAGCAAGGTTTTTCTATTTGAGGAATGAACTAAATATCATAGATTCAAGGAGCTTGACTTGATTATATTGCATTCTCACCTATGAATTGACCCGTATTTGGTTTAGGTGTAGGCATGGATATAGGGGGAGTGCGGTTCTAATTGGTTGGACTATCCCTCCCCCCCATTATGCGCAAAGCAATCAAAATCATTCATCTTAATATCATTTTGTGATATGTGAGCTTAAATGATGAGTTTCGATAATGGACCCAAGATATATCTTCGTGGTGTCAAGCCGAGTATACTCAAATATGGTGGCCTAGGCCACCGCCCTCTCTCACTCGAGAGGTTGGTGCTTACTCATGTTTGTCATCTTTTGATTCTTTGTTGATCATAGTATCATGCACTCTCCTTTGGTTTTTGATATCTTTATCCCTATTTTTGGAGTGCATGTGCTTCACAGTGTGACTATCTAAACCCACGCCTTTCTACTCCCTCGAAAAACCCTCATCAAATCTGCACAAGAATCCTTCCTTTCACCCTGGCTATGGAATCAGGTGGCACCGGTACTACCTGATTAGGAGCGGTACTACCGGACCTGGGTGGCTCCCAGGTCGTTTCCTGGAAACTAATCTAGGCGTGGTACTACCGCCCATATGCCCGGTAATACCGGTCACCGGTACTACCGGTTGCTGAACCGGTACTACCGCTTGCGAGCGGTACTACCGCTTCAGTAACCGGTACTACTGGTCGGCTTTTTTCCTGGTATATATTGGTCGCCTGGGGGGAGGCACCCTTCAGTGCCTTATTTTTCTCCCCGCCCTCCACACATACCACCACCGCAACCGGAGCCATTGATGCCGCCGGGGCCTCGACGTGTCCTCCTCTCCCCGGATCCTCCTTGGATTCGGACTCCTTGCGGGCTCCCAATCCTTCTCCATCGCCATGGATCCCGGTACACCCGCCCCACTCTCTCTCACTTTTAATTTCCTCATTGGATCTAGGTCTTGCTTAGATTTGTGAAGAAATTGACGTGTCATGAGGTTGTACCGCCAAAAATTCCTTATTGCCTATAAGAATCGTCGATTTAGGAGGTACTGAGGCCAATTTGGACCGTGCTCTATCTTTGTTGGGCGTGTCACTACTCGACTGGTAGCACCCGTAGTACCGGTTCCTACTGCCCACAATATTTCTTTAAATCCTGGATTCTTTGTGGTTTGCCTTTGGTTCTTGTGCTCTTACCCCCTTGTTGTTCCCCCTCTTGCTTTCATAGGTGCAGGTGGTTCTAGGGGTGCTCGTAAGCGCTCCAAGGCAACTCATGAGATTGAATAGGAAGATACGGAGTCCGAGGAAGAAGTCATACCTTAGCCTAGCCGTCGTATGAAGATTCCTACTTCTCGAGGTGGCCGTGGGGGTCGTGAGGGGATCACCAAGTGGTCGGCTGGTCGTGGCAATGCTCCCCCTCCTCGTCCCCCTTCCTTGGGGCGCACCAAGAGTTGCAGCTCAGGGCCATCAGGGCCAAAGAAACTGTCTGACATATCTAAGTCTGTGTTCCGCTCTCTGAGGATTGATAATCCCTATGTCCGCGCCCGTGATGAGGACAGGGAAGATAGCTTGTTCTACAATGACTTCCAAGAGCGTGTCTACCATGAATTCCTTATGACAAATGTTCAAATGGTTGTGCCATAGCTATGGATTCACATGGGTCACATTGACAAGAATCTTGAGTACTTCGCCGAGGCCAAAGAAATCTGCACTCACCTTGGTATGCTCCCCATTATGGAATTTAATCATGACTATGAGCCTCTTCTCATTGCTCAATTTTATGCCACTGCTCACTTCTCAACTGGCCGCTCTTGGAAAATCACTTGGATGACTCAAGGTGCAATCAAGGAGGCCACTCTTGCTGAATTTGCTGAAATTCTGGGGTATGAAGATCGTGGTCGTGACACTCCTTGTGGTTTCCGCTGTCACTTGCATGAGAATCCCTCCAAGAAGGATGTTCTTGCACCTCTTTATATCCGGGGTCGCGGTGTTCCTGGCAAGATCAAGGATCTTCTCCCCACGTATGACATTCTCCACTGCATCTTCCATGAGATTGTTTCTCCTTGTGCGGGCAACAAAGATGAAATTCATGGATAATCTGTTAATTTGTTGCTCAACACCTTCCTCAACAAAGACTCCAGCACCGCTCTTGATGTGATGGATTATATATGGAATGAGATGGTTGCTGCTGCCTACTCCCGGAGGGTTCCGCCTTTCGATCCCTACATCATGGCTCTCATTGTTTCCAAGTGCCATCCCATTGCCAGGACCCTGTCCTCTCGTCCTCTCATTGTGCACCGGTTCAAGGCCCTCAAGATCAAGGAGCATGCCAAGCCCCGCAATGTGGACGGTGATGAGGTGGATGAAGAATGCAATGTGATTGAGGCCGATTCTGAGGGTGCCGACAATGGCCGTGATGCAGATTATGTTGTCTCCCGTCGCAAGAATGCCCAGCCATCTTGGGCCAAGAGGATGGAGGCCAAGCTCAATAAGATCTTTTGCATCCAAGTTGATAATCAAAAGCGCATGTATGAGGCTCATGTTTATGCCAAGAAAGCTTATGCTCGACAAAAGGACTTGATGGAAGCTCAAGGATTAACCATCTCCGAGGGTTCCGAGACCAACATCACCCCTGTAGACCAATGGATCTCCAAGCACAGCCAGTGGGCTGATGATGTCTCTTCCTCTCACCGTGCTCCACCCACCTATGAGAAGGACTTTGATGATGAGGAGGAGGATTGACTGTCAGGGCGTTAGTCTTGCACTTGTCCCTTTTTGGCGTCTTGATGCCAAAGGGGGAGAAGTTGCACCTTAGGCATGCGGATGTTGCATGGGAAGTCACAAGCTCGTTCTTACTTTGATCTTTTAATTGCTTGTGAACTTTGATTTCCTCCTAATTATGTGTGAAATCCTATTTATGTGTGAACTCTATGTACTAACTATTTGGGAACTACTAGTGCTATGTATGGTGAAATTATGTGGGTATTTCATGGATCCATCTTGTGATGATATGCGTTATTCACTGCCAATATTTTTCTCATCACAAGTTATTGTGCAAAGGTATGAATTCAAATGCTATTATCTCTACTTGTGCACCTGGATTGATCCTACTCATCCAGGGGGAGCCCCGTCTCTATTTTTCAAACGCCTTGTTTATCTCCCCAATATTATCTTGCAAAGGTGTGTTGCCATCAAACACCAAAAAAAGGGAGATTCAAAGAGCATTTCCTTTCCTGAGATTTTGATGTTTGATGATAACACACCTATCGGTTTAATCGTGCGCTAAGTGTTTCTTAGGCTTTCTAGGTTGTGGCACAAATATTGAATTTCCCACAGTTGCACTTGCCAAAGTCACCAGTGCTGACCGGTAGTACCGGTTGTAACAACCGATACTACCGCTTCGCATCGGTACTACCGCTCGCTTGTACCGGTTGCATCTGACTGAGTAGGGAAGGCTTCGATTTTCCTCAGTACCACCCGGTACCGCGGAGCGGCACTACCACTCGGACCGGTAGTACCGCTTGTGGCATGCGGTACTACCGCTTGGACACGGTAGTGCCGCTTGGCAGTACCGGGCAACACTGAGGGTATACTAAACCTTTCCTTCTCGCTCAGTACCAACCGGTACTTGGAACCGGTAGTACCGCCCTGACCGGTAGTACCGCCCCTCACGACCGGTGCTACCGCTTGGCGGTAGTACCGCAATTTGGGTCCGGGCGTGGCTGAGGCTGGCTCGACCATGTGGCGCACCCTCCTGGTACTTGGTCCGGTACCTGACCAGTAGTACCGGTTGTAACCGGTACTACCGCTTGAGTACCGGTAGTAGCGGTGCATTTAATGCCCAACGAGCAGATCTGCTCAGGGAGCTATAAATACCCCTCCACCTACCTTGGGACAAGGTGCTCGTTGCATTGAAGACTACCACCTCCATTAGAGACACCAAATCGCCAAGATCTCTTCTCTCAACCATATAAAGTCATTGATCTTTGGAGAATCGAAGGAGGAGCCCTTGATCTACTGCTTCACCAAAAGATATCTTCATTTCCCCCTCATTCATTTGAGGGCCCCTTGCTCTAGTGTTTCTTTGGAAACTCTAGTTCTAGATTTGGTTCTAACAAGTTTGTCTTTGATTGTGTGACAGCTTGCTTGTATTCGGGATCCTCCAATTAAGTTGTGGATGTGTGCCTCGAACTTGTTGTAAAGGTGTCGGCTTCCACCTTGAAGGTTGCCGATATAGTGGAAGAGCTGAATCGAACCCATCGGGATGAGGTTCATCGGAGAACAAGGGAGGCCTTTCGTGGCGTAGGTGGTTTGATACCACCCCCTCTCCAAACGTAGACGTACTTCCCCTCAAAAGGAAGGAACTATGGGAAACAAATCCTTGTGTCTCCGTGTCCACCACTTGGTTACCTCTATCCTTTACCGCACTTTAATTTACTTGTTCGTGCTTTGTCTTGTGCTAGGTTGTACTCGTTTGACATATAGGTAAATTCACCTTAGTTGCATACTCTAGAGAATTTACCTTTCTTGTCAAACCCTAACTTGAAAAATAAGAAAATTTAAAGTAGCACCTATTCACCCCCCCTCTAGGTGCCCATACGATCCTTTCAGATACGTTTCTGACGTATCAAGCATCCCCGGGCTTAACTCCTGCTCGTCCTCGAGTAGGTAAGTGATAAAAGAACAATTTATGAGGTGACATGCACCATCAAAACCAAGATCAAACCATTTGTAAGCATTGAAATCTAGGATCAAAGAACTATGCATGAAACATGAAAGGCTACAAACAAAGATCATGAATAACATGCATTGAAAAACGTTTGTTTGTTTCATAGACAGAAAACATGGAATAGTGGCAATAATCTTGTCCCTCATAGAGTAGAAAATAGATGCATAGGACACCTTCAAAGTTCATAAGAGTTATATACAAATAGCACAAGAACAAGTAATATCACAATATGCATTAATCAATAAGTTTTGGGACACTACACATAGAACTAAGAATGGCAACTATACTCTCTTAATGGTGCCTAAAGGTAGAAGGTGGAGACTCAACATAATAGTAGAAGAAATGCCCTTCATAAGGGAAGCAGGGATTTCAAGTTTCAAAAAGAGCTTCCAAAAATTATGGTACTTGTTAGCTTTCAACCCTCATTGCCCCTATCATAAGCATCTTGAAGTGATTAAGGTTAAAGTGAACAAACTATGGAGTATATGCTTGACAAAGTATAAGTTGGAAATCTCAAGTCCCTTGAATACGAGAGCCACACCTCATGCTACTCAACTTCAGTCACCTGTAAGTTCTTATCATAGTAAGTACATGCATATCATAGAGAACCGCAAATGCGGTACCCCTTGCACATGGTACAAGAGCTATTACATAACCAAAATGACAAGGCAAGCAGACAATGAGCATCTTAGCGATCTTTTTATTAACTATGTGCATAGATTTTTATTGAGGATGCTTCATAGATAGCTCATTATGGTGATGCTGCAAGTTTCCACCATGATTAGGCATGGCTTAGGCTAGTGTCCTAGGCATTTCTCTAACACAAAATACATAACTCAATGGACTTACAAGCTCCCTCTTTATTTCACACCGGTGACATCCATAGACAAAAGATCATGATATCAACTGTGTACAAAGTACAAGTGCAATGTTGAAAATGTTCCCCATGACAGCATGGTTCTACTAATTCCAACGTATAAGTGTAAGAATATACAACATAGACAACACAATGGTTCAAGTTTATTAGGGGCAAAGAATATAAAGTGTGCCATCAAGTTTATGAGGGCTTTAATCACTAATTTTTCACATAAAAAATAGTTTTAATTGGAAGATAGCTGAAAACAAGAATATACTTGGAATGGTGTAACACACCATGCATAGGAATTTATAGTGGACACTTTGGAATAACTTGGTTTCTTGGGAGTTAGAAGCATGAGTAGAGCTTACTCATACAAGTGGAGGCTAGCAAAAGACTGGGAGCAACCAACTAAGAGAGCAATAGTGACCATAATCATGCAGAGCAACAAAATATTACTAATCAAAGAATAGAGTGGTACTACAAGTCAAGGACTAAATGATCATAGAGGATATGGTGATTTGTTCATAGTCATAACATGGTGTGAGCATGTGCCAAGTTAACCCAAACAAAGCATCAAAGGAGAATACCACAATACTATGCTTTTGCATGCTAAAACAACGCATAATTTCTTCAAAGCACACTAAGCAATCCCAATTGTTTGGAACAAGAAATACTACAGCAATAATCACTAAGCATATGGTCAAAACAAGACCTAGCATGTCATGCTAAAGTCCAAGTCACAGTCAATGCAAGCTCCTCTTGCACTTCCAAGCAAGAACTTTCTACTCCTTTCCAACACCAATTGACTTAATTGAAACCACAAAGCGAGAACGGGGGTCCAAACTACTTTATTCAATAAAACTAAACAAACTAATCAAAGCAAATGAAAACCAAGACTCTCCAATAACAACACAACTGTGCATGAAACAATAAAAACGAAGTGTCTAGAAAGACCTGAGCTTTTTATTGATGAAGAAGGGGATGCCTTGGGCATCCCCAAGCTTTGACGCTTTTACCTCTTGGATATTTCTTGGGGTGACACCATGTTGGCATCCCCAAGCTTGAGCTTTTGTCCATTCTTTATCTCATTACATCATTCTCTCTCTACACCTGAAATTTTTCCTTCATACAAAACTTCACACAATCTTCATTAGCAACATTAGTGTATTCAAAAGATAATAGACCTTTAGGAAAAGCTTTGGAACAGCAAAACTTTTCAATAAAAACACAAGATATTGTATCAACTCCTTCAAAAATCTCAATTCCCCAAAAGAGAACTCAAAAAGGAATCAATAAGAAGCAAATGCAAATAATTGCAGAAATCTGTCAAAACAGACCAGCAGGTAGAAACCGATTTTTTCGAAAATCTTCTGTTGCTCAAATCAAAAAGTGTTGAACTAACTAAAGTTAGGTAACATAATAGGGAATTTATTCGTAAATTTTAAGATCAATCCGACTTACAGAGAGTCCTCACGAGTTTTTATGGTAGAGGACAGAAATCTGTTTCGGGACAGCAACTCCCCAAATCTTACTTCCCTCTCATTAGAGGTCATTCTTGGCACAAAAAGCAAACAAAAAGGATAATGAGAGGTCATTACTGAAGTAATAACTTCCAAGACTCAAGAAAACTCTTGGGTTATCTCCCAACAAGTACTTTTCTTTAACGCCTTTAAGTTAGGCACAAGAAGCAAGAAATCAAGTATTTTCAAATGAAGAAGCATTAACATCAAACCTTGCTTTCAAGGGAGGAGCAAAACGCAAATTCTATCTCCTCATAGGAAAGTGTTCAATACCTTTCTTGAATGAAAATTGATATTTAATAGTGCCTTCTTTCATATCAATGATTGCACCAACAGTTGTAAGAATAGGTCTTCCCAAAGTAATATGACAAGAAGCATTGTATTCAACATCCAAAACATAGAAATCCACAGGGACATAAGCATTATTAACCATAATGAGAACATCATTAATACTCCCCATGAGTTTCTTCTTAGCATTATCATTAAGTGGGACATCCAAATAACAATCTTCCAAAGGTGGCAAATCAAGCATTTCATAAATCTTCCTAGGCATAATAGAGATACTAGAACCAAGATCACATGAAGTTTTGAGATCAAAGTCATTCACTTGCACATTAATACTGGGTTCCCAACTATCTTCTACTTTCCTAGGAATAGAAGCTTTGTGTTTTAGCTTCTCTTCCTTAATCTTCACAAGAGCATCTGTAATGTGTTTAGTGAAAGCAACATGCATATCACTAGCATCAGGACTTCTAGCAAGTTTTTGCAGCAACAAAATCACTTCAGAAATACTGCAACCATCTATATCAAAATCAAACTTAGCATCGCTAGTAGTAGACTCAATAGTCTTAGCCATTGTAGGAGGAGGAATAGGGACTACTTGTGGTTTAGTGGTGATGGTGCACACACTATTGTTTCTATCAATTTCAGCTTCCCTTTCCCACTTAGCATGAAGTTGAGCTAATAGTCTAACATTTTCATCAATAGTAACTTGTATGGCATGAGTGGCATCAAAGGTACTTTCCATGGTTTCAGTTTTAGGCTTTTAGCATCCATTGTATTAATCAAGGAGGACTGTGCTTCAAACAAAGAGGAAATTTTTTCTCAAGATTCAAAAGCTTTTCCTCTATAGTCTTGTTGAAAGTGGTTTGTTTACCAATAAAGTCTTTGAGCATAGCTTCAAGTTCAGAGGGGGCACTTCTAGCATTGTTGTAGGAGTTTCCATAGGTATTGCCATTATTAGAAGGATAGGGCCTATAGTTGTTACCACCAAAATTATTCCTACAGGCATTGTTGTTGATATTGTTGTTTCTAATGAATTTCACATCAACTTGCTCTTCTTGAGCAACCAAAGAGGCTAAAGGAACATTATTTTTATCTAAAGGAGCTTTCCCGTTAACAAGCATAGCCATAATAACATCAATCTTATCACTCAAAGAGGAGGTTTCTTCAACAGAATTTACCTTCTTACCATGTGGAGCTCTCTCAGTGTGCCATTCAGATTAGTTAATAATCATATTATCAAGGAGTTTTGTTGCAGCACCCAAATTGATGCCCATAAAGGTACCTCCAGCAGCTGAATCCAACAGGTTCCTTGAAGAGAAGTTCAAACCTGCATAGAAAGTCTATATAATCATCCAAGCAGTGAGTCCATGAGTGGGACAATTCTTAACCAAAGATTTCATTCTTTCCCAAGCCTGAGCAACATGTTCATTATCAAGTTGTTTAAATTTCATAATATCACCTCTCATAGATATAATCTTAGCAGGAGGGTAATACTTTCTAATAAAAGCATCTTTGCACTTAGTCCAAGAATCAATACTATTTCTAGGCAAAGATAGCAACCATTCTTTAGCTTTTCCTCTCAAGGAGAAAGGAAAAAAGCTTGAGCTTAATAATATCTCCATCTACATACTTATACTTTTGCATCTCACAAAGTTTAACAAAGTTATTGAGATGGGTAGCAGCATCATCCAAACTAGCACCAGAAAATTGCTCTCTCATCACAAGATTCAACAAAGCAGGCTTAATTTCATAAAAGGTAGCATCAGGAGAAGGTAGAGCAATAGGAGTGCTAAGGAAATCATTGTTGTTGGTGCTAGTAAAGTCACACAACTTGGTGTTCTCAGCAGAGTTCATTTTGGCAAACGTGGGCAAGCCAAAAACAGCAGCAGTAGCTAGAGCAGTAACTAATTTTTTGGGGTTTTAGAATAGAGAAAGCAAACCAAAGTAGACTATTTTTTTTGGAGTTTTTGATAAAAAGAGGTAATCAAAACCAAGCAAAAGAAACTAAGCAAACTAAAACAAAGTAAAGATAAAGGAAGTGGAGGACTCCCCTTGTGAAGATGTCCTTAGCCTCCCCGGCAACGGCGCCAGGAAATCTTATTGGCTGTGCGTGGTGCACTTCGTTAGAAACCCCAAGAGCAAGGTGTGTTAACCATAGAAGCAAGTTGTCCCTCAGTAGAGACCGAGGTTATCGAACCAGCAGGAGGGAGGAAACGTCTCAAAGGTTTTGCAAGCAACGTGGAAACCTGCACAACACAAACTCAAGACTTTGTCCCAACGAAAAGTGAGGTTGTCAAGCTCACCGGTTTGCTGTAACAAAGGATTAACTGTATGGTGTGGAAGGTAATGGTGGTTTGCAGAAAGTAAACAGTAATAGTGGAAGATGTATCAATGGTAAAGATTGGAGCAGGGTCCATAGTTCACTAGAGGTGCTCTCCCTAGATAAACAACATGGCATGAAGGGTAAACAAATTACAACAGGGCAATTAGCAGGAACTGAGCAAGGCATAACAATGCAATACTAGTCAGAAAGATCCTATGAGATTCGATTGGGCAATACAACAAGATACATAGACCGCCATCCAACTGCATATATGACTAGTAGTCCACCTTCAGGTTATCATCCGAACCCCTTCCAGTATTAAGTTGCTAGAAATATACAACTGCTTTAAGCAAAGTGTGTAAGGTAAACAATCCACTTGTTCCATGAACAAGAGACCGTTGTTTTCTCCCTAGTGGAAACATCACATCTACAACCGAAGAGATTTCTGTCACTTCCATTGGAAACTAGAGGCATGAACCCACTATCGAGCATAAATACCCCCTCTTGGAGTCACTAGCAACTACTTGGCCAAGATAGCTACTAACAACGGAGAGCATGCAAGATCACCAACAACACAGACATGATAGAATCATATAGACAAAACCATTAACCAAACTAACATAATAATCTCAATATCCATCGGATCCCAACAAACATAACATGCATGATTACAAATAGATTAGATCTTGATCATGAATGGAGCTCACAAGATCTATACATGAAAGCACAAGGAGGAGATACAACCATCTAGCTACTACATGGACTCGTAGTCCATGGTGGAACTACTCACGCATCATACTGGAGAAGAAGGCCTCCGGGATGATCTCCCTTCCGGCAGGGTGCCGGGAAGAACTTCATACCCCCCCGATCTAGGGACGATGGTGGCGGTGGCTACAGACGGTTTCGTGGAGCTTTGATCGGGTGCCTAGGGTTTCTACATTGGGGGCTTATTATAGGCGGAGAGGCAAGGCTGGGAGGCGACCAGGGGGGCCACACCCTGCCCAGGCACGGGCCCACCTTGGCCATGCCTAGGGAGGGGTTTGGCCGCCCTGGCTCGCCCCTCCGTCTCTCCTCTGGACTTCGTGTTGCCCACGGTAAAATATTGACTTTGGCTTTTGTCCCGCCCAATTCCGAGAATATTGATTTTCTGCCTTTCTAGAACCAAAAACAGAAGAAAACATGCAACTGGCACTGTGGAAACTTGTTAATAGGTTAGTTCCAGAAAATATATAAAAACACCTCAAAGTGTAGACAAAGCAAAGCAAAGTATATACTAAACAAGCATGGAACACCAAAAATTATAGATATGTTTCCGACGTATCAGTGGGTACCACTGATCGGTGTCCTAGACACGCTGAGCCTGACGTACATTTCGGATGACAGCAGTAGCTGCAACTCCGATCTATGTGATCCCCCCACTGATGAAGGAACCTACAGTTCCAGATCTGAAAGCTGCTGGAGCAACGATCTCCCCCATTGCTACATGTGCGCAGCCATCCACGATGGTAACATTGACGACGGCTCCGATCCACCAAATCGCCCTCCCAACCTGCAAGCTCCTAACGCCATGAATAGAGGAAAAAGACCGCTCCAGGAAAATCCGAACGGGAATAGGCCACCCAAAAACACCGAGAGCATCAATCGCGTGCACCATGAGATCAACTCAAGGACGATCAGTGGGCGAGGGTGCGAGAAGCTGTGCGAGGTACCAATCCTGTACCGATCGACGCCTCCCGCGACATGCTGATGGGCTTCCACTAGCTACTCATAGAGGAGCACAATCAACAAATCAAGCAGCAACACGAGCTTGAGCAACATAAGAAGGCGGTTGACGAGTCAAGCATACGAAAATTTGCGCTCTCCTCCGCCGGTGGATCTTGCTCGAAATGCTACAACGGTGACAAGAACCACTCCCACTTGAGCACATGGATCCCGGTGCGTGATGCGAGGCAACTAGAGCACTCAACCTATCCTTCATGTCGATGGACTCGCAGGGCAACATCATGCCCAAAACACCACAAGCTGCGGTCATGGCGGCTACCACCTACTTGACATCGAACCCGCCACTGGTGGGAGAACCACGGTAAGCAATCCATAAATCCGTGATTGCAGGTCTTGGGCTCGTCGGAGCCGCACTACACGAAGAGGCAGCTCCAGAGCAGAAGAAGGCTGCGGTAAAGTTCACTCGAAACCGCACACCCTCATCCGACAAGGAAGAGCTTGACCTGCCACTGCATCGACGAAGCCCGTGACGAAGGAGCCACAACTATGATGCCCGTGACGAGGTAACACATCGCAATATCGACAAATTACGCGCAAAACACAAGTGTTCCACGGAGTCCGATGAGGAGGATACAGATCTATGCGGTGCTAGGTGCTTCAGCAGGGCCATACGGCAAACACAGATGCCCAAAGGCTTCAAGCTCCCTTTGGACAACCCGAGGTTCGACAGCGTGCAGGAGCCGAAGATCTAGCTGGACGACCATATCTCGTTGGTCAAACTCTATGGCGAGAGCAAAAACACAGCCATGCAATGCCTTCAGCTGTAGCTGACAGGCGCGGCCAGAGCCTGGCTCAATAACCTCCCCTACGGATCCATCCGAAGCTAGGAAGGGCTGGTGTACTGCTTCATCCGCAATTTCAAAGGCACCAGCAAGAGGCCGGCTTCAATCGAGGAGCTATGCGCCTGTTGTCAATGCTCTAGCGAGTCCATCCGCTCATACATATAGTGATGGTCTGTCATCAAGAACTCCGCTGAGAACATCTCGAAAGAAAGGGGCAATCGACGCCTTCAACGGTGACGTAAGGCACCGCGAATTCAGGTAGGCACTTAGACATGTCAAGCCCAAAACCATCGACCACGTGATGGACATCGCCAACCGCTAGGCCGATGGCGAGGATGCCGTCAACCGAACACATTTGGCTGACGAAGAAGACTTCGGCCATCGACGCGATCGCCGAGGAAAAAGAAGGGCGCGCACCTACGACGAGCGCGAAGAGGTAAACATGGTCGCGGCTAGCTACGCCGACCGCCGTGAAGATGGCAACCGCAACAGCAGATAGCAGCAGCAATTACCGCGACAGCGGAAAGCCAACACAAGCACAGCAACGCTGCAATCGCGACGATGAAACATCCATGGTTGAAAAGTTGTCGGGCCCCTGCACCATACACTTTCACATCGACAAGCACGATGGCAAAAGGAAGGCCAGCCACATGCTCAAGGACTACAGGGAGTTCTAGAAACTCCATGAAGGCTACGCCCAGAAGCGGCGTCGGGCGGTAAATCCGGGATTCGCCCCTACTCTAGGAGCCATCGCACATGGAGCCCCATCTCCGCCACCTGGAGCACCCGCGCAGCCTGCGGCTGCCTCGGCCCAGCATAATGGAGCAGATCCATACCCACGACCGCTAGGGGCCATGATGATACAAAAGGGTCGTCCATCCAACAGGGTGCAGAAGACAATCACCCGACAAGTCAACCTAGCTGTCACCGCTTCACCGCAATACCTGAGTACCTCAGTGGCTCGGAGTCGTGCATCACATTCGATCGTTCGGATCACCCACGCCAAATACCTCGCCTAGGTCATTCTGTCCTGGTGCTCGAGGCACAGATTGGGGGATTCGAGATGAGTCGTGTCTTCATGGACGGCGGCAGCGGTATCAACTTGATGTTCGCCAACACACTCGTGGCTATGCGGATCCTGCTATGCAGCCTGGAGGTGTCAGACAAGACCTCCCACGGCATCGTACCAGGGAAAGGAATATACCCCTTGGGCAAGATTTGGCTCAACGTCATCTTTGGCACCCCAGCAACTTCAGGCGTGAGCGGCTAGAGTTCGAGGTGGTGGACTGGCCCTCACAGTACCACGCCATCCTTGGGCGAGTGCTATTCACAAGATTCCTGGCAGTGCCACACTATGCGTAGCTTCTACTAAAGATGCTAGGACCCAATGGTGTCATCACTGTCCTAGGAAGCTTCACCAGACTAGACAGCTGCGATAGGGACTTCAACAGAATCTCCTAGTCATTTGGCATGCAGTAGGAACTCGCAAGGCTAAAGGAGTCAACAGACAATATCCTACCCCCTCTCACTAGGAAAAACGCACCTGATATGTCGTCCGACTCCACAGTCAACACCAAAGCGGTACAGGTCCACCTGGCAGACCCTGCCAAGACGGCCCTGATCGCCAACAACCTGAGTCCCACATAGGAACTCACGCTTGTTGAATTCCTCCATGAGCACTGGGAAATCTTCGCCTGGTGTCCCGCGGACATGCCAGGAGTTCCTAGGGAATTCACGGAGCATGCACTCAATGTGTTTCCAGATGCAAGGCCGTTGAAGCAGTCGATGCGTTGATTGTCTGAGAAAATAGCTAAAGAAGTTGGTATCGTAGTCAACAGGCTCCTCGACGCCAACTTCATAAGAGAAATAAAGGAAAGCACCTGGGTAGCTAACCCCGTGCTGGTCCCCAAGAAATACACGGACATCCTGCAGATGTGCGTGTACTTTATGATGCTTAACAAGCATTGTCCTAAGGACCACTTCCCCTTACCACAGATCGATCAAATCATCGACTCCACTTTAGGATGCAAGAGATTCTCCTTCCTTGATGCCTACTCAGGCTACAATCAAATCCGACTAAAGGTCTAAGATCAAGAGAAGACGGCGTTCATCACACCATTCGGGTTGTTCTGCTACAACACAATGCCTTTCGGGCTCAAGTACGCAGGCTCCACCTACCAAAGGTGCATGTAGGCATGCCTGAAGAGTCAGATCGGCAGCAACGTCCAAGTCTATGTCGACGACATAGTAATCAAGACTAAGGAGAGCCGAACACTTAACAACGATATCTGTGAGATGTTCGATAACCTCGATCACTACAAGATCAAGCTAAACCTGGAAAAGTGCGCCTTCGATGTTCCGATCGGGCAACTACTCAGGTACTTCATTTCCCAAAGGGGCATCGAGGCCAACCCGAAGAAAATCAGGTCTATACTAGCCATGCAGAAGCCAAAGAACGTCAAAGGAGTCTAGCAGCTAGCTAGGAGAATCGCGACACTCAACAGATTCATCGGTCACATGGGTGAAAAGGCTCTCCCCTTCTACCAACTGTTGCGCAAGGCCGAACAATTCGAGTGGACGGCCGAAGCCGATCAAGCATTCGAAGATCTCAAGCGCCTGCTCTTCACATCTCCTATATTGGTAATGCCAAAGGAAAGAGAACCCATGCTGCTATCATATCGGCCACACACTAGGTGGTCAGCACCGCCCTCGTGGTGGAACGACCCGAAGACGGCAAAACCCACGGTGTTCAGCGCCCAGTCTACTACCTTAGTGAGTCTTGATGCCTACAAAGCAAAGGTATCCCCACTATAAAAAAACTCGCCTACGACGTATTCATGACTACGCGTCGATCGTGCCACTACTTCCAGGAGCATCAGGTCGTGGTTGTCAACGACACACGACTTTCAAATATCCTAAATAACCCCGAAGCTACTTGGCGAGTAGCCTTATGGGGCATCGAGCTATCCCCTCGGGACATCGTCTATGAACAAACCACCGACATCAAGTCTCAGGTGCTCCCTAACTTCTTCATCCACTGGATGGAGATCTAGCTACCGGATACTCCGGACATATCCTAGTCCTGGACAATGCACTTAGACGGCTCCAAGCGCGAGGCCGGAGCAGGAGTTGGAGTAATATTGATGTCTCCTCAAGGGGATAAGATGAAATACGTTCTACGGATGAAGTTCCGCACATCCAACAATGACGCTGAGTATGAGGCACTCCTGCACGGTAGCGGATGGCCAAGGTCTGCAGCGCCACTAGCCTTCTCATCTACGGTGACTCCAACCTCGTTGTTCAGCAGACAATGAACGAGTGCGACACCCATAGCGCCAACATGATCGCCTACCGTGCGCTCTACAATTCACTCAGAGGAGACTTTGACGGTTGCAAACTCCGGCACGTCAAAAGGGAAACAAGTGAAGAGGGCTACAAGCTCGCCAACATTGGCTCCACATGCTCCAAAGTGCCAGTAGGAGTGTTCCTCGAGAAAATCTATGTGCCCTCCATCAAGCGAAAAATTTCAAAGGACACAACCAACGCTACGGAACACTCGGGGGCTACACCACCCGAAACTCCCAAGGCACCCTAAGAGCTCGACATGGAGGTCAAACTAGAGAGCCTCATGCAGGTCCTAATGGTTGAGCAGACATGGATGCACCCATACCTCGAGTACATGAGCAGACAGCTGCCCGAGGACCCGACAAACGCCTGACACATCGCTCGCCGATCAAAGGCCTTCACCATCATCGACGGTGAGCTATACAAGCGCAGCATCTCAGGAGTGCTCCAGCGATGCGTCACCAACAGTGATGGGAAGAGCATCCTCCTTGACATCCATGAAGGAATCTGCGGCCACTATGGAGGCAGTCGTGCCCTTGTTGCCAAGGCTCTGCGAGCTGGCTTCTACTAGCCAACAACAATGCACGACGCCAAGGACATCGCCGAGAAGTGCAACGTCTGCCAAAGGTTTGCAAACAAGCCACACGCTATAGGCTCAGAGCTACGACCCATACCATTGGCCTGGCCCTTCGCCCAGTCGGGACTCGACATGGTCGGAAAGCTGCATAAGTCCTCATCCAGAGGACACGTCTTCCTCCTGGTGGCATTTGACAAATTCACGAAGTGGATCGAGGTCATGCCCGTCACTGACCAAACCGATGCTTCTGCCGTCAACTTCTTTCAATCCATCATCTATAGGTTTGGAGTGCCCCATAACATCATAACCGACAACGGCACAAACTTTACATCAAATGAGTTCTGATACTTCTACGAATATCTCGGCATCAACCTCACATATGCCTCCGTGCTGCATCCGCAGACCAACGGTCAGGTCGAAAAGGCCAACGGCCTCATCTGCAACAGAAACAAGAAGAGGCTACTACATCCACTCAAAAGGCTAGTGGGAGCCTGGGTGCAGGAACTACCCTCCGTCCTCTAGAGCCTATGCACAATTCCAAATAGCACCACTGGCTACACGTCTTTCTTCATGGTGCATGGAGCCGAAGTGATGCTGCCCGCTGAGGTACGCTACAAGGCTCTACGGGTCGTCGCTTACATCGAAGCAGAATCAATGACTGAACTCGAAGATGCGGTTGACATACTAGACGAAGCTCGCGACATCGCAGCAGCCCGTTCAGCGGTGTACCAGCAAAGTCTCCACAACTACCACAGTCGATGATTGCACCCAAGGTCATTCGTCGAGGAGACCTTGTCCTGCAACTCAAGCAGAAAGGGCACCTGAAGCTAGAGTCGCCCTGGGAAGGACCTTACATGGTTACTAAAGTAATCCTAGGTGGCGCCTATTGCCTCAAGGAAGTTGCGTCCCGAGTAGCATACTCCAAACCTTGGAACGTCGCACAATTGCAACGCTTCTACCCCTAGTTGTATTTTACTTTCAATAAGGCTTCTTAGCCAGGCTACTCAGCCGAAAACTTTACCCCCTACATTATGATGAATAAAATCTAAGTTCCTTGGCCCAAATATTTCTCTCTTGCATACTTTTACATCCTCAAATACGCTCTGGGGTTGTGCCTCACCTTACGACTCCATCGACTATCATAACAATGCATTACCCTGAGCAACTGACAACGTCAGGATAATGAAAAGGACATGCACAACTTATAATTAGGAATGAACTACGTGCCAATATATAAACTTTACAAGGGCATAGCCAGCCCACTCAATACTATACAAATTTTACATTGCCATATTTACAATTTGCAGGACTCAACTATGATTAAGCAAAATGTTTGTCTGTTCGTCGAACACATCGACGATGTCTTCGGCGTGGCGGGCAACCACGACATAGTGCGGGCGCATATCCCACGCCATACCAGCTGGGGGATCCGGTGGCCCCGCCACTATTTTGGCTAGATCAATGTCGCGACGGTGCAGCCGAACAAGCTCTAGCACAGCCTTCGCACCCGCCACAAGTTGATGACGTACAAGCCCCTTCACGGCGCCCATGCTACAAAAATTTCCCATTAACCCCAAGAAGCTAGAAGTAGATGCATCTAAGGGGAACATCGCAGCCTAGACGAACGTGAGTGTAGAACTTGCGCGCTTGAGCACGTGAAGCACCTGGTTGACGCGATCCTAAACTGTCGCAACAACAGTTGCACGGTCATGGTCCATCCAAAAGAAGCCTCTGGCCTCTAGCTCTTGTTGAGTAAGGCAATTCGGTTGAATTGCAACCCAATCTTTCTCTTCCTGTGGAAGAATATTAACAACTACAAACGAAAGCAGCAGCTTAGAGACCATAAAGGTTGGACTCAATCGAAAAATAAACAAGTCTACGGAGACTCACATTGGAGTTGGTCGCCGATCTACCTAAACTCCTCAAGGAGAAATTCCTCTCTCACATCTCGTTCGGTATTGGATTTCCAAACATACGCATAGCCACGGATGACAAGGATATCCTTCTCCAAGCTTCAGATGCGATCATGTGGCAAGGGCAGCTGCGATGCCTCACTCGGTGGTGGACAAGAAACATCTAAGGCAGGCGGCGTGGCTACTAGCTCAACATTTGAAGGACCCTAAGAGGCGCACAAGTGACAGAGTGTAAAAACTAAGGCAATTGACAACAATCAAAGGAAACACATATATCTACATAAAAAACCATTGCATGGTAAAGTCAGATTTGTCCAGCACAAAGCATTACATGCACAAGTGAAATAAAAAGACTATCAAAAGAAACCACAGCATGGGAGCCCTAAGCGGCAGTCACATCTGGAGAAGCTTTGGACTCTGAGGCCTTCACCTTGGCGACCCGCTGCTGCTCCAGTGCATATGTGGCCAAAAGTTAAATGAGCTTCGGGCCAAAATGCTTCCAACGGGACACGAAGGAAGCAAAAGCTACCTCAGAGCCATCTGCTGCCACCGGCATCTTGGAGGTTACTTAGGGGAGATTGAGCTGTGCGCCAAAAGCCATTGCCATTTCCAGGCCCAGAGCTGCACCCACACCCTTCTGGGATTTATTGTAGTCCGCGGGAGCATCGCCTACCAAAGGCCTGCATCATAGAGTCGACATTGTCAAGAGCGACGCCCTTTTGGGTGATCTCCCGGTAGAAGCGGCCGAGAACTTCCTTGGCCTTGCCAAGCGTCTCGACGGTGGAGCGGCAACGATCTTCGACTGCCACAACTGCATCATCCATGGGGTCCCCATGCTCTAGGACATCGTGATCAAACGCGACGCCAGTAGCACCTACACGTCAAGGCAAAGAAATTTCGGATGAGCCAAAGGAAACACACCCAAAGAAAATTCAAGAAGAGGAACGTATGGTCACTTACCAGACAGCGCTTTGGCAGCAGCCATAAGCTTCTACACCATGGCCTTCTCCCGAGACGCCATGGCAGCAGCAAGCTTCTTCTCACGATCCTGGGCCTCCTGTCCGCAATGTTCGAGGGCCTCCACGACCTCCTTAGCCATGGTCTCCGCATGGTTGTGTCTCTTTTTGAGTGCATCCAGCTTGCAGAGAGCCTCATTGATCTCATCTATGACAACCAACAGGAAAAAGGATCAAACAAGAAACACTCATCAGTACCCCAAGACAAAATATCATAAATATACACACCTTGGAGTTGCTCATAGTTCTCCTCCAAGGCGAGGTACTGTTGCCCGAGGCGGTTGATGTCGCGGATGAAGGGCTGCAGAAAAAGGATCAGCAATTCAGATAAACAAAGATCTCGAGGGCTTGACTATGAGAAACGATAAATTACTTACGTGGGCACCCGAAGACTCTGAGGGTCTAGTTTGTGTCTTCCGAGCGACAACTGCACGCGCCCTTGGCCTCAAGGATCTCAATACTTGATCGTCGGAGTCGGCCACCTTCTTCAGGGTAGCCGCATCAGCCCTCGAATCCCCATGCATCTCGTCTAGTTCTTCCTTGAAGGATTATTCAGAGGAATTCCTCCTAGCACATTCGAAGCATTTCAGGCTAACCAGCAAAACACTAAGCTAACACTTAGCACACCGAAAAAGCAAAGATGACAGGAAACTCATGACGGAATGTCAGAGAGATTGAAGACCGGCGCCTCCTTCTTCTTCTTGGCCGACGTTTGTGGAGATATGGCCCGAACGGGTACAATAGGAATGGGGGAGGTAGCACCTTCGTCCCCAGCGTGCCGCAATAGGAAGTCGGGGACCTTCGGTGTTGGCGGTGTCGCCCCATCCGAGATCTCATTCCAAGACCTCTTGCGAGAGATCCCTTCGCTATGCTCAGGGTATTCCGTAGAAGGTGACCATGCGGGGGAAGTGTGGATTCGGATTCTGCATCCCCACCGTCTGGCGTAGCCTCATACTTTTTAGGAAGGGGAGGTAGCATACCCTCCACCTTAAGCTCCTATGGACCAAGAAAGAAAGAAATTTCAAAGTCAAAGAATGACAGACAAAGGCACTTGAAAATGCATTACTGCAACCGCAAGACTCACCTGAGGGACTTCCTTTTTTGCGGTGAAGGGGGCAGTCAGAGACTTCCTTGGCAACTTCTCGTCGGCCTTCCTCTTCAGCACGGGTCGAAGCGCTCGGTCGAGGTCGATAGAGGACATCTCCTCATCCTACACTCTTGTTGGATCACTGGCGCTGGAGTATAAAAACATCGGGTGTGCCCAAGCTTGGACAGGTTGCACCCGACACTTGAGGAACATCCCGATGATGTCGACACTGTAGACCTCCTTGCCTCACACTAGATGGAGCGCCTCCACTCGCTGGTATAGCTTCTCCACCACCGCGGCTTCACCCTCTAGGATGTCATTGGACCATGCGCGCTTTCGGGTGACCACCTTGCTGCGTCAAAGGGGGCTAGCCCATAGTGCTGACCGTCGAGCTTGGAGTCGCGGATGTAAAACCACATGTTCCTCCATTGCTGGATAGGCTCGCAGAGATAGAAGGAGAAAAATTGGACGGTGGGGCGGATGGAAATCCCGCACCCACCCAGCGCATAAACGCCGGCAGCTCCAGATTGCCTCTTCAAAGAATAAAGTTTCTTGAAGAGGCCGAAGTGTGGCTCGATACCGAGCCAACACTTGCAAAGTGTGATAAAACACGCGATGTGAAGAAGGGAATTGGGTCAGAACTGGTGGAGTTGTAGCCCATAAAGAAAGATAAGCCCACGAAGAAATTCGTGGGAAGGAAGAGAAAGACCACGGATGACAAAGGCATAAAACATAACCCGAAAACCTTCGGGTCAGTCCGGGATTACTTCGTTGCCAGGAATCAGGGAGTCCCCCTTTTCGTTCGAGATGAGGCCGGCCTCGCACAGGCGGTGCAGGTCCGTCTCCCTAATCACGGACCGCCGCCAGCCGCCATCGGTGACGCGGCCAGTGGTGGATGTCTTCTTCGCAACTCCGGTGTCGCTCGTTCTCCCAGCAGTGGAGGTGGACTTCTGGGACTTCCCCATTGTACATGCGCGGCGTACGGCAAGATGGGCACGGAGGAAATATGATGGAAAAACGCGGAGAATATCCAGTGCATGGGATGTACAAGCTATGGAAATGGAGAAAGAAGATAGAAGAAAACAAATGGCAAGGGGAAAATCACTTTGATCCCTCTACGGTATAAAAGGACGAAGAAGCTGAAGCAGAACCGTCGATCCACATGCCCTAATATGTGACCTCCATCGCACCGTACATGTGGCACAAGCCGCCCGAACCGTCGCGAGCACTCCGCCCACTACGCACGGGACTCAAGGAGACATTGTAATTATTGCAAAAATTACGCGTGACTAGTCAAATGCAAGTTAGAAAATGGGACCCACAATCATCTAGTCACGTCGCCTCTACTGCTGCAGATGGTTGAGCTCACCAAGCGATAGCAATGATGTCATCAAAGCAAAAGCTAGCAATGGCTAAAAACTTTCAACTTCACATAAAGTACTTACTCGAGTCTATGACTCAACCAATTACTCGGGGGCTACTCCTATCAAGAGCACTGGTCGCGCACCTGAGAAATTTGTTGGGGATATACTTTCCAGGTATACCCACAGGACTAACTGACCAGGCTGGCCCACCAACAGGTTAGAGCTTTGCTTCACGGGCGACCCATTCAAATAAAGAGGAGGAGCCACTTCCGTCTACGAAAAGGGCCAGAAGTGTTACCGACTTAGGCCTGTAGTATTACTTGTAGTCCAAGCTGTATCTAGTTACCGACTCTGTAACGTAGCCGGATAGGTCTTTCCTGTAACCCTAGGTCCCGATGACTATATAAACCGGCCCTATGGGAGCCTGTAGGACACCAGATCATAGATTAACCACAACCTACTCGCACAGGCGAACCACTCTTGTAATCTGTTGTAACATCCGGCTCTAGCTGATATATTACTGGGTTGCTAGCAGGAGTAGGATCCGATCACCGCAGTCGGATCTGAACCTGGGTAAACTTGTGCTCACCGCTCCTGGAACACCCGACGTCTCACACCCCATCTTCTCAATGCCGTTAGGACCCCCTATGTCGTACTTGTCGACAATCCGACGATAGTTGGCACCCACTGTGGTGCAGCTGACTTTTGGAGCTTCGTTCAGGGTGGAATCTACATGTGCAGGAATCGACAAAACAATCGCCATGGGTCACGTGGTCTATGCCAGTGATGTCCCTCTCGTTCTTCTCGACGATACTTGTATTCCAGCTAAGGATCCCGTGACAAACTACACAATCATGTCCATCGGTGAGATCGACATCTACCTCGGCTTCGCTGAACCCGCCCAATCCACCCTTGAGGCGATGACTATGGCAGAAGAAAAATCCGGACCTACTCTGTCCGTAGAGGAGGAAGTGTTTAAGATCCCGGAAAAACCTGAACCCACCCAGCACGCTCCTATAGTGGAAGAAGTGGTGGAAGAAAAATCCGGATCTGATCTCCCCGATGAGATCGGATACACGGATGAGGATTATATTCGCTTCGGATCCGGTTCTACCGATTGTGGAGCAGAAAACACTCTTGAGGCACAGGATAAAGTAGATGACGAAGCGCCCCTACATCGATTACAAAGCAATCGCCGAGATCAAGCGGATCTTTGAGATGGCAGAGGCAGAAACCCATCTGTGTCGCTACCTTCACGCCATGAACAAGAAGAAGCATTGCTTCATATACCATGTGATATCTGGATCCGACTCTGTTGATGCTGGATCCAGAAATGATTCAGTTCTTGACACAACTAAAGAAAGGGCCGACTTACCTGATTCCCATAAAGAGTCAATAACGTCACTGGAACTCCGAGATTTTGAGAAATATATGGAGGCATACGAAGAACAATACGCCTCGAAACCAGCACAAGGTGAGCTGGAGACCCCTCCGAGTCCATATGATATCATGGACGAAGATTACACCTCGCACGATGAGATTCGTCCGAGGTCCAGAAGCCAACTACTACGGAAAGTACCGACGGAAGTTTATCTCCTAGTACCAGACCGAAAGTCGTCTATGCCACCATTACGCACGTTAAGGCTACTGGGCAGTCAAAGAAGAAGAAGAAGAAAAACAAGAATCTGACACCGGCAGACCCAGAGGTCGAGGAAACAAACGAAGAAAAAGTTGACGAAGAGATCAAGATGGAGAATCAGGATGGAGATCCGATTAATCCCACACCGATTGATCCTCCGGTGGATGGACATGTTGTCACCAAGGGTGCACGTGAAATTTACAGAGACGCTCTCACGATACCAATCCCAACTGCTTCGGATCTTACTCCAGATGCGCTGGAGAAAAGGGCTGAGGACCTGGAAAAACACCTTTTTTGCTCGAGGAGGCTACACGCATCATCGAGCTCAGACATCAGTTAGACATCAATCCTTCCCAATATCAGTCAGAATTCAAGCGACTACCAAACAATACAAGGGGAGGTCCGATTCTTGCTAATAGGAACCCAGATGTCCATAGCGATCTATTTGACGGTAAATCTAGAGAGAAGATCCGAGTCTACAACACGCTAGTGGAGAATGCTGCAGCTGCTCGGGCTATCCTCGCCAATAATTCCTAGCCAGAGCAAGTCCAACAATGTGTAGCGTTGCTGGACAAAGGATTAAAATAGTAGAAGACGGCCGCGTCATTCAGTGGAAATATGGCCTCAAAGTTGGAATTGTGCCACACTAGCACAGACCAAATCGCTAATGAGAGACCCCGCAGGGGTATGGATCAGATTTATCGTCCCCAAGGAGAAGAAGAAAATTCAAGGACGGGTTTAAACGGTCATCATAGTGGGCCCATGCGTGACTGGTCGAGAGTTAATCCGGCTGCGTTCGAAGATGCCATCAGGGCATTGGTGCCTCATTAGGGCCATCGCTGGCAGAACAATCGCCACAGAGAAGACATGAAGGTGCGCCGCCAGCGAGAACATGATCGGCTAAGAATGCAACCCCCAAGCCATTCGGCTGGTAATGCTGGACGAAGAGATGATCGTAACATCCTATCTGAGCGAGGTCCTGACAAAATCAAAAAAACGGTATCCACACCATCAAAATCTAGCCTATGGAGTGTTCTTCGCCTCTAGAAAGCTACGACACTACTTTCAAGAGCACAACATACTGTGGTTAGTACTGCTCCCCTGCGAGATATAATCAACAACCGCGATGCCACATGACGTGTCACAAAGTGGGGAATAGAGCTTGTAGCTTTCGATATCGAGTACAAGCCACGAACAGCAATCAAGTCCCAAATACTTGCCGATTTCGTCGCTGATTAGACAGAGACGGCAGAAAATGCAAGTCCTCCAGACTCGAAATTCTGGTCCCTACATTTTGACGGGTCAAAAGCACGAGGAGGCTTGGGGGCTGGTGTGGTACTCAAGTAACCCCAAGGAGACAAGATGTTCTATGTCTTACAAATACACTTTACGGTAACCAATAATATTGCCGAGTATGAAGCATTGTTACATGGAATACGCATGGAAAAAAATTGGCGTAACTAGAATCATGTGTTACAGAGACTCGGATTTAGTTGCTCAGCAAGTATCTGATATCTGCAATGCAAACAAGCACATGGCAGCCTACAAACCTATTGTGGATAAATTATCTAAATCGTTCGAGGGTTTTGAGGTTTAACACATCCCTCGAGCAGAAAATGAGGAAGCAGATGCTTTATCAAGGATAGGCTCTATGCGGAAACAAGTCCCGGATGGCGCTTTTCTAGAACACCTAAAAGTCCCCTCTATCACAGGAGTTGATGAGGACTATCCGACGAAATCCGACTCACCTCTAGTAGCAGTTCTGGCGGTAATAGTGAGCTGGACAAAACCCTATTTGGAGTTCCTGGTAGACGGAAAATTACTCGACACAAAGTTCTGAGCCGGCATATCGTCCGACGAGCAAAATCCTATACAATAAAAATGGTGAGATCTATAGGCAGAGTGTTTTGGGGGTTTTTTAGAGCTATATTTCTCCGGAAGGAGTGGAAATCTTATGAGAAATCCATGAAGGCGAGTGTGGTCACCACGCTGTAGGCAAATCTTTAGTGGCAAAAGCTTTTAGGCACGGATTCTTTTGGCTCACAGCTAAGCCGGATGCCGAGAAACTGGTCAAAACGTGCAAAGGCTGCCAAAAGTATGCCCGTAAGGCACACGTTTCGGCTGATCAGCTGCGAAAAATCCCTATTACATGGCCATTTGCGGTCTGGGGGCTTGATATGGTAGGACCGTTTCGCACGGCAAAATGTGGATTTACTCACCTACTAGTGATGGTGGATAAATTTACAAAATGGATTAAGGCCAAACCCGTAACAAGTTGCAATGGAGCCACAACTAGAAAGTTCTTCGAAGACGTGATCATCCGATTCGGATATCCCCAGAGTATAATTACTGACAACGGGAGCAACTTTTCCATAAGAGAACTAGCTGAATTCCGCGAGAAACAAGGGATCCGACTTGAAATTGCATCAGTTGCGCATCCACAAGCTAATGGACAAGTCAAAAGAGCCAACGGTCTTATTTTATAAGGACTCCGACCTCGTCTCGAGGCACCACTTCGCCGTGTCGCGGTGGCTTGGGCGGAAGAATTACCGTCTGTGATTTGGAGCTTACGTACAACTCCTAACAGATCAACCAGATACACTCCTTTATTCTTGGTCTACAATGCAGAAGCAGTTCTTCTAAGTGATTTAATTCACCAGTCTCCTCGAGACAAAGCGTATATCGAGGAAGATGCAGAAGTTTCTCGACAAGATGATCTCAACATAGTCGAAGAAGTTTGTGTTGTTGTTGAGCAGGGATCTATAGCCTATCAGTAGAAGTTACGCAAGTATCATAGTCAGAGAATGCAAAACCGTTATTTCAGGAAAGGCGGTTTAGTTCTTCGACTCGTGCAAAAGAGAAAGCACAAACTTTCCCTGATTTAGAAAGGACCTTTTATGATCAGTTGAGTTCTGCATAACGGGTCATATTATTTAACCGATATGAGACCAATCAAGGAAAGACCGGATACTTGGAAGAGAAAGAGAGCTGGCGGTAATACAGAACCGGATGAAATAGACCGTCCATGGAACATTGCACAGCTACGTCCCTTCTATTCTTAGTTATATTTCCTTGTAATCATATATGTACATGTTCAAAGTGAAAAAAGAATTTGTTTCCTCATATATTATTCTTGAAAAGTTTTCTGCCATCTTATTTCCAAAAGAGCATGTCATTTTCAAAAGTCCCAGAATGCTTAAAAGTACTTTATGCTCATGTTTCGTTCTGGTTATGATTTTTGAATATCTAAAAATGTTACCTTAGGGTGTAAATCTAATGTGTTGTTTATACTTTGGTTTTTTACCAGATTGCTTAGACGCGGGCATTTTCCAAGTAATGAATTGTTGGTACTGGAAGCCGTCTTTGTTTAGTTCAAACAGGTTTAGCAATTGAGCTCCGTTGCTCAGCAAAGTTTCCGTGCTAAAGGTTGGCCGGCACATGAAAGGGACGAGGCAGAGAGCCAGATAAAATGATAAGTGTAAACACAAAATAGTGCTTAAGAATTTTTTAGGCACGCGCATAAAAATATATAATAACAAGTGCTAAGTAGTAAAGCATCACTTCTTACAAACCAGCACGCATTCAAAAACAAAAATAGTGTAACACCCTTAGAATCGGCCCTATGCAAGTTTCAGCGATTCCCGCCAAACCCGCATAGAAACGATTCAAAGGTGCCCACCAGGCACTTTCGTGCGGGTGGAAAATGAAGTAATAACATTACACAACAGTCCTGTATGGGACCCACAGAACAGATATATATACAACACGACTCAAAGAGTCAAGAATACAGATATATTATACAAAGATCCAAGTCACCTTGAAAACGATAGAGCGTCCGACTACGGACAAGATGCAAATGGGGCTAAGAGCCCTGAAGAATAACCAATGGCGTCCATAACCCTGCCTGAGCCAAGGAAGGGTAACCACGCTAACGACGTCGAAACCTGCTAAAACTAAAGGGTGCCGACAAAGGGCAAAGGAAAAAGAGGCGTCGATCGAGGCCAGTACACGGCGAGGCTAGAATTCGGCGGTCCTCGCCTACACAGGTATGGTGGACTGCAGCGGCAGCGCAGCATGCACTAAACAACCTATAGAGACTCGATATAACTGTCGGCTATCAGAGGGGGACAAGAAAGACCTATTCGGATCCAACCTGATTCTAACACCAAACAAACCCATCCTGGTATTTCCCCCTCAAGACCAGACGAGGAAGTCAACCGAGGAACTCACACCGTTGGAAGTTTTATTTATTCAGTTATCGTTGCAGCAATTACTAGTCAGGTATAGATAATCATCCTGATAAAATAAGCAGTGGGCCGTTTTAGTCAACCATTCCGTTGTAGTTGCAGCACTTACTAGTCAGATACAATTAGCATGAGATACCCCAAAACCCAGCAGTTGTTGGTACTTTTATTTAGCCATTCCGTTGTGGTGAAGCTGATTACTAGTCATATCGGATACAAGTCAAATTATAGCATTAAACTTTAGTTATAGTTGTCTATGATCAAGCACTGTGCTCCAAGTCGTCCATAACCGCGGACACGGCTTCTCGAAAAGATTTAACCCTGCAGGGGTGCACCAAAGTATCCACACGCACTTCGACCCTTTTTGCCAGATCAATTAACATACACCCATCGGTATATCGGCGGGGCCTAAGTCATGACGTTTCCCAGACCCAAAGCAAGCACGGGGGGCCACCCCACTAAGTCTACCTGCAACGAAGTCGGCCGGTCTCCGAGACGGACTCAGGGTTTGCGCCAGTGGCTGTAAACGACGGGGAACCCAAAACTGGGCTTGTCGATACCGCGAAAACACTCCGCTTTCCTAAACAGTACAGGTGCTATCCATCTCACAATTTAAGTAAAGCATGGCATAAGTACAGAATAGTAATAAAGCCCCAAACTACTTATGGCCCCCAGTACAGTACTTTGAAATCGGGTACTAAATCGATGGGGTGCCCATACAACCCACATGTGGTTAGCGCGCTCGATCTCGGAACAGGTGTCAAGAACTCGGGGTCCTACGGAACACCAGTGAGCGGTCGGAAACCAAATATTATCTATCACCCACCGGTGCCTCTGCATTTACCTACTTCAATTTTAGTTGTAAAACAGTAAATAAAGTAAACGATAATTAAAGCCATGATCATCTCCAACCTTAAACATATGGCAATACTCCAACAACTGTGGTACTGGACGACACGCAACAGCACTTGAGCAAGCGACTACGACGCGCAGATCCAACTATCTACCAAACAACAGGTAATAGGAGGTGTCCAAGGTAATATAAGGCTGCAAGGGATATCACGGGTACGAAAACTAGAGCATCGCAACACAGATAGAAATAGATCAACAGGAGGGAATAAATACTATAAAAGTAAGATAGGTAGAAAAGGGGGAGATGCTCGCCTGAAAAACATTGCCGAAGGTTCATCCGAAGATCGGGGCGAAGCTCACATCAACTCAACGGCCTTATCCGCGAAGAAGCAAAACACTAGAATAAACACCGGATGCACTATTTAATACTACGGCAAAAGATCGGGCATGATGCATGTATGGTGTATGACATGGCAAAAGTGCGATGCAATTAGGTCATATTAAGCGGAACCGAGGTCCCGACAATTTTTAATAGGTTCAAGTTGTTTAGATGCCCCGCAATTTAAATGTTGTCTTAACAAGGCAAATTATATCATCGGTTCGCTACACAAATTTAAATGGGACCAATATAAGACTAGATTTGCCCGCATATGGGACCCATATTTAATTTAGGTGAATCGGCATAAGGCCCCCAAACCACAGACAAGTATGCATGCATGAACAATTTAATATGCAACAATTTGATATTACATTTATAAAATAGGGCTCGAGAAAGGGGTCACACATTAGGGTTCGACGATCTTGGGGTTCGCCGAGGGTTCGGGGTTCGGTCTCAGGGTTTAGGGTTCGACGGGATCGGTCTCGGACAACGGGAAGTCGAACTTGTCGCATCCGAAAAGGAGGACTTGTTTGGCGTCGGGGTCACATCGGATTCGCCCTGGTCGGTGCCGATCTTGTCGTTGCGAAGATCTTGTCGGGTCCGCGCCATCAAGTCGGTCTTGGCATCCGGGGTGAAGTACTTGTCGTTCCCTGGCGATATTGGCGGCTTCGGAGGGTTTGAAGATCGGTCTTCGGATCCATGGGGTAGACCTTGGAGTTCCGCGATGATCTTGTCGATTCCCTGTCGAAGGCCTTGGCGCTTCGGATCGGTCTTCGGAGTCCGAGAACAACATCTTCGGCTCCTGACTTCTTATGTCGAGGACGGACTTGGTTCCGACACAAGTTGTTTTCGGTTCGAGGTTGTCCTTTGCGTTTGACACGGAGCACTCACATTCTCTCCATGCCCAGACAAACTTCATCTTCAGGTTCAGCAGCACCTCACATTCTGCACGGTTGCCTCAGCCACAACCGAACAGGAGTACCCATGACAGGGAGCAGGGTTGGTGTGGCGATGGGGAGACGAGCTGCTGACGACGAGGGGAAGCACGTGGCAGCGCGCCCGCGAGGTCAGCACCCTGGCGGAGACCATGGCCGGAGGGTGCAACGTCAGCGGCGGCTCTGCGAACGGCGGGGTCCGGGACGTGGGGCTCGCTGCAGGGAAGCAGAGGGGCGAGGCCGAGGAGGCGGAGAGGAGGGGTCGCCGGCGCGGGACTGCCCGGTTGAGGAGGAGGACGCGGGCGCTGTAGGGGTGGCCGGAGCGGTGCAGGCTCGGAGGGGGCGTCGTCGGGGACGCGGGGAGAGAGGCGCCAGGGAGACGAGAGGGGAGGGTGCCCGGGCGGCGGGGAGACGGCCGCGCCGGGGATGGGGCGCGGCGGCGCCGGCGCAGGCCGGAGAGGCGGCCGACGAAGGAGAGCTCGGGGACGCGGGGTCGGAGAGGCGCTGTTGACGGCGGGGAGGTCGACGAGGCCGGCGAGGACTTGGCGCGCCACGGAGAAGCTCTGGTGGCGAGGTGTCCAAGGCGGCGGGGCGCGGTCCCGCGACGGGGCGAGGCACGGGGTCGTGAAGGGAGGAGGGCGGCCAGCGCGAGGGGCGGCGAGGAGGCCGACGGGGAGGCGCACCGGCGGCGGGAGGCGGCCGGTGGCGGGTTGCAGAGAGCAGGGGAGGGAAGATGCGGGTGCGGGGAGAGAACCAGGAAAGAGAGAGAGAGAGGGGAAGGGGATTGGAGCATGGGCGACGGGGGCGGTGGGACCGGGGTCGGCAGGTGGGGTTGGCCTGGCAGGGAGCGGCCAGGGGTGTGTGGGGTTGGGCGCGTGCGTGGGAGTGCGTGGGTGTGTGCTGGGTCGGTTGGGGTGAGAGAGGGAGAGAGGGTCGAGGGATGAGGTGGAGGGAGAGAGGTGGCGGGTGGGGAATGGGGTAGGATGAGGTGGCGGCTTGGGGTAGGTTAGAGGGAAGGGAGGTGATGAGGTGGCGACCGGTTATTGGGTGGGGTGAGGTGGAGGGGGGCTGGGTAGGTTAGGTTGGGGTAGAAAAGGATTTTGGGTTTAGGGTTTTATTATTTGTAAAATATTTATTTGTTTTGTTTTGTTTTAAATCTTTTTAGCAAATAATTTTTTTGTTAAATAGTTTAGCAGATAAATATGAGACTTTGTTTCGAATAAAGAAGGGTAATTTTAGAAAACAAAATAGGCTTTTTGAAAATAGTTCCAGGCAAACAAATGCATGATGATGACGATGCAATGCACAAAAACAACGCGATTTTCTAGTAGTGGTTTTGCGGGATGCCACAAATAGTGTGCCCGTCATTACATGCCAAATAAAAAGTTCAGGATAATGCATCAAGATGTTCATGCTGCAGATTCAGGCGGTGGTGATGGAGACCTTGGAGCGCTGGAGTCGACATCGTCGTCACCTTGATCCTGAGACTCGGAAGCTCCTTCAATGAGGCTATCTTCTAGCTCTTGGGGTGAAGGAGGGACAATGGCGGATTGGAAGAATGGCGTCGTGTAGTTGATCATCTCCATCACATGACAAGCATAGCCCGCGCAAGATTCTTGGATGGCCTTGATGTCTTCCGGGCTACCCTCATCGTCCTCATCGGCGATGCCTGTCGTGGGAATGACCACGGCAGATGCTGCAATCGGCAGCGAGTAGTAGAACATGGGGCAAGGGCGGCCAGCCATCTACGGTACGAGATGAGGGCGGAGACACAAGGGTTTACCCAGGTTCGGCCCCTCGGAGGGTAAAGACCTACTCCTGCTAGATTGTATTATGGAGAGAGTACAAGGGCGAGCTCAACGACTAGGCGGCGAGTTGGTGGGGTGTATGATGGGACGTGTCCTCTATGCGTACCCTAGGGAGTTTTATATAGGCTCACCTCGCTAGGGTTTACAGACTACAACCAAATTAGTTAAGTATTCGGAGGTTCTTTGACCTAGTCACTGTTATAGTGATCGGGTCGGCGAATCATCGAGTCGCTGGAGGCAGCGAGTCAAGTAGACGAATTTGGACCGTCAGTTTTGGTCAAACTAGTCGTTGGGTAACCCAACGGTAATATTGGCGTAATCACCGCGTAGTAACGACTCTCGAAAATGGCGGGTAACAACCGCTATATAAGGAGAGTGAAGGGCGAACGGGGAAAATGCTTCCCTCACTTCCTCCGATTTTGCGCATCCTTGTTTTCTCATTCCGCGCAGTAACCAGAATGATCCAGAGAGTTCTGAATCCCACGATCCTCCGGCCGATGGCTCCTCCCACCGAACCATGGGGCAGATCCAAGTGCACGAAGGCACTGCTGAAGTCGTTTGAGGAGGCAGGGATCCTCCACGCCGGGAGATGGCGCATCCCCGTGGCCGGAGAAGTAATTCCCGATCCGCACGAAGGAGAATTCATCTGCTTCACCAGTCACCTGGAGCGGGGGCTTGGCTTCACAACCTCCCTTTTATTCCGGCGTTTCTGCGCTTATCACGGCATCCAGCCATCGGATCTGGGTCCGCACAGCATCGAGCATCTCGCCATTTTTGTGGAGTTCTGCGAGTGCTACCTGGGCTGCAGGCCCTACTTCCCCCTGTGGCAAGATCTATTCCACGGGAGAATCGGCCGCGAAGAAACAGGCGGCCCCATGCTAGCCGCGGGCGGCCTGACTTTCCAGCTCAAGTCGAAGGCATCATTCTTCGACCTGATGCTTCCCTCCAAAGCGGCGAACGAGTGGAAGAATAGCTGGTTCTACGTCACCGAGTCGACTCCAGGTGACGAAGTGGCGCTTCCGAGGTACTCCGCCGACCGTCCCAAGCCGCGTCTGCTCCAGGTTGTCAAACTCCCGCTGGAACAGCGGATGGTCGTTGACGAGATGTTGCAAACCATTCGCAATCTGAAGAAGAAAGGCCTCCAAACCATCAATCTTTACAACTGCTGGCTCGGGCGACGGCTCGGGCCCCTGGCCATCCGTGACCATTACATGTACGAGTATACGGGCAAGGATGACCCGACGAAATCCTGCCTTTTTGAGTGGAGACTCAACGACTACACCCTGGCCCTGAAGAAGATCACCCAGGCGGTGTATCTCGACGTGAAGGCCGGGGTCGCACATTATACCACGAGGCGCCCAGCTCTAACGGTAAGCTTCTATTCCCTTTGCACTCGCAGTCGCAGTTGTGCATTCGCGGTTGTGCTAATTTCGTCTGTTTTTGGTGCAGTTGTTCCAAGTGGTGGAAGGGTGGCTCCCGCCTGCAGACGGCGAGAACTCGAGCTCGTCCGCCCAGGACGGGAGCGAGTCATCGCCCAACAAGGGAAATGTTGAGAGTGACAAAGGCGGTAACGACAACGATGAAGACGACGACCCCGTGGAGTTTGCTGCCCCCACGGTTCGCAAGACTCGCGGGCAGCACCAACGCGAACTCGAGGCCAGCAAGATCCTCGAGGCCCATGAAGACGACGACGAGCTTCCTGAGCACACCTCACACCATGAGGCTACGCCGTCGAAGAAGAAGAAGCAAGATCCGCCGAAGAAGAAGGTGAAACCGGCAAAGACGGCATCTTTGCCTCGGTCTGCGAGCAGCTCCGACGCCAGCAGCTCGGCCGAGGAAAAAGCGGCGCACGCGGCCGCGGCGACTGGTGCCGCCGTCACAATGGACGAAGTGCCACTGGCGTCGTTGCCACCGCCATTCGCCCCAGTCACTAGCTTGGGGGCCGCTCCAGCTGCAGGGGCCCGCTGCCAAGGGAAGCTCCCACGACGATTGCCACCAAGGCTCCCGCTGCGGCTTCATCTTCGAAGAATCCATCAGTGTCTTGGGCACACGATGTGTTCGAGACGGGCCTCAGTCGAAAGATGGGGCCAGAACTAGAAAAGCCGGCCAGCATCCACACCGGCCTGCGATTTCTTCCAGTCGCCAAGTGAGTGCTCCTCGATCTTTTACACGTATGCTTGCCTTGTGTTTCCATCAGAGAACTTTATTGACGGAGTTGTTTCGCAGGACTGGGCTTAGTAAGAGAGGCCATCCTTCAGTGGCCAAGGTTCTGCCGGTCGCTACAGAGGTGCCAGCTGATCCCTCGCGGAAGAGGAAGGGCGACGAAGTCATTGCTCCTGCCGAAGCCACCAAAAGGACGAAAGGCGACGACGTCGTCACGGTCTCTGACGAACCAGCGACTGCCCCGAGCGAGCCTCCAACCGCAGCAGAAGTGGATTCGAAGGCCATGGAAGATGTGGGGTCACAACGTACGGTGCTTGCGGGCTCAACCGATGCGGCCGAGCCGGCCTCGAGTGGCGCATTGGCCACAGTGGTGACTTTCCCCCACTTCGTGGCGAAGGCCTCCACGGCGAATGCCTCAGTGCCATCGAGCCAGCTTCTTGGGGCTGCCGACGCGGAGGTTGAACAATGTCATGGCCACACTCCGCTTGTGCTCGCGTCGGTGGATGCGATGGAACTCCATAGCATGCTAGGTGCTGCCATCCAGGTATGTCCAGTCCCCGAGGATCTGGCCACTGAATTTTAGTGGTCAGATTCTTAATTTTTTTATGTTATCCAGTCCCCGAGTGCCTGGTCGCTGAATTTCAGCGGGTGGGCACTTAGGAATTTTTGTTGCCCAGTCCCCGAGTGCCTAGTCGTTGTATTTCAGCGGGTGGGAACTTAGGAATTGTTTGTTGTTGACACTGTAGTTGTTGCGCAGGGCCTACAGCACGAGTCAGCCGAGCGGCTTGCTGCGAAGTGCCGCGTGGAGAAGGAGCTCGTCGTCGTCCAGGAGACGAACAAGGAGCTACAAGCGGCTGCGGGTTAGTATATTCTTTAGTTGGCACCCGTTGCTTCCTTGTCATGGTGTTGACTGTTTTTCTCTGGAAACAGAGAGTAGTGCGGCTGAGGCGAAGGAGGCTCGCCAAGGCCTTGTCCCATTAGGTGACTTGACGGCGGCTCAGTCCGCTTTGAGCGTGGCCGAAAAGTGAATCGCCGATTTGGAGCGTGAGCTTAAGGAGGCGAAGGCGGAAGGACGAGCCAATCCTGCTGTCACTTCTGCCACTGACGAGCGGAAGGTATCTGATACGCTCGTTGCTGGGTTGCAAAACGATTTTTCTTCTCTTCAAAGTTTCATCATGGACATCTGCCGCCCGCTGATTGGTAAGCCCTCCTTCATCCGACTTCCGCTTGCATGTACTACGTTGCAGTTTTGATGTTTTGCTTACTGTTCATTTGTATGCTGCAGGCCGGATCACTGATAACGCGGAAGAGGCGCAGTCGTACGACGCACGGCAGTGTGTGACCACCCTGGTCGACTCAGCCGCGTTGTCGGCGACTTTCCTTCGTGTATACCTTCAGGAGATATCGCCCACGGAGGTGATTCCCAGCGACCTTGTCGAGGTATGGTGCTACCTGGAGAAGGCCCCGTCGGTCGTGGAATTCATGACGCGGTCGGCCTTCCGTCATGGGCGACGGGCTCGGTGGGATTGCCGAAGTCCGGCCGGTGGTGGCGGCCTTCGCCGTTCTCAAAGGTAGGTGGAGGGAGGACTCCGCTATGTTACTTTTACCTCGACTGATCCGTAAGATCAGTCGCATGGCGAGTCCTGGGCACGCTCTCATACTTGGCATTTTTCCCTAGCCGCTCGTCTTTGGTCGGGTGTCAGTCCCCGAGCGTGGTACTTTGTCGTTCGAGTCGCTGCGCCAAGGATGCGGAGGACTTGGACGTTGTGGGGAGTGAGTGCAGTTATCTTGGCTCGGGGAGCTAGTCGAGCTAGGCGACTCCAATGGGGCTCCGGGTTGGCGTTTTTCGTGGACGGTACTAGGCCTGAGTTTTCCCAGTGCCCTCGTACCGCACTACTTGGCCGTGTCGGTCGCTTTGCCAAAGGTTGACTTCTGCGAATAGCGTAACGCTATTATTACGAGTGCGAGTGGCACAAGACACGGAGAGTAGACACAATTTCTCGGTAACCAATCTGTTTTATTTCATAGCGGGTAGGGGGTACATGTCTGGAGTTCTAAGAGTAGAACTTCCGTAGGAGGTTTACATTCCATGGCCGCTTGATGTCGAGTTTTCTGTGAGGTAGTAGGCGTTGTTGCCCAGGACTCGCCCGATGGCGAATGGTCCCTCCCAAGGGGGTGAGATCTTGTGCATGCCTTTCTTGTCCTGGATTAGGCGCAGTACCAGGTCGCCTTCCTGGAAAGTGCGAGTCCGTACTCGCCGGTTGTGGTAGCGGCGGAGCCCTTGCTGGTAGATGGCGGTGCGGGAGCGAGCTAGGTCGCGTGCTTCGTCGAGCTGGTCGACTTCATCTTGGCGTGCGAGCTCGTTGTCAGCCTCCGTGTAGCTGACCACCCTTGGTGAGTCGTGCTCGAGGTCGGTTGGCATTACTGCCTCGGCGCCGTAAACCATGAAGAAAGGGGTGAATCTTGTCGACCTGTTGACGGAGGTGCGGATGCTCCAGATGACAGAGGGGAGCTCCTCGACCGAGCACCCGGCGGTGCGCTCGAGTGGGACTTGAAGCCGTGGCTTCAGGCCATGGAGGATGCTCTGATTGGCGCGTTCCGCCTGGCCATTGGACTCTGGGTGAGCGAATGAGGCGACGTCGAGTCGGATGTTGTCCTCTTCGCAGAACTTGGCCATGGCTCCCTTGGCGAAGTTGGTGCCGTTGTCCGTGATGATGCTGTTTGGGAACCCATAGCGATAGATGAGCTCGCGTAGGAACTTGGTAGCGGTCTTCCCGTTGCACTTGCGGACTGGCTTGGCCTCCACCCATTTTGTGAATTTTTCGACGTCGACTAGGAGGTGGGTGAAGCTAGAGGGGGCCTTCTTGAAGGGTCCTACCATGTCCATGTCCCACACGGCGAACGGCCAGGTGATAGGGATTGTCTTGAGTACCGAGCTCGGCACGTGAGTCTGGTTAGCGTATTTCTGGCATCCGACGCACCGCTCGACAATGTCGACAGCGTCTGCGTGTGCGGTGAGCCAGTAGAAGCCGTGTCGCATGGCCTTTGTGACCAGAGAGCGGGTGCTAGCGTGGTGGCCGCATTCACCGGAGTGGATGTCTTGGAGGATTTTGCTTCCTTCAGCGGGTTGGACGCAGCGTTGGAACACGCTGGTCACACTGTGCTTGTGGAGCTCGCCGTTGATGATGACGAAGGACTTGCAGCGGCGTGCTATCATCCGGGCCTCTGTTTCGTTCGCGGGTAGGGTGCCTCCCTCCAGGTAAGCGACGTATGGCGCGGTCCAGTCGCTTGGCTCGGCGATTAGTGCGACCAGGGCTGCTTCTCGTTGCAATGGGATTCCGATGTCGATCTTCCTTGGGGGGAGACGGAGGGTTTGGTGATGGTGTCGAGGAAGACGCCAGCGGGTGGTGCGAGTCGAGCCGAGCCAATGCGAGAGAGTGTGTCGGCCTCCTCGTTCTTCCGCCTGTCGATCCACTCGACGGATTAGCATGCGAAGTGTCCTCCCAGATGGTCCACTGCTTGGCGGTATGCCGCCATGGTGGGGGAGACGGCGTCGCAGGTGCCGACGACGAGGTCAGAGTCTCCGTAGCAGCACAGGCGATTGATGTTCATCTCCTTGGCTGCTCGCATGTCGTGGAGTAGCTCCTCGTACTCGTCCATGTTGTTGGTGCAGGGGGTGAATTCGAGGTAGAGGACGTAGTGGAGCTTGTGGCCCTTCGGAGATGTCAGCACAATCCCCACTCCTGCCCCATCTGCATTCTTGGAGCCGTCGAAGTGCAGGTTCTAGTAGTGGAGGTATGGCAGCTTCTCCGGCTGTGGGCCTCCTCCCAGTCGGCGAGGAAGTCTGCGAGAGCCTGCGACTTGATCGCCTTGCACGGCTCGTACTTGATATTGTGGACGCCGATCTCGATGGCCCACTTGGCGACTCGCCCGATCGCCTCGCGGTTGCGGATGATGTCCTGCAACGGCGCTGAGGAGACGACCGTTATTGGGTGCTCCTAAAAGTAGTGCGGCAGCCAAGGCTCAACACCGCCAGATACCAATTTACGCACTACGGTAGCCGGCGCGACTTGGTGAGGACTTTGCTGATGTAGTATACGGGTCGCTGCACCGGGCGCTCCTTCCCTTCCTCTTGCCGTTCGACGACCATGACGACGCGCTCGGAAGCCGCGACGTAGACCATCATGGGTTCCTTGTCGACGGGGGCGGCAAGTAGCGGTGCTGCGAGTAGCACCTCCTTGAGAGCATGGAGCGCGTCGTCTGCCTCCTTGTCCCACTGGAAGGTGGGGTTCTTGCGCATTAGGCGATAAAGGGGCATCGCCTTTTCGCCTAACCGGGGGATGAAGCGACTAAGGGCCATGACTCGCCCGGCCAGCTTCTGGACGTCGCGCAGGCACTCGGGTCTGCCGAGTCGGGCGATCGTGTGGATCTTGGCGGGGTTCGCCTCGATCTTGCGCTTGGAGACGACGTATCCCAGTAGCTGTCCAGTTGGTACACCGAAGGTGCACTTTCCTGGGTTTAGCTTTATCTTGTACCTTCGCCGGTTGGCGAAGGTTTCCGCCAGGTCGGCGAGTAGATCGCCCTGGCGAGTGGATTTCACCACCATGTCGTCGATGTAGACGTGGATATTGCGGCCAATTTGGCTCGCAAGGCACTCCTGCATGCACCGCTAGTAGGTCGCTCCAGCGTTTTTGAGGCCGAAGGTCATGGCAGTGTAGTAGAAGGCTCCGAATGGCGTGATGAACGCCGTCTTGTCTTCGTCCTCGACGGCCATTTTGATCTGGTTGTACCCAGAGTAGGTGTCGAGGAAGCATAGAGCCTCCGAGCCCGCGGTGGAGTCGATGATTTGGTCGATCCGTGGGAGGACGAATTGCTCCTTCGGGCAGGCGCTGTTTAAATTTGTGTAATCGATACACATTCTCCAGGTCCCATTTTTCTTCTCGACCAGGACTGGGTTTGCCAGCCACTTGGAGTACTTGATTGGCCGAGTGAAGCCTGCATCGAGTATACGTTGCACCTCCTCGGCGATGGCTCGTCGGTGCTCTTCATTGAAGGGCCGCAGCGACTGCTTGATAGGTCGCACTTTGGGGTCGGCGTTATGTTTGTGCTCAGCGAGTTCCCTCGGGACACCAGGCATGTCGGATGGCTTCCATGCGAAGATGTCCCTATTCTCACATAGGAACTCGATGAGCGCGCCTTCCTATGCTGGGCTCATGCACGTTCCGATCGTCACTGTCTGGCTAGAGTAGCCTGGGACCAGCTCGACGGTGCGGGTGTGTGTCGTTGCCTCGAAGGCGGTGGAGTTGCCACCATCCGAATTGGGCTTCTTGAGTATAGTGGGGTCGTCGCTGTTGACCCCACTCGCGTACTTGGCGAGCTCCTCGGCGTGGTTGGCCTCCGCCGCGATGACGGCATCAGCGAGTTCGGCGCCTTTGGCCTCGCATTCTGCCGCCATGTTGGGGTAGCCATGGACAGTAATGATGCCGCATGACCCAGGTAGCTTCATCGCGTTGTACATGTAGTGGGGCGCTGCCATGAATTTGGCGAACGCCTGGCACCCCAGGACGCAGTGGTAGAGGCTATTGAAGGGCACCAGCTCGAAGACAATTCGCTCGGTGCGGAAGTTTGCTGGTGTGACGAAGGTGACTGGTAGCGTCACCTTGCCGATCGGGTACGCCTTTCGACCGGGGACGATGCCATGGAAGGTGGTGTAGGTCGTCTTGATCATTGACTGCGGGAGCCGCAGCCGCCTGAACGTGTCCAGGTACAGGATGTTGATGGAGTTGCCGCCGTCCATCAGCGTTTTGGGGAGCCAGTAGTCTCCCACCTTGGGCTTGACCACTAGGGCAACCTTGCCCGGATATTCGATCCGTGGCGAGTGGTCCTCGCGGCTCCAGATGATTGGTTGCTTAGACCAGTTGACGAACTGGAGGATGTCTATCTGGGACACCGCGTTGACGGTGATGGCGCAGGCGATGACCTTCTTCTCGCGCTTCGTGTTGAAGCCTGTGAATGTGTGGAGCGAACCGGTGATGCTGCCGAACTTTCCGCCGTTTGGCGGGTTGTTATCGAGGTCTTCCCGCGTGCGTCGTGCCTTCTCGATCTCCTTGAGAGAGTGGCAGTCGACAGTCATGTGCGTGGCGGGCTTTCCTTCCCTGCTGTGAAACACAGAAGGTTGGTTGAGGAGGGACGTGGGATCGAACCTCGGCTTTTCCTTGTAGTTTCCACCGTCGCGGCGCTGTCCTCCGTTGCGGCCGAAGCTCTTGGGTTCGTGCGGCGCGTATCCGGTGTTGGTGACGAAGTCGACTCGCCTATCACCCGGTGTTTGCCGGTGAGGCGAGTGTTACTGTAGCGTAACTTGGGTCGCCTCCCGTTGTCGTGGCCGCTCGTGCGGTCATGTCCTCCCGACTCGTCGTCGGTTTCTTGGTTTGGGTCCTCCTCCGCGTACTTCTTTGCGATCTCTAGGAGGTCCGGTATGTTGTCGAGTGTTCTGTACACTCGCTTGAGCTTGGCGACCAGGGGCTCGTAGCGGCACGAGGTCTTGAAGCAATGGATCGCGGTGTCCGGGTGGATTCCTGCCGCGTTATACCACAGATCTTGCCACCATTGGACCCAATTGCGGGTCGACTCGCGGGGTCCATGGACGCATCGCTCTAGGTCCTCGAGGATGGTGGAGCGGGTGTATGAGCCCTCGAATTGCCTGACAAAGGCATCGCGCATTTCCTCCCAGGAGTCGATGCTATCCGCGGGGAGGGAGTTAATCCACTGCCTGCACGCTCCCTCCATCATTAGGGGAAGGTAGCAGGCGGCGAGTAGGTCGGTGTAGCCGGCGATCCCCATCGCCATGAGGTAAGTGTCTAGCCAAATGGACGGATCATACGAGGGGTCGTACTTCTCGATTTCCTTCGGCGCCTTGAAGTTCGCCGGGTATCTTTCGCCTCGGATCATCGGTCCGAAGCACTGGGGTCCAACTCGGCTCAGCGATCCCCTTGGTTCGCCGTCGCAGCGGTTGGTGAGGGTGTGCCGCAGGTCTTCAGGCTGGCGTGCGCGCTAGCTCTGGTTGTTGATGATGTGGGTGCGTGCGTCGACGGGCTGCCCGTTGGCGGCGACGAAGTTGTTCGGCCATGGGTCGTTGGTGGAGAGTGTCGCGTTCGCGTGTCGGTGTTGGAGCTGCAGGGGCTCGGGTGGTGGGCAGTTGAGGGTATTCGCCGCCATGGGGCGGCCTCTCGAGGCTGCCCTACTGCCTAATGAACGCGAGTACATCCGACCCTATGAGTCGGCTCCGCGTTTTGTTGCTCAACTGATTTGGCGAGTAGAGCCTTGGCGTACTGGATCTGCAGGGCGCCTTTGCCGGTTACTTGGATGTTGTCGACTGCAGCTCGGCTCGCGACGACGTTGTCCATTGGGGTGGAAAACAGCGGGAGGCCGTTCGCGTCTCGCTCTCATGAGGAGACCATGATCCTTGGTTGGTCCACCGGGCCGATGCGGTTAGTGGTGGTGGGCGCCGGCCGCCTCCTCCCAGTGGGTTCGGCGCTTCCTCCGGCGGCGCTCGCAGACGCGCTGGCCGCCACGCGAGCCGGTCGTTATCGTCGGGTTCAGCGCCCTGAACGGTAGGGTTCAGGCGCGACCTGATTCGAAGTTGGTGGTAGCGCGACAGCTCCTGCGCTGTCACCTGCTCGAGCGAAATTTATCGCGCTTGGCTTGTTCCTTGCGGACTGCCTCCGCCAGCCGCAGGCAGAGTTCCTAGACCTTCGTTGTCGTCGCGTTTGGCGGATTGGCATGGAGAAGGGGTCTTCCGGGGGGTCGGCGCCAGTCGCCATGTAGGTCGCGACATGGCGACCGGTTCCGTCGTGGAGGTCGGCGGAGTTCTCCGACCCGGAGTCGAAGTTGAAGATCCCAAGGATGGAGGGTTCATCGAAATCTCCGATGTTGGAGACCTAGGTGATGGAGCCCGCGGGCGATGCGGCGACAATGGATCTGGCGGCCGACGCCGGGGTCGCCGAATCCGCGTCGTCGTTGAGGGCTGCGTCGTCCGCGGCCGCGGTGGTTTCGGCCACGTTGCTGTGGGCTGAGTCGTACTCGGAGGCGAGGCAGTGAATCGTGCGGACCTGTCTCTCAGAGAGCCGGTCACGTGGCGGCGACTCGCGGATGCGAGCCGAGTCCTCTGAGACGATGACGTCGGTGAGGCCGACAAAGAGGCTGATCGTGCCAACTGGCAGGTTCACACTATGTGTGACAGGTCGTGCCGCCGGGACGTAGCTGCCGGTGGAGATCGATTCATTGATGGGCAGATTGGATCTCGCCGCAGAACACCGGCCTGACCGTCCAGGCCCCATGGTGGGCGCCACTGTCGTGGGAATGACCACGACAGATGCTGCAATCGGCAACGAGTAGTAGAACATGGGGAAAGGGCGGCCAGCCATCTGCGGTGCGAGATGAGGGCGGAGACACAAGGGTTTACCCAGGTTCAGCCCCCCGGAGGGTAAAGACCTACTCCTGCTAGATTGTATTATGGAGAGAGTACAAGGGTGAGCTCGACGACTAGGCGGCGAGTTGCTGGGGTGTATGATGGAACGTGTCCTCTATGAATACCCTAGGGAGGTTTATATAGGCTCACCTCGCTAGGGTTTACATATTACAACCGAATTAGTTAAGTATTCGGAGGTTCTTTGACCTAGTCCGACTGGGCCTAGCTACGCTTCTGGGCCTCTAGCTTCCAGTCGCTTGAGTCCTCGCCAAGTCTCGATCTAGTCGTCGTCCTGCAGGCCCACTCGCTGGCGTCTTGGGCCAATAGGAAACGTCCTGCTGGGCATACCCTAGTTGGCATATCCCCATCAATGCCCTTGGTGACGTGCCAGATCTCCATGTCGCTGTGGTGGCTCATCACCATGGTAAGGGCGGTCTGTGCAGCAGTCCGAGCATAGGAAATCTTCTAGCCTTCGATAAGCTTCAGAATCTCCTTGTTCTTGTCCCTCACCTCAAGCACTGGAACTTTGTGCAAGTCAGAAAGTCTGACTAACTCGCCAGCCTCTTCAAGAGTTTGGCGGAAGTTGAAAAGAACATCTCCGACAAGCTTTATGCGCACGAAGCGAGGTTCAGAGGAAGAATAGTCAGAAAGATGCAGAGGATCTGGGAAAAGAACCAAAAATCAAAATCTGACTCAGAAAAGGTCGGAAATCAAGAGAAGAGTAAATGTCGGAAATCTTACCTAGCACACAGCGGTTCCACTAAGAATGATCCTCTTGGAGACTTTTCAGCTCTGCTTCTGTGTCTTGGTCTAGATCTTTCTTTCTCTTGAAGTCCTTCTTGATATCATCAAGTTGTTTATCTCGGAGGGCCAATAGCCTCTCGGTCTCCAAGTTGCTTGATTCCAGGACGGTGCTCACGGATTTCTCCGATTCAACCTTTAACTTCTCAAGCTCGTCCCGGAGTTCATCATTTTATATTTTCAAGACCTTGAAGTTCTCGGCCTCCTCCACCATCTTGCTTGATTCACATAGCAATTCTGCAAAGGAAAAATTATCAGGCAACTGAACATTTTTTACTATGGTAATCACTAATGAAAAAAGGAGTCAGAAAATATTACCTTCCGCCTCATCTTTCTCCACCATCAACTTGGAATTTTCAAGGCGTAGAGCCTTAATCTCCTTGCGCTTGTTGCATATATTCTTGAGCAAGTCTTGGTTGGAAGATGCAATTTTTTGTCAGTTTAATGACAGAATACCGTCAGATGGCTACTAAGACTTGGGCTGCAACTTTAACCAAGTCAAAATACAGCACGATCCTTGGGGGCTACACTATATCGTTCTTTTGCATCCTATAAGCATCAAGTTGGATTTAATACTATGATGTCTATCTGACTTTATGCTTGGGGGCTAGAGGATATGATAATAAATGCTACAAACAAGATTCAGAAAACTTATAATATGCTCCAAGTGCAGCTTCTCGAATTCGAGTTTCGTGTTGTGGAAACTTTGTTGGCAAGGGAGAGGGAAGGAACGTTTGTTGCTGGGAGCTCGCCAGACTCGATTTTTGCATCCCGAACCAAAATTTGGTCCAGGAGATTCACCACCTTCACGTCTTCCTTCTCTTCGCTCGCTGCCTCCGGGGTGAGGGTTTATTTCTCGAGACTGGACCAAGCCAGCTTGAGAATTTGTTCCTTATTTTTCCGCTTTAGGCCGAAGGCATCATAGCCAGCTATTTTATCCACCTCCGATGTTGATATCACCATGGGATCATTACCCTTGAAGGGTTCACCCTTGTCGGTTGCCTGGCTACCAATGGTAACCAGGGATTTCGAGGTGGTGCTGGCGTCGGGGATGGTAGAACCAGCATTGGGAGAGGCAGAAGCCTCCGGTGCTGATGTTTGGGTGCTGCTGGGAGTCGGAGGAGGCATGATTGGAGAAACTACAAGCTTCTGCTGGCGCAGTTGCTTGCCTGGCTTGCTTTCTGGATTTAGCTTGCTCTTCAAAACAGTTTTAGCTCTAAAACACATAAAACCAAACATCAGGTATGCTTTGGAAAGAAAGAGATGTACAAGGTACTACAAGATTGACAAGGTGCTTACCTTTTAACTACTAGCAACACTTGGGTGCCAGCGATAAGAACAACATCCTTAGCCTTGCGCTTCTTGGCAGCAAAGGCAGGAACTTCTCGTACCTCGTCATCCTATGTCGCCTCCGAATCGTCTGAAAGATAGCCCTCTAGTGGAGCTATCTCAGACTCGGGGAGCTTCTCGAGCTGATAAGTCGAAAAAATCATCGGTAAAATTAGAGTTGGAGGAAAAGACAGAAAAGAGCGAAAAAATGCAAGAGCAAAGTCGAAATATTTAGCGGAATCAGGGGACAGTCGGCTGTAAACATCTTCATGGAGACTTCACGAAGCCTCCTCTCTACTCTCTCATTGATCAAAAATTGCATCTAGGTCGAGCAGTCCTTCACAGGAATGCGATTCTGACTGACCCTCACGCTATCTTTCCGGTCTCTAGTGACTATGTGCATGAGGCGATCTCCGTGATAATTTAGAGGCTGAATCCGACGATCCAGCCAGCCGTGGATGAAGTCGGATCCGTGGACGCCCTTGTGCTTCATCAAGAACTCTATCCGCCTTTTAGCGAGGATCAAGACCTCAGAAAGTTCCAGCGCCTCCATGTCCCACGATTCCTGGTGGGAAGTGGCACCGTCGACGAAGGCCGAAAGACCTTCTGCCTTTTTAGGAGCCAGAATATCCTTATTGTAAAAGAAGGTTCCGGCCCATCTTTTAACTGACTTGCTTGCGTTAATTCTAGCATAGAATCGGTTTCTCCTAAGGACTAAGCTGAGAGTGCCAGTGGTGTAAGGAACACCGAAACTGATAGAGTTATTCCGAGTACCATAGTAGTACCGGAAAAGAGTAAGATTTGGCTTAATGCCGAGAAACCCCTCGCTGAGAGATGCATGAGTGCTAAGCTCGAGCAAGGAGTTGGGGGAGATTATGAAGTTGCACACCATAGTATTGGAGGACTTCGATGAAGAAATCCGACGGTGGGAGACTAAGGCCATGGTCAATGTGCGTGCTAAGAGTACTCGCTCGCCATCGCGCGATGCGGGTACGGCGTCTCCAGCGGCGCTCCACCATGTGTCGGCGACGAGGTAGCCCTTGTACTCCATGACCTGGAGCTCGGCGTTGTCCATAACGCTCGGGACCTAGATGTCCTACATCTTCCTCTCGTTCGGCACGATCACACCTGCCGCCGCCACACCGGAGCTACATGGCGCTTCCATCTTGCCGGAGTAGACTAGAAAGTGGCACCACTGGGAGCTTTTTTGGTGTGTGGATGGGAATAGCTGTAGAGCGCTCGAGGAGTACGAGGAGACGATGAATGAAGCGACGAAGAATGAATCTGGGAGAAAGGGATTTATTCTCTCTTAATAACTTATGCGCCAAGATTTGCGTTAAAACCGCACAATTTGTGCGTATAGGAGGGAGGTAGCTTCTTCGTGACTCCTCCGCCCCTTGATTCTCGCGCGGGCATTGAAACGGTGTTCTATTCCGTAAAATACGAGCCCAACAACGGTCGTGCTGATGGGACCCTTGTTAGTGACAAGACCTGGTCTAAAAAGTTGTCAGATAGCACGCCGCTTTTTAAAATTCGGCTCATGTTTTGAATCGAGCAAGGAAAAGACTGAAGTCAAAGAAAATATATCCGACTCAGATGAATTGGAATCCTACATTATTGAAAGAAGTTTTCGGGAACCCTTCAAGATTCTCAAGACGAAGAAACCATCAAGCTAGACAATTTATCCGACTTTGGATCTTGGAGACTTCCGGGGGCTACTGTTGGGGATATACTTTCCGGGTATACCCATAGGACTCACTGACCAGGGTGGCCCACCAACAGGTTAGATCTTTGCTTCACCACCAAAGAGGAGGATCCACTTCCGGCTACAACAAGGCCCAGAAGAGTTACCGACTTAGGCTTGTAGTATTACTTGTAGTCCAAGCTATATCTAGGTACCGACTCTGTAACGTAGCCGGATAGGTCTCTCCTGTAACCCTAGGTCCCGGTGACTATATAAACTGGCCCTATGGGAGCCTTTAGGACACCAGATCATAGATCAACCACAACCTACTCTCACAGGCGAACCTCTCTTGTAATCCGATGTAACATCCGGCTCTCGCCGATATATTACTGGGTTGCTAGCATGAGTAGGATCTGACCACCACTGTCGGATCTGAACCTGGGTAAACTTGTGCTCACCGCTCTCGGAACATCCGACGTCTCACATCCCATCTTCTCAACGCCGTCAGGACCCCCTATGGCATACTTGTCAACAATCCGACGACAAAATTGACATGGTTCCCCGTGTTAGTTGAAATACTTCTTCAAAGCTTCAAGTCCTCCCTTGAGTCTACAACTCCATTATGGACTCGGGGGCTACTCCCATAGGGAGCGTTGGTCGATCATTTGGAAAAGCACTGGAGTTGATGTCATCCGCAAGATTAAAGTCTCTTCCCGAGTCTACCACTCGAACAGACACTCGGGGGCTACTCTCATAGGGAGCGCTGGTCGCGCACCCTATGAACTCTTTGAATGAGATCCTTCAGATCCTTTGTGAAAAAAGAGGAATTCGCATCCCAAATTAATGCTAAGTGAGATACCATCTCCTTGGTCACCCGAAACACCTCAGCGGTGATAACTTTTCAGATGTTGCGTCTACAATGCAAAGATAAGACCTACAGATATCATCTGATGGCCTGGTAACAAACCCGAATGCAATCTGCTAGTAAAATTCCGCGCTAACAGGCATGATTGAAAATTCCGACGAACGCGTTGGGTACATAACTTAAGACACTGGAGTTTGACTCATGTAAGACCCTTGCGTCCTGAGTCGAATTACGCCAGCATTCTTCCGGATTCGAGTCCGGGGACTCGAGTATGAAGTAGATCGTGCTGTTTTGTCCAAACACAGTTAACAAACCCTGATCTGTCGGGTGAGTCAGGTGCACGTATCGACAATCCCTATGAACTAACATATTGACTCAAAACTTGTTCGGATGAAAGCACCCAAAATATTTAAGAGTCTCCAATCAAATCTACGATTCGACTGAACACTCGGAGGATACTGACATGGGTATGTGAAAGGATCGTATGGGCACCTAGAGGGGCGTGAATAGGTGCTACTTCAAATTTTCTTCATTTTCAAATTAGGGTTTGACAATAAAGGTAAATTCTCTAGATAATTCAACTAAGGTGAATTTACCTATATGTCAAACAAGCACTAGCTAACACAACACTAAGCAAGAACAAGTAAGTAAAGTGCGATAAAGGATAGAAGTAACCAAAGTGGTGGACGCGGAGAAACAAGGATTTGGTTCCCATAGTTCCTTCCTTTTGAGGGGAAGTACATCTACGTTTGGAGAGGGGGTGGTTTCAAACCACCAACGCCACGAGAGGCCTCCCTTGTTCTCCGATGAATCTCACCCCAACGGGATCGATCCACCTTCCACTATATCAGCAACCTTCAAGGTGGAAGCCGGCACCTTACGAGTTCGGGGCACACATCCACAACTTAATTGGAGGATCCCAAATACAAGCAAGCTGCCAAGACAATCAAAGACAAGCTTGTAAGAAGCAAATCTAGAACTAGGGTTTCCAACGAAAAACACTAGATCAATGGGGGCCCTCAAGTGAATGAGGGGGAAATGAAGATCTCTTTTGGTGAAGTAGTAGATCAGGGCCTCCTCCTTTGATTCTCCAAAGATCAAAGACTTTGGACGGTGGAGTGAAGAGATCTTGGCGATTTGGTGGCTCAAAATGGAGGTAGTAGTCTTCAATGCAACGAGCACCTTGTCCCAAGGTAGGTAGAGGGGTATTTATAGCTCCTAGAGCAGATCTGACTGTTGGAGCATTTAATGCAGTGGTAGTACCAGATTTCCATGCGATAGTACCGGAAAACACCGGTACTACCGGGATGGTATCGGAAGTGCATTAATCAGAAGCACATATGCACCAACCACCCGCGGTATCATTTTATGGTGCTACCACAAAGCGGTAGTATCGCCCCTAGGGCACGGTACTACCGGACGCATGCGGTAGTGACGCATTTTGATACCGCGGAGGGCAGTGGGATTTGCCAACTTGCCAAAAACTCTCTGCCGCATTAGGTACTAAAATGCGGTACTACTGCATTTTGGTACCTAGGCAGGCAGTAGCTTTTGGCAACTTGTAAAAAGCTTCTGCCTCGCTAGGTACTAAAATGCGGTACTACCACATTTTAGTACCGGGGTGGGCAGTAGCTTTTGACAAGTTACAAAAAGCTTCTACCGCGCTAGGTACTAAAATGCGGTACTGCTGCTTTTTAGTACCTAGCCTGGCAGAGGCATTTTGGCAACTTGCCAAAACCTACTGCTGCGCTAGCTGGTAAAAAGCGGTACTACCGCGTTTTGGTACCGCGTCTGGCAGAATGTTTTGGGCAGTTTGTCCAAACGCACTGCCAAGCCTAGTAGCAAATTCCAGTACACCCGATACACTGCAAACCCCTTTTTGATACAACCTGTGGTACACTTGGCAAATAATTATTCTGATATGTGTGTTGTTATAAACACCAAAATCACTAGGGATAGGAAATGCTCTTTCAGTCTCCCCCTTTTTGGTGTTTGATGACAACACACATTTGCATGATAATATTGTGATGACAAACAAGGTTTTGAAAAATAGAGATGGGGCTCCCCCTAGATACGTAGAATCAAGCCCCCTTCTATTTTACAAGCTACCTGGGAGTGTAAAGTCGCACTTAGAGCACATACCATTGCATAATAAAGTGTGATGAGAAATATTGATAACGAATAGATAATGTCATCACACACACCACATAAGATGGATCCATATGAGAATACCCGTACCACACAAATGATGGATCCATACGATAACCACATAGTATCACCATACATAGCACAAATAGCTAGTTCACAAGATTCACACATAGTAAGGGGCAAGCAAATAAAAGTTCACAAGCGAATAAAAATCAATGGCGAGAACGAGCTTGTGACTTTTCCCACGCAGATCCATCATGCCTAATGTGCAACTTCTCCCCCTTTGGCATCAAGACGCCAAAAAGGGACGAGAGCAACACTACCGACCCGGATATCACTCGTCATCATCATCCCAGGCATCCCAGGCATCATCATGAGTCGGCGAGGCACGGAAGGAGGAGGTGGCATCATCATCCAAGTGGATGTGCTTGGATATCCATTGGTCTTCTGAGGTGATGTTGTTCTCGTAGCCCTTGGAGACGGTCAAACCTTGAGCCTCCATTAATTCCTTCTGACGAGCACATGATTTCTTGGCATAGACATGAGCCTCATACATGCGCTTCTGGTTGTCAACTTGGAAGCAAAATACTTTCTTGAGCTTAGCCTCAATCCTCTTGGCCCAAGATGGTTGAGCAGGCTTGCGGCGTGAGATCACAAAGTCAGCATCATGGGCATCATCGTCATCACCAGGCCCCTCCTCAAGTGGGTTCCCATCATCATCAACAAGTTGACCATCCGCATTGCGAGATTTGGGATGGGTCTTGATCAACAGATTCTTGTGCCGGTGAGTGACAAGGCGTTGAGAAGTAATGTCATGGGCAATCGATGGGCACTTGCTAAGAATGAGAGCCATGATATAGGAAGCAAAAGGAGGCACCCTCCGGGTGTAGGTGGCACAGACCATCTCATTCCAAATAACATCCATCACATCCATTGGTTGGCCGGAATCACGGTGGTGAAAGGTAGTGATCATGATATCCACCATGAATGCATGCATCTCATCAACATTTCTAGCGCGGGGGGAAACGGTCTCACACAATATATGGTGCATGATGTTATATGTGGGGATAAGCCCTTGATCTTCCCAGGAATACCGTGCCCCCGGATGTACAGTGGAGCAAGAACATCCTTCTTCATGGGGCGATCATTGTTGTGACACCGAAAGCCGACATGAGTGTCCTTGCCATGGTCCTCGTACCCAAGGATAGCCGCAAACTCATCCAAGGTTGCTTGCTTGACAACGCCCTCGGTCACCCAGGTGACAGTCCGAGACTGATCCTTCGAAAAGTGAACGGTGGAATAAAACTGAGTAATGAGCATTGGGTCATAGTTGCACCGGAACTGCATAATGGGAAGCAAGCCAATGTTTGTGAAAATCTCAAGGGCTTCACCGAAGTACTGCAGGTTCTTCTTCACATGATTCATCTCAATCCACTTCTAAGGGACCACAAGCTTTTCATCCTTCATGAGTATCTCATCGAACACACGCTCTTGGAAATCTGTATAGAAGAGGCTATCTTTTAGAGCATGAGAGCGAGCAGCAACATATGGATTGACAGACCTCAAGGCATGGAACTCAACCTCAGACAAGTCAGACAATACCTTTGGCCCAGATGGCCTAGAACTTTGACTCTTGCGATGACCCGAGGGAGGAGGAGGAGGAGGAGCCTTACCACGGACAACACTTTGCTTAACTCCCCCTCCACGTCGACACCACGAGTGGTTTTTAGCTTCAGACGGGTGCTAGGTTGAGGCATGATCTCTTCTTCTGACCCAGTCTCAGCCTCGGAATCTGACTCTGACTCATAGTCCTCGATCTCATGATGAGATTTGGAGCGTTTGCGTGAACCCCGCGAACCCCCTGCACCTGTGAAAGAATGAGGGAGATAGCATAGGGGTAAGGGCACAAGAACCCGAGACAAACAGACAACGAACCTCAAGTTTTAGAGGAAATTTTGTTGTCAGTACAGGGTGGTATTACCGGATCTCATGGGCGGTAGTACCAAAAAAGAATTCCGGTACTACCGGTCATGCGACCACAGTGCAGATCTGGTATTATCGATCCATGGACGGGCAGTAAAATTTACACAAAACAAGAATGCCAACGGACAAGGAGTAATATCAGGTAACAAGCACACGGTACAACCTGAAAAACACTTGTTTTGGCCAAGAATCAAAGTTACCCTAGATTCAATGGAGAAAACATGTGAGCATAAGAGAAGGGAGGTAGTACCGGTGTCCATGGTGGTGTAGAATCAGGAGGAGCCCGCGAGGAGGTCGGATCCGGTGTGGATCCGAGGAAAGGAGGAGGGGGCGGGACTCCGGCGGCGTTCTCTGCTCCGGCGGTGTTCTCTGCTCCGGCGGCAGCGGTGGTTAGGAGTGGAGACAGGGGAACAATGAGGCACTAAGAGGTGCCCCTCACCGCGTCTCCACCCTTAACCGAGACGCAGAGCGGTAGTACCATAGAAAACGACCAGTAGTACCGCACCTCGGAAGTTTCCATAAAACGACCTAGAAACTGACCCCTGAGCGGTAGTACCGCTAGTTTTTCACGGTAGTATCATTTGATGGTAGTACCGCAGGTTTGCACCGGTAGTATCGTAACCACCAGAACAGAGATCCAGGTATAATGTGGAAGGTTCTTGTGCAAAGTAGATGAGTTTTGTCGGGGGATAAGAAAGGCTTGGGTTAAGAGAGTCACACTGATATGGACATATGCACTCTAAAATGGAAACACATATGAAGATCCAAACGAGAGTGCATGACCGTAAGAACAACCCAACGCGAGAATGACAAACATGAGTAAGCACCAACCTCTCGAATGAGAGAGGGCGGTGGCCTAGGCCACCATATATGAGTATACTCGGCTTGGCACCACGAAGATATATCTTGGGTCCATTACTGAAACTCATCATTTAAACTCACATATCACAAAATGATATTAAGAGGAATGATTTTGATTGCTTTTTGGGCATATGGGGGAGGGATGGTCCAATCAATTAGGACCGCACTCCCCCTATATCCATGCCTGCACCTAACCAAATACGGGTCAAGTCATAGGTGAGAATGCAAGATAATCAAGTCAAGCTTCTTGAATCTATGATATTTAGTTCATTCCTTAAATAGCAAAAACTTGCTTCATCAAGTGGCTTCGTGAATATGTCGTCAAGTTGGTCTTTGGTTGACACATATGATAGATCAATATCACCTCGGGCAACATGATCTCTAATAAAGTGATGGTGAATCTCTGTAACATCCCTAAATTCATATTCCAAAAATCATTCATATCATTCTTGCATCATTCATCCATTTAGGGTTTTTCTCAAAATCATTTAGAGACAGAAGTTTGAGCTATGATTTCATGTGTGCAAATTCAACTCAATTGGCCATCACCCTTTGAGATTGGATTGTTTAGGAACTTGATTGCTTGCCTACATTGTTGGAAAGATTAGGTATAGCATTTTAACCTAAGTTTCCAATTTAGAAATATTTTCTAAACCCTATTTCAAGCATTCACAAACTAGAGACAAGTCTCTGTTTGTTTGAAAACCCAAGCTTGACCAGGCCCTTACAAGGTAACCACTTGGTTAAATGACTGTATTTGAAACCACAGAACCCTGCAAAGATCCTCAATTTTGTTTGAATTCAAAAGGATTTGAATTCATATCAAAATCATTCGTAAAATAGAATTAGAAAAGAAAAGACTTAAACAAAGGAAAAGGGCCGCGCCAGAATTTAGCCCAGTGGAACAGGCCCAACTAGCCCACATGGGGCATTCCTTTTCCTCCCAAGACTTGAGCTCAGCGCGTTCGACATTGTGACACCCACTTCCACCTCGCGCCCGGCGACAAGCGGGCTCCTCCACGCCAAGATCGTCTCCACCCGCGACCAGTTCATCCCCAATCAACGCGCCGTTTTAATGTTTAATTCAGGCGTCAATTGAATCAATGGCCGAGTGATTCTCGCTCATGATCAGGCTATAAACCCCTCCGCCCCTCTCTCTTTCCCCAAACCCCAAGCACGAACGCCCCAGTGTCAGGCATTGCTCTCTGCAACCCCGCCGTCTCCGACGACTGCGCCGACAAATTCCGGTGAGCATAGAGTTTCCCTCGGTCTCGCGTTTACGCTATCATGTTCAGTGAATCTCTGTGCACCTTCTGACACCCTCCGTTTACCTTCGCATGACCCGTAGCTTCGGCAACGTCGACAACTGGCCGCCACCGTCTTCTGCACGAACTCCGGCGAGCTCTAGTGGTAAGTCCAGACCGCCCGAACCTTGTCGTTCACGCTCGCATGTTCTCCGTGATCTTCCGCATCTAACCACACCTTTCTTTGGCATCCTAGTGAACAACAACGTCGCCTCCGACCTCGAGCAGAACCATCGTTGCCAGATCCAACTCCGGCGAGAAATCTACCGCAACCCTGAGCGCCCCTTGCCGAGTTGATCACACGTCGAGCATCCCCACACCCTCGCGGTCTCGGTGAGCATCTCCCCATCCACCTAGCGATCTGTACTGCCGGCGCCTCCACCGTCTGGTCGTCGCCGCCGCGCACAGTTGATAAGCGCCGCCAGATTTTGGTTTGTTGTTTTGGATCGTTGGATCTATATCGTAGCGCTAGGATAGATTCACTTAACCCCGAGGCGGTACGCGATCTGGAGCGTTCGATCTGTTTAGATCCTGCGGCTGCAGAGCGCGATCCAACCGAAGCGGTACGCGCCAATCACAGCGCGACGCGTGGCTAGGGTTAGATCTAAAAATAGATTTAAAATCAGAAATTTGATCCAAATTCAAATGCTTATAACTTTTGATTGCCACGTTAGATTTTTGCAAACTTTATACCGTTGGATTCAGTGAAACAAGACCTTTCTGAATATCCAATTTGTTTAACAAATAGTAACAATTAAAAAGACTTTATTTGTAGAACAAGTTTAAGGCTATTTTAGATATAGATTTACTTTGGTAAATTATATTGGTACCAAATAAGTTTAGATGGCAAATTTGTGACATGTTAAGTTTCTGTAGACATGAGCATACTTGGTAGAATTTTCAAAAATCACCACTTAGTAAATTCTTGCATGCATGCATTCATATTATTTTTGGTTGTATATAATTGTGTGTAATTGTATGCTATAATTTCTTGTGTAGATTTTGCTAGTGATTGTGATTGTGAAGAGTGCTACTCTCCCCACTACCAAGGCAAGTGATATTTTCATGAATATTCCTATCCTAAGTTTTGTACTAGCATTAGATATTTTGCTAAAGTATTGCATGCTATTTTGCCTAGTGCTAAGATGGGAAATCCTAAGTAGAGTGGAATAGTAGAATTGTTAGGGAATTCTCCTAAGTTACGTTATCATAACCTGCTTAGTCTAGCTACTTAGCAAACAAGGGTGGTGAACATCTATACTTATTATGATAAAATTATTTCTAAGTCAAGAGACTTATGTTTTCTAATAAAACCACTAAGTCAAATGAACCTCCTGGGTGGAATGGAAAGTATGGGTTATGTTGAGTGGTTACACAAGGCCATGGACTTGGGTTGTGTATCTCACTTGTGGTAAGACACCCAGGCACAAAGGGATTTGGAGGCCAAGTGTTGAGAAAGCTTACAGTGCAACCACTTGGCAAAATGGGCTCTGCCTTGATCATATAGGTTGCTAGAACTTAGTCATTTGGACAGTTGGTGGTAGATGGGATGATAGGATGGAACGCGTCCATTTGACTAAGGAAAGGCTTCTGAAAGGTCCTGTCTTGGGAAACCAAGTCTGGTGGGGAAAGTGCACAACCTCTGCAGATGGAAAACCTAAGTACTTAGCCTAGTCCAAGGCAATGGACACTTTTGAGCATCAAGACATGGAAGCTACAAGAATCTCATCACTCCAACTTCTAAGTAAAATTTGTGGGTGAATAAGGGTGAAGGACCTCAATGTCTATTGGTGGTTCCTTGGGAATGTTTTGGACAAAAAAAAACTTAGTGCTTTCAACTAGTAGGAAAAACCTATTTTCAAGCAAAGCAAGCCAAGCTACACTTAGCCAAAAGCATATAGTAATATATTCCACTTAAAAATATACTAAGGTATCACTTGCCAATACTATTCCAAAGTATTGAGCCTCTGTGGCTGTAACTTGTGATGTTGCAGGTTACTCCGATGATGAATAGGAGTCATGAGTCTACACTCAACATGCTTGCCTGTGGCACATGAAGATGAAGACTTATGTTTATTTACTTATTCCTTAAACTCTTGTATTAGGCCTATGGCCCTGAGTTGTAAAAGACTATGTTTTATCTCTGGAATGAATGTAATAAACGACCTTTGTATCTGTGTACTTCATCTTAAACTGTGGATGCTAGCATTGATCCAGGGACTAGCATTGCAATCACAGGGATCCTTTCCTTTATAAAGGAGGGGTCTAACTATGCTTTGTCCTCGTGTGATCCACCGGGTTGTAGCAAATCTTGATGGCACTTTCATTGTCACATAGAAGAGGCACTTTGTCACAATAGACATCGTATTCCTTTAAAGTTTGCCTCATCCATAGCAATTGGGTGCAAGCACTAGCAGCTGCCACATACTCGGTTTCGGCGGTGGAGAGAGATATACAATTTTGCTTCTTAGAAGACCAACATACCAAGGACCTACCAAGGAATTGGCAAGCCCCGGATGTTGATTTTCTATCATACTTATCACCCGCCCAATCCGAATCCGTGTATCCACAAAGAGCAAATGTTGACCCTCGAGGATACCAAAGACCATAAAATGGGGTATGAACTAAATATCAAAAGATTCTCTTGACCGCCATTAAATGGCTTTCTTTAGGAGCCGCTTGATATCTTGCACACACACCTTGTAGGGGTCCCAACCTAATAAGGTTGATCCCTCCTGTGTTTTACAATGCTAGTCCCTGGATCAATAGCTAGCATCCACAGTTAAGATGTAATATCAAGATACAAGGGTCAAATTATAACATTATAACCAGGAATAACATAGTTTTATTACATCATATATAGCTCATTTGGCTATTACATTACATTGCAGTGGAATAAATATAGTCATGGGTCCTTCATCTTCATAGTGCCATAGGCAGATGTTGGTTGTAGACTTTGTAATCCTAGTCAATCAAACAGTCTTCACTTAAAAACAATCATCCTGCAACATTACAAGTTACAGCCACAAGGGTCAATACATTTTGAATTGTATTGGCAAGTGATACTATTGTAGTATAGTGGAGTCTATCATCTATATGCATTTGGCTAAGTGGAGTTGAGGTTTGCATTGCTCAAAATAGATTTTTCTTATCATTTGAAAATACTAAGTTTTTGTTTTGACAAATTACTTCCCAAGGCATCTACCAATCAAAGACTGAAGATCCTTTCCAAGGCATCCACCAATCAAAGACTGAAGTGCTTGGCAAAACCATTTTTCTCAATCAAAGATTTCAAGATCCTTGTACCAAGCCATCTCTCCATCAATGATTGAAGAATTAAAACAACCCTTGTTCAAACCACAAGATTGAAGAATTAAAACAACCCTTGTTCAAACCAAGCCATCTCTCCATCCATTTGGCTAAGTTCTTGCAACCTATATGATCATGGCAGAGCCCATATTGCCAAGTGGTTGCACTTGAAGCTTCTCAACATTTGACATCTTAAATCTCTTTGTTTCCTGGGTGGCATTCCACAAGTGAGATACACAAGGTTCCTGGCCTTGTGTAACCACTTAACATAACCCAATCCTTTCATTCCACCCAGGTGATTTATTAACTTAGTTGTTTTATTAAACAAAACATAAGTCTTCAGACTTAGAATATTTTTCCATAGTGTGAATATGTCTTCCACCCATGTTTTATATTAGCTAGGCTAAGCTTGATAGTAGTAGGAATCTTTAACTTAGGAAAATCCTACTAAGGATTCATCTACTAGGTTTCCTATAGAAAGGTTTATACTTAGCAAAATCCATGCAAGTTTTACTTAGCAAAATCACTAATGCATAGTGAAAGTAATGGGACAAAAGTATGAAGCATCACTTGCCTTTTTGGAAGGAAATGGTAGTTCACTCCTTGATCTTGCTAGTCTCACACTTCACTACAAGTCAAACAAGCAAACACAAATTCAATCCACATTCCAACCAAAGTCAAACAAACAATTCTTCACACACACAAAGTAATGGGATCTAAGTCATGCATGGAAGCATGCACTAGATAGTTTCATTTTGCAAAGGGGGTCTCTATGGGTTTCTAAACTTTGTAAGATCCAATTTGGTCATTTACCAAAGTGGCAAAGTCATTAGCAAGAGGGTTTTGTCCAAAAACTATTTTTACATCCATTCATCATTTCATGTGGTGAAAAATGTTTTTATTAAGGCAAAACTCTTAAGTTGTTCACCAAATGAGTTGTTATTGCAAAACTTGGTGTTTTTGGGTCAGTAGGTTTGGTCCAAACTATTTTCTCAAAGTTTCTTTTCCATAAACATTTTTATAATAAAAACTATTCCTTTTATTTGGCTAGAAAATGACTTAGTCAAGTAATCTAACCTAAATTTTACAAAAAACATTTCTAACACCAAGGGTTGGTTCCTAGGGTCAGTAAGATCACAACAAACCATTTTGCAAAGGTTTTAATCCAAAAATCATTTTTAAACAATTTTTATAATCTAAACAAGTACACAAATGTTTCTGCAAATTCAAACAAGCTAACAGATACTATTTGTCAAACTAAGGGCATGGTTGGCTAGGGCTTGTTATCCTGATTTCATTGATATAAAATTTGCAAAATTTGGACGTGTGGTTTGAAAGTTACAGGGGTTTGAAGTTTGCAAATCAATCTGATTTCAAATTCAATTTTAAAACAGATCCTGCCACGTGTTGCTGTCTCATTGGGCGATACCGCTTCAGCCGGATCACGCTGCGGTGTGTTGGATCTACTCCTATCGTGCGGCACAGATTGCTCGATACCCCTTCGCGTTAATGAATCTATCCAAGCCATCAGATGCTCATCTAACGGTTCCTATCGCTGGGCAAACAATGGCCCGGGCGGTAGTTGGCGGCGGCCAATGCGGCAAGTGAAATAGGAAGCGAGGTAGAATAAGGAGATGCTCACCAGAATCGCGGGATCGCGGTGAAACTCGACGTGGTTTCGAGGAGGCGAGGGGTGTACTGGGCGGTACTAATTGCTCACGGAGTTCGCTCGTCGGGCTTCTGTTTATCGTCGAGGCGACGATACAGGCCACGGGAAAACAAGATAGTAGTTGCGTCAGATGCACACGGGTCGGATCGTGTGCATCAACGAGATGAAGGGGTGGTCGATACTACCCGGGGCACGGAGAAGAAACAAAGGCGGCGCTGTCAGAGCTAGTCCAAGCCCAAGCTCTGGGGCACCCGCGGTCGAGTGATTGTCACAGAAGGATGCGCCAGTGTATGGTGAGCGTGCTCGTGTGCTCAGGGAGGCGGAAGGGAGAGTGTGCTGGCCGGAATTTGCGAGAGGGCTCGTCGGAGGCAGAGGGGGTCGAGGAGAGATTGTGGCGGCCTGGAGGCGTGTCGAGGAGGGGCGTCTGGGGGAAACGGAAGAGGGTAGGCTGGCGCTTAAGTGTGCTTGATCGCGGCGAGTTATGGTGGCTGCGTTAAGGCGTATTGATGTCTCGATTCAATGCTGGCAACGACGACGAGAGGAGGAAGAAGCAGTCGCGGGGTGGAGAAGGAGAACAGTGGAAAGGGGTCCACTGGTCAGTGGGGAAAACGTTTCAGGTGGGCTCCAGTTGTCATACACTGCGTGGGTTAGTTTTACGGTGAAAAACGGTTCACTTCGCTGAGAGAGGGAGGTGGGCTCGGTTGGGCTGAGTTGGGCTGCTGTTGTTTCCCTTTTTTTTGTACAGAAACATTTTCCTTTTTCCATTTTATTTACTGATTTGAAATTCATTTCACAATTCAAACAACAAGACAATTATTCAAATAATTCAAACTATTGTAATGAGTTTTTGGTTCTGTTTAGTAGTATAACCAACTTTCAAAATAAAATAATATTTTAAATCTTTTTAGGTTCCATTTATTAATTAAATAAGTAGGCCATGGTTTATTAATTAAATAAAGTTTTTGTTGTTTATTAATAAAATCTTCATGTGAAATCCAAATATTTTCAAAATCAAATCAGTAGGTATCATTTGGAAGTAAATAATACTTGGATACTTGTTTAGAACAAAATATTATTTTGCTTTAGGGTCCAGTAGTAATTATATATAATGGGCCTTAGTTATTAAATCAAATAGAGTTTGATTTTATTAATAAAATCTTTATTTGAAACTAAATATCTTCAAAACCAAATTAGTGGGTTTTATTTGGGAAATATAGAATACTTGGAGATTTGTTTTAAAATAAAATAACATTTTATTTTAGGGTCCATTATTAATTAATATAATAGACTTTCATTATTAAATCAAATAGGATTTGTTTTATTGAGATATTTATTTTGAAATCTAAAATAAAGCCAAAACACTTTAGTAGGTTTTATTAGAGAATATAAAATACTTGGAAAACCTATTTAAAACAATTTAATAAGTTTTGATGTTTTAATTAAAATGGTAAAACCTTTTATTTGAATAAAATTTGGATATTAATTCCTTATTATTTTATTAAGCAATCCTTTATTATTTTTAAATAAACTTTTGCTATTTTATTTAAAATAAGATGTTTTTAATTCCCAAAGCTTGGCCAAGGTTTAATTGGCTTTATAAAAATAATCTTTATTTATAAAAATTCTATTTCATTTGAAAACAGATCTTTTCATTTAATTGTTTCAAAATAATATTTCCAAATGTTTTTATTTTCCTTTTATTAAATGTTTATCTTTTTAAATCCCTTTAGTTTTTATTAAATTCAAATGGGTTTGGAGTTCCAATTTAATTCAAAAAGTTTCTTCTGGCTCTGAAAATCAAACAAAGTTTTATTTTTATTCATTTATTTTCACATTACAAGATTTGGAAAATCTTGGGATGTGACAGGCTACCACCCTTAAAATAAATCTCGTCCCGAGATTTGGGAAGGTTAGGGTTACAAGCAAGTTCAAACAACTAGGGTACTACCACCCTTAAAAAGTTTCAAACAAAAATTACATATTGTCCTTCTTGGGATCCTAGGGAAAATTTCTCATAGCAAACATTTGCATGGTTTCCTTGGTTTCTTTACTTGACTCATAGAACAAGGTTGAGTTTCTCCATAGACTTGTTTAACTTGTTCTTCATCTTTCTTGGACAATTGTTTGCATAGTGGCCTAGTTCCTTGCATTTGGAACACATCACTTGGCTGATATCTTTCTTTTCCTTTGGTATCATTGCCTTTTGTTTGCTTCTTTGGTTCTTCTTCTTTTCTGGGCATTCACTGGCATAGTGTCCCATCTCTTTGCAATTGTAACATTGCAACTGGCTTATGTCCTTCTTCTTCTTTTTTGGTCTCTCCAAAGCTAGGAGTTCTTCTAGTTCATGTTCTTCATAGGTGGAAGATCTTTCTCTCTTCTTGGGGCATTGATCTTCATGCTCCTTGGATGCATGATCCTTGTCCCTACAAGTATTGCTAACTTGGGTTCCTTCTAAATTAACATCTTTGTCATCCTTGTTGTCATTAACTCCTTGGGAAAAGTTTTCTCTCATGCTGATCACTTGAGTAACTAATCCTTGCAACAATTGGGATTGAAGTTTCAAAATCCTTTGTATGGCTGGGTCTAGTCCATTGTTGTTGGCTAAAAGTTGAGTTGTCTCTTGGCTCAACTGGTTTTGTGTTGCTATAAGTTCTCTCATGTTGTCCTCTTGGTTGTTGTTGATGTCACTATCTTTGATGTTGGAGTCTCTTGGAGAAATCATCTGTTTGGGTTTGAAGGGATATTAGAATAGGCAAGATATTTCTAAGGAGTCAATCCTAATCACACACATCACAATTCACACAAACAATGTGCAAGCTTTCACAAACAATCATTTCACTCAAACAACAAAGTTCAAGCACATATTTAGGCAACAAAATATTTTTGTTACACCACCTAAGTTGGTGGTTTGACTTAACTAAAATATGGTGGTCCATCTATATGGTTCACTTTTGATCTTTCCTTCCTTCTTGATTCTTCTTTTATGAGATCTTGGTTTCCTTGAGAAAAACTTTTGGTCACAATACTTCAAGTGATTGTAGGCTCTTTCTAACTTTTGCATTCCCTCAGTCTTTAACTCTTGAGCAAGATTTCCTTGTTTCACTTGTGGTCCTTAGTAATTTTCAAGTTGGAAGTCATTGGTGAAGAGGCTGAAGATGTTGAAGTCATTAGAGTTGAAGAAGTTGAAGAAGTCCTTTGCATATGGTGTAGTCTTTGGTCAAGGGGTAGGTTTTTCCATCAAGTTGAAGTAGAGAAGAAGTAGTGTTGAAAACAAAATGGTTGAGGAAAGAGTTTACAAGTGTTTTGTAAATAAGTTTTTGGATCAAAATATAACTCCTATTTTTCTAAGGGTTTTTGTCCAATCCTAGGGTTTACAAATCCTACAGGCAACACAATGCTCTGATACCATCTGTAGGGGTCCCAACCTAATAAGGTTGATCCATCCTGTGTTTTACAATGCTAGTCCCTGGATCAATAGCTAGCATCCACAGTTAAGATGTAATATCAAGATACAAGGGTCAAATTATAACATTATAACCAGGAATAACATAGTTTTATTACATCATATATAGCTCATTTGGCTATTACATTACATTGCAGCGGAATAAATATAGTCATGGGTCCTTCATCTTCATAGTGCCACAGGCAGATGTTGGTTGTAGACTTTGTAATCCTAGTCAATCAAACATTCTTCACTTAAAAACAATCATCCTGCAACATTACAAGTTACAGCCACAAGGGTCAATACATTTTGAATTGTATTGGCAAGTGATACTATTGTAGTATAGTGGAGTCTATCATCTATATGCATTTGGCTAAGTGGAGTTGAGGTTTGCATTGCTCAAAATAGATTTTTCTTATCATTTGAAAATACTAAGTTTTTGTTTTGACAAATTACTTCCCAAGGCATCTACCAATCAAAGACTGAAGATCCTTTCCAAGGCATCCACCAATCAAAGACTGAAGTGCTTGGCAAAACCATTTTTCTCAATCAAAGATTTCAAGATCCTTGTACCAAGCCATCTCTCCATCAATGATTGAAGAATTAAAACAACCCTTGTTCAAACCACAAGATTTTAATTTAGAAATTGGAATGATGAGATTCTTGATTGCTTCCATGTCTTCATGCTCAAATTGTCCTTTACCAGGGACATGGCTAAGTACTTAGATTCTACACTCTGCAAAGGTGGTGCACTTTACCCACAAGACTTGGTTTCCCAAGACAAAATCTTTCAGAAGCCTTCCCTTAGACCAAAATGGGGCTCCAACCTATCAAACACTACCACCCACTGTCCATTTGGCTAAGTTCTTGCAACCTATATGATCATGGCAGCCCATATTGCCAAGTGGTTGCACTTGAAGCTTCTCAACATTTGACATCTTAAATCTCTTTGTTTCCTGGGTGGCATTCCACAAGTGAGATACACAAGGTTCCTGGCCTTGTGTAACCACTCAACATAACCCAATCCTTTCATTCCACCCAGGTGATTTATTAACTTAGTTGTTTTATTAAACAAAACATAAGTCTTCAGACTTAGAATATTTTTCCATAGTGTGAATATGTCTTCCACCCATGTTTTCTATTAGCTAGGCTAAGCTTGATAGTAGTAGGAATCTTTAACTTAGGAAAATCCTACTAAGGATTCATCTACTAGGTTTCCTATAGCAAGGTTTATACTTAGCAAAATCCATGCAAGTTTTACTTAGCAAAATCACTAATGCATAGTGAAAGTAATGGGACAAAAGTATGAAGCATCACTTGCCTTTTTGGAAGGAAATGGTAGTTCACTCCTTGATCTTGCTAGTCTCACACTTCACTACAAGTCAAACAAGCAAACACAAATTCAATCCACATTCCAACCAAAGTCAAACAAACAATTCTTCACACACACAAAGTAATGGGATCTAAGTCATGCATGGAAGCATGCACTAAATAGTTTCATTTTGCAAAGGGGGTCTCGATGGGTTTCTAAACTTTGTAAGATCCAATTTGGTCATTTACCAAAGTGGAAAAGTCATTAGCAAGAGGGTTTTGTCCAAAAACTATTTTTACATCCATTCATCATTTCATGTGGTGAAAAATGTTTTTATTAAGGCAAAACTATTAATTAAATAAGTAGGCCATGGTTTATTAATTAAATAAAGTTTTTGTTGTTTATTAATAAAATCTTCATGTGAAATCCAAATATTTTCAAAATCAAATCAGTAGGTATCATTTGGAAGTAAATAATACTTGGATACTTGTTTAGAACAAAATATTATTTTGCTTTAGGGTCCAGTAGTAATTATATATAATGGGCCTTAGTTATTAAATCAAATAGAGTTTGATTTTATTAATAAAATCTTTATTTGAAACTAAATATCTTCAAAACCAAATTAGTGGGTTTTATTTGGGAAATGTAGAATACTTGGAGATTTGTTTTAAAATAAAATAACATTTTATTTTAGGGTCCATTATTAATTAATATAATAGACTTTCATTATTAAATCAAATAGGATTTGTTTTATTGAGATATTTATTTTGAAATCTAAAATAAAGCCAAAACACTTTAGTAGGTTTTATTAGAGAATATAAAATACTTGGAAAACCTATTTAAAACAATTTAATAAGTTTTGATGTTTTAATTAAAATGGTAAAACCTTTTATTTGAATAAAATTTGGATATTAATTCCTTATTATTTTATTAAGCAATCCTTTATTATTTTTAAATAAACTTTTGCTATTTTATTTAAAATAAGATGTTTTTAATTCCCAAAGCTTGGCCAAGGTTTAATTGGCTTTATAAAAATAATCTTTATTTATAAAACTTCTATTTCATTTTAAAACAGATCTTTTCATTTAATTGTTTCAAAATAATATTTCCAAATGTTTTTATTTTCCTTTTATTAAATGTTTATCTTTTTAAATCCCTTTAGTTTTTATTAAATTCAAATGGGTTTGGAGTTCCAATTTAATTCAAAAAGTTTCTTCTGGCTCTGAAAATCAAACAAAGTTTTATTTTTATTCATTTATTTTCACATTACAAGATTTGGAAAATCTTGGGATGTGACACACCTACACTTAACACAATATTGGGTCTAGATGCACAAAGGTAAAGCAAATAACCAATCATAGACCGGTATACCTTTTGATCCACATCTTTACCATTTGAATTTTGTTCTAGATGAGTCTTTGTAGCCATGGGAGTAGGAGCTCCATTTAAATCTTGCATTTTGAATCTCTTGAGCATATCTGGAGTATACTTGGCTTGGTTGAAGAATGTCCCTCCTCTAACTTGCTTGATCTCAAAACCAAGAAATACTCTCAACTCCCCCATCAAAGACATCCGGAACCTACTAGTCATAAGCTTTGAGAATTCATCATTAAAAGCTTTGTTAGATGAGCCAAAGATAATATCATCAACATATATTTGTCATACAAAATGCTCCCCATTGACCTTCTTAGTAAAAAGAGTGGGATCGATTTATCCAACCTCAAATCCACGGTCAAAAAACAACTCTCTAAGGTGCTCATACCACGTGCATCGGGCTTTCTTGAGCCCATAGAGCGCCTTATCAAGTTTGTAGACATGGTTTGGGAAGTTGGGATCATCAAATCCCGGGGGTTGCTTTACATATACCAACTCATTTAATGGACCATAAAGAAATGCACTTTCTACATCCATTTGTTGCAACTTAAAGTTATGATGTGCCGCATAAGCAAGAAGGATACAGATGGACTCAAGGCGAGCCACGGGTGCATATGTCTCTCCATAGTCAATGCCTTCAATTTGGGAGAACCCTTGTGCAACCAATCTAGCCTTGTTCCTTACTATAATTTCATGTTCATCTTGCTTGTTCTTGAATATCCACTTCGTGCCTATAACATTGCGGTAATCCTTTGGCTTCTCAACTAACTTCCATACTTTGTTTCTCTCAAAGTTGTTGAGCTCTTTGTGCATAGCTTCCAACCAATCCGAATCTTCAAGAGCTTCCCACACTTTCTTTGGTTCAATCATCGAGATGTGTGCTTGGTGTTCACTGAACCTCTTCAATTGTGCTCTTGTGGAAATGCCTTTCCTTAGGTCACCAACCACATTTTGTAGAGAGTGGTCTCTTAATTCCAACATTCTCTCCTTTATAGCTTCATGACGAGCGTGCATCTCCACGTTGTTTCTTGGAGGACCCTCTTCATCATTTTGGTCCTCCTCTTGACCATCAACTTGACCTTGATCATCAAGGGAATCATTCTCTTAATTAATATTCAAAGATTGACCTTGGTCTTGATCAAGCACTCTTCTAGCATCGATTTGAGCTTGTCTCAAGGCAGTTTGTATGGATCTTCCTTGAACAATTGACTTGGCACCACTTGACATCCTGGAGAATGAATCAAGCTCCTCTTGACTAGAGTTGTCACTTTGATCAACATGTTGAGGGTCCAAATCTTGTATTTGGCTTGAGTCATTGTCCTCCTCAGTGGATGGAGCTTGTTGATGTTGTGAAGATGAGGGCTCCACTTGAGTAGACCATAGTTCTTCTCGATCTGCCATAAGGGGTTCCTTAACGGGGCGGATATATCCCACACCCATTCTTCCTATGGCATCCTGAGGCATTTCATCATCTGCATCACAAGCATCAACACGCCCCCCTTGGGGACCATCATATTCTTCAAAGGTCACACTACAAGATTCTATGACGGCTCCGGAGAGCTTATCATAGATTCTATAAGTGTGAGATTCGATACCATAGCCAACAAAAATACACTCTAATGATTTAGACTCGAATTTGGACAAACGAACATCTTTTATGAGATAGAAACACTTACAACCGAACACCCGGAAGTAAGATATGTTGGGCTTGTTATCGTTAAGTATTTCATATGGAGTCTTGTTGATTTCTTTGCGGAGGTAGAGCCGGTTTGAGGCATGGCAAGCGGTGGAGATGGCTTCGGCCCAAAAGTTGTATGGAGATTTAAACTCCGCCAACATGGTCCTACCAATCTCAATAAGAGTCCGGTTCTTCCTCTCGTCCACACCATTTTGTTGAGGGGTATATGCAGCGAAATATTGGTGTTTTATCCCCTCATCACTAAGGAAATCATTTAAGGTGTAGTTCTTGAACTCGGTGCCGTTGTCACTTCTTATAATCAACACGGGAAGATTGTATTGACGTTGAACCATGTTGATGAAGTAGATGAAGGTCTTTTGGGTCTCACTCTTTAAATTGAAGAAATATACCCATGAGTATCTTGAAAAGTCATCAACAATCACCAAACAATATTTCTTCCCACCAAGTATTTCATGAGAAGGAGGACCAAAGAGGTCCACATGAAGGAGCTCCAAGATCTTGGTGGACTTTATGCGGTTATTTGGCTTGTGGGGAGCATCATGCATTTTTCCTAGAACACAAGCCCTGGAAACACGATCTTTGGCAAAGGAAACATTTTCTTTTTAGGCCAACAATATGGCCCTCCTTGTGGATACTTTGCAAAGTTCTCATATTGACATGGGCTAGTCGGCGATGCCATAACCAAACCACATCGTCCTTTCCAAATAAGCACATCGCATTTGTAGTGGTTTGCCCCGAAAAGTCCACCACATACAAGTCATGTTCAATGTACCCAACGAAAGCGACCTTGAGAGACTTGCTCCACATGAGGACCACAATGTCATCATCAATAAAGACGGCAAAGCCCATATTTCCAAGAGCACAGACTGAAAGTAAATTGTATCCAAGGGTCTCAACAAGCATGACGTTCACGAGTGTAATGTCGTGAGGAACCACTACCTTGCCGAAACCCATTACCTTAGATTTTGACTTGTCGGCATATGCATGTCACGGTTATTTGATCATCATTTGGCTTTAAGTCCTTGACAATATATGAGCTTCTGTTCATATGACTTGTGCAACCATTATCAAGCACCCACTTTGACCCTCCGGAAGCATATGTCTACAAAAGATCAAGCTAATTTTTAGGTACCCATTTTTCAATGGGTCCTCTTTTGTTAGCGATAAGGGTCTTGGGGACCCAAATAGACCAAGCAATATAACCATCATATGGCCCAACATGTTGTGCATACACATCACCATAATAATCACGCATAAGAACATAGTGAGGGTTGGCACTTCCCGCAAAGTCATCATGAGACATAGTTTTACCACTTGTGGTCTTACTATCCACAATGGTCTTGTTTCTCTCTTGTGCGGGCTTGGCCTTCTTCTTGTTGTTGTTCTTCTTCTTGGCTTTGGAGACAAAGCCAATGCCCCTTTTCTCACCACTAGACCTTTTCTTACTCAAAAGGTCATCAATGGACTTGCTTCCTTGTGGAAATGTGGCCTTGGCTAGATCTCCCTTCAACCTAGCATTTTCTTCAAGAATAGTTGTACTACTAGAAGGAATGAAATTACTAGGTGAAGGAATATTGGTCAATTGAGTTTGAAGCGTTTCATAGGACTTTGTGAGCGACAAGAGTTCACTTTCCAATGCCTTGTGAGCCTTGTCAAGTGAACTAAAGTCCTCGGCATGTTTTTTATGAACCACACCAAACTCAATATTATCCTTTTTAGCCTTTTTATATTTAGCAATAGCATGATCACGTTCCTTGATGAGTCTATTAACAATTACATCATTGGCATCATCAAGCCCTTCAAGTTTTAGTTCAAGAGACATTCTAGTCTCTTGTTCTTCTTTTAGAGCATTATTTAGGGCTTCTAGTTCAATCATGTGTTCATGCCCAGGTTTACCTCTTACATCTAGAAGCACTTGTGTGTGGGAAAGTTGATCTAAGATCCTCCCAAAATGTGTCTTGGCCTCACCTTGTAAGTTAGTCACAAACTCATCAAAAGCAATTAATTCCCTTTTTACTTCAAGAGACATCTCATCATCAATTTCATCATTAGCTAAGGGGGTGGAGTGAGATGATGAGGATACCTCCGTTCCTCTTGCCATAAGGCAAGTGACATTCTTGTTGGGAGCATTCTCATTTGGATAATCGAAGAGTGAGAATGTTGGAGTAGAAGTAGTGGCTAGAGCAGCCACACCACTTGATGTTTCTTCTTCCTCATCTTCATCATATTCATTGTCGGAGGAGAATTCTTCATGAGTGATCAAAACAATTTCGCCCGACTTCTTGTTGGTGGGATTCTTCTTGACGAAGGGTTTCTTGTAAGGAGCTTTGAGAGTTTTATTCAACACAAGATTACCCCCATGATCTTCTCTCTTCTCATAGGGGCAACTTGCCACAAAGTGATAGCGGTCACCACAATTGAAGTAAGTTCTCAATCTAGTGGTATTTTCTCTTTTCCCATTTGGGTTGCTTCTTCGTTGCATTTTCATCTTGTCCTTGGCGGGGTTCTTCCAAAATTTCTTTGCATAGAAGGCCATATATTGACTATGAGAAATCTTGACATCATCGGGGTGGTCCATGGAGAGGCCTTCATCACTATCATCTTCGTCCCCATGTTCAACAACTTTGTCCTTCAAAGCAACATTAACAACATTGCTCATACTAAGGGCACGAGCACGGGCATCTTTGGCATTCTTGGCAGCAACCTTGAACGAGGCCATCTCTTGCATAACTTCATTGGAGGTCATGAGATGGTAGTTGTGTATTCCTTGTAGGCTCTTCAAGTCGGTGGTCTGAAAGGGCATGAGTGCACTCAGATATTTCCTTTTTATCCAAGCATCATCCACATGTGAGGCACCCACATTTCTAAAAGCGGTGGCGGTGCTCTTGAGCCTAAGGTACATGTCTTCATGATTTTCACCTTCCTTCATGTAGAAACCTTCGGCTTCATTGCTTAGTGCATCATACTGGTTCCTTCTCATGCTCTCATTCCCAACAAACAACACCGTGAGAGCATCCCAAGATTCCTTGGCGATGCTTAGGTGCTCAATGTGTGGGTAATCCTTTGTACCCAATCCTTGTTGAATCATGTGCAAAGCGGTGGCATTGAGTTGACTATTGACAACTTCTCTTCTTGTCAAGTTGTTTGGATCCCCAATATAGAGTCCTTGTTCGATGATGTTCCAAAGTTCAATGCAAGAGCTGCGCACATGAGTTTTCATTAGAGATTGCCATTTAGCAAAAGTAGTAGATGCTTCAAGCTTAGGTGGGTCACCTCTATTGTTCACATGAGAGTGAGGGATTGGAGGGTCGGGAGAGTACCATGAATCACGGTGCTCACCTTTACCACCATCATTTTGTGTGGAGGAATTAGTGTTATCTTGTTTACCCCCCACTGCCATATCCTCGGGTGATACCAGAGTATTACCCTCGGGTATCATAGGTGGAGGATCCTCTTGAGGAGAAGGGGATGATGATCCATCCTTATCTTTAACAAGTTGCTCAAGTAACTTGTGCAATTGTTTGATCTTGTTGCCCAAGGTGGAGCTCAATTTTGTTTCCAAGTTATTGAGATCATCCGTGGTCACCGAGTGGATAGACTCGCCATCACCTTCCCCTACTTTGCTACCCATATACTCTTATGAGGTAAAGCCCGAATAAATAGCCGAGGCTCTGATACCAATTGAAAGGTGTTGGAATTATGCCCTAGAGGCAATAATAAAGATGTTATTATTATAATTCTTGTTCATGATAAAGTTTATATTCCATGCTAGAATTGTATTAAGCGGAAACTTTAATACTTGTGTGGTTTGTGAACAACACCGTGTCCTGATGCGCCTCTAAGGACTAGCTCATTGATCAATGATGGTTAAGGTTTCCTAACCATAGACATGAGTTGTCAATTGATAATGAGATCATATCATTGGGAGAATGATATGATGGACAGACCCAAACTAAGCGAAGCAATTAGATCGTTTCATCGTGTTCATCTTTGCGAAGCTTTTCCTATTTCAAATATTGTATTCCTTAGACCATGAGATAATACATCTCCTGGTACGAAGAAAGCTTTGAGGTCATCAAACGTCATCCTATGATAGGGTGATCATAAAGGTGTCTCTCGGTGATCGGAAAGTATCATTGGGTTGTATGTATCGAGATGGAATTTTCCCTCCCAAGTCGGAGAGATATACTTGGGCCACTTTCGGTGTCGATATCAACACCGCTTGCAAGCATGTGGTTAAGGATTTAATCACAAATTGATATCGGATTACGGACGAGTAAAGTACTTCGTGAACGAGATTGAACTAGGTATGGCGGTACGATCGAATCTCGGGCAAGTAAAATATCGCGAGACGAAGGGAATATATATATGGGATTGATTGAATCCTGGCATCGTGGTTCATCCGATATGATCATCGATGAATGTGTGGGAGTCAATATGGGTGCCCAGACCCCGCTGTTGATTATTGATAGAAGATCATGTCTGCATATTCTCGAACCCGCAGGGTCACACACTTAATGTGTCTTGACGCTAGGATAGATTGGATAATTGGTTGATGAATTTTTGTTTGGAGTCTCGGATGGGATCCGGGATATCACGAGAGGTTGCGGAATGGTCCGGAGAATAAGATTCATATAAGGCAGTGCAGTTTTTGGAGTTCGGAATTGTTCCGGGTTAATCGGTATTGTACCGGAAGCTTCTAGAACCTTCCAGAAGGGGACCAACGTGGCCCCACCTTCCGGGAGGGGGCATGGGACTATGAGGGAGTGTCCTGGCCGCATTGGGCCAGGGGCACAAGGCCCCATAGGGCCCAGCCGATTCTAGAGAGATTTGACTCGTTTAAATCTCGGGATAGAATTTCTAGATAAGGGAGAGTTTAAATCGTTTAAATCTAGAGATAGGATTTCTAGATAAGGGAGAGTTTAAATTGTTTAAACTAGAGATAGGCTTGGAGGAGGGCAGGGCTGGCGCCCCTCTAAATATAGAGGGTGGTGCGCCTCCCCACCACACACCTTCCTCCAAGCCCTAGCTGCCTTGCTACCTTCCTCTCTCCCTCCCGATTGTTTGTAGGCGGCCTGCAGAAATTCTCCACCATATACACTGCCGTCGTGTTGTAGATCCAATCTATCTCTCCACCATACTCGCTGGTCCGAGGAAGGAGGAGACGTCGAGGTCTTTGCGTGTGCATCTCACGGAGGCACCGCCACTTGTGGTGCTAGATCGGATCGGATCGCGAGGAGGAGAAGCGATGCGACTACATCACCCACGTTCGACGAGCGTTCCATGCTTGAATCTTCAAGGGTATGAAGATCTAATCCAATCTCTCTCGTTGTTTGCATCTCCTAGATTAGATCTTGGCTTTCCCTATGTTCGCTCCGTAGAAAATTTTGATTTACTATGCCGCCAAACCCTTCAGTGGTATCAGAGCTAATCTATGCGTAGATGTGTTTCACGAGTAGAACGCAACATGGTTGTTGCGGGCGTTGATGTTTTCTGTTGCAAGCCTCTTGTTTGTGTTCTTCTTATGACGCGGGATAGTGAGATTGAAGCGGTCCAGGCCAACCTTACGCGGCGTCGTTCGCGAGACCGGCTCCGCACTTGACGTGTGGCTTGTACCACACATGCGGCTGGTGGATGTCAGTTTCTCTCACTATAGTTGTCATGGGATTAACACCGGAGTTTGGCAACCATAATATCACCGTTGTGGCTTTCCGTAGGTAAGAATCGTTCTTAGCATCTACTCCCATAAGTCACGTAAAACATGCAACAACAAAGTAGAGGCGTCTAACTTGTTTTTGCAGGGAGTGTTTTCTGTGATATGGTATGGCCCAAGATGTGATGTGTATATTGTATGCGATGATCATGTTTTGTAATGTTTCACGACTTGCATGTCGATGAGTACACAACCGGCAGGAGCCATATGGTTGTCTTTATAATTGTGTATGACCTGCGAGTCAACTTCTTATACGCCATGTAATAGCTTTACTTTACCGAAAGGTTAAGCATGAGTCATATGAATGATATGATCGACACTTTGTTGTCCACCATTGAAACCACATCTCTTCTCGTGATGATCGGATTAGGTGTGGTGAATTTGGATCGTGTTCACTAAACAACTTGAGGGATGTTGAATTTAGTGGGAGTTCATCTAGTAATTTGATTAAGTTGAACTATTTATCATGAACATAGTCTAAATTGTACTTGCAAATACTGTAGATCCAATGGCCAAGTCCAACTTCAACTTCAACGTTTTTGCTGAGAAAGAAAAGCTTAGGAACAATGGGTCTAACTTCACCAATTGGTTCCAATCTAAGAATCATTCATCTGGACAAAGGACTATGTCCTTGGGAAAGCGTTAGGTGACCCCCTGCAAGCTCGCCGGTGATGAGAAAGTTGTCTATCGATCAGCGCAAAGATGATTATGGTGTGATTAAGAGCACCATGTTGTTTGCTATGGAACCGAGCTTCAAAATCGTTTTGAAGAGTATCCGGGCCCTTCGAGATTCTCGAGCTGAAAACCATGTTTCGGACTCAGCCCGTTCTGAGAGATATGAGATCTCCGAGAAGTTCTTTAACTGCAAGATGGAGGAAGGGAGTTCCGTTAGTGAGCACACCATAAAGATGTCGGGCTACACTCAACGCCTTGAGCAACTGGAATGCACGATTCCAGAGGAGCTCAAGATTGACAGGGTTCTGCAATCACTCCCTCCCAGCTACAAAAGTTTTGTAGTGACTCATAATCAGATTGGTTCCACTGATAAGATCACCGAGCTCTTCGCAAAGCTGAAGGCTGCGGAAGTGGACATCAAGAAGGATAATCATGTGTTGATGGTCAACAAGCCCTCCTTTAAGAAAGGTAAGGGAGCAAAGAAGCCATTCAAAAAGGGCGGCGGCAAGCACAATGCCCCTGCTGAGAAGAAGCTCAGGTCTGGTCCCAAGCCGGACACTGAGTGCTTCTATTGCAAGGACAAGGGTCACTGGAAGCGCAATTGTCCAAAGTACTTAGCGGACAAGAAGGCTGGCACCATCAAAGGTATATTTGATATACATGTTATTGATGTTTTCCTTACTATCCCTCGTTGTAGTGCCTGGGTATTTGATACCGATTCAGTTGCTAATATTTGCAACTCGAAACAGGAGCTACGGAATAGACCGCGGCTTGCGAGGGATGAGGTGACGATGCGCGTTGGCAACGGATCAAGAGTTGATGTGATGGCCATCGACACGCTCTCATTAGTTTTACCTTCGGGATTAGTTTTAAACCTTAATAAATGTTATTATGTGCCTGCGTTGAGCATGAACATTATTTCCGGATCATGTTTATTGCAAGACGGTTATTCATTTAAATCGGAGAATAATGGTTGTTCTATTTATATGAGTAACATCTTTTATGGTCATGCACCTCTTGTGAATGGTTTATTTCTTCTAAATCTCGAAAGGGATGAAACACACATCCATAACATTGAGGCTAAGAGATGCAAAGTAGATAGTGATAATACTACTTATTTGTGGCACTGTCGTCTAGGTCATATTGGTGTAAAGCGCATGAAGAAACTCCATTCGATGGACTTTTGGAGTCTCTTGATTTTGAATCATTTGACACATGCGAACCATGCCTCATGGGCAAGATGATCAAAACCCGTTCTCCGGTATGATGGAGCGAGCAACGGACTTGTTGGAAATCATACATACCGATGTATGCGGACCGATGAGTGTTTGACTGGCGGTGGATATCGCTATTTTCTCACTTTTACCGATGACTTAAGTAGATATGGGTATATATATTTAATGAAACATAAATCTGAAACATTTGAAAAGTTCAAGGAATTTCAGAATGAAGTGGAGGACCATCGTAACGGAAAGATTAAGTTTCTATGATCCGATCGTGGGGCGAATATTTGAGTTATGATTTTCTCACGCATCTTAAAGCAAGTGGAATCGTTTCACAACTCACGCCATACGGAACACCAGTAGCAATGGTGTGTACGAGCAGCGGAATCGAACCCTATTAGATATGGTCCGATCAATGATGTCTCTTCTTGATTTGCCATTATCATTTTGGGGTTATGCATTAGAAACCGCTGCATTCACTTTAAATAGGGCTCCATCTAAATCCGTTGAGACGACACCGTATGAACTGTGGTTTGGTGCTAAACCTAAGTTGTCGTTTCTTAAAGTTTGGGGATCTGAAGCTTCGTCAAGAAGTTGATGTCGGACAAGCTCGAACCCAAAGCGAATGCGTCTTCATAGGATACCCTAAGGAAACCATTGGGTATACCTTCTATCACGAACCGAAGGCAAAGTGTTTGTCGTGAAACGGTTCCTTTCTTGAGAAGGAGTTTCTCTCGAAAGAAGTGAGTGGGAGGAAAGTAGAGCTAGACGAGGTTATTGAACCTTCTCTTGAATTGGAGAGTAGCGCGGCACCTGAAATTGTTCGATGCTTTGCACCAACAATAGAGGAAGCTAATGACAAGGATCATGAAGCTTGGACGATCTTGCTCTTGAGCGTCGCGGTCGACAAGGTCGCGTGCCCTTCCCGAGTGGTATGGCAACCTGTCTTGTTGTCTTGTTAGTAGAAGACGGTGAACCTACGAACTATGAGGAAGCGATGATGAGCCGGACTCTGAGAAATGGCTGGAAGCCATGAAATCCGAATTGGGATCCATGAGCGAAAACCAAGTATGGACTTTGGTGGATCCTCCTAGCGACCGAAAGGCCGTTGAGTGCAAATGGATATTCAAGAAGAAAACATACGCGGATGGTAATGTTACCGTCTATAAAGCACGGCTTGTCGCAAAAGGTTTTCGACAAGTTCAAGGTGTTGACTACGATGAGACTTTCTCTCCCGTAGCTATGTTAAAGTCCATTCGGATTTTATTAGCAATTGCTGCGTTTCATGATTATGAAATATGGCAGATGGATGTCAAGACTGCTTTCCTCAATGGGAACATTGATGAAGAGTTGTATATGATGCAACCCGAAGGTTTTGTCGATCCTAAGGATGCTAGTAAAGTATGCAAACTTCAGCGTTCCATTTATGGACTGAAGCAAGCATCTCGGAGTTGGAACCTTCGTTTTGATCAAGTGATCAAGAGCTTTGGATTTGTTCCAAATTGCTACGAAGCTTGTATCTACAAGAAAGTGAGTGGGAGCTCGGTGACGTTTACGGTACTATATGTGGATGACATATTGATTATTGGAAATGACATCAACATGCTTAACGATGTGAAGAGTTATTTGAACAAGTGTTTTCAATGAAAGACCTAGGTGAAGCTGCTTATATATTGGGCATCAAGATCTATAGAGATAGACAAAGACGCTCGATAGCTTTAAGCCGAGTACATACCTAGACAAAGTTCAAAAGGTTCGAATGGATAAGGCAAAGAAAGGTTCGGTTCCTATGTTGTCGTAAGATATTGAGCAAGGCTCGGTGTCCACTACGGTAAATGATAGGGAAGCTATGAGCAAAGTGCCTTATGCCTCGGCCATAGGTTCCATCATGTATGCCATCGTGTACTAGACCGGATGTGTCCAATGCTCTTAGTTTGACGAGCAGATATCAAAGTGATCCAGAGTGGAACATCGGACAGCCGTGAAGAACATCCTAAAGTACCTAAATAGAACTAAAGAAATGTTCTTAGTCTATGGGGTGATGAACGACTTGTCGTAAAGGTTACGTCGATGCTAGTTTCGAACCGACAAGGATGATTCTAAATCTCGCAGGATACGTTTAAATTTTGAATGGAGGAGCTGTGAGTGGAGAAGCTGCAAGCAAAGCGTGATCGGGATCTCAAAGAGAAGTGGAATACATGGCTGCTGCAGAGCGTCAAGTGAAGGAGTTTGGATCAAACTTCATCATCGAGCTTGGCGGTTCCAAGTGCATCGGACCCACTGGAGATATTGTGTGACAACACCGGCGCCATAGCACTCGCTAAGGAACCAAGATATCATCCAAAGACCAAGCATATCAACCGCAAGTTTCATATAATCCGAGATTATATAGCAGATGGAGATCTGAAGATTAGCAAAGTACATACGGATCTGAATGTCGCAGATCCATTGACTAAACCTCTTCCACGTGTAAAACATGATCAACACCTCAGTGCCATGGGTGTGAGATTGTTGCCAAATGTAAACTAGATTATTGACTCTAGTGCAAGTGGGAGACTGTTGGAATTATGCCCTAGAGGCAATAATAAAGATGTTATTATTATAATTCTTGTTCATGATAAAGTTTATATTCCATGCTAGAATTGTATTAAGCGGAAACATTAATACTTGTGTGGTTTGTGAACAACACCGTGTCCCTGGTACGCCTCTAAGGACTAGCTCATTGATCAATGATGGTTAAGGTTTCCTAACCATAGACATGATTTGTCAATTGATAATGAGATCATATCATTGGGAGAATGATATGATGGATGACCAAACTAAGCGAAGCAATTAGATCGTTCATCGTGTTCATCTTTATAAGCTTTTCCTATGTCAAATATTGTATTCCTTAGACCATGAGATAATGCAACTCCCTGGTACGGAAGAAAGCTTTGAGGTCATCAAACGTCATCCTATGAGAGGGTGATCATAAAGGTGTCTCTCGGTGATCGGAAAGTATCTGGGTTGTATGTATCGAGATGGAATTTGTCCTCCCAAGTCGGAGAGATATACTTGGCCCACTCGGTAATCGATATAAACACCGCTTGCAAGCATGTGGTTAAGGAGTTAATCACAAAGTGATATCGGATTACGAACGAGTAAAGTACTTGCGTGAACGAGATTGAACTAGGTATGACGGCACCGACGATCGAATCTCGCAAGTAAAATATCGCGAGACGAAGGGAATATATATATGGGATTGATTGAATCCTGGCATCGTGGTTCATCCGATATGATCATCGATGAATGTGGAGTCAATATGGGTGCCTGCACCCGTTGATTATTGATAGAAGATCATGTACGCATATTCTCGAACTGAGGTCACACACTTAACGTGTCTCGACGCTAGGATAGATTGGATAATTGGTTGATGAATTTTTGTTCGAGTCTCGGATGGGATCCGGATATCACGAGAGGTTCCGGAATGGTCCGGAGAATAAGATTCATATAAGGCAGTGCAGTTTTTGGAGTTCGGAATTGTTCCGGGTTAATCGGTATTGTACCGGAAGCTTCTAGAACCTTCCGGAAGGGGACCAACGTGGCCCCACCTTCCGGGAGGGGGCATGGGACTATGAGGGAGTGTCCTGGCCGCATTGGGCCAGGGGCACAAGGCCCCATAGGGCCCAGCCGATTCTAGAGAGATTTGACTCGTTTAAATCTCGGGATAGAATTTCTAGATAAGGAAGAGTTTAAATCGTTTAAATCTAGAGATAGGATTTCTAGATAAGGGAGAGTTTAAATTGTTTAAACTAGAGATAGGCTTGGAGGAGGGGCAAGGGCTGGCCGACCCCCCTCTAAATATAGAGGGTGGCGCCTCCCCACACACACACCTTCCTCCAAGCCCTAGCTGCCTTGCTACCTTCCTCTCCCTCCCATTGTTTGTAGGTGAAGCCTGCAGCAGAAATTCTCCACCATATACACCACGCCGTCGTGTTGTAGATCCAATCTATCTCCACCATACTCGCTGGTCCGAGGAAGGAGGAGACGCCGAGGTCTTTGCACGTGTGCATCTCACGGAGGCACCGCCACTTGTGGTGCTAGATCGGATCGGATCGCGAGGAGGAGAAGCGAGCACGACTACATCACCCACGCTCGACGAACGTTCACTGCGAATCTTCAAGGGTATGAAGATCTAATCCAATCTCTCTCGTTGTTTGCATCTCCTAGATTAGATCTTGGCTTTCCCTCTGTTCGCTCCGTAGAAAATTTTGATTTACTATGCCGCGAAACCCTTCAAAAGGATCGTATGGGCACCTAGAGGGGGGTGAATAGGTGCTACTTCAAATTTTATTACTTTTGAAATTAGGGTTTGAAAATAAAGGTAAATTATCTAAATAATGCAACTAAGATGAATTTACCTATATGTCAAACAAGCACTAGCTAACACAACACTAAGCAATAACAAGTAAGTAAAGTGCGGTAAAGGATATAAGTAACCAAAGTGGTGAACGTGGAGACACAAGGATTTTTTTCCCGTAGTTCCTTCCTTTTGAGGGGAAGTACATCTACGTTTGGAGAGGGGGTGGTTTCAAACCACCAGCGCCACGAGAGGCCTCCCTTGTTCTCCGATGAATCTCACCCCAACGGGATCGATCCACCTTCCACTATATCGGCAACCTTCGAGGTGGAAGACGGCACCTTTACAACGAGTTCGGGGCACACATCCACAACTTAATTGGAGGCTCCCAAATACAAGTAAGCTGCCAAGACAATCAAAGACAAGCTTGTAAGAACCAAATCTAGAACTAGGGTTTCCAACAAAAAACACTAGAGCAATGGGGGCCCTCAAGTGAATGAGGGGGAAATGAAGATCTCTTTTGGTGAAGTAGTAGATCAAGGCCTCCTCCTTTGATTCTCCAAAGATCAAAGACTTTGGATGGTGGAGTAAAGAGATCTTGGCAATTTGGTGGCTCAAAATGGAGGTAGTAGTCTTCAATGCAACGAGCACCTTGTCCCAAGGTAGGTGGAGGGGTATTTATAGCTCCCAGAGTAGATCTGACCGTTGGAGCATTTAATACAGCGGTAGTACCGGATTTCCAAGCGGTAGTACCGGAAAACAGCGGTACTACCGGGCTGGTACTAGAAATGCATTAATCAAAAGCACATATGCCCCAGCCACCAGCGGTATCAATTTGTGGTGCTACCACAAAGCGGTAGTACCACCCCTGGGGCACGGTACTACCAGACGCATGCGGTAGAGCCGCATTTTGATACTGCGGAGGGCAGTGGCATTTGCCAACTTGCCAAAAACTCTTTGTCGCGATAGGTACTAAAATGCGATACTACCGCATTTTGGTACCTAGGCAGGCAGTAGCTTATGGCAACTTGTAAAAAGCTTCTGTCGCGCTAGGTACTAAAATGCGGTACTACCGCATTTTGGTACCGGGGCGGGCAAGAGCTTTTGACAGGTTGCAAAAAGCTCTGCCGCGCTAGGTACGGGCAGTAGCTTTTGACAAGTTACAAAAAGCTTCTGCTGCGGTAGGTACTAAAATGCGGTACTACCGCTTTTTAGTACCTAGCCTAGCAGAGGCTTTTTGGCAACTTGCCAAAACCTACTGCCGCACTAGGTAGTAAAAAGCGGTACTACCGCTTTTTGGTACCGCGTCTGGCAGAAGGTTTTGGGCAGTTTGTCCAAACGCACTGCCAAGCCTAGTAGCAAATTCCAGTACACCCGGTACACTGCAAACCCCTTTTTGATACAACCTGTGGTACACTTGGCAAATAATTAGTCTGATATGTGTGTTGTTATAAACACCAAAATCACTAGGAATAGGAAATTCTCTTTTAGTATGCCTATGGGAGCCTAATGTTAGCCTACCTGGTATCAGCCAGACAGAATCCCATGCAATTTCCCGCTACAGATAACGAAGCCCGGGAAGGATTCGGTTGACCAAGGCCCACACGACATGACTTCTTGGGAAGCAAGGCTAGCCAAAAGATAGAATTTCAAAGGGTGAAACCCTAATTTGTAACCGACTCGACCTACAACGAGACCTAGACTCCCCATATAAAGGCCAGGAGGGCATGGAGAGGAGGCTCTCTCTCAACTCTCATACACACACCTCCTGCCCGATCCAATCTGCGCACATGTGTAACCTTCGGTTCCGCCATCAATCGAGAACAGACAAGCAGGAGTAGGATTTTCCCTCCGGGGGCCTGAACATGGGTAAACACCATGTCCCCATGTTTCTTGCATGTTAACCGTTCCGCGATCTCCATCTTCCCCATCTTATCTAAACCCAAGTCCATAACAATGTGCATTGACGAGTCGAACCCTCGTCAAGCGTGAAACTGAAAAAAGTTTTCCAGCAGCCACGGTCGAGCCGAGAATTTCGTCGCGGAAGACGCGCCTTCTACGACGACCGAAGGGCCCAGTCGTTGCGTAAGGAAACATTTCTTGTAGTGATTGTTGTTCAGGACCCCAAATAAATGCAATATCTTTGAGGTTGTTGTGCAGAGGTTGAAAAATGTTGGCATAGTTCTTGATGAATCTCCTGTAATAACCTGTTAGGCCCAAAAATACTCTTAGTTGCTTGATAGTTGTAGGAGTTATCAATTTGATGATGTCCTCAATTTTGGCAGGGTCAGTTTGTACTCCTTCACCTGAAATGATGTGGCCTACGTATTCCACTTGTGGTTGGGAAATTGCATTTGGACAGCTTTTCTTTAAGCTCATGTTCCCTAAAAATGTACATTACTGCTTTGAGCTATATTTGATGCTCATCTAGAGATTTGCTATAGACTAGGATGTCATCAAAAAACACTAATACAAACTTCCTCAAAAGTGGTGCAAATAGGTTGTTCATGAGTTCTTGAAATGTTGCAGGAGCATTGCATGACCCAAATGGCATGACCAAATACTCATAGTGGCCTAAATGTGTTGAAAAGGCTGTTTTCGGGATGTCTGTCTCATTCATCCTGATTTGGTGGTAGCTAGATTTGAGATCAAACTTGGAAAATATTTGGCACCATGTAGTTCATCAAGGAGGTCTTCAATGACAGGTATTAGAAACTTATTCTTGATGGTGAGATCATTTATGCCATTGAAATCCACACAGAGTCTCCAAGATTTGTCTTTTTTCTAACCAGAATGCATGGGGAAGAAAATGGACTTTTGTTTGGTGTAATCTCCGCATTCTTTAAAATTTCCTTTATCAGTAACACCACGGAATTATTTTGGATGTGGGACATTATGTAGGGTCTGATATTGGGTGGTTTTGCATCAAGCAAGAGAGGAATTTGATGATCACAGTTCCTCTTTGGTGGTAAACCAACTCGAGGTTGAAATATATCTTGGAATTGGTGTAAGAGGTTAGTGATGACATTTAGTACCTGGTCTGTGTCAATTGTTTCCTGTTCATTAGTAGTATTGAACAACATGTATCCCTCTAGATTCCCCACTGCTTCCCCCACCCCGTGGGATTCCGGGCCGTGTCTCAGTCCCAGTGTGGTTGATCATCCGAAAAGACCAGCTACGCATCGGCTTGGTCAGACTTTACCTAACCAATTACCTAATACCACATAGGCTCATCAAACAATGCTCCCTTCTCAATAAGTTTGTTGCACTGATAAGAAGAAATTAGTAATTTCCTTCTTGGGAGGATGTGGTCCTAGAATGTGTGTTGTTTCCCTTTTATCTCCAATGTCAACTCTCTCGTGATGAAGTCAAATGTGATAGGGTTATGGTGTTTAAATCAGTTGACTACTAAGATGATGTCAGAGCCTTGAAGCTCCAATATCCTGAAATTTGTAACAAATTTGTGACCCTGGATGGAAAAAGGCCAATTGTATGCCATTGATCTAGAAGAGAGGAGTCCACCACCAGCCACTTTCACTGTTCTTTTTGTTGTATTAGTCATAGGAATATTGTTTTTCATAGCAAAATATAAATCCATGAAGGTGTTAGTGATGCCTGTATCAGCCAATGCTACAACTATGATTTTTGACAAATGCAAGAGCAATGATATGGAAGAATCACTAGGACAGCCCTTGTATGCTGCAGCTAAAATATTCATCAATTGATCAGCCTCAGGGACCAATTCAGCATTTGCTGCATTTGCTTGGTGGGGTTGTATTTCAGGTGCTTGTTCCTCGTTGTTAGGCACTTGTTCCTGGGCAGCATAATCCCAAACTTCATCATTTCCTTGCATCTCAATAACATTCAGTTCTCTTTGCAATTGCTGGCATTTATGGACCAATGTCCAATTTTCAGGACAATACCAGCATTTCCTGGGAGGTCTATCCACTTGATCTGTATTTCTATTAGCAGGAGCTCTGTTAGGCCGAGGTTGGAAATTCCTGGGAGCTGGTGGGGTAGGGGTAGGTTTCTTAATAGTGGAGAGCTAAGCTTTTTCATATGTCTTGCATACCAGTAAGCTGAAATTAGGAAGGTTGGCCTCTAGCATTGAACAATGTGTTTAATGTCGTCCTTTAGTCCACTGATGAATCTGTCCGCAAAGAACTCCAGAGGTAATTATGGTCTTTCCCTTCTCATCTGTGATCTAGATTTCATACAAGTCAATGTAGGCATTGATAGAGGTAACTTGCTTCAGTTGCTGCAGTTGGTCCATAGGATCACATGATGCATTATCAGGGAATCTCTCAATTAAGATTTTGCTTAGATCAGACCAGTACAATGTTTGTAAGTTGTATCTAGAGCTGCTTAACCAAGTTTTACTCGTCCTCTAATGTGTGTTGTTCCACATTTCACTCTGTTTTCATGGGGAATGTTGACTAAGTGAAATAGGTCCTCACATTCTAGAAGCCATGACCTTGGAGATTCACTAGCGAAAATTGGCAGCTCCACATGATGAGTTCGCATGTTTATTTCATTGTGCTACTGGAATTGTTGTTGCTGACTCTGGTTTGGTGTTGTCTAACTTGTGGTCCAGAATTTTGTTGGTGTAACCCAGTGGACTGATTGCCAGAGTTCTGCTGAGGCTGGTTTCGGCTTGGAGAGCCACTGTTTCCATTACTAGAACCAGGTGGGAACTATTGACTGCTAGTTTGAGGAATGCCAGAGTTCTGTTGCTTAGGGTTAAATGGATGTAATTGGTTGGGATTAGGTGGTGGGTAATGGTTCTGTGGCTGGCCATTTGTGGTGAACTGGGAGGTGGTATGTGTGGTGCAAGTCGGGTGGTAATTTGGAGTATAACAAGGAGTATGGTGGCAAGTGGAGTAGGATTGGGTAGTCGGACTGCAAGGTTGGTAGTAAGGATTGCTTGAACACTGTGGATATGGGGGCTGGTAACATTGGGGTATGTGGAAGAATTTGTGAGTTGGTAAAAGGTTTCAGCTGGTTGTTGCTAGGAGTGTTGATTTTGGATTGTGAATAAAGATGTGGATTCTGTGTAAATATGTTGGGGTGGGAAATTTGGTGTAAAGCTTGTGAATTGGGAGAGTAATCTGGGTAGGGAAGCTTGTCTTTAGTTATGTTTCCGAAGGTGGGAGCCATGGAGTTTGGTGATTTGGTAGTGGGGGTGGCACTGGGTGTCACGGTTTCGGTAATTGGTGAGAGCGATTGTTGGGGAAGAGGTGGCGGTGTGGAAAAATTGTGGGTTTGGGTTCCTGTATGTCTGTAGAACTATCTGTAACTAGCATACAAATAAAATTGGCAGACATGGCAGTCATCATCTCAGTCATTCGAGCCATCTCACCTTGCAGGCTGCTAAGGGCGGCGGCGTTGTCGGCTTGGTGGCAATCGAGACGGCGACCGACGGTACGAACGTCGCGTGGTAGGTTCTTGTTCCTCTGCTCCTCGTCATGGTCTTCGTCCGTCGTTGCAAGGTCGTCCTTGTCTCGTGATGTGGAGAGAGAGAGCGCATACCTCTCGACATGGTTGGCGGCGAGGAGAAAGTGAGGGATTTTACGACCAGCTGAGAAGAACTGGTAACCTCGAGGTGGAAGGAGGGGAGAAGGTGGGAAGATCTAGAGTGGGAGGGGGAGAAAAGAGGCAGGTCTGGTGGATGGACTGCTCTGATACCATGGTGTTAGGACCTCGTGGTCACCAACGATAAACTGAGAGAAGGGGGAAATATGGAGCTTCGGTGGCTCAGATCTACACAGCTTGATAAAGTAAAGTGCAAGATAGAAGATAAGAAATAATTTGTTATGTTTAGCGCACCTCCTATCCGCCCACCCTTCCCTTTTATATCGAAAGAGCATGTCATGCTAATTATTCTTATTACATACTTAAGCACGATTAGCATGCTAACACAGTAATTAATGTTCACGGGACACCTGGACCGTTACATTCATATGTCTAGTTGTTGAACGTAGACACGCCCACTTGAGGACTCCTGACCCCCGTGTCGTCCCCCAAGGCGGCACCGGGGCGAAACCCTAGCCGCCGAAAAACTTCAAGCCGGTAGCCTCTCCTTCCGTCGCTGCCGCCGGTAAGGGCCACGGTGGCGGCGGGCCCTAGTGCCGAAGGTGCTGGGGGCGGCGGCGTGGCGGCAGATCTCCGGTGGCGGTTGGGGACGGCGGCGAAGATCTTCTGCGTGCGGGATCTGGGGAGGCGACCCCGATCATGCGACGGCGGTGGCGTTCCTTCGGGTGTGGTGTCAGCGGAGGGTAGAGGCGGCGCCCCGGTCACGGCGACTGGAGACTTCCCTTGGGCATCCACGCTTGAGGTGGAGGCGGCGGCCGTAGGCCTAGGCTCCCGCCTAGACCCGCCATCGGTGCGGCCTTTGGTCACCTGGAGGTGCGTGGGGAGGCGGCACGATGCTCGCGGTCGACCATGCTGGTTTCCAGTGGGTTGACGCGTGCGTGTGGTTCGGTCGCAGACTTGCCTCCTTTTCCGCCGGAGGGGGTCGGTCGGCGGGCGGCGGCGTGGGGGCCTGCCGATCTGCCCAATAAAGGGGGCGATCCTTCAGGGCTTCTCGCACCTGGAAGATGGTCTGCTTGATGTCGGCTCTCATTTTCTGGCCGGTGACGAGTTCCGGAAGGCTCCGCCGGCGATCTCTTTTGCGCACAAGTTGCCCGCAGATTGCTGGATCGGGTGGGATTCGGTCGTGTGTTCCTGTTTCAAAGGAGCGACACGAAGCTGCGCTGACTGTTGCCAACATGGGACATGTCGGTCTTCGATTTCCATGGAGGACACAGTGGTGGAGAATGTCAGTCGGCTGAGATATGAAGCTACTGATGGTGGGCTAAGTCTTGGTGGTGATGAGGACCTTGCTTGATGACTCTTGACTTGTAGCAGCGACAGTGAAAAGCGGGGGCGGCAGTACAGGAAGAGTACAGGGTCTTATCTTTCAGGGTGAAAATCCAAGTTCTGGCCTTAACTGGTCGTGCCTGGCAATGGTCTTGAAGGCATTGTTTTGAGAGAGATAGACTTGCTCCAGGGTGAAAATCCAAGGTCTGGCCTTAATTGGTTGTGCCTGGCAATGTTCTTGTTGAAGACATTGTTTTGTGAGCACGGCTCTGGGTGCTGTCTTGGTGGTGTTTGGTGTTGCAGTTACAATGTCTTGATCATCGTAGCGGGATCTTTTATTTTTCTGTTCTTCTAGTTCTTTTGTAATAGGGCTGTGTGCATCCGTAATGTTTTTAGAACATTGTGTTGTTGCAGAGGCGGGGTGTAATTGGTATCTTTCGTGATATTAATATATGCTCCTTTCCAAAAAAAATATGTCTAGTTGTTGGATGAATACTCCATCAAGTTTTGTTGTAACCAGTATCGAGGCTGATGGTGTTGTACTGTTATTTTCGAATAAAGCTTGAAATTTCCACGCAAAAGAAAACTTCATGATATATATGGTTTTGAAACGGGATCGAGGTGTTAATCAAAACCTGTGTTTCTCATCAAAAGAAAAAGAGAAGTCTTAATCAAAACTGATCTCATTTCCCAATTGAAAAGATTGCTCGCCAAAGAATACGTGATCGAGGTGTTAATTAAAACTGATCTTATTTTCCAAATCAAAAGATAGCTCGCCAAAGAATACACCTGACCTGGCCTGACCTAGCTCGATCCAGGCAATCAACCTATATATAAAGGACGCTTGTGACGCGGACGTAGCCCTAGCCAAACACCTTGACCTGCCGCCGCCCTAGTACATCCACCCATGGCCGCGGCCTACGACCTCGACGTCTCGCCACCTCAACCACCACCACCACCGGCCATGAAGAAGAAGACTAGGAAGAAGAAGATTGAGGCGATGGCGGTCAACTCCGATCACCTTGACAGCTCGCCACCACCACCGGCCATGAAGAAGAACACAAGGAAGAAGAAGCCAGAGATCGAGGCGATTGTAGTTGTCGATCCTAAGAACGAGCGAGAGAGAGTTTTGGGCTGCTCAAAACGTGCAACGTTTTCTGTTGTTATTCCTTGCTTATAACGGTGATTACAAAGGAACTAACTAACCTCCCCCGATCAGCTGGGCTAGGACCCGTTCTAGACGCGCCATCCCACGTCCTGAGTCAGAGCGCCGAGAGGATCGGGGGCATTACAAAAGGAAAACGAGTGAACGAGGGAACGTGCGCTGCCCCGAACTACACGAGTGCATGGATCTAAGAGGATCCCACACATCGTTATTCTCTGAAGAAAAAAACAGAACCAACTAACTCTGACAGTAAGCTTAGACTTGCTAACAATTCTCCCCCTAAGCTTATTGTCCCTTGCTGATCATCACGATGCCCAACTTCTGACGGAGCTCGATGAAGCGCACGCGCCCGAGAGTCTTGGTAAGGATGTCTGCGAGCTGATCCTGAGTCCCGACGTAAGCGAGCTCAACTTTCCCTTTCTCCACATGCTCCCTGATGAACTGGATTTTTCGCCAGTGCTATGGCGGCCTTGTTGTCCACTTGGAGCTCGAACTTGACAGGTTCACAGCCCAGCATTTCTCCGAGAAGACGACTGAGCCAGATGCCCTGCTGGGTTACAGCTCATGCGGCGATGTACTCTGCTTCACACGAACTAGTAGCCACAGCTTGCTGCTTCTGTGAAGACCATGACACCAGGTTCTTGCCAAGGAAGAAGACCTGTCCTGAGGTGCTCTTGCGATCAGTGGTATCCCCAGCATGGTCACTGTCGCTAAACCCCAGCAGACGTGGAGGGCCACGCCCAGGTCTGTATTGACACCCATGTTGTTTCGTTCCTTGTACATAGAGAAGGATTTGCTTGACAGCAGTCCAATGTGCAGGGCCGGGCTTCTCCATGAACCTGCTGACGATTCCGACAGCAAGGGCAATGTCAGGTCGAGAATTGACCAGATATCGCAGGCTGCCGGTGATACTCCGATAGTGTGAGGCGTCGACAGCTTCAGATCCTGCCTCCTTGACCAGCTTCAGACGGCACTCCATTGGCGTCTGACAGCTGTTGCAACTCGCGAGCCCTGCTAGCTCAAGAATCTTGCACGCGTAGTTCCGCTGACAGAGTGTGATTCCCTCCTCTGACTGCTTCACCTCGATGCCCAGATAGTAGCTGAGAAGACCCAGATCACTCATCTTGAAGAGTTTCTTCATCTACTCCTTGAACTCAGTGATCGCTGCTGCATTTGTGCCTGTGATGATCAGGTCATCGACGTACACGCCGACGAGCAGGAACGATGTGTTGCTCCCCCGTCGATAGATAGCGTGCTCGACTGGGCTGCGATTGAACCCGAGGCTGGCGAGTGTGTCGTCAAGCTTGGCATACCAGGCGCGTGGGGCCTGTCGTAGTCCATAGAGGGCCTTCCTCAGGCGAAGGACAGCGTTCTCCTTGATGGCGACGACGTATCCCGGCGGCTGTGCGACATAGACTTCCTCCGCGAGTTCGCCGTTGAGAAATGCGGATTTAACATCCATGTGGTGCACTTCCCAACGGGAGTGAGCGGCGAGCGCGAGGAGAAGCCGCACAGTTTCCATGCGAGCAACTGGTGCGAAGACCTCGTAGAAGTCAATGCCTTGTCGCTGAGCGTAGCCCTTCGCTATGAGCCTAGCCTTGTACTTCACGATCTGGCCATCGGGATCACACTTGACCTTGTATACCAATTTGAGTCCAATGGCTTTGTGACCTGCAGGAAGAGCGGTGAGTTCCCAAGTGCCATTGTCGCGAATGGAGCTCATCTCGTCGTCCATTGCTTCCTTCCAGTGGGCGTCGTCGAGTGCTTCACTGACGTCCCGAGGCTCTTCTGCACTGAGAAGGAGGGCCTCACCCTCCTCGTGAGTGGCCTCCCCCTCAGTTTCGTCGAGGACGCAGGAGAGGCGACGGTACCTGAGCGGTGCCCCATCTTCCGCGTCGTCGTGTGTGGGCGGTGTAGCCCACCGGACTGCGCGTCCCATGCCTGGCGACTACAGGTGCGTCGTTCGGGGCGTGAGAGAGACATCGGCAGGTGTCCCTATTGATGATGTAGAGAGAGACACCTCCGTGCCTGCAGCGCCCGTGTCTAGTTCTTCCTGGCCGTCCTCAGGGGTGTACACCACAGTGAAGGTGTCATACGCCGTTCGCGCACTGGGCGCGCTCTGGCCCTCGCCATGCTGCGTCGTGGGCGCATCCGGCTTGCCCGAGTCCCACGCCCTGCTTTCCTCGAACAGCACGTCGCGTGTGACCTGGACCTTCTTCGTGGCTGGGTTGTAGACGCGATAGCTCTTGGATCCTGGCTCATATCCCACGAACACCATCGGGGTCGAGCGATCAGAGAGCTTCGTGATCCCAGGCCCGACGTTATTGACATGAACCGTGCACCCAAACGTGCGCAGATGCTGCACATTAGGCTTACGGCCGTGCCACGCCTCGTATGGCGTGACACCCTCCAAGCTTCTCGTCGGCGCGCGATTGAGGATGTACACTGCAATGACCACCGCCTCCGCCCAGAAATACGTCGGCATACCCATGCTCTTGATCAGGCATCTGTCCATCTCCACCACGCTCTGGTTCCGACGCTCCACGACCCCATTCTGTTGGGGAGAATAGGGAGCCGTGGTGTGATGCTTGATGCCGCGCTGCTCACAGTACTTGCGAAAGTCGATGGAGTTGAACTCGCCGCCCCAGTCTGACCGGAACGCGCGCAGCTTGCACCTTCCCTCGGCTTCAGCGGCGGCTTGTACCTTCTGGAAGCGATCGAACGCCTCGTCCTTGGTGTTGAGGAGTTCTATCCAAATGTATCGGCTATGATCATCAACAACCAACAAGAAGTACTTTTTACCTCCTGGTGACGGCGGCGAGATCGGCCCGCAGAGGTCCGTGTGTACAAGCTCCAGGCCTTCTTCTGCGCGGTACGTTTTGGCTCGAGGGAACGGTGTGCGGTGCTGCTTTCCAAGGGCGCAGCCGTCACAGTACTCCCCGACGTGGTCAATGGTGGGCATCCCGCGAGCCATGCCCTTAGACGCCATGGCGCGCAGCGCTCGGACGTGCAGGTGTCCCATACGTGCATGCCACCGCCACGACTCGTCGTCGAGCCTGGCGATGAGGCAGATAGGCGCGTCGACGGTCAGAACACCAGTGTACAGCCTTCTCCCTGTACGCTTGACGCGGGCGAGGATACGCTCTGACAGGTCGTGGATCGTCATGATCCCGCCCTTGATGCCGATCGTGCAGCCGCCCTCGTCCAACTGGCCGACGGAGATTATATTGCTCCGCAGGCTCGGGATGTAGAACACGTCGGCCAGCGCGCGCTGATCCCCGCTCTGCCCTCGGAACACAATCGTCCCGCGGCCGCGGATGGCTACGAGAGATCCATCGCCGAACTTCACCGTGCCGTACACGGTCTCGTCGAGGGTGGAGAAGGCGTGGCGCTCGCCGGTCATGTGACTGCTGGCGCCTGTGTCGAAGAACCAGACTCCATCGAGGGAGGGCACGGGAATCACCTTTTCTTCCTTCAAGAAGACGGCTTGAGGTGCGGCGACGATGTCGTTGACGACGGCCATCAGGAGACCCTGCTCTGTCTCGTCGCCAGGACGAACGAGATTTGTGGTTTCCTTCTTCTCTTGGCTTGCTCGCGATCGCGTTGTGCCTTCCGACACTCCTTTGTCCAATGCCCGGCCTTCCCGCAGTATCTGTAGTTGCCTTCTCGGCGCTTGTTGGGGCTGCCATTCTCACCGACGCCCTTTCCGCCGTCGCCTGGCGGTCTGGGCTTGCTCGGGGGCTTCCCTTTTCTCTCGCCGGCGGCCCCACTAGATGAGGATCCGGTGCGTTGCTTCTGGCGCTCGGCCCCACTCCTGTTCAGTGAGTAGGAGCTTGCCAACGCCATCTGTGACCTCTTCATCGAGCCCGTAGCCCTCTTCGGCCGTGATCAACCTGCCGGTCAGATCCTCGATCGTGAGTGTGCGCAGGTTCACCGTATGCTCGATCGCCATTGCCATCATGCGATATTTTTTCGGCACGACGCGGAGGTACTTGAGCACGGCCTTGTACTCATCAACGGGGTCGCCGAGCAGCTCGAGGTCGCTCACGATCGCCGTGAGGCGCAGCGCGAAATCCTCGATCGTTTCCCCGGTCTTGAACCGGAGTTCCTCCCACTCATGGCGCCGAGTCTGCGCCTTGGCCTCTCGGATCCGCTCCGAGCCGAGACGCATCGTCTTAATGGTCTCCCATGCCGTCTTTGCGCAGTCCTTGGCCGCCAGGGTTCGCACGAGCTCCGGCGGGACAGCACGGAGGAGAGCCGCGAGCGCCGCACGGTCATCCCCCTCCTCTTCCGCGCCGAACTCGATCACGTCCCACAGGTGGGCCGCTTGCAGCTGTACTCGCATTACCATCGCCCACTCAGCGTAGTTGGATCGCGTGAGGGTTGGGTACTGCGTGTTGCCGCTGGATTCGCGCACCACCCTTTCCCGGACGATGATCTCGTTGCCCCCGCTGCGGATCAGGCTTCGTCCTCGCCGCGGAGCCGGGGTCACGGAGGTGCGACGCTGCCCTGGCGGCTTGGACCCGCCAGAGGTCGCGCTCGGCCCCTGCGCCCCCTTTGCCTTCTCCCCTGCCGCCTGTCGCCCGGCGGACGTCGACATCGCTAGGACCGAACAGGGCTCTGATACCAAGTTTAGTTGTCGATCCTAAGAACGAGCGAGAGAGAGTTTTGGGCTGCTCAAAACGTGCAGCGTTTTCTATTGTTATTCCTTGCTTATAACGGCGATTACAAAAAAACTAACTAACCTCCCTCGATCAGCTGGGCTAGGACCCGTTCTACACGCGTCATCCCACGTCCTGAGTCAAAGCGCCGAGAGGATCGGGGGTATTACAAAAGGAAAACGAGTGAACGAGGAAACGTGCGCTGCCGCACTTCCCGAACTACACGAGTGCATGGATCTAAAAGGATCCCACGCATCGATATTGTCTGAAGAAAAAAACAGAACCAACTAACTCTGACAGTAAGCTTAGACTTGCTAACAGCGATGGCGGCCAGATCTGATCGCCGTCGACGCAACAAGCGCAGGCTCGCTGACCGCCAAGTTTACAAGAATCTGAAAGAGGCCGAGAGGCTGCTGGGGATACTGCTCAACGACTGCCACCACCAAGACAACGACTCCGGCCGCCGCCGGAAACGTCCCAACGCCGAGTGCTCCGACGACGCCGACCTCCGCCGCGCTTACAAGAAGTGGGTGAGGAAGCGGGCGAAGACGGCGGCCAAGGAGGTGAGGGAGAGGAAGCTCAAGTGGTCGGGCGTCGGCATCACTTTCGACAAAGGCGACTGCCAAGACAACTCCGACCTGTCCGGCCGCAACCCGATCACTGTCAACCCCATCATGGACGGCTACCAGGTTCACGATGTGCTCATGGACGGAGGAAGTTCTCTCAACGTCATCACCGCGGAGACGCTCGATGAGCTGTGTATCTCCCGATTCGACATGGAGCCGGTGATCTGCTCTTTCGAAGGGGTCATGCCCGGCATCTCGGCCACGTCCATCGGACAGATATGGATTTCGGTGCAGCTCGGGACGCCAGAAAACTTTCGAATTGAACATGTCCTATTTGACGTGGTCGACACCAACGTCCAGCTCCATTTCACGGCCATCTTAGGGCGACCAGCTATCGCCCAATTCATGGCCGTCTTGCACCATGCGTAAAGATCCCTGGGCCCAATGGAGTGATCACACTTCCGAGCTCAAGGTCAGGAGGAAATCTCTGATGCCTGCCTTTCTGTTCGATGAATATATCATTTTGCGTTTTGGTGAACCTTGATTCGTCGAGCATGTAGGAGGTGTCCGGCGAAGATCAGTACATTGAGTTCGTATTATCCCATTAGCATATATCCTTGATTAGCTATGCGCGTTTTGTAATATTTTAAGTTTGTATTTTCCTGAAGAGGTATTAACACTCTTAGTCCCACAGTTGTATAGTAGGTGCAGGTTAGTCCCAGAAGTTGCAACAGTCGATTCCGCCGTCCCAGAACTCGTTCGACCGAAACAAACTGGTCTAAACTTACCAGAAACCAGGCCACGTACTGAAACAGATCAGTCATTGTACTTTGCACTTAGGTCCTATGAAAACTCCCTCAACCTGGTTGGTCCTTCCACGTATTTTGGAGAGGGCAGGGCGTCGTCAACCGCTTTTCCAAAACGCTAATTTCTCGCGGTTTCCTTCTCTTGTTTGTTCATCTTCATTTGTGTCGTGGCCGCCGAGGACGTAGACGACACCACCTCCTTCTCCTTGCCGTCCATGGCGGTTATCATGGCGAGATACCGCCGGACCTGCAGTACCGCGAGTGGAACAAAGATCCCTTGAAGTACGGTACGCCTGAATTTTCTCTCTAGAGCTGCACATGATCGAAGTGGTTGGGCGATGATCGGGTCGTGATTAGTGATCCTGAGCGTTGAGAAATTCACAATAGTAGTGGGGCATTGTAAATTCATCGAGTCATTGCAGTTCATGAGAAGTTCATGACGTGCTGCTGACGGCTCCGCCTCTTATTTTTGGAGCAGATTAGTAAATGTTTTTGTTAGTTTAGGTTGCCCTAATCAATCAAATTCAATTGATTTAGTATGTACTGATTGCTGTTGAAGATGGTTGGGACAATGATTAGTAGAATCGGGCAACGGTGCTTTGTTTCCGTTCGGCTAAATTCTGAATTTTTTCAGGAATTGTTGTTGATGGACAGCGTTTTTTCTGAACTTTGATATGAAGAATCTTCTGAATTACCGTTAGTTAAGGGGAAGTGCATGTACGCTTCGTACTACTTCCCTAGGTCCATATACGAGTGTTAATGTAGGAGCAGTTTCTAATTAGCTGATAGTTTGTAGTACTAGGAGTTCTGAGCAACCTGGTTGACTGCAGGTGGAATGGTGGCAGTCGCCGTGATCTATAAATTGACCGGCCAGTGGATCAGGTACATGTCCACGTACTCCACCTACAGGTTCCTAGAAAACATCGGTCAAGATTCAGAAATTGATGGGTGTGTAGATATGTGTGACTCAGGAGGAGATTCCTCTTAATGGAGGCTTTGCCGGAGGGACGGGAGCATGAGGCGCGGTTGGCACTGCGTGCACCAGAGCTTGGTCGTGACGAACACCTCCTCCCGGGACGCCACCAGCCCACGCAGCAGCCCCTCCGCGAGGGCATCGCCCAGCGACGGCTCCGTCCCGTACATGGAGGCCGTGTCCAAGTGGCGGAACCCCAGCTCCACGGCCGCGACCGCGACCATAGCGTCCCTGATGGTCTATCCAGCGAGGTGCAGGGGACCTCCCCGTTCCATCCAGCGAGTCCTCGCTTCTCTCCGCCGTACGCTCTAAATTTCATGTCGCCAACGTCGCCCGCTCGGGTTGACTCTATCTATGTTCAGTCGCGAGATATACGGGTGATAAGGTGAGGGGTGCAAGTGAGAGAGAGAGTTTTCATAGTACCTAAGTGCAAAGTACGATGACTGATCTGTTTCAGTATGTGGCCTGGTTTCTCGTAGATTTGGACCTGTTTGTTTCGGTCCAACGAGTTCTGGGACGGCGGAATCGACCGCTACAACTTCTGGAACTAATGCATATGTGGGCTGCTATATACCATTCTATGTGACAGGAGCACAATGCATATGAGGTTGAAAGAGCCTGAACTGTTCTACCAGGCTTCCCATCCATCCTACTAAAGGAATGACAGGTAAGTGTCAGCAATGCTAGTTGTTTCAGCGGAGTGTGTTGGTAGTATTTGGGTGGCTTAAGTGGGGATCGGATGAAAAATAAATAAAAAAAGTGTCTAGAAGAAACTAGACACTACTTATATATAGGAGAAGGTGAGATTCCAACTCGGTCTGTCGCACATCATCTCTTATGTCTTTCTCAAGTGGGATCAGATCGAGCATCAGCTCCGTGTGGTGCATCGGGAAACCAATACTTCTTTTAATCCATATTAGTTGACTCAACTTTGTCTCGATACGCATGCATCCAGACTAGATATTTAACCAGATACATATGAATCTAAACAAACTTGGGTCAACTAATATGGATGGAAGGGAGTACCTATTTTGTTTGTTGGTCCCAAATTTTTACCATGTGAGTCAGGCTGCAAGGATTTTCAGCTCGATGGAAGAAGAGATCTTGGATGGCCATTCTCTTCACCGGTCACCAAGTTTGTTCATGACCCTGTCCTAATGTGTTACGTACTACTCGTACCTGTTTAATTTGAGTGGTCTTCAGGGGAATGGCAGCATCTGTGTTTGGTAAATCGTTCATGTGGTTATATCTCTGTTCTGCTCACTCTGTTTTTTGTGTGCAGTGTTCCTCCTCTCGTTGGAGCTGGTGTGCACTGCTTAATTACACACAGTGTGCGCTTTGCACAATTTTTTGAGAATACAACTCATGTGAAAAATCAAGGAGTTCAAACCTTTGTTTCTGCCATCTTCAAAGTGGCTTCTGCGTCGCACAGGTATAATTCAAATAAGGGTGCGTAGACCTATCGTGAGATTTCCAGGAACCACCACGTACGTGGAAAGTGAAAGCAGTGTGGGTAACTGTTTAAATTGTTGGTTGATGAAATGGAAAACGGGTTGCTACAAAATTGTCCACGACTAGAACTACTTTTCTGTTTGTTTCTTCTTCTTTGCAAACCTCTCAAACGTCTAATTAAGTTCTCCCCACTAAATCTCTCACATAAATGGATAACTGCAAGGTATGAAAACTTTGTAAATTGTTCAATGCAAAACGGATCGCTACAAAATTGTCCACGACTAGGACGTTGTAATACTACTTTTCTTTTTTGTCTCTTCTTCTTTGCTAACCTCGCTCAAACCAACTAAGTTCTCCCCACTAAATCTACTAGTTGGTGTCTGTTGGCAAGTAGTATCTGTTGGTGAACCAGGCCTTGTCGGCGACGACCTTGACCCCGTCCTGGTTGCGGTGCCACTCATAGTAGGCGTGCGTCCGGTTCTTGATGTCCAGCGTGGCGTGCCCGAAGCTGGCCTCCCTGAAAGCGGAGTAGTCCGGCTGCGGCGACCGGAACTTGGCCGCGAGCCCCTCGGTGTTCCCTCCATCGCCGATGGTGACGTACACGGGCGCCGACGCGTTGAAGGCCGGCGTGGCCTTGCCGTTGGCGATGTCGTAGGCGACGTTGGACACGCGGTGGCTGCGCTCGTAGGAGTGGACGTGGCCGGCGAGGACGAGGTCGACCTTGGCGTCGACGATCCACTGCTCGAACTGCACGCGCATCGTCTCCCCCTCCATGTAGTGGTAGTCGTTGGTGTTGTACCAGGGCGTGTGCACGCACACGATGAGCCATGGCGTGAGTTTCCTGTCGACGCGTGCCAGCTCGTCCTGCAGCCACGTCCACTGCGGCATGTACTTGCCGTAGGAGGAGTAGGAGGAGAGCATGATGACGTGCGCCGACGCCATCTTGACGGAGTACCAGAATGGCTCGGTGCTGTTGGACGCCCGGTGCGGGGTGAGGTAACGGTTGGTGAAGGGCTTGAACGGCACGTCCTCGCCGATCTCCGGCGCGTAGTCGATCTCGTGGTTGCCCGTGGTCCAGATCCATGGCTGGTAGGCGACGCTGCGCTCGACGAAGCGTGCCCACGTGTCCCAACGGTTGTTGTCGTGGCCCGGGTGGTTGTCGGCGTAGGAGAGGTCGCCGATGAAGAGCACGGCGTCGCCGCCGCCGTTGGCCTCGTAGTGGGTCAAGGTGTGGTTGGAATGGAACGTCTGTCCCAAATCACCTGCACATACATACATACATACATAGGATGATTGTACAGTACGAAATAATGTTCGTATGCTAGTTACAGTCCAGTTAGGAAGGTAGACATGTATATGTACCGATGATGCCGAACTTGATTGGCACGTCGGGCCCGGGCTTGGGCGGGGTCTTGAAGGAGAAGGAGCGGACCGTATAACCGTGGCCGACGGCGTAGTGGTAGACTGTGGCGTGGGCGAGTCCGGTGAGCGTGGCGTGGTGGATGTAGGGGGACTGGTACGTCCCGCCCCACGTGTATCGCCGGACGGTGCCCTCGATGGAGAGGTTGAGGTTGTCGGCGGCGAGGCCGTACCGTACGACGTTGCTGCCCGGGTGTGTCGGCGTGACCCAGGAGACTGTCATTGCGCGGCCGGTGAGGTCGCCCTGGGTGATGTGGACCTGCTCCGGCGCGTTGTCGCCCGGCGGCGGGCGGAACACGTCGGCGTCAAGAGGCATGTCGGGAAGCGTCAGCAGGCTGCGCCTGTACGGGCTCGTCACGCCGGCGGCCGCGGTGGCCGCGTGCGCCGCCAGGAGGAGGAAGAGCAAGGCGAGCGCGCGCGCCATTTTTGCCTAGTAGGTGCGTTGTGATGGGGCGAGGTCAAATCGCTGCTAGCTGACTGAGCTATATATATGGATCAGGTGGACGTGATCGATTCATGGAATATCCATTTTCCAGTCGCCAAAATATTCGTCGCAATAGGCGATCTCAGCAACAAACTCCTGCTAGCAGAGTCAAGGATGATAACTAACCCCCGCGGCGCCGTCAAATCGGAGCCCATGCATTGGCCAACTAGCTAGTGAGTAGTGCCACACACATGTGTATTTAGAGTCAAACTCGTCCTATAATACGAGTATTTTATTTTACATTTTGTAAGGCATCCGTAGTACCGGACGTGCCCTTTTTTCTCGAAAAAAGAACGTGATGTGTCTGTAGACTTGCATTCGGCCGATAGCCGCCGTGTAGGAAAACTTCGAAGTTATCCTTTCCATGAATGCATGGAAAAACGATGCACCCTCCCCACAACCATCTGTTTATTTTTTTTATTTTTTATTTTGAACTGGGAGCGGGTGCAAATGCACCCGACATATATTGCTACTCAGAAAACTCTGGAGTACAAATGGCCTAAGAAATAAAAATTATAACAAGGCCCAGAAATAAGCACTGAGAACCCTACAGAAAACTTGAAAAAGCAATCAAGTCCTCCATCCTCTTCCAACTCCAGATCGAGGAAGCGCCGGCGAAATCCTGCAACCGCACAGGGATCAACGCACGGCCGAGCAGCAGCGGAGCGGCAGCCCTACTGCCATTGGGTCCGATGTGCTGACGAACAAACTGTCGCCAGAAGACGCCGGAGAGAGTGCTCCAAAACCGAGCCGCCGCCGCAGGCATCAGGACCTTCCACCAACAGCGCCACCACCATGACTTCTTGAGAGAAGAAGGGGAAACCCGCCGCGGCAAGTACCACCCCAGCACCCAGACAAGGAGGAAGACGACGATGATGCAGCACTCCAGATCCCCCTCGCCTCCACGGCCAGCCGGGAAGAAAGAGAACCCAAGTCACCGTCACCACCACCCCTTCCTCCCCCGCCACCACGGCCGGCCAAGAAAGGGGCGGAGCAGCCCTCATCGGATGCCAGGTCCTAGGCCTTATTACGAGTCGCCGAAGGGAGATCCCCCCACCTCAACTACCTCACCACCGAGTCCGCAAGAGGAGATCCATCAGCCCGCCCAGATCCGCCGACAATCTGGAGACGACTCCGGGCAAAAGATGCCCAAGACAGCGACGAAACCGCCGCAAACATCTACAACCTAACCCTAAACTACGTCGGAGCCTCTCCTCCGCCACCTTCGGACGGCAGCGCCGCCGGAGGGGCTCGGGATCGGCCCGGAACAACTGGGCTCTCTCTCGAAGTACTGTTCACAGGAGAGGGGGGATGGACTTGGAGTTGGTGGATTCTAGATGGGAATTTTGTAGTATTGAGTTACAACCATCTGTTTAGCAGTAGTAGAAAAGGTTAAGTGGCATGATAATTGCCAAAGAAGAGAAAGAAGAGTTGTCACGAATACAAGGCCAATATAAGTATCCCTGATTTAGCTTTACCCTTCAAATAATCAAATAAATTTTATTTTTTAAGTGCCAATATAAGTATCAGGAGAATTCAGAAGTCACACACGGCGACCAATCTCATAGTTTGGAAGAAATAATAACTTGTATTAATTGATCAAGATTACAGAGAATATATAGGACATGAGCCGGCCGGTCTAGGGTTTGGTAAACAGACTACATTTAGAGTCCTAGTCTAACACGAGTACATATCTAATACCCCCGCAGTGTCAATGTTGGGCGCAACGATGTTGAGACTGGAGAGAATCTTGACGAAGAAAGTGGGATGCAGTCCCTTTGTGAATATATCAGCGAATTGAGCACTTGTTGGGACGTGAAGAACACAGACTTCTCCAAGAGCCACTTTCTCGCGAGCAAAGCGAATACCAATCTCTATGTGCTTTGTACAACGATGTTGCACTGGATTGGAAGTCATATATACTGCGGAGATGTTGGGTCGATGAAGTTCAGAAAGCAACTGTCGTATCCAAATGGCTTCAGCTACATCATGTGCAACCAGCCTGTATTATGCTTTAGCCGAAGATCCGGAAACCGTAACCAACCTTTTCTAAGACCAAGAAACAAGATTATCATCCAAATAAACACAAAAGTCGGATGTGGATCGCCAAGTATCTGAACAACCTGCTTAGTCTGCATCATAATAAACTGTCAAGCTTGTAGGAGAAGAAGAATTTAGAAGTAAGCCATGATCTAGAGTGCCTTTGAGATAGCGAAGAATCTTTTTGACATGAGAGAGATGAGGAACACAAGGATCATGCATAAAGAGACAAGCTTGCTGAACAAAATATAAAATATCGGGGTGTGTAAGGGTCGCATACTGGAGAGAACTAGTGAGATTATGATAGAAGGTGGGATCAGGAACGGGATCACCATCAGCTGATAGCTTGGTGCCAACTTCAGCCGACATACAGCAAGGCTGGCAGTCGAGCATCCCAGCACGAGACAAGAGATCAATAATGTATTGACGTTGGGATAGAAAAAGTGTGGAAGAAGTGCGAGAAGTAGTGATGCAAGAAAATGATGCAATGGACCTAAATCGGTCATAGAAAATTTACAATGAAGAAGAGAGATAATGTGTGTTAAGGAAGAGTCAGAGGATGCAATAAGAATAATATCATCAACATAAAGAAGTAGATATGCAGTGTGAGTGGTGGATCGAAAAATGAAAAGAGAGGATTCAGATTTAGAAGGAATAAAGCCGATGGTTTGAATGAAGGTGGCAAAACTATAAAACCATGCTCAAAGATCTTGTTTGAGACCATACAAGGATTTGTGGAGAAGACAGACAAGATCAGGGCGAGAAGGATCCTCAAATCCTGAGGGTTGTTGACAATAGATGGTCTCATTTAGTGTGCCATGAAGAAACACATTCTTAACGTCGAGTTGATGAATTGGCCAACTAGAAGAAACAGCTAGACTAAGAACAACGCGAATGGTACTTGGTTTTACAACAGGAGAAAATGTCTCATTAAAGTCAATGCCATGTTGCTGAGAAAATCCCCGATGAACCCAACGTGCTTTGTAGCATGCCAGAGTGCCATCATAGTTATATTTGTGACGGAATACCCATTTGCCAGAAACAATGTTGGCACCGGATGGTTTAGAAACAAGAGTCCATGTGTTATTTTGAAGAAGAGCATCAATTTCATCATGCATTGCAGAGAGCCAAAGAGGATCAAGAAGGGCTCATTTGTAAGATGTAGGAATAGGTGAAATAGTGGGTGTAGCTGTGAGATTGAGATGTCGGCATGGAATATTAAAACCCTTCTTGCCACGAGTGCACATGACATGATCATTTTCAGTGATAGGAATAGGAACGGCATTAGGAGGAACTATGGGTGCAGGAGAGACGAACGAGAGAGGAGAGTTTTGGTTGGAACTAGGAGTAGATAAAGAAGAGTCAGAGTTGTCTGCCGTAGTAAATGATTGTATCGCCGCAGGATGGCGGCTAGCGGAATCTCTATCGCGGCAATACATGTGGCAGTGTTGGCGGCAGAGAAAGTAGGCAAGGCGGGATGCTGTGGGCTCGCGCCATACGATTTTTCTGCCGCGGCAGGGGGTTCAGCAGAGTAAGTTGGTGGTATTAGGGGTTGGTGCTTGTGTGGTGTGGTGTTGTTGTTCGGAGGGGTTGGAGATGCTGATACGCTGGCATAAGTAAAAGTGTTTACATCGAAGACAACATTGCAAGAGATAAGCACACAACCAGTTGTTGGATCAAAACAATGAGCCTTTGTGATCGTCAGAGGGACCGAGAGAAACACATGGTAGGGATGGAGAGGCTAGTTTGTGAGGAGCGGTAGAGGAGGTGTTTGGAAAGCATAGACAGCCGAAGATACGCAATTCAGAGTAATCGGGATGATGAAGAAAAAGGGATTGAAAGGGGGTGTAAAGAGGACAAGTCTTGATTGGTCAAATATTAAGTAGGTAAGTGGATATGCGTAGGGATTTAGCCCAAAAACATGGTGGAAGGGAAGCTTATATTAATAAAACACGTAAGATGTCATTGATAGATCGAAGAGATCGTTTGGATTTACCTTTTGGGGAGATGTGTAGGGACATGAGAAACGTAGAATAATTCCTTGAGAGAGAAAGAAGGATTTATTTTTTGTGTTATCAAATTCTCGACCATTGTCACATGGATGAAGCAAATATGGAGACCAAAGCGGGTTTGAACATATTGTTGAAAATTAAGAAAAATAGTGTGAACATCTGATTTGGCATGAAGAGGAAAGGTCCAAATATAATGAGAGTAATCATCAAGGATAACTAGATAATATTTAAAATAATAAACACTAGGTATTGGAGATGTCCATAGATCACAATGTAATAATTCAAACAAAAAAGAACTAGAGGTGGAGGAGGTGCCATAGGGTAGTCTACCATATTTGTCGCATTGACAGGCATTACAAGGAGAAGAATTATGAGAAGTACTTGAAGTATTACTATGGATACACAAATCTCAAAGTAAAGACGACAACGTATGTTTATCGGGGTGTCCTAGCCGACAGTGCTAGGGATCAACAGAGGCGAGCATGGCTTGAGGTGTGGAAGATGGAGTGCCATGTAGAGGATAGAAATTTCCCGAACTATTTTAGCAAGCGAGAACCTCTGCCTTTTTCAGATCCTTCACAGATAAACCAAAAGGATCAAATTCTAAGGAAATGTTGTTGTCAATAGTAAATTGGCAAAAAAATAAGATTTTTTATTAAAGAGGGTGCAATGATAATATTGTAGAGAATAAAATTGTTGTTTGGATTAGAGATGTAGGAGTGGTCGGTGCAAGATATGGGAATTGAAGAGCCATCTCTAATGGTTATGGAAGAAAAAGGTGAAGAGGAACAAGATGACCAAAAATTCTTATTTTAAGACATGCTCGAGGATGCACCAGAATCGAAAATCTAATCCATTACCTTCGTGATCGTAGAGTGTAAAGTTGTTCATGTTGGCGATGAAGGCGGCTTGATCCCAGTTTGGTGGAGCAATTGAGGTCGATGACGTAGGCATGTAGGTTGGAGGCGATGGCACAGGCGTGTACTATAGTGCTATAGGGGCGTTGTACATGTAGGGAGACGCATGCATGTACGGCGAGGGCGGAGCCATGTAGACGGGCGGTGAAGCCAGAGCGTTGTAGACCTGCGCCAAAGGCCCGGTACCAAGGAGACCAGGCGAGCCGATGGACGGATGAAGATCGGGACTCTATGTCCTGATGTAGGCTGGTGGGGCACCGTAGGGTGATGGAGAGGACCATGGCATCGACCATTCTTGGACAAGGCCGGTCTAGGGATCATGAGGTGGGAGCCAAGTCGGTGTAGCTGGAGGAGCGACCGGAGGGGCCGCATGACTCAGAGGATCCACGGGGCGTGGTTGTGGTGGCCGGTATGTAGGTTTTTTCCCTCGGTAGTTGGGGCTCGACCTCCACCCTGGAGGAGGTTACGGTGCAGCTGGCGTAGGTCCGGCGATGAGGGTCGGAGTAGGAGGGCGAGTCGTGACGTTAAATACCCGAGGAGGTCGAGAGGCCTTGCGAGCTTGCGTCATGGCTTCAATTTAGAGGAGAGAGCGGACTTCGGCAAAAGTTGACTGAGGCTACATCAAGGGTATGAAGGCCACCTGCTTATCGAATTGCTCGCCGAGGCCGACAAGAAGGGCGTTGATGAGAGCGTGATCTTGGTCACCGAGGTCGCGAAGCTCGTCGCCGATTGCTTTGATCTGTTGAGAGAAGAAAGTAACATAGGCATCCCATTGAGTGGTAGTGCGAAGCTCGGTATGGAGAGCATTGATGCGAGCATCGCTATTGTCCTGGAAGAGGTGTTGAGGAGAGGCCTGATACGTCCAAAATGTATCTACTTTCCCGAACACTTGCTATTGTTTCTCCTCTAAACTTGTGTGATTTGGATACAACTAACACGGACTAACGCAGTTTTCAGCAGAATTACCTTGGTGTCTAGTTTTTGTGCAGAAAATCAACTATCAGGAACAATCCCATAAAATATGCCAAAAATTATATTTCACCAGAAGATCCACGAAGCCAGAAGACGAAACAGAGTGGAGGTTGTAACACCCTCAGAATCGGACCTATGCAAGTTTTAGCGAAACCCGCCAAACCCGCATAGAAACGATTCAAAGGTGCCCACCAGGCACTTTCGTGCGGGTGGAAAACGAAGTAATAACATTACACAACAGTCCTTGATGGGACCTGAGCAGAATATATATAACTGACTCCATGAGTCAAGAATACAGATATAATATACAAAGATCCAAATCACCTTGAAACTGATAGAGCGTCCGACTAAGGACAAGATGCAAATGGGGCTAAGAGCCCTGAAGGATAACCAATGGCGTCCATAACCCTGCCTGTGCCAAGCGGAAGGGTAACCACGCTAACGACGTCGATCTCAAAACCTGCTTAAACAAAGGGGTGCCGACAAAGGGCAAAGGAAAAAGAAGGAGCGTCGATCTTGAGGCCAAGACAGCGAGGCTAGAATTCGCGGTCCTCGCCTACAGTATGGTGGATCAGAAGCGGCAGACATGTTGAACATCCTATAGAGACTCGATACAATGGCGGCAATCGAGAGGGTAAGAAGGACCTATCCGAACCAACCTCGATACTATCATCAAACAAACCCATCTGGCGTTTCCCTCGAGACCAAACGAGGAAGTCAACCGAGGAACTCACAGTTGGCGCTTTATTTATTCGATTATTGTTGCAGCAATTACTAGTCGGGTTTAGATAATCATCCCGATAAAGTAAGCAGGGCACTTTTAGTTAACCATTCCGTTATAGTTGCAACACTTACTAATCAGATACAGATAGCATGAGATAACCCAAAACCCAGCAGTTGTTGGTACTTTTATTCAGCCATTCCGTTGTAGTTGCAATACTTACTAGTCAGGTACAATGGTCGCAAGCGGCAATCCAAGCAAGCAATTGTGGGCAGTATTATTTCGCCATTCCATTATAGTGAAGCTGATTACTAGTCATTTTATAGTCAAATTTATAGCAATAAACTTTAGTTATGCTTATCTATGATCGAGATACTGTGCTCCAAGTCGTCCATATCCGCGGACACGGCTTTCAGAAAGTTTTACCCGGCCGGGGTGCACCAATAGCAACACACGCTCGATCAACCTCGGAAAAACCAAATCAACACCCAACGAGGCTTTCACGACTGAACAATCACAGGATTCAGAAATATTTCAGGGGCCACCCCTTGGAGTCTACCCGCAACAAAGTAAGCAAGCTCCGAGACGGACTCAAGGTTTGCGACAATGGCTGTAAGCGACTGGGAACCCGAAAACTCAGGGTGTCGATACCGCGTAATCACTCCGCTTACCTAACAGACAAAGTGCTCCTCACAATCGTAAATACATAAGTAGCATGGCATAAGTACAGGATAGTAAATAAAACCTCAAACTAGTTTGTGGCCCCAAGAAATAAGACTGAATCGAGCTCTGGCTCAGGGGGGTCCCATATACCTCCCGGATGTGGATAGCGCGATAAATCAAGGAACAGGTATCAAGTACTCGGGGTCCTACGGGACACAAGTGGGCGTTCGGAAACCAAATATTATCTATCACCCACCGATGCCTCTGCTTACTTCAATTTTAGTTGTTAAACAGAAATTAAAATGAACGATAAGTAAAACTATGATAATCTCCAACATCAAACATGCGGCATTACTCCAACAATTGTGGCAATTGACGACACGCATCAGCACTTGAGCAAGCGAATACGACGCGCAAGTCCAACTATCTACCAAACAACAGGTAATAGGATGTGTCCAAGGCAATATAAGGCTGCAAGGGATATCACGGGTACGAAAACTAGAGCAACGCAACACAGATAGCAATAGATCAACAGGAGGGAATAAAGACTATAGAAGTAAGATAGGTAGAAAGGGGGAGATGCTCGCCTGAAAAGCATTGTCGAAGGGTTCAACCGAAGATCGGGGCGAAGCTCACATCAACTCAACGGCCTTATCCGCGAAGAAGCAAATCACTAGAAGAAACACCGGATGCAATTTTTAATACTACGGCAAAAGATCGGCATGATGCATGTATGATGTATGACATGGCAAAGATGCAATGCAATTAGGTCATATTAAGTGGAACCGGGGTCCCGACAATTATTTAGATGGTTCAAGTTGTTTATCTACCCTGCAAATTAAATGTTGTTTAACAAGGCAGAAGACAGCACCGGGTTCGCTACACAAATTTAAATGAGGCCAATATAAGACTAGATTTGTCCGCATATGGGCCCCATATTTAATTATTAGGTGAATCGGCATAAGGCCCCCAAACCAATGATATGCATGCGAGATGAATGACAATTTAATATGCGACAAGGTTATATTTCATTTATAAAATAGGGTTTGCGGGAAGGGGTTCACACATGAGGGGGGTCGCGACGAACTTGGGGTTCCGGGGTTCGGGATCCGGTCTCAGGGTTCGGATCTGGGGTTCGGGGTTCGACGGAACGTTCTCGGGTAACGGAGTAGATCTTGTCGCATCCGGGAACAGGACTTGGTTGGCGCCGGGGGCGCATCGGCTTCTTCCGGGTCGGTGTCGTTCTTGTCGTGGTGAAGATCTTGTCGGTCTTGGCATTCTTCAGTTCGGGTTTTGGCGTCCGAGGATAGTACTTGGCCTCCGTGAAGGAGAACTTGAGGGTCCCGCGTCTCGGTGTCCTCGGATCCGAGAGGAAGAACTTGTCGGGCCGGGTCCGGCCTTCGGGGTCCGGTAGGCGAACTTGTCGGTTCCGCGGTTTTGGTTGTCGGTGTCGGACTCGGTCTCGGCACTGAAGATCTTGGCGTTCCGAGTAGACGATCTCGTCCGATGGTGATCTTGGCGGAACACTTCGAGTGGTGCAGGTCTTGAGGTTCCCCGGGGTTCGTCGTCGAAGGAGAGTCGGGTCCTCAGGTCCGTGTTGGAGTAATGCCGACGCAGTGACAAGCTTGGTGGCAGCCCAGAAGTGCCGAAAACACACAAGCGGAAACACTGCATGGCGATGTCACACAACAGGATCACAACCAAGAATGAAACTACACGGGCAGGAGACCGGGTCGGTGGCGCGCGTCTTGGGTCAAGCCGGAGGTCAACAAAACACTGCCAGGTTGAGGATGCTACTGGAGGCCGCGGCTCGGGGAAGGAGCAAGGTCAGACGGCGACGGCCAAAACGACGGGGACGGCGAGGAGGCAGCTGGAGCTCGGCTCCTGGGCGGCGGGAGGAGCTTGGGAGGGTTGGTGGTCGGCGGCGCGGAAGGACGGGTCGGGGACGCGCGGGGGCCGGGAGAAGCTCCGGCGACCGATGGCGGGTCCGGCGAGGGGAGAGGACGCAGCGGGGAGGGAGGCTCGCGAGGCGACCGGCGGGGAGGCGGAGAGGCGGGGCGCGACGGGCGCCGGAGGAGGCCTTTGGGCCGGCAGTCTGGGCGCCGGAGGTCGCAAGGCGCGGGAGGAGGAGGCATGTGGCTGACGGGCGACGGAGGCGGTGAGCGGGCGGAGCGGAGGGCGGGAGCCGAGGGAGGCGGGGTGGCGTTGGAGGGCGGGGCAGAGCGGACGCGGCGAGGGAGGTGGGCGGCTGCCGCGGCGGCGCTTGGAGGAGGCGTGCGGGAGGGGGAGGGTGCTGGCTGGGAGAGAGAGAGCGCGGCCGCGGAGAGGAGCGCGGCGGGGAGGGAGGAGCTTGGCCGGCGCCGGGGGAGAGAAGGGAGGAGGAGGGGGTTGCGTGCGCGTGCGGGGCAGAGGGGCTAGAGGAGGGAGATGATTGCGGGGAGGGAGGCGCGGTTGCAGGTGGGTGCGGGGCAGGTGGTGGGCCACGGGCAGGGTTGGTGGGACTGGTGGGTTGGAGGCGGGGAGTGGACCAGGTGCGTGCGTGAGCGTGCGTGTGGGGTGGTTCTGGTGGGGCTGTGTGGTGTGTGTTGTGTGGTGTGTGTCTAGGTGGCAGGTCCCTAGTGGTGGGGATTTGGGGAGGGGTGAGGTGGCGAGAGGGGGTTGGTTGGGGTGATGTGGAGAGGGGTGAGGGTAGATTATCTGGTAGCTGTAGGATTTAGAAGGGCGGGTGTAGGTGGACCGTTTGTATTTCCTGGGGGTGGTCGTTCGGGTCGAAACGGCCCGTTCGACTGCCCCCGCTAAAATAATTAAATCTTTTTATTTGATTTAAACGGGCCGTGTGCAAACCGATAGCGGCCAAAATAATTAATCCGGAGAACCGAGCTTTGCATTTGAATTAAGATGGGGCGTTTGGAAAACAAATCGGGCTTGGCGAAAATAGTTTTATGCAAACAATGCATGATGATGACGATGCAATGCACAAATTCAACGCGATTTTCTAGTAGTGGTTTTGCGGGATGCCACAATTCGACACCACTAACAATGGATCTCGCCCTCGAGATCCGCCTCATGGTACCGGAAAGAAGATCGGCGATCTGATCCTTCGCGCTTCGTGTAGATCCTCGCGACACCACTAACAAGGGGTCGTTGTCCGTGATCGTCGGGAGAACACTCCGGAAACAAAAAGTCGAAGGTAGAGGTATCACAAATAAAGCCACCCCTAACTTCCGCGGACGGAGTAAAACTGCTGGATCCACTGATTCGATGTACAAGAGCGAATGATAAGAGTAGTCGGATGGTGATCAGTCCATCGCGCACCCAAACCATTACTCTGCAAACGAATAGGCGGATTATGCAATCAACTCTCGGAATCAGACTGAAGATCTCGACAAGCGAGGTTCGGAACAACGGAGGGATGCAGACTCTGCATCGGATCTGGCGTAGAGGATGATGTCGTCGCGTCGGAAAACACCGGAAGGCAGAAACAAGGAACAAAGAATGGTACCACAGCAGACGGATTCCTCAAGCAGCATGAACACCGGATGGTAGAACACCGTTACCAAAGGAGGAAGCGAAACCCTGAAGGTACGACGGAAAACCCCACCACGAGAATTCCTGGACTCGAAGAGAAGATAAGAGAGCAGATTCAAAACACGCAGAGGTAAGAGAGGAATAGCAAAGGGGTAAGTGAAGGGAATATGCCCGAGAGGCAATAATAAAGTGGTTATTATCGTATTCCTTATTTATGATAAATGTTTATTTTGCATGCTATAATTGTATTAATACGGAAACGTTAATACATGTGTGTTTAATAAACAAAAAGAAAGTTCCTAGTTATGCCTCTCTTATAAACTAGCTCGTTGATTAACAAGATGATCAAGGTTTCCTGATCATGGACATTGGATGTTGTTAATAACGGGGTCACAACATTAGTGTAATGGTGTCATGAACATTCATCCGAAGTATAGCATTACGATCAAATTCATTGAGTTTATATTGCTATAACAACTTAAGTGATCCTAATCCTTAGACCATGAGATCATGTCAATCACTAACACCGGAAGAGTTTCTTGATAACATCAAACGTCACACCGTAACAGGTGATTATAAAGATGGGTTCGTAACTAATAAAGTGTTATGTTGAGGCCCATGGATCGAGAGTGGAATTTGTTCATCCCGATGACGGATAGATATACTGGGCCCTCTCGGTGATATCACATTGGTTAGCTTGCAAGCAAGTGATTTGATCACTAGAATGTTATATCACGAACGAGAAAAGAGTGCATGTCGTAACGAGATCAAACTAGGTATGGAGATACCGATGATCGAATCTCGGACATGTAATATATCGCTAAACAAAAGGATTAAGATACAAGCGTAAAAGGTTCCGACGATCACAAGAAAGTCATCGTTGAATGTGGGAGTCGATGGGTCTCCGATCCCGCTCGATTATTGATCCGAGAGGGTCTCGATCATGTCCGCATTATTCGCGAACCGTAGGGTGACACACTTAAGAGACACCGACATCCATTTGGAGCAAAAGTTTCATGCCGAAAAGAAAAAGAAAGCGAGGAATTTATTTCACTAGACACCAAACTGTTTTGGTTGAAATTGTCAAACTGGTTACGCATGTGAAATGGAATACTAGCGGGGTTTTATGTGAATGTTTGTTAATTAAAGTAATTAACAAAATTCTGAATAAATAAATAAAAGAGTTTTATTTAATGAGAGCTTGCATTAAATTTGGTGGAAATTTAATGCATGTGAGTGGATTTATGAGTGGAGGCTTTTTAATGGGAGTGGAGGCTTTTCATTTTGAGTGGGAGCTCCACCCACATGAATGTGGAAGAGGTGGGGCAGCCCCATGGCTGGGCGCATGGCCCCTTGGGTGCCCCTCTCCCTATAAAAGGCCCCCTCCTCCTCTCACAACACACCTCCTCGTGAAGGATCTCTCTCCCCTCTAGAATTTATTCCCCATGGTCTCGGACTAGCGAGATACATGTTCCCGTGGCTTTTCGGCAAGAAAGAGTTGTGCTTCGCTGCATCGCTGGAGCGAGGAGGCGGAGGTTGCTCGGTGCCTCGAACGTGTGTGCGAGCACGGATGCTGGCTGATTTGCGGCGCTTAGGACTTCCTCTCGATCTTGAGATCGGCAAGAGATCGTCTACATCAACCACGAGTTTGGACTCGTTAAACTTTGTCGGTCTTCAAGGGTATGTTCTCTACGGATATACATCCCCGTTGTTTGTATCTAGTATAAATAGATCTTGGTATATAGTTCACATCGTAGGAAAATTTTTGTTTTCTATGTCGCGAACCCTTCAAAGGGTATCAGTCGGATCTATGCGTAGATACTTTGCACGGTAGTACACATATGAGTATGTGGGCGATGATGATCATTTTATTGCTTCTTAGTTATACTTTGGATATTGGTGGCATAGTGGGATGAAGCGCCCGACAAACTTTACATGTCCTCGCACATGAGACCATTCCACGCTTGACATGCAACTAGTTTTGCATAAGTGGCTAGCGGTGTCTGCTCTCCTACTATAGTCAATATCTAATTTGCAACGAGTTGTCAACAATTTGGTTATCCTCGTTGTGGTTCATGTTCGTAGGTAAGAACGGTTCTATCTTGAAAGCCCTAAGCCACGTAAAATTTGCAATGGATAAATTAGAGGCGTCTAGTTTAGATTGTTGCTGGGCTAGTGTTATGATATGGTGATGTTGTAAGTAGAAGTATAAGATGATACTCTTACAACACACATAACGTGTAATCTCCATAGACCTTGGACTTACATAAAGGTATGATAGTGATCATACCACGATGCACATGATAGAGATCATCTCATGGGAACCATATAATTTCACTAATAAACATATGATGTTTGATTACATCTTATATTGCTTGTTTAGCGCTTTGTTAAGAATAATAAGATGTTCCCTCATTTAATTATCAATATAAGAATTTTTTCGTCCTTTATTATTCACCGATTATGGTTTCGTCGCTCCAAGACATCACGTGATGATCGGGTGTTCTTGGATCCTCGACCATACTTGGTGTAAAAGCAGTTACACACGCAAAATACTAAGGTTCTTACTTGGCGAGCCTAGCATGTACTGACATGGCCTCGAACACGGACCGAAAGGTTAAGCATGAGTCATATAGTAGATATGATGCCCATTTGATGCTCGCTTTGAAGCTACGCCGACTCACGTGATGATCGGACTTGGTGTAGTGGATTTGGTTCATGTAATCACCAAAAGGCACGAGGGATGTCGTTGAGTGGGAGTTCATTTCTAATTTGGATTAGTAGAACTCAATTTATCATAAATTAAATCAAAGTGAATTTGCATAATTTGTTGTAGTCATTGGCATTCGTTCACCACCTTATGCATAGTTGTAATTGAGATAATAGAACTATAGAATTACGGATATATACTTTAACTGGTATCGTATTGTGTTGAGTGTCAATCTAAAGTTTAAAGTCCTATTGCAAACTTTCAGCAAAATTCTATTTACTCGTGAAATTTAATAATTGGTATTAAATCGAGAGTAACAATTCGATGTTAGTATCTTAAGTATCATGTTTGCCTCCATGATTCTTGATTTAAACATCAAGTTTATCTAGGAGCTGAAAAGAATTGTTTCAGAGACCATCATGTGTGCGAGATATAACGATATCTGAAACAATGTTTTGGTTGAAATATGATAGAGTATAATATATGTTCTCATATTGGATGAGAATTCTGAAGGTTGGAGATGCTAGACATCCTAATCATCCAAAAGGGTTTTGGAAAGTAATGTTATACTCACGATTCGCCTTTATAAGCTAAAGTAGCTTGATCATGAAAGTCGTCATGATAAGGGTGAATAGAATATGTATGTAAAATGTTTACTACACTAAAAGATTACTAAAGAATGGATTTTGAAAGAATACCGATCATTTGATGATGGTGATCTACTTCAAAGTGCAAGTCCAAAGGTATTATTATTTGAATATACACGCTTTGGACTAGGTGTCATGTATATGCCACTTTTGATGTTGATAAATTCTTTTAAAAGGAAAAGGAAATGCTAAAGAGAATCTATAAAATATATTTGAGAAAAGAAAAGATTGGAAATATCCAATTTAGGTATATATATGATATACATGTTATGGTTGTATTCTTTGCTTGTTAAACAATGTGGTTCTTGGGTATTGGATACCGAATTGGTTGGTATGAAATGTCATACGGAACAACGCAATTCATGAACCACAATGGCCTAAGTAACTAGCAAGAGAAAATATGATGATGTTCATCGAAAACAAACAAACCGTTGTTTGTATTTCTCGTTGACATCAAAGCTTGACTTCAAGATTTGTTTTAATAATTGTTATTTGAATCAGGTATTATAAGAACAAAGGTTGTTCAAATAATTACCGTATTCCATATAAGATGGATGATTTACAAATCTAGTTGAAGAAATCACATCCATAAATCCTAATGCTAAAATGTTGCAAGACAAATGATTGAAAGATCACTTATGAAGTGACATCATTGCTTTAAATTATATTGGAAAGAAAACATGAAGAATCTCCATTTTCATGGATTTTTTGGAGTCTTTGATTTGATCAAGTGACGCTTGTGAGACTTTCCACGTGATAATTAAAACTTCGTTCAAAGGCCAAAGAAGAACGAATGACTAAAATATTGGAATTTATACATATCGATGTATGTATTCCATTATGTGTAGTCGTAAGCGATGGGTTTCAACTTCATATGCTTTCTCCGGTTTTTTGAGTGAATATTCACTTAATGAGAAAGAAGTATGAAATATTTGAAAAACGTTTTCAAAGACTTTCAAGATGAAGTGAAAAATCATTGTAACAAGAAAAATAAATGAATTATGATTTGATCATAAAGGGATTTATTTGAGTTACAAGTGTAACAAGAAAATAAATGATTTATGATTTTATCATAGAGGGATTTATTTGAGTTGCAAGTTTAGCAAAACACCTAGATTTACATCTCCCAAAACACCATAGGAGTATGGAGTGTTTGAGATTTGTAATGAAACCTTGTTTGACATGGTTGGATCAAAGGTGTTATTTATAAAACTGCCATTATGTTTTAAAAGATTAAAGCTTTAGAGACTACCGCTTTTAATAAAAGAGCTCCATCTTGATCCGTTGAAATGACACCATATGAGTTATGGTTTGGGGTAAAACCCAAGTTGTCCTTTCTTAAATTTTGGTATACTAAACATAAGTAAGATGTTTACAACCAAAGTCGGATGAGCATGTCTTTGTAGGTTATTTCGAATAACAATTGGTTATTCCTCCATAACACCGAGGACAAAAGGGTTTGTCGCTTGAAATGTAAAGTTTCTTGAAGAAGGAATTTTTCATAAATGTTAAGTGGGAGGACAATAGAACTTTGATAAGGTTAACGAACCTTAGCTATATGAGCTGAGTTGCGCAGCGCCGGAAATCGTTCCGAAGGCTGCCATAATGCTCATAGCTTATGTACCTCAAAGGTTGTGGTCACGGAGATCTAAGTTCTTATTGAACCAAGTCAGTCGGATAAACAATCAAATACTAAGATTTGAGAGTAAATCATCATTGTTTGAGAATGATTAACCGACTATATGCAAAGAAGCGATGATGGGCCCTGGCTCCGTCAAATGGCTTGAAGCCATAAAATCCGTGATAGTTCCATACACGAGAAATCAAGTTTTGAACTTGGAAGACCCTCCTAAAGGTGTAAAACCTATCGGTCGTATTTGGATCTATAAAGAAATGTACATGGATGTCTCACATCTATGAAATATTCGACATGTCGAAAGTATTTTATGACAATGTTCAAAGAGTTGACTATGACAAGATTTGATCTTTCATAGCGATATTTAGTCTGAACGGGTTAAAGTAGCAACCACTACATATAATTTGGTATATGGTAGATGAATAAACAAAACAAAGTTCTTCTAATAGAATGGTTACCTAGGACGTGTACATGACACGGTCCAAAGGGTTTTGTTAAATTCAAAGGATGCTAAAAGGGCATGCAAACTTCAATGGTTGAAGTAAGCATCGCGGAGTTGGAATCTTCACCATGATGAAAAGGAGTTTTCATCAGGAGACGATGAAGATGCTTGCATTTGCAAGAAATTAAGTGGGAGCGCTGAGACATATTTCTAATACATTATGTGAAGGACATGTTGTTGATTAGAAATGATGTATCTTTTATTGACAAAGGTTAAGAATTTCATTTCGATGAAAGACTTAGGCAAAACCCGAATATTTAGCGTGAATGTCTATAGTGGATGATCGTAACGCCAATATGGTTGTGCCAAACGTACATATATGAGATATTGAAGGAGTTCAATATAGAATCAACAAGAAACAGTTCTTGTTGGAAAGGAATTGAATCAAGATTCAAGTGTATCGACACTTGATAAGTGAAACAAGATTCAAGTGCTTTGACACTTGATGAGTGCAATCACAAGAATGTTTTGATCAATCATACCATGATATGTACACATCCAGATATGTCCTATGCTCCAATTGTTATGAGCATATACCGAATGAATCATAAAATGATCATTGGACTATAGTAAGGATATTCTTATGATCTTTTGGAAGAACTAAGAATATATTTGTGTAGAGGTGACAAACAATTACAAATAGTTCATTGTAAAGCGTTACATTGATACTAGTTTTGTCACAAGATACAAATTAAGTTTATCTCAATTTAAACTATGGGTGGCACAATGTAATGGAAAAGAGATTCCATGATGGATTTGGAAGAGTTCCAAAGTTAAGACATTGTGACGAATACTACAACAAAAGGCTAAGTATATGACTGCTATAGTAGCAAAGAAGGAGGAATTTGTGTCAAGTAGTTTGTTATCAAACTAAGGTGTGGTTATAGCGGTCTAACACTAAAGATATATTGTATGACAATAGTATCGACGTGTTTTAACCCCAAGGAACTAAAGGTCTCACCGAAAGACCAAATTTATACAATGCCATCTCATTGGAGAATGAGTGATGCGTGAAGACGCAAAGACATGCAAATACACACGGACTGAAAGCATCGGATCCAGAGATTATGTTAACCGCTTGCAATTGTGTATATGGAACACCGGAAAGCCATAGGTGTTCAATACACAAAGTTCTCAAACTAGATTATTGTCTCTAGTGCAAGTGGGAGACTGAAGGGAATATGCCCGAGAGGCAATAATAAAGTGGTTATTATCGTATTCCTTATTTATGATAAATGTTTATTTTGCATGCTATAATTGTATTAATACGGAAACGTTAATACATGTGTGTTTAATAAACAAAAAGAAAGTTCCTAGTTATGCCTCTCTTATAAACTAGCTCGTTGATTAACAAGATGATCAAGGTTTCCTGATCATGGACATTGGATGTTGTTAATAACGGGGTCACAACATTAGTGTAATGGTGTGATGAACATTCATCCGAAGTATAGCATTACGATCAAATTCATTGAGTTTATATTGCTATAACAACTTACGAAGTGATCCTAATCCTTAGACCATGAGATCATGTCAATCACTAACACCGGAAGAGTTTCTTGATAACATCAAACGTCACAACATAATGGGTGATTATAAAGATGGGTTCAGAACTAATAAAGTGTTATGTTGAGGCCCATGGATCGAGAGTGGAATTTGTTCATCCCGATGACGGATAGATATACTCTGGGCCCTCTCGGTGATATCACATTGGTTAGCTTGCAAGCAAGTGATTTGATCACTAGAATGTTATATCAACGAGAAAAGAGTGCATGTCGGTAACGAGATCAAACTAGGTATGGAGATACCGATGATCGAATCTCGGACATGTAATATATCGCGAAACAAAAGGATTAAGATACAAGCGTAAAAGGTTCCGACGATCACAAGAAAGTCATCGTTGAATGTGTGGGAGTCGATGGGTCTCAGATCCCGCTCGATTATTGATCCGAGAGGGTCTCGATCATGTCCGCATTATTCGCGAACCGTAGGGTGACACACTTAAGAGACACCGACATCCATTTGGAGCAAAAGTTTCATGCCGAAAGAAAAAGAAAGCGAGGAATTTATTTCACTAGACAATCAAACTGTTTTTGAAATTGCAACCGTTTCGCATGTGAAATGGAATACTAGCAGGGGTTTTATGTGAATGTTTGTTAATTAAAGTAATTAACAAAATTCTGAATAAATAAATAAAAGAGTTTTATTTAATGAGAGCTTGCATTAAATTTGGTGGAAATTTAATGCATGTGAGTGGATTTATGAGTGGAGGCTTTTTAATGGGAGTGGAGGCTTTTCATTTTGAGTGGGAGCTCCACCCACATGAATGTGGAAGAGGTGGGGGCAGCCCCATGGCTGGGCGCATGGCCCCTTGGGTGCCCCCTCTCCCTATAAAAGGCCCCTCTCCTCCTCTCACAACACACCTCCTCGTGAAGGATCTCTCCCTCTAGAATTTATTCCCCATGGTCTCGTACTAGCGAGATACATGTTCCCGGTGGCTTTTCGCAAGAAAGAGTTGTGCTTCCGCATCGCTGGAGCGAGGAGGCGAGGTTGCTCGGTGCCTCGAACGTGTGCGAGCAACGGATGCCGCTGATTTGCGCGCTTAGGACTTCCTCTCGATCTTGAGATCGGCAAGAGATCGTCTACATCAACCACGAGTTTGGACTCGTTAAACTTTGTCGGTCTTCAAGGGTATGTTCTCTACGGATATACATCCGCCCGTTGTTTGTATCTAGTATAAATAGATCTTGGTATATAGTTCACATCGTAGGAAAATTTTTGTTTTCTATGCTGCGAACCCTTCAGTAAGGAGTAAAATCAGACCTAATCAGAACTATCCAACCGGTTGTGCAAAAATAGTTTTGACACTCTACTGCGGCCGTTAGCTAGGTTATCCTACAGGCTGGACTTGTGGGGTATCGCAACTGCTGTGCTCTGATACCACTCTATAACACCCTCAGAATCGGACCTATGCAAGTTTTAGCGAAACCCGCCAAACCCGCATAGAAACGATTCAAAGGTGCCCACCAGGCACTTTCGTGCGGGTGGAAAACGAAGTAATAACATTACACAACAGTCCTCGATGGGACCCACAGAATAGATATATATAACAGCGACTCCATGAGTCAAGAATACAGATATAATATACAAATATCCAAATCACCTTGAAACTGATAGAGCGTCCGACTATGGACAAGATGCAAATGGGGCTAAGAGCCCTGAAGGATAACCAATGGCGTCCATAACCCTGCCCAGGCCAAGCCGGAAGGGTAACCCTGCTAACGACGTCGATCTCAAAACCTGCTTAAACAAAAGGGGTGCCGACAAAGGGCAAAGGAAAAAGAAGGAGCGTCGATCGAGGCGATTACAGCGAGGCTAGAATTGGGCGGTCCTCGCCTACAGGTATGGTGGATCATGGCAGCGAAAGATGCGTGAACATCCTATAGAGACTCGATACAATGGCGGCAATCGAGAGGGTAAGAAGGACCTATCCGGAACCAACCGATACTATCATCAAACAAACCCATCTGGCGTTTCTCGAGACCAAACGAGGAAGTCAACCGAGGAACTCACACAGTTGGCAGTTTTATTTATTCAGTTATTGTTGCAGCAATTACTAGTCAGGTTTAGATAATCATCCTGATAAAGTAAGCAGTGGGCACTTTTAGTTAACCATTCCGTTATAGTTGCAACACTTACTAATCAGATACAGATAGCATGAGATAACCCAAAACCCAGCAGTTGTTGGTACTTTTATTCAGCCATTCCGTTGTAGTTGCAATACTTACTAGTCAGGTACAATGGTCGCAAGCGGCAATCCAAGCAAGCAATTGTGGGCAGTATTATTTAGCCATTCCATTATAGTGAAGCTGATTACTAGTCATTTTATAGTCAAATTTATAGCAATAAACTTTAGTTATGCTTATCTATGATCGAGATACTGTGCTCCAAGTCGTCCATATCCGCGGACACGGCTTTCAGAAAGTTTTACCCGGCCGGGGTGCACCAATAGCAACACACTCTCGATCAACCTCGGAAAAACCAAATCAACACCCAACGAGGCTTTCACGACTGAACAATCACAGATTGAAATATTTCAGGGTCCACCCTTGAGTCTACCCACAACGAAGTAAGCAAGCTCGAGACGGACTCAAGGTTTGCGACAATGGTCATGGCGATCGGGAACCCGAAACTGGGGTGTCGATACCGCGTAATCACTCCGCTTACCTAAACAGTGCAGTGTGCTCCTCGCACAATCGTAAATACATAAGTAGCATGGCATAAGTACAGGATAGTAAATAAAACCTCAAACTAGTTTGTGGCCCCAAGAAATAAGACTGAATCGAGCTCTGGCTCAGGGGGGTCCCATATACTTCCCGGATGTGGATAGCGCGATAAATCAAGGAATGTATCAAGTACTGGGGTCCCACAGGACACAAGTGGGCTCGAAACCAAATATTATCTATCACCCACCGATGCCTCCGCTTACTTCAATTTTAGTTGTTAAACAAATTAAAATGAACGATAAGTAAAACTATGATAATCTCCAACATCAAACATGCGGCATTACTCCAACAATTGTGGCAATTGACGACACGACGCAAGACTTGAGCAAGCGAATACGACGCAAGTCCAACTATCTACCAAACAATGTAATAGGATGTGTCCAAGGCAATATAAGGCTGCAAGGGATATCACGAATGCGAAAACTAGAGCAACGCAAACACGTATAGCAATAGATCAACAGGAGGGAATAAAGACTATAGAAGTAAGATAGGTAGAAAGGGGAGATGCTGCTGAAAAGCATTGTCGAAGGGTTCAACCAAGATCGGGCGAAGCTCACATCAACTCAACGGCCTTATCCGTGAAGAAGCAAATCACTAGAAGAAACACGGATGCAATTTTTAATACTACTAAAAGATCGGCATGATGCATGTATGATGTATGACATGGCAAAGATGCAATGCAATTAGGTCATATTAAGTGGAACCGGGGTCCCGACAATTATTTAGATGGTTCAAGTTGTTTATCTACCCTGCAAATTAAATGTTGTTTAACAAGGCAGAAGACAGCACCAGGTTCGCTACACAAATTTAAATGAGGCCAATATAAGACTAGATTTGGCCGCATATGGGCCCCATATTTAATTATTAGGTGAATCGGCATAAGGCCCCCAAACCAATGATATGCATGCGAGATGAATGACAATTTAATATGCGACAAGGTTATATTTCATTTATAAAATAGGGTTTGCGGGAAGGGGTTCACACATGAGGGGTCGTGACGAACTTGGGGTTCCGGTTCGGATCCGGTCTCGGTTCGGATCTGGGGTTCGGGAGTTCACGAACGTTCTCGAACGGAGTAGATCTTGTCGCATCCGGGAACAGGACTTGGTTGGCGCCGGGGGCGCATCGGCTTCTTCCGGGTCGGTGTCGTTCTTGTCGTGGTGAAGATCTTGTCGGTCTTGGCATTCTTCAGTTCGGGTTTTGGCGTCCGAGGATAGTACTTGGCCTCCGTGAAGGAGAACTTGAGGGTCCCGCGTCTCGGTGTCCTCGGATCCGAGAGGAAGAACTTGTCGGGCCGGGTCCGGCCTTCGGGGTCCGGTAGGCGAACTTGTCGGTTCCGCGGTTTTGGTTGTCGGTGTCGGACTCGGTCTCGGCACTGAAGATCTTGGCGTTCCGAGTAGACGATCTCGTCCGATGGTTGATCTTGGCGGAACACTTCGAGTGGTGCAGGTCTTGAGGTTCCCCGGGGTTCGTCGTCGAAGGAGAGTCGGGTCCTCAGGTCCGTGTTGGAGTAATGCCGACGCAGTGACAAGCTTGGTGGCAGCCCAGAAGTGCCGAAAACACACAAGCGGAAACACTGCATGGCGATGTCACACAACAGGATCACAACCAAGAATGAAACTACACGGGCAGGAGACCGGGTCGGTGGCGCGCGTCTTGGGTCAAGCCGGAGGTCAACAAAACCTTGCCAGTTGAGGATGCTACCGAGGCCGCGGCTCGGGAAGGAGCAAGGTCGACGGGCACGCCAAACGACGGGAGGGCGAGGAGGCACTGGAGCTCGGCTCTGGGAGGAGCTTGGGAGGGTTGGTGGTCGGGCGGCGCGGAAGGACGGGGACGCCAAGGGAGAAGCTCCGGCCGATGGCGGCGGTCCGCGAGGGGAGAGGACGAATGGGGAGGGAGGCAGCGAGGCGGCGAGAGGCGGGCGCGGCCGACGGGCGCCGAGAGGAGGGCCGGCAGCGTCTGGGCGGAGGTCGCAAGGGGCGCGCCGAGGAGGGAGGCTCTGTGGCGGGCGGCGGGCGGCGGAGGAGGCGGAGTGGCGAGCGGGCGGAGAGGCGCGTGCGCGGGAGCCGAGGGAGGCGGGCGTTGAGGGCGGGCAGAGCGACGCGGCGAGGGGAGGTGGGCAGCGGGCGCTGGAGGAGGCGCCGGGAGAGTGCAGGCGGGGAGAGAGAGGCGCGCTTGGAGAGGAGCGCATGGAGGAGTGAGGAGGGAGGAGCTACGGCGCCGGGGAGAGAAGGAGGAGGAGGGGTTGCGCTGCAAGGGCGGAGGGGCTAGAGGAGGGAGTTGATGGCGGGGGGGGAGGCGGGGTTGGGGGGGGGGGGGGGGCGGGGGGGGGGCCAGGGGGTGGGGGGGGCGGGGGGACAGGGGCTGGTGGGTTGGAGGCGGGGAGTGGACCAGGTGCGTGCGTGAGCGTGCGTGTGGGGTGGTTCTGAATGTGTGGTGTGTGTTGTGTGGTGTGTGTCTAGGTGGCAGGTCCCTAGTGGTGGGGATTTGGGGAGGGGTGAGGTGGCGAGAGGGGGTTGGTTGGGGTGATGTGGAGAGGGGTGAGGGTAGATTATCTGGTAGCTGTAGGATTTAGAAGGGCGGGTGTAGGTGGACCGTTTGTATTTCCTGGGGGTGGTCGTTCGGGTCGAAACGGCCCGTTCGACTGCCCCCGCTAAAATAATTAAATCATTTTATTTGATTTAAACGGGCCGTGTACAAACCGATAGCAGCCAAAATAATTAATCCGGAGAACCGAGCTTTGCATTTGAATTAAGATGGGGCGTTTGGAAAACAAATCGGGCTTGGCGAAAATAGTTTTATGCAAACAATGCATGATGATGACGATGCAATGCACAAATTCAACGCGATTTTCTAGTAGTGGTTTTGCGGGATGCCACAATTCGACACCACTAACAATGGATCTCGCCCTCGAGATCCGCCTCATGGTACCGGAAAGAAGATCGGCGATCTGATCCTTCGCGCTTCGTGTAGATCCTCGCGACACCACTAACAAGGGGTCGTTGTCCGTGATCGTCGGGAGAACACTCCGGAAACAAAAAGTCGAAGGTAGAGGTATCACAAATAAAGCCACCCCTAACTTCCGCGGACGGAGTAAAACTGCTGGATCCACTGATTCGATGTACAAGAGCGAATGATAAGAGTAGTCGGATGGTGATCAGTCCATCGCGCACCCAAACCATTACTCTGCAAATGAATAGGCGGATTATGCAATCAACTCTCGGAATCAGACTGAAGATCTCGACAAGCGAGGTTCAGAACAACGGAGGGATGCAGACTCTGCATCGGATCTGGCGTAGAGGATGATGTCGTCGCGTCGGAAAACACCGGAAGGCAGAAACAAGGAACAAAGAATGGTACCACAGCAGACGGATTCCTCAAGCAGCATGAACACCGGATGGTAGAACACCGTTACCAAAGGAGGAAGCGAAACCCTGAAGGTACGACGGAAAACCCCACCACGAGAATTCCTGGACTCGAAGAGAAGATAAGAGAGCAGATTCAAAACATGCAGAGGTAAGAGAGGAATAGCAAAGGGGTAAGTTGTAAAATCAGACCTAATCAGAACTATCCAACCGGTTGTGCAAAAATAGTTTTGACACTCTACTGCGGCCGTTAGCTAGGTTATCCTACAGGCTGGACTTGTGGGGTATCGCTAACGTGCTCGATACCACTCAGTAACACCCTCGAATCGGACCTATGCAAGTTTTAGCGAAACCCGCCAAACCCGCATAGAAACGATTCAAAGGTGCCACCAGCACTTTCGCGGGTGGAAAACGAAGTAATAACATTACACAACAGCCCTCGATGGGACCCACGTATATATATATATATGACTCCATGAGTCAAGAATCTGGATATAATATACAAAGATCCAAATCACCTTGAATCGATAGGCGTCCGACTACGGACAAGATGCAAATGGGGCTAAGAGCCCGAAGGATAACCAATGGCGTCCATAACCCTGCCCGAGCCAAGCCGGAAGGGTAACCACGCTAACGACGCCGATCTCAAAACCCGCTTAAACAAAAGGTGCCGAAAGGGCAAAGGAAAAAGAAGGAGCGTCGATCTTGAGGCCAAGACACGGCGAGGCTAGAATTCGGTCCTCGCCTACAGTATGGTGGATCGAAGCGGCCGGCAACATGCGTTGAACATCCTATAGAGACTCGATACCTGGCGGCAATCGAGAGGGTAAGAAGGACCTATCCGAACCAACACGATACTATCATCAAACAAACCCATCTGGCGTTTCCCCTCGAGACCAAACGAGGAAGTCAACCGAGGAACTCACACGGTTGCAGTTTTATTATTCAGTTATTGTTGCAATTAATTAGATAATCGTTATAGTTGCAACACTTATGTTGGTACTTTTATTCACCATTCCGTTAGTAGTTGCAATACTTACTAGTCGGTACAATGGTCGCAGCGGCAATCCAAGCAAGCAATTGTGGGCAGTATTATTTAGCCATTCCATTATAGTGAAGCTGATTACTAGTCATTTTATAGTCAAATTTATAGCAATAAACTTTAGTTATGATTATATATGCTCGAGATCTTGTGCCAAGTCGTCCATATCCATGGACACGGCTTTCGAGAAAGTTTTACTCGGCGGGGTGCACCAATAGCAACACACGCTCGATCAACCTCGGAAAAACCAAATCAACACCCAACGAGGCTTTCACGACTGAACAATCACAGGATTCAGAAATATTTCAGGGGCCACCCCTTGGAGTCTACCCGCAACGAAGTAAGCAAGCTCCGAGACGGACTCAAGGTTTGCGACAATGGCTGTAAGCGACTGGGAACCCGAAAACTCGGGGTGTCGATACCGCGTAATCACTCCGCTTACCTAAATAGTACAGTGTGCTCCTCGCACAATCGTAAATACATAAGTAGCATGGCATAAGTACAGGATAGTAAATAAAACCTCAAACTAGTTTGTGGCCCCAAGAAATAAGACTGAATCAAGCTCTGGCTCAGGGGGGTCCCATATACCTCCCGGATGTGGATAGCGCGATAAATCAAGGAACAGGTATCAAGTACTCGGGGTCCTACGGGACACAAGTGGGCGTTCGGAAACCAAATATTATCTATCACCCACCGATGCCTCTGCTTACTTCAATTTTAGTTGTTAAACAGAAATTAAAATGAACGATAAGTAAAACTATGATAATCTCCAACATCAAACATGCGGCATTACTCCAACAATTGTGGCAATTGACGACACGCATCAGCACTTGAGCAAGCGACTACGACGCGCAAGTCCAACTATCTACCAAACAACAGGTAATAGGATGTGTCCAAGGCAATATAAGGCTGCAAGGGATATCACGGGTACGAAAACTAGAGCAACGCAACACAGATAGCAATAGATCAACAGGAGGGAATAAAGACTATAAAAGTAAGATAGGTAGAAAGGGGGAGATGCTCGCCTGAAAAGCATTGTCGAAGGGTTCAACCGAAGATCGGGGCGAAGCTCACATCAACTCAACGGCCTTATCCGCGAAGAAGCAAATCACTAGAAGAAACACCGGATGCAATTTTTAATACTACGGCAAAAGATCGGCATGATGCATGTATGATGTATGACATGGCAAAGATGCAATGCAATTAGGTCATATTAAGTGGAACCGGGGTCCCGACAATTATTTAGATGGTTCAAGTTGTTTATCTACCCTGCAAATTAAATGTTGTTTAACAAGGCAGAAGACAGCACCGGGTTCGCTACACAAATTTAAATGAGGCCAATATAAGACTAGATTGTCCGCATATGGGCCCCATATTTAATTATTAGGTGAATCGGCATAAGTCCCCCAAACCAATGATATGCATGCGAGATGAATGACAATTTAATATGCGACAAGGTTATATTTCATTTATAAAATAGGGTTTGCGGGAAGGGGTTCACACATGAGGGGGGTCGCGACGAACTTGGGGTTCCGGGGTTCGGGATCCGGTCTCAGGGTTCGGATCTGGGGTTCGGGGTTCGACGGAACGTTCTCGGGTAACGGAGTAGATCTTGTCGCATCCGGGAACAGGACTTGGTTGGCGCCGGGGGCGCATCGGCTTCTTCCGGGTCGGTGTCGTTCTTGTCGTGGTGAAGATCTTGTCGGTCTTGGCATTCTTCAGTTCGGGTTTTGGCGTCCGAGGATAGTACTTGGCCTCCGTGAAGGAGAACTTGAGGTCCCGTCTCGGTGTCCTCGGATCCGAGAGGAAGAACTTGTCGGGCGTCCGGCCTTGAAGTCCGATGGCGAACTTGTCGGTTCCGGTTTTGGTTGTCGGTGTCGGACTCGGTCTCAGATCGAAGATCTTGGCGTTAAGTAGACGATCTCGTCCGATGGTGATCTTGGCGGAACACTTGAGTGGTGCAGGTCTTGAGGTTCCGGGGTTCGTCGTCAAGGAGAGGAGAGTCGGGTCCTCAGTCCGTGTTGGAGTGATGCCGACGCGATGACAAGCTTGGTGGCAGCCGAAGTGCCGAAAACACACAAGCGAAACTTGCATGGCGATGTCACAACAGGATCACAACCAAGAATGAAACTACAGGCGGGAGACCGGTCGGTGGCGCGTCTTGGGTCAAGCGGAGGTCAACAAAACCTGCCAGTTGAGGATGCTCTGGAGGCCGCGGCTCGGGAAGGAGCAAGGTCGACGGCCAAAGCGACGGGACGGCGAGAGGCAGTGGAGCTCGGCTCTGGCGGGAGGAGCTTGGGAGGTTGGTGGTCGTGGCGGAAGGACGTCGAGGGCCGGGGGGAGAAGCTCCGGCCGATGTGGTCAGTGAGGAGAGGGCCTTGGAGGGAGGCTCATGGCGCGAGGCGGGGGGAGGCCTTGGCGCCGGAGGCTGTGGAGGAGGAGGAGGCTCGTGTGTGGCATGAGCGGGCAATGAGGAGGCGTCGGGCCAGGCGAGATCTGGGAGCCGAGGAGGGGTGGCGTTGGAGGCGGGCAGAGCGGACGAGGAGGTGCGGCTGGCGCTTGGAAGGCGCGTGGGGCGGGAGAGTCTTGGGAGAGAGAGAGCGGAGAGGAGCGCCTGAGGGGAGGAGCTTAGCTTGGGCCGGGGAGAAGGGAGGAGGAGGGGGTGGCGTGCGCGTGCGGGGCAGAGGGGCTAGAGGAGGGAGATGATTGCGGGGAGGGAGGCGCGGTTGCAGGTGGGTGCGGGGCAGGTGGTGGGCCACAGGGGTTGGTGGGGCAGGGGCGAGGCTGGTGGGTTGGAGGTGGGGAGTGGACCAGGTGCGTGTGGCGTGCGTGTGGGGTGGTTACGGGTGGGTGGTGTGTGTTGTGTGGTGTGTGTCTAGGTGGCAGGTCCCGGGGGGGGGGGGTTGGGGGGGGGGGGGGGGGGGGGGGGGGGGTGGGTGGGGGTGATGTGGAGAGGGGTGAGGGTAGATTATCTGGTAGCTGTAGGATTTAGAAGGGCGGGTGTAGGTGGACCGTTTGTATTTCCTGGGGGTGGTCGTTCGGTCAACGGGGATTCATTGCCCCGCTAAAATAATTAAATCTTTTTATTTGATTTAAACGGGCCGTGTGCAAACCGATAGCGGCCAAAATAATTAATCCGGAGAACCGAGCTTTGCATTTGAATTAAGATGGGGCGTTTGGAAAACAAATCGGGCTTGGCAAAAATAGTTTTATGCAAACAATGCATGATGATGATGATGCAATGCACAAATTCAACGCGATTTTCTAGTAGTGGTTTTGCGGGATGCCACAGGCTCGGGGGCACACCTGCCCGGTGGGTGGGCTACGCCAGCGCCTAGAAGTCACCTGACCTGCCCAGGATCCCTCTTCGCCTATAAGTTACCCATTGACCTAGAAACAGACGGGGGTTTGACGTTTTCCAAAGAAGAGTTCCGCTCCGGCGCCACCATCAGAAACCAAGATTCGGATCCAGAAACTCCGTTCTGGCATCCTGCCGGGACAGGGAATTTGGAGAGGATCATCGCCATCATCACCAGCGCCTCTCCATTAACCATCGATGTTTCCCTCATCCATGAGTGAGTAATCCCCGCTGTAGGATATGGGGATGGTAGGGATTGGATGAGTTCTATCATGTAATCGAATAAGATTGTTAGGGCATAGTGCCTAGTATCTCTATTAGTGCTATTTGACTTTGTTGCAACTTGTTGTGCTTAATGTTTGTCACTAAGGCCCGAGTGCCATGATCTCAGATCTGAAATTATTATTGAATCATTATGATAGTATTTTTTGTGATCTTATCTGCAAGTTGTGTACACATATCATTGTCCGGATCCAAAGGCCCCGAAGTGACAATAATTGGGACAACCGGAGGGGATGGCTGTGGTGTGAGGATCACATGTGTTCACGGAGTATTAATGATTTTCTCCGGTGCTCTATTAAAAGGAGCACCTTAATTGCCAGAAGTTCCTTAGAGGCCCCGCTGCCACGGGCTGGCTGGACAGAAGATGTTGTGCAAGTTCTCATTGCGAGCACGTATGACTATGTATAGAGCACATGCCTAGGATTGTTTAGTCTTGGATGCTTATTATTATTTATCTGCAATGCCCTAGATCTTGAAGTTGCATGTTTAGACTCGTCCATGCAACGCCCGTCCATCCATCCCTATGCCTATCACACTCGAATTCCACTGTTTACTGTTACTATTGCTCCTGTTTCGCTGTTGCTGTTGCTACTATCAAATTGTTGCTACTGATAAACTTCTGTGAGCAAGAACTATTTCCAGGTGCAGCTGAATTGACAAATCAGTTGTTAAGGCTTGCAAGTATTCTTTGGCTCCGCTTGTGTCGAATCAATAAATTGGGTAATACTATCCGCGAAGACTATTGTGATCCCCTATACTTGTGGGTCATCAAGACTATTTTTTGGCGCCATTGCCAGGGAGCATAGCTTTATTTGTAAGTTCACTTGGATCTATTATTGTTCACTGCTACTCCTTTCATCATGGGGAAGTCTCATGATGGAACGTTCCCTATTTTACCATCCACTACAAGAATAGGTACAGTCCTAAACACCTCGGTTGCTCTTGATTTACCGTCTGTTATACATAAGCTTGTCACACCATCACCACATACTCATGCTACACACACTGCTACTACTGTTGAATCTGAAACTTCTTTTGATGCTCATGATGTCACTTCTATTGTGCTTGATGCGAGTGGTTCATTAGGTCCTTTCCTAGATGCTACTATGGCTAGTCTAGGAAATACCGAAACTCCTAGTGAAGACACTGTTGCACCTGTTAGCTCACCTGATTCTAGTGAGAATTATGATATTAATGATGTTTACATTGAGTTCACTAATGAATTTGTTGAAGAGTGCCGAAACACACATGGTACTAGTGCTATTAAGAGTCTCTTTGCTAGACGCACCATTATTCCAAAGTTGTCCTCTGATCCTAAGTTTGCCACCTCTCCCATAGATATTAAAGATAAAGACTATGAAGAAGTGAGCCTAGATCACTTGGTTAGGGGAGTGGATGTACGACCCAGCCACCCAAGTTCAAGTCCTCACGGATGCAAAACTGAGTTCTTATTATTTCACAAACCAAACTTGCTGTGGGGGTTTCCCTCACCCCTTTCCTTTCAAAAAAAAGATAAAGATTATGATTTCTCTCTTGATTTATCCTATTTAGATATTGTTGAGAAAGAACCTTTTTATGGGACTGAAAGTGAGAGTGTTGTGGCTCATATGAATGAGCTTTCTACTATGTGTGCATTATTCTCTGATGATTTAAGATGCGTAAGTATTTTGTTACTAAGATCTTCCCTTTTTCACTAAAAGGAGAAGCTAGGGATTGGTTTAATAGATTACCTCCTGGTTCCATTGGTATCCCTGATTGCTTGATTGCTTCTTTCTTCTAGAAATATTTTCCTCCCAGTGCTAGACATGCTGCTTTGCAGAGGCTTTTTGATTTTAAACAGGGAGAAGAAGAGAAATTGCCTGAGTCATGGACAAGGTTTTGTGCCTTGATTCATGCACATCCTGAATGTCCATTACCTAAAAATGAGCTTCTTGATATTTATTATAATGGACTAACTGATGATTCTAGGACATACCTAGATAGCTTTGTTGATTGTGTTTTCAGGAAAAGGACTCCTACAGATGCTGAAGAATTTATGGCTAAAATAAGCAAGAATTATGATGATTAGACTTCAATTGAGCTAAATACACCTGAGCCTATTACTCCTGAGCCAGTTGTGCCTGAACCAGTTCCAACACCAACGCCAAAGAAGAGGAGAGTTATTGCATTAAATGATGAAGTGATGAAATAATCTAAGAAATGTCTAAAGGAGAAAGGTATTAGAGATGGAGATGTAAAGAATATACCTCCTATAGAAGACTTATGTAAGCCAATTCCCCACTCATCTACTATTGAGGTACACTCTCTCCAACACTTTGATGAAGGTGATATTCCTTATGGTAAGCCTCCTGATCAATGTTTAGAGGAACTTGACATTTTTATTGTTAAACAAGGTAATTTTAATAAACAAGTTAAGAATCATTTATTGGAAAACTCTAGAGCTATCAATGAGTTGAAACATATTGTGGAAAGAACTTCTAATGATATTAAAAGCTTTGTAAACACTTTCAAATGGTTCAAGCCCAACTTGATCAACTTGCTAAGGTACAAAAGGTTATGCTAGTTAATGCCTCAAGAGATAAACATGCTTATGGAATTAGAACTAGGAGTGGTATAGCTACTCAAGATCCTTTATATCCTGAAGGACACCCTAAAATAATTGAGCAGGATTCTCAGCAAGGTGAAAGTAGTGGTAGTCCTCATAAGAGAATGAAAAAGAAACATAAGGTAGTTGAGGAACCCCTTGAACCTGCTGTAGATCCTAATAGTATATATGTCTCTGATGCTGAAACTGAGAGTGGTAATGATAAAAATGATGCTCCTGATAAGGAGGAAGGTGAGGAAGAACCTGAGAAACACACTAAGAACACTAGGTACACAAAGGAAGATTTTATTGCTAATAAACATGGTAAAGAGTGAGAACCTTGGGTGCAGAAACCTATGCCTTTCCAGGTAAGAAACACAAGTCAAAGGAGGAAGAACACTACAACAAGTTTTGTGAGTGGATGAAACCTTTATTTTTGCAAATTCCTTTGACTGATGCTATTAAATTGCCTCCTTATTCAAAGTATACGAAGGATATTGTCTCTAATAAAAGGAAGATTCCTAATGAGGAGATTTCTATTTTTCTTGCTAATTATTCCTTCAATGGTAAGGTTCCAAAGAAACTTGGTGATCCAGGTATACCAACTATTCCTTGCTATATTAAGAATAATTATGTTAGAACTGCTTTATGTGATTTGGGAGCTAGAGTTAGTGTTATGCTTTTTTCTCTCTACAAGAGGCTCCAGCTAGAAAAGTTGATACCAACTGATATATCTTTGCAAATGGCTGATAAGTCAACTACTATTCATGTTGGTATATGTGAGGATGTTCCTGTTCAAGTGGCTCATAATTGCTTGGTTTTAACTGATTTTGTTGTGCTTGAAATGCCTGAAGATGATAATATGTCTATTATTCTTGGGAGACCTTTTCTTAATACTACATGTGTTGTTATTAATTGCAATCAAGGGAAAGTAACATTCAATATTAATGACAAACAGCATACTGTCTATTTCCCCAAGAAGGTTGCTAAGAGCTATTGCCTGAATTTCATTGAAAATATTGAGAGCCTCAAGGTTGGAGAAATATATTGTCCCATTCCACAAGAAAATTTTAAAACTATTATGTTTGGGACCATTGCTATCAAGTATGAGGTAACATAATCACCTTGTGGAATACAAAGTTTTGTTTCATATAAGATTGTTTTGGTAACAAGACTTGATCAACCTTGTTAACAAAATGATTTTAATGAACAAAATAATGTTTTCACTATGGTTATACTTGCTTTCTTTTACTTTTCTCATTCCTAATCTTTGCCTTTCTTTTGCTAGCTTTGGTTTTGTTAGTTGTTTGATTGTTAGTTTGTCTTAGAGCTTCTGTAGTTTGGCTTTTGGTTTGCTTTTGCTTCTTCTGAAAAAACTGTTTCTGCGAGAAAATCAATTTTCATACCCTAAAAATTGGCCAAAAATAAAGTTTCCCAAAAAATCCTAGAAAAATTAAAATAAATTTTTCCTCTAAAAAGGGGCAGAGGGACACCTGGAGTGACCCAGGGGGCCACCCCAGGCGCCCACACCCCAGGTAGGCGCGACCTGCCCATGGGTGGCGCCTAGGGGGGTCTGGCCCACCTGGTCCCCTCCAAGGTGCCCCCTCACAGCCATCTTCTTTATCTCTCCCGAAAAACACCGGAAAACTTGCTCAAGCTCGAGTTCTTGTTGTTCTTGCTCACGATTTTCGATCTCCTTGCTCAGCCCATCGTTGCTGCTGATTTTTTGAGGGATTGCTCCTTGGTATGTGCCTCCTCCACTTGTCCAATTAGATTTGTGATTGGTAGATTGTATCTTGAGTATTTTGCTGCTATAGGTGACAGGTTGTGTGAGCTTGCATGCTTGTTCTATGCTTAGAGATTTCATTTTGATGCATGTGTAGACCTCTAGCAAGTTCCTATAGTAGTTTCTCATCATTTATCAACTTGGAAATCACTTGGTTTGATGTTTGTCTAAAAATTTCAGAAAATAAAGTGGTCATGGACAACCACAAATTTGGAGAGATATTTGAGAGAGATGCACCTAGAAGGGCAAGTCCTTCAAGATCATCCTCCCGTGCTAGGACCTCATACAACAAGGATCTCATCACTCCGTGATTCGGCGATGAGGGAGATGAAGGGGATGCGCACCCCTTCGCCTTTCCTTGCCAAACCTTCTTGCGGGCTGCTGGGATTCTTGATGATTTTATGACCTTGGTTCGGAGGGCTGGACTAACAAGCCTTATGCAGGATGAGAGCATGGAATATGCTATGCTCACTAAAACATTTGTGGAGACCTTCTCCTTTACTAACAGCATGTTCAATCCAGATGTTTCTTTCAAAATTTATGGCAGGTCTTACCATATGACATTGAAGAAATTTTGTGAGGCTCTGGGACTTAGTACATCTGGGTCAGCAAAGAAGATTCCATCTTAAACCGCTGATTTGTTGGAGCTCTACCGCGGAATAACCAATGATGATAACCGTAGAGCTCAACGGGGAAATATAAGAAACATTCAGCTTCCAGCCATCAGGTACTTCACTTATTATCTTGCCACTAGTGTTCTTGGTAGGGAGAACACTAGTAATATTTCCAGCTATCATTTGGCTTTCTTAGCTGCTTCACTTAACAATTATACTAAGTACAATCTTGGTTCTCTCATTGCTCGTCGCTTAACTGCTAAGGGACCCATTTATGGGGGAATTATTGTTGCACGCGTTGCTACTGCCTTGGACCTTGCTGTTGATCCAAATGATACAGTTTTGGCCCCTCAGAGGCTTGATCTTGCTGCCATGAAGGCACATCACTTTGTCACCACTAGCTCTACCCTTGACAACTTGGTTTATAGAATGTTGTTTATTGACGGGGAAGAGAAAGAGATCCCTCTCCCACAAACCACTTTGTTCAGTATTTCTCAGGGACCTTTTTCATGCTCCAAGGAGGATATGGATGACAAGATGCGCGTTCTTGTTTTCCATGGACACTATTAAGGGGAAGCGCCCTCATACGACCCCTCTGTATACTACACAGGGGAGTCCTCGAGCTTGTACCAGGATGAGGGAGCCTCCTCGACGTACTACGGAGGTGCACCTTCTTGGGCACCATGGGATTGAGCCCCACTTAGGCCAAAAGCCTAAGCTTGGGGTGAGGTACACCGACATCACACTCATCTATATATCATGTTCGGTCGGTCCTTTGTATATCCATTGTTTCGCTTTCTTTTTGGTTTTTGCTGCTGCTTTCCCAAAACACAAAAATACCAAAAAAATCGTTGTTTCTCTTGGTTTGTTTCTTTGCTTTGGTTTGCCTTAAAAGAACAAAATCCAAAAAGATTTTGCTTTGTTTGGTTTGTTTTTGCTTTGTTTGATTTTGCTTTGTTTGCTTGTTTTAAAAAATCAAAAACACCAAAAATATTTGTTGTTCTTCTTTGGTTTTGCGAGTTCTTTGCAGGGTTTAGCCGACCTCAGTGGATTTTGGTTTCATGTTATTATTCAATTCACACAAGTTAAGGGCAATGATGAAGATTAAGACAACTTGAGGTGTGGTAAGAGGCTGGTAACGAACTCTATTTATTTTCATTTTTGTACATATACTTATCATTGTGAGCATGCTTAGTCTGTTCATTGTAAGGAGTATGTTACTGATAGATGCTTAGTAGTTCTTGCTTGTCAATGATTAGCTCTAGCTTGCTAATAGTTTGTAGCATGTCATATGAATGTTTGCTTGCATTGTTTTATTCGTATTTTTGTATGATATTGTGGTATCCTCCTCTAAATGTTTTATGTGAATCGACTTGGCACATTCTCACGCATGCATATGACTAAACAATATTCAGTAAGCCTCGATGATTTATTTTGCCTCAGAGTTCTAGTATCACTTCCATGCCATAATTAGTCATGTTTTGTTGCAAGCATGATTATGACAATTATTGCTCTATCTTTTGTCGCTCCCTCTCTATTGCTAGCCTTCACTTGCACTGAGTATGAGCTCTACCTGTGCTTCCAACTCCCCAAAACCAATATTGCCAACTGTGTCCATCATACCTACCTATTAGCATCATTTGCTATTTCAGTGCATATTCTATATGCCTTGTTTTCTTCCAAATAAAATGTTTGACTATTTTGAGGAAGTTATTTAGTAAAGCTCTCACGAACTTGATGGCACACTTTATTCCTTGCACTTAATAATCATGAACCATTGTGACCTGTCCATGAAAGTTATATGCTTGCAAATTATATGCTGGAAGTCAGCAGAACTGTGATGTCACGGGGAATGCTTTCAACACTTTTGGATATCCTATCCAGTTGATACCTTGCTCTTTTGTTTGCGGATGTCGACGGTGTGAAATAAAAGGGGAGCTTGTGAGTTCATAGAGTCTATACATTGTGTTAGAGAAACGCCTGGGCCGCTAGCCTAAGCCATGCCTAATCATGGTGGAAACTTTCAGCATCACCATAATGAGCATTTATGAACCTCAATAAAAAGCTTTGCACATACTAAAGAAAAAGATTGCTAAGATGCTCATTGTCTGCTTGCCTTGTCATTTTGATCACAGGATAGCTCTTGTATCATGTGCAAGGGGTACCCATTGGCGGTTCTCTATGATATACATGTATTTACAATGACAAGAACTTACATGTAACCAAAGTTGAGTATCATGCGGTGCGGCCCTCGTACTCAAGGGACATGGGATTTCCAATTTATGGTATGTCAAGCATATAACTCAGATTGGACCACACTTTCACTTTAACCATATGAAGATGCCTATGATAGGGGCAATGAGAGCTCACAGCTAATGAGTACCTTGCTTTCAGCATTTGGAAGCCTTTCAAACTTTTCAAAACCTTTTCACTTCCATGTTGAGTCACCACTTATTCTATGAGCACCTTCTTGAGAGCATAGTTGTCATTCTTGTATTCATTCCAAAACTTGGTTAATTATGTCATGACTTTGATGCTTGTATCTCTGATATCTTTACTTTTAGTCTTCACTTGAACTTCAGAGGTGTCTTGGCATTTATATTGTGCTCTACAAACAAAGGAAAGCGAGATACCACTCTATCATACCTTATTATGAGCATTGCAATGTTGCTTATGTTTATGTTTCATGCTACTTATTATTATTGAGTTGGTTTCTCTTCATAGCTTGCAATGACTATTGAGTAGACTTAGTTGCATACTCTTTATTATGAATGGTTTAAGCATCTACTCTTGTGCTGAGATTATATACATCATATGAAGCAAATGTGTTCGTGAAAGTTCTTTTATCGCACTCAGTTTTTAACTGAATTGCTTGAGGACAAGCAATAAGTGACATGGTTATACCCTACGGGTACACGATATCAGCATACCTGGTCCATCCCAAGGAAGGCCCATGAAAATATACACGGACCATGAAGACTTTCAGGTGGCCCAAGCCCATGACGCCTTCGGATCCTTGGAGAGCAAGACTAGATTAGATAGAATATTCAAAGGGGGCAAACCCTAAACCTGTAACCGACTCGATCTGTGGACGGGACCTGCCTATTTCTATATAAAGGCTAGGAGGGCACAACGAGGAGGGCACCTCGCATACCACCGCATACACACCTCCATGCCAGATTGCATCTGCGCACCCCTGTAACTTTCGGTTCTGCCGTAATCAAGAGAAGACAAGGTGGAGTAGGGTTTTCCCTCCGGGGGTCTAAACCTGGGTAAATATCGTGTCCCCTGGTTGCTTGTCTGTTAACCGTTATGCGATCTCAAGCATCCCCATCTTCTCCAAAACCCAAGCTCATAACAATGGGCATTGACAAGATCGATCCTCGTCAATTGGCGTCGTCTGTGGGAATTGGGGGTGCTGATTATGCGATCGTGACGGTCCCAACCAAAGCGATCTACAATTCTTCAGCGACGGAGAGCCATCACCTCTTCGGCGCTTTCGACTTCACCGCCCACTCACCAGCCACCATGAAGGACTTCGAGCCTGTAGGCGACGGACTCGAAATTCTGTTCGGGAGCTTCTGCTTCCAGATGGGACAGACCGGCACTCTCCGCCTCCTAGAGCGGGTGCCACTGCCATCAATCAGGCCTGCCTCATGGGCTCCGCATCCCGTGCTACGCACATCACCATCGACAGATGATTCCTATGACAGCAGTTGCTGCAACTCAGATCTGTGTGATCCGCCATCAGATGAAGGGACCTACGGTTCTGGATCCAAAAGTTGTGGCAGCAGCGATCCGACCTATGGACGCTACCAATGCGTCGTGGTCATCCAGAGCGACGTGGATCAGCACCAACCCAACTCGCCACCCAACCCGCAGGGTAGAAACTGTGAAAACAGGAGGGACCAATCCCCCCCGCCCAACGAGGATGACACTGATGCCAATCGGGTAATCCACCTCAGTGAGGAAGGATGGAACCAAGCACGCGAAGTCGTGGCGGGCAACAAGATCCTGCCTGTGGGTGCCTCACGGGACCTACTTATGGCATACCACCTGCTCCTCATTGAAGAGCACAAAAAGCAGGTGAAGATGCAAGAGGTTCTTGACAAACGCAAGCAAGCAGCCTCGGAGTCCAGCGCACGGCGAGCCGTGCTCTCTGCCGTCGGCGGCTCCAGCTCGCATGGCAACCATGGCAACAAGCACAATTCTCGCGTAGAGAACATGGACCCCGCCACGCGTCGTGAGGTGACCCGAACCCTTAAGACATCCTTCAGGGAGATGGATGCCAACGACAACGTCATCCTGAAGACGCCGCAAGTTGCGATCATGGAAGCCACCACATACCTCGCGTCCCATCCACCTCCGGTGGGGGACCCGAAGAGGGACATACACAACTCCGCACTAGCCGGACTTGGACTCGTTGGAGCTGCGCTCCATGGAGAAGTCCCTGAGGAGCCGAAGAAGAAGGCTACAGTTAGATTCAACCGCAGTCCCACACCCTCATCGGACGAGGAAGAACATGAACTACCTCGACGGCACAAGATCTCACGGCGTCGCAGCCGAGACTATGACGCTCGAAGCAAGCTCACCCAACGAAAGATCGACAAGGCATGCGCCAAGCGCGTATGCTCGTCTGAATCCGAAGAGGACGACAACAAAGGAGAACTCTGCGGAGCTTGATGCTTTAGCAGATCCGTTCGGCGGACGCGGATGCCGTGGAATTTCAAGCTTCCTTCGGACACTCCGAAGTTTGATGGCACGCATGACCCTAAGGCGTGGCTCAGCGGCCACCTGTCGTCCGTCAAGCTACACGACGGAAACAAAAACACCGCCCTGCAATGCCTTCACCGCGGTGACAGCGCAACCCGGATCTGCTCGAGCCTATCCTCGGATCCATCCATTTGGGAGGAACTGGCGTACATTTTCATCTGAAACTTCAAGGGCAGCAGCAAGAGGCCAGCCTCGATCGAAGAGCTGATGGCCTGTACCCAGCGAACGGGCAAATCCATTCGCTCGTATATACTACGCTGGTCCAACACCAAGAACTCCACGACGCACATCTCTGAGGAAAGAGCAATCAACGCCTTCAAGGACGGCATCAAACGCCAAGACTTCAAGGAAGAACTTGGGAACATCAAGCCCAAGACACTCGACCACCTCATGGACATCGCCAATAGGTGGGCAGATGGTGAGGACTCCGTCCACCGAGCACACTCGGATGAGGAAGATGACTACGGCCGCCGACGTGAACGCCGTAGCAAGCGAAGATCGCGACGGACCCGGCATGGTCGCGGCTGGCTACGCCGACTGCCGTAGCGAAGGCAACCGTAGCAGCGGCGGATACCATGGAAACAACTTCCGTGATGGAGGAAGCCGAGCGTAGTCATGGCAACGCCGCGGCCGCGACGACGGACCCTCGGCATACGACAAGTTGTCGGGCCCATGCACCATCCACTTCTACATCGACAATAAGGATGGTAAAAAGAAGGCAAGCCACATGCTCAAAGACTGCCGCGAGTTCCAGAAACTCAGCGAGAGCATGTCCCAGATGAGGCAAGAAGCTCGAACCACGGTACGGAACGCACCGCCAGTGACATCGCCCACGGAGCTCCTCCACCATCACCTGTGGGACCTTCGAATCACCCAATCGCACCCGCGCAGAACAACGGCGGAAATGGGTACCTCGTGCCAAAAGGGTCACTGATGATCCAAAAGGGGCGCCCAACAAACAGGGTGCAAAAGAAAATCACCAGTCAGGTCAGTTTGTCTATGACCGCTCCACCCGCCATCCCTGAGTACCTCGGCGGTTTGGAGTCCTGCATCACTTTCAGCCGTTCGGATCACCCCCGCCAAATCCCTCGCCCAGGTCATGCTGCCCTGGTGCTCGAGGCGCAGATCGGAGGGTTCGAGATGAGCTGCGTCTTCATGGACGGTGGCAGCGACATCAATCTGATGTTCGCTAGCACCTTGGCAGCAATGCGGATACCGCTGTGCAGCCTGGAACAATCCGTCACAACGTTCCACAGCATCGTCCCAGGGAAGGGCATATTCCCTCTGGGAAAGATATGGCTCGACGTCATCTTCGGCAAGCCCGATAACTTTCGGTGTGAACGACTCAAGTTCGAAGTGGTGGACTGTCCATAACAATACCACGCCATCCTCGGGCGCATGGCATTTGTACGTTTCCTGGTAGTACTGCACTACGCGTACCTGCTACTCAAGATGCCAGGACCTAGGGGTGTCATCACGGTCCACGGGAGCTTCACCCGATCGGATCACTGCGACAGGGACTTCAATAGAATCTCCCAGTCATTCGGCATGCAGGAGGAGCTCATAAGGCTCCAAGAGGTGACAGACAACAGGGCATTCCCCAGTCTCAAGGCAGAACGCACCTGACATGTCCTTCGATTCCACAGTCAACACAAAGAAGGTGCAGGTCCACCCGACGAACGCCTCCAAGATGGCGCTGATCGTCAACGACCTCATCTCCGCATAGGAAAGCGCGCTCGTCGAATTCCTCCGTGAGCGCTGGGAAATCTTCGCCTGGTGTCCTGCGGACATGCCAGGAGTTCCCAGGGAATTCGCCGAGCACGCACTTAACATATTTCCGGATGCCAAGCCCGTCAAACAGTCCATCCGACGACTGTCCGAGCCATTGGCTGAAGTCATCGGAGTCGAGGTCAACAGACTGCTCGACGCTAACTTCATCAGAGAGATCAAGGAGAGTGAGTGGCTGTCCAACACCGTGATGGTCCCTAAAAAGGACACAGACATCCTACGGATGTGCGTGTACTTCACATTGTTGAATAAGCACTGCCCGAAGGATCACTTCCCTCTCCCTCGGATCGATCAGATCATCGATTCGACTACGGGATGCGAGAATCTCTCCTTCCTTGACGCCTACTCGGGCTACAACCAGATTCGAATGAAGGTCATAGATCAGGACAAAACGGCTTTCATCACGCTGTTCGGAGTGTTCTGCTATAACACGATGCCCTTCGGGCTGAAGAACTTAGGTGCCACATACCAGCGATGCATGCAGGCATGCTTGAAGAACTAGATCGGCCGCAACATACAAGTCTATGTCGACGACATAGTAATCAAAACAAGGGAGGCCAAGACACTGATCGACGATCTCCGCGAGACATTCGACAACCTTGATAGATACAAGATCAAGCTAAACCCATAAAAGTGCGCCTTCGACGTCCCATCTGGCCAACTGCTCGGCTACTTCATTTCCCAACGAGGGATCGAGGCGAACCCGAAGAAAATCCGAGCCATAATGTCCATGGAGAAGCCGAAGAACCTCAAAGGCGTCCAACAGCTCGTTGGGCGAATCGCGACGTTGAGCAGGTTCATCAGCCGCATGGGTGAAAATCCCTGCCTTTCTATCAGCTGCTACGCAAGGCAGACAAATTCGAGTGGACAACCGAAGCGGACGACGCATTCGAAGATCTGAAGCGGCTGCTCTCCACCTCGCCCATCTTGGTCACGCCAAAGGAGCGCGAGCCTCTACTGCTATACATAGCAGCTACACACCAGGTGGTAAGCACCGTGCTCGTGTTCGAACGACCCAAAGATGGCAAGACCCATGGGGTCCAATGCCCAATCTACTACCTCAACAAGGTATTGATGCCGATAAAGCATAGGTACCCTCACTACCAGAAACTCTCCTATGGCGTGTTCATGACGGCTCGTCGGCTGAGCCACTACTTCCAGGAGCATCAGGTGATGGTCGTCAACGAAGCACCCCTGAACAGCATCCTGAACAACCCGGAGGCCACAAGACGTGTGGCCCTGTGGGGCATCGAGCTGTCACTTCTAGACATAGTCTATGAGAAGCTCCATGCGATCAAGTCCCAGGTCCTTCTGGACTTCCTCGTCCACTGGATGGAGTTGCAGCTGTCGGATACCCCGAACATGACACAGTCATGGACGATGCACTTCGACGGCTCCAAGCGTGAGGCAGGAGCAGGAGCCGGGGTCATACTAACATCCCCGCAGGGCGACAAGATGAAGTACGTCCTCCGGATGAAATTTCGAGCTACCAACAACGAAGCCAAATACGAGGCCCTCATCCACGGCATGAGGATGGCCAAGATCTGCGGCGCAACGCGCCTAGTCGTCTACGGCGACTCAAATCTCGTCGTCCAGCAGACGATGAACGAGTGCGATGCGCATGTCGCTAACATGATCGCGTACCGCGCACTCTACAACTCACTCGAAGGAGACTTCGATGGATGCGAGTTTCGGCATGTTGGAATAGAAAGCAACGAAGAGGCCGACAGACTCGCCAACATCGGCTCCACCTGCGCGCGGGTGACACCAGGTGTGTTCCTTGAACAGATCTGCATGCCATCCATCAAAAGAAAATTCCCCAAGGGATCACACAAAGAAGCAGAACACTCGGGGGCTGCGCTACCCGAAGGACAGGAAGGACCAGAAAAACTCGACACAGAGGTCGCAGTGGTCAACCTGATGCAGGTCATGGTAGTCGAAGAAACATGGACACAGCCATACCGATACCGATGACAGGAATCGCACGATGACCCGATAGATGCCCGGCGCATATCTCGCTGGTCCAAGGCCTTCACCATCATCAATGGCGAGCTATACAAGCGCAGCATTTCGGGTGTACTCCAAAGGTGCGTCACCATCGGTGACGACAAAACTATCCTCCAAGAGATCCACGAGGGCTTCTGCGGCCATCATGCAGGCAGCCGCGCCATCGTTGTCAAAGCTCTGCGAGCTGGGTTTTACTGACCAACGACCATGAACGACGCCAAGGACATCGTTCGAAAGTGTAACGGATGCCAGAGGTTCGCAGACAAACCGCACGCACCCGGATCGAGCTCAGGCCCATACCCCTGGCGTGGCCCTTCGCCCAATGGGGCCTCGACATGATCGGCAAACTGCCCAAGTCCTCGAAAGGAGGCCACTACCTCCTGGTCGCAGTCGACAAATTCACCAAGTGGATCGAGGTCATGCCCGTTACTAATCAAAAGGGTAAAACGGCCATGAAATTCTTCGAATCCATAGTCTACAGGTTCAGCGTACCGCATAGCATCATCACCAACAACGGGTCGAACTTCATCTCCAAAGAATTCCAGGACTTCTGCGAAGGCCTCGGTATCAACATAACATACGCCTCAGTGGCACACCCACAAACGAATGGGCAAGTCGAAAAGGCCAACGGCCTCGTCGGCGGCGGCATCAAGAAACGCCTGATGATCCCGCTCCAGCGACTTGCGGGAGCCTGGCCAGAAGAGCTACCCTTCGTCCTTTGGAGCCTGCGCACAACGCCAAATAGCTCAACTGGCTACACACCTTTATTCATGGTGCACGGAGCCGAAGCCGTATTGCCTGCAGAAGTACGCCAAAAGGCCCCACGGGTCGTCGCCTACAGCGAAGTCGAATAGACGACCGCACTTGAAGACACCATCAACACACTCGACGAGGCACGCGACATATCTGCAGCCCGATCGGTGGTCTACCAGCAAAGCCTCTGCAACTATCACAGCCGCTGGCTACGCCCAAGGTCCTTCGTCGAAGGAGACCTAGTCTTACGACTCAAGCAAGAGCGACCGAAGAAGCTCGAGTCACCCTGGGAAGGACCCTACGTCGTCACCGAAGTCATCCCAGGTGGAACCTATCGCCTCAAGCACGTGGAGTCTAGAGTCGCATACTCCAACCCATGGAACATCGCACAACTGTGACACTTCTACCCCTAGATATCTCCCCTTTACTTTCAATAAGGCTACTCAGCCGAACAATGTACCTCCTCATTACGATATAAATAAAAGCAAAGTGTCTCGCCCCAAGATTTATCTTTCACTCGCATTTCTTTATGCTATGACACACTCGGGGGCTCCTCCTCACCTCAAGACTTCGTCGATTGAGGATAACGCATGTACACCTGAGTAGCTGATCACATCAGGCTAACGAAAAGGGCATGCATACAAACAAAGCACCACATGCTAAAAACAATCATAATTTTACATCAAAGAGCATAACACGCCCAGTCGAATATATGCAAATTTTACATCTATCTTTTTACAGGTCCTACCTATTCTGAAGAATCACCTGCGCACGATGCTCAAAGAGATCTACAACTTGTTTGGCATACTGCCTTACAGCCGCATAGTGCGAACGCATGTCCCACATGCCACCATCTGGCCGAGGAGGCGGCCCAGCCGCAACAGTAGCAAGATCTACATCAGGGCGATGCAGCCACATGAGGGAAAGCGCGGCCTTTACCCCCGCAACCAACTGATGCCGCACCAGCTCCCTGACATGATGCACATCTCGAAACTTCGCCAGCAATCTCAAAGAGTCGATGGTGCCTCATACAGGGGAAATATTACGTGCAGAATTGACGCCAAGGAAGTCTTCACTTGCCGCAGCACCCGCGACACCTGGTGAACACGATCCTGCATAGTCGCAAGGACCATGGCACGATCGCGGTCCATCCATAAAAAGACATCGGCTTCCATATCTTGCTGCGTCAAGCAATTGATTCGAATAGCAACACACTCCTTTTCCTCCCTAGGAACAAGGTTAGCACATGCAGCACCTACAAAGTAAGATGACAAGCCAACATGCACATCCAAAAATGAGCAACATCTCAAAGAAACTTACACTAAAGTTGTTCGGCCAAAAGACGCAACTCCCCCATCAGATACTCCTCTCTGGCGGCGCCTTGCTCCGCCTTCGACTTCCAAACATCCGCGTGGCCTCAGATGCCAAGCAACTCCTTCTCAAGACTACGGACACGGTAACGAAGAAATACAAGCTGCGACGCATCATCCAAGGATGGCCGCAGCTGCGGCGCAGATGAAGTATCGACGGTATCATCACCCGAAGGTCCCTAGAGGAAAAGAGGCAAGGATATGAACAAACACACGAACAGGCAACAACTCGAAGATTCATTATATACAACAAAAGCCACTATGTGGAACAAGCAGTGTTTGTAAATATGTTACAACAAAAGCAGACGAAAGCTATCCTACAACTACAAGGCCTAAGCAGTTGCATCCTGAGTGGCCTCGGAGCTGGATTGCCTGCTCTTGGCCTCCCCCTGCTGCCTCACCGTGTACTCTGCCAGCAGGTCAATCAGCTTCGTCCCATAGCATTTACAGCGGACAGCATAGAGGGCAAAAGCTACCTCGGATCCGTCGGGAGCCGTCGGCATCTGGGAGGTGACTTGATGAAGATCTAGTTTCGCTCCAGACGCCATGGCCATCGCCAGCCCCATGGACGCGTCGATGCCCTTCTGCTTACGCTTGTACGCCGCAGGCACCTCGGCTGACAGCGCATCCGCCAACAAGTCGACATCTTCGAGGGCAACGCCCTTGGGGATGAGCTCCTTATAGAAGCGCCCGATAACCTCCTTGGCTTTGGAAAGAGAGCCAACCACAGTGCTGCATCGGTCTTCGACCGCCGCAGTAGCATCATCCAAAGCACTTCCGTGCTCTAGAGCACTGCGGTCAAACTCAATGCCCGCGACATCTAGATAAACGGAAAAGGCAAAGTGAGAATCAAAAAAACAAGAGAGACAAGGAAGCCAAAAAGGAACAAGTAACAGATGAAACTACTCACCCGAAATAGCCTTGGCAGCAGCCATTAGCTTGCTGGCTACCTCCTTCTCGCGCGAGGCCGCAGCGGTGGCAAGCTGCTCCTCGCGGTCCGTGGCCTCTTGCTGCAGGCGCTCCTTGGCCGCAGCTGCGTCGGCTAGCTCCTGCTCGAGGCATTCCTTAGCGCCAATGGCGTCCTCAGCTTTTTTCTCTGCTCGCCCGAGGCTCTTTTTGAGAGCATTAAGCTCGCGGAGGGCCGTATTATTCTCATCTGCGGCAAGCAATAAGAACATGTGCGAGTTTTATAAGCTAGCAAGCAGACGAAGAAGTAGAAGACCTAGTTACAGATGTACCTTGAAGCCGCTGGAGGCTGGCCTCCAATGCCAGATGTTGCTTCACCAGCTGGTTGGCGCCTTGCACAAAAGGCTGTGAGAAGACGCAACTTATCAGGAAAAAGGCTCGAGGGCTATGCCCAAGAAGCGAGCAAAACAAAATCAAGCACACAAAAAGCGCTCGGGGGCTCCCCCCGAGACACGCACAAGACAGAAGCACTGATCAGTAGATCATACGAAAAACGCTCAGGGGCTCCCCCACGGCAAGAACAAAAATACTTACATGATCAGACGGAGACTCCGAAGGTCCGGTTGTAGTCTTCTAGGAGATGATCACCCGAGCCTCCTGCGGAGAGGGGTTCAGAGCAATACCCCCAGAGGTGGCCACCGTCTGAGAAGGAGGAGGCGTAATCTTCGACTCCCCCACCATCTCCTGAGTGCCACCGCTAAATGAGCCATCAGAGGAGTGGCTACAAAAGAAAACACCAGTTAAACACAAGCAAGCAACAATGAAAGATAGCCAAAGGCAACCGAAGGTACTTACTAGTCCATATCGCTCAAGTTGAAGACAGTCAAGGTCCTCTTGCCCTTCTTATCTTCCTTCTTCCGCTTCGCCGACGGCTGTGGCGCTACAGCCCGCACAGGCACGGCCGGAATAGGGGAGGAAGAACCACCATCACCTCCACTGTGACGCACAAGGTATGACGAGTTCCTAGGCGTCGGCAGAATCGAAGGATCCGACGATTCACTCGAGCTCCGTTTCCGCTTTCGGGTCTGCTCCTCGCTCGACTCAAAGGTTTCTTCAACCGATGATCGTGCCGAGGAAGCTCAGATATGGAGTCCACTACCTCATTGTCCGGCGCATCCGGAAAACGTTCGGGTAGTGGAGGCACCATGCCAGGTACCTTGAACCCCTGCACAAATGAAACAAACTTTCAGAACAAAAGAAGTACAAGAAAACGCAGTCAGAAAAAGCGCTACGCGCACGTCCTAGATCTACACCTGTGGCACCGGTCGAGAGGCCCTAAATGGAAGGGTCAGCGAGCTACCTGGAAGGTCCTCATCAGCTTTGAACTTCAGCAGCGGCCGGAGGACTCCGTCGAGGTCCCCCTTGGAGAGCTCCTTAGCCGCAACTCTCGTCGGGTCATGGCGACCAGAATAAAGGAACATCGGATGCGCCCTAGCCTGGAGCGGCTGCACCCGACGTTTGAGGAAGGTGCAGATAATATCCACACCGTTCACCTCCTTCTACGGAATCACCTGGAGGTCCTCCACCCGACGGTAGAGCCCCTCAATCTCCTCCACCTCACCCTCCAGGATGTGGTTCTTCTAGGACCTCTTCGGCTGGATTGTCTGGGTGGAGTCGAAAGGGGCAAGGCCAAAGTTTTGCCAGTCCACTGTGGAGTCACGGATATAAAACCACCTCCTCTGTCAGTATTGGACGGACTCAGACATCGAAAAGGAAAAGAAGAGAAAATTTGATCAAAGGGAAATAACGCAGCCACCGATCGGATAAACTTCGTCGGAGCCGGATTGCCTCTTCACGGAATAGAGCTTCCGAAAGAGGCCAAAGTGCGGCTCGATACCGAGCCAGAACTCGCAGAAGGTGCTGAAGCAAGCGATGTGGAGAAGAGAATTTGGGGAGAGATGATGAAGTTGGATGCCATAGAAAAAAGCAGTCCATAGAGAAAATCGTGGACTGGGAGAGAGAGGCCCCGAAGGACAAAAGCAACAAACATGACCCGGAACCCTGCAGGTGGACGGGGAATTACCTCATCACCGGGAATCTTGATGGCCCCCTTGTCCTGCGGGATCATACCCCGCTCACGAAGTTTGCGCAGGTCGCCCTCGCGCGTCTCTGACCGTCGCCAGCCACCATCGGTGACGCGAGTGGCGGCGGTGCCCTTCTTGCCGCCGGAAGCAGCACTGGTGCCCACTGCGGTGGAGGCCTTCTTCGGTTTCCCCATTGCAATACGACGGCGGCGGCGGCGTGAGCGCAAAAAAGAGGATGGGAAGGATCGAAGAACTTCCAGCGCGCGTCGAAAAAATCTCAAGAAAGTGGAAGCAGTGAAGCGTGAATGGCTGCGGTGAAAACAAACAAAATTTTCCCCACATATTATAAGGACGAAGACGATAAATAGGGACCGTTCATCGGGAAGCCCTAGAGCCAGCATCAAATCCAAGCCGTCCACATGTCAGCACAGCAGCGAACCGTCGCTCGCACGTCGTCCACTAAGCACGGAAACCGAGGATACGCCGTAATTATAGCCACGTCGCGCGTGACCAGTCAACTCCAAGTCAGAAAGTGGGACCCACGTTTCTCCAGTCGCGTCACCTCTGGCGCTGCAGACGCTTGAGGTCACCGATCGTCAGCACTAACGCCATCCAAGCTATACTAGCAACGATTATAAATTTTTGGCTCAAACAACTAAAGTACTCACTCGAATCTACGATTCGAGCAACTACTCGGAGGATACTCCTATCAGGAGCGCTGACCGCGCACCCGAAACATGAATAGCGTACTACGCCGATGAACTATACTCCGAGTCCTACGTCGAGTCCGCGACTCCACTACGGACTCGGGGGCTACTCCCATAGGGAGGACTGGTCAAGCATCCGAAACAATTGTGTCCTACAGACCGGAAACAAACAAAGGCTGAATTAAAGTCTCTTCTCGAGTCTATGACTCGAACAGACACTCGGGGGCTACTCCCATAGGGAGAGCTGGTCGCGCACCCTATGAATTCTTCGATACGATCCTTTGGATCAGAATGCAAAAACTTTTCGGCAAATTTTCCCCGATTAACGCTAAGTGAGAAACATCCTCCTTGGCCACCCGAAACACCTCCGTGGTGATAACATTTCGGATGTTGTGTCTGCGACGCAAAGATAAGACCTATAGATATCATCTGATGGCCTAGCAACGCACACGACTATGCTCTGCTAGTAATAATCCGTGCCAGTAGGCGCGATGAAAATCCCGACGGACGCGTTGGGTACATCATTCGAAAATCACTGGAATTCTACTCCTGTAAGTCCTCAACGGCCTCAGTTAAATTACACCAGCATTTGTTCCGGGTTTGAGTCGAGGGACTCAAATCTGAAGAAGATCGTGTTGTTTTGTCCTAAGACAGTTAATTGGCCCTGATCCGTCGGGAGATTCATGCACATGCATCAACAATCCCTACACCCTAAAATCATTCTCTGATGAACAGAAAACAACTGCACTTGAAAGATTGAAGAGTCCTCAGCCGAATCTACGATTCGACTGAACACTTGGGGGCTACTAACATGGTTATACCCTACAGGTACATGATATTAGCATACCTAGTCCAGCCCAAGGAAGTCCCATGAAAATATACATGGCCCATGAAGACTTTCGGATGGCCCAAGCCCATGACGCCTTCGGATCCTTGGAGAGCAAGACTAGATTAGATAGAATATTCGAAGGGGGCAAACCCTAAACCTGTAACCGACTCGATCTGTGCCCGGGACCTGCCTACTTCTATATAAAGGCTAGGAGGGCACGACGAGGAGGGAACCTTGCATACCACCGCATACACACCTCCACACCATATTGCATCTGCGCACCCATATAACTTTCGGTTCCGCCGTAATCAAGAGCAGACAAGCAGGAGTAGGGTTTTTCCTCCGGGGGCCTGAACCTGGGTAAATCTTGTGTCCCCTGGTTGCTTGTCTGTTAATCGTTCCGCGATCTCCAGCATCCCCATCTTCTCCAAAACCCAAGCTCATAACAATGGGCATTGACGAGATCGATCCTCGTCAATAAGCTAAGCTTGGGGGGAGTTGATACGTCCAAAACGTATCTACTTACCCGAACACTTTTGCTATTGTTTCTCCTCTAAACTTGTGTGATTTGGATACAACTAACACGGACTGGCGCTGTTTTCAGCAGAATTACCTTGGTGTCTAGTTTTTGTGCAGAAAATCAACTATCAGGAAAAATCCCGAAAAATATGCCAAAAATTATATTTCACCAGAAGATCCACGGAGCCAGAAGACGAAACGGAGTGGAGGCCTAGGGGGCCCACACCCCTGCCAGGCGCGGGTGGCCCTTGCCCCGCGCCTATGTGGGGTGCAGCCATCCGAGACACCCCCTCGGGCTCCCTCTTCGCCTATAAGTTACCCCTTGACCTAAAAATAGAGGGGGGTTCGACGTTTTCCAGAGAAGAGTTCCACTCCGCCGCCACCATTATAAACCAAGATTCGGATCCAGAAACTCCGTTCTGGCACCCTGTCGGGACAAGGAATTTGGAGAGGATCATCACCATCGTCATCACCAACGCCTCTCCATCAACCATCGATGTTTCCCTCATCCATGGGTGAGTAATCCCCCGCTGTAGGCTATGGGGATGGTAGGTATTGGATGATTTCTATCATATAATCGAATAAGATTGTTAGGGCATACTGCCTAGTATCTCTATTAGTGCTATTTGACTTTGTTGCAACTTGTTGTGCTTAATGCTTGTCAATAGGGCCCGAGTGCCATGATCTCAGATCTGAACTTATTATTGAATCATTATGATAGTATTGTTTGTGATCTTATCTGCAAGTTGTGTACACATATCATTGTCCGGATCCAAAGGCCCCGAAGTGACAATAATTGGACAACCGAAGGGGATGGTTGTGGTGTAAGGATCACATGTGTTCACGGAGTGTTAATGCTTTGCCCCGGTGCTCTATTGAAAGGAGCACCTTAATTTCCATAAGTTCCCTAGAGGCCCCGCTGCCACGGGTTGGCTGGACAGAAGATGTTGTGCAAGTTCTCATTGCGAGCATGTATGACTATATATGGAGCACATGCCTAGGAGTGTTTAGTACTTGGTTGCTTGTTATTATTTATCTGCAATGCCCTAGATCTTGAAGTTACATGTTTAGACTCGTCCATGCAACGCCCGTCCATCCATCCCTATGCCTACCGCACTCGAATCCCACTGTTTACTGTTACTATTGCTCATGTTTCACTGTTGCTGTTGTTGTTCTTGTTGCTACTACCAAATTATTGCTACTGATAAACTTCTGTGAGCAAGAACTATTTCCAGGTGCAGCTGAATTGACAACTCAGTTGTTAAGGCTTGCAAGTATTCTTTGGATCTCCTTGTGTCGAATCAACAAATTGGGTAATACTACCCGCGAA